>CM057341.1:706866714-709592347 GCA_030015575.1 Agapanthus africanus
CGCAAGAGGGACACCTCCGAGGTAACATCTGACCTTTGGGTGGCCTCTCCTGAGTATGTTCCCTCTTTGCTTAACTACCATCCAATAGCTCATCTCCGAGCAATCATAGAGCTGAGCTTCTTCAGCTTCATTGCCTGTCTCCGAGCTATCTTATAGCCGAGATTCCTCAGCGTCACTATTTGGCCGAGGGCATGGAGCATACGCGTCCTCATAATGGCTCCATGTATCTCACCATGAAGAGATCTTCGCCGCTCCACGTCCCGTATCCCACGCTAGTATATCTCGCTATTAATATGCATATCTCGTCATCAATGCGGACGTGATGCACGGGCGAAATAGGAGGTGAGAATCTTGCATCGGCTCGCCTTCAGGCGACCCCTATATAAACCCCTCCTCTAGACGATTCAGGTAATGAGAACTCATTCCAATACGCCGCTACTCTGTTAAATATTCCCCGGTACTTACTTGATCTTCGGAGAGTCCTACGGTGGTTTCCTACCCCAGGACTTCTTTGCAGGTAGCTCGGCATCAGTGTCAATCAACTGCCCATTGAGATCCACACACTCTCTCCAAATCATAGCCCATCAACCTCGCTGGCCACAAGCTCGACGGAGGACAATATCCGAGTGAGATTCCGACCTCCATCACCTCGCCTTTGGGTAGTGTGTTGTAATATGTATGCAGCTAACCTATATATCTATATGGTTTCCTACAATATGTATGCAGCTAACTAGATATTGAAGAAAACTATACAAATATTGTAGTCAGGGGTTTTTGACAGCAAAGATGTTTGTCATGGGTTTTTTGACAAGATTCTTAGGGCCAATGGTTTTTTGACAACATAAAGGTTTGTCAGTTTTTTTTTGACAATTTTCCCAAAAATAACTATATCCAAGAGAAATTTAATTGCATGTTTGGTTTTTATTAGTATATACACAATTTTGGAAGATCATAATATGTGAGAAATATGTAAAATATCTAAAGAATTTAGGTCATGAGATTACGTGTAATTTTCCATTTTGAATGATGTTCTTTTATTTATTTATTTGTGAATGAAGTGTGCACTAAGGGAACAAGCAATGGCAAGTCAACTAATTTACCTCATGAAATAGCGATTTGGTATTTGCGAATGGGAAGGAGGGGTAAGGAGGAGAAAGAAAAGCCGGTCGGCCTGAGCCAAGGATCTCTAATAATTTAGAATGAAATGGGAAAAATCCTTTTTGGTTTTTTCTTGAAAAAATAGATTGCAAGCTGATAATTCTAGTATTTGAGTTATTATAATAGTAGAGAGAGATTTTTCTTTTGTTGATAATAATGCTTAACATAATGCAAGTGGGGTTTGAACTTCAAATCTCTTTCTTTTTAAAGAGGCAACCACTAAACTATAATAGCACCCGCCTTATACAAAAACTATCTATTTGTAAAAAGGTTCATACTTGTAGGTGTAGATTAGTCCTATCACATAAACCAATATATAATAAGGGTTATTTTCTCTTAACCTATTTTAAAAAAGAATAATAATTATTATCTAGTTATTCTAATAAGTAAATGTAGATGGGTATGAATTATCCGAGCGCTCCATAGCCATATTTAATTTAAATGAATACGAATGGCAATTTTCATTTTTGATTACCATCTGCATTCATTTTTGTATCGTCAGCAGCCGCTGGATATGTAACGCCTTTATGTACCATTTCTGTTTCTGAATTTTAAAAGCATGTATGATAAGAAAAAATAATAGCATTTGACTTTAGCATTTGTATTTTTATCAATATTCGTTTCATATTTGTATCTGACTTTTACCAGATACAGATAGTAATTTTCATTTTCAACAACCGTACTTGCTTGCATTAGCTAATAACTACCGAATACAAATTTTGCAACACCTTTATTTGTTTTGTATTTGTATCCGACTTTTAAATGCAGGTACGATTAACAAAATAATATCATTTGACTTTAGCAAACAAAGTTCATTTCACATTCGTATCAATATCCGACTTTTACAAAATACAGATAGTCATTTTCCTTTCTAACAACTATCAGTATTCGCATAGCCTGATCCGCTGTTTTCCCTGCCATTAGATATGGTCTTTATTGACTCTCATTGTATTGATGTATTGAGAGTACCAATTTGTCTCGTATTTTCAATTTCAAGATAGTCACGTGCATATGAATCTATCTCTTAGGGTTATGTTGATGTGTGCAACCCCTAAGAAATCCCATATTCTGTACTTAATTAAAAAACAACCACTAAAACCTCTAATTTAACTAAATACAACCCTCTAGTTATCATGAGCATTAATTCTATTTGATTTAGCCATTGGTTGTGTGTGTGTGGGGGGGGGGGAGTGATTATTTTATCCCCCGATAGCTAAATCCTCTCTTTAAAACCCCAGAGCTATAGCAGCACATAGCACCCTCCACCAACATCAACGCCCATCTCCTTTACCTATGCCCGCTCTCCAACATCTATCACGCCCCGCTTCCTAAAGTATGGAATCGAAATGCGATTCGGTCTGTAAGCTAACTATATTGAAGGTGGTCAAAATTCGATATAGTTACGTTAAGTATAAAATACATGCAGATAGTGTACCAAAACGACAAATAAAGGAAACAACATTTATTCTCATTAACAAAACACTTATTACATCATAGGGGGGCATGAAATGAAACATAGTGTTTATTACATCCAATAAAAGAAAGTATGGCCTAAACATGTGGGCAACTGATAAACGAAAAAGAAACTGATCCTAATAGTGGTGGACAATTCTGCGTAGTTTTCTTCGGTGGGTTCCACTTCTGCGCCTTCATCGTGCTGGATATGTATGCCCTAGAGGCAATTATTGTATAGTACACGATTGTATATTACATATGGATACTTGGGATATATATATATACAGGACAGTCTTACTTGATATGATAGTTTGCTATCTGGTTTGCCTTTACCTCAACATGTGTATACGTTCTATTTTATTACGTATCACTAATACAAGTTAGTAAAGCCTGTAAGATCTTTTCTTGACTATTAGACTTGTGATGGCGATCATACTCGTGGGGTCTGGGTAGTCTATAAGTACATCCTTAAATTGTCCCTAGTCGTTGTAAGTCTATGTAACCCACCCCGGTACTTACGGGGAGGCGGAAAGAGTAAAAATCAGATTTTTATCACAAGGAAATATAGACTAACCATGAAGGATCTTTGCTAAACAAAAACTAACAAACTAACTACAAATTATAGCTACTAGGTAAGATGGTTATACCTAGTTCTTGAACTCCTTCTCTTCTTGTTGTGGTCTTCCTTGTTGCTAGCTCCTTGGAGTGGTGTAGACGGCTCCTCCTCTTCGTCTTCTCTTTACCGAAGAAAGATCCACCCGAAGGCCTCTACCTTGAGCTCCTACCTCAACCAAGAGGTAACTAGAGTGCTTGGCTTGCTAGACTAAGAACCCTAGAATGAGTAGAGAGTTGTCTTGATGGTTTTATCTCACAAAGCTTATATTTTTCAACTCATGAAACAAGAGAGCTTTGAGAGAGAGGAAGAGGGAGAGCTTTGCGAGAGAGAGAATGAGCAAGAGCGAATGAGAGAGTAATCCTAACCTTGCTCTCATATGAGAGAATATGAGAATAATAATAATCATTAGGAAAATTGTGATGGTTAGTTGATTTGACGATTAACATTTCACATTAAATGCTGATGCAAGCTTCAAGAAGCATCTTTGCAAAAGAAATCATCATGGTCTACAAAAGTCAACAAGTCAAATGGTCAACCCAACCCTAACCATGGCACAATTATCCTTAATTAATATTATTAATCATATTTCTCATTCTCATTAGGGTTTAGAAAAAGCCAACGGTCAAAAATCCTAATGAGGTTCCTTTGCCTCTGTCAACTGTGCATACACACCCGCATCCGTGTTCCGAGGAACATGAATACAATGAGACAAAACCAATCCCAAAACAAATACTAGAATCTGGCTTAAACCAAAGCCCGCTAGTAATAACTGCCCGGACACCAAACGTGCACAAGTGCGCGTATGTGAACAAACCCTGTCGCAAAACTATGCGACCTCTACTCTGTTTTGCCCAAAGGCGAAAAACCCTCTGTGTGGGACTCTAAAGACTCAACGCTACGCTGGCAGTGGGTTTAACCATAGGCCGCAAGCGGTACTAGCTGTACGTAACGTTCCCCAGGTAGATGCCGATAAGAAGACCGATGAGGTGAACCCATCCGAACTCCTACTGAGCCTGAATGTGACAATCTCCGTACAGTTCGGTCTGTTCGTCTGAGAGTATCGCATGTCGGGCCTAGGGGGCGGTAAACGTCAGTCCCCTAGTAGCGGTACAAGTCATGTCGGAGTGTAGCCCAGAACACCCTGAGAAACCACTGGAAACGCTACCAGTATATCTCGCTTGCCCTGCCCAGGGACTTTGTGTAATGGCTCTCCTAGACATAGTGCGATATCAACTCCCAATACCAGGAGAGACGAATCCTGTCTAACTGTCACTGCCTCCAAGTGCTTCAGGACTGCAGCCAACTACTACCTGTTTGTACGACTCATTTAACCCGTGGTAGGGTAGTAATCTAAGAACAGTGGGAACACACTTGAGGCGAAGTGGCAGTGTCAAGTCAATGGACTAAGCTGTACTCATGTCACCTGGGAACTGATAACTGACGATAGGTATAATACCAACCAACAGTTCCCAGCGAGTCCTGTCCAGTGTACTCGTAACCTAACGAGCACCCGCATACTATCTCCAGTACGACATACTAATGGCTGTGGGACAGACCATCTCCCCTGCTGGAATGAGAAGCGTATACGCTAGTCTACTCCTGAGTATCGATGCCCCATCTCGATAATCCTACGACTAGGGACCTGTATAAGGATTTTCTTGTAGATTACCCAGCCCTCACTAGTGTGACTGCCATCACAACGCTGGTAATCAAGCAAAAATTATAAGGGCTCCACTAATATGTATAAGCGATATGTTAAAAGAAACACATGCACATATTGAAGTAGAAACAAACCAAGTAGCATACTACCATTTTGATCAAGATTGTCTATACAACTGTGAATATCCCAAGCTTCCATTAAGTAATATACAAACTAGTATGATACAGTAATGGCCTCTAGGGCATATACACTAACAGTCGTTGGAGTTTCGAGACAGGTCATCGATACTCCGGAGTAGACAAGTATATACATTTCTTATTTCTATGAGGGAAGGTGGCCTGTCCTACAGCCATTGGTGTACGACACCAAAGATAGTATACAGGTGCTACTTAGGTTATGAGTTACACTGGACGGACTCGCTAAGAACTTCTAGATGGTAATATACCTATCGTCAGATAGCAGCTCTCTGGTGACATAGGTACAAGTTAGTCTTTAGACCTGACATCGTCATTCGTCTTGAGTGTGCTTCTACTGTACTTAGATTTCTCCCTTACTACGGTTTCAAAAAGTCGTGCATACAGATTTTAGTTGGGTACAATCTTGAAGCACTTGGGGACAATGAGCGATAAAAGGGATTCCTTTCTCCCAGTATAGGGAGTAGATGTCACGCTGTATTCGATTGATTATTACTATAAGACCTTGGCCAACGCAGATGAGATTAGTGATAGTGAGATCAGCAGTTTCTCGGGATGGTTTTGAGCCACATTGATACGACTTATCGGGTTATTAGGGGTATGACGTTTTCCACCAAGTACACCCGATATGCGATACTCTTAGACGAAGAGACCAGATTGTACGGAGATTGTCACTTTTAGGCTCAGTAGGGATATGGACGATGTTTACCCCAATAAAAGAGCAAAGCTCTGTTAAAAATTTGAACTGAGGCAGCGCCTCACGTGCAAAGCACGAGAGCGCCAAGTGCCTCACGTGCAAAGCACGAGAGCGCCAAGCGCTAAGAGTCAAAGACTCTGAGGCAGCGCCTCACGTGCAAAGCACGAGAGCGCCAGCGCCAGAACTAAAAGTTCTCTATCATTTGATCAAAGATCTAACGAATATGATGAATCATCAAATAACAGAATCAAATTCTGCTGAGGAAATATTCCTCGAATCTTTCTAAACAAGAAAATTTGTGCTTTGTAAATCAGAGCACCGTTGGATCAAAGATCCAATGGTGATTAAAAATCACTAAGATACAGAATAAGTTCTGTATGGGAAAATATTTTCCCAATCTTGTTAAAAACAAGAAAAATATCTTCTGTAAAATAGAAGTCCTTGGATCAAAGATCCAATGGTGGGAAACATCCCCAAATCAATTAGAGATCTCTCAATGAGAGATTTCCTTAACTGATTCAACAAATCAACCTCCCCTATATAAAGGACCCAAGTCTTCAAGTTTTGCACAGAGGAACCTCCCTATATGTTTCAAATTAAAAGAAGTAACAGAGAAGAACTCCCCTATAAACTTCAGAGTTCAAGGCGGGAAATACCTCTCTTCAAGGTAAAGAAAAAACAAAAGAGATCATAGCATCTCTTCATAAAAGAAGAATTTAGTTCTTAGATCCATGAGACAAAGTCTCTCATAAAGAAAAACAAAAGAGATCATGGCATCTCCTCATAAAGAAGTCTTAGTTCTTAGATCCATGAGACAAAGTCTCTTATAAACGAGAATTTAATTCTCAGAGCACAGAACTGATCGGAATTGCCAAAGAAACAGTGTCTAGCATTCAGCGCCGAGCGCTCCACGTGCTCCTCACGTTGGCGCTATTTTAAAAGAAGCGCTTTAGCGCTCCAAGTCTGGCGCTCAGCGCCAAACGCTCCACGTGCTCCTCACGTGGCCGCTATTTTATAAGAAGCGCTTTAGCGCTCCAAGTCTGGCGCTCAGCGCCAAGCGCTCCATGTGCTCTTCACGTGGGCGCTATTTTATAAGAAGCGCTTTAGCGCTCCAAGTCTGGTGCTCAGCGCCAAGCGCTCCACGTGCTCCTCACGTGGGCGCTGAGAAAACACAAAGTGCTCTGTAAATAAAGCCCCAGCGCCATAAAGAGTGTTCAACACTCAATAAAAAACAAAAAGAAAGAGGGGTGCCAAAACCCAAATCAATGCTCAGCATTGTTGAACAAAAAGGGACTGAGCCGAAACAAATGTTCAACATTTTATTCAAAACTGAGTGGACTGAGCCCAACTTGGCCATAAGTCCTTAATTCAGATCAACCAAGCCCATGTGCTCACAATTTCTCTAATTGGTCTTATTCCCTAACCTGACTATATATCTCCCAACCAACATTGGTTCAAGGGTACATCTCTTCACACTTCTGATACATGTCATTGTAATTCTTCAACGTCTTCAGGGAGGTGGCGGGTCCCGACAACCAGAAACTCCACAGACTATGATGTTTTAAAACTAGACTATGATGTATTTAAACCCTACAGACTATGATGTCTTTAAACTTACATGGACTATGATGTTCTTAAACCCAATGGACCGCAACGTCCCTAAACTATGACGATAGAGCCCAAATGCTCTTTCGTTGGATCTAAATGATCCTAAAACCTTGTTAAGTAGATCTTAGTCTAAAACTTAGGCTAACGTATCCTTAAAAAACATTTAAGTTGATCTTAATCTCAAATGAGATTAACGATCGTTAAATCAACCAAACCCAAATCTAAGAAAATACGGATTTGAACTAATCCCCGCCCTACGGGCGACAACATAAATTAGTCTCCGTATATAATCTACGGGCAACCAAAAACAAAATAAACACACACGACATGAACTGAACATCTGGAGAAGGAGAAAGTGGTTACCGCAATGCGGTAGCGTAATTAACTGCAGGGGCTTGCGCTTGCAGGGAAGAGCGTCCCCACAATAAAAAAAACCCTTCACAAATGAGGGGAAATCTGACGAAATCTGCTACAACGGCCGTATCTGTCCAAACCTCTGATACACAGTGCCATAAATCAACTTGGCATCTTCGGAGTGGTGGACAGATAAAACCAAATAGCATCTGCCTTCAAAAATTCAGGCCAGACATCCTAACGTCTCGGTCGCGTCTTTCGGCGGCGAACAGATTCTGGCACGCCCGGTGGGACCTTTTACTCTTTCCACTCCACATTTCGTGTGTTGTGTTTCCGAACAAATCGCGGTCTGCTATGGTTGCCTGTGGATTCGAGGTACTAAAATTTGGTGTCTTGCTCCCGTGCAGAGAAAAGAAGAGCAATGGCCCCCAACTGCACTAACTGCAACAGCAACTCCCACTCCGTCCTCGCTGGAGGAGTGACCTATGGGCCCCAAGCGGCCTCCATCTTTGCTATACCAGTGGAAAAGGTGACTCAGGCCACCACTGGACTGTTCTTTGGGACCATGATCTCACCAGCAGGCTTCAACGTCCCGATGCCTTCACAGGAAGCTCCAAGGAAGTCGGTCTTCGATCGGCTTACAACTACCACGGCTCCTCTCAACGAGCATCCAATTTCAACATCTCAGTCTTCAACCGGCTGAGCCAAAGCTTCAGTGAGACTTCAAAGAGGCTCACGATACCAGAGAAGACTATCCCAAAAGGATAGTCCTCTCGACTCCTGCTGCGGGTGAGGTCGTTATAAGTGCGTCCCCTACCCGAAAGTCAGTCTTCGACAGGTTGGACGTTTCTTCTCAGCGGACGTCGGTATTTGATAGGCTGGCGCTAACAACAGCCCTTCACCAGAACAGGGGGCATGATGAAGCCACCCCCGTAACTAAGCCAGTCCCATTTGCAAGACATGCTCGACGTCGCCACTGGCGCCGAGTGAGGAAAACTGGGGGCAGCTCTCCCTCTGGACTGACTCCACCAGCTCCAATGGTGGAAATTGATGCTGCTGTTCCAACTGGGAACAACTTTGAGCCGCTCAGAAGGATGCGCAAGAACTCTCCAATTGCCGTACTAAAAAGGTCTCCTCCACTCGCTGAAAATGTTATTAAGGCGAAGCCGGAGCAGCCTTCTCAGCGACTATCTTCTAAAATCCACAGGGTCTGGCGAAGAGTCCAAGACTCTGTAATCGACAAAGACTACTCCCGCCGACAAAAGAAAATGAAGGTTCGGCAAGAGGAGGACCATCTCACAGCCGTCATACCATGGAAAGCATCGGCTGTAACGGCCCCCTCAACTTCGACCGTTCATAAAAGGAGAAGGCCGGAGAAAATCCCCGTGTCTGCAACAAATCTCAAAGGTGCTGAATCTAAACGCCCCAAGTCTGGGGGCATGGTAGTGCACACCATCTACATGGCTTCCGGAAAAGAGAAAAGCCGTGCTTCTACGGGTCATCAACCACTTACGCGGTCCGTAACAAAGTCTCAGGAGCAACAACAGAAACTCCAAGAGATGCTGACGAAGATGGCCGCACTCACTGAGAAAGAAGGAAAGCCTAGAAGTATCGTCGGATGAGCGCCGGGAATAGGAAACTGATGCCGAGTTCCTCCGAAGAATGCTCAAAAAGAAAGATAAAGAGGCCGCGGAACAAGTGGCTAAAATAAAACAAATGGTGCTACTATTCCAAGATATGGTCGGTACGATGATCCAGCCGGACCCTCCAGCTGAAGATCCCCCAATAATCATTGAAAACGACAGACTGGAAACATCAAACCCTCTTCCGGCTTTATCAGCAGCCAGGGAGGAGACGATCTCGAAAGTGGAGCTTGATGACTACATAGCTTAACAAATACGAGCTCATCAGGCAAATGAAGCAACTGGCCAGGTCGTCAGAACCGGGCGACCCTATCTAGGCTGGTACGATCAAATTAAGTACCCGCCAGGATACACGATCCCTAAATTTCACGTATATAAGGGGACATGCAATCCCCATCAGCACGTCGCTCAGTTCAGGGCTCTCTGCGGCAATACTGGAGGTGATGACAAACTGCTATTTTGCCAGTTCGTCGGCAGCTTGGCGGAGACGGCCTTTGAATAGTATTTGGAGCTGCCGAATGACTCCGTCAAAACGTTTACAGAGATGGAGTTACTATTCACTCAGCGTTTCGCAAGTGTCAGCGAATGTACCCCGATCACGGCATTGATCAATGCCAGGATGAAGCTAGGAGAGACGTGGGTGTAGTATGAAATCCGGTGGCGGAACTTATGGTCGAGATGCGAACAACACATAGAAGAAGCTCCTGCTATGGGCATGTTTGTAGGGACCCTCGACCCGCAAGCGACTATATCCCAGTTTATGATGTTTTTCAAGCCGACCACTTTCCAAGCCTTGATCGATAAACTGGCCCAAATGGACTAGATAGGCCATAGACCGCCCTCCTCGAAAACGGAGCTTCGAAATGAAAAAGGCAAAGGGAAAGCGACCTTCGTCGTAAATGCTCAACAATAGCCGAGTGATTCAAAACCAGTTGCTCGCCAAGGCAACAAACCGCGATTTCTCGACGAGAAGTTGAGACGTCCTTACTCATTCCCCCAGGATAAAATGAGTAGACCGTTCGAACTAGCGGTGCGCAACAGGCTCATCACCCTGCCGGATCCGAAGCACCCACTGCAGCCCGGTGACGTCAACAATCCCAACTATTACCCCTACCACCGAATGTTGGACCATCCAATTGAAGATTGCTTCATCTTCAAAAGATGGATTGAGGACCAGTACCAGCAAGGCAAATTCGCGCTGTCTGAAAACTGGAGGGTAAACTCGCCATAACCACATGCTCCGAAAAAGATGGACACGCCGGGGGCATCATGCTCATTCATAGAGGAAGCTCCATGGGAAGTAGTTCTTTCGGCAAAAACTAAAAGAATGCTAAAAGATCTTCAAGCATTCCCGGCAATCAGGTGGAGAAGCCCGTTAGAGCCAGAAATCATTGAGGGGATGCTGAAACAACGCCCAACATCAGGAGTTGGTAGAAAGGGGCAAAACACCCAGGCCCAGATGTCAAAGTCATTGAAGAAAAAGAAGCCCGCACAGCTTGATGACAAATGCACAGACCTGCAAAAGTATATCGATGCGCTGGAAGAATATAAACAGAAGGCGCGAACCCCAGTCACGCTCCTGGAGTTTCTTAACCATATCCTTGAAAGCGGAGATAACAACAATGATGAGGGAGACGATTCGTCAGAAGAACCCGAAGATTATGTGGCAAGTTGCCACATGATCTCTCATTCATCGCTAAATAATGAAGAAGCTCACTCGGCGTTAGAAGATAACATAGAGGAGCTGGGGCAGGAGCGGTGCCAAAATCCTTGGATCATATGCAAAGTCTACCAAGGTGGGGCTTACTTGCTCATGGATATGCATGGCGAAAGACCCTTCAGGCCAATAAACGTCCGGTTCCTGAAAAAATACTATGCCTGACGAGTCACGGCCCAGGTCAACAATAGATGACGACGCCTATGTCCGCTCGCTATCTTCCTAAGCCCACACTCTATAAGTAGTATCCGGCGAAACTTCGCCTCGAAGCTACAATGGACCGTGATGTCCTTAAACTAACTATGGACCATGATGTCCTTAAACTAACTATGGACCGAAACGTCCCTAAACTAACAACGGACCGAAACGTCCTTAAACTAGCAATGGACTGCAATGTCCTGAAACTAGCTACGGACCGAAACGTCTTTAAACTACTACAAACTGCGGCATCCTTAGACCAACGTGGCAAAAAAAAACAGAAAACGGTACGTCCATAAGCGAAAGGGGCACGGATGAAAACCCGAAAGGGCTCCGTGAGTAAAAACAGCAGGGCTACCGGCGAGTTTGTGAAAACCCGAAAGGGCGCAGGCTCGTAAAAAAATTCATGCACACTTACAAGGTCCTCTCGACTTTGTAAGGAGAAAATACCTGCGTGAGATCCTTACGACTCACAAGGGAGAAACACACTTAGGGATCCCCACGATTCCTAAGGAGAAATTACACTTACGAGATCTTCACAACTCGTGAGGAGAATCCTCTTATGGGACCCTCATGGCTCATAGGATTCAAAAGCCTTAAGTTACAGGGATCTGAACCTGTTCTTAAGCCATCACAATCCTTAGATTGCCCTACAAGCGGTTCAATATTGACCCTTGTATATAATCTACGGGCACAAATAAACGTCTCCCCCACCAAGTTCCACCAATGGCGCGAAATTCCCCCATTTGGCGAACGACACTTGTAAGTCCTCTCGACTTATAAGGAGAAAACACTTTTGTAAGATCCTTACGACTTATAAGAGAACATACACTTAAGAATCCTCATGATTCCTAAGGAGAAAATATGCCTACGAGATCCTCACAACTCATAGGAAGAGACATCTTCATGAGACCCCTCAGCTCATGAAGTCAAAAGTCTTAGTCGACAGGACCTTAACCCTGTTTGCTAAGCCACCTTTGTTCGGATCGATAAAGGCAAATGATAATTCACTCCTGGCAATATCCTAGTTGTAACGATGCTGATGCTAAAATTGGTATCAGATCCCAAGTTCCATACTCGCAGCAAAAAGTCGGTGTGCCAAAAATGCATATGAAATAGCCGAAATGATAGGGCAACTCGCAACAAAAATCAGCGAGTAAAATATATGCATATAAAAATAGCCGAAATGATTGGGCAACTCACAATAAAAAGCAGCGAGTAAAGAAAATAAAAAATAGCCGAAATGATTGGGCACCGCGAAAAATAGCCGAAATGATTGGGGCAATCACGACTTTCGCAATATAAAAAGTTGAAATGATAGAGTATCGCGAAAAGAAATAAAAAAAAATGATGAAAGAATGAAACTTTTGCCCTAAAGGCAAGTCCATACTGACCCCTGTATACAATCCATGAGCATAAACGAAAAGGGAACCACATTTCCCCACCAGGTTTTTTCAAATGGAGAGTTAGATCTCAACGGCAACATCTACAGCCTGGAGACCAACAACGGCGTTCCTCCTCATTCCAGCAGGGTACGGAAGCGACATCACCAATCAGAGCTACGGCACAATCCCTAGTTCTAAGACTCTACGGTTCACAAACAACCTAGAGTCAACCCTGACACCGCAGAAAGCGGAGCAAGTCAACCCCGATACCGTAGAAAGCGAAGCAAGTCAACCCCGACACCGCAGAAAAAAAAGCAAGTCAATATTGACACTGTAGAAAGCGGAGCACGTCAATCCCGACACCGCAGAAAGCGGAGCACGTCAACCCCGACACCGCAGAAAGCGGAGCACGTCAACCACAACACCGCAGAAAGCGGAGCAAGTCAAACCCGACACCGCAGAAAGCAGAGCACGTCAACCCTGACACCGCAGAAAGCGGAGCAAGTCAACCATGACTCCGTAGAAAGCGGAGCAAGTCAACCCCGACACCACAAAAAGCGGAGCAAGTCAACCCTGACACTGCAGAAAATGGAGCAAGTCAACCCTGTTCACGGGTTATACTTTCCAAAGTCGAATCTCGACTAGGAGGGAAACAACCATTTACGAGTCCTCTCGACTTGTAAAAGGGAAAAATTATCTTGTGAGATCCTTACGACTCTCGAGAGAAAACACACACTTAGGAATCCTCACAATTTCTAAGGAGAAATTACACCTATGAGATCCTCTCGACTCGTAGGGACAAAAGTCATTATGAGACCCTCACGGTTCATAAAGTTGAAAAGTCTTAGGCAGCAGACCTGAACCTGTTTCCTAAGCCATCGCTACACTACAAGGAGGTTAAGATGGACTGCTATCTACTATCTACAGGCCATATTTGCTAAAGTAACATGCTAATGACACAGCAAAGAAAAGAAAGCGATAGTACAAGATAAAAAATGTGTTTTTTATTCATGAATTCAATTGAGTACAAGATACATCATATAAAAGAATAAAAAAAAATGAATGAATGCATGTTATTCATAGATTACAAATTTTCAGTCGATACAAAGGCGGCAACTAAGAAGGAGGCATCTTCAGTAAGTCAGCAAGCCACTCGCGCACTTCTCTCAACTCCTTTTCACGGTCAGCCGTCGCGGCCAACTCCACTTCAATTCGAGCCCGTTGCTGCAAACAGGATGAAAGTTTCTCATCGATTTCCTGCTGAGCAACTTCGCGACTCTGTGTAACCCGCTCAGTGAAGTCGAGCTTCTGCCTCAGTATCAGCCCGTCAGAAATACATCGTTGGAGGCCTTCAAAAATAGCTTCAGCTGTGCAGCGTTAGCTTTGACCTGGGCATGCAATTGGACAGACTCGGTAGAAACCGCCTCACGTTCCTTTCGCCTCACGGTCTCCTCTTCTTCATAATGGCGGAGGAAATGAACACTCTACTCAACCCATGCAGCACGTTGGGAGTTTAAAGTCGATACTTCCGGAGCGGGACGCTTGAGCTCAATCTCATGCAGGCAAGCCTCGATCTTTCTGCAATAATTAACCTAAGGCTCGACGGCGCCTTCATCATGAAAGTTCACGAGCGTCTCCAGCATGGGATTAACCTCAGCAGCAAAGTCTGCAGCAAATGCGAGGGCCTCGACGTCAAGATCCTCGACGAATTCGCTCAACATTCGCAGGCTAGTCGCAGCACCCCTGAAAGATGGGCGTTTAGCAAAGGACCCTGCCGGCATTAGGATGCGAGACTTAAACGGAGCTGGAGCCGGCGCGATTGTTGCAAAAAAAATTATGGTCAAATGTCGACTCTGAAGGAAAAAAGAATATACGAGCGATGGAGTCTGCTATACTGGCTGTGGCAGATGGAAAAATTGGGAGTACCGGAGGTGCGACTATCCCCTCGTCTCCTCTTTCGATCCGTGACGCTGCAATCAATATAAAAGAAGACTTAGCGATAATACGGCTATTCATAAAAGAAAGAATGAAACAATAGCTGAAGGATATACTAACCAATACCAGCAGGCGGAGTGACTTTCGACTGGAAGGAGAAATGCGGGTTCAGCACCTGATACAGATGGTCAAAAAGGACTCCTGTAAAGTTGTGACAATATACTGTCAGTACAAGGAGGATGATACCCATAATGAAACCGATAAATCGTAAACCTATACCTTCCAGCATTTCAGAGGACATAGGAGAAGGCGAGGGAACAACAACTATCATGGCGGCGACCAGAGGTTCTTCAGATGGCACAATTTCAGCATTCGCTGCACCTACAAACAAAACATCGTCAGAAGAAGCTGAATGAGGTTGTGAAATAAAAAGAACAATGACTCAAAATTAACCTGACGGGTCATCAATCAAAACCGTGACGGAAGCATCACCAGGCGTTGCGGCTTCTTCGCTCTCCCGCAGAGGAGTAGCCTCTGCGCCCAGATTCGACGAGGGCCGTCATGACGCTTGCGATGCCCGCCGATATCGGGGAGCCATAAGGAGAAAGAGCGGCGGTTTGGGCGGTCCCAGACTCCCGAGAGAGAGTAGCCACTTCAGGCTCTGTGGTCGCCATCGTCTCGCCTGCCATCTCATCGCCAGGACTTGGCCCTGTGGGATATGATGTATAAGAATTTGCAGATCGAGTTCTAATAAAAAATACCGGGCATTACGTTACCTTAAGAAAGATTCTCGGTTGCTTCCCGAGCCGCGCGTGTAACCTGTCTATGGGCGGTAGACAGAGCAGCTGGAGAACCCTCTGAAGGAATAGCGACAGATGGAGTGGTGCTTGAGCCTGCACCTACAGCCAAAGCGGCATCACGTTCCTTCGCTGCGCACTTCCTGTGTTTCCTTTCGGTTTGGGCCATGAGAGCCGATCTCCTCAAGACCTCCGTCAAAGGGACGTCATCGTCCGAACCAAGCTCTACCTCTAGAGCTGTTATAGCGTCTATCATCGGCCTCTTTAGCGAAGCCTCCTGCGGTAAGGTTGAAGGAGCTAGGGCCACAATAGCTGGCTCTGGAAGCGTCGCCACATCACCACTTAGGATAGGCACCGCACTCGGGATAACCTAAGTCAAGGTAGTCCCTGCAATAAAATGAAGGAGAGGGTCAGACCACGAATAAAGAAAAAGGGAATGAAGGCATAATGAGCCGAATTATACCAAGACCCAAAGAAGCGCGGAACCTCTCTTCCTCCTCGAAAGTCTTGATGGAAGCCGCGAGGGCCTCTTCGGCAAAAATACCTGTTGAAGAAAAAGGGCATTAGTAAAAGCATTATAATAAGAAAGGAATGACAAAAAAATATACAACTGAAATATAGCTGACTTCGCGATGGTGATCAGCGCCGCTTCTTCGCGAGCCAGTCGCTCGGAGGCCACAAGGGCAGCCTGGAGATCGGTATCATCCGCAGGCACTATAAATAAACCCTTATTGGTGCCATATTCACACAAGCCTTCGCTGTAGGGAGCATGGGGATCTTGGCCGAGCACAACGTCAGCAGAAAAGAGCGACTTCTTCTTTTTCTGTAAGCGAACGCCGGCAGCCGACGACAGGAGCTTGCGCTTGGCGGGCAATTTTACGCGACGAGTCCCGATCTCCGTACCCACGCCAGACTCTGGGGACGCTGCAACTACCGTTTCCACAGGAACACGAGGTAGAGGCTTATCAGGAAAGGCTCGCGGGACCACAACCGCAGCAGCTTCTCTTAAGTAAGGACGAATGGTGGTCCGTCGCTCCAAGGGAACGACTGTGTTACCATCCGGTACAGCACCCTTGCGATTGAGCAGTAACCGCTTTTCTTCCCTAATAACAGCACCTGTTGCATGCTGGTACCACGCCACATATGCGTTCGAGGCTTTCGGAACGCAGCTCGGCTCACTGATAAAAAAGTTGGACCCGGTGTTTAGCCGCATGAAATGGTGCAGCGCGCTACAGATACCCTCTTCCGTATCAACCGGCTTAGCTACAAAAGCCTCAAGTGGGACACCCTGATTGTAGCTCGATTGTTGAGCAAAACGGTGCGGGTTGTACCTCATGAACAGCGTCGAGTCGTTCTGCCTGAACACCAAGAAGCCCGACCTGATGGAATACAAATGTAGAATCTCCCGAGCCTTCAAGGTAGAAGCCCCATCTTTGAAGGTGTTGTGCAGCGGCTGCATTGTTTTTGTAGATTCCTTGCCGATGGTTAAGACCTTATCGATGAAGGTCATGCCATCCCCGACTATACGCGGGCGAAGGACCAATCCCCGCACCTCTCACTGTGACGGTTCCAAAACGGAAGCGTCAACTAGCAACATAACCCTAGGAAAGTTATAACTGTCGTAGAAACAAGGCCGTTTGTGGACTCCAAAAGCGCCGAGCACATGCAGCTCGATCCATGATGTGAAATAGCGCAGCAAGAAATTTACGGGTTGTACCCCCGGCTGAGTGGTGTCTGCCGCTAAGCTAAGGCCATGATACAAGTGAGCTAGCCCAGCGACCCCGATGGTCACTCACATCCCAACAACCATTCGGTAGGCCGGATAGAAGACGGATGGACTCATATGGTGAGGGTGCATTGGGAGCAAAAACCAGCTTAACCATAGGCCGAGGAATCCCATAAAGAATGCCTCTTAGTCGATGTCTGAAGCTGCGAGCTCTGTAAAGGGGACGACCGGGGTATCCGGGAGGAAGAAATTCCTTTGATCTGCCTCCGCTGTTAGCTGGCTATCCAAGCCAAAACCAAACGGGTCGTCAAGCTTGGCGAATTTTGCAATTTGTTTTGATAAGACTTCTGGACGAAGAAAGCGGGCGATGAAATCCGCGAAGCTGACTTCGTGCCCTCCGGATTCGAGAAACAGACTTTCTCGTAAATTTTCAACACCTTGATCAGACTTAGGAATTGATGTTGAATGGCATTCTCCAGGGTAAGGCCCATCACCACTGATTTGGTGGCAAAGATGTACTCGTCAGGAGGAAGTAGCTCCTTATAATGTTCTCCCCTGACGGGTAAGTCGGAGATCTCCGCGAACTCCTTCAAGGAGATTGAAACTTCCCGATCTGATAGAAGGAAGGTGTGAGTCGGGATATTACATTGTTCCAAGAAAACTATGATCGACCATACAGGGCGTGTGGAATACTGGAAAAGAGATGCGTAGACTGTGGGGTACAACCCGAGCTTCAGCAGCAGTGATTTCTTGGCCGACAAGATGTATCGAGCCCACTGCAAGTATCCAATCGAATGGCGAGGAGTCAAGCGTATCATGTATGGCTGTCCCCAAGGGCATGACTCGTCTTAACATATGAGCCGCCTCAGAATATCTAAAGCCATCGACGGCTGTACGGGTATCGAGGCCATAGAGGGCTGAAGGCGAAGTCCAGTTGACCTCCTCTACGACATAGTTCACTGGGGGTGAGTCGGCGTAGTGAATCGCTGAAATGGGCTCCAAAGGTACTGCATAAGAAAAACTACGCCTACCTCGAATGATTTGATTGTACCACGACCCCCATAAATGAAGAAATTTCATCTCCGGGTCATGATCTTTAATGAGCGCGAAGACTTTCCTATCCACGGGCGCGTCAGCAAATGCACTCTCCAGACGAACAAATAGGAAAGAAGTGTCAAAAGATATAGTACCTGCACGAAAAAGAACAAGGATTAGCTGTTAATGCTACAGTCCAAATTCTGACACTTGATACTTTAAATTTGTACCACACTGCAATGCAGTAGAAAGGGACCAAAGGGGACCCACAATATCAAAGTGACGGCTCATCATTGATGAGACAGTCACTCATTAAAGAGGAAATCCTAAAAAGATTCTCATTTAATGAGAGACTCCTCGGGCTAAGGTGTTAAACTCCCTCGAGAGCAACGCTCTGCAAACAGGAGTGACATCTGTCAACTCTAATTATGAAGGGAATAAAATTCCCTAAAAATTCTAAGAGCTGTGCTCTGTGAAAACGATGGAATAATCCATCAAAATCCTAAAAAGCAAAGCTTTTACTAAGTTAAAAACTCCAAGATCTTTGAGATATACAAAACGAACTCTAAGAGTTCTTCATAAAGATGAACGATGTTCTAATTAATGGGTTAAATAACCCTAAAAATCCACTTTAAGATCTACGATCTGAGAAGAGCAAGGCTCTGTTAATGAGTAAACCCCTAGAACATGAAATGATTCCATCAAAGATTTGATCTTTACCAAATTTTTTGACAAAGTTCTGACTCTAGAAGAGTTTCTTAAAGCAGAGAGCTTAGCTCCGAAGGGAGAATTAAATTCTCAGGAACAAGAAAGCAAGAAGATGAACAACAGTCATCTCAAGGGCCAAAGGCCCTATTTATAGGCGTTGGAAGTCGATCCGACTTCCAAGACAATCCAACGGTGGAAAGGCTGCCACCGTTGCACTCACGTGTGAGCCATGTGAACGCAGCGGTGGGGGGGCATTTGTTTCCCCCAATAAAAGAGCAAAGCTCTATTCAAAATTTGAACTGAGGCAGCGCCAGAACTAAAAGTTCTCTATCATTTGATCAAAGATCTAACGAATATGATGAATCATCAAATTACAGAATCAAATTCTGCTAAGGAAATATTCCTCGAATCTTTCTAAAGAAGAAAGATTGTGCTCTGTAAATTAGAGCACCGTTGGATCAAAGATCCAATGGTGATTAAAAATCACCAAGATACAGAATAATTTCTGTATGGGAAAATATTTTCCCAATCTTGTTGAAAACAAGAAAAATATCTTCTGTAAAACAGAAGCCCTTGGATCAAAGATCCAATGGTGGGAAACATTCTCAAATCAATAAGAGATCTCTCAATGAGAGATTTCCTTAACTGATTCAACAAATCAACCTCCCCTATATAAAGGACCCAAGACTTCAAGTCTTGCACAGAGGAACCTCCCTATAAGTTTCAAATTAAAGAAGAAACAGAGAAGAACTCCCCCATAAACTTTAGAGTTCAAGGCGAGAAATACCTCTCTTCAAGGTAAAGAAAAAACAAAAGAGATCATAGCATCTCTTCATAAAAGAAGAACTTAGTTCTTAGATTCATGAGACAAAGTCTCTCATAAAGAAAAACAAAAGAGATCATGGCATCTCCTCATAAAGAAGAACTTAGTTCTTAGATCCATGAGACAAAATCTCTTATAAACGAGAATTTAATTCTCCGAGCACAGAACTGATCGGAATTGCCAAACAAACAGTGTCTTGCGCTCAGCACCAAGCGCTCCACGTGCTCCTTACGTGGGCGCTATTTTAAAAGAAGCGCTTTAGCGCTCCAAGCCTGGCGCTCCATGTGCTCTTCACGTGGGCGCTATTTTATAAGAAGCGCTTTAGCGCTCCAAGTCTGGCGCTCAGCACCAAGCCTTCCATGTACTCCTCACGTGGGCGCTATTTTATAAGAAGCGCTTTAGTGCTCCAAGTCTGGTGCTCATTGCCAAGCGCTCCACGTGCTCCTCATGTGGGCATTGAGGAAACACAAAGTGCTCTGTAAATAAAGCTCCAGTTCCATAAAGAGTGTTCAACACTCAATAAAAAACAAAAAGAAAGAGGGGTGTCAGAACCCAAATCAATGCTCAGCATTGTTGAACAAAAAGGGACTGAGCCGAAACAAATGTTCAACATTTTATTCAAAACTGAGTGGACTGAGCCTAAGTTGGTCACAAGTCCTTAATTCAGATCAACCAGGCCCATGCGCTTACAATTTCTCTAATTGGTCTTAGTCCCAAACCTGACTATAGATCTCCCAACCAACAATGGTTCAAGGGTACATCTCTTCACACTTCTGATACATGTCGTTGTAATTCTTCAACGTCTTCACGAAGGTGGCGGATCCCGACAACCAGAAACTCCACAGACTATGATGTCTTTAAACCAGACTATGATGTCTTTAAACCCTACAGACTATGATATCTTTAAACTTACATGGACTATGATGTCCTTAAACCCAATGGACCGCAACGTCCCTAAACTAAGACGATAAAACCCAAATGCTCTTTCGTTGGATCTATATGATCCTAAAACCTTGTTAAGTAGATCTTAGTTTAAAACTTGGACTAATGTATCCTTAACAAACATTTAAGTTGATCTTAATCTCAAATGAGGTTAACGATCCTTAAATCAACCAAACCCAAATCTAAGAAAATACGGATTTGGACTAATTCCCGCCCTACGGGTGACAACATAAATTAGTCTCCGTATACAATCTATGGGCAACCAAAAACAAAACAAACACACACGACATGAAGTGAACATCTGGAGAAGGAGAAATTGGTTACCGCGATGCGGTAGCATAATTAACTGCAGGGGCTTGCGCCTGCAGGGAAGAGCGTCTCCACAATAAAAAAACTCCTCACAAATGAGGGGGAATTTGACGAAGTCTGCTACAACGGCCGCATTTGTCCAAACCTCCGATACACGGTGCCATAAATCAACTTGGCATTTTCGGAGAGGTGGACGGATAAAACCAAATAGCATATTCCCCCAAAATTCAGTCCAGACGTCCTAATGTCCCGGTCGCGTCTTTCGGCGGCGAACTGACGAGTTTGCTTTTCGACATTCTTTTTGTTCAATACCTGGGCTGCCGTTATGTACAGCTAGTGCCGCTGACATACTTGTGGTTAAACTCACCACCAGCGTATTTTTGAGTCTTTAGAGTCCCACATAGAGGGTTTCCCACCTCATGCGAAACGATATAGTGTACGTATTTTGATACGTACGGAGGTTCGATTAAATACGTGGTTTTGTATATGTACTTTTAATAGGACATTTTGTTAATACTAACATGTTTTAAAGATAGCAAGTTTATCACATTTGGATAAAATGTGAGCTAGTATTATATATCTGTTTTTGGTATCTCTTTTTTTGGTATTTGTATTTTGATAGAATACGGCATTTATACGAATACGGGTATTTGTATAAATACGGGTATTTGTGTCTTGATATAAATATGGGTATTTGTATCTTAATACAAAATCGTGTATTCGTATTTTATACGAACACGGGTGTATATATTTATAGTACATACTTGTATTAGTGTGCGTGTATGTTCGCGTGCGCATATGTGTACAATGAGGTGGATTTTCTTCTCTTCTCATATCTTCATGTTCTCTTTAGAATATTGTGGACTTGTGACTCACCACGCTGAGTCACAATTCTACTCATTCTAAAGAGAAAAGAATAAAAAGAAAAAGAGAGCGATAAGAATTAGCCATGCTTGCTCATTTGGATGGCCATCACCATTAGCTTCTTCTTCCTTCTCTCTTGAGTTTTGGAAGTTGACCATGGAAAAAGAAAAGAGAGAAAAACTTGAGAGTTTATTCACTACATCTCTTGATATATAATCCTAGCAAGTTTAGATATCAAGTTGCTTCACTTGTTTCTTTTTAGTGTGAAGCTAGAGCCTAATCTAAGGTCATTTAGATGGATCATCTTCAACAAGGAAGACCGGCTCCCAAGCTCGTTCTCGACGATTTAGGAGCGTAAGAAGTGAATTTGAAGAGGAAGGACATGACTACAAAGATTATAATTACTAACCAAGCAGCTAAACTCCTTCTATATTTTCTATTTTAGTATTTGGATTCGATTCTAGGTCGTAGTAGTTCATGCTCTTGTTAATGAAATTTTCGTTCTGTATTCCGCATTGGCCGCAAGTTAGCGGCACGAGCACGCGTGTCTAGTTACATAGTATCAGAGCTACTAGGCAGGGATGCCGACCCATGAGGGGTTCTCACTTTGTGAGGGTAGTGGTGAAGCGCAGGCTCTTACCCCTAGGGTGCCCCGTGTGGTTATATGGTCCGGTGGGTTGTAGTCTATCGTGAGGGGACCACGTAAAAAGTAGCTGTTGAGGGACCTATGAGCGCCACGGCGAGCTTCCGCTGTGGTGACTAACCCTACAGTGGTATCAGAGCTACTAGGTATTGTGCCGATCCATTGGGGTTTCTCATTGTGGTAACAGTAGTAGCGAAACTCAGGCTTTTACCTGCAGGGTGCCTTGTGCGGTTATTTGGTCCGGCGGGTTATAGTCCGTTGGGAGGAGACTACGTATAAAATAGCTGCCGAGGGACTTATGGATGCCATGGCCAGTTTCCGCTGCGCTGATTAGTCTTACATGGTATTAGAGCCCCCCAAACAATTAAACTAGTATTAGACGATATTTACGTTTCGAAGCTAAAAAATTCCGTTTTTCAAAACCATGAAAACCAAGTTTCTGTTCAAAATTTTTTAGTCTCTAGAGTTTTTCTAAACAATTATAGAGGACTTGTTATGAGATATAAAATCTTGGCAAGAAAAACGGGGACCTAATTCTTAAAAAAAAACAGCCCAAAACCTATTTTTACCCGACATGATCGGTTCAAAATTTGCCTCTGTTCCCTAATTTTTTCCAGGGGCTTTTTTTCATATAAACTTGGTTTTTGGTTATGTTTGTTTTGCCCCAGATTTCAGTTGGTGTTATCTTTGTATTCGAGCAGCACAGAAAGTTTTAAAATCGAAACTTTAGCATCGTTGATTATCTTTGTGTTGTATATGTGTTTGTAAATGTCGTCTAATTGCTATAGATTGATTAGATGGGGTTGAAAATACTTGCTTATACTGTTGAGATGTATATCTTGTGATGGTTTAGCCGGATAGTCATGGTGGATAGCCCCTCATCGTAGAATGATTGTATATTTGTTTATTCGGGACGAGCGGCCGGATTGTGGCCATCGTTACTGCTTTATGTATATTGTTTTATTGGAACATGACCGGGTTGAGGTTGATATTACCATTATATATTATTTAATTTTTGTATTAGGATAACCCACGAAGAAGTGCTCGAGTAGCCGGGTTCTAGAGTGTGTTAGATGGTCTTCTCATGGCAATGAGTTCGAGCCGCCTCACTCTAGAATTAGCGGGTTATTCACCGCACTTGTAGGGGTTTAGGATACACCTACGGTGGAGTGCTCAAGTTACCGGATTCCATGAAGTGCCGGGTGACCCACTCATGTTATTGAGTGATAGTTGCCTCACTTCTAGAATTGACAGGTAGGTTGACACGCTCGTAAGGGTCTTTGTTTTAGGTGATGTTCGAGCTATCCACACGACCGTGGAAAATTGGTTTTCGTTTGCGGCTCAAAAGAAACACGGGGCTCATAGTTTATCCGCTGTTCCATTTTGATTATTACATTCCTGTGATGTTTATTACCTGCCCATGATGATGATGATGATATATAAATGTTGTATATGTTTTGCACCCGTGCTAGCATTGCCCATGGACTGTTATAAGTTAAGTAACCTTATGGTGAAGCTCCAGGACCCCGCGGCGAACGCGGGTGGCATATAAGGACATTCTATTTTGGTTGTTTCTATGATGCATAGGAACTTAATTAATAGGACCACATTAATTCTAATTAATGCAAGAAAATAAACCTAAAATGATGTTGTTGGACTCAAATTTCAAAACCACTCGGTTTTTTTCAAAACTAATTGGTTTTTCCACAAAATCAAAAGTTTTAAAAATTGAGCTGGACCACTCGTTTGGAAATCACTAGGAAATCACTAGATTCCTTCAACGAAATCAAGTTCACCACGTTAAAGGTTTTTCGCTAAAAACCAGCCGTAGCCTTCCATCATTTCCTATGAGTAGTACTTAGTATTCGTACCGTGTCTGTTGACCGTGTCAAGACGTGGTAAGCGGTAGCTAAGTGGTACTTGCTTGAAATATGCAATGCGATTGGTTAGGACGGTCGTATTACCTTATTGACTGTGTCAAGGGTTATGTAGGTGGGTTTAATGCAATCAAGATAATGATGGGTTAAACTTGACTAGGACCTTTTGATTTGTTGACTGTGTCAAGATCACTTAAGTCTTAGGGGAAAAAATCCCATCGGGAGTTTCAAATATTCAGGAAACTTGCTAGTGTTGCATACCTTCTGGAGTGTGGTAACTAGAGTGGCTTCCATCTAAGTTATCATGTGATGATAGTTGGGTTCCGATCCCACCGATAAGCAGGATTACTCCCGGGAGATTTTCACTTCACAACTAACTAACCCATTAGGTGTCTAGAAAGGTGTTAACGGGTTATGCCTTTGCGGAAACGGGGTTATTTAATTGGGTTTGTGCGAAAGCATTGGGAGCCTCCCTCGGAGTACCAGCACTGGCCTGACTGAATGGTTAGCGAACTTGTAAGGTGGAAATGATCCTGACTCGTTCTCCTTTTAGGGTTTAAAGGAGAATTCGAGAAAATTGTGAGAGCCATCTTGTTTAAATAAATTTATAACCAATCTAAACTTACAAGAGCATACGCTGAGTGTTTCTTTTCTCTCTCCTAAATTGTAGCTACCATGTCACTCTTTTATTAAGATAATAAAATGTATGACTTGACCGACCTGGATTCTTATTCGAGGCTGGGAAACGTCTGTTCGACTCTGTCTTGTGACAAATGTTACGAGTATGAGCAAGAGAAAGAGGATTACATAAATTCCTTGATAACCCCGGTGGAGAAGAAGCATACTATTGCGTCTTCTTCAGGTGTTCTTGTTATTGAGAACTGTTTTTCGGTCAGTCCTACCTCCTGGGTACTAGATATCGGATCAGGATCTCATATCTGTTATTTATTATAGGGACTGAGAAAAAGTAGGATGGTTGGACCTGATGATATGTCCCTCAGAATAGGGAACAGAGCACAAGTTGATGCTGCCACCATTGGTGAATGTCACCTAATATTGTCAAGCGGCAATACTATGATTTTGAACAACTGCTACTGTTGTGATTACCTAGCACCACACAAGGGTTTGTCTTGCATCAAACATGCTACAATTAAAGTTTTGGGTGCTAAGCAAACTAACCTAGGATCAAACTAGAAATTTAAAGTAACAATATAGTATCACATACTATAACAAGGAGAGTCTAACACTAATAGATGAGAAATACAACCTTTGTAGATCTCCTGTTTGAGACTCCTTGGATCAACTCGGTGTTTGGACAGGTTCGCTTGAGTCCTTCGTTGTCCACGACGATCCACCGCGGAGTACCTTGGCTCAAGCTCCTTACTTCACTAGAAAAAAGTAGAAGTGATGCAAAACAACCTAACTAGTGGGCTAAACCAGTGTAGATTGGTGATGTGGGTTTGGATCTCACTTAAAAATCATTTCTTTTTGTTTCCTTAACTCACTTTGATGGAGGAAGTAAGCTTTTGAGGAGGAAGAAGATGGAGAAGGCTAAGCAAGCTCAAGATAATTATTATGCCAAAATGAAATGAATAATGAATATATGAGAGAGGGTCACACTCACTCATAACCAAGGTTAAAAAATATCTAGATATTTTGTTATTGGGTTAAAGAATAAGTGTAGTGATTAAATCATGGTTAAGTGTAGAGATTAAACCATGGTTTAAGTGTAAAGATTAAACCATGGTTTAAGTCAAAGTCAACAATGGAAGTGTGTAGAAACAAAACAACCATGATATAATCCTAATTAATTCTTTAATCAATAATCAAAATAAATAAATATCCAAACCATGTGATTCTTGCATAGCCAACTCCAATGTATCATCACCATGACACATGTATGCATGCAAGTGTGCATACACATCAACATATATACATACATACATTCATGCATACAATAAATAAAGAAAAGGTTATAAGTGAAAAAACTAATGGTCATTAATATTAAATCAACAATTGATTTAATATACCGGTTATATCACATATGACACGACCAAAAGAAAACACCAGATTATAATGCGGTATCACATACATGCATTTAATCAGGCATGCGCGCATATCACCATATGCACCCCACATCGTTTCGCTTGAGCTAGGTAACCTCTTTGTTGGACTCTAAGACTCGTCAATACGCCGACAGTAGACGATGATCATATCAAACACCTACAAGCCGCAAATGGTAAACTAAACATAACGGCCACCCGGGTATTGAGAGAGCTGAAGAAGAACAAGCGAACCTGTCAAAAATCCTGTCGAGCCAACCGGTAACACTTACCATACAGTCCGGCCACTTCGTCAGATATGCTGCATACCGAGTCTAGGGATGGCATCTTTGACCCAATAACTTAATAAGTAATGCTGATGTATGGCCTATAACAGTTCGAGAAACTACTGATAACACTTATCAGTAAATCTCATCAGCCCTGGCCAGGGACTTGCTGATATAGCCAATCGAGCACAGCGCAACATTAACTCCCAATACGGGGAGAGACGAAACCCCTCCTATCGCTCATTGCCTCCACATGTCTCGGGATTGTACCCAAAATCCACCTGTTTGCACGACTCAGTAGAGCCGTGGTAGGATGGAAATCAAAGTACAGTGGGAGAACACATGAGACTCTATGACGATCTCGGGTCTACAGACTAACCTGTACCAGTGTTACCTGAGAACTGCTATCCGACGATAGATATAATACCATATAGGAGTTCTCGGCGAGTTCGTCCAGCGTACCCAGTCTCCACTGAGCAACCGTATACAATCTCGGTGTCAAACACCAATGAATGTAGGATCATCCATAGCCCATCTCATGGGTCCAGTATCATATACGCTAGTCTACTCTGGAATATCGATGCCCCGTCTCGATACACAAATGACTAGGGACATTTCAGGATATGCTTATAAACTACATATGCCCCACTAGTATGATCTGCATCACAGTCACAGTAGTCAAGCAAATATCCTCAGGACTTTATCAACATGTACAAATGAATAAAAGCATGATCAAGTGAACATGTCAGATAAAGAGTAACCAGATTGCATACTATCATGTCGAGCAAGAAAGTTCTCTGAATATATATATATATATATATATATATATATATATATATATATACACATACATACATCCATCAAATAATGGCCTCTAGGGCATACATATATCCAACAGCTACTATGTACTTTCCATACTTTGCAACATCATACCGGTTTCTTTATTTGATAAAGATGAATATAACTTTGTTCTAGATAGAAATATGATGAACATTTATTTTAATCAGGTATTGATTACAGAAGGTACACTGTGTAACGGTATCTATGTTCTAAATCAAAATACAGTTCTTAATATACAAAACACATGCAAGAGAAAGAGTTCAGATATGAACGAGACCCACTTGTATCATTGTAGAATTGGTCATATCAATGAGACCAGACTAGCCAAGTTACATAAAGATGGATATTTGGATCCATTCGAATTTTCATCTTATAAAACTTGTCAGTCTTGTCTCAAAGGTAAGATGACCAAAACTCCGTTCACGAGACACGAAGAAAGAGCTATAGAGCTCCTGGGACTCATACACAGTGATGTGTGTGGTCCAATGTCTATACATGCAAGGGATGGGTTCTCGTACTTTATTACATTCACTGATGATCTCTCTAGATTCGGATATGTATTTCTGATAAAACACAAATCTGAAGCTTTCTAGAAATTCAAAGAATATAAAAATGAAGCAGAGAATAAGGTTAGAAAAAGTATTAAGATCTTTCGATCTGATAGAGGAGGAGAGTACTTGAGTACGGAATTCCAAGACTATCTAAAAGAGAATGGTATTCTCTCTCAGCTTAATCCTCAGTAGACACTACAGCACAACGGTGTATCAGAGCGAAGAAATTGTACCCTTTTGGATATGGTTTTCTCTATGATGAGTAGTGCTGAGTTACCTCTTTCATTCTGCGGATATATGCTGGAAACAACGGTATACATATTGAATCAGGTTACATCGAAATCTATACCTAAGAATCCATATAAAATATGGAGTAGGAAAAAGCTATATCTTAAGCGAGTTAAGATATGGGGTTGACCGGCCTATGTTAAAATACAAAATCCGGACAAACTACAAGCATGATCGGTTCTATATAAGTTTGTTGGATATCTCAGGCAAACAAATGGATATCTATTCTACCATGCAGAGGAACAGAAGATTGTTGTTTCTCGGAATGCCACCTTTTTAGAAAAGGAATTCCTTGCATAAGAAATTAGTGAGAGCGTGGTAAAACTAGAAGAAATTACAGAAACACAAACTGTAACTGAGGATTTAGCGGAACCACATGATTCAGTAATCCCGGATGAACCTCAGCCACTCTGCAGATCTAGTGGGATTTCTCATCCGTCTGAGAGATACTACGGTTTTCTCATAGATGGGGATCGAGAGGATTGTATCTTGGAAGAAAATGATCCTACTTGTTTCGAACAGGCTATTACCAGTAGGGACATTGTAAAATGGCTAAATGCTATGCGATCCGAATGGAGTCCATGTACACCAACAAAGTTTGGACTTTGGACATTGCACCGCCAGGGGTAAAACCCGTCGGCTGCAAATGGATATTCAAGAAGAAAATTGATGCAGATGGACAGGTGGAAACCTATAAAGCTAGACTTGCTGCAAAAGGTTTTCGTCAAAGACCCGGTGTGGACTATGATGAAACCTTTTCTCCAGTGGCTATACCCAAATCCATTCGAATCTTACTTGCCATTATTGCCTTCCATGACTATGAGATCTGGCAGATGGACGTAGAGACTGCTTTTCTAAATGGTGCTTTAAATGAGTGTATCTATATAGATCAGCCAGAGGGCTTCATAAACAGTGGGAGCAGCGGGAAGGTGTGCAAATTGGTTAAATCTATTTATAGATTAAAGCAGGCATCACGGAGCTGGAACATCTGTTTTGATGAGACAGTCAAGAAATTTGACTTCATCAAAAATATAGATGAGCCTTGTATTTACAAGAAGATTGTAGAGAGAACTGTGGTATTTCTCGTATTGTATGTAGATGACATTCTTCTAATAAGAAATGATATTCCTATGCTACAGTCGGTCAAGTTGTTCTTGTCTCATAAGTTCTCCATGAAGGACCTGGGTGATGCCTCTTATATTCTGGGGATCAAGATCTATCGTGATATATCTAAGAGGATGTTGGGACTTTTACAGTCCAGGTACATTGACACCATACTAAAGAGATTTAGTATGGAAGATTCTAAGCCTGCTTGTTATGAAATCACCCTCTCCAAAGAGATGTCTCCTAAAACTGATGAGGAGAGGGCTCGCATGAATACTATACCCTACGCTTCAGCGGTAGGATCTATAATGTATGCAATATTATATACCAGACCAGATATAGCTTACGCTTAGTGTGGTAAACATGTATTAGTCAAACCTAAGGGAGAAGTATTGGACAGCTGTGAAGAACATTCTAAAGCACCTGAGAAGGACTAAGAATATGTTCTTAGTGTACCGTAATGGAGACCTCTAGATGGAGTCCTTTACCGATTCAAGCTTCCAAAGTGACAAGGTTGACAACAAGTCTGTCTCGGGTTATGTGTTTACCCTTAATGAAGGGGTGTTCTGTTAGAAAAGTTCCAAACATGACACCGTATCAGACTCGATGATGGAGGCATAATACATTGCTGCTAGCGATGCCGCAAATGTGGCTGTCTGGATGAGGATATTCATTTATGAACTTGAGGTGGTTCTGTCTATTATTGATCCAATACCTTTATATTGTGATAACAATGGGGCTATAGCGTTAGCGAAGGAACCACGGTTCCATCAGAAATCCAGATATGTCTTGAGGCGGTATCACCTGATCAGGAAGATTATAGATCGCCGGGAGATCGAGCTCAGGAGAGTAGATACAAAGGATAACACGGCGGACCCACTCATAAAGACACTTCCTCAGACTCAGCTTGAGGGCAATTATAGATGATTGGTCTTTGATACGCCAATACATGGCCTAGTGCAAGTGGGATATTGTTGGATATGTATGCCCTGGTGGCCATTATTGTATAGTATAGGATTGTATATTATATATGGATGCTTGGCATATATATACATGACAGTCTTGCTCGATATGATAGTTGCTATCGGGTTTTTATTTGCCTCAATATGTGTATATGTTCTATTTTTATTATGTATCACTAATACATATTGGTAAAGCCCGTAGGATCTTTGCTTGACTACTAGAATTGTGATGGAAATTATACTCATGGGGTCTAGGTAGTCTATAAACACATCCTTAAATTGTCCCTAGACGTTGGAGTTTCGAGACAGGGTATCGATACTCCAGAGTAGACCAGTGTATACATTTCTTATTCCCGTGAGGGAAGGTGGCCTGTTCCACAGCCATTGGTGTACGACAACAAAGATAGTATGCATGTGCTCATTAAGTTATGAGTTATACTAGAAGGACTCATCGAGAACTTCTAGATGGTAATTTGCTTATCGTCAGATAGCAGTTCTCTGGTGACATAGGTAAAGGTTAGTCTTTAGACCTGACATCATCATCAGTCTGGAGTGTACTCCTACTGTACTTAAATTTCTACCATACCACGGCTTTAAAGAGTCGTGCAAACAGATTTTAGTTGGGTACAGTCCCGAAGCACTTGGGGGAAGTGAGTCATAGAAAGGATTCGTCTCTCCCGGTATAGGGAGTCGATGTCGCGCTGTGTTCGATTGGTCATCACCATAAGAACTTGGCCAAGACAGATGAAATTTACTAATAGTGAGATTAGTAGTTTCTCAGGATGGTTTTGAGTCATATCGATACGACTAAACTGGTTATTAGGAGTCTGACGTTTTCCACCCCTTAGACCCAATATACGATACTCTTAGACGAAGAGACCAGACTATACGGAGATTGTCACTTTTAGGCTCAGTAGATATATGGACGAGTTTACTTGTCGACCTTCTTTTCTTTCAATACCTAGGCAGCCGTTATATACAGCTAGTGCTGCTGACGTGCTTGTGGTTAAACCCACTGCCAATGTATTTTTGAGTCTTTAGAGTCCCACACAGAGGGTTTCCCAGCTCAGGCGAAACGATATAGTGTACGTATTTTGATACGTACGGAGATTCGATTAAATACGTATTTTTATACACGTACTTTTAATCGGACATTTTGTTAATACTAGCATGTTTGAAAGATAGCCAGATTACCACATTTGGATAAAATGTGAGCCATTATTATATATCTCTTTTTGGTATCTCTCTTTTTGGTATTTATATTTTGACAGAATACAGTATTTATACGAATACGGGTATTTGTGCCTTGATATAAATACAGGTATTAGTATATTAATACAAATATGTATATTCATATTTTATACGAATACAGGTGTATGATTTTGATAAATATACGGGTGTATGTATTTGTAGCATGTACTTGTATTAGTGTATGTATGTATGTGTGTGTACAATTAGGTGGCTTTTCTTCTCTTTTCATATCTTCATGTTCTCTTTAGATTATTGTGGACTTGTGACTCACCATGGTGAGTCACAATTCTACTCATTCTAAAGAGAAAAGAAGAAAAAGAAAAAGAAAAAGAGAGGGATAAGAATTAGCCATGCTTACTCATTTGGATGACCATCACCATTAGCTTCTTCCTCCTCCTCTCTTGAGTTTTGAAAGTTGACAAAGAAAAAAGAAAAGAGAGAAAAACTTGAGAGTTTATTCACTACATCTCTTGATATCTAATCCTAGCAAGTTTAGATATCAAGTTGCTTCACTTGTTTCTTTTTAGTGTGAAGCTAGAGCCTAATCTAAGGTTCCTTCGGGTGGATCATCTTCGACATGAAAGACCGACTCCCAAGCTCGTTCCTGAAGACTTAGGAGCATAAGAAGTTGATTTGAAGATGAAGGACATGACTACAAAGGTTGCAATTACTAACCGAGTAGCTAAACTTCGTCTATGTTTGCTAGTTTAGTGTTTGGATTAGATTCTAGATCGTAGTAGTTCGTGCTCTTGTTAATAAAATTTTCGTTTTGTATTCCGCCTTGGCCGCAAGTTAGCGGCACGAGCACGATCATCTACTTATACATTGTGTTCCCCATCCTCATCTAACAGACATTCCGGGAAGAGATAGGAGGAAAGGAAGTCCGTCAGTGAGATATACTCGAGTAGGAATCTCATAAAGAATAAGTACGAGTAATGTTGCATGGGTGTGTGCGATGGATGATGTCATATATGCAGTGACAAGTGAATATCAGGCATCTACTAAGTGTTATGCTCAACTCTGTTTGGTAGGCAAGGGCACCGGGTTCTTATGATTATTCCGTTGGAGCCACGGAACAACAGCAATCGGGAGTGAATAATACTTCGTTTCACCTTCTGAACCATGGTTAATCAAAAGGGGAATCCGAGTCCTTTAATACAGCCTTGCCTATCCAAACTATCCAGCCCCGATTTTATTTAGTTATATAGGAGTACAGATCAGTATTAGCACGCAACACTACTAGGCAGTGTCACAAGGGGTTCCCATCAGGTCATTTGTAAAGACAAAATCTACACAGGTCATCTGTGAAGACGAAATTTACAGGTCATCCGTGAAGACGGAATCTATATGAACTTCCATGCTTAAGTGCTTGTATCTAATCCTAACTGTTCTAGATAGCATGTCGTGAGAATTTCCATGTAAAAGTTAAGTATCGTATACAAGTCAGGAGGAGTCGCTTTTTCATGTAGTTGGGGAGGGGTAGGTATAAGTATGCTTAGGTGTAAGGGTTGGTTGTAGGTCAGGGTATATTAGTAAAATAAATAATTATAGCTTTAGAAAAGTTTACGATATTTTAACAAAAAAGGGTTTTCAGGTTCAAGGTATTATGGTGATAAGAATTAATAACGGTTAAGGTACTTATTTAAAAACACGACTTCCGAAAGTCAAGGCATTTATTTAAAATAAGACTTTATAAAGTTGGGGTGTTATATTAAAAATACGACTTTAGGAAGTCGGGGTATTTTGTTGGATATATGTATGACCTAGAGGCCATTATTTGATAGTGGATTCTTAGATATGTATATATATACAGAGGACTTTCACGCTCGACATGATAGTATGCTATCTGGTTACTCTTTATCTTAACATGTTCTCTTGATTGTGTATACTATTCATTTGATACATGTTGATAAAGCCCTTAGGATATCTGCTTGAATGCCATGATTATGATGCAGATCATACTAGTGGGGCATGAGTGGTCTATAATCGTATCCTTAAATGTTCCCAGTCTTGGGTGTATCGAGACGGGCCATCGATATTCCAGAGTAGACTAGCGTGTGCGTTTCTTGACCCATTTGATTGGTGATGGATGATCCTATATCCATTGGTGTTTGACATTAAAGATTGTATACAGATGCTCAGTAGAGACTGGGTACACTGAACGAACTCGCCGAGAACTCGTATATGGTATTATATCTATTGTCGGATAGCAGTTCTCATGTGACACTTGTACAGGTTAGTCTGTAAATCTAAGATCGTCATAGAGTCTTGTGTGTTCTCCCACCGTGCTTTGATTTCCACCCTACCATGGCTCTACCGAGTCATGCAAACAGGTGGTTTTTAGGTACAGTCCTGAGACACATGGAGTCAATGGGTGATAGGAGGGGTTTCGTTTCTCCCGGTATTGGGGGTTGATGTTGTGCTATGCGTGATTGGCTATAACTGAAAGTCCCTGATCAGGGCTGATGAGATTTACTGATAAGTGTTATCAGTAGTTTCTCGATCTATTATAGGCCATACATCGGCATGACTTATTGAGTTATTGGGGTCGATGATACCATCCTTAGACTCGATATGCAACATATCTGACGAAGAGACCAGACTGTACGGTAAGTGTTGCTGGTTGGCTCTACGGAAGTATGGATAAGTTTGCTTGTTGATCTTCTGTTCGCTCAATACCTGGGAGCCGTTATGTGCATCTAGTACCGCTGACGGTTTGTAGGTATCTGATATGATCACTACCTACTGCTAGTGTATTGACGAGTCTTAGAGTCCCACAAAGGGGTTTCCGAGCTTAGGCGAAATGAAGTGGGGGCACATATGGAGATATATGCGGGAGCTTGATTAAATATGAGTATATGATACCGTATTTTAATCTGGCATTTTCTGTTGGTCAGGTCGTATGTGATATGGCCGGATTATTAAATCAAGTGTTGATTTAATATAAAGTGACCATTAGCTCATTATTAATTCCTTTCTTTATTTGTATGCATGTATGTATGTATGCTTATATGGATATGTATGCATACATACATGTATACATGTGTCATGATTGATAATATATTGGAGATGGCTATGCTAGACTCACATGGAAACATTTGTGATATTTTATATATTGAGTTTGATTTCTAATCCTCCACTAACTCAATTACTAAAATATCTAGATATTTTTATGCAATGGTTAAGAGTGAGTGTGACTCTCTCATTATGATTATTCTTCTGCTTATCTTTTCTTAAGCTCAAGCTTAGCCATTTTCATCTCCTTCTTCCTTCAAGCTCTCTACCATTTTCTAGTGAGTAAAAGAATGAAAAAGAAAGGTTTTTAGTGAGAAATATACCCACTTCATCAATCTATACTAGTCTGGCCAACTTGTATAGGTTGTTTGCATCACTTCCACTTAAGTTAAGTGAAGCAAGGAGCTTGAGTGAAAGGAACTCCGTGGTGTATCATCGTGGATTTCGAAGGTTTCAAGCGAACGTGTTCAAACTTCGAGTGGAACCAAGGAGCCAAGGACATCTACACGGAGCTAAAGACAAGGAGGAGAGGTCTACAAAGGTTGTATTTCTTTTCTCTTAGTATTAGACACTAACTAATATGTGATATTTATTAGTTATACGCCTAATCCTTTAGTTCGATTCTAGGTTCGAGTTTATTACCACCCTAGATTTTTAAAGATGCATACTTGATACTTGTTAAAACCTTTTGAGGGTGCTAACCAAATCCAACAGTGGTATCAGAGCCAAGCTAGAGTATTAGGCGTGACCTAGACGACGTTAAAGTGTTCGAACGAACATCGAAACCCACGCTTTACATGCTCTCTGGAAATTTTTCAAAAGTTAGAATTTTTGGGTTTTAAAATATGCAGAAAATAGTGTAGGGTATTGTATGGACTCCCAAGAAAAACAAACACCTAACTCGACATAACGACCGCGGAACCATGGCCAAAACATGCTTTTGGCGGCGGTTCCACGGCGCCGTTGGTGAGGCAAGGAACGTGCTTTCTTGTGCTGGTCCGTATGTACTATTGGCATTGTTTGGGTATTTTTGAATCTGTCTCAAGTGTTGAGGTCTCTGAGAATTGTGGGTTTTGATGGATCGATCAAAATGTTTAACGTCGCCTAGTTTTTATGAATGTGACACAATATTTGGAATCTACACTAATTAGTTTTGAGAAAATTAATTGGTTGTTTGTAAGTCTAACATTTCGGTCTCGATCGATATCGGGAATCCTGTTGAATTACCCGATTTCTTTTGAAAATGTGTTTTCATTTTTGAGACCCAAATGTAAGATCTACATGGTTGGGCATAAAATCCAGGATATGAGATAAACCGGGTTTGTGATGTCAAAGTGTTGTGCGGATTCCAAATGTTATAGTTTTACATTTCTTTTCTGCGACCATAAGTGTAATATGTGCATCTCTAATTTCGTTGTTATACGTCGACGATGTTAGGAATACGCATATTTACTTACGTTGATAATCTGTGATGATTATTCTGTTGCTGTGGTGATATGGTGTATAAGATCGTCGTGACTGAATAGCCGTTTTTTTATGTGAGATGAGAGTTTTTCTTTTCATTCATGTAAAATTCATTATATGTAATATTCTTTTATTGAGACACTTCTGGGTTGAGGATGATGTCACCATTGATGTATATTATTTACTTTTCTGCATTAGGATAGACCCAAGGAGGGGAGCATAAGTAACTGGGTTCTAGAGTCCAGTGGGAGACCATCTCGAGGAGTCGAGACCGGGTCTCCTAACTCTAGAATTGGCAGGGTTGCTTGTCGTTCTCATAGGGGGCTAAGGGTGTAGGCTTGGCTATTCATCACGACCGTGGAATCCGTATTTTTTATCATTGGCTTAATTTAAAATACGGACTTTCTAGTATATCTTATACATTCATATATCTGATTCTGCTGCGATATTATGTGATGAGATCATATTACTGTATGAGACGGATGTTATTATATATATGATATATAATAAAGGTTACTTATGTTTTGCATCCATGCTAGTCTTGCCTCGCTATGCCGTTAGTTAAGTAACCTAACGGTGCATAACGGGACCCTGTGGCGAATGCGGATGGTATAAGCGTACGTTATATTTTCGTTTCTTTCTGTGATGCTTAAGGACTTAAATGATTGGACTACATTAATGAGATTAATGTAAAGAAAAAGAAACCTAAAGATATTGTAGAATCAAATTTGAAACTCACTCGGCCTTTTTATGAAAAAGCAAGTTTCAAAAATGCGGAGCTTAAGCCACTCCTTTTAAAAACTATTTGATTTTACAACGAGATCAAGTTCAAAGCGTTAAAAGTTTTCTAAAAACTATCCGCAACCCTCCGTCATTTTAGGAAATAGAATACTTAGTATTCGTGCTACGTTTGTTGACCATAGTTTAGGCATAGTGTACAATAGCTAAGTGATGTCTTCCTACATAGCATATGATGCGATTAATTAGAAAATTTATATGACTTTGTTGACCATAGTTAAGAGTCATATGAGTGGGTCTAATTAATCATGAAATGACGGGTTGAACTTGACTAGTGCTTGTGATTTGTTAACCATAGTTAAGGTCATGAGTGCTAGGGGTAAAAACCACATCGGGAGGTTCAAGAGTTGGAATTTGCAATGAGATTGCATACCTTCTATATGATAGTTGGATCCCAATCCCACTGTGAGTAAGAGTTACTCTCAGGATAGTTTTTCACTTTACAATTAGCTAATCCAGTAGGTGTCTAGAAAGGTGTCAACGGGAAAATGAGGTTTACTTTAATTAAGTCTGTGCAAAAGCATGGGGAACCTTCCTTAAAGTACCGACACTGTCCTGCCTGAACGGTTAGCGAAGTTGTAGAATGTAATTAATCTTGGCTAATTTCCTTTCTGTGGTTTGAAGGAAAATTTGATAAAAGCAGTGGGAGGCATCGATAGATAAGATAATAACCAATCTAATCTTTGCAAGAGCATTTCGCTAAGTGTATTCTTTTCTCTCTCTTAATGGAAGATACCCATGACTGGACTTAAGCTTATATTAGAGAAAAATAAACTGACGGGACCTAATTATAAAGACTGGCTGAGGAACATAAACATTGCCCTTACATATGATAAGGTTGCATATGTCCTTACTAACCCAGCCCCTCCCATCCCTGGTCCTGATTCCTATTTTGCGGATAAGGAGATCCGCAAGACATGAGATGCCGATTGTGCCATAGCCAAATGCCTCACGTTAGCTTCGATGGATAATGTACATCAGAAGCAGCTTGAGAAGATGGATGTTCAATCCATCTTTCTCCATATAAAGGAGTTGTATGGGGAGCAATCTCGTATCCTGCGCTACGAGGCATCTAGAAAGTTGTTTCAGATGAGGATGGCTGTTGGCGCATCAGTAGGTGATCATGTCTTGAAGATGATAGCTCTTATTGAAGAACTTGAGGGCCTGGGATGGACCATGGAGAACTGTTAGCAATATGTATGCCGTAGAGACCATTACTGTATATACGATGTATATTGTAGTGGATGCTTGGACATTTATATAGAGGAATTTCTTGCTCGACATGATAATATGCTATCTGATTGCACTTTATCTTAACATGTACACTCATTGTCTCTCTATTATATGTTGGTAAAGCCCTTAGGATGAGTACTTGACTACCAGGATTATGATGAAGATCATACTAATGGGGCAGCGGTAGTCGGTAAGTACATCCTTCAAATGGTCCTAGTTGTGAGAGTATCGAGACGGGGCATCGATATTCCAGAGTAGACTAGAGTATACGCTTCTCGACCCATATGATGGGCGATGGATGATCCCACATCCATTGGTGTTTGACATCATAGAAGGTATACGAGTGCTCAGTGGAGACTTGGTACACTGGAAAGACTCGCCGAGAACTCCTAGATTGTATTATACATATCGTCAGATAGCAGTTCTCTGGTGACACTGGTACAAGTTAGTCTGTCGACCCGAGATCGTCATAGAGTCTTGTGTGATTCCCACTGTGCTTTGATTTCCACCTTACCACATTTAAGAGATCATGCAAAACGGTGGTTTTTGGGTACAGTCCCGAGTTACATGGAGGCAATGAGCGATAGGAGGGGATTTGTCTCTGCCGGTATTGGGGGTTGATGTTGCGCTATGCTCGATTGGCCATAAAAGGAAATCCTTGGACAGGCTTGCTGAGATCTACTGGTAAGTGTTATCAGTAGTTTCTCGAACCGTTATGGATCTTGCATCGGCATGAATTATCAGGCTATTGGGGTCTGACGTTATACCACCCCCAGGCTATGATATGCGACATATCAGACGAAGAGACCGAACTGTACGGTAGTGTTACCGATTGGATTCGCAGGAGTATGAGCAGGCTTGCTTATTGATCTTCTGATCTCTCAATACCCGGGTGACCGTTACGTTTAGCAGACCGCTTGCGGTTATGGGTGACTGATATTATCACCACCTACTGCCGGCGCATTGATGAGTCTTTAGAGTCCTACACAGAGGTTTCCTGGCTCAAGCGAAATGAAGTAGGAGCACATATGTGATATGTGCGGGACCGAGATTAATACGTGTATATGATACCGTATTCTATTCTCACGATATGTGATATCGGTCGGTTATATGTGATATAGCCGGGTTATCGGATCAAGTGTTGATTCGATAAGTTGATACATTTAATATTAGCCAGTTGTATGTGATATAGCCGGATTATTAAATCAAGTGTTGATTTAATAATTTAATATATAATTATATATTTGAAATATTATCTTACATTAACTAATATTAGCTCACTTAATATTTCTTTTTCTCACTTGTGTACATTTAGTATAATGTGATATATATTAATGTACATTATTTATGTGTCATGCTTGATGCCACATGCTATATGGGTGTATGAGATATACACCATGCTTATAATAATGTAGGGTTTTATTTATTTAATGTAAATCAATTTTTTTGGAAATTGTCACATGGTTGAAGCTTGTAGAAGCTTGTGGAACCATTGACCAAGTCCACTCATTTTGTTTTACTTGAAGATATTTATTAACCCAACCATTATTGTTTAGCTATAGTTTATTCTCTACATGAGTTAGTGTATGACACTAACTCACCCATGGTTGCCATTCTCACTCATTATTCCATTCACACTTCATCTTCTTCCTCATCTCCAAAAATCTTTCTAGCTTCATGAGAGGTGAAGAAATATAGTGAGAAAATTATTTCTAAAGTGAGAAAAATTCCTACTTCATCAACCTCTTCTCTACTAGCCATTTAGATTGGGTTGTTTCTTTACTAGTTCATCACTTAGTGAAGAGGTCACTTGAGTTAGTGTATTCTCGACGTAGATCATGTTCGGCCTCGAAGACTTCAAGCAAGTTTGTTCATTTCATCTTGTGGAGCCTCACTGGAGTCCGGGAGATCACTACTTGGAGCGAAGAGACTACTACACAGAGCTATTGAAGTGAAGGACCGGTCTACAAAGATTGTATTCCTTGTTCACTTAGATATAAAGATGTTTACATGCTTGTTCGTCTAATTCTCTAGTTTAGATTCTAGCGTTAGGGTTCTTTAGCGCGCCAATTTTTTTGAAAATGGCATGGTCGATGCCTCCCGAAACCCAGCGGCCGCCTAGGGAACCCTGCAGTGGTATCAGAGCCATGCTAGAGAATTAGACGATACTTGTAGAATTACGAAACCGAAACAACTCCGAAAAACCCGATACAAAAACACAGTTTCTGTTAAAATTTTTAAGGTGTCTATAAATTTTTTAAGCAGTTGCAGAATGTTATATGAGATATAACATGAACACAGTAGAAAATTGAACCCCTCTCGCCAGAAAATGGCCGGCCACATAGCATGAAAATCCGGCCTGGCCAGTTTTGGAAGTTGGTTCAGGGTTGAATTTTTTTAGGGTGTTCGGGTATTGGTGTTTCGGGTATTGCTTGTTTTTGCTAAAATTATATGTGATGTTATCTTTGTGCAATAGAAATTCGGAGTGTTTCGTAGTCGTAATTCTAACCTCTTTTCGGGTTATTTAGACGACGTTAAAAAGTTCGAACGGATATCAATAACCCATATTTTCCCTCGCTGGAAGTTTTCTAAGAGTTGGATTTTTTCCAAATTTGAAATCTTCAGAAAATCATGCAGGTGTTTTCTATGGACCCTCTAGAAGAACGAAACCCTAACTCGATTCTGTGACCGTCGGAACTGCCATCAAACCCTAGGGTTTGTAGTAGTTCCGCGGCGCCAAAGGTGAGGCAAGGATTGACCCTTCTACGGTTGGTCGATAGGTGCTGTGGCATATTCTGTGTACTTTTTAAACCCCGCTCAAGTGTTGAGCTCTTTGGGAAATTTTGGGTGTTTGTTGATTCGATCAAAAAGTTTAATATCGTCTAGTTATCAGTGATTGTGATACAATATTTGGAATCCACAAATTTAGTTTTGTGAAAACTAATTTGAATTTTATAAATATAGAAATTTAGTGAGATCGGTTGCCACGGGATTTTGATGTGGATCAAAAGTCCGTCGCAATCACGTAGCGTACATGGATACTCATCGAATTACCTTACTAGATAGTCATGCCCCATAGCCCCGACCAAGTGACTGTAGGAGAACCCCGTTGCCAAAAGCATCCGTTCGGGTGCTCGCGGCCGCGGTGTTCCGCCTAAGTGCACTTCGTCAACGACATCGGGGGTGCGTCCGTCTACTAAAGTTTCCGACGAGCATTCGATCAGGATATCGGGAATCTTGTTGAATTACCCGACTGGTTATTGAAAAGTGTTTTCAATATTAAGACTAAAATGTGGGGTTTATAATTGTTAGGCATGTGATTTCTAAGGAATTCATTTGGTTAGGCATGAAATCCAAAGTGTGTGATACATTGGGTTTATGATGTCTAAGGTGGTTGCGGATTCCAATTGTTGTAGTTTTTCACTTTTTTTCTACGACCGTAAGTGTAATATGTGGTGTATCGCCGGTTTCGTTGCTATATGTCAACGACAATTGGGATACGCTTATTTACTTACGTTGATGACATGTGATGTTATGTGTTGCTGTGATATGTTATATTGGATCGTTGTGTTTTTGAATAGCCGGGTTTTTTTAATGTGAGATGAGAGTTTTTCATTTTCATTCATGTAAAAACTTGTATATAATATTCTTTTATTGGGGCACTTCCGGGTTGAGGATGATGTCACCATTGATGTATATTATTTACTTTTCGGCATTAGGATAGATCCAAGGAGGAGAGCATAAGTAACCGGGTTCTAGGATCCAGTGGGAGACCATCTCAAGGAGTTGAGACCGGGTCTCCTCTAGAATTGGTAGGGTTGCTTTCCGCTCTCGTAGGGGTCTAAGGATGTGGGTTTGGCTATTCATCGCGACCGTGGAATCCGCGTTTTTTATTGGCTTAATTTAAAACACGGAATTCCTAGTATATCCAATATTTCATATGTATTCTTTTGCTGCTGATATTCTGTGAAGTGATCATTTTATATGATGAGATGAATGCTTATATTGTATATATGATATATAATAAATACTGTTGCTTTCGTTTCTTCTGTGATGCTTGGGAAGCATAATTGATGGGACTTCATTAATGAGATTAATGAAAGAAAAAGAAACCTAAAGATATTGTAGAAACCTGTTTTAAAACTGGTAGCTCTAGTTCTTGCTTTGCATAGCGGTTTTCCTTGTAGAATATCTAGCAACTTATTCGATAAGGAAGAGCCGAGATCCCTTCATCGGGAGTGACCACTTTAGCGAAACTAGTAGATGCTATAGCCCACTCGGTTTTGTCTTTTGATTGCTTTTTTAGTTCATGCTTTGCATAGTGGTATTTGTGAAATATCCAGCACCTCATTCGATGAGGAAAGAGCCGAGATCCTTTCACCGGGAGTGACCTCTTTAGCAAAAATAGCAAAAGCCTAAAAAACACTCCTTTTCAAAATCACTCGATTCTACAACGATATCAAGTTCATTATGCTCATGGTTTTCTTAAAAACCTGCGTAGCCCTCCGTCATTTCAGATAAGTGCTATTTTAGTATTCATGCTACGGTAGTTTGTCCTCCGTCAAGACGTAGTGTACGGTGGCTGATTAGTACTTATCTTGTCACGACCCGAAATTTGGCACGTGACGGCACTTAAACCACGTAACATCTACAGGCGTAACGCAATTCAAGTAAGTCGAAAACCCAGCAATCTAAACCATCAAAAATAGTAAGTGATAAGAACATTGTTAAAAACTTTTGGGAATCTCAAGTAAAAATTCTTTAAAGTCCAAATTTACTTTCTTTAAAATTTGGCAGCACCTCTTTTGTAAAACTAGCCCCAAAAAGAGTACAAACATAAGATATAAGTATAGCATCCGCAAACGGGAGCAAACTATACCCAAAGGAGGAAACAACCACCACAAGAAGATATACGATGCCGTAGCGAAGAAAATGGACGATATAAAGTGAAAACAGCATAAAGGATAAAGCCGCATAACAAAAGCCGGCTCACATGAACACGACACCCAAAGTCACAAAATAAAATACAATATCGTCCTCACATCTCGTCTCTAAGTCAATACATGAAAGTAGTAGATGGAGAGTACTAGATACAATAAGATATACAATGAGCATCATCGGATAACCGCAAAACCCACCTATAGCAAAACTGCTCACAGTCAGCCGTAGCGGTATCTGCTGCAAAAGATAATACGATAAGAAGAAGCCCTGCCGCGACTGCTCTGAGGGGCAACCTGCAAAAAACTGTGGCACAACGGGGGTGAGTTGCTAACTCGTGAATAGTAAATAACATCGTGCAGGTAATCGCAGGTATGCATGTACTGCGATAATCTATCACATGCAACTGATAGTATAACATGGCAATATGTATATGTAACAGTCATGAATGGTACTTTATCAGGTAGTACTAAAACATGAAGCAATGCATATCAAATGAATGCTGAGTATGGGATAAAACATATTCACAGAATCCTCATCGTGGAAAAACCAGTGTCCCTCAACGACACTCCAAATCTCAAAAAACCAGTGTCCCTCAACGACACTCCAAATCTCAATACCTCAGGCACCGCATTCTCAGATCGGCCCTCATATCCTGTAAGTCTCATGGAACCTGAGTGTCCAATATCGACACTCGAAAGCATCATGAAAACTAGTGTCCAACATCAACACGTAAATCCTCATACAATAGGCTCCGTCTGCGGGATAGGCCTGCGGGCTCCGGCAGAATGGGACGGCCTATATCCATCTCATGACTCCGGTCGGTATCCTCCAGATAACCGTCGAGTCCAAATACTATTACTGGTAGGCAGTGCACCTCCCCTTCCAGGCTCATCGGCTAATCCATCGACATCCCTTTCTTGCCCCGGGATACCATACTGGGTCCACCATGTACCCGCAAATGGCCTCATCCACTCCTCGCATCGGGTTTCTAACACAAGTCTCAGAACCGAGAAATCTCATGGTGGACGCATCGAAATATCATATCAAGAGAAACTCGGTTTTTCAAAGAATGCATAATTTCATGAAATACCACGGTCCTCAAATCCAGAAAACAATCATATGAAATCCATATCTCAATGCGTAAATCCATGAAATATAATATATGCAACATAAAACATCAATATGAGCATATAAAGGAAAACCTCTATTTAAATGCATCATGTTATTAAATAGTTCATGCGGTTTCCAATTTCACCAAAGTCCATGTAATATTATATAAAGATGAACATGTAGCTATAGCAAGGTATATGGGTGTACATGTAAGTATGTATGCATGATGTACATGTAGCTATAGCAAGATATGGGTATATACCTATCAATAATGATGTAATACCGTATAGGTATGTGTGTAAGAATGTAGGTATGCAAGGTATATGTGTATGCTATATTTCATATGCACAATGGAATAAGAATCAATGTCTCAATTGTTCCTAACCAATACAATATCACATATGTATATGTGTTGTGTGTCATGGCAATTACTGACGGTGTGAGTATAGCATACAATTAGTGCTCGTGCAACATGAACCGTCAATAATGGTGTTGTATCCCATTAATACTATGTCCATATGCAATAGGAAAATGAGGTATGCAACAATGGTACACATGCACAACCAATGTACATATACTTATAACTAATAATCATGTCATTGAATTTAGCCCAGACGCATAACGCCATGCAGGCGATTCCCATATAGATGTTAAATCTACTCACCGAAGATCTTGAGCTAAGTAAAGCCAACTACGTGCTTTCCCTTCTCCGCAGTGTCCGAAGTTCCCGCCTGCGATCCTAAAATCATACAACAACATAACAAGAGGATTTTAGAAATCGACCAATAACACGTACAAACTACGTTTGACCGACGCACCTACTCCAAACAAACTCTCAAGTGTTCGTCTAGTGGCTAACATGAATAGCGACATTACGAAACCAACCCAAGAGCAACAAATACACAAAGTACACGAACCGTGTCGGATAACGTAATGTGCGTAGTCGTAATACTAGAAACAAGTATGGTGATCCCAGATTTTTCTACATAAACAATTGGTGAAAGTTGCAAGTTCCCCGAGAACACATACAACCCCAGAGATCCCTAGACCAAGACACAAGAACCCAATCCCCATTCTGGCCGCAAATTGCGGCCAGAAGAAATAAAATTGTGGCCAAGTTAGAAAGGAATGGTCTCAGGTTTTTAGGGTAGCTTCTAGGTCACAACAATAGGTCACTGTGATGGAAACTTTTCCAACAAACACCTGGTTTGATAGCAGATTCATCCGAGACCCAAAACTACACCAAAATACGATATGTGCACAAAAACTCTACCTTTAGTGTTCTAAACTGAAACTTATAAGCTATGCAACATTATAACATCCTATTTAATAGTTAAAGTTTATACCTAACCACACTTGCTCACAACCCTTGCTTTCCAAGCTCCAAGTGATCTCCATAAACTCTAGATCAAGTTTTAACAAAGGGTTTAGTGAGTGTTGTGAAGGTTTTGCAAGGTTTTGTGAAGAAATAGTGAAGGTTTCAGTTGAGGGAAGAGGAATAATGAGAATGATTGAGAATGAGAGAGGGTGAGATGATAATGAGAGAGTGAGGTGATAAGGATGCGAGGGTGAGTGTAGGGTGAGTGCACCCTTACACTTACTGTCTCCCTCTCCATCATTAATGCTTGCATCAAAGCCCTCATGACTCACCTAGCCACCTCTACCAATCCAAAACACAAGGATAACTCTCACAACAAACATTTAAAGGCAAGCTTAATCAAGGCATGGATTAGTTTAAAGTGTCATGTCCACTAAACAAGGTTAACACTAAACAACTCCCATGTTAACATGCACAAGTGTGTGTGAACCCAAATAAATAATAATAAAATATTGATTAATCTATATAAAACATTTGAAAACTATTTTGGTAAACTTTTTACCAAAAACCCGCATTATCATTAATTAACACTAATCGCATTCTAAGGTGTTACAATCTCTCCCTTTCAAGAAATTCGTCCCCGAATTTAAAATTCTTACTATGTGTACCTTCATGAAGATGATGGAATCTCTTCCGCATCTCGCTCGCAGTCTCCCAAGTGATCTTCTCACTAGACGGGCTATGCCAAAGAAGCTTCACAGATGGCAAGACCTTTGACCAAAGTTTCTCCACCTGCCGATCCACTATAACTATCGGCTGCTTTGTGAACGAAAGATCGCGTCCAAATTGAATGGTCTGGTGCCAAATCTTGTGAGAAAGGCCATGAAGGTATTTGCGAAGTATCGACACAAGGAATACGGGGTGAAGATCTGGAAATCTGGGTGGAAGTGCAAAACGATAGGCAACGATACTAACTCGCTCAAGGATATCAAAAAGACCTAAAATTCTAGGACTTCTTCCCAAAACTCATTACGCCATCCATCTGAAAAATCCATAGGAATACATGATCTCCCACTGCAAACTCAAGTCTGCGACGACGACGGTCGGCATAAGACTTCTGTCTGCACTGGGCTGCTCTCATCCTGTCCTGAATCAACTGGATCATCTCCGTAGTCTTTTGACTAGCTGGGGTCCAAAAATCCTGCTCTTGCGGAGTCGGTCAAATAGACTGGCGATCGACACTATCTACCATACAAAGTTTAAAAAGGTGCCATCTGAATCGTCTCCGGATAACCGTTATTGTAGGAGAACTCCATCAATAGCAAGTGACGATCCCAACTGCCAACAAAATTAAGCACGCACGCACGAAGCATATCCTCCAGAGTCTGTATAGTCCGCTCTGACTGACCATCGGTCTACGGATGGAAAGTGGTGCTATAGCTCAACCAGGTACCCAAGGCTTCCTGAAGCTTCTGCCAAAGACGGCTAGTGAACTGGATGCCTCTATTAGATACAACGCATGAAGGAACTCCGTGCAAACGCACAAATTCATCTATGAACAACTGAGCGTACTGAGCATAACCGAGAGTGGTCTTCATTGGAAGGAAGTGATCCACTTTCATAAACCGGACAACAATCACCCAAATGGAGTCATACCCTTGACTAGACTTGGGTAGACCTACAACGAAATTCATAGAGATCTGCTCCTATTCCTATCCCGGAATGGTTAAAGGTTGCAACTCTCCAGCCGGTCTCAAATGCTCAGCCTTAGCTCGCTGAAAAATCAGGCACCTCAAAACGAAATCTGAAACATCACTCTTCATCCCTGCCCACGCGTAACTATCTCTCATGTCACGTTACATCTTGATGGAACTTGGGTGAACACTGAAAGCTGACTGATGTGCCTGCTCTAGGATCTCGCGTCTCTACCCATCAGTATCAGGTACACACAAACGAGTCCCTAAACGTACCACACCCTGGTCATAAATCAAGATCTCCAAATCTCTACCCTGCCGAACATGCTCAAGAATTTCAGACAAATGGGCATCGGCGGGTTGTGCCTCACGAAAACGATTAAGTAGAAGTGGACGGGCGCGGACATGAGCAAGCTGTCCTCCAGTAGAGGTGAACTTAAGCTGTACTCAACGGTCGCACAAGAACTGCAAATCTACAAAAGACTGTCTCTGAACTGTGCTCAACTGGGACAAGCTTCCCCCGGGCCTACGACTCAAAGTATCAGCTACCGCAATCGCCTTGCCCCGGGCAATAAAGGATCTCACAATCATAATCCCTCACAAGATCTATCCAACAGCGCTGTCTCAAACTCAGATCCCGTTGCAGGAAGATTACATTAAGCTTTGGTGGTCCGTGAAAATCTGACACGACTCTCCGTATAAGTAGTGTCTCCAAATCTTCAGCGCAAGACCACCGCGGCCATCTCCAGATCATGAGTGGGATAATCCTGCTCGTACTTCTTCAACTGTCAGAAAGCATAAGCGATAATTCTATCATGCTTTTTCAAAACACAATCGAGCCCCACTCGCGAAACATCACAGTAAACGACAAAGTCGCCCGATCCAGAAGGCAAAGATAGAACTGGTGCAGTCGTCAACCAAGTCTTCAACCGCTGAAAACTTAGCTCGCATGCCTCAGTCAAAAGAAAAGGAACCCTCTTCCTGGTCAGTCCGGTCAGCGGTGCAGCGATACTCTAGAAATCTAGCACGAAACGACGATAAAAACCGGCTAAGCCCAAAAAGTTGCGGACCTCTGTCACTGATACAGGTTTGGGCCAAGATGTACGACCTCGATCTTCCTCGGGTCCATACGAATACCGTCTCCCGTAACCACATGACCTAGGAGTCAACACTATCAAGCTAGAAGGGCACTTCGAGAATTTAGCAAACAGCCGGTGCTTTCTCAACGTCTGCAAAGAAATCGTCAAGTGCTGCTCATGTTCCTCTCGACTCTTGGAATAGACTAGAATGTCATCAATAACACAATAATAAACTGGTCGAGGAATGGCCTGAAAAATCTGGTTCATCACATCCATGAATGCTGCTGGGGCATTGGTGTGTCCAAACGACACCACCAAAAATTCTTAATGCCCGTAGCGCGTACGAAAAGCAGTCTTCGGAATGTCATCATTCCGAACCCGCAACTGATGATGACCTGATCACAAATCAAACTTAGAAAAATGTCCCGCACCCTAGAGCTGACCAAACAAATCGTCAATGCGAGGTAAAGAATACCTATTTCGCACTGTAACTCGGTTCAATTGACGAAAATCAATACACAACCTCAAAATACCGTCCTTCTTCTTGACGAACAGAACAAAGGCGAAACACTTGGACGTACAAGTCCCCCTAACAAGCAACTCTTGCAGCTAATCTTTGAGCTCCCTAAGCTCCGTTGGCTCATCCGGAGCAACGTCGGGAAACTCTTGCACGATAGGAACCCGGTCCAACGAATCTACTGTGGCTCCGGTATCACGAATGGAAGCTAAGAATTCTCGATATCCCCTCCTCAAAAGCCGACTAGGGAAAAAGGCTGAAATCAAGCAGTGAGGGGTGGCATTACGGTCCCCCTGCATAACAAGAACTGACTTGCTGGTGTTGGGGTTGAAAATTGAACCCCGGTTGACCAAGTCAAAGTTAAGGTCAACCCCATGCCAGGTGGGCCCAAGCCCAGATAAGGTGGGCTCATGCCCGAGTCGAGCCCGAACATGAAGCGTCCGGCCTCCCCCATACTGAAATAAAAAATCATGTAATAAATAATTTTGATGTAATTTTTTATGCATGAATGGGCATAAAGCCAAATTTTTGTAAAGCCCATGGCTTATGTGCAAAAAGAAATAGCACATGAGACATGGGATGGGCAAAATGCCATTTTGTAAAGCCCAAAGGGCTATATGTAAATGTGTAAACCTATATAAGGCAACATGATGATGAATAAAATAGACAATTTTTCATTCTCCCAAAAAAAACTAGGGTTCCTATGCCTCCTTCTCCTTCCAAAAGGTTCTAAAACCTTCTTCCCTTCTTTTGAATTAAATTAAGAGTTTTACTCTTCCTTTTCGAATACTAAATAGTTTTTCACCACAAAACCCACAAAGGGGAGCTCAGATCTTCCATTAGATCTTAAAAGGGGAGACTTTTAAATCTCACCCCCTTTCTCCAAGATCCGGCCAACCGACAGGAAGAAAAAAGAGACCCATCTCATGAAATCCCATCTTGGGAAAATCCAGAGCCAAAGGGAGAAACAAAGCAGCCCCCTTTGATCATTTCTAAATTTTTTTAGGAGTCTAACACCATTCAAGATCCATTGGAGTTTAACTCCCTGAATTAATCTCTGTCAGGAGTTTAACACCATAAGTCAAATCGGGAGCACAGCTCCCAGTGCAGAGACCAAGTCCCTTTTGCTGCTGATGCCTAGTGCCCGTGTGCCAGGCACGTGGGGCGCTGGCGCTCTGGTGCACAGCGTCCTCATGCCAGGCACGTGGTGCGGTGGTGCTTTGGCGCACAGCGCCCGCGTGCCAGGCACGTGGGGCGCTGGCGCTCTGGCGCACAGCGCCCTCGTGCCAGGCACGTGGGGCGCTGGCGCTCTGGCGCACAGCGCCTGCGTGTCTGGCACGTGGGGCCCTGGCGCCTTCTCCCACGCTTCTTTTGGATGCCCTTTCCCTTTACACACACACACACTCCACGGTAGTGACCTTTTTAGCAAAACTAGCAAAAGCCACAAAAACACTCCTTTTCAAAATCACTCGATTCTACAACGACATCAAGTTCATTACGCTCATAGTTTTCTTAAAAACCTGCGTAGCCCTCCTTCATTTCAGATAAGTGCTGTTTTAGTATTCGTGCTATGGTAGTTTGGCCTCCGTCAAGGCGTAGTGTACGGTGGCTGATTAGTACTTATCTTGTCACGAGCCGAAATTTGGTACGTGACGGCACTTAAACCACATAACATTTACAGGCGTAACGCAATTCAAGTAAGCCGAAAACCCAGCAATCTAAACCATCAAAAGTAGTATGTGATAAGAACATTGTTAAAAGATTTTGGGAATCTCAAGTAAAAATTCTTTAAAGTCCACATTTACTTTCATTAAAATTTGGCAGCACCTCCTTTGTAAAACTAGCCCTAAAAAGGGTACAAACATAAGATATAAGTATAGCATCCCCAAACGGGAGCAAACCACGCCCAAAGGCGGAAACAACCACCACAAGAAGATATACAACGCCGCAGCGAAGAAAATGGATGATATAAAGTGAAAACAGCATAAAGGATAATGCCGCATAACAAAAGCCGGCTGACACGAGCACGACTCCCAGAGTCACAAAATAAAATACAATATCGTTCTCACATCTCGTCTCTATGTCAATACATAAAAGTAGTATATGGAGAGTACTAGATACAATAAGATATATAATGAGCATCATCGGATAACCGCAAAACCCACCTATAGCAAAACTGCTCACAGTCAGCCGTAGCAGTATCTGCTGCAAAAGATGATACGATAAGAAGAAGCCCTGCCGCGACTGCTCTGAGGGGAACCTGCAAAACACTGTGGCACAACGGGGGTGAGTTGCCAACTCGTGAATCGTAAATAACATCATGCAGGTAATCGCAGGTATGCACGTACTGCGATAATCTATCACATGCAACTGATAGTATAACATGGCAATATGTATATGCAACAGTCATGAAAGGTACTCTATCAGGTACTACTAAAACATGAAGCAATGCATATCAAATGAATGCTGAGTATGTGATAAAACATATCATCGTCACTGAATCCTCATCGTGGAAAAACCAGTGTCCCTCAACGACACTCCAAATCCCAATACCTCAGGCACCGCATCCTCAGATCGGCCCTCATATCCTTTAAGTCTTATAGAACCTGAGTTTCTAATATCAACAATCGAAAACATCATAGAAACTAGTGTCCAGTATCGACATGTAAATCCTCATATAATAGGCTCCGTCTGCGGGATCGGCCCGCGGGCTCCGGCAGAACGGGTTGGCCTATATCCATCTCATGACTCCGGTCGGTATCCTCCAGATAACCACCGAGTCCAAATACTGTCACCGGTAGGCAGTGCACCTCCCATGCCAGGCTCATCGGCTAATCCATCGACATCCCTTTCTTGCCCCGGGATACCATACCGGGTCCACCATGTACCCTCAAACGGCATCATCCACTTCTCGCATCGGGTTTCTAACACAAGTCTCAGAACCGAGAAATCTCATGGTGGACGCATCGAAATATCATATCAAGAGAAACCGAGTTTTTCAAACAATGCATAATTTCATGAAATACCACGGTCCTCAAATCCAGAAAACAATCATATGAAATCCATATCTCAATGCGTAAATGCATGAAATATAATATATGCAACATAAAACAGCAACATGAGCATATAAAGGAAAACCTCTATTTAAATGCATCAAGTTATTAAATAGTTCATGCGGTTTCCAATTTCTCCAAAGTCCATGCAACATCATATAAAGGTGAACATATAGCTATAGCAAGGTATATGGGTGTACATGTAAGTATGTATGCATGATAGACATGTAGCTATAGCAAGATATGGGTATATACCTATCAATAATGATGTAATACCATATAGGTATGTTTGTAAGCATGTAAGTATGCAAGGTATATGTGTACGCTATATTTCATATGCACAATGGAATAAGAATCAATGTCTCAATTGTTCCTAACCAATATAATATCACATATGTATATGTGTTGTGCGTGTCATTGTAACGTTTATGAAATTGTTATATGAATTTTTTCCGTTTTTGGGTAAAATAGTCGGTATTTTCCGTTTAAACCAGATTGTGATCAAACTTCTCTATAGACTTGTTTTCAACTAGTTTTACTAGAATGAAGCTAGTTTGCGGGTTTTGTGGGTCTTGGAAGTTTTGGTCCACTTTGAAAATTTTCCCTAATTAAAGTATTATTTTAAGTTGTTATTCAAGCTCTTAATTAGTGGTAATTACAATTTTGGCTTGGGTTAATTACTTCTAATGATAATCTATGCTAATCTAATCACTAGATTAAGCTTAATCCATTCTTGCTAAAATATCTAGATATTTGAGATTTAAAATGGAATTTTAAAAGAAAAGAAAAGGTGGGAAAAGAGACTTTAATGCATTAATGAACTTTTATCTTTGTTTTACACTAGATATTTCCACACTTTCACAAAACCCCTTCCATTTTTCCTTCTTGGTCGAGCCCTCGCGAGCTTTGGAGTGCCGGTCGTGAGCTAATATTTTGGGTCATGGACGAGGACTGACCATCGTGTTTTCTGGTGACATGGGAACGTATCGATGTAGTGTGGTGTTGTGACCTCTCATTTGAGGCGAGTGTGCGGTTATGTACCAGATGATCGGGCCATCGTCAGAGGTTGCCTGCTGTAAGAGGACTGTTGAGGTACGGCATACCTCAGAGTTTGTGATGTCATCGACCGTGCAGACAGATGACCCAGCTGTTGCTAAGATTGATGTGATGTCGCTTCCAGAGCTTACGAGCTGAGATCACTGGAGCTTCTAGGTAGATATGCGACATATGATAGCTAGTCTATCTTGTGTTGAGATACGGAGGTGATTCGTCAGATTTGATGCGTCGACGCAGGCCCTGTTGAGTTGAAGATTTCCAGTGTGGAGAGTCTTACTTAGATCTAGAGTAGATCGATCCAGAGATGACGTTGTTCGTCGGATGTTCCGATGTGAGATCGGTAAGCTGACCAGTTTCAGATAGAAGGACTTTACCCAGATGTGTTGTGAGTTGATCGAGAAACGGATGAGTTTTGAGTACTCTTCCGATGGTTGGAACGAGTTCCCAAGGACGCGTTCGGCTGGATATCTTCTACAGAGTGATGAAAATACCGAGTTCTTGATTTCGAGTCCGTGCGAGAGATTCCGGATTGATTGTCGCCGAGAACATTTGCAGTACGCAGATAGCATGGCATGATGTCAAAGTGGACGATAATAAGGACAAGTGGAACAAGAGGTTCGTGCGTGATACTGGCGAGCTATTGTTACTCCCCGTCGAGATTAGAGATCTGATGTGTATGCAGAGGCGTTGGGATACGGCCAGTTCCCGAGAAAATTCTGTGCTGAGAATGCAGATGTCCAAAAGCGAGAAAAGATTTGTAAGTATACCAGCCTCCGTACAGTTCGTTATAGGCGAGATTGGAAGAGGCATTGAGCCAGTTCCTTCCAGGACACTACTGCGATGAGATTACATTGGGTCACGTGTATTCAGAAGGCCAGAGGCCGACGCCAGTGACGTGCTACTTTATGAGTGATCATACTAATTGGTCGATAGTTGATCTGAGGAGTGCCTGAGCATGATCGTTCCCGTTAGCACACTTGACTGGGCAGATGAGCCGAAAGAGTGTGAGATTTATAATACACAGAGAAATGAGGACCCAGAGACAGAAGACGCCAGACCGTGAGCAGAAAGCAAGCGGATGTTTTTGCTCTTCCAGTTTGGGTGTACCGACTTTTTTTGTCTTTCTTTCGACATTGTAGGAGGTGTACCTCAATGTCATTTGTTGCGATTTGCGTTTGTGATCCGAGTATCACGCTTATATCGCTTGGATTTGAGTTTGGATGATTGAGTTTCAGGATATTGTTTTCGTGCACCGTGGCTGCACCTACTAGGTATTTACATTTTTGTGCATAGTTATTGCACTTGATATATTTTATACACCATGGTGTTGATGTCGATTTTGTGCCTTAGCTGCACATATTTATGATTTCCTGGATTTCCTACAGTGGTTATGATATTTCGTGCACTAGATGCACATGATTTGATATTTCGTGCACTAGATGCACATGATTTGATATTTTGTGCACTAGATGCACATGATTTGATATTTCGTGCACTGGATGCACAGGATTTGATATTTCATGCAGTGGATGCACAGGATTTGATATTTCGTGGACTGGATGCACCGGATTCGTATTTCGTGCATTGGATGCACTAAGTTTATACTCCGTGCATTTGTTGCACCCGATTTATGTCTTTGAGCATTCGTTTACCAGATTTGTGTTTTCGTACGCGTGTGTACTTGATGTTCGTTTTCGTGCATGTGGGATGCACTTGATTTCGATTTCATTCGTGCATGACGGATGAGCTTGATTTGGACTTTCGCGCACGTTGGGTGCGTGATATGATTTTTTTGTGCACACCTGATGCACTCGATTGGGATTTTCGTTCATGCATGTTAATTGCACTAGTTTGAGATTTTCGGGCATTTTTGATGCACTAGTTGTATTGTCGTGCACGTCAGTTGTATTGGACAGATGCTTTTGTGCACACCCGTTGCACTTAGTCTTACTTTTATGCATATTGTGGCACCTTTACTTGGATTTGATTTCCGTGCGCACCGGACACACGTGATTGTTAGATTCGCCTTTTAAGGCTGATATTGCTTTTGAGCACTTTGTTTTCATGATGAGGCCCTACACTTTGTAGTACCCTAGCAGGACTGATCCGAGGACAGTACATGTGTACTTTGCATGCATAAAAAGTTACCAAGAGGTTTTTCAAAAAGGAGCTATAGTCTCGCTATTTCTTACGTGTCTGCGAGTGACACGAGCATTTACAAAAGAAAACCTTTTGGGATATTTTAAAAAGGGCGGAACGTATATTTTGAGCAAAACTTATATAAGAGTATATTATTACTTTACAAATGAGCGTCTGTCATTTGCGCCATGAGTTACACATCACACGGCGATTTAGAAAAATTTTCTGCATATGTTATTTCAGTTTTTGGAGATTTTTTAAAAAGGATGTGTAATATATACATATTATAGCATTTGCTTAGTGTATATTGGATTTCAGTAGTGGATTTTGAGATCTGTATCTTCATTGTAACTCCGATGATATGCGTGCGAGTCCGATGATTTGCATAACGCTTGACGGAGTTCGGTTTTGAGTTTCATGCACGGCTTCAAGCGCATGCGATGCGCTATGTTATTTCTGTTGCTTCCGTGATTTCGGATCCCTATTGATTGAGTTGGATTTTGAAATGTTTTAGTGTTGGGGGTTTAAATTTAAATTCGGGGACCGAATTTCTTTAAGGGGGAAGATTATAATATTTCTGAAATCGTTATATGAATTTTTCCGTTTTAGGGTAAAATAGTCGGTATTTTCTGTTTTAACCCGATTGTGATCAAAGTTCTGTATAGACTTGTTTTCAACTAGTTTTAGTAGAACGAAGCTAGTTTGCGGGTTTTGTGGGTCACTTGGAAGTTTTGGTTCACTTTGAAAATTTTCCCTAATTAAAGTATTATTTTAAGTTGTTATTTAAGCACTTAATTAGTGGTAATTAAAATTTTGGCTTAGGTTAATTACTTCTAATGTGAAACTATGCTAATCTTATCACTAGATTAAGCTTAGTCCATTCTTGCCAAAATATCTAGATATTTGAGATTTAAAATGGAATTTTAAAAGAAAAGAAAAGGTGGCAAAAGAGACTTTAATACATTAATGAGCTTTTATCTTTGTTTTACACTAGATATTTCCACACTTTCACAAAACCCCCTCCATTTTTCCTTCTTGGCCGAGCCCTCATGTTGCTGCCCCCTCATCTTTCCATGCTCATTTCCATCATCTTCAAGCTCCAAAAAACTTTCATAAATCCTCAAATAATCCCACAAACTCCAAATTAAACTCATACCCATTATTGCTTATGCCTAAACTAGCATAGATCTTCACTAAAGACATCATTTTGGAGGCTAAAGTTTGGGTTTTTCCTAGTTGCAAGTTTGTGTTCTTGAGGAGGTATAATCCTAACCCTAAACCCTAATTGTTGTTTCAATACTTTAAATTAGCTTATTTGTTGTTTAATTAGAGCTTTCATTTGCATGTTTGGAAATTCTTGATATGGTTTTTGATAATCAAGTTAGGGTTTTGATTAGTGAATAGGTTAATTGATAAATGTTGACAAAAAGAAACTTAACCTAGTTGCTAGATTGTTATTTGTTATTTTTCCTAAATATATAATTAAGCTTAATTACAAACTAACTTTTACTAAATCATAATTTAGTGAGATTAAAATTATGGTAAAGATTTGGGAGACTTAATTAAGCTGCTTTGTGAGGATTGTGATCATTAGATATGTTTAAACATCTAGCTTTGTGCTAAAATGATATAAAATGCTTACTAGGTTTGCGGTAAAAATTAGACGTGAGTTTTAATGAACGTGTGGATGACGTGAATATTATTATCTGTGATAATTATTGTGTTGTGAATGAGTATTGGTACTATTGGGTTTTTGGTGTGGCAGTTTTCATGAATAGCGACTCTAGTTAGGGTTTTGGCTATGTTTTTCCGGTATTTGGATTCTTGGTTATGAGTTATGGTTTGTATTTGGTCGTTGGATATTTGTACATCAACGACGAGTGTTGTTTGGTTGGTTTTGCATGTGTAGGCTATAGGTTCTAACCTATGAGCGCACCGCGTGCCGTATTTGGATTTCGGAATTTGATATTAATAGCATTGTGATTTCATATTGATTGTAGGTACCTTCGCGTGGATTTCGAGATGACGAAGCGCATCGACTACGGCTAAGCGAAGAGTTTAGCAGGTGAGTAGATTTATATCTACGGGGGAAGTCGGGTGGATGGCGTATATCACCCCCGCAACCATTGTTATGGAATATCATTTGATTATGTTATCCTGATAATGATATGCGACAGACATGATTGTAGGATTTAGAAACGATAATATGATTCAAGTTGATGGTAATGAACATTTGACTTAGGAGAATATGAAATGATAAGTGAATCATGATGGCTACAAATTTAAAGAGAACAAGTGTGGCGTTTATATAATGTGATGCGAGATATTAATGTGATGAACGAGTATACGATGTGATATGATGACTTAGTGTGATATGTCATTTTATGGATTCGAGTCGATATAAGATTGTTGATACCTTTGTCGGTCCCCTGATACGAGATGGACATGGATGTGACCTGAGAGATAGGTATTTTTTATGGATAATGTTTTGCATATTGAGTGATATGCCGTACGAGACTTAGATCCATACCCCGATGTTTTATAGGTTGATAGAATCTCTATTCGTTTAATAATGCCGTACGATAGATTTCCGTACGCGATGAGTTTTACCTGTTGATTTATCCATACCCTTGTTTAGAGGATGTTGTACGATGGATTGTACCGTACGTGATGTTGGATGCCGATTGATAGATTCACCGACTCGGTCATGTTAGATACGTATACCTTATAGTATTTAGTTCACGATGTACATTATGCTGCATTCATATTATTCTCATTGCCTTTCATATACCTGTGCTAGTACACCTACACCATTATCGATGATGCATATGTTGCACATACACAGATTGCCGGCTCACACATTTTCATCATCGATAATTGCCATGTCACTCACACAGTAGAATTGCTACATCATGCTATGATATACTTGCTATGTTCATATCACTGTTCCACGTTGCATGAGATATACGGACATGCTTACATCCTGTTATATATTGCATACCTTGCTACAGCTACATGCACATCATGCATACATACTGCTTGTACACCCACGTATCTTGCTATAGCTGCATATACCCCTAAGTGGTTTTGTTTTGACATGTGATATTGAGACGTTGCTTATTGTGTTATTGTGCTTATGAGATGCATCATACATACCTGCTTACATGTAGATACACTTATCTTGTTATAGTTACATGTACACTTCATATGATGCTGCACTTGATTTCGGAGGATTTGGGAACCGCATGATATATTTTAAACTGGATTCATTAAAAGAGCGGTTTTCTCTTAATATGCTCATATTGCTGGTTTATGTTGCATATATCAGTTTTCATGGATTTTCGCATTGTGATATGGATTTCATATGATTTATGGATTTGAGAACCGTGGGGGAGTTTTCAAGAAATTTATGTACTGTTTGAAAACCCGGTTTTTTTTGATATGATATTTCAGTGCGTCCACCATGTGATTTCTCGGTTCTGAGATTGGCATGTGACGCCCGATTCGAGGAGGAGGAGGAACCGTCTGTGGGTACATGGTGGAGCCCGGTATGGTACCCCGGGGTGAGAGATGATTTCGTGGTGTAGACGATGAGCCTGACAGAGGGACCACTGCCTACTGGTGACAGTATTTGGACTCGGCGGATATCTTGGGGATACTGACCGGAGTCATATTCAGACATGCTACGTGGATTGCGGGTGTCGATGTGGACACTCAAGTTCCATGAGATGTACTGACAACAGGGCCATTCATGGTGACGGCGCCTGGCAGATGAGGATTTACGTGTCGATGCTAGACACGGGTTTCATGATGTTTCGAGTGTCGATGTGGACACTCCGGTTCTATGATTTTGTTGTGTCGCGAGGGACACACGTTGTTTCATATCCTCATATTTACCTGCATATGCTTTTATGATATTTACATGCAGGAGTTGTTGTGTCAGTGGTTGACACGTGGACGAGATCCACTTGCATACATGCATTGATTATATTGTTGGATGATATCCACTTGCTGATAGGCATTTATTATGTGTTGGCACATATGCATATACGGTCACCCTAGATATCATAGTATTACCTTTATGATATAGTTGACCTAGGAATCGTTGTTTATTTCGATTTTTACCTGGTGATGTTTTTCTATTCACTAGTTGGCAAATCACCCCCGTTGTGCCACAGTTCTTGCAGGTTGTCCGCATGGATCAGTTGCGGCATCGTTGGCACACAGCTGTTTTCGGGTGACTTGCTTGTGGTAGGTGGTATATATTGGATCGTGCCCCTCTTGTATTCATTATTCATATTGTATCTAGTCACTCCATCAATTCAGAAACTAGTAATTTTATATGTTGTAGACTTAGAAGACTTATAGTTGCGAGACTTAAGCGATGGGTTTTATGTTCGCTTTTGGGCTTGATGTCTTGCTTTACTTTATTTCCTTGTGTGGATCTTCGCCGTTGGGCGTCGTATACTTGTTATTTATACTTGTGGTGGTTGTTTCCGCCCTTGGGCGTGATTTGCTCCCGTTGGGGATGCTTTATATTATTCTGTGTTGTATCCATTTTCGGGGTTAGTTTTTACAAAGGAGGTGCTGCCCAATTTTTCAAAAGACAAAACATGATTTATTGTATCTTTATTTCTTAAAAAGGTTTTAGATTTCTGGGTTTCAGCTTACTTGAATTACGTTACGCCTGTAGACGTCGCGTGATTTAAGTGCTGGTCGCGAGCTAATATTTTGGGTCGTGACAGTCATGGCAATTACCGACAGTGTGAGTGTAGCATACAATTAGTGTTCGTGCAACATGAACCGTCAATAATGGTGTTGTATCTCATTAATACTATGTCCATATGCAATAGGGAAATGAGGTATACACCAATGGTACACATGCACAACCAATGTCTATATACTTATAACTAATAATCATGTCATTGAATCTAGCCCAGACGCATAACGCCATGCAGGCGATTCCCCTGTAGATGTTAAATCTACTCACCAAAGATCTTGAGCTAAGTAAAGCTAACTACGTGCTTTCCCTTCTTCGCAGCGTTCGAAGTCCCTGGCTGCGATCCTAAAATCATATAACAATATAACAAGTGCATTTTAGAAATCGACCAATAACACGTACAAACTACGTTTGACCGATACACCAACTCCAAACAAACTCTCAAGTGTTCGTCTAGTGACTAACATGCGTAGCGACACTACAAAACCAACCCAAGAGCAACAGCTACACAAAGTACACGAACCGTGTCGGATAACGTAACACGTGTAGTTGTAACACTAGAAACAAAGTGATCCCAGATTTTTCTACACAAAAAATTGGTGAAAGTTGCAAGTTCCACGAGACCACATATAACCCCAGAGATACCTAGACCAAGACACAAGAACCCAGTCCCCATTCTGGCCGCAAATTGCGGCCACAAACAATAAAATTGCGCCCAAGTTGGAAGGGAATGGTCTCAGGTTTTTAGGGTAGCTTCTAGGACACAACACTAGGTAACTGTGATGGCAACTTTTTCAACAAATACCTGGTTTGATAGCAGATTCATCCGAGACCCAAAACTACACCAAAATACGATTTGTGCACAAAAACTCTACCTTTAGTGTTCTAAACTGAAACTTATAAGCTACACAACATTATAATATCTTATTTAACAGTTAGAGATCATACCTAACCACACTTGCTCAAAACCCTAGCTTTCCAAGCTCCAAGTGATCTCCATAGGCTCTAAATCAAGTTTTAACAAAGGGTTTAATGAGTTTTGTGAAGGTTTTGTGAAGAAATAGTGAAGGTTTCAGTTGAGGGAAGAGGAATAATGAGAGTGATTGAGAATGAGAGAGGGTGAGATGATAAAGAGAGGGTGAGGTGATAATGATGAGAGGGTGAGTATAGGGTGAGTGCACCCTTACACTTACTCTCTCCCTCTCCATCATTAATGCTTGCATTAAAGTCCTCATGACTCACCTAGCCACCTCTCCCAATCCAAAACACAAGGATAACTCTCACAACAAATATCTAAATGCAAGGTTAATCAAGGCATGAATTAGTTTAAAGTGTCATATCCACTAAACAAGGTTAACTCTAAACAACCCCCATGTTAACATGCAGAAGTGTGTGTGAACCCAAACAAATAATAATAAAATATTGATTAATCTATATAAAACATTTGAAAACTATTTTGGTAAACTTTTTACCAAAAATCCGCATTATCGCTAATTAACACTAATCGCATTCTATGGTGTTACATATCCGCAACATGAGATGCGATTGGATTAGGGTATTTGTTTGGCGTTGTTTGGCCTCCGTCAAGGGTCGTGCGGGTGGATCTAATTCAATCAAGAAATGAACGGGTTGAACTTGACTAGTGTCCTATATGTAGTCTGGCTTCCGTCAAGGTCATAGGTGTTGGATATGGTGCCCTCAAAGTCAATTATTGGATCACAGGCACGTGATTGCAATGATTGAGGGAGGACCTATACCGGTAGGACGGTCTTACTCGAGATGATGGTATTCTTTCTGATTTGTCTTTATCATCACTCTTATATGTTGATAGAGCCCATAGGATTCTTGCTTGACTACCAGCATTATGATGGCGATCATATACGTGGGAGCTGGTGGTCTATAAGCGAATCCTTAAATGTCCCTAGTCGTGGGAGTTTCGAGACTGGGCATCGATACTGTAACACCTTAGGATGTGTTTAGTGGCTAATTATATTTTAATATATGGTTTTTTAATAAAAAGTTTACTAAATTGATTTTCAAATATTTTATCCTATTTAATGAATATTTTATTATATTTTTCCTAGGCTTGCATACACTTGTGCATGTTAACTAGGGTTGTATTTGGGGTTTAGCCATGATTAGTAACATGGTGAACTAACCATTCCCTAATCTAGTTTTATAATCTTGTATTAAGTGTTTTGGGTTTTTATTTTGGACGGTTGTTTTTAAAAAGAAAAATGAATTGAAAAGGGTTTAAAATGATTTCTTTTGTTTGAAATGTTGACCATGAGAGAGAGAGAGAGATGAGCATGGGGCAATATGGCATGAGCCATGCTCATTTAATGAAGTGAGAGAGAGTGAGAAGGGGGGTTGAATTGTTTTCTCTCATTTCTCATTCTCACTCTCATTTTCCTCAATCTCTCACACTCTCTCACACACACACCTTCAGCAGAAGCAAGCAGCAGCACCAGCAGCTCAAGAAGCAGCAGCAACAACAGAAACAACATAGCATCAGCAGCAAGTAGCAGTAGCAGCAACAGCATCAGCAGCAGCTTCTGGCAGCAGCAGCAGGAGCCCAGCAGCAGTAGCAACCTCTCATCTCCTCCATCCACTCCTTCTCCTGCTTCATAGGGTTCCTTAGGGTATATTTTCTGAACTCATTTCCCTTTTTCCTTAGCTTGTATGTAGAATTAGCGTCGGTTTACGATTTAAGTTAGCTTTTGTGCTATTTATGGTGATTTATGTGGACTTTTGATTAAGTGTTGATTGTGTTGATTAACCCTTCCTATTTAAGTGTTATTAGGGTCACTTTAACTGAGTTTTAACTCAGATTTCACTAAAATACTACAGGGTTTCCATTTTGTGCAAAATTAGTGTTTTTAAGCGATATTGCAGCTTTTTGTGATCTGCTTTTGACCCGGATCTTTCAGGATAAAATTAAGAAAACTGGAGCATGCTTATTAGGTCTAGAACACAACACCAGAACACGAGCCACCCATTCCAAAACCAGGCCGCAAATTTAATCAATCTGGCCGCAAATTACGGCCAGGAAGGAGAGTTGGGTGTTGGGGTCTTGGCTAGGGTAGTCTGCAGTGTTATCTAGAGTTTTGGCATGTGTAGTTTTGTGAGATTTTACCTGTAGGAAAATCTGGGATCAAATATCGTATTTCTAGTTCGTTTCGTTTGCGCGATACGCACGATACGTGAGTGGGTTCTGTGATCCAGCGTGTTGCGACGTATCAGATAGTTTTAGACGCGTATATATACGTTTCAGCGTACCGTGCACACGCGCATTTAGTTCGCGACGCGAGTTTCTCGTTTAGTGTCGATATCGTGTTTTACTAGATATTTTCTTATATATGGACTCCTTGTCTCATTTTCAGGTTTGCAGGCGAGTACATCGAACGCAACAACGAAAGGAAAACAGGTGGTAGGATTCACCTAGCTTGGAGCGTTGGTGAGTAGATTTAACATCTACAGGGGAATCGCCCGCATGGCGTTATGCGTCTGGGCTAGGAATGTTAATACCTGTCGCATATTCTAGGTTATAATTAGAATTGTGCATTCACCCTATTACTTAGATGTAGTTGTACTGTGACTAGTAGCCGTAGGACACTGCAAATATTATTGACTATTTATGTTGCACGAGCACTGATTGTATGCTACACACACATCGTCAATAATTGCCCTGTCACACACAAACCACTGATAGATATTATATTTCTTGGTTAGGGACTTGCGACATCGATTCACATTACTCATCACATATGACATTTAGCTACAGGTATACCTTGCTCACATATTCTACTTATACCCAGGGGGTATACTACATCAGTTCTTATAGTAGATACCTATACCTTGCTACACCTATATGCTACACATGTCTATAGTTTCGGTTACATACTTACTTTTACTGATGTTACTTAGCGGTTTCTTCCTTTTATATGCTTACATTTCAGTTATGTCGCACATATTGTATTCATGGATTTGCGCATTCTTATATGGATTTTTCATGATGTTTTCTGGATTTGGGAACCGCGGGAGTTCATGAAATTATGCATAAATTGAAAAACCCGGTTTTCTTGATATGATATTTGCGCATCCACCATGAGTTTTATCGGTTCTGATTTATATATACCCCTACGAGGAGGTGTCGAGGCCGTAGAGGGTACATGGTGGGGCCCGGAGGTACCCCGGGGCAAGAAAGGGATGTCGATGTACCACGCCGATGATCCCGTCAGGGGAACCATACTGTCCGGTGACAGTACCAATGACTCGGCGGTAATCAAGGGGATACCGTTGGGAGTCATGTACGTATTGATACGTGAAAAGACGAGGGTCAGAGCTATGCACTCGTGCTTTTCCGGATAGCGTATGATACGTACCTATCAGGATGCTAGTCTTGGTGACGGCATCTGATAGATCAGTATTTCTGGGTCGATGCTTGGCACATTGGTTTTCATGATATTTCTAATCACTTTGTATATATAACAGGGGATTTAGCCATTGTTATATATACCCTTACACCAATATTAGTGGAGTGGGACGCTAATATATGTGTATTGACCCCATCATATTTATTTATGCAAATATATATTTAGGATGTTAGAATTTTTCTTGAGATTTGAATTGGGATATAGGTAATTCATTGAGATTGGATATTGGATATATATATGAGATTGCTGATTTGTACATTCGGGATATAGGGGATTTATTCGATATTGTACATTGAGGAGATATGAGACTTATATGATATGAAAGCCGATTGGGGGGCTGATTTGAGGAATTGGGATTTTGAGTGTCTTGATGTATTGTGATCCTACCATGATGTCATGATTCCGTGGAAATGACATATTTCTCTCCATACCTCACACCTATTTGTTTATGCACTGTTTCATGTATTAGTGGTACCTGTTATTGTACCTTCATGATTGTTGCATATTTACATTCTCATATCCTTATTGCATGATTATTGTATACTGATTGTCATATCATTATTGCTCCATATATTTGTTGTACCTGCTAGTGTACTTTCCATTATTCTGCATTCTTATGACCTGTTATTACTGTTAATTACATATCTTAGATTCATGCTGTACGTACATACCTGCGATTACCTGCATATGTTATCTACTATTCACGAGTTGGCAACTCACCCCCGTTGTGCCACAGTTGTTTTGCAGGGTGTTTACCCAGAGTAGTCGAGGCAGGCTATTCATCTATCATCTTTTGCTACAGATACCGCATCGGCTCACAGTGTGCTATTTTGCTTAGGTGGGTTTTGGTGGTTATCTGTATTTTGTATTGTATATTGATGTATCCTTGTACTCTCCATCTACTGTTATTTTGTTGACTTAGAGACTTGGTGAGGACGATATTGTATATTATTGTGGATTTATTGTCTTTTATACAGTTTCCTTTCTATTGTCTTTTATTTCTTCGCTACGGCGTCGTATATTTGTGATGGTGATTGTTTTCCGCCTTTGGGCGTGTATTTGCTCCCGTTTTGGGATGCTTTATTATATTTCTATTGTACCCATCTTTAGGCTAGTTTTTACAAAGGGGGTGTTGCCAAAATTTTAAAGAACGAAAAGTTGGACTTTTAAGGAATTTGGGTTGCGATTTCAAATGTTTCAAAAACTTTTATTATCTTTTCCTGTCTTTTTAATGGTTTAGATTTCTGGGTTTTGGCTTTCTTTTACTACGTTACGTCTTTAGGCGTTGCGTAGTATTAGGGCCGTCACGTACCAATTTCGGGTCGTGACAAAGTTGGTATCAGAGCGCTAGGTTTTACCTTTCGGAGTGTAGGATGAACTTGGTATGATTGAGTAGGTAGCTTAAGAAGAGTAACGTAGTGCGTGTATGTCTGCAGCATACCCACGATGCGGTACTTCTCCTTAAGTGACCTAAGTACAAATTGTTTGAAATTCCTTCCTTGATGATTCATATCCTTGTGATTCGATTTTCGTGTTCTTATCGAATCTTATATCTATTTATAGCCTTGCCGCCTATGACTATGGGGACTCAGAGTGATGCAGCGAGGGCCGAGGTCAGAGTTAGTTCGGGTGAGACGAGCACTGACCAGGATGGCACTCTAGTTGCACAGGTGCAGACGGATCAGCCTTCGACAGATCAGCTCGCTAGGCTTGTGGCAGAGATGCATGACATGCACCAGACGACGAGTTCATTTGTTGAGACCGTTCGAGCGCTACGACAGGAGGTTGTCACCCCTGTTACTCAGTTGTTCCTTGGGATCAGCATGCAGCAGTCAGTCACCTACATAGCACCAGTGGACACAGCTCCAGTTGACGAGGCACATATTCCAGAGACTCGGAGGGCTCCAGGACAGAGGATGACTCGTACCAGTATACCATCCCAGAGACAGAGGTTTAGTCATCGAGATAGATTTCATGGCCGTCGTGGGAGTAGCAGAGGCTTAGGACGAGGACAGTCGTTCAGCTCTCATCCCCAGGAGGGTTAGCAGTCACCACTTGGGATGCGGAAGCCTTCAGCACTTCGTCAGACATTGTTCCTTAGCACCTCGTCAGGGACATGTGCAGAGAGGTCATGGACGTGGAAGGTTCTCTCAGAGGGATCAGTCTACCAGAGGAGTTCAGCCAGTTGCGGGTAGGGGGCAGACACAGGAGTTTGCTTCTACTCATCGGGACGCGCAGGCGTCCAATGCAGAGTTTTCAGGTATCCTTAATTCGCATGTTCTTTTGATGTATTTGTTTGTTTGCCACACTTGTACCATAGTTGGGACGAGATTCGTGTTGGGTAGATTAGTTGTTTGTTTGTGTTAACTTCTGTCAGCGATTCTTTTGTTGCGTGACACGCATTTCAGTTGTGTGCCAATCGGATAGGAGATAGAGATTCGTCCGTCATTTGGTCCTTCTAGAGATGTTGGATTTGACGTTCTCCTGGGTACGGACTGGTTAGTTACGTGCTAGGCGTCTGTGGACTACCGTGAGGAAACAGTCAGGTTTTGTTTCCCCGGCTAGTCAGTTCTTGTTGTGCAGGTGGACAGTGGTGCCGCCTCTCACAGCTTGAATTCAGCCTGTTTCGCTAGTCGGATTTTGAAGAGATGTCGTGGATTCTTTACGTTCATTCGTGATACCGTAGCCACAGTTAGTTTGTTAGACCGGTTTTCTTTCGTGCGAGAGGTTTCCGACGTTGTTCCAGATGGCCGGCAAAGCATAGGGAGCTAAAGGATCAGCTGCAGAGTTGTTTGTTGGGAAGTTTCGTGCTTCTGAGTGTTTCGTATTAGGGAGCTCCTATTTCTGTTCGTCAAGGAGAAAGACGACAGATTGAGGTTGTGTATTGATAGATCGTCAATTGAACCGGCTTACGGTGCGGATAGGTATCCTTTACCTCGCATTGACGATTTCTTTGATCAGCTCCAGAGTGCGAGACATTTTCTATGTTTGTTTGGGATCGGGTCATCATTATTGCGGGTTCAGAGCGATGACATTACAAAGACTGCCTTATGCGTGCTACGGGCTTTGTGTGTCTTGGTGTGTCATTGGACTCACCAATGCCCTAGCAGCATTCGTAGATGTGATGAACCGGATTTCTTCAGGCCGTTCCTCGACCAGTTATTGTTGTGTGATTTACGAAATTCTGGTCTAATTAATGTATTTTGAGGGACAGGAGCAACACTTGAGGATTTGTTATGCAGATACTGGGAGAGCCCCAGCGGTTTGCTAGATTCTCGGAGTGTTCCTTCAGGCTTGTTTGTGTTGACTCCTAGGTCTTGTAGTCACGGGAGACGGTTTCGTATGGTTCCGAGGGAGATCGTGGCCGTACAGCTTAGGCCCAGACTTGTGAGCAGGACGGTGGTCCGCAGATTTTTGGGCTTAGCAGGTTTTTACCGCCGTTTCGTGCAGGATTGCTAGAGTAGTGCTGCACCGTCGACTGAATTGACCGGAAAGGAGGTTTCTTTTCTTTCGACTGAGGCATGTGTGCAGAGTTTTCGGCAGTTGAAGATTCGGTTAACAACTGCATCATTTCTTTCTTTGCTTTTGGTTCGGGCGACCTTGTGGTTTAACTGTAATGTTTCTTGAGTGGGCTCGATTGTGTACTGATGTGACACTATAGAGTTATCGTTTTTGCTTCCCTACATTTGGAGGAAGTACGAGAAGGATATTCCACTCATGATCTGGAGATGGCCGCGGTGATTTTGCGTTGGAGATTTGGAGACACTATTTGTTCGAGAGTCGTGTCAGATTTTCACGGACCACCAGAGCTTAATGTACATCTTCCTGCAGCGGATTTTGATTGTTGTGATAGTCTTCTACAGATTTATAGTTCTTGTGCGATCGTTGAGTACAGCTTAAGTTCGTCTCTACTGAGGGGACAGCTTGCTCATGTCCGCGCCCAACCAATTTTCCTTAATCGCTTTCGCGAGACACTGCCCGCCGATGCTCGTTCGTCAGTGATACTTGAGCATACTTGGCTAGGTAATGATTCAGAGTCCTTGATTTGTGACAATGGTGTGCTAAGTTAGGGATGCATTTGTATACCTGATGCTATCGGGTAGAGACGTGAAACCCTAGAGCAAGTACATCAGTCGACTCTCTGTATTCATTCCAGTTCCACCAGCATTGACATGACTTGTGAGATAGTTACGGGTGGGCAGGGATGTAAAGAGAAGTTTCAAGTTTCGTTTCAAGGTGTCTGTCTTGTTGTGTGTTTGGGTTGAGCATCTGAGGCCGGCTGGAGAGTTGCAACCTTTAACCGTTCCGAAGTAGGAGAGGGAGCAGATCTCCATGAATTTCGTTATGGTTTCTACCCAGGTTTAGTCAGGGTGTGACTCCATTCGGATGCTGGTCGTCCGGTTATACTCAGTTTGCTCAGTTGTTCTTTGTTAAGTTTATGCGTATGTGTTAATTGTTGTCGGCAGTTGGGGATCGTCACTCGCCATTGTTAGGATTCTTCTTCGATAGCTGTTATCAGGAGACACTCCAATTGGCAACCTTTAGGTTTAGGGGTTAAGTCGTGTCGATCACCAGTCTGTTGTTTTCTGACTCTGCATAAGTAGGATTTTGGACCCCAGCCAGTCTAGAGACTTCGGAGTTATCCAGTTGTGTTAGGTCAGGATGAAAATTGTCCATTGCGAACAGAGGTCTTATACCGACTGTGTTGGTCGTAGACTCGAGTTCGCAGGGACAAATCATGTATTCCTACGGACTTTTTCCGATGAATGACATGTTGGATTTTGGGAAGCTTGTCCCAGGATTTTAGGTCCTTTTAAGATCCTATAAGTGGGTTAGTTTCGTTGCCTTTAATTTGGCACTTCCGCCCAGATTATTGAGTATTCACCCCGTATTCCTTATGTCGATACTTTGCAATTACCTTCATGACATTTCCCACATAATTCAGCACCAGACCATTTAGCTTGGGCGCGATCTTTCGTTCACCAGCAGCCAATTGTGTTAATGGCTCGGCAGGTGGGGAAACGTCGGTCAAGGGTCTTGCCATCTGTGAAGGGTTTTTCTTAGACGTAGCCGTATAGTGAGGTAATCACTTGGGAGGCTGCGAGCGAGATTTGAGAGTTTGTAATTTTCTCCTTGAAGGTACGCTTTAGTAAGAATTTTAAATTCGGGGACGAGTTTGTTAAGGAGGGAAGATTGTAACACCTTAGGATGTGTTTAGTGGCTAATTATATTTTAATATATGGTTTTTAATAAAAAGTTTACCAAATTGATTTTCAAATATTTTATCCTATTTAATGAATATTTTATTATATTTTTCCTAAGCTTGTACACACTTGTGCATGTTAACTAGGGTTGTATTTGGGGTTTAGCCATGATTAGCAACATGGTGAACTAACCATTCCCTAATCTAGTTTTATAATTTTGTATTAATTGTTTTGGGTTTTTATTTTGGATGGTTGTTTTTACAAAGAAAAATGAATTGAAAAGGGTTTAAAATGATTTCTTTTGTTTGAAATGTTGACCATGAGAGAGAGAGAGAGATATGAGCATGGGGCAATATGGCATGAGCCATGCTCATTTAATGAAGTGAGAGAGAGTGAGAATGGGGGGTTGAATAGTTTTCTCTCATTTTTCATTCTCACTCTTATTTCCCTCATTCTTTCTCACACACACACACACACACACCCCTTCAGCAGAAGCAAGCAGCAGCACCAACAGCTCAAGAAGCAGCAGCAACAACAGAAACAACATCAACATCAGCAGCAAGCAGCAGTAGCAGCAACAGCATCAGTAGCAGCTTCTGGCAGCAGCAGCAGGAGCCCAGTAGCAGTAGCAACCTCTCATGTCCTCCATCCACTCCTTCTCCTGCTTCATAGGGTTCCTTAAGGTATATTTTCTGAACTCATTTTCCTTTTTCCTAGCTTGTATGTAGAATTAGCGTCGGTTTGCGATTTAAGTTATCTTTTGTGCTATTTATGGTGATTTATGTGGACTTTTGATTAAGTGTTGATTGCGTTGGTTAACCCTACCTATTTAAGTGTTATTAGGGTCACTTTAACCGAGTTTTAACCCAGATTTCACTAAAATACCATAGGGTTTCCATTTTGTGCAAAATTAGTGTTTTAAGCGATATTGTAGCTTTCTGTGATCTGCTTTTGACCCGGATCCTTCAGGATGAAATTGAGAAGACTGGAGCATGCTTATTAGGTCTAGAACACACCACCAGAACACGAGCCACCCATTCCAAAACCAGGCCGCAAATTTAATCAATCTGACCGCAAATTGCGGCCAGGAAGGAGAGTTGGGTGCTGGGGTCTTGGCTAGAATAGTCTGCAGTGTTATCTAGTGTTTTAGCATGTGTAGTTTTGTGAGATTTTACCTGTAGGAAAATCTGGGATCAAATATCTTATTTCTAGTTCGTTTCATTTGCGCGATACGCGCGATACATGAGTGGGTTTTGTGATCCAGCGTGTCGCGGCGTATCGGATAGTTTTAGACGCGTATATACACGTCTCAGCGTACCGTGCACACGCGCGTTTAGTTCGCGACACGAGTTTCTCGTTTAGTGTCGATATCGCGTTTTGCGAGATATTTTGCTTATATATGGACTCCTTGTCTCATTTTCAGTTTTGCAGGCGAGTACATCGGACGCAGCAACGAAAGGAAAACAGGTGGTAGGATTCACCTAGCTTGGAGCGTTGGTGAGTAGATTTAACATCTACAGGGGAATCGCCTGCATGGCGTTATACGTCTGGGCTAGGAATGTTAATACTTGTCGCATATTCTAGGTTATAATTAGAATTGTTCATTCACCCTGTTACTTAGATGTAGTTGTACTGTGACTAGTAGCCGTAGGACACTGCACATATTATTGACGATTTATGTTGCACGAGCACTGATTGTATGCTATACACACATCGTCAATAATTGCCCTGTCACACACAAACCACTGATAGATATTATATTGCTTGGTTAGGGACTTGCGACATCGATTCACATTACTCATCACATATGACATTTAGCTACAGGTATACATTGCTCACATATTCTACTTATACCCAGGGGGTATACTACATCAGTTCTTATAGGTAGATACCTATACCTTGCTACACCTGTATGCTACACATATCTTTAGTTTCGGTTACATACTTACTTTTACTGATGTTAGCGGTTTCTTCCTTTTATATGCTTACATTTCAGTTATGTCGCACATATTGTATTCATGGATTTGCGCATTCTTATATGGATTTTTCATGATGTTTTTTGGATTTGGGAACCGCGGGAGTTCATGAAATTATGCGTAAATTGAAAAACCCGGTTTCCTTGATATGATATTTGCACATCCACCATTAGTTTTATCGGTTCTGATTTATATATACCCTTACGAGGAGGCGTCGAGGCCGTAGAGGGTACATGGTGGGGCCCGGAAGTACCCTAGGGCAAGAAAGGGATGTCGATGTACCACGCCGATGAGCCCGTCAGGGCAACCATACCGTCCGGTGACCGTACCAATGACTCGGCGGTAATCAAGGGGATACCGTTAGGAGTCATGTATGTATTGATATGTGAAAAGACGAGGGTCAGAGCTAGGCACTCGTGCTTTTCGGGATAGCGTATGTTACGTACCTATCAGGATGCTAGTCTTGGTGACGGCATCTGATAGATCAGTATTTCTGTGTCGATGCTTGGCACATTGGTTTTCATGATGTTTCTAATCACTTTGTATATATAACAGGGGATTTAGCCGTTGTTATATATACCATTACACTAATATTAGTGGAGTGGGAAGCTAATATATGTGTATTGACCCCATCATATTTATTTATGCAAATATATATTTAGGATGTTAGAATTTTACTTGAGATTTGAATTGGGATATAGGTAATTCATTGAGATTGGATATTGGATATATATATGAGATTGCTGATTTGTACATTGGGGATATAGGGGATTTATTCGATATTGTACATTGAGGAGATATGAGACTTATATGATATGAAAGCCGATTGGGGGGCTGATTTGAGGAATTAGGATTTTGAGTGTCTTGATGGATTGTGATCCTACCACGATATCAGGATTCCGTGGAAATGACATATTTCTCTCCATACCTCACACCTATTTGTTTATGCACTGTTTCATGTATTAGTGGTACCTGTTAATGTACCTTCATGATTGTTGCATATTTACATTCTCATATCCTTATTGCATGATTATTGTATACTGATTGTCATGTCATTATTGCTCCTTATATTTGTTGTACCTGCTAGTGTACTTTCCATTATTCTGCATTCTTATGACCTGTTATTACTGTTAATTACATATCTTAGATTCATGCTGTACGTACATACCTGCGATTACCTGCATATGTTATCTACTATTCACGAGTTGGCAACTCACCCCCGTTGTGCCACAGTTGTTTTAAAGGGTGTTTCCCCAGAGTAGTCAAGGCAGGCAATTCATCTATCATCTTTTGCTACAGATACCGCATCGGCTCACAGTGTGCTATTTTGCTTAGGTGGGTTTTGGTGGTTATCTGTATTTTGTATTGTATATTGATGTATCCTTGTACTCTCTATCTAGTGTTATTTTGTTAACTTAGAGACTTGGTGAGGACGATGTTGTATATTATTGTGGATTTATTGTCTTTTATACAGTTTCCTTTCTATTGTCTTTTGTTTCTTCGCTACGGCGTCGTATATTTGTGATGGTGATTGTTTTCCGCCTTTGGGCGTGTATTTGCTCCCGTTTGGGGATGCTTTATTATATTTCTGTTGTACCCATCTTTGGGCTAGTTTTTACAAAGGGGGTGTTGCCAAAATTTTTAAAGAAAGAAAAGTTGGACTTTTAAGGAATTTGGGTTGTGATTTCAAATGTTTCAAAAACTTTTATTATCTTTTCCTGTCTTTTTAATGGTTTAGATTTCTGGGTTTTGGCTTTCTTTTACTGCGTTACGTCTTTAGGCGTTGCGTAGTATTAGGGCCGTCACGTGCCAATTTCGGGTCGTGACACATACTCCAGAGTAGACTAGTGTATACTGATCGAGACCCGACGAAGGGTGGTGGCCAGGTCTCACAAGCCATTGGTGTTAGTTTGTTCGCCTAATATAGTATACAGGTGCTCATTGGGTTATGAGTACACTGGACGGACTCGCCGGGAAACTGCTAGTTGGTATTATACCTATTGTCAGATAGCAGTTCCTGGGTGACATGTGTACAGGTTAGTCTGTCGACCTGAGATCGTCATTTGTCTCGTGTGAGTTCCCACTGTGCTTTGATTACTACCCTACCACGGCTCAAAGGAGTCGTGCAAACAGGTTTTAGTTGGGTATAGTCCTGAGCCATATTGAGGCAGTGAATGGATCGTCGGGGATTCGTCTCTCCCGGTATTGGGGGTTGATGTCGAACAGTGCACGGGTGGCCATCACCAAAAAACCTTGGCCAAGGTAGTCAAGGATTACTGATTCGGATCAGTAGTTTCTCAAGAGGTGATGGGCTTCATACCGACACGAATTATCACGTTATTAGGGGTCTGACTTTATCCACCCCCTAGACTCGATATGCGATACTCTTAGACGAACAGACTGGACTGTACGGATATTGTCACTGTCAGGCTCAGTAGGGTTTCAGGATGAGTTCGCTCGTCAGCTTCCCTTTCGCTCAATACATGGGCAGCCTTTACGTACAGCTAGTACCACTGACGTGCTTGTGGTTAAACCCACTGCCAGCGTATTGATGAGTCATTAGAGTCTCCCACAAAAAGTTTCCCAAGTTCGAGCGAAACGTTGTAGAGGCCGTATGGTTTTATGGCAGGGTTCGATCATATATGTGCACTTGTGCACGGATCATGATCGGACGAATCATACTAGTGGGCTTTTGTTTAAGCCGGATCCTAGTATTAGATTTGTTGGATTACTTTCGTCTCATTGCATTCGTATTCAGCCGGAATGCGGATGCAGGTATGTATATACAGATGAGGGGTATTCTTGTGATCCGTCACAAGTTTACTTTAGAAGATGCCATTCTATTTATTGTTATAAACATTTGGATTAATGTTTATTAGTGGAAATTGTGAGTGCTAGTCATGATCAAGAGCATTAAATGTGGAATGTGTTTTGTTGATGACTCATGGTGTTATTTTTTGTGCCATGCCTAATCTCTTGATTAATTATTGTGTGGGATTGATGTGTGAGGAGAGAGAGGGCAGCCACTTAAGAGTGGGGCTTGGTCTTGAGTTTATGAGGTGAGCTCTCACATTTTCATCCCACACAATAAGCAAGCTCTTCTTCTTCTTCACTAGTTTTTTCTAGTGCTCACAATTTTCTCATCAATGGCTTCTTATTCAACCTCCATCCATACCATCTCATGTGTTGAGAATCAATGGATGTCTAAAGACAAAGTTATCACACACATTCTATACTTCACCTTAGACATGTCGGCTAGCAAACTTCATGTCCGAGTTGCTTCGGTTTGAAGCGGGAGCCCGTATAAAGATTTCTCGATGTGGTGTCACTTCGACAAGCGAGACCGGAGAGTGAAGTTTGTCGGGGTAGCCGCGACAAACATGGGACGGGGATTGAAGACCGAAGGACACGGATCGATCGGTATAATCTTTGAAACCCCTTTACATGTTTGCTAGTTAATGATTAATGGAACGATCCGGGTATTTGGTTGTGGTAGCGCCAAGTTAAAAAAGATTTTGTTCCGCATTTGGCCTCGGATTGACGGCCGGGGCGCTGCCGCAACCTAACATGGTATCAGATCCAACCCATTAACCCTTAGCTAGCTTGTTTAGACAATGTTAATGTATCGAAATCGAAACAGCCCCAAACTATATCCTGCACATTCCAGTTTCTGTTGTTTTAAAAAGTGTCTTAAAAAATTATTTAAACACCTGCAGAAGGCTACTGACATGACCTCTAGACTACACCCCAAAAATGAGACACTTCCATCAAAATTTGGCCGAGCACATTGTGCTAAAAACCAAGGAAGCCGGCCTAATGAAGGCTTCTGGGTTTCATTTTTTTGGTGTGGTCTGGTCTCTGGAATCTTGGTTCAGTGGTATTGTTTGTTTAGCCCAGTTTGGAAATGGTTTTATCTAGTTGTTTGGGGCTATTCGGGGGTTATTTCGAAGTCGATATTTTCTACTATTGTTTAAAGTTTGCAGTACATACATTTCTATCTGCGACCATGAATGTCATTCGAGCGGTAAATCTTGTCTAATTGCTATAGTTCTTTTAGACGGGTTTGCGAACGTGACGTTCACGTTGATGTTCTGTGTTGTGCTGTATTGTTGTGGATTTGTCGTGGTGGATAGCTTGCGTGCAATGATAGTGTAGTTTGGTTTATTTGTACATTTGATATCGCAGGGCGAGCGTTCGACATGTGGACTGCCGTCACTGTCTGTTTGTATATTATTCTTTTGGGGCATGACCGGGTTGAGGTCGATATACCCGTTGTACATATTTTCTTTTCTGTACTAGGATACCCCAAGGTGGAGTGCACGCATAGCCGGGTTCTGGAGGGCAACGGGCCCGCATCTCATGGCTTTGAGATGGAGGGGCTTCACTCTAGAATTGGCGGGCTATTCGCCGCACTTGTAGGGGGTACAGGTTGACCCAAGGTGGGGTGCTCAAGTTACCGGATTCCGTGAAGTGCTGGGTAGTCCATTCACTTTGCTGAAGGGGGCTGCCTCGCTTCTGGTTTTGGCGGGTAATTTACCGCACTCGTAGGGGTCTAGGTTTTCATTGCACAGGCTATCCACACGACCAGGGGAACGTCGGGTTTCAGTTGCGGCTCAAAGGAAAACGGGGCTCCCAGATTATCTGTATTGTTCTGTGATGCTTATTACTTTTCTGTAATGTTGCATTTATCATGCCAGGAGCGATGATTAGTCTCAAAACTTGTATTAACCGCAATCAGAAACGGCGTCGCTTTGCAGCTAGCCGGTGAGTACGGGTCGATCCACAGAGATGGGTAAATTCCTTTTATGTGTTTTAACGAGTTGATTCAAAGTGTCGTTTTGGTTGGTTTATAAAAATCTAAGAAAACTGGATCTAATTAATCTAATTTAAATTCTTGCTAGGGTTAGGCTTAGGGGAAGTTTTGGAGATTAACATTTTTCTTCACCGCTTTCAATGCCTTCTTTTTTTAGATCTATTAGATGTTACGGTAATTATCAATAAAGTGGATCCAAATCTTTTGGGAAGATGTTTCTTCCTCTAGATTTGTATCCTTACTTTGTTGATAATTACCCTAACCCCCATGGAAAACGCGCGCAACCGGCCCTTTATACTACGGTTCACCGTTACCTCGAGGGGTAGGGTGCCGTAGGGAGCGATTGTGCACGTATGCATGGAGTTCTAATTCATTAAGTGAATGTGGCATTGAAAGGGGTGAGAGATCTCATCTCTCAACCCTTTCCCTAAGGCTAACCCTAACAAGCGAGGAGACTACTCGCTCATTAGGGGATGATAAGGCATACTAATTAAAAGAACAGAAATAAAATTACTTACTAATTCGATGGCTCCCTCCAAGCAAGAAGGCAAAATAGATCTGAATATAACTCTCAGAAATTCTGAATTTTATTTATTGAAAAGAGGCATAGGGTTTTACAATTTTTGATTACAATTTATAAGCAAACAAGGAAATTAGGGTTACAGACTCTCGCACATGTGAAATTACAGAGTTGCCCACGGAAAATCCCAACATCCGCACCGACGCACCGACACAAGATGTCGGCGCCGACACGGGTATTAAATGGCCGCGGAACTGCGGCATTTGTTGGCTTGGGTCGCGGTTCCGCGGACCTTTGGTGAGCTCAGCTCACCAACTTCTCTGAGCTGCATCTTGGTTGTTAGGGCTTCTTAGTTCTTCATAACTTTTCTCTGTTTGGCTTCTTAGTCTTCTTCAGATCTTCAGTGAAATTTGTAGTGGTCTTTTAACCGTTTCCTTTAACATTTCGGACATGCATTGCCTTGTGAATTGTTCATCGTCTAGGTTTGAGTAGGATCCGTCAACTTGTTGGTCAAAAGTCCCTTTTCTGTATCAAATTTCGTCTTTTTCACTGTGTTCGTATCCAAGAGCCTGTATCCTGTAATATGCAACAATTGTGCGTTAAGAGTACCGTTTATTTATAAAACGGATAAGAATAGGGGGATGAAAAATGCAATATTATGGTCTGAACAAATACCCCCAAACTTATCTTTTGCTCGTCCTCGAGCAAACTTATTTTTTATTCACTAAAATCCTAACCGCACTTTCGCAGGGAAACGCGATTGCACTGAGCATGTGCAACAAGCCGTTAAACCTCTAGATGTCCCTAGTAGGAGGAGTGTTGTCTCCTGAGGGTTTTCAGCGGATTACACCCATAAAATCCTATCAATTCGGCCCATTAACTTTTGTTCTCCAATTAGGTTTTCTAACAAACAATTCTATTATCTTCTACTTGTAAATTATCCACCCATATTCTTCACGCTTCCTCATCATTTAACTTAAGATTATATATGTTCTATATATTTACTTAGATTTCGGCATTTCTTAAGTTTTCCTTTTAGGGTTCCACCTCCACTCAGGAATTTCTATCAACTCTACTAAAGATACAAGTTCTATCTTTCATTCCTTTCTCTCATCTAAATCCCAATCATATATCCCTACGTGTGTGTAAATATCACCCCTACACTTGGAAATTCAAATCAAGCAATCGTACTCTCGTCCATTGTCCAAAGCACTTATTAATTAGTGAATTTTTAAATGAAATTTGCTTACACAACCTTCATGCGACCGTTAATATTTCTTGAGGTACCAACGACCGATTACAAAATGTGTTTGCATATTTAAGCGTAATTCCTAGTCTTGCAACACCCAAGGCTTTAGCAGTGACTCCCAAACCAGTTGGTCTAAGGCACTAGGTGAAGAAGCACCCTCGCAAAATATTTTTCTATTTTTACAGCCTTAAGTAATCACAAAAAACCAGTGTCCATTTTTTTATTCTTCATTCACATTTTTTCTTTTATTTTCATCGTACTAAGGACTTTAGACAAGAGCATTTCAAGGTCTCTTCTACTATTCCAAATTTCAAGGTGCGTGATTGTGCAATTTGTAGGGTATACGTTTTCAGAATCTAAACTTAAGCTAGGAACTATTTTTCAAACTTATACTCTAATAAGAACATCAATACTCTTCCCTCATTTTGACTTAGCCCAAGAAGTGAACCCAAAATTTGCCTATTTCTAAATAAACTACAAGGCATATACTCTCTACCATTAAACTTTAAGGAAGGTTATCTTTAGGGTTTTTAATTTACTAAGTCTAAGATCTAGTTGTTCCTAACCAGTTAACCTATTTTTCAAACTCAAGTCAATTAGCCAAAATTGAATACATTAATTTTTATAATTTTTGAAATTTTTCAATTTTTTATAAGTATGCAAATGCAAAAATATGTACAAATGAATGCGAAGGAAGAAGACGTACCGAGCATACCCCCAAACTTGAACTTGACAGTGTCCTCACTGTCATACTAAACCAAGAGGGTCAAAATGTCGGCACACCCCTGTTTATTTATTTACAATTTTTTTTATTGTTAAGAAAAACAAAGAATATATACAAAAAGGCCCTCCCCCAAACTTCATTTAAACTATGTTAGACATTACTGCCAAACTTTGCATAGACCAACACCAACCAGATGAAAATTTTATCAGTAAAGAGTATTGGTTGGTGGAAGAATAAGTTATAGCGATCCGCAAAGAATTGGGAAAGGTAGAAGTAGAGGTATGGAAGGTGTGGAGGTAAATATACAGGCGATGGTGATATATCAAAACGAGAATGTAAATGATCAGCAATCAGTGGAGTATTGGCATTCTCGTAACTTATTAAAAGAAATGGAGGTATTTCAACTTCTAAAGGAGGTTGACTCACCACAATACCCCAAGATGTTCCTGTGGGTCCTCTATTGACTCGGCATCATCCATCAATTGTATATGATACTTAATTATGAGGGAACTTATCTCCTCGATGTCCGCCATAGTCCAACCGAAAACTTGCCGCCTATCTTGTAAGACCATTAAGAGGGCGTTCTCTTGCTCGAGGGCTAGAGAAGCCGATATGATAATGGGAAAGGTCTCATTCTCACCTATGTAAGCATATCTAAGGTGAGACGGCAAGGGCGTGAGTTCGAGTTTCGGAGGTGAAAGAATCATTGCGGAATCTACCTCAAACTCAAAGGACTCCAACACAGGTTCGAAATCACTGCAAACAACCGATTCGGATGGCTCGACTGACTCATCCAAAAATTCAAACGACTCATATTCGGGCTTTGAGTCGTCATCATCCAAAAAAGTGAAACATTCATAATCAACATCGGTTGTGTCAACGGTGGTAGGCTCAAGGAGGGACGCATTAGTGGCGTCAAAACTATTTTCATTAAACAAGAATCTTTCAAGCTCGCAGTCCTCCTGCGTGATTTCGTGAATAGAGCAAACTTCTCGTGTACTAGTTTTAGGCACGGGGGGCAGATTTCCCATCTTATAAATATTGAACTCACTCGACATTTTCCCAAAGGATAGAGTCATGGAGCCATTGCGACAGTTTATTACAGCATTGGAAGTGGAAAAAAATGGTCGACCTAGGATCACCGGAATTTGGTTTCTTGGGTTAGCAACAGGTTGTGTATCCATTCCAATAAAATCAACGGGGAATATGAACTCCCCCACTTTGATCAACACATCCTCTAGCTGACCCCTAGGATGGGTGATTGATCGATCAGCCATTTGGAGAGTGCAACGAGTGGGTTTCAACTCTCCAACCCCTAATTGTTCGTACACGGAGTAGGGAATCAGGTTAACACTAGACCCAAGATCTAAAAGTGCTCGATTAATTTTCTTATCCCCAATTGTGATGGAAATCGTAGGACAGCCGGGGTCCTTTCGTTTTTGGGGTAAGGTTTGATGGTGATTAATAGCATTGCTCACTGCACTAGCCACTAGCACTTTCTTGGGTACTTGAGATGCTTTTCTCTTTGAGGTGCATAAGCCCTTTAAGATTTTCGCGTATGAAGGGACTTGTTGGATGGCATCCAAGAGAGGTATATTTATGCTAACCTGCTTAAATAATTCCACAATCTTCTCCACTTGTGCAGTTGGTTTATTGGGACTCAACCTGTTTGGAAATGGTGCATTTGGAAAATTTGTTGAGTCAAATGTCTGTGGAGTAGAATGTGGAGTAGGAACGGATCCCGGTGTAGATGTGTTCGTGTTGTGAGAAATGGGTCCGTTCGAGCTAGAAGAAGTAGAGCCGTGTGAAGGGTGGAGAATAGGCTCTAAAGAAAAAGGTGAAGAAGAAAGTGAAGAAAATGAAGAAGGGGAAGGTGACGATGGAGAGGAAGAAGAAGAAGAACCACCGGCGGGGATGTCATCACTAGTTCCCACATTATTTTGCAACACTCTTCCGGATCTCAACGTGGTCGCCGTATTAACATTGTGATTGTGATATGCGTTTTGTGGGTGACCGGGATTTGGCAATGGTTGAGATGGAAGCTTTCCCTTTTCTCTCTCGCTCAACACAGCAGTTAGTTGTGCAATTTGTGCCTCAATAGATTTGATACTTTGATCGTGTGAGGCATTGTTATGCATTAAAGATTGAACATAACTTTCAAATCTTGCTGCGGATTCTGTAGATTGCTTGAGAAATGCATCTAGACTTTTCTCGAGCGAGCTAACCTTATCATCATTTGGTTGAACTAAATTGTTCGTTTGATTTGTATAAGGTTGTTGTTGGAAAGGTTGCTGGTTTTGAGTTTGTAAGGGTGCTTGTTGTTGTTGTGGAGGAGATCTTTGAAAATTATTTTTTCCTTGGACTTGTTGATTTTGGTTCCAAGCGAAATTCGGGTGACTCCTCCACCCCGGATTGTATGTCGAAGAGTACGAATCATTTCTTTGTCGTTGCTGAAATGCAGCATTGACTTGATCCTGTCCTTGAATAGGTGCATTATAAGGACACTCTTCGGTTAGATGTGATGGATTAGAACAACAAGCACAAACAGTTCGTGTGGGTAGAGTAGGGGCAGGAGAAGACGATGAGATTTTGGTCTCAATGGCTTCTAGCTTTTTCATAAGTGAGGCCATCTCGGCCTTCATAGCAATCGACATATCTACTTGATGTATGCCTGCCCTAGATTGACCAACAGAAAAAGATGCTGTGGTCTTGGTACTCTCCCACTGAATTGTTTGCTCACTAAGATCCTCAAGAAACTGCCATGCTTCGTCACTAGACTTGGAGAGAAAATGACCTTGACATATTGTTTCTAGCAACTGCTTCGTTGCTGCGTTCAATCCCTCGTATAATGTTTGGCAAAGTTGCCAACTTTCGATCCCATGATGAGGGCATTGAACGAGTAGGTCTTTAAATCTCTCGAAGCACTTCCAAAATGGTTGTGAAGGAAGCTGTGAAAATTGTATTATCTCGTTTCGGATTCTAGCAGTTTTGTGATGATGATAGAACTTTTTCAGAAAAGCTCTCACAAACTCGTCCCAATTTCTAATGGAATGTGATGCGGTGCTGTATAGCCACTTCTCGGCTAGGTCACATAAGGTAAAAGGAATGACCCTTAGCCTTATAGCGTCATCACTTAATTGGGTAGTTTTCATCATGGCACAAACGTTTTGGAATTTATTAATAAAAATATACTCATCTTCAGATTCCAAACCATGAAATTTCGGCAGCATATTGATGAAATGTGGTTTTATTTCAAAATTGTCCCCATTTGCCGGTGGGGGTGAAAGACATGTGGGTAAAGAAGTGCGGACGGGGTAGAAGAGATCCTGGAGCGCAACTCGTGCGGGCGCTACAACAGGCGGTAGATTCGGGTTATTCGCACCTGGCGGAGGTGGAATCATTCCCGTCGGTAAGGTATCATTAGGGTTGAATCCCGACATACCTTCGAAAGAATTTGAGGGTGGAGGTAAGGAAATGGACGGAATGTCGACGAAGGGTTCGTCGACGGGTTCGTCGGTCGGTACCAACGAAACACGGACTAATCGGGCGTTAGTATCCCTAGTCCAAAGTGACATACACTAAAGGAGTAGTGTAGTCAAAAAAATAGAAAAACAGAATGTGGGGGTAAGATAACGTCAATGAGAAGAAGTGAGTGAAAGTGAGTTGCAAGTTTTTTAGCGGCCAGTTGCAAGTTTTTGAAAAGAATTATATTTTTTTATTTTTGTGTGAGTTTTGCAAAGAGGTTTTTGAAATGGGACTCGTGACACAAATGTATCAACCACACATGCACAATCAGGCCTAGATCTAGGGTCGCCTAGGTCTGCTAGACAGCTCCTAACTAGGGCTAGAAATAGGACCTCAAACCACCTCTTCACGGACAAATACGGCCAGGTAAGTGGGAAGGAACCACCACTACAGTGGGCCTAATTAATAACCACTAGCCTAGACACCGCAATGTCGGTTAGGATAAACGGCCGATGCCTATACTAGTCCTTTTCCTATTGAGCTCGATGTCCTTAGGTCTGAGTCTAGTCTTTTTTATTTAATTGTGGTCGATGCAAAATGCTTTAGGTGTTTTCTGGGGTCCTGGGAAGGGTGATGAAATCCCCACCCAATCTGAGTTTGGTCAATTAGCCCCTTAAAGTCCGATTAAATTATGCAAAACAATAAAATTCACTTGCAATCAATTTTTAGCGCGGCGCAAAGAAACCTGCAGAAAATCTGTTATTTAGAAGGGGAGAGAAGATTTTTAGCACAATGAATTCCTGCAGAAAATTTTTTACAGAGAGATATATGGTGGTAGGAAGAGAAAGGGTTTAGAAAACAGACAGAGCAGATTTTGCGCAACGAGGCCACGTGGCCACGCGGAACCGCGGTCTGGGGGGCGGTTTCGCCGTGGAAGCGCGGTCGGGTGAGGGAGTCAGGCTCTGGAAAAATTGGTACTGCTCTGTTATGATAATTGCTCTCTGTTCCGATATACAACTTTCTGTTTTCCTCTCTGTAATTTTCCAGATCCTAGAATCCTCGCCATTCCTGCAAGATTCAAAACATAGACCCTTCACACAGATCAAAATTGATAATTTTTATTTCTTTTTTATTATTTTCATATTTTTATAATTTTTTAAAATTTATATCAACCCGAAATTACACAAAAGAAATTTTACGCCATCCCCGGCAACGGCGCCATTTGATTAGTCTCAAAACTTGTATTAACCGCAATCAGAAACGGCGTCGCTTTGCAGCTAGCCGGTGAGTACGGGTCGATCCACAGAGATGGGTAAATTCCTTTTATGTGTTTTAACGAGTTGATTCAAAGTGTCGTTTTGGTTGGTTTATAAAAATCTAAGAAAACTGGATCTAATTAATCTAATTTAAATTCTTGCTAGGGTTAGGCTTAGGGGAAGTTTTGGAGATTAACATTTTTCTTCACCGCTTTCAATGCCTTCTTTTTTTAGATCTATTAGATATTACGGTAATTATCAATAAAGTGGATCCAAATCTTTTGGGAAGATGTTTCTTCCTCTAGATTTGTATCCTTACTTTGTTGATAATTACCCTAACCCCCATGGAAAACGCGCGCAACCGGCCCTTTATACTACGGTTCACCGTTACCTCGAGGGGTAAGGTGCCGTAGGGAGCGATTGTGCGCGTATGCATGGAGTTCTAATTCATTAAGTGAATGTGGCATTGAAAGGGGTGAGAGATCTCATCTCTCAACCCTTTCCCTAAGGCTAACCCTAACAAGCGAGGAGACTACTCGCTCATTAGGGGATGATAAGGCATACTAATTAAAAGAACAGAAATAAAATTACTTACTAATTCGATGGCTCCCTCCAAGCAAGAAGACAGAATAGATCTGAATATAACTCCCAGAAATTATGAATTTTATTTATTGAAAAGAGGCATAGGGTTTTACAATTTTTGATTACAATTTATAAGCAAACAAGGAAATTAGGGTTACAGACTCTCGCACATGTGAAATTACAGAGTTGCCCACGGAAAATCCCAACACCCGCACCGACAAACCGACACAAGAAGTCGTCGCCGACACGGGTATTAAATGGCCGTGGAACCGCGGCATTTGTTGGCTTGGGCCGCGGTTCCGCGGCCCTTTGGTGAGCTCAGCTCACCAACTTCTCTGAGCTGCATCTTGGTTGTTAGGGCTTCTTAGTTCTTCATAACTTTTCTCTGTTTGGCTTCTTAGTCTTCTTCAGATCTTCAGTGAAATTTGTAGTGGTCTTTTAACCGTTTCCTTTAACATTTCGGACATGCATTGCCTTGTGAATTGTTCATCGTCTAGGTTTGAGTAGGATCCGTCAACTTGTTGGTCAAAAGTCCCTTTTCTGTATCAACTTTCGTCTTTTTCACTGTGTTCGTATCCAAGAGCCTGTATCCTGTAATATGCAACAATTGTGCGTTAAGAGTACCTGTTTATTTATAAAACGGATAAGAATAGGGGGATGAAAAATGCAATATTATGGTCTGAACAAGCGATTATTATATATTGATATATATACTGGTAGATGTTGTATATGTTTTACACCCGCGCTAGTCCAGTCCCCGCTCTGTCGTTAGTTAAGTAACCTAACGAGTGATGACGAGACCCAGTGGCGAATGCGGATGGCATATACGTACATTATATTTTCGTTCTTTTATGGTGTGATTAATTGATGGGACTGCGTTGATTCAGATCAATGCAAGTAAAACAAACCTATATATGATGTTGTTGGAACAATATTTCAAAAAGCTGTTATTACAAGGACGTTCTCTTTTGCTTTGCACAGTGGTATTCGATTGGGAATATCCTGCACCTCATTCGATGAGGCAAGGGCCGAGATCCCTTCATCGGGAGTGACCCCTTAGGCAGAAGTTTGCGTTAACGTAATAACTTCACTATAGTCGTTTTCTTTTGCTTTGCATCATGGTATTCAGTTGGAATATCCTGCACCTAATTGGACGAGGAAAGAGCCGAGATCCCTTCACCGGGAGTGACCTCTTTAGCAAAGGTTTTCGCCACTATACATTTGTAAAAAGCTATCCAGTTCCTTCAACGATATCAAGTTCATTACGTTAAAGGTTTTTCGCAAAAAACTAGCCGTAGCCCTCCGTCATTTCAGATTAGTATTACTTAGTATTCGTGCTACGTATGTCGTGCATTGCCGAGGCATAGTGTTTGGTAGCTTTGTAATACTTTTCTATCGTATGGATATGTGGATTGGTTAGGACAATCGTACGGTTATGTTGGCATTATCAAGGACTCGTACGGGTGGGTTTAATGCAATCAAGATAATGACGGGTTGAACTTGACTAGGACTTTTTGATATGTTGTCATTGTCAAGGTCACTTGGGTCCTAGGGGTAAAAACACACATCGGGAGTTTCTAAAGAAACTGAAACTTTCCAGGCATGCGCATACTTTCTGGAATGTGATAACATGAGTGGATTCCATCACGTTATCATGCGATGATAGTTGGATCCCGATTCCCACTGATGAGTTGGTTTACTCCTTGAGTGATCCCGACTAATTCTTCTTTCAGGTTTGGTGGAGAATTTGAGGATACAGTGGGAGACATCCTGATTAGATAAACTGATTAACCATTCTAATCTAGGTTAAAGTGCACGTTGAGTGTTTCTTTCTCTCTCTTGACAGCGACCATAGCCCGACCCTGGACTATAACTCAGTGACCAAGTTAACCGAACTTTCTTAAAACACTGGCTTTTGGATTGTCTGAGTTGCATACAACATTGCCACTCCTTCTTTTACCCTTTGCTTTTCTCCAGAACACCCCGTATCACTACGAACATCCACTTCCATTGGATAAATCTATCGTATGGTTATATACGAACTCGAAGGAACTTGTTCCAGATTCGAGGATGGATTCTGGTTCAGGAGAAATTGAATAGGATTATTCAATTGTCTTTTCCTTTTACCTTCTCTCAGGTTGTGAGGGCTCCTAAGATTAGGAGAGGATACACCTATTGCGCTTATTGGACAGTCTTCTTCCAAACCATTGGCAGGTGCCGAAAGGTAGGGAATGAAGAAAACCAATTAGCCTATGTGTGGTGTACAGAAGGTAATAAGTAAAGACAAAATAAAGGGATCAGAAAGAGAGCAATGTAAATTGCGACTGCTATCATTCACGACCAAACCGCGTATTTCATCGCCACTCCTACTTCACTTTTGCTTTTCTCCGGTTCAGGAGAAATAGAATAAGGTTTATTCAGTAGTATTTTATCATCACCTTCTCTCAGATTGCGAGTACTCCTAGGATTAGGAGAGTACACCTATTACGCTTATTGGATAGTCTTCTTCCAAACCATAGGCTGGTGCCGAACGGTAGGGAAGGAAGAAAACCATTTAGCCTAAGAATGGTGTACAGAAGGTAATGAGTAAAGACAAATAAAGAGATTTGGAGAGATAGCAACGAAATATACGGTTACAGTCATGGATCTGGATAGTGGAAGAGGCATTACTAGGAATACCCGGATACTCCTTTGAAACATTTACATGTTTCAGTTTCACTGTGTATTGTTGATTGAAAACTGATTTCCCAATTAGACCCTTACTCCAGAATATGTATTTACCAGGTATGATTCTCACATCTGTATGGTTTTACAGATCACGAGTGGGAGTAAGTTATTGGGAATTAGGTGATCATCCTTATTATATCGGAATTCGTTGTAATTGGTGGTATTTGAGAAAGTCGCCTGGGTTTTTGCCGGACGGCAAATATTTGGTTTTGAATATCCATTGTTATGCACCAATTTCAAACTGATATATCTGTACGTTTATTTTATAAAGTGAGATATAACTTTTTGAAATTATGTCGATGACATTTACCTATATCAGTTGATGGTTATGTAAGGAGCATTCAACAGCAGTGTAATTCTTCATAACCAAAGTACATTTTTTAAACTACGACGCACAGGGTTTGAGTTATTCAACTCAGAGGACTTATACAAAGTATTGTATGTTGTCCAGTTTCCATTAGGACAGAGGGGTTGGTCCTCGTACTATATTCTGTTTACTTGTGACTTCTCTAGTTTATAGACAGGTGTTTCGTAGAAATACAAGGTCTAAGTTTTGAGAAGTTATAGGTACAAGAATAAAGTAGAGAACCACGTGATGCAAGTATCGGGATTCTTCAAGGTGATCGAAAATGTAGATACTTGTGTTTGGTATTCAGTCGATAGTAATGATTTTGAGAACTTTCTTCTCTTTCAGGTTATTCATATTTGGATGCAGTCCTAAGTTGAGTAGTGTTGATCGGCCTCTCTCCATTTAGTTGACATGCACTGGAGACAGCTGCATGATTTGAATCTGGTTCCAATTAAATCAGTGCCTATGTTTCTATATTATATATAGAATGGATCATATCTTAACGATGTTAAGGTATTTAGAGCTGTCCGGCTTATGCTTAAAACCATACTAAGGATAACTCAAGGTACGTTTCTGTAATGGCAGTTTGTAGGTTAACCCAGGCTTTGACGAGGGTTAACTTTCTACCATCTGGAAGATTAATAGTGATATTTTTCTTGACTCGCCACAGTTTTAGTAAAATGGACTTTTTTCAGAAAACAGTAGTGGGAGTATGGTAGAACTGGAAGTGATTCCAGTACCACAAACGATTACTGAAAATTTAATAGAACCTAAAGATTCAATCGGGTTTGATCTTCCATTAGCCACTCCGCAGATATGGTGGGTAGCCTCAGGCACCCGAGCGGTACTCCGGTATCCTCAAGGACAGTGACATGGATGTTCTTGTTTACCCAGACTTGCTATTACTATTGTTCTAGACTATGAGTCGGCAGGAGGATGAGTATAGCGTCGTTCTAAACTAGTTTTAGAAGTGCACGTGTATATGACTCTGCCAGAGGGTTGTTGTAGTCAGTGGGAGCAGCGGAAGCATAGTGGACAAGTAGCTTGTGTCTATTGATAGACTAAAGCAGATATAGCGGAGATAAATCATCTATTTTTGATGTGAAAGTCATGGGTTTTGACTTCATCAGAATAGGGGATGGATCTGTTAAGAAGGTAGTAGGGTGTGATGTCCTGGTATTTGGATGACATATACATAGTAGGAAGCGAAATTCGTATACTACAATCGGTTATACTGTAGTTGTCACACAGTGGTTTCTCCACATAGGATATGGATATTATATCAGGCATTCTGTTTACTAGATCTATGGTTTTAGATCTAGATTTGGGTAGTATCCCAATCTGGGTACTTAGACAGTATTCTAAAGGTGCTTTAGAATAGTCGACTCCTGGCATGGTAGTGTACCTGCAAGTGATGGAGTCACCTTCTTTAAAGGTGTCTTACAGACTAAAGGGGAGAGGGATTTACATGATTGGCATATCACTTGCTTAGGCAATTGACTCAATCATGAGATGTCAAGTACCACACCAGGTGTTGTTTTCGCACTAGATGCAATAAATTGAGATATTAATCCAATCCGGGAGAAACGTTCGGAAGCAGTTTTAGAACATAAGTGGATGTTCTAGGGATTTGATAACGGCAGCCTCCTTCAGGAGATGGTTATCATTCCAGGCTTTCAAGGTGACCTGGATGATAGAGTGACTGTCTGAGTTATAGTTTTCCCTCTGATGAGGGGCAGTATTTTGGACAGGTGGTCCAAGCGGATACTGAGGGAGGTGTGGCGCAGGATACTAATTATATTCAGTTGACGATAGAGTCTAAGAATTTTGCTGGATTTGGAGTTCATTTATGAGCTGGGTCCCATCAGATATCCATACTTATTCTAAGATAGGTATTGCTCATTTTGGGAGATAGATTTCTCCGCAAACTTGAGATTAAGAGATACATAGAAAGAAACATCAGGGCGGATCCATTCACTGAGGCTATTTCTCGAACGCAATAGTTTTACAAACAAGCTTTGTGAAACTGATTAGTAGAGGAGTTGGATGTTCGGTACACACGGGCTATGAGTATGCGACATCGCAATAATTATCCTTAAGTGCAAGTGGGAGATTGTTGGATATGTTGCCCTCAAATTCAATTATTGGATCGCAGGCACGTGATTGCAATGATTGAGGGAGGACCTATATCGGTAGGACAGTCTTACTCGAGACGATAGTATTCTATCTGGTTTATCTTTATCATCACTATTATATGTTGATAGAGCCCATAGGATTCTTGCTTGACTACCAGCATTATGATGGCGATCATATACGTGGGAGCTGGTGGTCTATAAGCGCATCCATAAATGTCCCTAGTCGTAGGAGTTTCGAGACTGTGCATCGATACTCCAAAGTAGACTAGTGTATACTGATCGAGACCCCGACGAGGGGCGGTGGCCAGGTCTCACAAGCCATTGGTGTTAGTTTGTTCACCTAAGATAGTATACAGGTGCTCATTGGGTTATGAGTACACTAGACGGACTCGCCGGGAACCTGCTAGTTGGTATTATACCTATTGTTAGATAGCAGTTCCCATGTGACATGTGTATAGGTCAGTCTGTCGACCTGAGATCATCATTTGTCTCGTGTGAGTTCCCACTGTGATTTGATTACTACCCTACCACGGCTCAAAGGAGTCGTGAAAACACGTTTTAGTTGGGTACAGTCCCAAGCCACATGGAGGCAGTGAGCGGATCGTGGGGGATTCGTCCGTCCCGGTATTGGGGGTTGATTGTAGGGTTACTAGGCACAGTCACAAGGGTCTATAAGGCATCAACCATGCCCGATTTAAAATTTAGACGTACCGAACAACCCAAAGCAAGGATCTTTGCTAGATTATTAGGGTTAAACATGCAAGTAAACATCTTTAAAACTAAGAGAGATGGATTACAACCTTTGTAGTCCGCTCCTTCGCTTCATAAGCTCCGAGTAGTAGTCCCTTCGCCGCGATCCATGATCTCCCGGACTCAAGAGAAGCTCCACAACCTGAATGATCCATGCTTGCTTGAAGTCTTGCTCTTCTAAGATGATCTACCTTGAAATTTCTTTAACTCACGCTCTCACTCACTAATCAAGTATTAAGGAAGTGAAGACTCTAATCTTATTGGCTAGATTAGATGAGGATGATGAAGTAGGAATTTAGCTCTCTTTTGTTTTCATAATCTTACACTAATCCATCACAAAAGAAAAACCTAGAAAGCTTTTCAAGAGCTTAAGGAAGAAGAAGAAGAATGATCAATCCTTTTGTGATGAATAATGAATTGTTATTCTTATTACAATTGTAACCATGGTTAAGTCAAAAAAGACTTAACCATTGTAGAGATTTAACTAGAGTAAAGGGTGTTGGTTGGGTTAGGAAAATATCTCCAAAAATATCAACACATAATATCTTTGCAAGAAACAAAACAAAAGCTTCTAGAAGCTTCTAGAAAAGATTAACCCAAATCAAACTCTAACCATGTTTAATCTTCACTAATTATGTTGCATTTGTAAACATAACTTGTTACAATATTATATATCACATATATAATATATTTTTGTAACAAAAAAAAATAATACAGTTAACATATATCGCATATATATCAATGTATTATCCGGTGAGAAAATGAATCAATAAAGCGAGCCAATATTAGATAATATAATGTAATATATCACATATATAATTATACATTAAATTATCGAATCAACACTTGATCCGACAATCCGGCTATTTCTCAAATAACCGACTAATATAAACTGTATCATTTCATCGAATCAACACTTGATCCGATAACCCGGCTATATCACATATACCCGGCCGATATCAAATATCACGAGAATAGAATATGGTATCTCATATCGTATTATCCTCGGTCCCGCACAAATCACATATGTGCTCCTACTCCATTTTGCCTGAGTCAAGAAACCTCTGTGTAGGACTCTAAAGAATCGTCAATACGCCGGTAGCAGGTGATGATCATATCAAACACCCACAAGCTGCAATCGGTCAACTAAACGTAACAGCCACCCAGGTATTGAGCGATCAGAAGATCAACAAGCAAGCCTGTACATTCTCCTGTGAATCCAATCAGTAACACTACCGTATAGTCCGTTCTCTTCGCCTGATATGTTGCATATCTAGTCTAAGGGTTGGTATACGTCAGACCCCAGTAACCGATAAGTCGTGTCGATGTGAGGCTCATAACAGGTCGAGAACTTACTGATAATACTTACCAGTAGTACTCAATATCCGCCCCGGCCAGGGACTTCCAGTTATAGCCAATCGAACACAGTACAACATCAACTCCCTATACCGGGAGAGACGAAACCCTTCCTATCGCTCATTGCTTCCATGTGATTCGGGAATGTACCCAAAAGCCACTATTTTGCACGCCTTTTTGGACGTGGTATAATGGAAATCAAAACACAGTGGGAATCACACAAGACTCTATGACGATCTCGGGTCTACAGACTAACCTGTACCAGTGTCACCAGAGAACTGCCATCTGACGTGAGGTATAATACCATCTGGGAGTTCTCGGCGAGTCTGTTCAGTGTACCCAGTCTCCACTGAGCACCCGTACACCATCTCTGATGTCAAACACCAATGGATATGGGATCATCCATCGCCCATCATATGGGTCAAGATGCGTATACGCTAGTCTACTCTGGTGTATTGATGCCCTGTCTCGATACACCCTCGACTAGAAACAATTATAGGATGTACTCATAGACTACGCTGGCCCACTAGTATGATCTCATCATAGTCCTAGTAGTCGAGTACATATCCTAAGGGTTTTATCAACGTGTGAGAACAAGACAGTAAACTAATACAAGTCAACATGTTAGGATAAAGTGAAACCAAATAGCATACTATCATGACGAGCAAGAAAGTCCTCTCTATATATATCCAAGCATCCATTATAATATACATCATAAGTACAACAATGGCCTCTAAGGCATATATATAACTAACAATCTCCCACTTGCACTAAGGCCAGCTGTTGTAGTATCTCATACCCAGCATCCCGAAGAGTCTCTCAAACTGTGTCTGGGGAATGACCTTCATGAGTGGATCCGCAGTGTTGTCCTTTGTATCAACTCTCCTGACCTCGATCTCCCGGCGATCAACTATCTCCCTGATCAGGTGATACCGCCTCAGAATATGTCTAGACTTCCGATGGGACCTGGGTTCCTTGGCCAAAGCCACAGCTCCATAATTATCACAATACAAAGGTATTGGATGCTCAATGGATGGAACCACACCAAGTTCAGTAACGAACTTCTTGATCCAGACAGCCTCTTTTGCAGCATTATTGGCAGCGATATATTCAACCTCCATCGTCGAGTCTGCAACGGTTTCCTGTTTGGAACTCTTCCAACACACCGCCCCTCCATTGAGGGTAAAGACAAATCCCGAGTGCGACTTAGAGTCGTCCTTATCACTTTGGAAGCTCGAATCGGTAAAGGACTCCACCTGGAGTTCTTCGTTACCATACACTAAGAACATCTCCTTAGTTCTTCTCAAGTACTTGAGAATATTCTTCACAGCTATCCAGTGACTCTCTCCAGGATCTGCTTGATACCTACTCACTATACTTAGTGAGTATGCTACATCGGGTCTGGTACATAGCATCACATACATGATAGAGCCTACTACCGAAGCATAGGGTATCCCTTGCATGCGAGCTCTCTCCAAATCAGTCTTGGGAGACATCTCTTTGGAGAGAGTGAGTCCAGAGATCGTGGGTAAGTTCCCACGCTTGGATTCTTCCATACTAAACCTCTTTAGTATGGTGTCAATGTACCTGGATTGGGACAATCCCAATATCCGTTTAGATCTATCTCTATAGATCATAATTCCCAGTATGCAGGAGGCATCACCTAGATCTTTCATTGAGAATCTTTGTGACAAGAAGAGCTTGACTGATTGCAGCATAGGAACATCATTTCCTATCAAGAGTATGTCATCGACGTACAATACGAGGAAGACAACCTTACTCTCTGCAACCTTTTTATATATACAAGGCTCATCTACGTTTTTGATAAAGTCAAACTCTTTGACTACAACATCAAAGCAGATGTTCCAACTCCGCGATACTTGCTTTAACCCATAAATAGATTTAAGCAGCTTGCATACCTTTCCGCTGCTCCCACTATCTACGAAGCCTTCTGGCTGAGTCATGTACACGTACTCATCTAAATCACCATTTAGAAAGGCGGTCTTAACATCCATCTGCCTTATTTCGTAGTCATGGTATGCAGCAATGGCAAGTAAGATCCGGATGGACTTAAGCATAGCCATTGGAGAAAAGGTTTCGTCATAATCCACACCTGGTCGTTGACGAAAACCCTTTGCAATAAGTCTAGGTTTGAAAGTCTCAAATTTTCCATCTACACCAAGTTTCTTTTTAAAGATCCATTTGCTCCCAATGGGTTTTACCCCTTCAGGAGCAACTTCTAAAGTCCATACTTTGTTGGTGTACATGGATTCCATCTCAGATCGCATTGCATCCAGCCATTTCACAGAGTCCCCATTCGTGATGGCCTGCTCGAAACTAGTTGGGTCATCATCTTCCATGATGCAGTCCTCGCTCCCACTATCAATGAGAAAACCGTAGTATCTCTCAGGTGGATGAGAAACCCTACTAGATCGGCGGAGAGGCTGGGGTTCGTCGGGAACTACTAAATCCTCTGGTTTCAGTAAATCTTCAGTTGCAGTTTGTGTCGCTGGAACATCTTCCAGTTCTACCTCCTTGCCACTAATTTCTTTTGCAAGAAATCCCTTTTCTCAAAAGGTGGCAAGTCGAGAAACAAACACCTTTTGTTCCTCGGAGCCGTAGAAGATATACCCTCGCGAATACTTGGGATATCCAATAAAATTGCACAGAACAGACCTTGCCTCGAGCTTGTCCGGATTTTGTGTTTTTACATAGGCAGGACAAACCCATATCTGAATAAAATTAAGACATGGCCTCTTCCCATTCCATATCTCATATGGAGTGGTAGGCACCGATTTAGTTGAAACTCTATTCAATAGGTATGTTGTTGTCTCAAGCGCATGACCCCAAAAGGAAATAGGTAACTCAGCAGTGCTCATCATAGAGCGTACCATATCCAATAGGGTGCAATTCCTCCATTCCGATACACCGTTATGCTGTGGTGTATAAGGAGGAGTAAGCTGAGAGAGAATCCCATTCTCTTTTAGATAGTATAGGAACTCATTGCACAAGTATTCTCCTCCTCGATCAAATCGAAGGATCTTAATACTTTTTCCCGTTTGGTTCTCTACTTCGTGCTTATATTCTCTGAATTTCTCAAAAGCTCCAGACTTGTGTTTCATCAGGAACACATGTCCGTATCTTGAGAGATCGTCAGTGAATGTAATGAAGTAGGAAGAACTGTTCCTGGCATGTGTAGACATAGGACCGCATACATCACTATGTACCAGCCCTAAGAGTTTCTCAACTCTTTCTCCGTGTCCACTAAACGGAGTTTTGGTCATTTTACCTTTGAGACATGAATGGCAAGTATCATAAGATGATAATTCGAACGGATTCAAATATCCATCCTTATGTAACTTAGCTAGCCGTGTCGCATTGATATGACTAAGTCTACAATGCCACAAGAAGGATTCATTCATTTCTGAACTTTTCCTCTTGTGTGTGTTTTGTATATTAAGGACTGTATTTTGATTGAGAATGAATATGCCATTATGTAACGAGCCTGATCCAATCAACTTTTGATCTAGGAAGATGTTCATAACATTATCCTTTACTACAAAATTATATCCTTCTTTACTTAATAAAGAAACTGATATAATGTTGCACATCATGTTCGGTATATAATAGCACTCATTCAGAATCAGTGTATTACTACTTGGTAATACAAAGTGATATTCGCCAACTGCTTTAGCTGCAATACTTGCACCATTCCTTCTTTGTACGGAATGATCACCCTTTCCCAGCTCTCTACCTTTATGTAGCCCATGTAACAATTTACATATGCGGGATCCCGATCCGATATCTAATACCCAGGACGTAGGGTGAACTGAGAAACAGTTCTCAATTACTAACACACCCGAAGAAGATGCATCAGTATGCTTATTCTTCGTTTGGGCGGCGTGAGAATCCAGATATTTTCATATTCCCTGTTCAGTATTATAACACTTATAAGAAAGAACGGGACCAACGTTCCCTTGCTCAGTATAATAAGTGGGTTCAGTCAATACATCAATATTATTATCTTGATTAAGGCCTGACATGGTCGCTACCTAGAGAGAGAGAGAAGGAAACACTTTAGCGTATGCTCTTACAAGATTAGATTGGTTATTATCTTATCTAATCAGGATGTCTCCCACTGTTTTCATCAAATCTCCCTTCAAACCCTAAAAGGTAAGATTAGCCGGGATTAATTACATCCTACAATTTCGTCAATCTTTCAGCCAGATCAGTGTTAGTACTTTGAGGGAGGTTCCCCGTGCTTTCGCACGGACCAAATTAAAATAAACCTCTTTTTCCCATAGGCTTAACCCCGTTAACACCTTTCTAGATACCTACTTGATCGGCTAATTGTCCTGTGTAAAATTCTCCCAGGAGTAACTCTTACTCACAGTGGGTATCGGGATCTAACTATCTCATAAGAGGTGTGCAATCTCATTGCAAATTTCAACACTTGAAATTCCCGATAATGCTTTTACCCCTAGCGTCTTATGACTTTGACGGAGGCCAAACTACCCATAAGGCGCTAGTCAAGTTCAACCCGTTATTTCCTGATTGAATTAGACCCACCCTCACGACCCTTGATGGAGGCCAAACAACGCCGTACGAATAATCCAATCGCATCTCATGCATCAGGTAAGTACTAAATCAGCTACCGTACACTACGCCTTGACGGAGGCCAAACTACCGTAGCACGAATACTAAAATAGCACCTATCTGAAATAACGGAGGGCTGCGCAGGTTTTTCAGAAAACCATGAGCATAATGAACTTGATATCGTTGTAGAAACAGGTGATTTATGAAAAGGAGTGTTTTTGAGGCTTTTCCAGTTTCGCTAAAGAGGTCACTCCCGGTGAAGGGATCTCGGCTCGTTCCTCTGTTAGTTATATGTATGCTCAAGAGGCCATTACTATACATATGATGTATATTATAGTGGATGCTTGGACATATATAGGGAGGACTTTCTTGCTCGACATGATAGTATGCTATCTGGTTACTCTTTACCTTAACGTGTATACTGATTGTCTCTCTGTTACATGTTGGTAAAGCCCTTAGGATGTGTACTTGACTACCTGGACTATGATGCGGATCATACTAGTGGGGACATAGTAGTCCATAAGTACATCCTTCAAGGTCCCTAGTCATGGGTGTATCGAGACGGGGCATCGATATACCAGAGTAGACTAGCGTATACCTTCTCGACCCATACAGATGGGCGATGGATGATCCCATATCCATTGGTGTTTGACATCAGAGATGATATACGGGTGCTCAGTAGAGACTGGGTACACTGGACGGACTCGCCGAGAACTCCCAGATGGTATTATACCTTACGTCAGATGGCAGTTCTCTGGTGACACTGGTACAGGTTAGTCTGTAGACCCGAGATCGTCATAGAGTCTTGTGTGATTCCCACTGTGCTTTGTTTTTCACCTTACCACGTCCAAGAGGGCGTGCAAAACGGTGGTTTTTGGGTACAGTCTCGAGTCACATGGAGGCAATGAGCGATAGGAGGGGTTTCGTCTCTCCCGGTATTGGGGGTTGATGTTGCGCTATGCTCGATTGGCCATAACAGGGAAGTCCCTGGCCAGGGCTGGTTTAGTGATTTACTGGTAAGTGTTACCAGTAGTTTCTCGACCCGTTATAGGCCTCATATCGGCATGACTTATCGGTTATTGGGGTCTGACGTTTACCACCCCTAGAACTGATATGCAACATATGAGACGAGGAGACCGGACTGTACGGTAGTGTCACTGTCAAGCTTTTACAGGAGTTGGAGTGGGCTTGCTTGCTGATCTTCTGATCGCTCAATACCCGGGTAGCCATTACGTCCAGCTAGTACCGTTGACGGATTGTGGGTGCTTGATATGATCATCACCTACAGCCGGCGTATTGACGAGTCTTTAGAGTCCTATATAGAGGTTATACTGGCTCAGGCAAAACGAGATAGGAGCGCATATGTGATATGTGCGGGACCGAGAATAATGCGTGTATGTGATACCGTATTCTATTCTCGCGACTATTTGTATCGGTCGGTTATATATGATATAGCCGGGTTATCGAATCAAGTGTTGATTCGATAAGTCGATACAATGTTTGTTAGTCGGTTATATGAGATATGACCGGATTATTAAGTCAAGTGTTGATTTAATAATTTAGTGTATAACTGTATATTAGATATGCTAATTAACATTAACTAACACTTGTTCACTTAGGGTTTTTTCTCACTTATACACAACTTTAATATATATGTGATATATATTAAAATGTGTTTTCTTTTTTGTATCCTGGTTGATGATACATCATACTTGGGTGTGTAAGACATACACCATGCTATTTATTATGTTGGGTTTTAATATCTAAAGTAATTACAAAATTAGTGGAGGATTAGATAAATGCAAGAAGTTTGTGGAAGCTTGTGGATGCATTGACTAATTCCACTAACTTTGTTTTTACTATGGATTATTAGTTAACCTAACCATAACACTTAGCCATGGTAATGTCTCTACAAGAGTTAGTATATGATACTCACTCATCATGGTTAGCTCTCTCTCTCTCTCTCTCTCTCTCTCTTGATAAAGTTTCATTCTCATTTTGAGCCCATCTTCTTCCTCTTTCAATTCTTTTCTAGGGTTTGATAAAGAGAGAAATACAAAGTGAGAAAAGAAATTCTAAAGTGTACCCATTTCCTATCTCACCATCCTCTACTAGACTAGCACTTTAGTTTAGGGTGTTTGCTTCACTAATTCTTTAGTTAGTTAAGTAGAAGCTTGAGTTCGTATTCCCTCGATGTAGATCATCTTCGGCCTCGAAGACTTCAAGCGATCCCGTTGCAATTTTCTCATGGAGCCGTCCGAGAGTCCGGGAGTTCGTTGATCGCAGTGAAGGGACTACAACAAGGAGCTTAAGAAGTGAAGGACCGATCTACAAAGGTTGTATTTCGTATTCACTTAGTGTTAAAGTGTTTAACTTGCATGTGTTAACCTAATTTTCTAGCAAAGATCTTGTTTAGAGTTATTCGGCACGGCTAAAATTTTAATAAACTTAGTTTACTTGCATATGATTCGCCTAATCTCTAGTATACGATCTTGCTTAGGGTTGTTCGGCACATAAAAATTTAATTTTGGCATGGTCGATGCCTTGTAGAGCCTTGTTAGTGTACCTAGTAACCCTACAGTGGTATCAGAGCCTAGCTAGAGCATTAGGCGATGTGTTAACGAAGTTAAAACCCCGATCGAACCCGAAAACGTCATAGTTAACCCCCTCTCTGGACATTTTTTCAAAACTGTGTTTTTTCTGAATTAAAAATACCTAAAAAATTCAGTAGGGTTTTCTAAGCATCACTGTGCAAAACGAGCACCTAAGTCGTACGGACCGCCGCGGTTCCGCGGCAATACCCTGCTTGTGCCGCGGAACCGCGGCCGTACATTAACATTGGGCTTTTATGTTTGTACAGTTATGTTCACTTCTGTTATTGGATCTTTATGGGTATTTTTAATTTGACTCAAGTGTTGATTATTCTGGGGTTTATTTTGTATTCGTTGATTCGATCGGGAATTTTAAATTCGTTATTGTTTTCTGGATAATTTAGAATGTATTAAAATGTTCGAACGTATATCATTAACTCAATTTTTTCCGGCACGAAAAATATTCAAGTGTTGAATTTGTCTCGGGTTTAAATCTCTCGGAAAAACGTGCATGTGACGCGATGGACCCTCTAGAAGACAACAAACCTTAACTCGATTATGTGACCGTCTTGAACTGATTTTTGAACCTTAGGGTTTGGGGCAGTACGGCGTGCCACATGTGAGGCGTTGGTTTGACCCTTCTACGGCTGGACCGTTGCTACTGTGACATATTCTAGAATTTTTGAACTCCGCTCAAGTGTTGAGCTATTATGGAAATCTTGGGTATTTGATTATTCGATCGGAAAGTTTAATACCGTCTATTTATCTGGAATGTGATACAATATTTGGAATCCACAAGTAGTTATGAGATAACTAATTTGAATGTTATAAACATAGCAGTTTAGTCTCATTTGATCGGTTGCCACGAAATTTTGATGCGATCAAAAGTCCGTCGCAATCACGTAGCGTACGTGGATACTCGCCGGGTAAACTTAATAGACAGCCATGCCCCTAAGTCCCGACCAAGTGACTATAAGAGAACCCCGTCGCCAAAAGCATCCGTTCGGGTGCTCGCGGCAGCGGTGTTCCGCCTTAGTGCACTTCGTCGACGGCATCGGGGGGTGCGGCTGTCTACTAAAGTTTGTGACGAGCATTCGATCAGGATATCGGGAATCTTATTGAATTGCCCGACTAGATATTGAAAAGTGTTTTCGATATAGAGACTAAAATGCGGGGTTTATAATAGTTAGGCATGTGATGTCTAAGGAGGTTGCGGATTCCAACTGTTGTAGTTTTACACTTTCTTTTCTGCGACCGTAAGTGTAATATGTGATATCGCCGGTTTCGTTGCTATATGTCAACGACAATTAGGATGCGCATATTTACTTATGTTGATGACATGTGATGTTATGTGTTGCTGGATATGTTATATTGGATCGTCCAGTTTTGAATAGCCGGGGGTTTTATGTGAGATGAGAGTTTTTATTTTCATTCTTGTAAAATTAAATGTATGTAATATTCTTTTATTGGGGCACTTCCGGGATGAGGTCGTTTTCACCATTTGTATATTATTTACTTTTCCGCACTAGGATAGACCCAAGGAGGAGAGCACAAGTAACCGGGTTCTAGAGTCCAGTGGGAGACCAACTCGAGGAGTCGAGTCCGGGTCTCCTAACTCTAGAATTGGTAGGGTTGCTTGCCGCTCTCGTAGGGGTTTAGGGGTGTGGGTTTGGCTATTCATCGCGACCGTGGAATCAGTGTTTTATAGAGGCTCAAAATAAAACACGGACGTCCTAGTATATCCAATGTTTCATATGTTTCTTCTGCTGCTATATCTGTGATGTGATCATTTGATATGTTGTGATAGATACTGTATATAGTATATATGATATATTATATAGACGTTACTTATGTTTTACACCCGCGCTAGCCCTGCCCCGCTCTGCCGTTAGTTACCTAACCTAACGGTGCACGAGGGGACATCGAGGCGAATGCGGATGGCATAAGTGTCCGTCATATTTATCTGTGATGTTTAGGTGCTTAAATGATGGGACTTCATTAATATGATTAATGAAAGAAAAAGAAACCTAAAAGATGTTGTGGAATCGAATTTTCAAAAAAAACAGGTAGCTACAGTTCTTGCTTTGCATCGCGGTGTTCCTTGTAGAACATCCTGCACCTTATTCGATAAGGAAAGGGCCGAGATCCCTTCACCGGGAGTGACCCCTTTAGCAATAACTGGCAGATGCTACAACACTCGGTTTGTCTTTTGATTGCTTCTATAGTTCTTGCTTTGCATAGTGATATTTGTGAAATATCCTGCACCTTATTCGATGAGGAAAGGGCCGATGATCCCTTCACCGGGAGTGACCCCTTTAGCAAAACTAGAAAAGCCTAAAAAACACTCCATTTTAAAATCATTTGATTCTACAACGATATCAAGTTCATTACGCAAAAGGTTTTCTTAAAAACCTGTCGTAGCCCTCCGTCATTTCAGATAAGTCCTACTTACTATTCGTGCTACGTTTTTTGACCTCCGTCAAGGCATAGTGTGCGGTAACTGACTAGTATTTATCTGCTTATGCATATGATGCAGATTGGATTAGGGTAGTCGTGCGGCCTTGTTGACCTCCGTCAAGGGGCGTGCGGGTGGGTTTATTTCAATCAGGAAATGATGGGTTGAACTTGACTAGCAGCTTATGGTTTGTTGACCTCCGTCAAGGTCATAGGACGTTAGGGGCAAAATTATCGGGAATTTCAAGTGTTGAAATTTGCAATGAGATTGCATACCTTCTATGAGATAGTTGGATCCCGATACCCACTGCGAGTAATTGTTACTCCTTGGAGAGTTTTACACATTACAATTAGCCGATCAAGTAGGTGTCTAGAAAGGTGTCAACAGGGTTACGCCTCTGGGAAAATGAGGTTTACTTTAATTAGGTCCGTGCGAAAGCACGGGGAACCTCCCTCAAAGTATCGACACTGGCCTGGCTGAAAGATTGGCGAAGTTGCAGGGTGTAATTAATCCCGTCTAGTCTTTCTTTTTAGGGTTTGAAGGAAGATTTGATAAAAACAGTGGGAGCCATCCTGATTAGATAAAATAATAACCAACGAACCTTAGCCTCTCCGCCGATCTAGTAGGGATCCTCATCCACCTGAGAGATACTTCGGTTTCTCCATGACAGTGGGAGAGAGGAATGCATCATGAGATGATGACCCAACTAGTTTCGAGCAGGCCATCAGGAGTGGGACTCTGTAAGAATGGCTGGATGCTTATCGATCTGAGATGGAATCCTTATACACCAATAAAATATGGACTTTGGTTGCTTTATCTGAATGGTTAAATTCCCATCAGGAGCAAGTATATCTTGAGAAGATTACTTGATGTACATGGAAAAGTTGAGACTTTCAAAGCTAGACTTGTTAAAGGTTTGCATCATTGACCAGGTATGGATTATGATGAAACCTTTTCTAAGTAGCTATGCTTAAGTCCATCCAGATCCTACTTGCCACGGCTACATACCATGACTACGATATCTGGCGGTTGGGTGTCATGACTGCTTTTCTAAATGATAATTTAGAAGAGAGAGTCTATAAGTACACAGTCAGAGGGTTTCGTAGACAGTGGGAGCAGCGGAAACGTGTGCAAGATGTTTTATATGATAAAGCAGGCATCGCGGAGTTGGAACATCTGTTTTGATGAGTTAGTCAAAGAGTTTGACCTCATCAAAATGGTAGATGAACCTTGTATATACAAAAAGGAAGTAGGGAGTATGGTGGTGATCCTCGTAGAGTACGTGGATGACATACTCTTGATGGGGAAAGAGTTTCCTATGCTACGCTCAGTCAATCTCCGTTTATCACAATGATTCTCCACATAGGACTAAAGTGATACCTACTAAATTCTGGGTTTTGGATCTATGAGATAGATCTAATTGGATGTTACGATACTCACTAGATGTAGTGAGATGGTATCAATTGATCCTAGGGAGAATCACTGGAAGGGTTCAAGGGTGATAAGGACGACTGAATGTCAGTCACAGGCATTGTCTTTACCCTCAGTAAAGGGACGGTATGTTGGAAGAGTTCCAAGCTAGATACCGTGGCATACTAGATGATAAAGGATAGATACATCGCTACCAAAGATGCTACCAAAAAGGCAGTCTGGGTGTATATTAGTTCATGAGATGAACTTCGTTCCTACCATTGTGAGACAATGGAGTTGTGGCTTATGCCTAGGAACGCCCGTCCCATCAGTGATCCAGACATATTCTAAGGCAGTGTCACCTGATCATGGAGATGGTTGATCTCCAGGGGATTGAGGTCAGGAGAGTAGACTCAGAAGACTACACGGCGGATCCACTCACAAAGGCCTTTTCACAGAGAGAGACTATTAAGGGATGGTTGAGTATGAGATACTACAACCACAGTTTTCAGATGGCCCTAGTGCAAGTGGGAGATTGTTAGTTATATGTATGCCCTAGAGGCTATTACTATACATATGATGTATATTGTAGTGGATGCTTGGACATATATAGGGAGGACTTTCTTGCTCGACACGATAGTTTGCTATCTGGTTACTCTTTACCTTAACGTGTATACTGATTATCTCTCTGTTACATGTTGGTAAAGCCCTTAGGATGTGTACTTGACTACCTAGACTATGATGCGGATCATACTAGTGGGGACATGGTAGTCCATAAGTACATCCTTCAAGGTCACTAGTCGTGGGTGTATCGAGACGGGGCATCGATATACCAGAGTAGACTAGCGTATACCTTCTCGACCCATACAGATGGGCGATGGATGATCCCATATCCATTGGTGTTTGACATCAGAGATGATATACGGGTGCTCAGTTGTAATACCCAGCCCCTTTCGTACCAAAAATCTGTATTTCGCTACTTTGTAATTCTACTTACTATATTTACATTTTTATCTCATTCTATTTATATTTTATTTCATGCTAAACCTATTTTTCCTTTTATCAATAAAATCTCAAAACCCAAACCCTATATTATCTCATTTATCCCTCAGCCCACTTCCTCTTAATAAACAAATTTTCCTTTCCCTTTTTTTATTACACCTTCAGCCCATTCAAAATTCTTTTCAAAATAACTCTTTAATTAAAACCCTTACTTAAAAACCCAATCCAACAGTCGGGCCCGCTCCCATATTTTTTCCTAATATTTTGTTCAAATTATTGTGCTGGCCCGGCCTTCTTCTTCTATTCTCTTTAAATTCTTAATTAGCTCAAACCTAATCCCTGAGCCCATATATTTTTCCCACTCTATTCTTCATATCAGCCCGGCCCCATTCTTTCTTCTGTTTTTTGTTGTTATTATTCGATTTTTAACCCTAGCCGGCCCTCACTTTTCCCCAGCCCAAGACTCTTAACCCATTTCCCTTTTCCTTTTTATTTTTGGCCGGCCCATCTCTTTTTAATCCCTTCAATTTCTTATTCTTTTATTCCCCAGCCTGTTTCCTTGGCCTGGCCCGCTTCTTTTTCCCTAAACTAATTCTCTTTTTCTGTTTTTCTTCTGGCCCGGCCCACCTTCCTCTCCTCAGCACTGCGCCTTCTCGACAACCCGACCCGCTTGCGTTCCAACCCGACCCGCGACGCTGTTCATCTTCTTTAAATTTTCTCTAACGGCTCCTTGCTATAATTCCTGCTCGCGTGCGCGCTTCTCGCGCCGCCTCCTCCGCCCGCGCCCTTGCCCACGACGCACACGTTTCCCCCACTCAACGGCTCCTCCTCATCACACTCTCTCGTCCTCCAACCTCTCGATCTCACAAACCACCTCCTCACTGCAAATCCACTTCCCTCGCCGTCGACGACGACAACGAACCTCTCCTCCTACAACTCCTCTGTCGTCATCACCCCCATCCACCAAAACTCCAACCACCACAGAACCCTCCCTTGCACCACGAACCCCCTGCTCTCGAGCTCGGTGCCCCGGCACACTCTCGTCGGCGAGCCCCTGTGCCCCTCGTCGACCGCACCGTCATCGTCGCCACCTTCTCATTCCCCCTCCCTCACTGTATCTCTCTCTCCCCTTGAGCATCCCTTTCTCTCCCTCACTCTGTTCTCTTCACCCTCTAACTCTCTCAGTTTTCTCACTCTCTCTCTCTCTCACAGTTTTTCCCTCTCTCTCTCTTTCTCACTCTACGACTCTCTCTCTCTCTCGGCTTACACACTCTCTCCATCTCTCTCTGTCTTTCACTCTCTCACTCCCTCAGTTCTCCCTCTCTCTCTGCCTACTCTCTCTCTCTCTCATTTCTCTCTCTCTCTCTTTCACTCTTTCCCTCTAACTCTCTTTCTCTCTCTAACTCTGTCTCTCTCTCCCTCTACAACTCTCTCTCCGTATCCCTCAGCGTCTCTCTCCTGCTCCGGCCACCCAGCGCCGTTATTCGCTGCCCAGAATTGACCGAGCTCACTCCGAATCGTCGAATCCAAGAGCCGAGGTCGCGAACCTCACACGCGCCATTCATCGCGCGTTCGTGCCGTTATCATCGCCGATCATCGCCAAGACACCTCCAGGCAAGTTTTTACTTTCTTACATGCTATTTACTTGTGTTACAAACATTAAATACATTGATTATAAAGTTGCGGATTTAAACCGATTATGTGCCATAACCTGCTCGACGTGTGTTCCCAATGGGAAACCTTTCCCAATTTGGCGGAACTAAATAGTTTTGCTTGGCCCGTATGGCTTTGAACTTAGTGTATGAATTTCGTTGAATAATTTGATCGTTAACAACTAAAACAACTGCCCCCAAGTTTAACCGTAAAACTGTAATTCTGTTGCATCTGAAAACCGTTAAATTCACCATAAATCATATACATATTATAATGGTGCGTTCGAGGGCTCAAATCGAAGATAACTCGACGAACTTTAATCCTATACCAGCTTCCAGACATTTCTGTATTTAAACTGTGATGATATTTGGATCGGAGTGCGACTCTGGACTGCAGTCCAGAGCGACCCCAGTAGTTGGTTGCTGTTTCGTAATGGGTACCACAGGATTTTCCTTAACTAGTAGGTTGCAGAACTCCACTGTTTATTATAGACAAATCTGTTATCTAGACAACACAGTTGGTTTCGTTCTGTTTCGTTACCGTTTGATATTTAATCTGTAATTTAATAAATCGGGACACATAACAGTCCCAGCAGATTCAGAATTGACATGTTAATATTAAACCGATTATAACTCCTAACATACAGACGCGATTGAAGATCCGTTTGTTGAGTTGAAAACCTTACTGAAAACCCTAGATTTCATCCAACTGTAGTGTCGCTAAAATATGATCCCAACTGGGATTAAAATGCGTTGCGAAACGGACATTTGATTCTGAAACCGGATTTCCAGCCGCGAGCGCTTAAAATGAAATGATTATAACTATTGATCCTGGAACCCGATTGGCTTGAAACAAAATTCTATGGATGAATAACTGAACATACTAATTACTACCTGTTTATCATTTCGCTAAATTATATACGTACGTTTCATGATAAATCGTGCAAGTGATAGACTACTGTTTTTATGACACCTTAATTGTGCTTCTTATACTGTTCATGCATCATATCATACCTATATCATTGTAGTGATAACCTAGTGATATCGTGCATTCACCCAGTGTTAGATTTTAGTGATGATTGTGGCAAGTACGTCATTGTTCATGTATCCGTGAATAAGTGAAAGTGATACGTACTTGTACACAATCAGTGACCTCATTGTTCTATTGCATTGTCGACGTCTGTGGGATGCGTGTACGTGTGACTATAAGTGGTATGGGACACTTATGGAAGCGCTTGCACGGGTGTCACAGATAAGGCATCCGACACTGCCATTTATCTTAGGTATTAGTCGGAACGTGCTTGATGGAGGTCCTGCCTCCAGTTCTCGCGCAGACTTGTCACGGATCGATTAGTATTTAGGGTGATGGTTAGCGTTTGATGTAGACCACGGGGTGTGGGGTAGTTTAAGTGTGAGTTCAACAGAATCTCGGGAGTCCTATGCCGGCTTATATATTTAGGGAGTTATATGGAGATTTACAGGGTACGTGATATATACACCGTGATATTCTTGTTACATGTTGGGCCCGTGGTCGCTTGCCCTTGGGTTCTACCCTTGGGTGGAGGACACTCGCGAGTGGTTGACTCTCACACTTGGACTGACGATAGGCTTAGTGACCTGTACAGTGAGACTTAGAGACTGATAGGAATACCGGCATTTTATTTCATGATATACTATGTGGCATACGTGACATATCGTTATTCTGCTTTACTGTTCCGCTGCATTGATTACCGCACATTCATATTCATGATGTCATTTATTTTACTGCTTCACATACCTATTATCACTGTTAGAACTGTCACTTGATTTTTTATATATTGCTATTGTGTCGCTCTGACGACCTGAGTATGCATGCTCAGTGTGAGGAGAAGTTTTAGCTTGGATCAGAACTAGACGTGCATCACAGACTTCTTGACTTGCTATTCCGAGTTACTTTCGTTTGTTCCACTTCAGGTCAGTTTATATTATTGTATCTTTCAGTTACTGCATTTCTCATTACCTGCGCATCGTTTACTGTTTACCATGATAAACTAGAAGCTGAAGTGTGACTACGGCAGGACATTTCCTTAACCGTAGGAGCATGGCTGGCCTTGTCTACCCCTCGTATTCCGTATTTTGGGAAGCGGGGCATGACATGGTTTAGTTGGTATCAGAGCCAGGTTTTGCATCGTTTGAGATTGCAGTTTTCCGTGCATTGTTTGGCAATCTAAGACATTCCTCGGTCTAGGTTGTAAACTTGTCACTCTTGATCCATATTCACATCGTGTGTTCAGCTATCCATTCGCTATGGTTTCGGGTGACCTGACAAGATTACGTGGTTGTAATTGCACTACCGTATTCGGTTTAGGTGACTTAAAGTCATACGGTTGATTCTCCACTTGTAATAAAATTCATCATCTCTGACATTCTTGAATCCTTGTCATATCCATATCATATTTTGATTTATTTAGCGTGTGACTCATATCATTCTCGAAATTGTTGTTTTAGGATCATGTCTTCCAACGACTCTTCATCTTTATCCACTCCCCAGAATCAGACTGTTGAGATTCTTAGTATACTACAAGGTTTAAAGGAAGCCCAGGAGCGAACAAACGACTTATTAGCTGAAGGGCTGAGAAGACAGGTGAGTCAGACCCCAGTGCGAGTCTCTTATCATAAAGGGATCCATATTAGACGAGGAAAAGAGAAGAAGATGAAGCGTCAACAGAAGCATCAGAAGAACCCTTGCTGTGGATATTGTAAGAGGCCAGGACATCTTCAGAAGGATTGTCGCCGTGCCCAAGGGAAATGTCTGATATGCGGTTCCGACAAACATCTCATCAACGGTTGTCCACAAAGGAAAGAACTACAAGGAGGAAACTTGTCCACACTCTTCTCTGCTGCCAAGTGAGGATTTCTACCTAGTTCGAATTTCGAGGATAAAACGGACCCAACACAGGGTTCAACTCGCGTAACGATGATGCAGCGTTCTGGCACTCAAAGAAGAATTTTATGTTTTCCAATTTCAGTATTATGTTGTCATACTCTTATAAACATTTCCTTCCTTTTGAACCTTTGTATCCGTCGAACTTTTAGTTGAATGAAATAAAATTGGAATCATAATATATGTATCATTCTCATGCTCTCTCTATGTCAAATTCTAATCATTATCACAGTATTTTCATTCTGATCTTTCAGTTCCTGCAACCGCATATTTTTCCTATATTTCGTACCCTGAGCTTTCCTTGATGTATTCCACTGTCTAATCATGACTTCTCTTTTCAGGCCATGGCCCACCCTGGAGCAGCGCCGCATCTAGATGAGGATAGACAGTCATGCGTTTCCTTAAATCACACACTGACGAGTTCTGATGATGAGGTCAATGGTCCCCAGGTCGACTTTGGAAACAACGATTCAGAGGACGAAGAAGCAGCCGCCCCAGAGTTTTACGTGATAGCTGATTCCGACGAAGAGGAAGAAGATCCTGAAGAGAACCCTATAGAAGAAGACCCGATAGAGGAAGATCCCGAGGGAGATCCAATAGAAGAAAATCCAGTGGAGGAAGACCCCATGGAAGAAAACCCAGAAGGAGAGGGACACTTGGAATCGGACCTCGATGAAGAAGCTCCACCCAAGGAGGATCAGAAGATCAGGACCCTGCTGTGGAGGGACTTCCAGTGGCGATGGTTGCGAGGCGATATGGAAACGGACGCCCTACCTGAGTGCGCGAGCCTACCGCAACCTGCTGAATCTCCACAACCGCGACTGACGGAATTCTTTGATGTTGTCTTTCTGGCCAAATAAAATGTGTATAGGTTAGGGCCACTTTCCGTCTTTGAGAATGCCTTGTTTCATATTTTTCTTGAATGAAATAAATCTTCTGAATTCGTAAACCTTTTGATTATTGGTTTGCTTGATACTTGTTTGTTGCCCATATCTATTTATTCTTCTACTGAGATCCCTGACTATCCCTCCCCACTCATTGTATAGTTTTCACGCTCGTTTCAATTAGAAAGTACTGCACCCTGATCCTTGGAATGAGCCACCATCCATTCTTCGCTCGTGCCTCGTTTGTAATTTTTTTGGGAGGAGAAAATTTTAGAGAAACTTCCGATCGCTAACCCTTCACATCTTGATTCATATGTTGTACCGACCGCTATCCTACCCATACTTCTTCCCTTGTAGTCATTTGTTGTTCGCCCTTACTTCCTGTGCTGATCCGATCCTAATCCCCTTGGTCTTCAACCTATAGCCGCCACACTCCAACCTTCTGTTTGAGCCACACTTCCTTGTAATCATTACCCTAGCTAGTCTATGCAATTTTATGTTCTTCCTATTACCCTAACTATATATAGGGACAGTGTTATTCAAAAATTTAGTTTTCATCATTTTGGTCCGTGTTATTGATTACTCCGTTTTTGTATTTTAAGTACACTATTATTTTCATTCTCAGTAGCGCAACCATACACCGCGCATATTTTGTTCCTTATTACTCATTTTCATTATGTGAGTTTTCTAAGATATTTTAAAACTACTTAACCGATACGTTTTCCTAAAATGGTTTAACCTACCGACTACTTTTCACTACTTCATTCTCATTACCTCATTTTGAGTGTCGTGCCTATGCTTACTATTATGAGTGGTTGAGCCTTATATTTATTATCTCTGTTGCTATTTTTGATATACTTAGATGCGCACACATTCGGGTTTCGATTTTATTGAACATGCATTGCTTATTTCCGTTCGTTATAGTTATCTATATTCTCGTGTACTTATAGTTCATCCTTATAGTTGTTCCTACCGTATACTTATTTAAATCCTTTCTATTGTATGTTGTTCTGCATATATATATATATATATATATATATATATATATATATATATATATATATATATATATATATATATATCTTCACAATTTCATTCACCTGTTTAAGTAAACCATTATGAATTAGTTTATGATATGGTAGTTTTCGTTTTTGATTTTACAACTTATCGTTTAGTCTTAAATTTCGAGGACGAAATTTTTGTAAGGGTGGTATAATGTAATACCCAGCCCCTTTCGTAACAAAAATCTGTATTTCGCTACTTTGTAATTCTACTTACTATATTTACATTTTTATCTCATTCTATTTATATTTTATTTCATGCTAAACCTATTTTTCCTTTTATCAATAAAATCTCAAAACCCAAACCCTATATTATCTTATTTATCCCTCAGCCCACTTCCTCTTAATAAACAAATTTTCCTTTCCCTTTTTTTTTACACCTTCAGCCCATTCAAAGTTCTTTTCAAAATAACTCTTTAATTAAAACCCTTACTTAAAAACCCAACCCAACAGTCGGGCCCGCTCCCATATTTTTCCCTAATATTTTGTTTAAATTATTGTGCTGGCCCGGCCTTCTTCTTCTATTCTCTTTAAATTCTTAATTAGCTCAAACCTAATCCCTGAGCCCATATATTTTTCCCACTCTATTCTTCATATCAGCCCGGCCCCATTCTTTCTTCTGTTTTTTGTTGTTATTATTCGATTTTTAACCCTAGCCGGCCCTCACTTTTCCCCAGCCCAAGACTCTTAACCCATTTCCCTTTTCCTTTTTATTTTTGGCCGGCCCATCTCTTTTTAATCCCTTCAATTTCTTATTCTTTTATTCCCCAGCCTGTTTCCTTGGCCCGGCCCGCTTCTTTTTCCCTAAACTAATTCTCTTTTTCTGTTTTTCTTCTGGCCCGGCCCACCTTCCGCTCCTCAGCATTGCGCCTTCTCGACAACCCGACCCGCTCGCGTTCCAACCCGACCCGCGACGCTGTTCATCTTCTTTAAATTTTCTCTAACGGCTCCTTGCCGTAATTCCCGCTCGCGTGCGCGCTTCTCGCGCCGCCTCCTCCGCCCGCGCCCTTACCCACGACGCACACGTTTCCCCCGCTCGACGGCTCCTCCTCATCACACTCTCTCGCCCTCCAACCTCTCGATCTCACAAACCACCTCCTCACTGCAAACCCACTTCCCTCGCCGTCGATGACGACAACGAACCTCTCCTCCTACAACTCCTCTGTCGTCATCACCCCCATCCACCAAAACTCCAACCACCACAGAACCCTCCCTTGCACCACGAACCCCCTGCTCTCGAGCTCGGTGCCCCGGAGCACTCTCGTCGGCGAGCCCCTGTGCCCCTCGTCGACCGCACCGTCATCGTCGCCACCTTCTCATTCCCCCTCCCTCACTGTATCTCTCTCTCCCCTTGAGCATCCCTTTCTCTCCCTCACTCTGTTCTCTTCACCCTCTAACTCTCTCAGTTTTCTCACTCTCTCTCTCTCACACAGTTTTTCCCTCTCTCTCTCTTTCTCACTCTACGACTCTCTCTCTCTCTCTCGGCTTACACACTCTCTCCGTCTCTCTCTGTCTTTCACTCTCTCACTCCCTCAGTTCTCCCTCTATCTCTGCCTACTCTCTCTCTCTCTCTCATCTCTCTCTCTCTCTCTTTCACTCTTTCCCTCTAACTCTCTTTCTCTCTCTAACTCTGTCTCTCTCTCCCTCTACAACTCTCTCTCCGTATCCCTCAGCGTCTCTCTCCTGCTCCGGCCACCCAGCGCCGTTATTCGCTGCCCAGAACTGACCGAGCTCACTCCGAATCGTCGAATCCAAGAGCCGAGGCCGCGAACCTCACACGCGCCATTCATCGCGCGTTCGTGCCGTTATCATTGCCGAGCATCGCCAAGACACCTCCAGGCAAGTTTTTACTTGCTTACATGCTATTTACTTGTATTACAAACATTAAATACATAGATTATAAAGTTGCGGATTTAAACCGATTATATGCCATAACCTGCTCGACGTGTGTTCCCAATGGGAAACCTTTCCCAATTTGGCGGAACTAAATAGTTTTGCTTGGCCCGTATGGCTTTGAACTTAGTGTATGAATTTCGTTGAATAATTTGATCGTTAACAACGAAAACAACTGCCCCCAAGTTTAACCGTAAAACTGTAATTCTGTTGCACCTGAAAACCGTTAAATTCACCATAAATCATATACATATTAGAATGGTGCGTTCGAGGGCTCAAATCGAAGCTAACTCGACAAACTTTAATCCTATACATGATTCCAGACATTTCTGTATTTAAACTGTGATGATATTCGGATCGGAGTGCGACTCTGGACTGCAGTCCAGAGCGACCCCAGTAGTTGGTTGCTGTTTCGTAATGGGTACCACAGGATTTTCCTTAACTATTAGGTTGCGGAACTCCACTTTTTATTATAGACAAATCTGTTATCTAGACAAAACAATTGGTTTCGTTCTGTTTCGTTACCGTTTGATATTTAATCTGTAATTTAATAAATCGGGACACATAACAGTCCCAGCAGATTCAGAATTGACATGTTAATATTAAACCGATTATAACTCCTAACGTACAGACGCGATTGAAGATCTGTTTGTTGAGTTGAAAACCTTACTGAAAACCCTAGATTTCATCCAACTGTAGTGTCGCTAAAATATGATCCCAACTGGGATTAAAATGCGTTGCGAAACGGACATCTGATTCTGAAACCGGATTTCCAGCCGCGAGCGCTTAAAATGAAATGGTTATAACTATTGATCCTGGAACCCGATTGGCTTGAAACAAAATTCTATGGATGGATAACTGAACATACTAATTACTACCTGTTTATCATTTCGCTAAATTATATACGTACGTTTCATGATAAATCGTACAAGTGATAGACTACTGTTTTTATGACACCTTAATTGTGCTTCTTATACTGTTCATGAATCATATCATACCTATATCATTGTAGTGATAACCTAGTGATATTGTGCATTTACCCAGTGTTAGATTTTAGTGATGATTGTGGCAAGTACGTCATTGTTCGTGTATCCGTGAATAAGTGAAAGTGATACGTACTTGTACACAATCAGTGACCTCATTGTTCTATTGCATTGTCGACGTCTGTGGGATGCGTGTACGTGTGACTATAAGTGGTATGTGACACTTATGGAAGCGCTTGCACGGGTGTCACAGATAAGGCATCTGACACTGCCATTTATCTTAGGTATTAGTCGGAACGTGCTTGATGGAGGTCCTGCCTCCAGTTCTCGCGCAGATTTGTCACGGATCGATTAGTATTTAGGGTGATGGTTAGCGTTTGATGTAGACCACGGGGTGTGGGGTAGTTTAAGTGTGAGTTCAACAGAATCTCGGGAGTCCCATGCCGGCTTATATATTTAGGGAGTTATATGGAGATTTACAGGGTACGTGATATATACACCGTGATATTCTTGTTACATGTTAGGCCCGTGGTCGCTTGCCCTTGGGTTCTACCCTTGGGTGGAGGACACTCGCGAGTGGTTGACTCTCACACTTGGACTGACGATAGGCTTAGTGACCTGTACAGTGAGACTTAGAGACTGATAGGAATACTGGCATTTTATTTCATGATATACTATGTGGCATACGTGACATATCGTTATTCTGCTTTACTGTTCCGCTGCATTGATTACTGCACATGCATATTCATGATGTCATTTATTTTACTGCTTCACATACCTATTATCACTGTTAGAACTGTCACTTGATTTTTTATATATTGCTATTGTGTCGCTCTGACGACCTGAGTATGCATGCTCAGTGTGAGGAGAAGTTTTAGCTTGGATCAGAACTAGACGTGCATCACAGACTTCTTGACTTGCTATTCCGAGTTACTTTCGTTTGTTCCACTTCAGGTCAGTTTATATTATTGTATCTTTCAGTTACTGCATTTCTCATTACCTGCGCATCGTTTACTGTTTACAATGATAAACTAGAAGCCGAAGTGTGACTACGGCAGGACATTTCCATAACCGTAGGAGCATGGCTGGCCTTGTCTACCCCTCGTATTCCGTATTTTGGGAAGCGGGGCGTGACATCAGTAGAGACTGGGTACACTGGACGGACTCGCCGAGAACTCCCAGATGGTATTATACCTTACGTCAGATGGCAGTTCTCTGGTGACACTGGTACAGGTTAGTTTGTAGACCCGAGATCGTCATAGAGTCTTGTGTGATTCCCACTGTGCTTTGATTTCCACCTTACCACGTCCAAGAGGGCGTGCAAAACGGTGGTTTTTGGGTACAGTCCCGAGTCACATGGAGGCAATGAGCGATAGGTGGGGTTTCGTCTCTCCCGGTATTGGGGGTTGATGTTGCGCTATGCTCGATTGGCCATAACAGGGAAGTCCCTGGCCAGGGCTGGTTTATAGATTTACTGGTAAGTGTTACCAGTAGTTTCTCGACCCGTTATAGGCCTCATATCGGCATGACTTATCGGTTATTGCGGTCTGACGTTTACCACCCCTAGAACTGATATGCGACATATCAGACGAGGAGACCGGACTGTACGGTAATGTCACTGTCAGACTTTTACAGGAGTTGGAGCGGGCTTGCTTGCTGATCTTCTGATCGCTCAATACTCGGATAGCCGTTACGTCCAGCTAGTACCGCTGACGGCTTATGGGTGCTTGATATGATCATCACCTACTGCCGGCGTATTGACGAGTCTTTAGAGTCCTATATAGAGGTTATACTGGCTCAGGCAAAACGAGATAGGAGCGCATATGTGATATGTGCGGGACCGAGAATAATGCGTGTATGTGATACCGTATTCTATTCTCGCGACTATTTGTATCGGTCGGTTATATATGATATAGCCGGGTTATCGAATCAAGTGTTGATTCGATAAGTCGATACAATGTTTGTTAGTCGGTTATATGAGATATGACCGGATTATTAAGTCAAGTGTTGATTTAATAATTTAGTGTATAATTGTATATTAGATATGCTAATTTACATTAACTAACACTTGTTCACTTAGGGTTTTTTCTCACTTGTACACAACTTTAATATATATGTGATATATATTAAAATGTGTTTTCTTTTTTGTATCATGGTTTATGATACATCATACTTGGGTGTGTAAGACATACACCATGCTATTTATTATGTTGGGTTTTAATATCTAAAGTAATTACAAAATTAGTGGAGGATTAGATAAATGCAAGAAGCTTGTGGAAGCTTATGGATGCATTGACTAATTCCACTAACTTTGTTTTTACTATGGATTATTAGTTAACCTAACCATAACACTTAGCCATGGTAATGTCTCTACAAGAGTTAGTATATGATACTCACTCACCATGATTAGCTCTCTCTCTCTCTCTTGATAAAGTTTCATTCTCATTTTGAGCTCATCTTCTTCCTCCTTCAAATCTTTTCTAGGGTTTGATAAAGAGAGAGATACAAAGTGAGAAAAGAAATTCTAAAGTGTACCCATTTTCTATCTCACCATCCTCTACTAGTCTAGCACTTTAGTTTAGGATGTTTGCTTCACTAATTCTTTAGTTAGTGAAGTAGAAGCTTGAGTTCGTATTCCCTCGACGTAGATCATCTTCGGCCTCGAAGACTTCAAGCGATCCCGTTGCAATTTTCTCATGGAGCCGTCCGAGAGTCCGGGAGTTCGTTGATCACAGCGAAAGGACTACAACAAGGAGCTTAAGAAGTGAAGGACCGATCTACAAAGGTTGTATTTCGTATTCACTTAGTGTAAACATAGTTTACTTGCATATGATTCGCCTAATATCTAGTATACGATCTTGCTTAGGGTTGTTCAGCACATAAAAATTTAATTTTGGCATGGTCGATGCCTTGTAGAGCCTAGTTAGTGTGCCTTGTAACCCTACATCCTCATCGAATAAGGTGCAGGGTATATCATATATACCGCTGTGCAAAGCAAGAACTATAGAAGCAATCAAAAAACAAAACCGCGAGTTTGTAGCATCTGCCAGTTTTGCTAAAGAGGTCACTCCCGGTGAAGGGATCTCAGCTCTTTCCTCATCGAATAAGGTGCATGGTATATCATATATACCGCTGTGCAAAGCAAAACTGTAGCTACCCTTTTTATAAAGTTTCGATTCTACAACATCTTTTAGGTTTCTTTTCTTTTATTAATCTCATTAATAAAATCCCATCAATTATTCTTCCTAAGCATCACAGAAGAAACGAAAACTGTAATATTTATATATCATATATATATAGTATAAGCATTCGTCTCAGGCAGTAATATGATCTCATCACAGAACATTGCAGCAGAAGATAACATATGAAATATTGGATATACTAGGATATCCGTGTTTTACATCGAGCCTGTATAAAACACGGATTCCACGGTCGCGATGAATAGCCAAACCCACATCCCTAGACCCCTACGAGAGCGGCAAGCAACACTGCCAATTCTAGGGTTAGGAGACCCGGTCTCGACTCCTCGAGATGGCCTCCCACTGGACCCTAGAACCCGGTTACTTGTGCTCCCCTTCTTGGGTCTACCTAATGCGGAAAAGTAAATAATATACAATGGTGACATCATCCTCATCCCGGAAGTGCCCCAATAAAAGAATATTACATACAAATGAATTTTACATGAATGAAAATAAAAACCCTCATCTCACATAAAACCCCCGGCTATTCAGAACATGACGATCCAATATAACATATCACAGCAACACATAATATCTCATATCATCAACGTAAGCAAGTATGCGTATCCCGACTGTTGTTGATGTATAGCAACGAAGCCGGCGATACACCACATACTACGCTTACGGTCACAGAAAAGAAAGTGTAAAACTACAACATTTGGAATCCACAATCACTTTAGACATCATAAATCCGAAATATTACATACTTCGCATTTCATGCCTAACTATATGAATTCCATATATTGTATCACATTCCAGATAAATAGACAACGTTAAACTTTCCGATCGAATAATCAAACACCCAAGAATTCCCTAATAGCTCAACACTTGAGCGGAGTTCAAAAACCCAGAACATGTCACAGCCCCAGTGAACCAGCCGTAGAAGGGTCAAACCAACGCCTCACATGTGGCAACGCCAAACTACCACAAACCCTAGGGTTCAGTGGATGTTTTGACGGTCACATAATCGAGTTAAGGTTACGTTCTTCTAGAGGGTCCACAGATATGCTTGCATGTTTTTCCGAAAGTTTTAAACTCAAGAAAAATTCAACACTTGAAAATTTTTCGTGTCGGGAAAAAGTGAGTTATTGATATCCATCCGAACATTTTAACACGTTCTAAATTATCCGGAAAACACTTAAACGAAGTTAAACTTTCCGATCGATTAAACGAATACAAAAGATCTCCAGAAAACTCAACATTTGAGTAGAATTAAAAATTCCCAGAAGCATGCAAAAGTACCTACGGATTAACCCTTCAAATACGAGCCCCTAACACCCAAGTTCGGCCGCGGAACCGCCGCGCGAAGCATGCTCCTGCCGCGGTTCCGTGGCGACTTTAGGGTATTATGGGTTCGTATTTTACAGTTATCCTTAGAATTGCCTGCTGAATTTTCTGAGTATTTTTAATACGGAAAAAATAATATTTTTAAAAAATTTCCAGAGAGGGGTCAAATTTTGACGTTTCGGGGTTCGATCGGACTTTTAACTTCGTATACACGCCGCCTAATGCTCTAGCTTAGCTCTAATACCACTGTAGGGTTACTAGGCACAATCACAAGGGTCTATAAGGCATCAACCATGCCCGATTTAAAATTTAGACGTGCCGAACAACCCAAAGCAAGGATCTTTGCTAGATTATTAGGGTTAAATATGCAAGTAAACATCTTTACAACTAAGAGAGAAGGATTACAACCTTTATAGTCCGCTCCTTCGCTTCATAAGCTCCGAGTACTAGTCCCTTCGCCGCGATCCATGATCTCCAGGGCTCAAGAGAGGCTCCACAACCCGAATGATCCATGCTTGCTTGAAGTCTTCCTCTTCTAAGATGGTCTACCTTGAAATTTCTTTAACTTACGCTCTCACTCACTAATCAAGTATTAATGAAGTGAACACCCTAATCTTATTGGCTAGATTAGATGAGGATGATGAAGTAGTAATTTAGCTCTCTTTTGTTTTCATAATCTCACACTAATCCACCACAAAAGAAAAACCTAGAAAGCTTTTCAAGAGCTCAAGGAAGAAGAAGAAGAATGATCAATCCTTTTGTGATGAATAATGAATTGTTATTCTTATTACAATTGCAGCCATGGTTAAGTCAAGAAAGGCTTAACCATTGTAGAGATTTAACTAGGGTAAAAGGTGTTGGTTGGGTTAGGAAAATATCTCCAAAAATATCAACACATAATATCTTTGCAAGAAACAAAACAAAAGCTTCTAGAAGCTTCTAGAAAAGATTAACCCAAATCAAACCCTAACCATGTTTAATCTTCACTAATTATGTTGCATTTGTAAACATAACTTGTTACAATATTATATATCACATATATAATATATTTTTGTAACAAAAAAAAATAATACAGTTAACATATATCGCATATATATCAATGTATTATCCGGTGAGAAAATGAATCAATAAAGCGAGCCAATATTAGATAATGTAATGTAATATATCACATATATAATTATACATTAAATTATCGAATCAACACTTGATCCGACAATCCGGCTATTTCTCAAATAACCGACTAACATAAACTGTATCATTTCATCGAATCAACACTTGATCCGATGACTCGGCTATATCACATATACCTGGCCGATATCAAATATCGCAAGAATAGAATACGGTATCTCATATCATATTATCCTTGGTCCCGCACATATCACATATGTGCTCCTACTCCGTTTTTCCTGAGTCAAGAAACCTCTGTGTAGGACTCTAAAGAATCGTCAATACGCCGGTAGCAGGTGATGATCATATCAAACACCCACAAGCTGCAAGCGGTCAGCTAAACGTAACAGCCACCCAGGTATTGAGCGATCAGAAGATCAACAAGAAAGCATGTACATTCTCCTGTGAATCCAATTGGTAACACTACCGTATAGTCCGGTCTCTTCGCCTGATATGTTGCATATCTAGTTTAGGGGTGGTATATGTTAGACCCCAGTAACCGATAAGTCATGTCGATGTGAGGCTCATAACAGGTCGAGAACCTACTGATAACACTTACCAGTAGTACTCAATATTCACCCTGGCCAGGGACTTCCAGTTATAGCCAATCGAACACAGCACAACATCAACTCCCTATACCGGGAGAAACGAAACCCCTCCTATCGCTCATTGCCTCCATGTGATTCGGGACTGTACCCAAAAGCCACCGTTTTGCACGCCCTCTTGGACGTGGTATGATGGAAATCAAAACACAGTGGGAATCACACAAGACTCTATGACGATCTCGGGTCTACAGATTAACCTGTACCAATGTCACCAGACCATCTAACGTGAGGTATAATACCATCTGGGAGTTCTCGGCGAGTCCGTTCAGTGTACCCAGTCTCCACTGAGCACCCGTACACCATCTCAACACCAATGGATATGGGATCATCCGTCGCCCATCATATGGGTCAAGATGCGTATACGCTAGTCTACTCTGGTGTATTGATGCCCTGTCTCGATACACCCTCGACTAGGAACAATTATAGGATGTACTCATAGACTACGCTGGCCCCACTAGTATGATCTCATCATAGTCCCAGTAGTCGAGTACATATACTAAGGGCTTTATCAACATGTGAGAACAAGACAGTAAACTAATACAAGTCAACATGTTAAGATAAAGTGAAACCAAATAGTATACTATCATGACGAGCAAGAAAGTCCTCTCTATATATATCCAAGCATCCATTATAATATACATCATATGTACAACAATGGCCTCTAGGGCATATATCTAACTAACATTGATGTCGCACAGTGCACGGGTGGCCATCACCAGAAAACCTTGGCCAAGGTAGTCGAGAATTACTGATTCGGATCAGTAGTTTCTCAAGAGGTGATGGGCTTCATAACGACACGAATTATCACATTATTAGGCGTCTGACTTTATCCACCCCCTAGACTCGATATGCGATACTCTTAGACGAACAAACCGGACTGTACGGATATTGTCACTGTCAGGCTCAGTAGGGTTTCAGGATGAGTTCGCTCGTCAGCTTCCCTTTCGCTCAATACATGGGCAGCCGTTACGTACAGCTAGTACCACTGACATGCTTGTGGTTAAACCCACTGCCAGCGTATTGATGATTCATTAGAGTCCCCCACAGAAAGTTTCCCAAATTCGAGCGAAACGTTGTAGAGGTCGTATGGTTTTATGGCAGGGTTCGATCATATACGTGCACTTATGCACGGATCATGATCGGACGGATCATACTAGTGGGCTTTGGTTTAAGCCTGATCCTAGTATTAGATTTGTTGGATTACTTTCGTCTCATTGCATTCGTATTCAGTCGGAATGCGGATGCAGGTATGTATATACAGATGAGGGGTATTCTTCTGATCCGTCACGAGTTTACTTTAGAAGATGCAATTCTATTTATTGTTATAAACATTTGGATTAATGTTTATTAGTGGAATTGTGAGTGCTAGTCATGATCAAGAGCATTAAATGTGGCATGTGTTTTGTTGATGACGCATGGTGTTATTTCTTATGCCATGTCTAATCTCTTGATTAATTATTGTGTGGATTGATGTGTGAGGAGAGAGAGGGCAGCCACTTAAGAGTGGGGCTTGGTCTTGAGTTTATGAGGTGAGCTCTCACATTTTCATCCCACACAATAAGCAAGCTCTTCTTCTTCACTAGTTTTTTCTAGTGCTCACAATTTCCTCATCAATGGCTTCTTATTCAACCTCCATCCATACCATCTCATGTGTTGAGAAACAATGGATGTCTAGAGACAAAGTTATCACACACATTCTCTAATTCATCTTGGACATGTTGGCTAGCAAACTTCTTGTTCGAGTTGTTTCGGTTTGAAGCGGGAGCTCGTATAAAGATTCCTCGACGTGGTGCCACTTCGACAAGCGTGACCGGAGAGCGAAGTTCGTCAGGGCAGCCGTGACAAGCATGGGACGGAGATTGAAGACCGAAGGAAATGGATCGATCGGTATAATCTTTGAAACCCCTTTACAGTTTTGCTAGTCAACGGTTAATGGAACGATCTGGGTATTTGGTTGTGGTAGCGCAAAGTTTGAAATGTTTTTGTTCCGCATTTGGCCTCGGATTGACGGCCGGGGCGCTGCCGCAACCCAACAATAGGATGCTAGGGGTAAAAACTATTATCGAGAATTTCAAGTATTGAAATTTACAATGAGATTGCATACCTTCTATGAGATTGTTGGATCCCGATACTCACTGCGAGTAAGAGTTACTCCTGGGAGAGTTTTGCACATTACAATTAGCCGATCAAGTAGGTTTCTAGAAAGGTGTTAACGGGGTTACGCTCCTGGAAAAACGAGGTTTATTTTAATTAGGTCCGTGTGAAAGCACGGGGAACCTCCCTCAAAGTACCGACACTGGCCTGGCCGAAAGATTGGCGAACTTGTAGAGTGTAATTAATTCCGGCCAGTCTTACCTTTTAGGGTTTGAAGGAAGATTTGATAAAAATAGTGGGAACCATCCTGATTAGATAAAATAATAACCGATCTGATCCTGCAAGAGCGCATGCAGAGTGTTTTCTTCTCTCTCTCTCTCCTGTTAGCGACCATGTCACGCCTTAATCAAGATAATAATATGGATGCATTGACCGAACCTGCTTATTATATTGAGCTAGGGAAACATTGGTTCTTCTCCCACTTATAATTTTTATAAGTCTGAGCAGGAAATAGGGGAATATCCGGATTCCTATGCGTCCCAACGAGGAATGAGCATGTTGATGCATATTCTTCGGGTGTGTTCGTTACCAAGAACTGTTTCTCAGTATTCTCTACGTCCTAGGTATGAGATACCGGATAAGGATCCCATATATGTAAGAGTTACATGGGCTATAGAAGAGGTAGAGAACTGGGATTGGGTGATATGTCTCTAAGTGTTAGAGAATGGTGCAATTGTTGCAGCCAAATCAGTTGGCAGATATCACCTTGTATTACCAAATGGTAAATACATTGCATCAGAATGAATGTTATTATATACCGAACCTGATATACAACATTACATCGGTTTCTTTATTAAGTTAAAGAAGGATATAATTTTGTATTGGAGGATAATGCTGAGAACATTTTCCTGAATCAAGAGTTGATTGGATCAAGCACGTTATGTAATGACATATATATTCTAAATCAAACCACAGTTCAAGGTATATAGAACACACACAAGAGGATTAGTTCAGAAATGAACGAATCCTTCTTGTGGCATTGTAGACTAGGTCATATCAATGCGACACGACTAGCTAAGTTACATAATGATGAATGTTTGAATTTGTTCGAATTTTCATCTTATGATTGATTAGTGTCAAAAATATGAGTTTACCGCAATCAGAAACGGCGTCGCTTTGCAGCTAGCCGGTGAGTACGGGTCGATCCACAGAGATGGGTAAATTCCTTTTATGTATTTTAACGAGTTGATTCAAAGTGTCGTTTTGGTTGGTTTATAAAAATCTATGAAAACTGGATCTAATTAATCTAATTAAAAGTCTTGCTAGGGTTAGGCTTAGCGGAAGTTTTGGAGATTAACGTTTTTCTTCACCGCTTTCAATGCCTTCTTGTTTTTTTAGATCTATTAGATGTTACGGTAATTGTCAATAAAGTGGATCCGAATCTTTTGGGAAGATGTTTCTTCCCCTAAATTCGCATCCTTCCTTTGTTGATAGTTACCCTAACCCCCATGGAAAACACGCGCAACCGGCCCTTTATACTACGGTTCATCGTTACCTCGAGGGGTAGGATGCCATAGGGAGCGGTTGTGCGTGCATGCATGGAGTTCTAACTCTTAAGTGAATGTGGCATTGAAAGGGGTAAGAGATCTCATCTCTAAACCCTTTCCCTAAGGCTAACCCTAACAAGCGAGGAGATTACTCGTTCATTAGGGGATGAGAAAACATTTTAATTAAAGGAACGGAAACAAAATTACTTACTAATTCGATGGCTCCCTCCAAGCAAGAAGAACAGATCTCAATATAATTCCCAGAACTTCTGAATTTTATTGATTGAAAAGAGGCATAGGGTTTTACAATTTTTGACTACAATTTAAAGGAAAAGAGGGAAACTAGGGTTACAGACTCTCGCACATGTGAAAATACCGATTTGCCCACGGAAAATCCAAACCTCTGCACCGACGCACCGACACAGGAAAGTTGCACCGACACGGGTATTAAGCGGCCGCGGAACCGCGGCATTAGTGGGCTTGGGCCGCGGTTCCGCGGCCCTTTGGTGGGATCACTCCACCATCTTTTCTGGGGTCCTTTATGGTTGTCTGGTCTTGTCATATATTCTTCCCATTTCTCTGTTTGGCTTCTTTCTCTTCTCCAGATCTTTAGTGAAAAAACATGTAGAGATCTTTTAACCGTTTTGCTTTGACATTTTGGACCTTGCACTGTTCTTCGTTTAGGCTTGACTAGGATCCGTCTACTTGTTGGTCAAAAGTCCTTTTTCTGTATCAACTTTCTTCTTTTTCACTGTATTTGCTCCAAGGGCCTGTATCCTGTAACATGTAACAAACGTGCGTCAAGAGTACCTGTTTATTTATAAAACGGATAAGAATAGGGGAATGAAAAAATGCAATATTATGGTCTGAACAAATACCCCCAAACTTACCTTTTGCTCGTCCTCGAGCAAACTTATTTTTATTCACTAAAATCCTAACCACACTTTCGCAGGGAAACGCGATTGCACTGAGCACGTGCAACAAGCCGTTAAACCTCTAGGTGTCCCTAGTAGGAGGAGTGTTGTCTCCTGAGGGTTTTCAGCGGATTACACCCACAAAATCCTATCAATTCAGCCCATTGACTTTTGTTTTCCAATTAGGTTTTCTAACAAGGAATTCTATTATCATCGAACTGCAAATTATCCACCCATATTCTTCACACTTCCTCATCATCTAACTTAAGATTATATATGTTCTATAGATTTACTTAGCTTTCGGCATCTCTTAAGTCTTCCTTCTAGGGTTTCATCTCCACTTAGGAATTTCTATCAACTTTATTAAAGATACAAGTTTTATCTTTCATTCCTTTCTCTCATCTAAACTCTAATCACATATCCCTACGTGTGTGTAAATATCACCCCTACACTTGGAAATTCAAATCAAGCAATCATACCCTTGTCCGTTGTCCAAAGTACTTATTTGTTGGTGAATTTAAATGAATCTTGCTTACACATCCTTCATGCGACCGTTAATACTTCTTGAGGTACCAACGACCGATTACAAGATGCGTTTGCATTTTAAAGCGTACTTCCTAGTTTTTGCAACACCCAAGGCTTTAGCAGTGACTCCCAAACCTGTTGGTCTAAGGCACTAGGTGATGAAGCACCCTCGCTAAATATTTTTCTATTTTTTTACAGCCTTAAGTAATCACAAAAACCAGTGTCCATTTTTTTTTCTTTATTCACTTTTTTTTCTTTTATTTTCTTCGTACTAAGGACTTTAGACAAGAGCATTTCAAGGTCTCTTCTACTATTCCAAGTTTCAAGATGCATGATTGTGCAACTTGTAGGGTATATATTTTCAGAATCTAGACTTAAGCTAGGAACTATTTTTCAAACTTATACTCTAATAAGAACATCAATACTTTTCCTTAGTTTCGACTTAGCCCAAGAAGTGAACTCAAAATTTGCCTATTTCTAAATAAACTACAAAACATAAACTTTCTACCGCTAAAGTTTAAGGAAGGTTATTTTTAGGGTTTTTAATTTACTAAATCTAAGATCTAGTTGTTCCTAGCCAGTTAACCTGTTCGTCAAACTCAAGTCAATTAGCCAAAATCGAATACAAATATTTTTGAAATTTTTCAAATTTTTATGGGTTTTCAAATAAATATGCAAATGCAAAAATATATACAAATGGATGCGAAGGAAGAAGACGTACCGAGCATACCCCCAAACTTGAACTTGACAGTGTCCTCACTGTCATACTAAACTAAGAGGGTCAAAATACCGGCACTTCCCTGTTTATTTATTTACAAAAAAATTTTATTGCTAAGAAAAACAAAAATATATACAAAAAGTCCCTCCCCCAAACTTCATTTAAACTATGTTAGACATTACCGCCAAACTTTGTATAGACCAACACCAACCAGTTGAAAATTTTATCAGTAAAGAGTATTGGCTGGGAAGAATAAGTTGTAGCGATCCGCAAAGAATTGGGAAAGGTAGAAGTAGTGGTAAGGGAGATGTGGAGGTAAATATACAGGCGATGGTGATGTATCAAAACGAGAATGTAAATGATCAGCAATCAGTGGAATGTTGGCATTCTCATAGCTTATTAAAAGAAATGGGGGTATTTCAACTTCTAAAGGAGGAGGTTGACTCACCACAATACCCCCAAGATGTTCCTGTGGGGCCTCTATTGACTCGGCATCATCCATCAATTGTATATGATACTTAATTATGAGGGAACTTATCTCCTCGATGTCCGCCATAGTCCAACCGAAAACTTGCCGCCTATCTTGTAAGACTTTTAAAATAGCGTTCTCTTTCTCGAAGGCTAGAGAGGCTGATATTATAATGGGAAAAGTCCCATTCTCACTTATGTAAGCATATTTAAGGTGAGGCGGTAAGGACATGAGTTCGAGTTTCGGAGGCGAAAGTATCATTGTGGAATCTACCTCGAACTCAAAGGACTCCAACACATGTTCGAAATCACTGCAGACAACCGATTCGGATGGCTCGACTGACTCATCCAAAAATTCAAACGACTCATATTCGGGCTGTGAGTCGTCATCATCCAAAAAAGTGAAACATTCATAATCAACATCGGTTGTGTCAACAGTGGTAGGCTCAAGGAGGGACGCACTAGTGGCGTCAAAACTGTTTTCATTAAACAAGAATCTTTCAAGCTCGCAGTCCTCCTGCGTGATTTCGTGAATAGAGCAAACTTCTCGTGTACTAGTTTTAGGCACGGGGGGTAGACTTCCCATCTTATAAATATTGAACTCGCTAGACATTTTGCCAAAGGATAGAGTCATGGAGCCATTGCGACAGTTTATTACAGCATTGGAAGTGGCCAAAAATGGTCGACCGAGAATCACCGGAATTTGGTTTCTTGGGTTAGCAACAGGTTGTGTATCCATAACGATAAAATCAACGGGGAATATGAACTCCCCGACTTTGATCAACACATCCTCTAGCTGACCCCGTGGATAGGTGATTGATCGATCAGCCATTTGGAGAGTACAACGAGTGGGTTTCAACTCTCCAACCCCTAATTGTTCGTACACGGAGTAGGGAATCAGGTTAACACTAGACCCAAGATCTAAAAGTGCTCGATTAATTTTCTTATCCCCAATTGTGATGGAAATCGTAGGACAGCCGGGGTCCTTTCGTTTTTGGGGTAAGGTTTGATGGTGGTTAATAGCATTGCTCACTGCACTAGCCACTAGCACTTTCTTGGGTACTTGAGATGCCTTTCTCTTTGAGGTGCATAAGCCCTTTAAAATTTTCGCGTATGAAGGGACTTGTTGGATGGCATCCAAGAGAGGTATATTTATGCTAACCTGCTTAAACAATTCTACAATCTTCTCCACTTGTGCAGTTGGTTTATTGGGACTCAACCTGTTTGGAAATGGTGCATTTTGAAAATTTGTTGAGTCACAAGTTTGTGGAGTAGAATGTGGAGTAGGAACGGATCCCGGTGTAGATGTGTTCGTGTTGTGAGAAATGGGTCCGTTCGAGCTAGAAGAAGTAGAGCCGTGTGAAGGGTGGAGAATAGGCTCTAAAGAAAAAGGTGAAGAAGAAAGTGAAGAAAATGAAGAAGGGGAAGGTGACGATGGAGAGGAAGAAGAAGAAGAAGAAGAAGAACCACCGGCGGGGATGTCATCACTAGTTCCCACATTATTTTGCAACACTCTTCCGGATCTCAACGTGGTCACCGCATTTACATTGTGATTGTGATATGCGTTTTGTGTGTGACCGGGATTTGGCAATGGTTGAGTTGGAAGCTTTCCCTTTTCTCTCTCGCTCAACGCAGCAGTTAATTGTGCAATTTGTGCCTCAATAGATTTGATACTTTGATCGTGTGAGGCATTGTTATGCATTAAAGATTGAACATAACTTTCAAATCTTGCTGCGGATTCTGTAGATTGCTTGAGAAATGCATCTAGACTTTTCTCGAGCGAGCTAACCTTATCATCATTTGGTTGAACTAAATTGTTCGTTTGATTTGTATAAGGTTATTGTTGGAAAGGTTGCTGGTTTTGAGTTTGTAAAGGTGCTTGTTGTTGTTATGGAGGAGGAGGTCTTTGAAAATTATTATTTCCTTGGACTTGTTGATTTTGGTTCCAAGCGAAATTTGGGTGACTCCTCCACCCCTGATTGTATGTCGAAGAGTACGGATCGTTTCTTTGTTGTTGCTGAAATGCAGCATTGACTTGATCCTGTCCTTGAATAGGTGCATTATAAGGACACTCTTCGGTTAGATGCGATGGATTCGCACAACAAGCACAAACAGTTCGTGTGGGTAGAGTAGGGGCAGGAGAAGACGATGAGATTTTGGTCTCAATGGCTTCTAGCTTTTTCATAAGTGAGGCCATCTCGGCCTTCATAGCAATCGACATATCTATTTGATGTATGCCTGCCCTAGATTGACCAACAGAAGAAGATGCTGTGGTCTTGGTACTCTCCCACTGAATTGTTTGCTCACTAAGATCCTCAAGAAACTGCCATGCTTCGTCACTAGACTTGGAGAGAAAATGACCTTGACATATTGTTTCTAGCAACTGCTTCGTTGCTGCGTTCAATCCCTCGTATAATGTTTGGCAAAGTTGCCAACTTTCGATCCCATGATGAGGGCATTGAACAAGTAGGTCTTTAAATCTCTCGAAGCACTTCCAAAATGGTTCGGAAGGAAGCTGTGAAGATTGTATTATCTCGTTTCGGATTCTAGCAGTTTTGTGATGAGGATAGAACTTTTTCAGAAAAGCTCTTACAAACTCGTCCCAATTTCTAATAGAATGTGATGCGGTGCTGTATAGCCATTTCTCGGCTAGATCACATAAGGTAAAAGGAATGACCCTTAGTCTTATCGCGTCATCACTTAATTGGGTTGTTTTCATCATAGCGCATACATTTTGGAATTTATTAATAAAAATATACGCATCTTCAGATTCCAAACCATGAAATTTCGGCAGCATATTGATGAAATATGGTTTTATTTCAAAATTATCCCCATTTGCCGGTGGGGGTGAAAGACATGTGGGTAAAGAAGTGCGGACGGGGTAGAAGAGATCCTGGAGCGCGACTCGTGCGGGCGCTACAACAGGCGGAAGATTCGGCTTATTCGCACCTAACGGAGGTGGAATCATTCCCGTCGGTAGGGTATCGTTGGGGTTGAATCCCGACATACCTTCGAAAGAAGAATTTAAAGGTGGAGGTAAGGAAATGGAGGGAATTTCGACGAAGGGTTGGTCGAAGGGTTCGTTGGTCGGTACCAACGAAACACGGACTAATCGGGCGTTAGTATCCCTAGTCCAAAATGACATACACTAAAGGAGTAGTGTAGTCAGAAAAATAGAAAAAACAGAATGTGGGGGTAAGATAACGTCAATGAGAAGAAGTGAGTGAAAGTGAGTTGCAAAGTTTCTTAGCGACAAGTTGCAAGTTTTGAAAAGATTTTTCCCTTTTTTTTTATTTTTTATTTATGTGAGAGTTTTGCAAAAAGGTTTTAGAAACGAGACTCGTGACACAAAATGTATCAACCACACATGCACAATCAGGCCTAGATCTAGGGTCGCCTAGGTCTGCTAGACATCTCCTAACTAGGGCTAGAAATAGGACCTCAAACCGCCTCTTCACGGACAAGTACGGCCAGGTAAGTGGGAAGGAACCACCACTACAGTGGGCCTAATTAATAACCACTAGCCTAGACACCGCAATGTCGGTTAGGATAAACGGCCGATGCCTATACTAGTCCTTTTCCTATTGAGCTCGATGTCCTTAGCTCTGAGTCTAGTCTTTTTTAATTAATTGTGGTCGATGCAAAATGCTTTAGGTGTTTTCTGGGGTCCTGGGAAGGGTGATGAAATCCCCACCCAATCTGAGTTTGGTCAATTAGCCCCTTAAAGTCCGATTAAATTATGCAAAACAATAAAATTTCACTTGCAATCATTTTTTTAGCGCGGCGCAAAGAACCCTGCAGAAAATCTGTTATTTAGAAGGGGGAGAAAATTTTTTTAAGCGCAAAGAATTCCTGCAGAAACTTTTTACAATGGAGATATGGAGGTTACAGAGGGGAAGAAAAGAGAGCAAACCCTAAAATTTTTATGCAGAGAAGCCAACAGAAGGCCGCGGATCCGCGGTATTCAGGGGTGAATTGCGGCGGAACCGCGGTGTCTTGAGCAGATCAGGCTCTGAAAAAAACTGTGCTGCTCTGTGCTTGCAATCCCTCTCTATTCTTATGCTCCTTTTTCTGTTTTGATCTTCTGTAAAATTCCAGATTCGCAATCCTTCGCTGTTCCTGCAAGATTCAAAAGATACACCCTTCAAACAGATCAAAATTGATAATTTTTGTATTTTTTTATATTTTCAGATTTTTATAATTTTTTTAAAAATTTATATCAACCCGAAAATTCACAAAAAGAAATATTACGCCATCCCCGGCAACGGCGCCTTTTGATTAGTGTCAAAAATATGAGTTTACCGCAATCAGAAACGGCGTCGCTTTGCAGCTAGCCGGTGAGTACGGGTCGATCCACAGAGATGGGTAAATTCCTTTTATGTGTTTTAACGAGTTAATTCAAAGTGTCGTTTTGGTTGGTTTATAAAAATCTATGAAAACTGGATCTAATTAATCTAATTAAAAGTCTTGCTAGGGTTAGGCTTAGGGGAAGTTTTGGAGATTAACGTTTTTCTTCACCGCTTTCAATGCCTTCTTGTTTCTTTAGATCTATTAGATGTTACGGTAATTGTCAATAAAGTGGATCCGAATCTTTTGGGAAGATGTTTCTTCCTCTAGATTCGCATCCTTCCTTTATTGATAGTTACCCTAACCCCCATGGAAAACACACGCAACCGGCCCTTTATACTATGGTTCATCGTTACCTCGAGGGGTAGGATGCCGTAGGGAGCGGTTGTGCGTGCATGCATGGAGTTCTAACTCTTAAGTGAATGTGGCATTGAAAGGGGTGAGAGATCTCATCTCTCAACCCTTTCCCTAAGGCTAACCCTAACAAGCGAGGAGATTACTCGCTCATTAGGGGATGAGAAAACATTTTAATTAAAAGAACAGAAACAAAATTACTTACTAATTCGATGGCTCCCTCCAAGCAAGAAGAACAGATCTCAATATAATTCCCAGAACTTCTGAATTTTATTGATTGAAAAGAGGCATAGGGTTTTACAATTTTTGACTACAATTTATAAGAAAAGAGGGAAACTAGGGTTACAGACTCTCGCACATGTGAAAATACCGATTTGCCCACGGAAAATCCAAACCCCTGTACCGACGCACCGACACAGGAAAGTTGCACCGACACGGGTATTAAGCGGCCGCGGAACCGCGACATTAGTGAGCTTGGGCCGCGGTTCCGCGGCCCTTTGGTGGGATCACTCCACCATCTTTTCTGGGGTCCTTTGTGGTTGTCTGGTCTTGTCATATATTCTTCCCATTTCTCTGTTTGGCTTCTTACTCTTCTCCAGATCTTTAGTGAAAAAACATGTAGCGATCTTTTAACCGTTTTGCTTTGATATTTTGGACCTTGCACTGTTCTTCGTTTAGGCTTGACTAGGATCTGTCTACTTGTTGGTCAAAAGTCCTTTTTCTGTATCAACTTTCGTCTTTTTCACTGTATTTGCTCCAAGGGCCCGTATCCTGTAACATGTAACAAACGTGCGTCAAGAGTACCTGTTTATTTATAAAACGGATAAGAATAGGGGAATGAAAAAATGCAATATTATGGTCTGAACAATGATACTTGCCAGTCTTGTCTCAAAGGTAAAATAGCCAATACTTCGTTTATTGGAAATGGAGAAAGAGTTGTTGAACTCTTAGGACACATACATGATGATGTATACGGTCCTATGTCTACACATGCCAGGCTGTGGTTCTTTGTACTTCATTACATTCATCGACGATCTCTCAAGATTCTGACATGTGTTCCTGTTGAAACACGAGTATGAAACTTTTAAGAAATTCATGGAATATAAGTTTGAAGTAGAGAACCAGACGGGTAGATGTATTAAAGTCCTTCGATGAGATCGGGGAGGCAAATACTTGGGCATGGAATTCCTGGATTTTCTAAACGGAGAATGGGATTCTCTCTTAGCTTACTCCTTCGTATACACCACAACACAACGTTGTATCGGGGCGGAGGTATCGCACCCTATTAGATATGGTGCGCTCTATGATGAGTACTGCTGAGTTGCCTGTTTTCTTTTGGAGTTATGCACTTGAGAAGCTGCATACCTATTGAATAGGGTTCTATCCAAATCAATGCCTACCACTCTATATGAGATATGGAATGGGAAGAGAGCATGTCTTAAACGAGTTAAGATAGAGGGTTGTCCGACCTATTGAAAAGCAAAATCTGGACAAACTCGAGGTAAGGTCAGTTCTGTATAAGTTTGTTGGAAATCCCAAACATTTGCGAGGGAATATCTTCTACCAGACTGAGGAGCAAAAAGTGTTTTGTTTCTCAGCATGCCACCTTTTTAGAAAAGGAATTTCTTGTAAAGAAATTTATGGTCATGAGGTAGAACTGGAAGGAGTTCCAGCTGGACAAACTAACAGCTGATGATTTGGTGAAACCAAAGGATCCGATAGTCTCCAACGAACCTCAGCCTCTCCGCGAATCTGGTAGGGTTTCTCATCCACCTGAGAGATACTACGGTTTTCTCGGTGATGGTGGGAGCGAGGATTGCATCATTATAGATGATGACCCAACCAGGTTCAGGCAGGCCATCACGAGTGGGGAATCTATGAAATGGCTAGATGCTATGCAATTAGAGATGGAATCCATATACACTAACAAAGTATGACTTTGAATGTTGCACCTGAAGGGATAAAACGCATCAGGAGCAAGTGGATCTTGAGAAGATTCTTGGTGTAAATGGAAAAGTTGAGACTTTCAAAGCTAGACTAGCAGTAAAAGGTTTTCGTCAATAACCAGGTGTGGTTTATGATGAAACCTTTTCTCTAGTGGCTATACTTAAGTCCATCAGGATTAAAGCACACATCGCGGAGTTGGAACATCTGTTTTGATGTGGCACTCAAAGAGTTTGACTTCATCAAAATGGTAGATGAACCTTCAATATACAAAAAGTTTGTAGAGAGTAAGGTTGTCTTCCACGTACTGTACGTAGATGACATACTCTTGATAGGAAATGGTTTCCTATGCTACACTCGGTCAAGCTTCTCTTATCACGAGGATTCTCCATCGAAGATCTGGATGATACCTACTACATATTGTGGATAATGATCTCTGGTGATAGATCTAAGTGGATGTTGGGAGTGTCCCAAATCCAGGTACATTAACACCGTACTAAAAGGGTTTAGTATGGATGATTCTAAGCATGGTGGTCCGCCCACTTGCTCAGGAATCACTCTCTCCAAAAAGAAGTCTCCCTAGACTGATTTGGAGAGAGTTCGCGTGCAAGGGATACCCTATGCTTCGGCAGTAGGCTTTATCATGTATGCGATGTTATGTACCAGACTAGATGTAGCTAAATCACTAGGTGTAGTGATCAAGAATCAATCGGATCTTGGGAGAATCATTGGACAGCTGTGAAGGACATAATTAAGTACTTGAGAAGCACTGAAGAAATGTTCTTGGTTTTTGGTAAAGGTGAACTCCTGTGGGAGTCCTTTACCAATTCGTGCTCCCAAAGTGATAAGATTGACTGAAAGTCAGTCTCGGGCTTTGTCTTTACCCTCAGTGGAGGGACGGTATGTTGGAAGAGTTCCAAGATAGATACCATGGAAAACTAGACAATAAAGGCTGAATACATTGCTACCAACGATGCTGCCAAAGTGGGTGTCTGGATATTTCTTGTTTATGAGATGAACAAGGTTCCTACCATTGAGCGTCCAATAAATGTTATTACGACAACAATGGAGATGTGGCTTTTGCCTAGGAACGCCGGTCCCATCAGCGATCCAGACATATTCTGAGGACAGTATCACCTGACCAGGGAGATGGTTGATCTCCAAGGGATCGAGGTTAGGAGAGTTAACGCGAAGGATAACATGGAGGATCCACTCACAAAGGCCTTTCCCTAGAGAGACTTCTATAGGACATTAAGTATGAGATACTACAACAAATGGCCTTAGTGCAAGTGGAAGATTGTTAGTAATATGTATGCTCTAGAGGCCATTATTGTACATACGATATATATTTTAGTGGATACTTGGACATATATAAGGAGGACTTTCTTGCTCGACATGATAGTATGCTATCTGGTTGCACTTTATCTTAACATGCACACTCATTGTCTCTCTATTACATGTTGATAAAGCCCTTAGGATGAGTACTTGACTACCAGGATTATGATGCAGATCATACTAGTGGGGCAGCGGTAGTTGATAAGTACATTCTTCAAATGTTCCTAGTCGTGGGAGTATCGAGACGGCGCATCGATATTCCAGAGTAGACTAGCGTATACGCTTCTCGACCCATATGATGAGCGATGGATGATCCCACATCTATTAGTGTTTGACATCAGAGAAGGTATACGGGTGCTCAGTGGAGACTGGGTACACTGGACGGACTCGCCGAGAACTCCTAGATGGTATTATACCTATCGTTAGATAGCAGTTCTCTGGTGATACTGGTACAGGTTAGTCTGTCGACCCGAGATCGTCATAGAGTCTTGTGTGATTCCCACCGTGCTTTGATTTCCACCTTACTACATTCAAGAGATCGTGCAAAACGGTGGTTTTTGGGTACAGTCCCGAGTCACATGGAAACAATGAGCGATAGGAGGGGATTTGTCTCTCCCGGTATTGGGGGTTGATGTTGCGCTATGCTCGATTGGCCATAATAGGAAATCCCTGGCCAGGGTTGCTGAGATCTACTGGTAAGTGTTATCAGTAGTTTCTCGAACTGTTATGGACCTTGCATCGGCATGACTTATCAGGCAATTCGGGTCTAACGTTATACCACCCTTAGGCTATAATATGCGACATATCAGACGAAGAGACCGGACTGTACGGTAGTGTTACCGATTGGATTCACAGGAGTATGAGCATGCTTACTTGTTGATCTTCTGATCGCTCAATACCCGGATGGCCGTTACGTTTAGCAGACCGCTTGCGGCTTGTGAGTTACTGATATGATCACCACCTACTGCCGGCGTATTGACGAGTCTTTAGAGTCCTACACAGAGGTTTTCTGGCTCAAGCGAAACGAAGTAGGAGCACATATGTGATATGTGCGTGACCGAGATTAATACGTGTATGTGATACCATATTCTATTCTCGCGATATTTGATATCGGTCGGTTATATATGATATTACCAGGTTATCGGATCAAGTGTTGATTCGATAAGTTGATACATTTGATATTAGTCAGTTGTATGTAATATAGCCAGATTATTAAATCAAGTGTTGATTTAATAATTTAATGTATAATTATATATTTGATATATTATCTTACATTAACTAATATTAGCTCACTTAAGATTTCTTTTTCTCACTTCTGTACATTTAGTATATATGTGATATATATTAATGTACATTATTTATGTGTCATGCTTGATGTCGCATGCTACATGGGTGTATGAGACTCACACCATGCTTATAATAATGTAGAGTTTTATTTATTTAAAGTAAATCAATTTATTTGGAAATTGTCACATGGTTGAAGCTTGTAGAAGCTTGTAGAACTATTGACTAAGTCCACTCATTTTGTTTTACTTGAAGATATTTATTAACCCAACCATTATTGTTTAGCCATGGTTTATTCTCTACATGAGTTAGTGTATGACACCAACTCATCCATGGTTGCTATTCTCACTCATTATTCCATTCACACTTCATCTTCTCCCTCATCTCCAAAAAGCTTTCTAGCTTCATGAGAGGTGAAGAAATATAGTGAGAAAATTATTTCTAAAGTGAGAAAAATTCCTACATCATCAACCTCTTATCTACTAGCCATTTAGATTGGGTTGTTTCTTCACTAGTTCACCACTTAGTGAAGAGGTAGCTTGAGTTAGTGTCTCCTCGACATAGATCATCTTCGGCCTCGAAGACTTCAAGCAAGTTTGTTCATTTCACCTTGTGGAGCCTCTTTAGAGTACGGGAGATCACTACTTGGAGCGAAGGGACTACTACACGGAGCTATTGAAGTAAAGGACCGGTCTACAAAGGTTGTATTCCTTGTTCACTTAGATGTAAAGATATTTACATGCCTGTTCGTCTAATTCTCTAGTTTAGATTCTAGCGTTAGGGTTCTTTAGCGCGCCAATTTTTTTTGAAGACGGCATGGTCGATGCCTCTCGAAACCCAGCGGCCGCCTAGGGAACCCTGCAAGAACAAGTCGTATGTTGATATTGTTCTATATTCTCCCCCCTGCCTATGCTCAGTTTATTATGAACTTCAATATGCATAGCATGGAGAAGTCACTTCCTGAACCTCTCAATATGTTGAGAAGTGCAGAGAGCATACTTAAATCAGCGAAAACTCCCGCTCTGCTTACACCATCTTCCTCTTCCATTCCAAAAGCTAAGGCCAAGAGAAAGGAGAAGAAGAAACCCACAAAACCGAGAGGTGGAGTTAAAAAGGCAAAAGGGAAAGACAAATCCAGGGCCGAGGGATCGGGAAAGGGAGAATGTTTCTACTGCCACAAGTCGGGACACTGGAAGTGAAATTGTGTTGAGTATCTCTCTGATCTCAAGAAGAAGAAGCATGGTGATGCTTCCGCTTCAGGTGTGTTCGTGATTGAAAACTGTTTTTTTATAAACTCTGCTTCATGGATATTGGATACCGGTTCAGGTTCTCACATCTGCAATTGTATGCAGGGATTGAGAAATAGCAAAGTTTTGAAGACTGGTGATCACACTCTCTGGGTTGGAAATGGTTCCAATGTACATGCTGTATCAGTGGGAGAGTATCACCTGGGGTTGCCATCGGGATGTATATTGGTTTTGAACCCGTGTTATTATGTACCAAGCATGCTGTGTAATATAATATCCGTTTCTTTGTTGGACAATGAAGGATATAATTTTGTGCTGCAGAATAATATTATGAACATTAACCTGAATCAACAATTGATTGGGTTTGGTACACTAAATAACGGGATATACGTTCTAAATCAACACACAGTTTTCAACATACAACACACAAATAAAAGAAAATTTTCAGATATAAATAAAGCTTTTCTTTGGCATTGTAGACTTGGTCATATTAATGAAACAAGACTAAACATGCTACATAAAGATGGATATTTAAATCCCTTTGAATATACATCTTATGCGACGTGTCAGTCTTGTATCAAGGGTAAAATGACTAAAACTCCGTTTATTGGACAAAGAAAGAGAGCTACTGAACTCTCAGGCCTCATACATAGTGATGTATGCGGGCCAATGTATACACAAGGTAGAGGCAGTTTTTCTTACTTCATAATTTTTTTTGATGATTTCTCAAGATTCGGACACGTGTTCTTGTTGAAGCATAAGTCTGAAGCTTTCGAGAAATTCTAGGAGTACAAACTTGAAATAGAAAAACAAACCGGTTTGAGCATCAAGAATCTTCGATCGGATCGAGGAGGAGAGTACTTAAGCATAGAGTTTTCGGACTTCCTAAAAAAGAATGGGATTCTCTCTCAGCTCACTCCCCCTTACACACCACAGCACAACGGTGTATCAGAACGTCAGAATCGTGCCCTATTAGATATGGTCCGTTCCATGATGAGTGATGCTGAGTTACCACTCTCCTTTTGGGGGCATACATTGGAGACTGCAGCATATCTATTGAACAGGGTTCCCACCAAAACAATGTCTACTACTCCATATGAGATATGGTATGGGAAGAGACAATCTCTTAAGCGAGTTAGGATATGGGGTTGTCCTGCTTTTGTGAAAAAGTAGAATCTAGACAAACTTGAGACACAACCGGTCATGTGTACATTTGTGGGATATCCAAAACACTCGTATGGGTATCGTTTCTACCACAAGGAGGAACAAAAAGTGTTTGTTTCTCAATATGCCACATTTTTAGAAAATGATTTTTTTACAAATAATATTGATGGCAATGCGGTAGAACTAGAAGAAGTTCTAGATACACAAGTTACTAATGACGATTTGGTCGAACCTGATGTTGCAATAGAATCTTATGAACCTCAGCCACTCCGTAGATCTAGTAGGGCTTCTCTCGCACCAGAGAGATACTACGGTTTCCTCTTTGATGGTGATAGAGAAGATTGCATCATGGATGATGATGACCCTACTAGTTTTCATCAAGCTATCACGAGTGGTGACTCAGTGAAGCGGCTGGATGCCATGAGATCTGAAATGGAATCTTTGTACACCAATAAAGTATGGACTTTGGAAGTTGTACCCTCTGGGGTAAAACCCGTAGGGTGCAAATGGATCTTTAAGAGAAAGATCTGTATAGATAGACAGGTAGAGACCTATAAGGCAAGGCTTATAGTGAAAAGATTTTGTCAAAGACCAGGACTGGACTATGAAGAAACTTTCTCTCATATAGCAATGCTTAAATCCATTCGGATCCTACTTGCTATTACTGCTCACTACGACTATGACATATGGCAGATGAACGTTAAAACTGCATTTCTAAATGGTGATTTAGAAGAGTGTGTTTATATGGATCAGCTAGAGGGCTTCGTTGATAGTGGGAGCAGCGAGAAAGCATGCAGGTTGCTTAAATCCATTTATGGATTAAAGCAAGCATCACGGAGTTGGAACATCTGTTTTGACGATGCGATCAAAGAGTTTGATTTCGTCAAAAATCCAAATGAGCCTTGTATTTATAAGAAGATTGTATGGAGTGTTGTCACATTCCTCGTATTGTACGTGGATGGTATTCTCCTGATAGGAAATGACATTCTTATGCTACAATCGGTCAAACTATTCTTATCAAAAAGGTTCTCCATGGAGGGCCTGGATGATAAGGATGTCAGCAAATCTATCTCAGGGTGTGTATTTACCCTTAGTGGAGGGGTGGTATGTTGGAAGAGTTCCAAACAGGATACCGTTGCAGACTCAACGATGGAAGATGAGTATATTATTGCAAATGATGCTGCCAAGGAGGCCGTCTGGATGCGAAAGTTCATCTCAGAGCTAGGAGTAGTTCCAACCATTATTGATCCAATACCATTGTATTGTGATAATAATGGGGCTATGGCATTGGCCAAAGGGCCCAGGTCCCATCAACGATCCAGACACATCTTGAGGCGATATCATGTGATCCGGGAGATAGTTGATCACCTCGAGATCGTGATTAGGAGAGTAGATACAAAGAATAACACCGCGGATCCACTCACCAAGGCCCTCCCACAGCCGCAGCATGAGCGACTTTTTGAGATGCTGGGTATGAGATATGCAAATAAGTGGCCTTAGTGCAAGTGGGAAATTGTTGGATATATGTATGCCCTAGAGTCCATTATTTGATAGTGGATTCTTGGATATGTATATATATACATAGGACTTTCTTGCTCGAATTGATAGTATGCTATCTGGTTACTCATTATCTTAACATGTTCACTTGATTGTGTACACTATTCATTTGATACATGTTGATAAAGCCCTTAGGATATCCGCTTGATTGCCATGATTATGATGCAGATCATACTAGTGGGGCATGAGTGGTCTATAAGCGTATCCTTAAATGTTCATAGTCGTGGGTGTATCGAGACGGGGCATCGATATTCCAGAGTAGACTAGCGTATACGTTTCTTGATCCATTTGATGGGTGATGGATGATCCCATATCTATTGGTGTTTGACATTAAAGATTGTATACGGGTGCTGATTGAATGAATTTCTCGTTGTGTATGGTTTTTGGAAAATTGAATTTAGAAATCACAACCAAAAATATTTTGACCGCAATCAATAACGGTGTCGAATGTAGCGCGTTAGTAAGTGCGGATCGTCCACAGGGAAAGTGTAATCGTTCGTCTTTTGAATTAGATGAATTGAAAATTTAAGGAAAAGAAAAGAAAACAATTCATGATTTGTAATTGCAATTTAAGAAAGAGAAAATCTAGATCTAAGAAAGCATTAAAATCAAGAAGTGGTAATTTGTGATGATTTTTCCAACCAGATATCAAGAATCGAAGTGTAGCTCGTAGGAATCGATCGGATCTATAGATGTGATGAGATCTAAAGATTTCATGTTCTTATCCTTTAACGAATTGATACTAGATCGATGACGATTCGTCGAGGTTAAGGATCTTGCGAAGAAGCTAGGGTTTCCTCGTCTTATCCTTTATCCTTTCGATGAATCTCATTCAAATCCTAGGTTCTAGTTAATCAAATGATCAATCGTTGTTCCCTAGTTTTGGGTGAACACAATCAAGAGAGGATCATCCCGAAACTAAGTCATCGATCATTTAATTCACAAGAATTTACAATCATTATAGGATTTAAGAATTGTAAAAAGATCTAAATCATCATCATTCTATTGATCGTCTCGACTCCTTTACGAGCGGAGTTTTACTCAAACATCACAACAAGAACTACAATTACAAATTGAGATCGAATCATGATGCAAGAATTTAAAGAAAGCAAGATTAAAGAATTTCACCTTTTATTTATATCAACAATTTCGTTACAATCGCTCAAGAACTACAAGCGGAAGAACTCGATCGTCGATTTGGCTTTGCTCGTCTCCTTGAGTCGTGGATCGGCTTGGATCACTTGCCCGATTGAAGATCGGCTCCGCTCCTAAAAGGTTGAAGGCTTCTTGCTTGATTTGGTACTCGGGATCTTGAATTTGGATTGGAATTAGGGTTAGGGTTTCACACAAGTTGTGTCACTCAACTTGTGGATGGAAGATTAAGAGAGATGTTGAAGAATGAGGAAGAATTGATTAACTAAAGAACAACCACAACCCTAGATCTAGGCTCCTTTTTATAAACCATCAAAATCCTAGATCTAGGATTTGAATTTTGAATTTCCCTCCAAAAGTTTGTTGAAGAGATTTGAATTTCCCTCCAAAAGTTTGTTGAGGAGAAGCTTCTAGATGTGATTAGTTAGGAGGGAGCTTCTAGAAATAGTTTGTTAGGAGCTTTATCAAGATTAGCTTAATTAATCATCTTTGCTGATCTGGAAGAAGTTTCGAGAATTCTCTGAAATTTGAAGCATGTTTCTGAGCTGTAGCCACTGAGATAGGAATAATGAAGCAAAATTGGAGTGCTGACGTGGCAATACCGCCGCGGATCCGCGGCGTAAGCAGGCTCCCGCCGCGGATCCGCGGCTCTTTGGAGGCCTTACGGCTTGCAACTTCTGGTGCTGCTTTGGGCTGATGTTTGGGGCTTTTTATGATATGTTGAATATTGTAATTCCTTCTGTATTGCTACCAGCTCTCAGGTCTTTGAGTTGGCGTAATGTTTGATCAGCAAAATGACAATTTTGGCCTTTCTTCTGGAATTTCCTGCACAATTTCTCGAGACAAGTGTTGCGCAATATAGGGATGATGCGATGCCATGAAATACAGTCAATTCCCTCAGAAATGTCGGTTTTAGAGTATAATACATGCAATCTGGTATTTCAGGATTGTTTTTCTAATATGTGGAATATGCAAACCGAACACCTCTAGATGAATGCAAAAGATAGGGAAATTGACGTGTTAAAAATACATTATTTTCGACTGATCAAATTCCCCCAAACTTATTTTCGGTCGTCTCGAGCGAACTGTTTTATTAAAAAGAGAAGGAAAAAATAAAGAAAAAGAAAAACTAACTAGCACACTTTCGTAGGCAACACGATTGCACTGAGCACAGGCAACAAGCCTTTAAACCTCTAGGTGTCCCTAGTAGGAGGAGTGTTGTCTCCTGAGGGTTTTCAGCGGATTGCACCCACAAAATCCAATAATAAAAAGAAGATCATGAATATTACATTTAAAGAACAGAATTGTAAAAGAAAAGCCTTGAAAATTAGGGTTTCCAACTAAGCTAGCTTTTCGGTTGTCATGAGCCCTATCTTAATGGTCATGAAAAGATGTCAGAAATCACGTCCTCCCTCAATAAAACATCGTCTTATTCTTCATTCCTATCTTTCTTCCAAATATCGATCATATCACCCTGTGTGTGTGTAAAGGACATCCCTACACCCGGAGAATTCAATTCAAGCTATCATACTCTTGTCCATCAGCCTCAGTACTTTTTAATTAATGAATATTTAGACGAATTTGCTCACATACTTTCATGCAACCGTTAATACTTCTTGAGGTACTAACCGACCGATTACTCATATGTTTGCTTATTTGGTGTATTTTTCTCGTCTTGCATCACCTTAGGCATAGCAGTGACTCCCAGACCAGTTGGCCTTAGGGCACTAGGTGAAGAGGCACCCTCGCTATATATTTTTTTATTGCCCTTGGCGATAACAAAACCAGTGTCCATTTTTCTCACCACTTTATATATTTTTTTATTCACTTTTTTTTTTATTTCCTTCATACATTGGCTTTAAGACAAGAGCATTTCAAGGTATCCTCTACTATCCCAGACTTCAAGACGTGTGTAAGTGCGAATAGCAGGGTATCAATGTTCAAAATGTTTGGCTTCCAGAATAGAAACTATTTTTCAAACTTATTTTTATCCTCAGATTAGTGACTTCCTTCATCTTACTAACCCTTGGGACAACGGCTCATAACTACTTATTACTAGTTCGTATAAGAAAACTTCTAATTTTCTTGGTTTTCTTAAATTTTTCTAATCTCATGGATGTAATTTTTCACTATCTAATCTTTTATTATCTTATTTATGTACAAAAATATTTTTTATCTTTTGAATTTTTTTTAAATTTTTATATGTTTTCAAAAAATGTTTTGTGCTTATGCAAAGTATGATGCAAATGATGCGAAAATAAGCACAAACTTCCCCCAAACTTGTTTTCAACAGTGTCCTCACTGTTGCCATCTGCTAAATCTCGAAAAACCTGTAAGCCTGGGAGGAATTTATTAGTGGGGGCAAAATATTTAAGTGAAGAACCTCCCCCAAACTCATTTTTGGCTCAAAATTTTATAAAAATTTTCTTTTTCAAGAGCCCGATTATACCCCCCCCAAACTTAAGCAATGTTAATCTTTGAAAATCACATGAGGGGGTCAAAAATCATTGGTCGATGCCAAGCTTTGCAAAGACCGAATGTCAACACCAACCATTCAAAAATTTTATCAATGCAGTGCTCTGGTTGGTGGAAGAAGAAGTGGGGAAAGGTTAAGTGGTGGAAGAGAGTGTGTGCGCGTCTCATTTTAGAGAGACGATGCAGTGAATGTGATGGATTACTCGCATTCTTTTTACAGTTCAGAAGAAGGGGTGGAGGTTCAATTTCATTGAGTGGGACATGATTCATCTCTGTAAGTCCACGTTGCGACCCCCGGTTCTTGCGGGGAGGCGGAAACGGTATAAAAATCAAATTTTTAGCGCATGGAGCAACATGGACTAACAAAGTCGGGATCTTTTCCTAAACTATAACTAGCAAACAAGCTAAAGAGAGTTAGCTACTCGGAAAGATGGTTATACCTAAACTTGAACTCCTTCTTCTTCAAACTTTGTAGAGGTTGATGGTTCTTTCCTCGTCGCCTTCTTCCGTCGAAGATGGATCTACCTGAGGGTTCAACCTTCGGGCTCTTCCTCGAACTTTGAGTGAACTAGAATCTCCGGCTTTCTAAACCCTTGATCCTAGAGTGAGTAGAGAGTGTCTAGGGGTTGTTTTCTTTTCAAGGTGAGGGATTCTCAACACATGAGAAGGAATCACCTTGAGCTTGAGGAAGAAGAAGATGAAGTGAGGAGAGAGAATGATTATGATAGAATGAGCTCTTTTCTTTTGCAACCATAACATAAAAGAAAAGGAATTATCAAATTAATAATAATAAATCAAAAATGAAATAGTTGATGGTTGTATTTGGAATGACCACTATCATAACTTTCAATAAATGAGTGTAAGCATGAATCAAGGAGAATCCTTTCAAAGCATGATGGTGGTCAACATTCAACCATGGTCAACAAGTCAACCATGGTCAACAAGTCAACAAAATCAACCATAACAATATTTCATTTAATTACTATTATTAATTGATATTTCATAAATCTATTAGGGTTTGGAAAATGACGACTGTCAACTGTGCAAACGCACCCGTTCCGAAACCCTAATGAAATACTTCATCCTCCGCCTCAAGCAACTGTGCATACACACCTGCATTCTCGTTCTGAGGAACAAGAATACCGAGATATAAAAGCAACCCCAAAACATATACCAGCATCTGGCTCAAACCAGAGCCAGCCAGTAAAATCCGTCCGGACTCCAAACGTGCACAAATGCGCGAATGAGAACGAACCCTGTCGCAAAACCATGCGACCTCTACTCTGTTTTGCCCAGAGGCGAATACCCTCTGTGTGGGACTCTAAAGACTCGACACTACGCTGGCAGTGGGTTTAACCACAGACCGCAAGCGGCACTAGCTGTGCGTAACGGTCCCCAGGTAGATGCCGACAAGAAGGCTGACGAGGTAAACCCCATCTGAACTCCTACTGAGTCTGAATGTGACATTCTCCGTACAGTCCGGTCTGTTCGTCTGATACATCGCATGTCGGGCCTAGGGGGCGGTAAAACGTCAGTCCCCCAATAGCGGTACAAGTCGTGTCGGAGTGAAGCCCAAAACACCCTGAGATAATACTGGGAGCCTACCAGTATATCTCGCTTGCCCTGGCCAGGGACTACTCGTGTAATGGCTCTCCTAGACACAGCGCGATATCAACCCCCAATACTGGGAGAGACGAATCCTGTCTAACCGTCACTGCCTCCAAGTGCTTCGGGACTGCACCCAACCACTACCTGTTTGCACGACTCCTTTGAGTCGTGGTAGGGTAGTGATCAAAGTGCAGTGGGAACACACTCGAGGCGAAGTGCCAGTGTCAAGTCAGCGGACTAAGCTGTACTCATGTCACCTGGGAACTGATAACTGACGATAGGTATAATACCAACCTTTCAGTTCCCGACGAGTCCTGTCCAGTGTACCCGTAACCTAACGAGCACCCGTATACTATCTCCAGTACGACGTACTGATGGCTGTGGGACAGACCATCTCCCACACTGGGATGAGAAGCGCATACGCTAGTCTACTCCGGAGTATCGATGCCCTGTCTCGATAGTCCTGCGACTAGGGACCTGTATAAGGATGTGCTTATAGATTACCCAGCCCCCACTAGTGTGACTGCCATCACAACGCTGGTAATCAAGCAAAAATCCTAAGGGCTCCACTAATGCGTATAGGTGATATCGCAAAATAAACACATGTACACATTGAAGTAGAAACAAACCAAGTAGCATACTACTATATTGAGCAAGATTGTTTATACAAGGTGAATATCCCAAGCTTCCATTAAGTAATATACAAACTAGTATGATACAGTAATGGCCTCTAGGGCATATACACTAACAATCTCCCACTTGCACTAAGGCCATGTACTGGCGTATCGAAGACCTATCATCTCGATCAGCCGCTCGAACTGAGTCTGGGGTAGGGCCTTGGTGAATGGATCTGCAGTGTTTTCTTCTGAAGCAACCCTCCGAACCTCGTTCTCCTTGCGATCCACGATCTCCCTGATCAGGTGATACCGCCTCAAGATGTGCCTGGATCTCTGATGGGACCTGGGTTCCTTCGCTAAAGCTATAGCCCCGTTGTTGTCGCAATACAGAGGTATTGGGTCAACAATGGACGGAACCACCTGAAGTTCTTTCAAGAACTTCCTCATCCAGACAGCTTCTTTTGCGGCATCAGATGCAGCGATGTATTCCGCTTCCATAGTCGAGTCTGCAACGGTTTCCTGTTTGGAACTCTTCCAACACACCGCCCCTCCATTGAGGGTAAAGACAAAACCCGACATGGACTTGGAATCATCCTTGTCACTCTGGAAGCTGGAGTCAGCAAAGGCCTCGATCTGGAGGTCTTTTCCGCCATACACCAAGAACATCTCCTTAGTCCTTCTCAGGTACTTGAGAATGTTCTTTACTGCTATCCAGTGTTTCTCCCCAGGGTTTGACTGATACCGGCTTACTACACTCAGTGCATAAGCTACATCCGGTCTGGTACACAACATCGCATACATTATAGAGCCTACCGCAGAAGCGTAGGGTATAATAGACATGCGATCCCTCTCCAAATCAGTCTTGGGAGACATCTCTTTAGAGAGGGTGATCCCGTGACAAGCCGGTAGGTTACCGCGCTTGGAATCTTCCATACTGAATCTTTTCAGCACGGTGTCGATGTACCTGGACTGTGAAAGTCCTAATATCCTCTTGGATCTATCACGATGGATCCGGATCCCCAGGATGTACGAAGCATCACCCATGTCTTTCATGGAGAAGCTTTGTGACAAGAACCCCTTGACAGATTGTAGCATAGGAATGTCATTTCCTATTAAGAGAATGTCATCCACGTATAAAACGAGGAATACTACAGTTCTCGCTACAAATCTACTATAGATGCATGGTTCATCTGGATTTTTGATAAAGCCAAATTCCTTGACCGTCTCATCAAAACAGATGTTCCAACTCCGCGATGCCTGCTTTAGTCCATAGATGGACTTAAGCAACTTGCACACCTTTCCGCTGCTCCCACTCTGAATGAAACCCTCTGGCTGATCCATATAGACACACTCCTCTAAATTTCCATTTAGAAAAGCGGTTTTTACGTCCATTTGCCAAATCTCATAATCGTGGAAGGCAGCAATGGCAAGAAGGATCCGAATGGATTTCAGCATAGCCACTGGAGAAAAGGTTTCGTCATAGTCTAAGCCAGGTCTTTGACGGAAACCCTTTGCTACAAGTCTAGCTTTATAGGTCTCAACCTGTCCATCTACACCAATCTTCATTTGAAGATCCACTTGCATCCTACGGGTTTTACCCCGTCTGGAGCAATGTCCAACGTCCATACTTTGTTGGTGTACATGGACTCCATTTCGGTCCGCATTGCATCCAGCCATTTTACCGAGTCAACGCTCTGAACGGCCTGCTGGAAGTTAGTAGGCTCATCATAATCTATGATGCAATCCTCTCTATCCCCGTCTATGAGAAAACCGTAGTATCTCTAGGGCGGATGAGACTGCCTACTACTCCTGCGGAGCGGCGTAGGAATGTCCTGTTCATTTGAACCCTCTGGTTCTACTAAGCTTTCAGTAATAGTCTGTGGTTCTGGAATTTCTTCCAGTTCTACTGCGCTCCCACTTGATTCTTTTTCTAAGAACTGGTGTTCTAGAAAGTGGGCATGACGAGAAACAAGAACTTTTGGTCCTCTTCGTAGTAGAAGAGATATCCCTTGGAATTCTTTGGATATCCCACAAACTTACACAGTACTGAGCGTGCCTCGAGCTTGTCCGCATGCTGCTTTTTAACAAAAGCTGGACTTCCCCAAGTCTTAATGTGACTGAGATGGGGTCTCTTCCCACACCACATCTTATATGGTGTAGTAGGCACAGTCTTAGTAGGAACTCGGTTCAAAAGGTACGCAGCTGATTCTAGCGCATACCCCCAGAATGATCGCGGTAACTCAGCGTTACTCATCATGGACCATACCATATCCAATAGGGTTCGGTTCCGTCTTTCCGATACACCGTTATGTTGCGGAGTGTATGGAGGAGTAAGCTGAGAGAGAATTCCATTCTCTTTTAAGTAATTCAGGAACTCGGCACTTAAGTATTCTTCACCTCGATCCGATCTTAGAATCTTGATACTTTTGCCGGTCTGTTTTTCCACTTCATTCTTATATTCCTGGAACTTTTCAAAAGCTTCGGACTTATGTTTCATTAAGAAGACATAACCGTATCTTGAAAAATCATCCGTAAAAGTAATGAAGTAAGAATAACCGCTTCGCGCATGTGTAGACATTGGACCGCACACATCGCTGTGTACGAGTCCCAAGAGCTCGCTCGCTCTTACTCCGTGTCCAGTGAACGGAGTCTTTGTCATCTTTCCTTTGAGACAGGATTGACAAGTGGCATATGATTGATATTCGAACGGATCCAAATATCCTTCTGTATGTAACTTAGTCAACCTTCTCTCATTGATGTGACCCAGTCTACAATGCCATAAGAAAGTCTGATTGATATCTGGAGACTTTCTTTTGTGTGTATTCTGGACATTGAAAATCTGTGGTTGGTTTAATACGTATATACCATTGCTCAGTGTACCTGACCCAATCAGAACTTGATTAAGGTGAATGTTTACAACATTACTTACAAACACAAATTCATAACCTTCTTTAGAAACCAAAGATACAGAAATGATATTACAAGTTGCGTTGGGTACAAAAAAGTAATTACGCAAAACCAAAACATGCCTATCTGACATTCCCAGGTGATAGTCCCCCACGGCTTTAGCATCCATGCTAGCTCCGTTCGCAACTCTGAGGGTCATGTCACCTGCCTTCAAAAACCTACGGTTTCTCAACGCCTGCAAAGAATTACAGATATGAGATCCTGATCCGGTATCCAATACCCAGGAAGTAGAGTTTATAGAAAGACAGTTCTCAATAACATACACACCTAAAGCTGAAGCCGCAACCTGCTTCAGTTCCTGTGTCCTGGCCTTCCAAGCCCTGCAATCCTTTTTCCAGTGTCCACTCTTGTGACAATAGAAGCATTCCTTTTTACCAACAAGCTTCCCCGCAATCTTTGTTGTCTTTTCCTTTCCCTTCGTACCCACTTTACTAACATCGCCTCTTGGTTTGGCGGGGGCTTTCTTCCTCTTTCCCTTGGCTTTCGCCTTGGACCTAGAGGAGGAAGATCCTCCTACAAACAAAGCGGGTGTTTCCCTACCCTTCTGTAGGGTGCCCTCTGCGCTCCTCAGCATATTGAGGAGTTCTGAAAGTTCAACTTCCTTTTCTTGTAAGTTGAAGTTCAGTATAAACTGGGCGTAAGTGGATGGAAGGGACTGGAGAATTAAATCTGTATAGAGTTCACTGTCCAACGTGGTCCCAAGTTCCGCGAGCTCCTCAGTGTAGCCAATCATCTTAAGCACGTGGTCCGCTACCGATGATCCGACGGCCAACTTTGTCGAAAATAACTTCTTCGACACTTAGTATCTTGCGATACGAGACTGCTTTCCATACAGTTCTTTTGTATGGAGAAATATGGACTCCAAGTCCATATTCTCGTGCCTCCTCTGGTGATCGTTGTCCATAGAGGCAAGCACGAGGCACCTGGCCTTCGCGCAATCAATCTCCCAAGTCTTACGGATTTCCTTATCCGCGACGCTGGAGGTGGGACCTGGGACGGGGGGAGCTTTGGTGGTAAGAAGGTACCCCAGCTTGTCGTAAGTGATTGCCATTTTGACATTCCTGAGCCAATCTTTGTAGTTTGGCCCTGTCAGTATGTTTTTATCTAGAAGTAACTTAAGTCCAGTCATTTCGATTTGGTCGCTGCAGGGGGAGAGAAGAAACACTTAGCACGATGCTCTTGCAAGTTTAGAATGGTTTTTAATTTGTCTAAACAGGATGGCTCCCACTGTCTCTCGAATCCCTCCTCAAACCACAAAGGAAGAATTAGTCGGGATCAATCCCACCGCACAATACTTGCTTAACCGTTCAGCCAGGCCAGTGTCGGTACTTCGAGGGAGGTTTTCCAACGCTTTCGCGAAGTTCCTTAATTTAAGAACCTCTTTTCCCTGGGGGCGTAGCCCCGCTAACACCTTTCTAGGCACCTACTAGGTTTATAGCATTGATCGTTTAGTGAGAAATTTCCCGAGGAGTAGCATATACTCAAAGTAGGATCGGGATCCAAATATCATCGCGTGACGAAAATGAAGGAATCCTACCATAATCATCACACTCCAAATGGTATGCAAATCTAGCAAGTTTCAGTACTTATGAAACTCCCGATGTGGATTTTTGCCCCATGCTCTTATGACCTTGACTTTGGCCAAAATATCATAAGTCACATGTCAAGTTCTACCCGTCACTTTCCAGGTTAATTTGGATCCATCCGTACATACCCTTGACTTTGGCCAAAATGGCAGCACGACTGTCCCAAACCAACGCATCTATCTATGCTACACATGAACACCCAATAGCTACCAATCACTATGCCTTGACTTTGGCCAAAATACACAGCTTGAATACTATTGCCTATTCATGCGAAACGACGGAGGGCTACGAATGGTTTTGGTAAAACCGTGAACGTAGTGAACTTGATATAATCGATGGAACGAGATAGCTTTTAGAAGGAGTGGCTCAAGCTCCGCATTTAAAAGTTAGTTTTGAAAAGAACCGAGTGGTTTTTCGAAAGTGTTCCAACGATTTTAACTTGGTTTATTATCTTGCATTAGTTCTTTTAATGCGTGATATTCTTGCATTAGTTCTTTTAATGCGTCCCATGATTTAATCCTACCATTGCAGAAAACAACCAAAATATGATGTACGCTTATGCCATTCGCATTCGCCACGGGGTCCCGTCATCACTCGTTAGGTTACTTAACTAACGACAGAGCGGGGGCTGGGCTAGCGCGGCTGTAAAACATAAGCAACGCCTAAATATAAAGCAATGATAGACATTACAGATCACAGATGAATACATTGGATATACTAGCAATCCGCAATCCGTTCGAGCCTGCAACGAAAAGCGGATTACACGGTCGCGGTGAATAGCAAATACCCCACCCAAGACCCCTACGGGTGCGGCAAACTACCCGCCAAGAACCCGGTAGTTTGTGCACCCCTTCATGGGTCTATCCTAGAAGCAAAAACAGTAAAAAGAATTACACAATGACGGCTACAACCCCGACCCGGTTGTGCGGCCATACAAATAATATTATTACATCAATTTACATTTACAAATGAATGAAAGAAAAACAAAAGCTCATCTCACATCCACCCCGGCTATTCACCCGCGACAGTCCAACACATTCATATACACATTCCAATATCAAACACAGATCACAGAGATGTATAACCCCGACTAATCGACTTATAGCGATTAGCCGACGTTCAATACATGCAAACATCACAGATATAACCATCATAGTTAAAGTGCAGTGAAGTTCGGAAAAAATACGGAATTATAGGACCCCAAAAGTAAATTTCAGTTCTGGAAAATCTGGGCACATATAATATATCTTAAAAATCCCAAAATCCTACCAGAAGAACACTGCATTAAAAACGATCACAAGAGGAAACAAAACGGCGGCGGTTCCGCGGCCTAAGCCACCTATTGCCGCGGAACCGCGGCGCTTTAAGGGAATCATGCGATTGTTTTTCTTGGGTGTTCTCACAAAACCCTGAGCCGATTTTAGGTGTATAACAAATCTTGTTTTGACCAGAAAATTTTTTAACAGAAACTAGGGTTTTGTAAAAGTTTGGTTTTTGGATTTTTACGGTTCCGAACTTCGTTACACTTCACTACCAAGCTAGTTTAAGTTTAGTTAGGCTCTGATACCACTGTAAGTCCACGTTGCGACCCCCGGCTCTTGCGGGGAGGCGGAAACGGTATAAAAATCAAATTTTTAGCGCATGGGGCAACATGGACTAACAAAGTCGGGATCTTTTCCTAAACTATAACTAGCAAACAAGCTGAAGAGAGTTAGCTACTCGGAAAGATGGTTAAACCTAAACTTGAACTCCTTCTTCAAACTTTGTAGAGGTTGATGGTTCTTTCCTCGTCGCCTTCTTCCGTCGAAGATGGATCCACCTGAGGGTTCAACCTTCGGGCTCTTCCTCGAACTTTGAGTGAACTAGAATCTCCGGCTTGCTAAACCCTTGATCCTAGAGTGAGTAGAGAGTGTCTAGGGGTTGTTTTCTTTTCAAGGTGAGGGATTCTCAACACATGAGAAGGAATCACCTTGAGCTTGAGGAAGAAGAAGATGAAGTGAGGAGAGAGAATGATTATGATAGAATGAGCTCTTTTCTTTTGCAACCATAACATAAAAGAAAAGGAATTATCAAATTAATAATAATAAATCAAAAATGAAATAGTTGATGGTTGTATTTGGAAAGACCACTATCATAACTTTCAATAAATGAGTGTAAGCATGAATCAAGGAGAATCCTTTCAAAGCATGATGGTGGTCAACATTCAACCATGGTCAACAAGTCAACCATGGTCAACAAGTCAACAAAATCAACCATAACAATATTTCATTTAATTACTATTATTAATTGATATTTCATAAATCTATTAGGGTTTGGAAAATGACGACTGTCAACTGTGCAAACGCACCCGTTCCGAAACCCTAATGAAATACCTCATCCTCCGCCTCAAGCAACTGTGCATACACACCTGCATTCTCGTTCCGAGGAACAAGAATACCGAGATATAAAAGCAACCCCAAAACATATACCAGCATCTGGCTCAAACCAGAGCCAGCCAGTAAAATCCGTCCGGACTCCAAACGTGCACAAGTGCGCGGATGAGAACGAACCCTGTCGCAAAACCATGCGACCTCTACTCTGTTTTGCCCAGAGGCGAATACCCTCTGTGTGGGACTCTAAAGACTCGACACTACGCTGGCAGTGGGTTTAACCACAGACCGCAAGCGGCACTAGCTGTGCGTAACGGTCCCCAGGTAGATGCCGACAAGAAGGCTGACGAGGTGAACCCCATCTGAACTCCTACTGAGTCTGAATGTGACATTCTCCGTACAGTCCGGTCTGTTCGTCTGATACATCGCATGTCGGGCCTAGGGGGCGGTAAAACGTCAGTCCCCCAATAGCGGTACAAGTCGTGTCGGAGTGAAGCCCAAAACACCCTGAGATAATACTGGGAGCCTACCAGTATATCTCGCTTGCCCTGGCCAGGGACTACTCGTGTAATGGCTCTCCTAGACACAGCGCGATGTCAACCCCCAATACCGGGAGAGACGAATCCTGTCTAACCGTCACTGCCTCCAAGTGCTTCGGGACTGCACCCAACCACTACCTGTTTGCACGACTCCTTTGAGCCGTGGTAGGGTAGTGATCAAAGTGCAGTGGGAACATACTCGAGGCGAAGTGCCAGTGTCAAGTCAGCGGACTAAGCTGTACTCATGTCACCTGGGAACTGATAACTGACGATAGGTATAATACCAACCTTTCAGTTCCCGACGAGTCCTGTCCAGTGTACCCGTAACCTAACGAGCACCCGTATACTATCTCCAGTACGACGTTCTGATGGCTGTGGGACAGACCATCTCCTACACTGGGATGAGAAGCGCATACGCTAGTCTACTCCGGAGTATCGATGCCCTGTCTCGATAGTCCTGCGACTAGGGACCTGTATAAGGATGTGCTTATAGATTACCCAGCCCCCACTAGTGTGACTGCCATCACAACGCTGGTAATCAAGCAAAAATCCTAAGGGCTCCACTAATGCGTATAGGTGATATCGCAAAATAAACACATGTACACATTGAAGTAGAAACAAACCAAGTAGCATACTACTATATTGAGCAAGATTGTTTATACAAGGTGAATATCCCAAGCTTCCATTAAGTAATATACAAACTAGTATGATACAGTAATGGCCTCTAGGGCATATACACTAACAATCTCAACACCCGTGTCATTCAAAAATGCGAGTTCATCAGCGAAGATTTCCTCAAAAGTTCCATCAATACCCTGATGAATAATGTCGTCACAAAGTGCGGGGTGATCTTCAGACTCTAAAAGCAGTTCATAATCAGTGTTAGTTGTTGACCCGAACATCTCGGTGGGAGATTCCGTATGTGTATGATATATAGTTGGGTCAAACAACAACGTATGAAAAGAGTCAAGATCAGTATCAGGAGGATCATCAAATTCGCTGCTGTCGACATCCATTAAGTCGACAGAACAGACCTGAGCAGTAGGCTCGGAGGGTACACTTCCCAACTTGTAAATGTTTAGCTTAATTGACCTATTCCTGAAAGATAGGGTCATAGAACCATTACGATAGTTGATGATAGCGTTGGAAGTGGCCAAAAAGGGACGACCTAAAATCACCGGAATTTGATTCCGTGGGTTCGCTATAGGCTGTGTATCAAGTACAATAAAATCCACAGGGAATATAAATTCCCCCATTTTTATCAACACATCCTCTAGTTCACCCTTAGGTTTGGTGATTGATCGGTCAGCCATCTGGAGAGTGCAATGGGTTGGCTTCAACTCTCCGATCCTTAACTGCTCATAGACTGAGTAAGGAAGCAAGTTAACACTAGCGCCAAGGTCTAGCAGAGCACGGTTAATGTGTTTTTCTTCAATAGAAATGGAAATAGTAGGATATCCAGGATCCTTACGTTTCCTCGGTAATTGTTGGGGGAAAGCCGTGTCTACAGTCTTTGCCATGAATATCTTCTTGGGCACTTGAGTCTTCCTCTTCCTAGTGCACAAGTTCTTAAGAGTTTTCGCAGAGGACGGAACTTGTTGGATGGCATCTAGGAGAGGGATGTTGATGTTAACTTGCTTAAAAATGTCCATAATCTTCTCCATATGTGGACTCGGTGTGTTAGCCCTTAACCGATTAGGATAAGGTGCTTTAGCAATAAGTGCTGGGTCCATCATAGGAGAAGGAAGTATGTGTGGACCCGATCCCAAAATAGAAGTGGGGATCGTCTGTGGAGGAGTAGAAGAGGTGGGCTGAGGTGGCGAGCCTTTTGGAAAACGAAGAATAGGCTCGCAAGAAGGTGGTGGGGTAGAAGAACTGGGGTCAGAATTAGAAGTGTGTGTGTGAGGAAAGGTCTCAGCCGGGGTGTTATTGATTGATTTATCAATATCATCAAACTCTTCCCCAACGTGGTTGTCAAGCACTCTTCCAGATCTCAACGTGATTGCATCCACATGATGTGAACAGCCAGGATTGGGTAAAGGTTGAGCTGGAAGTTTTCATTTCTCTCTTGCACGCATTTCGGCTTTTAGTTGTGCAATTTGTTCTTCCATCGATTTGATGTTCTCATTTTGAGAGACAACGATCTCCATCAAATTCTCGACGGAAGATTGCAAACTTGCCGTCCCTTGGATGGATTGTTTCATGAAAGTATCCAAGGTTTGTGCTAGTGCAGAGGTATTATCTGTACCGGTCAATTGCAAAGAGTTTTCATGTGGTGCAAAAGTGTTGGCCGGATTTTGGAAGTTTTGTGATTGGTAGGGGTGCTGACACAATTGAAGTGGTGGTTGCTGTTGTGGTGGAGGGACCCTTTGGAAATTGTGTTGGGTTGGAACCGTGTTTTGAGATTGTGATTGGTTCCATGCAAAGTTAGGGTGATTCCTCCAACCCTGATTAGATGTGGAAGAAAATGGGTCGTTTCTAGGTCTTTGTTGGTAAGAAGAATTGATATGCTCATGACCTTGAAACGGACAATTTTGTGGACATTCTTCCGTGAGATGTGATGGATCAGAACAGCATCCACATACAGTTTTGGAGAGTGACATTTGATTTAGGGCGGCAGCTAAAAATTGGTTTTCCATAGTCTCGAGTTTCTTGTGTATAGCTGCAATGTCAGCTCTAACTCCTATGGAAATATCATTGCCATCCCTAGACGATTGACTCACACCCTTCCACTGTAAAGATTTTTCAGCGAAATCTTCTAGAAATTTCCAGGCTTCCCCATCATCTTTGGTCATGAAGTTGCCTTAACACATGGATTCAAGGGTCTGTCTTGTGTTAGGATTAATGCCCACATAAATGATTCGGCACAGATCCCATCTGGGATTCCGTGATGTGGACATTGAACTAACAGATCCTTAAAGCGTTCAAGACATTTTGAGAATGTTTCATTTGGAAGCTGGGTGAATTGATTTATTTCGCTGCGGACTTGAGCTGTTTTGTGATGTGGGTAAAATTTCTTAAGGAATGCTTTGACGAATTCTTCCCAATTTGAAATGGAATGTGCGGTAGTGTTATATAGCCACTTCTCGGCTAAATCGCACAAAGTGAATGGGAGAAGACGTAGACGCATAGCATCCATAGACAGCTGTGAGGTACCCATCAGTGCGCATACATTTTCAAATTTCGTGATAAACACGTATGCGTCTTCAGACTCGAGACCGTGAAATTTTGGTAGAAGGTTGATGTATTGGGGATTTATTTGAAAATTGTCCCCGTTGGCTGGTGGAATGGAAAGACAGGTGGAAAGGGGACCTTGTGTAGGATAGCACCTCTCTTGGAGAGAGATGCGAGGTGGATTCTGCGCACCAACGGACGGCGGCAGAGTAGTGGTAAAGAAATTCGATGGAGAAGGATCCATCGGTGTGGGTGTGGTGGTGGGAAAAGAAAGGGTAAATTTAGAAATACCGACTTTTGGGTCGATCGAAAGGACGCGGACTAAACAGGCACTAGAATCCTGTTGTCCAGCCTATCTTGCACTAAAAAGGGTTAGTACAAGTGGCAGCATGATTTTTATAATTAGGGGAAATGAATATGATTGGTGTTTGTTTTGAAAAATGGACGGATTTTTGAAAAAATGATGCAACACAACAAATGCAACACCCAAAACCCTAAAATCTAGTGGTCACCTAGGTCCGGCTCTAGACCGCTCCTAACTGCCAAAAGACAAGTCGCAGGATAGAATCCTCCACTGCCTTTTTGTCCCCCTGTGGCCAGGTAAGTGCCAGGTAAGTGGGAAGGTACTCCACTACGTAAGTAGTGGGCCTAATTAATAACCACTAGCCTTCGACACACTTACCTTAGACACCACAAGAAAACGCGGATAAGCAATGAATTACCCACGGCCTTCTTCTATCCTAAGTGAGCGCGACGGTCCTCAGAGTCATCTCTAGATCTTTTTTTAGTTAATGAGGGTAAATGCGGATGCAAGTTTGTGATTTTTGGGGTTTAGGAAGAGTAATGAACTCCCCACCTAATCTGGATTTGGTCGTGCCCCTTAAATTCCGTATTAATTATGCAAACAACCAAAAATCAAAACACGCACAATTTATTTTTCTTTTTGCGGCACTGAGATTTATTTGCAAAGAAACCTGCACAAAATGTTAATTGGAGCAGATGAGGGGAGAGATAAGAAAGTTAGGGACTCACAGAGGAAAACTGGTGCAGTGAATCAGCAATCTTGCCGCGGAACCGCCGTAGGAGGGGGGTATTTGCCGCGGGATCGCGGTTGGATGGTGGGATCTTTGCTCACAATTTCTTGATACTGTTCCAATTGAACTCCTCAGCTCTCTGGAAATTTCAGAATTTTTTTTCTCCAGCTCCAATGATTCCAGATTTCCTCGCAATCAAATCACAACAACACGTATTAGTGTTCGCGTGAATTTTGATCTAAAAATTGTAATGGAATAAACTTTTCAACTCAAATTTCAAAATACGAACAATTAGCGCACTATCCCCGGCAACGGCGCCATTTGATTGAATTGAAATTCTTGTTGTGTGTCTATCACTCAAATGATCCCCGGCAACGGCGCCATTTGATTGAATGAATTTCTCGTTGTGTATGATTTTTGGAAAATTGAATTTAGAAATCACAACCAAAAATATTTTGACCGCAATCAATAACGGTGTCGAATGTAGCGCGTTAGTAAGTGCGGATCGTCCACAGGGAAAGTGTAATCGTTCGTCTTTTGAATTAGATGAATTGAAAATTTAAGGAAAAGAAAAGAAAACAATTCATGATTTGTAATTGCAATTCAAGAAAGAGAAAATCTAGATCTAAGAAAGCATTAAAATCAAGAAGTGGTAATTTGTGATGATTTTTCCAACCAAATATCAAGAATCGAAGTGTAGCTCGTAGGAATCGATCGGATCTATAGATGTGATGAGATCTAAAGATTTCATGTTCTTATCCTTTAACGAATTGATACTAGATCGATGACGATTCGTCGAGGTTAAGGATCTTGTGAAGAAGCTAGGGTTTCCTCGTCTTATCCTTTATCCTTTCGATGAATCTCATTCAAATCCTAGCTTCTAGTTAATCAAATGATCAATCGTTGTTCCCTAGTTTTGAGTGAACACAATCAAGAGAGGATCATCCCGAAACTAGATCATCGATCATTTGATTCACAAGAATTTACAATCGTTATACGATTTAAGAATTGTAAAAAGATCTAAATCATCATCATTCTATTGATCGTCTCGACTCCTTTACGAGCGGAGTTTTACTCAAACATCACAACAAGAACTACAATTACAAATTGAGATCGAATCATGATGCAAGAATTTAAAGAAAGCAAGATTAAAGAATTTCACCTTTTATTTATATCAACAATTTCATTACAATCGCTTAAGAACTACAAGAGGAAGAACTCGATCGTCGATTTGGCTTCGCTCGTCTCCTTGAGTCGCGGATCGGCTTGGATCACTTGCCCGATTGAAGATCGGCTCCGCTCCTAAAAGGTTGAAGGCTTCTTGCTTGATTTGGTACTCGGGATCTTGAATTTGGATTGGAATTAGGGTTAGGGTTTCACACAAGTTGTGTCACTCAACTTGTGGATGGAAGATTAAGAGAGATGTTGAAGAATCAGGAAGAATTGATTAACTAATGAACAACCAAAACCCTAGATCTAGGCTCCTTTTTATAAACCATCAAAACCCTAGATCTAGGATTTGAATTTTGAATTTCCCTCCAAAAGTTTGTTGAAGAGATTTGAATTTCCCTCCAAAAGTTTGTTGAGGAGAAGCTTCTAGATGTGATTAGTTAGGAGGGAGCTTCTAGAAATAGTTTGTTAGGAGCTTAATCAAGATTAGCTTAATTAATCATCTTTGCTGATCTGGAAGAAGTTTCGAGAATTCTCTGGAATTTGAAGCATGTTTCTGAGCTATAGCCACTGAGATAGGAATAATGAAGCAAAATTGGAGTGCTGACATGGCAATACCGCCGCGGATCCGCGGCGCAAGCAGGCTCCCGCCGCGGATCCGCGGCTCTTTGGATGCCTTAGGGCTTGCAACTTCTGGTGCTGCTTTGGGCTGATGTTTGGGGATTTTTATGATATGTTGAATATTGTAATTCCTTCTGTATTGCTACCAGCTCTCAGGTCTTTGAGTTGGCGTAATGTTTGATCAGCAAAATGACAATTTTGGCCTTTCTTCTGGAATTTCCTGCACAATTTCTCGAGACAAGTGTTGCGCAATATAGGGATGATGCGATGCCATGAAATACAGTCAATTCCCCCAGAAATGTCGGTTTTAGAGTATAATACATGCAATCTGGTATTTCAGGATTGTTTTGCTAATATGTGAAATATGCAAACCGAACACCTCTAGATGAATGCAAAAGATAGGGAAATTGACGTGTTAAAAATACATTATTTTTGACTGATCAGGTGCTCAGTGGAGATTGGGTACATTGAACGGACTCGCTGAGAACACCTATATGGTATTATATCTATCGTCGGATATCAGTTCTCAGGTGACACTTGTACAGATTAATATGTAGACCCGAGATTGTCATAGAGTCTTATGTGTTCTCCTACAGTGCTTTGATTTCCACCCTACCATGGCTCTACTGAGTCATGAAAACAGGTGGTTTTTGGGTACAGTCCCGCGACACATGGAGGCAATGAGCGATAGGAGGGGTTTTGTCTCTCCCGGTATTGGGGGTTGGTGTTGTACTATACGCGATTGGCTATAACTGAAAGTCCTTGGTCAGGGTTGATGAGATTTACTGATAAGTGTTATCAGTAGTTTCTCGATCTGTTATAGACCATACATTGGCATGACTTATTGAGTTATTGGGGTCGACGATACCATCCGTAGACTTGATATGCAACATATCTGACGAAGAGGCCGGACTGTACGGTAAGTGTTGTTGGTTGGTTCTATGAGAGTTTGGACAAGTTCGCTTGTTGATCTTCTGTTCGCTTAATACCCGGGAGCCGTTACGTGCAGCTATTACCGCTGACGGTTTGTGGGTATCTGATATGATCACTACCTACTGCTAGCGTATTGACGAGTCTTAGAGTCCCACAAAGAGGTTTTCGAGCTCAGGCGAAACGAAGTGGGGCATATAGAGATATGTGCCGGAGCTTGATTAAATACGAGTATATGATACCGTATTTTAATCCGGCGTTTTCTATTGTTCGGCTCGTATGTGATATGACCGGATTATTAAATCAAGTGTTGATTTAATATAAAGTGACCATTAGATCATTATTAATTCCTTTCTTTATTTGTATGCATGTATATATGTATGCTTATATGGATATGTATGCATACATACATGTATACATGTGTCATGGTTGATGATACATTGGAGATGGGTATGCTCGACTCACATGGAAACATTTGTGATATTTTATATATTAAGTTAATAGAAATTAGATATTAATCCATGGTTGATATTTAGTTTCTACACACTTCTTATAAATATCTTTGTAACCATGGTTTGATTTCTAATCCTCCACTAACTGAATTACTAAAATATCTAGATATTTTCATGCCATAGTTAAGAGTGAGTGTGACTCTCTCATTATGATTATTCTTGTGCTTATCTTTTCTTAAGCTCAAGCTTAGCTATTTCCATCTCCTTCTTCCTCAAAGCTCTCTACCATTTTCTAGTGAGTAAAGAGAAAGAAAAAGAAAGGATTTTTAGTGAGAAATATACCCACTTCATGAATCTATACTAGTCTAGCCCACTTGTATAGGTTGTTTGCATCACTTCCACTTAGGTTAAGTGAAGTAAGGAGCTTGAGTGAAAAGAACTCCGAGGTGGATCATCGTGGACTTCGAAGGTTTCAAGTGGACGTGTTCAAACTTCGAGTGGAATCAAGGAGTCAAGGACATCTACACGGAGCTAAAGACAAGGAGGAGAGGTCTACAAAGGTTGTATTTCTTTTCTCTTAGTATTAGACACTTACTAGTATATGATACTTTTTAGTTAAACCCTAATCCTCTAGTTCGATTCTCGGTTTGAGTTGATTAGCACTCTAGATTTTTAAAAAATTGCATACTTGATGCTTGTTAAAACCTAGTGAGGGTGCTAAGCAACTCCAACATATATTTTTTTTAAATACGAGTTTTCGGAAAATTTAGGGTATTTTAGTGAATACGATTGGAGAAAACTTTAGGGTATTTTCATGAAATAAGGGTCCATGAAACATTAAGGTATTTTCACGAACTACAGTTTTTAGGAAACATTACGGTAGTTTAACATAAAGATCACATTATAAATATAAAAGCATTTTAGTGAAGGGCTAACCTTACGCTTGCTCAAAGTATTTTAGCGTAAAGGGTTGTTTTCAAATTGAGCAGCATATCGGTTTATGAAACGGTGTTTTCTTAGTTTCAATTTTGGCAGCACAACGGTGTGGCAGAGTTCATGCAACTAACAATAAAAAGGGTTGGGATAGATCATTATCCCAACCTTAACAAGTGTAGGTTTCTAGTATAAGAGTACATCGAAAGTTATTAAAGGTATCAAGATTTTTCAGGTCATTTTTGCAGCTTATGTTTTCTAAGAAAAAAATCTAATAGCCATATTAACTTAAGAAAATGAAAGAATACTACTACGGATACATGTTAGAAGAAGGCGTCGAGATCAAAAGAGAGGGGAAGGAGATTCCTACCTTGAAACGGTTAACGAACGGATGTTGGAAATGTTGCTTGGTACGGAATGCAAATAGTGCCACGCTCATTTTTTCTAGAGGAACGGGCAATAGCACTGCGTCGGCGTCGAAAAATAGAATAACCGGGTATTTTTGAGTTGAAATCAAAGAGGAAATGAGAGGAGAACACCGGCTATTTATAGGGTTTCCCAAACCCTAATCCGAGCCGACACCCCCCTTAATCGTGCCGCCGGCCTCAATTTTCACGTGCCTGTCCCCATGTGTGCCTTCCTGGGCCATCAGATCTCAGCACGGAAGGCCAGGTCGCGGCCACGTGGCAGCCCGCTGCCTCCACTAGCGCACACGCATTCTCGTGTGCTCGTGGGCGGGGCTTATGAGTCAACTGCAGCAGCGACTGCTGCTGCCAGAGCGTGCCGGGTCGGATTCAACCCGATCCAATCCAATCATAATTTATTTTTATTATTTTCTATTTAAATAATTTAGAAACTTTTTTAATTAAAAACAAATAGTTAAAAAATACTTTAAAATATCGGAAGAAATCCAGAAAAATTTTTGAAAATTCTATTTAAGTGTTTCCTTCATTTTATATAGGAATTTTGTCAAAACGGTTTTATCTTTTTCATTAATAGTATATATTTTATAAAACCTTTTCTTTGCTAAAAAAAATTAAATTAAATTATTAAAAATCCTTAAAAATTTATATTAATTCATTTTAAAAATAAAACAATTATTTCAACATGTTTCCAAGATCAAAGAGGCGTTAGGAAAAATATTTGACATAAGTTATAAGAAAGACATTTATTACGTATTTGTAAACCACAGACGTTACAATCTACCCCACTTAAAATAATTTCGTCCTCGATATTACAGGGGATATCATAAAGAAAGAAAAAATATTACATAACCGAATCCATAAAGAGCTAGGGATAACGTTATTTCATCTTGTCCTCTCTCTCCCAGGTAGATTCGCTAAAAGAGTATTTCCTCCACATAACTCTAACGAATTGAATTGTCTTGTTCCTCAGGGTCTTCTCTTTCCGATCTAAAATCTCAACGGTCTGTTGCTCATAGGTCAGGTTGGACCCCTCGGCGATCTCTGAATGGCCTATAACATGACTAGGGTTACCGACATGCTTCCTCAGTTGCGAGATATGGAAAACGTTGTGTACGCCTTCCAAGGATGGGGGTAAGGCCAAGTGATAAGCAACTTCATCAACTCTCTATATAATGTCGAACGGGCCGATAAATCGCGGGCCGAGCTTCCTGCGCTTCTCGAAACGTATCACTCCTCGATTTGGGAAAATCTTCAAGAACACATGATCGCCCGGTTGGAATTCCAGGTGTCTTCTCCTTGTATCTGCCTAGTGTTTTTGTCGATCTTGTGCTATCCTCAGCTGCTTTCCGATTGTTCTCACCACCTCTACAGTCTCCACAAACATATCGGGCCCTAAGAGCTCCCGATCACCAACATCATCCCAACTCAATGGAGATTTGCACTTCCTCCTATATAAGACAGCAAATGGTGCCATACCAATACTTGCTTGATACTTTTTGTTGTATGCGAACGCTACCAGGTGCAAGTGATCCTCCTAAGACCCCATGAAGTCCAACATACAAGCCCGCAACATGTATTCAAGTATTAGGTTAACCCTCTCAGATTGGTCGTCAGTCTAGGGATGATAGGCCGTGCTGAAGCTTAGACTTGTGCTCAGACTCTCCTGTAGACTTTACCAGAACTGAGATCGGAAATGGGTGTCTCGATCGGAGACTATGCATACTGGCATTCCGTGCAATCTCATGATCTTTTATATAAGTTTGAAATAAGCGTTACAGCATGTTTATAGGTGCTAATGATATATATGCGTAAAAGTAATTCTTCCATTTACGTCCATATATCGTCTACCCAGGCTTTCTGTGGATTGGTCGACTCGAAAGGGAATGAAGTGGGCCGATTTGGTGAGGCGGTCCACAATAATCCAGACTGCATCATTGCCCTTTGTGCTGCGAGGGAGTGCAGTCATGAGGTCCATTGTGATATTCTGCCAATTCCATTCTGGGATTGAAAATGGCTGGAGTAATCCTGTAGTTCTGTGATATTCGGTCTTTACTTGATGGAAAACTAAACACTTGGATACAATCTTTGCCACTTCTCGCTTCAGATTGTGCCACTAGCAGTTCTGTCGGAGGTCCTTCAATAACTACTCCCTAATCTATCCAGCGGCTACACAGATTCTGCTCCCATACCTGAGGGATCCATCCTCATGTATCATAAAGTCCGTCCATAGGCCTGCTTCTACTTGTTCAGGTATTCTGCGCAACCTGGCATCGCTAATCTGTGCTTCTTTGATCCGATCGACTAACGCAGATAGGTTCATGAGAGCTGCAAGGACTTCGGGCATGATCATCTCTGTCTCTAACTCATTGACATCATGTTGATTTCTTCAATGAGTAGTGAGACTCAACACCATTGGTTATCAACTCAATTCGTCGGGGACTGCATTCATCTTCCCTGGATGAAACTGTAGATTAATGTCGAAATCTTCCATCAACTCTAGCCATCTTCTTTGCCACATGTTGAGCTCTTTCTGTGTGAAAATATACTTTAAATTCTTATGATCAGTTTATATCTCCACTTGTTTTCCCAAAAGGTAGTGGCTCCAAATTTTAAGAGCGAAGATTACCCCGACGAGCTTAAGATCGTGGGTAGGGTAGTTATGTTCATGGATCTTAAGTTTTCGTGATGCATAAGACACTGCCTTACCGTTCTGATGCAAAACACAACCCAGCCCTTTCCCAGAGGCATTGTTCATGGCTAAAAAGCATAAGTTTTGCCTCTGGCGCTGGCAAAAGAAGCGCCAAAATTTCTATTGTTGCTTCCCCACGTGCAAACCATGTGGCGTCAATGTAACCCCGGACGCACGAAGTGCCAATGATCGGTCTGGCGCTGCACCATGTGCAAGGCATGTAGCACAAGCGCCAAACCTATGAAGTGCATGCTTCAGTATAATTTTAATTATATTTGGAAAAACATTTCCCCATCTTTCTTAAAAGAGAAAGATTTTTCATGTTAATAAGAGATAATTTTAATATTTTTCTAAAATAAAAAAGATATTAATTCTGTTAACAGAGAGCCTTTGGATCAATGATCCAACGTGTAACATCTTAAAATTTATTAGAGTTAATTATAATTTAATTAGTGATATAACATGGGGTTTTCAAAAAAACTTAGTTAATAATTACTTTTACACACACACACACACACATTTCTTTAGATATATACACACACATACATACATAGTTAACCTAGAATTGATAATATGTTAGTTTAGCTCAAAACGCAAATTAGTAGCCATGAAACTTAAACATTTAACTAATTAAATAGTTTTAAAATAGAAAACAAGGAAAGAAAAGAAAAGAAAAGAAAAGAATAAATGGAAGGGGGAGGGGGCAAGAGGGTATGGAGCAATAAATAAGAGGAATAATTTGGTTCCATGGCTAAAATTAGCCATCCTTTTCTCTACATCTTTCTTTCTCCTCATTCTTCTCTTCTCCATCTTTTCCTTCTTCTTTTCTTCATCTTCTCTTCATGAATCCTTCTCTAACTCCCACAAATAAATCTTACCACTAACACTTAAATCACTACAAAAATCAAATTTTATCCTTTCAAGAAGTCTTGTGGAAGCCAACTCTTCATCTTGAAGCCTTGCAAAGCTTAGGACCTCCATCAAGCTAATCTAGAGGTAATAAGCTAACCTTAATCTTATTTTATCAAACCTCTTGCCTTAAAAACTTCTAATCTAAATTAAAGTTTATGTTTTTTGATAATTAAAGACTTAAAGATAGGATTTTGGGGTTATGAAAATTCTTGGGTTGACAACCTCTTAATCTAGGCTAGATGAGGGTACCTTAGTGTTAATTATCCCTTATTAAACCCCAAGACTTCACTAATCTACCTTAATGTTTGAATTAGTGTTAAAACTAATAATTAGTTATAGGCTAGGGTTTCAAATTAAATTTGCTTTTAAACCAGCGATCACGGAATTTTTTTGCACCTTTAGAGAGCTTGTTAGTGAATCCTTGGTGCACTCTCGAAACCCGAGCCCATCCCCCAACCTTTGGCCACCAAAAAAATGCATTTTACCGCAATTTGCATCTTTTCTAGGGAGTTGGGGTGTATATTTTTTTGGAGGCTCTCTAAGACTCTAAATAGACCTCTGGTATATGCAAAATTTTCAAATTTTGTGTATACAAAAATCTGGGACCGTTTTAACTTAGTTTTGGCGATATTTTAATGTACGATACGGATATCCCAACTCTTGTTTTAGTGTTTTAGTTGGTTAACGGCTCTTCGAGGTAGTCCTAGGTGTTTGTTGCATACGTAAAGTACACTAAGTTCATACGTGTTAATTTGTGAGAGTTTAGTTCATTTGCGTATTGTATATATGTGTCGTATCGGAATTCTAGCCCTCACGTGCTAAGGTTTTGTTCAATGCTAGTATCGGTTGTGGGGACTTAATATGCGACAAGGAAAGGGAAGGAGATGATCGGATTCGAGTAGCTCGAGACCGTTCTGGTGAGTAGATTTAACATCTATAGAGGAATCGTTTTGATGGCGCTAAGCGCCCGATGTCTAGATTAAAGTTATACGATCTTATGTATATATACATTCATATGTTGCATAATCATTATCATACGCATCCTATTACTTGCTACGCATTGATACATTCTTGTAGGGACACTTGCACCATTACCAATGGTTCATGCCACACGTGCACCAACTCATATGTACACACACACCATTGGTAATTGCCATACCATGTACACTATAAAATTTGCCACGATATCTTGCATTGTACTACATTCTTATTGGTAGTTAGATCTTCGTTTATTTCATACTAGCATGCATCATGCCAATATCATGTACATTTGCCATTATCACCATATTCTTATATGATGTTGTTTCATGATTTCTTTTTTCATGAGATTTGAGAAACCGCAAAACACATTTTCAAAACTTGGATTCACTTAAAATATGGTTTTCTCTTGATGTGATATTTGGTGTCCACCATGAGTTTTCTCGGTTCTGAGTTATGAGTATATCCAATTCGAGGAGTGAGGAGCCGCCGTCTGTGGATACATGGTGGACCCGGTATGGTATCCCGGGGGAAGAAGATTGTATAGAAAGGTGTTGAGCCTGGCAGGGGAACACTACCTACCATGATAGTATGGAAACTCAGCGGATATCCGGAGGATACCGACCGGAGTTATATGATCAGATGGATATGAGGGCTGATCAGAGTGACGGCGCCTGAGATATTAGAATTTTGAGTGTCGACATTTGACACAAGATTTATAATGATTTATTGATGGTACTTCTGTTTTTACCTTATTAGAACCGTTATGACATGTTCATTTTCATATAGCTGCTACATCCCTGTTACTATGCTTCACTTATTCATATATTTCGCATCCATACCATTATTCATCATTATAATCTCATACTTAGGATTGCTGTTGTTTCGTTCATGCATGCGATTGCTACTTACGATATTATTTATTACTCACGAGTTGGCAACTCATCCCCGTTGTGCCACAGCTTCTTGCAGGGCCGATCCTCGAGTGTAGTCACGGCGGGGGCATACTACTACTACCACCACTGCTTTTTGGGCATGATCTTTTATTAGGTGGGTTGCGGGTATTCTTTTGTCCGCTGCCTTGTAAATTTGTTCATTGTATCTAGTATACTCCATCTACCACATGTATATTTGATTTAGAGACGAGACTGAGAGATTGTATTATATTTGACTCTGGGTGCCGTGCTCGTGCGAGCCGACTTTTGGGTTTATGTTGTGGTTATTATTTTCTTTTCTTATTTTCTTATTTCTTTGCCTATGGTGTTGTATATATTTACTGCGTGGTTGTGTTCCGCCAAGTAGGCGTTGAGATTGCTTCCAAGTGGGGATGCTTATATACTTTTCCTTATGTATCGGTTTGGATCAAATTTTACAAAGGAGATGCCACCGAAAATTTTAACGATAACTCGATTTTCAAAATGGTTTTGAAATGACTATTCTACTCTTAAAATTAACTATTTAAAAAAGTATTCCACCTCTTTACCTCTATTTACGGTTTAGATTCTGGGCTTTCGGCTTACTTGAATTACGTTACGCCTTTAAACGTTACGTGATTTAAGTGCCGATCACGTTCCGCATTTAGGTCATGACACAATGGTGCTTAAGCACCCGGATTGATCTTAGATCAATTATAGAGATCTTAAAAGAGAGATCTTCTCTACTTGCTCAACAATTTCATCCCCTATATAAAGAACCATTGAGATTAATCTCCAGAGAGAGAACTCTTCCATAAGCTTTGAGAAAAGCAGAGAGTTAAGCCTTTTTCTTAAGAAAACTCTTGGTAAGGAGATCAATCTCCATTAAGAATAAGGTTAACCTTCAAATAAGAACTTATGTTCTTCATCTGGATCATAGATCCTTAAGTCAAACCCCTCATTTTTGAAAACTTTAGTTTTCACAAAGGGAATTTCGATCTTAAGATCTAATGTTTGGAGGAAAACTTAAGAATCCCTTCACCAAAATGATGACAAAAAAATCAAAATCCTAAGGATTGACATGGAAAAATTGAAGTTTAAATTTAGGAGACCCAAAGTTCATATCTTGAACAAAAAAGAAAATCCAAGATCATAGTAAATTGATCTTGAAGGTTTTAATGGCCATACAGACCATTAAAACAAAAGCTTAAGCTTCATGAAACTTAAGTTTCTAAAATATAGAGATTAATCTCTGGAAAACCCTGAGTGTTGAGCGCCAGAAAAGGGATGTGCCATGTGGGCATGTGCCATGTGATATGCATGTGGGTATGCGCCAAGCCGACAAACCGCACCAAATATGCCAGCGCCAGAAACCCATGCACCGCATGATATGCACTGGGGCATGAACCTAAAGTTCATAAACATGACCCATACTCCACGTGATATGCACGTGGGCATGCGCCGTGCGCCAAACTATGTCATATAGACTAATTCTTAGCCCCAAATTGGCTAAGTGTTGATCTTAAGATCAATTGAGGCCATATGCTCAAAATTTCTAAGTTTATCTTAGCCTAAAAGATGACTAACGATCCTTAGATAAAACACAAGTATCCCCTTAAACTGACGGACCTCATTGATATAGGAAAAACGACCTAAGTTCATTCCCAAATCTAATATATACGGATTTGGACTAATCCGCGCTCTACGAGCGACAATATTAGTCTCCGTATACAATCCAAGGGCAACCTAAAAATAAATAAAACAAAAACATGACACATGAAGGAACAAATCTGGAGTGCAGAAAGTTTTTATCGTTCGCGATAACGTAATTAACTGCAAGGGCTTACTCCTGCAGGAAAAATCGTCACCACAATCAATAAACCTCTTATCCGTGAGAGTGAATATGAAGTCATTTATATCGGTCGCATCCTTCCATACCTCCGATATACGGTACCATAAATCAATTTAGTATCTTTGGAGAGGTGGATGGACAAAACCTATGCATCTACCCCCAAATTTAGTCAAGAAGTTCGTCTCCGCGTCTTAGTCCGGTCTTCGGCGGTAAACAAATTCTGGCACGCCCGATGGGACATTTTTCTCTTTCCACTCCACACTTCGTGTGTCGTGATTTCATGAACAAAATCATGGTATATTATGTTTATGGTTTTCCTTGGGTTTGGGGATACTAAAGCTGGTGTTCTTCTCCCTATGCAGAACCCAATGACCTCTTTCTGCAACAAATTCAACAACAAAATTGGTTCTAACACCACCCCATCCAATCTGGTTATCTCGAGGCGGGCCATGACCCCGTTACTCTGCATCTCGACGACCCAAATCATGCAGGACCTGAATGGGCTTCAATTTGGGGTAATGCCTCCACTCCTTACTATTGATGCCTCAACGCCAGGAGAGGAAACTTCAAGGAAGTCAGTCATCGAAAAGCTGACAACTAACTCTGAAAGCTCGTCCTTAAAGCCTACCAAATCTGAAGGTTCAGTCTTGAATAGGCTGATCTCAAGCTCCGTGGGCATAATAAAGAAGCTCATGATCCCAAAAAAGTCAGTTTTCAAAAGGCTGACTTTCGCTGCTCCGAATGCTTTAGTCGTCTCGGCTCCCCCAAAGAAGTCGGTCACTACGAGGCTGACACCTGCAGCCACTGCTACTCCTGAGACGCCAAAGGGTGCTTCACCTTCAAGGTCGTCTATCTTCCACAAATTGGCATCTCCTACTCTGCTGAAGCAGTCCGTCTTCAAACGACTGGCGCTTGCCGAAGGTCAAGAGCAATGCAGGAAGCAATTCCATGCAGCTCCTAAAATTGAAGAGCCTCCTGCCTTAAGAGGCACTTGGCGTCGCTCCTGGTGTCGACTAAGACAAGTTGGGGGCAACTCTCCATCTGGGCTGACTCCGCCAGCTCCAATGCCGACTGTTCATGCTGCTGTTCCAACCGGGAATAATTTTGAGCCATTAAAGAGAGTGACGGGTAACTCACCCACAGTTATTCTGAAGAAGTCCCCGTCTCCTGCGGAGATACAAAATGAGCCAAAGCTAGCATGCTCACCCAAGAGACTTTCTTTGATGATTCATAAAATCTGAAAGGAAGTTCAAGGTTCTGTTATCAATGACAGTTACCCACACCAACCAAAGAAGATGAAAAGTCGACCGAGAGCTGACAATTCCTCTCCAAAATCTAAGATGGCTTCTCACGAAAGACAGAGGCCGGAAAAAACTCAAGCTCCGAAAAAAAACCTCAAGCGGCGAGATTCCAAGTGCCATAAGCACGGGGGCATGATAGTCCACATCATGTACATGATGAATTCTTCAGGCGAAAGCAATGTTTCCATCAGTCATAGGCTCCATACTCGGTCTCTGATGAAAGCACAGCAGCAACAGAAAAAGCTGTAAGAAATGCTTGTTTAAGCAGCTGCCCTTGCTATTCCTGTTAGTTATATGTATGCCCTAGAGTCCATTATTGTACATACGATGCATATTGTAGTGGATGCTTGGATATATATAGGGAGGACTTTCTTGCTCGACATGATAGTATGCTATCTGGTTGATCTTTGTCTTAACATGTACACTGATTGTCTCTATGTTACATGTTGATAAAGCCCTTAGGATGAGTACTTGACTACCAGGACTATGATGCAGATCATACTAGTGGGGACAGAGTAGTTGTTAAGTACATCCTTCAAATGTTCCTAGTCGTGGGTGTATCGAGACAGGGCATCGATATACCATAGTAGACTAGCGTATAGCTTCTCGACCCATGTAGATGGGCGATGGATGATCCCATATCCATTGGTGTTTGACATCATAGACAGTATACGGGTGCTTAGTGGAGACTGGGTACACTTGACGGACTCACCGAGAACTCCCAGATGGTATTATACCTCACGTCAGATGGTAGTTCTTTGGTGACATTAGTACAGGTTAGTCTGTAGACCCGAGATCGTCATAGAGTCTTATGTGATTCCCACTGTGCTTTGATTTCCACCTTACCACGTTCAAGAGAACGTGCAAAAACGGTGGCTTTTGGGTACAGTCCCGAATCACATGGAGCCAATGACCAATAGGAGGGGTTTCGTCTCTCCCGATATTGGGAGTTGATGTTGTACTGTGCTCGATTGGTTATAACAGGAAGTCCCTGGCCAAGGCTGCTTCAGAGATATACTGGTAAGTGTTATTAGTAGTTTCTCGACCCGTTATGAGTCTCATATCGACACGACTTATTGAGTTACTGGGGTCTGACGTTTTACCACCCCTAGACGAGATATACGACATATCAGATGAAGAGACCGGACTGTACGGTAGTGTTACTGATTGGATTCGCAGGAGTACGAGCAGGCTTGCTTATTGATCTTCTGATCTCTCAATACCTGGGTGGCCATTACGTTTGGCAGACCGCTTGCGCCTTGTGGGTGTTTGATATGATCATCACCTACTGCGGGCGTATTGACGAGTCTTTAGAGTCCTACACAGGGGTTTCCTGGCTCAAGCGAAACGGAGTAGGAGCACATATGTGATATGTGCGGGAACGAGACTAATACGATATGAGATACAGTATTCTATTCTCACGATATGTGATATCGGTCGGTTATATATGATATAGCTGGGTTATCGGATCAAGTGTTAATTCGATAAGTCGTTACATATGATATTAGTCAGTTATATGTGATATAGCCGGATTATTAAATCAAGAGTTGATTTGATAATCTAATCTATAGTTATATATTTGATATATTAATTTACATTAACTAGTATTAGCTCACTTATGATTTCTTTTCTCACTTGATGTGCACATTGTATATATGTGATATGTATATTTGTGTACATGTTTGTGTCATGCTAGGTTACAAATGCAATATATTAGTATGAGACTTATACCATACTAGGGTTTGTGTTCGGGTTTTATTTATCATTAAGTAATTTACAAAACATTTGAATTAGTCATGGATAAGCTTGTAGAAGCTTATGGACACATTGACTTATTCAACTCTTTTGTCATTGCTTAAGATATTTGTTAACCCAACTCTTAACCTTAGCCCTTGGTTTATTCTCTACATAAGTTAGGCATGAGAGGATAACTCACCATGGTTGCATTTCTAACCTCATGAATTATTCATTCATAACTCTCATTCATCTCTCTTCATATTCTTCTTCATGAGCTCAAGAAAAATGTTTTCTAGGGTTTTGAGTGGTGATGAAATATTATGAGAAAAATAAATCTAAAATGAGCCAACTTCCTACTTCATCATCCTCTACTAATTGCCATTTATTATAGGGTGTTTGCTTCACTAATTCCACAATTAGTGAAGAGATAGCTTGGGTTAGTGTCTTCTCGACGTAGATCACCTTCGGCCTCGAAGTCTTCTAGCAAGCTTGATCCGTACATCTTGTGGAGCCTCTCTGAGTCCGGGAGTTCATGAACGCAGCAAAGGGACGACTACATGGAGCTAATGAAGTGAAGGACCGGTCTACAAAGGTTGTATTCCTTGTTCACTTTACTTGCAAAGTCGTTTGCATTTCATTCCGTCGGATTTCTAGTATACGATTCTAGGGTTAGGGTTAGCTAGAACGGCAAAATTTTAATATGGCATGAAAGATGCCTCCCAAAACATTGCTGCCGTCCTAGGAAATCCTGCAGTGGTATCAGAGCCATGCTAGAAAATTAGACAGATTTTGTTAAGATTACGAAACCGAAATACTCCGAAACTTGAAACTCGGAAACTCACTTTCTGTCGATTTTGAAACGTCCTCTAAAATTTTTTAAACAAGTGTAGAATGTTGTATGTGATGCATCATGAACACACAAGAAAATTGAGCCCCTCACCTCGGAAAATGGCCGGCCACATGCACACAAAGTCTGGCCTGCTCAGCCACTTAGTGCATTCTGGGATTGAATTTTTTGGTGTGTTCCATGACATGGGTTTTGGTGTTTCAGGTGTTGTTTGATTTTGCTAATTTTACATGAGATGTAATCTTGAACTATAAGCAATTCGTAGTGCTTCGTATTCGTAGTTTTAACATTGTTTCGGGTTGTCGCATGTTGTCTAGGCGAAGTTAAAAAGTTCGATCGAATGTCAAAAACCTATTTTTCCATGTCTAACGTATTCGAAAAAACATACAAGTAATTCTGTGAACCCTCTAGAAGAATGAAATCCTAACTCGACTTTTTGGATCGCGGAACTGCGGTCATTCCCTATGGTTTTCCGCAGTTCCGTGGCGACATGAGTGAGGCTTGGGTCTGTCCTTCTATGGCTGGTGCATAGGTACTGTAGTGTGTTCTGGGTATTATTAAACTCTGCTTAAGTGTTGAGCTGTCAGGGAATTGTGGGACTTTGATGAATCGATCGAAGAGTTTAACGTCGTCCGGATATCATGTGATGGGATACAATATTTGGAATCCACAAATGTTGTTATGAGATAACTAGTTTGAATTTTATAAATCTAGCAGTTTAGTCTCATTTGATCAGTTGCCACGGGATTTTAATGTGATCAAAAGTCCGTCGTAATCATGTAGCGTACGCGGATACTCGCCGGGTAACCTTATTAGATAGCCACGCCCCATAGCCTCGACCAAGTGACTGTAGGAGAACCCCGTCGCCAAAAGCGTCCGTTCGGGTGCTCATGGCAGCGGTGTTCCGCCTTAGTGCACTTCGTCGACGGCATTCGGGGGTGCGGCCGTCTTCTAAAGTTTCCGACGAGCATTCGATCAAGATGTCGGGAATCTTGTTGAATTGCCCGACTTGATAGTGAAAAGTGTTTTCGAGATCGACACTAAAATGCGGGGTTTATAATTGTTAGGCATGCGATGTCTACAGAATTCATTTGGTTAGGCATGAAATCCGGATTATGAGATACTTCGGGTTTATGATGTCTAAGGTGGTTGCGGATTCCAACTGTTGTAGTTTTTCACTTTCTTTTCTGCGACCGTAAGTTTAATATGTGGTGTATCGCCGGTTTCGTTGCTATATGTCAACGACAATTAGGATACACATATTTACTTATGTTGATGACATGTGATGTTATGTGTTGCTGTGATATGTTATATTGAATCGTCGTGTTTTGAATAGCCGGGGGTTTTATGTGAGATGAGAGTTTTTCATTTTCATTCAATTAAAATTCATTATATGTAATATTCTTTTATTGGGGCACTTCCGGGTTGAGGATGATATCACCATTGTATATTATTTACTTTTCCGTATTAGGATAGACCCAAGGCGGAGAGCACAAGTAACCGGGTTCTAGGGTCCAGTGGGAGACCATCTCAAAGAGTCGAGACCGGGTCTCCTAACTCTAGAATTGGTAGGGTTGCTTGCCGCTCTCGTAGGGGTCTAGGGATATGGGTTTGGCTATTCATCACGACCGTGGAATCCGTGTTTTATACAGGCTTAATTTAAAACACGGAAATCCTAGTATATCCAATATTTCATATGTTATCTTCTGTTGCTCTGTGATGTGATCACTGTGATATGTTCAGACGAATGCCTATATATTATATATATGAAATATAATTAATATTGCGGCTTTCGTTTCATATGTGATGCTTGGAAAGCATAATAAATGGGACTTCATTAATGAGATTAATGAAATAAAAGAAACCTAAAGATATTGTAGAAACTTGTCTCGAAAACTGGTAGCTCTAGTTCTTGCTTTGCATAGCGGTATTTCTTGTAGAATATCCAGCACCTTATTCGAAAGAGTCAAGATCCCTTCACCGGGAGTGACCTTTTTAGCGAAACTAGCAGATACTACAAACTCGGTTTGTCTTTTGATTGCTCTTATAGTTTTTTCTTTGCATAGTGGTATTTGTGAAATATCCTGCACCTTATTTGATAAGGAAAGAGCCGAGATCCCTTCACCGGGAGTGACCTCTTTAGCAAAACTAGTAAAAGCCTCAAAACACTCCTTTTTAAAATCACTCGATTCTACGACGAGATCAAGTTCATTACGCAAAGGGTTTTCTTACAAACCTGTCGTAGCCCTCCGTCATTTTAGATAAGTACTACTTAGTATTCGTGCTACATTTGTTGGCCTACGTTAAGACGTAGTGTGCGGTAGCTAACTAGTGCTTATCTGCAGCATACGATGCGATTGGATTAGGGTAGTCGTGCGACTTTGTTGGCCTGCGTCAAGGGTTGTGCGGATGGGTTTAATTCAATCAGGAAATGTACGGGTTGAACTTGACTAGCGGACTATGGTTTATTGGACTGTGTCAAGGTCATAGGATGCTAGGGGTAAAATATTATCGGGAATTTTAAGTGTTGAAATTTGCAATGAGATTGCATACCTTCTATGAGATAGTTGGATCCCGATACCTACTGCGAGTAAGAGTTACTCCTGGGAGAGTTTTACACATCACAATTAGCCGATCAAGTAGGTGTCTAGAAATGTGTTAACAGGGTTATGCCTATGGGAAAACGAGGTTTATTCTAATTAGGTCCGTGCGGAAGCACGGGGAACCTCCCTCAAACTACCAACACTGGCCTAGCTGAATGATTGGCAAAATTGTAAGGTGTAATTAATCCCGGCTAGTCTTACCTTTTAGGGCTTGAAGGTAGATTTGACTAAAACAGTGGGAGTCATCCTGATTAGATAAAATAATAACCAATATAATCTTAATCAAGATAATAATATGGATGTATTGACCATGTTACGCTGAGGTTTTCTTCTCTCTCTCTCCAAGTAACGACCATGTCACGCCTTAATCAAGATAATAATATGGATGTATTGACCAAACTCGCTTGTTATACTGAGCTGGGGAATGTCGATCCTGCTCCAACTTATAATTGTTATAAAACCGAGTAGGAAATATGGGATTACCAGGATTCCCGTGCCGCCCAAACGAAGAAAGTGCATGATGATGCATCTTCTTCGGGTGTGTTCATTACCGAGAACTGTTTCTCAGTATCCTTTACGTCCTGGGTATGAGATACCGGATCAGGATCCCACATATGTAATATGTTACATGGGCTACAGATAGGTAGAGAACTGAGAATGGGTGATAAGTTTTAAGAGTTAGAAATGGTGCAATTATTGCAACCAAGTTGTTGGCAGTTATCACCCTGTATTACCAAATACATTGATTCTGAACGAATGTTATTAGATACCGAACCTGATATACAATATCATATCAGTCTCTTTATTTAGTAAAGAAGGATATAATTTTGTATTGTTGGATAATATTTTGAACATTTCCTATATCAAGAGTTGATCGGTTCAGGAACGTTATCTAATGGCATAAACTTTCTAAATCAAACCACAGTTCTTGACGTACAGAACACACACAAGAGGAAGAGTTCAGAAATGAACGATTTCTGCTTGGGGCATTGTAGACTAGGTCATATCAATGCAACACAACTAGCAAAGTTACATTAAGATGCATATTTAAATCAGTTTGAATCTACATCTTGTGAAACTTGCCAGTCATGTCTCAAAGATAAGATGACCATAGCTCCGTTTATTGGAAACAGAGAAAGAGTTAGTGAACCCTTGGGATTGATACATGATGATGTATGTAGGTCCCCTGTCTACACATTCCAGGATTGGTTCTTTGTACTTCATACATTCACTGATGATCTCTCAAGATTCGCACATGCGTTCCTGTTGAAACAAAAGTCTAAAGCTTTTGAGAAATTCAAAGAATATAAGTTAGAAGTAGAGAACCAAAATGGGTATAAGTATTATGTCCTTTGATGTGATCAGGGAAGAGAATACTTGAGCACGGAATTCCTGGACTATTCTAAAGGAGAATAAGATTCTCTCTCAGCATTACTCCTCCGTATACACCACAATACGTCGGTGTATCGGGGCGGAGCAATAGCACCCTATTAGATATGGTGCGCTCTATGATGAGTACTACCGAGTTGCCTATTTTCTTTTGGGAGTTATGCATTTGAGAAGCTGCAAACCTATTGAATAGGGTTCCAACCAAATCAGGTGCCTACCACTCCATATGCGATATGGTATGGGAAGAGCCCATGTCTTAAGTAAGTTAAGATTTGGGGTTGTCCGGCCTATGTCTAAAAGCAAAATCCGGACAAGCTCGAGGCAAGGTCAGTACTGTGGAAGTTTGTTGGATATCCCAAGCATTCATAAGGGAATATCTTCTACCACACTGAGGAGAAAAAGGTGTTTTGTTTCTCAACATGCCACATTTTGAAAAGGGAATTTCTTGTGAAGAAATTATTGGTCATGAGGTAGAACTGGAAGGAGTTCCAGCTATACAAACTGCAGCTGATGATTTGGTAGAACCGGAGGATTCAATAGCTCCCGACGAACCTCAGCCTCTCCGACGATTTGGTAGGGTTCCTCATCCACCTGAGAGACACTTCGGTTCTCTCTATGACAGTGGGAGCGATAATTGCATCATGAGATGATGACTCAACTAGTTTCGAGATGGCCATCAAGAGTAGGGGACTCTGTGAGAATGGCTGGGTGCTAAGCGATCTGAGATGGAATCCATATACACCAACAAAGTATGGACTTTGGTTGCTTTATCTAAAGGGTTAAATCCCCATCAGGAGCAAGTATATCTTGAGAAGATTACTTAGTGTAGATGGAAAAGTTGAGACTTTCAAAGCTAAACTTATTGCAAAAGGTTCTCGTCATCGACCAGGTGTGGATAATGATGAAACCTTTTCTTGTCCCTATGCTTAAGTCCATCCGGATCCTACTTGCCATTGCTACATACCATGACTACGATATCTGGCGGTTGGGTGTCATGACTGCTTTTCTAAATAGTGATTTAGAAGAAGGCGTCTATAAGTACACAGCCAGAGGGCTTCGTAGACAGTGGGAGCAGCGGAAACGTGTGCAAGTTGCTTTATAGGATAAAGCAGGCATCGCAAAGACGAAACATCTGTTTTGATGTGGTACTCAAAGAGTTTGACTTCATCAAAAGGGTAGATGGACCTTATATATACAAAATAGAGAGTATAGTGGTCTTCCTCGTATTGTACATGGATGATATACTCTTGATAGGAAAAGGTGTTTCCTATGCTGCACTCGGTCAATCTCCTATTATCACATAGATTCTCCATATAGGATCAAGGTGATACCTCCTAAATCCTGGGTTTTGGATCTATGAGATAGATCTAAGTGGATATTATGATTCTCACTAGGTGTAGTGAGATGGTATCAATCGATCCTGGGGAAAATCACTGGATAGCTTCCAGGGTGGAAAGGTTGACTGAATGTCAGTCACAGGCATTGTCTTTACCCTCACTGGAGGGACGGTATGTTGGAAGAGTTCCATGCTAGATACCGTGACAAACTAGATGATAAAGGCTGGATACATTGCTACCAAAGATACTACCAAAGAGGCAGTTTGGATATATATAAGTTCATGAGATGAACTTCGTTCCTACCAATGTGTGACAATGGAGTTGTGGCTTATGGCTAGAAACCCCCGTCCCATCTGTGATCCAGACATATTCTTAGGAAGTATCACCTGATCATCGAGATGGTTGATCTCCAGGGAGATCAAGGATAGGAGAGTAGACTTAGAGAACAACACGGCGGATCTACTCACAAAGGCCTATTCCCAGGAGAGACTTTTATGAGATTGTTGAGTATGAGATACTTCAACCACTGCTGATTGTTGGGTATTGGATACTACAACAAATGGCCCTAGTGTAAGTAGGAGACTGTTAGTTATATGTATGCCATAGAGGCCATTACTGTACATACGATGTATATTGTAGTGGATGCTTGGACATATAAAGGGACATATAAAGGGAGGACTTCCTTGCTCGACATGATAGTATGCTATCTGGTTGCTCTTTGTCTTAACATGTACACTGATTGTCTCTATGTTACATGTTGATAAAGCCCTTAGGATGAGTACTTGACTACCAGGACAATGATGCGGATCATACTAGTGGGGACAAAGTAGTCGTTAAGTACATCCTTCTAATGTTCCTAGTCGTGGGTGTATCGAGACAGGGCATCGATATACCAGAGTAGACTAGCGCATAGCTTCTCGACCCATGTAGATGGGCGATAGATGATCCCATATCCATTGGTGTTTGAAATAGGAGACAATATACGGGTGCTCAGTGGAGACTGGGTACACTGGACGGACTCGTCGAGAACTCCCAGATGGTATTATACCTCACGTCAGATGGCAGTTCTCTGGTGATACTGGTACAGGTTAGTCTGTAGACCCGAGATCGTGCTAGAGTCTTGTGTGATTCCCACTGTGCTTTGATTTCCACCTTACCACGTTCAAGAGAACGTGCAAAATGGTGGCTTTTGGATACAGTCCCGAATCAGATGGAGGCAATGAGCGATAGGAGGGGTTTCGTCTCTCCCGGTATTGGGAGTTGATGTTGTGCTGTGCTCGATTGGCTATAACAGGAAGTCTCTAGCCAGGCTGCTTCAGAGATATATTGGTAAGTGTTATCAGTGGTTTCTCGACCCGTTATGAGCCTCATATCGACAAGACTTATCGAGTTACTGGGGTTTGACGTTTTACCACCCGTAGACGAGATATGCGACATATCAGATGAAGAGACCGGACTGTACGGTAGTGTCACTGTTGGATATAGTGTCATCAAAGTCAATTATTGGATCGCAGGCACGTGATTGCAATGATTGAGGGAGGACCTATGCCGGTAGAACAATCTTACTCAAGATGATAGTATGTTATCTGGTTTATCTTTATCATCGTGTACATACTTTAGGTGACATTACAGGTCACTATTGCACGTTGATAGAGCCCTTAGGATTCTTGCTTGACGGCCAGCAGTATGATGGCGATCATATACGTAGGAGCTGGGGTCTATAAGCACATCCTTAAAAGGTCCATAGTCAAGGGAGTTTCAAGACTGGGCATCGATACTCCAGAGTAGACTGGTGTATACGGATCGAGACCCCGACGAAGGGCGGTGGCTGGTCTCACAAGCCATTGGTGTCAGTTGGTTCACCTAAGACGTATACAGGTGCTCATTGGGTTATGAGTACACCGGAAAGGACTCGCCGGGAACTTGCTAGTTGGTTTTATACCTAGCGTCAGATAGCAGTTTCCTGGTGACATGTGTACAGGTTAGTTCATCGACCTGAGATCGTCATTTGTCTCGTGTGAGTTCCCACTGTGCTTTGATTACTACCCTACCACGGCTCAAAGGGGTCGTGCAAATAGGTTTTAGTTGGGTACAGTCCCAAGCCACATGGAGGCTGTCATGCCTCGCTTCCCAGAGTGCACTAAGATAGGCACGTGACAGAGCCAACCATGCTACCTGTGGATAATTAAAATCCATCCATAGTCACATTACGGCTGTAGAGATATCAAGAACAGGAAAGTAAACTAAACTATCTAGTACATGTTGTCACGACCCGAAATAGCACGTGACTGGCACTTGAATCATATGAAGCCTATAGGACCTCATCTAACTCAAGTAAGCCAAAAGCCCAGAAATCTAAAACCATTTTAATGAGTAAATAAGAAAACTAGTTTTTAAGAAGTAAGGAAAATATGTTTTAAAAACGAGGTTTTTAAATAAGTAAGCCGATTATACATTTTTAAAACCTATATTCTTTTCTGAAAATTTCGGCAGAGTTTCATTTGTAAATACTGGCCCCGAACGGGATACAACAAGAATAATACATATACAATGATAAAAGGCATCCCCAAGCGGGAGCTACCTCTTCGTCAATCGACGGTCACAACCACGCAAGCAATATAATATACAACGCCAATGGGCGAGAATCAAAACTCAAAAAGAAACTCAAAATCAAAATGAAAACCATAATACTACAATGCGCGACTGTAAGGTCGAAATAATACATAACCGGTTTTCTAAGTCTGAAACAATATACAAGTTTGGTTGATGGAATCTCTAGATACAACTGAATAAAATAATACTAGGGTGGTCACGATGCGAGTGAACCCACCTACCAATGCAATCACCCAGAAAGGAAGCAGTGTGCCAGAAAAGCCGTAATGAAACCTGTACGGCAAAACCTGCAAGAACTGTGGCACAACGGGGTGAGTTGCCAACTCGTGAATAGAAAACATCGCAGAGTAGAAATCGTATGCATGACATAATCCTAGGTCAATACGATCGGATATATATATATATATATATATATAAACCTCAAATGAATAAGTCTGAAGCAGGATAAGGTGGCAATGTAACATCTATACAAGAGTGTAGTGCCAAGTGCTCGTGCCAGTGTTGGAGATAATGCCCTCAGAGTCAATTATTGGATCACAGGCACGTGATTGCAATGATTGAGGGAGGACCTATCCCGGTACGACAGTCTTACTCGAAATGATAGTATGCTATCTGGTTTACCTTTATCATCGTGTACTGCTTTAGGTGACCTGACAGGTTGCTATTGCACGTTGATAGAGCCTCTAGGATTCTTGCTTGACTGCCAGCAGTATGAGGGCGATCATATAAGTGAGAGCTGGAGTCTATAAGCACATCCTTAAAAGGTCCCTAATCGTGGGAGTTTCGAGACAGGGCATCGATTCTCCAGAGTAGACTAGTGTATACAGTCGAGACCCCGACAAGGGGCGGTGGCCGGTCTCACAAGCCACTGGTGTCAGTTGGTTCACCTAAGATGTATACAGGTGCTCATTGGGTTATGAGTACACCGGACAGGACTCGCCGGGAACATGCTAGTTGGTCTTATACCTGACGTCAGATAGCAGTTCCCAGATGACATGTGTACAGGTTAGTTCATCGACCTGGGGATCGTCATTTGTCTCGTGTGAGTTCCCACTGTGCTTTGATTACTACCCTACTACGGCTCAAAGGAGTCGTGCAAACAAGTTTTAGTTGGGTACAGTCCCGAGCCACATGGAGGCAGTGAGCGGATCTTCAGGGGTTCGTCTTTCCCGGTATTGGGGGTGAGGTCGCGCTGTGTCTAGGAGAGCCATTACACGAAGTCCTTGGCCAAGGCAGGAGATTTACTGGTAGGTATTCCAGTAGTATCTCAGGGTGTTCTGGGTACACTCCGACACGACTTGTACCGCTTTTGGGGGTCTGACTTTTACCAACCCCCTAGGCCCGCCATGCGATACTCATAGACGAACGGACCGGACTGTACGGATATTGTCACTGACAGGCTCAGTAGGGTGTCAGGATGAGTTTGCTCATCGACGTCCCTTTTAGTCAATAGCTGGTGGCCCGTCATGTATTGGCTTATACCTCTGACGTGCTAGTGGTTAAATCCACAACCATAGTATTGACGAGTCTTTAGAGTCCACCACACTTTCAGTTACTTAAGCTTTCGGGCGAAACGCTGTAGAGGCCGTATGGAGATATGGCAGGGTCCGATCAGATACGTGCGGTATTGCACGGATCAGGATCGGACGGTTTGTACTAGAGGCCGTATAGATATATGGCAGGGTTCGGTCAGATACGTGCGGTATTGCACGGATCAGGATCGAACGGATATTACTAGCCGGCTTTGGTTTAAGCCGGATCCTAGTTTAGTACAGTGTAGATTTTGTCTCTTTACATTTGTATCCGGACGGAATACAGATGCGGGTGTGTATGCACAGTATCGGGGTTTTCCTGTAATTTATTACGGGACCAGTTTTCTGGAGTTGCCAGTTTGCTTTCCGTTCCGGCCGGTTTTCCTTTGTTCTTTCCCGGCCGGACTTTTCCGATGGAGGGGGTTATTTGCAAGTTTGCAAATAACATTTGTGGAGGGGTTTTCTTGCATATGGATTAATTATGATAGCATCTTTAGATTCCTTTTCCATCTTTTCTTTTGTTGCACCATTACTTGTTTTAATGAGATTTGAAAGGGTATGGGTTTGATGTTCATTTGTTATGATGATGTTTTGTTTATGGTCACCATTTTCTATCTCCTACACTTACCTCCCTCTTGTATTTATTTTGCCCTCCACCACCATTTCCCACTAGATATGGCCGGCCACAATTTTGAGGGAGTGAGGGAGAGAGTTTCATTTTGTGAGCTTGTGGCATTTTATCTTCATCTCAATTTCCTTGCATGAAAAATGAAAGCACCATTTTTCTTAACCTCATTCCTCCATCTACAAAGGCAACAAAACCCCAAATGAGACACAACCCTACACATTCTACAGCCAATCTTGGGCATGTCGACTTGCCAGCTTCATGCCCGAGTTGCCTCGGTATAGAGGCGGGAGCCCCTAAAAGAAACAGGCGATGTGGTGCCCTTCCGGCGAGGAGGCGACGACCGGAGTTTCCGCAGGAGATCGGGACGACGACGAGAAGACCGGAGGACTCGGATCACTCGGTATATCTCTTCCCATCTTGTAGTTAGCTAGAACTAGTTTAATGGCCCGATCCGGTGTTTAGTGCGCGGTGGTGCCGGTTTGCAAAGTTCGCAAAATTAAAGTTTATCACCGTTTCCGCATTTGGTAGTCGGATTGACGACCGGGGCGCCGCCGTGCACTTACAGCCAGTGCCTCAGGTAATAACATATCATATATATGAGGTATGATCAATGTAATCAATGTCAACTATATCAGGAAGTCTATGAGTATGTAGATATCATCCAACTATGTGATCAATGTCAATATATGTATGTGGAAATCGTCCACGTGTCACCCAATGACAATAAGCATCATGCATGTAAATATCATAAACATATGCATAGAAGTATGAGGATGTAAATCAACATGTGTCGCTCGCGACATATCAAAATCATAGAACCTGAGAGTCTAGCATCGACACTCAAAAACATCATGAAACCTGTGCCTATCATCGGCACGTAAATCCTCATACCGTCAGTCCGGATTGCCCACATCATCTCTCAACTCCGGTCGGTATCCTCCGGATATCCGCCGAGTTCAAATAATATCACCGATAGGTAGTAGTCCCTCTTGCAGGCTCACCGTCTGTATACACAGCATCCCTTTCTTACCCCGGGGTACCATGCCGGGCCCACCATGTACCCGCAATCGGCCTCACCGCCTCCTCGAATCGGGTTTCACATGTCACTCTCAGCACCGAGAAAACACATGGTGGACGCATTGAAATATCATATCAAGGGTAACCGGGTTTTTAAAACAATTATATAATCTCTTTTGAAATATCCACGTTTCCCAAATCCAGAAATATCGTGGAAACAACATATCTCAATGCGTATAATCAAAAGCATGATTTATGCGATATGTAAAAGAAATGTAAGCATATCAGTATATCATGCAATATGGAATAGTAATATGCACATATTGAGGGAAACCGCTCTTTTAAATTGAATCAGTTTTAAAGAGTATCTTGCGGTTCCCAAATCTCTAATCAAGCCAGAATCATCTATGTATATGCAAATACTTATGTATGTAAATATGGGTGTACAAGGGGTATGTACACAAGTATGCCATGCAAGAGATCATATCCTGAATGCAACAGTGCTACAGTGTAGTGACATGGCAATTATCGATGATGAAGTGTGTGAGCTGGCAAGCAGGTGTACGTGGAATATATGCATCATCGATAATGGTGCCGGTGTCCTAACATCATGAGTTTAATATAGCAATAACCATTTGCACATGCAATGCGATTCGAATAACAAGAATATGCAGGAATCGACTAATAAATGCAACAGTGACGCATCTGCTGTAAGTCCATGTCACGCACCCCACGAACTTGCGGGGAGGCGGAATATATGAAAAACGATTATCAAAGCTTCGTAATACGGACTTGAGCGCATGAATCGTATCTAAACCGTTACTAACTATCTAAGAGAGGTTTAACTACTCGGATTCGAAGTTATACCTCACGTTACATGTCCTTCGGGTCTTCATCGCTGTCCTCCACTCCTCGTAGGCTCCTTGGAACATCGGCACCTCAACGGCCTCCTCGAGTCAAAGACGATCCACCCGAGAGCTCCTACGCCAAGCTTGATCTCTAACTTGAGATAACTAGGTTGCTCAAAGTGCTAATCTAAGCTACCTAGGGGATATAGAGTAAGATTATGGATGTATTAGTCTAGCTAACCCTTGATCTCAACACATGAGAGGTTAGGGTTAGGGTTTGAAGAGAGAGAGCTTGAGGAGAGAGAATGTGAGAAAATGAATCCTTTTGGATAAATGAAATCATCTGTGTATATATGAAACATATGATATTATTAAGTAAATAATAAATATTGATTTATCATCATGTTTCATTAATGCACTAAGTGATTCATCATATGAGTCATATAAATCATTAAATGAATCATTAACTCAATGTATGAATCACTACATGACTCACTAATCCAATTAATGCAAATGCCACCTTAGCCTTCAACTCACCATGCTTCTAGAAGCTTCCCGGAAAATTACGAGAACGCCCCTCCAATCCGTGAAAACACGAAAAAGCTTTAGACTATATAAATCCAATAACCCGATACTAGAATCTGGCTTAAACCAAAGCCGGCTAGTAAAAACTGTCCGAACGTCGAACGTGCGTAAACACACGTACGCGTCCGAACCCTTATCGTAAAACCATACGACCTCTATATCGTTTCGCCTAGAGCAGGGAAACTCTCTGTGTGGGGCTCTAAAGACTCGACACTACGCTGGCAGTGGGTTTAACCACAGGCCGCAAGCGGCACTAGCTGTACGTAACGGTCCCCAGGTAGATGTCGATAAGAAGACCGATGAGGAAACTCATCCGAACTCCTACTGAGCCTGATGTGACAATCTCCGGACAGTCCGGTCTGTTCGTCTAAGACTATCGCATATCAAGCCTAGGGGACGGCAAGCGTCAGTTCCCTAATAGCGGTATAAGTAGTGTCGGAGCGTAGCCCATTACACCCTGAGAAACTACTGGAACCTACCAGTAAATCTCGCTTGCCCTGACCAGGGACTTTGCGTAATGGCTCTCTGACACAGCGCGATATCATCTCCCAATACCGGGAGAGACGAATCCTGTCTAACCACTACTGCCTCCAAGTGCTCGGGATTGCACCCAACTGCTACCTGTTTGCACGACTCCTTTGAGCCATGGTAGGGTAGCAATCTAAGAACAGTGGGCCACACTCGAGGCGAAGTAGCAGTGTCAAGTCTGTGGACTATGCTGTACTCATGTCACCTAGGAACTGTTAACTGACGACGGGTATAATACCATCTAACAGTTCCCCCGCGAGTCCTGCCCGGTGTACCCGTAACCCAACGAGCACTTCTATACTATCTCCAGTACGACGTACTGATGGCTGTGGGACAGACCATCTCCCCAACTGGGATGAGAAGCGTACACACTAGTCTACTCCGGAGTATCGATGCCCTGTCTCGATAATCCTACGACTAGGGAAAAGTATAGGATGCTGGTTATAGACTACCCAGCCCCTACTAGTGTGACTGCCATCACAACGCTGGTAATCAAACAAAGATCTTATGGGCTCTACTAATATGTATAAGTGATACGTTACAAGAAACATATGCACATATTAAAGTAGACTCAAACCAAGTAGCATACTACCATTTTTAGCAAGACTGTATATATATATAACTGTGAATATCCCAAGCTTCCATTAAGTAATATACAACCTAGTATGATACAATAATGGCCCCTAGGGCATATACACTAACAATCTCCCACTTGCACTAGGGCCATGAGCTGGCATATCGTAGACCTATCATCTCGAATAGCCTCTCGAACTGCGTCTGAGGAATGGCCTTTGTGAATGGGTCAGCAATGTTATTCTCCGTCTCTACTCTTTTCACCTCGATCTCCCGGCGATCTACGATCTCCCTGATCAGGTGATACTGCCTTAAGATATGTCTGGACTTCTGATGGGACTTGGGTTCCTTCGCTAAAGCTATAGCACCGTTGTTGTCACAATACAGAGGTATTGGATCAACACTGGTAGGAACCACCTGAAGTTCTGTGAGGAGCTTCTTCATCCAGACAGCTTCTTTTGCGGCATCGCATGCAGCTATGTACTCTGCTTCCATTGTTGAGTCAGCAACGGTCTCCTGCTTGGAACTCTTCCAACAGACCGCCCCTCTATTGAGGGTAAAGACATAACCCGACATGGATTTGGAGTCATCTTTGTCACTCTGGAAGCCGGAGTCGGCAAAGGCCTCAATCTGGAGGTCTTTTCCTCCATACACCAAGAACATATCCTTAGTCCTCCTCAAGTACTTGAGAATGTTCTTTACTGCTATCCAGTGATTCTCCCCTGGGTTTGCCTGATACCGGCTTACTACGCTCAATGCGTATGCTACATCTGGTCTGGTACATAACATCGCATACATTATAGAGCCTACTGCTGAAGCGTAGGGTATAATCGACATGCGATCCCTTTCCAAATCAGTTTTGGGAGACATCTCTTTGGAGAGGGTGATTCCGTGACAAGCCGGTAGGTTACCGCGCTTAGAATCTTCCATACTGAATCTTTTCAATATGGTGTCTATGTAACTGCGAAAGTCCCAACATCCTCTTTGACCTATCACGATAGATCTGGATCCCTAGAATGTAGGTGGCATCACCCAGGTCTTTCATGGAGAATTTATGTGACAAGAATCTTTTGACTGACTGTAACATAGGAATATCATAACCTATTACGAGAATGTCATCCACGTACAAGACGAGGAATACTACAGCTCTCCCTACAATCTTTCTGTATATGCATGGTTCATCTAGATTTTTGATAAAGTCAAATTCTTTGACAGCATCATCAAAACAGATGTTCCAACTCCGCGATGCCTGCTTTAGTCCATAAATGGACTTAAGCAGCTTGCATACTTTACCGCTGCTCCCACTCTGAATGAATCCCTCTGGCTGATCCATATAGACGCTCTCTTCCAAATTTCCATTTAGAAAGGTCGTATTTACGTCCATCTGCCAGATCTCATAATCGTGGAAGGCAGAAATAGAAAGAAGGACCCGAATGGATTTCAGCATAGCCACTGGAGAAAAGGTTTCGTCATAGTCCAAACCAGGTCTTTGACGGAAACCCTTTGCAACAAGTCTAGCTTTATAGGTTTCAACCTGTCCATCTACACCAATCTTCTTTCTGAAGATCCATTTGCATCCTACGGGTTTTACCCCTTCTGGAGCAATGTCCAAAATCCATACTTTGTTAGTGTACATGGACTCCATTTCGGTCCGCATTGCATCCAGCCATTTTACCGAGTCGCCGCTCTGAATGGCTTGCTGGAAGCTAGTAGGCTCATCATAGTCAATAGTGTAATCCTCTCTATCCCCGTCTATGAGAAAACCGTAGTATCTCTCGGGCGGATGAGACTGCCTACTACTCCTGCGGAGTGGCGTCGGGATGTCCCTTTCTTCTGAAACCTCTGGTTCTACCATACCTTCAGTAACAGTTTGTGGTTCTGGAATTTCTTCCAGTTCTATTTCGCTCCCATTTATTTCCTTTTCTAAAAACTGATGTTCTAGAAAATGGGCATTACGAGAAACAAAAACCTTTTGTTCCTCTGCGTAATAGAATAGATACCCCCTGGAGTTCTTTGGATATCCCGCAAACTTACACTGTATTGATCGTGCCTCGAGCTCGTCCGCATGCTTCTTTTTAACAAAAGCTGGACATCCCCAAATCTTCAGATACTGAAGATAGGGTTTCCTCCCACTCCACATCTGATATGGTGTGGTAGGCACAGTCTTGGTTGGAGCCTTATTCATAAGATATGCAGCTGATTCTAGTGCATAACCCCAGAAAGATCGCGGTAACTCAGGCTTACTCATCATGGAACTAACCATATCCAATAGGGTTCGATTCCTTCTTTCCGATACACCGTTGTGTTGTGGTGTGTATGGAGGAGTAAGCTGAGAGAGAATTCCATTCTCTTTTAAGTAGTCCAGAAACTCGGTACTCAAGTATTCACCACCTCGATCAGATCTCAGTGTCTTGATACTTTTGCCTGTTTGTTTTTCAACTTCATTCTTGTATTCCCGAAATTTCTCAAAGGCCTCGGATTTATGCTTCATCAGGAAGACATGTCTATACCTAGAGAAATCATCTGTGAAAGTAATGAAGTATGAATAACCACTTCGCGCATGTGTAGACATTGGACCACACACGTCATTGTGTATGAGTCCCAAAAGCTCGCTTGCTCTTTCTCCGTGTCCAGTGAACGGAGTCTTTGTCATCTTTCCCATGAGACAGGATTGACAAGTTTCATATGTTTGATATTCAAACGGATCCAAATATCCTTCTTTATATAGCTTAGTCAACCTTCTCTCATTGATGTGATCCGGTCTACAATTCCATAAGAAAGCCTGATTTAATTCTAGAGACTTTCTTTTAAGTGTGTTCTGGACACTGAAAATCTGAGCTTGATTTAATACGTATATTCCGTTTTCTAATGTACTTGACCCAATCAGAACTTGATTTAGGTGGATGTGGACCACATCGCTTATAAAAGTAAAATCATATCCTTCTTTAGAAAGTAAGGATACAAATATGATATTACAAGTTGTACCTGGTACATAAAAACAGTTACGCAGAATCAATATCTGCCCAGTTGTCAGTCCAAGATGATATTCCCCTACGGATTCAGCGTTTATGCTCATTCCGTTAGCAACCATGAGGGTCATATCACCATCCCGATAACCCTACGGTTTCTCAGAGCCTGTAATGAATTACAGATGTGAGATCTTGACCCGGTATCCAATACCCAGGAAGTAGGGTTAACTGACATACAGTTCTCTATCACAAACACACCCGAAGCCGAAGCCATACCATGCTTTGAATCCTGTCTACTGGCTTTGCTAGCCCTGCAATCCTTCTGCCAATGTTCATTCTTGTAACAATAGGAATGTCCCTCTTTTACTACATCCAGTCCTGAAACATTTGTCCTTCTCTTTCCTTCTTCTTCCCTGATTTTCTTTAGGGCAGAAGGCAGAGACTGTAGAATCAAGTCAGTATCTGACTCGTTTCCCAGCGTGGTCTCCAGGTCCTAGAGCTCATCAATATAGCTAGTCATTGTAAGGACGTTGTCCCCTACAGATGACCCGACGGCCAACCTCGCTTGATTTAATTCGGTCGAGGTCTCATATCTTGCGATATGAGATTGCTCTCCATATAAATCTTTGTTATGGAGAAAGATGGAAACTAAGTCCATCTTCTCGTGCTGCTTCTGGTATACACCATCAACTGAAGCTGACACGAGGCACTTGGCTTTCGTTTTATCCTTTTCCCTTGTCTGACGGATATCCATATCTGCGATGGTGGAAACTGGACCTGGGACGGCGGGATCTTGAGTAGTAATAGGGTGTTCCAGCTTGTCATAGGTAATGGACATCTGGACAGACCTTTGCTAGTCATATAAGTTAGATTCAGTCAATTTGTTATCTAGATGTAACCTAGTCATGGTCACAAGGTCGCTGCAATTAAGAGAGAGAGAAGAAAACACTTTTAGCATGACGCTCTTGCAAGTTTAGAGTGGTTTTTAATTTCTTTAGATTTGGGTAGTTTCCCAATGTGGGTACTTTGACAGTATTCTAATAGTATTTTAGAATAGATGACTCCTGACATGGTGGTGTACCTGCAGATGATGGAGTCACCCTCTCTAAAGGTGTCTATAGACTAAAGGGGAGAGGGATGTGCATGATTGACATATCACTTGCTTAGGCAATTGAGTCAATCGTGAGATGTCAAGTACCACACCAGATATTGTTTTTGCACTAGATGCGATAAGTTTATATTTATCCAATCCTGAAGAAACATAAGGAAGAAGTTTTAGAACATAAGTGAATGTTCTACAGATTTGATAACGGCGGCCTCCTTCGGGAGACGGTTATCATTCTAGGTTTCAAAGGTGACATGGATAACAGAGTGATTATCAGAGTTATAGTTTTCCCTCTAACGAGGGACAGTATTATGGACAGGTGGTCTAAGAGGATACTGCGGGAGGCATGGTGCTGGATACTGATTAGGTTCAGTTATCGATACAGTCTAAGAAGTTTGGATTTGGAGTTCATTTATGAACTAAGTCCCATCAGATATCCAGACATACTCTAAGACAGGTATTACTCAATTCGGGAGATGGATTTTTCCGCGAACTTGAGATTAAGAGAGAAATAGAAAGAAACATCAGGACGGATCCACTCATTGAGGCTTCTCGAACACAAGAGTTTTACAAACGAGCTTTGTGAAACTGATTAGTAGAGGAATTGGGTGTTTGGTATCACACGGGCTGTGAGTATGCGACATCGCAATAATTAGCCTTAAGTGCAAGTGGGAGATTGTTGGATATAGTGCCTTCAAAGTCAATTATTGGATCGCAGGTACGTGATTGCAATGATTGAGGAGGACCTATAGCGGTAGCACATTCTTACTCGAGATGATAGTATGCTATCTGGTTTGCCTTAATCAGTCGTGTACAGGTTCAGATGACTGATCACTATTACATGTTGATAGAGCCCTTAGGATTTTGCTTGACTACCAACAGTATGATGGCGATCATATACGTAAGAGTTGGGTAGTCCATAAGAACATCCTTAATAGTGGACCCTAGTCGTGGGAGTTTTGAGACAGGGCATCGATACTCCGGAGTAGACTAGTGTATACAGTCGAGACCCCGACGAGGGGGATGTGGCCGGTCTCACAAGCCACTGGTGTCAGTTGGATCACCTAAGATATATACAGGTGCTCATTGGGTTATGAGTACACCGGACAGGACTCGCCGGGAACCTGCTAGTTGGTATTATACCTAGCGTCAGATAGCAGTTCCCTGGTGACAAGTGTACAGGTTAGTTCATCGACCAGAGGTCGTCATTTGTTTCATGTGAGTTCCCACTGTGCTTTGATTTCTACCCTACCACGGCTCAAAGGAGTCGTGCAAACAGGTCTTTTTTGGGTACAGTCCTGAGCCACATGGAGGCAAGTGAGCGGATCGGCAGGGGATCTGTCTCTCCCGGTATTGGAGGTGAGATCGCGCTGTGTCTAGAAGAGCCATTACACAAAGCCCTCAGCCGAGGTAGGAGATTTACTGGTAGGTACTCCAGTAGTATCTCAGGGTGTTCTGGGCTACACTCTGACACGACTTATACCGCTATTGGGGGTCTGACGTTACCAGCCCCCTAGGCCCGATATGCGATACTCATAGACGAACGGACCAGACTGTATGTATATTGTCACTGTTAGGCTCAGTAGGGTTCCAGGATGAGTTCGCTCATCGGCTTCCCTTGAGGTCAGTACATGAGCAGCCGTTACGCACAGCTAGTGCCATTGACGGCTTGTGGTTAAACCCACTGCCAGGGTACTGATGAGTCATTTGAGTCCCCCACAGATAGTTTCCCAAGTTTGGGCGAAACGTTGTAGAGGCCGTATGGTTTTATGGTATGGTTCGGAAAATGCACGTGCGTTTACGCACGTGTCATATTTCGGGCAGATAATACTGGTGGGCTTTGGTTTAAGCCGGATCCTAGTATTATACTGTGTAGATATAATATCTTTGTCTCAGTTGCATTTGTATTCGGCCGTAATACAAATGCGGGTATGTTTATACTGTTACGGGGTTATCCTGAAATTCGTTTCGGGAACTCTTTTCGAAGTTGCCAGTTTTCTATTACCCGTCTTAAACATTCGGTTTAATGCGGAATTATCTTTTCTTCACTTGGGTGAGTCATGAGGGTGAGTCATGAGGAAGCTCTAGTTTTGGTGATTAGGTTTAGTGACTCATTCATTGCATTAATGGTTTATGAGGTGTTTTAAGTGACTCATTGATTGCATTCATGTGTTTTGGTTTGGACTTGGATATTTCTTCTTGATCTTTTCCTTGTGGTCACCCCTTTGCTCCTACACTTACCCCTCCTTTCCTATATATGTGGCCGGCCAATTTTTGGAAGCCCATGGTTGTTAAAATGAGATGATAAGATTTGGTTCATGGAAATTTCATAGCTCATTTTCTCATTACTTGATAAAAAAAGGCAACTTCATTAAACGTTCATCCATGGTTTTGGATGAAACGAGACAAAGTGTTCTACTCATTCTCTACATAAATCTTGGACATGTCGGCTAGCAAACTTTATGTCCGAGTTGCCTCGGTATAGAGGCGGAAGCCCGTTTAAAGATCCGTAGATGTGGTTCCACCTCGATGAGGAGCCAGGAGATCGGAGCAGCTATAACGGAGCGTGGGATGATGGTTAAAGACCGAAGGACTCAGATCGTTCGGTATAGCCTTTCTACCCTCTTTGTAGTTTGTTAGTTTAGCGTTAATAGCAGATCCGGGTTATAGTATGCGATAGCGCCAGTTATAAAAGTTTTTGTTCCGCGTTTGGCGTCAGAATGACGGCCGGGACGCTACCGTAGACTTACAGCAACCTCCTGTCGCTGAGCTCGACTGGCCTCAATCAACGACCTCATCATCTGGCGCAAGTCATGCATATCTGCCTCAAGCCTAGCGATACGATCTATTGAAGGCGAATCAATCTGCTCCTATACAGCGAGCGTACCGTTCTGGTCAGTCCTTGTCCCAAACGAGTCAACTCTGACCTCGGCTCTCGCTGCTTCTCTCTGAGCCATCATAGTCATCGGTGGCATAAGGCTAGAAATGGAAATAGGATTCGATAAGAACACGAAAATCGAATCACAAGGATGTATATAAACAAAGAAGGAATTTCAAGCAATTAGTACTTAGGTCACTTATGCGGAGTACCGTGTCGTAAGTATGCCGTGGACATACACACGCTATATCACTCTGCTAAAGCTACCTACTCCATCATACCAAGGTCATCCTACACTCCGAAAGATAAAACCTAGGACTCTGATACCAACTTTGTCACGACCCAAAATTGGCACGTGACGGCCCTTAAACCACGCAACGTCCACAGGCGTAACACAATCTAAGTAAACCAAAAACCCAACAATCTAAACAATCAAAAATAGTAAGTTATAAGAACATTGTTAAACTTTTGAAATCTCAAATACAAATTCTTTAAAGTCCAACTTTTACTTCCTTTAAAAATTTGGCAGTACCTCCTTTGTAAAACAAGCCCCCCAAAAGGGTACAATATAAATATAAGTAAAAGCATCCTCAAACGGGAGCAAATCGATGCCCAAAGGCGGAAAAACAACCACCACAACAGATATACGACGTCGTAGCGAAGAAAAAGACGATATAAATAAAAACAGCATAAATGACATCCAGAGTTACAAAATAATATACAATATCTCCTCACAACTTGTCTCTAAGTCAATACATGAAGTAGTAGATGGAGAGTACTGGATACAACGAATATACAATGAGCAACATCGGATAACCGTAAAACCCACCTATAGTAAAACTGTACACAGTCAGCCGTAGCGGAATCCGCTGCAAAAGATGATACAATAGGAAGAAGAAGCCTTGCCGTGACTGCTCTGAAGGACACCTGCAAACACTGTGGCACAACGTGGGTGAGTTACCAACTCGTGAATAGTAAATAACATACGAAGGTAATCGCAAGTATGCACGTACTGCGATGGTCTAACACATGCAAGCTGATAGCAAAAAACATCAATATGTATATGCAACAGTCATGAAAGGTACTCTATTAGGTACTACTAATACATAAAGCAATGCATATCAAATAAATGCAGAGTATGGAATAAAACATATCCTGTAAGTCTCATGGAACCTGAGTGTCTAATATTGACACTCGAAAACATCATGAAAACATCATGAAAACTAGTGTCTAGCATCGACACATAAATACTCATCTATCAGGCACCGTCACCACGACTGGCCCTGATATGTACGTATCATACGTCTCTCGGAAACCTGAGTGCCCAGCTTAGACACTCGAAATCCACGTATCCATACATACATGACTCCGGTCGGTATCCTCTAGAAATCCGCCGAGTCCAAATAATATCACCGGTAGGTAGTGGTCCCTCTGCCAGGCTCATCGTCCACCCCATGAAATCACCTCTCGCCCCGGAGTACCATACCGGGTCCACCATGTACCCGCAGACGGTGCCTCCCGCTCCTCGAATCGGATATCACATGCCAATCTCAGAACCGAGAAATCACATGGTGGACGCATCGAAATATTATATCAAGAAAATCAGAATACTTGCATATATCATTATGATGATATATATTATATAGGTGTATATATATAACAGCGTCCCATACCACTGGTATATATATACATGTATATATATCAGCGTCCCATACCACTGATATATATACCCAGGAGTAAAACATCCAGAAAACATCATATGAAATCCATATATCAATGTGAAATCCATGAAATATAATATATGCAACATGAAACAGAAATATGAGCATATAAAGGAAAAACCGCTATTTAACTGCAACAAGTTATTAAATATATCATGCGGTTCCTAATTTCTCCGAAATCAAATGCAACATCATATACATGTGAACATGTAGCTATAGCCAGGTATATGTGTAAACATGTAGGTATAGCAAGGTATATGTGCAAGCATGTAGGTATGTAGGTATACTACCTATCATATGCGCAATCGCATAAGAATCAATATCTCCATGTCTGTGACAAAACAATACCACATAGGGGTATATGTAGCTCTAGTCAGGTAAATGGTGTTAGTTATATGTATGCCCTAGAGGCCATTACTATACATAGGATGTATATTGTAGTGGATGCTTGGACATATATAGGGAGGACTTTCTTGCTCGACATGATAGTATGCTATCTGGTTGATCTTTACCTTAACGTGTACACTGATTGTCTCTCTGTTACATATTGGTAAAGCCCTTAGGATGTGTACTTGACTACCTGGACTATGATGCGGATCATACTAGTGGGGACATGGTAGTCCATAAGTACATCCTTCAAGGTCCCTAGTCGTGGGTGTATCGAGACGGGGCATCGATATACCAGAGTAGACTAGCGTATACCTTCTCGACCCATACAGATGGGCGATGGATGATCCCATATCCATTGGTGTTTGACGTCAGAGATAATATACGGGTGCTCAGTGGAGACTGGGTACACTGGACGGACTCGCCGAGAACTCCCAGATGGTATTATACCGTACGTCAAATGGCAGTTCTCTGGTGACACTGGTACAGAGTAGTCTGTTGACCCGAGATCGTCATAGAGTCTTGTGTGGTTCCCACTGTGCTTTGATTTCCATCTTACCACTTCCAAGAGGGCGTGCAAAACGGTGGTTTTTGGGTACAGTCCCGAATCACATGGAGGCAATGAGCGATAGGAGGGGATTCGTCTCTCCCGGTATAGGGAGTTGATGTTGCGCTGTGTTCGATTGGCTATAACCGGAAATCCCTGGCCAGGGTTGCTGAGATTTACTGGTAAGTGTTACCAGTAATTTCTCGAATTGTTATAGACCTCATATCGACACGACTTATCAAGCTATTGGGGTCTGACATTTACCACCCCTAGGCGAGATATGCGACATATCAGACGATCAGACCGGACTGTACGGTAAGTGTTACTGGTTAGATTCACAGGAGTATGAGCGGGCTTGCTCGTCGATCTTCTGATCGCTCAATACCCGGGTGGCCGTTACGTTTAGCAGACCGCTTGCGGCTTGTGGGTGTTTGATATGATCATCGCCTGCTGCCGGCGTATTGACGAGTCTTTAGAGTCCTACACAGAGGTTTCCTGGCTCAAGCAAAACGAAATAGGAGCGCATATGAGATATGTGCGGGACCGAGAATAATGCGTGTATGTGATACCGTATTCTATTCTCGTGATGAATGTATCGAATGGTTGTATGCGATATAACCTAGTTATCGAATCAAGGATTGATTCGATAAATCGATACATTGGATATTAGTCGGTCATATGCGATATGACCGGATCGTTAAATCAAGTGTTGATTTGATGATTTAATGCATAATTATATATTAGATATATTACTTTGCATTAACTAGTATTGGTTCACTTTAAATGGATTTTCTCACTTGAAGTTCACAAGTTGTATATGTGATATATTTTTGTGCACTTGTTTGTATCATGTTTGATGATACATGCTCACTTGGGTTTATGTAAAGAATTAAACCATGGTTATATGAATGGTTAGGGTTTCATTTTATTTATTCATTCATTTATCTTTTTATTTGGATTAAAAAGAAATGGGAAAAGAAATCATAATGGTAGCTTTCTTACTTGAAGCTTCTTGAAGTTTCATGCAACTTTGACCAAAGCAACCATTCTTGTCTTCTTCTCCTAACCCTAACCATTCCACCTAACCTTAGTTAATTCTCTACATCTAACCATGGTTGTAGTTATGATAAGAATAATCTTTTTCTATTTTCTCATTATTCTTATGATAATCTTCTTCTTCTTCTTCATCTTTACAAAGAAGAAAAGCTTGCTTCATCAATGGTGATTTGAGCAAAAGTGTGAGAAATCCAATTCTAAAGTGAACCCACCTCCTATTTCTTCATTCTCTACCTCTTGCCAAGTAGTATAGGGTGTTTTCTTCACAAGTTTCATGACTTAGTGAAGTGGGAGCTTGATCTTGTGATGCCTCGACGTAGATCATCTTCGGCATCGTAGTCGATGACCTAGCCCGTCCATTTCTCCGATGAAGCCGACGCTAGAGCCCGGGATTCGATTTGGACAGCGAGGAGACTTCATTGCGGAGCTATGGAGGTGGAGGACCGGATCTACAAAGGTTGTATTTCCGTTCTTTTAGTTAAGTTGTTAACTAGTTGCATGTTTCGCCTATATATCTAGTTAACGATCCGTATTAGGGTTTCTCGGCACTTGTAAAATTTGAAATTGGCATGGTTGATGCCTTGTGAGACCTTATTAGCGTGCCTAGGAACCCTACAGTGGTATCAGAGCCTAGCTAGAGCCTTAGGCGATGCGTAGACGGAATTAGAAGTCCGATCGAATCAAAACCCAAACCCAAATTTGCTCTCTGGACAATTTTGAAAAACTGGGTTTTTTCCAGATTAAAAATATGCAGAAAAACCAGCAGAAGATTATAAGAATTGCTGAGAAGCCCGTACCCCTGAATCCACCAATGTGCGGCGTAACCGCGGCATTAGCATGGCTAATGCGGCGGTTCCGCGGCCATGTGGTCTCTTCTTGTGTTAAATTTTGCACAGTAATTCTTAGTTTGCAGTGCTGGTTTTCCTGGGATTTTTTAATATTTTTTTAAAGAGTTGAATTTTCTGGGTTGTATTAGGGACTCGGCGTTTCGATCGGATCGTCTAATTTTGTCTGTGTGCTTTTCTGGATAATTTTAGAATATGTTAAAAGGTTCGACCGGATACAGATACCCACTTTTTCCCCTGCCGGAAAATTTCCAAGTGTTGGATTTTTCCGTAGTTTAATAACGTTCTAAGTAGTGCAAGTAACGCGTTGGTCCCTCTAGAAGACAACAAACCTTAACTCGATTATGTGACCGTCTTGAACTGCCCTTTGAACCTTAGGGTTTGGGGCAGTACGGCGTGCCACATGTGAGGCATTGGCTTGACCCTTCTACGGCTGGACTGTTGGTACTGAGGCACGAACTGAATGTTTTTAGACTTATTTCATGTGTTGAGCTGTATCGGGAAAACTTGGGTGTTCGACTGTTCGATCGGAAAGTTTAACATTTTCTATTTACCCGGAATGTGATACCATAATTGGAATTCACAAGTAGTTATGAGATAACTGAATGAATGTTATAAATCTAGCAATTTAGTCTCACTTGATCGGTTGCCACGGAATTTTGATGCGATCAAAAGTCCGTCGCAATCATGTAGCGTACGCGGATACTCGCCGGGTAAACTTAATAGACTGCTACACTCCATAGCCCCGACCAAGTGACTGTAGGAGAACCCCGTCGCCGAAAGCATCCGTTCGGGTGCTCGCGGCAGCGGTGTTCCGCCTTGGTGCACTTCGTCGACGGCATCAGGGGTGCGGCCGTCTACTAAAGTTTGCGATAAGCATTCGATCAGGATGTTGGGAATCTTGTTGAATTTCCCAACTTGATATTGAAAAGAGTTTTCGATAATGGGACTAAAATGCGGGGTTTATAATTGTTAGGCATGCGATGTCTAAGAAATTCATTTGTTTAGGCATGAGATATCTAAAGAGGTTGCGGATTCCAACTGTTGTAGTTTTACACTTTCTTTTCTGTGACCGTAAGTGTAATATGTGATATCGCCGGTTTCGTTGCTATATGTCAACGACAATTGGGATGTGCATATTTACTTACGTTGATGACATGTGATGTTATGTGTTGCTGGATATGTTATATTGGATCGTCGTGTTTGAATAGCCGGGGGTTTTTATGTGAGATGAGTGTTTTTCATTTTCATTCATGTAAAAACTTGTATGTAATATTCTTTTATTGGGGCACTTCCAGGTTGCGGAAGATGTCACCCTTTGTATATTATTTGCTTTTCCGCACTAGGATAGACCCAAGGAGGGGAGCACAAGTAACCGGGTTCTGGAGTCCAGTGGGAGACCAACTCGAGGAGTCGAGTCCGGGTCTCCTAACTCTAGAATTGGTAGGGTTGCTTGCCGCTCTCGTAGGGGTCTAGGGGTGTGGGTTTGGCTATTCATCACGACCGTGGAATCCGTGTTTTATACTGGCTCGTATTGAAAACACGGACGTCCTAGTATATCCAATATTTCATATGTTTCTTCTGCTGCGATATCTGTGATGTGATCATGTGATGTTCTGTGATAGATACTGTATATAGTATATATGATATATTATATAGATGTTACTTATGTTTTACACCCGCGCTAGCCCTGCCCTGCTCTGCCGTTAGTTACCTAACCTAACGGTGCACGAGGGGACATCGAGGCGAATGCGGATGGCATAAGTGTACATCGTATTTATCTGTGATGTTTAGGTACTTAAATGATGGGACTTCATTAATGAGATTAATGAAAGTAAAAAGAAACCTAAGATGTTGTAGAATCGAATTTCAAAAATAAAACAGGTAGCTACAGTTCTTGCTTTGCACCGAGGTATATGTGATATATCCTGCACCTTATTCGATGAGGAAAGGACCGAGATCCCTTCACCGGGAGTGACTCCTTTAGCAATAACTGGAAGATGCTACACACTCGGTTTGTCTTTTGACTGCTTCTATAGTTTCTGCTTTGCACAGTGATATATATGATATATCCCGCACCTCATTCGACGAGGAAAGGACCGACGATCCCTTCACCGGGAGTGACTCCTTTAGCAAAACTAGAAAAGCCTCAAAAACACTCCATTTTAAAATCATTTGATTCTACAACGATATCAAGTTCATTACGCAATAGGTTTTCAGAAAAACCTGTCGTAGCCCTCCGTCATTTCAGATAAGTACTAGTTAGTATTCGTGTTGCGGTAGTTTGGCATTCGTCAAGGCGTAGTGTACGGTAGCTAACTAGTATTTATCTGCTTTTGCATATGATGCAGATTGGATTAGGGTATTCGTACGGCGTTGTTTGGCATTCGTCAAGGGTCGTGCGGATGGGTTTAATTCAATCAAGAAATGTACGGGTTGAACTTGACTAGTGGACTATGGGTTGTTTGGCATTCATCAAGGTCATAGAACACTAGGGGCAAAATATTATCGGGAATTTCAAGTGTTGAAATTTGCAATGAGATTGCATACCTTCTATGAGATAGTTGGATCCCGATACCCGCTGCGAGTAATTGTTACTCCTGGGAGAGTTTTACACATTACAATTAGCCGATCAAGTAGGTGTCTAGAAAGGTGTTAACGAGATTACGTCTCTGGGAAAACGAGGTTTACATTAATTAGGTTCGTGCGAAAGCACGGGGGACCTCCCTCAAAGTACCGACACTGGCCTGGCTGAAAGATTGGCGAACTTGTAGTGTGTAATTAATCCCGGCTAGTCTTTCCTTTTAGGGTTAGAAGGAAGATTTGATAAAAAGCAGTGGGAGCCATCCTGATTAGATAAAATATAAAACCAATCTATTCTTGCAAGAGCATACGCTGAGTGTTTTCTTCTCTCTCTCTCCTGGTAGCGACCATATCACGCCTTAATCAAGATAATAATATGGATGTATTGACCGAACCCGCTTGTTATACTGAGCTGGGGAACGTTGGTCCCGCTCCATCTTACAATTGTTATAAGACAGAGCAGGAAATTGGGGATTACCAGAATTCCCGTGCCGCCCAAACGAAGAGAGTGCATGCTGATGCATCATCTTCGGGTGTGTTCATTACAAAGAACTGTTTCTCAGTATCCTTTACGTCCTGGGTATGTGATACCAGATCAGGATCCCAGATATGTAATCTGTTACATAGGGCTACAGAAAGGTAGAGAACTGAGAACGGGTGATAAGTTTCATGAGACAGAAAACGGGGCAAGAGTTGCAGCCAAGTCTGTTGGTCACTGTCACCCTGTATTCCAAATACATTGATTCTGAACGAATGTTATTAGATACCGAACCTGATATACAAAATCATATCAATCTCTTTATAAGTAAAGAAATGATAAAATTTTGTATTGTTGGATAATGTTTTGAACATTTCCTATATCAAAAGTTGATCGGTTCAGGCACGTTATCTAAAAGCATTGACGTTCTAAATCAAACTACAGTTCCTAGTATACAGAACACACACAAGAGGAAGAGTTCAGAAATGAACGAATCCTTCTTGAGGCATTGTAGACTAGGTCATATCAATGCGACCCGACTAGCTGAAGTTACATGTAGATGCATATTTAAATCAGTTTGAATCTACATCTTGTGAAACTTGCCAGTCATGTCACAAAGATATAATGACACCAGCTCTGTTTATTGGAAACAGAGAAAGAGTTAGTGAACTCTTGGGATTGATACATGTTGATGTATGTAAGGTCCCCTGTCTATATATGCCAAGACTGGTTCCTTGTACTTCATTACATTCTCTGATAATCTTTCGAGATTCAGACCTATGTTCCTGTTGAAACACAAGTCCGAACCTTTTGAGATATTCACAGAATATAAGTTAGAAGTAGAGAACCAATACGGGTATAAGTATTATGTCCTTTGATGTGATCAAGGAGGAGAATACTTGAGCACGGAATTCCTGGACTATTCTAAAGGAGAATGGGATTCTCTCTCAGCATTACTCCTCCGTATACACCATAGCACGATGGTATATCGGGGCGGAGCAATCACACCCTATGTGATAAGGTGTGCTCTATGATGAGTACTACTGAGTTACCTATTTCCTTTTTGAGAGTTATGCACTTGAGAAGCTGCATACCTATTGAATAGGGTTCAAATCAAATCAGTTGCCTACCACTTCATATTTGATATGATAAGGGAAGAGCCCATCTCTTAAGTTAGTTAAGATTTGGGGTTGTCCAGCCTATGTCTAAAGCAAAATCTGGACAAGCTCGAGGCAAGGTCTGTAATGTAGAACTGGAAATGTTCCAGCTATACAAACTGCAGCTGATGATTTGAAAGAACCAAAGGATTCAATAGTTACCAACGAACCTCAGCCTGTCCGCCGATCTAGTGAGGTTCCTCACCCGCTTGAGAGATACTTCGGTTACTCTATGACAGTGGGAGCGAGGATTGCATCATGAGATGATGACCCAACTGTTTCGAGCTGGCCATCAGGAGTGGGACTCTGTAAGAATGGCTGGATGCTTAGCGATCTGAGATGGAATCCATGTACACCAACAAAGTATGGACTTTGGATGCTATATCTGAAGGGTTAAATCCCCATCAGGAGAAAGTATATCTTGAGAAGATTACTTGGTGTAGATGGAAAAGTTGAGACTTTCAAAGATAGACTTGTTAAAGCTTTTCATCATCGACCAGGCGTGGATAATGATGAAACCTTTTCAAGTGGCTATGCTTAAGTCCATCCAGATCCTACTTGCCACGGCTACATACCATGACTACGATATCTGGCGGTTGGGTGCCATGACTGCTTTTCTAAATGATGTTTTAGAAGAGAACGTCTATAAGTACACAGCCAGAGGGCTTCGTAGACAGTGGGAGCAGCGGAAACGTGTACAAGATGCTTTATAGGATAAAGCAGGTATCAGGGAGTTGGAACATCTGTTTTGATGTGTTAGTCAAAGAGTTTGACATCATCAAAATGGTAGATGAACCTTGTATAAACAAAAAGGTAGTAGGGAGTATGGGGATGATCCTCGTAGAGTACGTGGATGACATACTCTTAATAAGAAAGGAGTTTCCTATGCTACGCTCGGTCAATCTCCGCTTATCACAATGATTCTCCATATAGGATCAAAGTGATACCTCCTAAATCCTGGGTTTTGGATCTATGAGATAGATCTAATTGGATGTTAGGATACTCACTAGTTGTAGTGAGATGGTATCAATCGATCCTGGGGAGAATCACTGGAAAGGTTCCAGGGTGATAAGGACGACTGAATGTCAGTCGCAGGCATTGTCTATACCCTCAGTGGAGGGACGGTATGTTGGAAGAGTTCCAAGCTAGATACCGTGACATACTAGACGATAAAGGCTCGATACATCGCTACTTAAGATACTACCAAAGAGGCTGTTTGGGTGTATAATAGTTCATGAGATGAACTTCGTTCCTACCATTGTGAGACAATGGAGTTGTGGCTTATGCCCGGGAACCTCGGTCCCATCAGTGACCCAGACAAATTCTAAGGCAGTATCATCTGATCATGGAGATGGTTGATCTCCAGGCTAATCGAGGATAAGAGAACAGACTCAGAGCACAGCACGGCGGATCCACTCACAAAGTCCTTTTCCTAAAGAGAGACTTTTATGGGATGGTTGAATATGAGATACTACAACCACTGCTATCAGATGGCCCTAGTGCAAGTGGGAGATTGTTAGTTATATGTATGCCCTAGAGGCCATTACTATATATAGGATGTATATTGTAGTGGATGCTTGGACATATATAGGGAGGACTTTCTTGCTCGACATGATAGTATGCTATCTGGTTGATCTTTACCTTAACGTGTACACTGATTGTCTCTCTGTTACATGTTGGTAAAGCCCTTAGGATGTGTACTTGACTACCTGGACTATGATGCGGATCATACTAGTGGGGACATGGTAGTCCATAAGTACATCCTTCAAGGTCCCTAGTCGTGGGTGTATCGAGACGGGGCATCGATATACCAGAGTAGACTAGCGTATACCTTCTCGACCCATACAGATGGGCGATGGATGATCCCAAATCCATTGGTGTTTGACGTCAGAGATGATATACGGGTGCTCAGTGGAGACTGGGTAAACTGGACGGACTCGTCGAGAATTCCCAGATGGTATTATACCTTACGTCAGATGGCAGTTCTCTGGTGACACTGGTACAGAGTAGTCTGTTGACCCGAGATCGTCATAGAGTCTTGTGTGGTTCCTACTGTGCTTTGATTTCTATCTTACCACGTCCAAGAGGGCGTGCAAAACGGTGGTTTTTGGGTACAGTTCCGAATCACATGGAGGCAATGAGCGATAGGAGGGGATTCGTCTCTCCCGGTATAGGGAGTTGATGTTGCGCTGTGTTCGATTGGCTATAACCGGAAATCCCTGGCCAGGGTTACTGAGATTTACTGGTAAGTGTTACCAGTAGTTTCTCGAACTGTTATAGACCTCATATCGACACGACTTATCAAGCTATTGGGGTCTGACGTTTACCACCCCTAGGCGAGATATGCGACATATCAGACGATCAGACCGGACTGTACGGTAAGTGTTACTGGTTGGATTCTCAGGAGTATGAGCGGGCTTGCTCGTCGATCTTCTGATCGCTCAATACCCGGGTGGCCGTTACGTTTAGCAGACCGCTTGCGGCTTGTGGGTGTTTGATATGATCATCGCCTGCTGCCGGCGTATTGACGAGTCTTTAGAGTCCTACACAGAGGTTTCCTGGCTCAAGCGAAATGAAATAGGAGCGCATATGAGATATGTGCGGGACCGAGAATAATGCGTGTATGTGATACCGTATTCTATTCTCGCGATGAATGTATCGAATGGTTGTATGCGATATAACCTAGTTATCAAATCATGGATTGATTCGATAAATCGATACATTGGATATTAGTCGGTCATATGCGATATGACCGGATCATTAAATCAAGTGTTGATTTGATGATTTAATGCATAATTATATATTAGATATATTACTTTGCATTAACTAGTATTGGTTCACTTTAAATGGATTTTCTCACTTGAAGTTCACAAGTTGTATATGTGATATATTTTTGTGCACTTGTTTGTATCATGTTTGATGATACATGCTCACTTGGGTTTATGTAAAGAATTAAACCATGGTTATATGAATGGTTAGGGTTTCATTTTATTTATTCATTCATTTATCTTTTTATTTAGATTAAAAAGAAATGGGAAAAGAAATCATAATGGTAGCTTTCTTACTTGAAGCTTCTTGAAGTTTCATGCAACTTTGACCAAAGCAACCATTCTTGTCTTCTTCTCCTAACCCTAACCATTCTACCTAACCTTAGTTAATTCTCTACATCTAACCATGGTTGTAGTTATGATAAGAATAATCTTTTTCTATTTTCTCATTATTCTTATGATAATCTTCTTCTTCTTCTTCATCTTTACAAAGAAGAAAAGCTTGCTTCATCAATGGTGATTTGAGCAAAAGTGTGAGAAATCCAATTCTAAAGTGAACCCACCTCTTATTTCTTTATCCTCTACCTCTTGCCAAGTAGTATAAGGTGTTTTCTTCACAAGTTTCATGACTTGGTGAAGTGGGAGCTTGATCTTGTGATGCCTCGACGTAGATCATCTTCGGCATCGTAGTCGATGACCTAGCCCGCCCATTTCTCCGATGAAGCCGACGCTAGAGCCCGGGATTCGATTTGGACAGCGAGGAGACTTCATTGCGGAGCTATGGAGGTGGAGGATCGGATCTACAAAGGTTGTATTTCCGTTCTTTTAGTTAAGTTGTTAACTAGTTGCATGTTTCGCCTATATATCTAGTTAACGATCCGTATTAGGGTTTCTCGACACTTGTAAAATTTGAAATTGCCATGGTTGATGCCTTGTGAGACCTCATTAGCGTGCCTAGGAACCCTACAAATGGGTGTACATGTAAGTATGTGTGCATGATATACATGTAGCTGTAGCCAGGTATGTGTCTATACCTGTCAATAATGATGTAATACCATACGGGTGTATGTAAGTATGTATGCAAGATGTACATGTAGCTAAGTCTCATATGTGTATATACTTATCACTAGTGGTACAATACCATATAGGTATAGGGGTAGCTAGCATGTAGGCATGGCAAGGCATATGTGTAAGCATGTATGTATACAGGTATGCTATATGTCATTTGCACAATAGAATATGAATCAATGTCTCAATGTCCCTAACCAATACAGTATTACATATGTGTAGGTGTCAACTATATCTCGTATGTATATGGGTTGTGCGTGTCATGGCAATTATCGACGGAGTGTATATGGCATACAATTAGTGCTCGTATAACATGAACCGTCAATAACGGTGTTGTGTCTCATCAATACTATATCCATATGCAAATAGGAAAATGAGGTATGCAACAAAGGTATACATGCACAATCAATGTCCATATACTTAATATCAAGAATCATATCATTTAATCTAGTCCAGACGCAAAACGCCATACGAGCGAATCCCATGTAGATGTTAAATCTACTCACAGATGATCTTGGGCTAAGTAAAGCCAACCACTCGCTTTCCCCTCTTCGCAGTGTCCGAAGTCTCCGCCTGCGTCCCTAAGATCATAAAACAACAATATAACAAGTGTATATTAGCAATCGACCAAAAACATGTAACCACTACGTTTGACCGACGCACCAACTCCAAACATACTCTCAAGTGTTCGTCTAGTGGCTAACGTGCGTAGCAATATTACGAAACCAACCCAAGAGAAAAAACTATACAAAGTACACACACCGTGTCGGATAACGTAACACACGTATTCGAAACACTAGAAACAAGCAAAGTGATCCCAGATTTTTCTACACAAACAATTTGTAAAAGTTGCAAGTTCCGAAAGACCACACACAACCCCAGAGACCCTACGCCTAAAACACAACCCCCAGCCCCCTCTCTGGCCACAAATTGCGGCCAAAACCAATAAATCTGCGACCTAAAGTAAAGGGAATGGGCTCAGGTTTGTATGGTGGGTCCTAGGTCACTACACTAGGTCACTGTGATGGAAACTTTTCCAACAAATACCTGGTTTGATAGCAGATCATCCGAGACCCAAAACTATACTAAAAATACGATATTTACACAAAACTAAAATTTACGCGTTTTAAACTGAAACGAATAAGGTACGCAACATTAAAAACACCTACTTAACAGATAGAGATCATTACCTAACCACACAAGCTCAAAAATCCTAGCTTTCCAAGCTCCAAGGGATCCTAGAGGCAAAACAAGGCAAGATAAGTGATTTGGGTGTGATTTTGTGAAGTTTTGTGTAGGTTTAGTGAATGAAAGGTTAAGTGTTCAGTTGAGAATTGAGGGAATGAGAGAAAAATGATAAAGAGATAGTGTGAGAGAGAATGAGAGTGTAATGAGTGAGTTAGAGAGAGAGAGGTGAGTGTAATGGGGAGAGGGTAAGTATACCAAGCATTAACTCTCCTCATTAAAGTAAGCCATGACTCTCTCATGACTCACCAAGCCACCTCCTCCCAATCCAAAACGCCAAAGAAATATCTCTCCTCATACAAAATATCTAAGGGTTTAGGGTTAAGCAAGGAAGGATTAGGTTAAAGTGTGGATTAGCTTAAGGTTGTCATAGTTGCTAACGAGATTAACACAAACTAATACTTACATTAACGTGGACATGTGCGTGCAAGCCAAAACAAATAATAATAAAATATCAATTAATTGTTATAAAATGTGAGGAACCCAAATTGGTAAAATTTTTACAGAAAACCCGCGTTATTGCTTAATTAACACTAATCGCATTCTAAGGTGTTACAATTTTAATTAGGCCCGTGCGCAAGCATGAGAAACCTCCCTCAAAGTACCGACACTGGCCTGGCTGAAAGATTGGCGAACTTGTAAGGTGTAATTAATCCCGGCTAGTGTTGCCTTTTAGGGTTTGAAGGAAGATTTGATAAAAACAGTGGGAGCCATCCTGATTAAATAAGATAATAACCAATCTAATCTTGCAAGAGCATACGCTAAGTGTTTTCTTCTCTCTCTCTCCAGGTAGCGACCATGTCAGGCCTTAATCAAAATAATAAAATGGATGTATTGACTGAACCCGCTTGTTATACAGAGCAGGGGAACGTTGATTCCGTTCTTTCTTATAATTGTTATAAGACTAAGTAGGAAATAGGGAGATATCTGGATTTCCATGCCACCCAAACGAAGAATGAGCATGATGATGCATCTTCTTCGGGTGTGTTAGTTACCAAGAACAATTTCTCAGTTCACTCCACGTCATGGGCATTAGATACCGGATCAGGATCCCACATATGTAATACGTTGCATGGGCTAAGGAAAGGTAGAGAACTAGGAATGGGTGATCATTCCGTAAGAGTAGGGAATGGTGCAAATGTTGCAGCCAAAGCAGTTGGCGAATATCATCTTGTATTACCGAATGGTAATACATTGATTCTGAACGAATGCTATTACATACCGAACCTGATATGCAATCTTATATCAGTTTCTTTATTAAGTAAAGAAGGATATAATTTTGTAGTACAGGATGATGTTATGAATATCTTCCTGAATCAAAAGTTGATTGGATCAGGCTCGTTAAATAATGGCATATATATTCTAAATCAAACCACAGTTCTTAACGTACAAAACACACACAAGAGGAAGAGTTCAGAGATGAACGAATCCTTCTTGTGGCATTGTAGACTAGGTCATATCAATGCGACGCGACTAGCTAAGTTGCATAAGGATGGATATTTGAATCCATTCGAATTTTCATCTTATGACACTTGCCAGTCATGTCTCAAAGGCAAGATGACCAAAACTCCGTTTACAGGACACGAAGAAAGAGTTACGGAACTCTTGGGACTGATATATAGTGATGTATGTGGTCCCATGTCTATACATGCCAGGGATGCTTCCTTATACATCATTACATTCACTGACGATTTCTCAAGATACGGACATGTGTTCCTGTTGAAACACTAGTCTGAAGCTTTTGAGAAATTCAAAGAATATAAGCACGAAGTCGAGAACCAAACAGGTAAAAGTATTAAAATCCTTCGATCTGATCGAGGAGAAGAATACTTGAGCAATGAGTTCCGGGACTATCTAAAAGAGAATAGGATTCTCTCTCAGCTAACTCCTGTTGGGTTACCCTTGCACCTAGTCTAGGGTTTAGTAGCATCACTCATGCCATATTAAAATTTAGAGAGGTGCAAAACTAACTAACCATGAATCTTGCTAGAATTTCTAGGGTAACAAAAATTGTATCATATACAAAGAGGTAAAGAGATAGGGATTACAATCTTTGTAGTCCGTTCCTTCGCTTCATAAGCTCCATGTTGAGGTCCCTTCGCTGCGATCAACATAAACTCCGACTCTCGGGTGGCTCCATGAGGTAAATAAGACACCTTTCTTATAGTCTTCATGATTCAAGATGATCAACCTTGAAGAATCTCTAACCCAAGCTTACACTTCGCAAAACAACTTATTAGAGAAGTGAACACCCTAATCTAAGTGGCTAGAATAGATGAGGATGATGAAGTAGGAATTTGCTCTCTTTTGTTTTCAAATTCTCACTCAATATCATCACAAAAGAAAAACCTAGTGAAGCTTTTTCAAGAGCTCAAGGAAGAAGAAGATGAATATCCTTTTGTGATGAATAATGAATTATTATAGTTGTGGTTACAAATTCAACCTTGGGTTAAGAATAATAGAGCTAACCCTTGCAGAGAATAAACTAAAGGGTAAGGTTTGGGTTGGGTTAATAAATATCAACAAATAATATCTAAGCTAAAGACAAAAGAAAGCTTCATGAAGTATCATGGAAGCTTCATGCAAAAGCTAACCCTAATCCAAACCCTAACCAAGTTTAAACCCTAATCCAATGCTGAATTTGTAACCCTAACATGTTACAATATTATATATCACATATATAATATATTTTGTAACAAAAGAAAATAATACAATTAACATATATCACATATATATCAATTAATTATCCCGTGAGAAAATGAATCAATAAAGAGAGCTTATATTAGTTAACGTAATATAATATATCTCATATATAATATACATTAAATTATCGAATCAACACTTGATCCGATAACCCGGCTATATTACATATAACCGACTAATATAACATGTACCATTTCATCGAATCAACACTTGATCCGATGACCCGGCTATATCACATATACCCGGCCGATATCACATATCGCGAGAATAGAATACGGTATCTCATATCATATTATTCTCTGTCCCGCACATATCGCATATGTGCTCCTACTCCGTTTTTCCTGAGCCAGGAAACCTCTGTGTAGGACTCTAAAGAATCGTCAATACGCCGGAAGTAGGTGATGATCATATCAAACACCCACAAGCTGCAAACGGTCAGCTAAACGTAACAGCTGCCCAAGTATTGAGCGATCAGCAGATCAACAAGCAAGCCTGTACATTCTCCTGTGAATCCAATCAGTAACACTACCGTACAGTCCGGTCTCTTCGTCTGATATGTCGCATATCCAGTATAGGGGTGGTAAACGTCAGACCCCAGTAACCGATAAGTCGTGTCGATGTGAGGCTCATAACGGGTCGAGAAACTACTGATAACTCTTACCAGTAGCACTCCAAATCAGCCCTGGCCAGGGACTTCCACTTATAGCCAATCGAACACAGCACAACATCAACTCCCTACACCGGGAGAGACGAAACCCCTCCTATCGCTCATTGCCTCCATGTGATTCGGGACTGTACCCAAAAGCCACCGTTTTGCACGCCCTCTTGGACGTAGAAAGGTGGAAATCAAAGCACTGTGGGAATCACACAAGACTCTATGACGATCTCGGGTCTACAGACTAACCTGTACCAGTGTTACTAGAGAACTGCTATCTGACAATTGGTATAATACCATCTAGGAGTTCTCGGCGAGTCCGTTCAGTGTAACTAGTCTCCACTGAGCACCCGTACACCATCTTTGATGTCAAACACCGATGGATATGGGATCATCCATCCCCCATCATATGGGTCAAGATGCGTATACACTAGTCTACTCTGGTGTATCGATGCCTTGTCTCGATACACCCTCGACTAGGAACAGTTATATGATGTACTCGTTGACTACCATGGCCCGACTAGTATGATCTCATCATAGTCCCAGTAGTCAAGTACATATCCTAAGGGCTTTATCAACATGTAAGAGCAAGACAGTAAACCAATACAAGTCAACATGTTAAGATAAAGTGAAACCAAATAGCATACTATCATGTCGAGCAAGAAAGTCCTCTCAATATATATCCAAGCATCCACTGTAATATACATCATATATACAACAATGGCCTCTAGGGTGTTGGATATAGTTCCCTCAAAGTCAATTATTGGATCGCAGGTACGTGATTGCAATGATTGCGGAGGACATATACCGGTAGGACAGTCTTACTCGAGATGATAGTATGCTATCTGGTTTACTTTTATCAGTCATGTACAGGTTCAGGTGACTGATCACATGTTACACGTTGATAGAGCCTTTAGGATCTTGCTTGACTACCTACAGTATGAGGGCGATCATATACGTGAGAGTTGGGTAGTCTATAAGCTCATCCTTAAAAGTGGTTCCTAGTCGCGGGAGTTTCGAGACAGGACATCGATACTCCGGAGTAGACTAGTGTATACAGTCGAGACCCCGACGAGGGGCGGTGGCCGGTCTCACAAGCCACTGGTGTCAGTTGGATCACCTAAGATGTATACAGGTGCTCATTGGGTTATGAGTACACCGGACAGGACTCGCCGGGAACCTGCTAGTTGGTATTATACATATCGTCAGATAGCAGTTCCCTGGTGACATGTGTACAGGTTAGTTCATCGACCTGAGGTCGTCATTTGTCTCGTGTGAGTTCCCACTGTGCTTTGATTTCTACCCTACCATGGCTCAAAGGAGTCGTGCAAACAGGTAGTTTTTGGGTACAGTCCCGAGCCACATGGAGGCACATGAGTGGATCGGCAGGGGATTCGTCTCTCCCGGTATTGGGGGTGGAGATCGTGCTGTGTCTAGAAAAGCCATTACACCAAGTCCTTGGCCAAGGAAGGTGAGATTTACTGGTAGGTACTCCAGTAGTATCTCAGGGTGTTCAGGGCTTGTCTCCGACATGACTTATACCGCTATTGGGGGTCTGACGTTACTAGCCCCCTAGGCAGGATATGCGATACTCATAGACAAACGCACCGGACTGTATATACATGGTCACTGTTAGGCTCAGTAGGGTTTCCGGATGAGTTCGCTCATCGGCCTCCCTTGAGGTCAGTCTATGGGCAGCCGTTACGCACAGCTAGTGCCGCTGACGGCTTGTGGTTAAACCCACTGCCAGGGTACTGACGAGTCATTAGAGTCCCCAACAGATTGTTTCCCAAGTTCGGGCAAAACGTTGTAGAGACCGTATGGTTTTATGGCAGGGTTCGGAAAATGCACGTGCGTTTACGCACGTGTCATATTTCGGGCTGATAATATTGGTGGGCTTTGGTTTAAGCCGGATCCATGTATTATACAAAGTAGATATAATATCTTTGTCTCAGTTGCATTTGTATTAGGTCGTAATATGAATGCGGGTATATTTATACTGTTACGGGGTTATCCTGATATTCGTTTCGGGATCACTTTTGGAAGTTGCCAGTTTCCAGTTTTCTATCAGCCGTATTTAATATTCGGTTAAATGCGGTTTTATCTTTTCTTGAGGGTGAGTCATGAGAAGAAGCTTCTTGGATGATGACTAGGTTTTGTGAGTCATCCATTTGCATTAATGGTTGATGAGGTGTATTTGTGAGTCACCATTTTCCATTAATGTGTTTTGTTCATGCTTACGATATTTGTGTGAGATCTTTTCCATTATGGTTACCCTAACTCTCTCCTACACTCACCCCCTCTCCATATAATGTGGTCGGCCTCTCTTTGATACATACATGGGATTTTCACACTCACTTGATTAGAAAAAAGATGATAGATTTCGGTGTATGAAATTTCATGGCTCATTTCATTCCATCACCCGATCCAAATGGCAACTTCATTAACCGTTTGTCCATGGCTTTGGACGAAGCGAGACAAAGTCTTCTACTCATTCTCTACATCATTCTTGGTCGTCTCTTTTAGCAAACTTGACGACCGAGTTGCCTCGAGTCAGAGGCGGGAGCCCGTTTAAAGATCCGATGACGTGGTGCCACCTGGACGAGGAGATCGGAGATCGACGAGATCGGAGCAGCCGCAACGGAGCGTAGGATGATGGTTAAAGAACGAAGGACTCGGATCGTTCGGTATAACCTTTCTACCCTCTTTGTAGTTTGTTAGTTTAGCGTTAATGGCAGATCCGGTTTATAGTATGCGATAGCGCCAGTTATAAAAGTTTTTGTTCCGCATTTGGCGTCAGTTTGACGGCCGGGGCGCTACCGTAGACTTATATGGTATCAGAGCCACGCCATTAAGCTTTACTAACTTGTGCTAACGCATTTAAAAGATCGATCGAACGAATTTTCGAGAATCGCAATTTTCTAGTATAAACTTTCTGTTAATTTTCAAACTGGTCTAAAATTCATTTTGACCATACCAGAAAATCAAGCAGGGTTTTTTAGGAAAACTGGAGAAATTCGACAAAGTGATGTCACTGTTCCACCGCGGATCCACGGCCAAACCTAAGGTTTGGCCGCGGATCCGCCGCAGGAAAGTGAGCTCAATTTGTCAAACTTCTACAGTAGCTTCTACTTGGGAAATTGTGGTTTCTGGAACTGTTCATTTGGGCCCAGTGTTTTTTACTGTACAGCAGATTTGCGAGGGGCCCACTTCGGGAAATTTTGTCGATCGAAATTTAAACGTATTAGTTTACAGTACTTACATTATATCTCCGACCGTGAATGTCATTTGATCGGTAAACCACGTCTGATTGCTATAGTTCTTTTAGACGGTTTTGCGAACGTGACATTCGCGTTGATGTTCTGTGTTGTGCTGTGATGTTGCTGATTTGTCGTGGTGGATAGCAGTGTGCAATGGTAGTGCAGTTTGACTTTATTTGTACATTTGCTATTGCGGGGCGAGCGTCCAACATGTGGACTGCCGTCACTTCCTGTTGTATAATATTCTTTTGGGGAACGACCCGGTTGAGGTCGATGTACCGGTTGTACATATTTTTCATTTCTGTACTAGGTTTTACCCCGCGACGGAGTGCACGGATAGTCGGGTTCTGGAGGGCAACGGGTCCGCATCTTATGGCTTTGAGAGGCAGAGGGGCCTCACTCTAGTATTGGAAGACTATTCGCCGCACTCGTAGGGGGTACAGGTTGACCCAAGGAGGGGTGCTCAAGTTACCGGATTCCGTGAAGTGCAGGGTGGTCCATTCACTTTGCTGTAGGGGGCTGCCTCGCTTCAGATTTTGGCGGGTGACTTGCCGCACCCGTACGGGTCTAAGATGCATTGCACAGGCTATCCACATGATCAGGGGAACGTCGGTTTTCAGCAGCGGCTCTGTGAAACCCGGGGATCACAGATTATCAGTATTGTTCTGTGATGCTTATTACTTTTCTGTAATGTTGCATATTATCACGCCTGGAGCGATTATTGTATATTGGTATATATACTATTAGATGTTGTATATGTTTTGCACCCGCGCTAGTCCAGTCCCCGCTCTGTCGTTAGTTAAGTAACCTAACGGGTGATGACGGGACCCAGTAACGAATGCGGATGGCATATACGTACATTTTATTTTCGTTCTTTTCTGGTGTGATTGATTGATGGGACTGCGTTGATTCTGATCAATGCAAAGGAAAACAAACCTGTTTGGATATTGTTGGAACAGATTTAAAAAGTGTTATTACAAAGACGTTTCCTTTTGTTTTTCATAGCGGTATTCAGTGGAATATCCTGCACCTCATTCGACGGGGCAAACACCGATATCCCTTCACCGGGAAAGACCCCTTGGGCAGAAGTTTGCGTCAGGGTAATAACGTCACTATAGTCGATTACAAGTTACATTGCATCGCGGTATTCAGTGGAATATCCTGCACCTCATTCCACGAGGAAAGAGCCGAGATCCCTTCACCGGGAATGACCTCTTTAGCAAAAGGTTTTCGCTACTATATTTTTATAAAAAGCTATCAGGTTCCTTCAACGAGATCAAGTTCATTACGTTAATGGTTTTTCGCCAAAAACCAGCCGTAGCCCTCCGTCATTTCATATGGATGGTCGGTAGTATTCAAGCTATGTTGGTCTGGCCCTTAGCCAGGACATAGTGATTGGTAGCTGCTGGGGTATTCATTTGTTGCATAGATAGATGCGTTGGTTTGGGACAGTCGTACAGCCTTGTTGGCCCATAGTCAAGGGCGAGTACGGGTGGGTTCAAATTAACAAGATAATGATGGGTAGAACTTGGCATGTGACTTATGATGGGTTGGCCCTTAGTCACGATCATAAGAGCATGGGGCAAAAATCATATCGGGAGTTTCTAAAGAAACTGAAACTTTCCACGCATGCGCATACCTTCTGGAGTGTGATAACGTGAGTGGATTCCGTCACGTTATCATGCGATGAGAGTTGGATCCCGATTCCTACTGATGAGTTGGTTTACACTTCGGGTTATCCCGATTGATTCTTCTTTTAGGTTTGGAGGAGAATTTGATAGTACAGTGGGAGGTTTCCGGATTAGATAAAGTGATAACCATTCTGATCTAGGTTAGAGTGCACGCAGAGTGTTTCTTTTCTCTCTCTCTTTGGCAGCGACCTTTGACCGACCATACACTATGACTCAGTGACCAAGCTGACCGAACCTTCTTAAAATACTGGCTTTTGGATTGTCCTAGTTGCATAAGTCATTGCCACTCCTTCTTTTACCCTTTGTATTTCTCAGAACACCCCGTATTACTACGGACATCCACTTCCATTGGATAGATCCATCGTATGGTTATATACGAACTCGAAGGGACTTCTTCGAGGATGGATCCAGGTTCAGGAGAAATAGAATTGGTTTATTCAGTTGTCTTTTATTATCACCTTCTCTCAGGTTGCGAGGGTTCCTTGGTTTCGGAGAGTAGACCTATTACTCTTATTGGATAGTCTTATTCCAAACCATAGGCAGATGCCGAAAGGTAGGGAATGAAGAAAACCAATTAGCCTAAGTAGGGTGTACAGAAGGTAATATGTAAAGACAAAATAAAGGGATTAGAAAGAGGGCAAAGTAAATTGCGACTGTTATCATTCACGACCAAACCGCGTACTTCATTGCCACTCTTATTTCACCTTTAAAAGAATAAGGTATTATTCAGTTGTCTTTTATCATCACCTTCTCTCAAGTTACGAGTACTTCTTGGTTTAGGAGGGTACACCTATTATGCTTACTGGATAGTCTTCATCCAAGCCATAGGCTGGTGCCGAACGGTAGGGAAGGAAGAAAACCATTTAGCCTAACGATGGTGTCCAGATGGTAACGACTAAAGACAAATAAAGGGATTTGGAGAGATGGCAAAGAAATATACGGTTATAGTCATGAATTGGATTATGGAAGAGGCATTACTATGAATACCAGGATACCCCTACGGAACATTTTCATGTTTCAGTGCATTGTTAATGAAAACAGTTTTCCCGATTAGATACTTACTCCAGGGTATGTATTTACCAGGTATGATTCACACATCTGTATGGTTTTACAGATGATGAGTGGGACGAAGCTTTTGGGAATTAGGCGATCATCCTCATTATATCGGAATTCGTTGTAATTGGTGATATTTGATAAAATCGCCTGGGTTATTGCCGGCAGGCATGTATTTGGTTTTGAGTATCCGTTGTTGTGCACCAATTTCAAAATGATATATCTGTACGTTTATTTTTATAAAGTGAGATATAACTTTTTGATATTATGTCGATGACATTTACCTACATCAGTTGACGATTGGGTAAGGAGCATTGAACAACGGAGTATTTCTTAACCATAAGTACAGTTTTCAACCTACGATGCACAGGTTTTGAGTTATTCAACTCAGCGGACTTATACAGAGTATTGTATGTTGTCCAGTGTCCATCAGGACAAAAGGGGTTGATCCTCGTACTATGTTCTGTTTACTTATGACTTCTCTAGTTTTTAGACAAGTGTTTCGTAGAAATACAAGGTCTAAGTTTTGAGAAATTGTGGGTATAAGAATAAAGTAGAGAACCAGGTATCGCAAGTATCGGGATTCTTCAAAGATATCGAAGATGTAGATATTTGTGACTGGTATTCAGATGGTTTTGAGAAACTTGTTTCTCTTTCGGGTTACTCATAATTGGATGGATCCTAAGTTGAGTAATGTTGATTAGCCTCTCTCCATTAAGATCATATGCACTGGGGACAGCTGCATGTTTTGAATCTGGTTCGAATTAAATAAGTGCCAAAGTTTCTATATTGAATATAGGTGAGTTGTCCGGCTTATGATAACTCAGGGCACGTTTCTGTAATGGCAGTTTGTGGGTTAGCTCGGGCTATGTCGAGGGTTAACTTTCTACCATCTGGAAGATCAATAGTTATATTGTTCTTGACTCGCCACAGTTTTAGTAAAAATGGATTTTTCAGAAAACAGTAGTGGGAGTATGGTAGAACTGGAAGTGATTCCAGAACCGCAAACGATTACGGAAAATTTAATAGGACCTAAAGATTCAATCAGGTTTGACATTCCATTAGCCACTCCGCAGATATGGTGGGTAACCTCAGGCACCCGAGAGGTACTTTGGTAGCCTCAAGGACGGTGACAGGGAGGTTCTTGCTTACCCAGACTTGACACTACTGTTGTTCCAGACTATGAGACCTGGCAGGAGGTTAAGTACAGCGTCATTCTAAACTAGCTTTAGAAGTGCACGTGTATATTATTCTGCCAGAGGGTTGTTGTGGTCAGTGGGAGCAGCGGAAGCATAGTGGGCAAGTAGCTTATGTCTATTTATAGACTTAAGCAGTTATAGCGGAGATTGATCATCTAATTTTGATGTGACAGTCATGGGTTTGACTTCATCAGAATAGGGGATGGATCTGTTAAGAAGGTAGTAGGGTGTGATGTCCTGGTATTTGGATGTCATACAGAGAGTAGGAAGTAAAATTCCTATACTACGATCGGTTGTACTGTGTCGTCACACAGTTGTTTCTCCAGACAGGATATGGATATAATATCAGACATTCTGGTTTCTAGATCTATGGTTTTAGATCTGGATTTGGGTAGTTTCCCAATGTGGGTACTTTGACTGTATTCTAATGGTTTTTAGAATAGATGACTCCTGGCATGGTGGTGTACCTGCAGGTGATGGAGTCACCCTCTCTAAAGGTGTCTTACAGACTAAAGGGGAGAGGGATGTGCATGATTGGCAGATCACTTGCTTAGGCAATTGAGTCAATCGTGAGATGTCAAGTACCACACCAAATGTTGTTTTTGCACTAGATGCGATAAGTTTGTGTTAATCCAATCCTGGAGAAACATAAGGAAGCAGTTTTAGAACATAAGTGCATGTTCTACGGATTTGATGACAGCAGCCTCCTTCGGGAGACGGTTATCATTCCAGGCTTCAAAGGTGACATGGATGACAGAGTGATTGTCAGAGTTATAGTTTTCCCACTGACGAGGGACAGTATTATGGATAGGTGGTCCATGAGGATACTGTGGGAGGTATGGTGCAGGATACTGATTAGGTTCAGTGATCGATTCAGTCTATGAAGTTTGGATATGGAGTTCATTTATGAACTAGGTCCCATCAGATATCCAGACATATTTTAAGACAGGTATTACTCAATTCGGGAGATAGCTTTCTCCACGAACTTGAGATTAAGAGAGACATAGAAAGAAACATCAGGGCGGATCCACTCACTGAGGCTATTCCTTGAACACAATAGTTTTACAAACGGGCTTTGTGAAACTGATTAGTAGAGGAGTTGGATGTTCGGTTTCACACGGGCTGTGAGTAGTCGACATCGCAATAATTAGCCTTAAGTGCAAATGGGAGATTGTTGGATATAGTGCCCTCAAAGTCAATTATTGGATTGCAGGTACGTGATTTCAATGATTGCGGAGGACCTATACCGGTAGGACAGTCTTACTCGAGATGATAGTATGCTATCTGGTTTACCTTTATTAGTCGTGTATAGGTTCAGGTGATTGATCACATGTTACACGTTGATAGAGCCCTTAGGATCTTGCATGACTACCAACAGTATGAGGACGATCATATACGTGAGAGTTGGGTAGTCTATAAGCTCATCCTTAAAAGTGGTCCCTAGTCGCGGGAGTTTCGAGACAGGGCATCGATACTCCGGAGTAGACTTGTGTATACAGTCGAGACCCCGACGAGGGGCGGTCGCCGGTCTCACAAGCCACTTGTGTCAGTTGGATCACCTAAGATGTATACAGGTGTTCATTGGGTTATGAGTACACCGGACAGGACTCGCCGGGAACCTGCTAGTTGGTATTATACATATCGTCAGATAGCAGTTCCTTGGTGACATGTGTAAAGGTTAGTTCATCGACCTGAGGTCGTCATTTGTCTCATGTGAGTTCCCACTGTGCTTTGATTTCTACCCTACCACGGCTCAAAGGAGTCGTGCAAACAGGTAGTTTTTGGGTACAGTCCCGAGCCACATGGAGGAACATGAGCGGATCGGCAGGGGATTCGTCTCTCTCGGTATTGGGGGTGGAGATCGTGCTGTGTCTAGGAAAGCCATTACACCAAGTCCTTGGCCAAGGCAGGTGAGATTTACTGGTAGGTACTCCAGTAGTATCTCAGGGTGTTCAGGGCATGTCTCCGACACGACTTATACCGCTATTGAGGGTCTGAGGTTACTAGCCCCCTAGGCAGGATATGCAATACTCATAGACAAACGGACCGGACTGTATATACATGGTCACTGTTAGGCTAAGTAGGGTTTCCGGATGAGTTCGCTCATTGGCCTCCCTTGAGGTCAGTCCATGGGCAGCCGTTACGCATAGCTAGTGCCGCTGACGGCTTGTGGTTAAACCCACTGCCAGGGTATTGACGAGTCATTAGAGTCCCCCAAAGATTGTTTCCCAAGTTCGGGCGAAACGTTGTAGAGGCCGTATGGTTTTATGGCAGGGTTCGGAAAATGCACGTGCGTTTACGCACGTGTCATATTTCGGGCTGATAATACTGGTGAGCTTTGGTTTAAGCCGGATCCATGTATTATACAGAGTAAATATAATATCTTTTTCTCAGTTGCATTTATTTTAGGTCGTAATACGAATACGAGTATGTTTATACTGTTACGGGGTTATCCTGAAATTCGTTTCGGGATCACTTTTGGAAGTTGCCGGTTTCCAGTTTTCTATCAGCCGTATTTTACATTCGGTGAAATACGGATTTATCTTTTCTTGAGGGTGAGTAATGAGAGGAAGCTTCTTAGATGATGACTAGGTTTTGTGAGTCATCCATTTGCATTAATGGTTGATGAGGTGTATTTGTGAGTCACCATTTTCCATTAATGTGTTTTGTTCATGCTTAGGATATTTGTGTGAGATCTTTTCCATTTTGGTTACCCCCATTCTCTCCTACACTCACCCTCTCTCTATATAATGTGGCCGGCCTCTCTTTGATACATACATGGGATTTTCACACTCACTTGATTAGAAAAAAGATGATAGATTTCGGTGTATGGAAATTTCATGGCTCATTTCATTCCATCACCTGATCCAAATGGCAACTTCATTAACCGTTCGTCCATGGCTTTGGACAAAGCGAGACAAAGTCTTCTACTCATTCTCTACATTATTCTTGGTCGTCTCTTTTAGCAAACTTGACGACCGAGTTGCCTCGAGTCAGAGGCGGGAGCCCGTTTAAAGATCCGATGACGTGGTGCCACCTGGACGAGGAGATCGGAACAGCCGCAACGGAGCGTAGGATGATGGTTAAAGAACGAAGGACTCGGATCGTTCGGTATAACCTTTCTACCCTCTTTGTAGTTTGTTAGTTTAGCGTTAATGGCAGATCCGGGTTAGAGTATGCGATAGCGCCAGTTATAAAAGTTTTTGTTCCGCATTTGGCGTCAGTTTGACGGACGGGGCACTACCGTAGACTTATAGGGTATCAGAGCCACGCCATTAAGCTTTACTTACTTGTGCTAACGCGTTTAAAAGATCGATCGAACGAATTTTCGAGAATCGCAATTTTCTAGTATAAAGTTTCTGTTAATTTTCAAACTGGTCTAAAATTCATTTTGACCATACCAGAAAATCAAGCAGGGTTTTTTAGGAAAACTGGAGAAATTCGACAAAGTGATGTCACTGTTCCACCGCGGATCCACGGCCAAACCTAGGGTTTGGCCGCGGATCCGCCGCAGGAAAGTGAGCTCAATTTGTCAAACTTCTACAGTAGCTTCTACTTGGGAAATTGTGGTTTCTGGAACTGTTCATTTGGGCCCAGTGTTTTTTACTGTACAGCAGATTTGCGAGGGGCCCACTTCGGGAAATTTTGTCGATCGAAATTTAAACGTATTAGTTTACAGTACTTACATTATATCTCCGACCGTGAATGTCATTTGATCGGTAAACCGCGTCTGATTGCTATAGTTCTTTTAGACGGTTTTGCGAACGTGACATTCGCGTTGATGTTCTATGTTGTGCTGTGATGTTGCGGATTTGTCGTGGTGGATAGCAGTGTGCAATGGTAGTGCAGTTTGAGTTTATTTGTACATTTTCTATTGCGGGGCGATCGTCCAACATGTGGACTGTCGTCACTGCCTGTTGTATAATATTCTTTTGGGGCACGACCGGGTTGAGGTCGATGTACCCGTTGTACATATTTTTCATTTCTGTACTAGCTTTTACCCCGCGACGGAGTGCACGGATAGCCGGGTTCTGGAGGGCAATGGGTCCGCATCTCACGGCTTTGAGAGGAAGAGGGGCCTCACTCTTGTATTGGCAGACTATTCGCCGCACTCGTAGGGGGTACAGGTTGACCCAAGGAGGGGTGCTCAAGTTACCGGATTCCGTGAAGTGCAGGGTGGTCCATTCACTTTGCTGTGGGGGGCTGCCTCGCTTCAGGTTTTGGCGGGTGACTTACCGCACCCGTAGAGGTCTAGGATGCATTGCACAGGCTATCCACACGACCAGGGGAACGTCGGTTTTCAGCAGCGGCTCTGTAAAACCCGGGGATCCCAGATTATCAGTATTGTTCTGTGATACTTATTACTTTTCTGTAATGTTGCATATTATCACGCCTGGAGCGATTATTGTATATTGGTATATATACTATTAGATGTTGTATATGTTTTGCACCCGCGCTAGTCCAGTCCCCGCTCTGTCGTTAGTTAAGTAACCTAACGGGTGATGACGGGACCCAGTGACGAATGCGGATGGCATATATGTACATTTTATTTTCGTTCTTTTCTGGTGTGATTGATTGATGGGACTGCGTTGATTCTGATCAATGCAAAGGAAAACAAACCTGTTTGGATATTGTTGGAACAGATTTAAAAAGTGTTATTACAAAGACGTTTCCTTTTGTTTTGCATAGCGGTATTCAGTGGAATATCCTGCACCTCATTCGACGGGGCAAGGGCCGATATCCCTTCACCGGGAAAGACCCCTTGGGCAGAAGTTTGCGTCAGGGTAATAACTTCACTATAGTCGATTACAAGTTGCTTTGCATCGCGGTATTCAGTGGAATATCCTGCACCTCATTCCACGAGGAAAGAGCCGAGATCCCTTCACCGGGAATGACCTCTTTAGCAAAAGGTTTTCGCCACTATATTTTTATAAAAAGCTATCAGGTTCCTTCAACGAGATCAAGTTCATTACGTTAATGGTTTTTCGCCAAAAACCAGTCGTAGCCCTCCGTCATTTCATATGGATGGTCAGTAGTATTCAAGCTATGTTGGTCTGGCCCTTAGCCAGGACATAGTGATTGGTAGCTGCTGGGTTATTCATTTGTTGCATAGATAGATGCGTTGGTTTGGGACAGTCGTACAGCCTTGTTAGCCCTTAGTCAAGGGCGAGTACGGGTGGGTTCAAATTAACAAGATAATGATGGGTAGAACTTGGCATGTGACTTATGATGGGTTGGCCCTTAGTCACGATCATAAGAGCATGGGGCAAAAATCATATCGGGAGTTTCTAAAGAAACTGAAACTTACCAGGCATGCGCATACCTTCTGGAGTGTGATAACGTTTGTGGATTCCGTCACGTTATCATGCGATGAGAGTTGGATCCCGATTCCAACTGATGAGTTGGTTTACACTTCGGTTGATCCCGATTGATTCTTCTTTTAGGTTTGGAGGAGAATTTGATAATACAATAGGAGGTTTCCGGATTAGATAAAGTGATAACCATTCTGATCTAGGTTAGAGTGCACGCAGAGTGTTTCTTTTCTCTCTCTCTTTGGCAGCGACCTTTGACCGACCCTAGACTATGACTCAGTGACCAAGTTGACCGAACTTTCTTAAAATACTGCCTTTTGGATTGTCCTAGTTGCATAAGTCATTGCCACTCCTTCTTTTACCCTTTGTATTTTTCAGAACACCCCGTATTACTACGGACATCCACTTCCATTGGATAGATCCATCGTATGGTTATATACGAACTCGAAGGGACTTCTTCGAGGATGGATCCAGGTTCAGGAGAAATAGAATTGGTTTATTCAGTTGTCTTTTATTATCACCTTCTCTCAGGTTGCGAGGGCTCCTTGGTGTAGGAGAGTACACCTATTACGCTTATTGGATAGTCTTATTCCAAACCATAGGCAGGTGCCGAAAGGTAGGGAATGAAGAAAACCAATTAGCCTAAGTAGGGTGTACAGAAGGTAATATGTAAAGACAAAATAAAGGGATTAGAAAGAGGGCAAAGTAAATTGCGACTGTTATCATTCACGACCAAACCGCGTACTTCATCGCCACTCCTATTTCACCTTTAAAAGAATAAGGTATTATTCGGTTGTCTTTTATCATCACCTTCTCTCAAGTTACGAGTACTCCTTGGTTTAGGAGGGAGCCCGTTTAAAGATCCGATGACGTGGTGCTACCTGGACGAGGAGATCGGAGATCGATGATATCGGAGCAGCCGCAACAGAGCGTAGGATGATGGTTAAAGAACGAAGGACATAGATCGTTCGGTATAACCTTTCTACCCTCTTTGTAGTTTGTTAGTTTAGCGTTAATGGCAGATCTGGGTTATAGTATGCGATAGCGCCAGTTATAAAAGTTTTTGTTCAGCATTTGGCGTCAGTTTGACGGCCGGGGCGCTACCGTTGACTTACATAGGGCATATATATAACTAACAATCTCCCACTTGCATTAAGGCCAGCTGTTGTAGTATCTCATACCCAACATCCCGAAGAGTCTCTCAAATTGTATTTGGGGAATGGCCTTCGTGAGTGGATCCGCAGTGTTGTCCTTCGTGTCAACTCTCCTGACCTCAATTTCGTGGTGATCAACTATCTCCCGGATCAGGTGATACCGCCTCAGAATATGTCTGGACTTCTAATGGGACCTGGGTTTCTTGGCCAAAGCTACAGCTCCATTGTTATCATAATACAAAGGTATTGGATGCTCAATGGAAGGAGCCACACCAAGTTCAGTGATAAACTTCTTCATCCAGACAGCCTTTTTGGCAGCATCGTTGGCAGCGATGTATTGAGCCTCCATCGTCGAGTCTGCAACGGTTTCCTGTTTGGAACTCTTCCAACACACCGCCCGTCCATTGAGTGTAAAGACAAATCCCGAGTGCGACTTAGAGACGTCCTTATCACTTTGGAAGCTTGAATCGGTAAAGGACTCCACCTGGAGTTCTCCGTTACCACACACCAAGAACATCTCCTTAGTTCTTCTCAAGTACTTGAGAATGTTCTTCACAGCTGTCCAGTGAATCTCTCCTGGATCTGCTTGATACCTACTCACTACACTTAGTGAGTATGCTACACCGGGTCTGGTATATAGCATCGCATACATGATAGACTACTGCCGAAGTATAGGGTATCCCTTGCATGCGTGCTCTCTCCAAATCAGTCTTGGGAGACATCTCTTTTGAGAGAGTGAGTCTAGAGATCGTGGGTTGGTTCTTACGCTTGGATTCTTCCATACTAAACCTCTTTAGTATGGTGTCAATGTACCTGGATTGGGACAATCCCAGTATCCGTTTAGATCGATCTCTATAGATCTTGATTCCCAAAATGCAGGAGGCATCACCTAGATCTTTCATTGAGAATCGATGTGATAAGAAGAGTTTGACCGAGTGCAGCATAGGAATATCATTTCCTATCAAGAGTATGTCATCTACGTACAATACGAGGAAGACAACCTTACTCTCAAAAACTTTCTTGTAAATACAAGGTTCATCAAAGTTCTTGATGAAGTCAAACTCTTTGACTACAACATCAAAACAGATATTCCAACTCCGCGATATCTGCTTTAACCCGTTGATGGAATAAAGAAGCTTGCACACCTTTCCGCTGCTCCCGCTATCTACGATGCCCTCTGGCTGAGTCATGTACGCGCACTCCTCTAAATCACCATTTAGAAAGGCGGTCTTAACATCCATTTGCCAGATTTCGTAGTCATGGTATGCAGCAATGGCAAGTAAGATCCGGATGGACTTAAGCATAGCCACTGGAGAAAAGGTTTCATCATAATCCACACCTGGTCATTGACGAAAACCTTTTGCAACAAGTCTAGCTTTGAAAGTCTCCACTTTTCCATCTACACCAAGTTTCTTCTTAAAGATCCACTTGCTCCCAATGGGTTTTACCCCTTCAGGAGCAACTTCTAAAGTCCATACTTTGTTGGTGTACATGGATTCCATCTCAGATCGCATTGCATCCAGCCATTTCACAGAGTCTCCACTCGTGATGGCCTGCTCAAATCTAGTCGGGTCATCATCTTCCATGATGCAATCCTCACTCCCATCATCTATGAGAAAACCGCAGTATCTCTCAGGTGGGTGAGGAACCCTACTAGATCAGCGGAGAGGCTGGGGTTCGTTGGGAACTACTGAATCATCTGGTTCCACTAAATCTTCAGTTGTAGTTTGTGGTGCTGGAACTTCTTACAGCTCTACCGCTTCGCCACTAATTTCTTTTACAAGAAATTCCTTTTCTAAAAAGGTGGCGTACTGAGAAACAAACACTTTTTGTTCCTCAGCGTGGTAGAAAATATACCCTTGGAAATTCTTAGGATATCCTACAAACTTACAAAGAACTGATCATGCCTCGAGTTTGTTCGGATTTTTCCTTTTGACATAGGCCGGACAACCCCATATCTTAACTCGTTTAAGATATGGTTTCTTCCCACTCCATATCTCATATGGTGTGGTAGGTACATATTTAGTCGGAACTTGATTCAATAGGTATGCCGCTGTCTCAAGCGCATAACCCCAAAAGGAAATAGGTAACTCAGCATTGCTCATCATAGAGCGCACCATATCTAATAGGGTGCGATTCCTCCCCTCTGATACACCATTGTGCTGTGGTGTATAGGGAGGAGTAAGCTGAGAGAGAATCCCATTCTCTTTTAGATGGTCTAGGAACTCAGTGCTCAAGTATTCTCCTCCTCGATCAGATCGAAGGATTTTAATAGTTTTTCCCGTTTGGTTCTCTACTTCGTGCTTATATTCTCTGAATTTCTCAAAAGCTTCAGACTTGTGTTTCAACAGGAACACATGTCCGTATCTTGAGAGATCGTCAGTGAATGTAATGAAGTAGGAAGAACCGTTCCTGGCATGTGTAGACATTGGACCACATACATCACTATGTATCAGTTCTAATAGTTCTGTAACTATTTCTCCGTGTCCACTAAACGGAGTTTTGGTCATCCTGCCTTTGAGACATGACTGGAAAGTATCATAAGATGAAAATTCGAACGGATTCAAATATCCATCCTTATGAAACTTAGCTAGCCGTGTCGCATTGATATGACCTAGTCTACAATGCCACAAGAAGGATTCGTTCATTTCTGAACTCTTCCTCTTGTGTGTGTTTTGTACATTAAGTACTGTAGTTTGGTTGAGAACGTATATGCCATTATTTAACGATCCTGATCCAATCAACTTTTGATTCAGGAATATTTTCATAACATTATCCTGTACTACAAAATTATATCCTTCTCTGCTCAAAAAAGAAACTGATATAAGATTGCATATCAGGGTCGGAATGTAATAGCATTCGTTCAGAACCAATGTATTACCATTTAGTAACACAAGGTGATATTCGCCAACTGCTTTGGCTGCAACATTTGCACCATTCCTTACTCTTACGGAATGATCACCTTCTCCCAGTTCCCTACCTTTCCGTAGCCCATGTAACATATTACATATATGGGATCCCGATCCGGTATCTAATACCCAGGACGTAGAGTGAACTGAGAAATAGTTCTCGATAACTAACACACCTGAAGAAGAAGCATCAACATGCTTTTTCTTCATTTGGGTGGCGTGAGAATCCAGATATTCTACTATTCCCTGCTCGGACTTATACCAGTTATAAGTGGGAGCGAGACCAACGTTCCCCGGCTCAGTATAAAAAGCGGGTTCAGTCAATACATCCATATTATTATGTTGATCAGGGCCTGAGATGGTCGCTACCTGGAGAGAGAGAGAAGAAAACACTTTAGCGTATGCTCTTCCAAGATTAGATTGGTTATTATCTTATCTAATCAGGATGGCTCCCACTGCTTTTTATCAAATCTTCCTTAAAACCCTAAAAGGTAAGATTAGCCGGGATTAATTACACCTTACAAGTTCGCCAATTTTTCAGCCAGGACAGTGTTGGTACTTTGAGGGAGGTTCCCCGAGCTTTCGCACGGACCTAATTAAAATAAACCTCGTTTTCCCTGAGGCATAACCCTGTTAACACCTTTGTATACACCTACTTGATCGGCTAATTGTCCTGTGTAAAATTCTCCCAGGAGTAACTCTTACTCGCAGTGGGTATCAGGATCCATCTATCTCATAGAAGGTATGCAATCTCATTGCAAATTTCAACACTTGAAATTCCCGATAATGCTTTTACCCCTAGCAACTTATGACCTTAACATAGTCAACAAATCGTAATTGCTAGTCAAGTTTAACCCGTCATTTCCCGATTGAATTAAACCCACCTGCACGACCCTTAATATAGTCAACAAAATCGTACAACTACCCTAATCCAATCACATCTCATGTATTAGTAGACAAGAACTGATTAGCTACTGCACACTACGCCTTAATATAGTCAACAAACGTAGCACGAATACTAAGTAGTACTTATCTGAAATGACGGAGGGCTACGCAGGTTTTTCAGAAAACCATGAGCGTAATGAACTTGATATCGTTGAAGAAACAAGTGATTTTGAAAAGAAGTGTTTTTGAGGCTTTTCTAGTTTCGCTAAAGAGGTCACTCCCGGTGAAGGGATCTCGGCTCTTTCCTTATCGAATAAGGTGTAGGATATTTCACAAATACCGCGGTGCAAAGCAAGAACTATAGAAGCAATCAAAAACTAAACCGTGAGTTTGTAGCATCTGCCAGTTTTGCTAAAGAGGTCATTCCCGGTGAAGGGATCTCGGCTCTTTCCTCATCGAATAAGGTGCATGGTATATCATATATACCGCTATGCAAAACAGCTACCCTTTTTGAAAGTTTGGTTTACGACATCTTTTAGGTTTATTTTATTTTATTAATCTCATTAATAAATCCCATCATTTACGTTTCGTAAGCATCATAGAAGAAACGAAAATACAATGTACGCTTATGCCATCCGCATTCGCCACAATGTTCCGTTATGCACTGTCAGGTTACTTAACTAACGGCATACCGGGACGGGACTAGCGCGGGTGTAAAACATAAGCAACGTTTATTATATATCATATATACAATAATAAAGCATTCGTCTCACGCATATAATATGATCACATCACAGAATATCAGCAGCAGAAGAAACATATGAAATATTGGATATACTAGGAGGTCCATGTTTTATATCAAGCCTGTATAAAATACGGATTCCACGGTCGTGATGAATAGCCAAACCCACATCCCTAGAACCCTACGAGAACGGTAAGTAACACTGTCAATTCTAGGGTTAGGAGACCCGGTCTCGACTCCTCAAGATGGCCTCCCACTGGACCCTAGAACCCAGTTACTTGTGCTCCCCTCCTTGGGTCTATCCAAAAGCGGAAAAGTAAATAATATACAATGGTGACATCATCCTCAACTCAGAAGTTCCCCAATAAAAGAATATTACATACAATGAATTTTACATTAGTGAAAATAAAAAACCCTCATCTCATATAAAACCCCCGGCTATTCAGAACACGACGATCCAATATAACATATCACAGCAACACATAATATCTCATATCATCAACGTAAGCAAGCATGCGTATCCCGATTGTCGTTGATGTATAGCAACGAAGCCGGCAATACCCCACATACTACACTTACGATCGCAGAAAAGAAAGTGAAAAACTACAACATTTGGAATCCACAATCGACTTAGACATCGTAAACCCAAAATATCACATATTACGGATTTCATGTCTAGCTATATGAATTCCACATATTGTATCACATTACAGAATATCATGACGATGTTTAACGTTTCGATCGAATCAACATACACTCACAAATTACCCCCGTGAGCTCAACACTTGAGCAAAGTCAAAACACTCAAAAACCGTGCCACAGTGTCCATGTACTAGCCATTGAAGGAGTTAACCAATGCCTCACCTATGACACCACGGGACTACGGCAAACCCGAAGGTTCGAACGCGGTTCCGTGGGCATAGAATCGAGTTAAGGTTATTATGTCTTCTAGAGGGTTCATAGGGGTACTTGCACGATTTTACGAGTACAATCAACTTCGGAAAATTACAACATTTGGAAATTTCAACAGGGTACAAAATGTGGTGTGCGAGGTTCGATCAAACTGCTAAAAATAGTCAAGGTAAACAATACTAGGAAATCCAAACTGGAGACATAAGACCACAGAGGAAATATGGAGTTCAGAGGAAGTGGTAGTGCCGGCCTAGCCGGAATTTTCCCTCCTGTGGCCGGTTCGAAACCGGTTCCCTCCCTCCGTATTTCTCTCATGTTCATATAATGGTCCCAGTAACATTCTGCACCTGTTTGAAAAAATTTTAAAGGACTTTTTGAAAAATTTACAGAGAGCAAAATAGGGTGTTCATAATATCGTATTTCAGAGTGGATTTCATTTTCGTAAATGTTATAACACCGTATCTAGAATTCTAGTTTGGCTATGATACCATTGTTGGGTTACCCTTGCACCTAGTCTAGGGTTTAGTAGCATCTCTCATGCCATATTAAAATTTAGAGAGGTGCAAAACTAACTAACCATGAATCTTGCTAGAATTTCTAAGGTAACAAAAATTGTATCACATACAAAGAGGTAAAGAGATAGGGATTACAACCTTTGTAGTCCATTCCTTCGCTTCATAAGCTCCGTGTTGAGGTCCCTTCGCTACGATCAACATGAACTCCGACTCTCGAGTGGCTCCATGAGGTAAATGAGACACCTTACTTGTAGTCTTCATGATCCAAGATGATCTACCATGAAGAATCTCTAACCCAAGCTTACACTTCGCAAAACAACTTATTAGAGAAGTGAACACCCTAATCTAAGTGGCTAGAATAGATGAGGATGATGAAGTAGGAATTTTGCTCTTTTTTGTTTTCAAATTCTCACTCAATGTCATCACAAAAGAAAAACCTAGTGAGGCTTTTTAAAGAGCTCAAGGAAGAAGAAGATGAATATCCTTTTGTGATGAATAATGAATTATTATAGTTGTGGTTAAAAATCCAACCATGGGTTAAGAATAATAGAGTTAATCCTTGTAGAGAATAAACTAAAGGTTAAGGTTTGGGTTGGGTTAATAAATATCAACACATAATATCTAAGCTAAAGACAAAAGAAAGCTTCATGAAGCTTCATGGAAGCTTCATGCAAAAGCTAACCCTAATCCAAACCCTAACCAAGTTTAAACCCTAATCCAATATTGAATTTGTAACCCTAACATGTTACAATATTATATATCACATATATAATATATTTTGTAACAAAAGAAAATAATACAATTAACATATATCACATATATATCAATGTATTATCCCGTGAGAAAATGAATCAATAAAGCGAGCTTATATTAGTTAACGTAATGTAATATATCTCATATATAATATACATTAAATAATCGAATCAACACTTGATCCGATAACCCGGCTATATTACATATAACCGACTAATATAACATGTACCATTTCATCGAATCAACACTTGATCCGATGACCCGGCTATATCACATATACCCGGCCGATATCACATATCGCGAGAATAGAATACGGTATCTCATATCGTATTACTCTCGGTCCCGCATATATCACATATGTGCTCCTACTCCGTTTTTCCTGAGCCAGGAAACCTCTGTGTAGGACTTTAAAGAATCGTCAATACGCCGGAAGTAGGTGATGATCATATCAAATACCCACAAGCTGCAAGCGGTCAGCTAAACGTAACAGCCACCCAGGTATTGAGTGATCAGAAGATCAACAAGTAAGCTTGTATATTCTCCTGTGAATCCAATCAGTAACATTACTGTACAGTCCGGTCTCTTCGTCTGATATGTCGCATATCCAGTCTAGGGGTGGTAAACGTCAAACCCCATTAACCGATAAGTCGTGTCGATGTGAAGCTCATAACGGGTCAAGAAACTACTGATAACTCTTACCAGTAGCACTCCATATCTGCCCTGGCCAGGGACTTCCAGTTATAGCCAATCGAAAACAGCACAACATCAACTCCTTATACCGGGAGACACGAAACCCCTCCTATCTCTCATTGCCTCCATGTGATTCGGGACTATACCCAAAAGCCACCGTTTTGCACGCCCTCTTGGACGCGGTAAGGTGAAAATCAAAGTACAGTGGGAATCACACAAGACTCTATAACGATCTCGGGTCTACAGACTAACCTATACCAGTGTCACCAGAGAACTGCTATATGACGATTGGTATAATACCATCTAGGAGTTCTCGGCGAGTCCGTTCAGTGTACCCAATCTCCACTGAGCACCCGTACACCATCTTTGATGTCAAACACCGATGGATATAGGATCATCCATCGCTCATCATATGGGTCATGATGCGTATACGCTAGTCTACTCTAGTGTATCGATGCCCTGTCTCGATACACCCTCGATTAGGAACAGTTGTAGGATGTACTCGTTGACTACCATGGCTCGACTAGTATGATCTCATCATAGTCCCAGTAGTCAAGTACATATCCTAAGGGCTTTATCAACATGTGAGTGTATGGTTCCTAGGCACTCTTGTGAGGGTTCATAAGGCATCAACCATGCCCGAATAAAATTTTAGACGTGCCGAACAACCCAAAACCGGGATCTTTGCTAGATTATTAGGGTTTAACATGCAAGTAAATATCTTTAGTACTAAGTGTGAGGGATTACAACCTCTGTATTCCGCTCCTTCGCTTCATAAGATCCGAGTAGAAGTCCTATCGCCGTGATCCACGATCTCCCGGACTCAAGAGAGGCTCCACGACTCGAACGATCCTTGCTAGCTTATAGTATTCCTTTTCTCCGATGATCTATGTCGAAGTTGCTATAACTCAAGCTCTCTCACTCTAATGAGGTGAACACCCTAATCTAATTGGCTAGATTATATGAGGATGATGGAGTAGTATTTATACTTTCTTTTTATATCAAATTCTCACATGAAATGATCACAAAATGAAAAACTAGTAAGCTTTCTCAAAGCTCAAGAGAGAAGAAGATGATGAAAAATAAGTTAATCCTTTTGTGATGAATAATGAAATGAATATATGAATTAATAATGGAACCATGGTTTATGATGACAAGGATAACCCTTGTAGAGAATTAACTAGGGCTAGGGTTTGGTTGGGTTAAAGAATGAATCATAAGTAAATATCAACCATAATATCTTACTCATGACAAAAGGAATTCCATCTAGAAGGTGCAAGAAGGAGCTAACCCTAATCAAACCTTAACCTTGTTTAATCTCTACTAAACATGTTTCATTATTAATCATATCATGTTACAATAATATATATCACATATATATTATATATTTGTAACAAAAGAAAATAATACAATCAACATATATCACATATATATCAATGTATTACCCGGTGAGAAAATGAAATAATAAAGCGAGCCAATATTAGATAATGTAATACAATATATCATAAATATTATTATACATTAAATCATCGAATCAACACTTGATCCGACAATCCGGCTATATCGAATATAACCGACTAATATATCATGTACCGATTCATCGAATCAACACTTGATCCGATGACCCGGTTCATATCTAAATATCGTGAGAATATAATAAGGTATCTCATATCGCATTATTCTCGGTCCTGCACATATCACATATGTGCCTCTACTCCGTTTTGCCTGAGCCAAGAAACCTCTGTGTAGGACTCTAAAGAATCGTCAATACGCCGGTAGCAGGTGATGATCATATCAAACACCCACAAGCTGCAAGCGGTCAGCTAAACGTAACAGCCACCCAGGTATTGAGCGATCAAAAGATCAACAAGCTAGCTTGTACGTTCTCCTGTGTATCCAATCAGTAACACTCCCGTACAGTCTGAACTCTTCGTCTGATATGTCGCATATCAAGTCTAGGGGTGGTATATGTCAGACCCCAATAACCGATAAGTCATGTCGATGTGAGGCTTATAACGGGTCGAGAAACTACTGGTAACACTTACCAGTAAATCTCTATCTCAGCCCTGGCCAGGGACTTCCAGTTATAGCCAATCGAACACAGCACAACATCAACTCCCTATACCGGGAGAGACGAATCCTCTCCTATCGTTCATTGCCTCCATGTGATTCGGGACTGCACCTAAAAGCCACCGTTTTGCACGCCCTCTTAGACATGGTAAGCTGGAAATCAAAGTACAGTGGGAATCACACAAGACTCTATGACGATCTCGGGTCTACAGACTACCATGTACCAGTGTCACCGGAGAACTGCCATCTGACGTGTGGTATATCACCATCTGGGAGTTTTCGGCCAGTCCGTCCAGTGTACCCAGTCTCTACTGAGCACCCGCACACCATCCTTGATGTCCAACACCGATGGATATGGGATCATCCATCGCCCATCATATGGGTCAAGATGCGTATACGCTAGTCTACTCTGGTGTATCGATGCCCTGTTTCGATATACCCTCGACTAGGAACAGTTATAGGATGTACTCATCGACTACCATGGCCCCACTAGTATGATCTCATGATAGTCCCAGTAGTCGAGTACAGATCCTAAGGGCTTTATCAACATGTGAGAGTAAGACAATAAACCAGTACAAGTCAATATGTTAAGATAAAGTGAAACCAAATAGCATACTATCATGACGAGCAAGAATGTCCTCTCTATATATATCCAAGCATCCATCATAATATACATCACATGTACAACAATGGCCTCTAGAGCATATACATAACTAAAAATCTCCTACTTGCACTAAGGCTAGCTGCTGTAGTATCGCATACCTAGCATCCCGAATAATCTCTCAAACTGTATCTGGGGAATGGCCTTCGTGAGTGGATCCGCAGTGTTGTCCTTCGTATCTACTCTCCTGACCTCGATCTCCCGGCGATTAACTATCTCCCTGATCAGGTGATACCGCCTCAGAATATGTCTGGACTTTTGATGGGACCTGGGTTCCTTGGAAAAAGCTACAGCTCCATTGTTATCACAATACAGAGGTATTGGATGTTCAATGGATGGAACCACACCAAGTTCACTAATGAACTTCTTTATCCAGACAGCCTCTTTGGCAGCATCGTTGGCAGCGATGTATTCAGCCTCCATCGTCGAGTCTGCAACGGTATCCTGTTTGGAACTCTTCCAACATGCCGCCCCTCCATTGAGGGTAAAGACAAATCCCGAGTGCGACTTAGAGTCGTCCTTATCACTTTGGAAGCTTGAATCGGTAAAGGACTCCACCCGGAGTTCTCCGTTACCATACACCAAGAACATCTCTTTAGTCCTTCGTAAGTACTTGAGAATGTTCTTCACAGCTGTCCAGTGACTCTCTCCAGGATCTGCTTGATACCGACTCACTACACTTAGTGAGTATGCTACATCGGGTCTCGTACATAGCATCGCATACATGATAGAGCCTACTGCCGAAGCATAGGGTATCCCTTGCATGCGAGCTCTCTCCAAATCAGTCTTGGGAGATATCTCTTTGGAGAGAGTGGGTCCAGAGATCGTGGGTTAGTTCCCATGCATGGATTCTTCCATACTAAACCTCTTTAGTATGGTGTCAATGTACCTGGATTGGGACAATCCCAATATCCGTTTAGATCTATCTCTATAGATCATGATTCCCAATATGCAGGAGGCATCACCAAGATCTTTCATTGAGAATCTTTGTGATAAGAAGAGCTTGACTGATTGCATCATAGGAATATCATTTCCTATCAAGAGTATGTCATCCACGTACAATACGAGGAAGACAACCTTACTCTCTGCTACCTTCTTATAGATACAAGGTTCATCTATATTTTTTATGAAGTCAAACTCTTTGACTACAACATCAAAACAGATGTTCCAACTCCGCGATGCTTGCTTTAACCCATAAATGAATTTAAGCAGCTTTCACACCTTTCCGCTGCTCCCACTATCTATGAAGCCCTCTGGCTGAGTCATGTACACACACTCTTCTAAATCACCGTTTAGAAAGGCGGTCTTAACATCCATTTGCCAGATTTCGTAGTCATGGTATGCAGCAATAGCAAGTAAGATCCGTATGGACTTAAGCATAGCCACTGGAGAAAAAGTTTCGTCATAATCCACACCTGGTCGTTGACGAAAACCCTTTGCAACAAGTATAGCTTTGAAAGTCTCAACTTTTCCATCTACACCAAATTTCTTTTTAAAGATCCACTTGCTCCCAATGGGTTTTACCCCTTCAGGAGCATTTTCCAAAGTCCATACTTTGTTGGTGTACATGGATTCCATCTCAGATCGCATTGCATCCAGCCATTTTATAGAGTCACCACTCGTGATGGCCTGCTCGAAACTAGTCGGGTCATCGTCTTCCATGATGCAATCCTCGCTTCCACCATCAATGAGAAAACCGTAGTATCTCTCAGGTGGATGAGAAACCCTGCTAGATCGGCGGAGAGGCTGGGGTTCGTCGGGTACTACTGAATCCTCTGGTTCTACCAAGTCTTCCGTTATAGTTTGTGTCGCTGGAACCTCTTCCAGTTCTACCTCCTCGCCATAAATTTCTTTTGCAAGAAATTCCATTTCTAAAATGGTGGCATGTCGAGAAACAAACACCTTTTGTTCCTCAGTGTGGTAGAAGATATACCCTTGTGAGTTCTTGGGATATCCTACAAACTTACATAGGACAGACCTTGCCTCGAGTTTGTCCGGATTTAGCCTTTTGACATAGGCCGGACAACCCCATATCTTAACATACTTAAGAGATGGTCTCTTCCCTTTCCATATCTCAAATGGAGTGGTAGGCACTGATTTGGTAGGAACCATATTCAATAGGTGTATGGTTGTCTCAAGCGCATACCCCCAGAAGGAAATAGGTAATTCAGCTTCGCTCATCATAAAGCGCACCATATCTAATAGGGTGCGATTCCTCCGTTCCGGTACATCGTTGTGCGGTGGTGTATAAGGAGGAGTAAGCTGAGAGAGAATCCCATTCTCTTTTAGATAATCTAGGAACTCATTGCTTAAGTATTCACCTCCTCGATCAGATCGAAAGATCTTAATACTTTTGCCCGTTTGGTTCTCTACTTCGTGCTTATATTCTCTGAATTTCTCAAAAGTTTCAGACTTATATTTCATTAGGAACACATCTCCGTATCTAGAGAGATTGTCAGTGAATGTAATGAAGTAGGAAGAACCATTCCTGGCATGCGTAGACATAGGACCGCATACATCACTATGTACCAGTCCTAAGAGTTCCGTAATTCTTTCTCCGTGTCCACTAAACGGAGTTTTGGTCATTTTTCCTTTGAGACATGAATGGCAAGTATCATAAGATGTTAATTCGAACGGATTCAAATATCCATCCTTATGTAACTTAGCTAGTCGTGTCGCATTAATATGACCAAGTCTACAATACCACAAGAAGGATTCGTTCATTTCTGAAGTCAACCTCTTGTGTGTGTTTTGTATATTTAGGACTGTATTTTTATTGAGAATGAATATGTCATTATGTAACGAGCCTGATGCAATCAACTTTTGATCCAGGAATATGTTCATAACATTATTCTTTACTACAAAATTATATCCTTCTTTACTTAATAAAGAAACTGATATATTGTTGCACATCATGTTCGGTATATAATAGCACTCATTCTACGTTCCCCTGCTCAGTATAATAAGCGGGTTCAGTCAATACATCCATATTATTATCTTGATTATGGCCTGACATGGTCGCTACCTGGAGAGAGAGAGAAGAAAACACTTTAGCGTATGCTCTTGCAAGATTAGATTGGTTATTATCTTATCTAATCAGGATGTCTCCCACTGTTTTTATCAAATCTTCCTCCAAACCCTAAAAGGTAAGATTAGCCGGGATTAATTACACCCTACAATTTCGTCAATCTTTCAGCCAGATCAGTGTCGGTACTTGAGGGAGGTTCCCCGTGCTTTCGCACGGACCTAATTAAAGTAAATCTCGTTTTCCCAGAGGCGTAACCCCGTTAACACTTTTCTAGACACCTACTTGATCGGCTAATTGTCTTGTGTAAAACTCTCCCAGGAGTAACTCTTACTCGCAGTGGGTATCGGGATCCAACTATCTTATAGAAGGTATGCAATCTCATTGCAAATTTCAACACTTGAAATTCCCGATAATATTTTGCCCCTAACATGCTATGACCTTGACGAATGCCAACAAACCATAGTCCGCTAGTCAAGTTCAACCCGAACATTTCTTGATTGAATTAAACCCAGCCGTACGTCCCTTGACGAAAGCCAACAAAGCCGCACGACTGCCCTAACCCAATCTCATCATATGTTGCAGATAAGCAATAGTTAGCTACCGCACACTACGCCTTGACGAAAGCCAACAAACGCAGCACGAATACTAAGTATTACCTATCTGAAATGTCGGAGGGCTACGCAGGTTTTTCAGAAAACCATGAGCGTAATGAACTTGATATCATCATAGAATCAAGTGGTTTTTTGAAAAAGGAGTGTTTTTGAGGCTTTTCTTGTTTCGCTAAAGAGGTCACTCCCGGTGAACGGATCTCGGCTCTTTCCCCATCGAATAAGGTGCAGGATATATCATATCTACCGCTGTGCAAAGCAAGAACTATCGAAGCTGTCAAAAACTAAACCGCGAGTCTGTAGCATTTGCCAGTTTCGCTAAAGAGGTCACTCCCGGTGAAGGGATCTCGGCTCTTTCCTCATCGAATAAGGTGCAGGGTATATCATATATACCGCTATGCAAAGCAAAACTGTAGCTACCTTTTTTATAAAGTTTTGATTCTACAACATCTTTTAGCTTTCTTTTCTTTTTATTAATCTCATTAATAAAATCCCATCAGCTTATGCTTCCTAAGCATCACAGAAGAAACGAAAGCAGTAACATTTATATATCAACATATATATAGTATAAGCATTCGTCTCAGGCAGTAATATGATCTCATCACAGAACATTGCAGCAGAAGAACATATATGAAATATTGGGTATACTAGGATGTCCGTGTTTTAATACGATCCGGTATAAAACACGGATTCCACGGTCGCGATGAATAGCCAAACCCACATCCCTAGACCCCTACGAGAGCGGCAAGTAACACTGCCAGTTCTAGGGTTAGGAGACCCGGTCTCGACTCCTCGAGATGGCCTCCTACTTGACCCTAGAACCCGGTTACTTATGCTCCCCTCCTTGGGTCTACCTAATGCGGAAAAGTAAATAATATACACTGGTGGCATCAATCTCATCCCGGAAGTGCCCCAATAAAAGAATATTACATACAAATGAATTTTACATGAATGAAAATAAAAACCCTCATCTCAAATAAAACCCCCGGCTATTCAGAACACGACGATCCAATATAACATATCACAGCAACACATAATATCACATATCATCAACGTAAGTAAGTATGCATACACCGATCGTCCTTGATGTATAGCGACGAAGACCGGCAATATAACTACATACTACACTTACGGTCACAGAAAAGAAATTATAAAACTACAATATTTGGAATCCACAATCACTTTAGACATCGTAAATCTGAAATATCACATACTTCGCATTTCATGCCTAACTATATGAATTCCACATATTGTATCACATTCCAGATAAATAGACAGTATTAAACTTTCTGATCGGATAATCAAATACCCAAGATTTCCTAAATAGCTTAACACTTGAGCGGATTTCAAATAATCCCAGAATATGTCACAGTACCGATGGTCCAGCCGTAGAAGGATTAAGCCAACGCCTCACATGTGGCACGCCGTACTGCCCCAAACCCTAAGGTTTAGAGGCGGTTCAGACGGTCACATAATCGAGTTAAGGTTTGTGTTCTTCTAGAGGGACCACCGCGTTACTTGCACGTTTTTCCGAAAGATTTAAACCTGAGAAAAATTCAACACTTGAAAGTTTTTCGTGCAGGGAAAAAATGAGTTAATGATATCCATTCGAACATTTTAACAGTTTCTAAATATCCAGAAAAAATAACGAAATTAAATTTTCCGATCGAATCAACGAATACAAGATAATCCCCATAACACTCAACACTTGAGTTAGATTAAAAATACCCAGAAAGATACATTAACAGAAATAGATATTATTGTACAAAAAGAAATGCTAATTACCACTGTACGACCGCGGATTCACGGCTCAAGCAAGGTATGGCCGCGGTTCCGAGGCGATCCGTACGACTTAGAATCTCGTTTTGCACAGTAATGCTTAAAATTACCTGTTGATTTTTGTAGGTATTTTTAATTCAGAAAAAATCACAGTTTTAAAAATTTTCCAGAGAGGGGGTCATTTTGACGTTTCGGGGTTTGTTCGGAGTTTTAACTTCGTATACACGTTACCTAATGCTCACCTAATGCTCTAGCTAGGCTCTGATACCACTGTAGGGTTCCTAGGCACTCTTGTAAGGGTTCATAAGGCATCAACCATGCCCGAATAAAATTTTAGACGTGCCGAACAACCCAAAGCCGGGATCTTTGCTAGATTATTAGGGTTTAACATGGAAGTAAACTACTACTAAGTGTGAGGGATTACAACCTTTGTAGTCCGCTCCTTCGCTTCATAAGCTCCGAGTAGAAGTCCCTTCGCCGCGATCCACGATCTCCCGGACTCAAGAGAGGCTCCACGACTCGAACGATCCATGCTAGCTTGTAGTATTCCTTTTCTCCGATGATCTACGTCGAAGTTGCTATAACTCAAGCTCTCTCACTCTAATGAGGTGAACACCCTAATCTAATTGGCTAGATTAGATGAAGATGATGGAGTAGTATTTATGCTTTCCTTTTATATCAAATTCTCACATGAAATCATCACAAAATGAAAAACTAGTAAGCTTTCTCAAAGCTCAAGAGAGAAGAAGATGATGAAAAATAAATTAATCCTTTTGTGATGAATATATGAATTAATAATGGAACCATGGTTTAGGATGACAAGGATAACCCTTTTAGAGAATTAACTAGGGCTAGGGTTTTGTTGGGTTAAAGAATGAGTCATAAGTAAATATCAACCATTATATCTTGCTCATGACAAAAGGAATTCCTTCTAGAAGGTGCAAGAAAGAGCTAACCCTAATCAAATCTTAACGTTGTTTAATCTCTACTAAACACGTTTCATTATTAATCATATCATGTTACAATAATATATATCACATATATATTATATATTTGTAACAAAAGAAAATAATACAATCAACATATATCACATATATATCAATGTATTACCCGGTGAGAAAATGAAATAATAAAGCGAGCCAATATTAGATAATGTAATACAATATATCATATATATTATTATACATTAAATCATCGAATCAACACTTGATCCGACAATCCAGCTATATCGAATAAAACCGACTAATATATCATGTATCGATTCATCGAATCAACACTTGATCCGATGACCCGGTTCATATCTAAATATCGCGAGAATATAATATGGTATCTCATATCGCATTATCCTCGGTCCTGCACATATCACATATGTTCCTCTACTCCATTTTGCCTGAGCCAAGAAACCTCTGTGTAGGACTCTAAAGAATCGTCAATACGCCGTGATGATCATATCAAACACCCACAAGCTGCAAGCGGTCAGCTAAACGTAACAGCCACCCAGGTATTGAGCGATCAGAAGATCAACAAGCTAGCCTGTACGTTCTCCTGTGTATCCAATCAGTAACACTCCCGTACAGTCCGGACTCTTCGTCTGATATGTCGCATATCAAGTCTAGGGGTGGTATATGTCAGACCCCAGTAACCGATAAGTCGTGTCGATGTGAGGCTCATAACGGGTCGAGAAACTACTGGTAACACTTACCAGTAAATCTCTATCTCAGCCCTGGCCAGGGACTTCCAGTTATAGCCAATCGAACACAGCACAACATCAACTCCCTATACCGGGAGAGACGAATCCCCTCCTATCGCTCATTGCCTCCATGTGATTCGGGACTACACCGAAAAGCCACCGTTTTGCACGCCTTCTTGGACGTGGTAAGGTGGAAATCAAAGCACAGTGGGAATCACACAAGACTCTATGACGATCTCGGGTCTACAGACTACCCTGTACCAGTGTCACCGGAGAACTGCCATCTGACGTGTGGTATATCACCATTTGGGAGTTCTCGACGAGTCCGTCCAGTGTACCCAGTCTCTACTGAGAACCCGCACACCATCCTTGATGTCCAACACTGATGGATATGGGATCATCCATCGCCCATCATATGGGTCAAAATGCGTATACACTAGTCTACTCTGGTGTATCGATACCCTGTCTCGATATACCCTCGACTAGGAACAGTTATAGGATGTACTCATCGACTACCATGGCCCCACTAGTATGATCTCATCATAGTCCCAGTAGTCGAGTACAGATCCTAAGGGCTTTATCAACATGTGAGAGTAAGACAGTAAACCAGTACAAGTAAACATGTTAAGATAAAGTGAAACCAAATAACATACTATCATGACGAGCAAGAAAGTCCTCTCTATATCCAAGCATCCATCATAATATACATCACATGTACAACAATGGCCTCTAGGGCATATACATAACTAACAGTGAGAGCAAGACAGTAAACCAATACAAGTCAACATGTTAAGATAAAGTGAAACCAAATAGCATACTATCATGTCGAGCAAGAAAGTCCTCTCTATATATATCTAAGTATCCACTATAATATACATCATATGTACAACAATGGTCTCTAGGACATATATATAACTAACAACTCCTCCGTATACACCACCACACAATGGTGTATCGGAGCGGAGGAATCACAACCTATTATATATGGTGCGCTCTATGATGAGCACCTTTGAGTTGCCTATTTCCTTTTGGGGCTATGCACTTGAAACAGCAGCATACCTATTGAATAGAGTTCCAACCAAATCAGTGCCTACCTCTCCATATGAGATATGGGAGGGAAATAGACCGTGTTTTAATTTTATTAAGATATGGGGTTGCCCGGCCTATGTTAAAAAGCCAAATCCTGACAAGTTCGAGGTAAGGACTTTTCTGTGCAAGTTTATTGGATATCCCAAGCATTCGTGAGGAAATATCTTCTACCACCCTGAAGAACAAAAGGTGTTTGTTTCTCGACATGTCACCTTCTTAGAAAAGGAATTTCTTGAAAAAAAAATTAGTGGAAAGGAGGTAGAACTGGAAGAAGTTCCAGCTATACAAACTGCGACAGAAGATTTGGTAGAACCAGAGGATTCAGTAGTTCCCAACGAAGCTCAGCCTCTCCGTCGATCTAGTAGGGTTTCTCATCCACCTGAGAGATAATACGGTTTTTTCATTGATGGTGGGAGCGAGGATTGCATCATGGAAGATGATGATCCAACTAGTTTCGAGCAGGCCATCACGAGTGGAGACTCTGTGAAATGGATGGATGCAATACGATCTGAGATGGAATCCGTGTACACCAACAAAGTATGGACTTTGAAAGTTGCTCCCGAAGGGGTAAAACCCATTAGGAGCAAATGGATCTTTAAGAAGAAACTTAGTGTAGACGGAAAAGTTGAGACTTTCAAAGCTAGACTTGTTGCAAAAGGTTTTCATCAGCGACCATGTGTGGATTATGATGAAACCTTTTCTCCAGTGGCTATGCTTAAGTCCATCCAGATCCTACTTGCCATTGCCTCATACCATGCGTACAAAATCTGTCAAATGGATGTTAAGACCGCCTTTTTAAATGGTGATTTAGAAGAGTGCGTGTACATGACTCAGGCAGAGGGCTTCTTGGACATTGGGAGCCGCGGAAAGGTGTGCAAGCTGCTTAAATCCATTTACGGGTTAAAAAAGGCATCGCAGAGTTGGAACATCTATTTTGATGTGCTAGTCAAAGAGTTTGACTTCATCAAAAACCTAGATGAACCTTGTATATACAAGAAAGTGGCAGAGAGTAAGGCTGTCTTCCTCGTATTGTACGTGGATGACATACTCTTGATAGGAAATGATGTTCTTATGCTACACTCGGTCAAGCTCTTCTTATCACAAAGATTCTCAATGAAAGATCTAGGTGATGCCTTCTATATCTTAGGGATTAAGATCTATAGAGATAGATCTAAACGGATACTGGGATTGTCCCAATCCAGGTACATTGACACCAGACTAAAGAGGTTTAGTATGGAAGAATCCAAGCGTGGGAATTTACCCACGATCTCTAGACTCACTCTCTCCAAAGAGATGTCTCCCATGACTGATTTGGAGAGAGCTCGCATGCAAGGGATACCCTATGCTACGGCAGTAGGCTCTATCATGTACGTGATGCTATGTACCAGACCCGATGTAGCATACTTACTAAGTATAGTGAGTAGGTATCAAGCAGATCCAGGAGAGAGTCACTGGACAGCTGTGAAGAACATTCTCAAGTACTTGAGAAGGACTAAAGAGATGTTCTTGGTGTATGGTAACGGTCAACTCCAAGTGGAGTTCTTTACCGATTCGAGCTTCCAGAGAGATAAGGATGACTCTAAGTCGCACTCGTGATTTTTCTTTACCCTCAATAGAGGGACGGTTTATTGGAAGAGTTCCAAACAGGAAACCATGGAAAACTCGACGATGGAGGCCGAATACATCGCTGCCAACGATTCTTCCAAAGAGCCTGTCTGGATGAAGAAGTTCATAAATGAACTTGGTGTGGTTCTGTCCATCGCGCATCCAATACCTTTGTATTGTGATAACAATGGAGCTGTGACTTTGGCCAAGGAACCCAGGTCCCATCAGAGATCCAGGCATATTCTGAGGCGGTATCACCTGATCCGGGAGATAGTTGATCGCAGAGAGATCGAGGTCAGGAGAGTTGACACGAAGGACAATACAGCGGATCCACTCACAAAGGCTATACCCTAGATACAATTTGAGAGACTCTTCGGGATGTTGGGTATGAGATACTACAACAACTGGCCTTAGTGCAAGTGGGAGATTGTTAGTTATGTATATGCCCAAGTGGCCATTGTTGTACATATGATGTATATTATAGTAGATGCTTGGACATATATAGAGAGGACTTTCTTGCTCGACATGATAGTATACTATCTGGTTGCTCTTTATCTTAACATGTTGACTTGTATTGTGATACTGTCTTGCTCTCACATGTTGATAAAGCCCTTAGGATGTGTACTTGATTACCAGGACTATGATGCAGATCGTACTAATGGGGCCAGGGTAGTCCACAAGTACATTCTATAATTGTTCCATGTCGAGGGTGTATCGAGACAGGGCATCGATACTCCAGAGTAGACTAGCGTATACGCTTCTTGACCTATATGATGAGCGATGGATGATCCCACATCCATTAGTGTTTGACATCAAAGATGGTATACGGTTGCTCAGTGGAGACTGGGTACACTGAACGGACTCGCCGAGAACTCCTAGTTGGTATTATACCTATCGTCAGATAGCAGTTCTCTGGTGACACTAGTACAGGTTAGTCTGTAGACCCAAGATCGTCATAGAGTCTTGTGTGATTCCCACTGTGCTTTGATTTCCACCTTACCACGTTCAAGAGAACGTACAAAACGGTGGTTTTTGGGTACAGTACCGAATCGCATGGAGGCAATGAGCAATAGGAGGGGTTTCGTCTCTCCCGGTATTGGGGGTTGATGTTGCGCTGTGCTCGATTGGCTATAACTGGAAGTCCCTGGCCAGGGTTAATATGGAGTTATACTAGTAAGAGTTATCAGTAGTTTCTCAACCCATTATGAGCCTCACATCGGTACGACTTATCGATTACTGGGGTCTGACGTTTACCACCCCTAGACTGGATATGCGACATATCAGACGAAGTGACCGGACTGTACGGTAATGTTACTGACAGGCTTTACAGCAGTATGAGAAGGCTTGCTTGTTGCTCTTCTGATCGCTCAATACCCGGGTGGCCGTTACGTTTAGCTGACTGCTGACGGCTTGTGGGTGACTGATATGATCACCACCCACTGCCGGCGTATTGACGAGTCTTTAGAGTCCTACACAGAGGTTTTCTGGCTTAGGCAAAATGGTGTAGGAGCACAAATGTGATAAGTACGGGACCGAGATTAATACGAGTATGTGATACCGTATTCTATTCTCGCGATATGTGATATCGGCCGGTTATATGTGATATAGCCGGGTCATCAGATCAAGTGTTGATTCGATGAAATGATACATTTTATATTAGTCAGTTATATGTGATATAGCCGGATTATTAAATCAAGTGTTGATTTAATGATTTAATATATAATTATATATTTGATATATTAAATTACATTAACTAATATATGCTCACATAAGTATTTCTTTTTCTCACTTTTGGTACATTTAAGATATATGTGATATATGTTTATTATATTGTTTTTTTTTGTTCACAAATTATATATATGTGATATATATTATTGTAACATGCTAGGTTACACATGCAATCTGGGTGTATGAGACTTACACTATGATATATGATAATGGTGGTATTTTATTTATTTTAAGTAATTCAAAATTGCTTGGATATTTGTCATGGTTGAGCTTGGATGAAGCTTATAGAAACATTGACTTGGTCTACCAATTTTGTTTTACCTAAGATATTTTTTAACCCAACCCTTATCACTTAGCCATGGTTTATTCTCTATATAAGTTAGCCATGACATATACTCACAATGGTTGCATTTCTAACCTCAAGCTCATTATTCATTCATCTTCTTCTTTCTTCATCTCCTTCAAGCTCTCTCTCTCTTTGATTTGAGGAGATAAAGAAAAATAGTGAGAAATTAAATTCTAAAGTGAGAAAAATTTCTACTTCATCATTCTCTTCTAAACTAGCCACTTAGATTAGGGTGTTAGCTTCACTAGTTCCATATTAGTGAAGAGATAGCTTGAGTCCATGTTTCCTCGACGTAGATCATCTTGGATTTTGAAGACTTCTAGAAAGCATGCATCATTCACCTTGTGGAGCCTCTCAAGAGTACGGGAGTTCTTTGATCGCAGCGAAGGGACAACTACTTGGAGCATTTGAAGTGAAGGACCGGTCTACAAAGGTTGTATTCCGCATTCATTTAGTTGTAAAGTTGTTTACATATCGTATTTGTTAGTTATATATATGCCCTAGAGGCCATTACTATACATAGGATGTATATTGTAGTGGATGCTTGGACATATATAGGGTGGACTTTCTTGCTCGACATGATAGTATGCTATCTGGTTGCTCTTTACCTTAACGTGTATACTGATTGTCTCTCTGTTACATGTTGGTAAAGCCCTTAGGATGTGTACTTGACTACCTGGACTATGATGCGGATCATACTAGTGGGGACATGGTAGTCCGTAAGTACATCCTTCAAGGTTCCTAGTCGTGGGTGTATCGAGACGGGGCATCGATATACCAGAGTAGACTAGCGTATACCTTCTCGACCCATACAGATGGGCGATGGATGATTCCATATCCATTGGTGTTTGACATCAGAGATGATATACGGGTGCTCAGTGGAGACTGGGTACACTGGACGGACTCGCCGAGAACTCCCAGATGGTATTATACCTTACGTCAGATGGCAGTTCTCTGGTAACACTGGTACAGAGTAGTCTGTTGACCCGAGATCGTCATAGAGTCTTGTGTGATTCCCACTGTGCTTTGATTTCCACCTTACCACGTCCAAGAGAGCGTGCAAAACGGTGGTTTTTGGGTACAGTCCCGAATCACATGGAGGGAATGAGCGATAGGAGGGGATTCGTCTCTCCTGGTATAGGGAGTTGATGTTGCGCTGTGTTCGATTGGCTATAACTGGAAATCCCTGGCCAGGGTTGCTGAGATTTACTGGTAAGTATTACCAGTAGTTTCTCGAACTGTTATAGACCTCATATCGACACGACTTATCGAGCTATTGGGGTCTGACGTTTACCACCCCTAGGCGAGATATGCGACATATCAGACGATCAGACCGGACTGTGCGGTAAGTGTTACTGGTTGGATTCACAGGAGTGTGATCGGGCTTGCTCGTCGATCTTCTGATCGCTCAATACCCGGGTGGCCGTTACGTTTAGCAGACCGCTTGAGGCTTGTGGGTGTTTGATATGATCATCACCTGCTGCCGGCGTATTGACGAGTCATTTGAGTCCTACACAGAGGTTTCCTGGCTCAAGCGAAACGAAATAGGAGCTCATATGAGATATGTACGGGACCGAGAATAATGCGTGTATGTGATACCGTATTCTATTCTCATGATGAATGTATCGAATGGTTGTATGTGATATAACCTAGTTATCGAATCGAGAATTGATTCGATAAGTCGATACATTGGATATTAGTCGGTCATATACGATATGACCGGATCGTTAAATCAAGTGTTGATTTAATGATTTAATGTATAATTATATATTTGATATATTACTTTACATTAACTAGTATTGGTTCACTTAAGATAGATTTTCTCACTTGATGTGCACATTGTATATATGATATAGTTTTGTGCACTAGTTTGTATCATGTTTGATGATACATGTAAACTTGAGTGTGTATGATTAAACCATGGTTATCTTAATGGTTAGGGTTTGGATTTTCTTATATATTTATTTTTATTAATTCATTTTAAGGCAAGAATAAAAATGGTGGCTAGTTTTTGTTTCTTTCATGAAACTTCATGAAGCTTTGAAGCGTTGACCATTTTGTCTCTTTGCCTTAACCTAACCATTAAACCTAACCTTAGTTTATTCTCTACACCTAACTATGGTTGCTATATGATAAGATAATTCTTTTTATTCTTATCATAATTCTTTTCTTCTTCTTCTTCTTCAACAATGAAGAAAAGCTTGCTACCATTAATGGCAACTTGAGAAAAAGAGTGAGAAATCCAATTCTAAAGTGAACCCACTTCCTATTTCTTCATCCTCTACCACTTGCCAAGTAGTATAGGGTGTTTTCTTCACAAGTTTCTTGACTTGGTGAAGTTGGAGCTTGATCTTGTGTTGCCTCGACTTTGATCATCTTCGGCATCGAAGTCGATGACCTAGCCCGATCATTTTTTCGATGAAACCACCACGAGAGTCCGGGATCCGATGGGTACAGCGGAGGGACTTCATCACGGAGCTATGGAGGTGGAGGACCGGATCTACAAATGTTGTATTTCCGTTTACTTATTAGTTAAGTTGTTAACTAGTTGCTTGTTTCGCCTATTCTCTAGTCAACGATCCGTATTAGGGTTTGTAGGCACATGAAAAATTTGAAATTGGCATGGTTGATGCCTTGTGAGACCTCATTAGCGTGCCTAGGAACCCTACAGTGGTATCAGAGCCTAGCTAGAGCCTTAGGCGAAGTGTAGACGATGTTAGAATTCCGATCGAACCCTGAAACCCTAAAAATGACCCCTCTCTGTACATTTTTACAAAACTGGGTTTTTTCCAGATTAAAAATGCTTAAAAAATTCAGCAGGAAATTCTAAGAATTACGGTGCAAAAATGACCAAGTGATACGGCTAAAGCGCTGCGGAACCGCGGCAGAAGCTTGGATTCTGCGGCGGTTCCGCGGCCAAATTATGAGATTAGGCTTCCATTTTTGCACAGTAATTTGTCTCTTCAGGTGCTGAGTTTTCTGGGAATTTTTAATGTTTGCTCAAGAGTTGAGTTTTCTGAGTTGTATTGGGAGTTCGTAGATTCGATCGGATTATCAGACTTTGTCTATGAGTCTTTCCGGGTAATTTTAGAATATGTTAAAAAGTTCGACCGGATATAAATACCCACTTTTTTCCCTGCGGAGAAATTTCCAATTGTTGGATTTTTCCGTAGTTTAATGACGTTCTAAGTAGTGCAAGTAACGCGATGGACCCTCTAGAAGACAACAAACCTTAACTCGATTATGTGACCGTCTTGAACTTCCCTTTGAACCTTCGGGTTTGGGGCAGTACAGCGTGCCACATGTGAGGCGTTGGCTTCACCCTTCTACGGCTGGACCGTTAGTACTAAGGCATGAACTGGATGTTTTTTAAACCTATTTCATGTGTTGATTTGTTTTGGGAAAACTTGGGTGTTTGAATGTTCGATCGGAAAGTTTAACATTTTCTATTTTATCTGGAATGTGATACAATATTTGGAACCCACAAGTAGTTATGAGATAACTGATTTGAATGTTATAAACATAGCAGTTTAGTCTCACTTGATCGGTTGCCACGGAATTTTGATGTGATCAAAAGTCCGTCGCAATCACGTAGCGTACGCGGATACTCGCCGGTAAACTTAATAGACAGCCTCACCCCATAGCCTCGACCAAGTGACTGTAGGAGAACCCCGTCGCCGAAAGCATCTGTTTGGGTGCTCGCGGCAGCGGTGTTCCGCCTTAGTGCACTTCGTCGACGGTATCGGGGGTGCGGCCGTCTACTAAAGTTTGCGACGAGCATTCGATTAGTTTTTCGGGAATCTTGTTGAATTGCCCGACTTGATATTGAAAAGTGTTTTCGATAATGAGACTAAAATGCGGGGTTTATAATTGTTAGGCATGCGATGTCTAAGGAATTCATTTGATTAGGCATGCGATGTCTATGCAGGTTGCGGATTCCAACTGTTGTAGTTTTACACTTTCTTTTCTGTGACCGTAAGTGTAATATGTGATATCGCCGGTTTCGTTACTATATGTCAACGACAATTGGGATACGTATGTTTACTTACGTTGATGACATGTGATGTTATATGTTGCTGGATATGTTATATTGGATCGTCGTGTTTGAATAGCCGGGGTTTTTTCTTTGTGAGATGAGTGTTTTTCATTTTCATTCATGTAAAAACTTTGTATGTAATATTCTTTTATTGGGGCACTTCCAGTTTGCGGATGTTGACACCTTTTGTATATTATTTACTTTTCCGCACTAGGATAGACCCAAGGAGGAGGGCACAAGTAACCGGGTTCTGGAGTCCAGTGGGAGACCAACTCGAGGAGTCGAGTCCGGGTCTCCTAACTCCAGAATTGGTAGGGTTGCTTGCTGCTCTCATAGGGGTCTAGGGGTTTGGGTTTGGCTATTCATCGCGACCGTGGAATCCTTGTTTTATACTGGCTCGTATTTAAAACACGGACGTCCTAGTATATCCAATGTTTCATATGATTCTTCTGCTGCGATATCTTTGATGTTATCATGTGATATGTTCTGTGATGGATACTGTATATAGTATATACGATATATTATATAGACGTTACTTATGTTTTACACCCGCACTTGCCTTGCCCCACTCTGCCATTAGTTACCTAACCTAACGGTGCACGAGAGGACATCGAGGCGAATGCGGATGGCATAAGTGTACGTCGTATTTATCTGTGATGTTTAGGTACATAAATGATGGGACTTCATTAATATGATTAATGAAAGTAAAAGAAACCTAAAAATGTTGTAGAATCGAATTTCAAAAATAAAACAGGTAGCTACAGTTCTTGCTTTGCACAGCGGTATATATGATATATCTTGCACCTTATTCGATGAGGAAAGGGCCGACGATCCCTTCACCGGGAGTGACCCCTTTAGCAATAACTGGAAGATGCTACACACTCGGTTTGTCTTTTGATAGCTTCTATAGTTTCTGCTTTGCACAGTGATATATATGATATATCCCGCACCTCATTCGACGAGTAAAGGACCGACGATCCCTTCACCGGGAGTGACTCCTTTAGCAAAACTAGAAAAGCCTAAAAAACACTCCATTTTAAAATCATTTGATTCTACAACGATATCAAGTTCATTACGCAATAGGTTTTCAGAAAAAACCTGTCGTAGCCCTCCGTCATTTCAGATAAGTTGTATATAGTATTCGTGCTACATTTGTTGGCTTTCGTCAAGGTGTAGTGTGCGGTAGCTATATGCTGCTTATCTGCTGCTTACGATGCGATTGGATTAGGGTAGTCGTGCGGCTTTGTTGGCTTTCATCAAGGGTCATGCGGGTGGGTTTAATTCAATCAAGAAATGTACGGGTTGAACTTGACTAGCGGGCTATGGTTTGTTGGTTTTCGTCAAGGTCATAGCACGTTAGGGGCAAAATATTATCGGGAATTTCAAGTGTTGAAATTTGCAATGAGATTGCATACCTTCTATGAGATAGTTGGATCCCGATACCCACTGCGAGTAATTGTTACTCCTGGGAGAGTTTTACACATTACAATTAGCCGATCAAGTAGGTGTCTAGAAAGGTGTTAACGAGGTTACGCCTCTGGGAAAACAAGGTTTACATTAATTAGGTTCGTGCGAAAGCACGGGGGACCTCCCTCAAAGTACCGACACTGGCCTGGCTGAAAGATTGGCGAACTTGTAGCGTGTAATTAATCCCGGCTAGTCTTTCCTTTTAGGGTTTGAAGGAAGATTTGATAAAAACAGTGGGAGCCATCCTGATTAGATAAAATAATAACCAATCTGATCTTGCAAGAGCGCACGCTGAGTGTTTTCTTCTCTCTCTCTCCAGGTAGCGACCGTATCACGCCTTAATTAAGATAATAATACGGATTATTGACCGAACCCGCTTGTTATACTGAGCTGGGGATCGTTGGTCCCGCTCCAACTTATAATTGTTATAAGACCGAGCAGGAATTAGGGGATTACCAGAATTCCCGTGCTGCCCAAACGAAGAAAGTGCATATGATGCATATCCTTCGGGTGTGTTCATTACAAAGAACTGTTTCTCTGTATCCTCTACGTCCTGGGTATTTGATACCGAATCAGGATCCCAGATATGTAATCTGTTATATAGGGCTACAGAAAGGTAGAGAACTGAGAACGGGTGATAAGTTTCATGAGACAGAAAACGGGGCAAGTGTTGCAGCCAAGTCTGTTGGTCACTGTCACCCTGTATTACCAATTCATTGATTCTGAACGAATGTTATTAGATACCGAACCTGAGATACAAAATTATATCAGTCTCTTTATTAGTAAAGAAAGGATATAATTTTGTATTGTTGGATAATGTTTTGAACATTTCCTATATCAAAAGTTGATCGGTTCAGGAACGTTATCTAAAAGCATTGATGTTCTAAATCAAACTACAGTTCTTAGTATACAGAACACACACAAGAGGAAGAGTTCAGAACTGAACGAATCCTTCTTGAGGTATTGTAGACTATGTCATATCAATGCGACCCGACTAGCTGAAGTTACATATAGATGCATATTTAAATTAGTTTGAATTTACATCTTATGAAACTTGCCAGTCATGTCACAGAGATAAGATGACCATAGCTCCGTTTACTGGAAACAGAGAAAGAGTTAGTGAACTCTTGGGATTGATACATGATGATGTATGTGAGTTCCCCTGTCTACACATGCCAGTACTGGTTCTTTATACTTCATTACATTCTTTGATAATCTCTTAAGATTCAGACATATGTTCCTCTTGAAACACAAGTCAGAACCTTTTGAGATATTCGCAGAATATAAGTTAGAAGTAGAGAACCAATAAGGGTATAAGTATTATGTCCTTTGATGAGATCAGGGAGGAGAATACTTGTGCACGGAAATCCTGGACTATTCTAAAGAAGAATGAGATTCTCTCTCAGCATTACTCCTCCGAATACACCATAGCACGATGGTATATCATGGCGGAGCAATAGCACCCTATATGATATGGTGTGCTCTATGATGAGTACTATTGAATTACCTATTTCCTTTTGGGAGTTATGCACTTGAGAAGCTGCATACCTATTGAATAGGGTTCAAATCAAATCAGTTGCCTACCACTCCATATGTGATATGGTATGGGAAGAGCCCATGTCTTAAGCTAGTTAAGATTTGCGGTTGTCCGGCCTATGTCTAAAAGAAAAATCCGGACAAGCTCGAGCCAAGGTCTGTAACGTAGAACTGGAAAGGTTCCAGCTATACAAACTACAGCAGATGATTTGATAAAACCAAAGGATTCAATAGTTACCAACGAACCTCAGCCTCTCCGCCGATCTAGTAGGGTTCCTCACCCACCTGAGAGATACTTCGGTTTCTCTATGATAGTGGGAGCGAGGATTGCATCATGAGATGATGACCCAACTAGTTTCGAGCTAGCCATCAGGAGTGAGACTCTGTAAGAATGGCTGGATGCTTAGTGATCTGAGATGGAATCCATGTACACCAACAAAGTATGGACTTTGGTTGCTATATCTGAAGGGTTAAATCCCCATCAGGAGCAAGTATATCTTAAGAAGATTACTTGATGTACATGGAAAAGTTGAGACTTTCAAAGCTAGACTTGTTAAAAGGTTTGCATCATTGACCAGGTATGGATTATGTTGAAACCTTTTCTAAGGATCTATGCTTAAGTCCATCCAGATCCTACTTGCCACGGCTACATACCATGACTACGATATCTGGTGGTTGGATGTCATGACTGCTTTTCTAAATGATGTTTTAGAAGAGAACGTCTGTAAGTACACAGCCAGAGGGCTTCGTAGACAGTGGGAGCAGCGGAAACATGTGCAAGATGCTTTATAGGATAAAGCAGGCATCGCGGAGTTGGAACATCTGTTTTGATGTAGTAGTCAAATAGTTTGACTTCATCAAAATGGTAGATGAACCTTGTATATACAAAAAGGTAGTAGAGAGTATGGTGGTGATCCTCGTAGAGTACGTGGATGACATACTCTTGATAGGGAAGGAGTTTCCTATGCTACGCTCAGTCAATCTCCGCTTATCATAATGATTCTCCATAAAGGATCAAAGTGATACCTCCTAAATCCTGGGTTTTAGATCTATGAGATAGATCTAATTGGATGTTAGGATTCTCACTAGTTGTAGTGAGATGGTATCAATTGATCCTGGGGAGAATCGCTGGAAGTGTTCCAGGGTAATAAGGACGACTGAATATCAGTCACAGGCATTGTCTTTACCCTCAGTAAAGGGATGGTATGTTGGAAGAGTTCCAAGCTAGATACCGTGGCATACTAGACGATAAAGGCTGGATACATCGCTACTTAAGATGCTACCAAAGTGGCTGTCTGGGTGTATATTTGTTCATGAGATGAACTTAATTCCTCCCATTGTGTGACAATGGAGTTGTGGCTTATGCCAAGGAACGTCCGTCCCATCAGTGATCCAGACATATTCTAAGGCAGTATCACCTGATCATGGAGATGGTTGATCTCCAGGATGATTGAGGTTAGGAGAACAGACTCAGAGGACAACACGGCGGATCCACTCACAAAGGCCTTTTCCCAGAGAGAGACTTTTATGGGATGGTTGAGTATGAGATACTACAACCACTGCTATCAGATGGCCCTAGTGCAAGTGGGAGATTGTTAGTTATATGTATGCCCTAGAGGCCATTACTATACATAGGATGTATATTGTAGTGGATGCTTGGACATATATAGGGAGGACTTTCTTGCTCGACATGATAGTATGCTATCTGGTTGCTCTTTACCTTAACGTGTATACTGATTGTCTCTCTGTTACATGTTGGTAAAGCCCTTAGGATGTGTACTTGACTACCTGGACTATGATGCGGATCATACTAGTGGGGACATGGTAGTCCATAAGTACATCCTTCAAGGTCCCTAGTCGTGGGTGTATCGAAACGGGGCATCGATATACCAGAGTAGACTAGCGTATACCTTCTCGACCCATACAGATGGGCGATGGATGATCCCATATCCATTGGTGTTTGACATCAGAGATGATATACGGGTGCTCAGTGGAGATTGGGTACACTGGACGAACTCGCCGAGAACTCCCAGATGGTATTATACCTTACGTCAGATGGCAGTTCTCTGGTGACACTGGTACAGAGTAGTCTGTTGATCCGAGATCGTCATAGAGTCTTGTGTGATTCCCAATGTGCTTTGATTTCCACCTTACCACGTCCAAGAGGGCGTGCAAAACGGTGGTTTTTAGGTACAGTCCCGAATCACATGGAGGCAATGAGCGATAGGAGGGGATTCGTCTCTCCCGGTATAGGGAGTTGATGTTGCGCGGTGTTCGATTGGCTATAACCGGAAATCCCTGGCCAGGGTTGCTGAGATTTACTGGTAAGTGTTACCAGTAGTTTCTCGAACTGTTATAGACCTCAGATCGACACGACTTATCGAGCTATTGGGGTCTGACGTTTACCACCCCTAGGCGAGATATGCGACATATCAGACGATCAGACCGGACTGTGTGGTAAGTGTTACTGGTTGGATTCACAGGAGTGTGATCGGGCTTGCTCGTCGATCTTCTGATCGCTCAATACCCGGGTGGCCATTACGTTTAGCAGACCGCTTGCGGCTTGTGGGTGTTTGATATGATCATCACCTGCTGCCGGCGTATTGACGAGTCTTTTGAGTCCTACACAGAGGTTTCCTGGCTCAAGCGAAACGAAATAGGAGCGCATATGAGATATGTGCGGGACCGAGAATAATTCGTGTATGTGATACCGTATTCTATTCTCATGATGAATGTATCGAATGGTTGTATGCAATATAACCTAGTTATCGAATCGAGAATTGATTTGATAAGTCGATACATTGGATATTAGTCGGTCATATACGATATGACCGGATCGTTAAATCAAGTGTTGATTTAATGATTTAATGTATAATTATATATTTGATATATTACTTTACATTAACTAGTATTGGTTCACTTAAGATAGATTTTCTCACTTGATGTGCACATTGTATATATGATATAGTTTTGTGCACTAGTTTGTATCATGTTTGATGATACATGTAAACTTGAGTGTGTATGATTAAACCATGGTTATCTTAATGGTTAGGGTTTGGATTTACTCATATATTTATTTTTATTAATTCATTTTAAGGCAAGAATAAAAATGGTGGCTAGTTTTTGTTTCTTTCATGAAACTTCATGAAGCTTTGAAGTTTTGACCATTTTGTCTCTTAGCCTTAAACTAACCATTAAACCTAACCGTAGTTTATTCTCTATACCTAACTATGGTTGCTATATGATAAGATAATTCTTTTTATTCTTATCATAATTCTTTTCTTCTTCTTCTTCTTCAATAATGAAGAAAAGCTTGCTACCATTAATGGCAACTTGAGAAAAAGAGTGAGAAATCCAATTCTAAAGTGAACCCACTTCCTATTTCTTCATCCTCTACCACTTGCCAAGTAGTATAGGGTGTTTTCTTCACAAGTTTCTTGACTTGGTGAAGTTGGAGCTTGATCTTGTGTTGCCTCGACGTTGATCATCTTCGGCATCGAAGTCGACGACCTAGCCCGATCATTTCTTCAATGAAACCACTGCGAGAGTCCGGGATCCGATGGGTACAACGGAGGGACTTCATCACGGAGCTATGGAGGTGGAGGACCGGATCTACAAAGGTTGTATTTCCGTTCACTTATTAGTTAAGTTGTTAACTAGTTGCTTGTTTCGCCTATTCTCTAGTCAACGATCCGTATTAGGGTTTGTAGGCACATGAAAAATTTGAAATTGGCATGGTTGATACCTTGTGAGACCTCATCAGCGTGCCTAGGAACCCTACAGTATTGTCTAAATCTTTAATTAAGATTCTAGGGTTAGGGTTAAGTAGTATGGCAAAAATTTGAAAATGGCATGGACGATACCTCCCGAAACCTTACTGTTGTGCTAAGTAACCCTACAGTATGCTCTTTCCTTCTCTTTAGTTTTCATATCATCACATAGTAATCCCTAATCTTCTAGTTAGTATCTTGGTTAATCTAGCTTAGCACCTAGAAAAATTTAAATTTGGCATGTTTGATGCTTCTAAAACCTCATAGTGTTGCTAGGGTAGACTTTCATGGTATCAGAGCCAAGATAGAACATTAGGGAAGGTCATTACAATGTTAAAGTGTTCGATCGGTTTCCGAAACCGCATTTTTGTGAACTTTTTGCCGAATTTTTCAAACGTTGAAATTTTCGTAATTAAAAATATGTAGAAAATACTGCAGGTGATTCTATGGAGCCCCAAGAAAAATGAGGGCCCAACTAGTCCAAGTCGTCGAGGAACCGCCGCAAACCCTAGGGTTTTGCTGCAGTTCCGCCTCACACTTGGTGAGTTGTGGACTCAAAATTCTTGTGCTGCTCCATTTGGCCATCATGCACTCTCTAGGTATTTTTAATGATTCTCAAGTTGTTGAGTTTTCTGGAATTTGTAGTAGTTTCATAAACCGATCGAAATGTTTAACTTCGTATAGATCTTGATGATATATGATACAATATTTAGAATTCGGATTAATTAGTTATGTGAAAACTAGTTAGTATATTGTAAATCTAATATTTTAGTGTCGGTTAATCGATTGCCATGATATTTTGATTCGGATCAAAACTCTGTCGCAATCGCGTATTGTACGCGAACATTCGCTGGGTAACACTAGAAGACAACCACGCCCCATAGCTGTAACATTTCAGAAATATAAAATATTATTTTGGAAATTTAATATTAAAATAATATATTTCGCGAAAACTATTCGATTTGCGAATAGGGGCTTTTCGTAAAATGGTATAAGTACATACCAATATTTGGAATATAAGCGGAGATTAAAATGATTTATTCATTAAAAAGATATTTATCGGATTTTGGCATTTTTATAATTAAATATATGCAAGTTTAAATTAATTTGATTAGTGCACTACTAATCACGATTAAGCCAAATCCGTATTTCTACATTTTCTATGGTTAGTGCACCATGTCATGTGCATTTTTGTTAAATGTTTATGTGTTTCATTTGGTTTTATTCAAAAAGAAAAAGAAAAGAAAAGAGATGCCATGCTTGATGAGAGAGAGGAATAAAACAAGATAGATATTTAGAGAGAGAGTGAGCTTAAGAGAGAGAGAGAGACCTTTGACTTCTTCCTCACTCCAATTCCTTCTCATTTATTCTTCTTCCTTCTTCATTCTTCATCATTTCCTTCATCTCCTTCATCCCTTCTCTATCTCCATGTATCATCTCATATTCATTACCAAAACCTCATGCCACCTTCACAATAAAGATGCATAAGCCTATCCAAAACCCTTTAGACCTTTCAAATTTGGATTTTGAAGACTTTGGGCAACGCAAGAATTTTCCTAAGTTGCCAAATGAGATAATCCCTACACTCTTAGTTAGGTATTTGTGTTTAGTATACCATAGTTAGTTTAGAAATTGATTTAGTTAGGTTTTGTGATCTTGGAATATTCCAAGTTGATATTAAGTGGTAAAGTGAGGTGTAGTGAGTGTTTGCAAGACTTGAGTGATAATTTCTAGACAAAGACCTGAGACTAGAAACCAAAACACGAACATTGAATTGGCCGATTTCGTATTTTGTGGATTTTATGAGGGGATACTGAGATCTGCTATGACCCGAGACCACCATAAAATAAGTTCCCATGACAGAGAGACGAGCAGGCAACCTAGAAACATCCCCTGAAACCCGAGCCCCTAAACCCTATTCTTGGCCGCAGATTTAATCCTCGTGGCCGCAAATTGCGGCCACATTGCAAGGGATTTTGTTGGGTTTTGGTGAGTGGACTTGTTATCTGATATATAGAGCAACCCTATATGCAAAATTGGCTAATTGTATCTGAGGCAAAATATGGGATAGATTTCCTTAGTTGCTGAATTGTGTTTTTCGATTTCTGAAACCTGGGATTTGGTATTTGAGTTTGGATTCCATCGTTGGACATTTGTACGTCAACGGACGAGGGTTATTTGGTGGATCTTGCATGCGTAGGCTATAGGTTCTAACCTATAGGCAATCCGTGTACCGTATCGGTTTTTCGGACTTGGTTTTAATTGCATTTCGATGTGTATTGATTGTAGGTACCTTCGCATAGACTTCCGAGATGACGAAGCACATCGACTTCGGCTAAGCGAGGAGTTTAGTAAGTGAGTAGATTTATATCTACGGGGGAAGTCGGATGGATGGCGTATAGCACCTCCGCAACCATTGATATGGAAGATCGTTTTATAAATTATAGTTTTGATAAAGGATATACTACGAACTTACGGACATGATTATAGGATTTAGTAAAAGATGATATGATAAAAGTTGACACCAATGGATACATTTTCTTGAGAATATGACATAGGTATATAAGATAATACGATGTGGGATATTTTGATGATAGATATAAATGACTCGGATTGATATATGAGAATATGAAATGAGAAAGTGAATCATGATAAATATGAATTGAAAGAGAACAAGTATAAGTTGATAATATTATGATATGAGATCGAGATAGATATGACTTGAGATTAATAAGATATGACGTATATGCAAAATATCATTATATGAGATTGATACAAATGTGATTTGAGATATATGTGTATATATATTTATTTATGCGGATAAAGAGTGATATGCCTGATTGATCAAAGAATTTTGTTAACCGCAATCAAGAACGGCGTCGCTTGGTAGCTAGCCGGTGAGTACGGATCGGTCCACAGGGATTTTGTATATTCTCGATTTGTTCTAACGAGTTAATTCCGATTGTTGTCGGATTGATTAAATCTAAAAACTAAGTTGATCTAGATTAAAATCTTGCTAGGGTTAGGTTTAGGTTAAGTTTGGAAAGTCAATATTCCTCACCACTTTCTATGCCCTATTTAAGGTCTATGAGGTGTTATGGTAATAATTAATAAAGTGGATTAGTACCATCGGAAAGAAACGATATTTCTTCCTCTAGGTTCTTTTCCTTCCTTTCTTAATTCTTACCCTAACCTCTATGGAAAACATACGCAACCGGTCGTTTATACTACGGTATCACCGCTACCTCGTGGGATAGAGTGCCGTAGGGAGCGGTGCGTGTATGTATGCATGGAGTCCTATAAAAACGTGTGATGGGAAAGAAAGGGGTGAGAGATCTTCATCTCTCAAGCCTTCCCCAAATCTAATCCTAACAAGCGAGGAGACTACTCACTCATTAGGGAATTGAAAAACATTTTCTAACTATCTAACTAGGGCAGATAATGAAAGTTATACTAGGGCAGATAATGAAAAATCTATACTAGGGCAGGAAAGAAATTACCTAAGGCATGGAAATAAAAAAACTACTTACTTTATTTGATGCTCTCTTCATACATTGCAGAAATTTACAGATCTGAATTTTGATAAAATGAAATGAGGCACAAGAAGAGGCATACCTCAAAGAGTGGTTTAGGGCTTCTATTTATAGATCATAGAAACCTTAGGGTTACAATTGATTCACATCTGCATTTACAATTTTACCCCCTAAGAAAACTAGTCAACGCGCCGCCATACAGTAATAAATTTACACCGACACAGGCACTATATGGCTGCGGAACCGCGGCCAAAACCCATGTTCGGCCGCGGATCCGCGGCCATATGATGGGCTTGTTGGCTCAATTTCCTGTGTCTTCTGTCTGTTGCTATTGTCTTCTGTTTTCTTCAGTTGGTTTCTCAGATTGTTTTCTAGTTTTCTTCCAGATTTCTATAGGGAACAATGTCGTGGACTTTACCGTTTGCTTCGTGTCGAAGTCTTGAATCTTGCGCTGCCTTTGTACTTTATGAACTTGTTCATTAATCTTCGTTTATTCTCCTACTGTAGGCTTGATCAAGATTCTTCCATTTGTTGGTCGTAGTCTCACTTTTGTATCGTCTTTTCATCGTTTTCACTGTTTTTTTTCCGAGAACCTGTAACCTGCAACTATGTAGCAGACATGGATCAAAAGTACCTATTTATTTGTAAAATGACTAAGAATGGAGAATATAATAATGCAAAATTTTGGTATGAACAAATACCCCCAAACTTATCTTTTGCTCGTCCTCGAGCAAACCTAGTTTTATTCTCGAAAAAAGACCTAGCCTCACTTTCGCAGGGAAACGCGATTGCACTGAGCTCGTGCAACAAGCCGTTAAACCTCTAGGTGTCCCTAGTAGGAGGAGTGTTGTCTTCTGAGGGTTTTCAGCGGATACTACCCACAAAATCCTATCAATTTGGCCTATTAACTTTTATTCTCCAATTAGGTTTTCTAACAAGAAACTCTATTATCTTTGACTCAGAAATTATCAACCCGTATTTTTCACGCTTCCTTATCATTTAACTTAAGATTATATATGTTCTGTAGATTTACTTAGCTTTTGGCATCTTTTAACTTTTCCTTCTAGGGTTCCATCTCAACTTAGGAATTTTTATCATCTCTATTAAAGATATAAGTCCTATTTTTCATTCCTATCTATTATCTAAACCCCAATCACATACCCCTACGTGTGTGTATATGTCACCCCTACACTTGGAAATTCAAATCAAGCTATTATACTCTTGTCCATCATCCAAAGTACTTTTCAATTGGTGAATTTTAAATGAAATTGCTCACACATTCTTCATGCGACCGCTAATACTTCTTGAGATACCAACGACCGATTACAAAATGTGTTTGCACATTAAAGCGTAATTCCTAGTCTTGTAATACTTAAGGCTTATAGTAGTGACTTTCAAACCAGTTGGTATAAGGCACTAGGTGATAAGGCACCCTCGCTAGTATTTTTTCTATTAATGCAGCCTTAAGTAATTATAAAAACCAGTGTTCATTTTTTATTATCTCTTTATTCACACTTGTATTTTTTATTTTATTTTCCTTCATGCTAAGGACTTTAGACAAGAGCATTTCAAGGTCTCTTCTACTATTCCAAGTTTCAATGTTCGTGTTTGTGCAATTTGTAGGGTATATATTTTCAGAATTTAGACTTAAGCTTAGGGATTATTTTTCAGACTTATACTTTAATAAAAATTTCAATACTCTTCCCTTGTTTTAACTTAGTCCAAGAAGTGAACTCAAAATTTGCCTATTTCTAAGTAAACTACAAGGACATATATTTTCTACCGTTAAATTTTAAGAAAGGTTATTTTTAGGGTTTTTAATTTACTAAGTCTAAGATCTAGTTGTTCCTAGCTAGTTAACCTTTTTATCAAACTTAAGTCAAATATGGCCAAAATTGAACTTTTCAATTTTTATAATTTTTTGAAATTTTTCAATTTTTATGGATTTTAAAATAAATATGCAAATGCAAAAATATACATATGAATGCGAAAGAAGAAGGCTTACCGAGCATACCCCCAAATTTAAACTTGACAATGTTTTCACTGTCATGCTACACCAAGAGGGTCAAAATGGCGGCACTCCCCTGTTAATTTATTTATATATTTTTTTAATAATTTTTATGGCTTTTAAGAAAAACAAAAAAAAAACAAAATATATACAAAAAAGGTCCCCCCCAAAACTTAAGTGAGACAGTTTTTCCACTGTTTTAAGCGTTAAAGTTCAGAGTTAGGGAGGAGAAAAATCAAACTATACAAGGCCTTACACAGACCAAAGGTTAGCACCAACCATTCAAAAATTTTATCGTTATAATGGTAGGGTTGGTGGAAGAATGGAGTGTAGAGAAAGGAGTTGAGAAATACACGAGACCGTATGGGAAGAAGGGTGGAATATGGTCTCGGTCTATTAGGAAAAGAATGGCGGAAGAGAGAAAGAAGTGTAGAACGAACTTGAGGGCGTAAATTGAGTGAATAAATTAGCACAAATTGTGATAACTGATGTGTTAAAAGCAATTGTGCTAATTTATCAACCCGTCGAGAAATGGGGTCAAATCCCTCAAGATTCGCAAGAAAACATGGGTACGTTGAACTTAGTAAACCATCCATTGAAAATGGAAGCGCGACGGATTCTTGCGCGTTCGAAACGATGGAAAGGACGAAGGGGAGTGATTTAGGAATAGTCTTATTCTCACCGAAGTAAACTGTCTCGAACTCGAAGGATTCCATCAATGGTTCGAAATGACTGTAAGCAACCGAGTCTAATGGTTCAACTAACTCATCTGAAAATTCAAAGGAGTCAAACTTGGGCGGTGAGTCTTCAAAATCATTCGAAAAAGTGAAACATTCGTAATCATTATCGTCTGTGAGAACTGTGCCAGATTCAAGGAGGAACGCACTAGTGGCGTCCAAACTGCTGTGATCGAACAGAAAGTTTTCAAGCTCACAGTCCTCAAGCGTGATCTTTTGCGTGGTCAGAACGATGGAAAAGAGGGGGGTGATTTAGGAAGTATAACAGTTAAAGGTTCAGGAGGATGAATTGGAAAATCCGACTCATCAAACAAAAATGGTTCATCCTCAATACTATCCTCAATACAATCCTCAATACTATCCTCATAATTCTCCTCAAAAGTTATCTCATCCATGCAATTATCATCAAAATCAAGACGCATATGAGGTTCGGGAGAAACATTTAATGACTCGGGATGATGAATTGGAGATAAAATTTCAGTCAAATCTACAGGTTCATCATCCAAAATATTCCCGGCGTCAATATCCTCAATCAAGTGAAAATCAATTTTTTCGGACACCTCATCAAAAGCATGGATATTTATCAATTCAGGTTCTAGATTTGAGGTGTAGAGGTTGAAAGGATTGGCGATGGTTTCACTCGAAAGGGACCCTTCACAATCTGGCAAATCAGGCACTACAAAGTCACACAACTCATTACACGTTTTATCTTCAACTGGTGAATCATTTGGGACACTTGATTGAAAAACGGAGTTGTGGGATTCAATTTGTGATGGGTAGGTTTGATTTGGAAGGGTGTATAGCTCACTTTCTCTACTCAAATTCTCGATCTGTCCAACCGCCTCATCATACATTGGAAAATTTAGAGCTACTTGGAAACTAGCTACCGGTTCACTAGGTTGTCTAAGGGCGGCCATGGACGCATCAACATTCCTCATCATTTGGTTTGTCGCTATCATATAAGCTTCCAACGACTGTTCCAGACTAGACATGGATTGTGAAAGGGTTTCAGTAAAAGATTCAAAGTTATTTGGATACGTGAAACTCCCAAATGGTTGTGTAGAAGCAATGTCTAGGGAAGGTGCGAAAGTCGGGTAGGACTGGTAGGAATTGAATGGTTAGACAGGAGTAGGATCAACATTTGGATAAAAAGGTGAATGGACTTATTGATCCTAAGAACCGGAAGTGTTGAAAGGAGTGAAAGATCGGTTACGAGATTGTTCAATATGTTCAGCAATAGACATAGGTTTTGGAGTTACAACAGGACTCGAAAAAGGAGTATCAACGTAAGAAGGTGGTGAGGGTTAAAATGGTTGATACAAAGTAGATTGCGGAGTCGAACTGTTTCCCCTAGACGCTTCTATTCGATCTTTCAAAGAAATTTTGGATATGGAGGGGTCGTCCGTAATTCGACCAAAACAATTCGCGTATGAAGCAATGTTTGGATGAGGGTACCAAAGTTCGGCAAGAGTTTTGGGAGGTGGGGTACCCATGATGTAAGAAAAGAGAAGAAAAAGAATGTGGGGTGCACGGATTTCTTAGCGACAAGTTGCAAGTTTTTGTAAAAAAATTTCCTTTTGTGTTTTTTTTATGTGGAGCTTTTTGCAAAAAAGATTTTCGACAAAAGGCTTAGACACACATTCAATCAATCACAAATGCACAATTTAGCCTAGATCTAGGGTCACCTAGGTCATCTAGACAGCTCCTAACTGTTCCAAAGGGCAAGAAGTAGGACCTCAAACCACCTCTTCACCGCCAATTGTGGCCAGGTAAGCACAAGTAGAGAAAGGAGGGATCCGCTCACGAATCACCATGAGACGGGCCTTTTAAAGTTACCTTTCACTACCTGTCTAGCCTAGGCACCACAAAATCAGGTTAGGATCAACGGTCGATGCCTACAACTTTTCCTCTGTCCTATTGAGCGCGAAGTCCTTAGGGCTGAGTCTAATCTTTTTTAATTAAATGATGGTCTATGCAATATGCTTTATGTGCTTTCTGGGGACCTGGGAAGGGTAATGAAATCCCCACCCAATCTGGATTGGTGTAAAAGCCCCTTAAAGTCAACTTAAAGAATGCAAAGCAGTAAACACAATCACTTGCAAACAATTTTTTTTAGCGCGGCACAAAGAATCCTGCACAAGATCAATTATTGGAAGGGGGAGAGATTTTTAGCGCAAAGAATTCTGCAGGAAATTTTTACAGAGGAGATATTGGGGTTGCGGAGAAGGAAAAAGTAAGCTCACAGAGGAATTTCCACAAGCTGACGTCAGCAATGCGCCGCGGATGCGCGGTCAGAACAGGGTTGGCGCGGCGGTTCCGCGGTGCTCTGTATAGTTCAGATCCCGAGACTTCTTCCGCTCCTCTGTTTTGACTTTTCTCTGTTGTTCAGATCTTCAGTTTTCTGTTTTGCTCTCTGGATTTTTCCAGATCCGAACTTGTTTTTTGATCCTGCACAATTCAAACGAAAATACCCTTCACAAAATAACAAGATGATAAATTTTTTATATTTTTTATTTTTCAGTTTTTATGATTTTTTCAATTTTATATTAACCCGAAATTACAAAAAGAAAATAACACGCCATCCCCGGCAACGGCGTCATTTGATTGTTTCAAAGAATTTTGTTAACCGCAATCAAAAACGGCATCGCTTGGTAGCTAGCTGGTGAGTACGGGTCGGTCCACAGGGATTTTGTGTATTCTCGATTTGTTCTAACGAGTTAATTCCGATTCTTCATCGGTAATTGCCATGCCACTTACATAGTAGAACTGCCATATTATGAGATTAATCTTAAACGTAAAAGTACATTCATTGCTCAGTACTATCACTTGACATGCTTGCATGATATACTCGATATACTCATATTACTACTCTATGTTGCATAAATCGTATTTTATGGTTATATGCTTGAGATGCTGTTTTCATGAGATCTCTGGATTTGAAAACCGTGGTATATTTCAAAGGAAATGGTGTATTGTTTTAAAAACCCGGTTTCTCTTAATATGATATTTCGAGATGTCCACCATGAGTTTTCTCAGTTCTGAGCTTGTTATCGAGACCCGATTCTAGGAGTTGACGGATGCCGTTTGCGGGTACATGGTGGACCCGGTATGGTACCCCGGGGCAAGAAATGATTTCTGTGGTGTAGACGATGAGCCTGGCAGAGGGACTACTACCTACCGGTGATTATATAGAGCTTGGCGGATATCCGGAGGATACCGTTTTGGAGTTATGGTATGAGATGGATATGAGGGCTGATCTGAGTATGCGGCGCATGAGATATGGGGATTTACGTGTCAATGATGGACACGGGTTATCATGATGTTTCGAGTGTCGGTGTTGGACACTCAGGTTCCATGATTTTGATGTGTCGTCGATGGACACACATGGTTGATATCCTAATACATACCGGCTTATGTTTTCATGATGTTTCAAGTGTCGGTATTGGACACTCGGGTTTCATGATATTGGTTGTGTCATTGACGGACGCGTGGATGATATCCACATGCACATGGGCATATGATGTCAGATGTTTATTTCTATATGTCATTGTATTGATCGATTGTTGACATATATGGATACATGGTTGTAAATGCACGGCAGCGTCCCGGCCGTCTGAACGAGGCCAAAATGCGGAAACAAAAACTTTTCTAAAAACTAGAAACCGGCGCTACCGCGGACTATAAACCCGGATCGGACCATTAACCTATGCAAACTAGAGAATGGGTAGAATACTATACCGAGCGATCCGTGTCCTACGGTGTTCGGCCTCCATCCAGATCTCCTCGCGGAATCTCCGGTCTTCATCTCCTCGTCGGAAAGGGCACCACACCACCGAGTCTTTTTACGGGCTCCCACCTCTGGACCGAGGGAACTCGGACACGAAGTTGGAAAGACGACGTGTCCAAGATTGCTATAGACGGAGTGTAGAATGGTTTGTCTCAAGGGGGTTTATGAAGTTGCCATAAAGATGTGGAGGAAAAATCTATGGAGATGAGCTTTGGAATTTTGAAGCAAGCAAAAAATGAGAATGAATAATTTCCCACAGCAAATGAATCAACCCTCCCCTCTTTTGTGTATGGTCGGCCATGTGTGGTGAAGGGAGAGAGACAATAATGCAAGGAAGAGAAAAGAGTCATGAAGAAAGTCACACCCATTTCCCATCACATTCCCATCTCCAAAAAGGGCAAGTAATGATGAACAAAGAAGTCAAAGTATGGTGAAAATCATGTAGCAACCATGTGCCACTAAAAGTCTTCTCCATTATTAATTGCACATTTGCAAATAACCCCCTCCCATCAATTTTCAGCCATGAAAAGAAACAAGGGAAAATGGCCGAAACGGAATGCAAACTGGTAATAAATTACAGGAAAACCCCGCGACTGTATATACATACCCGCATTTGTATTGCGACCGAATACAAATGCAATGAGACAAAATCTACACTGTATAATACTAGGATCCGGCTTAAACCAAAGCCCGCTAGTATTATCCGTCCGATCATGATCCGTGCAATACCGCACGTATATGATAATCCTGCCATATATCCATACGGCCTCTACAGCGTTTCGCCTGAAACTTGAGAAACTGTCTGTGGGGGACTCTAAAGACTCGTCAATACTTTGGCTGTGGATTTAACCACCAGCACGTCAGAGGTATTAGTCGTACGTAACGGGCTACCAGGTATTGACCAAAAGGGAAGTCGATGAGCAAACTCATCCTGACACCCTACTGAGCCTGTCAGTGACAATATCCGTACAGTCCGGTCCGTTCGTCTATGAGCATCGCATGGCGGGCCTAGAGGGTTGGTAAAACTCAGACCCCCAAAAGCGGTACAATTCGTGTCGGAGTGTAGCCCAGAACACCCTGAGATACTACTGGAATACGTACCAGTAAATCTCCTGCCTTAGCCAAGGACTTCGTGTAATGGCTCTCCTAGACACAGGACGACCTCACCCCCAATACCGGGAGAGACGAACCCTTGCAGATCCGCTCACTGCCTCCATGTGGCTCGGGGTTGTACCCAACTAAAACCTGTTTGCACGACTCCTTTGAGCCGTGGAAGGGTAGTAATCAAAGTACAGTGGGAACTCACACAAGACAAATGACGATCTCAGGTCGATGAACTAACCTGTACACATGTTACCAGGGAACTGCTATCTGACGTCAGGTATAAGACCAACTAGCATGTTCCCGGCGAGTCCTGTCCGGTGTACTCATAACCCAATGAGCACCTGTATACATCTTAGGTGAACCAACTGACACCAGTGGCTTGTGAGACCGGCCACCGCCCCTCGTCGGAGTCTCGACTGTATACACTAGTCTACTCTGGAGTATCGATGCCCTGTCTCGAAAACTCCCACGACTAGGGACCTTTTAAAGATGTGCTTATAGACCCCAGCTCCCACATATATGATCGCCATCATACTGCTGGCCGTCAAGCAAGAATCCTAAGGGCTCTATCAACGCGCAAGAGTGACCTGTAAGGTCACCTAAAGCAGTACACGATGATAAAGATAAATCAGATAGTATACTATTATCTTGAGTAAGACTGTCCTACCGGTATAGGTCCTCCCTCAATCATTGCAATCACGTTCCTGTGATCCAATAATTGACTCTGATGGCTCTATATCCAACAATCTCCCACTTGCACTCAAGGCTAATTATTGCGATGTCGCATACTCACAGCCCGTGTGATTTCGAACATCCAACTCCTCTACTAATCAGTCTCACAAATCCCGTTTGCGAAACTATTGTGTTCGAGAAATAGCCTCAGCTAGTGGATCCGCCCTGATGTTTCTTTTTATGTCTCTCTTAATCTCTAGTTCGCGGAGAAACCCATCTCCCGAAATGAGCAATACCTGTCTCAGAATATGTCTGGATATCTTATGGGACCTAGCTCATAAATGAACTCTAAATCCAAACTTCTTAGACTGTATCGTCAACTGAACTTAATTAGTATCCTGCGTAATGTCTCCCTCAGTGTCCGGTTGGATCACCTGTCCAAAACACTGCCCCTCGTCAGAGGGAAAAGTATAACTCTGACATCCATTCTGTCATCCAGGTCACCTTGGAAGCCTGGAATGATAACTGTCTCCCGAATGAGGCGGTCGTTATCATATCCCTAGAACATCCACTTATGTTCTAAAACTGCTTCCGAATGTTTCTCCAGGATTGGATCAATATTAACTTACTGCATCTTTTGCAAAAACAACATCTGGTGTGGTACTTGACATCTCATGATTGAATCAATTGCCTAAGCAAGTGATTTGCCAATCATGCACATCCCTCTCCCCTTTAGTCTATAAGACACCTTCAGAGAGGGTGACTCCATCACCTGCAGGTACACTACCGTGCCAGGAGTCGTCCATTCTAAAACACCTTTAGAATGCTGTTTAAGTACCCAGATTGGGAAACCACTCAAATCTAGATCTAAAACCATAGATCCAGTAACCAGAATGTCTGATATAATATCCAAGTCCCATGTGGAGAAACCACTGTGTGACAACCAAAGTATAACCGATCGTAGTATAGGAACTTCACTTCCTACTCTGTGTATGTAATCCAAATACCAGGACATCACACCCTACTACCTTCTTAACAGATCCATCCCCTATTCTGATGAAGTCAAACCTATGACTGTCACATCAGAAATAGATGATCTATTTCCACTATATCTGCTTTAGTCTATAAATAGACATAAGCTACTTGTCCACTATACTTCTGCTGCTCCCACTGACTACGAAAACCCTCTGGCAGAATAATATACAAGTACACTTCTAAAGCTAGTTTAGAACGGCGCTATATTCATCCTCCTGCCGGGTCTCATAGTCTGGAACAACATTAGTGTCAAGTCCCCACTTAGCTTCCGCTGCTCCCACTGACCATGACAACCCTTTGGCAGAGTTATATAAACGTACACTTCTAAAGATAGTTTAGAACGACGCTATATTCATCTTCCTGCCGGGTCTCACAGTCTGGAACAACAGCAATGGAAAGTGTGGGTAAACAAGAACCTCCCTGTCACCGTCCTTGAGGCTACCAGAGTACCTCTCGGGTGCCTGAGGTTACCCATCATGTCTACGGAGTGGCCAATGGAATGTCAAATCAGATTGAAACTTTAGGTTCTTATCAAATTTTCAGTAATCGTTTGCGGTTCTGGAATCACTTCCAGTTCTACCATACTCCCACTACTGTTTTCTGAAAAAAATCCATTTCTTTTAAAACTGTGGCGAGTCAAGAGCAATATCACTATTAATCTTCCAGATGGTAGAGAGTCAACCCTCGTCATAGCCCGGGTCAACCCACAAACAGCCATTACAGAAATGTGCCTTGAGTTATCCAGAGTCTGGTTTTAAGCATAAGACGAACAACTCCCCGTACCTTAACATCGTTAAGATATGAACTGTTCTATATCCAATACAGAAACAGAGGCACTGATTTAATTGAACCAGATTCAAATCATGCAGCTGTCTCCAGTGCATATCAACTAAATGGAGAGAGGCCGATCAGTATTACTCAACTTAGGAGTACTTCCAACTATGAGTAACCTGAAAGAGAAGCAAGTTCTCTTAATCATTACTATCAACTGAATTCCATACACAAGTATCTACATCTTCGATCACCTTGAAGAATCCCGATACTTGCAACATCTGGTTCTCTACTTTACTCTTATACCTATAACTTCTCAAAACTCAGACCTTGTGTTTCTACGAAACACTTGTCTAAAAACTAGAGAAGTCATAAGTAAACTGAATATAGTACGAGGACCATCCCCTCTGTCCTAATGGACACTGGACAATATACAATACTCCGTACAAGTCCCTTGAGTCTAATAACTCACTCCCTGTGTTGTAGGTTGAAAACTGTACTTATGGTTAAGAAGAATTACACCGCTGTTTAATACTCCTTACCTAACCATCCACTGATATAGGTAAATGTCATGGACATAATTTCAAAAAGGTATATCTCACTCTATAAAAATAGACGTACAGATATATCAATTTGAAATTGGTGCACAATGACGGATATTCAAAACCAAATATTTGCCGTCTGGCAAACAACCCAGGCGATTTCCTCAAATATCACCAATTACAACGAATTCCGATATAATGAGGATGATCACCTAATTACCAATAACTTACTCCCACTCATCATCTGTAAAACCATACATATGTGAGAATCATACCTGGTAAATACATACCGTGGAGCATGTTTCTAATTGGGAAATCAGTTTTCTTTTAACAGTACACAGTGAAACTAAAACATTGAAATGTTTCGTAGGGGTATCCGGGTATTCCTAGTAATGCCTCTTCCATTATCAGGTTCACAACTGTAACCGTATATTTCTTTGCCGTCTCTCCAAATCCCTTTATATGTCTTTTAGTCATTACCTTCTGCACACCCCTTTAGGCCAAATGGTTTTCTTCCTTCCCTACCTTTCGAAACCAGCCTATGGTTTGGAAGAAGACTGTCCAATAAGCATAATGGGTGTGCTGTCCTAATCCTAGGAGCACTCGCAACCCAAGAGAAGGTAAAGATAAAAGACACCTGAATAAACCTTATTCCTATTTCTCCTGAACCAGAATCCATCCCCGAACTGGAACAAGTTCCTTTCGAGTTCGTATATAACCATACGATGGAATATCCAATAAACTGTGGATCTTTGTAGTGATACGGAGTGTCCTGGAGAAATAAAAAGGTGAAGTGGGAGTGGTAATGAAATACTTGGTTTGGTCGTGAATAGCAGTCGCAATTTAGTTTGCCCTCCTTCTAATCCCTTTATTTGTCTTAACTTAATACCTTCTGTACACCACACTTAGGCTAGTCGGCTTTCTTCATTCCCTACCGTTCGGCACCAGCCTATGGTTTGGAAGAAGACTATCCAATAAGCATAATGGGTGTACTGTCCTAATCCTAGGAGCACTCGCAACCCGAGAGAAGGTAAAAGGAAAAGACATCTGAATAGTCCTATTCGTTTTCTCCAGAACCGGAAACCATCCTCGAATAAATTCCTTCGAGTTCGTATATAACCATACGATGGTTTTATCCAATAGAAGTGGATGATCGTAGTAATACGTGGTGTTCTGGAGAAAAGGGTAAAAGTAGGAGTGGCAATGAGGTATGCAACTCTGACAATCCAAAAGCCAGTGTTTAAGAAGGTTCGGTTAATTTTGGTCACTGAGTCATAGTGAAGGGCCGGGCCATGGTCGCTGCCAAAGAGAGAGAGAAAAGAAACACTCAGCGTGCACTCTAACCTAGATTAGAATGGTTGTCACTTTATCTAATCAGGAAACCTCCCACTGTAACGTCAAATTCTCCGCCAAAGCTGAAAGAAGAATTAGTCGGGATCACCCGAGGAGTAAACCAACTCATCAGTAGGAATCGGGATCCAACTATCATCGCATGATAACGTGATGGAATCTGCTCACGTTATCACACTCCAGAAGGTATGTGCATATCTGGCAAGTTTCAGTTTCTTTAGAAACTCCCGATATGATTTTTACCCCATCTCTTATGACCTTGACGAAGGTCAACAAATCATAAGTCACATGTCAAGTTCTACCCGTCATTGTCCAGGTTAATTTAAACCCACCTGTACAAGCCCTTGATGAAGTTCAATAAGGCTATACGACTGTCCCAAACCAACGCATCTATCTATGCAACAGAAAAGTAACAAATAACTACCATACACTATGCCTTGACGTAGGCCAACATACATAGCATGAATACTAAGTGCTACCTTCCTGAAATGACGGAGGGCTACGAATGGTTTTTGGCGAAAAACCTTTAACGTAATGAACTTGATATCGTTGAAGGAACCAGATAGCTTTTTATAAAAATATAGTGGCTAAAACTTTTGCTAAAGAGGTCACTCCCGGTGAAGGGACCTCGGATCTTTCCCCGTAGAATGAGGTGCAGGATATTCCAACTGAATACCACGATGCAAAGCAAAAGTAATCGACTATAGTGAAGTTATTGCCCTGACGCAAACTTCTGTCCAAGGGGTCACTCCCGGTGAAGGGATCTCGGCCCTTGCCTCGTCGACTGAGGTGCTGGATATTCATAACCGAATACCACTGTGCAAAACAAAAGAGAACGTCCTTGAAATAACAGCTTTTTGAAAAATTGTTCCATTAACATCAGAATAGGTTTGTTTAGCTTGCATTGATCCGAATCAACGCAGTCCCATCAATTGATCACACCACAAAAGAACGAAAATACGATGTACGTATATGCCACCCGCATTCGCCACTAGGTCCCGTCATCACCCGTTAGGTTACTTAACTAATGACAGAGCGGGGACTGGACTAGCGCGGGTGCAAAACATATACAACATCTACTAGTATATATATCAATATATAATATTCGCTCAAGGCGTGATAAAATGCAACATCACAGAAATGTAATAAGCATCACAGAACAATACAGATATCTGGGATCCCCGGTTTTCATAGAGCCGCTACTGAAACCCGACGTTCCCCTGGTCGTGTGGATAGCCTGTGCAATGAATCCTAGACCCCTACGGGCGTAGCAAGTCACCCGCCAAAACCTGAAGCGAGGCAGCCCCCTTCGGTAACGTGAATGGACCACCCAGCACTTCACGGAATCAGGTAACTTGGGCACCCCTCCTTGGGTCAACCTGTACCCCCTACGAGTGCGGCGAATAGCCCGCCAATTCTAGAGTGAAGCCCCCTCTGTCTCAACGCCATGAGATGCGGGCCCGTTGCCCTGTAGAACCCGGCTATCCGTGCACCCCTCCATGAGGTAATCCTAGTACAGAAAGTAAAATATACAACGGGTACATCGACCTCAGCCCGGTCATGCCCCAAAAGAATAATATACAAACAGGCAGTGACGGAAGTCAACATGTCGGACGCTCGCCCCGTAATATCAAATGTACATAAACAACCAAACTGTACTAACATTGTATCCAGGCTATCCACCACGACAAATCCGCAACATCACAGCACAACACAGAACATCAACGTGAATGTCACGTTCGCAAATCCGTCTAAAAGAGCTATAGCAGTTAGATAGGATTTACCGATCAAGTGACATTCATTGTCGCAGATATAATGTAAATACTGTGAACTAACATGTTTAAAATTTTCGATCGACTAAATTTCCCGAAGTGGGCCCCAAGTACAATACTCGGTACACAAAATAAATCTCGGCCCAAACAGAATATACCAAAAACCCCAATTCCAACACAGAGACCTACTGAAGAAATTTGGTGCACTGTTGCTACATTACGGCCGCTGATCCGCCACCAAAACGTGGTATAGGCCGCGGATCCGCCGTGCTATAGTGAAATCAGCGAACCAAATTTTTCCAGAATTCTCAAAAAACCCTGCACGATTTTCTGAGATGCTCAAAAATATTTTTAGTGTAGTTTAAAAAATCGACAGAAACACAGAGCTTGGAAATGCGGTTTTCGGAATTTTCGTTCGATCGAAATTCTAAACACGTTAGAGCAAGCTAGTAAAGGTTAATGGCGTGGCTCTGATACCAATGTAAGTGCACGGCAGCGCCCCAGCCGTCTGAACGAGGCCAAAATGCGGAAACAAAAACTTTTCTAAAAACTAGAAACCGGCGCTACCGCGGACTATAAACCCGGATCGGATCATTAACCTACTACTAGCAAACTAGAGAATGGGTAGAATGCTATACCGAGCGATCCGTGTCCTTCGGTCTTCGGCCTCCATCCAGATCTCCTCGCGGAATCTGCGGTCTTCATCTCCTCGTCGGAAAGGGCACCACACCACCGAGTCTTTTTTTGGGCTTCCACCTCTGGACCGAGGCAACTCGGACACGAAGTTGGCAAGCCGACGTTTCCAAGATTGCTATAGACGGAGTGTAGAATGGTTTGTCTCAAGAGGGTTTATGAAGTTGCCATAAAGATCTGGAGGAAAAATCTATGGAGATGAGCTTTGGAATTTTGAAGCAAGCAAAAAATGAGAATGAATAATTTCCCACACCAAATGAATCAACCCTCCCCTATTTTGTGTGTGGCCGGCCATGTGTGGTGAAGGGAGAGAGACAATAATGCAAGGGAGAGAAAAGAGTCATGAAGAAAGTCACACCCATTTCCCATCACATTCCCATCTCCAAAAAGGGAAAGTAATGATGAACAAAGAAGTCAAAGTATGGTGCACAATCATGAAGCAACCATGTTCCACTAAAAGTCTTCTCCATTATTAATTGTACATTTGCAAATAACCCCCTCCCATCAATTTTCAGCCAAGGAAAGAAACAAAGGAAAATGGCCGAAACGGAATGCGAACTGGCAACTTCAAAAAATCGATCCCGTAATAAATTACAGGAAAACCCCGCGACTGTATATACATACCCGCATTTGTATTGCGACCGAATACAAATGCAATGAGACAAAATCTACACTGTATAATACTAGGATCCGGCTTAAACCAAAGCCCGCTAGTATTATCCGTCCGATCATGATCCGTGCAATACCGCACGTATATGATCGAACCTTGCTATATATCTATACGGCCTCTACAGCGTTTCACCTGAAACTTGAGAAACTGTCTGTGGGGGACTCTAAAGACTCGTCAATACTTTGGCTGTGGATTTAACCACCAGCACGTCAGAGGTATTAGCCGTACGTAACGGGCTACCAGGTATTGACCAAAAGGGACGTCGATGAGCGAACTCATCCTGACACCCTACTGAGCCTGTCAGTGACAATATCCGTACAGTCCGGTCCGTTCGTCTATGAGCATCGCATGGCGGGCCTAGGGGGTTGGTAAAAGTCAGACTCCTAAAAGCGGTACAAGTCGTGTCGGAGTGTAGCCCAGAACACCCTGAGATACTACTGGAATACCTACCAGTAAATCTCCTGCCTTGGCCAAGGACTTCGTGTAATGGCTCTCCAAGACACAGGGCGACCTCACCCCCAATACCGGGAGAGACGAACCCCTGCAGATCCGCTCACTGTCTCCATGTTGCTCTGACTGTACCCAACTAAAACCTGTTTGCATGACTCCTTTGAGCCGTGGTAGGGTAGTAATCAAACTACAGTGGGAACTCACACGAGACAAATGACGATCTCAGGTCGATGAACTAACCTGTACATATGTCACCAGGGAACTGCTATCTGACGTCAGGTATAAGACCAACTAGCATGTTCCCGGCGAGTCCTGTCCGGTGTACTCATAACCCAATGAGCACCTGTATACGTCTTAGGTGAACCAACTGACACCAGTGGCTTGTGAGATCGGCCACCGCCCCTCTTCGGGGTTTCGACTGTATACACTAGTCTACTATGGAGTATCGATGCCCTGTCTCGAAAACTCCCACGACTAGGGACTTTTTAAGGATGTGCTTATAGACCCCAGCTCCCACGTATATGATCGCCATCATACTGCTGGCCGTCAAGCAAGAATCCTAAGGGCTCTATCAACGTGCAATAGTGACCTGTAAGGTCACCTAAAGCAGTACACGATGATAAAGATAAACCAGATAGCATACTATCATCTTGAGTAAGACTGTCCTACCGGTATAGGTCCTCCCTCAATCATTGCAATCACGTGCCTGTGATCCAATAATTGACTCTGAGGGCACTAAATCCAACAATGGTCACCCTAGATATCATAGTATTACTTTCAGGATATAGTGACCTAGGAAATCGTTGTTTTATTCGATTTCTTCTTGCTGATGTTTTCTACTCACGAGTTGGCAACTCACCCCCGTTATGCCACAGTTCTTGCAGGTTTGACCGCTTGGGATCAATTGCGGTATTACTGGCATACAGCTTCATCCAAGGCGTTTGCTTTAGTAGGTGGGACACATGTTAGATCGTGCCTACTCTCGTACTTTTATATTTCGTTGTATCTAGATAAACTCCATCAGAACAAATAAAATCAGAGACTAGAATTGTATATTGGTAGACCTACTCAGACTTGGGTATTGTGCGAGACTTATACCGACGGGTTTATGTTCGTTTCTTGAGTTTTGATGTCTTGCTTATTTATTGTTCTTTCTGGGTTGATCTTCGCTGTTGGGCGTCGTATATATATTGTTGCGTGGTTGAGATTCCGCCAGTTGGCGAAGAGCTAGCTCCTGCTTGGGGATGCCTATATATTGTTGTGTATCTGTTTTTGGATCAAAATATACAAGGGAGGTGCTGCCCAAATTTTTAAAGACGAAACATGTCTCTAACTAGTATAATCCACTTGCATTTTCATGTTTTATTATATATGCATTTAAAGAAAAACTTGATTTCATTATACCTTTATTTCAAACTGCACCTCTACTATTTTCCGCAAAAAGGTTTAAATTTTCTAGGCTTCAGCTTACTTGATTTACGTCATGCCTTTAGACGTTGCGTAATTTAAGTGCTGGTCACGTGCTAAATTACGGGTCGTGACAAATTTGGTATCAGAGTGTTAGGTTTGACCTTGGTTTGGGTCTGGGTTTGACTATGCGGAATTTAGGGCGTATATATTTCGGAACCTAGGCTTGACCTTACGGAATTTAGACTTGACGGAGGGGGGGGCGTATTATACCCGAACTTTCGTTTCATAGGTTGACCTTGATTGATGGAGTAGGTAACATGAGTGGAGTGACGTACCGTACATATATTCTGCGGCATATTTACGATACGATACTTCATTTAAGAAACCTTAGGATGTACTTATCTTGATATCTGTGATAGTATTCGTTCCTATGATCATATATCCATTTGGGATCTGTTTATTTCTTTCATTCATTTTATCTATCTTCATTGATACCTGCTTGAGGTTTCTGTTACCATGGTTGAGCGCAGATTAAGCTGCTGCTAGTGTTGCGGTCAGGGAGAGCTCATCATGGACGAGGACTGGCCATGTTGTTTTTGGTGACACAAGAACGTGTAGGTATAGTGTTGTGTTGTGATCTCTCGTTGATGCGAGTGTTCGGTTTTGCACCGGATGATCAGACCATTGATAGAGGCTGCCGGACTGAGAGGACTATTGATGTATAACCTACCTCAGGGATTGTGATGTTGTCTACCGTGCAGAAAGATGACCCAGCTGTTGCTGAGATTGATGGGATGTCGTTTCCAATGTTTATGAGCTGAAATCGCTAGAGCTTTCAGGGAGAGATATGACAGGAGATAGCTAGTCTATCTTGAGTTGAGCGACTGATATGATTCGTCAGTTTTGATGTGCCGATGCAGGCTCAGATGAGTTGAAGAATTCCAGTTGAAGGATCTTACTCAGATCTAGAGTAGATCGATTAAGAGAGGACGTTGTTCGTCGGATGCTCCGATGTGAGATCGGTAAGTTGACCGGTTCTAGATAGAAGGACTCCATCCAGATGTGTTGTGAGTTGATCAAGAACGAACGAATAAAGTGTATTCCTTTGATGATTTGGACGAGTTCCCGAGGACGTGTTAGGCTAGATATCTTCTACAGAGTGATGAAGATACCGAGTTCGTAATTTCGAGTCCGTGTGAGAGACTCCGGATTAACCGTAGCCGAGGACGAATTTCAATATGCAGACAGCAAGAGATGACGTCGAAGTAGACGATAATAAAGACGAGTGGAATAAGAAGTTCGTGCGAGATGTTAACGAGCGATTGTTACTACCGTCGATGCCAGAGGATTGATACGTGTGCAGAAGAATTAGATACAGCCAAATTTCAAAGGAAAGTTGTGCTGAGGACACAACTATCTGGTTATGAGAAAAGAGTTAAGCAAGAGTGCCAAAATTCGTATAGTTCGGCATAGGTGAGATCGGAAGAAGCCATGAGCAGGTTCTTTCCAGGACACCGCAGCGATAAAGACTTGCACCTAGGATCAGTTATATCGTGTGTATTCAAAGGGCCAGATCCCGCCGTCAGTAATGTGCCATTGAGAGTGGCCATGTTGATTGGCCAAACGGTGATCAGAGGAGTGCCAGAGCGAAACTGTTCCATTAGTACACCTGACCGGGCCGAATAGCTGAAGGATCATGAGATTTGTAATCCACAGAGAAAATAGGGAACCCAGAGACCGAAGATGCCATACTGTGAGCAGGAGGCAAGTAGATGATCTTGCTCTGCTGGCTTTGGGCGCACCATCATATTTTTCGACATTGTAGGAGGTGTACCTCAATGTCAGTTATTACGATTTGTGTTTTGTGATCTGAGTATCACACTTTTATCGCTTGGACTTGAGTTTTGATGATTGGGTTTCGTGATTTCTGTTTTCGTGCACCATGGTTGCACCTACTGGAACTTTATATTTGTGATTTATGTTTATACACCGCTATATTGGTTTATGATTTGTGCATACCTATTGCACTTGGTATTGATTAGTGTCTTTGTAGCACGTATTTATGGTTTCATGGATTCGATGCTGTTGACTTGATTTCGTTCACGTATTTATGGTTTCGTGGATTCGATGCTGTTGATTTGATTTCGTGCATGTATATTCACTTGCCTTTACTTATGCACTCGGTATAGTTTATATGTGCTTGTAGTGCATTGGGATGGATTTTGTGCACACAGTTGCACCCGTTTATGATTCTATACACCTTAGTTTACTTGGTGTTGTTTTTGTGAGCATTTGAGATATTGATGAGTTCGTGCATTGGTTGTACCGGATTTGTATTTCGTGCATTGGTTGCACCGGATTTGTATTTCGTGCATTGCTTGCAGCGGATTTGTATTTCGTGTATTGGTTGATCCGGATTTGTATTTCGTGCATTGGTTGCACCAGATTTATATTTCGTGCATTTATTGCACTGGATTTATGTTTTCGTGCGCGTCTACACTTGACGTTCGTTATCGTGCACACTGTTGCACTAGATGTTTTATACGAACCCGACGCACTTGATTTGGATTTTTGTGCATTTTGAGCGCATGATATGAGATTTTGTGCACACCGGGTGCACTCGATTGAGATTTTTATTCGTGCCTGTGGATGCATTTGATTGGGATTTTTATTCGTGCATGTTAGTTGCACTGGGTTGGGATTTTCGTGCACTATAGATGCACTTGATATTGTTGTCGTGCACATCCGTTGCACTAGACAGATGCTTTCATGCACACCCATTGCACTTAGTTTCACTTTTATGCATATTGTGGCACTTGTATTGGGTTTGATTCCCGTGCGCACCAGACGCGCGTGATGTTTGATACGCCTTTTGAGACTGATTTTATTTATGAGTATCACGTTTTGATGATGGATACTATATTGTATAGTAGCCGAGCAGGGCTGGTCTGGGACAGTGCCTGAGTACTTTTGTATGCATGAAAGTTTACCAAGAGGTTTTAAAAAAAAGGAGCTATAGTCTCGCTATTTCCTACGTGTCCGCGAGTGGCACGAAATTTTACAAGGAGAACCTTCTGGGATATTTCAAAAAAGACGGGACGTATAATTTGAGAAAAACATATATTAGTATATATTTAATACTTTACAAATGATCGTCCGCCACTTGTGCCATGAGCTACGCATAACACGGCGATTTGGAAAAGATTTTGCATGTGTTTTATTCAGTTTTAGAGGATTTTACGAGTATGCGTAGTATTTACATATTATGATTTTGAGTATAGCATAATTGAGTATGATATTGGATTTCAAGATTTGTATCTCCTTTATAACTCCAATGATTGCGTGATGCTTGATGGAGTTTGATTTTGAGTTTCGTACTCGTTTTCATGCGCGCACGATGCGCTGAGGTATTTCCATATCATCTATGATTTCGGAACCCCGTTGATTTGAGCTGATTATTGAAATGTTTTAGTATTTGGGGATTTAAATTTAAATTTGGGGACCGAATTTATTTAAGGGGAGAAGATTGTAACATTTCAGAAATATAAAATATTATTTTGGAAATTAAATATTAAAATAATATATTTCGTGAAAATTATTCGATTTGCGAATAGGGGCTTTTCGTAAAATGGTATAAGTATATACCAATATTTGGAATATAAGTAGAGATTAAAATAATTTATTCATTAAAAAGATATTTATCGGATTTTGGCATTTTTATAATTAAATATATACAAGTTAAAATTAATTTGATTAGTGCACTACTAATCACAATTAAACCAAATCCGTATTTCTACATTTTTCCATAGTTAGTGCACCATGTCATGTGCATTTTTGTTACATGTTTATGTGTTTCATTTGGTTTTATTTAAAAAGAAAAAGAAAAGAAAAGAGATGCCATGCTTGATGAGAGAGAGGAATAAAACAAGATAGATATTTAGAGAGAGAGAGTGGGCATAAGAGAGAGTGAGATTAAGAGAGAGAGTGAGACCTTTGACTTCATCTTCATTCCAATTCCTTCTCATTCATTCTTATTCCTTCTTCATTCTTCATCATTTCCTTCATCTCCATCATTTCTTCTCTATCTCCATATATCATCTCATATTCATTACCAAAACCCCATGCCACCTTCACAATAATGATGCACAAGCCTATCCTAAACCCTTTAGACCTTTCAAGTTTGGATTTTGAAGACTTTGGGCAACTCAAGAATTTTCCTAAGTTGCCAAATGAGGTAATCCCTACACTTTTAGTTAGGTATTTGTGTTTAGTATATCATAGTTAGTTTAGAAATTGGTTTAGTTAGGTTTTGTGATCTTGGAAAATTCCAAATTGATGTTAAGTGGTAAAGTGAGGTGTAGTGAGTGTTTGCAAGACTTGAGTGATGATTTCTAGACCAAGACCTAAGAATAGAAACCAAAACACGAACTTTGAATTGGTCGATATCGTATTTTATGGATTTTTTGAGGGGATACTGAGATCTTCCATGACCCGAAACCACCATAAAATAAGTTCCCATGACAGAGAGACGAGAAGGCAACCTAGAAACATCCCTTGAAACCCGAGACCTTAAACCCTATTCTTGGCCGCAGATTTAATCCTCGTGGCCGCAAATTGCGGCCACATTGCGAGGGATTTTGTTGGGTTTTGGTGAGTGGACTTGTTATCTGATATATAGAGCAACCCTGTATGCAAAATTGGCTAATTGTATATGAGGCAAAATCTTGGGTAGATTTCCTTAGTTGCTGAATTGAGTTTTCCGATTTCTGAAACTTGGGATTGGGTAATTGAGTTTGGATTCCGTCGTTGGACGTTTCTACGTCAACGGACGAGGGTTATTTGGTGGATCTTGCATGCGTAGTATTGGAGATAGTGCCCTCAGAATCAATTATTGGATCACAGGCACGTGATTGCAATGATTGAAGGAGGACTTATCCTGGTAGGACAGTCTTACTCAAGATGATAGTATGCTATCTGGTTTATCTTTATCATCGTGTACTGCTTTAGGTGACCTGACAGGTCGCTATTGCACGTTGATAGAGCCCCTAGGATTCTTGCTTGACTGCCAGCAGTATGAGGGCGATCATATACGTGAGAGCTGGTAGTCTATAAGCACATCCTTAAATGGTCCCTAGTCATGGGAGTTTCAAGACAGGGCATCGATACTCCAGAGTAGACTGGTGTATACAGTCGAGACCTCGACGAGGGGCGGTGGCCGGTCTTACAAGCCACTGGTGTGAGTTGGATCACCTAAGATGTATACAGGTGCTCATTGGGTTATGAGTACACCGGACAGGACTCGCCGGGAACATGCTAGTTGGTCTTATACCTGACGTCAGATAGCAGTTCCCTAGTGACATATGTACAAGTTAGTTCATCGACCTGAGGATCGTCATTTGTCTCGTGTGAGTTCCCACTGTACTTTGATTACTACCCTACCACGCTCAAAGGAGACGTGCAAATAGGTTTTAGTTGGGTACAGTCCCGAGCCACATGGAGGCAGTGAGCGGATCTTCGGGGGTTCGTCTCTCCCGGTATTGGGGGTAAGGTCGCGCTGTATCTAGGAGAGCCAGAACATGAAAAGTCCTTGGCCAAGGCAGGAGATTTACTGGTAGGTATTCCAGTAGTATCTCAGCGTGTTCTGGGCTGATCTCTGACACGACTTGTACCGCTTTTGGGGGTCTGACTTTTACCAACCCCCTAGGCCCGCCATGCGATGCTCATAGACGAACGGACCGGACTATACGGATATTGTCACTAACAGGCTCAGTAGGGTGTCAGGATGAGTTCGCTCATCGACGTCCTTTTTTGATCAATACCTGGTAGCCCGTCACGTATTGGCTTATACCTCTGACGTGCTAGTGGTTAAATCCACAACCAAGGTGTTGACGAGTCTTTAGAGTCCCCCACATTCAGCTGCTCGAGTTTTCGGGTGAAACGCTGTAGAGGCCGTATGGAGATATGGCAGGGTTCGATCAGATACGTGCGGTATTGCACGGATCATGATCGGACGGAAAATACTAGCGGGCTTTGGTTTAAGCCGGATCCTAGTATTATACAGTGTAGATTTTGTCTCATTGCATTTGTATTCGGTCGGAATACAGATGCGGGTGTGTATACACAGTATCGGAGTTTTCTTGTAATTTATTACGGGACCAGTTTTCTGGTGTTACCAGTTTACTTTCGGTTTCGGCCATGTTTCTTTGTATCCTTCATTGGCCGAAGATTGGTGGATGAGGGCTTATTTGCATTTGTGCAAATAAGCAATTTGGAAGGGTGTTCTTTGCATTTTCTTGTATCATGATGGTCTCATGATGGAGGACCATTCCTTGACTTTCTTGAGTTCATGATTGCTTGACTTTGTGAGCAATCATGGTTGTTGATGATGGTAGTATGAGTGTTGGAGTTTCTTTGTGATCATTTCTTCATATGATGACCTTTTCTCTCTTGCATTATGAGTGTGGTTCCATCATCCATACACACTCTCTCTCATTCTCTCCTTTCCCACCTAAGGAGGCCGGCCACTCCTCATATGGGCTGTACCAATTTTTGGTGGTGGTGTTCATCTCATTTGCCATGCAAAAATTCCCAAGTTCCTTCACAAAAGTATATACTTCATTTCCTCCACCAAAATGGCAACCTCCATGAACCCCAAATGAGACATAGCCTCTACACTACATTCTACAGCAAACCTTGGGCACGTCGGCTCTCCAACTTCGTGCCCGAGTTGCCTCGGTATAGAGGTGGGAGCCCGTAAAAGAAGCAGACGACATGGTGCCCTTCCGGCGATGAGGTGGAGACCGGAGATTCTGCGGGAGATCGGGACGACGACGAGAAGACCGGAGGACACGGATCGCTCGGTATATCTCTCTTCCCCATCTTGTAGTTAGCTAGAACTAGTTAATGGCACGATCCGGTTTTATAGTGCGCGGTGGTGCCAGTTTGAAAAATTAAAGTTAAGCATCGCTTCCGCATTCCGGCGTCGGATTGACGGCCGGGGCGCCGCCATGCACTTACAGTGGTATCATAGCCTCGCCATTAACATAGTCTAGCTTTGTCTAATGTGTTTTACATTTCCGATCGAACAATGTTCCGAAAACCCCATAACACATGCATCAGTTTTCTGTCGTTTTTTTTTCTGGCTCGAATTTTTTTTCAGGTTGTTGAAAAGTGATGTACTGGAAGTTCTAAGCATTCTGTAGAAATTCGATACATTAACTCGACTATGGGAGCGCGGAACCGCGGCCAAACCCCCCTTTGGGTCGCGGTTCCGCCGCACTTTGATCTCCTTGGTGTATCAAATTTCTGCAGTTGCTTTCTGGGTTAAAAATAGGGTTTTTGGAATGTTAATTTTTGAGCCCAGATTTCTTCATCTACTACAGTATAGCTTGGGGCCCACTTGGTAAAATTTTGATCGATCGGAAAATTTTTAACACATTAGTTCACAGTATTTACATTATATCTGCGACCGTGAATGTCACTTGATCGGTAAATCCTGTCTAACTGCTATAGCCCGGTTAGACGGATTTGCGAACGTGACATTCACGTTGATGTTCTGTGGTTGTTCTGTGATGTTGCGGATTGGTCGTGGGGGATAGCCTGGATGCAATGCTAGTACAGTTTTTGTTGTATTATGTACATTTGATATTGCGGGGCGAGCGTCCGACATGTGAACTGCCGTCACTGCCTGTTTGTATTATTATTTTGGGGCACGACCAGGTTGCGGTCGATGTACCCGTTGTATGTATATTTTACTTTCTGTACTAGGTTTACCCCGCGGAGGGGTGCACGGATAGCCGGGTTCTAGAGGGCAACGAGCCCGCATCTCATAGCATTGAGACGGAGGGGGTTTACTCTAGGATTGGCGGGCTATTCGCCGCACTCGTAGAGGGTATAGGTTGACCCAGGAGGGGTGCCCAAGTTACCGGATTCTGTGAAGTGTTGGGTGGTCCATTCACGGTGCTGAAGGGGGCTGCCTCGCTTCAGGTTTTGGCGGGTAACTTGCCGCGCCCGTAGGGGTCTAGGTTTTCATTGCACAGGCTATCCACACGACCAGGGGAACGTCGGGTTTCAGTAGCGGCTCTGTGAAACCCGGGGATCCCAGATTTCTGTATTGTTCTGTGATGCTGTACATTTCTGTGATGTTGCATTTTATCACGCCTTGAGCGAAATGTTATATATTTATATATATATTAGTAGATGTTTTATATGTTTTGCATCCGCGCTAGTCTAGTCCCCGCTCTGTCGTTAGTTAGCTAACCTAACGGGTAATGACGGGACCCAGTGGCGAATGCGGATGGCATATACGTACATCAGTATATTTTCGTTCTTTGTGGTGTGATCAATTGATGGGACTGCGTTGATTCGGATCAATGCAAGTTAAAAAAACCTAATCTGATGTTGTTGGAACACTTTTCAAAAGCTGTTATTTGCAAGGACGTTCACTTTTGTTTTGCATCGTGGTATTCAGTTGGAATATCCTGCTCCTCAGTCGACGAGGCAAGGGCCGAGATCCCTTCATCGGGAGTGACCCCTTGGACAAAAGTTTGCGTCAGGGCAATAACTTCACTATAGCCGATTACTTTTGCTTTGCATCGTGGTATTCAGTTGGAATATCCTGCACCTCATTCTACAGGGAAAGAGTCGAGATCCCTTCACCGGGAGTGACCTCTTTAGCAAAGGTTTTCGTCACTATATTTTTATAAAGCTATCCAGTTCCTTCAACAATATCAAGTTCATTACGTTAAAGGTTTTCGCCAGAAACCATTCGTAGCCCTCCGTCGTTTCATCTGGATAGTCAATAGTATTCAAGCTGTGTTTGTTGGCCAAAGTTAAGGCACAGTGTTTGGTAGCTATTGGTTATTCATATGCAGCATAAATAGATGCGTTGGTTTGGAACAGTCGTACTGCCTTGTTGGCCAAAGTCAAGGGTAGGTACGGGTGGATTCAAATTAACCTGGAGAATGACGGGTAGAACTTGACATGTGACTTATGATTTGTTGGCCAAAGTCAAGGTCATAAGAGCATGGGGTAAAAATCACATCGGGAGTTTCTAAAGAAACTGAAACTTACCAGATATGCGCATACCTTCTGGAGTGTGATAGCGTGAGCGGATTTCGTCACGTTATCATGCGATGATAGTTGGATCCCGATTCCCACTGATGAGTTGGTTTACTCCTCGGGTGATCCCGACTAATTCTTCTTTCGGGTTTGGAGAAGAATTTGAGGTTACAGTGGGAGGTTTCCAGATTAGATAAATTGGTAACCATTCTGATCTAGGTTAGAGTGCACGCTGAGTGTTTCTTTTCTCCCTTTCTTTGGCAGCGACCTTTGACCCGACCCTAGACTATGACTCAGAGACCAAGTTGACCGAACCTTCTTAACACTGGCTTTTGGATTGTCAGAGTTGCATACCTCATTGCCACTCCTACTTTTACCCTTTTCTCCAGGACACCCCGTATTACTACGAACGTCCACTTCCATTGGACAAAACCATCGTATGGTTATATACGAACTCGAAGGGATTTATTCGAGGATGGTTTCCGGTTCTAGAGAAAACGAATAGGACTATTCAGTTGTCTTTTCATTTTACCTTCTCTTAGGTTGTGAGTACCCCTTAGATTAGGGGATAGTACACCTATTACGCAAATTGGATTGTCTTCTTCCAAACCGTAGGCAGGTGCCGACTGGTAGGGAATGAAGAAAACCAATTAGCCTAACGATGGTGTACAGAAAGTATTATGTAAAGACAAAGAAAGGGATTAGAAGGAGGGCAAAATAAATTGCGACTGATATTCACGACCAAACCAGGTATTTCATTAGCACTCCCACTTCACCTTTGTATTTCTCCAGGACACTCCGTATCACTACGAAGATCCACAGTTTATTGGATACTCCATCGTATGGTTATATACGAACTCGAAAGGAACTTGTTCCAGTTCGGGGATGGATTCTGGTTCAGGAGAAATATGAATAAGGTTTATTCGGTTGTCTTTTATCTTCACCTTCTCTCGCATTGCGAGTGCTCCTAGGATTAGGACAGTACACCCATTATGCTTATTGGATAATCTTCTTCCAAACCATAGGCTGGTGCCGAACGATAGGGAAGGAAGAAAACCATTTGGCCTAAGGGGTGTACAGAAGGTAATGACTAAAGACATATAAAGGGATTTGGAGAGGTGGCAAAGAATTATACGGTTATAGTTGTGAATCTGGAAGAGGCATTACTAGGAATACCGGGATACCCCATCGAAACATTTCAATGTTTCAGTTTCACTGTGTACTGTTAAAAGAAAACTGATTTCCCGATTAGACACTTGCTCCAGGGTATGTATTTACCAAGTCTGATTCTCACATCTGTATGGTTTTACAGATGTTGAGTGGGAGTAAGTTATTGGGAATTGGGTGATCATCCTCATTATATCGGGATTCGTTGTAATCGGTGATATTTGAGGAGGTCACCTGGGTTGTTTGCCGGACGGTAAATATTTGGTTTTGAATATCCGCTGTTATGCACCAATTTCAAATTGATATATCTGTACGTCTATTTTTTATAGAGTGAGATGTAACTTTTTGAAATTATGTCGATGACATTTACCTATATCAGTTGATGGTTAGGTAAGGAGCATTAAACAGCGGTGTAATTCTTCTTAACCATAAGTATAGTTTTCAACCTACGACACACAGGGATTGAGTTATTAGACTCAGGGGACTTATACAAAGTATTGTATATTGTCCAGCGTCCATTAGGACAGAGGGGATGGTCCTCGTACTATATTCAGTTTACTTATGACTTCTCTAGTTTTTAGACAGGTGTTTCGTGGAAACACAGGGTCCGAATTTTGAGAAGTTAGAGGTATTTGAATAAAGTAGAGAACCAGGTGTTGCAAGTATCGGGATTCTTCAAGGAGATCGAAGATGTAGATACTTGTGTATGGTATTCAGTTGATAGTAATGATAAAGAGAACTTGCTTCTTTTTCAGGTTACTCATAATTGGAGGCATTCCTAAGTTGAGTAACGCTGATCGGCCTCCTTTCATTTACTAGACATGCACTGGAGACTGCTGCATGATTTGAATCTGGTTCAATTAAATCAGTGCCTCTGGTCCTATATTGGATATAGAACAGTTCGTATCTTAACGATGTTAAGGTACGGGGAGTTGTCTGGCATATGCTTGAAAACCAGACTCTGGATAACTCAAGGCACGTTTCTGTAATGGCTGTTTGTGGGTTGACCCAGGCTATGATGAGGGTTGACTTTCTACCATCTGGAAGATCAATAGTGATATTGTTCTAGACTCGCCACAGTTTTAATAAAAATGGATTTTTTCAGAAAACAGTAGTGGGAGTATGGTAGAACTGGAAGTGATTCCAGAACCACAAACGATTACTGAAGATTTGATAGGAACCTAAAGATTCAATCTGGTTTGACATTCCATTGGCCACTCCGCAGATACGGTGGGTAACTTCAGGCACCCGAGAGGTACTTCGGTATGCTCAAGGGCGGTGGCAGGGAGGTTCTTGTTTACCCACACTTGCCATTACTGTTGTTCCAGACTGTGAGACCCGGCAGGAGGATGAGTATAGCGTCGTTCTAAACCAGCTTTAGAAGTGTACGTCTGTATGACTCTGCCAGAGGGTTGTCGTAGTCAGTGGGAGCAGCGGAAGTATTAGTGGACAGGTAGCTTATGTCTATTTATAGACTAAAGCAGATATAGCGGAGATAGATCATCAATTTCTAATGTGACGGTCATAGGTTTGACTTCATCAGAATAGGGGATGGATCAGTTGAGAAGGTAGTAGAGTGTGATGTCATGGTATTTGGATGACATACACAGAGTAGGAAGTGATATTCCTATACTACGATCGGTTATACTTTGGTCGTCACACAGTGGTTTCTCCACATGGGACTTGGACATTATATCAGACATACTGGTTACTAGATCTATGGTTTTAGATCTAGATTTGGGTGGTTTCCCAATTAAGGGTACTTAGACAGCATTCTAAGAGTATTTAGAATGGACGACTCCTGGCACGGTAGTGTACCTGCAGGTGATGGAGTCACCCTCTCTAAAGGTGTTTTACAGACTAAAGGGGAGAGGGATATGCATGATTAGCAGATCACTTGCTTAAGCAATTGAGTCAATCATGAGATGTCAAGTACCACACAAGATATTGTTCTTGTAGTAGATGCAATAAGTTGATATTAATCCAATCCTGGAGAAACAGTCGAAAGCAGTTTTAGAACATAAGTGTATGTTCTAGGGATATGATAACGACAGTCTCATTCGGGAGACAGTTATCATTCCAGGCTTCCAAGGTGACCTGGACGACAAGGAGGTCATCAGAGTTATAGTTTTCCTTCTGACGAGGGGCAGTATTTTGGACAGGTGGTCCAAGGAAATACTGAGGGAGGCATGGTGCAGGATACTGATTAAGTTCAGTTGACGATACAGTCTAAGAAGTTTGGATTTGGAGTTCATTTATGAGCTAGGTCCCATCAGACATCCAGACACATTCTAAGACAGGTATTGCTCATTTCGGGAGATGGGTTTCTCCGCGAACTTGAGATTAAGAGAGACATAGAAAGAAACATCAAAGAGGATCCACTCACTGAGGCTATTCCTCGAACGCAATAGTTTCGCAAACTAGCTTTGTGAGACTGACTAGTAGAGGAGTTGGGTGTTCGGTATCACACGGGCTGTGAGTATGCGACATCGCAATAATTAGCTTTGAGTGCAAGTGGGAGATTGTTGGAGATAGTGCCCTCAGAATCAATTATTGGATCACAGGCACGTGATTGCAATGATTGAAGGAGGACTTATCCCGGTAGGACAGTCTTACTCAAGATGATAGTATGCTATCTGGTTTATCTTTATCATCGTGTACTGCTTTAGGTGACCTGACAGGTCGCTATTGCACATTGATAGAGCCCCTAGGATTCTTGCTTGACAGCCAGCAGTATGAGGGCGATCATATACGTGAGAGCTGGTAGTCTATAAGCACATCCTTAAATGGTCCCTAGTCGTGGGAGTTTCGAGACAGGGCATCGATACTCCAGAGTAGACTGGTGTATACAGTCGAGACCCCGACGAGGGGCGGTGGCCGGTCTCACAAGCCACTGGTGTGAGTTGGATCACCTAAGATGTATACAGGTGCTCATTGGGTTATGAGTACATCGGACAGGACTCGCCGGGAACATGCTAGTTGGTCTTATACCTGACGTCAGATAGAAGTTCCCTGGTGACATGTGTACAGGTTAGTTCATCGACCTGAGGATCGTCATTTGTCTCGTGTGAGTTCCCACTGTACTTTGATTACTACCCTACCACGCTCAAAGGAGAGGTGCAAACAGGTTTTAGTTGGGTACAGTCCCGAGCCACATGGAGGCAGTGAGCGGATCTTCGGGGGTTCGTCTCTCCCGGTATTGGGGGTGAGGTCGCGCTGTGTCTAGGAGAGCCAGAACATGAAAAGTCCTTGGCCAAGGCAGGAGATTTACTGGTAGGTATTACAGTAGTATCTCAGGGTGTTCTGGGCTGATCTCTGACACGACTTGTACCGCTTTTGGGGGTCTGACTTTTACCAACCCCCTAGGCCCGCCATGCGATGCTCATAGACGAACGGACCGGACTGTATGGATATTGTCACTGACAGGCTCAATAGGGTGTCAGGATGAGTTCGCTCATCGACGTCCTTTTTTGGTCAATACCTGGTAGCCCGTCACGTATTGGCTTATACCTCTGACGTGCTAGTGGTTAAATCCATAACCAAGGTGTTGACGAGTCTTTAGAGTCACCCACATTCAGTTGCTCGAGTTTTCGGGCGAAACGCTGTAGAGGCCGTATGGAGATATGGCAGGGTTCGATCAGATACGTGCGGTATTGCACGGATCATGATCGGACGGAAAATACTAGCGGGCTTTGGTTAAAGCCGGATCCTAGTATTGTACAGTGTAGATTTTGTCTCATTGCATTTGTATTCGGTCGGAATACAGATGCGGGTGTGTATACACAGTATCGTGGTTTTTCTGTAATTTATTACAGGACCAGTTTTCTGGAGTTACCAGTTTGCTTTCCGTTTCGGCCATGTTTCTTTGTATCCTTGATTGGCCGAAGATTGGTGGAGGAGGGCTTATTTGCATTTGTGCAAATAAGCAATTTGGAAGGGTGTTCTTTGTATTTTCTTGTATCATGATGGTCTCATGATGGAGGACCATTCCTTGACTTTCTTGAGTTCATGATTGCTTGACTTTGTGAGCAATCATGGTTGTTGATGATGGTAGTATGAGTGTTGGAGTTTCTTTGTGATCATTTCTTCATATGATGACCTTTTCTCTCTTGCATTATGAGTGTGGTTCCATCATCCATACACTCTCTCTCTCATTCTCTCCTTTCCCACCTAAGGAGGCCGGCCACTCCTCATATGGGCTGTCCCAATTTTTGGTGGTGGTGTTCATCTCATTTGCCATGCAAAAATTCCCAAGTTCCTTCACAAAAGTATATACTTCATTTCCTCCACCAAAATGGCAACCTCCATGAACCCCAAATGAGACATAGCCTCTACACTACATTCTACAGCAAACCTTGGGCACGTCGGCTCGCCAAATTCATGCCCGAGTTGCCTCGGTATAGAGGTGGGAGCCCGTAAAAGAAGCAGGCGACGTGGTGCCCTTCCGGCGATGAGGTGGAGACCGGAGATTCCGCGGAAGATCGGGACGACGACGAGAAGACCGGAGGACACGGATCGCTCGGTATATCTCTCTTCCCCATCTTGTAGTTAGCTAGGACTAGTTAATAGCACGATCCGGTTTTATAGTGCGTGGTGGTGCCAGTTTGAAAAATTAAAGTTAAGCATCGCTTCCGCATTCCGGCGTCGGATTGACGGCCGGGGCACCGCCGTGCACTTACACGTAGGCTATAGGTTCTAACCTATAGGCAATCCGTGTGCTGTATCGGTTTTCCGGACTTGGTTTTAATTGCATTTCGATGTGTATTGATTGTAGGTACCTTCGCGTGGACTTCCGAGATGATGAAGCATATCGACTTCGGCTAAGCGAGAAGTTTAGCAGGTGAGTAGATTTATATCCACGAGGGAAGTTGGGTGGATGGCGTATAGCATCCCCGCAACAATTGATATGGAAGATCGTTTTATAAATTATAGTTTTGATAAAGGATATACTACGAACTTACGGACATGACTATAGGATTTAGTAAAAGATGATATGATAAAAGTTGACACCTATGGATATATTTGCTTGAGAATATGACATAGGTATATAAGATAATACGATGTAGGATATTTTGATGATAGATATAGATGACTCGTATTGATATATGAGAATATGAAATGAGAAAGTGAATCATGATAAGTATGAATTGAAAGAGAACAAGTATGAGTTGATAATGGTATGATATGAGATCGAGATTGATACGACTTGAGATTAATAAGATATGACGTATATGCAAGATATCATTATATGAGATTGATACAAATGTGATTTGAGATATATGTGTAGATATATTTATTTAAGCGGATAAAGAGTGATATGCCGTATGAGATTTTAGATGCGTATCCTTATTGATGAATAGGACGATAGAATCCCTATTCTGTTTGATCACACCGTACGTTAGATTACCGTACGCGATGAGATGTACCTGATGATTGATCCGCGCTAGTGATTTGAGGATGACGATCGAGGATTATTGTCATATCGGATGTAATGAGGCAGGATCGCCGACGTAGGATATTACCCTTCGTGATGTACATATCATGTTTCCAGTATTTAATGCTATATGATATCATTTGCTAGTACACCTGCACAATTACCGTTGATGCGCATGTTACACTTACATAGCTTTGCCGGTTCACACACATTCTTCATCGGTAATTGCCATGCCACTTACACAGTAGAACTGCCATATTATGAGATTAATCTTAAACGTAAAAGTACATTTATTGCTCAGCACTATCACTTGACATGCTTGCATGATATACTCGATATGCTCACATTACTACTCAATATTGCATACATTGTACTTTATGGTTATATTCTTGAGATGTTGTTTTTATGAGATCTCTGGATTTGTGAACCGTGGTATATTTCAAAGGAAATGGTGTATTGTTTTATAAACCCGGTTTCTCTTGATATGATATTTCGAGATGTCCACTATGAGTTTTATCAGTTCTGAGCTTGTTTTCGAGACCCGATTCGAGGAGTTGGTGGTTACCGTTTGCGGGTACATGGTGGATCCGGTATGGTACCCCGGGGCAAGAAATGATTTTTGTGGTGTAGACAATGATCCTGGCAGAGGGACTACTACCTACCGGTGATTGTATAGAGCTCGGCGGATATCCGGAGGATACCGTTTTAGAGTTATGATATGAGATGGATACGACGGCCGATCTGAGTCTGGGACGCCTGAGATGAGATATATATGAGGGCTGATCTAAGTATGTGTCGTCTGAGATATGAGGATTTACGTGTCGATACTGGACACGGGTTTTTATGATGTTTCGAGTGTCGGTGTTGGACACTCAGGTTTCATGATTTTGATGTGTCGTTAATGGACACGTGGTTGATATCCTCATACATACCGGCTTATGTTTTCATAATGTTTCAAGTGTCGGTATTGGACACTCGGGTTCCATGATATTGGTTGTGTCATTGACGGATGCGTGGATGATATCCACATGCACGTGGGAATATGATGTCAGATGTTTATTTCTATATGTCATTGTATTGATCGATTGTTGACATATATGCATACATGGTCACCCTAGATATCATAATATTACCTTCAGGATATAGTGACCTAGGAAATCATTGTTTTATTCGATTTCTTCTTGCTGATGTTTTCTACTCACGAGTTGGCAACTTACCCCCGTAATGCCACAGTTCTTGCAGGTTTGCCCGCTTGGGATCAATTGCGGTATTGCTGGCACACAGCTTCATCTAAGGTGTTTGCTTTGGTAGGTGGGACACATGTTAGATCGTGCCTACTCTCATACTTTTATATTCCGTTGTATCTAGATAAACTCCATCAGATCAAATAAAATCAGAGACTAGAATTGTATATTGGTAGACCTAATCAGCCTTGGGTATTGTGCGAGACTTATAGCGATGGGTTTATATTCGCTTCTTGAGTATTGATGTCTTGCTTATTTATTGTTCTTTCTGGGTTGATCTTCGTCGTTGGGCGTCGTAAATATGTTGTTGTGTGGTTGTGATTCCGCCAGTCGGTAAAGAGCTTGCTCTCGCTTGGGGATGCCTATATATTGTTGTGTATATATTTTTGGATTAAAATACCCAAGGGAGATGCTGCCAAAATTTTTAAAGACAAAATAAGTCTTCAACTAGTATAATCTACTTGCATTTTCATGTTTCATTATCTATGCATTTAAAGAAAAACTTGATTTCATTATACCTTTATTTCAAACTGTATCCCCACTATTTTCCGCAAAAAGGTTTGTATTTTCTGGGCTTCGGCCTACTTAATTTACATCACGCCTTTAGACGTTGCGTAATTTAAGTGCCGGTCACGTGCTAAATTATGGGTCGTTACAATAGTCCCGACCAAGTGACTGTAGGAGAACCCCGTTGCCAAAAGCACCCACTCGGGTGCTTGCGGCCATGGTGTTCCGCCTCAGTGCACTTTGTCGACGGCATCGGGGGTGCGGCCATCCTCTAAACTTTCCGACGAGTATTCGATAATGTAGTCGGCAATCCTGTTGAATTACTCGACTAAAGTAATTGAAAAGTGTTTTCAATTTGAGACTAAAATACAAGGCTTATAGGTTAGGCATGAAACTCGTAATATGAGAAATTCCGGGTTTATGATGTCTAAGGATATACGGATTCTAATTATTGTAGTTTTCCATTTCTTTTCTGCGACCATAAGTGTAATATGTAGGGTATCCCGATCTCTTTGCTATATGTTAACGAGTTTCGGGATACGCATATTTACTTACGTTGATGACATGAGATGTTATGTGTTGCTGGTGATATGATTTTTGGATCGTCGTGAATGAATAGCCAGGGTTTTATGTAAGATGAGAGTTTTTATTTTCATTCATGTAAAATGTTTATATAATATTCTTTTATTGGGACACTTCTAGGTTGAGGATGATGTCACCATTGATGTAAATTATTTACTTTTCCGTATTAGGATAGACCCAAGGAGGGGATCACAAGTAACCGAGTTCTAGAGTCCAGTGGGAGACCATCTCAAGGAGTTGAGACCGGGTCTCCTAACAGTAGAATTGGTAGGGTTACTTGCCACTCTCGTAGGGGTCTAGGGATGTGGGTTTGGCTATTCATCATGACCGTGGAATCCATGTTTTACATTACTGGCTAAATTTAAAACACGGACATCCTAATATATCTAATATTTCATAAGTTGCTTCTACTGCTTGGTTCTGTGATGTGATCATATAACTGTGTGAGACGAATGTTATATTATATATATGATATATAATAAATGTTGCTTATGTTTTGCACCCGCGCTAGTCCAGCCTTCGCTCTGCCGGTAGCTAAGTAACCTAACGATGCATGATGGGGCCCAGTAACGAATGCGGATGGCATAAGCGTACGTTCTATTTTCGTTTCATTTTTCTATGATGTTTAAGAAACATTAAATGATGGGACTTTCTTAATGAGATTAATGAAAAGAAAAGAAACTTAAAGATGTTATAGAATCAAATTTTCAAAAAAGGTAACTCTAGTTTTTTCTTTGCATAGTGGTATTCCTTGATGAATATCCAGCACCTCATTCAAAGAGGAAAGTGCCGAGATCCTTTCACCGGGAGAGATCTCTTTAGCGAAACTAGCAAATGCTACAACCCACTCGATTTTGTCTTTTGATAGCTTCTCTAGTTCATGCTTTGCATAGTGGTATTCCTTGATGAATATCCAGCACCTCATTCGATGAGAAAAGAGCCGAGATCCCTTCACCGGGAGTGACCTCTTTAGCGAAACTAGAAAAAGCCTAAAAACACTTCTTTTCAAAATCACTAGATTCTACAACGATATCAAGTTCATTACGTTAAAGGTTATTCTTAAAACCAGCCGTAGCCCTCTGTCATTTTCAGATAAGTGCCATTCAGTATTCGTGCTATGTTTGTTGACTATATTAAGGTGTAGTGAGCGGTAGCTAATTAGTGCTTATCTGTAACCATAAGTTGCGATTGTATTAGGGTAGTCGTACAACTTTGTTGACTATATTAAGGGTCGTACGGGTGGGTTTAATCCAATCAAGAAATGACGGGTTGAACTTGACTAGCGCTTATGATTTGTTGACTATGTTAAGGTCATAAGTGTCTAGGGGTAAAAACAATTATCGGGAATTTCAAGTGTTGAAATTTGCAATGAGATTGCGTACCTTCTATATGATAGTTGGATCCCGATACCCATTCGAGTAAGAGTTACTCCTGTGAGATTTTATCACTTTACAATTAGCTAATCCAGCAGGTGTCTAGAATGGTGTCAACGGGGTTGTCTCTAGGGAAATGAGGTTTATTTTAATTAGGTTCGTGCAAAAGCATGGGGAACCTCCCTCGGAGTACCGACACTAGCCTGGATGACCGGTTAGCGAACTTGTAGAATGTAATTAATCCCGGTTAATCTTAACTTTTATGGTTTGAAGGAAGATTTGATAAAAACAGTAGTAGCCATCCTGATTAGATAAATTAGTAACCAATCTAATCTTGCAAAGAGCGTACGTAAAGTGATTATTCTTCTCTCTCTCGTGGTAGAAACTAATGACATGCCTTAATCAAGATAATAATATGGATGTATTGACCGAACCCACTTATTATAATGGGCTAGGTTCCGCTCTATCTTATGATTGTCATAAGTTGGAGCAAGGAATAAGGGAATATCCGGATTCCCATGCCACCCAAACAAATAATAAGTGATGCATTGTCTTCGGGTGTGTTTGTAATAGTACCGTTTCTCGATTTGCTCTACGTCCTGGGTATTTGATATCGGATCAGGATCCCACGTATGTAATTTGTTACATGGGTTACAGATAGGTAAAGAACTGGGAAAGGATGATATGTCTCTAGTAGTAGGGAGTGGTGCAATTGTTGCAGCCAAAGCAGTTGGCGAATATCACCTTGTATTAAGTAGTAATACATTGATTCTAGAAAAAAAAACGACTATTATTACGTACCCTCGATGATGTGCAATATCATATTCATCTCTTTATTTGGATAAAGAAAGATATAACTTTGCATTAAAGAAAAATGTTATGAACATTTTCCTAAATCAAGTGTTGATTAGGTTTGGTACGTTGTGTAACGGTATATACGTTCTGAATCAAACCACAATTCTAAGCATACAGAACACACACAAGAGGAACAATTCAGAAATGAACGAAGTCTTATTGTGGTATTGTAGACTAGGTCATATCAATGAGACAAAACTAGCTAAAGTTGCATAAGGATGCATATTTGAATCTGTTCGAATTTACATCTTAAGAAACTTGCCAATCATGTCTCAAAGGCTAGGTGACCAAATCTCCGTTTACTGGAAACGGAGAAAGAGCTACTGAACTCCTGGACAGATACATAGTGATGAAGGCGGTCCTATGTCTATACATGCCAGGAATGGTTTCTCATACTTTATTATATTCACCAATGATCTCTCAAGATACGGACATATGTTCCTGTTGAAACACAAATCTGAATCTTTTGAGAAATTCAAGGAATATAAGTACGAAGTTAAGAACCAGATGGGTAAAAGTATTCAAATCCTTCGATATGGTCGAGGAGAAGAATACTTGAGCACGAAGTTTCGAGATTGTTTAAAAGAGAATGAGATTCTCTCTCAGCTTTCTCCTCCGTATACACCACAGCACAATGGTTTATCGGGGTGGAGGAATCGCACCCTATTAGATATGGTACGCTCTATGATGAGTATTGCTGAGTTGCCTATTCCTTTTTGGGGTTATGCACTTTAGACAGTTGCATATTTATTGAATAGAGTTCCGATCAAATCCGTTGCCTACCACTCTATATGAGATATGGAATGGGAAGAGACCATCTCTTAAACGAGTTAAGATATGTGGTTGTTCGGCCTATGTTAAAAAGCAAAATCCGGACAAGCTTAAGGCAAGGTCAATTCTGTGCAAGTTTGTAGGATATCCCAAACATTCGCGAGGGTATATTTTCTACCACACCGAGGAAAAAAAGGTGTTTGTTTTCTCGACATGCCACCTTTTTAGAAAAGGAATTTCTTGTAAAAGAAATTAGTGGCAATGAGGGATAACTGAAAGAAGTTCCAGCAACATAAACTATAACTGACGATTTGGTGGAACTGGAGAATTCAATAGTTCCCGACGAACCGCAGCCACTCTGCAGATTTGACACGTCCCGCTTCCCAGTAAATGGGCAGAGGACGTGACTGGCCGCTACGTATTTACTCTGAAGTAAATACGCTAAGTGTATCTAAGTAATATAAATAAAAATGCACAAGAGACAAATACATTAGGTATAACTGAACAGCAACTTTATTTATTAACATTCTTTTGTACAATGCATGGAAAAGTAAATACATCTGAATGAAAGCAATGCCTAAACAGTGGCATAACAGAAATGAAAAGTACTGAAATAAAATGTGTACAATGAAGCTAGAGCTCTGGGTCGTAGGCAAGCTGATCCAAGTCCGAGCTGGTAGACTCGATCTCCTGAGTGTCCAGATCACCTGACAACATTCCAAAGAAGAAAGAGAAGGAATGTCGTCTGCGAACAATCGCTCGGTAAGTCCCAAAGATGAGGGAGAAATAGAATAGACAGAGAGTAAGAGAGAGAGTGTAGCTTTTAAAGTTGTATTTAGTGTTAACGCTGTTGTTTGTAGCTTGGTACAGAATGATTCCAGTGTATACGAGAGGAGTCTCTATATGCCAGAGACTAAGGGCAACATGAGTACAAGGAACCGTTTATGCCACGGTACAACAGCAACAGAAATTCAGGTTAGGTGTCTTAAGTCTTGCAGTCTCGTGCCACTTCTAACACCTTCCGTACCAATCTACCCCTTAAACCCCGCGATATCTTGATTGTATTGTTTGAATTGTATTGCAACTTGTATTGACTTGTAATATAGATTGTATAATTGGATGACTTGCCGAAACCATAATATCAGTAAATGGATGTAACTGGAGAATCATGGATGTAACTGGAGAATCATGTAAATGAAAGTATACCCATGGTTCAGTTCAGTCAATATAAATTGAATATATTGAATATATGAATTCATGGATTAATGTTGAATTGTAGTATTGTAAATTGTACTTGAATCATATTCAAGTCAAATTATTATAACGAGACTCAGTCTAAGTCAAACAATTAGAAAAGAAATTGAATCCTGGATTAAGTTTTGATGTTTTCGGAAACCGCTGCACATGGGCGACAGATTTGTGTCTTTTTCAAAGACGATTACCATGTTGATAACACTGTTGTTAAGCTGTCTACCTTAAATAGGCAAGCACACACTTCTCCGGCTCCCTGAGGCTCAAGAGATTGGTCCTGCTTAAACCTATATTTACTAGGGTCCTTAGGGTAGTTTATAGAACTTGAGAGGGTTTTATGTAAAAATAATTTTGTATACTTTTCAAAATACACCCAAAGTATTTAATTATCATCTTTAGAGTTTTCATAGTTGTAGATTTTATATTTATGACATTTCTAGTGAAAATAAGCTAATTTCACAATATAGGGTATTTAATTATAAAGTGTTGGACTTGTATGGAATTTCATGGTATTTTCATGTAAAGTGATTCTTTTGACTTAGAAAAGTTGGAATATTGATATTATAACAAAAATAGATATTTTGATAATATATATATATATATTTACATATTTATAAAAAATAACTTTAATTTATTATTTTCTAGAAATCTCATTTTCTTAAGATATTTGTATTTTAAATCTCTCGAGATCGAATGCTCCTTTCGGAGGTCTGCATCTCGCACTACTAAGCCCGAGAATGTGCGATAATCCGCACCATCCCGATCGGGTTCCCCAAAATGGGTTGTAGCGGCGCTTTGCAAAGATTTGTGTAGAATACATAATCTTGTAGAAAACGGTTTTAATAGTAAATGGTATTTATATTTAAAGTTTCATTTTACCGTAGTCAATATTCCCGAAAGGTATTGTGCTATGTTGCATATGAGTGTTGTGAGGAGGTAGGTCATTACCTCGTGATCTAATTAAAGGTATAATAAGATTAATGATGTTTTAAGGTAGAAAGTAAACTACATGGCATTTTAGTGAAAAAGAGCGGTAAAAGTTACAAAATGAAATATTTTGCTATGAAACTTGTTCAACATGTTTTGTTAATGATTAATAGTCAAGATGTAAGAGTTTAACATCGCTGTGTTAAGGAAAATTGAATTTTATAAAGAAAACCGAATCGGAAGTCGGATTTAATTCCGCTTCCGTCAGGTTTTAGAAAAAGAACTTTTTAGAATAGAAAAGGAAAGAGGGAGGTGGGAGTTACGAGTTTAGATTCAAGAGAAGACGGAGAGGAAGACGCAGGAGGCACCGGTGCGTCGTTTCGTCGCTGGGAGCTCCTGGGGTCGTTGTCGGAATTTCGCCGGAGCTTCGCCCTTCGCTAACTCCAATTGCACACTAAAATTCTAGAGAGTTTTCTTGAGAGATTGGAAAAAATTACGAGTGAGTGGGGGTGTTTAGGGGTGGTATTTATAGGGTAAGGCTAGGGTTAGGGTAGGTGAAAGGTTGAATTGAAATTGTAATAAAAATTGTATTAAAAAGATGGTTTAATGGGATTTTAAAGAGCTCTATTAAATTGCAGGAAATTTAATGTGTACAGGGGTAATGAGGAGGCCAAAAGACACACTTTTCCTGTTGACGACTCGGTGATCCGACTCAGCTCGGCCGGCGGCGGCGGACCGAGTCGGCCAAATCGCCGGCCGAGTCACGGCGAGTCAGGCCAGGGCTCGCTGCCGTGGGCCCGTCGTCGTTTGGTCTACTCCATTGGACAGTTTGCTTTTAGTGTGAAGTGGGGTTTTTACGAGTTATGCACGTGTAGACCCTTGGACGTCTAAAAATTTAAAAGAAAACAATATTAAAAATAATGTGGGGGGTAGGATTTGAACTCTGGTGCTTTAGTTCAGCAGTGCAAGGTATTACCAGTGAGCTACAAGCTCCTTCTTGCTATTAAAAAGTAAAACAATTAGTTATAGTACTCACAGGAAATGCAAATACCCCAAGTATACATTAACATTTAAACAAATTTTTGTACACTAAAATTGGAGTTGTTACAGTCTACCCTCTTTACAAAAATTTCGTCCTCGAAATTTTCAAATTTTATGTTAAGGACTAGTTTACAAAGAGGTGAGGATATCTTGCACGCATCTCATCTTCCCTTTCCCATGTCGATTCTCCTGGAGTGTCTTTTCTCCACATCACTCGAACAAAGTTGACTTCCTTGTTCCGAAGTGACTTCACTTTCCTGTCCAGGATCTCAATAGGTTGTTGCTCACAAGATAAGCCGGGCTGTACAATGACCTCGGAATGATAGAGAATGTAGCTGGCGTCACTTACATACCTTCTGAGTTGGGATATGTGGAACACGTTATGTATTCCTTCCAATGAAGGTGGAAGTGCCAAGCGGTATGCCACTTCACTGACTCGTTCGAGTATGTCGAACGGTCCAATGTACCTTGGACTTAGCTTTCCCCGTCTTCCAAATCGGATCACTCCGCGGTTTGGAGATATCTTTAAGAATACGTGATCTCCTGGCTGGAACCTCAAGTGACGTCGCTTTGCAGCTTCTGTCGATCTTAGGCTATGCGCATCTTTTCTCTGATAGTACGAACCACATCAACAGTTGCCACTATTATCTTAGGTCCAAGAAGTTCCCCATCTCCGATGTCGTCCCAACTTAATGGTGATCGACACTTCCTTCCATATAGCGCTGTAAAAGGTGCCATTCCTATGCTTGCTTGATAGCTGTTGTTGTATGAAAACTCCACAAGATGTAGGTGATCTTCCCACGATCCTCCAAAGTTTAACATACACGCTCTGAGCATATCATCCAAGATTTGAATAGTTCGCTCAGACTGACCATCTGTTTGTGGATGATAAGCTGTGCTGAAGTTTAGACTTGTTCCCAAGATTACTTGCAGATTCTGCCAAAATTGCGATCGGAACCGGTGTCACGATCGGAGATAATGCAGACCGGTACTCCATGAAGTCTCACAATTTCCTGTATGAGTTCATGGGTATCAGAGATAGTACATATTTAAAATTTTTAAATTTAAAGTAGATTCTTACCTCCATGTACTTCTTCGCTAATGTCTCAGTTGATTGGCCAACTCAAAATGGGATAAAGTGAACTGACTTTGTAAGTCGATCCACAATAACCCACATCGTTACCCTTTATGCTGCGAGGAAGAGCAGTCACAAAATCCATTATGATGTGTTGCCACTTCCATTCTGGGATTGGTAACGGTTGAAGTAGTCCAGCTGTCCTGTGATGTTCAGCCTTTACTTACTGACACACTAAGCATTTAGCGACGCTTCTGGATACTTCACGCTTCATTCCATGCCACCAATAGTTTTGACGTAGATCTTTGTATATCTTTGTACCTCCAGGGTGTACTGAGTAGGGAGAGCTGTGAGCTTCTTTCATTAACTCTTCCCAAACAGGACCTTTTGGTACACACAATTTACTGCCGTATCTCAAAGATCCGTCTTCATGGATGATGAAGTCTGTTCTGAGTCCATTCTCTACTTGTTCTCTGATCTTTTGCAACTTAGCGTCACTTGCTTGAGCTGCTTTGATCTGATTGACAATGGTAGATTGAACTTGTAAGTTCATCAAACTTGAAGCGTTACCTGGCATGACTACTTCAATCTCCATCTGATGCATGTCTTGAAGCTTCTACTGAGCGGTGAGATGCATTGCTAATGGTTGGCGACTAAGAGCATCTGGAACTACATTCACTTTCCCGGGGTGATATTGCAGGTTGATGTCGAAGTCCGCCATGAGTTCTAACCATCGTCTCTACCGCATATTCAACTCCTTATGAGTAAACACATATTTCAGACTCTTGTGATCTGTGTATATGTTCACTCATTCACCAAGAAGATAATGGCGCTAAATATTAAGAGAAAAGATAACGGCTGCCAACTCTAAATCATTCGTCGGATAATTGGGCTCATGAGTCTTCAGCTGTCTTGAAGCATAAGCCACAACCTTACTGTGCTGATGTAGAACACATTCTAATCCCATACCGGATGCATCGCAATGCACTTCGAAACCTCCATACTGGTCCGGTATAACGAGAATAGGCGATGATGTTAACCTTGACTTGAGTTCTACGAAAGCTTGTTCGCATGCTTCTGACCACACAAATTCTTCATCTTTACATGTGATCTTGGTCAGGGGTGTTGCTATCTTAGAAAAGCCTTCAATAAATCTTCTGAAATATACAGCTAGACCCAAGAAACTTCGAATGTCCTTCACTGACTTTGGTGTCGGCCATTCACTTACAGCTGAAACTTTCGCTGGATCCACAGAGATTCCTTCACCTGATACGATATGTCTAAGAAAACCAACTTGATTTAGCCAAAACTCGCACTTGCTGTACTTGGCATAGAGCTGATATTGTCGTAGAGTTTCCAGAAAAATTCGTAGGTGCTCGATATGCTCTTCCCGACTCTTTGAATACACCAGGATGTCGTCGATGAAGATGACAACAAACCTGTCTAAGTACTCCCGGAAAACTTGATTCATCAGGTTCATGAATATTGCTGGTGCGTTGGTCACTCCAAATGGCATCACTAAAAATTCGTAATGACCATAATGAGTTCTGAAAGCCGTTTTATGAATATCAGCTTCCTTGACCTTCACCTGATGATAACGTGAACGAAGATCTAATTTAGAGAAAACATAAGATCCACTTAGCTGATCGAATAAATCGTCGATGCGCGGGAATGGATACTTGTTCCTTATAGTTACTTCATTCAAGGCTCTATAATCGATGCACATTCTGTATGAACCTTCCTTCTTCTTCACAAGTAATACTGGTGATCCCCAACTTGAAGTGCTGGGACGAATCCATCCTTTCGCCAATAATTCGTCCAACTGAGTTCGGACTTCCTTCAATCCTTCCGGACTTAATCGATAAGGTGCTTTGATCACCGGTTTGTGCTCATGGTACTAAATCAATGCTGAATTCAAGAGCTCGATCGGGAGGCAAACCTGATATATCGTCAGGAAACACATCATCGAACTCTCGAACCACTCTGCAATCACTGCTTCCTTTGGCTTCGCTTTGTATGTACTTGGCTCAAGGGTACGGTCTCTACTTTTGAAATAGAAGACCGGATGATCTGGAATGTCAAATACTACCTCCTTTGACGACAGTCAATGGTAGCATAAAAGGTTCCGAGCCAATCCATACCTAGAACCACATCGAAGTTCGGTATGTCCAGCACTTTGAAGTCAGCATAAAATTCTCTGCTGCAGATGACTACTGGACACAAGCTGTATCCCAGTGTTGCCATTAGAATGCCATTTCCTGAGCTAACATTCCAGCTGGATACAAGTGGTGTAACTGGAATCGCATGAGTTCGGACGAGCCGTTGCGATATAAAGCAATGAGATGCTCCAGTATCGAAGAGTGCTAGTGCAGGGAGTGAGGCTACTAAGATTGTACCTAAGGTATGTGAGATATGATTTAGGTATAGGTAAAAGTATGCAGATACGTAGCAAGACTGAAAGAAAAGTTTGAGAAGAAAAGGGTTACCAGTGATAACTTGGCCAGTGGCCTTAGCTTCTTCCACGGTCATCATGAAAGCCTGTCGTCGTGGTACATTCCTCCTGGCCTGAGGAGCATTCCTCGGAACATTCCATTGAGCTTGATGGAACTAACGAGGAGGAAGTGCAGTCTGTGGTCCTCTAGGTGGTGGAGCAGGGAGAGCGAGTCTTGGAGCAGGTGCCTAAAGGGCTGGTCTCTGCTGGTAAGTGATTGCTGGCCTGGGTGCAATATATGGATTTTGTCTTTTAGGACAAGACTCAATACTATGAGTAGCAGAGCCGTAGACTAAGCAAATACGGTTGGCTCGCCGGCAGTCTTTCATCATATGCCCATCTCTCTTACAGTAGTTATAAAAGGCTGGGCTAGGACGGTTGTTCGGTACTCCCGGTCTCCTTGGCACAAAAGGTGATCATGACGAGGCTCCTCCTGTTATCTGGTTGACAAGGCATTTAACTCCTATGGATTGAGGTCTACCCCTCGCCTTTACCACTGCCTCATGATGGCGGGCAGCTTTCAGAGCCGGTTCATGCGTCGGAAAATCTCCTGTGGCTAGTGCAGCCTGGATCTCCGAATCCAAACCTTGTTGAAATGGACGGGCTCTGATCTCATCCGTCGGTATTAGGTGTGCCGCAAATCTGTTAAAGTATTGTGTTAGCTGTGTTGTATGTGATATATTAAAAAAAATTCGAATTATTAAGACATATCTTACCGACTGAGCATGGTGAACTCAGCGTCATACTCATCTACTGACTTGGTCCACATCGAACCTTGTTGCATATGGATGAACTGCTGTTCTATGTTAACTTTGCGTCGAACATGTCTCGGAAAGTCTTCTATTCGATGGGTTGTTCAAGACGGATTTTTTCTTCCTTCCACCAATTCCGTGCATTGTCCGTGAGCTGCAGTTTCGCAACACGGACCCAAGCTCCCTCTGGCACTTGTGCCGCTTCCAGATCATCTTCGATACTCTGAGCCCATTCCTCAGCTTCCAGTAGGCTCTTCTTTCCTGAGAATTGTTTGTGGGTGCAAAGCCCTGAATTGCATCAACCCAGGTGCTTCTTCCTCGGGACGGTCCATTAGAATAGCAGTCTGCTGCTGCTGTCCTTCTACGAGGCTGTGGATTGCCTCAACTAGAACCGTCTGCTCGTTGAGTGGAGCAGGGACGACCGGTGTGATTGATAGTGGAGGTGGAGTGTTGTTGAAGTTGGTGTTGTTTGGGGAATCCATAACCTTGAAGAAAAATTTGGATTAGGATAGATTCAAAGTATATGAAATGATAAGATTCAATGAACATGAATTGTAAAGAATGTTTTAGTTTCTGGTTCTTGTGTTATATTGCTTAGGTTGTTCACGCAGAACAGAACTGCATGGTAGTGTTCCATACAGCTCTGGACCTGCATGCGCCACCAACAAAACCTGTCATGCCCCACTTCCCAGTATACAGTCAGAGGACGCGACTGGCCGCTACGTATTTACTCTGAACTAAATACGCTAAGCGTATCTAAGCAATATAAATAAAAATGCACAAGAGACAAAGACAGTAGGTATAACTGAACAACAATTTTATTTATTAACATTCTTTTGTACAATGCATGGAAAAGTAAATACATCTGAATGAAAGCAATGCCTAAACAGTGGCATAACAAAAATGAAAAGTACTGAAATAAAATGTGTACAATGAAGCTAGAGTTCTGGGTCGTAGGCAAGCTGATCCAAGTCCTCGCTGGTAGGCTCGATCTCCTGAGTGTCCAGATCACCTGACAACATTCCAAAGAAGAAAGAGAAGGAATGTCGTCAGCGAACAATCGCTCGGTAAGTCCCAAAGATGAGGGAGAAATAGAATAGACAGAGAGTAAGAGAGAGAGTGTAGCTTTTAAAGTTGTATTTAGTGTTAACGTTGTTGTTTGTAACTTGGTACAGAAGGATTACAGTGTATACGAGAGGAGTCTCTATATGCTAGAGACTAAGACAGGAGTACAAGGAACCGTTTATGCCACGGTACAACAGCAACGGAAATACAGGTTAGGTGTCTTAAGTCTTGCAGTCCCGTGTCACTTTTAACACATTCCGTACCAATCTACCCCTTAAACCCCGCGATAACTTGATTGTATTGTTTGAATTGTATTGCAACTTGTATTGACTTGTAATATAGATTGTATAATTGGATGACTTGCCGAAACCATAATATCAGTAAATGGATGTAACTGGAGAATCATGTAAATGGAAGTATATCCATGGTTCGGTTCAGTCAATATAGATTGAATATATTGAATATATGGTTCATGGATTCATGTTTAATTGTAGTATTGTAGATTGTACTTGAATCATATTCAAGTCAGATTATTATAATGAGACTCAGTCTGAGTCAAACAATTAGAAAAGAAGTTGAATCCTGAATTAAGTTTTGATATTATCGGTAACCGCTGCACATGGACGGCAGGATTTGTGTCTTTTTCAAAAAAGATTACGTGTTGATAACACCGTTGTTAAGTTATTTATCTTAAATAGGCAAGCACCCACTTCTCCGGCTCCGTGAGGCTCAAGAGATTGGTCCCGCTTAAACCTATATTTACTAGGGTCCTTAGGGTAGTTTATAGAACTTGAGGGGGTTTTATGTAAAAATAATTTTGTATACTTTTCAAAATACACCCCAAGTATTTAATTATCGTCTTTAGAGTTTTCATAGTTATACATTTTATATTTGTGACATTTCTAGTGAAAATAACCTAATTTCATAATATAGGGTATTTAATTGTAAAGTGTTGGACTTGTATGGAATTTTATGGTATATTCATGTAAAGTGATTCTTTTGACTTAGAAAAGTTGGAATATTGATATTATAACAAAAATAGATATTTTGATAATATATATATTTACATATTTATAAAAAATAATTTTAATTTATTATTTTTTAGGAATCTCATTTTCTTAAGATATTTGTATTTTAAATCTCTTGAGACCGAATGCTCCATGCGGAGGTCTGCATCTCGCACTACTAAGCCCGAGGATGTACGATAATCTGCACCATCCCGATCGGGTTCCCCAAAATGGGTTGTAGCGGTGCTTTGCAAAGATTTTTGTAAAATACATAATCTTGTAGAAAACGATTTTAATAGTAAATGGTATTTATATGTAAAGTTTCGTTTTCCCGTATTCTATGTTCCCGAAAGGTATTGTACTATGTTGCATATAAGTGTTGTGAGGAGGTAAGTCATTACCTCGTGATCTAATTAAAGGTATAATAAGATTAATAATGTTTTAAGGTATAAAGTAAACTACATGGTATTTTAGTGAAAAAGAGCGGTAAAAGTTACAAAATGAAATATTTTGCTATGAACTTTTTCAACATGTTTTGTTAATGATTAATAGTCAAGATGTAAGAGTATAACATGGTTGTGTTAAGGAAAATTGAACTTTATAAAGAAAACCGAATCGGAAGTGGGATTTAATTCCGCTTCCGTCGGGTTTTAGAAAAATAACTTTTTTGAATAGCAAAGGAAAGAGGGAGGTGGCACTTACAGGTTTAAATTTAAGAGAAGAGGGAGAGGAAGACGTAGGAGGCACCGGTGCGTCGTTTCGTCGTCGGGAGCTCCTAGGGTGGTCGTCAGAATTTCGCCAGAGCTTCGTCCTTCGCTAACTCCAATTGCACACTAAAATTCTAGAGAGTTTTCTTGAAAGTTTGGACAGAATTGTGAGTGAGGGGGTGTGCTTAGGGGTGGTATTTATAGGGTTAAGCTAGGGTTAGGGTAGGTGGAAGATCGAATTGAAATTCTAATAAAAATTGTATTAAAAATATAGTTTAATAGGATTTTAAAGAGCTCTGTTAAATTGCAGGAAATTTAAAGTGTACAGGGGTAATGGGGAGGCCAAAAGACACACTTTTCCTGTTGACGACTCGGCGATCCGATTCGGCTCGGCCGGCGATGGCGGGCCAAGTCAGCCGAGTCGGCGGCCGAGTCACAGCGAGTCAGGCCGGGGCTCGCTGCCGTGGGTCCGTCGCCGTTTGGTCTACTCTCTGGGACAGTTTGTTTTTAGTGTGACGTGGGGTTTTTACGAGTTATGCATGTGTAGACCCCTCGGACTTCTAAAAATTTAAAAGAAAACAATATTAAAAATAATGTGGGGGTAGGATTTGAACTCTGGTGCTTTGGTTCAGCAGTGCAAGGTATTACCAGTGAGCTACAAACTCATTCTTGCTATTAAAAAGCAAAACAATTACTTATAGTACTCACAGGAAAAGCAAATACCCCAAGTATACATTAACTTTTAAACAAATCTTTGTACACTAAAATTGTAGTTGTTACAAGATTTAGTATGGTTACTCATCCACCTGAGAGATACTACGATTTTTTCATAGACGGTGGTAGCGAGGATTGCATCATGGAAGATGATGACCCAACTAGTTTCGAGCATGCCATAACGAGTGGGGACTCTTTGAAATGGTTGGATGCTATGCGATCTGAGATGGAATCCATGTACACCAACAAAATATTGACTTTGGACGTTGCTCCTGAAGGGATAAAACCCATCGGGAACAAGTGGATCTTTGAGAAAGATAATTTGGTGTAGATGGAAAAGTTGAGATTTTCAAAGACAGACTTGTAGCGAAAGGTTTTCGTCAATGACCTGGTGTCATCTATGATGAAACCTTTTCTCATGTCACTATGTTTAAGTCCATCGGGATCGTACTTGCCTTTGGTGCATACCATAATTTCAAAATCTGGCAGATTGCATGTCAAAACCGCTTTTCTAAATGGTGATTTAGAAGAGAACGTGTATATGACACTGCTAGAGGGCTTCGTAGACAGTGGGAGCAGCGGAAGCATGTGCAAGCTGCTTAAATCCATTTACGGATTAAAGCAGGCATCGCGGAGATGGAACATCTGTTTTGATGAAGCCGTCAAAGAGTTTGACATCATCAAAAATGTAGATGAACCATGTATATATAAGAAGCTTGTAGAGAGTAAGGTTTTTTTCCTCGTATTGTACGCGGATAACATACTCTTGATAGGAAACGATATTCCTATGCTACACTCGGTCAAGCTTTTCTTATCACATAAGTTCTCCATGAAAGATGTGAGTGATGCCTCCTACATTCTGGGAATATAAATCTATAAGGATAGATCTAAACGGATGTTAGGATTGTTCCAATCTAGATACATAGACACCATACTAAAAGGGTTTAGTATGGAAGATTCTAAGTGTAGTAATGTACCCGCTTGTTCGGGAATCACTCTCTCCAAAAAGATGTCTCCCAAGACTGATTTAAAGAGGGCTAGCATACAAGGGATACCCTATGCTTCGGCAGTAGGGTCAATCATGTATGCGATGTTATGTACGAGACCGGATGTAGCATACTCACTAGGTATAGTGAGTAGGTATCAATCAGATCTTGAAGACAAGCACTAGACAGCTGTGAAGAACATTCTTAAGTACTTGAGAAGCACTAAAGAGATGCTCTTAGTGTATGGTAACGGAAAACTCCAGGAAGAGTCCTTTACCGATTCGATCTTCCAGAGTGATAGGTACGACTGAAAGTCGGTCTTGGGTTTTGTCTTTACCCTCAATGGAGGGATGGCATGTTGGAAGAGTTCCAAGCTATATACCATAGCATAATCATTGATAGAGGCTGATTACATCGCTACCAACGATGCTGCCAAAGAGGCTGTCTGGACGAATAAAGTTCATAAGATGAACTTGGTTCCTACCATTGAGCATCCAATACCTGTGTATTGTGATAACAATGGAGCTGTGGCCTTGGCCTAGGAACCTCGGTCCGATCAGCGATCCAGACATATTCTTACGCAGTATCACCTGATTAGGGAGATAGTTGATCCCCGGGAGATCGAGATTAGGAGAGTTGATACAGAGGATAACGCAACAAATCCACTCACAAAGGCCCATCCCCCAAATACGATTCGAGAGATTTTTGGGATGTTGGGTATGAGATACTACAACAACTGGTCTTAGTGCAAGTAGGAGATTGTTAATGATATATATGCCCTTGAGGCCATTATTGTATGATATAGTGGATGCTTGGACATATATATAGAGGACTTTCTTGCTCGACATGATAGTATGCTATCTGGTTGCCTTTATCTTAATATGTAGACTGGTATTATTATACTTTCTGTCTGTTACATGTTGATAAAGCCCTTAGGATATGTACTTGACTACCAAGATTATGATGAGATCATACTAGTGCGGCTAGGGTGGTCCAAAAGTACATTCTTTAACAGTTCCTAGTCGAGGGGATATCATGACAGGGCATCGATATTCCAGAGTTGACTAGTGTGTACGTTTCTTGTCCCTTAGAGGGCGATGGTTGATCCCACAACCATTGGTGTGTGACATCAAAGATTGCACATAGGTGCTCATTGGATAATGGGTATACCGAACAGTACTCGCCGAGGACTCCTAGTTGGTAATATACCCATCGTCAGATAGCAGTCCTCTGGTGACACTGGTATAGGTTAGTCTGTAGACCCAAGATTGTCATAGAGTCTTGTGTAGCTCCCGCCATGCTTTGATTTCCTCTCTTCCACGCTCAAAGGACACATGCAAACATGTGGATTTTTGGTACCGTCCCAAATCATATGGAGGCAATGAGCGATAGGTGGAGTTTCGTCTCTCCCGGTATTCGGGGTTGATATTGCGCTATGCTCGATTGACTATAACTCGAAGTCCTTGGCCAGGGCTGCTGCTGAGATTTACTGATAAGAGTTATCAGTAGTTTCTCGAGCCGTTATAGGCCAGACATCGGCATGACTTATCAAGTTACTGGGGTCTAACGTTTACCACCCCTAGACTCGATATACGATATATCAGACGAAGAGACCGAACTGTACGGTAAGTGTTACGGATAGGCTTCATGGAGAGTATGGACAAGCTTGCTTGTTGATTATCGCTCAATATCCGGGTAGCCGTTACGTCCAGCTAGTACCGCTGACGGTTTGTAGGTGACTGATGCAATCATCACCTACTGCTGGCGTATTGACGAGTCTTTAGAGTCCCATACAGAAGTTTCCTGGTTCAAGCGAAACGAAGTAGGGCACATATGCTGATATGTGCGGGGGCCTGATTAAATACGAGTATATGATACCGTATTGTAATCTGGCAGTTATCTGATGTCGATAAGGTCATATGTGATATAACCGGATTATCGAATCAAGTGTTGATTTGATAATGTGATATACAGATAAATGATATTAGTCGGTTATATGTGATATAACCGGATTATTAAATCAAGTGTTGATTTAATAATGTGATATATATTATATTTGATATAATTATATCCTAACTAATATTATTAGCTCACTAAATATTTACTTATATATATGATATATATATATATATATATATTAAGCATGACATGTTTTTCTATTTTATGGAAAATAGAAAAATGAGGTGGAAAGTGAAAAGATATGGAGGGTATGGGTGAAGCATGGTTCAAATGATATTTTATTTCATTTGGCTACACTATTGAAGCATGGGTGTGATTTTTTTATTGAAAAATCAAGCATGCTTCAATAAGTGAGTTGGAGGGCCATTCTTGATTGAGTTTTTTGCCTTAGCCATTTTTTCATCACTTGATCTCATTCTTGTGTTGCTCTCTTAGGCTCTTCACCTCTACTTTTTCTTCTTCCTCTTTATGCATCAAAACTCCAACCCCTCACATGTGATGTGAACCATGGAGTTTTGAACAAACTAGTGAGCTAAACCAAACCCCTACTTCATCATCCTACACTTGACTAGCAATCAAGTGTAGCGTGTTTCCTTCGCTAAAAAGATAGTTTAGTGAAGAGATAACTTGAGCTTGAGGGACTTCAGGTGGATCGTCTTCGGCACGAAGATCACGGAGGAGGCTCGTTCAAACTCGAAGAGGAGCATAGTGGAGTCATGTGGACTACAACCCGGAGCTTTAGAATAGAAAGACACAGTTGATTGTTCGCGTTTTTGTGTTTTCTCAATTTTAAATTACCGCAATTAAAACGGTGTCGCTTGGTAGCTAGCCGGTTGAGTACGGGTCGATCCACAGGGAGATGGAATCTTTTTTCTTCATGTTTTAACGAGTTAAGTCCAAATATTTTGGGTTTTGTGTTAAGACCTACTAACGAGATAAAAGATGATAAAGGACTTGCTAGGGTTAGGATTAGGTTAGTTCGAATTAGGAATATCTCACCTCTTTCAATGCCATTTTTAATATCGGTGTTAAGGTAATCGGCAACAACGGGGATTAGCACGACTACGAAGGAACTTGCAAGTATAAGCTAGGCTTTCCATACTTAGTTTCTTCCTTTTGGTCCTTGTCCTTCCGTTCTTGTCTCTTAGCCCTAACCTCCAATTAATTCAACCACAACCGGTCTAACTAGGGAATCACCGCTATCATGTAGGATAGGGTACCGTAGTGAGCGGATTATGGTTCAATTAAAGGGAGTCCGCATTTTAAGGTGTTGGGCAAAAAAAAGAGTGAGAGAGATTTCCTTCTCTCAAACCTTCCTTCACCTGCCCTAGCAAGTGAGAAATTACTCACACATTAAAAAGGTAAAAATAAAATTCGATATAAGAAAAATGCAGATTAAATTCTACAACTAGATTAACAAATAATAATTGCGGATAAGAAAATACGATAAGAAAAATGCGAGAAAAATAAAAGAACTTACTTTTTATTGATAACCTCTCAACGATCTCTACAATTTTTGAATTGATAAAGATAAAGAACAGAATTAAAATTCTAGATCTAAAAATAAAAAGAGGCATCCTCAAAAGAGGCACACTAATTTGTCTTTAAACCCTCCTATTTATAGATAGAAAAACCCTAGGTTTACATTCTGATCCATACATAAAATTACAGAACTACCCCAAGAGAGCCGAGTCAATGCACCGATACTGCCACCGACACGTGCATTGCAGGGCCGCGGAACCGCGGCAGAAGTGCCTGACCAATTGGTGGAATCGTGGGGCCATCTTTTCAGGGCTTCTCCATGTTGCTTATATCTTCTGTTTTATTCACATGGTTTCTCAGAATCTCTTCAATTTCCTTCCAGATTTCCTACAGTGCAGAATGACGTGGACTTTTGCCTTGAGCTCCGTGTTTGAAGTCTTGGATCTTGTTCTGCCCTTGTGCTTTGTGTATTGAAGTGACCAACGATTTGCCATTTTGTCACTTGAACTTGTAGGAGACATCATACGAATAGTTAGCAGAGATCAGTATTCATCTGTTATTGGTCGTAGTCCTACATTTGTTGCGACTTTTCATGAATTTCACTATAAAGAGCTGAGAACCTATAACTTGCAACTATTTAGCAGACATGGATCAAAAGTACCTATTTATATGCAATGTGATTAAGAATGGGCGATATAAAAATGCAAAAATCTGATATGAACAAATACCCCCAAACTTATCTTTTGCTCGTTCCGAGCAAAGCCAATTTTATTCTCAAAAAAAATCCTAATCTCACTTTCGCAGGGAACGCGATTGCACTGAGCTCATGCAACAAGCCGTTAAACCTCTAGGTGTCTCTAGTAGGTGGAGTGTTGTCTCCTGAGGGTTTTCAGCGGATACTACCCACAAAATCCGATCAATTTGGCCGTTGACTCTAATTCTTCAATTATGTATTCTAGCAAGAAAATCTATCATCTTTAATTTAGAAATTATCAACCCGTATTCTTCACACTTCCTTTTTATTTAACCTTAGATCATATACGTTTTTCCAGTTTATAAAGCTTTCAGCATCTCCTAAGTTTTCCTTCTAAGGTGCAGTCTTAACTCAGGAATTTTTATCATCTCAACTGAAGATATAAGCCCTATCTTTTATTCCTATCTCTCCTCCAAACTCCAATTATATACCCCTACGTGTGTGTAATTATCACCCCTACACTTGGAAATTCAATTCAGGCTATCATACTCTTGTCCATCTTCCAAAATACTTTTAGTTGATGAATTTTAGATGAATTTGCCCACACATCCTTCATGCGACCGTTAATATTTCTTAAGGTACTAAACGACCGATTACAAAATGTGCTTGCGCATTTAAGCGTAATTCCTCGTCTTGCAATACCTAAGGTTTAGCAGTGACTCCCAAACCAGTTGGTCTAAGGCACTAGGTGATAAAGCACCCTCGCTATATTTTTTATTTATGCTGTCTTAAGTAATTACAAAACCAGTGTTCATTTTTTTTTATTTATCTCTTTATTCACCACTTATACATTTATTTTATTTTCCTTCATACTAAGGATTTTAGACAAGAGCATTTCTAGGTATCCTCTACTATCCCAAGTTTCAAGATGTGTGTGAGTGGGTAAAGTAGCGTATATATTTTCAGAATTTGGACTTAAGCTTCAGAATTATTTTTCAGACTTATATTTCAAATAGAGCTTTCAATAATCTTCCCTTATTTCGATTTAGCCCAAGAACTGAACTCAAAATTTGCCTATTTCAAAATAAACTACAAGGACGTATATTTTCTACAATTAAACTTTAAGAAAGGTTATTTTTAGGGTTTTTAATTTACTAAGTTTAGGATCTAGTTTTTCCTAACTAGTCAACCATCATGTTGAACTTAAGTCAAATATGGCCAAAATTGAACTTTTCAATTTTTATAATTTTTAATATTTTTCAATTTTAATTTTTTTAAAAAATTTTTTAAAATTTTTGTGTGTTTTAATAAGTATGCAAATGCAAAATATACAGAAGAATGCGAAGGTAGAAAGCTTACCGAGCACACTCCCAAACTTAAACTTGACAGTGCCCTCACTGTCAGGCTACATCAAAAGGGTCAAAATTGTCGGCGCTCCCTAAACGAAAATTTTAAACAAAACAAAAAGCAAACCGAAAAAATATATATGCACAAAAAGGTCCCCCCAAACTTAAGTAAAACAGTTTTTCCACTGTTTAAGCGGTGGAGTTCAGGATTATGGGGAAAAAGAGAACAGTATCAATCTATACAAGTCCTTACACATGCCAAAAGTGAGCACCAACCATTCAAAAATTTTATCGTTATAAAGCGGAGGTTGGTGAAAGAATATGGCGAGGAAAGAAATAGAGAGTACGTGAGACCGTATTGGGATAGAAGTGGAATGCGGTCTCGGTATATGAGAAGCAGAATGGCGGAAGGGAAAAAGAAGTGGAATACGAACTTGAGGGGGGAAATGATTTGAATAAATTAGTACCATCTGTAATGATCGATGTGAAAAGATGGATTGTATTAATCTATCAACATGGCGAGAAATTGGGTCAAATCCCTCAAGATTCGTGAGAAAACATGGGTACGCCGAACTTGGTAAACTAGACACAGATAATGAAGGTGATACGGTGTCTTGCGCGGTCAGAACGATGGAAAGGATTGAGGGGAGTGATTGAGAAAGGGTAACAGTTAAAGGTTAAGGAGGGTGTACACAGTCAGTCGAAGGAACATGATGAATTGGAAAATCCGACTCATCAAGCAAAACTGGTTCATTCTCAATACTATCCTCAAAATTTTCCTCAAAAGTTATCTCATCCATGCATTTATCATCAAAATCCAGACGCATATGAAGTTCGGGAAAAACAGTTAATAACTTGGGATAATGAATTGGAGAGAGAAACTCATCCAAATCTATGGTTCATCATCCGAAATATTCCCAGCGTCGATATCCTCAACCAAGTGAAAATCAATTTTTTCAGACACCTCATCAAAAGCATGGATATTAATCAATTCAGGTTCTAGAGTGGAGGTGTAGAGGTCAAAAGGATTGGTGATGGTTTCAATCGAAAGGGACCCTTCACAATCAGGTAAATCAAACACTACAAATGTGCATAACTCATTAATCGTTCTATCTTCAACTGGTGAATCATTTGGGACACTTGATAGACCTTCAAAACCGGAGTTATGGGATTCAATTGGGGATGGGTAGGTTTGATTTGGAAGGGTGCATAGCTCACTCTCTCCACTCAAATTCTCAATCTGTCAAACCGCCTCATCATACATTGGAAATTTGGAGCTAGTTGGAAACTAGCTACCGGATCACTAGGTTGTATGAAGGCGGCCATGGACGCATTCAAATCCATCATATGTTGGCATGACTCTACCCTATTGTCTTCCAACGACTGTTCCAGACTAGACATGGGTTGTGAAAGGGTTTCAGTAAAAGATTCAAACTCGTTTGGATACTGGAAACTTCCAAAAGGCTGTTCAGAAGCAATGTCTAGGGAAGGTGCAAAAGTTGGGTAGAATGGATAGGAATTGAAAGGTTGGACAGGGGTAGGATCAACATACGAATAAGAAGGTGAATGTAATTGTTGATCCAAAGACTTCGCAGTGGTGAAAGGAGTGAAAGATCGGTTACGAGATTGTTCAATACGTTCAGCAAGAGACATAGATTTTGGGGTTACAAATGGACTCTCAAAAGGGGTATCAATATGAGAAGGGGTGAATGTTTGAAACGGTTGATACGAAGTGGATTGCTGAGTCCAATTGTTTGTCCTAGATGCGTCTATTCGATCTTTCAAAGAGATTTTTGGCATAGAGGGATAGTTCGAAGTTCTACCAAAGCAAGAATCGTATAAAGAAATGTCTGGTTGTGGGTACCAAAGTTCGGCAAGAGTTTTGCCAGGTGGGGTACCCATGTTAGAAGAGTGAAAAGGTAGGGGGAAGGAAGTGTTTTTTTTTTAATTTATTATTATTATTATTATTATTATTTTTTTTAAAAATGTTTGTTTTTGGAGTTTTGAAATTATTTGTTTTTGAAAGAATACGGAATTATGGGACTAACTTTTTACAATCACAATCATAATATGCACAAACAATACCTAGAGTTAGGGTCTTCTGAGTCCACTAGACTGCTCCTAACTGTTCCAAAGTGACAAATTGTGAGATATCCCTCAAATTGTCTCTTCACTGCCAATTGTGGCCAGGTAAGCACAAATGAAGAAAGGAGGGTTCCGCTCACGAATCACCGTGAGACGGGCCTTTTAAAATTACCTTTCTCACTTGTCTAGCGTAGGCACCACAAATTCAAGTTTAGATAAACGATTGAATGCCCACAACCCTCCTCTGTCCTATTGAGCACGACAGTCCTTAGTTGGCCGAGTCTAGATATTTTTTTAATTAAGCTCAAGGGTGATGCATATGCTTTTAGTGATTTTTGGGGTCTTAGCAAGGGTGATGAAATCTCCACCCAATCTGAATTGGTGTTATAGCCCCTTAAATTCCGTATTATTTATGCAAAGCAGTAACAACCAAAAATCTAAAACACTTTCAAAAAATTTTATTTTGGCCGCAGCGCAAAGAATCCTGCACAAAATCAGATTATTGGAGAGGGAAGAAAATTTGCGCAAAGAATGCTGCAGAAAAATTTGTCAGCGGAGTTCAGAGGAGGGGAGAAGAGAAATGAGATACTTACAGAGAAAATTAGGTCGCTGACATCACCCTTTTACCGCGGTTTCGCGGTCAAACTTGCGCTCATGCCACGGTTCCACGGTTGTAGGGTTCCTAGACACACTAACAAGGTTCTACAAAGCATCTACCATGCCAAAATCAAAGCTTTTATGTGCCAAACAACCCTATGCAAGATCGTATACTAGAGATTAGGCGAAACTAAAAGCAAGTAAACAACTTTAACTACAAGTGAAAGGGATTACAACCTTTGTAGATCCGGTCCTTCACTTCTAGAGCTCCGTGTTGACGTCCCTTCGCTGCGATCATCGGAATCCCGGACTATAGCGATGGTTTCTTCGGAGAAATGAGCGGGCTAGGTCGTTGACTTCGAGGCCGAAGATGATCTACGTCGAGAAGACTCAAACTCAAGCTCCATCTTCACTAGGTCAAAAACTTTGTGAAGAGAACACCCTAAACTAAATGGCAAGTAGTAGAGGATGATGAAATAGGAAATGGGTTTACTTTATATTTGGATTTCTCACTCTAAATCTTTACTTGAAAATTTATCTAGCAAGCTTTCTTCTTCTTGAAGAAGAAGAAAAGAATAATAAAGAAAAATGAATTATCTCAAATGAATAATCAAGTGAAGTCTATCATGATGCAACCATGGGTAAGTTAACCTATGTAGAGACTAAACCATAGTTAATTATAATGGTTTGGTTAATGAATATCTTAAACAAGACAAAATGAGTGGACTTTGTCAAACTTGTTACAAGCTTTATGAAGCTTCAAGTCTTGACAAAAGAATCCACCATTTTGAATAATTAAGATAAACAAAAACCTAAATTATAATTAATATGGTGTATGTCACACACACACCCATGTTTGCATGTATCATCAATCATGATACAAACCAGTGCACAAACATATATCATATATACAACTTGTGCACATCAAGTGAGAAAATCAATCTTAAGTGAACAAATACTAGTTAATGTAAAGTAATATATCAAATATACAATTATACATTAAATCATTAAATCAATACTTGATTTAATGATCCGGTCATATTGCATATAACCGACTAATATCAAGTGTATCAATATATCGAATCAACATTTGATTCGGTAACCCGGCTATATCTCATATAACCGTCCGATGATACAAATCGCGAGAATTGAATTCAGTATTACATACTGGTATTATTCTCGGTCCCGCACATATATCATATGCGCTCCTATTTCGTTTCGCTTGAGCCAGGAAACCTCTGTGCAGGACTCTAAAGATTCGTCAATACGCCGGCAGTAGGTGGTGATCATATAAATCACCCACAAGCCGCAAGCGGTCTGCTAAACGTAACGGCCACCCGGGTATTGAGCGATCAGAAGATCAACGAGCAAGCCTGTTCACACTCCTGTGAATCCAACCAGTAACACTTACCGCACAGTCCGGTCTGTTCGTCTGATATGTCGCATATCTTGCATATGGGTGGTAAACGTCAGACCCCAGTAGCTTGATAAGTCATGCCGATGTAAAGTCCATAACAAGCATGAAACTACTGATAACACTTACCAGTAAATCAGTGCAACCCTAGCCAGGGATTTCCAGTTATGGCCAGTCGAGCATAGCGCAACATCAACCCCCAATACCGGGAGAGACGAATCCCCTCCTATCGCTCATTGCCTCCATGTGAATCGGGACTGTACCCAAAAACCACCTGTTTACACGACTCATTAGAGCCGTGGTAGGGTGGAAATCAAAGCACAGTGGGAGACACACAAGACTCTATGACGATCTCGGGTCAACAGAGTAAGCTGTACCAGTGTCACCAGAGAACTGCCATCTGACGTGAGGTATAATACCATCTGGGAGTTCTCGGCGAGTCCGTTCAGTGTACCCAGTCTCCACTGAGCACCCGCATACCATCTCTGATGTCAAACACCAATGGATATGGGATCATCCATCGCCCATCACATGGGTCGAAAAGATATACGCTAGTCTACTCTGGAATATCGATGCCCCGTCTCGATATTCCCACGATTAGGAATATTGAAGGATGTACTCATGGACTACCCAGGCCCCACTAGTATGATCTACATCATAGTCCTGCAAGTCGAGTACACATCCTAAGGGCTTTATCAACATGTAACAGAGAGACAGTAAGTATACATGTTAAGATAAAGAGCAACCATATAGCGTACTATCATGTCGAGCAAGAAAGTCCTACCTATATATGTCCCAGCATCCACTACAATACACATCTCATGTACAGTAATGGCCTCTAGGGCATACATATAACTAACAATCTCCCACTTGCACTAGGGCCATCTTTAGCAGTGGTTGCAGTATCTCATACTCAACCATCCCATAAAAGTCTCTCTCTGGGAAAAGGCCTTTGTGAGTCGATCCGCCGTGTTGTCCTCTGAGTCTACTCTCCTAACCTCGATCACCCTGGAGATCATCTATCTCTATGATCAGGTGATACTGTCTTGAAATATGTCTGGGTCACTGATGGGACCGGGGTTCCTTGGCCAAAGCCTTAACACCATTGTCATACAATGGTAGGAACCTAGTTCATCTCATGAACTAATATACACCCAAACTGCCTCTTTGGTAGTATCTTTGATAGCGATGTCACCAGCCTTTATCGTCTAGTCTGCCACGGTATCTAGCTTGGAACTCTTCCAACATACCGTCCCTCTACTGAGGGTAAAGACAATGCTTGCGACTGACATTCAGTCGTCCTTATCACCCTGGAACCTTTGCAGTGATTCTCCCCAGGATCGATTGATACCATCTCACTACATCTAGTAAGAATCCTAATATTCATTTAGATCTATCTCATAGATCCAAAACCCAGGATTTAGGAGGTATCACTTTTATCCTATACGGAGAATCTTTGTGATAAGCGGAGATTGATCGTGCGTAGCATAGGAAATTCTTTTCCTATCAAGAGTATGTTGTCCACGTACAATACGAGGATGACCACCATACTCCCTACTACCCTTTTGTATATACAAGGTTCATCTACCATTTTGATGAATTCAAACTCTTTGACTACCACATCAAAACAGATGTTCCAACTCCGCGATGCCTGCGTTATTCTGTAAAGCAACTTGCACACGTTTCCGCTGCTCCCACTGTTTACGAAGCTCTCTAGCTGTGTACTTATAGACGTTCTCTTCTAAATCAATATTTAAACAAGAAGTCATGATACCCAACCACCAGATGTCGCAGTTATGGTATGCAGCAATGGCAAGTAGGATCCGTATGGACTTAAGCACAGCCACTGGAAAAGGTTTCATCATTATCCACGCCTGGCCGATGACGAAAACCTTTAACAAGTCTAGCTTCGAAAGTCTCAACTTTTCCATCTACACCAAGTAATCTTCTCAAGATATACTTGCTCCTGATGGAGATTTAACCCTTCAGATATAGCAGCCAAAGTCCATACATTGTTGGTATACATGGATTCCATCTCAGATCGCTAAGCATCCAGCCATTCTTACAGAGTCCTCACTCTCGATGGCCTGCTCGAAACTAGTTGGGTCAGCATCTCATGATGCATTCCACGCTCCCACTGTCATCGAGAAACCGAAGTATCTCTCAGGCGGATGAAGAACCCTACCAGATCGGCGGAGAGCCTGAGGTTCGTCGGGGACTATTGAATCCTTTGGTTCTGTCAAATCATCAGCTGTAATTTGTATAGCTGGAAATCATTCCAGTTCTACAGAACTAACCTTGCCTCGATCTTGTCCGGATTTTGCTTTTGACATAGGCCGGACAATCCCAAATCTTAACTTGCTTAAGAGACGGGCTCTTCCCATACCATATCTCATATGGAGTGGTAGGCACTGATTTGATTCGAACCCAATTCAATAGGTATGCAGCTTCTCAAGTGCATAACCCCTAAAAGAAAACAGGTAACTCAGTAATACTCATCATAGAGCACGCCATATCTCATAGGGTGCGATTGCTCCGCCCCGATACACCGTTGTGCTGTGGTGTATACGGAGGAGTAATGTTGAGAGAGAATCTCATTCTCCTTTAGAATAGTCCAAGAATTCCATGCACAAGTATTCTTCTCCCTGATCTCATCATAGGTCATAATACTTATACCCGTTTTGGTTCTCTACTTCTGACTTATATTCTTTGAATTTCTCAAAAGCTTCAGACATGTGTTTCAACAGGAACATGTGTCCGAATCTTAAGAGATCATCAGTGAATGTAAGGAAGTACAAAGAACCAGTCCTGGCATATGTAGACTGGGGACCTTCATACATCACTATGTATCAGTCCCAAGAGTTCATTAACACTTTCTCTGTTTCAAGTAAATAGAGCTACAGTCATCTTATCTTTGTGACATGACTGACAAGTTTCACAAGATGTAAATTCAAACTGATTTAAATATGCATATAAATGTAACTTAGCTAGTCGGGTCGCATTGATATGACCTAGTCTACAATGCCTCAAGAAGGATTCGTTTATTTCTGAACTCTTCCTCTTGTGTGTGTTCTGTACATAAGGAACTGTAGTTTGATTTAGAATGTATATGCTTTTAGATAACGTGCCTGAACCGATCAACTATTGTTATAGGAAATGTGCAAAACATTATCCAACAATACAAAATTATATCCTTCTTTAATAAATAAAGAGATTGATATGATGTTGTATATCAGGTTCGGTATCTAATAGCATTCGTTCAGAATCAATGTATTTAGTGATACAGGATGATAACAGCTAACACTTTGGCTGAAACAATTGCACTGTTTCCATCTCTTGAAATTTATCACCCGTTCTCAGTTCTCTACCTTTCTGTAACCCATGTAACAGATTACATATTTGGGATCCTGATCCGATATCAAATACCCGGGACGTAGAGGATACTGAGAAACAGTTCTTTGTAATGAACACACCCGAAGAAGATGCATCATCATGCACTTTCTTCGTTTGGGCGGCATGGGAATCCTGGTATTCCCCAATTTCCTGCTCGGTCTTATAACAATTATAAGTTGGAGCGGGACCAACGTTCCCCAGCTCAGTATAACAAGCGGGTTCGGTCAATACATCCATATTATTATCTTGATTAAGGCGTGACATGGTCGCTACCTGGAGAGAGAGAGAAGAAAACACTTTGCGTGCGCTCTTGCAAGATTAGATTGGTTATATATTTTATCTAATCAGGATGGCTCCCACTGTTTTAATCAAATCTTCCTTCAAACCTTAAAAGGAAAGACTAGCCAGGATTAATTACACTCTACAAGTTCGTCAATCTTTCAGCCAGGCCAGTGCCGGTACTTTGAGGGAGGTTCCCCGTGCTTTCGCACGGTCCTAATTAAAATAAACCTCGTTTTCCCAGTGGCGTAACCCCGTTGACACCTTTCTAGACACCTACTTGATCGGCTAATTGTAAAGTGCAAAACTCTCCCAGGAGTAACAATTACTCGCGGTGGGTATCGGGATCCAACTATCTCATAGAAGGTATGCAAACTCATTGCAAATTTCAACACTTGAAACTCCCGATAAAGGTTTTTTACCCTTAGCACTTATGACCTTAACTATGGTCAACAAATCATAAGCACTAGTCAAGTTCTATCCGTCATTTTGTGATTGATTAGACCCACCCACATGACCCTTAACTAAGGTCAACAAAGTCACGCGACTGTCCTAACTAATCGCAACATATGCGGTGTAGGAAAACATCACTTAGCTACCGTACACTGTGCCTTAACTAAGGTCAACAAACACAACACGAATATTAAGTACTCTACTTCCTAAAATGACGGAGGGTTGCGGATGATTTTTAAGAAACCCTTTAACGCTTTGAACTTGATCTCGTTGCGGAGTCAAATGGTTAAAAATGGAGTGTTTTTGAGGCTTTTGCTAGTTTCGCTAAAGAGGTCACTCCCGGTGAAGGGATCTCGGCTCTTTCCTCGTCGAATGAGGTGCGGGATATTCACAATACCACTATGCAAAGCAAGAACTAGAAAAGCAGTCAAAAGAAAAACCGAAGATTGTAGCATCTGCTAATTATTGCTAAAGAGGTCACTCCCGGTGAACGGATCTCGGCTCTTTCCTCGTCGAATGAGGTGCAGGATGTTCTACAAGAAACACCGCTATGCAAAGCAACAACTAGAGCTACCTGATTTTTGAAATTCGATTCCACAACATCTTTTAGGTTTATTTTCTTTCATTAATCTCATTAATGAATGTCCCATCATTTAAGTCCACCTAAACATCACAGATAAATACAACGTACACTTATGCCATCCGCATTCGCCTCGATGTCCCGTCTGCACCGTTAGGTTAGGTAACTAACGGCAGAGCGGGGCAGGGCTTGCGCGGGTGTAAAACATAAGCAATGTTTATATAATATATCATATATACTATATACAATATCTATCTGAACATATCACATGATCACATCACAGATAATGCAGCAGAAAACATCATATGAAATATTGGATATACTAGGACGTCCGTGTTTCATTTTGAGCCTGTATAAAACACGGATTCCACGGTCGTGATGAATAGCCAATCCCACACCCCTAGACCCCTACTAGAGCGGCAAGCAACCCTTCCAATTCTAGAGTTACGAGACCCGGACTCGACTCCTCGAATTGGTATTGTTAGTGTATATGCCCTAGAGGCCATTACTGTATCATACTAGTATGTATATTACTTAATGGAAGTTTGGGATATTCACAGTTGTATATACAATCTTGCTCGAAATGGTAGTATGCTACTTGGTTTGTCTCTGCTTTAATATGTGCATGTGTTTCTTTTCGCATATCGCTGTTATACATATTAGTAGAGCCCTTAGGATCTTTGCTTGATTACCAGCGTTGTGATGGCGCTCACACTCGTAGGAGCTGAGTGATCTATAAGCACATCCTTATACAGGTCCCTAGTCGTTGGACTATCGAGACAGGGAATCGATACTCCGGAGTAGACTAGCGTATGCGCTTCTCATCCCAGCGTGGGAGACGGTCTGTCCCACAGCCGTCAGTACGTCGTACTTGAGATAGTATGCGGGTGCTCATTAGGTTACGAGTACACTGGACAGGACTCGTCGGGAACTGTTGGTTGGTATTATACCTATCGTCAGTTATCAGTTCCCAGGTGACATGAGTACAGCTTAGTCCGCTGACTTGACACTGTCACTTCGCCTCGAGTGTGTTCCCACTGCACTTTGATTGCTACCCTACCGCGGCTCAAAGGAGTCGTGCAAACATGTAGTTTTTGGGTGCAGTCCCAAAGCACTTGGAGGCAGTGACGGTTAGACAGGATTCGTCTCTCCCGGTATTGGGGGTTGACATCGCGCTGTGTCCAGGAGAGCCATTACACGAGTAGTCCCTGGCCAGGGCAAGCGAGATATACTGGTAGGTTTCCAGTGTTATCTCAGGGTGTTCTGGGCTACACTCCGACACGACTTGTACCGCTATTAGGGGACTGACGTTCACCGCCCCCTTAGGCCCTCCATGCGATGTATCAGACGAACAGCCCGGACTGTACGGAGATTGTCACATACAGGCTCAGTAGGAGTTCAGATGGGGTTCACCTCGTCAGTCTTCTTATCGACATCTACCTGGGGACCGTTACGTACAGCTAGTGCCGCTTGCGGTCTGTGGTTAAACCCACTGCCAGCGTAGTGTCGAGTCTTTAGAGTCCCACACAGAGAGCTATTCGCCTATAGGCAAAATCAGTAGAGGTCGCATGGTTTTGCGACAGGGTTCGTTCACATCCGCGCACTTGTGCACGTTTGCTGTCCGGACAGCTTATACTAGCGGGCTTTGGTTTAAGCCGGATCCTAGTATATGATTTGGGATTGGCTTTTTCTCATTGTATTCGTGTTCCTCGGATCACGAATACGGGTGCGTATGCACAGTTGCTTGAGACAGAGGGAGAGGACTTTGATTAGGGTTAATGACTATTGTCATTTTATTAACCCTAATGCTTATGTGTGTATTATTGTTAATTGATATTAGTTTAATAATTGTGCATGGTTATGGTTGTTGACCATTTGACCCATCTTGACTTGTTGACCTTGTTGACACTTTGACCATCATCATTTCATTTGGAAGATGCTCTTTGATCCTTACAATTTGCATTAAAAATGAAATGATAATGGTCATGTCTTGATTAAGCCATGACAATTATCTCACTAATTTTCTAATTACAATAATTCACATATATGAGAGAATGCTTCATATTATTCTTTCATTCTATTATTCACATTCTCTCTCTTGTTCTTCCTCTCCCTCAAGCTCTCCCCTCTCATGTGTTGAGAAACACTTGAGCTTGAGAAAAACCCTCTCTTGATAATCTCTACTCTCATCTAGGGTTCAAGGATTAGCACTTCTTGCACCCTAGTTACTTCTAGCTTGGAGTTGAAGCCAAAGGTCGAGGCTTTCGGGTGGATCTTTCTTCGACGTGAGAAGACGACCAAGGTGACCTCCTTCCACCACTCCAAGGAGCAAGGAGAGAAGGACATAAAGCCCAAGGTATAACCTTTCTAGCACTTAGCTAGTTTCTAATTAGCTTTAGCTTGTTTTTGTTTAGCAAAGATCCTTCATAGTCTAGTCCATGTTGCCTAAGCTCATAAAAATCCGATTTTTATTCCATTTTCCGCCTCCCCGTAAGTACCGGGGTGGGCAACGTGGACTTACAGTGGTATCAGAGCCTAACTAAACATAAACTAGCTAGGTAGTAGAGTGTATCGAAGTTCGAATCAAAAATAATCGAAAAACCGAGTTTTAAAAACCCTAAGTTTCTGTTAAAATTTTTTCTGTTCAAAATAAAATTTGTTATGCTCCAAAAATCATCTCCGGGTTTTGTAAAGAAAGCCACCAAAAACGATCCAAAGATTCGACCAAAGAGCCGCGGTTCCGCGGCAATAGCAAGCTATTGCCGCGCAACCGCGGCCATCTTGGCTCTTCTCTGGGCCGAGTTTGGTGCAGTGTATTTCTGGCTTGGTTTTAGGATTTTTAAGATAGTTTATATGTGCCCAGATTTTCCAGAATAGAAATTTGTTTTTGGGGGCCTATAAATCCGTATTTTTTTTCCGAACTTCAATACACTTTGACTAAAAGGTTATATCTGTGATGTTTATATGTATTGAACGTCGGCTAATCGCTATATGTCGATTAGTCGGGGTTATACATATCCGTGATCTGTGATTGATGATGGTATGTGTATATGAATGGATTGGATTGTCGCGGATGAATAGCCGGGGTGGATGTAAGATGAGTGTTGTTTTTTCTTTCATTCATTGTAACATGTAAATTGATGTAATATTATTATTTGTTTGGCCGCACAACCGGGTCGGGGTTGTAGCCGTCATTGTATAATTATTTTTACTGTTTTTGCTCCTAGGATAGACCCATGGAGGGGGTGCACAAACTACCGGGTGTTTCGAAGTGCCGAGTAGCCTACTCACGGTGGTGAGGGAGGTTGCTTCGCTTCGGGTACTTGGCGGGTAGTTTGCCGCACCCGTAGGGGTCTTGGGTGGGGTATTGGCTATTCACCGCGACCGTGTAATCCGCTTTTCGTTGCAGGCTCGAACGGATTGCGGGTTCCTAGTATATCTAATGTATTCATCTGTGATCTGTAATGTCTATCATTGCTATATATTTATATATGATAACTATTTAGGCGTTGCTTATGTTTTATAGCCGCGCTAGCCCAGCCCCCGCTCTGTCGTTAGTTAAGTAACCTAACGGGTGATGACGGGGCCCCGTGGCGAATGCGAATGGCATAAGCGTACGTCATATTTTGGTTGTTTTCTGCAATGGTAGGATTAAATGATGGGACGCATTAAAAGAACTAATGCAAGAAAATAAACCAAGTAAAAGTCGATTGGAACACTTTGAAAACCACTCGGTTCTTTTCAAAACCAAACTTTTAAAACGCGGAGCTTGAACCACTCCTTTTGAAAGCTATCTCGTTCCATCGATTATATCAAGTTCACTACGTTCACGGTTTCGCCAAAACCATCCGTAGCCCTCCATCATTTCAGTTAAATATTCGGTAGTATTCAAGCTATGTATTTTGACCTCACGCCAAGGCATAGTGATTGGTAGCTGCCGGATATTTATCTGTTGCATAGATAGAATGCGTTGGTTTGAGACAGTCGTACTGCCATTTTGGCCTACGTCAAGGGTAGGTACGGGTGGGTTCAAATTAACCAGGATAATGATGGGAAGAACTTGACATGTGACTTATGACATTTTGACCTCACGCCAAGGTCATAAGAGCATGGGGCAAAAATCCACATCGGGAGTTTCATAAGTACTGAAACTTGCTAGCGCTGCATACCATTTGGAGTGTGATAATTCTGGTAGGATTCCTTCGGTTTTATCACGCGATGATATTTGGATCCCGATCTTACTGTGAGTATATGCTACTCCTCGGGAAAACTCTCACTTATCGATCAATACTATAAACTTAGTAGGTGTCTAGAAAGGTGTTAGCGGGGCTACGCCCACAGGGAAAAGAGGTTACTTAATTAAGGAACTTCACGAAAGTGTTGAAAAACCTCCCTCGAAGTACCGACACTGGCATGGTTGAACGGTTAAGCAAGTATTGTACGGTGAGATTGATCCTGACTAATCCTTTCTTTACGGTTTGAGAAGGGATTCGAGAGACAGTGGGAGCCATCCAGTTTAGACAAATTAAAAACCACTCTAAACTTGCAAGAGCATCATGCTAAAGTGTTTCTTTTCTCTCTCCTAATTGCAGCGACCATTCAACATGACCGGACTTAAGTTATTACTAGATAAAAACATATTGACAGGGCCAAACTACAAAGATTGGCTCAGGAATGTTAAGATGGCAATCACTTACGACAAGTTGGGGTATGTCCTTACCACCAAAGCTCCCCCTGTCCCAGGTCCCAAAACCAGTGTCGTAGATAGGGAAATCTACAAGACCTGGGAAATAGATTGCGCGAAGGCCAGATGCCTCGTACTTGCCTCGATGGACAATGAACATCAGAGGAGGCACGAGAATATGGACCTAGAGTCCATATTTCTTCATACAAAAGAACTGTATGGAGAGCAGTCTCGTATCGCAAGATACGAAGTGTCGAAGAAGTTGTTTTCGGCAAGGTTGGCCTTCGGATCATCGGTAGCGGAACACGTGCTTAAGATGATTGGCTACATTGAGGAGCTCGCTGACCTTGGGACCACGTTGGAGAACGAACTCTATACTGATTTGATTCTCCAGTCCCTTCCTTCCACTTACGCCCAGTTTATTCTTAACTTCAACATGCAAGGAAAGGAGGTTGAACTTTCCGAGCTTCTGAACATGTTGAGGAGTGCTGAGGGCACCCTACAGAAGGGTAGGAAGACATCCACTTTGTTTGTAGGAGGATCTTCCTCTTCTAGTTCCAGGGCGAAAGCCAAGGGCAAGAAGAAGAAAGCCCCCGCCAAACCAAGAGACGGTGTCGGTAAAGTGGATACGAAGGGAAAAGGTAAAGCAACAAAGATAGCGGGAAAGCTGGTGGGGAAGGAAGAATGCTTCTATTGTCACAAAAGTGGTCACTGGAAACAGGATTGCAAGGCTCGGAAAGCCAGAACACAGGATTTGAAGCGAGTTGCAGCTTCAGCTTCAGGTGTGTATGTTATTGAAAACTGTCTATCAATAAACTCTACATCCTGGTTATTGGATACCGGATCAGTATCTCATATCTGTAATTCTTTGCAGGCGTTGAGAAAGCGTAGAGTTTTGAAGGCAGGTGACATGACCCTCAGAGTTGCAAACGGTGCTAGCATGGATGCTGAGGCCGTGGGGGACTATCACCTGGGATTATCGGATGGACACTTTTTGGTTTTGCGTAGTTGTTATTATGTACCAAATGCAACCTGTAATATCATTTCTGTATCTTTATTATCTAAAGAAGGTTATGAATTTGCATTTGTAAGTAATGTAGTGAACATTCACCTTAATCAAGTTTTGATTGGGTCAGGTACATTGAACAACGGTATATACGTATTAAACCAGCCACAGATTTTCAATGTCCAGAATACACAAAAGAAAGTCTCCAGAAATCGATAAAACTTTCTTATGGCATTGTAGACTGGGTCACATCAATGAGAGAAGGTTGACTAAGTTACATGCAGAAGGATATTTGGATTCGTTCGAATATCAATCGTATGCAACTTGTCAATCCTGTCTCAAGGGAAAGATGACAAAGACTCCGTTCACTGGACACGGAGTAAGAGCGAGCGAGCTCTTGGGACTCGTACACAGCGACGTGTGCGGTCCAATGTCTACACATGCGTGAAGCGGTTATTCTTACTTCATTACTTTTACGGATGATTTCTCAAGGTTCGGACATGTCTTCTTAATGAAGCATAAATCCGAAGCTTTTGATAAGTTCCAGAAATATAAGAATGAAGTAGAAAAACAAACAGGCAAAAGTATCAAGGCACTGAGATCTGATCGAGGTGGTGAATACTTGAGTGCCGAGTTCCTGGGTTACTTAAAAGAAAATGGAATTCTCTCTCAGCTTACTCCTCCATACACTCCGCAACATAACGGTGTATCGGAGAGACGGAACCGAACCCTATTGGATATGGTACGGTCCATGATGAGTAACGCTGAGTTACCGCGATCGTTCTGGGGATATGCGCTAGAATCAGCTGCATACTTTTTGAACCGAGTTCCAACTAAGACTGTGCCTACCACACCATATGAGTTATGGAGTGGGAAGAAACCCTATCTTCAATACCTGAAGATTTGGGGATGTCCAGCTTATGTCAAAAAGCAGCATACGGACAAGCTCAAGGCACGCTCAGTACTGTGCAAGTTTGTGGGATACCCAAAGAACTCCAGGGGGTATCTTTTCTATTACGCAGAGGAACAAAAAGTCCTTGTTTCTCGTAATGCCCATTTTCTGGAACATCAGTTCTTAGAAAAAGAAATAAGTGGGAGCGCAATAGAACTGGAAGAAATTCCAGAACCACAAGCTATTACTGAAAGCTTAGTAGAACCAGAGGGTTCGAAAGATCAGGACATTCCCACGCCACTCCGCAGGAGTAGTAGGCAGTCTCATCCGCCCGAGAGATACTACGGTTTTCTCATTGACGGGGATAGAGAGGATTGCATCATAGATTTTGATGAGCCTACTAGCTTCCAGCAAGCCATTCAGAGCGTCGACTCGGTAAAATGGCTGGATGCAATGCGGACCGAAATGGAGTCCATGTACACCAACAAAGTATGGATGTTGGACATTGCTCCAGATGGGGTAAAACCCGTAGGATGCAAGTGGATCTTCAAAAGAAAGATTGGTGTAGATGGACAGGTTGAGACCTATAAAGCTAGACTGGTTGCAAAGGGTTTTCGTCAGCGACCTGGTTTGGACTATGACGAAACATTTTCTCCAGTAGCTATGCTGAAATCCATTCGGATCCTTCTTGCCATTGCTACCTTCCACGATTATGAGATTTAGCAGATGAACGTAAAGACAGCTTTTCTAAATGGACATTTAGAGGAATGTGTCTATATGGATCAGCCAGAGGGTTTCATTCAGAGTGGGAGCAGCGGAAAGGTGTGCAAGTTGCTTAAGTCCATTTATGGACTAAAGCAGGCATCGCGGAGTTGGAACATCTGTTTTGATGAGACGGTCAAGGAATTTGGCTTTATCAAAAATCCAGATGAACCATGCATCTATTGTAGATTTGTAGCGAGAACGGTAGTATTCCTCGTTTTATACGTGGATGACATTCTCTTAATAGGATATGACATTCCTATGCTACAATCTGTCAAGGGGTTCTTGTCACACAGCTTCTCCATGAAAGACCTGGGTGATGCCTCATACATTCTGGGTATCCGGATCTACCGTGACAGATCCAAGGAGATATTAGGACTTTCGCAGTCCAGGTACATCGACACCATACTGAAGAGATTCAGTATGGAAGATTCCAAGCGCGGTAATCTACCGGCTTGTCACGGGATCACCCTCTCCAAAGAGATGTCTCCCAAGACTGATTTGGAGAGGGATCGCATGTCTATTATACCCTACGCTTCTGCGGTAGGCTCTATAATGTATGCGATGTTGTGTACCAGACCGGATGTGGCTTATGCACTGAGTGTGGTAAGCAGGTATCAGTCAAACCCTGGGGAGAAACATTGGATAGCAGTAAAGAACGTTCTCAAGTACCTGAGAAGGACTAAGGAGATGTTCTTGGTGTATGGCGGAAAAGACCTCCAGATTGAGGCCTTTGCTGACTCCAGCTTCCAGAGTGACAAGGATGATTCCAAGTCTATGTCGGGTTTTGTCTTTACCCTCAATGGAGGGGCGGTGATCAGTCAAAAATATTGCATCTTTTAACCAACAATTTCCCGATCATTTGCACTCATTTAGAAGTGTTCGGTATTCATATTTCACATATTAGCAAATCAGTCGTTAAATATCAGATTGCATGTGTTAGACTCTAAAACCGGCACTTTAAGGGAAATTGACCGCATTTCATAGCATCGCATCATCTCTGTATTTGCGCAACACTTGTCTCGAGATTTGTGCAGGAAATTGCAGGAGCAAAGCCAAAAGAGCTGATCAAAAATACGCCAACTCAATGATTTCAGATCTGGTAGCAATTCAAAAGGTAATATAAAATTCAATATATCAAAAAAGGGCCCATATGTCAGTACCAGAGAAGCCCAAAAGTTTCAAGCCCTGAAGCCTTCAAAAGAGCCGCGGAACCGCGGCGGGAGCCGGCTTGCGCCGCGGTTCCGCGGCGCTTCTGCCACGTCAGCATTGCAATTTTTAGGCATAATTCCTTTCTCAAGGCCTACACCTCATTTTGACACGTCAAATTCCAGAATTCTCCAGAGTCTTCTGCCAGATCAGCAAAGATCATTAAGCAAAGCTAATCCTAATTAAGCTCCTAACTAACCTCTTCTAGAAGCTCCCTCCTAACTAATCACATCTAGAAGCTTCTCCTCTAACTAACTTTTGGAGGGAAATTCAAATTTCCTCAACAAACTTTTGGAGGGAAACTTAGAATTTGAAATCCTAGATCTAGGGTTTGGATATCTATAAATAGGAACCTAGATCTAAGGGTGGAAACGCTTTTAATCAATCATTAGTTCATTAGTTCTTCATTAGTTCATTACTCTTTCCCTCTTACATCATCTTCTTCCACAAGTCTAGTGACAAGGCTTGTGCGAAACCCTAACCCTAATTCCACTCCAAATTCAAGATCTTGAGTACCAATCAAGCAAGAAGCCCTTCAATCTTTTAGGAGCCGAGCCGATCTTCAATCGGGCAAGTGATCCAAGCCGATCCGCGACCCACGGAGACGAGCGAAGCCAAATCGACGATCGAGTTCTTCCTCTTGTAGTTCTTGAGCGAATGTAATGAAATTGTTGATATAAATAAAAGGTGAAATTCTTTAATCTTGCTTTCTTTTAAATTCTTGCATCATGATTCGATCTCAATTTATGATTGTAGTTCTTGTTGTGATGTTTGAGTAAAACTCCGCTCGTTAAGGAGTCGAGACGATCAATAGAATGATGATGTAACAAATCTTTAAACGATTCTTGAGTCCTACGAGTTTTGTAAACCCTAGCAAGTTCAAGAATCGATGACCTAGTTTCGTAGCGATGCTTTCTTGATTGTGATCGCTCGAAATTAGGGATCTAGGATCGTTTCTTGAATTTACTAGAGGCTAGAATGTGAATGATATCGACGAAAGAACAAGGGATAAGATGAAACCCTAGTTTCATAAGAAATCCCTAATTCTCGATCGATCATCATCGATCTAGTATCAATTCATCGAAGGATAAGAATACGTCATTGTAAGATTGCATCACATCTATAGATCCGATCGATTCCTACGAGCCTCATTTCGATTCTTGATATTTGGTTTGGAAAAATCATCAAACTATCAATTCTTGATTCTATCTTTTTCTTGTTATTAGATCTATATTTTCTAATTCTTGAACTTCAAATATAAATCATGAATTGTTTGTTTTCTTTTCTTTAAAGTTTCAATTCATCTAATTCGAAAGACGAACGATTACACTTTCCCTGTGGACGATCCGCACTCACTAACAATCTACATCCGACACCGTAGTTGATTGCGGTCAAATAATTTTTGGTTGTGATTTCTATTCTATTTTCATACGACACATCCGGAAATCGATTCAATCAAATGGCACCGTTGCCGGGGATAGTGCGCTAATTGTTCGTATTTTGAAATTTGAGTTGAAAATTTTATTCCATCTAAATTTTGTGATCAAAATTCGCGCAAACCCTAATATGTGGTTGCGATTTGATTGCGAGGAAATCTGGAACTTGTGGAGCTTTGGAAATTTTTTTCTGCAAACTCCAGAGAGCTTTGTAAGTGAACAGGAGCTTGTACACAAAAATTAGTGCAGTGATCCCATTAGAAGACCGCGGTTCCGCGGCATTTGGGAGCTATTGCGGAGGATCCGCCGCAGTTTAAGTTGATCACTGCTTCAAATTTTCAGGTATACTTACATACTTTCTTATCTTCTCCCTCATCTGCCCCAAATAACAATTTCTTGCAGGTTTCTTTGCAAATAATCGCAGCGCGCAAAATAGCAAAATAAATTGTGCGTGTTTTTGATTTTTGGTTGTTTGCATATTAATACGGAAATTAAGGGGCACGACCAAATCCAGATTAGGTGGGGAGTTCATTACCCTTCCTAAGCCCCGAAAATCGCAAAACTTGCATCCACATTACCCTCATTAATTAAAAGAAATCTAGAGATGACTCTAAGGACCGTCGCGCTCAATTAGGACAAGAGAAGGCCGTGGGTAATTCATTGCTTATCCGCGTTTTCTTGTGGTGCCTAAGGCGAGTGTGTCTAAGGCTAGTGGTTTTTAATTAGGCCCACTACTTACTTAGTGGAGTACCTTCCCACTTACCTGGCACTTATCCGGCTACAGGGGGACAAAGAGGCAGTGGAGGATTCTATCCTGCGACTTGTCTTTTGGCAGTTAGGAGCGGTCTAGAGCCGGACCTAGGTGACCACTAGATTCTAGGGTTTTTGTGTGTTGCATTTGTTGTGTTGCATCATTTTTTCAAAAATCCGTATCAATTTTCAAAACAAACACCGCATTCATATCATTTCCCCTAATTATAAATTTACGCTGCCACTTGTACTAACCCTTTTTAGTGCAAGATAGGCTGGACAACGGGATTCTAGTGCCCGTTAAGTCCGCGTTTCCTTGATCGACCCTAAAGTCGGTATTTCTACATTTACCCTTTCTTTACCCACCACCACACCCACATCGATGGATCCGATGCCATCGAACTTCTTTACCACTACCATGCCGCCGTTCGTTGGTGCGCAGAATCCACCTCGCATCTCTCTCCAAGAGAGGTGCTATCCTACACGAGGTCCCCTTTCGACTTGTCTTTCCATTCCACCAGCCAACGGGGAAAATTTTCAAATAAAACCCCAATACATCAACGTTCTACCAAAATTCCACGGTCTCGAGTCTGAAGACGCATACGTGTTTATCACGAAATTTGAAAATGTATGCGCAATGATGGGTACTTCACAGCTTTCTGTGGATGCTTTCCGTCTACGTCTTCTCCCATTCACCTTGTGCGATTTAGCCGAGAAGTGGCTATATAACACTACCGCACATTCCATTTCAAATTGGGATGAATTCGTCAAAGCATTCCTAAAGAAATTTTACCCACATCAAAAGACAGCTCTAGTCCGTAGCAAAATCTATCAATTCACCCAGCTTCCAAATGAAACATTTTCAAAATGTCTTGAACGTTTCAAGGATCTATTAGTCCAATGTCCACATCACGGCATCCCGAGATGGGAACTGTGCCGAATCATTTATGAGGGCATTACTCCTTACACAAGACAGACCCTTGAATCCATGTGTCAAGGCAACTTCATGACTAAAGATGATGGGGAATCCTGGAATTTTCTAGAAGATTTCGCTGAAAAATCTTTACAGTGGGAGGGTGTGAGTCAATCGTCTAGGGATAGCAATGATATTTCCATAGGAATTAGAGCTGAAATTTCAGCTTTACACAAGAAATTTGACGCTATGGAAAACAAATTTTTAGCTGCCGCCCTAAGTCAAATGTCACTCTCCAAAACTGTATGTGGCTGCTGTTCTGATCCGTCTCACTTGACGGAAGAATGTCCGTTTCAAGGTCATGAGCATACCAATGCCGCATTTCAAAGACCTAGAAATGATCCATCTTCCTCCACATATGATCAGGGTTGGAGGAATCACCCGAACTTTGCTTGGAACCAATCACAATCTCAAAACACGGTTCCAACCCAAAACAATTTCCAAAGGGTCCCTCCACCACAACAGCAGCCACCACTTCAATTGAGTCAGCACCCCTTCCAAGCACATAACTTTCAAAATCCGGTCAACACTTTTGCACCATCTAGTCCTTTGCAATTGACCGGTACAGATAATACCTCTGCACTAGCACACACCTTGGATACTTTCATGAAACAATCCATCCAAGGGACGGCAAGTTTCCAATCGTCCATCGAGAATGTAATGAAGATCATTGTCTCTCAAAATGAGAATATCAAATCGATAGAAGAACAAATTGCACAACTAAAAGCCGAAATGAGTGCAAGAGAGAAAGGAAAACTTCCAGCTCAGCCTTTACCCAATCCTGGCTATTCACATCATGTGGATGCAATCACGTTGAGATCTGGAAGAGTGCTTGACAATCATGTTGGGGAAGAGTTTGGTGATACTGATAAATCAATCAATAGAACCCCGGCTGAGACCTTTCCTCACACACACACTTCTAGTTCTGATCCTTGTTCTTCTACCCCACCACCTTCTTCCGAGCCTATTCTTCGTTTCCCAAAAGGCTCTCCACTTCAGCCCACCTCTTTTACTCCTCCACGGACGATCCCCACTTCTATTCTGGGATCGGGTCCACAAACACTTCCTTCTCCTATGATGGACCCAGCGCTTATTGCTAAAGCACCTTATCCTAATCGGTTAAGGGCTAACACACCAAGTCCACATATGGCGAAGATTATGAACATGTTTAAGGAAGTTAACATCAACATCCCTCTCCTAGATGCTATTCAACAAGTTCCGTCCTATGCAAAAACCCTTAAGAACTTGTGCACTAGGAAGAGGAAGACTCAAGTGCCTAAAAAAATCTTCATGTCAAGTACTGTAGACACGGCTTTTCCCCAACAATTACCACGGAAACGTAAGGACCCTGGTTGTCCTACTATTTCCATTTCTATTGGGGAGAAACACATCAACCGTGCGTTACTTGACCTTGGCGCTAGTGTTAACTTGCTTCCTTACTCGGTATACGAGCAACTAGGTATCGGAGTGTTAAAGCCTTCGAGCATAACTCTCCAGATGGCTGACCGATCAATCACTAAACCCAGGGGTGAACTGGAGGATGTGTTAATAAAAATCGGAGAATTTATATTCCCGGTAGATTTTATTGTAATTGATACACAGCCTGTAGCGAACCCACGGAATCAAATTCCGGTGATTTTAGGTCGCCCCTTTTTGGTCACTTCCAATGCAATAATCAACTGTCGTAATGGTTCTATGACCCTATCTTTCGGGAATAGGTCAATTGAGCTGAACATTTACAAGTTGGGAAGTGTACCCTCCGAACCTACTACTCAGGTCTGTTCTGTCGACTTAATGGATGTCGACAGCAGCGAATTTGATGATCCTCTTGATACTGATCTTGACTCTTTTCATACGTTATTGTTTGACCCAACTATGTATCATACACATACGGACTCTTCCACCGAGATGTCCGGGTCAACAACCAACACAGATTATGAACTGCTTTTAGAGTCTAAAGATCACCCCGCACTTTGTGATGACATTATTCATCGGGGTATAAATGGAACTTTCGAGGAGATCTTCGCTGATGAACTCGCATTTTTAAATGACACGGGTGTTGAGATGAATTATGTCCCAATCAATGAAATTGAACCTCCACCCCTTCTTCTGAACTGTAATAAGAATGCGAGCAATCCATCACATTCACTGCATCGTCTCTCCAATACGAGACGCTCACACAATCTCTTCCACCACTTAACCTTTCCCCACTTCTTCTTCCACCAACCAGAGCACTGCATTGATAAAATTTTTGAATGGTTGGTGTTAACATTCGGTCTTTGCAAAGCTTGGCATCGACCACTGATTTTTGACCCCCTCATATGATTTTCAAAGATTAACATTGCATAACTCAAGTTTGGGGGGGTTATGTTTTTCTGGCTCTTGAAAAGAAAATTTTTACAAAATGATGAGCCAAAAATAAGTTTTGGGAGGTTCTTTACTTAAATATTTTGCCCCCACTAATAAATTCCTCCCAAGCTTACAGGTTTTTCGAGATTTAGCAGATGGCAACAGTGAGGACACTGTTGAAAACAAGTTTGGGGGAGGTTTGTGCTTACTTTCGCATCATTTGCATCATACTTTGCATAAGCACAAAACAATTTTAAAAAAAACTATAAAAATTTAAAAAATTTCAAAACCAATAAAAAATTTAAAAATTTCCAAGTATAAAAATAATTTTAATATTTACACTTTTTGTACATAAATAAGATAATGAAAGTTTAGATAGTGAAAAATTACATCCATGAGATTAGAAAAATTTAAGAAAACCAAGAAAATTAGAAGATTTCTTATACGAACTAGTAATAAGTAGTTATGAGCCGTTGTCCCAAGGGTTAGTAAGATGAAGGACGTCACTAATCTGAGGATAAAAATAAGTCTGAAAAATAGTTTCTATTCTGAAAGCCAAACATTTTGAACGTTACTACCCAGCTATTCTCACTTACACACGTCTTGAAGCCTGAGATAGTAGAGGATACCTTGAAATGCTCTTGTCATAAAGCCGATGTATGAAGGAAATAAAAAGAAAAAACAAGTGAATAAAAACAAAATATATATAGTGGTGAGAAAAATGAACACTGGTTTTGTTATCACCGAGGGCAATAAAAAAATATATAGCGAGGGTGCCTTTTCACCTAGTGCCCTAAGGCCAACTGGTCTGGGAGTCACTGCTGTGCCTGAGGTGGTGCAAGACGAGGAAAATACACCAAATAAGCAAGCACATGAGTAATCGGTCGGTTAGTATCTCAAGAAGTATTAACGGTCGCATGAAAGTGTGTGAGCAAATTCATATAAATATTCATTAATTAAAAAGTACTGAGGCTGATGGGCAAGAGTATGATAGCTTGAATTGAATTCTCCGGGTGTAGGGATGTCCTTTACACACACGCAGGGTTATATGATCGATGTTTGGAAGAAAGATAGGAATAAAAAATAAGACGATGTTTTATTGAGGGAGGACGTGATTTCTAACATCTTTTCATGACCATTAAGATAGGGCTCATGACAACCGAAAAGCTAGCTTAGTTGGAAACCCTAATTTTCAAAGTTTTTCTTTTACAATTCTTGTCTTTAAATGTAATATTCATGATCTTCCTTTTATTATTGGATTTTTTGGGTGCAATCCGCTGAAAACCCTCAGGAGACAACACTCCTCCTACTAGGGACACCTAGAGGTTTAAAGGCTTGTTGCACGTGCTTAGTGCAATCGTGTTGCCTACGAAAGTGTGCTAGTTAGTTTTTCTCCTTCTTTATTTTCTCCTTCTCTTTTTAATAAAACATTCGCTCAAGACGATCGAAATTAAGTTTGGGGGAATTTGATCAGTCGAAAATATTACATCTTTTAACCGGCAATTTCCCTATCATTTGCACTCATTTAGAAGTGTTCGGTATTCATATTTCACATATTAGCAAATCAGTCGTTAAATATCAGATTGCATGTGTTAGACTCTAAAACCGGCACTTTAAGGGAAATTGACCGCATTTCATGGCATCGCATCATCTCTGTATTTGCGCAACACTTGTCTCGAGATTTGTGCAGGAAATTGCAGGAGCAAAGCCAAAAGAGCTGATCAAAAATACGCCAACTCAATGATTTCAGATCTGGTAGCAATTCAAAAGGCAATATAAAATTCAATATATCAAAAAAGGGCCCATATGTCAGTACCAGAGAAGCCCAAAAGTTTCAAGCCCTGAAGCCTTCAAAAGCGCCGCGGAACCGCGGCGGGATCCGGCTTGCGCCGCGGTTCCGCGGCGCTTCTGCCACGTCAGCATTGCAATTTTTAGGCATAATTCCTTTCTCAAGGCCTACACCTCATTTTGACACGTCAAATTCCAGAATTCTCCAGAGTCTTCTGCCAGATCAGCAAAGATCATTAAGCAAAGCTAATCCTAATTAAGCTCCTAACTAACCTCTTCTAGAAGCTCCCTCCTAACTAATCACATCTAGAAGCTTCTCCTCTAACTAACTTTTGGAGGGAAATTCAAATTTCCTCAACAAACTTTTGGAGGGAAACTTAGAATTTGAAATCCTAGATCTAGGGTTTGGATATCTATAAATAGGAACCTAGATCTAAGGGTGGAAACGCTTTTAATCAATCATTAGTTCATTAGTTCTTCATTAGTTCATTACTCTTTCCCTCTTACATCATCTTCTTCCACAAGTCTAGTGACAAGGCTTGTGCGAAACCCTAACCCTAATTCCACTCCAAATTCAAGATCTTGAGTACCAATCAAGCAAGAAGCCCTTCAACTTTTTAGGAGCCGAGCCGATCTTCAATCGGGCAAGTGATCCAAGCCGATCCGCGACCCACGGAGACGAGCGAAGCCAAATCGACGATCGAGTTCTTCCTCTTGTAGTTCTTGAGCGAATGTAATGAAATTGTTGATATAAATAAAAGGTGAAATTCTTTAATCTTGCTTTCTTTTAAATTCTTGCATCATGATTCGATCTCAATTTATGATTGTAGTTCTTGTTGTGATGTTTGAGTAAAACTCCGCTCGTTAAGGAGTCGAGACGATCAATAGAATGATGATGTAACAAATCTTTAAACGATTCTTGAGTCCTACGAGTTTTGTAAACCCTAGCAAGTTCAAGAATCGATGACCTAGTTTCGTAGCGATGCTTTCTTGATTGTGATCACTCGAAATTAGGGATCTACGATCGTTTCTTGAACTTACTAGAGGCTAGAATGTGAATGATATCGACGAAAGAACAAGGGATAAGATGAAACCCTAGTTTCATAAGAAATCCCTAATTCTCGATCGATCATCATCGATCTAGTATCAATTCATCGAAGGATAAGAATACGTCATTGTAAGATGCATCACATCTATAGATCCGATCGATTCCTACGAGCCTCATTTCGATTCTTGATATTTGGTTTGGAAAAATCATCAAACTATCAATTCTTGATTCTATCTTTTTCTTGTTATTAGATCTATATTTTCTAATTCTTGAACTTCAAATATAAATCATGAATTGTTTGTTTTCTTTTCTTTAAAGTTTCAATTCATCTAATTCGAAAGACGAACGATTACACTTTCCCTGTGGACGATCCGCACTCACTAACAATCTACATCCGACACCGTAGTTGATTGCGGTCAAATAATTTTTGGTTGTGATTTCTATTCTATTTTCATACGACACATCCGGAAATCGATTCAATCAGGCAGTGTGTTGGTAGAGCTCCAAACAGGAAACCGTTGCTGACTCGACTATGGAAGCGGAATACATCGCTGCATCTGATGCCGCAAAAGAAGCTGTCTGGATGAGGAAGTTCTTGAGAGAACTTCAGGTGGTTCCGTCCATTGTTGACCCAATACCTCTGTATTGTGACAACAACGGGGCTATAGCTTTAGCGAAGGAACCCAGGTCCCATCAGAAATCCAGACACATCTTGAGGCGGTATCACCTGATCAGGGAGATCATGGATCGCCAGGAGATCGAGGTTCGGAGGGTTGCTTCAGAAGATAACACAGCAGATCCATTCACCAAGGCCTTGCCCCAGACTCAGTTCGAGCGGCTGATCGAGATGATAGGTCTTTGATATGCCAGTACATGGCCTTAGTGCAAATGGGAGATTGTTAGTGTATATGCCCTAGAGGCCATTACTGTATCATACTAGTATGTATATTACTTAATGGAAGCTTGGGATATTCACAGTTGTATATACAATCTTGCTCGAAATGGTAGTATGCTACTTGGTTTGTCTCTGCTTTAATATGTGCATGTGTTTCTTTTAGCATATCGCTGTTATACATATTAGTAGAGCCCTTAGGATCTTTGCTTGATTACCAGCGTTGTGATGGCGCTCACACTCGTGGGAGCTGGGTGATCTATAAGCACATCCTTATACAGGTCCCTAGTCGTTGGACTATCGAGACAGGGCATCGATACTCCGGAGTAGACTAGCGTATGCGCTTCTCATCCCAGCGTGGGAGACGGTCTGTCCCACAGTCGTCAGTACGTCGTACTTGAGATAGTATGCGGGTGCTCGTTAGGTTACGAGTACACTGGACAGGACTCGTCGGGAACTGTTGGTTGGTATTATACCTATCGTCAGTTATCAGTTCCCAGGTGACATGAGTACAGCTTAGTCCGCTGACTTGACACTGTCACTTCGCCTCGAGTGTGTTCCCACTGCACTTTGATTGCTACCCTACCATGGCTCACAGGAGTCGTGCAAACAGGTAGTTTTTGGGTGCAGTCCCGAAGCACTTGGAGGCAGTGACGGTTAGACAGGATTCGTCTCTCCCGGTATTGGGGGTTGACATCGCGCTGTGTCCAGGAGAGCCATTACACGAGTAGTCCCTGGCCAGGGCAAGCGAGATATACTGGTAGGTTTCCAGTGCTATCTCAGGGTGTTCTGGGCTACACTCCGACACGACTTGTACCGCTATTAGGGGACTGACGTTCACCGCCACCTAGGCTCGCCATGCGATGTATCAGACGAACAGACCGGACTGTACGGAGATTGTCACATACAGGCTCAGTAGGAGTTCAGATGGGGTTCACCTCGTCAGTCTTCTTATCGACATCTACCTGGGGACCATTACGTACAGCTAGTGCCGCTTGCGGTCTGTGGTTAAACCCACTGCCAGCGTAGTGTCGAGTCTTTAGAGTCCCACACAGAGAGCTATTCGCCTTTAGGCAAAATAAGTAGAGGTCGCATGGTTTTGCGACAGGGTTCGTTCACATCCGCGCACTTGTGCACGTTTGCTGTCCGGACAGCTTATACTAGCGGGCTTTGGTTTAAGCCGGATCCTAGTATATGATTTGGGATTGGCTTTTTCTCATTGTATTCGTGTTCCTCGGATCACGAATACGGGTGCGTATGCACAGTTGCTTGAGACAGAGGGAGAGGACTTTGATTAGGGTTAATGACTATTGTCATTTTATTAACCCTAATGCTTATGTGTGTATTATTGTTAATTGATATTAGTTTAATAATTGTGCATGGTTATGGTTGTTGACCATTTGACCCATCTTGACTTGTTGACCTTGTTGACACTTTGACCATCATCATTTTATTTGGAAGATGCTCTTTGATCCTTGCAATTTGCATTAAAAATGAAATGATAATGGTCATGTCTTGATTAAGCCATGACAATTATCTCACTAATTTTCTAATTACAATAATTCACATATATGAGAGAATGCTTCATATTATTCTCTCATTCTATTATTCACATTCTCTCTCTTGTTCTTCCTCTCCCTTAAGCTCTCCCCTCTCATGTGTTGAGAAACACTTGAGCTTGAGAAAAACCCTCTCTTGATAATCTTTACTCTCATCTAGGGTTCAAGGATTAGCACTTCTTGCACCCTAGTTACTTCTAGCTTGGAGTTGAAGCCAAAGGTCGAGGCTTTCGGGTGGATCTTTCTTCGACGTGAGAAGACGACCAAGGTGACCTCCTTCCACCACTCCAAGGAGCAAGGAAAGAAGGACATAAAGCCCAAGGTATAACCTTTCTAGCACTTAGCTAGTTTCTAGTTAGCTTTAGCTTGTTTTTATTTAGCAAAGATCCTTCATAGTCTAGTCCATGTTGCCTAAGCTCATAAAAATCCGATTTTTTTTCCGTTTTCCGCCTCCCCATAAGTACCGGGGTGGGCAACGTAGACTTACAGGTATCCCACTGGACTCTAGAACCCGGTTACTTGTGCTCCCCTCCTTGGGTCTATCCTAGTGCCGAAAAGTAAATAATATACAATGGTGACATCATCCTCAGCCCGGAAGTGTCCCAATAAAAGAATATTGCATACAAGTTTTTACATGAATGAAAAAGAAAAAAACACTCATCTCACATAAAAAAAACGGCTATTCAAACACGACGATCCAATATAACATATCCAGCAACACATAACATCACATGTCATCAACGTAAGTAAATATGCCCATCCTAATTGTCGTTGACATATTGCAACGATACCGGCGATATCACATATTACACTTACGGTCACAGAAAAGAAAGTGTAAAACTACAACAGTTGGAATCCGCAAACTCTTTAGACATCGCATGCCTAACCAAATGAATTCCTTAGACATCGCATGCCTAACAATTATAAACCCCGCATTTTAGTCTCATTATAGAAAACTCTTTTCAATATCAAGTCGGGCAATTCAACAAGATTCCCGACAACCTGAACGAATGCTCGTCGCAAACTTTAGTAGACAGCCGCACCCCCGATGCCGTCGACGAAGTGCACTAAGGAGGAACACCGCTGCCGCGAGCACCTGAACGGATGCTTTTGGCTACGGGGTTCTTCTACAGTCACTTGGTCGGGGCTATGGGGCGTGGCTATCTATTAAGTTTACCCGGCGAGTATCCGCGTACGCTACGTGATTGCGACGGACTTTTGATCACATCAAAATTCCGTGGCTACCGATCAAGTGAGACTAGACTGCTAGATTTATAACATTCAAATGTTGTTGATTCCAATTATTATATCATGTTCCAGATAAATAGACAATGTTAAACTTTCCGATCGAATAATCAAACACCCAAGTTTTCCCAATAGCTCAACACTTGAGGGGCGTTTAAAAACATCCATTTCATGCCACAGTACCAACGGTCCAGCCGTAGAAGGGTCAAGCCAACGCCTCACATGTGGCACGCCGTACTGCCCCAAACCCTAAGGTTCAAAAGGCAGTTCAAGACGGTCACATAATCGAGTTAAGGTTTGTTGTCTTCTAGAGGGTCCATCGCGTTACTTGCACGATTTAGACGTTCTTAAACAACGGAAAAATCCAACACTTGGAAATTTTCCGGCAGGGGAAAAAGTGAGTTATTGATATCCGGTCGAACTTTTTAACACTTTCTAAGATTACCCGGAAAAACTTAAACGAAGTTAAATTATCCGATCGAATTAATGAATCCCCAATACAACTCAGAAAACTCAACACTTGAGTATAAATTAAAAATTCCCAGAAGAATGAGTAAACAGATAAGGAGGTTACTGTGCAAAATAGAGAGAATGTTGTGACTGTACGGCCGCAGGAGCATGCTCATGCCGCGGTTCCGCGGCTCTTTGATCGACTTAGAGGCACGTGTTGCACAGTATTTCCTAGAAAACCCTGATGATTTTTCTGAGTATTTTTAATTCACAAAATATCACAATTTCAAAAAATGTACAGAGAAGGGTTTAAATTAGGGTTTCGGGGTTCGATCGGATTTCTAATTTCGTCTACACTTCGCCTAAATCTCTAGCTAAGCTCTGATACCACTGTAGGGTTCCTAGGTACACTAACAAGGTTCTACAAAGCATCTACCATGCCAAAATCAAAGCTTTTATGTGCCGAACAACCCTATGCAAGATCGTATATTAGAGATTAGGCGAAACTAAAAGAAAGCAAACAACTTTAACTACAAGTGAAAGAGATTACAGCCTTTGTAGATCCGGTCCTTCGCTTCTAAAGCTTCGTGTTGACGTCCCTTCGCTGCGATTATCGGAATCCCGGACTCTAGCGATGGTTTCTTCGGAGAAATGAGCGGGCTAGGTCGTTGACTTCGAGGCCGAAGATGATCTACGTCGAGGAGACTCAAACTCAAGCTCCATCTTCACTAGGTCAAAAACTTTGTTAAGAGAACACCCTAAACTAAATGGCAAGTAGTAGAGGATGATGAAATAGGAAATGGGTTTACTTTAGATTTGGATTTCTCACTCTAAATCTTCACTTGAAAATTTTTCTAGCAAGCTTTCTTCTTCTTGAAGAAGAAGAAGAAGAAGAAGAAAAGAATAATAAAGAAAAATGAATTATCTCAAATTAATAATCAAGTGAAGTCTATCATGATGCAACCATAGGTAAGTTAACCAATGTAGAGACTAAACCATAGTTAATTATAATGGTTTGGTTAATGAATATCTTAAACAAGACAAAATGAGTGGACTTTGTCAAACTTGTTACAAGCTTCATGAAGCTTCAAGTCTTGACAAAAGAATCCACCATTTTGAATAATTAAGATAAACAAAAACCTAAATAATAATTAACATGGTGTATGTCACACACCCACCCATGTTTGCATGTATCATCAATCATGATACAAACTAGTGCACAAACATATATCATATATACAACTTGTGCACATCAAGTGAGAAAATCGATCTTAAGTGAACAAATACTAGTTAATGTAAAGTAATATATCAAATATACAATTATACATTAAATCATTAAATCAATACTTGATTTAATGATCCGGTCATATTGCATATAACCGACTAATATCAAGTGTATCAATATATCGAATCAACATTTGATTCGGTAACCCGGCTATATCTCATATAACCGTCCGATGATACAAATCGTGAGAATAGAATTCAGTATCACATAATGGTATTATTCTCGGTCCCGCACATATCTCATATGAGCTCCTATTTCGTTTCGCTTGAGCCAGGAAACCTCTGTGTAGGACTCTAAAGACTCGTCAATACGCCGGCAGTAGGTGGTGATCATATCAATCACCCACAAGCTGCAAGCGGTCTGCTAAACGTAACGGCCACCCGGGTTTTGAGCGATCAGAAGATCAACGAGCAAGCCTGCTCACACTCCTGTGAATCCAACCAGTAACACTTACCGCACAGTCCGGTCTGTTCGTCTGATATGTCACATATCTTGCCTAGGGGTGGTAAACGTCAGACCCCAGTAGCTTGATAAGTCATGCCGATGTAAGGTCCATAACAATCATTAAACTACTGATAACACTTACCAGTAAATCAGTGCAACCCTGGCCAGGGATTTCCAGTTATGGCCAGTCGAGCATAGCGCAACATCAACCCCCAATACCGGGAGAGACGATCCCCTCCTATCGCTCATTGCCTCCATGTGAATCGGGACTGTACCAAAAAACCACCTGTTTGCATGACTCATTAGAGCCGTGGTAGGGTGGAAATCAAAGCACAGTGGGAGACACACAAGACTCTATGACGATCTCGGGTCAACAGACTAAGCTGTACCAGTGTCACCAGAGAACCGCCATTTGACGTGAGGTATAATACCATCTGGGAGTTCTCGGCGAGTCCGTTCAGTGTACCCAGTCTCCACTGAGCACCCGCATACCATCTCTGATGTCAAACACCAATGGATATGGGATCATCCATCGCCCATCACATGGGTCGAGAAGAAATACGCTAGTCTACTCTGGAATATCGATGCCCTGTCTCGATATTCCCACGACTAGGAACATTGAAGGATGTACTCATGGACTACCCAGGCCCCACTAGTATGATCTACACCATAGTCCTACAAGTCGAGTACACATCCTAAAGGCTTTATCAACATGTAACAGAGAGACAGTAAGTATACATGTTAAGATAAAGAGCAACCAAATAGTGTACTATCATGTCGAGCAAGAAAGTCCTACCTATATATGTCCCAGCATCCACTACAATACACATCTCATGTACAGTAATGCCTCTAGGGCATACATATAACTAACAGCGGCAAGTCAAAGGATTGACTGTTTCAAATTCGTTCCCTGTGCTGAGTTAGTTTTCCTCTTTCTGTTTAGATCCCCTGAATCTTGATTTGTTCACTGAGTTTGCTCCATAACCGAAACAGAGTTTGCTCCAAGCCTGCTCACTTGCACAAAAATAATAAAAAATAACAAGATGAATTTTTTTTTTGGTTTTTTCAAATTTTATATTTTCAATTTTTTTTAATTAACCCGAAATTACACAAAGAATTAAACTACCGTCTCCCCGGCAACGGCGCCATTTGATTGTTCGCGTTTTTGTGTTTTCTCAATTTTAAATTACCGCAATCAAAACGGTGTCGCTTGGTAGTTAGCCGGTTGAGTACGAATCGATCCACATGGAGATGTAATCTTTTTTCTTTATGTTTTAACGAGTTAAGTCCAAATATTTTGGATTTTGTGTTAAGAACTACTAACGAGATAAAAGATGATAAAGGACTTGCTAGGGTTAGGATTAGGTTAGTTCAAGTTAGGAATATCTCACCTCTTTCAATGCCCTTTTTAATATCGGTGTTAAGGTAATCGGCAACTACGGGGATTAGCACGACTAGGAAGGAACTTGCAAGTATAAGCTAGGCTTTCCATACTTAATTCCATTCTTTTAGACCTTGTCCTTCCGTTCTTGTCTCTTAGCCCTAACCTCCAATTAATTCAACCACAACCGGTCTAACTAAGGAATCACCGCTATCATGTAGGATAGGGTACCGTAGTGAGCGGATTATGGTTCAATTAAAGGGAGTCCGAATTTTAAGGTGTTGGGAAAAGAAAGGAGTGAGAGAGATTTCCTTCTCTCAAACCTTTCTTCTCCTACCCTTGGAAGTGAGAAATTACTCACCCAGTAACAAGATAAAAATAAAATTCGAGATAAGAAAAATGCAGATTAAATTTTACAACTAGATTAACAAATAATAATTGCATATAATAAAATATGATAAGAAAAATGCGAGAAAAATAAAGGAAATTACTTTTTATTCATAACCTCTCAACGATCTCTACAATTTTTGAATTGATAAAGATAAAATACAGAATTAAAATACTAGATCTAAAAATAAAAAGAGGCATCCTCAAAAGAGGCACACTAATTTGGCTTTAAACTCTCCTATTTATAGATAGGAAAAACCTAGGTTTACATTCTGATCCATACACGAAATTACAGAACTACCCCAAGAGAGCCGAGTAATGCACCGACACTGCCACTGACACGTGCATTGCACGGCCACGGAACCGCGGCAAAAGTGCCTGATTGGCCGTGGTTCTGCGGCCAATTGGTGGAATCGTGGGGACATCTTTTCAGGGCTTCTCCATGTTGCTTATATCTTCTGTTTTATTCACTTGGTTTCTCAGAATCTCTTCAATTTCCTTCCAGATTTCCAACAGTGCAGAATGATGTGGACTTTTGTCTTGAGCCCCGCGTTTGAAGTCTTGGATCTTGTGCTGCCCTTGTGCTTTGCGCATTGAAGTGACCAACGATTTGCCATTTTTTCCCTTGAACTTGTAGGCGGCATCATACGAATAGTTAGCGGAGATCAGTATTCATCTGTTAGTGGTCGTAGTCCCACATTTGTTGTGACTTTTCATGAATTTCACTGTAAAGAGCTGAGAACCTGTAACCTGAAACTATTTAGCAGACATGGATCAAAAGTACCTATTTATATGCAATGTGATTAAGAATGGGCGATATAAAAATGCAAAAATCTGATATGAACAACAGTCACCAAATGTTGTATGCTCTTTCCTTCTCTTTAGTTTTCATATCATCACATAGTAAACCCTAATCTTCTAGTTAGTATCTTGGTTAATCTAGCTTAGCACCTAGAAAAATTTAAATTTGGCATGTTTGATGCTACTAAAACCTCATGGTGGTGCTAGGGTAGGCTTTCATGAAGAACCGCATGCTATCGTTTTCTGAGCCACGATGACCAGTACAAGCCAATGCAATCAACAATCTGTACTACTGCCCTTACCATCGGGTGATAAGCTACCCGATTGAAGACTGCTACGTATTCAAGAATTGGGTCGAAAACCAATACAAGCAAAGCAAGTTCATGTTGTCAGATAGCTGGAAAGTGGATCCGCCATAGAGACACATTCCCAGGAAGGCAGATACGGCAGGGACATCTTGATCACTAGTAGCAGAAACTCCATGCGAGATGGTCTTTCATCAAAAACAAAGAGGATGCTGAAAGACTTGCGAGCGTGTCCAGTAATCAAGTAGAAAAGCCCACTTGAGCCCCAAATTATTGAAAGGATGTTAAAGCCACATCCCATTCCAAAGACTGATGATAAAGTAAAAAGCTCCCAAGTCAATCCATCCAAGAAAAAGAAGAAGAAAACCAAGAATTCCATGCAGCCAGCCGAATATATGGACAGTTGTACGGATTTGCAGAAGCACACCGACACACTAGAAGAATACAACCAGAAGGCATGAACGCCCATAACACTCGAAGAATTTATCCAACATCTCTTTGAAAGTAACGATGTTGAAGAAGAAAATGATTCAGCAGAAGAAATATAAGAATGTGTGGAAAGTTACCAAATGGTCTTTCATTCCTTCGTCTATAATGAAGATGCTCCATCAGCGTCAGAAAGCGACACTGATAAGTAGGGGTGTTCCCCTCCGAAAGACGGCCGAGACTGAACGTCTTGCCTGAGATTCGGGGCAGATGCTATTTGGTTTTATCCGTCTACCTCTCCGAAGATGCCAAGTTGATTTATGGCACCGTGTATCGGAGGTTTGGACGGATGCGGCCGATGTAGCAAACTTCGTCAGATTCCTCTTCGCTTGAGGGGTTTTTGATTGTGGGGACGCTCTTCCCTGCAGGCGCAAGCCCCTGCAGTTAATTACACTACCGCATCGCGGCAGCCACTTTCTCCTTCTCCAGAATTTCACTTCGTGTCGTGTGTGTTTGTTTTGTTTGTAGTTGCCCGTGGATTGTATACGGAGACTGAGTAATGTCGTCGCCCGTAGGACGTGGACTAGTCCAAATCCGTATTTACTTAGATTTGGGTTCGGTGTTTTTTATTTTAAGGATACGTTAGTCGCGTTGCGGCTAAGATCAACTTAAACATTCGTTAAGGATACGTTAGTCCAGTTTGAGACTAAGATCAACTTAACGTGATAATCCATTTAATATCTGGCCATCGGGACTCGTCACCTCTCTAACGTCGTTGAAGGATTACAACGGCAGATGTCAGAGGAGTTCAGAGATGTACTCTTGAACCAAGGTTGATTTGGAGTTTTATAGTCCGTTTGAATGTTTAAGGATACGTTAGCCGTGTTTGGGGGGCTAAGATCAACTTAAACGAGATCGTTTAGATCCGGTAAAAGAGCATTTGGAGGCTCTATTGTTCCAGTTTAGGGATGTAGTGGTCCATAGATGGTTTAGGGACGTTGCGGTCCATGCTCCAGTTTAGGGACGTGGTGGTCCATGTTCCAGTTTAGGGACGTGGTGGTCCGACATTAGTTTAAGGACGTTTCGGTCCGACATTAGTTTAAGGACGTTTCGGTCCAATATGTGGTCGTCGGGACCCGTCACCTCTCTGACGTCGTTGAAGGATTACAACGATAAATGTCAAAGGAGCTCGGAGATGTACCCTCGAACCGGATATAAATTAATTTAAAAGAGCAGTCGTGCTCAGTCAATTTAATTTAAGGACTTATGGCCAAAATTGGGCTAAGTCCAGCTTCAATATTTTTTTGTCTTCGGCCTGTTCGAGGGCTTTACCCCTTTTTAGTAATGCACTGCATTATTCTTGTTTTGATTGGGCTCTGCCCTTTATAAATGATGCAGAGCATCTATTTTGTTTGGGCTCTGCCCTTTTTAAAATGCATAGCATATTTGATTGAGCCTGTTAGGCCTTTTAATTGGGCTCTGTCCCTTTTCTTTATGACGCAGCGCATCTGTTTTAGTTTGGGCTCTGCCCCCTTTTTTTTAAAGTAATGCGTTACATTTTATTAGGCCCGTTAGGCCTTCTTTAATTGGGCTTGGCCCTTTTGTAAGCAATACAGTGCATTTGTTTGGCGCTTTGCGCTAAGTAATGAGCGCAAACTCATATGATGATGACACATGTCATGCTCTGGTGAGCGCAAGCGCAACAGCGCAGTGCGCTGCGCTGTTGCGCTGCTGACACGTGGCGCGCTCTGGTGGGTTGCGCCAATTCCAGAGAGCAAAGCTCTATTTCAAGAGCGCAAGTTGTTTTACAGCTGACACATGGCGCTCTCTCAAGAGCGCAACAGCGCAGTTTGGAAGTGCAAAGCACTAAGAATCTTTTAGATTCAAGAACAGGAGTGCAGAGCACTATTTAATTTCTTGATCTAATTTAGATCAAAGAAAATAATTTTTTTTTTTGTTTCAGGAACCAAAGGTTCATAAAAAAGTGCAAAGCACTATTATTACTTATTTTTCTTTTTATTTAAAAATTATTGATCTTGTTCTTAGATCCATAATCTGTCCATAAGAGAATTTTCTCTTTTTCCTAAAGGTTTTTTACCTTTTGTTGTTCTTGAGGAATTCTTCAAGAGTTCTCTTCTCTTTTTCTTTTAGCAAGATGTTGCTTCCTTTTAATTGAGGCCTAGGGTCCTTTTTATAGTGCCCATAAATTAGTTAAATTTGTTAAAGAGATCTTTCTCTGAGTGATTTGGGGAATTTTCCCCACCGTTGGATCTTTGATCCAAGGGCTTCTGCTTTGCAGAAGAAAATCTTCTTGTTTTAACAAGAACAGAGAAGATTTCTTGGAAATTTAATTCTGTTTGGCGCAGATGCCCCAGCGCGTGACACGTGTCGCGCAGCGCAGAGCGCAGCGCAACTGCGCTAGCGTATCTGCGCTGACACGTGTCGCGCAGCGTAGAGCGCAGCGCAACTGAAGCGTTGCTTCATAAAAATAGAGCTTTGCTCTGATTGGGCGCGCCTTCTTGGGCGCTGCACTGACATATCAGCGCTTGACATGTGGCGCGTTGCGCTCGAGATTTGAAGCGTTGCTTCAAAATTTTGAATTTTGAATTTTAACAGAGCTTTGCTCTGATTGGGCGAAACAAATGCCCCCCCACCGTTGCGCTCACGTGGCGCACACGTGAGTGCAGCGGTGGCAAACTCTTGATCGTTGGATCAAGGGGTGAGCTCAAGGAGCGCAAGCGCCTTATAAATAGGACCTCTGGCCCTTAGAAAAATCTTACCGTTTTAAGATTTTTATTTTCCAGAGCATTGCTCTCACTCAAGAACTTCAGAGCTTTGCTCATTTCTAAAGTCAGAAACTTTAGGTAAAAATTAATTTAAATCAAATTAATTTGACTTAATCTTAACCAAAGAGCTTTGCTCTCACAGATCTTTCGATCCAAAGGGATCCCCATTGGGGTTTCATGAACAGAGCTTTGCTCTCAAAACTTATAGATCTACAGGGATCTTATTCATGGGTTGTAACCCATGAACAGAGCTTTGCTCATAGATCAAGTGTGGAACTTTTAGATCTGCGAAATGAAGAACTTATCATAAGTTTTCATGGGTTTTTTTTAAGGTCCCAAAAATTTTTAAAAGAAAATTTTTAAATATTAAGATCTTCTGATGGATCTTTTCCATTATTATTACAGAGCTATGCTCTTTTTAAGGAATTTTATTCCTTTGAGACCAGAATTTGACAAGTGTCATTCTGTGACAGAGCTTTGCTCTGAAAGAGGAGATTTTCTCCTTGTCTCTAGGGATTCTTCCCCCCCTTTTTTTAAATGGGCATGTTTTCCTGGGGCCAACTGAGAATCTCATCCAATGATGAGATTGTCTTATTAACTGACGTATTGTCATTTAGATTTTGTGGGTCCCTTTTTGGTCTCCTACTCACTGCACTGTGGTGCGGTGTAATTAATTAATTTTAATTTGACTAATGCATTTTCTCTTCTTTTTTTTTAGACGCCAAACGTTGGAATTACAATACTAACGACTAAATTGTTCTTTTTTTTGCAGCGATCATGTCTCTAGACACTTCATTCCTGTTCGTCCGCTCGGAGGGGGGATTTCCTGAGGCACCCTTGGACCGTGAAGTCCTGACCATGATTAGAGAATATGACCCGGAGTACAAGAAACTCCACCTTTAGTGTTTTGGTATAACCAGATTATTATGGGCCGACGGAGCTTCACCTGCGCGGTACCGTCAGAACCCATCACGGCAATTCACTACGCTACCCCACCTTCAGTGCAGTATGCTATGGAGATGATAGACTGGACCGCGAACAGCTTTCTTCATCCGGCTATGGATGCGGTTCCGGTTGAGCGTCCTATGGTCTTGGATATTCTAGGACGCCGTATTTGTCAGGGAGAAGCACGACCCTGGGGGCAATCATATAACCTTGGTTTGATTCCCCGTCACCCGATTGGCTATCTGCCGTGGGCCCGGTACATCCTGTCGACGAAGAAGTCGCAGTTGATAAGACTAGGACTGTACATCGCGGTCTACATCTCTCTCTTCCAATATCCTACGCTCCCCACCTGGTGGTTCAAGGCTTTCTTGGAGCAATGGAATATTCCCATCCACACTTTCCTTGCCATGGATCGGGAAGTGTCCATCTCTTTGGAGGAATTCGCGGAGCTATCCGGCCTACCGGTCATGGGAGAACATTACGAGGAGCTGCTCCCGGCAGATGTGTACGTCTTTGGTGCTAGGCCAGTGGTCAGGGGGGTCACGCCGGAGAATGCCGTTCAACATCAATTCCCGAGCTTGATTAAGGTGTTGAACATCTATGAATCTCTCTTTATCGAACGCGGGAGTCGCGGAGTTAATTTTGAGGATTTCATTGCTCAGTTTTTTCATCCAAACGTCCTCTCGGCAGAAGCTACCAAGTTTGCCACCCTTGAGGACCCTTTCGGTTTAGGTTTGGATAACCTGCCAGCCAGAGATATAGACCAAAAGGACTTCTTTCTTCCTAACTCCCCAACTACGTCCTTTGCAGAAATTGCGGCTCCCGGAATGGATGAGGAGGCCTTTTTCTTAGGATTTCTCGGACTGTGGCTGAGTTGGTTCGCGATCCCAATGCACTCTCATCGCATGCGGCCTTCTGTCTTTTACCCAGCCCACCGAATGGTCATCGGGGTAAAGGTGGCTGTGGGGATCGCTGGCCTGGCGCACCTATATCATGGCCTCAGCCGAGCAGCGGATGCCAACGAGCCCGGGGTACTGCACGTGGTCTTCCCGATGCACTACTTTGCATCGTGGCTCGAGCTACACACGGCGGGTGTCTTCGGTATGCATAAAAGGCCTTCATTCTTTGACAAGTGCGGTTTTCCTCGCATTTTACAGCTGATTGGCTCATCAATCGTGACCCCTTCACCACGGGACGCCAGGGGTTTACTGCTTCGCCCTCACACCGTTGGAGTCGGGATGTCCTTTATTGATAAGGTATTAACCATTGGGAAAGCGTCCACCACTGCGGTGCGACCATTACAGGACTCCTTCAAGGATGGAGCTTCAGTGTTAACGGCCCGGGAGATCCTCCATTTGTATTCTATTAGACCGGGTTTCCTAGTCTTCAGGCAGGGCGGTGCAGCAGTCTTTATGAGATATAACCCGCATCGTTTTGCCTAACAACTGGGTTACGATCAAGGAGTACCCTTGGAAGCTTTCTTACTGGAACCTGCTGTCAATGAAGAAGGGATGGAGAACGCGTTACATCACTTCATGCGCCTGAACACGGGTTCTCGTTTTTTTATCAGCACGCCGGCCTGCGCTCCACGACTCCTTAATGTATATAAAGAGTGGTACAATCATGCGACGGGGGCTGTTATAAAGGAAGAGAGGCGAGTGTTGATCGACCGTAAAGAAGTACCCCCCGGCACCAACCGTAACGCTCCCTTAGTGCCAAGGATCCCGGTGGCTCCTCCTCTAAAAGATGCCGGGGGCAGACCATCACGTGCACAAGGTCCTCCACGTGAGCTGCCGCTCCCTGATATCACAGATGCATCTCCCGCACCCAGCGCTCCAGTGGAGACAGTGGTTGTACCCTCACCGGAGTCTGGCGTAGGTGCGGACATCGGGACCCGTCGTCCCAAAGTGGCTGCTAAGCGGAAGTCGATCCCCCGTGAGCCTAGGGTCGGAGGGCAAAAGAAAAAGAAGTCGCTCTTCGCTGCGGACGTCGTGTTCGGTCAGGAACTCCATGCTCCTTATGCCGAGGGTCTGCTCGAATATGGGACTAACGCAGGATTAGTGATGCCGCCGCCGGACGATACAGACTTGGAGGCTGCTCTCAAAGCTTCAGCATGGTTGGCGAGGCGTGACGCGTGGTTAGCTAAGCTTGCGCAGTCAGGTAACTACTAATCGCCTTTCTTTATTGCAATATGTATTCTCCATTGCCTTTGACTAACGCTTTTCTTTCCTTTCTTTTAACAGGCATCACTGATGAAGAAGCCATTGCCGCTTCTCTGAAGACTTTCCAGGAGGAGGAACGTCTCAGAGCGTCTATGGGCCTTAGTAAGTTTTAATCCATCAAGTTTCCATCTTCCTCGTGTTATGGTCGATCTAACCTTTCTCTTTTTATTGCAGAAACCTCAATGCCGTTCCCACCAAGCGACGCAGATGTTTTACCAGCTGTCGATGTTCCCGCTTCCTCTGGGCCACCGCAGGAGGTTCGTCTTGAAGAGCCGATGAAGGATGCCTTAAAGGCTTTTGAGGCATCCCTGAACGAGGATGACGACGCCTTGAAGGAGGCGTCACTAAGGTCCATCGCGACAGCCCGGGAAGAGAGGAAGCGGCAAAGGCGTGAGGTGAAGGCGCGCCGGGCTGCCTTGGCTGCGGGAGCGGGCCCCAGCACCGTCCCTCGCGCTGATACTCCATCCGAAGAGGCCCCTGTCGCCCTATCCACTGCCCGCAGAGAGGTGGCGCGCGCAGTTCGGAGCGCAAACGGTAAATCCGCTTCAGGTAATATTTCTCTTAGAGTTTTTATTATAAGGGTTTTTAATGTCATTAGTCCTTATATCCCTCATCTTGCAGGGCCGAGTCCGATCGAGGGGGAGGCGGAAACCGTTGATCCCAAAGAAGTAGAGGAGGCGGTACCTGCCGAACTCGAGCCGACGGTGGGCAATGTCACTGTGGCTTTAGAGCCTGAAGTGGAGGTCGAGGGGCCTACCGCCGAGAAGGTCATTGATGCCGAACGTGAAGTGGTGGCAGATGATATGATCATTATAACCGAACCGAGGCTGGTGGTGGACGAGGCGCTTGAGGCCGGCGACCTCGTGGTGATAGTGGATGAGCCGATGGAGACGGCGGAGCTCGAAGAAGTTGCGGGCGAGATGGGTACGACTCTTGGGGAAGAGTCAGCCGCTTCCTTCCAAGAATCCGGCAACGCTCCAATTATTGCGCTCCCTGCTTGCGATCTCCTGCCGTCTCCTGGTCACGCTAGCACGACGACGGTCCCCATCGAGTCGGGTGATGAGGCTACGGGCGGTGGCCTTATGTCGATAGAGGAGGGAGTCGCTTCTGTTTCGGCCGGGAGCTCCTCAAGTAAACCTTAGGTTACTGTCTTTCTTATTTTACAATCCTTTCTGACAAGTTCACTTTTCTTATAACGCAGGTGCAGCCAGCGCCGATGCCCCACTGCTTGAAGGAGCGCCTTCAACGACTGCCTTGGCGGTGGTTACCTCCCAACCCTCTCTCATACCGTCTAAGATGTTGGAAGGTATGGGTTTGCAACTTATTAGTCTTATCTTTCAGATGTATAGTGCATGTACTAAAGTTGTGCTGTTGTGTCTTTTCAGGAGTACTTTTTGATCATGTATATCAGATGTTGCTCCCACACTTTTCTTTCCCATCCGAGCTCGCTTCTTCGTCTGGTGGCGTTGGTGAGTATGATTTCCGTTGACATCCTTCTTCTTTTTTTTATTGATGGAATTACCTCTAACATCTTTTTCTCATCTCAACTGCAGTGCTACAGATTGAAGGAGGGGATAAGAGATCAGCTGCGTTGCCGACTCTTCCGGCTCTGCCACCTGCCTCAGCTGGTACAGCGACTATCACATTGATAAAGTCTTCCTTTTTTATTTTCAGAACTGTTATCTGATCACATCCTGTTTCTCTTCAGCCGTCGTTCCGGTCTCGGCGCCCTTTGAATCTCGCATCATAATGCCAGCAGGTCCTTACCTGAGACGTCCATCTTCGAAAGGCGCCGCAAACAGCTTACGTATGCTGAGTGATTATATTGAGGAGCTTGACGTCGAGACCCCTACCCCTGCTGCGGATTTTGCTATAGCGGTTAACCCGATGCTGGTGATACTCGTGAACTTTCACGACGAGGGTATCATCGCATCTTGGGTTAACCATTGCAGGGAGATCGAGGCCCGCCTGCATCGGTTGGAGTCACTGCGTCCCGCTCCCGAGGCCTTGGCTGCCAGTAATCAAAGAACAGCGTGGATCGAGCAGAGTGCTCCTTACTTCCATCACCTCGAACAAGAAGTCATTTCAAGACGTAAGGAGCGAGGTGAGACTTCGAGCAGGTCTGCCCAACTGCATGCTCGGGTGGAGGCCAACGCCGCACGGCTGAAGGTTGTCTTTGAGGGCCTTCTGCAATGTCTTTCTGAAGGGTTATCATTGAGGCAACACCTTGATGTTGTCGAGCGAGCTGCACCCAGCCAGGAAGCAGCCCAGAAGGCGACGGAGGAGCAACTTTCATCTTTCTTGCAGCAGCGAGCCCGGGTGGAAGCGGAGGTGGCCGCGGCAGCCGCTCAGGAGGAGGCGCTGAAGGAAGTGCGAGAGCAACTTGTGGATTTACTAAAGACACTTCCTCCTCAGTAGCTATCCCCCTTTATATCGTTTGTAATTGTAGATAAAAGAATGCATATATATACTTTTTCATTCCTTGACATAATGTATCCTGTACCCAATCAAGTTTATGAATAAAAGATACACTCCCCTTTTTTTTTGTAATGTGTCATTTTCTCCGTCTTTTCTTTCTTTCATTACCAGCATGACATCTTTAATGCAGCTTATTGGCAGATAACTTCATTTCTCCCAGAGATAACGATGGCCTAGACTGCAGGTTCAGATCTGCCGCCTAGGACTTTTCAACTCTATGAGCCGTGAGGGTTTCATAGAGACTTTTCTCCCTACGGGTCGAGAGGATCTCGTAGGTGGTTTTGTTTTTTTTTCCTCTCTCCTTAGGAGTCGTGAGGAGTCCTAAGTGTAGTTTTCTCTTATAAGTCGTAAGGATCCTACAAGAGAATTTTTCCCTCTTACGAGTCGAGAGGACCCGTAAGCGGTTGTTTCCCTCCTTATCGAAACTCGACTTTGGAGAGTGAGACCCGTGTATAGTATGCAAGAGACCATTTTAGATCGACTTGTAGGGTCCCATCGTTCAGGAAGCAAGTTTTCCCACCTCTGCTGCCTGAGGCTTCATCTTGCAAATTAAGAAGCAAGTCCAATTTGTTGAAGAAATCCCCTTTTCTGAATGATTTGGCGGAATTTCCCCCACCGTCGGATCTTTGATCCAAGGGCTTCTGTTTTACAGAAGAAAATCTTCTTGTTTAACAAGAACAGAAAAGATTTCTTCAGAACCTTAATTTTGTTTAGCGCAAATGCTCCAGGGTATCGCACAGCGCACAGTGCAGCGCAACTGCGCCAACACGTGTCACGCAGCGCGCGGCGCATACGCCGCTGAAGCGTTGCTTCCTTTAATTTTGCTTGAAATAGAGCTTTGCTCTGATTGGGTGCGCTGCTTTGGGCGTTGCGCTGATGCATCTGCGTCAGACACGTAGCGTATTGCGCAGCGCAAATAATCTGAAGCGTCGCTTTATTAATTTTTAAGTCAGAGCACGGGGAAGACGAAGCGTTGCTTCATCTCCCGCCTCGGAATTTGAACAGAAGTTCGCTCCGATTAGGGTAAACTGCCGTGACAACTCTTGGAAGTCGAAGAGGCACTTGATGCCTATAAATAGGACCTTTCGTCCCCCCCAGATATTTATCATCTTTCAGATTTCTATTTTCGAAGACCTCAGAGCTTTGTTCTTGCCTTCAAGAACTCCGGTGCCTTGCTCCTCCTTTTTTTTTTCAAAGTTTTTAGGAAAACTTTAGGTAAAATCGATTCTTAGATTAATCTTAACCAGCAGAGCTTTCATCCAGGGGACTTTATCCTTAAATATAGTTTTGCTCTCTAGGAATTTAGTCCTCTATGTATATTATTGCTTTTCTATTGCTGATCTTCCTGTAATATTTCCTCCAGGCATAATGGCGGCGGTGCATCTATACAGTTTGCACGAGTTTATTACCTACGACGATATCCGTGCTCAGGGTCGTCAACAAAACCAGGAGTTTACAGACGCTGAATGTGCAGAAGTCATGGGTCGTCTGAACGCAAGCGGTGGTTGGCTGTTGCCTCGTCGTTCGGCCCTTTTGAAAGTCGTGTTGGGAGCCATATGGAGAGCACTTCCGGGTCTTCATGAGGCCTTACCGCTCAACGCGCTGGATGATGCCGAAGACAAGGTGCATTCAGTGTACCTGACAGGGCTGATTTCAAAGAAACGACGGAACGACCTTATTGACATCCTACACCAAGTCTTCCAGCAGACGATGATAGTTGCTGCTTATCAAAGGCCAGGAGGGCTCGCCGATGATCTCGATACAGAGGAGCGAGAAAGACTGCGCATAAGAATAATTAGAAAGGCCAGAAGAACTCTGGATGGCCTTACTTTTGATTTCATCAATCCGTGCCCCGGATCTGAGGTTATACTGTTGTAATAATTCATTATTCTTGTGCTTGTAAAAGAAATTTTTTTTTTAGCAGTATGAATGGAAACCCTTCCCTTTTCTATTTCAGCTTGTCTTATTTCTCGTCCTGAGTCTTCTGCCCATGCATAAATGAATGCGTCACGCACGCCGGATCAAATGTAGACCGGATATTCTTTCTTTCATCTTCTTTTTTTTTTTATTGTCAGCAGGCTGTCTTAATAACCATGGTTGATGGATGTCTAAAACGAGTATTACGACTTCCTTAGGAAATAGCGATGGCTTAGGCCGCAGGTTTTGGTCTGCTGCCTAAGATTTTTCAACTCTATGAGCCGTGAGAGTCTCATAGAGGCTTTTCTCCCTACGGATCGAGAGGATCTCATAGGCGGATTTTCTCCTTAGGAATCGTGAGGATTCCTAAGTGTGGTTTTCTCTTATAAGTCGTAAGGATCCTATAAGAGAATTTTCCCTCTTACGAGTCGAGAGGATTCGTAAGCGGTTGTTTCCCTCCTCGTCGAAATTCGACTTCGGAGAGTGAGACCCGTGAATAGTATGCAAGAGACCAGTTTGGATTGACTTGCAGGGCCCCATTGCTCAAAAAGCAAGCTTTTCAATCCTTGCTGTCTGAGACTTCTTCTTACAAATTGAGACGAATCGGGAATTTGCTCGCGGAGAAGGTAATGGCTCTGCGAGTTGACATGAGTCAAGAGGCTCTCGTCACGGAGTGTTTGTATCCGTGAGTTGAGGAGTTTGCTAGGGATTATTTGTTTCCCAAGCGCCAAGGATTATTTGTTTCCTTAGGGTTTGAAACAAGTCGAGAATTCCCATGGGGGCACTGGTGGCTCTGCGGGTCGACGCGGATCAGGAGGCTCTCGTCAAGGAGTGTTTGTATCCGTGAGTCGAGGAGTTTGCTAGGGATTATTTGTTTCCCAAGCGCCAAAGATTATTTGTTTCCTTGGGGTTTGAAATGAGTCGAGAATTCCCACGGGGGCACTGGTGGCTCTGCGGGTCGACGCGGATCAGGAGGCTCTCGTCAAAGAGTGTTTGTATCCGTGAGTCGAGGAGTTTGCTAAGGATTATTTTTTTCCCAAGTGCCAAGGATTATTTGTTTCCTTGGGGTTTGAAACGAGTCGAGAATTCCCACGGGGGCACTGGTGGCTCTGCGGGTCGACGCGGATCAGGAGGCTCTCGTCAAGGAGTGTTTGTATCCGTGAGTCGAGGAGTTTGCTAGGGATTATTTGTTTCCTAAGCGCCAAGGATTATTTGTTTCCTTGGGGTTTGAAACGAGTCGAGAATTCCCACGGGGGCACTGGTGGCTCTGCGGGTCGACGCGGATCAGGAGGCTCTCGTCAAGGAGTGTTTGTATCCGTGAGTCGAGGAGTTTGCTAAGAATTATTTGTTTCCCAAGCGCCAAGGATTATTTGTTTCCTTGGGGTTTGAAACGAGTCGAGGATTTCCACAGAGGCGCTGGTGGCTCTGCGGATCGACGCGGATCAGAAGGCTCTCGTCAAGGAGTTTTTGTATCCGTGAGTCGAGGAATTTGTTGGGAGGGTATGGTTCCCTCTTTGTTTATGCCCTTGGATTGTATACAGGGATCGATGTGATCTTAACTGTAGGGCAAAAAGTTTCATTCTTTCATTTTTTTTTCTTTTCGCGATGTTCTATCATTTCAGCTTTTATATCGCGAAGGTCGCGATTGCCCAATCATTTCGGCTATTTTTCGCGGTGCCCAATCATTTCGGCTGTTTATTTTATTTTTACTCGCTGCTTTTTATTGCGAGTTGCCTAATCATTTCGGCTATTTCGCATGCATACATTTTACTTGCTGCTTTTTATTGCAAGTTGCGCTATCATTTCGGCTATTTCGAATGCATGTGCGGCCTACTGGCTTTTCGCCGTAAACCTGAACTTGGACACCGATTTTGGCATCAGCACCGCTACAACTGGGATATTGCCAGGAGCGAATCATCATTTGCTTCTATTGTTGTCGAACAAAGGAGGCTTAGCGACCAGGGTTAAGGTCCTGTCGACTAAGGCTTTTGACTTCATGAGCCGTAAGGGTCTCGCAAAGGTATTTCTCCGTACAAGTCGTGAGGATCTTGTAGGCGTATTTTCTCCTTAGGAATCGTGAGGGTTCCTAAGTGTTTTGTTCCTCTGTATGTCGTAAGGATCCTACAGGAGGGTTTTCTCCTTGTAAGTCGAGAGGATTTACAAGGGTTGTTTACCGTGTGGACATATTCCTAGTCTCAGATGAGACTTGGTTAGGGAAATGTTTATTCGCGCCCGTGGATTGTATACAAGGGTCAGTATTGAGCCACTTGTAGGGCAATATCGGAAGTTGTGGGGGTTGCTTAAGCACAGGTTTAGGTCTCTGTAACTTAAGACTTTCAAATCTTACGAGCCGTGAGGGTCCCATAAGAGCGTTCTCCTTACGAGTCGTGAGGATCTCGCAAGTGTATTTTCTCCTTAGGGATCTTGGGGATTCCTAAGTGTGTTGTTCCCTTGTGAATCGTAAGGATCTCACGCGGGTGGTTTCTCCTTATAGGGTCGAGAGGACCCTACAAGTGTTTCTTAACGAGGTTGCGCCCTTTCGGGTTTTCACAAACACTCGCCGGTAGTCCTGCTGTTTTTACTCACGGAGCCCTCTCGGGTTTTCATCCGTGCCCGTTTTGCTTATGGACATACCATTTTTTTTATATTCTTTTTATTATATTTTTTTTTTTTTCTCTTTTTTTTTAACGAGGTCGCGCCCTTTCGGGTTTTCACGAACACTCGCCGGTAGCCCTGCTGTTTTTACTCACGGAGCCCTTTCGGGTTTTCATCCGTGCCCTTTTGCTTATGGACATACCGTTTTTTTTTATTTTATTTTTATATGTTTTTTTATATCTCGTCAGCCTAAAAGATGCTGCGGTAGTAGTTTAAAGACGTTTCGGTCTGCTATTAGTTTAAGGACATTTCGGTCCGCTATTAGTTTAAGGACATTTCGGTCCGACATTGAGAGGTTGGCTACTGCTTATCAAACTTGAGCTTAGGAAGATAGCGAGCGGACATGGTCGTCGTCATCTATCATTGACCCAGGCTGTGGCTCATTAAGCGTAGTATTTCTTTAGGAAGCGACCGTTTATTGGTCTGAAAGGCCTTTCACCGTGCATGTCCATGAGTAGATAGGCCCCACCCTGGTAAACTTTATCTATGATGTACGGGCCTTCATAGTTCGGCTCGAATTTTCCCCGCTTGGCGCGATTGGGGATCATAGGCCTTTTGACCACTAGCACGAGTTCGCCTTGGTGGAATGTCCTTGGTCGGGTCAATCTTTCGTATGAGTGCATCATCTTTGCTTTATAAGCTTCCAGATTTTGTTGCGCTATGAGCCTAGTTTCATCAAGGGCGTCAAGCTCTTCAAGCCGAAGGTGAGCATTTTCTTCGTCCGTTAGCTCGTGGTGAACTGCCACTCGTAGAGAGGGTAACTCTATCTCGAGAGGGAGTACTGCTTCCGTACCGAACACCAACACGTATGGCGTTGTGTTTGTGGCTGTCTTGAACATGGTTCGATACGCCCAAAGAGCTTCTTGCAGTCTCTCATGCCAGTCTTTCTTATTTCGGGACACTGTTTTCTTTATAATTTTCGTCAAGGTCTTGTTGAAGGCCTCGGCGAGACCGTTAGCTCGTGGATTATAGACTGAGGAATATCTCCAGTCTATGTTATGCTGCTGTGCGAAGCGACTGATCTTGTGGCTTCTGTAAGCTGGCCCATTATCAGAGATGATCCTTCTCGGGGTTCCGAACCGGTATATGACATGCGTTTTGAAGAAATGGAGGATATTCTCCGTCTTCACTTCCCTCAACGGTACCGCTTCCACCCATTTAGAGAAGTAATCAGTCGTCGCCAAGATGAAACGATGTCCCCTGGACGATGCCGGTTCGATGGGGCCGACTATGTCAGTTCCCCATATTTCGAACGGCCAGCTAGCCACTGTTGGATGCAGTGGATTAGGATGTTGATGGATGAAGTCCCCATGAATTTGGCATGAGTGGCACTGCTTCGCATATTCGAGACAGTCTTGAATCATTGTGGGCCAGTAGTAGCCCATCCGTTTTATCTTCAACTTCATTTTTGGGCCCGCTTGATGAGAACCACAGAGTCCGTCGTGAACTTCCTGAACGACCCTTTTTGCTTCGTCAGGTCCCAAGCATCTCAACCACAGAGAATCAAACGATCTCTTGTACAGAGTATCGTTGGCGAAGGCGAAAGACAGGGCTCGTTTCATGAGCTGATGTCTTGTGGACGCTTCTTCAGGCATTCGGTGGGACTTGAAGTAATCTATGAAGACTTCCCTCCAATCTTCGGCCTTTTCCGGCCCTTTTATTTGTAAGGTCGCTTGCTCAGTCACTCCCTTCTCTTCGGGTGATCTCAGAGGTATTTCTGCGGGGGCGAGCACCCGACGACTTTGCATCATGATTCTAACCTCATCGAGGTTCTCGTCAGCCAGTTCTTTAGCAAGCTTAGCTAACGCGTCCGCTTTGCTATTTTCTGCGCGTGGTATACTTTCCAAAGTATAGGAGGGAATTTGGGTCAGCAGTTGCTGCACCTTTTCCCCGTATTTTACCAATTCCGGTTTGCATGTTTGGTAATCGCCGTTTACTTGACTAACGACCAGTTGAGAATCTCCGTATATGAGGAGGTTTTCAATTCCCATGTCAATGGCGATCTCGAGGCTGCTATCAAAGCTTCATATTCAGCTTCATTATTCATTCTCGGTTCTGTTAAGGAGAAAGCGAAGCGCATTATTCTTCTTTGTGGGGTCACGAAAATAAGGCCTACTCCCGATTTGATCATTGGCGTACTTTGTTTGTGCTTTTTCATGGAAGATGCTCCATCGAAATAAAGCTCCCAATGGGTATCATCACTGTCAGCTGCGTCAAACGCATGTTTGTCTGGCAAATCGCACTTTAGGGGAGAATCGGCAGGTATCAGGTGCTCAGCAAGGAAGTCGGCGATGGCCTGGCCTTTCACTGCCTTGAGAGGTCGGTACGTTATCGAGAACTCCATTAAGAGCAGGGCCCATTTAGCGAGTCGTCCCGTCAATATGGCCTTTGACATTAGGTATTTAAGAGGGTCCACCTTCGAAATGAGGCGGACCTCATGCGCCAACGCATAGCGCCTGAGCTTTGTTATCGCGAAGATCAACGCTAAGCAGTGTTTTTCAATGGGGGAGTAGTTGCTTTCTGCCCCCAGTAGAACTCGACTTAAGTAGTAGAGTGCTCTTTCTTTCCCTTGATCGTTCTCTTGTGCCCATAATGCGCCTAAAGAACCTTCGAGGGCGGCTGTATAAAGAATGAGAGGCTTTCCCTTAACCGGAGCGGCCAACACTGGAGGGTTTTGCAGGTACTGTTTGATTTCGTCTAGTGCGCTTTGGCACTTTTGATCCCAGACGAACGGGGTTCCCTTCTTCATCAGGTGGCTGTAAGGACGGCACTTTCCTGAGAGGTTGGCTATAAATCGCCGTATGTACGCGAGCTTCCCTTGGAGAGACCGCAGCTGTTTGAGAGTTCTCGGCGGAGGCATTTCCATGATTGCCTTGATCTTGGACGGATCTATTTCGATACCCCGGTGTCGAACAATGAATCCCAGGAATTTTCCTGAGGAAACTCCGAATGCACACTTGAGCGGATTCATCTTCAAGTTGTATTGCCGAAGACGTTGAAATACGGTCTTCAGATGCTCGAGATGTTCCTCATATGATTTGCTTTTAACAACGAGGTCGTCGATATAGCATTCGACGATTTCGTGTATAAGGTCATCGAAGATCTTCGTCATGGCCCTTTGGTAGGTGGCACCGGCGTTCTTTAAACCGAAGGGCATCACCTTGTAACAGAATATTCCCAAAGGAGTCCGGAAAGCCGTATGTTTCTGGTCTTCTGGATGCATTTTTATTTGATTATATCCTGATGAGCCGTCCATGAATGAGAAAATCCCATGCGTGGACGTATTGTCTATCATCAGTTCGGTGACTGGTACTGGGAAATCATCCTTCGGGCAGGCTTTGTTAAGATCCCGAAAGTCCACGCATATGCGCACCGTCCCATTTTTCTTCATCACTGGGACGATATTAGCAATCCATTCAGGGTATTGAACCTCCTGGATAAAGCCGGAGTCTATCAGCTTTTTGACTTCAGCGTTGATGCTCATCTCGAGCTCGAGCCGCATTCTTCTCGGCGCTTGTTTGATTGGCTTGACACCCGAGGATATCGCCAGTCTATGTACATCAATTTATGGATCTAGTCCCGGCATCTCGGAATAGTTCCATGCGAAGCAATCTTTATGCTGTACAAGGACGTCTTTTAACGCAGCCACCCTCTCTTCAGACAGCAGCTCGCTGACGAATGTCGGTCGCGGATTGTTTATCGTCCCCAACTCAATTTTCTTGAGGTTATCTGCAGTGGTATGTATTCCATCCTCCAGTTCTTTCGGAGCTGGGGGAAATTCTGAGATCACCTCATCATTGCTGTTTTCGAGGCACCAGGGAAGGCTGTCCATGTTCTCGGATTCTTCTTGTAGTATTGTTATCATGTGACAGGTACGAATTCGCTTCCAATCCCAATGTGGAACTGGTTTTTCTTTCGTGGCCTTAGGCTCGTGCTTTTGTGGTGGTGCTACCCTCCAGTTGTTGGACAGAGCGAATTTACCAAGCTGATATTGATCTTCGACCCAATTCTTGAAGGTGAAGCAATCTTCAAGAGGATGACCTACTCCTCGATGGTAAGAGCAATAGTCCGGGTGTGAGGCTTCGCCTGCTTGTTCAGGGTGTTTAGACTCCGGCAGCGCGAGCATCTGAAGTTTTAGAGCAAGCTCAAATATCCTCCTTGTCTTATCCCGAGGAAAAGAGTATGCTCGACTCATTTTCTTCATGAGGGATAGATCAATAACGCTCGACTCCCGTTTGCGTGGCTTCTTAGCCCTGCTTTGTTGTTGTTGAGTGCCTTTTTGGCCTTTCGACTTATTTCTGCTTTTGAGCTGAGCCTTCTTTATAACAGGTTGACAAGGAGCGGCATTTTCATCCTTTACAGCCTGTTGGAGAAGGCGTTGCGTCTTGGCTTTCTCGTAGATGGCCGTCTCACGGTTGTGATCATCTCGGACTTTTTGACCAGCTTTCTTTATAAGTCTGTCCATTTGTTCCTCGAAAGACGGACTGGGCTCTTTTACATCTGGAACCTTCACTGGCTTAGGATTAGCGTCCTCCCATTGAGCATCCGCTTCTTCATCAAGGTCATACACGACGTAGCAGCCGGGTAGTAACTCTCGTTTCTTTGACCGGATGTATCCAAGCCCTCTCGTTTCCATTCTCCCATTAGGCAGTTTGCGTTGAGTCCCGGGAACATTCCAGACCCTGTCATAGAATTTGGCCTCTCTAACGGTCTGTTTGAAGGATATCCCCTGGCGTTTCAGCAGCTTCTTCAAACCCTCTGTATAATATCTGGGAAGACGGATAGGCTGAAGCCTGTCGAGCGCAGGATCTGCGCCATACCAGATTTCTTTTTTCACCTTGGTTTCTTCAGAGCGGTAAAACAGAATTGCTTTCTCGTTTTCTCGCATGGGAGGGATGTAGAATGTCCGCAGCTCTTCTACACTGTAGATATTAAGTGCGTCCAGTTCTTTATGATGTTTAGGCGGCACCATGGCGACTTGCAGACTTTGCTCTTCGTCAGCGGAAGCTTGTATTGAAGGTCGAGCAGAGAATACGATATGGACCTCATCCTCCGAGTCACTACCAAAGACCAATGTAGGAGTGGACGGTCCTGGCTTGTTATGTTGGGGCGGACCCGAATAAACGATATCCTCTTCCTCCTCGGTATCACTGCCGAAGACAGGGATGGTGGCGTTAGTTTTATTTTCCGGCTTGTGACACTTCTCCGTGTCTTCGAAATCCGGCAAGAAGTATTTGGCATCTTCGTATTTGCGGACCTCGTTCACAGAGAACGGGTTCAGTTCTCCCGTCACGGTATACTCGAAACCATCCTTAAAATACTTCATACACTGATGTTGTGTAGAAGGGATGATGTTGTACTCGTGTAACCATGGTCGGCCGAGCAAAGCGTTGTAGCATGTCTTGGCGTCTATGACGTGGAACTTAATGTCCGTGACGAGTAGCCCGAAGCGTAGCGTCAGTATCACAGATCCAAGAGTCTTTGACGATTGGGAGTCGAACCCGGAGATGGTGATCTTGTCCCGAGCAAGATGCTGAACGCTCATGCAGATTTCCTTCAACACCCGCACGTTGAGTAGGTTAACAGAAGAACCGTTATCGATCAGGATTTTGCCTATCCTTATATCATGGCAGTATCCCGAGACACAGAGAGGGCGATTGTGTTCGCACGTCCCAATTAGAAGGTCTTCATCACCAAAAGTAACACCAGCCGTGTGTACTTCCTCTAATTCATCCTTCATCTTTTCCTCGGCCAGGCATGCTTGGAATTGTTCCGGATCTTGGAGCGCCTTAATCAACGAATCTCTCGCCTCTTTTGATAGCAAAAGGGCGTCAAGAATGCTGAGCTGTGAGGGCAGCTTCCTCAGATGCGCCAAAACGTTGTAGTCTACTTTATTTCTCTTCGGCGGGTTCTTGGCGTTTAACTCTTCCGCCGCTTGGTCATCTAAGATGATATCTTCAGAGACCTTTTCTTTCCCTTTATCTTTTCTGTTCAAGGGTCCAAGGTTCTTTTCAGGCAGCGTCCGATTCCGCAGCCGGATATTTTCGCAGACCTTCGGTTCTTCTTCTTTTCCTGAAGCGGACTCTTTAAAGAGAGGGGCAAGTTCTAGTTCTTCATCAGAATCACTCCTAAATGTAGGCACTTGTGATCCACCGGTGTTAACCATGCGACAATCGCCAGCAGTTCTTTTAAGCCCTTCGGTCGTATTTCCCTGCTCCCGACGAGTTTTACGTTTTTCCCGCTTAAAGCGTTGTCGATGAGCAACGTATCCTTGCCACCATCTATCGAAAGCTTTTCACTCTTGAGTGGGGTGCGAAATCCTCTGATGATATAAGCAATACGAGGGGTGCGTTTCCACTTCACCGGCGATGTTTCCTTCAGAGGATGGTAGCTTCATGCCCATTGATATGGCTTTAGCGAACTTTTTCCTCATCCTGAGTTGGCTTTTGTCGGTAGCGGAGGCGTTTTGCTCCAGCGGGATTGTCTCAGCTCCTTCATCAAGTCGCTGGCGCTTGGCCCTTTCAAATATAGCCGCCTCGTGCTCCCGATCAGCTTTACTTTTCAACCGAGCTTCATTAAGGAGTGCGTTAATTACGTCATCTGAAGGCCCCAGAACTTTTGGTTCAGGATCTGCCCCCAGCTTTTCGGTGCAAGGAATCTCCTCATCATTCATGATCGAATGGGAAATCATATGACAGTTCGCCACATATTTCTCGGATTCATCTGATGAACTTTCTCCCTCATCCTCTTCTTGAAAGACATGGCTGAGGAACTCTTGGAATGTAATGGGGGTTCGTGCCCTCTGAATGTATTCCTCCAGCGCGTCAATTTGCTTCTGTAAGTCCGTGCGCTTGTCGCCAGGCTTCACGGGCTTCTTAGATTTCTTCTTCTTCTTTTTCGAAGATTTTGACGGCTGGTTATGAGTGTTTGGGCCACTTCCACCAATCTTTTGAATCGGACGAGGTTTTAGCATTTCCCTCCATAATTTGTGGCTCCAATGGGTTCTTCCACTTGACCGCTGGACATGTCTGAAGATCGTTTAGCATTCTCTTTGTCTTGGCTGATAATACGACCTCCCAAGGAGCTTCTTCGATGACGGAGCATGTTGCCCCTGACGTATTCGTCCCCTTAGAGGTGTGGGGCTGCGGGGGATTCACCTTCCATTTGTCAGATAACGCGAACTTGCCCTGTCGGTATTGGTTTTCAAGCCAATTCTTGAAAACGTAGCAATCTTCGATCGGGTGGCCTAGTACTCGATGATAAGGACAGTAGTTGGGCTCGTTGACGTCACTTGGTTGTAACGGACGTTTTGGATCCGGCAGATTTATGAGTCTGTTGCGCAACGCCAGCTTGAATAACCTCCTCGTTTTATCGCGGGGGAAGGAATAAGGACGTCCCATCCTATCCTCAAGGGGTATGTACGGGCGCGTATTGTTTGGACGAGCAACCGGCTTCGAGTTGTTCGGTTGTTGTTGAGCATTAGCGACAACGATCGCTTTTCCCTTTCCTTTGTCATTTCGGGAATCCGGCTTTGGGAGAGGGGGTTTATGGCCCATCTGGTCCATCTGCGCTAGTTTGTCAATCAAAGCCTGGAAGGTAGTCGGCTTGAAGAACATCATAAACTGTGAGATGGTTGCTTATGGATCAAGGGTTCCAACAAACATTCCCACCGCAGGGGCTTCTTCTATGCGTTGCTCACACTTCGACCATAGATTACGCCACCGTATAGCGTACTGAACCCATGTCTCGCAGGGTTTTACCCTAGCGTTAATCAGTGCCGTCATCGGGGTACGTTCACTGGCACTTGCAAAGCGTTGGGTAAACAGCAGCTCCATTTCCGCGAAGGTTTTAATAGAATCATTAGGGAGTTCAGAGTAACACTCGAACGCCGTATCTGATAGACTTCCAACGAACTGGCGGAGCAAAAGCTTGTCATCGCCGCCAGTGTTACCGCAAAGCGCCCTGAACTGGGCAACATGCTGATGGGGATTGCCGGTCCCCTTGTCGACATGGAACTTGGGAATTGTGTAACCCGGCGGGTACTTGATTTGGTCATACCATCCTGGATATGGCCGCCCCGTTTTTACGACGTGGCCGGCTGCTTCGGCCGCTTGATGAACCCTTATTTACTGGGCTATGTATTCGTCCAGATCAGTTTTAGAGATTGTATCCTCTTTAGCCGTTGATAGGATGGGCTGAGGATTCGATGTCTCTCCCCTATCGTCTCCAAGGACGATCGGAGGTTCTTCATTCGGGGGATCTTGTTGTATCATCATCCCTATCATGTCCTGGAAGAGGAGGCCCATACACTGTATGTTGGCCGCTTGTTCAGCAGCCTCTTTGTCCTTCTTTTCCAATATTCGGCGAAGGAACTCAGCGTCGGTCTCTTCGTCTCGGCGCTCATCTAAGAACGCTTCAGGGTTTTCTTTTGGCTCTGTAAGTACGGCCATAGCATTCATCATCTCCTGGAGCTTTTGTTGCTGCTCCTGAGCCTTGGTCACTGATCGGGTGAGCGGTCGGTGACCCGTAGAAGTGCGGCTTTCCTCCTTTCCAGAAGCCATATAAACCGTATGAACCGTTATGCCCCCTGACTTGGGGTGTTTAGGTTCACCACTTTTAGACTTTGCCATTGTCACGGGAGCTTTCTCTGGCCTCCTTCTTTTGTGGACCGTTGAAGTGGGCATCTTAGCAATTGTTGCCCCCTGTTGTTTAATGGGGCGGTTTTTGTCTTTTTCCACCTTTGCCTTTTTCTGGTGATGAAAGTGGTCCGGGTCAATCACGGAGTCTTGAACACTACGCCAAAACCTTGTATATTTTTGACGACAGCCGTTGAGGGGGCTGTTCCTGCTTTGTCTCTGGAGCTTTGTCTATAGGCGGAGGAGATCTTTTCAATGTAGCGGTTGGAGAGTTCTTCCGTACCCTTCTCAGCAGATCAAAGCTGTTCCCAGTTGGAACAGCAGCGTTGACTTCCACCACTGGAGCCGGTGGAGTTAGCCCTGAGGGAGAGTTGCCCCCTGCCTTCCTTACTCGTTGCCAATGGCAACGTCGTGCACGACGAGCCATCGGGATTGGTTCGGAATTTGAGATAGTTTCTTTTTGCCCCCTGTTTGAATGTGGGGTGACTGCCAATGTCAGCCTATTGAAGACTGATGTCCTTTGACCAATAGGGGCAGGAGTGGGAATCGTCAATCTGCGAAGACCGATTCTTTGATGGGAGAAACCGCTTTAACGTCTTCCGGGGCAGCGGCCGTTGCCCTCTTTGGGACGGCCACTCTATGGTTCTGATCTAGCCTTGCGAAAACGGAGGCTGTTAGTTTGGTAACGGGCGACCCGTTGACAGGGGCCGTCGTAGCAGTGAGCCGGTCGAAGACCGACTTTTTGCTTACTTCCGGTGCAGGTATTGGTGCAGAGAAGCTTGTAGGTGGGATCATGGTCCCGAAGAACAAGCCGGTGGTGGCTTGGGTCACCTGGTCTACCGGCAGAGCGAGGAAGGAAGCTGCTTGGGATCCATATGCTACACCTCCTGGTGAGGTAGAGCGTCCGTTGCAGTGGAATTTCGAGCAGTTGGTGCAGTTAGAGGCCATTGAATCTTGAATTCTACGCCAAGTAAAAGACCAAATCTTAGTAGCTTGAAATCCGAAGACAACCATTTAACAAACCGCGATTGGTTCGCGAAGACGACACACGGAGTGTGGAGTGGAAAGAGGAAGAGGTCCCACCGGGCATGCCAGAATCTGTTCCCCTCCGAAAGACGGCCGAGACTGAACGTCTTGCCTGAGATTCGGAGCAGATGATATTTGGTTTTATCCGTCTACCTCTCCGAAGATGCCAAGTTGATTTATGGCACCGTGTATCGGAGGTTTGGATGGATGCGACCGATGTAGCAAACTTCGTCAGATTCCCCTTCGCTTGAGGGGTTTTTGATTGTGGGGACGCTCTTCCCTGCAGACGCAAGCCCCTGCAGTTAATTACACTACCGCATCGCGGCAGCCACTTTCTCCTTCTCCAGAATTTCACTTCGTGTCGTGTGTGTTTGTTTTGTCTGTAGTTTCCCGTGGATTGTATACGGAGACTGAGTAATGCCGTCGCCTGTAGGACGTGGACTAGTCCAAATCCGTATTTACTTAGATTTGGGTTCGGTGTTTTTTAGTTTAAGGATACGTTAGTCGCGTTGCGGCTAAGATCAACTTAAACGTTCGTTAAGGATACGTTAGTCCAGTTTGAGACTAAGATCAACTTAACGTGATAATCCATTTAATATCTGGCCATCGGGACTCGTCACCTCTCTAACGTCGTTGAAGGATTACAACGGCAGATGTCAGAGGAGTTCAGAGATGTACCCTTGAACCAAGGTTGATTTGGAGTTTTATAGTCCGTTTGAATGTTTAAGGATACGTTAGCCGTGTTTGGGGGGCTAAGATCAACTTAAACGAGAACGTTTAGATCCGGCAAAAGAGCATTTGGAGGCTCTATTGTTCCAGTTTAGGGACGTAGTGGTCCATAGATGGTTTAGGGACATTGCGGTCTATGCTCCAGTTTAGGGACGTGGTGGTCCATGTTCCAGTTTAGGGACGTGGTGGTCCATATTCCAGTTTAGGGACGTGGTGGTCCGTCATTAGTTTAAGGACGTTTCGGTCCGACATTAGTTTAAGGACGTTTCGGTCCAATATATGATCGTCGGGACCCGTCACCTTTCTGATTTCGTTGAAGGATTACAACGATAAGTGTCAGAGGAGCTCGGAGATGTACCTTCGAACCAGATATAAATTAATTTAAAAGAGCAGTGGTGCTCAGTCAATTTAATTTAAGGACTTATGGCCAAAATTGGGCTAAGTCCAGCTTCAATATTTTTTTGTCTTCGGCCTGTTCTAGGGCTTTACCCCTTTTTAGTAATGCACTGCATTATTCTTGTTTTGATTGGGCTCTGCCCTTTATAAATGATGCAGAGCATCTATTTTGTTTGGGCTCTGCCCTTTTTAAAATGCATAGCATATTTGATTGAGCCTGTTAGGCCTTTTAATTGGGCTCTGTCCCTTTTCTTTATGATGCAGCGCATCTGTTTTAGTTTGGGCTCTGCCCCCTTTTTTTTAAAGTAATGCGTTACATTTTATTAGGCCCGTTAGGCCTTCTTTAATTGGGCTTGGCCCTTTTGTAAGCAATACAGTGCATTTGTTTGGCGCTTTGCGCTAAGTAATGAGCGCAAACTCATATGATGATGACACGTGTCATGCTCTGGTGAGCGCAAGCGCAACAGCGCAGTGCGCTGCGCTGTTGCGCTGCTGACACGTGGCGCGCTCTGGTGGGTTGCGCCGATTCCAGAGAGCAAAGCTCTATTTCAAGAGCGCAAGTTGTTTTACAGCTGACACATGGCGCTCTCTCAAGAGCGCAACAGCGCAGTTTGAAAGTGCAAAGCACTAAGAATCTTTTAGATTCAAGAACAGGAGTGCAGAGCACTATTTAATTTCTTGATCTAATTTAGATCAAAGAAAATAAATTTTTTTTTTGTTTCAGAAACCAAAGGTTCATAAAAAAGTGCAAAGCACTATTATTACTTATTTTTCTTTTTATTTAAAAATTATTGATCTTGTTCTTAGATCCATAATCTATCCATAAGAGAATTTTCTCTTTTTCCTAAAGGTTTTTTACCTTTTGTTGTTCTTGAGGAATTCTTCAAGAGTTCTCTTCTCTTTTTCTTTTAGCAAGATGTTGCTTCCTTTTAATTGAGGCCTAGGGTCCTTTTTATAGTGCACATAAATTAGTTAAATTTGTTAAAGAGATCTTTCTCTGAGTGATTTGGGGAATTTTCCCCACCGTTGGATCTTTGATCCAAGGGCTTCTGCTTTGCAGAAGAAAATGTTCTTGTTTTAACAAGAACAGAGAAGATTTCTTGGAAATTTAATTCTGTTTGGCGCAGATGCCCCAGCACGTGACACGTGTTGCGCAGCGCAACTGCGCTAGCGCATCTGCGCTGACACGTGTCGCGCAGCGCAGAGCGCAGCGCAACTGAAGCGTTGCTTCATAAAAATAGGGCTTTGCTCTGATTGGGCGCGCCTTCTTGGGCGCTGCGCTGACATATCAGCGCTTGACATGTGGCGCGTTGCGCTCGAGATTTGAAGCGTTGCTTCAAAATTTTGAATTTTTAATTTTAACAGAGCTTTGCTCTGATTGGGCGAAACAAGGGGCAGAACCAGCACCAAATGTTCCAAATTTTCCACAAGAAGACCTGATTGATAGGCTGATGAGAGAAGCCATTCAAATAAGCAAAGACGAAAAAAAGCATGAAATGGCCCTATATGAAAAGGGCAAGCAAATACGCCTAAGCAAACAAGCTGCAGAAGGGACGAGTTATGAAACTCCTCGACCGAAACAAAATCTACCTACCAATAAAAAGAATAACGTCACAACCGAGAAGCAGTTTTCTAAGGCCCTATCAATGGGAATGAAGCTGCCTCCTCTTATGTACACTCCAAGAGTACTGTTGTCACCCCCGCTTCCCAGTGTACGGGGAAGGAGACGTGACGAGATACACAATGTATTTACTCAGAAGTAAACACGTTAAGCGTAAATAAGAAATATACACTGAATAACACAAGAATAACAAGAGATATAATAATAACAGCAACTTTTATTAACATTATTTTTTTTACATACAACTGAAAAGAAAAGTACAATGATAGAAAGCGATGCCTAAACAGTGACATATGAACTGAAAAGAAACTAAGTACAAGTAAAAGTCTAGAAGTCTAGATCCTCTATGAACTGCTCCAAATCGTCCTGACTGGGCTCGGTCTCCGGAGAGTCGGGTCCTCCTGACGAACATTCCAAAGAAAGAAGAGAAAGGAATGTCATCAGCGAACTATCGCTCGGTAAGTCCCAAAAGATAAAATGGAATAGACAAGTAAAGAGAGTAGAACTGGTAAATTATCTGTTTGTTATGCTAACGTAGTTGTTTGTAGGTTCGTACAGAATGTATCAGTGTATATGAGAGGAGTCCAACTTGCTCCATGGACTAATGTAACATGTAAGTACAAGGCCCCGTTAAAACCCACGGGACGACGACCCAGGATGTTCATGTAGGTGTCTTTTAGTGACCATCATCGTGTCACTTTTAACACATTCCGTACCAATCTACCCCGTTAAACCCCGTAATGTATATTGTATTGATTGTATTGATTTGTAGTTATCCGGATTGCCGAGACCATGGTATAAGTTGTTCATGTAAACTGATTCAAGATGTAAACGGTAGTCAGGTAGTCAAGTTCAAGATATAGACATGGTTCGATCAAGTCAAGCCATGTTGATATTGTTCTGGTATTCATGTTCAAGTTCAAGTATTCATGTTTGGTATATTGGATTCATGTTGAATTGGAGTTATGATTGGATTCATGTTTGGATTGTATTCATATTAGACCGAGACTCAGATTGAGCCAGACACTTAAACAAATTTAGACCCTGAATTAGATTTTGGTGTTATCGGTAATTTCTGCACATGGACGGCAGGATTTGTGTTTTTTTCGAAGACAATTACCATTGATAACCCCGTTTTAGTTTTCTATCTTAAATAGGCAAGCACCCACTTTCTCCGGCTCCCTGAGGCTCAAGAGAATTGGTCCCGCTTAAACCTATATTTACTAGGGTCCTTAATGTAATTTTATATATCTCGAGGGGTTTTTAATATTTTATATACTTTCAAAATAAATCTCGAGTAATTATTTATGTTCTTTAGGGTTTCCATGAATGTGAATTTTAAAGAGTGAGGTATATTAGTGAATATATACCTAGCTTGAATAGTTCAAGGTATTTTAGTGTAAAGTTTGACTTGTATTGATACTTGATGGTATTTTCATTAAACTTATAATTCTTTTAGTTTGTTTAGAAAATATGGAATTTAATAATATCTTTAAAATATGTGGTTTGATAATATTTATATAATTATTAAAAACAACTTTTTATTATTAAATAGAAATCCTTGTTTTTCTTAAAAATTGTATTAAAATTCCATCGAGATCGTATGCTCCGTGAGGAGGTCTGCATCTCGCTCTACGAGTCCTAAGGATGTGTGATAATCCACACCATCCAATAGCGGGTTTCCCGAAATGGGTTGTAGAGGCACAATTGCAAAGAATTAAGTAACGCAATTTAAAGAAATCCGGGTTTTTAATTGTTTAAGGTATTTTGATGAAAAGTCGTATTTTGCCACAAAAATATTGTTCAAGAGAATTGTTATATGTCAAGATGTGTGTATGTGAGAGGTAGGTCATTACCTCGTGAGGTTTTCTAAAGGTAATATTAAGCAAAACAATAAAAGATGTCATATGTAAAGTTTGTGGTATTTAAACGAAATGAAATTTAAAGTTACATAACATGATATTTTAAGATGAAAATTGTTCTAATTATTTGTTTCATGAATAATAAGCAAGGTATAGTGATATGGATGAGTGATTCTTAAGAAAAATTGTACTTTTAAAGATTATAGAATGGAATGTCGGTAAAACTCCACTTACCGACAAGTTTTGAAAAGAAGAATTTTTATGGTAGAAAGAGAAGAGGGGGGATGTGACTTACACGTTAAAGGAGAGAGGGAAGGTAGAGGATGAGGGTAGTACCCTTTGTGGAGTCGCGGGGTCACCGAAAACGTCTCGAATCCTCGCCGGAATTTGACTTAGGGCTAACTCCACTTCAACTCCACTTGTACTTAGAAAATTTTGATATTTTTGACTAGAATTTTCAGAATGAGGAGGGGCTAGGGTATGGGGTTGTATTTATAGTGTGGAATTAGGGTTTTAGAATTGAAATAATGAATTAAAAAGCATTAAAAATTGGATTAATGGATGAAATTGAAGTCTCTGTTAATATGCAGAGAAAACAAACAGTATGGAGGTAATGGGGGTAGGCCAAAGGTCAAGTGTGCAAGGTTTGGGGACTTTTCCCCACGGGGTGACCATCGGCGCCGGCCTCTTACCCGATCTCGCCAGTCCAATTGTTGGGTTAGGGCTCTGGATTTGTGCCACGTGTGTTGGCTATAGTACCCTCAAGGCAATTATCATAGTCGCAGGCAGGTGATTATGATGATTGAGGGAGGACCTATACCGGTAGAACAGTCTTACTCGAGATGATAGTATGCTATCTGGTTTTTCTTTATCATGTACATGCTTTATGTGGTATTACAGATCACTATTACATGTTGATAGAGCCTATAGGATTTATGCTTGACTACCAGTATTATGATGGCGATCATATGTTGGAGATGGTGCCCTCAGAGTCAATTATTGGATCACAGGCACGTGATTGCAATGATTGAGGGAGGACCTATCCCGGTAGGACAGTCTTACTCGAGATGATAGTATGCTATCTGGTTTACCTTTATCATCGTGTACTGCTTTAGGTGACCTGACATGTCGCTATTACACGTTGATAGAGCCCCTAGGATTCTTGCTTGACCACCAGCAGTATGAGGGCGATCATATAAGTGGGAGCTGGGGTCTATAAGCACATCCTTAAAAGGTCCCTAGTCGTGGGAGTTTCGAGACAGGGCATCGATACTCCAGAGTAGACTAGTGTATACAGTCGAGACCCCGACGAGGGGCGGTGGCCGGTCTCACAAGCCACTGGTGTCAGTTGGTTCACTTAAGATGTATACAGGTGCTCATTGGGTTATGAGTACACCGGACAGGACTCGCCGGGAACATGTTAGTTGGTCTTATACCTGACGTCAGATAGCAGTTCCCTGGTGACATGTGTACAGGTTAGTTCATCGACCTGGGGATCGTCATTTGTCTTGTGTGAGTTCCCACTGTACTTTGATTACTACCCTACCACGCTCAAAGGAGACATGCAAACAGGTTTTAGTTGGGTACAGTCCCGAGCCACATGGAGGCAGTGAGCGGATCTTCAGGGGTTCGTCTCTCCCGGTATTGGGGTGACGTCGCGCTGTGTCTAGGAGAGCCATTACACGAAGCCCTCGGCCGAGGCAGAAGATTTACTGGTAGGTATTCCAGTAGTATCTCAGGGTGTTCTGGGCTACACTCCGACACGACTTGTACCGCTTTTGGGGGTCTGACTTTTACCAACCCCCTAGGCCCGCCATGCGATGCTCATAGACGAACGGACCGGACTGTACGGATATTGTTACTGACAGGCTCAGTAGGGTGTCAGGCTGAGTTCGCTCACAGACGTCCCTTTCGGTCAATAGCTGGTGGCCCGTCACGTATGGCTAATACCTATGACGTGCTAGTGGTTAAATCTACAGCCATAGTATTGGCGAGTCTTTAGAGCCCCCCACATTCAGTTGCTCAAGTTTTCGGGCGAAACACTGTAGAGGCCGTATGGAGATATGGCAGGGTTCGATCAGATACGTGCGGTATTGCACGGATCAGGATTGAACGGATAATACTAGCCGGCTTTGGTTTAAGCCAGATCCTAGTATTGTACAGTGTAGAGTTTGTCTCATTGCATTTGTATTTCGGTCGGAATACAGATGTGGGTGTGTATACACAGTATCGGGGTTTTCCTGTAATTTATTATGGGAACAGTTTTCTGGAGTTGCCAGTTTGCTTTCCGTTTCGGCCATATTTCTTTGTATCCTTCATTGGCCGAAGATTGGTGGAGGAGGGCTTATTTGCATTTGTGCAAATAAGCAATTTATGGAGGGTGGTGATTGCATATTGTTGTATTATGATAGCTCTTCTTTGACCTTGACTTATATCTTCATCATGGCTTGACTTTTGTAGGACATGATTGTTGATGATGATGAAGGGTGAGGTTGGTGAAGTGTTGGTGTTTCTTTGTGATGATTTTCTTCATATGATAACGATTCCTCTCTCTCTTGCATGATTAGTGAGTGGCTCCCATTATTTTTGACCCTCTCCCTCATTCTCTCCACTCCACCAAGCATGACCGGCCTTGGCTTTTGGGGGCTGTCCAAAATTTGATATGTGGGATTTTGTTCTCTTTTGGCTTTGGAAAAATCACACAACACCATCTCCAAAAGCTTATATCATTTCCTCCACCATATGGCAACCTCCACAACCCCAAAATGAGACATGGTTCTACACTACATTCTATAGCAAACCTTGGGCACGTCGGCTCGCCAACTTCGTGCCCGAGTTGCCTCGGTATAGAGGTGGGAGCCCGTAAAAGATGCAGGCGACGTGGTGCCCTTCCGGCGATGAGGTGGAGACTGGACATTCCGCGGGAGATCGGGACGACGGCGAGAAGACCGGAGGACACGGATCGCTCGGTATATCTCTCTTCCCCATCTAGTAGTTAGCTAGTACTAGTTAGTGGTACGATCCGTGTTTTAGTGCGCTGTGGTACCGGTTTGAAAAATTAAAGTTAACCATCGCTTCCGCATTTGGCCTCGGGATGGAGGCCGGGGCGCCGCCGTGCACTTACAGTGGTATCAGAGCCTCGCCATTAACATAGTCTAGTTTTGTCTAATGTGTTTACATTTCCGATCGAACAAATGTTCCAAAACCGTGTTTTTCAAAACAACAGTTTTCTGTCGAAATTTTTTTGTCTCGAAAATTTTTTCAGGTAGTCTCAGAATACTGTGCAGGGAAGTATAAGCCTACTGTAGAAATTTGGTCGCGAGATCTCATTATTCGACCGTGGAACCGCGGTCAAACCCATGCTAGGGCCGTGGTTCCGCCGCTGTTTTGACAGATCGTTGCACCAATTTTTTACAGAGGCCTTCTGGGTTGAAAATAGGGTTTTTGGAATATTAATTTTGGGCCCAGAATTTCTTGATGTGCTACAGTAGTACTTGGGGCCCACTTGTTATAATTTTGATCGATCGGATATTTTAAACACAGTATTTACATTATATCTGCGACCGTGAATGTCACTTGATCGGTAAATCCTGTCTAACTGCTATAGCCCGGTTAGACGGATTTGCGAACGTGACATTCACGTTGATGTTCTGTGATTTTGCTGTGATGTTGCGGATTGGTCGTGGGGGATAGCCTGGATGCAATGGTAGTACAGTTTTGTTGTATTATGTAAATTTGATATTGCGGGGCGAGCGTCCGACATGTGGACTGCCGTCACTGCCAGTTTGTATTATTCTTTTGGGGCACGACCAGGTTGCAGTCGATGTACCCGTTGTATGTATATTTTACTTTCTGTACTAGGATTGCCCCGCGGAGGGGTACACGGATAGCCGGGTTCTAGAGGGCAACGGGCCCGCATCTCATAGCATTGAGACGGAGGGGGCTTCACTCTAGAATTGGCGGGCTATTCGCCGCACTCGTAGGGGGTACAGGTTGACCAAGGAGGGGTGCCCAAGTTACCGGATTCCGTGAAGTGTTGGGTGGTCCATTCACGTTGCTGAAGGGGGCTGCCTCGCTTCAGGTTTTGGCGGGTAACTTGCCGCGCCCGTAGGGGTCTAGGATTTCATTGCACAGGCTATCCACACGACCAGGGGAACGTCGGGTTTCAGTAGTGGCTCTGTGAAACCCGGGGATCCCAGATATCTGTATTGTTCTGTGATGCTGTACATTTCTATGATGTTGCATTTTATCACGCCTTGAGCGAAATATTATGTATTGATATATATATATTAGTAGATGTTGTATATGTTTTGCATCCGCGCTAGTCCAGTCCCCACTCTGTCGTTAGTTAGCTAACCTAACGGGTAATGACGGGACCCAGTGGCGAATGCGGATGGCATATACGTACATCAGTATATTTTCGTTCTTTGTGGTGTGATCAATTGATGGGATTGCGTTGATTCGGATCAATGCAAGTTAAACAAACCTATTCTGATGTTGTTGGAACACTTTTCAAAAAGCTGTTATTGCAAGGACGTTCACTTTTGTTTTGCATCGTGGTATTCAGTTGGAATATCCTGCTCCTCAGTCGACGAGGCAAGGGCCGAGATCCCTTCACCGGGAGTGACCCCTTGGACAAAAAGTTTGCGTCAGGGCAATAACTTCACTATAGCCGATTACTTTTGCTTTGCATCGTGGTATTCAGTTGGAATATCCTGCACCTCATTCTACTGGGAAAGTGCCGAGATCCCTTCACCGGGAGTGACCTCTTTAGCAAAGGTTTTCGTCACTATATTTTTAAAAGCTATCCGTTCCTTCAACGATATCAAGTTCATTACGTTAAAGGTTTTTTCCAGAAACCATTTGTAGCCCTCCGTCGTTTCATATGGGTGGTCAATAGTATTCAAGCTGTGTATGTTGGCCAAAGTCAAGACACAGTGATTGGTAGTTATTGGGGTATTCATATGCAGCATAGATAGATGCGTTGATTTGGGGCAGTCGTACTACTATTTTGGCCAAAGTCAAGGGTATGTATGGGTGTGCTCGAATTAACCTGGAGAATGACGGGTAGAACTTGACATGTGACTTATGATATGTTGGCCAAAGTCAAGGTCATAAGAGCATGGGGTAAAAATCACATCGGGAGTTTCTAAAGAAACTGAAACTTGCGAGATATGCGCATACCTTCTGGAGTGTGATGACGTGAGCGGATTCCGTCACGTTATCATGCGATGATAGTTGGATCCCGATTCCTACTGATGAGTTAGTTTACTCCTCGGGTGACCCCGACTAATTCTTCTTTCAGGTTTGGAGGAGAATTTGAGGTGACAGTGGGAGGTTTCCATATTAGATAAATTGGTAACCATTCTGATCTAGGTTAGAGTGCACGCTGAGTGTTTCTTTTCTCTCTCTCTTCGGCAGCAACCATTGACCCGACCCTAAGACTATGACTCAGTGACCAAAATTAACCGAACCTTCTTAAACATTGGCTTTTGGATTGTCAGAGTTGCAGACCTCATTGCCACTCCTACTTTTACCCTTTTCTCCAGGACACCCCGTATTACTACGAACGTCCACTTCCATTGGACAAAACCATCGTATGGTTATATACGAACTCGAAGGAATTATTCGAGGATGGTTTCCGGTTCTGGAGAAAACGAATAGGACTATTCAGTTGTCTTTTCCTTCTACCTTCTCTCAGGTTGCAAGTACCCCTTAGATTAGGGGATAGTACACCTATTACGCAAATTGGATAGTCTTCTTCCAAACCTTAGGCTGGTGCCGAACGGTGGGGAATGAAGAAAACCAATTAGCATAACGATGGTGTGCAGAAGGTATTAAGTTAAGACAAAGAAAGGGATTAGTAAGAGGGCAAAGTAAATTGCGACTGCTATTCATGACCAAACCAGGTATTTCATTACCACTCCCAAATCATCTTTGTATTTCTCCAGAACACTCCGTATCACTACGAAGATCCACAGTTTATTGGATACTCCATCGTATGGTTATATACGAACTCGAAAGGAACTTGTTCCAGTTCGGGGATGGATTCTGGTTCAGGAGAAATAGGAATAAGGTTTATTCGGTTGTCTTTTATCTTCATCTTCTCTCGCTTTGCGAGTGCTCCTAGGATTAGGATAGTACACTCATTATGCTTATTGGATAGTCTTCCTCCAAACCATAGGCTGGTGCCGAACGGTAGGGAAGGAAGAAAACCATTTGGCCTAAAGGGGTGTGCAGAAGGTAATGACGAAAGACATATAAAGGGATTTGGAGAGGTGGCAAAGAATTATACGGTTACAGTCGTGAATCTGGAAGAGGCATTACTAGGAATACCCGGATACCCCATCGAAACATTTCAATGTTTCAGTTTCACTGTGTACTGTTAAAGGAAAACTGATTTCCCAATTAGACACTTACTCCAGGGTATTTATTTACCAGGTATGATTCTCTCATCTGTATAGTTTTACAGATGTTGAGTGGGAGTAAGTTATTAGGAATTGGGTGATCATCCTCATTATATCGGGATTCGTTGTAATCGGTGATATTTGAGGAAATCACCTGGGTTGTTTGCCAGACGGCAAATATTTGGTTTTGAATATCCGCTGTCATGCACCAATTTCAAATTGATATATCTGTACGTCTATTTTTATAGAGTGAGATATACCTTTCTGAAATTATGTCTGTGACATTTACCTATATCAATGGATGGTTAGGTAAGGAGCATTAAACAACGGTGTAATTCTTCATAACCATAGTACAGTTTTCAACCTACGACACACAGTGGATGAGTTATTAGACTCAAGGGACTTATACAGAGTATTGTATGTTGTCCAAGGTCCATCAGGACAGAGGGGTTGGTCCTCGTACTATATTCGGTGTACTTATGACTTCTCTAGTTTTTAGACAGGTGTTTCGTGGAAACACAGGGTCCGAATTTTGAGAAGTTATAAGTATTTGAATGGAGTAGAGAACCAGGTGTAGCAAGTATCGGGATTCTTCAAAGTGATCGAAGATGTAGATACTTGTGTATGGTATTCAGTTGATAGTAGTGATTAAGAGAACTTGCTTCTCTTTCAGGTTACTCATAATTGGAAGCATTCCTAAGTTGGGTAACGCTGATCGGCCTCCTTCCATTTAGTAGACATGCACTGGAGATAGCTGCATAATTTGAATCTGGTTCATTTAAATCAGTGCCTCTGGTTCTATATTGGATATAGAACAGTTCATATCTTAATGATGTTAACAGGGAGTTGTCCGGCTTATGATTAAAACCAGACACTGGACAACTCAAGGCACGTTTCTGTAATGGCTGTTTGTGGGTTGACCCAGGGTATGACGAGGGTTGACTTTCTACCATCTGGAAGATCAATAGCGATATTGTTCTAGACTCGCCACAGTTTTAATAAAAATGGATTTTTCAGAAAACAGTAGTGGGAGTATGGTAGAACTGGAAGTGATTCCAGAACCACAAACGATTACTGAAGATTTCATAGGAACTTAAAGATTCAATCTGGATTGACATTCCATTGGCCACTCCGCAGATATAGTGGGTAACTTCAGGCACCCGAGAGGTACTCCGGTAGCCTCAAGGACGGTGACAGGGAAGTTCTTGTTTACCCACACTTGCCATTGCTGTTGTTCCAGACTGTGAGACCCGGCGGGAGGATGAGTATAGCGTCGTTCTAAACTAGCTTTAGAAGTGTACGTGTATATGACTCTGCCAGAGGGTTGTCGTAGTCAGTGGGAGCAGCGGAAGCATTGGTGGACAGGTAGCTTATGTCTATTTATAGACTAAAGCGAATATAGCGGAGATAGATCATCAATTTCTGATGTGACAATCATAGGTTTGACTTCATCAGAATAGGAGTTGGATCTGTTGAGAAGGTAGTAGGGTGTGATGTCTTGGTATTTGGATAACATACACAGAATAGGAAAAGAAACTCCTATACTACGATCGGTTATACTTTGGTCGTCACACAGTGGTTTCTCCACATGGGACTTAGACATTATATCAGACATACTGGTTAATATATCTATGGTTTTAGATCTAGATTTGGGTGGTTTCCCAATCAGGGTACTTAGACAGCATTCTAAGAGTATTTAGAATGGACGACTCCTGGCACGGTAGTGTACTTGCAGGTGACAGAGTCACCCTCTCTAAAGGTGTCTTACAGACTAAAGGGGAGAGGGATGTGCATGATTGGCAGATCACTTGCTCAGGAAATTGAGTCAATCATGAGATGTCAAGTACCACACCAGATGTTGCTCTTGCACTAGATGCAATAAGTTGACATTGATCCAATCCTGGAGAAACAATCGGAAGCAGTTCTAGAACATAAGCGAATGTTCTAGGGATATGATAACGACAGTCTCATTCGGGAGACAGTTATCATTCTAGGCTTCTAAGGTGACCTGGACGACAAGGAGGTTGTCAGAGTTATAGTTTTCCTTCTGACGAGGGGCAGTATTTTGGACAGGTGGTCCAAGACAATACTGAGGGAGGCATGGCGCAGGATACTGATTAAGTTCAGTTGACGATACAGTCTAAGAAGTTTGGATTTGGAGTTCATTTATGAGCTAGGTCGCATCAGACATCCAGACACATTCTTGGACAGGTTTTACTCATTTCGGGAGATGGTTTTCTCCGTGAACTTGAGATATAGAGAGACATGAAAAGAAACATCAAGGTGGATCCACTCACTGAGGCTATTCCTCGAACGCAATAGTTTCGCAAACGAGTTTTGTGAGACTGACTAGTAGAGGAGTTGGGTGTTCGGTATCACACGGGCTGTGAGTATGCGACATCGCAATAATTAGCCTTGAGTGCAAGTGGGAGATTGTTGGAGATGGTGCCCTCAGAGTCAATTATTGGATCACAGGCATGTGATTGCAATGATTGAGGGAGGACCTATCCCGGTAGGACAGTCTTACTCGAGATGATAGTATGCTATCTGGTTTACCTTTATCATCGTGTACTGCTTTAGGTGACCTGACATGTCTCTATTACACATTGATAGAGCCCCTAGGATTCTTGCTTGACCACCAGCAGTATGAGGGCGATCATATAAGTGGGAGCTGGGGTCTATAAGCACATCCTTAAAAGGTCCCTAGTCGTGGGAGTTTCGAGACAGGGCATCGATACTCCAGAGTAGACTAGTGTATACAGTCGAGACCCCGACGAGGGGCGGTGGCCGGTCTCACAAGCCACTGGTGTCAGTTGGTTCACCTAAGATGTATACAGGTGCTCATTGGGTTATGAGTACACCGGACAGGACTCGCCGGGAACATGCTAGTTGGTTTTATACCTGACGTCAGATAGCAGTTCCCTGGTGACATGTGTACAGGTTAGTTCATCGACCTGGGGATCTTCATTTGTCTCGTGTGAGTTCCCACTGTACTTTGATTACTACCCTACCACGCTCAAAGGAGACGTGCAAACAGGTTTTAGTTGGGTACAGTCCCGAGCCACATGGAGGCAGTGAGCGGATCTTCACGGGTTCGTCTCTCCCGGTATTGGGGGTGAGGTCGCGCTGTGTCTAGGATAGCCATTACACGAAGCCCTCGGCCGAGGCAGGAGATTTACTGGTAGGTATTCCAGTAGTATCTCAGGGTGTTCTGGGCTACACTCCGACACGACTTGTACCGCTTTTGGGGGTCTGGCTTTTACCAACCCCCTAGGCCCGCCATGCGATGCTCATAGACGAACGGACCGAACTGTACGGATATTGTCACTGACAGGCTCAGTAGCGTGTCAGGCTGAGTTCGCTCACAGACGTCCCTTTCGGTCAATAGATGGTGGCTCGTCACGTATGGCTAATACCTTTGACGTGCTAGTGGTTAAATCCACAGCCATAGTATTGGCGAGTCTTTAGAGTCCCTCACATTCAGTTGCTCAAGTTTTCGGGCGAAACACTATAGAGGCCGATGGAGATATGGCAGGGTTCGATCAGATACATACGGTATTGCACGCATCAGGATTGAACGGATAATACTAGCCGGCTTTGGTTTAAGCCGGATCCTAGTATTGTACAGTGTAGAGTTTGTCTCATTGCATTTGTATTTCGGTCGGAATACAGATGCGGGTGTGTATACACAGTATCGGGGTTTTCCTGTAATTTATTACGGGACCAGTTTTCTAGAGTTGCCAGTTTGCTTTCCGTTTCGGCCATATTGCTTTGTATCCTTCATTGGCCGAAGATTGGTGGAGGAGGGCTTATTTGCATTTGTGCAAATAAGCAATTTGTGGAGGGTGGTGATTGCATATTGTTGTATCATGATAGCTCTTCTTTGACCTTGACTTCTATCTTCATCATGGCTTGACTTTTGTAGGACATGATTGTTGATGATGATGAAGGGTGAGGTTGGTGAAGTGTTGGTGTTTCTTTGTAATGATTTTCTTCATATGATAACGATTCCTCTCTCTCTTGCATGATTAGTGAGTGGCTCCCATTATTTTTGACCCTCTCCCTCATTCTCTCCACTCCACCAAGCATGGCCGGCCTTGGCTTTTGGGGGCTGTCCAAAATTTGATATATGGGATTTTGTTCTCTTTTGGCTTTGGAAAAATCACACAACACCATCTCCAAAAGCTTATATAATTTCCTCCACCATATGGCAACCTCCACAACCCCAAAATGAGACATAGTTCTACACTACATTCTACAGCAAACCTTAGGCACGTCGGCTCGCCAACTTCGTGCCCGAGTTGCCTCGGTATAGAGGTGGGAGCCCGTAAAAGATGCAGGCGACGTGGTGCCCTTCCGGCGAGGAGGTGGAGACTGGACATTCCGCGGGAAATCGGGACGACGGCGAGAAGACCGGAGGACACGGATCGCTCGGTATATCTCTCTTCCCCATCTAGTAGTTAGCTAGGACTAGTTAATGGTACGATCCGGGTTTTAGTGCGCGGTGGTGCCGGTTTGAAAAATTAAAGTTAACCATCGCTTCCGCATTTGGCCTCGGGATGGAGGCCGGGGCACCGCCGTGCACTTACATGATATACGTGGGAGCTGGGTGGTCTATAATCAAATCCTTAAATGTCCTTAGTCGTGGGAGTTTTGAGACTGGGCATCGATACTCCAGAGTAGACTAGTGTATACTTATCTAGACCCTGATGAGGGACGGTGGCCGGTCTCACAAGCCATTGGTGTCAGTTAGTCACCTAAGATAGTATACAGGTGCTCATTGGGTAATGAGTACACTGGACGGACTCGCCGGGAACCTGCTAGTTGGTATTATACCTATTGTCAGATGGAAGTTCCCTTGTGGCATGTGTACAGGTTAGTCTGTCGACCTGAGATCGTCATTTGTCTCATGTGAGTTCCCACTGTGCTTTGATTACTACCCTACCACGGCTCAAAGGAGTCATACAAACAGGTTTTAGTTGGGAACTGTTCCGAGCCACATGGAGGAAGTGAGCGGATTGTCGGGGATTCATCTCTCTCGGTATTTGGGGTTGATGTCGCGTTGTGCACAGGTGGCCATTGCCAGAAATCCTCGGCCGGGGTAGACCAGAATTACCGATCCACGATCGATAGTTTCTCAGGTGGTGATTGGTTTCATACCGACACTAAATGTCACGTTATTAGGGGTCTGACTTTATCCACCCCCTAAACTCGAAATGCGATACTCTTAGATGAACAAACCGGACTATACGGATATTGTCACTGTCAGGCTCAGTAGAGGTTCAGGATGAGTTTGCTCGTCGACCTTCCTTTCGCTCAATACCTGGATAGCTGTTACGTACAGCTAGTGCCGCTGACGTGCTTGTGGTTTAACCCACTGCCAGCGTATTGATGAGTCTTTAGAGTCCCACACAGAGGGTTTTCACGGTTCAGGCGATATGGTATAGATGACGTATGTTGGTATATACACGTGTCCGATTAAATATGTGTACAGTCTGCACAGACTTTAATCGGACGGTTGATAATACTAGCGGCTTTGGATTAAGCCGGATTATTAAATCAGGTTTTGATTTAATAATTTATATATGTATTTGTATATATATGTATTCTAGTATTATTGTTCACTATTCATTTTCTCTCTCGGCTATTCGTATTTTTTACGAATACGCGTATATGTATTTCGATACGTATACCAGGTTGTATTCCGTATTTATACGGAATAGTTTCTAGAAGATGGCCACCTCATTCATTGGTTTTCATTTTAGAAAATCAATTTGGGAAATGAGGTGGAGGGTGAGTTGGCATGAGCATGGGCTTGAGCATGTAGAGAGGTATAACATGGATTTGTTTATTGGAAAAATGAAATAAGATATTTTTGTGTGTGCATGAGAGAGAGGGGGGAACACTTGTTTTTGGATGGGGTCTTGCTCATTTTCTTTTCTTCACTTGCTCACTCTCATACTCACTTGGAGACTTAGCCATTTCTTTAGTTTCTTATACCATTGTTTTCCTCACCTCCTTCTTCATCTTCTATGGTTGCTCTTGGAGCATTTTGATGAAAGAAAAATTATAGTGAGATAATCTTACACATCCACTCTCCATTTCTAGGAACCTTGGAGCGTCGGTTGCCTCGCTTGGCGAGGATGAAGCTTACGTCGTTTCTCTCAGGTGGATCATCGTAGATGAAGGAAGACCGGCAACCAAACTCGATCCGCAACCTCTAGGAGCTTGGGATGAAGATTGAAGACTGAAGGACACGGATAAATTCGGTATAACCATTCCTAACTTCCTTTACATTGCTTGCTAGCATAGGGTTTAGGGTAGATCCGGGCATCGGGTTATGGTAGTGCCAGTTTAGTAAATTTTTTATCCGCATTTGGCCATGGTTTGATGGCCGGGGCGCTGCCATAACCCAACCCAACATGGTATCAGAGCCAACCCGTAAACCCCTTACTAGCAGTTTTAGACAATGTTAAAGTATCAAAATCGAAACAACCCCAAAACAGTGCACTGCACATTCCTGTTTCTGTCAATTTTTTAAAGTCTTCAAATTTTTTTTAAAGCAACTGCAGAAGACTACTTGAGTGACCACTAGAACACACTACAAAAACGAGCCCCATCCGCCGGATTTGACCCGGAGAGATTTGCGAAAAAACGGGTGAGGCTGGTTTTTCTATGGAGTTTGGACTTGAAATTTTTGGTGTTTTCTAGTCTCTGGAATATTGGTGCAGTGGTATTGCTTGTTTTTCTAATTTTGGATATTATGTTATCTTTTGTTCAGGGGAAATTCGGGGTGTTTCGAAGTCGATAATTTAACACTGTTTAAATGTTTATGGTACATACATTACTATCTGCGACCGTGAAAGTCATTCGAGCAGTATAACTCGTCTAATTGCTATATGTTCTTTTAGACGAGTTTGCGAACGTCACATTCGCGTTGATGTTCTATGTTGTGCTGTGTTTTGGTTGGATCGTCGTGGTGGATAGCTTGGGTGCAATGTTAGTACAGTTTAGTTTCATTTGTATATTTGATATTGCAGGGCGAGCGTCCGACATATGGACTGCCGTCACTGCTGGTTTGTATATTATTTGTTTAGGGCACGACCGGGTTGAGGTCGATGTCACCCTTATATATTATTTTCTTTTCTGCACTAGGATTACCTTGCGGTGGAGTGCACGAATAGCCGGGTTCTAGAGGGCAACGGGTCCGCATCTCATGGCATTGAGATGGAGGAAACCTTACTCTAGAATTGGCGGGCTATTCACCGCACTCGTAGGGGGTATAGGTTGACCCACGGAAGGGTGCCCAAGTTACCGGATTCCGTGAAGTGCTGGGTGGCACATTCACGTTGTTGATTGGGGTTGCCTCGCTTCAGGGATTGAAGGGTAACTTTCCGCACTCATAGGGGTCTAGGTTTTCATTGCATAGGCTATCCATACGACAGGGGAACATCGGGTCTCATTTGCGGCTCAAGTGAAATCTGGGGCTCCAGGATTATCTACCACTCTGTGTTGCTTGGCTGAGATTCTGTGATATTGCTTTATATCATGCCTGGGACGATTGTTATATATATATATATATATATATATATATATTTATATATATACTAGTAGATGTTGTATATGTTTTGCACCCGTGCTAGTCCAGTTCCCGCTCTGTCGTTATTTAAGTAACCTAACGGGTGATGACGGGACCCAGTGGCATATGCGGATGGCATATACGTACATCATATTTTCGTTCTTTTCTGGTGTGATTAATTGATGGGACTGCATTGATTCATATCAATGCAAGGATAAAACAAACCTATATGATGTTGTTGGAACCAAGATTTTTCGAACAAACATTACAGACATTCTCTTTTACTTTGCACAGTGGTATTCGATTGGGAATATCCAGCACCTCATTCAACGAGGAAAGGGCCGAGATCCCATCAACGGGAGTGACCCCTTGAGATGCGTCAGCATAATAACTTCGCTACAGTCGATTCTTTTGCTTTGCATCGTGGTATTCAGTTTGAAATATCCTGCACCTCATTCGACGAGGAAAGAGCCGAGATCGCTTCACCGGCAGTGACCTCTTTAGCAAAAGTTTTCGCCACTATATATTTGTAAAACCACTTAGATTCCTTCAACAATATCAAGTTCATTACGTTAAAGGTTTTTCGCCAAAAACCAACCGTAGCCCTCCGTCATTTCGGATTGGTAGTGCTTAGTATTCATGCTACGTATTTCGATCTTTAGTCGAGGCGTAGTGTTCGGTAGCTATGTAATGTTTTTCCGTTGTATTGATATGCGATTGGTTAGAACAGTCATGCGATCGTTTTGATCTGTAGTCAAGGCTCGTACGGGTGGGTCTAATGCAATCAATATAATGATGGGTAGAACTTGACTAGGACCTTTTAACATTTTGATCTTTAGTCAAGGTCACTTAGGTCCTAGGGGTAAAAATCACATCGGAAGTTTCAAACATACAGGAAACTTGTCAGGCTAGCGCATACCTTCTGGAGTATGGTAACTTGAGTGGATTCCATCAAGTTATCATGCGATGATAGTTGGATCCCGATTCCCACTGATGAGTAGGATTACTCCTCGGGTGATTTTAGATGATCCCAACTAATTCTCCTTTTGGTTTGGAGGAGAATTCGAGGAAACAGTGGGAGCCATCCTGATAAGATAAAGTTATTAACCATTCTGATCTAGGTTAGAGTGCACGCTGAGTATTTCTTTTCTCTCTCTCTCTCTCTCTCTCTCTCTCTCTCTCTCTGGCAGCGACCAGGACCTGACCCTAAACTAAAACTCATGAACCAAGTGAACCGAACCTTCTTAAACACTTTGTCTTTTGGAATGTCACGGTGTCGCATATATCATTGCCACATCTATATAACCTTTGCGTTTCTCCATAGTACCCTGTATCACTACGAAGATCTGCACTTATTGGATAATCAATCGTATAGTTACATACGAACTCGAAAGAATTTGTTCCAGATTCGAGAATGGATTCTGGTTCTGGAGAGATAGAATAGGATTATTCAGTTTTCTTTTCCCTATACCTTCTCTCAGGTTGTGAGGGCTCATAGGATTAGGAGAGGGTACACCTATTGAGCTTATTGGATAGTCTTCCTCCAGACCATAAGGAGGTACCGAAAGGTGAAGAAGAAAGAAAACCAATTTTCCTAAAGGTGGTGTACAGAAGGTAATAAGTAAAGACATATAAAGGGGTTAGAATAAGGGCAAATAGATATTGCGACTACTATCATTCACGACAAAAACGTGTATACCCCTTCCACTCCCATATCCACTTTGGATTTCTCCAGAACACTTTGTATCACTACGAACGTCCATAATGGATGGGCATGCCATCGTATAGTTGTTAGTAATATGTATGCCCTAGTGGCCATTACTATACATACGATGTATATTGTAGTGGATGCTTGGACATATACAGGAAGGACTTTCTTGCTCGACATGATAGTATGATATCAGGTTGCTCTTTATCTTAACATGTACACTGATTGTCTCTATAATACATGTTGATAAAGCCCTTAGGATGAGTACTTGACTACCAGGACTATGATACGGATCATACTAGTAGGGACAGAGTAGTCGTTAAGTACATCCTTCAAATGTTCCTAGTCGAGGGTGTATCGAGACAGGGCATCGATATACCAGAGTAGACTAGCGTATACGCTTCTCGACCCATATGATGGGCAATGGATGATCCCATATCCATTGGTGTTTGACATCAGAGAAGGTATGCGGGTGCTCAGTGGAGACTGGGTATACTGGACGGACTCGCCGAGAACTCCTAGATGGTATTGTACCTATCGCCGGATAGCAATTCTCTGGTGACACTGGTACAGGTTAGTCCGTAGACCCGAGATCGTCATAGAGTATTGTGTGATTCCCACTATGCTTTGATTTCCACCTTACCACGTTCAAGAGAACGTGCAAAACGGTGGCTTTTGGGTACAGTCCCGAGTCACATGGAGGCAATGAGCGATAGGAGGGGTTTCGTCTCTCCCGGTATAGAGAGTTGATGTTGCGCTATGCTCGATTAGCCATAACATGAAATCCCTGGCCAGAGTTGCTGAGATCTACTGGTAAGTGTTATCAGTAGTTTCTCGACCAGTTATGGACCTTGCATCGGCATGACTTATTAGGCTATTGGGGTCTGACGTTATACCACCCCTAGGCTGTGATATGTGACATATCAGACGAAGAGACCGGACTGTACGGTAGTGTTACTGATTCGATTCGCAGGAGTACGAGCAGGCTTGCTTGTTGATCTTCTGATCGCTCAATACCCTGGTGGCCGTTACGTTTCGCAAACCGCTTACGGCTTGTGGCTGTTTGATATAATCATCACCTACTACCGGCGTATTGACGAGTCTTTAGAGTCCTACACAGAGGTTTCCCGGCTCAAGCAAAACGGAGTAGGAGCACATATGTGATATGTGCGGGACCGAGGTTGATACAATATGAGATACCGTATTCTATTCTCGCGATATGTGATATCGGTCGGTTATATATGATATAGCCGGGTTATCGGATCAAGTGTTGATTCGATAAGTTGATTCATATAGTATCAGTCGGTTGTATATAATATAGACGGATTATTAAATCAAGAGTTGATTTGATAATTTAATGTATAATTATATATTTGATATATTATATTACATTAACTAATATTAAGCTCACTAATGATTTCTTTTCTCACTTGATGTGCATATTGTATATATGTGATATATATAATTGCGTACATGTATTGTGTCATGTTCAATGATACATATAAGATGGGTGTATGAGACTTATACCATGCTAGGATTAAATTAGGGTTTTGATTATTTCTTAAGTTATTACAAAAGAGCAAATGACTTGGTCAAACTTTTCAAGCTTGGAGAAGCTTGTAGAATATTGTCAAGGTCAACTCTTTTGTCGTTTCTTAGGATATTTTTCCTTAACCCAAACTTTAACCATAGCCTTGGGTTTATTCTCTACATGAGTTAGGCATGATAGCTTTAACTCACCCATGGTTGCAATAATTCATTGAGGATGAACTATTCATGTAAGATATTTTCTTCTTCTTCTTCTTCATCAAAAGCTTTTAGCTTCAATGGAGTTTTGAGAAAAAGTGTAAGAAAATGAAATCTGAAGTGAGCCTACTTCCCACTTCATCATCCTCTACTACTTGTCATTTAGTAGAGTGTGTTTGCTTCACTAATTATATGATTAGTGAAGAAATAGCTTGGGTTAGTGTCTCCTTGACGTAGATCATCTTTGGCCTCGAAGACATCGAAGCAAGCACGTTCGTTTCTTCAAGGGATCCTCTCTAGAATCCGGAGTTTTGCAATCGCAGCGAAGGAGACTACTACATAGAGCTATTTGAAGTGAAGGACCGGTGTATAATGGTTGTATTCCTTGCTCACTATAACTTGCAAAGTGTTTGCATTTGTTTTCCGTATTATTTCTAGTTAACGATTCATGGTTAGGGTTAGCTAGAACGGAAATTTTTTGAATTTGGCATGGACGATGCCTCCCGAAACCTTGCTTCCGTACTAAGAAACCCTTCAGTGGTATCAGATCCATGCTAGAAATTTATACGGATTTTGTTAAGATCACGAAACCGAAACAACTCCGAAACATGAAATGGAAAACCCTGGTTTCTGTCGATTTTGAAAAGTGTTCAAAAATTATTTAAATAAGTGCAGAATGTAGTATGTGATACCACATGAACACACAAAAAAATCCAACCCAGGAGCTCGGACCCAGGCCAGCGACCAACATCGAAATTCCGGCGTCGCCGGATCTTTAATGAGCTTTGGGGTTTTTTTTTGGTGTGTGCTCCAGTTGCTGGGTTTTGGTGTTTCAGTTGTTGTTTATTTTTGCTAATTTTGTGTGTGATGTAATCATACAATATAAGCTAATCGGAGTGTTTCATATTCGTAGTTTTAACATTATTTCGGGTTTTTCGCATGTTATCTAGACGAAGTTAGAAAGTTCGATCGAATGTCAAAACCCATTTTTCCAAGTTTAACATATTTGGAAAAACATGCAAGTGATTCTGTGGACTCTCTAGAAGAACGTAAACCTTAACTCGATTATGTGGCCGTCAAAACCGCCATTTGAACCTTAGGGTTGGTGGTAGTTTAGCGTTGTCACATGTGAGGCGTTGGTTTGATCCTTCTACGGCTGGTTCATAGGTACTGTGGCATCTTCTGGGTATTATTAAAACTGTGCTCAAGTGTTGAGCTGTCGGGAAAATTGTGGGACTTTGATGAATCGATCGAAAATTTTAACATTCGTCCGGATATTATGTGATGGGATACAATATTTGGAATCCAAAAGTAGTTATGAGATAACTAGTTTGAATGTTATAAATCTAGCAATTCAGTCTCAATTGATCGGTTGCCACGGGATTTTGATGAGATCAAAAGCCTGTCGCAATCACGTAGCGTACGCGGATACTCGCCGGGTAAACATAATAGATAGCCACGCCCCATAGCCCCAACCAAGTGACTGTAGAAGAACCCCGTCGCCAAAAGCATCCGTTCGGGTGCTCGTGGCTGCGGTGTTCCGCGTTAGTGCACTTCGTCGACGGTATCGGGGGGTGTGGCCGTCTACTAAAGTTTTCGACGAGCATTCGATCAGGATGTCGGAAATCTTGTTGAATTGCCCGACTAGTTATTGAAAATTGTTTTCGAGATCGAGACTAAAATGCGGGGTTTATAATTGTTAGGCATGGGATGTTTAAGGAATTCATTTGGTTAGGCATGTGATGTCTAAGGAGGTTGCGGATTCCAACTGTTGTAGTTTTTCACTTTCTTTTCTGCGACCGTAAGTGTAATATGTGGTGTATCGCCGGTTTCGGTGCTATATGTCAACGACAATTGAGATGCGCATATTTACTTACGTTGATGATATGTGATGTTATATGTTGCTGTGATATGTTATATTGGATCGTCGTGATTGAATAACCGGGGGTTTTATGTGAGATGAGAGTTTTTCTTTTTCATTCATGTAAAATTCATTGTATGTAATATTCTTTTATTGGGGCACTTCCGGATTGAGAATGATATCACCATTGTATATTATTTACTTTTCCGCATTAGGATAGACCCAAGGCGGGGAGCATAAGTAACCGGGTTCTAGGGTCCAGTGGGGAGACCATCTGGAGGAGTCGAGACCGGATCTCCTAACTCTAGAATTGGTAAGGTTGCTTGCCGCTCTCGTAAGGGTCTAGGGGTGTGGGATTGGCTATTCATCACGACCATGGAATCCATATTTTATATAGGCTTAATATAAAACATAGGAATCCTAGTTTATCCAATATTTCATATATGTTCTTCTGCTGCAATGTTCTGTGATGAGATCATATTACTACCTGAGACGAATGCTTATATTATATATATGTGATATATATTATATATATTGTTGATTTCGTTTCAAATGTGATGCTTGTGAAGCATAATAAATGGGACTTCATTAATGAGATTAATGAAATAAAAGAAACCTAAAGATGTTGTAGAAACTTGTCTCGAAAACTGGTAGCTCTAGTTCTTGCTTTGCATAGCGGTATTCCAAGTAGAATATCCAGCACCTTATTTGATAAGGAAAGAGCCGAGATCCCTTCACCAGGAGTTACCACTTTAGCGAAACCAGCAGATGCTACACGCTCGGTTTGTCTATTGATTGCTTCTATAGTTTTTGCTTTGCATAGTAGTATTTGTGAAATATCTTGCACCTTATTCATAAGGAAAGAGCCGAGATCCCTTCACCGGGAGTGACCTCTTTAGCAAAACTAGTAAAAACGTCAAAAACACTCCTTTAAAATCACTCGATTCTACAACGATATCAAGTTCATTACGCAAAAGGTTTTCTTAAAAACCTGTAGTAGCCCTCCGTCATTTCAGATAAGTACTATTTAGTATTCGTGCTACGTTTGTTGACTAAGTTAAGGATTAGTGTAAGGTAGCTAATTAGTGCATATATGCTAAAGCATAAGATGCGATTGGATTAGGGTAGTCGTACGATTTTGTTGACTTAGTTAAGGATCGTACGGTTGGGTTTATTTCAATCAAGAAATGACGGGTTGAACTTGGCTAGCACTTATGATTTGTTGACTAAGTTAAGATCATAAGTCGCTAGAGGAAAAATATTATTGGGAATTTCAAGTGTTAAAATTTGCATTGAAATTGCATACCTTCTATGAGATAGTTGGATCCTGATACCCACTGCGAGTAAGAGTTACTCCTGGGAGAGTTTTACACATTACAATTAACCGATCAAGTAGGTGTCTAGAAAGGTGTCAACGGGGTTACGCCCCTGAGAAAATGAGGTTTATTTTAATTAGGTCCGTGCGAAATCACGGGGAACCTCCCTCAAATTACCGGCACTGGCCTAGCTGAAAGATTGGCGAACTTGTAGGGTGTAATTAATCCCAGCTAGTCTTACCTTTTAGGGTTTGAAGGAGGATTTGACTAAAACAGTAGGAGCCATTCTGATTAGATATATTAATAACCAATCTAATCTTACAAGAGCATACGCTGAATGTTTTCTTCTCTCTCTCTCCAGGTAGCGACCATGTCACGCCTTAATCAAGATAATAATATAGATGTATTGACCGAACCCGCTTGTTATACTGTGCTGGGGAACATTGGACCCGCTCCAACTTATAATTGTTATAAGACCGAGCAGGAAATTGGGGATTACCAGAATTCCCGTGCCACCCAAACTAAGAAAGTGCATGTTGATGCATCTTCTTCGGGTGTGTTCATTACAGAGAACCATTTCTTAGTATCCTTTACGTCCTGGGTATGAGATACTGGATCAGGATCCCAGATATGTAATCTGTTACATGGGCTGCAGATAGGTAGAGAACTGAGAACGGGTGATAAGTTTCAAGAGTTGGAAACGGTGCAATTGTTGCAAGCCAAGAAGTTGGCAATTATCACCCTGTATTACTAAATACATTAATTCTGAACGAATGTTATTAGATACCGAACCTGATATACAACATCATATCAGTCTCTTTATTGAGTAAAGAAGGATATAATTTTGTATTGTTGGATAATGTTTTGAATATTTCCTATATCAAGAGTTGATCGGTTCAGGCACGTTATCTAAAAGCATATACGTTCTAAATCAAACCACAGTTCTTAACGTATAGAACACACACAAGAGGAAGAGTTCAGAAATGAACGAATCATTCTTGAGGCATTGTAGACTAGGTCATATCAATGCGACCCGACTAGCTAAGTTATATAAAGATGCATATTTAAATCAGTTTGAACTTACATCTTTTGAAACTTGCCAATCATGTCACAAAGATAAGATGACCATAGCTCCGTTTATTGGAAACAGAGAAAGAGTTACTAAACTCTTGGGATTGATACATGTTTATGTATGAATGTCCCCTGTCTACACATGCCAGGACTGGTTCTTTGTACTTTATTATATTCACTGATGATCTCTCAATATTCGGACATATGTTCCTGTTGAAACACAAGTCTGAACCTTTTGAGATATTCAAAGAATATAAGTTAGAAGTAGAAAACCATATCGGGTATAAGTATTATGTCTTTTGATGAGATCAGAGAGGAGAATACTTGGGTACGGAATTCTTGAACTATTCTAAAGGAGAATGAGATTCTCTCTCAGCATTACTCCTCTGAATACACTACAGCACGTCGGTGTATCAGGGCGGAGCAATCGCACCCTATGTGATAAGGTGTGCTCTATGATGAGTACTACTGAGTTGCCTATTTCCTTTAGGGGTTATGCACTTGAGAAGCTGCATACCTATTGAATTGAGTTCCAACCAAATCCTGTGCCTACCACTCCATATGAGATATAGTATGGGAAGAGCCCATCTCCTAAAGATGTTAAGATTTGGGGATGTCCGGCCTATGTCAAAAGAAAAATACGGACAAGCTCGAGGCAAGATCAGTTCTGAGGAAGTTTGTTGGATATCCCAAGCATTCGCAAGAGAATATCTTCTACCACACTGAGGAGCAAAAGGTGTTTTGTTTCTCAGCATGCCACCTTTTGGAAATGGAATTTCTCGTGAAGAAATTAGTGGTCATGAAGTAGAACTGGAAGAAGTTCCAGCTATACAAACTACAGTTGATGATTTGGTAGAACCAAAGGATTCAATAGTTCCCGATGAACCTCAGCCTCTCCGCCGATCTAGTAGGGTTCCTCATCCACCTGAGAGATACTTCGATTTTCTCTATGATAGTGGGAGTGAGGATTGCATCATGAGATGATGACCCAACTAGTTTCGAGCAGGCCATCAGGAGTGGGGACTCTGTATGAATGGCCGGATGGTAAGCGATCTGAGATGGAATCCATATAAACCAACAAAGTATAGACTTTGGTTGCTTTATCTCAAGGGTTAATTCCCATCAGAAGCAAGTAAATCTTGAGACGATTACTTGGTGTACATGGAAAAGTTGAGACTTTCAAAGCTAGACTAGTTGTAAAAAGTTCTCGTCATCGACCAGGTGTGGTTTATGATGAAACCTTTTCTCCGGAAGCTATGCTTAAGTCCATCCGGATCCTACTTACCATTGCTACATACCATGACTACGATATCTGGCGGTTGGGTGTCATGAGTGTTTTTGTAACATTTCAAAAAAAATAAAATATTATTTTTGGGGAATTTTTATAATTTAATAATAAAATATTGAATATTTTAAATATGGCGGTATAATTAAATACCGATAAATGGGGAAAATTTTGGAAAAATATAGAAATTATTAAAAGAGGGTGTTTTATGTGAATTATGCAATTTTTATGTTTTTATGATTAATTATACGCTATTTTAATGCTAATCGCGATTAAAAATCGCTAATCGCAGATTAAGCATGTCTTGTGCACTTAGCTTGCACAAAGTCTTTTTCACACTTGTGCATTTTTCTACCATGGTTTATTTTGGGTTTCCTATTGCATTATTAGAGAGAAGAAAAGAAGGGAAAAAGAAAAGATTTGAATAATAGAGGTATGGGCAAGAGAGAGAGAGAGAGGGTGAGGGGTCAAACATGGACTAAGCTCCCATTCCTTCTCATTTTCCTCCATCATTCTCTCCCTCTCCCTCATCAAGCTGCTGCTGCTGCTGCCCCTCTCTTCCATCTTCACAAAACCCCCCAAAACTCCATGCTAAACACCTCAAAACACATTACCTTTTTCATTAAAAAGATACACAAGCTCAAGGGAAGCACATTGGACCAAGAAAGCAAGGATTTTGGCCACTTGGGGAAACTCAAGAATTTTCTTGAGTTGCCAAATGAGGTATTTTCTGAAGCATAAGCTTAGTGTTTCCATTACTTTTACCCCCATGTTAGATTAGAACCGATATCAAGTGGTTTTGTGGACTTAGAAGAACTCTAGTTAGGGTTATTGGAAATTGAGAGTTGTGATGGGCAATTGAGCTCAGTAGGGGCCTCACAAACCCGCTAGTGCTAGAATTAAGACCTAAACCAGAGACTAGAACCCCGGAATACGGATTTAGAAAAGCCGATATCGGAAATTTGTGGATTCTGTGAGGGTTAAATGAAATCTGCTATCACTCGGAGACTCTGAAAATTATTTTGCAAACACAGAGAGATGTGCAGGCACCTAGGAAGCTAACCCCAAGACCACAGACCCTGACTCCACACTACGGCCACAGATTTAATAACTCTGGCCGCAAATTGCGGCCAGACCTGGCCCATTTGGGTTCGTGTTTCTTCCATGGCCCCATCTCCCATAAAATAGACCCTTGGCATATGCAAAAATTGTCTGATTTGACCTAGGGTAGAATCTGGAACCTTTTTCCTAAGTTGTTGTTTTGATTCGGAGTCTTGTTTCTCGTATTTTGAATTCTGGATTTGCGTATTTGTGTTTTACCTCGATCACTTGACGTTTGTACGACGATATCGAGGGTTGTCTGATGGTTTTGAAAGCGTAGTCTATAGGTTCTAACCTATAGGCCTTAGCGTGTCGTTTTGGTATTCCCGATGTGATTTTAATACGGATTCCGATTATGTTATCTTTGCAGGTACCTTCACGAGGGCTTCATACGATGAAGAATATGAAGGCGACGACGACACCGACACGCAGGATGCAAGGTGAGCAGATTATATCTACGGGGGAAGTCGGGTGGATGGCGTATAGCACCCCCGCAGTTCGATACTTAGTATACTAGATAAATACTATATATATATATATGTATGATAGCGTTATGTGTGAATTGGATATTCAGATGTGGTTAGGTGTACTATGGATAAATTAGGGTTTAGAAGTAAACTAGTATAGTTTCCTAGATGCGAATCCTAGAGTAGGTTTACACCCCCACACACACATATGCTTATTTGTTATACATATACCTAGATGATGAGGATAGTGGATGATATTTGGAGATGAGTCGATGATATTGGGCATAGTGCCATGAGATCGTTGATATGATGTGATTCGTATTTGGGATACGACATGTGATTTTAGCGAGCCTTGGGACGTGTGTTTTACACACGCATTTATATTTATATAGATGGTATCGATTTGTACTAGACATAGATCAGTACCCCAGATCATGAGATATGATGATAAGGATACCAGATAATTGATGAAATGAATGTGATATTGACCCGTACCCAGCTTTTAGGATGCCGTACAATGATTTACCGTACGAGCTTTATATTGATGATAGATCCGCACTCAAGACTCGAGGATGTCATATGATATTGTATCGTACGTGGTACCTTTGAGGCGGGATCACCGACTATTATATATATATATATATATATATATATATATATATATATATATCGACTCAGATTTAGGTGGTTTCCATACCCCTCCTGATTGATTTGGTAGTTAGAGCTGTAGTTTAGCTAGTAGATGTTAGGCTAGGCCGATGTCATACCTATTTTAAAAACTAATGAATCGGGAGTATTTTAAAGACAGGCAAAGGGATTCTACGGATATTTTCAAAAGACGCATCTTTTCTTAAAAACACCGTAACCCTTATTTTCCTAAAAACCCCGATTTTTCTTCTTTTAAATGGAAAAACAGTATGACATAGATACATTGATGTAAATTCTACACTGTTGTGTTTATTATTCATTTTCCGTAGATTCTTACTGTTTGCATCAAATTGCATGTTAAATATGTTTATTGTTATATCAAATCCATGCTGTTAGAACACCAGCACCAATATCGATGATGCATATGTTCCACGTACACCTGCTGGCCGGCTCACACACTTCATCATCGATAATTGCCATGTCACTACACTGTAGTACCGTAGCACTCAGGATATGACCCTTGCATGGCATACTTGTGTACCTACATATTGTACACTCATACTTGTGCACATACCTATTGTACAATCATATTCATGTACTTACATATTGTACACTCATACTTGTGCACATACCTATTGCACATTCATACTCGTGTACTTACATATTGTACACTCATACTTGTACACATACTCATTTGCACATACATAGATGATTCTGGCTTGAATTGAAGATTTGGGAACCGCAAGATACTTTTTAAAACTGATTCATTTTAAAGAAGCGGTCTTCCCTAAATATGTGCATATTACTATTCCATGTTGCATGATATACAGATATGCTTACATTTCTTTTATATGTCACATACATCATGCTTTCTGATTATACGCATTGAGATATGTTGTTTCCATGATATTTCTGGATTTAGGAACCGTGGTTATTTTAAAAGAGAGTATGTATTGTTTTAAAAACCCGGTTACCCTTGATATGATATTTCAGTGCATCCACCATGTGTTTTCTCGGTTCTGAGAGTGGCATGTGAAACCCGATTCGAGAAGCGGTAGGCACCTTCTGTGGGTACATGGTGGACCCGGTGAGGTACCCCGGGACAAGAAGACTCGTATATGTTAGACGGTGAGCCTGGCAGGGGAGTACTACCTACCGGTGATATTATTTGAGCTCGGCGGATATCTGAGGGATACCGACCGGAGACGAGAGATGATACGGGCCGATCCGGACTGACGGAGCCCGATATATGAGGATTTACGTACCAATGCTGGGCACAGCTTTCATGATGTTTTGGAGTGTCGATGCTGGACACTCCGGTTCTATGATTTTGATGTGTCGCAAGGGACACATGTTGATTTACATCCTCATACTTCTATGCATATGCTTTATGATATTTACATGCATGATGCTTATTGTTATTGGGTGACACGTGGACGATAACCACATACTTATAGACTTCATGATATAGTCGACATTGATCATACCTCATATTTATGATATGTTATTACCTGAGGCACTGGCACGAGCACTTGGCACTACACTCATGTATAGATGTTACATTGCCACCTTATCATGCTTCAGACTTATTCATTTGAGGTTTATATATATAACTCATCCCCGTCGTGCCACAGTTTCTTGCAGGTTTTGCCGTACAGGTTTCATTGCAGCTTTTCTGGCACACTGCTTCCTTTCTGGGTGATTACATTGGTAGGTTGGTTCACTCGCATCGTGACCACCCTTATATTATTTTATTCAGTTGTATCTAGTAATTCCATCAACCAAACTTGTATATTGTTTCAGACTTAGAAAACCAATTATGTATTATTTCAACCTTAGAGTCGCGCGTTGTAGTATTATGGTTTTCATGTTGATTTTGAGTTTTCCATTGAGTTTTGATCCTCGCCCTTCGGCGTTGTATATTATACTACTTGCATAGTTGTGACCGTCAATTGACGAAGTGCTAGCTCCCGCTTGGGGATGCCTTTTATCATTGTTTATATATTATTCCTGTTGTACCCCGTTTGGGGCCAGTATTTACAAAGGAAACTCTGACGAAATTTTCAGAAAAAACATTGAGGATTTTAAAATTGCATATTCGGCTTACTTATCTAAAAACCTTGTTTTTAAGACATGTTTCTTTATTTCTTAAAATGGTTTTAGATTTCTGGGCTTTTGGCTTACTTGAGTTAGATGGGGTCCTATAGACTTCATATGATTCAAGTGCCAGTCACGTGCTATTTCGGGTCGTGACAAAGTTGGTATCAGAGCGCTAGGTTAATCTTGGTTCAAGTCTAAGTTTGACTATGCGGAGCCTAGAGCGTTTATATATATACGGAACTTAGGCTTGACCTTACGGAACTTAGACTTTGTCGAGGGGGTATTATACCCGAACTTTCGTCACGTAGGATGACCCTTGGTTGATGGAGTAGGTAGCTTGAGTAGAGTGGCGTACCGTACGTATGTTCCGCAGCATATTTACGATACGCTACTCCGCTTAAGAAACCTTAGGATGTATATTTCCTTACACAGTATTATATTCATTCCTATGATCTATCCCTATCGATACTGGTTATGATTTTGCTGCCACGATTACACGGGAAGAGAGAGCTACAGCTAGAGTTGCGTCAGCACGAGCTCGTCACGAACGAGGACTGATCAGGGAGTGATTCCAGAGACGTACGATTGCATAGAGGCTTCGTTTTATTTCGTTTTGGTGCCATGAGCGTTTGACAGATCGCTTTTACGAGATTTCCTGGATGTGCTGATCGGCACCAGAGGATCAGGCTACTGCTAGAGGCCAGCTAGAATGTGATGAACATTGATATATCGCTTATTCATGATGATTGAGGCGCTGTTCAGCGTACAGACGAATGAGCCAGTTACAAATGACCAGATATTTCCCAGATGTTGGAGCTACTGCAACATGAGTATATACTTAGAGATATGATGCAAGGTCGCTAGTCACCCGAGGATGAAAGACTAGGACATGTGGTTCGTTCGCTTACCCTGATGCGAGGTCATCAGATAGATGGATTCCAGCTAGAGACGACTTCACGCAAGTACGTTGAGAGTCGATGGAGACGATCGAATGTCAGGAGCCAATTTTCCAAGTTTAAAGTATTCGAAAAGACATGCAAGAGATTCTATGGACCCTCTAGAAGAATGAAACCCTAACTCGACATAATGACCGTGTGAAAGCCTTTGAACCTGAGGGTTTTTGGCAGTTCCGCGGTGCCATTAGTGAGGCTTGGGTTTGCCCTACTACGGATGGACCACCGATGCTGTGGTATGTACTCGATACTATTAAACTGTGCCCAAGATGTTGAGCTCTTAGGGGATTATGAGGTTTTGACAAATCGATCGGATGGTTAGACAACTTTCGGATATCATGTGATTGGATACATTGCTTGGGAGACTCCAGATGCGAGTATAGCCGTTGGAGCGCAGTCCATGCAGCCACGAGAAGACGAGTCCGAATCAGTCGACATTGGAACAGAGTGGAGTTAAGAGTTCGCATGAGATTTCGACGAAATGACGTTCCACTCCGCTGACATCAGAGATGCGATACGCATGCAGAGGCGTTGATTATTGATATACCTTCCAGAAGGAGTCGCAATGAGTATGCAGCCATTCCGGAACAAGAAACGGATATAGTAAGGGTGGTAACTTCCGGGCAATTCGGCGGAAACGAGATTTGAGAAAGACTTCGACAGGACCTTTCTGGAATACTATACGAGATGACTTAGACCCAGGAGTGGTCATATTGCACACAACCAACAGGCCAGAGTTCGGCATCGTCGACGAGATAGTTGACCAGGTTCGGATAGAGGAAGTCACCCAGATGCGTTGTGAATTGATCAAGAACGGACGAGTATGGAGTATACCTCCGCAGGTAGGGACGAGTTCCTGAGGGCGTGTCCGGCTAGATATCTTTCACATAGCGATGAAGATACTGAGTTCGTGATTTCGAGTCCGTGTGAGAGACTTCGGATGGACCGTAGCCGAGAACACTTGCAGTGCGCAGATAGAGACGTGACGTCGAAGTGGATGATGATACAGACAAGCGGGACAAGAGGTTCGTATGAGATGATGACGAGCTGTTGTCACTCCCTGTTAGGATTAAAGGTTGGATATGTTTACAGAGGCGTTGGGATGCGACCAGTTTCCGAGGAAATGCTGTGCTGAGGACGCAGATGTCCAGAGAGCGAGAAAAGATTATGCAAGAGTACCAGCCTCCGTACAGTTCGGCATAGGCGAGATCGGAAGAGACTTGAGAAGGATTCCTTCTAAGACACTGCTGCAATAAGGTTTGCACCCAGGAGCAGATGTCTGATGTGTAGTCAGAGGACCAGAGGCCGACGCCGGTGACGTACTGCTTTACGAGTGGTTGCGAGGATTGACCAAGAGATGACCAGAGAAGTGCCAGGACGGAATCGTCTCCGTTAGCACACCTGACAAGGCCGATGAGCCGATAGATTGCGAGATTAGTAACCCACAGAGAAGATAAGGGCCCAGAGACAGAGGACGCCAGACCGTGAGCAGGAGACAAGTAGATATCTTGCGCTGCTAGCATTGGATGCACCGACACCTTCTCGACTTTGAAGGAGGACATATCGACGACAGTATTTATGATTTGTGATTTTGTGATTCGATTATCACGTATCCGTCACCTTGGATTTCGATTTGATGTCATTTGATATGTTGATTTTGGTTTCATGCCTATACTATGCATGTGATTTGACTTATGCTTTCAACATAGTTTTCATGCACTTTTGTGCTTAGATTTGATTTGTGCACGCTGATGCATATGGTTGTGAGATTATATTCCGCGGTAAACCTGATTTTGATTGAGCCGTATTGTATACCGTCGATTTTCATTCTGATATTGATGTTGATTTCTTGCACTCCGTGCATTTGATTTGGACTTTGCGCATGTTCGACGCTTGATATTGGATTTCGTGATTTCGTGCATGTTGGATGCACATGATTTAGATTTTATTAGTGCATGATGGATACACCTGATTTGGATTTTCGCGCGTGTTGAGCGCATGTTTTGAGATGCGATTTTGGCACACACCAGATGCACTAAATCGAGATTTTCATGCTTGTCTGATGCACTTGATTTTGCTGTCAGGCACACACGTTGTGTCACGCCTCGCATCCCAAAAGAAGGTGAAGGATGATGTGGCAAAGTTCGCAACCTAACTGTATCGAAGGTGGTCTATTCAATACAGTTACGTTAAGCGTATGAATATATAACATGCAGGATGTGTACCAAAACAAAAATAATAAAAGCGAAAGGCATTTATTTCCATTAACCAAATTTTATTACATCCCAAAAGAAATAGTAAAATAAATTAAGTTGTTTAATTACATCAAAGGAGAAACAAAAGCCCTAAACATGTGGGCAGCAACAAAATTAAATCTAGCTAATCTTCTATCGTCCAGTCTGCATAATCATCATAAGCTGGCTTCACACCTTGGTCCTCGCCATAATACTCATTCTTATCTGTCGGACATTCCAAGATAGAGGAAGAAAAGGAAGGTCCGTCAGCGAGTTATACTCGGATAGGATTGCCTCATAAGGAAGTAGGAGTATAAAATGAACAGGTGTATATAAGAGTTTAATGTATGCATGCATACATAAAGTAAGGGGTGTAAATGTTTGAAATGCAAAAACTTAAGACGTTTTGAAGAGAGGTATATATGAGCATGAGTATGTTGTAAGTTAGGTGAAGGTAAAATTCCGTATTAGTTTGTTAAACAAGGGTCCGGATACTCGCGATTATTCCGTTGTGGCCATGGAACAACAACTGGGGAAGTGAAATGTACCGTTTCACTTCCCAGGATCATGATCGAGTAGTAGGGGAATTCGAGTTCCAAATTATCCTTTCCTAATCAAACTACCCATCCCCGTGGTTCAGTAAAAAGGTTCGGACGAATTAGAGTTAGTGCGTATACTTCTAGGCATGGAATTTCCACATTGTATAGTCGCCTATATATTGGACTGGTCACCCGGAACATCGGGATCTTCATATTTGTATAGTCTCCCATATATTGGACTGGTCACCCTGCCTGCAGGGATCTTCATAATAAGTATTCCATATGTAGGTCTGCGCATTCTAACGCTAACTGTATCATGTTTCATGTATGTTATGTTGTCATAAACTGGAATTTTAGAAAGAGTATTGATCTCGTTTAATATGGCCTTCCATCACCACTCGTTTTATTTTCTAGAATTTGTAAAGTACTTCGCGTTATCTTAGAGAAGGCTTAGTAAAAGAATAATAGTGTTTAAATATTTTTTATTACTTCTAAGAAAAACCATGATATTTGGGATATTTATTATTTTGGAAAAGCATAATGTTTTACAGAAAATGTCCTTTCGATAAAAGGTTGTGGTGTTTATTTGAAAATGTTTTGCAAGAGGTTTTTATTTGAAAATCTATACTGCTCCTAATATTCCAAAAGGACAAATGATGAGGTCCTCAAATTGCCTCTTCACCGCCAATTATGGCCAGGTAAGCACAAATAAGGAAAGGAGGGATCCGCTCACGAATCACCGTGAGACAGGCCTTTTAAAGTTACCTTTCTCACTTGTCTAGCCTAGGCACCACAATGTCTGGTCTAGATAAACGATCGATGCCTACAACCTTTCCTTTATCCTAGATTGGTGTTGTTTTAAAATTACCTTTTAAAAGATACTAAATATTCCCTTTTTAAAAAGATATCTTTTAATTAAATTTAATATTTCTTCATTAAAAAGTTGAGGGGGTTTTAAAAATATTTGTAAGTAAAATAAACGTATACTGTATCTAAAATATTTATTTCACATATCTTTATTTCTTATAGTTATTTAAACAAATATAATATTTCAATTAAACGAGGGTATCTTGTGGAAGTAACCTATTTCGAGATCGTTTTTATAGTATGGGTATGTCAGAGGTGAAATGACAATTCATAGGTTATGACAAATTCCAGATATTATGGGTGTGCAATATACTTTTGTGTACAGAGGAAATTTAAACACCGTTTTAAAATATGGGTTAACATTATCATGATTAAGGGTACAAGGAAAAAGGGTATGCACAAATATTATAACACCATTTTAAATGGGGGTTGATGATTAGAAGTTGGAACTAGGTTATTGAGATGGAAGAAGGTGACAGGAAAAGGAGAGAGAGGCGGATCCTACCTTTTGTTTGAGTCGGATGCCGAAGGGTTGAAAACGTAATCTCGTACTAAATCCTTAATATCTCCGTGTCCCAATTTTTCCTATGCGATTGGTTGGAGCCGTAGCGTTTGCGTCGTCCATACGAAAGCACCGGTATTTTTTTCAGAATTTTTGGAGTTCGGTGGTGTGAGAAATTTAGGTTTGAAGGTGTCTATTTATAGGGCCTTCCAATAAACAGAAAAATCCAAAAAAATCACAAAATCCGCGCCGCCTCATCATTTGCGAATCATTAGTTAATGATCAGCCGCCGCCGCCTTTTATCTTAGCCGTTGGATTGAGATCCAACGGCTGAGATCGCACCGCCGAGGATCCCGCCGTCGCCACGTGTCGCGCGTGGGGAGACCACGCGTTTTCACGTGGTCCCCACCACGTGGGTGCGCCGGTGTGACCTAGACTATTGGATCTTGGATCCAACGGTCCAGATCAAAGGGATTTTAAATTATTTTTTTTGTATATAAAATAATATTCTGTTTATTATTTAAAAATTGGATTTGGCTTTAAAAAAATTGTTAAAAATAGTTAAAAACGCGGGAAAATTATGGAAAAATTTTAGAAAATATATTTTATTGTTGTCTTTAGTATAAAAATAGTTTTGAGCTAAAACTAAATAATATATTCATTCCTATGGTTTTAGCTAGTTATTAAAATTATAGAATATCTAGTTTAACCTTTAAAATATTTTTAATTACGAATTAATTACTTTTATTGAAAATAAAATATGTAGATTATTTTAAGGCATTATAGAATTTTATTAAAACATTTTAAGCCTATAAAAACAATAAATAGATTTTAGAAATATTCCTTTAATCATATTCAATGCTTTGAAAATTATTAACACTACTTTAAAAATTATTATTATATAAAAGAAACACGTAAATAATTATTTGATAAATAAAATATATTTTATTAGGTATTAGAAAACATGGTCATTACAATCTACCCTCCTTAAAATAATTTCGTCCTCGAAATTTCAGAAGGTAGGTCAACGGAAGAAAGAAATCACTAAGAAGGGATTATCACGGTTAAATATTTTGGTTCTCGCTCTCTCGTCCCGTTTTCTCGCTTCCGTGTATGTCTGCCTAGTTGTTCTTCCTTCATATACCTCTGGCCCAGCTGGATTGTCTTGTCGCTCAAGATTTCATCCTTCTAGTATTCAGACCGGTTGCTGCTCGTAGGTTATGTTAACCTTTCTATAATCTCGGAATAATCAAAAGTATGACTTGGGTTTCCTCCAACGAAAGTAGCAAAAATAGGCTATACATAAACCCACCGTCTCCTTCCAAGATGTTAAACAGCCGATGAGTCGTGGGCTGAGCTTTCCGCGTTCGCTGCATTGTATCACCATATCCACTTTTTCTACTATTATCTTACAAATTCTCCATCTTCAGGGTCTTCCCAACAGATCGGCACTTCTCCTATATGAGACTTGTCCCCTCTCATCCGCTTCATGTATTTCAACCCTCCGAGTCCTCACGTTCTCCTTAGAGTAGTGTTTCTATGTATTCAAGATGAACATTTATTATCGTTGGTTCTGATTCTGGATAGGAATAGTTGCATCCACAAATCGTTAGTTATCTTGACGCATATGCGACTATATTGCCGCGCTGATACATCACATCGCCAAGTCACTCCTCCGAAAATCGTTGTGGATGTTTAAAACTTCTGGGTTTGCTAAGAATTGCAAGAATGGTTGTGATAATTACGATCTACCTTCCTTAGAATAATTTCATACTTGAAATTTTCAAAGGAGTGGCCACTACTAGGCATAGAAATCAGTAACGCTGTCAGGAATCCTCTTTGTTGCATGTGTCGCTCCCGCGAGTTGGTGTATCATTTGATGCATGGAAAGTCTCTCTGTTGTCTTTCCACGTGGCATCAGTCTTCTCGGCCGTCATGGTGAAGGTCTGACGTTTAGGTCCATTCCTTTGCGCTTGCTGAAAAATACGCTCATGTGATGGCAAGGGTGGTCCTTTTGGTGTTGCCCCTTGACCGGTTGGTTTAGTGGCGGAAAGTGGCTGGTTTCCTTGTGTTGGTGCCCTATAATTAGCCGGCTTGTTGACGAGGCCTGATTGTCTCCCTCTCTGAGGACAGTCCCCAATGGCATGATCCGGAGACCCACAGACTATGCAAAGTTTGTTCAAAATGCGACAGTCTCTCGTGTAGTGTCCGGTCCTACCACAATGGTTGCATGTAACGACTGGTTTTCCGAAGATAGTTGGTCCTGCTGGTCTCTTAGGTTGTGATCTCCCGTTGAATCTGGAAGATGATCCCTCAAGAATTTGATTGGCTGATCGTTTAATACCAGGCACACGGTCATCCTTCCTTATGCGTCTCTGAAGGTCTTCAAAGTTTCGTGCCGCCTCTAAGATTCCATCATAAGTCGAAAGGGTAGCAGAAGACACGGAGAACCGCGTCTTCAGATATAACCCCTGTCTGAATCTTTTAGCATATAGTTCCGCGGTTGCCACCAGGTGATGCGCAAACCGACTTAACCTTGCGAACTCCGAAACGTACTCATCCACCGACTTATCCCACATGCTCCCTTGTTGGAACTGTATAAACACCCGTTCCATTTTTAAGTGTGCCACGACTGGAAAGTACTGGGTATCAAAACGTTGTTTGAACCTTTCCCAGTCGATGGGCTCCTTCGATCTACTTTCCTCTGCCTCCCACTATATCCTGGCATTATCCGTAAGTTGTAGCTTAGCGATGTTCACCCACGCGTCCTTCGGAATTTGGGCGGCACTGAGATCATTGACTGTTCCCTTAAGCCATTCTTCAGCTTCTAAAGGAGTTTCCTTCCCCGAAAAAGTCTTAGGGTGGAGTGATCTGAACTGCTTCACTCCCGCCGAACCTTGAGGAACTGGGGCTAGTGCTTTACTTAAAATCTCTGTTTGCTGCTGCCTACTTTCTCGTAGCTCCTGATGAAGGGCAGCTGTCTGCTGCTGCTGTTGCTCCAGTAGTCCTTACATCCTTTGTAGCATAGCTGCTTGCTGAGCAGCGGCTTCATTAACTCCATTTCCCCTTCGGTTGCGGTGATGGTGTCATCCAGCCATTGGTGATCAGGATCAGAATAGGTTAGGTTACAAATGGCTGAGGTGAGACAAGATAATAACTTGCATGGAAGAACAACAATTAATGCAAGGGAGAGAATAAGAAGAGAAAGAGACACAAGAGAGATTATTGCTCGAAACTAAGATTTTATTATCCAACTTCAATATGGAGAGTACAACCAAAAAGTAAGGACATGCCCATACTATCCTTACATCACTTTATTCGGCCAAAGAAAGGAAAAAGACTTATTAGTCTCGATTACGGGAGTTCAACATGTGGTGATAGGTCCTCGATCTAAGAAAAGTACATCCATTCACACGGTGCCTTATGGGGACAACTGCCTGAGTTTCTTCGGTCTCAAGTTCCTCCTCATTCGAAACTTCGTCCTTCGACTCATCCTCGGCAGGAGCCTCGCCTTCCGATTCCCCCTTTATAGGGTCCTGTTCCTTTGCAGGAACATCCTCATCCGGATCATATTCCATAGGATTCTCTTCCGCTGCAGGAGCTTCTTTTTCTGTCCCCTCCTCTATATGCTCCTCTTCCATAGGATCCTCTTCATCTTCGGAGTCGTTGGCCATCATAGACTCCGGAGTTGCAGCATCGACTTCTTCGTCTTCCGAGCCGCTGTCGGAAATGACCGCCTGAGAGTCTACGACATCATCGTCTGAATCTCCAGATGTAGCTTCAAAAGTAATATCGGACATGTCATTCTCGTCGGAAAGATTTTCCATGACTTGAAGGGAGGTCATGGTCAGGATACAGAATGTCAAGGAAGGGACAAAGGACATAGGAGAATTATGAAATCGGTATGAATGGATGAGATTCACAAATATAATAAGTCAGTTAATACTTTCATTTTAGTACACAAGAGGACCTGCATGGGCCACCACAAAAACCTGTCATGCCCCGCTTCCCAAAAGAAGGTGAAGGATGGCGTGGCAAAGTCCGCAACCTAACTGTATTGAAGGTGGTCTATTCAATACAGTTACGTTAAGCGTATGAATATATAACAAGCAGGATGTGTACCAAAACAAAAATAATAAAAGCGAAAGGCATTTATTTCCATTAACCAAACTTTATTACATCCCAAAAGAAAAAATAAAATAAACTAAGTAGTTTAATTATATCAAAGGAGAAACAAAAGCCCTAAACATGTGGGCAACAACAAAATTAAATCTAGCTAATCTTCCAACGTCCAGTCTGCATAATCTTCATAAGCTTGCTTCACACCTTGGTCCTCGCCATAATACTCATTCTTATCTAACGGACATTCTAAGATAGAAGAAGAAAAGGAAGGCCCGTCAGCGAGTTATACTCGGGTAGGATTGCCTCATAAGGAAGTAGGAGTATAAAATGAACAGGTGTATATAAGAGTATGATGTATGCATGCAGACATAAAGTAAGGGGTGTAAATGTTTGAAATGTACAAACTTAAGACGTTTTGAAGAGAGGTATATATGAGCATGAGTATGTTGTAAGTTAGGTGAAGGTAAAATTCTATATTAGTTTGTTAAACAAGGATCCGGATACTCGCGATTATTCCGTTGTGGCCACGGAACAACAACTGTGAAAGTGAAATGTACCGTTTCACTTCCCGGGATCATGATCGAGTAGTAGGGGAATCCGAGTTCCGAATTATCCTAGCCTAATCAAACTACCCATCCCCATAGTTCAGTATAAAGGTTCGGACGAATTAGAGTTAATGCGTATATTTCTAGGCATGGAATTTCCATATTGTATAATCGTCCATATATTGGACTGGTCACCCGGAATATCGGGATCTTCATATTTGTATAATCACCCATATATTGGACTGGTCACCCGGAACATCGGGATCTTCATATTTATATAGTCGCCCATATATTGGACTGGTCACCCTGCCTGCAGAGATCTTCATAATAAGTATTTCATACCTAGGTCCGCGCATTCTACCCCTAACCGTATCATGTTTCATGTATGTTATGTTGTCATAAACTGGAATTTTAGAAAGAGTATTGATCTCGTTTAATATGGCCTTCCACAACCACTCGTTTTATTTTCTAGAATTTGTAAAGTATTTCGCGTTATCTTAGAGAAAGCTTATTAAAAGAATAATAGTGTTTAAATATCTTTTATTACTTCTAAGAAAAACCATGATATTTGGGATATTTATTATTTTGGAAAAGCATAATGTTTTACAGAAAATGTCCTTTCGATAAAAGGTTGTGGTGTTTATTTGAGAATCTCTTGCAAGAGGTTTTTATTTGAAAATCTATACTGCTCCTAATATTCCAAAAGGACAAGTTATGAGGTCCTCAAATCGCCTCTTCACCGCCAATTGTGGCCAGGTAAGCACAAGTAAGGAAAGGAGGGATCCGCTCACGAATCACCGTGAGACGGGCCTTTTAAAGTTACCTTTCTTACTTGTTTAGCCTAGGCACCACAAAGTCTGGTTTAGATAAACGATCGATGCCTACAACCTTTCCTTTATCCTAGATTGATGTTGTTTTAAAATTACCTTTTAAAAGATACTAAATATTCCCTTTTTAAAAAGTTATCGTTTAATTAAATTTAATATTTTCTTCTTTAAAAAGTTGAGGGGTTTTTAAAAATATTTGTAAGTAAAATATACGTATACTGTATCTAAAATATTTATTTCACATATATTTATTTCTTATAGTTATTTAAACAAATATAATATTTCAATTAAACGAGGGTATCTTGTGGAAGTAACCTATTTCGAGATCGTTTTTAAAGTATGGGTATGTCAGAGGTGAAATGACAATTCATGGGTTATGACAAATTCCAGGTATTATGGGTGTGCAATATACTTTTGTGTACAGAGAAAATTTAAACACCGTTTTAAAATATGGGTTAACATTATCATGATTAAGGGTACAAGGAAAAAGGGTATGCAAAAATATTATAACACCATTTTAAATGGGCGTTGATGATTAGAAGTTGAAACTAGGTTATTGAGATGGAAGAAGGTGACAGGAAAATGAGAGAGAGGCGGATCCTACCTTTTGTTTGAGTCGGATGTCGAAGGGTTGAAAACGTAGTCTCGTACTAAATCCTCAATCGCTCCGCGTCCTGATTTTTCCTCTGCGATTGGATGGAGCCGTAGCATCTGCGTCGTCGATATAAAGGCACCAGTATTTTTTTTCAGAATTTTTGGAGTTCAGTGGTGTGAGAAATTTAGGTTTGAAGGTGTCTATTTATAGGGCCTTCCAATAAACAGAAAAATCCAAAAAAATCACAAAATCTGCGCCGCCTCATCATTTGCGAATCATTAGTTAATGATCAGCCGCTGCCGCCTTTTATCTCAGCCGTTGGATTGAGATCCAACGGCTGAGATCGCGCCGCCAAGGATCCCGCCGTCGCCACGTGTCACGCGTGGGGAGACCATGCGTTTTCGCGTGGTCCCCACCACGTGGGTGCGCCGGTGTGATCTGGGCCGTTGGATCTTGGATCCAAGGTCCAGATCAAAGGGATTTTAATTTTTTTATATATATATATGTCACGAACCAAAGTTTGGCCCATGACCGGCACTTAACCACGTAACGTCTATAGGCGTAACGCGACTAAGTGAACCGAAAACCCAGAAATCAAACCAGTGAAAGTATAGAGTGTTATAAGTTTTAAATGAAAACACTTACTAACATGTTAAGAAATCTAAGTAAACAATCACCAAGATAGCAATATACGACGCCGTAGCGAAGATCAAGATCCACAAGTGGGAACATCACTGATAGAATAAACTGCAAGTACAGTCGGCTCACAACGAGCTCGACACCAGAATACAAATAATAAACATCATCGTCCTCACACTGTCTCTAAGTCAAATACATACATGGTAGATGGAGAATACTAGATACAACAATATACATAACTGAAAGATAAACAGATACCGTACAAAACCCACCTATCAGCAAAAGAGCTAGTACACCAACTATGGGGGTATCTGTGTCAAAAGGTGCAAAACGCGGCCTGCCGCGACTACTCCGAAGGGCAACCTGCAAACACTGTGGCACAACGGGGGTGAGTTGCCAACTCGTGAATAGAGATAACATGTAAAGGTAATCGCGAGCATGCACGTACTGCGCTACTCTATCATATGCCAACAGATGATATCAATGTGTGATAAGCAGTATGTCCAATAATCATGCAAGTGCTCTATCAAGTAATATAACTACAGGATGAGGTACAATAATAAATGCTGAGCATGGGCAATATAACATCTACACGGAATGTCAACGTGGAATATATAATCGGTGTCCATCAATGCACCCAGATCCCCCAAATAGCTCAGGCGCCGGCACCCTCATCGGCCCTCAAATCCTGTAAATCTCTAAGAATCCCGAGTGCCTAACATCGGCACCCAAATATCATAAATACTCGTGTCCAGCATCGACACGCAAATCTTCATCCATCGGGCCCCGTCAGTCCGGGTCAGCCCACGGGCTCCGTCTGCGGTATCGGCCCTCGGCCCCGGCAGTACGGATCACCCCACATCCATCTATCGACTCTGATCAGTATCCTCCGGATAACTGTCAGGTCCAACCAATCACCGGTAGGTAATAGTCCCTCTTCCAGGCTCACCGTCTACTGCACAGCGAAACCGTTCTCGCCCCAGGGTGCCATACCGGGTCCACCATGTGCCCGTAATCGGCCTCAACCAGCTCCTCGATTCGGGTTCACATATATCACTCTAGCACCGAGGAAACACATGGTGGACGCACCGAAATATCATATTAAGGGAACAGGGTTTTTAAATGATTACATATTTGAAATAGCCACGGTTCCTAAATCCAGAAATCATATGTAATCCAAACCAATATGCAGATCCGATATGATATGTGCATCAAATATGAATATCATGTCAAGTCACATAAAGATGAGCTACAACATAACGATCCGATGTGATATATGCATCAAGTATGAATATCATGTCAAGTCACATATAGATGAGCTACAACATAACGATCCGATGTGAATTCTACAGTGTGAGTGTCATGGCAATTACTAACGGTGTGTGTATAACATGCAGGATAGTGCTGGTGCAACATGGACCGTTAGTAATGGTGCGGTGTTCTATCAATTCTAGTTTATATCCATATAGCAGGGAATGCAGTAAGCACTAAATAGTGACCATGCACAGTCAATGTATATAAATGTTGCTATAAGGTACTATCAGCCCTGACGTAGAACGCCATGCGGACGATATCCCCGTAGATGTTAAATCTACTCAACGTAGTCTCTCGCTAGGTATAGCCAACAACTTGTTTCCCCTTCTGCGCGGTGTCCGCCGTACTCGCCTGCGAACCTAGAATTACACAATACATCATACATAAGCTTGACATCACACAAACACGACATTAAAGCCGAACTAGTAACTCGTGTCGTGAACCAAGCGCGCGTGTGCGCGAAACGCTAAAACGTGTGATTACGCGCCTGAAGTCACTTCGACGCGTCGCGATACGCAGAAACCCAAAACCCATACACACGTATCACGCGTGTCGCGGAGATTAAAATACGGGAAAATAGGTATTCTACTCCAGATTTTGATACAGAAATGATATTGTAAAACTATATATACCAAAATAACCCACATAGCAGCAGACACCAACACCCCAAACCCCAACCCAAAACACCCCCATCTGGCCGCAAATTGCGGCCAGAATGCTTATTTCAGCGGCCTGGGTAGGGAATTGGGCTCCCAGGTTTTGTGTGTGCACTCTATACCCCCCATACATGCTACAGTAACATCTAGTTTCACTCTGAAATATCTCGGGTAGCAGCAGATCCAACAGAGTCTTATTTCCATTTGAAATCCACACTTTTGCACTAAAATGGAACTTTATGGTATTTCTGTGCAAACTGAAACAAACCTGGCCTAAAAATAGTTCTAATAACCTATAAAAGAGCTAACACAACTAACAAAACCCTAATCTAACATGTGAATCACAAATATCCTTTAATATCACTAAAAATGCACAAAAAAGAGATTTTTACTAAAGAACACTACAAGTTATGGAAAAAGAGGTTAAGACATGAGTTTATACCTTCTAGAGACCTTATAAATCACCAAAAGTCTCAGCTTCTCTCTCAGGTGTGCAAATTTGCCTTCAAACGCCCCAAAAAGCCCCTTTTCCCAAGGTTTTGTGAAGGAAATGTGTGGTTTTTGTGTAGGATTTGTATGGAGATCAAAGGGAAATGAAGAGAAGAAGAAAAGATGAAGAAAATGAGAGGGTTTTTCTGCTGGAGCTGCAGAAATTCTGAGATGGGGAAAGAGAGAGAGAATAGAGGGGAAAATGGGGGTCAAAAGTCAAAGTTCATACCTAACACCATGGCTCATTTTTAAAAGGATTTGAAATTATAAAAAGGGTTTATGATATGATTAAAAATGGTGGGAATTAAGTTAACAACCATGCAACAAAAGAATGGTAACATGTTACCAAAAACCCTAAGTCACAAAATGCTAAGTGTGCAAGTGTACACTATAAAAGGAAATTTCCAATTTGCCAACACGACTAAATATAACTAATAATCCTATGAACACATATACAATAACACGCTCAATTTTTAATTATCACGAAAAACATTCTAACGGAAATTCAAAGTGTTACAATCTATCCCCCTTAAAGAAATTCGGTCCCTGAATTTAAAAATCTAACTATACGCACCTTCAAAAAGATGGGGATACCTCTTCCTCATCTCGCTCTCGATCGTCCAAGTGACCTCCTCGCCGCTCTGGCCACGCCAAAGTACCTTGACGGACGGTATCTCTTTCGATCTCAATTTCTTTACTTGTCGATCCAAGATCATCACCGGCTGCTCTGCATAGGAAAGGTCGCGCTCAAGCTGGATCGTCGGGTGCTGAATCGCATGCGAAGGATCATGAAGATATTTGCGGAGCATCGAAACGTGAAATACGGGGTGCACTTCTGGAAAACTGGGCGGAAGGGCTAATCGATATGCAACCACACCAACACGCTCGAGGATCTCGAAGGGGCCCACATATCTGGGACTAAACTTCCCCTTCTTCCCAAACCTCATCACCCCCTTCATTGGGGAGACCCTCAAGAAAACATGATCACCAACAGAAAACTCAAGTCTGCGCCGACGACGGTCCGCATAAGATCTCTGCCTACTCTGGGCTGCTCTCATCCTATCGCGAATCAACTGGATCTTCTCGGTCGTCTCCTCCACAATCTGCGGCCCTAAGATACTGCTCTCACTGAGCTCCGTCCAACAGGTGGGCGATCTGCATCTCCTCCTATAAAGAGCCTCAAACGGTGCCATCTGAATGGCTCCTGGTACCTGTTGTTGTAGGAGAACTCTACTAAGGGCAAATGATGATCCCAGCTATCTCCGAAGTCTAATACGCATGCTCTGAGCATGTCCTCGAGAGTCTGAATAGTCCGCTCTGACTTTCCGTCGGTCTGCGGATGGAATGCTGTGCTGAAACTCAAACGAGTGCCCATAGCCTCCTTAAGCCTCTGCCATAGCCGGCTAGTAAACTGGGTGCCTCTATCGGACACGATACATGTCGGAACTCCATGCAGTCGTACAATCTCATCAATGTAAATCTGGGCATACTGAGCAAATCCGAAAGTCGTCTTCACCGGTAGGAACTGAGCCGCTTTCGTCAAATGATCCACGATCACCCAGATGGAGTCATACCCTCGACTAGTCCTGGGTAGACCCACAATGAAGTCCATAGTGATCTGTTCCCATTTCCACTCCGGAATGGGTAACGGCTGTAGCTCTCCCGCGGGCCTCTGGTGCTCAGCCTTGACTTGCTGACAAATCAGGCATCTCGACACAAAATCTGCAATGTCTCTCTTCATTCCATCCCACCAGTAAACATCTCTCAAGTCATGGTACATCTTGGTGGAACCGGGATGAACACTATATACCGATCAATGTGCCTCCTCAAGAATCTCGCGCCACAATCCCTCAGCATCTGGTACGCACAGTCTAGCTCCAAATCGTAGTATCCCCTGATCATCGATCACGAACTCGGAAAATCTGCCCTGTCCCATCTGTGTCCTGATCTCTGAACAGCGGTCATCACTGTGCTGTGCCTTCTGTATACGGTCAAGCAACTGTGGGCATGCACGAACATGCGCAATCTGTCCTCCGATCGGCGTAAACTCGAACTGTACCCGGCTGTCTCATAAGATCTGCCAATCCGCCGACGACTGCCTCTGCACTGCGCTCAAACAGGATAGACTACCCCCCGGCCACCTGCTCAAAGCATCCGCCACTACATTCGCCCTGCCCGGGTGATACAAGATCTCACAATCGTAGTCCTTCACCAACTCCATCCATCGGCGCTGTCTAAGGTTCAGGTCTCGCTGCTGAAATATATACTTTAAGCTCTTGTAGTCAGTGAATATCTGGCACGACTCTCTATACAGATAATGTCGCCAGATCTTAAGTGCAAAGACCACTGCAGCCATCTCCAGATCATGAGTGGGGTAATTCTGTTCATGTTTCTTTAATTGCCGCGAAGCATACGCGATCACCCTGTCATGCTGCATCAAAACGCACCCCAGCCCCACTCGTGAAGCATCACAGTAGACCACAAATCCGCCAGATCCTGAAGGCAATGATAGCACAGGTGTCGTAGTCAGTAGAGCCTGTAGCTGCTGGAAACTGTGCTCACACTCCTCCGCCCAATCGAAGCGAACACCTTTCCGGGTCAACCCGGTCAAAGGAGTAGCAATGCGAGAGAAGTCCTGCACAAATCGCCTGTAATAGCTTGCCAACCCTAGGAAGCTACGAACCTCCGTCACTGACGTGGATCTAGGCCAACTCCGAACTGCCTCAATCTTCTTCGGGTCTACACATATACCATCTCGTGTAATCACGTGCCCCAAGAAGTCTACGCTGTCTAGCCAGAAAGCACACTTGGAGAATTTGGCGAAAAGCTGATGCTCCCTCAAGGTCTGCAGTGTAATCCGTAGGTGCTGCTCGTGCTCCTCTCTACTCCGAGAATACACCAAGATATCTTCAATGAACACTATGATGAACAGATCAAGATACGGCCGGAAAATGCGGTTCATCAAGTCCATGAATGCTGCTGGCGCGTTGGTGAGTCCGAACGACATCACCAAAAACTCATAATGGCCGTAACGCGTGCGGAAAGCTATCCTGGAAATGTCCTCCTGTCGAACCCGCAGCTGATGGTAGCCTGATCGCAAATCGATCCTCGAAAAGTATCCTTCCCCCTGAAGCTGGTCGAACAAATCGTCGATGCGTGGCAAAGGATACCGGTTCCGCACTGTCACCCTGTTCAGCTGGCGGTAGTCAATACACAGCCGCAAACTGCCGTCCTTCTTCTTGACGAACAGGACTGGAGCACCCTAAGGAGAAACACTGGGTCGAATGAGTCCCTTATCCAGCAAACCTTGCAACCGACCCTTCAATTCTCTAAGTTCCGCCGGGGCCATTCGATAAGGCGGTACAGAAATAGGCCCCGCGCCAGGAACCAAATCAATACAGAAAGAAATATCACGCTCGGGCAGTAGCCCAGGAAGCTCGTCAGGGAACTCGCTAACAACCGGAACCTGATCCATCAGAACCTCTGTAGCTCTAGTATCGCAAACATAGGCGAGAAATCCCTGACATCCCTTCCGCAAAAGCTGTCCAGCGCGAAAAGAAGAAATCACACTGTGAGGGGTGGCACCACGGTCCCCCAACACAACAACAACCGACTCGCCGGGAAAACAAAATCGAACTGTCTTCTCGCGGCAGTCAATAGAAGCATAGCACGTGGCTAACCAATCCATGCCCAAAAGAACGTCGAAGTCCAACATCTCAAGAAGGATCAAATCGACCGGCAACTCTCTCTCGCCAATACGGACGGTACAGGATCGGAACACGTGCCTAGAAACAAACGACTCTCCCACAGGAGTAGTCACAACAAGCGGCTGGTCAAGCAAAACGGACTCTCTACCCAAACTCGGCACAAAGTGTGTGGATACGTACGAGTGCGTGGATCCGGGATCAAATAACACGTGTGCATCAACCGAACATACAGGAAGGATACCTGAGACCACCGCATTGGACGCCTGCGTGTCTTGATGCGTCAAAGCAAAAACTCGCGCCTGTCCTCCACCTGCAACTAACTGTCCCCTGCCGGCCGCTGGCTGCCCTCTGCCTCGGTCACCTCGTCCTCTATGAACAAATCCTCCGCGACCACGACCTCTCTGTGCATGCGTCTGACGCGGAGTAACAGTAGGTACTATCGGCAATGCCGTCTGGGGTGGTGAAGGTGGTAATGTAACATGCGGTGCTGTCGCCTCACTCCGGGGTACCTCAGGACAATCTCGCACACGATGATAAGAACTCCCGCAACGGTAACATCCCGATGATGGTCGCTGACCCTCCTGGGGAAAGGAGCTAAATAACCGGCCTCGCCTCGAATCTCTGCCACCTGCAAGGTGCCTGTCACGACGCCGAAAAGGCCGTCTCTGCACTGACGTATCTGCACGAACACTCTTCGGCTCTGGAACTGCCGAAGTCTCAGCAAGGCACTCCTCAACTAATAATGCTGCATTTACAGCTGCTGCATATGTCTCGTAGTGCTGCGCGCTAATCGCAAGGAACAGTGGTGTGAGCAAGCCTCGGAAAAATCTCTTAACTCCCAACTCCTCAGTAGCCACTAGGTACGGAGCATAAACTGATAGCTCGGTGAACAGCACATCGTACTCTGCCACTGACATCTCTGGCGTCTGGCGTAAGGACTCGAACCTGCGTGCTCTAGCATCTCTGACACTCGGGGGAAGAAAGTGGGCAAGGAATAATGCCACGAACTCTGTCCAGGTCATAGGAGGAAGACCTGCTGCTCTATCCTTCTCAACTGATTCGCACCATTTCTGCGCAAGACCTTCCAGGCGAAAGCTCACGAACTCTACCCATCTCGCATCTGCGCATCTAAGTGAACGACATATCCACGCCATCCTATCAATGAAAGACTGTGGGTCCTAGGCCACATCGGTGCCTGTGAAGACCGGAGGCTTCATCCTCATAAACTCTGACAGCGATACTGTAATAACCTCTGTAGTCGCAGGTGCAACTGCCTGAACTGTGGGTACCACCGCGGTCTCTGCAATGGGTGGAACTACCTCTGGTCGCTGCGCTCGAAGTGTCTCAACTAGAGATCCCATCATCTGGCGCATCTCCTGCATACTGGATCCCATCGTCTGGCGTATCTCCTGCACACCAGCCCCTAACATAGCAATCTGATCTGTCACGGCAAGAATAGCCTGCTCGGGCACAACCGGTGTACTACCCGGATCAGTCCTCGTCTCGGACGAGTCAACTCGAATCTCGGCCCTCGCGGCCGCTCTCTGCGCCCTCGTAGTCTTTGGCGGCATAATGGCTGAAAGGAACAATAGGATTCGATAAGGATACTGAAATCGAATCGCAAGAATGTATAGACTCAAGAAGGAATTAAAATCAACAAGTCCTAAGGTCGCGTAGGCGGAGTACCGTGTTGTGAGTATGCCGCGGAACATACACACGCTACGCTACCCTGCTGCAGCCACCTACTCCATCATACCAGGGTCATCCTACACTCCGAAAGGTAAAACCTATGCTCTGATACCAACTTTGTCACGACCCAAAGTTTGGCCCGTGACCGGCACTTAACCACGTAACGTCTACAGGCGTAACGCGACTAAGTGAACCGAAAACCCAGAAATCAAACCAGTGAAAGTATAGAGTGTTATAAGTTTTAAATGAAAGCACTTACTAACATGTTAAGAAATCTAAGTAAACAATCACCAAGATAGCAATATACGACGCCGTAGCGAAGATCAAGATCCACAAGTGGGAACATCACAGATAGAATAAACTGCAAGTACAGTCGGCTCACAACGAGCTCGACACCAGAATACAAATAATAAATATCATCGTCCTCACACTGTCTCTAAGTCAAATACATACATGGTAGATGGAGAATACTAGATACAACAATATACATAACTGAAAGATAAACAGATACCGCACAAAACCCACCTATCAGCAAAAGAGCTAGTACACCAACTATGGGGGTATCTGTGTCAAAAGTTGCAAAACGCAGCCTGCCGCGACTACTCCGAAGGGCAACCTGCGAACACTGTGGCACAACAGGGGTGAGTTGCCAACTCGTGAATAGAGATAACATGTAAAGATAATCGCGAGCATGCACGTACTGCGCTACTCTATCATATGCCAACAGATGATATCAATGTGTGATAAGCAGTATGTCCAATAATCATGCAAGTGCTCTATCAGGTAATATAACTACAGAATGAGATACAATAATAAATGCTGAGCATGGGCAATATAACATCTACACGGAATGTCAACGTGGAATATATAATCGGTGTCCATCAATGCACCCAGATCCCCCAAATAGCTCAGGCGCCGGCACCCTCATCGGCCCTCAAATCCTGTAAATCTCTGAGAATCCCGAGTGCCCAACATCGGCACCCAAATATCATAAATACTCGTGTCCAGCATCGACACGCAAATCCTCATCCATCGGGCCCCGTCAGTCCGGGTCAGCCCACGGGCTCCGTCTGCGGTATCGGCCCTCGGCCCCGGCAGTACGGATCACCCCACATCCATCTATCGACTCTGATCAGTATCCTCCGAATAACTGTCAGGTCCAACCAATCACCGGTAGGTAGTAGTCCCTCTGCCAGGCTCACCGTCTACTGCACAGCGAAACCGTTCTCGCCCCGGGGTACCATACCGGGTCCACCATGTACCCGTAATCGGCCTCAACCAGCTCCTCGATTCGGGTTCACATATATCACTCTAGCAACGAGGAAACACATGGTGGACGCACCGAAATATCATATCAAGAGAACCGGGTTTTTAAATGATTACATATTTGAAATAGCCACGGTTCCCAAATCCAGAAATCACATGTAATCCAAACCAATATGCAAGTCAATGATCCGATATGATATGTGCATCAAATAAGAATATCATGTCAAGTCACATAAAGATGAGCTACAACATAACGATCCGATGTGATATATGCATCAAGTATGAATATCATATCAAGTCACATATAGATGAGCTACAACATAACGATCCGATGTGAATTCTACAGTGTGAGTGTCATGGCAATTACTAACGGTGTGTGTGTAACATACAGGATAGTGCTCGTGCAACATGGACCGTTAGTAATGGTGCGGTGTTCTATCAATTCTAGTTTATATTCATATAGCAGGGAATGCAGTATGCACTAAATAGTAACCATGCACGGTCAATGTATATAAATGTAGTTATAAGGTCCTATCAGCCCTGACGTAGAACGCCATGCGGGCGATATCCCCGCAGATGTTAAATCTACTCACCGTAGTCTCTCGCTAGGTATAGCCAACAACTTGTTTCCCCTTCTGCGCGGCGTCCGCCGTACTCGCTTGCGAACCCAGAATTACACAATACATCATACATAAGCTTGACATCACACAAACACGACATTAAAGCCAAACTAGTAACTCGTGTCGTGAACCAAGCGCGCGCGTGCGCGATACGCTAAAACATGTGATTACGCGCCTGAAGTCACTCCGACGCGTCGCGATACGCAGAAACCCAAAACCCAGACCACGTATCACGCGTGTCGCGGAGATTAAAATACGGGAAAATAGGTATTCTACTCCAGATTTTGATACAGAAATGATATTGTAAAACTATATATACCAAAATAACCCACATAGCAGCAGACACCAACACCCCAAACCCCAACCCAAAACACCCCCATCTGGCCGCAAATTGCGGCCAGAATGCTTATTTCGGCGGCCTGGGTAGGGAATTGGGCTCCCAGGTTTTGTGTGTGCACTCTATACCCCCCATACATGCTACAGTAACATCTAGTTTCACTCTGAAATATCTCGGGTAGCAGCAGATCCTACAGAGCCTTATTTCCATTTGAAATCCACACTTTTGCACTAAAATGGAACTTTATGGTATTTCTGTGCAAACTGAAACAAACCTGGCCTAAAAATAGTTCTAATAACCTATAAAAGAGCTAACACAACTAACAAAACCCTAATCAAACATGTGAATCACAAATATCCTTTAATATCACTAAAAATGCACAAAAAAGAGATTTTTACTAAAGAACACTACAAGTTATGGAAAAAGAGGTTAAGACATGAGTTTATACCTTCTAGAGACCTTATAAAACACCAAAAGTCTCAGCTTCTCTCTCAGGTGTGCAGATTTGCCTTCAAACGCCTCAAAAAGCCCCTTTTTCCAAGGTTTTGTGAAGGAAATGTGTGGTTTTTGTGTAGGATTTGTATGGAGATCAAAGGGAAATGAAGAGAAGAAGAAAAGATGAAGAAAATGAGAGGGTTTTTCTGCTGGAGCTGCAGAAATTCTGAGATGGGGAAAGAGAGAGAGAAGAGAGGGAAAAATGGGGGTCAAAAGTCAAAGTTCATACCTAACACCATGGCTCATTTTTAAAAGGATTTGAAATTATAAAAAGGGTTTATGATATGATTAAAAATGGTGGGAATTAAGTTAACAACCATGCAATAAAAGAATGGTTAACATGTTACCAAAAACCCTAAGTCACAAAATGCTAAGTGTGCAAGTGTACACTACAAAGGGAAATTTCCAATTTGCCAACACGACTAAATATAACTAATAATCCTATGAACACATATACAATAACACGCTCAATTTCTAATTATCACGAAAAACATTCTAACGGAAATTCAAAGTGTTACAATATAAAATAATATTCTGTTTATTATTTAAAAATTGGATTTTGCTTTAAAAAATTGTTAAAATAGTTAAAAACACGGGAAAATTATGGAAAAATTTCAGAAAATATATTTTATTGTTATCTTTTGTATAAAAATAGTTTTGGGCTAAAACAAAATAATATATTCATTCCTATGGTGTTAGCTATTTATTAAAATTATAGAATATCTAGTTTAACCTTTAAAATATTTTTAATTACGAATTAATTAATTTTATTGATAATAAAAATATGTAGATTATTTTAAGGCATTATAGAATTTTATTAAAACATTTTAAGCCTATAAAAACAATAAATAGATTTTGGAAATATTCAATGCTTTGAAAATTATTAACACTACTTTAAAAATTATTATTATATAAAAGAAACACGTAAATAATTATTTGATAAATAAAATATATTTTATTAGGTATTAGAAAACATGGTCATGACACGTTGCCTATGACAGATGTTTCGTGCACACCCGTTGCACCTAGATGTTTCTTCTGTGCACATGTATGGCACATATATGGATTTTGATTTCCGTGCGCACCAGACGCACAGGGTATTCTTATATACATTTTGGGATTGATTTCTTATGGAGCTGTACGTTTTATGATATTTCCTATATGTTTTCGTACTGAGCAGGACTGGTCAGAGGACAGTACCTGATATATTTTGCATGCATTGATAGTTATCGAAGGGATTTCCAAAAAAGGAGCTATAGTCTCAGTATTTACCTACGTGTCTGATATGGCACGACACGTTTAAAACAAGAGAACCCTTCTAAATTGTTTTCAAAAGACGGAACGTACATATTAAACAAAAAATATATACATATATGGTTATTTTTTTACAATAGACGTCCTCCACTGTGTCGCGATACGCGTGTAACACAGCAACATGAAAAGGTTTGGCATGCATTTTCTTCAGTTATTTACATGTATAGATTTGATGTTTACATGTATAGTTCTGATTGATATCATATTGGTTTTATTTTGGATTTGACATTTGTGACTTTACCATGACTCCGATGATAGCGGGATGCTTGACGGAGCTTTGTCTTTGAGTTATCTGCTCATTACTCATGCGCATGCATTGCACTATGATGCGTTTTATCTATTGATGATTTCGGAGCCCCGACGACTTGGACTTTTACTGAAATGTTTTAGTATTTGAGGGGTTTAAATTTAAATTCGGGGACCGAATTTCTTTAAGGAGGGAAGATTGTAACATTTCAAAAAAAATAAAATATTATTTTTGGGGAATTTTTATAATTTAATAATAAAATATTGAATATTTTAAATATGGCGGTATAATTAAATACCGATAAATGGGGAAAATTTTGGAAAATTATAGAAATTATTAAAAGAGGGTGTTTTATGTGAATTATGCAATTTTTAAGTTTTTATGATTAATTATACGCTATTTTAGTGCTAATCGCGATTAAAAATCGCTAATCGCGGATTAAGCGTGTCTTGTGCACTTAGCTTGCACAAAGTCTTTTTCACACTTGTGCATTTTCTACCATGGTTTCTTTTGGGTTTCCTATTGCAATATTAGAGAGAAGAAAAGAAGGGAAAAAGAAAAGATTTGAATAATAGAGGTATGGGCAAGAGAGAGAAAGAGAGGGTGAGGGGTCAAACTTGGACTAAGCTCCCATTCTTTCTCATTTTCCTCCATCATTCTCTCCCTCTCCCACATCAACTTGTTGCTGCTGCTGCCCCTCTCTTCCATCTTCACAAAACCCCCCAAAACTCCATGCTAAACACCTCAAAACACATTACCTTTTTCATTAAAAAGATACACAAGCTCAAGGGAAACACATTGAACCAAGAAAGCAAGGATTTTGGCCACTTGGGGCAACTCAAGAATTTTCTTGAGTTGCCAAATGAGGTATTTTCTGAAGCATAAGCTTAGTGTTTCCATTACTTTTACCCCCATATTAGATTAGAACCGATATCGAGTGGTTTTGTGGACTTAGAAGAATTCTAGTTAGGGTTATTGGAAATTGAGAGTTTTGATGGGCAATTGAGCTTAGTAGGGGCCTCACAAACCCGCTAGTGCTAGAATTAAGACCTAAACCAGAGACTAGAACCCCGGAATATGGATTAAGAAATGCCGATATCGAAAATTTGTGGGTTCTGTGAGGGTTAAATGAAATCTGCTATCACTCGGAGACTCTGAAAATTATTTTGCAAACACAGAGAGATGTGCAGGCACCTAGGAAGCTAACCCCAAGACCCCAGACCCTGACTCCACACTACGGCCGCAGATTTAATACCTCTGGCCGTAAATTGCAGCCAGACCTGGCCCATTTGGGTTCGTGTTTCTTCTATGGCCTCATCTCCAGTAAAATAGACCTTTGGCATATGCAAAATTGTCTGATTTGACCTAGGGTAGAATCTGGAACCTTTTTCCTAAGTTGTTATTTTGATTCGGAGTCTCGTTTCTCGTATTTTGAATTCTGGATTTGCGTATTTGTGTTTTACCTCGATCACTTGACGTTTGTACGACGATATCGAGGGTTGTCTGATGGTTTTGAAAGCGTAGTCTATAGGTTCTAACTTATAGGCCTTAGCGTGTCGTTTTGGTATTCCCGATGTGATTTTAATACGTATTCCGATTATGTTATCTTTGTAGGTACCTTCACGAGGGCTTCATACGATGAAGAAGATGAAGGCGACGTCGACACCGACACGTAGGATGCAAGGTGAGTAGATTATATCTACGGGGGAAGTCGGGTGGATGGCGTATAGCAGCCCCACAGTTCGATACTTAGTATACTAGATATATACTATATATATATGTATGTATGATAGCGTTATGTGTGAATTGGATATTCAGATGTGGTTAGGTGTACTATGGATAGATTAGGGTTTAGAAGTAAACTAGTATAGTTTCCTAGATGCGAACCCTAGAGTAGGTTTACACCCCCCCACACACATATGCTTGTTTGTTATACATATACCTAGATGATGAGGATAGTGGATGATATTTGGAGATGAGTCGATGATATTGGGCATAGTGTCATGAGATCGGTGATATGATGTGATTCGTATTTGGGATACGAAATGTGATTTTAGCGGGCCTTGCGACGTGTGTTTTACACACGCATTTAAATTTATATAGATGGTATCGATTTGTACTAGACTTAGATCAGTACTCCAGATCATGAGATATGATGATAAGGATACTAGATAATTGATGAGATGAATGTGATATTGACCCGTACCCAGCTTTTGGGATGCCGTACGATGATTTACCGTACGAGCTTTATATTGATGATAGATTCGCACTCATGACTCGAGGATATCATATGATATTGTATCGTACGCGGTACCTTTGAGGCGGGATCACCGACTATTATATATTTATATATATATATCGACTCAGATTTAGGTGGTTTCCATACCCCTCCTGATTGAGTTGTTAGTTAGAGCTGTAGTTTTGCTAGTAGATGCTAGGCCAGGCCGATGTCATACCTATTTCAAAAACTAACGAATCGGGAGTATTTTAATGATTGGCAAAGGGATTCTATGGATATTTTCAAAAGACGTATCTTTTCTTTAAAACACCGTAGCCCTTATTTTCCTAAAACCCCGATTTGTCTTCTTTTAAATGGCAAAACAGTATGACATAGATACATTGATGTAAATTCTACACTGTTGTGTTTATTATTCATTTGCCGCAGATTCTTACCGTTTGCATCGCATTGCATGTTAGATATGTTTATTGTTATATCAAATCCATGCTGTTAGGACACCAGCACCATTATCGATGATGCATATGTTCCACGTACACCTGCTTGCCGGCTCACACACTTCATCATCGATAATTGCCATGTCACTACACTGTAGTACCGTTGCATTCAGGATATGACCCTTGCATGGTATACTTGTGTACCTACATATTGTACACTCATACTTGTGCACATACCTATTGTACATTCATATTCGTGTACTTACATATTGTACACTCATACTTGTGCACATACCTATTGCACATTCATACTCGTGTACTTACATACTGTATACCCATACTTGTACACATACTCATTTGCACATACATAGATGATTCTGGCTTGAATTGAGGATTTGGGAACCGCAATATACTTTTTAAAACTGATTCATTTTAAAGAAGCGGTCTTCCCTAAATATGTGCATATTACTATTCCATGTTGCATGATATACTGATATGCTTACATTTCTTTTATATGTCGCATACATCATGCTTTGAGATATGTTGTTTCCATGATATTTCTGGATTTGGGAACCGTGGGTATTTTAAAAGAGAGTATGTATTGTTTTAAAAACCCGGTTATCCTTGATATGATATTTCAGTGCGTCCACCATGTGTTTTCTCGGTTCTGAGAGTGGCATGTGAAACCCAATTCGAGGAGCGGTAGGCACCGTCTGCGGGTACATGGTGGACCCGGTGAGGTACCCCGGGGCAAGAAAACTCGTATATGTTAGACGGTGAGCCTGGCAGGGGAGTACTACTTACCGGTGATATTATTTGAGCTCGGCGGATATCTGGGTGATACCGACCGGAGACAAGAGACGATACGGGCCGATCCGGACTGACGGAGCCCGATATATAAGTATTTACGTGCCGATGCTGGGCACAGCTTTCATGATGTTTTCAAGTGTCGATGCTGGACACTCCGGTTTTATGATTTTGATGTGTCGCGAGGGACACATGTTGATTTACATCCTCATACTTCTATGCATATGATTTATGATATTTACATGCATGATGCTTATTGTTATTGGGTGACATGTGGACGATATCCACATACTTATAGACTTCATGATAAAGTCGACATTAATCATACCTCATATTTATGATAAGTTATTACCTGAAGCACTGGCACGAGCACTTGGCACTACACTCATGTATAGATGTTACATTGGCACCTTATCATGCTTCAGACTTATTCATTTGAGGTTTATATATATATATCTGATCGTATTGACCTAGGATTGCGTCATACATACGATTTCTGCTCTGTGATGTTTTCTATTCATGAGTTGGCAACTCACCCCCGTTGTGCCACAGTTTCTTGCAGGTTTTGCCGTACAGGTTTCATTGAGGCTTTTCTAGCACACTGCTTCCTTTCTGGGTGATTGCATTGGTAGGTGGGTTCACTCGCATCGTGACCACCCTTGTATTATTTTATTCAGTTGTATGTAGTAATTCCATCAACCAAACTTGTATATTGTTTCAGACTTAGAAAACCAGTTATGTATTATTTCGACCTTAGAGTCGCGCGTTGTAGTATTATGGTTTTCATGCTGGTTTTGAGTTTTCCTTTGAGTTTTGATCCTCGCCCTTCGGCGTTGTATATTATACTGCTTGCGTGGTTGTGACCGTCGATTGACGAAGAATTAGCTCCCGTTTGGGGATGCCTTTTATCATTGTATATATATTATTCCTGTTGTACCCTGTTTGGGGCCAGTATTTACAAAGAAAACTCTGCCAAAATTTTCAGAAAAGACATTGAGGATTTTAAAAATGCATATTCGGCTTACTTATCTAAAAACCTTGTTTTTAAAACATGTTTTCTTTATTTCTTAAAATGGTTTTAGATTTCTTGGCTTTTGGCTTACTTGTGTTATATGGGGTCCTATAGACTTCATATGATTCAAGTGCAAGTCACGTGCTATTTCGGGTCGTGACGGCTTTTCTAAATAGAGATTTAGAAGAGAGCGTCTATAAGTTCACAGCCAGAGGGCTTCGTAGACAGTGGGAGCAGCGGAAACTTGTGCAAGTTGCTTTATGGGTTAAAGCAGGCATCGTGGAGTTGGAACATCTGTTTTGGTATGGTAGTCAAAGCGTTTGACTTCATCAAAATGGTAGATGAACCTTGTATATACAAAAAGGTAGTAGGGAGTATGGTAGTGATCCTTGTATTGTACGTAGATGACATACTCTTGATAGGAAAGGAGTTTCCTATGCTACGCTCGGTCAATCTCCTTTTATCACAAGGATTCTCTATATAGGATCAAGGTGATACCTCCTAAATCCTGGGTTATGGATCTATGAGATCGATTTAATTGGATGTTAGGATTCTCACTAGCTGTAGTGAGAAGGTATCAATCCATCCTGGGGAGAATCACTGGAAAGGTTCCAGGGTGATAAGGACGACTGAATTTCAGTCACAGGCATTGTCTTTACCCTTAGTAGAGGGACGGTATGTTGGAAGAGTTCCAAGCTAGATACCGTGACATACTAGACGATAAAGGCTGGATACATTGCTACCAAGGATGCTACCAAAGAAATAGTTTGGATGTACACTAGTTCATGAGATGAACTTCGTTCCTACCATTGTATGACAATGGAGTTATGGCTTTGGCCAAGGAACCCCCGTCCCATCAGTAATCCAGACATATTCTTAGGCAGTATCACCTTATCAATGGAGATGTTTGATCTTCATGGAGATTAAGGTTCAGGGGAGTAGACATAGAGGACAACACGGCGGATCCACTCACAAAAGCCTATTCCCAGGAGAGACTTTTATGGGATGGTTGAGTATGAGATACTTCAACCACTGCTGATTGTTGGGTAGGAGATACTACAACAGATGGCCCTAGTGCAAGTGGGAGATTGTTAGTAATATGTATGCCCTAGAGCTCATTACTGTACATACGATGTATATTGTAGTGGATACTTGGACATATATAGGGAGGACTTTCTTGCTCGACATGATAGTATTCTATCAGGTTTCTCTTTATCTTAACATGTGCACTGATTGTCTCTATAATTCATGTTGATAAAGCCTTTAGGATGAGTACTTGACTACCAGAACTATGATGCGGATCATACTAGTGGGGACAGAGTAGTCGTTAAGCACATCCTTCAAATGTTCCCAGTCGAGGGTGTCTCGAGATAGGGCATCGATATACCAGAGTAGACTAGCGTATACGCTTCTCGACCCATATGATGGGAGATGGATGATCCCATATCCATTGGTGTTTGACATCAGAGAAGGTATGCGGGTTCTCAGTGGAGACTGGGTACACTGGACGGACTCGCCGAGAACTCCTAGAAGGTATTGTACCTATCGTCGGATAGCAGTTCTCTGGTGACACTGGTACATGTTAGTCTGTAGACCCGAGATCGTTATAGAGTCTTGTATGATTCCCACTGTGCTTTTATTTCCACCTTACTACGTTCAAGAGAACGTGCAAAACGGTGGCTTTTGGAAACAGTCCCGAGTCACATGGAGGCAATGAGACTTATCAGGCTATTGGGGTCTGACGTTATACCACCCCCAGGCTGTGATATATGACATATCAGACGAAGAGACCGGACTGTACGGTAGTGTTACTGATTAGATTCGCAGGAGTACGAGCAGGCTTGCTTGTTGATCTTCTGATCGCTCAGTACCCGGGTGGCCGTTACGTTTAGCAGACCGTTTGCGACTTGTGGGTGTTTGATATGATCATCACCTACTGCCGGCGTATTGACGAGTCTTTAGAGTCCTACACAGAGGTTTCCTGGCTCAATAGAAATGGAGTAGTAGCACATATGTGATATGTACGGGACCGAGGTTAATACGATATGAGATGCCGTATTCTATTCTCGCGATATGTGATATCGGTCGGTTATATATGATATAGCCGGGTTATCGGATCAAGTGTTGATTCGATAAGTTGATTCATATAGTATTAGTCGGCTGTATATGATATAGCCGGATTATTAAATCAAGAGTTGATTTGATAATTTAATGTATAAATATATATTTGATATATTATATTACACTAATTAATATTAATCTCAATAATGATTTCTTTTCTCACTTGATGTGCACATTGTATATATGTGATATGTATAATTGTGTACATGTATTGTGTCATGTTTGATGGTACATATAAGATGGGTGTATGAGACTTATACCATACTAGGGTTAAATTAGGGTTTTGATTATTTCTTAAGTTATTACAAAATACCAAATGACATGGTCAAACTTTTCAAGCTTGGAGAAGCTTGTAGAATATTGTCAAGGTCAACTCTTTTGTCGTTTCTTAGGATATTTTTCCTTAACCCAACCTTTAACCATAGCCTCGGGTTTATTCTCTACATGAGTTAGGCATGATAGCTTTAACTCACCCATGGTTGCAATAATTCATTGAGGATGAACTATTCATGTAAGATATTTTCTTCTTCTTCTTCTTCATCATCAAAAGCTTCTAGCTTCAATGGAGTTTTGAGAAAAAGTGTGAGAAAATGAAATCTGAAGTGAGCCCACTTCCTACTTCATCATCCTCTGCTACTTGCCATTTAATAGAGTGTGTTTGCTTCACTAATTATATGATTAGTGAAGAAATAGCTTGGGTTGGTGTCTCCTTGACGTAGATCATTGTCATGCCCCGAAAGTACGGAACATGACCGGCACTTAGACTACGAAACATCTCGAGGCGTACGTAATCTAAGTAAGCCGAAAACCCTGAAATCCAAACCAAGAAAAGTAGTGGAGAGAAGGAAAAACCATTTCAAATCAAATAGTTTGCAACATATGCCGAAAGGTGCATTTTAAAATCACAAGTCTTTTCTAAAAATTTCGGCAGAGTTTCCTTTGTAAAAACTGACCCCAAACGGGTACAGAACCTGATAAAGCATATATATAATGAAAAATGCATCCCCAAACGGGAGCTAGCTCTTCGTCAATCGACAGTCACAACCACGCAAGCAATATAATATACAACGCCAAAAGGCGAGGATCACAACAAAAAAGGAAACTCAAAACAGCAAGAAATCCATAAAAATACAACGCGCGACTCTAAGGTCGAAAGAATAAACAACACAGGTCTCTATCTCAAATAAATACATGTTTGGTTGATGGAACTTCTAGATACAACTGAATAATAATATACAATGTATAATGATGGGTACGATACAAATAAACCCACCTACTAGCAAGTCACCCGAAAGAAGCAGTGCCAGCAAAGCCGTAATGAAACCTGTACGGCAAAACCTGCAAGAAACTGGGGCACAACGGGGGTGAGTTGCTAACTCGTGAGTAGAAAAACATCTGCGCACAGAAATCGCATATATGACGCAATCCTAGGTCATACGATCATAATATATCCTCAAATATATAACCAGCAGCCTAAACAATGGCTAGGGTAAATATCTAACCCAAGTGTAATCCCATATGCCCGTGTCAGTGCCTCAGGTAGCAATATGTCATATGGATGATGTATGAATGCATGAAAACAGAATACATATACTAAAGAAACTGCTTTCATAATTTAGTGAGATTTCCTTTGTATTTTTAAAATGAGGTATCATAAATGAAATCAGCATAAACAGTGTCCAGCATCAACACAAAACATAAATCTCAATGTCTCAAATCTCAGGCTCCGGCTATCCGGACTGGCCTGTATCATCAAATCTCAGCACCTCAATATCTCAAAATCTCAATATCTGAATCTCAATATCTAGGGCGCCGTCAGTCCAGACCGGCCCCTACCATCCATCTCAAGACCACGACGGTATCCTCCGGATATCCGACGCGTCGGGTAAAATCACCGGTAGGTAGTCTCTCCCCTGCCAGGCTCAACGTCAACAACATGACCTTCTCGCCCCGGGGTACCTTACCGGGTCAACCATGTACCCGAAACGGTTCACCCAACTCCTCGAATCGGGCTTCGAAATCTATCAGCAAACTCATGGTGGACGACTCATACATCATGGGAAAACCGCGCTTTTCATTTAAAAAGAGAGAAAGGAAGTTTATAAATGTTTTTGCGGTTCCCCCCCCCAAATCCAGGAAATCTCATGAAAATCCGAATCCAAATCCTCAATAGAATGTAAACAGTGAATGTAGGCATGAAAATCCATGAATGCGGCATAACAGTGAATAATAACATGCATGAAGTAGTAAGTAATAACTACAATGTCTAAACTAGCATATAAGGCAAGTACACTAATATCATGTTAAAACTACAAGCTATCAAGCTAAGTTAAGCAATAATATTTTCTAAGGTGTACGTGACATGGCAATTACCGATGAAGATGCGTGTGAGCCAGCAAGTAAGTGTACGAGGTACATACGCATCATCGGTAATGGTGCTGGTGTCCTAACAGCATAATATCAACAATGCAATATGAAATAAAAATGTAGGTATGCGATGCGGGGCGAACAGCAATAATGAGCGGGAGCTAAATACTAGACACAACGGTAACTAATCTGCATTTAATATATATATACGTCATACAATGGTGCCATTTGAAATAACACAAATCGTGAGGTTTTGGAAATAAGGGCTACGGTGATTTTAAGAAAAGATACGCCTTTTGAAATGTCCGAAGAATCCCTTGACCTGTCATTTAAAATACCCACGATCCGTTAGTTTTGAAATAGGTAGGAGTCTTATCTAGTCTAACAACTACACTAACTATACGGCTGAACTAAGAAGCTGAGCTACAGATAAGGAAACCGCCTAACATCTGAGTCGATACATATACATACATGTATATATATTAGTCGGTGATCCCGTCTCAATAATATCATATCCGATACCATATCTATAATCAGAAATCCCAGGTCAAGAGTGCGGATCAATCATCAATGTATAGCTCGTACGTAAATGTAGGGTTATTAGGCACACTAAAAAGGCTCTAAAAGGCATCGACCATGCCAAATTAAATTTTTTATGTGCCTAACGACCCTAAGCAAGATCGTATACTAGAGTTTAGGCGAAACATAAAGCAAGTAAACAACTTTACTCTAAAGGGATTTGAAATACAATCTTTGTAGATCGGTCCTTCACTTCTTTAGCTCCTTGATGAAGTCCCTTCGCTGTGATTGTGGTTCTCCCGGACCCTTGCATGGCTTCACGAGGCGAAAGTTGCAACCTTGCTTGAAGTCTCCGAGGCCGAAGATGATCTACGTTGAGGGAATTCCGACTCAAGCTTCTACTTCACTAACTTGAGAATTAGTGAAGCAAACAACCTATACTAAAGTGCTAGTCTAGTAGAGGATGGAGAAATAGGAAGTGGGTTCTCTTTAGAATTTTATATCTCACAATCTTTTGCTCTCTTTTCAAAACCCTAGTTTGCTTTTTTTTTTGTTCAATGAAGAAGATGAACAAAAGAAAGAGGAAAGGATAATGATCAAGTGAGAAGTCTAACCATGGTGAGTGAGTATCATATACTAACTCTTGTAGAGACTTAACCCTAAGCTAATCTTTATGGTTGGGTTAAGAAATATCCATAGTAAAAACAAAACCAAGTTGAATTAGTCAATGCATCCACAAGCTTCCACAAGCTTCATGCATTTTCTAATCCTCCACTTGATTTTGTAATTACTTCAGATATTAAAAACCCTAAATAAAAATTAGCATGGTGTAAGTCTCATACACCCATGTATAGTGTATCATCAACCATGAAATACAACACATTTTCATATATATCATATATATAGCAAAAATGTGTACATGTGAGAAAAAACCCTAAGTGAACATGTGTTAGTAAATGTAAACTAGTATATCTAATATACAATTATACACTTAATTATTAAATCAACACTTGACTTAATAATCCGGTCATATCTCATATAACCGATAAACAATCATCGTATCGACTTATCGAATCAACACTTGATTCGATAACCCGGTCATATCATATATAACCGACCGATACAAAAAGTCGCGAGAATAAAATACGGTATCACATACACGCATTATTCTCGGTCCCGCACATATCACATACGTGCTCCTATTTCGTTTTGCCTGAGCCAGTAAAACCTCTGTGTAGGACTCCAAAGACTCGTCAATACGCCGGCAGTAGGTGATGATCACATCAAGCACCCATAAGCCGTCAGCGGTACTAGCTGGACATAACGGCTACCCGGGTATTGAGTGATCAGAAGATCAGCAAGCAAGCCCGCTCTAACTCCTGTAAAAAGCCTGCCGGTAACACTTCCCGTACAGTCCGGTCTCCTCGTCTGATATGTCGCATATCAAGTCTAGGGGTGGTAAACGTCAGACCCCAATAACCGATAAGTCGTGCCGATGTGAGGCTCATAACGGGTCGAGAAACTACTGGTAACACTTACCAGCAAATCTCTGAATCATCTCTGGCCAGGGACTTCCCTGTTACGGCCAATCGAGCACTGTGCAACATCAACCCCCAATACCGGGAAAGACGAAACCCCTCCTATCGCTCATTGCCTCCATGTGACTTGGGACTGTACCCAAAAACCACCATTTTGCATGCCCTCATGGACGTGGTAAGGTGGAAATCAAAGCACAGTGGGAATCACACAAGACTCTATGACGATCTCGGGTCTACATACTAACCTGCACAAGTGTCACCGGAGAACTGCCATCGGACGTAAGGTATAATACCATCTGGGAGTTCTCGGCGAGTCCGTCTAGTGTACCCAGTCTCCACTGAGCACCCACATACCATCTCTGATGTCAAACACCATTGGATATGGGATCATCCATCGCCCATCTCATGGGTCGAGAAGCGTATACGCTAGTCTACTCTGGTATATCGATGCCCTGTCTCGATACACCCTCGACTAGGGACCTTCAAGGATGTACTTATAGACTACCATGTCCTCACTAGTATGATCCGCATCATAGTCGAGGTAGTCAAGTACACATCCTAAGGGCTTTATCAACATGTAGCCATTAGTCAGTATAAAGAGACAAGTATACATGTTAAGATAAAGAGCAACCAGATAGCATACTATCATATTGAGCAAGAAAGTCCTCTCTATATATGTCCAAGCATCCAATATAATATACATCATCTGTACAATACTGGCCTCTAGGGCATACATACAACTAACAATCTCCCACTTGCACTAGGGCCAGCTGCTGTAGTATCGCATACCGAGCATCCCGAAGAGTCTCTCAAACTGTATCTGGGGAATGGCCTTCGTGAGTGGATCCGCTGTGTTGTTCTTCGTGTCAACCCTCCTGACCTCGATCTCCCGGCGATCAACTATCTCCCGGATCAGGTGATACCGCCTCAGAATATGCCTGGATCGCTGATGGGACCTGGGTTCCTTGGCCAAAGCCACCGCTCCATTGTTATCGCAATACAAAGGTATTGGATGCTCAATGGATGGAACCACTCCAAGTTCAGTAATGAACTTCTTGATCCAGATAGCCTCTTTGGCAGCATCGTTGGCAGCGATGTATTCAGCCTCCATCGTCGAGTCTGCCACGGTTTCCTGCTTGGAACTCTTCCAGCTAACCTCCCCTCCGTAAAGGGTAAAGACAAATCCCGACTGCGACATAGAGTCGTCCTTATCACTCTGGAAGCTCGAATCTGTAAAGGACTCCACTTGGAGCTCTCCGTTACCATACACCAAGAGCATCTCTTTAGTCCTTCGTAAGTACTTGAGAATGCTCTTCACAGTTGTCCAGTAACTCTCTCCAGGATCAGCTTGATACCTACTCACTACACTTAGTGAGTATGCTACATCGGGTCAGGTACATAGCATCGCGTACATGATAGAGCCTACTGCCGAAGCATAGGGTATCCCTTGCATGCGAGCTCTCTCCAAATCAGTCTTGGGAGACATCTCTTTGGAGAGAGTGAGCCCTGAGATTGTGGGTAAAAACCCACGTTTGGACTCTTCCATACTAAACCTCTTTAGTATGGTGTCAGTGTACCTGGATTGGGACAATCCCAATATCCTTTTAGATCTATCTCTATAGATCATAATTCCCAATATGCAGGAGGCATCACCAAGATATTTCATTGAGAATCTTTGTGATAAGAAGAGCTTGACCGATTGCAGCATAGGAATGTCATTTCCTATCAGGAGTATGTCGTCCACGTACAATACGAGGAAGACAACCTTACTCCCTGCTACCTTCTTGTAGATACAAGGTTCATCTACGTTTTTGACGAAATCAAACTCTTTGATAACGACATCAAAGCAGATGTTCCAACTCCGCGATGCTTGCTTTAATCCATAAATGGATTTAAGCAGCTTGCACACCTTGCCGCTGCTCCCACTATCTACGAAGCCCTCTGGCTGAGTCATGTACACGCACTCTTCTAAATCACCGTTTAGAAAGGCGGTCTTAACATCCATTTGCCAGATTTCGTAGTCATGATATGCAGCGATGGCAAGCATGATCCGGATGGATTTAAACATAGCCACTGGAGAAAAGGTTTCGTCATAGTCCACACCTGGTCTTTGACGAAAACCCTTTGCAACAAGTCTAGCTTTGAAAGTCTCCACTTTCCCATCTACACCAAGTTTTTTCTTGAAGATCCACTTGCTCCCAATGGGTTTTACCCCTTCAGGGGCATCTTCCAAAATCCATACTTTGTTGGTGTACATGGATTCCATCTCGGACCCATTGCATCCAGCCATTTCACTGAGTCTCCACTCGTGATGGCCTGCTCGAAGCTAGTTGGGTCATCATCAACCATGATGCAATCCTCGCTCCCACCATCCATGAGAAAACCGTAGTATCTCTCAGGTGGGTGAGGAACCATACTAGATCGGCGGAGTGGCCGGGGTTCATCGGGAACTACCGAATCCTCTGGTTCCACTAAATCTTCAGTTTGAGTTTGTGTAGCCGGAATTTCTTCCAGTTCTACCTCACTTCCACTAATTTCTTTTGCAAGAAATTCCTTTTCTAAAAAGGTGGCATGTCGAGAAACAAACACTTTTTGTTCCTCAGTATGGTAGAAAAGATATCCATGTGAATGTTTGGGATATCCCACAAACTTGCATAGAACTGACCGTGCCTCGAGTTTGTCCGGATTTTGCCTTTTGACATAGGCCGGACAACCCCATATCTTAACTCGTTTAAGACATGGTCTCTTCCCACTACATATCTCATATGGTGTGGTAGGTACAGATTTAGATGGAACTTGATTCAATAGGTATGCTGCTGTCTCCAGTGCATACCCCCAGAAGGAAATAGGTAACTCAGCTGTGCTCATCATAGAGCGTACCATATCTAATAGGGTGCGGTTTCTCCGTTCCTATACACCGTTGTGCTGTGGTGTATATGGAGGAGTTAGCTGAGAGAGAATCCCATTCTCTTTTAGGAAGTCCAGGAATTCATTGCTCAAGTATTCACCTCCTCGATCAGATCGAAGGATTTTAATACTTTTCCCGGTTTGGTTCTCGACTTCTTGTTTATATTCTCTAAATTTCTCAAAAGCTTCTGATTTGTGTTTCATCAGGAACACATATCCGAATTTAGAGAGATCGTCAGTGAATGTAATGAAATACGAAGAACCATCCCTGGCATGTGTAGACATGGGACCGCATACATCACTATGTATCAGTCCTAAAAGTTCGGTAACTCTTTCTCCGTGTCCCGTAAACGGAGTTTTGGTCATCTTGCCGTTGAGACATGACTGGAAAGTATCATAAGATGAAAATTCAAACGGATTTAAATATCCATCCTTATGCAACTTAGCTAGTCGTGTCGCATTGATGTGACCCAGTCTACAATGCCACAAGAAGGATTCGTTCAGTTCTGAACTCTTCCTCTTGTGTGTGTTTGTTATGCTCAGAACTGTTGATTGATTTAGAACATAAATACCATTGCATAACGTGCCTGATCCAACCAACTTTTGGTTAAGGAAAATGTTCATAACATTATCCTGTAATATAAAATTATATCCCTCTTTACTTAGTAAAGAAACCGATATAATGTTGCATATCAGGTTCGGCATGTAATAACATTCGTTCAGAACCAATGTATTACCAGTTGGCAATACAAGGTGATATTCCCCGACGGTTTTAGCTGCAACAATTGCACCATTTCCAACCCTTATGTTTTTATCACCTTCTCCAAGTTCTCTACCTTTTCTAAGCCCATGTAACTGATTACATATATGGGATTCTGACCCGGTATCTAATACCCAGGACGTAGAGCAAATGGAGAAACAGTTCTCCGTAACGAACACACCCGAAGAAAATGCATCAACATGTACTTTCTTCATTCGGGTGGCATGGGAATCCTGGTATTCCCCTATATCCTGTTCAGTCCTATAACTCTTATAAGAAAGAACGGAACCAACGTTCCCTAGCACAGTATAACATGCGGGTTCGGTCAATACATCCATATTATTATCTTTATTAAGGCATGATATGGTCGCTACCTGGAGAGAGAGAGAAGAAAACACTTTAGCGTATGCTCTTGCAAGATCAGATTGGTTATTTATTTTATCTAATCAGGATGGCTCCCACTGTTTTTATCAAATCTTCCTTCAAACCGTAAAAGGAAAGACTAGCCGAGATTAATTACACCCTACAACTTCGCCAATCTTTCAACCAGGCCAGTGTCGGTACTTTAAGGGAGGTTCCCCGTGCTTTCGCATGGACCTAATTAAAGTAAACCTCGTTTTTCCAGAGGCGTAACCCCGTTGACACCTTTCTAGACACCTACTTGATCGGCTAATTGTCCTGTGTAAAACTCTTCCAGGAGTAACAATTACTCGCAGTGGGTATTGGGATCCAACTATCTCATAGAAGGTATGCAATCTCATTGCAAATTTCAACACTTGAAATTCCCGATAATATTTTTCCCCTAACCCCTATGACCTTGACAAAGGCCAACAAATCATAGGATGCTAGTCAAGTTCAACCCGTCATTTCTTGATTGAATCAAACCCACCCGCACGACCCTTGACAAAGGCCAACAAGGTCGTACGACTACCCCAAAACAATCTGCATCGTATGCATAAACAGATAAGCACTATTTAGCTACCGCACACTACGCCTTGACAAAGGCCAACAAACGCAGCACGAATACTAAACAGTTCTTATCTGAAATGACGGAGGGCTACGACAGGTTTTTCTGAAAACCTATTGCGTAATGAACTTGATATCGTTGTAGAATCGAGTGAATTTTAAAATGGAGTGATTTTGAGGCTTTCATTAGTTTTGCTAAAGAGGTCACTCCCGGTGAAGGGATCTCGGCTCTTTCCTCATCGAATAAGGTGTAGGACATATCATATATATCACTATGCAAAGCAAAACTCCAAAAGCAGTCAAAAGTCAAACCGAGTGTTGTAGCATCTGCCAGTTTCGCTAAAGAGGTCACTCCCGGTGAAGGGATCTCGGCTCTTTCTCCATCGAATAAGGTGTAGGGTATATCATATATACCGCTATGCAAAGAAAAACTGTAGCTACCCTTTTTATTTGAAAATTTGATTCTACAACATCTTTTAGGTTTCTTTTCTTTCATTAATCACATTAATGAAGTCCCATCATTTAAGTCACCTAAACATCACAGATAAATACGACGTACACTTATGCCATCCGCATTCGCCTCGATGTCCCCTCGTGCACCGCTAGGTTAGGTAACTAACGGCAGAGCGGGGCAGGGCTAGCGCGGGTGTAAAACATAAGTAATGTCTATATAATATATCATATATACTATATACAATATCTATCACAGAACATCATATGATCACATCACAGATATCGCAGCAGAAGAAACATATGAAATATTGGATATACTAGGACGTCCGTGTTTTATTTTGAGCATCTATAAAACACGGATTCCACGGTCGCGACGAATAGCCAAACCCACACCCCTAGACCCCTATGAGAGCGGAAAGCAACCCTACCAATTCTAGAGTTAGGAGACCCGGACTCGACTCCTCGAGTTGGTCTCCCACTGGACCCAAGAACCCGGTTACTTGTGCTTTCCTCCTTGGGTCTATCCTAGTGCGGAAAAGTAAATAATATACAAATGGTGACATCAATCTCGACCCGGAAGTGCCTCAATAAAAGAATATTACATACATTTAAATTTACATGAATGAAAATAAAAGCTCTCATCTCACATAAAAAAAACCCGGCTATTCAGAACGCGACGATCCAATATAACATATCCAGCAACACAGAACATCACATGTCATCAACGTAAGTAAATATGCGCATCCCAATTGTCGTTGACATATAGCAACGAAACCGGCGATATCACATATTACACTTACGGTCGCAGAAAAGAAAGTGTAAAACTACAACATTTGGAATCCACAATCTCTTTAGACATCGTAAATCCGAAATATCATATATTTCGCATTTCATGCCTAACCGTATGAATTCCACATATTGTATCACATTCCAGATAAATAGACAGTATTAAACTTTTCGATCGAATAATCAAATACCCAAGATTTCCTAAATAGCTCAACACTTGAGCGGAGTTCAAAAATTCCAGAATATGTCACAGTAGCAACGGTCCAGCCATAGAAGGGTCAAACCAACGCCTCACATGTGGCACGCCGTACTGCCCCAAACCCTAAGGTTCAAAGGGCAGTTCAAGACGGTCACATAATCGAGTTAAGGTTTGTTGTCTTCTAGAGGGTCCATCGCATCACATGCACGTTTTTCCAAAAAATTTAAACCCCATAAAAATTCAACACTTGAATTATTTTCGTGCCGGGAAATAATGAGTTAATGATATCCGTTCGAACATTTTAGAACTTTCTAAATTATCCGGAATAACATAACAAAATTAAATTCTCCGATCGAATCGACGATTACAAAATAAACCCCTGAATACTCAACACTTGAGTCAAATTTAAAATACCCATAAAAATACAACAGCAGAACTAAACATTACTGTGCAAACAAAAAATACCATTGTCCCCATACTGCCGCGGTTCCGCGGCACAAGAAGGGATTTGCCGCGGAACCGCGGTCGTCCGTACGAATCACGTGCTCGTCTTGCACAGTATTGCTTAGAAAACCCTGCTGAATTTTTTATGTATTTTTAATTCAGAAAAATCCCAGATTTTAAAAATGGTCCAGAGAGGGGGTTATCTTGACATTATCGGGTTCGATCGGGGTTTTAACTTTGTTAACACATCGCCTAATACTCTAGCTAGGCTCTGATACCACTGTAGGGTTACTAGGCACACTAACAAGGCTCTACAAGGCATCGACCATGCCAAATTAAAATTTTTATGTGCCTAACGACCCTAAGCAAGATCGTATACTAGAGTTTAGGAGAAACATATAGCAAGTAAACAACTTTACTCTAAAAGGATTCGAAATACAACTTTTGTAGATCGGTCCTTCACTTCTTTAGCTCCTTGATGAAGTCCCTTCGCTGCGATCGTGGTTCTCCCGGACCCTTACATGCCTTCACGAGGCGAAAGGTGCGACCTTGCTTGAAGTCTCCGAGGCCGAAGATGATCTACGTCGAGGGAATTCCGACTCAAGCTTCTACTTCACTAACTTGAGAATTATTGAAGCAAACACTCTATACTAAAGTGCTAGTCTAGTAGAGGATGGAGAAACAGGAAGTGGGTTCTCTTTAGAATTTTATATCTCACAATCTTTTGCTCTCTTTTCAAAACCCTAGTTTGCTTTCTTTTTTGTTCAATGAAGAAGATGAACAAAAGAAAGAGGAAAGGATAATGATCAAGTGAGAAGTATAACCATGGTGAGTGAGTATCATATACTAACCCTTATAGAGACTTAACCCTAGGCTAATCTTTATGGTTGGGTTAAGAAATATCCATAGTAAAAAAAAACCAAGTTCAATTAGTCAATGCATCCACAAGCTTCCACAAGCTTCATGCATTTTCTAATCCTCAACTTGATTTTGTAATTACTTTAGATATTAAAAACCCTAAATAAAAATTAGCATAGTGTAAGTCTCATACACCCATGTATAGTGTATCATCAACCATGATACAAACATACAACACATTTTCATATATATCATATATATAGCAAAAATGTGTACATGTGAGAAAAAACCCTAAGTGAACATGTGTTAGTAAATGTAAACTAGTATATCTAATATACAATTATACACTTAAGTATTAAATCAACACTTGACTTAATAATCCGGTCATATCTCATATAACCGACAAACAATCATCGTATCGACTTATCGAATCAACACTTGATTCGATAACCCGGTCATATCATATATAACCGACCGATACAAAAAGTCGCGAGAATAAAATACGGTATCACATACACGCATTATTCTCGGTCCCGCACATATCACATACGTGCTCCTATTTCGTTTTTCCTGAGCCAGTAAAACCTCTGTGTAGGACTCTAAAAACTCGTCAATACGCCGGCAGTAGGTGATGATCACATCAAGCACCCACAAGCCGTCAGCGGTACTAGCTTGACGTAACGGCTACCCGGGTATTGAGCGATCAGAAGATCAGCAAGCAATCCCGCTCCAACTCCTGTAAAAAGCCTGCCGGTAACACTTCCCGTACAGTCCGGACTCCTTGTCTGATATGTCGCATATCAAGTCTAGGGGTGGTAAACGTCAGACCCCAATAACCGATAAGTCATGCCGATGTGAGGCTCATAACGGGTCGAGAAACTACAGGTAACACTTACCAGCAAATCTCTGAATCAGCCCTGGCCAGGGACTTCCCTGTTACGGCCAATCGAGCACTGTGCAACATCAACCCCCAATACCGGGAGAGACGAAACCCCTCCTATCGCTCATTGCCTCCATGTGACTCGGGACTGTACCCAAAAACCACCGTTTTGCACGCCCTCATGGACGTGATAAGGTGGAAATCAAAGCACGGTGGGAATCACACAAGACTCTATGACGATCTCGGGTCTACAGACTAACCTGCACAAGTGTCACCAGAGAACTGCCATCTGACGTAAGGTATAATACCATCTGGGAGTTCTCGACGAGTCCGTCCAGTGTACCCAGTCTCCACTGAGCACCCGCATACCATCTCTGATGTCAAACACCAATGGATATGGGATCATCCATCGCCCATCTCATGGGTTGAGAAGCGTATACGCTAGTCTACTCTGGTATATCGATGCCCTGTCTCAATACACCCTCGACTAGGGACCTTCAAGGATGTACTTATAGACTACCATGTCCCCACTAGTATGATCCGCATCATAGTCGAGGTAGTCAAGTACACATCCTAAGGGCTTTATCAACATATAGCCATTAGTCAGTATAAAGAGACAGGTATACATGTTAAGATAAAGAGCAACCAGATAGCATACTATCATATCGAGCAAGAAAGTCCTCTCTATATATGTCCAAGCATCCAATATAATATACATCATCTGTACAATACTGGCCTCTAGGGCATACATACAACTAACGGTAAATCCATCGTACGGCATACCCAATCTGGGTACGGGTCAATATCATATTCATCAAATTAATCATTTGGTATCCTCTTTATCAAAGACCATAATCCGGGGTACTGATCTACGTCTAGTACAATACTAATATCATCAATCTACTCATGATCTGACTGCTGATCTACAGCCTCATACAAACCGATATCATCATCATATATCGTCATAAAGAGGTATACATCGCCCAATGCGACCTATTATGAATATCTTAACATATCTTATCTCATATCACGATCACATGTCAACCATTCAATGTATAACACTATTCACATGTATCGTCGTCCAAAGATCCTATATAATATCAGGACGTATCTCACGTACGAATCCTGCCATATCACCGATCTCACGGTCTCAATCAAATCTTATCGACTCATCTCAAATCCCAAATACTATCCTCAAATCCAGTATGTGAACACATAGCCCCATACCCATGTGAACACATAACTATATAATCCCATCTAAGCACATATGAAAGAAGGGTGTATGCAAGTATGGGTGTGTGTGTATGTGTGGTGCGACCTCTACTCTAGGGTTTCGTGACACCAAATCAATCCATATATATCATCAATAACCTAAAACAACTTATAATCAATATATGTGTGTATACATATTCGTATACATCACCACGAACTGCTGGGGTGCTATACGCCATCCACCCGACCTCTCCCCGTAGATATAAATCTACTCACCTTGCTTCTCGTGTACCGATGTCGATGTCGCCATCTTTATCTTCATCGCCTAAACATCACGTAGGGTACCTACAAGAATATCACAAATGCTAAAGCACATGAAAATCACATCGGAAACCAAAACGGCACACGCTACGCCTATAGGTGAAAACTTATAGCCTAGAGTGCAAACACGACCAACTCTTTGTCGTTGACGTACAAACGCCACCAGACAGAAACGAATCACCAAATACCAAAATCCATGCTAAAACAAGTCGTAAATCATGCGCCAACATAGGAAAACCAACCCAGATTTTACCCTGAAAGAAATCAGACAAAATTGCACATGCCAGGGGTCAAGTTTACAGGGTATAGGGCTATGCACCAAAAAAGAGGGGGTTTCAACCTGGTCAGGCCGCAAATTGCGGCCATAATGGATTAATCTGCGGCCAGAAAATGGAGGTTAGGGCTAGGGCTTTGGGTGTTGGTTTCTATTTGCCTGCACATCTCACTGTCAACTAAATTTTATTTTAGGATGTCTCGGGTGATAGCAGATTCCCAAAAACAGTGACAGATTTACAGTTTTTCCCCGACATCGATTCACTAAATCCGTATTCTGGGTTTTTGTCTCTAGTTTGGGTCTCCATTCAATCACCACAAGGGTTGTAACCTCTAATTACACCTCAATTCACCTTTTGTTTCAGATCAAACCCTAAACCCTAACTTGAATTTTCAAAAGTCCACAAAACGACACAATATCGACATGAAACTAGTATGGATGCAATAAAAATGAAATACTACTCTAATAGGTGCAGAAATTACCTCCTTTGACAACTCAAGAATTTTCTTGAGTTGCTCAAAGTCCTCCAAATCAGCTCCTTCTTAGTCCAATGTGTAGCTAGTGAGCTCGGGAACATTTTTTGTGAATTGGGAATAGGGTTTTGAGGTTGGATTCATAGTAGATCTAGGGTTTGAAGAGGGGGAGGAGGAAGAGGGAGGGGCTGCAGCAGCAAGGGAAGGAGAGGAGAGAGAATGAGAAGGGGAAAATGATGTGGGATGGTTCAAAGGAAAGTTGACCTATACCTACCCTCTCTCTCTCTCATAATCATGCTTCACCTTTTATTTTTCTTTTCTTTTCTTTCTCCCACCATGGTGAACCCTAACCAACCATGCACCCCAAAACATGTAAAAAGTGTAACAAGTGTGGAAAAATGATATGTGCACATTTTTGCACAAAAATGCTTAAAACCCGATTAGCGATTTTTAATCGCGATTAACACTAAATTAGCATATAATTAACCATAAAAACTTAAAAATGGAATAATTCCATAAAATACCCTATTTTAGAATTTTCCATAATTTTTCCAAAATTTTCCCCATTTATCGGTATTTAATTATGCCGAAATTTTAAAATATTCATTAAAAATTAATATTAAATTATAAAAATTCCCAAAAATAATAATTTATTTTTTTGAAATGTTACAATCTTCCCTCCTTAAAGAAATTCGGTCTGCGAATTTAAATTTAAACCCCCAAATTCTAAAACATTTCAATAAAATGTCCAAGTCAACGAGGCTCCGAAATCATCAATACATAAAACGCATCATAGCGCAATACATGCGCATGAGTAATGAGCAGATAACTCGAAATCAAAACTCCGTCAAACATCCCGCAATCATCGGAGTCAAGGTAAAGACACGAATGCCAAATCCATAGCAAAACCAATATGATATAAATCAGAACTATACATGTAAATATCAAATCTATATATGCAAATATCTAAAGGGAATGCATGCCAAAATCTTTAAAGTCGCTGTGCAATGCGCATAACACTGCACAGTGGCGGACGTCTCTTATAAAAGAAAAATAGCCATATACGTATATATCCTTTGTTTAATATGTACGTTCCGCCGTTTTGAAAGAAATTTAGAAGGGTTTCCTTATTTTAAACGTTTCGTGTCATGTCAGACACATAGGTAAATACTGAGACTATAGCTCGCTTTTCGGAAATCCCTTTGAAATCTATCACTGCATGCAAAATATACTCAGGTACTGTTCTCTGACTAGTCCAGCTCAGTACGAAAACACATCGCAAATATCATAAATACGTACTGCTCCATAAGAAATCATTCCCAAAAGTGCATACAAATACTACGTGCGTCTGGTGCGCACGGAAATCAAAATCCATGAATGTGCCATACATGTGCACAGAAACCACATCTAAGTGCATCGGGTGTTCATAAAACATTTGTCATAGGCCACGTGTGTGCCTAACAGTAAAAACAGGTGCATCTGATATGCACGAAGAATCTCGATTTAGTGCATCTGGTGCGCACCAAAATTGCATCTCAATATATGCGTCCGACATGCGCGAAAACCCAAATCAGGTGCATCCATCACGCATGAAATCATGAAATCTAATATCAAGCGCCGAACATTGCGCAAAATCCAATCAGGTGCACAAGGTGCACAAAACAAACATCGAACATCACAATCAAAATCGAAGTCCAGTGCATCTAAGTGCACAAAATGCGTATCACTACACTGCAAGCATATATGAACTATACCGAGTGCAAAAACCAAATCGTGTGCGTACATATGCACAAAATCAACTCAACTGTATGAAACCCATAAAATCATAAACATGATAAACCAAGGCACGAAAATGATATCAAGTGCAACAACGGTGCAAAATCGTAAATACTCGATAGGTGCAACCATGGTGCATGAAAACAAACATCATGAAACTCAATCATTAAAATCAATCATGCGAATAGATCGCCTAAAATACCGAAATCAAATATAGCGGAATATTCCCGCTCAAGCACATCCTCCAAAAATCTCTAGCCAATTATCGTGGTCACTCATAGCCTGTCTCGTCGACGATCCTGAAATCTGGCCTGCTGGTGTGCGTATCATGACCACTCCTGGGTCCCAGTCTTCTCGTAATTCATTCCAGAAAGGTCCTGGCTAGATCTCTCCCAAAACCCATCTCCGCCTAACTGTCCAGAAGTCCTCGTCCTTTACTATATCTGTTTCTTGTTCCGTAACGGCTGCATACTCGTCGCGACTCCTTCTGAAAGGTATATCCAAGTACAATGCCTCGGCATGCGTATCGCATCTCTGATGTCGGCGGAGTGGAACGTCATCTTATCCAGATCTTGTACGAACCTCTTACTCCACTTTTCTCTAATGTCGACTGCTTCGGACTCATCTCGTCGTGGCTGCATGGACTGAGCTCCAACGGCTATCCTCGTATCTGGAGTCTCCCAAGAAATGCATCTCACCACCTAGCATCCGAATGAAGTCGAACTATCCGATCGATTTGTCAAAACCTCATAATCCCCCAAGAGCTCAACATCTTGGGTACAGTTTAACAGTATCGAGTATATACCACAGTATCGGTGGTCCAGCCGTAGAAGGGCAAACCCAAGCCTCACTAATGGTGCCGCTGAACTGCCGCAAACCCTAAGGCTCAAAGGCTTTCATACGGTCATTAAGTCGAGTTAGGGTTTTATTCTTCTAGAGGGTCCATAGAATTGCCTGCATGTCTTTCCGAATAATTTAAACTTGGAATAATAGGTTTCTGACATTCGATCGTCTCTGTCGACTCTCAACGTCTTCGAGTAAAGTCGTCTCTAGCTGGAATCACTCTATCTGATGACCTCGCATCGGGGTAGCGAACGAACTACATGTCCTAGTCATTTATGCTTGGTGACTAGCGACCTGCTATAATCTCTTAGTACAACTCGTACTGCAATAGCTCCAACATCTGGGAGATATCTCGTCGTTCGCAGCAACAACTGGCTCACTCGTCTGCACGCTAAACAGTGCCTCAATCATCATGAATAAGCCATACATCAACGGTCATCAAAATCTGGCCGGCCTCTGACAGTGGCTCAATCCTCTGGTGCAAATCTGCACGTCCGAGTAATCCCATACAGCGATCCATCCAACGCTCGTGGCGCAAAACACAATAAAAAGACACCCCTCTGCAATCGTGTGTCGCCGGAATTTACGCCCTGGTCAGTCCTCGTTCGTGACGAGCTCGTGCTGACCGCAACTCTAACCGTAGCTCTCCCTGCCCATAATCGTGGCAGCAAAACCATAACTGGTACCGATGAGGCTAGATCAGGAATGAAGATAATACTGAACAAAGAATGTACATCCTAAGGCTCCTTAAACGGAGTAGCGTATCGTAAGTATGCCGCGGAACATACCCACGGTGCGTCACTCTACTTTAGTCACCTATTCCATCAACCAAGGGTCATCCTACGCTCCGAAGGTAAAACCTAACGCTCTAATACAAACTTTGTCACGCCCCGAAAGTACGGAAAATGACCGACACTTAGACTACGAAACATCTCGAGGCGTACGAAATCTAAGTAAGCCGAAAACCCAGAAATCCAAACCAAGAAAAGTAGTGGAGAGAAGGAAAAACCATTTCAAATCAAATAGTTTGCAACATATGCCGAAAGGTGCATTTTAAAATCACAAGTCTTTTTTAAAAATTTCGGCAGAGTTTCCTTTGTAAAAACTGACCCCCAAACGGATACAAAACCTGATATAGCATATATATAATGAAAAATGCATCCCCAAGCGGGAGCTAGCACTTCGTCAATCGACGGTCACAACCACGCAAGCAATATAATATACAACGCCAAAAGGCGAGGATCACAACAAAAAAGGAAACTCAAAACAGCAAGAAATTCATAGAAATACAACGCGCGACTCTAAGGTCGAAAGAATAAACAACACAGGTCTCTATCTCAAATAAATACATGTTTGGTTGATGGAACTTCTAGATACAACTGAATAATAATATACAATATATAATGATTGGTACGATACAAATAAACCCACATAGTAGTAAGTCACCCGAAAGAAGCAGTGCCAGCAAAGCCGTAATGAAACCTGTACGGCAAAACCTGCAAGAAACTGGGGCACAACGGGGGTGAGTTGCCAACTCGTGAGTAGAAAAACATCTGCGCACAAAAATCGCATGTATGACGCAATCCTAGGTCATACGATCATAATATATCCTCAAATATATAACCAGCAGCCTAAACAATGGCTAGGGTAAATATCTAACCCAAGTGTAATCCCATATGCCCGTGTCAGTGCTTCAGGTAGCAATATGTCATATGGATGATGTGTGAATGCATGAAAACAGAATACATATACTAAAGAAACTGCTTTTATAATTTAGTGAGATTTCCTTTGTATTTTTAAAATGAGGTATCATAAATGAAATCAGCATAAACAGTGTCCAGCATCGACACAAAACATAAATCTCAATGTCTCAAATCTCAGGCTCCGGCTATCCAGACTGGCCTGTATCATCAAATCTCAGCACCTCAATATCTCGAAATCTCAATGTCTGAATCTCAATATCTAAGGCGCCGTCAGTCCAGACCGGCCCCTACCATCCATCTCAAGACCACGACGGTATCCTCCGGATATCCGACGCGTCGGGTAAAATCACCGGTAGGTAGTCTCTCCCCTGCCAGGCTCAACGTCAACAACACGACCTTCTTGCCCCAGGGTACCTTACCGGGTCCACCATGTACCCGAAACGGTTCATCCAACTCCTCGAATCGGGCTTCGAAATCCATCAGCAAACTCATGGTGGACGACTCATACATTATAGGAAAACCGCGCTTTTCATTTAAAAAGAGAGAAAGGAAGTTTATAAATGTTTTTGCGGTTTCCCCCCCCAAATCCAGGAAATCTCATGAAAATCCGAATCCAAATCCTCAATAGAATGTAAACAGTGAATATAGGCATGAAAATCCATGAATGCGGCATAACAGTGAATAATAACATGCATGAAATAGCAAGTAATAACTACAATATCTAAACTAGCATATAAGGTAAGTACACTAATATCATGTCAAAACTACAAGCTATCGAGCTAAGTTAAGCAATAATATTTTCTAAGGTGTACGTGACATGGCAATTACCGATGAAGATGTGTGTGAGCCAGCAAGTAAGTGTACGTGGTACATACGCATCATCGGTAATGGTGCCGGTGTCCTAACAACATAATATCAACAATGCAATATGAAATAACAATGTAGGTATGCGATGCGGGGCGAACAGCAATAATGAGCGGGAGCTAAATACTAGACACAACGGTAACTAATCTGCATTTAATATATATATACGTCATACAATGGTGCCATTTGAAATAACATAAATCGTGGGGTTTTGGAAATAAGGGCTACGGTGATTTTAAGAAAAGATACTCCTTTTGAAATGTCCGAAGATTCCCTTGACCTGTCTTTTAAAATACCCACGATCCGTTAGTTTTGAAATAGGTAGGAGTCTTATCTAGTCTAACAACTACACTAACTATACGGCTGAACTAAGAAGCTGAACTATAGTTAAGAAAACCGCCTAACATCTGAGTCGATACATATACATACCTGTATATATATTAGTCGGTGATTCCGCCTCAATAATATCATATCCGATACCATATCTATAATCAGACATCCCAGGTCAAGAGTGCGGATCAATCATCAATGTATAGCTCGTACGTAAATACGTCGTACGGCATCCCCAATCTGGGTACGGGTCAATATCACATTCATCAAATTAATCATTTGGTATGCTCTTTATCAAAGACCATAATCCGGGGTACTGATCTACGTCTAGTACAATACTAATATCATCAATCTACTCATGATCTGACTGCTGATCTACAACTTCATACAAACCGATATCATCATCATATATCGTCATAAAGAGGTATACATCGCCCAATGCGACCTATTATGAATATCTTAACATATCTTATCTCATATCATGATCACATGTCAACCATTCAATGTATAACACTATTCACATGTATCGTCGTCCAAAGATCCGCTATAATATCAGGACGTATCTCACGTACGAATCCTGCCATATCACCGATCTCATGGTCTCAATCAAATCTTATCGACTCATCTCAAATCCCAAATACTATTCTCAAATCCAGTATGTGAATACATAGTCCCATACCCATGTGAACACATAACTATATAATCCCATCTAAGCACATATGAAAGAAGGGTGTATGCAAGTATGGGTGGGTGTGTATGTGTGGTGCGACCACTACTCTAGGGTTTCGCGACACCAAATCAATCCATATATATCATCAATATCCTCAAACAACTTATAATCAATATATGTGTGTATAGATATTCATATACATCACCACGAACTGCGGGGGTGCTATACGCCATCCACCCGAATTCTCCTCGTAGATATAAATCTACTCACCTTGCTTCTCGTGTGCCGATGTCGATGTCGCCATCTTTATCTTCATCGCTTCAACATCACGTAGGGTACCAACAAGAATATCACAAACGCTAAAGCACATGAAAATCACATCGGAAACCAAAACGGCACACGCTACGCCTATAGGTGAAAACCTATAGCCTCGCGTGCAAACACGACCAATAACCCTTTGCCGTCGACGTACAAACGCCACCTGACAGAAACGAACCACCAAATACCAAAATCCATACTAAAACAAGTCGTAAATCATGCGCCAACATAGGAAAATCAACCCATATTTTACCCTGAAAGGAATCAGACAAAATTGCACATGCCAAGGGTCAAGTTTACAGGGTATAGGGCTATGCACCAAAAACGAGGGGGTTTCAACCTGGTCTGGCCGCAAATTGCGGCCAGAATGGATTAATCTGCGGCCAAAAAATGGAGGTTGGGGCTAGGGCTTTAGGTGTTGGTTTCTATTTGCCTGCACATCTCACTGTCAACTAAATTTTATTTTAGGATGTCTCGGGTGATAGCAGATTCCCAAAAACAGTGACAGATTTACAGTTTTTCCCCGACATCGATTCACTAAATCCGTATTCTGGGTTTTTGTCTCTGGTTTGGGTCTCCATTCAATCACCATAGGGGTTGTAACCTCTAATTACACCTCAATTCACCTTTTGTTTCAGATCAAACCCTAAACCCTAACTTGAATTTTCAAAAGTCCACAAAACGACACAATATCGACATGAAACTAGTATGGATGCAATAAGAATGAAATACTACTCTAATAGGTGCAGAAATTACCTCCTTCGGCAACTCAAGAATTTTCTTGAGTTGCTCAAAGTCCTCCAAATCAGCTCCTTCTTAGTCCAATGTGTAGCTAGTGAGCTCGGGAACATTTTTTGTGAAATGGGAATAGGGTTTAGGGTTTGGATTCATGGTAGATATAGGGTTTGAAGAGGGGGAGGAGGAAGAGGGAGGGGCTGCAGCAGCAAGGGAAGGAGAGGAGAGAGAATGAGAAGGGGAAAATGATGGGGGATGGTTCAAAGGAAAGTTGACCTATACCGACCCCCCTCCTCTCTCATAATCATGCTTCACTTTTTCTTTTTCTTTTCTTTTCTTTCTCCCACCATGATGAACCCTAAGCAACCATGCACCCCAAAACATGTAACAAGTGTAACAAGTGTGGAAAAATAATATGTGCACATTTTTACACAAAAATGCTAAAAACCCGATTAGCGATTTTTAATCGCGATTAACACTAAATTAGCATATAATTAACCATAAAAACTTTAAAATGGCATAATTCCATAAAATACCCTATTTTAGAATTTTCCATAATTTTTCCAAAATTTTCCCCATTTATCGGTATTTAATTATGCCGAAATATTAAAATATTCATTAAAAATTATTATTAAATTATAAAAATTCCCAAAAATAATAATTTATTTTTTTGAAATGTTACAATCTTCCCCCCTTAAAGAAATTCGGTCCGCGAATTTAAATTTAAACCCCCAAATTCTAAAACATTTCAATAAAATGTCCAAGTCAACGGGGCTCCGAAATCATCAATACATAAAACGCATCATAGCGCAATACATGCGCATGAGTAATGAGCAGATAACTCGAAATCAAAACTCCGTCAAGCATCCCGCAATCATCGGAGTCAAGGTAAAGACACGAATGCCAAATCCATAGCAAAACCAATATGATATAAATCAGAACTATACATGTAAATATCAAATCTATATATGCAAATATCTAAAGGGAATGCATGCCAAAATCTTTAAAGTCGCTGTGCAATGCGCATAACACTGCATAGTGGCGGACGTCTCTTATAAAAAAAATAGCCATATACGTATATATCCTTTGTTTAATATGTACGTTCCGCCGTTTTGAAAGAAATTTAGAAGGGTTTCCTTGTTTTAAACGTTTCGTGTCATGTCAGATACGTAGGTAAATACTGAGACTATAGCTCGCTTTTCGGAAATCCCTTTGAAATCTATCACTGCATGCAAAATATACTCAGGTACTGTCCTCTGACTAGTCCTGCTCAGTACGAAAACACATCGCAAATATCATAAATACGTACTGCTCCATAAGAAATCAATCCCAAAAGTGCATACAAATACTACGTGCGTCTGGTGCGCACGGAAATCAAAATCCATTAATGTGCCATACATGTGCACAGAAACCACATCTAAGTGCATCGGGTGTGCACGAAACATCTGTCATAGGCCACGTGTGTGCCTAACAGTAAAAATAGGTGCATCTGACATGCACGAAGAATCTCGATTTAGTGCATCTGGTGCGCACCAAAATCGCATCTCAATATATGCGTCCGACATGCACGAAAACCCAAATCAGGTGCATCCATCACGCACGAAATCATGAAATCTAATATCAAACGCCGAACATGCGCAAAATCCAATCAGGTGCACAAGGTGCACAAAACAAATATCGAACATCACAATCAAAATCGAAGTCCTGTGCATCTAAGTGCAAAAAATGCGTATCACTGCACTGCAAGCATATGTGAACTATACCGAGTGCAAAAACCAAATCGTGTGCGTACATATGCACAAAATCAACTCAACTGTATGAAACCCATAAAATCATAAACATGAGAAACCAAGGCACGAAAATGATATCAAGTGCAACAACGGTGCAAAATCGTAAATACTCGGTAGGTGCAACCACGGTGCATGAAAACAAGTATCATGAAACTCAATCATCAAAATCAATCATGCGAATAGATCGCTTAAAATACCAAAATCAAATATGGCGGAATTGTCCCGCTCAAGCACATCCTCCAAAAATCTCTAGCCAATTGTCGTGGTCACTTTTAGCCTGTCTCGTCGACGATCCTGAAATCTGGCCTGCTGGTGTGCGTATCATGACCACTCCTGGGTCCCAGTCTTCTCGTAATTCATTCCAGAAAGGTCCTGGCTAGATCTCTCCAAAATCCCGTCTCTGCCTAACTGTCCGGAAGTCCTCGTCCTTTATTATATCTGTTTCTTGTTCCGTAACGGCTGCATACTCGTCGTGACTCCTTTTGGAAGGTATATCCAAGTACAATGCCTCGGCATGCGTATCGCATCTCTGATGTCGGCGGAGTGGAACGTCATCTTATCCAGATCTTGTACGAACCTCTTACTCCACTTTTCTCTAATGTCGACTGCTTCGGACTCGTCTCGTCGTGGCTGCATGGACTGAGCTCCAACGGCTATCCTCGTATCTGGAGTCTCCCAAGAAATGCATCTCACCATCTAGTATCCGAATGAAGTCGAACCATCCGATCGATTTGTCAAAACCTCATAATCTCCCAAGAGCTCAACATCTTGGGTACGGTTTAACAGTATCGAGTACATACCACAGCATCGGTGGTCCAGCCATAGAAGGGCAAACCTAAGCCTCACTAATGGCACCGCGGAACTGCCGCAAACCCTAAGGTTCAAAGGCTTTCATACGGTCATTAAGTCGAGTTAGGGTTTCATTCTTCTAGAGGGTCTATAGAATTGCCTGCATGTCCTTCCGAATATTTTAAACTTGGAATAATAGGTTTCTGACATTCGATCGTCTCTGTCGACTCTCGACGTCTCCGCGTGAAGTCGTCTCTAGCTGGAATCACTCTATCTGATGACCTCGCATCGGGATAGCGAACGAACTACATGTCCTAGTCATTTATGCTTGGTGACTAGCGACCTGCTATCATCTCTTAGTACAACTCGTACTGCAATAGCTCCAACATCTGGGCGATATCTCATCGTTCGCAGCAAAAACTGGCTCACTCGTCTGCACGCTAAACGGTGCCTCAATCATCATGAATAAGCCATACATCAACGGTCATCAAAATCTGGCTGGCCTCTGACAGTGGCTCAATCCTCTGGTGCAAATCTGCACGTCCGAGTAATCCCATACAGCGATCCATCCAACGCTCATGGCGCAAAACACAATAAAAAGACACCCCTCTGGAATCGTGTGTCGCCGGAATTTACGCCCTGGTCAGTCCTCGTTCGTGACGAGCTCGTGCTGACCGCAACTCTAGCCGTAGCTCTCCCTGCCCATAATTGTGGCAGCAAAACCATAACTGGTACCGATGAGGCTAGATCAGGAATGAATATAATACTGAACAAAGAAATGTACATCCTAAGGCTCCTTAAGCGGAGTAGCGTATCGTAAGTATGCCGCGGAACATACCCACGGTACGTCACTCTACTTTAGTCACCTATTCCATCAACCAAGGGTCATCCTACGCTCCGAAGGTAAATCCTAACGCTCTGATACCAACTTTGTCACTCCCCGAAAGTACGGAAAATGTTCGGCACTTAGACTACGAAACATCTCGAGGCGTATGTAATCTAAGTAAGCCGAAAACCCAGAAATCCAAACCAAGAAAAGTAGTGGAGAGAAGGAAAAACCATTTCAAATCAAATAGTTTGCAACATATGCCGAAAGGTGCATTTTAAAATCACAAGTCTTTTTAAAAAATTTTAGCAGAGTTTCCTTTGTAAAAACTGACGCCAAACGGGTACAAAACCTGATAAAGAATATATATAATGAAAAATGCATCCCCAAGAGGGAGCTAGCTCTTTGTCAATCGACTGTCACAACCACGCAAGCAATATAATATACAACGCCAAAAGGCGAGGATCATAGCAAAAAAGGAAACTCAAAACAGCAAGAAATCCATAGAAATACAACGCGCGACTCTAAGGTCGAAAGAATAAACAACACAGGTCTCTATCTCAAATAAATACATGTTTGGTTGATGGAACTTCTAGATACAACTGAATAATAATATACAATGTATAATGATGGGTACGATACAAATAAACCCACCTACTAGCAAGTCACCCGAAAGAAGCAGTGCCAGCAGAGCCATAATGAAACCTGTACGGCAAAACCTGCAAGAAACTGGGGCACAACGGGGGTGAGTTGCCAACTCGTGAGTAGAAAAACATCTACACACAGAAATCGCATGTATGGCGCAATCCTAAGTCATACGATCATAATATATCCTCAAATATATAACCAGCAGCCTAAACAATGGCTAGGGTAAATATCTAACCCAAGTGTAATCCCATATGCCCGTGTCAGTGCCTCAGGTAGCAATATGTCATATGGATGATGTATGAATGCATGAAAACAGAATACATATACTAAAGAAACTGCTTTCATAATTTAGTGAGATTTCCTTTGTATTTTTAAAATTAGGTATCATAAATGAAATCAGCATAAACAGTGTCCAGCATCGACACAAAACATAAATCTCAAAGTCTCAAATCTCAGGCTCCGGTTATCCGGACTGGCCTGTATCATCAAATCTCAGCACCTCAATATCTCGAAATCTCAATGTCTGAATCTCAATATCTAAGGCGCCGTCAGTCCAGACCGGCCCCTACCATCCATCTCAAGACCACGACGGTATCCTCCGGATATCCGACGCATCGGGTAAAATCACCGGTAGGTAGTCTCTCCCCTGCCAGGCTCAACGTCAACAACACGACATTCTTACCCCGGGGTACCTTACCGGGTCCACCATGTACCGAAACGGTTCATCCAACTCCTCGAATCGGGCTTCGAAATCCATCAGCAAACTCATAGTGGACGACTCATACATCATGGGAAAACTGCGCTTTTCATTTAAAAAGAGAGAAAGGAAGTTTATAAATGTTTTTGCGATTTTCCCCCCCAAATCCAGGAAATCTCATGAAAATCCGAATCCAAATCCTCAATAGAATGTAAACAGTGAATATAGGCATGAAAATCCATGAATGCGGCATAACAGTGAATAATAACACGCATGAAGTAGCAAGTAATAACTACAATGTCTAAACTAGCATATAAGGCAAGTACACTAATATCATGTCAAAACTACAAGCTATCAAGCTAAGTTAAGCAATAATATTTTCTAAGGTGTACGTGACATGGCAATTACCGATGAAAATGTGTGTGAGCCGGCAAGTAAGTGTACGTGGTACATACGCATCATCGGTAATGGTGCTGATGTCCTAACAGCATAATATCAACAATGCAATATGAAATAACAATGTAGGTATGCGATGCGGGGCGAACAACAATAATGAGCGGGAGCTAAATACTAGACACAACGGTAACTAATCTGCATTTAATATATGTATACGTCATACAATGGTGCCATTTGAAATAACACAAATCGTGGGGTTTTGGAAATAAGGACTACGGTGATTTTAAGAAAAGATACTCCTTTTGAATTGTCCGTAGAATCCCTTGACCTGTCTTTTAAAATACCCACGATCCGTTAGTTTTGAAATAGGTAGGAGTCTTATCTAGTCTAACAACTACACTAACTATACGGCTGAACTAAGAAGCTGAACTACAGTTAAGATAACCGCCTAACATCTGAGTCGATACATATACATACCTGTATATATATTAGTCGGTGATCCCGCCTCAATAATATCATATCCGATACCATATCTATAATCAGACATCCCATGTCAAGAGTGCGGATCAATCATCAATGTATAGCTCGTACGTAAATCCGTCGTACGGCATCCCCAATCTGGGTACGAGTCAATATCATATTCATCAAATTAATCATTTGGTATCCTTTTTATCAAAGACCATAATCCGGGGTACTGATCTACGTCTAGTACAATACTAATATCATCAATCTACTCATGATCTGACTGCTGATCTACAGCCTCATACAAACCGATATCATCATCATATATCGTCATAAAGAGGTATACATCGCCCAATGCGACCTATTATGAATATCTTAACATATCTTATCTCATATCACGATCACATGTCAACCATTCAATGTATAACACTATTCACATGTATCGTCATCCAAAGATCCGCTATAATATCAGGACGTATCTCACGTACGAATCTTGCCATATCACCGATCTCACGGTCTCAATCAAATCTTATCAACTCATTTCAAATCCCAAATACTATCCTCAAATCCAGTATGTGAACACATAGTCCCATACCCATGTGAACACATAACTATATAATCCCATCTAAGCATATATGAAAGAAGGGTGTATGCAAGTATAGGTGTGTGTGTATGTGTGGTGTGACCACTACTCTAGGGTTTTGCGACACCAAATCAATCCATATATATCATCAATAACCTCAAATAACTTATAATCAATTTATATGTGTATACATATTCATATACATCACCACGAACTGCGGGGGTGCTATACGCCATCCACCCGATTTCTCCCCGTAGATATAAATCTACTCACCTTGCTTCTCGTGTGCCGATGTCGATGTCGTCATCTTTATCTTCATCGCCTCAACATCACGTAGGGTACCTACAAGAATATCACAAACGCTAAAGCACATGAAAATCACATCGAAAACCAAAACGCTACACGCTACGCCTATAGGTGAAAACCTATAGCCTCGCGTGCAAACACGACCAATAACCTTTTGCCGTTGACGTACAAACGCCACCCGACAGAAACGAACCACCAAAATCCATACTAAAACAAGTCGTAAATCATGCGCCAACATAGGAAAATCAACCCAGATTTTACCCTGAAAGGAATCAGACAAAATTGCACATGCCAAGGGTCAAGTTTACAAGGTATAGGGCTATGCACCAAAAACGAGGGGGTTTCAACCTGGTCTGGCCGCAAATTGCGGCCAGAATGGATTAATCTGCGGCCAAAAAATGGAGGTTGGGGCTAGGGCTTTGGGTGTTGGTTTCTATTTGCCTGCACATCTCACTGTCAACTCAATTTTATTTTAGGATGTCTCGGGTGATAGCAGATTCCCAAAAATAGTGACAGATTTACAGTTTTTCCCCGACATCGATTCACTAAATCCATATTCTGGGTTTTTGTCTCTGGTTTGGGTCTCCATTCAATCACCACAGGGGTTGTAACCTCTAATTACACCTCAATTCACCTTTTGTTTCAGATCAAACCCTAAACCCTAACTTGAATTTTCAAAAGTCCATAAAACGACACAATATCGACATGAAACTAGTATGGATGCAATTAGAATGAAATACTACTCTAATAGGTGCAGAAATTACCTCCTTCGGCAACTCAAGAATTTTCTTGAGTTGCTCAAAGTCCTCCAAATCAGCTCCTTCTTAGTCTAATGTGTAGCTAGTGAGCTCGGGGACATTTTTTGTGAAATGGGAATAGGGTTTTGGGCTTGGATTCATGGTAGATCTAGGGTTTGAAGAGGGGGAGGAGGAAGAGGGAGGGGCTGCAGCAGCAAGGGAAGGAGAGGAGAGAGAATGAGAAGGGGAAAATGATGGGGGATGGTTCAAAGGAAAGTTGACCTATACTCCCCCCTCCTCTCTCATAATCATGCTTCACTTTTTCTTTTTCTTTTCTTTTCTTTCTCCCACCATGATGAACCCTAAGCAACCATGCACCCCAAAACATGTAACAAGTGTGGAAAAATGATATATGCACATTTTTGCACAAAAATGCTAAAAACCCGATTAGCGATTTATAATCGCGATTAACACTAAATTAGCATATAATTATCCATAAAAACTTTAAAATGGCATAATTGCATAAAATACCCTATTTTAGAATTTTCCATAATTTTTCCAAAATTTTCCCCATTTATCGGTATTTAATTATGCCGAAATATTAAAATATTCATTAAAAATTAATATTAAATTATAAAAATTCCCAAAAATAATAATTTATTTTTTTGAAATGTTACAATCATCTTCGGCCTCGAAGACATCGAAGCAAGCACGTTCGTTTTTTCAAGAGATCCTCTCTAGAGTCCGGAGTTTTGTAATCGCAGCGAAAGGGACTACTACATGGAGCTATTTGAAGTGAAGGACCGGTTTACAAAGATTGTATTCCTTGGTCACTATAACTTGCAAAGTGTTTGCATTTGTTTTCCGTATTATTTCTAGTTAACGATTCATGGTTAGGGTTAGCTAGAACGGCAAAATTTTGAATTTGGCATGGACGATGCCTCCCGAAACCTTGCTGCCGTGCTAGACAACCCTTCAATAGTTACATACGAACTCGAAGGAATTCGCTCCAGATTCGAGGATGGTTTCCGCTTCAGGAGAAATAGAATAGGATTATTCAGATGTCTTTTCCCATTACCTTCTCTCAGGTTGCAAGGGCTCCAGGCATAAGGTGTATACACCTATTACACTTATTGGATAGTCTTCTTCCAAACCTTAGGCTGGTGCCGAAAGGTAGGGAAGAAAGAAAACCAATTAGCCTAAAGAAGGTGTACAGAAGGTAATAAGTAAGGACATGATAAAGGGATTGCATAGGGGGAAGGTAAGTATATGGTTACTGTCATGAATCAGGATAGTGGAAGGGGCGTTACTAGGAATACCAGATTACCCTTTCGATATATTTTCATGTTTCAGATTTACTGTGCAATGTTAATTGAAAACTGTTTTCCCAATTAGAATCTAACTCCAGGGTATGTATTTACCAGATCGGTTTCTCACATCTGTATGTTATTACAGATGGTGAGTGGGAGTAAGATATTGGGAATTGGGTGATTAGATCCTCATTATATCGGAATTCGTTGTAATTGGTGATATTTGAGGAAATCATCTGGGTTTTGCCTGATGGCAAATATTTGATTTTGAATGTCCATTGTTATGCACCAATTTCAAACTGATATATCTGTACGTTTATTTTATAAAGTGAGATATAACTTTTTGAAATTATGTCTGTGATATTTACCTATATCAGTTGATGGTTAGGTAAGGTGTATTCAATAGCGGTGTAATTCTTATTAACCATAGTACAGTTTTCAAGCTACGACGCACAAGGTTTGAGTTATTGAACTCAGGGGACTTATACAAAGAATTGTATGTTGTCCAGTGTCCATTAGGACAATGGGGTTGGTACTCGTACTATATTCTGTTTACTTTTGACTCTCCAGTTCTAGACAAGTATTTCGTTGAAATGCAAGATCTAGATATTGAGAAGTTATAGGTATAAGAATAAAGTAGAGAACCATTTGTTGGAAGTATCAGGATTCTTCAAGGTAGTCGAATATGTAGATACTTGTGTTTGGTATTCCATTGATAGTAATGGTTTTGAGAACCTGCTTCTCTTTCGGGTTACTCATATATGGATACACTCATAATTGAGTAATGCTGATTGGCCTCATTCCATTTGGTTGATATGCACTGGAGACAGCTGCATGATTTTGAATCTGGTTCCATTAAAATTAGTGCCTTTGTTTGTATATGTTATATAGAATCAATTTGTCTTAACGATGTTAAGATATAGGGAGTTGTCCGGCTGATGCTTAAAACCAGAATCTGGACAAACTCAAGGCATGTTTCAGTAATGGCAGTTTGTGGGTTATCCCGGTCTTTGACGAGGGTTAACTCTCTACCATCAGAAAGATCAATAGTGATATTGTTCTTGACTCGCCACAGTTTTAGTAAAATGGATTTTTTTCAGAAAACATAAGTGGGAATATGGTAGAACTAGAAGTGATTCCAGAACCACAAACAATTACTGGAAATTTAATAGAATATAAAGATTCAATTGGTTTCGACATTCCATTAGCCACTCCGCAGATTTGGTGGGTAACCTCAGGCACCCGAGAGGTAGTTTGGTCTTCTCAGAGAAGATGACAGGGAGGTTCTTGTTTACCCAGACTTGCCAATGCTGTTATTCTAGACTATAAGACCCAGCAGGAGGATAAGTATAGCGTCGTTCTAAACTAGGTTTAGAAGTGCACGTGTATATGACTCTACCAGAGGGTTGTTGTAGTCAGTGGGAGCAGCGGAAGCATAGAGGGCAAGTAGCTTATGTCTATTCGTAGACTAAAGCAGGTATAGCGGAAATAGATCATCTATTTTTTATGTGACAGTCATAGAGTTTGACCTCATCAGAACAACAGATGGATCTGGTAAGATGGTAATAGGGTGTGATGTCCTGGTATTTGGATGACATACACTTTATAGGAAGTGAAATTCCTATACTACGATCGGTTATACTGTGGTTGTCACACAGTTGTTTCTCCACATAAGATATGGATACAATATCAGGCATTCTGGTTACTAGATCTATGGGTTTAGATCTAGATTTGGGAAGTTTCCCAATTTGGGTACTTTGACACTATTCTAAAGGTGTTTTAGAATAGACGACTCCAGGCGTGGTGGTGTACCCGCAGGTGATGGAGCCGCCCTCTCTAAAGAGATGTCTTTCAGACTGATGAGGAGAGGGATCTGCATGATTAGCATATCACTTTCTTAGGAAATTGAGTTAATCATGAAATGTCAAATACCACACCAGATATTACTTTTGCAATAGCTGAAATAAGCATGTATATTAATCCAATCCTGGAGAAACATTGGGAAGCAGTTTATGAACATAAGTTGGATGTTCTTAAGATATGGTAATGGCAGCCTCCTTTAGGAGACGGTTATCATTTCATGCTTCAAAGGTGACCTGGATGACAGAGTGGCTATCTGAGTTATAGTTTTTCCTTCTTCGGAGGGGCAGTATGTTGGACAGGTGGTCCAAGCGGATACCGTGGAAGGCATGGCGCAGGATACTGATTAAATTCAGTGGATGATACAGTCTAAGAAGTTTCTGGATTTGGAGTTCATTTGTGAACTGGGTCCCATCAGATATCCAGACAAATTCTAAGATAGGTATTGCTCATTTCGGGAGATGGTTATTCTCCGTGAAGTTGAGATATAGAGAGATACAGAAAGAAACATTGGAGTGGATTTACTCACTGAGGTTATTTCTTGAACACAATAGTTTCACAAACGAGCTTTGCGAAACTGATGAGTAGAGAAGTTGGGTGTTCGGTATCACACGGGTTGTGAGTATGCGACACCGCATTAATTGGCCTTAAGTGCAAGTAGGAGATTGTTGGCTATAGTGCCCTCAAGAAAATTATCATAGTCGCAGGCAGGTGATTATGATGATTGAGGGAGGACCTATACTGGTAGAACAGTCTTACTCGAGTATCTAGTTTGTCTTTATTATCATGTACATGCTTTATGTGGTATTACAGATCACTATTACATGTTGATAGAGCCCATAGGATTAATGCTTGACTACCAGCATTATGAGGGTGATCATATACGTAGGAGCTAGGTGGTCTATAAGCAAATCCTTAAATGTCCCTAGTCGTGGGAGTTTCAAGACTGGGCATCGATACTCCAGAGTAGACTAGTGTATACTTATCTAGACCCTGACGAGGGACGGTGGCCGGTCTCACAAGCCATTGGTGTCTGTTAGTCACCTAAGATAGTATACAGGTGCTCATTGGGTAATGAGTACACTTGAAAGACTCGCCGGGAATCTGCTAGTTGGTATTATACCAATTGTTAGATTGAAGTTCCCTGGTGACATGTGTACATGTTAGTCTGTCGACCTGAGATCGTCAATTGTCTCGTGTGAGTTCCCACTGTGCTTTGATTACTACCCTACCACGGCACAAAGGAGTCGTGCAAACAGGTTTTAGTTGGGTACAGTCCCGAGCCACATGGATGCAGTGAGCGGATCGTCGGGGATTCGTATCTCGCGATATTGGGGGTTGATGTCGCGTTGTGCATGGGTGGCCATCACAAAAAATCCTCGGACGGGGTAGACCAGAATTACCGATCCAGGATCGATGGTTTCTCAAGTGGTGATGGGTTTCATACCGACACTAAATGTTGCGTTATTAGGGGTCTTACTTTATCCACCTCCTAGACTCGATATGCGATACTCTTAGACGAACAGACCGGACTGTACGGATATTGTCACTGTCAGGCTCAGTAGGGGTTCAGGATGAGTTTGCTCTTCGGCCTTCCTTTCGCTCAATACCTGGGTAGCCGTTATGTACAGCTAGTGCCTCTAACGTGCTTGTGGTTTAACCCACTGCCAGTGTATTGATGAGTCTTTAGAGTCCCACACAGAGAGTTTTCACGGTTCAGACGATATGTGTAAGTCTACGGTAGCGCACCGGCCGTCGATCCGAGGCTAAAATGCGGAAACAAAAAACTTTTCATAAACTTGAAACTGGCGCTCACGCAGACTTTTACCCGGATCGAACCATTAACATTAAACTAGCAATCTAAAGAGGGTTAGAAAAGCTATACCGATCGATCCGTGTCCTTCGGTCTTTAGCCACCATCTTTAGCTCTTTGCGGCATCTCCGATCTCGCTCGATCTCCGGTCTCCTCGTCGGAAAGGGCACCACATCTATGAATCCTTTTACGGGCTCCCACTTTGAACCGAAGCAACTCGGATACGAAGTTTGCTAGCCGACGTGTCCAAGGTGAAGTAGAGAATGTGTGTGATCACTTTGTCTCAAGCATCCATTGATTCTCAACGCATGAGAGTGTATGGATGGAGGATTAAGTGGATGCCATTAATGGAGATAATGAGATCAAGAAGAAAGAGGAAGAAGAAGAGCTTTCTTTTTCTTTTGTGTTGTAATGAAAAAATGAGAGTGAGCTAGAATGATAATACAAGAGCTAACCCCAAACCATATGGCTGCTCTCTCTCTCTCCTCTTATCATTTCAGCACATAAATCAAGCAATAATGTGACATATGCACTAATAAAGAGAGCATGAGTCATCATTTGTGCATGTGTCACAATTAATGACTTTGAGATCATTATTTCCATTTGTAAACATTTATCTAAATGTTTACCACAATAAAAAGAGAATGGCATCTACCAAAGTAAACTCGTGATGGATCACAAGGATACCCCTCATCTGTATATACATACCTGCATCCGTATTCCGACTGAATGCGAATACAATGAGACGAAAGTAATCCAACAAATCTAATACTAGGATCCGGCTTAAACCAAAGCCCACTAGTATGATCCGTCTGATCATGATCCGTGAACTACTGCACGTATATGATCGAACCCTGCCATAATACCATATAGCCTCAAAAACGTTTCACCCGAAACTTGAGAAACTGTCTGTGGGGGACTCTAAAGACTCGTCAATACACTGGCTGTGGATTTAACCACTAGCACGTTAGTGGTACTAGCCGTACGTAACGGGCTACCAGGTATTGACCAAAAGGGAGACCGATGAGCGAAATCATCCTGACACCCTATTGAGCCTGTCAGTGACAATATCCGTCCAGTCTGGTCCGTTCATCTATGAGTATCGCATGTCGGGCCTAGGGTGTTGGTAAAAGTCAGACCCCCAAAAGCGGCACAAGTCCTGTCGGAGTGTAGCCCAGAACACCCTGAGATACTACTGGAATAACTACCAGTAAATCTCACTTGTCTTGGCCAAGGTCTTCGTGTAATGGCTCTCCTAGACACAGCGCGATCTCACCCCCAATACCTGGAAAGACGAAACCCCTGCCGATCCGCTCACTGCCTCCATGTGGCTCGGGACTGTACCCAACTAAAACCTGTTTGCATGACTTCTTTGAGCCGTGGTAGGGTAGTAATCAAAGCACAGTGAAAACTCACACAAGACAAATGACGATCTCAGGTCGATGAACTAACCTGTACACATGTTACCAGGGAACTGCTATCTGACATTAGGTATAATACCAACTAGCATGTTCCCGGCGAGTCCTGTCCGGTGTACTCATAACCTAATAAGCACTTGTATACATCTTAGGTGATCCAACTGACACCAATGGCTTGTGAGACCGGCCATCGCCCCTCGTCGGGGTCTCGACTGTATACACTAGACTACTAATGGAGTGTCGATGCCCAGTCTCGAAACTCCCACGACTATGGACCACTTTAAGGATGTGCTTATAGACTACCCAACTCTCACGTATATGATCTCCATCATACTGCTGGTAGTCAAGCATGAATCCTAAGGGCTCTATCAACGTGTAATTGTGATCTGTAAGGTCACCTAAAGCATGTACATGATGATACAGATAAACCAGATAGCATACTATCATCTTGAGTAAGACTGTCCTACTGGCATAGGTCCTCCCTCAAACATTGCAATCACGTGCCTGCGATCTAATAATTGACTTTAAGGGCACTATATCCAACAATCTCCCACTTGCACTTAAGGCTAACTATTGCGATGTCGCATACTCACAGCCCGTGAGATACCGAACACCCAACTCCTCTACTGATCAGTCTCACAAAGCCCATTTATGAAACTATTGCGTTCGAGGAATAGCCTCAGTGAGTGGATCCGCCATGATGTTTCTTTCTATGTCTCTCTTTATTTCAAGTCCGCGGAGAAAGCCATCTCCCGAAATGAGCAATACCTGTCTTAGAATATATCTGGATATCTGATGGGACCTAGTTCATAAATGAACTCCAAATCCAAACTTCTTAGACTGTATCGTCAACTGAATCTAATCAGTATTCTGCGCCATGCCCCCCTCAGTATCCGCTTGGATCTTCTGTCCAAACTACTGGCCCTTGTCAGAGGGAAAACTATAACTCTGACAGTCACTCTGTCATCCAAGTCACCGTGGAAGCCTGGAATGATAACCGTCTCCCGAAGGAGGCTGTCATTATCATATCCCTAGAACATCCACTTATGTTCTAAAACTGCTTCCGAACGTTTCTCCAGGATTGGATCAATATCAACTTATTGCAGCTTGTGCAAAAACAACACCTGGTATGGTACTTGACATCTCATGATTGACTCAATTGCTTAAGCAAGTAATACGTCAATCATGCACATCCCTCTCCCCTTTAGTCTGTAAGACACCTTAAGAGAGGGTGACTCCATCACCTGCAGGTACACTACCATACCAGGAGTCGTCCATTCTAGAACACCTGTAGAATGCTTTCTAAGTACCCAGATTGGGAAACTACCCAAATCTAGATCTAAAACCATAGATTTAGTTACCAGAATATCTGATATTATATCTATATCCTATGTGGAGAAACCACTGTGTGACAACCAAAGTATAACCGATCGTAGTATAGGAATTTCACTTCTTACTCTGTGTATGTCATCCAAATACCAGGACATCACACCGTACTACCTTCATCCATCCCCTATTCTGATGAAGTCAAACCTATGACTGTCACATCAGAAATAGATGATCTATCTCCGCTATTTCTGCTTTAGTCCATAAATAGAAATAAGCTACTTGTCCACTATGCTTCCGCTGCTCCCACTAACTACGACAACCCTATGGAAGAGTCATATACACGTACACTTATAAAGCTAGTTTAGAACGACTCTATACTCATCCTACTGCCGGGTCTCACAGTCTGGGACAACATCAATGGCAAGTTTGGGTAAACAAGAACCTCCTTGTCACCGTCCTTGAGGCTATCGGAGTACCTCTCGGGTGCCTGAGGTTACCCACCACATCTGCGGAGTGGCCAATGGAATATCAAACCTGATTGAATCTTTAGGTTCTCATCAAATTTCTAGTAATTGTCTGTGGTTCTGGAATCACTTCCAGTTTTACCATACTCCCACTACTATTTTCTAAAAAAATCCATTTTTATCAAAACTGTGGCGAGTCTAGAACAATATCACTATTGATCTTCCAGATGGTAGAAAGTCAACCCTCGTCATAGCTCAGGCTAACCCACAAACAACCATTACAGAAACGCTCCTTGAGTTATCCAGAGTCTAGTTTTAAGCATAAGCCGGACAACTCCCCGTACCTTAACATTGTTAAGATATGAACTATTCTATATACAATATAGAAACAGAGGCACTGATTTAATTGGAACCAGATTCAAATCATTCAGCTGTCTCCAGTGCTTTTCAACGAAATGGAGAGAGGCCGATCAACATTACTCAACTTAGGAATACATCCAGATATGAGTAACCTGAAAAAGAACCAAGTTCTCATAATCATTACTATCAACTGAATACCATACACAAGTATCTACATCTTCGATCACCTTGAAGAATCCTGATACTTGCAATACCTGGTTCTCTACTTTATTCATAAACCTATTACTTCTCAAAACTTGGATCTTGTATTTCTATGAAACACATGTCTAAGAACTAGAGAAGTCATAAGTAAACAGAATATAGTACGAGTACCAACCCCTCTGTCCTAATGGACACTGGACAACATACAATACTCTGTATAAGTCCCCTGAGTCTAATAACCTATTCCCTGTGTGTCGTAAGTTGAAAACTGTACTTATGCTTAAGAAGAATTACACCGCTGTTTAATACTCCTTACCTAACCATCCACTGATATAGGTAAATGGCATGGACATAATTTCAAAAAGTTATATCTCACTTTAAAAATAAACGTACATATATATCAATTTGAAATTGGTGCATAACAACGGATATTCAAAACAAAATATTTGCCGTCCTGCAAACAACCCAGGCGATTTCCTCAAATATCACCAATTACAACGAATCCCGATATAATGAGGATGATCACCCAATTCCCAATAACTTACTCCCACTCATCATTTGTAAAACCATACAGATGTGAGAATCATACCTGGTAAATATATACCCTGGAGTAAGGGCTTATAAGGAAATCAGTTTTCTTTTAACAATACACAGTGAGACCGAAACATGAAAATGTTTCGAAGGGGTGTCCTGGTATTCCTAGTAATGCCTCTTCCATTATCCAGATTCATGACTATAACCGTATATTTCTCTGCCATCTCTCCAAATCCCTTTATATGTCTTTAGTCATTACCTTTTGTACACCACCTTTAGGCCAAATGGTTTTCTTCCTTCCCTACCGTTCGGCACCAGCCTATGGTTTGGAAGAAGACTATCCAATAAGCATAATGGGTGTACTCTCCTAATCCTAGGAGCACTCGCAATGCGAGAGAAGGTAAAGATAAAATACAACTGAATAAACCTTATTCCTATTTCTCCTGAACCGGAATCCATCCCCAAACTGGAACAAGTTCCTTCGAGTTCGTATATAACCATACGATTGACTATCCAAATAACTGTGGATCTTCGTAGTGATATGGGGTGTTCTAGAGAAATACAAAGGTGAAGTAGGAGTGGCGATGAAATACTTGGTTTGGTCGTGAATAGCAGTTGCAATTTACTTTGCCTTCTTTCTAATCCCTTTACTTGTCTTTACTTATTACCTTCTGTACACCTTACTTAGGCTAATCGGTTTTCTTCATTCCCTACCTTTCGGCACCTGCCTATGGTTTGGATGAAGACTATCCAATTAACGTAATAGGTGTATCGTCCTAATCCAAGGAGCACTCGCAACCTGAGAGAAGGTAAAAAGAAAAGACAACTGAATAGTCCTATTCATTTTCTACAGAACCAGAAACCATCCTCGAAAATGGAACGAGTTCCTTTGTGTTCGTATATAACCATACGATGGTTTTATACAATGGAAGTGGGCTTTCATAGTGATACGAAATGTTCTAGAGAAAAAAGGGTAAAAGTAGGAGTGGCAATGAGGTATGCAACTCAGACAATCCAAAAGCCAGTGTTTTAAGAAGGTTCGGTTAATCTTGGTCACTGAGTCATAGTCTAGGATCAGGCCATGGTCGCTGCCAAAGAGAGAGAGAAAAGAAACACTTTGTGTGCACTCTAACCTAGATCAGAATGGTTATCAATTTATCTAATCAGGAAACCTTCCACTGTAACCTCAAATTCTCCTCCAAACCTGAAAGAAGAATTAGTCGGGATCACCCGAGGAGTAAACCAACTCATCAGTAGGAATCGGGATCCAACTATCATCGCATGATAACGTGATGAAATCCACTCACGTTATCACACTCCAGAAGGTATGCGCATGCCTGGCAAGTTTCAGTTTCTTTAGAAACTCCCGATGTGATTTTTACCCCATGCTCTTATGACCTTGACGAAGGTCAACAAATCATAAGTCACATGCCAAGTTCTACCCATCATTATCCAGATTAATTTGAACCCACCCGTACAAGCCCTTGACGAAGGTCAACAAGGCTGTATGACTGTCCCAAACCAACGCATCTATCTATGCAACAGAAAGGTAATAAGCAACTACCATACACTATGCCTTGACGAAGGTCAACAAACATAGCATGAATACTAAGTGCTACCCGTCTGAAATGACGGAGGGCTACGAATGGTTTTTGGCGAAAAAACTTTAACGTAATGAACTTGATATCGTTGAAGGAACCGGATAGCTTTTTATAAAAATATAGTGGCGAAAACCTTTGCTAAAGAGGTCACTCACGGTGAAGGGATCTCGGCTCTTTCCCCGTAGAATGAGGTGCAGGATATTCCAACTGAATACCACGATGCAAAACAAAAAGCAATCGACTATAGTGAAGTTATTACCCTGACGCAAACTTCTGCCCAAGGGGTCACTCTCGGTGAAGGGATCTCGACAATTGCCTCGTCGACTGAGGTGCTGGATATTCATAACCGAATACCACTATGCAAAGCAAAAGAGAACGTTCTTGTAATAACAGCTTTTTGAAAAATTGTTCCAACAACATCAAATAGGTTTGTTTAGCTTGCATTGATCCGAATCAATGCAGTCCCATCAGTTGATCACACCAATAAAGAATGAAAATATGATGTACGTATATGCCATACGCATTCGCCACTGGGGCCCATCATCACCCGTTAGGTTACTTAACTAACGACAGAGCGGGGACTGGACTAGCGCGGATGTAAAACATATACAACATCTACTAGTATATATATCAATATATAATAATCGCTCATGGCGTGATAAATGCAACATCACATAAATGTAATAAGCATCACAGAACAATACAGATAATCTGGGATCCCCGGGTTTCCTTTGAGCCGCAACTGAAACCCGACGTTCCCTTGATCGTGTGGATAGCCTGTGCAATGAAACCTAGACCCCTACGATTGTGGCAAGTTACCCGCCAAAACCTGAAGCGAGGCAGCCCTTACAGCAAAGTGAATGGACCACCCAGCACTTCACGGAATCCGGTAACTTGAGCACCCCTCCTTGGGTCAACCTGTACCCCCTACGAGTGCGGCGAATAGCCCGCCAATTCTAGAGTGAAGCCCCCTCTGTCTCAAAGCCATGATATGTGGGCCTGTTTGTTAGTTGTATGTATGCCCTAGAGGCCAGTATTGTACAGATTATGTATATTATATTGGATGCTTGGACATATATAGAGATGACTTTCTTGCTCGACATGATAGTATGCTATCTGGTTGCTCTTTATCTTAACATGTACACTAGTCTCTTTATACTGTCTTATAGTTACATGTTGGTAAAGCCCTTAGGATTTGTACTTGACTACCTGGACTATGATGCAGATCATACTAGTGGGGACATGGTAGTCCATAAGTACATCCTTCAAGGTCCCTAGTCGTGGGTGTATCGAGACGGGGCATCGATATACCAGAGTAGACTAGCGTATACGCTTCTCGACCCATGTGATGGGCGATGGATGATCCCATATCCTTTGGTGTTTGACATCAGAGATGGTATACGGGTGCTCAGTGGAGACTGGGTACACTGGACGGACTCGCCGAGAACTCCCAGATGGTATTATACCTCACGTCAGATGGCAGTTCTCAGGTGACACTTGTACAGGTTAGTCTGTAGACCCGAGATCGTCATAGAGTCTTGTGTGATTCCCACTGTGCTTTGATCTCCACCTTACCACGTCCATGAGGGCGTGCAAAACGGTGGTCTTTGGGTACAGTCCCGAGTCACATGGAGGCAATGAGCGATAGGAGGGGTTTCGTCTCTCCCGGTATTGGGAGTTGATGTTGCGCTGTGCTCGATTGGCCGTAACAGGGAAGTCCCTGGCCAGGGCTGATCAGAGATTTGCTGGTAAGTGTTACCAGTAGTTTCTCGACCCGTTACGAGCCTCACATCAGCACGACTTATCGGGTTATTGGGGTCTGACGTTTACCACCCCTAGACTTGATATGCGACATATCAGACGAAGAGACCGGACTGAATGGTAAGTGTTACTGGTCGGATTCGCAGGAGTGTGAGCGGGCTAGCTCGTCGATCTTCTGATCGCTCAATACCCGGGTGGCCGTTACGTTTAGCAGACCGCTTGCGGCTTGTGGGTGCTTGATATGATCATCATCTGCTACCGGCGTATTGACGAGTCTTTAGAGTCCTACACAGAGGTTTCCTGGCTCAAGCGAAACGAAATAGGAGCGCATATGAGATATGTGCAGGACCGAGAATAATGCGTGTATGTGATACCGCATTTCATTCTCGCGATATATGTTTCGAATGGTTATATTCGATATGACCTAGTTATCGAATCATTGATTCGATAAATCGATGCATTGAATACTAGTCGGTTATGTGCGACATGACCGGATCATTGAATCAAGTGTTGATTTAATGATTTAATGTATAATTATATATTTGATATATTACTTTACATTAACTAGTATTGGTTCACTTTAAACGGATTTTTCTCACTTGATGCACATTGTATATGTGATATGCTTTCGTGCACTTTTTTGTATCATGTTTGATGATACTTGATCATTATGTTAAGTGTATAGAATTAATCCATGGTTAATTTGATAATTAGGGTTTTGCATATTCATTTATTTATTTATTTGTTTATTTATTTATTTGAAATGGATTATGATGAGAATGGTGGCTCTTTTTGTTTTAAGTTGAAGCTTCATGAAGCTTTGACTTTGCTAACCATCCTTATCTTCATGCTTAACCCTAACCCTCTAAAGTGACCATGGTTTATTCTCTACACTTAACCCTAGTTTAGTTATGATAAGTATTTGATTTTCTATTTTCTTTTTATAAAAACTTATCATAACTAGCTCTTCTTCTTCTTCTTCTTCAAGCTTGCTACAACAATGGCAACTTGAGATCTAGTGAGATAAATCCAATTCTAAAGTGAACCCACCTCCTATTTCTTCACCCTCTACCTCTTGCCAAGTTGTTTTGGGTGTTTACTTCACAAGTTTCACAAGTTTGTGAAGTCGGAGCTTGAGTTTGTGCAACCTCGACGTAGATCGTCTTTGACACAAAGCCGACGACCTATTCCGCTTGTTTTCCCGATGAAGCCGATGATCGAGTCGAGGATTCATGATGGACAGCGAGGACATGACCACGTGGAGCTAAGGAGGCGAAAATCCGGATCTACAAAGGTTGTAGCATCTCAACTTTAGTTAAATAGTTAACTAGTTTTCCGTTTCGCCTAAACATCTAGTTTAAGATCCGTAGTCTAGGGTTTCTCGGCACCAATTTTTTAAATTTGGCATGTTCGATGCCTTGTGAGACCTCTATAGGGTGCCTAGGAACCTTTCACTGTTGCTCTCTAGAACCTGGCTATCCGTGCACTCCACCGTGGGGTAATCCTAGTACAGAAAAGAAAATATGTACAACGGTGACATCGACCTCAACCCGGTCGTGCCCCAAAAGAATAATATACAAACAGGCAGTGACGGCATTCCACATGTCGGACGCTCGCCCCGCAATACCAAATTTACAAATAAAACTAAACTGTACTAACATTGCACCAAGCTATCCACCACGACAAATCCGCAACATCGCAGCACAACACAGAATATCAACGTGAATGTCACGTTCGCAAACCCGTCTAAAAGGACTATAGCAATTAGACAAGATTTACCGCTCGAATGACATTCACGGTCACAAATAGTAACTAACTTATTTAAATTTCGATCGACAAAATTTCCCGAAGTGGGCCCCAAGCACAAATCCAGTACTGTAACAAATCTGGGCCCAAACAAAATAATCCAGAAACCGCAATTCCGCACAAAAGACCAGCACAAGAAAAATGGTGCCCTGAAGCCACATAACTGCGGCGGAACCGCGGCCAAAATGTGGATATTGCCGCGGTTCCGCGGCGTTACTGTGGACTCACGCTACCAAATTTCTACAGAGGTCTTAAAAAAGCCTGCCTGATTTTCTGACATACCCAAAATAATTTTTCGACCACAAAAAAAATTTCGACAGAAACTCAGAAAATTGAAATGCGGTTTCGGAAATTTTGATCGATCGATGTCTTAAACATGTTAGAAAAAGCTAGTAAAAGTTAATGGAGTGGCTCGGATACTATGTAAGTCTACGGTAGCGCCCTGGCCGTCGATCCGAGGCCAAAATGTGGAAACAAAAAACTTTTCATAAACTTGAAACTGGCGCTAACGCAGACTTTTACCCGGATCGAACCATTAACATTAAACTAGCAATCTAAAGAGGGTTAGAAAAGCTATACCGATTGATCCGTGTCCTTTGGTCTTTAGCCACCATCTTTAGCTCTTTGCGGCATCTCCGATCTCGTTCGATCTCCAGTCTCCTCGTCGGAAAGGGCACTACATCTATGAATCCTTTTACGGGCTCCCGCTTCGGACCGAAGCAACTCGGATACGAAGTTTGCTAGCCGACGTGTCCAAGGTGAAGTAGAGAATGTGTGTGATCACTTTGTCTTAAGCATCCATTGATTCTCAACGCATGAGAGTGTATGGATGGAGGTTTAAGTGGATGCCATTAATGGAGATAGTGAGCTTAAGAAGAAAGAGGAAGAAGAAGAGCTTTCTTTTTCTTTTGTGTTGTAATGAAAAAATGATAGTGAGTTAGAATGATAATACAAGAGCTAACCCCAAACCATATGGCTGCCCTCTCTCTCTCCTCTTGTCATTTCAGCACATAAATCAAGCAATAATGTGACATATGCACAAATAAAGAGACCATGAGTCATCAATTGTGCATGTGTCACAATTAATGACTTTGAGCTCATTATTTCCATTTGTAAACATTTATCTAAATGTTTACCACAATAAAAAGAGAATGGCATCTACCAAAGTAAACTCGTGACGGATCACAAGGATACCCCTCATCTGTATATACATACCTGCATCTGCATTCCGACTGAATGTGAATGCAATGAGATGAAAGTAATCTAACAAATCTAATACTAGGATCCGGCTTAAACCAAAGCCTGCCAGTATGATCCGTCCGATCATGATCCGTGTACTACTGCACGTATATGATCGAACCCTGCCATAATACCATACGGCCTCTACAACATTTCGCCTGAAACTTGAGAAACTGTCTGTGGGGGACTCTAAACACTCGTCAATACACTGGCTGTGGATTTAACCACTAGCACGTCAGTGGTACTAGCCGTATGTAACGGGCTACCAGGTATTGACCAAAAGGGAGACCGATTAGCGAACTCATCCTGACACCCTACTGAGCCTGTCAGTGACAATATCCATACAGTCAGGTCCGTTCGTCTATGAGTATCGCATGTCGGGCCTAGGGGGTTGGTAAAAGTTAGACCGCCAAAAGCGGTACAAGTCGTGTCGGAGTGTAGCCCAGAACACTCTGAGATACTACTAGAATACCTACCAGTAAATCTCACTTGCCTTGGCCAAGGTCTTCGTGTAATGGCTCTCCTAGACACAGCGCGATCTCACCCCTAATACCGGGAGAGAAGAAACCCTTGCCGATCCGCTCACTGCCTCTATGTGGCTCGGGACTGTACCCAACTAAAACCTGTTTGCACGACTCCTTTGAGCCGTGGTAGGGTAGTAATCAAAGCACAGTGGGAACTCACACGAGACAAATGACGATCTCAGGTCGATGAACTAACCTGTACACATGTCACCCAGGAACTGCTATCTGACGTCAGGTATAATACCAACTAGCATGTTCCCGGCGAGTCCTGTCCGGTGTACTCATAACCTAATGAGCACCTGTATACATCTTAGGTGATCCAACTGACACCAATGGCTTGTAAGACCGGCCACCGCCCCTCGTAGGGGTCTCGACTGTATACACTAGTCTACTAATAGAGTGTCGATGCCCAGTCTCGAAACTCCCACGACTAGGGACCACCTTAAGGATGTTTTTATAGACTACCCAACTCTCACGTATATGATCGCCATCATACTGCTGGTAGTCAAGCAAGAATCATAAGGGCTCTATCAATGTGTAATTGTGATATGTAAGGTCACCTAAAGCATGTACACGATGATACAGATAAACCAGATAGCATACTATCATCTTGAGTAAGACTGTCCTACCGGCATAGGTCCTCCCTCAATCATTGCAATCACGTGCCTGCGATCCAATAATTGACTTTGAGGGCACTATATCCAACAATATGGTGTAGATGACGTATGTTGGTACATACAGGTGTCCGATTAAATATGTGTATAGGCTGCACAGACTTTAATCGGACGGTTGATAATACTAGCGGCTTAGGATTAAACCGGATTATTAAATCAGGTTTTGATTTAATAATTTATATATGTATTTGTATATATATGTATTCTAGTATTATTGTTCACTATTCATTTTCTCTCTTGGTTATTCGTATTTTTGTATGAATACACGTATATGTATTTCGATACGTATACCAGGTTGTATTCCGTATTTATACGGAATAGTTTCTAGAAGATGGTCACCTCATTAATTGGTTTTCATTTTAGAAAATCAATTTGGGAAATGAGGTGGAGGGTGAGTTGGCATGAACATGGGCTTGATCCTGTAGAGAGGTATGGCATGGATTTGTTTATTGGAAAAATGAAATGAGATATTTTTGTGTGTGCATGAGAGAGAGGGGGGCAGCCACTTATTTTTGGATGGGGGCTTGCTCATTTTATTTTCTTCACTTGCTCACTCTTATACTCACTTGGAGACTTAGCCATTTCTTTTGTTTCTCATGCCATTGTTTTTCTCACCTCTTTCTTCATCTTCTATGGTTGCTCTTGGAGCATTTTGATGAGAGAAAAATTATAATGAGATAATCCTACACCTCCACTCTCCATTGCTAGCAACCTTGGAGCTTTGGTTGCCTCGCTTGGTGAGGCTGAAGCTTGCGCCGTTTCCCTCAGGTGGATAATCGTAGATGAAGAAAGACCGGCAACCAAACTCGATCTGCAACCTCTAGGAGCTTGGGATGAAGATTGAAGACCGAAGGACACGGATAAACTCGATATAACCATTCCTAACTTCCTTTACATTGCTTGCTAGCATAGTGTTTAGGGTAGATCCGGGCATCGGTTTGTGGTAGCGCCAGTTTAGTAAATTTTTGTTCCGCATTTGGCCACGGTTTGATGGTCGGGGCGCTGCCATAACCCAACAACGTGTCCCTCTTAGTTCACTCAATATTTCTCACATGTTTGATTTTCCAGACTTTTCATTTTTAGGTGTATTGCACGTGTAAACTTTTGGGCTTCCAAAAAGTTTAAAATAAAAATCAGGAAAAATAATATATGGCTGATGGGATTCGAACAGAGGGAGTACGTCACAACAGTGCAAGGCTTTACCAATGAGCTACAAGCTACTTCTTGTTGTTCCTAAATAAGTATAACTTTTAAATTGTGCTCAGACTTGCAAACTCCTTTTTGTACTTTAAGAAGAAAAATTTTGTACAGAAAATTCAGGGTTGTTACATTCTATCCTCCTTATAAAAATTTCGTACTCGAAATTTATAGAAGGAAGTTGTAACAGATTCAAGAGCTACTGAAAGTGCATGAAAAATATGTTTGTAAGAACGAAATGATGCAAGGGTTTTGAAAAGGCTGAAAAGATGAGTTATCAAAGAGATAGGATTTGATAATTATGTAGCTGAATGAAGTGGAAAGAGAATCAATGGCAGAATTCTAAGTCACTCAAGTAGAGTACCGCATTGTAATTATGCTGCAGTTCATAGTTACAATCACATAACTACATTTAAATCACCCAAATCCTACCATCAGAGTCAAGGTGATAAGGTTTAAGAAACAATCAAGAAAAATCAAAGGTAGATCAAGAGTTTGTAGTTTCGTGTTACGTTGAGACAAGATTTATCAGGGAAAATAAGAAAAGATTCAAAGGAATGCAATCATGTTGCAGGCGTTACATTCTACCCTCCTTAAAAGAATTTCGTCCGTGAAATTCTCTCAAGTTGCGACATGAAGCATTGTGACACTCCAGTGTCGAACAGTGCAAGTGTAGGAATAGTGGCTACTAGTATGGTGTTTAAGTCGTGTGGGGTTGATTTTAGACATAATGAAAAATATAGAGGTATACAAGGATTTGGAAAGATGAAAGGTTTGGGAATTACCAATGTTACCCTGACATATAGCTTCGGCTTCTACGGCCGCTAAAGTGAAAGCCTTACGCTGGGGTACATTCCTCCTATCTGGAAGCACATTCCTCTATTCTTAGGGCATGTTTTTCATTGCCTGATGGAAATGACGAGGAGGCTGTGTAGGAGGTCCATGAGAAGGTGGAGCAGGTAGGGCAAGACGAGGTGCAGGAGCCTGAATAGCTGGCCACTGCGGAAATGTGATGTGTGCTGGAACTAGGTTGCATATATGAGGACATGTTCCAATTTCATGAGTGGATGCGCCACAAACTAAGCACAGGTCGTTTGCACGCCTGAAGTCCTTCACCAGGTGTCCATTCCTCTTGTAGTAGAAGCAAAAATCTGGACTGGGCCGGTTAAATGGTTCTTTCGGTCTCCTAGGTATAAAAGGTGGCCTGGAAGTGGCTCCTCCTGCCATCTGAGTAGCATGGCACTTAACACCAGTAGTCTGAGGTCTGCCCTTCTTCACTACTGCCTCATATCGTCGAGCAGCCTTCAGCGCAAGATCATGAGTTGGGAAATCCCCTATAGCTAGTGCAGCTTGGATCTCCGGGTCCAACACTTGCTGAAATCTTCGAGCCTGGATCTCAGCAGTCGGGATCAGGTGTGCCACGAATCTATTACGATCTTGTGTTAGCAGTGTATTATGTGACACCAAGAAATTGAATATTGAGACATATCTTAGCTGCTAAGCATGGTAAACTCAGCATCGTATTCATCCATAGATTTGTTCCACATTGAACCTTGTTGCCGGTGGATGAATTGCTGCTCCATGTCAAAATGGGCAGTCTCGGGAAAATATTTCGCGTCGAACATGTCGCGAAATGTCTTCCATTCAATCGACTGGGCGAGTCGGCTTTTTTCAGCCTTCTACCAGACTCTGGCGTTATCAGTGAGTTGCAGCTTCGCAACTCTCAACCAAGAAATATCTGGCACTTGTGCTGTTGCCAGATCATCTTCGATAGACTGAGCCCATTCTTCTGGCTCCAGGGGGCTCTTTTTTCCAGAGAAGTGCTTCGGATGCAGTGTCTGGAATAGCTTCACTCTGGCTGCCTCAGATTCAGGGCAGTTCAAGAAGATAGCAGTCTGATGCTGCTGATCCTCCAAGAGGCTCTTGATCACCTCAAGCAATACCGTCTGCTCATTGATGGGAGCTGTAACGGTAAGAGGTGGTGGTAGAGGAGATGGTGGGGTGTTGCCGTTGACATTGGTACTCATGTTGTTTAGGGAATCCATAACCTTGAAAGAAAAGAAGGTTATGATAGATTTAAGGAATTTGAAATGTAAAGGATGTATAGTTGCTGAATCTTATAATTCTTGTGATATATATTGCTTAGAATTCTATACATAACTGACCTGCATGGGCTGCCAAAAAAACCTGTCACGCTCCGCTTCCCGGTGTATGGGAAAGGAGACGTGACGAGGCACGCAACGTATTTACTCAGAAGTAAACACGTTAAGCGTAAATAAGCAATATACAATGAATAACACAAGAATAAAAAGAGATGTAATAATAACAGCAACTTTTATTAACATTCTTTCTTTACATACAACTGAAAAGAAAAATACAATGATAGAAAGCGATGCCTAAACAGTGGCATATGAACTAAAAAGAAAATAGGTATAAGTAAAAGCCTAGAAGTCTGGCTCCTCTGTGAACTGTTCCAAATCATCCTGACTGAGCTCGGTCTCCTGAGAGTTGGGTCATCTTGACGAACATTCTAAAGAAAGAAGAGACAGGAATGTCGTCAGCGAACTATCGCTCTGTAGGTCCTAAAAGATAAAATGGAATAGACAAGTAAATAGAGTAGAACTGGTAAATTGTCTGTTTGTTATACTGACGTAGTTATTTGTAGCTTGGTACAGAATGTAACGGTGTATACAAGAGAAGTCCAACTTGCTCCGTGGACTAAGGTAACATGTAAGGACAAGGCCCCGTCAAAACCCACGAGACAACGGCACAGGATGTTCATGTAGGTGTCTTTTAGTGACCATCATCGTGCCACTTTTAACATATTCCATACCAATCTACCCGGTTAAACCTCATAATGTATATTGTATTGATTTGTAGTTATCAGAATTGTCGAGACCATGGTATAAGTTGTTCATATAAACCGATTCAGGATGTAAATGGTAGTCATGTAGTCAAGTTCAAGATATAGCCATGGTTCGGTCAAGTCAAGTCATGTTGATATTGTTCTGGTATTCATGTTCAAGTTCAAGTGTTCATGTTTGGTATATTGGATTCATGTTGAATTGGAGTTATGATTGGATTAATGTTTGGATTGTATTCATATTAGACCGAGACTCAGATTGAGTCAAACACTAAAAAAAATTTGGATGCTGAATTAGATTTTGGTGTTATCGGTAACTGCTGCACATGGACGGCAGGATTTGCGTCTTTTTCCAAGACAATCACCATTGATAACCCTGTTTTAGTTTTCTACCTTAAATAGGCAAGCACCTACTTTCTCCGGCTTCCTGAGGATCAAGAGAATTGGTCCCGCTTAAACCAATATTTACTAGGGTCCTTAATTTAATTTTATATATTTCGAGGGGGTTTTATGAAAAATATTTTATATACTTTCAAAATAAATCTCGAGTAATTATTTATGTTCTTTAAGCTTTCCATGGATATGAATTTTAAAGAGTGAGGTATATTAGTGAATATATACCTAGCTTGAATAGTTCAAGGTATTTTAGTGTAAAATTTGACTTGTATTGATACTTGATGGTATTTTCATGAAACTTGTAATTCTTTTATTTTGTTTAGAAAACATGAAATTTAATAATATCTTAAAAATATGTGGTTTTATAATATTTATATAATTATTAAAAATAAATTTTTATTATTAAATAGAAATCTTCGTTTTTCTTAAAAATTGTATTAAAATTCCATCGAGATTGTATGCTCCGTGAGGAGGTCTGCATCTTGCTCTACTAGTACTGAGGATGTGCAATAATCCGCAACATCCAATAGCGGGTTCCCCGAAATGGGTTGTAGAGGCACAATCGCAAAGAGTTAAGTAACGCAATTTAAAGAAATCCAGGTTTTTAATTGTTTAAGGTATTTTAATGAAAAGTCGTATTTTTCCACAAAAATATTGTTCAAGAAAATTGTGCTATGTCAAGATGTGTGTATGTAAAAGGTAGGTCATTACCTCGTGAGGTTTTATAAAGGTAATATCAAGCAAAACAATAAAAGAAGTCATATGTAAAGTTTGTGGTATTTAAACGAAAAACGCAATTTAAAGTTACATAACGTGATATTTTTAGATGAAAGTTGTTCTAATTATTTGTTTCATGATTAATAAGCAAGGTATAGTGATATGGATGAGTGATTCTTAAGAAAAATTGTAATTTTAAAGATTATAAAATCGAATGTCGGTATAACTCCACTTACCGACAAGTTTTGAAAAGAAGAATTTTTATGTTAGAAAGAGAAGAGGGGAGATGGGACTTACAAGTTAAAGGAGAGAGGGGTGGTAGAGGATGAGGGTAGTAGCCTTCGTGGAGGCGTGGGGTCGCCGGAAACGTCCCGAATCCTCTCCGGAATTTGGCCTAGGGCTAACTCCACTTCAACTCCACTTGTACTTAGAAAATTTTGATATTTTTGACAACAATTTTCAGAATGAGGAGGGGCTAGGATATGTGGTTGTATTTATAGTGTGGAATTAGGGTTTTAGAATTGAAAAAACGAATTAAAAAGCATTAAAAATTGGATTAATGGATGAAATTGAAGTCTCTGTTAATTTGCAGAGAAAACAAACAGTATGGAGGTAATGGGGGTAGACCAAAGGTCAAGTGTACAAAGTTTTGGGACTTTTCCCCATGGGGGGACCGTCGGCGCCGGCCTCTTACCTGATCTCGCCAGTCCAGTTGTTGGGTTAGGGCTATGGATTTATTCCACGTGTCCTTCTCAGTTCACTCAATATTTTTCATATGTTTGATTTTCTAGACCCTTCATTTATACGTGTATTGCATGTGTAAACTTTTGGGCTTCCAAAAAGTTTAAAAGAAAAATCAGGAAAAATAATTTGTGGCTGATGGGATTCGAACACAGGGGCTACGTCACAGCAGTGCAAGGATTTACCATTGAGCTATAAGCTACTTCTTGCCGTTCTTAAACAAGTATAACTTTTAAATTGTGCTCAGAATTGCAAACTCTTTTCTGTACTTTAAGAAGAAAAATTTCGTACAGAAAATTCAAGGTTGTTACAACTGTATCTCGACGGTGGAGAAAAACACCCGAGATATTGTCTCTATCACTGAAGAATTTCTCATCCCATTGATGAGTGCCATACATTCAATAAATGGTGCCAACACTACGTCTTCCATCAAAGGAAAGTGAAAAGAGAGAAACGAAATGCTAAGGCTCTCCTGCTTAAGGGCGATAATTCAGAAGCAAGCAACAAAGTAGGGTCAGTAGTGGAAAGCTATCACATGACCAACGACCAGCCTCCAGAAGAAGGGAGCTCTAAAATTCCCACTTTGAGAAGTGATTCAGAAGATGAAATCTTCTTCAATTCTCTCTTCACAAGTGTCAACTCAGCAGAAGAAGCAACGAAAGCCTATGATAATATCCAATTGCGAAACCGCACCCTGCCTGAGAAAATCCTCGGACCTACAAACAAAGCTTCGCAGAAACAGGACAAAGGAAAAGAAAAAAATACCTGAAGAGATCGAGGTTGATGAAGAAGTGGCCAAAACTCTCACTGCTAAGGGCCCGCCTAAGAAAATTAAGGTTGATCATAATGTCCTCACGCATCTAAAGAAGTTGCCTTCTCTCTTGAGCATATACGATGCTCTGCTCTTGTTAAAGGAACTCCGAGAATCTTTCATTAAAGACTTGAAGGAGCCTGACCAGTTCTAAACATTTTTCGCCGAAGAGAGAATGAAAGATGGGCTTTCCGAAGTCCATACTGCTGATATAACATTCAGCAAAGAAGATCTTCTCTTGGGTACATGCGAGCATAACTGACCGCTTTACGTAGCTGGCTAATGCGATGATAAAAGGATAAATAAGATCATCATCGACAATGGATTTTCGGTCAACCTGCTCCATGTGAGGGTACAGATGGAACTATGCATGGAAATTCAATACATAGCTCAGGAGAAGATCACAATCTCGGGATTCAACTCACAATCCACTTAAACACTTGGTTCTGTGATATTGACGTTTTGTTTCGGACAACTGGTTACGGGCGTCAAGTTCCATGTGATCGATGCTAAGACATGCTATAAAGCTTTGCTCGGTAGACTATGGTTGCACGAGTATAATATTATCACTTCTACACAACATCAGTGTTTGAAGTATTTCAAGAATGGTAATGAGCACATCATCATAGGAGAGCTCAACCTCTTTTTGATTAATAAAGTACAAAAATACGAAAATGCCATGTACTTCCTGGTAGATTTCAAGGATACCGAGAAGTCTGGCAAATCGGAAAGCAAGCAAAAGCATTTGGCTACTATCCCAATCTTCACAAGTGATATGGATGAAGTGGAGGAAATAGTATTCTCTGGCCAACTTAAGTCAAAGAATGAGGAATAAAAGTTGACACCAATCGTCCCTATCTTCGGGAGCGATTCAGAGGAGGAGGTTGAAGCGATATTTTCCACCCATCCTCTGGTGAAAACCCTTGACGAAGCTAATCAGACTTTGCATGACACGATGGTTCCGCCTCAGCACTATAAAGAGCTCGATACCGTCAGCACCGACAATGTAGAAGAGTTGATGACCTTTTATGTACCTCCCAAGCGTAAAGGAGAAAAAGCAATTCTTTTCTATAAATCGGAAAAGACCAAAGTGGGAAAAAATCTGGCTTGGACTCGACCTAAACCTCGACAGGTTGCATCCCATCTGCATGCCGAGAACTTCATTAAAGGATTAAAGGAGTTCTTAAAGCATCAAGGGGTACTGTTCGAGCAAACCATTCAAGAAGTCTAATTCTACAAAAGAATTTGGGAAGTACCCGGGACTCGCCAAGTCAAGCCTAACCGGATTGAGATATCTCCAACCTAAAAAGTGGAGTGAACTCACAGCTACCATACCATAAATTCTTTAAACGAAGAAGGAGACATTTCATTGAGAATGACACGGCCAGGCAGGGGGATAGGCCTACACAAGATGATTCAAGTCTACTCCAAGAAGACCAGATTGATAAGCTGATGAGGGAAGCTTTTCAAGCAAGCAAAGATAACCATAGGCGTGAGATGGCCATATATGAAAAGTCCAGACAGTTGCGTCTAAGCAAACAATCTGCGGAAGGGATGAACCATGATACTCCTCAACCACAGCTGCTTCTGTCTTCCTTTGTAGAAGGAGAATCTCAAAGTAACGAGGACAAAAACAAGGTGGTGTTCATAGACAATACCCAAAAGCAATAAGGCAATCCCAGGATGCCTACCCTTCGAAATGAGTTTGGTTGGAGTCCATCCCTTATAAAGAAGATAGAGCGGGAATATTTTTTCCCTCGAGAAAAGACAAAGAAGTTATTTAGCCTCGTCATGAAGCACCCAATGCTGTTGCTTCTAGAATCTCGATAGCCCGAGCAAGAAAATGAGATCAATCATCTCGATTATTGCCTATACCATCGGGTTATAAATCATCTAATTAAAGATTGCTTTGTGATCAAGAATTGGGTCGAGGACCAATACAACAAGAGCAAGTTCGTAGCCATAGAAGCACAAGCCGAAGAATGTCTACGCCATTAGATTAGGTCACGTTCGATCCAGAAAATGGAAGCGAACTCATGCTTGTTACGCAATAATTTTCTTAAACTCAAATGTAGGAGAAGACGAAATATGCTTGAATTCTTTGACTGCTTCACGAATGAAGAGGAGGAAATCTCAGAACTGCCGCCGGCACCAAAGGAGCTGGAAAATGGAAAACACACCATAGCAGATGAACTAAAGAAGATTAACCTGGGAACAGAAGATGATACTAGACCCACATTTGTCAGCGAGATGCTAAAACAAGAACAAGTGACTACCCTGAAGACCGTACTCATGGAGTACAAGGATTGCTTCGCCTGGAACTATTCCGAGATGCTGGGACTCGATCCAGAGATTGCAGTACATAATCTGGCTATAACGCCTGGGATAAAGCCTGTCAAGAAATCACCAAGAAGGATGCGGCTAGAACTTAAGATGAGTATCAATACTGAGGTCAAGAAATTTATAGACTCAGGTTTCATCCATAAAGTGCAATATCCCGAATGGATAGCCAACATCATCTCCGTGATGAAGAACGGGACGGTTCAGATCTGCGTGGACTTCCGAGACCTAAACAAGGTGTGTCCTAAAGACGACTTCCTCGTATCTGTCATAAAGCTGATGATTGACGATACCTCCACTCATAAGGTCTTCTCTTTCATGGATGGATCTTCTGGATATAACCAAATCAAAATGGATCCTGAAGATTAGAAGCATACAACCTTTCACACACTGTTAGGAGTCTTCTGTTATAAAGTAATGCCCTTCAAATTGAAGAATGCCAGAGCAACATACTAAAGAGTGATGACGAAAATCTTCGACGACCTTATTCATGAAATCATCGAATGCTACATAGATGATCTCGTGGTCAAAAGTATGTCCCGAGAAGAGCACTAGGAGCACATAAAGATAATATTCAAATGACTTCGGAAATACAATCTGAAGATGAACCCACTCTAAACTTAACCGCAATCAAGACAGCGTCGTGTGTAGCTATCCGTGATGAGTACGGGTCGTCTGTAGGGAGATGTTGCGTTTTACGTTCTTGTTATCACGAGTTAAGCGAGGGTCGGAACTGTTCGATTCTAACCTAAGTGTTTGTATATGCAAAGTATAAGTTTGTTAGGAATAGAGATAGGTTTGTGTAAGTTAGGGAAATCCATACTCAATCCTTTGTGCCGAGCTTGACTATTGAAGCTAGAGTAATCGGCAACAACGTGGATTGGGGTGCTTAAGCATGATATTAGTGAAATTCGGCTTATTGACCCTTGTCCGTCCGTTCTTGTCTCTTGACTTTCGCCTCCGGCCAAACCGAACGCAACCAGTCACGGTTAGGGATCCCCGATACCTTGGTAGGGTAGGATGCCCAACGGAGCGCTTGCGTAATGTTTGGGCGGAGTACAAATGGCAAATATTGGGCAACGAAAATGAGCAAATGGAATTCCTAACTTACAATACCATTCTCTTTCCTAACAACACCACTATTCACAAAGCATAACCATCATCAACAAGAAGATATAAAAACAGAAGATGTTAAAAGAAAGCAAAATCACACATAAGTAAGGCAAGAAAGTAAATTGCAATAGGTAAGGTTAAGAAAAGAAGTACTAAGAACCCAAGTGCAAAATGAAAGCTTTATTAATTCCAAGTGATGATACAAACCATGAGTTCAATAACCAAAACTTAAACTTGTAAGCACAATAAAGAGGTTGCAAGATCAAGAGAAAGTAAAGAACTCAAGGTGAACTAGCTACTATATACAAAGCTTCAAAATGAAAAATGAAACAAGAGTTAACTCAAAGTATATCTATCAAGTCCTCCTTTTCCTTGCTCACTGATCTGGTACTTATAGACACAAAATAAGATTAAACAAACAATATAATAAGGATGATGTGACAACAAGGGATGGCCAGAAGAAAAATGGGGAGCTTTGGGCATGATGGGACCGGCGGCTTCGGATTTTTGGACCTTTTCGCCGGTCATCTCTTAGGCAATTGGGCTCGTGTTGGTTCTGTGATGTTGTGTTCTCTCCATAATTCCACTGGTAATGTTTGATTTATTGATAACAACTTGGGTTGTGTTCAGTAGTTTTGGAGGGAAATCAAACCTTTAAATCACATCACAACTTTTCATATCACTCATTATCTACACTCACTTGCCACTTCTCTTACACAAGTCATCATTTGTGTGTGCCAACTTGTGTGCCTACTTATGCAAGGCAGCCCCCTAGGTTCTTGCATCACAAAAGGTGTTCACACTTATCTGTGTTGGACCATTTTTGAAAAAAAGTGTGTACACATGCATCTTGTAAAAAGAAACTCTTTAAATATAGATCGACTTTCTGTTCCGATTGCAGTGTCGGCTCACAAATGTAATATCCATGTATTTGAGTGTGTTTTCAGTGTTTTGTCACGAATACCTGTAATCTGTATTTATTGAGCAAACACGGGTTAATAGTACCGATATAATACAAAAATGATAATCAATGAGCGGTATTGAAATGCAGTTTTCTGTGATGAACAAATACCCCCAAACTTATCTTTTGCTCGTCCCGAGTAAAACAAAATCATAACCTCACTTTCGCAGGGAACGCGATTGCACTGAGCTCGTGCAACAAGTCGTTAAACCTCTAGGTATCCCTAATAGGCGGAGTGTTGTCTCCTGAGAGTTTTCAGCGGATTACACCCACAAAATCCCGTCAGGTTAGTTTCGCGAAATAACTATTGATTCTAACCCTAAGGTTTAGCTTCAAATCTAGAAATTCTATTATCCTAAGAAATATCGAACTTTTTATTTTTCACACCTCTCTTTTTATTTAACTTAAGATTATATATGTCTTTACGTGCGGTGCAAATAGTGTCGTTAAGTTTCAAAAGGATTTGATTAAAGTCATCATACCACAAAATACAGCCCAGATAAAAACTTAAAAAAGATCACACAAGTTTTATAAAGATTTAAGTATTTTTCAAGTTTCGTTTCCCAGCTTGGTTTCAAATTCAGAATTTCTATCTTCTCTAACAGGAAACTATGTCTTATTCTTCACTCCACCTTTTTACTTGTTTTCGTTTTATACACACCTTCGTGAACTTGCAATAGTCTTTATCATAGGATAAAACCTTCATACCTCCGTTAAAAATATTTTTATAAGAACTTATCTTTTGTCAAGATTAGTTTCACACAAAGAACCGTTAGGAATTTTAACTCGAAGAGAACACTTGCTTGACTTTGTTTTAATTTGAATTCTAGGCTTTTTAGCGAGATTTGGGCCAATGCGCTCAAACCAGTTGGTTTTAGGGCATTAGGTGTAGAAACACCCCGGTGGACATAATTGCTCAAGTTACCTAGGCCCTAAAACAAAAGGAATCATTTTGGCGTGAAAATCATAACAATTTAATATGAACGGAGATATAACTAGTTGTTCAATTATTTTTAGGATAAAAGACGTATTAGTGCATCAGGTGTGTAATCACTCTAATCAAGTTCCAGATGGGTTATTCTTCAGAATTAGTTCCTATTAAGGTATCTATAATATCCCTTCATATCCACTTCACTTTATAAACTATTCTTGATATTAATTATTTCAAAACAAATCTGTTTGATCCTCAAAAAATATTTTATCAATTTAAAAGTTTTAAGACATATCAGACTTGTCATCTAATTTTCAAAACTCACGACACGTGCAGTGTGATGTAAAGACGTATATTAGCTACAGTTAAATTCAAAGGAGGGTTATCTTTCAGGTTTTCAAAATCTAAAAATAGGATTTAGCTGTTCCTATCTGATCAAACAAAACCGTTGAGATATCGAATCTAAGTTCTCCCACCAGCTAACTTGACGACAAAGTTTTTATGTTTTTAGGAAAATTTTCAGGTTTTTATGGGTTTTCGAATATGTATGCAAATGCAGAATATACAAATGAATGAGAAGGATATAAATGCTCACCGAGCACACCCCCAAACTTAAACTTGACAGCGCCCTCACTGTCATGCTACACAACGAGGGTCAAAATTGTCGGGGGGGGGTCAAAATAGTCGGTTCTCCTTTATTTTTTTTAATAACAGAAAACAAGATATATACACAAAAAGCCCTCCCTAACTTAAGTGAAACAACGTTTCCACTGTTAAGTGTTGAAGTTCAAGGTTGGGGGAGGGAAAAATTTCAAGCTATACAAGGCCTTACATAGACCAAAAGTTAACACCAACCATTCAAAAATTTTATCGCTATAATGTGCAGGTTGGTGAAAGAATGCAGAGAGGAGAGAAATGGAGTATATGCGAGACCGTGCGTGGACAGAAGTGGTATACGGTCCTGGTATATCAGGAGTTGAACGGAAGGGGAAAAAATGGAATACGAACTTGAGCGTGAAAATAGAGTGAATAAATGATTACAATTTGTAATGACCGATGTGTATAAAGCGATTGTACTAATCTATCAAATCGTTGAGAAATGGGGTCAAACCACTCAAGATTTGTGAGAAAATATGGGTCGACTGAACTTGGTAAACCAGACACAGGAAAAGAAGGTGATACGGTGGCTTGCGAAGTGGGAATAATGGAAAGGATAGAGGGAAGTGATCGAGGAATGGGATCGGTTAAACGTTCAGGAGGGTGTACACAGTCAATGAAAGGGACATGATGAATTGGAAAATCCAACTCATCAAGAAAAACTGGTTCATCCTAAAAAAATTCCTCAAAATTCTCTTCAAAAATTAGCCCATCCATGCATTTTTTATCATCAATATCTAGACGCATATGGAGTTCGGAAAAAACAGTTAATGACTCGGGATGATGTCCTTACGGAAGTGAAAGGACATGATGAATTGGTGAGAAAAACTCATTCAAAACTATGGGTTCATCATCCAAAATATTCCCAGCGTCAATATCCTTAATCAAGTGGAAATCAAATTTTCTCAGACATCTCATCAAAAGCATGGATTTCAATCAATTGTGGTTCTAGGATGGAGGTGTAGAGGTCAAAGGTTTTGGGTGTGGTTTCACTTGACAAGGTCCCTTCACAATCCGGTAAATCAAACACTACAAAGTCGCACAACTCATTAAACATTCTATCTTCAATTGATGAATCATTTGGGGCATTCGATAGACTTTCAAATGTGGAGTTATGGAATTCAATTTGCAATGGGTAGGTTTGATTTAGAAGGGTGTACCGCTCACTCTTGCTACTCATATTCTCAATCTGTCCAATCGCCTCATCATACATTGGAAAATTCGGAGCTAGTTGGAAACTAGCTACCAGGTCGCTAGGTTGTATAAGGGCGTCCATGGACGTATTCAAATCCATCATCTGTTGGCATGACGCTACCCGAAATTCATCCAACAACTGTTCAAGACTAGACATGGGCTGTGAAGGGGTTTCAGTAAAAGATTCAAAGTATTCTGGACACGTGAAACTCCCAAATGGCTGTTCAGAAGAAATGTCTAGTGAGGGTGTAAAATTCGGGTAGGATCGATAGGAATCGAATGGCTATGTGAAAAAGAGAGGATTAGGATCAACATCTGGATAAGGAGATGGTTGGAATTGTTGTCCTAAAGAATCCGGAGTGGTGAAAGGCATCAAAGATCGGCTACGGGATTGCGCAATACATTCAGCAATGGACATCGGTTTAAGAGTCGCCATGTTTCCCTCAGAAGGGGTATCAACATGAGGAGGGTTGAAAGTTTGAAAAGGTTGATATGACGTGGATTGTGGTGTCCAAGTGGTTTTCCTAGAAGCGTCTATCTGATCTTTCAAAGATATTTTTGGCATGGATGGATCGTTTGACGTTCTACCAAAACAAGATCCGTATGAAGTAATATCTGGCTGAGGGTACTAAAGTTCGGCAAGAGTTGGTCTATGTGGGGTACCCATGAAATGAAGGGAAGAAAAAGAAGAAAAGGAGATGAAAAAAGAATGTGAGTTTTTTTTTATATTTTATGTTAGTTATCAACAAAAGTATGAAATATACACACAAAAGATAAAGAAGGAAAATTATCACGACATAATACCACACATCTAATCGGTCTAGGGTTTACCTAGGTCAAGTAGACCTGCTCAAGAACTTGATTGTTGAAGTAAAATAGTGTCAAGAAACGGGCTCAAGATATACTGATCACGAGGCCAGGTAAGTGCAGAGATAAGGGGAGGTTTTCCAGCGCTTCTGAAAAGTTCCTTAATTAAAATAACCCTTTCTCTTTTGGCGGTTTCGCCTTGAACACTTTTCTAGACACCCCGTGAACAATATACCGTTAAGCAGTGTTCTAAACACAGTTAATTGTTCATATCATAATGTTGCATTATTATATTCCCCATTCTTATTCTTTTTACAAATAAACAGGTGCTTTTGATCCATGTCTACTACATAGTTGCAGGTTACAGGTTCTCGGAACAAAAGAGTGAAAATGATGAAAAGATGCTACAAAAGTGAGACTTCGACCAACAAATAGAAGAATCTAGATCATGCCTACAGTTTGATCAACAAACGAAGATCTGCAAACAGTTCAATTGCATAAAGGCAGCGCAAGGTTCAAGACTTCGACACGAAGAAAACGGTAAAAGTTCACGACATTATGCACAGTGGAAATCTGGAAGAACACTGGAAGACAATCTGATAAACCAAGTGAAGAAAAAAGAAGACAAATGCAACGGGAGAATTACCAAGAGAATACAGCCCAAGATACCACTATATGGCCACGGATCCGCGGCCAAACATGGCTTTTGGCCACGGTTCCACGGCCATGGTAAGCCCTTGTCGGTGCGTCGTTTGACGGTTTGGCGGTGCGTTGACTAGGCTTCTTAGGGGCAAATTTGTCAATGCAGATATGTATCGAATGTAACCTTAGGGTTTCTATAATCTATAAATAGAAACCTTAAACCTCTTTTTGAGGTATGCCTCTTCTTGTGCCTCATTTTTATTTATCAAATTCATATTTCAATTCCTATAATGTATGAAGAGTGCATCAAATAAAAAGAAGGAAGTAAGTTTCTTTACCTTACCCTAGTTAATTTTCCTTTCTGCCCTAGTATAACTTTATTTATCTGCCCTAGTTTAGATCTTATTTATCTGCCGTAGATTAGATAATTAGGTTATTAAAAACAATCATAAAAAATGAAATCTTTTAATTCCCTAATGAGTGAGTAGTTCCTCACTTGTTAGGGTTAGCTTTGGAGAAGGTTTGAGAGATGAAAATCCCTCACCCCTTTCTTGCCCATCATATATTTTTATAGGACTCCATGCATACATACACACACCGCTCACTACGGCACCCTATCCCACGAGGTAGCGGTTGTTCCCCTCCGAACGGCGGCCGAGACGACGTGGACGTCTAAGCCTGAGATTTGGGGCAGATGCTATTTGGTTTTATCCGTCCACCTCTCCGAAGATGCCAAGTTGATTTATGGCACCGTGTATCGGAGGTTTAGACGGATGCGGCCGATGTAGCAGACTTCGTCAGATTCCCCCTCGCTTGAGGGGTTTTTGATTGTGGGGACGCTCTTCCCTGCAGGCGCAAGCCCCTGCAGTTAATTACGCTACCGTATCGCGGTAACAACTTTCTCCTTCTCCAGAATTTCACTCCGTGTCGTGGGTGTTTATTTTATTTTTGGTTGCCCGTGGATTGTATATGGAGACTAGGTTATGCCGTCGCCCGTAGGACGTGGATTAGTCCAAATCCATATTTACTTAGATTTGGGTTTGGTGTTTTAGTTTAAGGATACGTTAGCCGTATTGAGGCTAAGATCAACTTAAACGTTCGTTAAGGATACGTTAGTCCTGTTTTGAGACTAATATCAACTTAACGTGGTGATCCATTTAATATATGGCCGTCGGGACTCGTCACCTCTCTGACGTCGTTGAAGGATTATAACGATAGGTGTCAGAGGAGTTCAGAGATGTACCCTTGAACCAAAGTCGATTTGGAGTTTTATAGTCCATTTGAATGTTTAAGGATACGTTAGCCGTGTTTGGGGCTAAGATCAACTTAAACGGGATCGTTTAGATCCGGCAAAAGAGCATTTGGAGGCTCTATTGTTCCAGTTTAGGGACGTGGTGGTCCATGTTCCAGTTTAGGGACGTGGTGGTCCATCGCCAGTTTAGGGACGTGGTGGTCCATCATTAGTTTAAGGACGTTTCGGTCCAATATTAGTTTAAGGACGTTTCGGTCCGATATTAGTTTAAGGACGTTTCGGTCCGACATTAGTTTAAGGACGTTTCGGTCCACGAGTTTAAGGACCCTGCAGTCCATATTGATGTGGGGTCGTTGGGACCCGTCACCTCTTTGACGTCGTTGAGGAATTACAACGATAGGTGTCAAAGGAGTTCGGAGATGTACCCTCGAACCGGTTATAAATTGATTTAGGGAGCAGCCGTGCTCAGTCGATTTAATTTGAGGACTTATGGCCATGATTGGGCTAAGTCCAATTGAAAATGTTCAACATTTTATTTGCTTTTGCATTGCATCTTTTTTTTTTTTTATTTAGGTTCTACCCATAAAGGATGCAAGGCATCAATTTATCTTGGGCTTTGCTCATTTATGAATAATGCAGGGCACCAATTTTATTTGGGCTCTGCCCATTTATGAATGATGCAGGGCATCAATTTAAATTGGGCTCTGCCCTTTTATTGCTTTGCAATTTATTTAGGCCTATTAGGTCTTTTTGATTTGGGCCTGGCCCTTTAAGAAATGTCTTGCATTTATCAGGCGCTTTGCGCCAGTCAGAGAGCGCAAGTGCTTGTAGTATTGACACGTGTCGCGCAAGCGCAGTACGCTGCGCTAGTGCGCTGTGCTTGCGCTGCTGACACGTGGCGCACTCTGGTGAGTTGCGCCAATTACAGAGAGCAAAGCTCTATCTCAAAGCGCATAGCGCAAGTAGTTCAGATGCTGACACGTGGCGCTTTCCCAAGAGCGCAACAGCGCAGTTTGCAAGTGCAAAGCACTATGATTTAGGAATCTTTTAGACTCAAGAACCAATGGTTCATAAAAGTGCAAAGCACTATTTGTTTTCTTGATCTAATTTAGATCAAAGAAAACAAGTTTCTCTTGTTTTCTTATCTCAGAGAACCAGAGGTTCATAAAAAGTGCAAAGCACTATTTTTATTTGTTTTTTATTGAAGATCATTGATCTTGTTCTTAGATCAATGATCTATTAGAAGAAATTCTTCTCTTAAGGTTTTTTACCTTTTTTCTTCTCTTGAGATTTCTTCAGAGTTCTTTCTACTTATTTTCTCACCAAAATGTTCATCCCTTTGAATTGAGGTCTAGGGTTCTTTTTATAGTGCCCATAAATTAGTTAAATTTGTTTAAGAGATCTTTCTCTGAGTGATTTGGGGAATTTTCCCCACCGTTGGATCTTTAATCCAAGGGCTTCTGTTTTACAGAAGAAAATCTTCTTGTTTTAACAAGAACAGAAAGATTTCTTTAGAATTTTAATTCTTTTTGGCGCAAATGCTCCAGCGTGTGACACGTGTCACGCAGCGCACAGCGCAGCGCAACTACGCTAGCGCATCCGCACTGCCCGCATCCGCGCTGACACGTGTCGCGCAGCACATCCGCGCTGACACGTGTCGCGCAGCGCATAGCCATCCGCGCTGACACGTATCGCGCAGCGCAGTGCTAGCGCAACTGAAGCGTTGCTTCATTTAATTTTGTTTAAAACAGAGCTTTGCTCTGATTGGGTGCGCTTCCTTGGGCGCTGCGCTGATGCGTCTGCGCCAGACACGTGGCGCGTTGCGTCCGGGATTTGAAGCGTTGCTTCAAAATTTGGAATTTTGAATTTCAACAGAGTTTTGCTCTGATTGGGGGAAACAAATGCCCCCCCACCGTTGCGCTCACGTGGTGCGCACGTGAGTGCAGCGGTGGCAAACTCCTGATCGTTGGATCAAGGGGTGAGCTGAAGGGGCGCAAGCGCCTTATAAATAGGACTCTTGGCCCTTAGAAAAATTTTCACCATCTTCAAGATTTTAATTACCAGAGCTTTGCTCTTGCTTGAGAATTTCAGAGCTTTGCTCATTTTCAAAGTTAGAAACTTTAGGTAAAATTAATTTAAATCAAATTAACTTAAATTAACCTTAACCAAAGAGCTTTGCTCTTACAGATCTTTTGATCTAAAGGGATCCCCATTGGGGTTTTACCAACAGAGCTTTGCTCTCATGAATCCATAGATCTGGAGAGATCTTGTTCATGGGTTTTGACCCATGAGCAGAGCTTTGCTCGTGGATCCAAAAATAGATCTTTTTGAAAAAGTGAAGAACTTCTAAGAGTCTTCAGAATGTTTTAATTTCTTTAGGAGTTTTAAATAAATTTTCTCATCATCACCACAGAGCTCAGCTCTTTTAAAAAATCATATTTCCCTAAGACCAGAGTTTGACAAGTGTCACTCTGTGACAGAGCTTTGCTCCGAAAGAGGAGATTTTCTCCTTGTCTCTAGGGATTCTTTATTATTATTATTAGTGGGAATGTTTTCCTGGAGACCAACTGACAATCTCATCCAATGATGAGGTTGTCCTATTAACTAACGTATTGTCAACCAGATTTTGTGGGTCTCCCTTTGGTCCCCTACCCACTGCACTGCAATGTGATTAATTTTAATCTATATAATTTTTAAATTCATTTAATTGAAGATTTTTTTTTAAAAAAAAGCCAAGCGTTGGGATTGTAGCACTGACGGCTATTTTGTTCTTTTGCAGCGATCATGTCTTTCGACACCTCATTCCCGTTCGTCCGCTTGGAGGAAGGGTTTCCTGAAGCGCCCTTGGACCGTGAGGTCCTGGCCATGATCAAAGACCACGACCCGGAGTATAAGAGTCTCCACCTCTGGGGGTCGTGGTATAATCAGATCATCATGGGTCGACGGAGCTTTACATGCGTAGTGCCGTCCGAGCTCATCACGGCGATTCACTATGCTACCCTACCCTCGGTGCAGTATGTCATGCTCGCAATACCTGGAGACGGCGGAAGATCGTACACGGGGAGGGCAATGATTGGAGCGTTGCCGGACTCTTGGGAGAGAGCGGCTAACTCTTCCCCAATAGTCGGACCCATCTCACTCGCTACTTCTGCGGGCTCCGCGGTCTCCATCGGCTCATCCTCCGTCATCACGAGATCGCCGGCCTCAAGCGCCTCGTCCACCATCACCCTGGGCTCAGTTGTAATGATCAATTCATCTGCCGCCACTTCGGACTTGGCATCAATGACCTTCTCGACTGCAGACCCCTCAACCTCCATCTCAGGCTCCGAAGCCTCAGCGACGTTGCCTACCGTCGGCTCAGGTTCGGCAGGTGCCGCCTCCTCTGTTTCCTTGGGTTCAACGGTCTCCGCCTCCCCCTCGGTCGGACTTGGCCTTGTAAGATAAAATATATAAGAACCGATGGCATTATAACTCTTACAACAAAATTTTGAGAGAAATATTACCTGAAGAGGATTTATCATTTGCGCTCCGAACTGCGCGAGCCACTTGTCTGCGAGCAGTGGATAGGGCGACAGGGGCCTCTTCGGAGGGAGTATTAGCACGAAACGACGGCCGAGACGACGTGGATGTCTAAGCCTGAGATTCGGGGCAGATGCTATTTGGTTTTATCCGTCCACCTCTCCGAAGATGCCAAGTTGATTTATGGCACCGTGTATCGGAGGTTTAGACGGATGCGGCCGATGTAGCAGACTTCGTCAGATTCCCCTTCGCTTAAGGGATTTTTGATTGTGGGGATGCTCTTCCCTGCAGGCGTAAGCCCCTGCAGTTAATTACGCTACCGCATCGCGGTAACAACTTTCTCCTTCTCCAGAATTTCACTCCGTGTCGTAGGTGTTTGTTTTGTTTGTGGTTGCCCGTGGATTGTATACGGAGACTAGGTTATGCCGTCGCCCGTAGGACGTGGATTAGTCCAAATCCGTATTTACTTGGATTTGGGTTTGGTGTTTTAGTTTAAGGATACGTTAGCCGTATTGAGGCTAAGATCAACTTAAACGTTCGTTAAGGATACGTTAGTCCTGTTTTGAGACTAAGATCAACTTAACGTGGTGATCCATTTAATATATGGCCGTCGGGACTCATCACCTCTCTGACGTCGTTGAAGGATTACAACGATAGGTGTCAGAGCAGTTCAGAGATGTACCCTTGAACCAAAGTCGATTTGGAGTTTTATAGTCCATTTGAATGTTTAAGGATACGTTAGCCGTGTTTGGGGCTAAGATCAACTTAAACGGGATCGTTTAGATCCGGAAAAAGAGCATTTGGAGGCTTTATTGTTCCAGTTTAGGGACGTGGTGGTCCATGTTCCAGTTTAGGGACGTGGTGGTCCATCGCCAGTTTAGGGACGTAGTGATCCATCATTAGTTTAAGGACGTTTCGGTCCAATATTAGTTTAAGGACGTTTCGGTCCGACATTAGTTTAAGGACGTTTCCAGTTTAGGGACGTGGTGGTCCATCGCCAGTTTAGGGACGTGGTGATCCATCATTAGTTTAAGGACGTTTCGGTTCGACATTAGTTTAAGGACGTTTCGGTCCAACATTAGTTTAAGGACGTTTCAGTCCGACATTAGTTTAAGGACGTTTCGGTCTACGAGTTTAAGGACCCCGCAGTCCATATTGATGTGTGGTCGTTGGGACCCGTCACCTCTTTGACGTCGTTGAGGAATCACAACGATAGGTGTCAAAGGAGTTCGGAGATGTATTTTCGAACCGTTTGTAAATTGATATAGGGAGCAGCCGTGCTCAGTCGATTTAATTTGAGGACTTACAGTCATGATTGGGCTAAGTCCAGTTGAAAATGTTCGACATTTTATTTGCTTTTGCATTGCATCTTTTTTTATTTTTATTTGGGCTCTACCCATAAAGGATGCAAGGCATCAATTTATCTTTGGCTTTGCTTATTTATGAATGATGCAGGGCACCAATTTTATTTGGGCTCTGCCCTTTTATGAATGATGCAGGGCATCAATTTAAATTGGGCTCTGCCCTTTTATGAATGATGCAGGGCATCAATTTAAATTGGGCTCTGCCCTTTTATTTCTTTGCAATTTATTTAGGCCTATTAGGTCTTTTTGATTTGGGCTGGCCCTTTAAGAAATGTCTTGCATTTATCAGGCGCTTTGCGCCAGTCAGAGAGAGCAAGTGCTTGTAGTGTTGACACGTGTCGCGCAAGCGCAGTGCGCTGTGCTTGCGCTGCTGACACGTGGCGCACTCTGGTGAGTTGCGCCAATTACAGAGAGCATAGCTCTATCTCAAAGCGCATAGCACAAGTAGTTCAGATGCTGACACGTGGCGCTTTCCCAAGAGCGCAACAGCGCAGTTTGCAAGTGCAAAGCACTATGATTTAGGAATCTTTTAGACTCAAGAACCAATGGTTCATAAAAGTGCAAAGCACTATTTGTTTTCTTGATCTAATTTAGATCAAAGAAAACAAGTTTCTCTTGTTTTCTTATCTCGGAGAACCAGAGGTTCATAAAAAGTGCAAAGCACTATTTTTATTTGTTTTTTATTGAAGATCATTGATCTTGTTCTTAGATCAATGATCTATTAGAAGAAATTCTTCTCTTAAGGTTTTTTACCTTTTTTCTTCTCTTGAGATTTCTTCAGAGTTCTCTCTATTTATTTTCTCACCAAAATGTTCATCCCTTTGAATTGAGGTCTAGGGTCCTTTTTATAGTACCCATAAATTAGTTAAATTTGTTTAAGAGATCTTTCTCTGAGTGATTTGGGGAATTTCCCCACCGTTGGATTTTTGATCCAAGGGCTTCTGTTTTACAGAAGAAAATCTTCTTGTTTTAACAAGAACAGAAAGATGTCTTTAGAATTTTAATTCTGTTTGGCGCAAATGCCCCAGCGCGTGACACGTGTTGCGCAGCGCAACTGTGCTAGCGCATCTGCGCTGCCACGTGTCGCGCAGCGCAAAGCGCAGCGTAACTACGCTAGCGCATCTGCGCTGACACGTGTCAAACAGCGCACAGCGCAGCGCCACTGCGCTAGCGCATCTGCGCTGACACGTGTCGCGCAGCGTAACTGCGCTGACATGTGTCGCGCAGCGCAACTGAAGCGTTGCTTCATTTTGTTTTTTTAGTAGAGCTTTGCTCTAATTAGACGCGCTGCCTTGGGCGCTGCGCTCTCTGCACTGGCGTGCCTGATTTTGACACGTGGCGCCCTACGCGCAGCGCAGAGGATCTGAAGCGTTGCTTCATTTATTAAAATTTAAAATTTTAAAGTAGAGTTTTGCTCTGATTGGGGGAAATAAAAGCGTTGCTTCGTCTCCCGCCTTGGAATTTGAACAGAGCTTTGCTCTGATTGTGGTAAACAAATGCCCCCCCACTGTTGCGCTTACGTGGCCCTCCCAACGTGAGCGCAGCGGTGGCGGAATTCCAAGCGTTGCGGCAGCTTTTGGAAGTTGAAAGGGCATTTGATGTCTATAAATAGGACCTTTGGTCATCATAGATGATTATCATCTTTAAAATTCTCATTTTCAGAAACTTCAGAGCTTTGCTCTTGCCTTCAAGAACTCTCAGAGTTAGATTTTCTTTAAGAGAAACTATTTAAGTAAGAATTAGTCTTAACTTAAATCAATTTTAATTAATAGAGTTTTGCTCTCATAGATCTTTGATCTAAAGAAAATCCTTTTAGGGTTTCACCAAACAGAGCCTTGCTCTCAGGAATCTGTTTTAGGGTTTCTTAACTCATGAACAGAATCTTGCGTCTTTAGCAAAACATAGATCTCTTTGATCTAAAAAAAATGAACTCTTAAAAGTTCGAATACGGATAATGAGAATTAAAAATCGAGTTTTGTATTTAACGGATTATATCATCTTTTAATAGTAACAATCTTAGATTTCTCGGGGGATTTATTTAAATTCCCCCCATTAGGATTCTGGTAATCAGTCTTGTTTGCAGAGCACTGCTCTCGGGGAGTTTAACTCTCTGTGTATATTATTTTTCTTTCTATCACTAAACTTCCTGTGGCATTTCCTCCAGGCATAATGGCGGTGCGTCTATACAGTTTGCACGAGTTCATCACCTATGACGATATCCGCGCACAGGGCCGTCATCAAAACCAGGAGTTTACGGACGCCCAGTGTGCGGAGGTCATGGGCCACCTCAACGCAAGCGGTGGTTGGCTGCTTCCTCGTCGTTCAGCTCTCTTGAAGATCGTGCTGGGAGCAATATGGAGAGCACTTCCGAGGTTTCACGAGGCCCTACCGCTCAATGCGCTGGATGATGCCGAAGACAAGGTGCATTCAGTGCACTTGACGGGGCTGATCTGGAAGAAACGGCGGGACAGCCTTATCGACATCCTACATCAAATTTTCCAGCAGACGACGATAGTCGCTGCTTATCGAAGGCCGGGAGGGCTTGCCGAGGATCTTGACACACAGGAGTGCGAGAGGCCGCGCACAAGAATAATTAGAAAGGCCAGAAGAACTCTGGATGGCCTTACTTTTGAATTCCTCAATCCGTGCCCTTGATATGAGGTTATTCCATTGTAATAATATTTCTCGCTTATTGCTTTATGATTGTAAGAATTTTTGGCAATATTAATGGAAAAGTTTTATCCCCGCTTGTCTTATTTTTCGTTCTGAGTCTTTTTCCTGTGCATGAATGAGTGTGCCTCGAATGCTTAATCCAATGCCAATCAGATGCTCTCTTTGTCGCTTTCTTCTTTCTTTTATTATCCACGTGTTACCTTAGTAAACATGGTTGGCAGATAATAGAGCACGCGTCTTGATTTCTCCACGAGATAGCAATGGCTTAGGCCGCAGGTTCAGATCTGCCGCCTAAGACTTTTCAACTCTATGAGCCGTGAGGGTCTCATAGAGACTTTTCTCCTTACGGATCGAGAGGATCTCGTAGGTGGGTTTTCTCCTTAGGAATCGTGAGGATTCCCAAGTGTGGTTTTCTCTTATAATTCGTAAGGATCCTATAAGAGAATTTTTCCCTCTTACAAGTCGAGAGGACCCGTAAGCGGTTGTTTCCCTCCTTGTCGAAACTAGACTTTGGAGAGCGAGACCCGTGAATAGTATGCAAGAGACCGTTTTAGATCGACTTGCAGGGTCCCATTGTTCAGGAAGCAAGTTTTTTTTTTAGTCCCTGCTGCCTATGGCTTCATCTTGCAAGTTGAGACGAATCGGGAATTTTCTCGCGGACACACTGGTTTCTCTGCGGGCTGACACGAATTAGGAGGCTCTCGTCAAGGATTGTTTGTTTCCCTGAGTTGAGGTATCTGCTAAGGATTATTTGTTTCCCTAGCGCCAAGGATTATTTGTTTCCTTGGGGTTTGAAACGAGTCGAGAATTTCCCACGGAGGCACTGGTTTCTCTGCGAGTCGACGCGAAACAGGAGGCTCTCATCAAGGACGCTGGTTTCCCTGAGTTGAGGTATTTGCCAAGGATTATTTGTTTCCTTGGGGTTTGAAACGAGTCGAGAATTTCCCACGGAGGCACTGGTTGCTCTGCGAGTCGACGCGAATCAGGAGGCTCTCGTCAAGGAGTGTTTGTATCCGTGAGTTGAGGTGTTTGCTAGGGATTATTTGTTTCTCTAGCGCCAAGAATTATTTGTTTCCTTAGGGTTTGAAACGAGTCTAGAATTTCCCACGGAGGCACTGGTTGCTCTGCGAGTCGACGCGAATCAGGAGGCTCTCGTCAAGGAGTGTTTGTATCTGTGAGTTGAGGTGTTTGCTAGGGATTATTTATTTCCCTAACGCCAAGGATTATTTGTTTCCTTGGGGTTTGAAACGAGTCGAGAATTTCCCACGGAGGCACTTGTTGCTCTGCGAGTCGACGCGAATCAGGAGGCTCTCGTCAAGGAGTGTTTGTATCCGTGAGTTGAGATGTTTGCTAGGGATTATTTGTTTCCCTAACGCCAAGGATTATTTGTTTCCTTGGGGTTTGAAACGAGTCGAGGATTTCCCACGGAGGCACTGGTTGCTCTGCGAGTCGACGCGAATCAGGAGGCTCTCGTCAAGGAGTGTTTGTATCCGTGAGTTGAGGTATTTGCCGAAGACATTGGTTTCTTCGGAGTTGGGATGAATCGTCGAGATTTGACCTCGTTTTCTGGCGGATCCTGTTGGGAAAGTATGGTTCCCTCTTCGTTTGTGCCCTTGGATTGTATACAGGGATCGATACGATCTTAACTGTAGGGCTAAAGTTTTATCATTTCTTTTTTTTGTTTCATTTCCGCGATGCTCTATCATTTCAGCTTTTATATCGCGAAGGTCGCGATTGCCCAATCATTTCGGCTATTTTTCGTGGTGCCCAATCATTTCGGCTGTTTATTTTATTTTTACTCGCTGCTTTTTATTGCGAGTTGCCCAATCATTTCGGCTATTTTTTTATTTTTACTCGCTGCTTTTTATTTTGAGTTGCCCAATCATTTCGGCTATTTTTCATGCATACATTTTCACTTGCTGCCTTTTATTGTAAGTTGCCCCATCATTTTGGCTATTTCATATGCATGTGCGGCCTACTGGCTTTTCGCCATAAACCTGAAATTAGACGCCGATTTCAGCATCAGCACCGCTACAACTGGGATATTGCCAGGAGAGAATCATCATCTGCCTCTGTCGATGTCGAACAAGGGTGGCTTAGCGAACAGGGTTAAGGTCCTGTCGACTAAGGCTTTTGACTTCATGAGCCGTAAGGGTCTCACAAAGGTATTTCTCCCTACAAGTCGTGATGATCTTGTAGGTGTATTTTCTCCTTAGGAATCGTGAGGATTCCTAAGTGTTGGTTCCTCTGTAAGTCATAAGGATCCTACAGGAGAATTTTCTCCTTCAAAGTCGAGAGGACTTATAAGGGTTGTTCGTCATGCGAACATATCCCCAGTCTCGGATGGGACTTGATTAGGGAAATGTTTATTCACGCCCGTGGATTGTATACAAGGGTCAGTATTGAGCCACTTGTAGGGCAATATCGGGAGTTGTGGGAGTTGCTTAAGCACAGGTTTAGGTCTCTGTAACTTAAGACTTTCAAATCTTATGAGCCGTGAGGGTCCCATAAGAAAGTTCTCCTTACAAGTCGTGAGGATCTCGCAAGTGTATTTTCTCCTTAGGAATCATGGGGATCCCTAAGTGTGTTGCTCCCTTGTGAGTCGTAAGGATCTCACGCGGGTGGTTTCTCCTTACAAGGCCGAGAGGACCCTATAAGTGTCTTTTAACGAGATTGCACCCTTTCGGGTTTTCACAAACACTCGCCGGTAGCCCTGCTGTTTTTACTCACGGAGCCCTTTCGGGTTTTCATCCGTGCCCATTTTGCTCACGGACATACCTTTTTTTTATTTTCTTCTTCTTCTTTTTTTTACGAGGCCGCGCCCTTCCGGGTTTTCACGAACACTCGCCGGTAGCCCTGCTGTTTTTACTCACGGAGCCCTTTCGGGTTTTCATCCGTGTCCTTTTTTGCTTATGGACATACCGTTTTTTTTAATTATATTTTTTTAATTTTTTTTATCTCGTCAGCCTAAGGATGCTGCGGTAGTAGTTTAAGGACGTTTTGGTCCGTTGTTAAGAAGGCAGGCTACTGCTTATGAAGCTTGAACTTAGGAAGATAGCGAGCGGACATAGTCGTCGTCAACTATCTTTGATCTAGGCTATGGCTCATTAAGCGTAGTATTTCTTTAGGAATCTACCGTTTATCGGCCTGAAAGGCCTTTCACCGTGCATATCCATGAGTAGATAGGCTCCACCCTGGTAGACCTTGTCTATGATGTATGGACCTTCATAGTTCGGCTCAAATTTTCCCCGCTTTGCGCGATTGGGGATCATAGGCCTTTTGACCACTAGAACAAGTTCGCCTTGGCGGAATGTCCTCGGTCGGGTTAATCTTTCATATGAGCGCGTCATCTTTGCTTTATAAGCTTCCAGATTTTGTTGCGCTATGAGCCGGGTTTCATCAAGGGCGTCAAGCTCCTCAAGCCGAAGGTGAGCGTTTTCTTCGTCCGTCAGCTCGTAGTGGACTGCCACTCGCAGAGAGGGTAACTCTATCTCGAGGGGGAGTACTGCTTCGGTACCGAATACCAACGCGTACGGCATTGTGTTCGTGGCCGTCTTGAACGTAGTTCGATACGCCCAAAGAGCCTCTTGCAGTCTCTCGTGCCAGTCTCTCTTATTTCGGGACACCGTCTTTTTCATGATTTTCGTCAGGGTCTTGTTGAAGGCTTCAGCTAAACCATTAGCTCGCGGATTATAAAATGAAGAATACCTCCAGTCTATATTATGTTGTTGCGCGAAGCGACTGATCTTGTGGCTCCTGTAAGCTGGTCCGTTATCGGAGACGATCTGTCGTGGAGTTCCAAACCGATATATGACGTGCTTCTTGAAGAAACGGAGGATATCCTCTGTCTCCACTTCTCTCAACGGCACTACTTCTGCCCATTTGGAGAAGTACTCAATCATCGCCAGGATGAAACGATGTCCCTTGGACGATGCTGGTTCGATGGGGCCGACTATGTCAGTTCCCCACATTTCGAACGGCCAGCTAGCCACCGTCGGGTGTAGTGGATTTGGATATTGATGGATGAAATCCCCATGAATTTGACATGAGTGGCACTGCTTCGCATACTCAAGGCAATCTTGAATCATCGTAGGCCAGTAGTAGCCCATCCGTTTGATTTTCAACTTCATCTTTGGGCCTGCTTAATGAGAACCGCAGATTCCGTCATGAACTTCCTGGACGACTCTTTTCGCTTCGTCAGGCCCCAGACATCTCAACCACAGGGAATCAAATGACCTCTTGTATAGAGTATCATTGACGAAGGCGAAAGACAGAGCTCGTTTTATGAGCTGATGTCTTGTGGACGCTTCTTCAGGCGTTCGGTGGGACTTAAAGTAGTCTATGATGACTTCCCTTCAATCCTCGGCCTTTTCCCGGTCTTTTATTTGCAGAGCCATTTGCTCAGTCGCTCTCTTTTCTTCGGATGATTCCGGAGATATTCCACTGGGGCAAGCACCCGACGGCTTTGTACCACGATTCTTATGTCATCGAGGTTCTCATCAGCCAGTTCTTTAGCGAGCTTGGCCAATGCGTCCGCTTTGCTGTTTTCTGTGCGCGGTATGTTTCCCAAAGTGTAGGAAGGGATTTAGGTCAACAGTTGCTGCACCTTTTCGCCGTACTTCACCAACTCTGGTTTGCACGTTTGGTAGTCGCCATTTACTTGACTGATGACCAGCTGGGAGTCTCCATATATACGGAAGTCTTCAATTCCCATGTCGATAGCGATCTCGAGGCCTGCTATCAAAGCTTCGTATTCGGCTTCATTATTCGTCCTTGGCTCTGTTAAGGAGAAGGCGAAGCGCATAATCCCTCCTTGTGGAGTTATGAAGATGAGGCCTACTCCCGATTTGATTATAGGGGTACTTTGTTTGCGCTTTTTCATGGAAGATGCTCCGTCAAAATAAAGCTCCCATCGGGTGTCGTTCCCATCGATAGCGTCAAACGCATGTTCGCCTGGAAGATCGCAATTTAAAGGAGAATCGGCGGGTATCGGATGCTCAGCAAGGAAGTCGGCGATAACCTGGCCTTTGACTGCCTTGAGAGGTTGATATGTTATCGAGAATTCCATCAAGAGCAGGGCCCATTTAGCGAGTCGTCCCGTCAATATGGCCTTCGACATCAGATATTTAAGAGGATCGACCTTCGAAATGAGCCGGACCTCATGTGCCAATGCATAGTGCCTGAGCTTTGTTATCGCGAAGATCAACGCCAGGCAGTGTTTTTCAATGGGAGAGTAGTTGCTTTCTGCCCCCAGAAGAACTCGACTCAAGTAATAGAGAGCTCTTTCTTTTCCTTGGTCATTCTCTTGCGCCCATAATGTGCCTAAGGAACCTTCGAGGGCTGTTGTATAAAGAATGAGAGGTTTTCCCTTAACCGGAGCATCCAACACTGGCGGATTCTGCAGGTACTGTTTAATTTCGTCCAGCGCGCCCTGGCATTTTTGATCCCAGACGAATGGAGTTCCCTTCTTCATCAGGTGACTGTAAGGGCGGCACTTGCCAGAGAGGTTGGCTATAAATCGCCGAATATATGCGAGCTTTCCTTGGAGAGACCGCAACTGTTTGAGAGTCCTTGGCAGAGGCATTTCCATGATCGCTTTGATCTTGGACGGATCTATTTCGATACCCCGGTGTCGGACGATGAATCCTAGGAATTTGCCTGAGGAAACTCCGAATGCACACTTGAGAGGGTTCATCTTCAAGTTGTATTATCGAAGGCGTTGAAATACAGTCTTTAGATGCGCGAGATGTTCCTCGTATGATTTGGTATTAACCAGGAGGTCGTCGATATAGCATTCGACGATTTCATGTATAAGGTCATCGAAGATCTTCATCATGGCCCTTTGGTAAGTGGCACCGGCGTTCTTTAACCCGAAGGGCATCACTTTATAACAAAATATTCCCAAAGGGGTCCGGAAAGCGGTATGCTTCTGGTCTTCAGGATGCATCTTTTGGACGTATTGTCTTTCATCAATTCGGTGATTGGCACCGGGAAATCATCCTTCGGGCAGGCTTTGTTGAGATCCTGAAAGTCCACGCATATGCGCACCGTCCCATTTTTCTTCATCACCGGGACGATGTTGGCGATCCATTCAGGGTTTTGAACTTCCTGGATAAAGCCAGAGTCGATTAGCTTCTTGACCTAAACGTTGATGCTCATCTCAAGCTCGAGCCACATTCTTCTTGGCGCCTGTTTGACCGGCTTGACGTCTGGGGATATCGCCAATTTTTGCACAGCAACTTCTGGATCTAGTCCCGGCATTTCGGAATAGTTCCATGCGAAGCAATCATTATGCTGTATAAGGACGTCTTTTAACGCAGCCACCTTTTCTTCGGATAACAGCTCGCTGACAAATGTCGGTCGCGGGTCGTTTAGCGTCCCCAACTCAATTTTCTTGGGGTTATCTGCGGTAGTATGTATTCCATCTTCCATTTCTTTCGGAGATGGCGGAAATTCTGAGATCGCCATATCGTTGCTGTTTTCGAAGCACCAGGGAAGGCTGTCCATGTTCTCAGGCTCTTCTTTTAGTATTGTTATCATGCGACAAGTACGAATCCGCTTCCAATCCCAATGTGGAGTTGGTTCTGTTCTTGCGGCTTTGGGTTCATGTTTTTGTGGCGGCGCTACCCTCCAGTTGTCAGACAGAGCGAACTTGCCAAGCTGATACTGATCTTCGACCCAATTCTTGAAGGTGAAGCAGTCTTCGAGAGGATGCCCTATTACTCGATGGTAAGAGCAATAATTTGGGTCAGAGGCTTCGCCAGCTTGTTCGGAGTGCTTGGACTCCGGCAGTGTAAGCATCTGATGTTTTAGAGCAAGCTCAAGTATCTTCTTCGTCTTGTCCTGAGGAAATGAGTACGCTCGACCCATTTTCTTCATGAGGGATAGATTAATAACGCTCGATTCCCGCTCGCGTGGCTTCTTAGCCCCGCTTTGTTGCTGTTGAGCGCCTTTTTGGCCTTTCAACTTGTTTCTGTTTCTGCGTCGAGCCTTCTTCATAACAGGTTGACACGGAGTGACACTTTCATTTTTGACGGCCTGTTGAAGGAGGCGTTGCGTTCTAGCTCTTTCGTAGATGGCCATTTCGCGATTGTGATCATCTCGGACCTTTTGACTAGCTTCCCTTATAAGCCTGTCCATTTGTTCTTCAAACGACGGACCGGGCACTTTTGCATCAGGAACTTTTACTGGTTCAGGATTAGTGTCCTCCCGTTGCGCATCTGCTTCTTCATTGAAGTCGTGCACGACGTAACAGTCGCGGAGCAGCTCTCGTTTCTTGGGGCGAATATATCCGAGCCCGATCGTTTCCATCCTCCCATTAGGCAGCTTGCGTTGAGTCCCAGGAACGTTCCAGACCTTGTCATAAAATTTGGCCTTTCTAACGGTCTGTTTGAATGGTATCCCTTGGCGCTTCAACAGCTTCTTCAAGCCTTCTGTATAATATCTGGGTAGACGGATGGGTTGGAATCTGTCCAGCGTAGGATCTTCCCCATGCCAGATTTCTTTCTCCACTTTGTTTTCTTCAGAGCGGTAGAATAGAATTGCCTTCTCGCCTTCTCGCCTGGGAGGGATATAGAATGTTTGCAGCTCTTTTATATTGTAAATATCGAGTGCATCCAGTTCTTTATGGTGTTTAAGCGGTACCATAGCGACTTTTAGACTTTGCTCTCCATCAGCGGAAGCCCGTATTGAAGGTCGAGCAGAGAATACAGCATGGACATCATCCTCCGAATCACTACCAAAAATCAACGCAGGAGCGGATGGTCCCGGCTTGGTGTATTGGTGAGGACCCGAATAAACTATCTCCTCTTCCTCCTCGGTATCACTGCCGAAGACAGGGATGGTAGCGTTATTTTTATTCTCCAACTTGCGACACCTTTCTGTGTCTTCAAAATCCTGCAAGAAGTATTTGGCATCTTCATATTTGCGGACTTCGTTCATGGAAAACGGATTCAATTCTCCCGTCACGATATACTCGAGACCATCCCTAAAATATTTCATACACTGATACTGTGTAGAAGGAATGATGTTGTACTCGTGTAACCATGGTCGGCCGAGCAGAGCGTTGTAGCATGTCTTGGCATCTATGACGTGGAATTTAATGTCCGTGACGAGCAGTCCAAAGCGTAGCGTCAGTATCACAGATCCAAGAGTCTTTGATGATTTGGAGTCAAACCCGGAGGTGGTGATCTTGTCTCGAGCGAGGTGTTGAACGCTCATGCAAATTTCTTTTAAAACCCGCACATTGAGTAGGTTGACAGACGACCCGTTATCGATCAAGATTTTGCCTATCTTTATATCATGGCAGTATCCTGAGACATAGAGGGGGCGATTGTGTTCGCACGTCCCAAGGAGAAGATCTTCATCGCCAAAAGTGACATCAGCCGTGTGCACTTCTTTCGGTTCATCCTTCATCTTTTCTTCGGCCAGGAAAGCCTGGAACTGCTCTGGGTCCTGTAGTGCCTTAATTAACGAATCTCTCGCCTCCTTTGATAGTAAAAGGGCGTCAAGAATGCTGAGCTGCGATGGTAGTTTCCTCAGATGCGCTAAGACGTTGTAATCCACCTTATTTTTCTTCGGCAGGTCTTTGGCAGCTAGCTCTTCCATGACTTGGTCATCTAAGACGATATCTTTAGGGACCTTCTCTTTTCCCTTATCTTTTTTATTTGAGGGTCCGAGATTCTTTTCGGGCAGCGTGCGGTTACGTAGCCGGATATTTTCGCAGACTTTCGGCTCTTTTTCTTTTCCCGAAGTGGATTCTTTAAAGTGGGGGCCAAGCTCCAGCTCCTCATCAGAATCGCTCCCGAACGTGAGCACTTGTGATCCCCCGGTGTTGACCATGCGACAATTGCCCGTGGTTCTGTTAAGCCCTTCGGTTGTATCGTTCCGTTCTCGGCGAGTCTTGTGCTTTTCCCGCTTAAAATGCTGCCGGTGAGTAACATATCCTTGCCACCATCTATCGAAAGTTTTGCACTCTTCAGTGGGGTGCGAAATCTTCCGATGATACAAGCAATAGGAGGGGTGCATTTCCGCTTCACCAGTAATTTTTCCTTCGGAAGATGGTAGCTTCATACCCATTGACACGGCTTTAGCAAACCGCTTCCTCGTCTTGAATTTGATTTTATCTGCCGTGGGTGTACTTTGCCCTAGCGGGAGTGTGTAACCCTTCGAAAATCATTTAGGCAGTTTTTCGGTAATCGGCTAATTTTTCGGCTTTTTCCGTAAAAAGTCAAAATAGGTATTTTTCATTGTAGAACTAATTATACAAAATTTAGATAAGATATCACTATAATTTTGTCACTAAAATGTCACTTATAATTTTCTAGTTAAATAAATTTTTTTTCGTAATTAATTATTTTTTTTATTATTTTAAGCCTTTTTAAATACATTAAATTAGTGATAAATAAAAATTTAATTAGGTAAATTTCATAATTAGGAGTCTTTATAAGCTAAAATATAGTGTTAATAAAATTATATCATGACTTGCAAACTTTTGGTTTTAGGGTGGGAAATTTAATGGAAAAATGGTGTAAAATGAGGTTTTTTTTTTTGTAAAATGTTGATATGAAAGCATTAAATGACAACATGGGGTGTTTTGGGACCTAGAAACTTCTCCAAATTTCCCCATCTCCTCTCCCTTGCTGCTGGCCGACCCCAATCCTGCAGCAAACCCCCTCTTCTCACTTCTTTTTTTCTTCATTTTCATGCTAAAATCCATTAAAAAATCAACAAATTTCATTCACCCATTCAAAGCCAAACCCTAATCCATTCTCTCTTCAACCCAAATTAGTTCAAAAACATGATGAAAGGGGGCTTTCTTGGTGACTTGATCATGCTAGGTTTCCACTTGTAAGGTAAAATCCTAAACTAGTTGCTAACTTGTAGTTTATATATGCTAGAATTTAATTTTGAAGTATTAATTTAGTTGTAAATTATTGTTCATGAAAATCAAGAATGGGTTTTGATGTTGAGTTAGGGTTTGAAACATGGTTGTTAGAATTAAGTTAGGGATGGTTATCTAGGTGATTGGAGTGGTTAATTGTGTAATGATATGCTTGCTAAATCGACAAATTGCGATGTTTGTATCGAATCGGCTAGAAAATTGCTTGCTAGATTTTTACGAAAATTAGAATGTGATCAAATTGCGTTATGTTAGCAATATAATTAGCTTCGTATAGGACTATTAGAGTGCGCGAACGCGGGGTTTCGTCTAGTCGGGTTGTAGTTTTGTCGATTTCCCCGAAATGACGATTCTAGTTAAAGGTTAGCGATTTTCGTGCGTTTTCCCGCGCACCGAGTGCATGCTATGTTTAATTCGAGAGTGTCGATAATTGTATATTGTGACTTGCATCGTTTTAGGTTTTGTAATCTTATGCTTGATATTGTGCAAATATAGGATCGATCGGGGAAACATCGGACACGGCGCGAAAAGGCAAGGCGGTGGCCGGATCGGATTAGCGGAGATTTCAGGTGAGTAGATGTATTCATCTATGGGGGAATCGTCTGAATGGCGCGAGGCGCCCCCCATAGTTAGGATTACCCTACTTTATGCAAGATTTATATTGTTAGCTAGCTTACCCCTTCATTGACATTGCATACCCTTATAGCGAACAGTATATTAGATTGCATGGACATTCATCCATACTTATGCGATATCACTTTGTAGGACACGAACACCATTACCATTGGCATCTGTTGCACGCGCACTATTCATGTGACACACACGCCTTTGGTAATTGCCATGCCACGTGCACTATAGAACCTGTTTATCATAATATCGCCACTTGCATTCATACTTGATATATGAAATTGCATAGCATACGTATACCTCGCATCATCATCATATTTATATAGATTTCTAGCAAAATTCACATCGTATGCATTGATATCATAGACATTTATCATATATAACATGTGGACATTATGATTTTCTTGAGGATTTCAGTATTGCTGCGATTTCTGGATTTTTGGGGAAAACCGCAAGAATTTAACAAAACCTTATATTTATCATTTTCAAAACAAAGTTGCGGTTTTCTCGTGATGTATGTGTCGTCCACCATGAGTTTTCATGTTTTCTGTTGGATTTCGAGACCCGATTCGAGGAGTGGATGAACCGTCTCGGGTACATGGTGGGCCCGGTATGGTACCCCGGGGCAAGAAGATCGAGTTGTAGACGATGAGCCTGGCAGGGGAAGACTACCTACCGGTGATGTCTGGCGCGGCGGATATCCGGAGGATACCGACCGTTGTTGTGAGATTTATGATATGGGCCGATCCGGACTGACGGAGCCCGATATTGAGACAGATATGATTCCTTTTTGGTGTCGATACTTGACACGGGTTTTCAGATGTTTCTTGATGGTACTTAGCTATTATGCAGATATTCATTTTTTAAAGTTAAGAATTCAATACCCTTAGCATTTAAAACACTTAAAGACTTAATAATGACATTGCATACCTGTGCATGCATACTAGAGATATTATATCACATATGGACATGCATGTTGTGGTGCATTGCGTGCATTCTTACGATTGCCTTATTAGATGTTATATTTACTCACGAGCTGGCAACTCACCCCCGTTGTACTACAGTATCTTGCAGGTCGGACCCGTCAGTCTTGTAGCGGCGGGCTATCTTATCCTCAGTTCCTTTTGCTCAGACTCGCGACATCGCCCGTAGGTGGGTTGCGAGCACACTTTATTTCTTTTTGCTTTATCATTGTATCTAGTATTCTCCATCTACCACTTTATATTGTATATGCGACCTAATGATGAGACTGAGAGATTTGTATATTTGTGGTTCCTTTTGGGTCGAGCTCACTTGAGCCGACGTGTGTTTTCTGGTATTTTGCGTTTCTTTATGCTCTTTTCTTGATATTACTATTATATTGCATGTGGTTGTGATCCGCCTTGGGCGAAGAGCTAGCTCCCGCTTGGGGATGCCATTTTTATGATTACAGGTTTATTATCTTGTTGTACCCATTTTGGGGGATAGAAAATACAGGGGAGACTCTGCCGAAATTTTCGAGAATTTTTGATATTTTTAAAAAGGGTTTCAATGCAACTTAATTGATTTACAAATCGTTTTCATGTAAGGTTTTCCTTCACTCTCTTTTGATTTTGGTTTAGATTTTTCTGGGCTTTGGCTGACTTAGGTTACATTAAGCCTTTAGACGTCTCGTAATCTAAGTGCCAGTCGCGTTCCGTACTTTCGGGTCGTGACAGAGTGTCTCAATTCTTTCGTCAAGGTGCTGGCGTTTGGCCCTTTCGAATATAACCGCCTCGCGCTCTCGATCAGCTTTGCTTTTTAAGAGAGCTTCATTGAGGAATGCATCGATTACTTCATCCGACGGCTCTAGAATTTTTGGTTCGGGAGCTGCCCCCAGCGTTTCAGTACGAGAAGTTTCCTCATCGTCTATGAACGAGTGGGAAATCACATGACAGCTCGCCATGCATTCCTCAGAATCATCAGATGAACTTTGTCCCTCATCTTCCTCTTGAAAGACGTGATTGAGGAATTCTTGGAATATAATGGAAGTCCGTGCCTTCTGGTTGTATTCCTCCAGCGCGTCAATTTGTTTTTGCAATTCCGTACGCTTGTCGCCAGGCTTCACGGGCTTCTTTGACTTCTTTTCCTTCTTCTTTGAAGATTTCGACGGCTGGTTATGAATGCTTGGGCCACCTCCATCAATCTTTTGAGTTGGACGAGGCTTCACTTCAATGATCTGCGGCTCCAACGGGTTCTTCCACTTGATCGCTGGGCATGTCTGAAGATCGTCTAGCATCCTCTTTGTCTTGGTTGACAATACAACTTCCCAAGGAGCTTCTTCAACAACGGAGCATGTTGCCCCCAGCATATTCGTCCCCTTAGATGTGTGGGGCTGTGGGGGATTCACCTTCCATTTGTCAGACAATGCGAACTTGCCTTGTCGGTACTGGTTTTCAAGCCAATTTTTGAAAACGTAGCAATCTTCGATCGGATGGCCCAGTACTCGATGATAAGTACAGTAGTTGGGATCGCTGACATCACTTGGTTGCAACGGACGTTTTGGATCCGGCAGATTTATGAGTCGGTTGCGCAATGCCGGCTCGAATAACCTTCTCGTCTTATCTCGGGGAAAGGAGTAAGAACGTCCTAGCCTCTCCTCAAGGGCCACGTATGGACGCGTATTATTTTGACAAACAACCGGCTTCGAGTCTCTCGATTGTTGTTGAGCATTAGCGACAATGATCGCTTTTCCCTTCCCTTTGTCATTTCGGGAGTCCGGCTTTGGAAGAGGGTGTTTATGGCCCATCTGATCCATTTGCGCTAGTTTGTCAATCAAGGCCTGGAAGGTAGTCGGCTTGAAAAACATCATAAATTGCGAGATGGTTGCTTGCGGATCAAGGGTTCCTATAAACATACCCACCGCGGGAGCTTCTTCAATGCGCTGCTCACACTTTGACCATAAATTACGCCACCGTATAGCATATTGGACCCATGTCTCGCCTGGCTTTTCCCTGGCGTTAATCAGTGCCGTCATCGGGGTACGTTCACTGGCGCTTGCAAAACGTTGAGTAAAAAACAGCTCCATCTCCGCGAAGGTCTTGATCGAGTCGTTCGGGAGCTCAGAGTACCACTCGAACGCCGTATCTGATAAACTTCCAACAAACTGGCGAAGCAACAGCTTGTCGTCACCGCCGGTGTTGCCGCAGAGTGCCCTGAACTGGGCAACATGCTGGTGGGGATTGCCAGTCCCCTTGTAGACATGGAACTTAGGAATTGTATAACCGGACGGGTACTTGATTTGATCGTACCAACTTGGATATGGACGCCCTGTTCTTACGACCTGGCCAGCTGCTTCAGTTGCATTATGAACCCGTATTTGCTGGGCTATGTACTCGTCCAAGTCAGCTTTGGAGATTGTCTCTTCCTTAGCTGCTGACAGAGCTGGCGGAGGATGCGACGTCTCTCCCTTATCGTCTTCAAGGATGATCGGGGGATCTTCGGTCGGAGGATCTTGTTGGATCATCCTCCCCACCATGTCTTGAAACAGGAGGCCCATATGTTGTATGTTGGCTGCTTGTTCAGCAGCCTCTTTGTCCTTCTTTTCCAATATTCGACGAAGGAATTCGGCGTCAGTTTCTTGTTCTTGACGCTCGTCCGAGGACGTTTCAGGGTTTTCTTTTGGCCCAGTAAATGCGGCCATAGCGTTCATCATCTCTTGGAGCTTCTGCTGCTGCTCCTGCGCTTTGGTAACGGATCGCGTAAGTGGTCGATGACCCATAGATACGCGACTGCCCTCCTTACCAGACGCCACGTAGACTGTATGAACTACAATGCCCCCTGACTTAGGGCGTTTGGGTTCACCACCTTTGATATTCGCCGTAGGTGTAGGGACTTTCTCCGGCCTTCTTCTTTTATGCGCCGTAGAAGTTGAGGGGGCCGTTGCTTTGGGCACCTAAGCGGTCGTCGCTTTTCGTTGCTTGACCAGAAGATTTTCTTCCTGTCGACCTTTCGACTTCTTGTGCTGGCGAGAGAAGTTAGGATCAATGACAGATTCTCGGACTCGTCGCCATGTCTTGTAGATCCTGGAGGACAGCGATTGAGGAGGCTGCTCTGGCTTTTCTGTTTCCACGGCAGTCTCTACCGGTGGAGGAGATCTCCTAAGCACCGCAGTTGGTGAGTTCCTGCGTACCCTATTCAGCAGCTCAAAGCTGTTCCTGGTTGGAACAGCAGCATTGACTTCCGCCGTTGGAGCCGGTGGAGTTATCCCAGAAGGGGAGTTTCCCCTAGTCTTCCTTACCCGGCGCCAGTGGCGTCATCGGGCGCGACGAGTCGTCGGTATTGGCTCAGAGACAGAAACAGCTTCTTCTTGCCCCCTGTTCGGGTATGGGGCGGTTGTCGGTGTCAGCCTATTGAAGACTGATGTCTTTTGAGCTGCAAGAGTAGGAGTGGGAGTTGGGACGGTCAATCTTGTAAAGACCGATCTCTTAGCAGGAGAAGCCGCCTTGACGACTTTAAGAGCAGGTTAGGGTACTCCTTTTGGAATAACCCTTTCCGGGACTACAAGCTTCATCGTGGGCTCACAGGAGTTTTGGCCCAGTCTGGAGAAGACCGAGGCACCGGTGTTGGGCGACCCGTTGAGAGGGGCCGTAGTAACTGAAAGTCGATCGAAGACCGACTTCTTAGGAGCTTCTTGTACGGGCACGGGGGTGGTGAAGCTTGTTGACGGAAGCATAGTTCCGAAAAACAGCCCCGTGGTGGCTTGAGTAATCTGCTCCACAGGCATGGTGAACAAAGAGGTCGCTTGGGGCCCGTAGGTTATGCCCCAAGTTGAGGCCGGACGCGAGCTGCAGCTGCAGTTGGAGCACTTCGAACAAGTTGAGGCCATCGATGCTTGACTTCTCTCCTTTACCAAGCAAGAGACCAAATCTTAGTAAACTTGAAATCCAAAGGCAACCGTTAACAAACCACGATTGGTTCGCGAAGACGACACACGAAGTGTGGAGTGGAAAGAGGAAAAGGTCCCACCGGGCGTGCCAGAATCTGTTCCCCTCCGAACGACGGCCGAGACGACGTGGACGTCTAAGCCTGAGATTCGGGGAAGATGCTATTTGGTTTTATCCGTCCACCTCTCCGAAGATGCCAAGTTGATTTATGGCACCGTGTATCGGAGGTTTAGACGGATGCGGCCGATGTAGCAGACTTCGTCAGATTCCCCCTCGCTTGAGGGGTTTTTGATTGTGGGGACGCTCTTCCCTGCAAACGCAAGCCCCTGCAGTTAATTACGCTACCGCATCGCGGTAACAACTTTCTCCTCCTCCAGAATTTCACTCCGTGTCGTGGGTGTTTGTTTTATTTGTGGTTGCCCGTGGATTGTATACGGAGACTAGGTTATGCCGTCTCCCGTAGGATGTGGATTAGTCCAAATCCGTATTTATTTAGATTTGGGTTTGGTGTTTTAGTTTAAGGATACGTTAGCCGTATTCAGGCTAAGATCAACTTAAACGTTCGTTAAGGATACGTTAGTCCTGTTTTGAGACTAAGATCAACTTAACGTGGTGATCCATTTAATATATGGCCGTCGGGACTCGTCACCTCTCTGACGTCGTTGAAGGATTACAACGATAGGTGTCAGAGGAGTTCAGAGATGTACCCTTGAACCAAAGTCGATTTAGAGTTTTATAGTCCATTTGAATGTTTAAGGATACGTTAGCCGTGTTTGGGGCTAAGATCAACTTAAACGAGATCGTTTAGATCCGGCAAAAGAGCATTTGGAGGCTCTATTGTTCCAGTTTAGGGACGTGGTGGTCCATGTTCCAGTTTAGGGACGTGGTGGTCCATCGCCAGTTTAGGGACGTGGTGGTCCATCATTAGTTTAAGGACGTTTCGGTCCGACATTAGTTTAAGGACGTTTCGGTCCGAGATTAGTTTAAGGACGTTTCGGTCCACGAGTTTAAGGACGTTTCGGTCCATATTGATGTGTGGTCGTTGGGACCCGTCACCTCTTTGACGTCGTTGAGGAATTACAACGATAGGTGTCAAAGGTGTTCGGAGATGTACCCTCGAACCGGTTGTAAATTGATTTAGAGAGCAGCCGTGCTCAGTCGATTTAAGTTGAGGACTTATGGCTATGATTGGGCTAAGTCCAGTTGAAAATGTTCAACATTTTATTTGCTTTTGCATTGCATCTCTTTTTATTTTTATTTGGGCTCTACCCATACAGGATGCAAGGCATCAATTTATCTTGGGCTTTGCTCATTTATGAATGATGCAGGTCACCAATTTTATTTGGGCTCTGCTCTTTTATGAATGATGCAGGGCATCAATTTAAATTGGGCTCTGCCCTTTTATTGCTTTGCAATTATTTAGGCCTATTAGGTCTTTTTGATTTGGGCCTGGCCCTTTAAGAAATGTCTTGCATTTATCAGGCGCTTTGCGCCGCTCAGAGAGCACAAGTGCTTGTAGTGTTGACACGTGTCGCGCAAGCGCAGTGCGCTGCGCTAGTGCGCTGTGCTTGCGCTGCTGACACGTGGCGCACTCTGGTGAGTTGCGCCAATTACAGAGAGTAAAGCTCTATCTCAAAGCGCATAGCGCAAGTAGTTCAGATGCTGACACGTGGCGCTTTCCCAAGAGCGCAATAACGCAGTTTGCAAGTGCAAAGCACTATGATTTAGGAATCTTTTAGACTCAAGAACCAATGGTTCATAAAAGTGCAAAGCACTATTTGTTTTCTTGATCTAATTTAGATCAAAGAAAACAAGTTTCTCTTGTTTTCTTATCTCAGAGAACCAGAGGTTCATAAAAAGTGCAAAGCACTATTTTTATTTGTTTTTTATTGAAGATCATTGATCTTGTTCTTAGATCAATGATCTATTAGAAGAAATTCTTCTCTTAAGGTTTTTTTACCTTTTTTCTTCTCTTGAGATTTCTTCAGAGTTCTCTCTGTTTATTTTCTCACCAAAATGTTCATCCCTTTGAATTGAGGTCTAGGGTGTTTTTATAGTGCCCATAAATTAGTTAAATTTGTTTAAAAGATTTTTCTCTGAGTGATTTGGGGAATTTTCTCCACCGTTGGATCTTTGATCCAAGGGCTTCTGTTTTACAGAAGAAAATCTTCTTGTTTTAACAAGAACAGAAAGATTTCTTTAGAATTTTAATTCTGTTTGGCGCAAATGCTCCAGCGCGTGACACGTGTCACGCAGCGCACAGTGTAGCGCAACTGCGCTAGCGCATCTGCACTGCCACGTGTCGCACAGCGCAAAGCACAGCGCAACTGCGCTAGCGCATCCGCGCTGACACGTGTCGCACAGCGCAGCGCATCTGCGCTAGCGCATCCGCGCTGACACGTGTCGCGCAGCGCAGTACTAGCGCAACTGAAGCGTTGCTTCATTTAATTTTGTTTAAAACAGAGCTTTGCTCTGATTGGGTGCGCTTCCTTGGGCGCTGCGCTGATGCGTCTGTGCCAGATACGTGGCGTGTTGCGCCCGGGATTTGAAGCGTTGCTTCAAAATTTGGAATTTTGAATTTCAACAGAGGTTTGCTATGATTGGGGGAAACAGTGGTGATACCGTAGTTTAAAAAGACCGGTTGTATATGTTTTCCATAGAGGTTAGGGTAAGAATTAAGAAAGGAAGGACAAGAACCTAGAGGAAGAAACCTAGTTTCTTCCCGATGGTACTAATCCACTTTATTAATTATTATCATAACACCTAATAGATCTAAATTAGGGCATTGAAAGCGGTGAGGAATATTGATTTTCCAAACTTAACTTAAACCTAACCCTAGCAAGATTTTAATCTTAATCAACTTATTTCAGTTTTTAGCGATAATCAATCCAACACCAATTGGAATTAACTCGTTAGAACAAATTGAGAATACACAAAATCCCTGTGGACCGACCCGTACTCACCGGCTAGCTACCAAGCGACGCCGTTCTTGATTGCGGTTAACAATTCTTTGATCACAAAATCTCTCTCTCAATCAAATGGCGCCGTTGCCGGGAATGGCGTAGTTATTTTCTTTTTGTAATTTCGGGTTAATATAAAAATTGAAAAATCATAAAAACAGAAAAATACAAATTTTTTTTTATCATCTTGTTATTCTTTGAAGGGTTTTCGTTTGAATTGTGCAGGATCGACGAACGAATTCAGATCTGTTAAAATCCAGAAAGCAAAACAGAAAACAGCAGATTTGAACAACAGAGGAAAATTAGAATAGAGGAGCAGAAGAAACATCGGTAACTGAACCGCATAGAACACCGCGGAAACGTGGCAATAACCCACTTCTGGCTGCGGTTCCGCGGTCTTGATGTGACGTCAGCAAAGAAAATTTCCTCTGTAAGCCTTCTGTTCTTCTTCTGAACCCCCTAATATCCTCTAAAAAATTTACCTGCAGGATTCTTTGCGCAAAAACTTCACCCCTTCTCCAATAACTTGATCTTGTGCAGGATTCTTTGCGCCGCAAAAAAAATTTGTTTGCAGGTGATTGATTGTGTTTGCTGCTTTGCATATTTAAAATTGACTTTAAGGGCATTTTACACCAATCCAGATTGGGTGGGGATTTCATTACCCTTCCTAGGACCCTAAAAATCATAAAAAGCATACTGCATTAACCATCGAGTTAATTAAAAAAGATTAGACTCAGCCTTAAGGACTGTCGCGCTCAATAGGACAAAGGAATAGTTGTAGGCATCGATCGTTGATGTAAACCTGACTTTGTGGTGCCTAGGCTAGACAGGTGGGGAAAGGTAATTTTAAAAGGCCCGTCTCACGGTGATTCGTGAGCGGATCCCTCCTTTCTCTACTTGTGCTTACCTGGCCATAATTGGCGGTGAAGAGGCGATTTGAGGTCCTCACAACTTGCCCTTTGGAACAGTTAGGAGCAGTCTAGTTGACCTAGGTGACCCTAGATCTAGGCTTGATTGTGCATTTTGTGATTGATTGAACGTGTGTCTAAGCCTTTTATTGAAAATCTTTTTGCAAAAAGCTCCTTATAAAAAAAACACAAAACGGAATTTTTTTTATAAAAACTTGCCACTTGTCGCTAAGAAATCCATTGCACCCCACTTGCACCCACATTCTTTTTCTTCTCCTTTCGTACAACATGGGTACCCCACCTCACAAAACTCTTGCCGAACTTTGGTACCCTCATCCAAACATTGCTTCCTACGCGAATTGTTTTGGTCGAATTACGGACGACCCCTCCATGCCCAAAATTTCTTTGAAAGATCGAATAGAAGCGTCTAGGAGAAACAGTTCGACTCCGCAATCTACTTTGTATCAACCAATTCACCATTCACCACCTTCTTACGTTGATACTCTTTTTTCGAGTTCTGTTGTAACTCTGAAACCCATGTCTAATGCTGAACATATTGAACAAGCTTGTAACCGATCTTTCACTTCTTTCAACACTTCCAGTTCTTGGGATCAACAAGTCCATTCACCTTTTTATCCAAATGTCGAACCTACTCTTGTCCAACCATTCAATTCCTACCAGTCCTACCCGACTTTCACACCTTCCCTAGACATTGCTTCTACACAGCCATTTGGGAGTTTCCAGAATCCAAACAATTTTGAACCTTTTACTGAAACCCCTTCACAACCTATTTCTAGTATGGAACAATCATTGGAAGCTTATATTGTAGCGACAAACAAACAGATGAGGAATTTGGCTGCGTCTATTGCCGCCCTTATGCAACCTAGTGACCCGGTAGCTGGTTTCTAACTAGCTCCAAATTTTCTAATGTATGATGAGGCGGTTAGACAGATTAAGAATTTGAGTGGAGAGAGTGAGCTGTGTACCCTTCCAAATCAAACATACCCATCACCAATTGAATCCCACAACTCCGGTTTTGAATGTCTATCACGTGTGCCAAATGATTCTCCAGTTGAAAATAAAACTTTTAATGAGTTGTGCGACTTTGTAGTGCTTGATTTGCCAGATTGTGAAGGGTCCCTTTCGAGTGAAACCATCACCAATCCTTTCGACCTCTACACCTCCAATTTAGAACCTGAATTGATAAATATCCATGCTTTTGATGAGGTGTCCGAAAAAATTGATTTTCACTTGATTGAGGATATTGACGCAGGGAATATTTTGGATGATGAACCCGCATATTTGACTGAATTTTTTTCTCCAATTCATCATCCCGAGTCATTAAATGTCTCTCCCGAACTTCATATGCGTCTTGATTTTGATGATAATTGCATGGATGAGATAACTTTTGAGGAGAATTATGAGGATAGTATTGAGGGGAGTATTGAGGATAGTATTGAGGATGAACTAGTTTTGTTTCATGAGTCCGATTTTTCAATTCATCCTCCTGAACCTTTAACTGTTATACTTCCTAAATCACCCCCCTTCATCCTTTCCATCGTTCCGACCACGCAAGAGATCACGCAGGAGGACTGTGAGCTTGAAAAATTTCTGTTTGATCACAGCAGTTTTGACGCCACTAGTGCGTTCTTCCTTGAATCCGACACAGTTCTCACGACCGATAACGATTACGAGTGTTTCACTTTTTCGGACGATTTTGAAGACTCACCGCCCGAGTTTGAGTCCTTTGAATTTTCAGATGAGTTAGTTGAACCATCAGACTCAGTTGCTTACAATCATTTCGAACCATTGATGGAATCCTTCGAGTTCGAGACAGTTTCACCAATTTTACCTTCAATTGTTTCACCTCTGAAACTCGAACTCAAGTTGTTGCCGTCTCACTTTACATATGCTTACTTAGGTGAGAATGAGACCCTTCCTAAATCACTCCCCTTCATCTTTTCGATCGTTTCGACCGCGCAAGAATCCGTCACGCTTCCAATGGATGGTTTACCAAGTTCAACGTACCTATGTTTTCTCGCGAATCTTAAGGGATTTGACCCCATTTCTCGACGGGTTGATAGATTAGCACAATCGCTTTTAACACATCGGTCATCACAATTTGTGCTAATTTATTCACTCAATTTACACCCTCAAGTTCGTACTACGCTTCTTTCTCTCTTCCGCCATTCTTCTCCTAATATACCGAGACCATATTCTACCTTTCTTCCCATGCGGTCTCGTGTGTTTCTCATTTCTTTTCTCTATACTCCATTCTTTCACCAACCACACCATTATAACGATAAAATTTTTGAATGGTTGGTGCTAACCTTTGGCCTGTGTAAGGCCTTGTATAGCTTGATACTGTGTTTTTCTCCTCCCTAACTCTGAATTTTCATGCTTAAACAGTGGAAACACTTCCTCACTTAAGTTTGGGGAGGACCTTTTTGTATATATATTTTGTTTTTCTTTCAACAATAAAAAAATATAAAAAATAAACAAACAGGGGAATACCGGCAATTTTGACCCTCTTGGTGTAACCTGACAATGAGGACACTGTCAAGTTTAAGTTTGGGGGTGTGCTCGGTAAGCTTTCTTCCTTCGCATTCATATGTATATTTTTGCATTTGCATACTTATTTTAAAACCCATAAAAAATTGAAAATTTTGAAAAATTATAAAAATTGAAAAGTTCAATTTTGGCCATAATTGACTTAAGTTTGACAAGATAGTTAACTAGTTAGGAAAAACTAGATCCTAAACTTAGTAAATTAAAAAAACCCTAAAAATAACTTTTCTTAAAATTTATCTGTAGAAAATATATGTTCTTGTAGTTTACTTAGAAATAGGCAAATTTTGAGTTCATTTCTTAGGCTAAGTCAAAATAAGGGAAGAGTATTGATATTTTTATTAAAGTGTAAGTCTGAAAAATAATCCCTAAGCTTAACTCTAAATTCTGAAAATATATACCTTACAAATTGCACAAACACGAACCTTGAAACTTGGAATAGTAGAGGAGACCTTGAAATGCTCTTGTCTAAAGTCCTTAGTATGAATGAAAATAAAATAAATATAAAAGTGTGAATAAAGAGATAAAAAAATGAACACTGGTTTTGTAATTACTTAAGGCTACGTAAAATAAAAAATATATAGCGAGAGTGCTTTATCACCTAGTGCCTTAGACCAACTGGTTTGGGAATCACTGCTAACGCCTTGGGTGTTACAAGACTAGGAATTATGCCTTAATGTGCAAACACATTTTGTAATCGGTTGTTGGTACCTCAAGAAGTATTAACGGTCGCATGAAGAATGTGTGAGCAATTTCGTCTAAAAATTCACCAACTAAAAGTACTTTGGACAATGGACAAGGGTATAAGAGCTTGAATTGAATTTCCAAGTATAGGGGTGATACATACACAAACGTAGGGGTATATGATTGGGGTTTGGATGAGAGATAGGAATGAAAAATAGGACTTATATCTTTAGTAGAGATGATAAAAATTACTAAGTTGAGATGGAACCTTAGAAGGAAAACTCGAAAGATGCTAAAAGCTAAATAAATTAACAGAACATATATAATCTTAAGTTAAATGATAAGGAAGCGTGAAAAATACGGGTTGATGATTTCTAAGTCGAAAATAATAGAGTTTCTTGTTAGAAAACCTAATTGGAGAATAAAAGTAAATATGCCGAATTGATAGGATTTTGTGGGTAGTATCCGCTGAAAACCCTCAGGAGACAACACTCCTCCTACTAGGGACACCTAGAGGTTTAACGGCTTGTTGCACGAGCTCAGTGCAATCGCGTTTCCCTGCGAAAGTGAGGTTAGGTCTTTTTCGAGAATAAAACTAGTTTTGCTCGAGGACGAGCAAAAGATAAGTTTGGGGGTATTTGTTCATATCATAATTTTGCATTATTATATTCCCCATTCTTATTCTTTTTACAAATAAACAGGTGCTTTTGATCCATGTCTGCTACATAGTTGCAGGTTACAGGTTCTCGGAACAAAACAGTGAAAATGATGAAAAGACGCTACAAAAGTGAGACTTCGACCAACAAATAGAAAAATCTAGATCATGCCTACAGTTTGATCAACAAACGAATATCAGCAAATAGTTTGATTGCACAAAGGTAGCGCAAGGTTCAAGACTTCGACACGAAGCAAACGGTAAAAGTCCACGACATTATGCACAGTGGAAATCTGGAAGAACACTGGAAAACAATCTGATAAACCAAGTGAAGAAAAAAGAAGACAAATGCAACTGGAGAATTACCAAGAGAATACAGCCCAAGATACCACTATATGGTCGCGGATCCACGGCCAAACATGGCTTTTGGTCGCGGTTCCGCGGCCATGGTAAGCCCTTGTCGGTGCGTCGTTTGACGGTTTGGCGGTGCGTTGACTAGGCTTCTTAGGGGCAAATTTGTCAATGCAGATATGTATCGAATGTAACCCTAGGGTTTCTATGATCTATAAATAGAAACCCTAAATCTCTTTTTGAGGTATGCCTCTTCGTGTGCCTCATTTTTATTTATCAAATTCAGATTTCAATTCCTATAATGTATGAAGAGTGCATCAAATAAAAAGTAGGAAGTAAGTTTTCTTTACCTTGCCCTAGTTAATTTTCCTTTCTGCCCTAGTATAACTTTATTTATCTGCCCTAGTTTAGATTTTATTTATCTGTCGTAGATTAGATAATTAGGTTATTAAGAACAATTATAAAAAATGAAATCTTTTAATTCCCTAATGAGTGAGTAGTTCCTCACTTGTTTGGGTTAGCTTTAGAGAAAATTTGAGAGATGAAAATCTCTCACCCTTTTCTTGCCTATCATATATTTTTATAGGACTCCATGCATACATACACATACTGCTCACTACGGCACCCTATCCCACGAGGTAGCGGTGATACCGTAGTTTAAAAAGACCGGTTGTATATGTTTTCCAAGGAAGTTAGGGTAAGAATTAAGAAAGGAAGGACAAGAACCTAGAGGAATAAACCTAGTTTCTTCCCGATGGTACTAATCCACTTTATTAATTATTACCATAACACCTAATAGATCTAAATTAGGGCATTGAAAGCGGTGAGGAATATTGAATTTCCAAATTTAACCTAAACCTAACCCTAGTAAGATTTTAATCTTAATCAACTCATTTCAGTTTTTAGCGATAATCAATCCAACACCAATCGGAATTAACTCGTTAGAACAAATTGAGAATACAAAAAATCCCTGTGGACCGACCCGTACTCACCGGCTAGCTACCAAGCGACGCCGTTCTTAATTGCGGTTAATAATTCTTTGATCACAAAATCTCTCTTTCAATCATTAACTTCTCTTAATGAGCGTGAAGTGCTAAAATGCTTAAAGTCTAGTTTCTTTTAAAATTTGTGTGGGTAAACGTTATGCTCAACTTCGTGATTTATAGGCCACTAAAAAGGTGATGAAATTCTTTACCGTATGTTATGGGGTTCGCTTGCTCTTAAGTCCGTATTAATGGATGCAATGCGCAAATCAATGAAAAAAGTTCAAAACATCAAACAATCATTTTTTTATTTCTGTTTAAGCATGGCGCTGCACCAAATACGGGCTAGTCACTTTTAGCGTTTGACAGCGAACTTGCAAAGAATCCTGTAAAGATAATATATTGGATGCATCGGATTTGAGAAGAATGTGCTAAAGAAATACGTACCGATAAGTTTTTGGGTTAAGAAACCCCCCTTTAATTGAATCCAATTAGCTTGAAAAGTTCGCTTGCGCAGGTCAAACTAGCCGGATCTTTGGCACTGTATTTCGCAATCACCTTATCTTTGAATGTACACTTTATTCAACACAATCGCAGTTCGCAAATCCGTCAAATATGCAAATGTCGGAAAAACGGATATTTAGTGCGAAAAAGTGATATGAATGCCCAAACTCCTGCACACACATAATTAAAAAAATCAAACAATAAAATTGGGATAATAATAGAACACTGGAGCACAGATCAAAATTTTGGAGCAAATGGGGATGACTTGACCTGCGGCGCCGGATTTTTGGGGGAAATCGTCGGTCGAAATGTTGAATTATGGCTCCATCTTTCTTCTGATGTCTTAGTGTTCTACTAGTGTCTCAATATTATTGTTTAACTTTTCTAATTAGTCGCAGAATGCTAGCAGGTCAAATTTCCAGAGAGCAAAAAGTTAGAATTGTTAATTTTTGTCTTGGTATTTAGAAATTTTTCGATTTTTTTAGTTTTGTTTTTGGAATGGTGTTAGAGATATAAACAAGATATACAGAGATTAACCCTAAATAACAAGAATAAAATCATTCCTGGTTCCCCGGCAATGGTGTCATTTGATCGATACGGATTTCGTGTGTCGTATCTAGTTCTAAAGTTAACCGCAATCAAGACGGCATCGCGTGTAGCTAGCCGTGATGAGTACGGGTCGTCCGCAGGGAGATGGTGAGTTTTACATTCTTGTTATCATGAGTTAAGCAAGGGTCGTTACTGTTCGATTCTAACCTAAGTGTTTGTATATGCAAAGTATAAGTTTGTTAGGAATAGAGATAGGTTCGTGTAAGTTAGGAAAATCCGTACCCAATCCTTTGTGCCAAGGTTGACTTATTGACCCTTGTCCGTCCGTTCTTGTCTTTTGATTTACGCCTTCGGCCAAACCGAACACAACCGGTCACGATTAGGGATCCCCGATACCTTGGTAGGGTAGGATGCCTAACGGAGCGCTTGCGTAAGATTTGGGCGGAGTTCAATTGGCAAATATCGGGCATAGGAAATGAGCAAATGGAATTCCTAACTTACAATACCATTCTATTTCCTAACAACACCACTATTCACAAACCATAACCATCATCAACAAGAAGATATAAAATGAGAAGATGTTAAAAGAAGGCAATATCACACATAAGTAAGGCAAGAAAGTAAATTTCAATAAGTAAGGTTAAGTATATAAGTACTAAGAACCTAAGTGCAAAATGAAAGGTTTATTAATTCCAAGTGATGATACAAACCATGAGTTCAATAACCAAAACTTAAACTTGCAAGCTCAATAAAGAAGTTGCAAGATCAAGAGAAGATAAAGAACTCAAGGTGAACTAGCTACTATGTACAAAGCTTCAAAATGAAAAATGAAACAAGAGTTAAACTATTGCTCAAAGTATATCTATCAAGTCCTCCTTTTCCTTGCTCACTGATCTGGTACTTATAGGCAAAAAATAAGATTAAACAAACAATATAATAAGGATGATGTGATAACAAGGGATAGCCAGAAGAAAAATAGGGAGCTTTGGGCATGATGGGACCAGCGCCGCCGGATTTGTGGACCTTTTCGCCGGTATCTCTTGGGCAATTGGGCTCGTGTTGGTTCTGTGATATTGTGTTCTCTCCACAATTCCACTGGTAATGTTTGATTTATTGATAACAACTTGGGTTGTGCTCAGTAGCTTTGGAGGAAAATCAAACATTTAAATCACATCACAACTTTTCATATCACTCATTACCTACACCCACTTGCCACTTCTCTTACACAAGTCATCATTTGTGTGTGCCAACTTGTGTGCCCACTTGTGCAAGGCTGCCCCCTAAGTTCATGCATCACAAAAGCTGTTCACACTTGTATGTGTTGGACCATTTTTGATAAAAACTGTGTACACATGCAACTTGTACAAAGAAACTCTTTAAATATAGATCGGCTTTCTGTTCTTGTTGCAGTGTCGGCTCACAAATGTAATATCCGTGTATTTGAGAGTGTTTTCAGTGTTTTGTCATGAATACCTATAATCTGTATTTATTGAGCAGACACGGGTTAATAGTACCGATATAATACAAAAATGATAATGAATGAGCGGTCTTGAAATAAAGTTTTCTGTGATGAATAGCTGCTAACTCAGATTCCATCATATACGTTGGAAATGTGCCGCGAGCGGAAAAAAGCAAAGCGGACGCATTAGCAAAATTGTCCAAAGAGCTAACAAATGAAGATCTCAATGACGTAAGGATCATTGTCTAAAACCGCAAGATCCTAGCGCCAGCGGATTTCCTTTCGAAATTTCCAACAGAAACACCCGAAGAAAATGAAACATCTTAAGAGAAAGATATCTTTGAAGAAAGTGTCCTCCAGACAGATCCTCTCGACTCGTAGGGAGAAAATACCTTTATGGCTCATAAAGTTGAAAGAAACCATAGTTGGCAGGGATCTAAACCTATCTTCTAAGCCACCGTTATACAATGGGCAACGACAAATGATGAGACTCATGTATGTCAATGTCACGCACCCTACGCACTTGTGGGGAGGCGGAATTTACAAATTTACATTTTCTTACTTCGCAACACCGACTATAACTCCGGGATCTTTACAGAAACCTTAACTAGCTATGACACTTGGAGGTTTTTAACTACTATGAAAGTGTTATACCTCCTTGTTTCAAGTCCTTCGGTCTTCTTCTCCTCCTCCTCCTCTTCTTGAGTTCCTCGAAGATCGGATCGCGCTTGAAATGTCAGCCTCCTTTTGTCGAAGACGATCCACCCGAGAGTATGTAGTTCAAGCTCCAACCTCTAAACCGAGATAACTAAGGTACCTAACTTGCTAAACTAAGTAGCTTAAGAGATGTAGAGTGTTTAATGGACTGTTTTGTCTCATATAACCCAATGGCTCACAACACATGTGAAGGTTTAGGTTTTTGACGAAGTAGGAGAAAATGGAGAGAGAAAAGAAATGAGCAAATGATCTAGTGTTTGGCCAAGTGAAGAATGCCTCATCCTCCATCATTCATGAAGCATAGATTATTTTCATATAGAAAATAACAACCATGCTTCAATAGTGTATCCAAACTAATAAACAAATGCATAAGCTATGCTTCACTCCCAAGCCTCAAATATCTCCCTTTTCCACCTCATTAATCTATTTCCAAAATTGATAAATCCAAATAATGAGGTGTCCTCTTCTACAAACATCTCTTGTGAAATTACAAGAATGCCCTCACCGTATATACATGTTAGTTATATGTATGCCCTAGAGGCCATTACTGACATACGATGTATATTGTAGTGGATGCTGGGACATATATAGGGAGGACTTTCTTGCTCGACATGATAGTATGCTATCTGGTTATACTTTATCTTAACATGTACTCTTTTTGTCTCTATGTTGCATGTTGATAAAGACCTTAGGATATGTACTCGACTACTGGGACTATGATGAGATCATACTAGTAGGGCCACGGTAGTCGACGAGTACATCCTATAACTGTTCCTAGTCGAGGGTGTATCAAGACAGGGCATCGATGCACCAGAGTAGACTAGCGTATACGCATCTTGACCCATATGATGGGCGATGGATGATCCCATATCCATCGGTGTTTGACATCAAGGATGGTGTACGGGTGCTCAGTGGAGACTGGGTATACTGGACGGACTCGCCGAGAACTCCCTGATGGTATTATACTTCACGTCAGATGGAAGTTCTCCGGTGACACTGGTATAGAGTAGTCTGTTGACACGAGATCGTCATAGAGTTTTTGTGTGATTCCTACTGTGCTTTGATTTCCATCATACCACGTCCAAGAGGGCGTGCAAAAAGGTGGCTTTTGGGTACAGTCCCGAATCACATGGAGGCAATGAGCGATAGGAGGGGATTCGTCTCTCCCGGTATAGGGAGTTGAAGTTGTGCTGTGTTCGATTGGCTATAACTGGAAATCCCTGGCCAGGGTTACTGAGATTTACTGGTAAGTGTTACCAGTAGTTTCTCGAACTGTTATAGACCTCATATCGACACGACTTATCGAGCTACTGGGGTCTGACGTTTACCACCCCTAGGCGAGATATGCGACATATCAGACGACGAGACCGGACTGTACGGGAGTGTTACTGATTGGATTCAGAGGAGTGTGAGCAGGCTTGCTCGTTGATCTTCTGATCGCTCAATACCCGGGTGGCCGTTACGTTTAACAGACCGCTTGCGGCTTGTGGGTGATTGATATGATCACCACCTACTGCCGGCGTATTGACGAGTCTTTAGAGTCCTACACAGAGGTTTCCTTGCTCAAGCAAAACGAAATAGGAGCGCATATGAGATATGTGTGGGACCGAAAATAATACCAGTATGTGATACTGTATTCTATTTTTGTGATTTGTATCATTGGTCGGTTATATGAGATATAACCGGGTTACCGAATGAAGTGTTGATTCGATATATTGATACACTAGATATTGGTCGGTTATATTTAATATGACCGGATCATTAAATCAAGTGTTGATTTAATGATTTAATGTATAATTATATATTTGATATATTACTTTACATTAACTAGTATTTGTTCACTTAAGATTGACTTTCTCACTTTATGTGCACAAGTTGTATATGTGATATATGTTTGTGCACTAGTTTGTATCATGATTGATGATACATGCAAACTTGGGTGTGTGTATGAATCACACCATATTTAAGATAATGGTTTAGGTTTTTATTTATTTTGGTAAAATAAAATGGTGGCTTTCTTTGTCTTGGATTGAAGCTTCATGAAGATTTTAAGCATCTTTGACAAAGTCCACTCATTTTGTTTTGCATAAGATTTCTATTAACCAAACCATTAACTTAAACTATAGTTTAGTCTCTACAAAGGTTAACTCACCCATGGTTGCATTATGATAGACTTCACTTGATTATTCCTTTTAATTAATTGATTATTCATATTCATTTCTTCTTCTTCTTCTTCATAAAACAAGAAAAGCTTGCTAGAAGTTTTCAAGTGAAGAAATAGAGTGAGAAATCCAAATCCAAAGTGAACCCACTTCCTATTTCATCATCCTCTACTACTTGCCATTTAGTTTAGGATGTTCTCTTCACAAAGTTCATGACCTAGTGAAGATGGAGCTTGAGTTTGAGTCTCCTCGACGTAGATCATCTTCGGCCTCGAAGTCAACGAGCTAGCCCGTTTATTTCTCCGAGGAAACCGTCACAAGAGTCCGGGATCTCGATGATCGCAGCGAAGGGACGTCAACACGGAGCTTTGGAAGTGAAGGACCGGATCTACAAAGGTTGTAATCCCTAACTCTTAGAAGTAAAGTTGTTTGCTTGCTATTTGTTTCGCCAAATCTCTAGTATACGATCTTTCTTAAGGTTGTTCGGCACATAAAAATTCGATTTTGGCATGGTTGATGCCTTGTAAAACCTTGTTAGTGTGCCTAGAAACCCTAAAGTGGTATCAGAGCCTAGCTAGAGCTTTAGGCATTGTCTAGACGAAGTTTAAAGTTCGATCGAACCCGGAAACCCCGACACGAACCCTTCTCTGGAAATTTTTCAAAAGTTGACATTTTTTCATATTAAAAATGCTTTAAAAAATCAGCAGGGAATTCTATGGACACCTTTGAAAAACGACAAAGTAGGTCGACCAAAGAGCCGCGGAACCGCGGCATGAGCATGGCTCCCGCGGCGGTTCCGCGACCGTACAGTCACATCATGCTTTTTCTTTTGCATAGTAAAGTCCCTATCAATTTCTTGATGCTTTTAGGTATGTTTAATTCTACTCAAGAGTTGAGTTTTCTGGGTTGTATTGGGGACTCGTTGATTCGATCGGATAATTTAACTTCGTTTAGTTTTTTCCGGGTAATTTTAGAACGTGTTAAAAAGTTCGAACGGATATCAATAACTCACTTTTTCCCCTGTCGGAAAATTTCCAAGTGTTGGATTTTTCCGTAGTTTAAGAATGTTCTAAGTCGTGCAAGTAATGCGATGGACCCTCTAGAAGACAACAAACCTTAACTCGATTATGTGACCATCTTGAACTGCCTTTTGAATCTTAGGGTTTGGGGCAGTACGGCGTGCCACATGTGAGGCGTTGGCTTGACCCTTCTACGGCTGGACCATTGGTACTGTGGTATGTCATGGATGTTTTTAAACTAATTTCAAGTGTTGAGAATTATTTGGGAAATCTTGGGTGCTTGTTTATTCGATCGGAAAGTTTAACATTGTCTATTTATCTGGAATGTGATACAATAATTGGAATCAACAACATTTGAATTTTATAAGTCTAGCAGTTTAGTCTCAGATGATCGGTTGCCACGGGATTTTGATGCAATCTAAAGTCCGTCACAATCACGTATCGTACGCGGATACTCACCGGGTAAACTTAACAGACAGCCACGCCCCATAGCCCCGACCAAGTGACTGTAGGAGAACCCCGTCGCCAAAAGCATCCGTTCGGGTGCTCACGGCAGCGGTGTTCCGCCTTAGTGCACTTCGTCGACGGCATCCGGGGGTGCGGCCGTCTACTAAAGTTTGCGACGAGCATTCGATCAGGATGTCGGGAATCTTGTTGAATTGTCCAACTTGATATTGAAAAGAGTTTTCGATAATGAGACTAAAATGCAGGGTTTATAATTGTTAGGCATGAGATGTCTAAGGAATTCATTTGGTTAGGCATGAGATGTCTAAAGAGGTTGCGGATTCCAACTGTTGTAGTTTTACACTTTCTTTTCTGTGACCGTAAGCGTAGTAGTGTATCGCCGGCGTCGTTGCTATACATCAACGACAATCGGGATACACATACTAGCTTACGTTGATGATATGTGATATTATGTGCTGCTGGATATGTTTGAATAGACGGTTTTTTTATGTGAGATGAGAGTTTTTCATTTTCATTCATGTAAAATTCATTGTATGTAATATTCTTTTATTGGGGAACTTCCGGGCTGAGGATGATGTCACCATTGTATATTATTTACTTTTCCGCATTAGGTAGACCCAAGGAGGGGAGCATAAGTAACCGGGTTCTAGGGTCCAGTGGGAGACCATCTCGAGGAGTCGAGACCGGGTCTCCTAACCCTAAAATTGGCAGTGTTACTTGCCGCTCTCGTAGGGGTCTAGGAATGTGGGTTTGGCTATTCATCGCAACCGTGGAATCCGTATTTTATACAGGCTCGTATTAAAAACACAGACGTCCTAGTATATCCAATATTTCATATATGTTCTTCTGCTGCAATGTTCTGTGATGAGATCATATTACTGCCTGAGACGAATGTTTATATTTTATATATGAGATATATATTATATATTGTTGATTTCGTTTCATATCTGATGCTTGTGAAGCATATTAAAATGGGACTTCATTAATGAGATTAATGAAATAAAAGAAACCTAAAGATTTTGTAGAAACTTGTTTAAAAACTGGCAGCTCTAGTTCTTGCTTTGCATAGCGGTGTTCCTTGTAGAACATCCAGCACCTTATTCGATAAGGAAAGAGCCGAGATCCCTTCACCGGGAGTGACCTCTTTAGTGAAACTAGCAGATGCTGCATTCTCGGTTTGTTTTTTGATTGCTTCTATAGTTTTTGCTTTGCATAGTGATACTTGTGAAATATCATGCACCTTATTCAATGAGGAAAGGGCCGACGATCCCTTCACCGGGAGTGACCCCTTTAGCGAAACTAGAAAAGCCTCAAAAACATTCCATTTAAAAATCACTCGATTCTACAACGATATCAAGTTCATTACGCAAAGGGATTTCTTAAAAACCTGTCGTAGCCCTCCGTCATTTCAGATAAGTCCTACTTGGTATTCGTGCTACGTTTGTTGACCTCTGTCAAGGAGTAGTGTGCGGTAGCTAACTAGTATTTATCTGCTTATGCATATGATGCAGATTGGATTAGGGTAGTCGTGCGGCCTTGTTGACCTCCGTCAAGGGTCGTGCGGGTGGGTTTAATTCAATCAGGAAATCACGGGTAGAACTTGTCTAGCAGCCTATGGTTTGTTGACCTCCGTCAAGGTCATAGGACGCTAGGGGTAAAATATTATTGGGAATTTCAAGTGTTGAAATTTGCAATGAGATTGCATACCTTCTATGAGATAGTTGGATCCCGATACCCGCTGCGAGTAAGAGTTACTCCTGGGAGAGTTTTACACATTACAATTAGCCGATCAAGTAGGTGTCTAGAAAGGTGTTAACGAGGTTACGCCTCTGGGAAAACGAGCTTTACTTTAATTAGGTTCGTGCGAAAGCACGGGGGACCTCCCTCAAAGTACCGACACTGGCCTGGCTGAAAGATTGGCGAACTTGTAGCGTGTAATTAATCCCGGCTAGTCTTTTTTTTTAGGGTTTGAAGGAAGATTTGATTAAAACAGTGGGAGACATCCTGATTAGATATATTAGATAACCAATCTAATCTTGCAAGAGCATACGCTGAGTGTTTTCTTCTCTCTCTCTCCAGGTAGCGACCATATCACGCCTTAATCAAGATAATAATACGGATATATTGACCGAACCCGCTTGTTATACTGAGCTGGGAACGTTGGTCCCGCTCCAACTTATAATTGTTATAAGACAGAGCAGGAAATTGGGGAATACCAGATTTCCCGTGCCGCCCAAACGAAGAAAGTGCATGATGATGCATCATCTTCGGGTGTGTTCATTACACAGAACTGTTTCTCAGTATCTTTTACGTCCTGGGTATGTGATACCGGATCAGGATCCCGCATATGTAATCTGTTACATAGGCTACAGATAGGTAGAGAACTGAGAAAGAGTGATATGTTTCATGAGATAGAAACGGTGCAAGTGTTGCAGCCAAGTCTGTTGGTCACTGTCACCCTGTATTACCAGAATACATTGATTCTGAACGAATGTTATTAGATACCGAACCTGATATACAACATCATATCAGTCTCTTTATTAGTAAAGAAAGGATATAATTTTGTATTGTTGGATAATATTTTAAACATTTCCTATATCAAGAGTTGATCGGTTCAGGTACGTTATCTAAAAGCATTGACGTTCTAAATCAAACTACAGTTCTTAGTATACAGAACAGACATAAGAGGAAGAATTCAGACTTGAACAAATCTTTCTTGAAGCATTGTAGACTAGGTCATATCAATGCGACCCGACTAGCTGAAGTTACATTTAGATGCATATTTAAATCAGTTTGAATTTGCATCTTGTGAAACTTGCCAGTCATGTCACAAAGATAAGGTGACCATAGCTCCGTTTACTGGAAACAGAGAAAGGGTCAGTGAACTCTTGGGATTGATACATGTTGATGTATGAAGGTCCCCTGTCTACACATGCCAAGACCGGTTCTTTTTACTTCCTTACATTCACTGATGATCTCTCAAGAATCGGACGCATGTTCCTGTTGAAACACATGTCCGAAGCTTTTGAGATATTCACAGAATATAAGTTAGAAGTAGAGAACCAAAATACGGGTATAAGTATTTTGTCCTTTGATGAGATCAGGGAGGAGAATACTTGAGCACGGAATTCCTGGACTATTCTAAAGGAGAATGAGATTCTCTCTCAGCATTACTCCTCCGTATACACCATAGCACGATGGTATATCGGGGTGGAGCAATAGCACCCTATGTGATATGGTGTGCTCTATGATGAGTACTACTGAGTTTCCTATTTCCTTTTGGGAGTTATGGACTTGAGAATCTGCATACCTATTGAATAGGGTTCAAATCAAATCAGTTGCCTACCGCTTCATTTGTGATATGGATTGGGAAGAGCCCATATCTTAAGTTTGTTAAGATTTGGGGTTGTTCGGCCTATATCTAAAAAGAAAAATCCGGACAAGCTCAAGGCAAAGTCAGATCTGTGGAAGTTTGTTGGATATCCCAAGAATTTGCAAGGGAATATCTTCTACCTAACCGAGGAACAAAAGATGTTTTGTTTCTCAGCATGCCACCTTTATGAAAGGGAATTTCTTGTGAAGAAATTATTGGTCATGAGGTAGAACTGGAAAGAGTTCCAGCCACACAAGCTGCAGCTGATGATTTGGTAGAACCAAAGGATTCAATAGTTTCCAATGAACCTCGGCCTCTCCGCCGATCTAGTAGGGTTGCTCACCCACCTGAGAGATACTTCGGTATTCTCTATGACAGTGGGAGCGAGGATTGCATCATGAGATGATGACCCAACTAGTTTCGAGCAGGCCATCAGGAGTGGGACTCTGTAAGAATGGCTGGATGCTTAGCGATCTGAGATGGAATCCTTATACACCAACAAAGTATGGACTTTGGTTGCTTTTATCTGAAGGGTTAAATCCCTATCAGGAGCAAGTATATCTTAAGAAGATTACTTGGTGTACATGGAAAGGTTGAGACTTTCAAAGCTATTCTTACGTCCATCCAGATCCTACTTGCCACTGCTACATACCATGACTATGATATCTGGTGGTTGGGTGTCATGACTGCTTTTCTAAATGTTGTTTTAGAAGAGAACGTCTATAAGTACACAGCCAGAGGTCTTCGTAAACAGTGGGAGCAGCGGAAACGTGTGCAAGATGCTTCATATGATAAAGCAGGCATCGCGGAGTTGGAACGTCTGTTTTGATGTGGTAGTCAAAGAGTTTGACTTCATCAAAATGGTAGATGAACCTTGTATATACAAAAGGGTAGTAGGGAGTATGGTGGTGATCTTCGTAGAGTACGTGGATGACATACTCTTGATAGGGAAGGAGTTTCCTATGCTACGCTCGGTCAATCTCCGCTTATCACAAGGATTCTCCATATAGGATCAAAGTGATACCTCCTAAATCCTAAGTTTTGGATCTATGAGATAGATCTAATTGGATGTTAGGATTCTCACTAGTTGTAGTGAGATGGTATCAATCGATCTTGGGAAGAATCACTGGAAAGGTTCTAGGGTGATAAGGACGACTAAATGTCAGTCGCAGGCATTGTCTTTACCCTCAGTGGAGGGATGGTATGTTGGAAGAGTTCCAAGCTAGATACCGTGACTTACTAGATGATTAAAGGCAAGATACATCGTTACCAAGGATGCTACCAAAGAAGTAGTCTGGATATATATAAGTTCGTGAGATGAACTTCGTTCCTACCATTGTGTGACAATGGAGTTGTGGCTTTAGCCAAGGAACCACCGTCCCGTCAGAAATCCAGATATAATTCTTAGGCAGTATCACCTTATCATGGAGATGGCTGATCTCCAGGGAGATCGAGGTTAGGAAAGCAGACACAGAGAACAACAGCGCGGATCCACTCACAAATGCCTTTTTCCCAGTAGAGACTTTTATGGGATGGTTGAGTATGAGATACTTCAACCGCAGCTAATTGTTGGGTATGTGATACCACAACAGATGGCCCTAGTGCAAGTGGGAGATTGTTAGTTATATGTATGCCCTAGAGACCATTACTGTACATACGATGTATATTGTAGTGGATTCTGGGACATATATAGGGAGGACTTTCTTGCTCGACATGATAGTATGCTATCTTGTTGTACTTTATCTTAACATGTACTCTTTTTGTCTCTATGTTACATGTTGATAAAGCCCTTAGGATATGTACTCGACTACTAGGACTATGATGAGATCATACTAGTGGGGCCACGGTAGTCGACGAGTACATCCTATAACTGTTCCTAGTCGAGGGTGTATCGAAACAGGGCATCGATGCACCAGAGTAGACTAGCGTATACACATCTTGACCCATATGATGGGCGATGGATGATCCCATATCCATCGGTGTTTGACATCAAGGATGGTGTACGGGTGCTCAGTGGAGACTGGGTACACTGGACGGACTCGCCGAGAACTCCCAGATGGTATTATACTTCACGTCAGATGGCAGTTCTCCGGTGACACTGGTACAGAGTAGTCTGTTGACCCGAAATCGTCATAGAGTCTTGTGTGATTACCACTGTGCTTTGATTCCCATCATACCACATCCAAGAGGGCATGCAAAAAGGTGGCTTTTGGGTACAGTCCCGAATCACATGGAGGCAATGAGCGATAGGAGGGGATTCGTCTCTCCCGGTATAGGGAGTTGATGTTGTGCTGTGTTCGATTGGCTATAACTGAAAATCCCTGGCCAGGGTTGCTGAGATTTACTGGTAAGTGTTACCAATAGTTTCTCGAACTGTTATAGACCTCATATCGACACGACTTATCGAGCTACTGGGGTCTGACGTTTACCACCCCTAGGCGAGATATGCGACATATCAGACGACGAGACCGGACTGTACGGGAGTGTTACTGATTGGATTCGCAGGACTGTGAGCAGGCTTGCTCGTTGATCTTCTGATCGCTTAATACCCGGGTGGCCGTTACGTTTAGCATACCGCTTGCGGCTTGTGGGTGATTGATATGATCACCACCTACTGCCGGCGTATTGACGAGTCTTTAGAGTCCTACACAGAGGTTTCCTTGCTCAAGCGAAACGAAATAGGAGCGCATATGAGATATGTGCGGGACCAAGAATAATACCAGTATGTGATACTGTATTCAATTCTCGTGATTTGTATCATTGGTCGGTTATATGAGATATAGCCGAGTTACCGAATCAAGTGTTGATTCGATATATTGATACACTAGATATTAGTCGGTTATATTTAATATGACCGGATCATTAAATCAAGTGTTGATTTAATGATTTAATGTATAATTATATATTTGATATATTACTTTACATTAACTAGTATTTGTTCACTTAAGATTGACTTTCTCACTTTATGTACACAAGTTGTATATGTGATATATGTTTGTGCACTAGTTTGTATCATGATTGATGATACATGCAAACTTGGGTGTGTGTATGAATTACACCATATTTAAGATAATGGTTTAGCTTTTTATTTATTTTGGTAAAATAAAATGGTGGCTTTCTTTGTCTTGGATTGAAGCTTCATGAAGATTTTAAGCATCTTTGACAAAGTCCACTCATTTTGTTTTCATAAGATTTCTATTAACCAAACCATTAACTTAAACTATAGTTTAGTCTCTACAAAGGTTAACTCACCCATGGTTGCATTATGATAGACTTCACTTGATTATTCCTTTTAATTAATTGATTATTCATATTCATTTCTTCTTCTTCTTCTTCATAAAGCAAGAAAAGCTTGCTAGAAATTTTCAAGCGAAGAAATAGAGTGAGAAATCCAAATCCAAAGTGAACCCACTACCTATTTCATCATCCTCTACTACTTGCCATTTAGTTTAGGGTGTTCTCTTCACAAAGTTCATGACCTAGTGAAGATGGAGCTTGAGTTTGAGTCATCTCGACGTAGATCATCTTCGGCCTCGAAGTCAACGAGCTAGCCCGTTTATTTCTCCGATGAAACCGTCACAAGTGTCCTGGATCTGGATGATCGCAGCGAAGGGACGTCAACACGGAGCTTTAGAAATGAAGGACCGGATCTACAAAGGTTGTAATCCCTAACTCTTAGAAGTAAAGTTGTTTGCTTGCTATTTGTTGCGCCTAATCTCTAGTATACAATCTTGCTTAGGATTGTTCGGCACATAAAAATTCGATTTTGGCATGGTTGATGCCTTGTAGAACCTTGTTAGTGTGCCTAGGAACCCTACAATACATACCCGTATTCGTATTCCAAAAAATATGAATACAATGAGATAATAACAATCCAATAATATAATAATAGGATCCGGCTTAAACCAAAGTCCACTAGTATTATCCGTCCGAACAACATCCGTGCAGTTAGTATACATATATGATCGGAACCCTGCACGTAAAACCATACGGCCTCTGCATCGTTTCTCCTGAACCAGGGAAACCCTTTGTGTGGGACTCTAAAGACTCGACATTACGCTGGCAGTGGGTTTAACCATAAGTCCGTCAGTTGCACTAGCTGTACGTAACTGCTACCCAGATAACTGTCGATAAGAAGGCCGATGAGCAAACTCATATGAACTCCTATTGAGCCTATCTGTGACAATCTCCGTACAGTCTGGTCTATTCATTTAAGAGTATCGCATATCGAGCCTAGGGGGTGGTAAATGTCATACCCCTAACAACGCAATAAGTCATGTTAGTGTAGAGCCCAATACACCCTGAGAAACTATTGGTGTACCTACCAGTAATTCTCGCTTGCTCTGGCCAAGGACTTTATATAATAGCTATCCGAACACAGCGCGATATCAACTCCCAATACTGGGAGAGACGTATCCTATCTAACCACTACTGCCTCCAAGTGCTTCGGGACTGCATCCAACCACTAACTGTTTGCACGACTCATTTGAGCTGTAGTAGGGTAGTAATCTAAGTACAGTGGGAACACACTCAAGATGAATAGTGATGTGAAGTCAACGGACTAACATGTACTCATGTCACCCTGGAACTGCTAACTGAAAATAGGTATAATACCAACCAATAGTTCCCCCGCGAGTCTGTCCAGTGTAACTCATAACCCAATGAGCACATATATACTATCTCCGGTATCGCATACCAATGGCTGCGGGTAGGCCATCTCCCGAACTAGGATGAGAAGCGTATAGACCAGTCTACTCTGGAGTATCGATACCTTGTCTCGATAATCCTACGACTAGGGACAAGTTTAAGGATGTGTTTATATACTACCCAGCCCCTACTAGTGTGACTGCCATCATAATTCTGGTAGTAAAGCAAAGATCCTAAGGGCTCTATCAACATATATTAGCGATATGTTAAAAGAAACACATACGCATGTTAAGATAGAATCAAACCAGATAGCATAGTATCATTTTGAGCAAGACTGTTATTATATCCGTGTATATCCTAAGCTTCCAAAAAGTAATATACAATCCAGTACTATACAATAATAGCCTCTAGGGCATATATCACTAACAATCTCCCACTTACACTAAGGCCATGTATTGGCATATCGTAGACCTATCATTTCAAATAGCCTCTCGAACTGTGTCTGAGGGATGGTCTTTGTGAGTGAATCTGCAATGTTTTTCTCCGTCTCTACTCTCCTCACCTCGATCTCCCGGTGATCTACGATCTCCCTGATGAGGTGATACCGCCTTGAGATATGTTTAGAATTCTGACGGGACCTTGGTTCCTTCGCTAAAGCTATAGCCCTGTTGTTGTCACAATACAAAGGTATTGGATCAACAATGGACGGAACCACTTGAAGTTCTGTTATGAACTTCCTCATCCAGATTGCTTCTTTTATGGCGTCACATGCAGCGATATACTCCGCTTCTATTGTTGAGTCAGCAACGGTGTCCTGCTTGGAGCTCTTCCAACAGACCACCCCTCCATTGAGGGTAAAGATATAACCCGACTAGACTTGGAGTCATCCTTGTCACTCTAGAAGCTGGAGTCAGCGAAGGCCTCGATCTGGAGGTCTTTACTACAGTAACCAAGAACATCTCCTTAGTCCTTCTCAGGTACTTAAGAATTTTTTTAACTGCTATCCAGTACTTCTCCCCAGGGTTTGATTGATACCTACTTACCACGCTCAGTGCATAAGCAACATCTGGTCGGTACACAACATCACATATATTATAGAGCTTACCGCAGAAGTGTAGGGTATAATACTCATGTGATCTCTTCCCAAATCAATCTTGGAAGACATCTCTTTGGAAAGGGTGGTCCCGTGACAAGCCGGTAGATTACCGCAGTTAGAATCTTCCATACTAAATTTTTTCAGTATGGTGTCGATATACCTGGACTGTGAAAGTCCCAACATCCTCTTAAATCTATCACGATAGATCTGATCCTTAGAATGTAGGAGGCATCACCTAGGTCTTTAATGGAAAACCTTTGTGATAAGAATTCTTTGAATGATTGTGGCATAGAAATGTCATTTCCTATCAGGAGAATGTCATGCACGTACTGTTAGTTGTATGTATGCCCTAGAGGCCAGTATTGTACAGATGATGTATATTATATTGGATGCTTGGACATATATAGAGATGACTTTCTTACTCGATATGATAGTATGCTATCTGGTTACTCTTTATCTTAACATGTACACTTGTCTCTTTAAACTGTCTTATAGTTACATGTTGGTAAAGCCCTTAGGATGTATACTTGACTGCCTGGACTATGATGCAGATCATACTAGTGGGGACATGGTAGTCCATAAGTACATCCTTCAAGGTCCCTAGTCGTGGGTGTATCGAGACGGGGCATCGATATACCAGTGTAGACTAGCGTATACGCTTCTCGACCCATAAGATGGGCGATGGATGATCCCATATCCATTGGTGTTTGACATCAGAGATGGTGTACGGGTGCTCAGTGGAGACTGGGTACACTGGACGGACTCGTCGAGAACTCCCAGATGGTATTATACCTCACGTCAGATGGCAGTTCTCAGGTGACACTTGTACAGGTTAGTCTGTAGACCCGAGATCGTCATAGAGTCTTGTGTGATTCCCACTGTGCTTTGATCTCCACCTTACCACATCCATGAGGGCGTGCAAAACGGTGGTCTTTGGGTACAGTCCCGAGTCATATGGAGGCAATGAGCGATAGGAGGGGTTTCGTCTCTCCCGGTATTGGGGGTTGATGTTGCGCTGTGCTCGATTGGCCGTAACAGGGAAGTCCCTGGCCAGGGCTGATCAGAGATTTGCAGGTAAGTGTTACCAGTAGTTTCTCGACCCGTTATGAGCCTCACATCGGCACGACTTATCGGTTATTGGGGTCTGACGTTTACCACCCCTAGACTTGATATGCGACGTATCAGACGAACAGACCGGACTGTACGGTAAGTGTTACTGGTTGGATTCACAGGAGTGTGAGCGGGCTAGCTCGTCGATCTTCTGATCGCTCAATACCCGGATGGCCGTTACGTTTAGCAGACCGCTTGCGGCTTGTGGGTGCTTGATATGATCATCATCTGCTACCGGCGTATTGACGAGTCTTTAGAGTCCTATACAGAGGTTTCCTGGCTCAAGCGAAACGAAATAGGAGCGCATATGAGATATGTATGGGAGCGAGAATAATGCGTGTATGTGATGCCGCATTTCATTCTCACGGTTAATGTTTCGATTGGTTATATTCGATATGACCTAGTTATCGAATCATTGATTCGATAAATCGATACATTGAATACTAGTCTGTTGTGTACGACATGACCGGATCATTGAATCAAATGTTGATTTAATGATTTAATGTATAATTATATATTTGATATATTACTTTGCATTAACTAGTATTGGTTCACTTTATATGGATTTTCTCACTTGATGTGCAAGTTGTATATGTGATATACTTTTTGTGCACATATTTGTATCATGTTTGATGATACTTGATCATTTGGTTAAGTGTGAAGAATTAAACCATGGTTAAATGATAATTAGGGTTTTGCGTTATCATTTATTTATTCATTTCTTTATTTATTTCATTGGATAAATGAAAACAAAATGGTTTGTTTTTGTCATGAAGCTTGTTGAAGCTTCATGAAGCTTTGACCAAGGAGACCATTTTGTCTTCATGCTTAACCCTAACCCATCCACTTACCATGGTCTATTCTCTACACTTAATCCTAGTTAGAATATGATAAGTATGGTTTTCTTTTTCATTTTAAAATATACTTGTCATATTCTTTTCTTCTCCTTGACATTCTTCTTCAAAAAGGAAACCTTGATGCCATCAATGGCAACTTGATTTCTAAAGTGAGAAATCCAATTCTAAAGTGAACCCACCTCCTATTTCTTCACCCTCTACCTCTTGCCAAGTTGTTTTGGGTGTTTTCTTCACAAGTTTCACAACTTGGTGAAGTTGGAGCTTGAACTTGTGCAACCTCGACGTAGATCATCTTCGGCACGAAGCCGACGACCTATTCCGCTCACTTCTCCGATGAAGCCGTCGCGAGAGTCCGAGATTCGAGATGGACAGCGAGGGGATGACCACGTGGAGCTAAGGAAGTGGATAACCGGATCTACAAAGGTTGTAGCATCTAACTTTTAGTTAAGTAGTTAACTAGATTATCTTTTCGCCTAAACTTCTAGTCTAAGATCCGTATTAGGGTCTCTCGGCACCCATAAATTTTTATATTGGCATGTTCGATGCCTTGTGAGACCTCTATAGGGTGCCTAGGAACCTTACATTGGTATCAGAGCCTAGCTAGAGCCTTAGGCGAAGTCTAGACGCAATTTGAAGCCTGAACGAACCCGAAACCCTAAACCAAACATGCTCTCTGTACTTTTTATAAAATCTGGGATTTTTCAATATTAAAAATGCTTAAAAAATTCAGCAGGGAATTCTAAGAATTACGGTGCAATTTTTATTCAATGAACAGTGAACTGCGCGGCGGAACCGCAGCCTAAGCCAGCTTAGGCGGCGGAACCGCAGCCTAAGCCAGCTTAGGCGGCGGTTCCGCGGCGGCTTGATGACGTCATCCTTATCTTTTAGCACAGTAATTCTTATTTAACAGTGCTGAGTTCTCTGGGTGTTTTTAATATTTTTTCAAGAGTTGAATTTTCTGGGTTGTTTTGGGGATTCGGTATTTCGATCGGATTATCAAATTTCGTCTTTTGTGTATTTCCGGATAATTTTTAGAATATGTTAAAAAGTTCGACCGGATATAAATACCCAACTTTTCCCCTGCCGGGAAATTTCCAAGTGTTGGATTTTTCCGCAGTTTAACGACGTTCTAAGTAGTGCAAGTAACGCGATGGACCCTCTAGAAGACAACAAACCTTAACTCGATTATGTGACCGTCTTGAACTGCCCTTTGAACCTTCGGGTTTGGGGCAGTACGGCGTGCCACATGTGAGGCGTTGGCTTGAACCTTCTACGGCTGGACCGTTGGTACTGAGGCACGAACTGAATGTTGTTAGACTTATTTCATGTGTTGAGCTGTATCGGGAAAACTTGGGTATTCGACTGTTCGATCGGAAAGTTTAACATTTTCTGTTTATCTGGAATGTGATACAATAATTGGAATTCACAAACAGTTATGAGATAACTGAATGAATGTTATAAATCTAGCACTTTAGTCCCATATGATATTGAAAAGAGTTTTCGATAATGAGACTAAAATGCGGGATTTATATCTGTTAGGCATGTGATGTCTAAGTATTTCATTGGATTAGGCATGCGATGTCTAAAGAAGTTGCGGATTCCAATTGTTGTAGTTTTACACTTTCTTTTCTGTGACCGTAAGTGTAATATGTGATATCGCCGGTTTCGTTGCTATATGTCAACGACAATTGGGATGCGCATATTTACTTACGTTGATGACATGTGATGTTATGTGTTGCTGGATATGTTATATTGGATCGTCGTGTTCGAATAGCCGGGGGTTTATATGTGAGATGAGTGTTTTTCATTTTCATTCATGTAAAAACTTGTATGTAATATTCTTTTATTTGGGGCACTTCCAGGTAGCGGAAGTTGTCACCCTTTGTATATTATTTACTTTTCCGCATTAGGATGGACCCAAGGAGGGGAGCACAAGTAACCGGGTTCTGGGGTTCAGTGGGAGACCAACTCGAGGAGTCGAGTCCGGGTCTCCTAACCCTAGAATTGGCAGGGTTGCTTGCCGCTCTCGTAGGGGTCTAGGGGTGTGGGATTGGCTATTCATCACGACCGTGGAATCCGTGTTTTATACTGGCTCGTATTGAAAACACGGACGTCCTAGTATATCCAATATTTCATATGTTTCTTCTGCTGCGATATCTGTGATGTGATTCTGTGATGGATATAGTATACAGTATATATGATATATTATATAGACGTTACTTATGTTTTACACCCGCGCTAGCCCTGCCCTGCTCTGTCGTTAGTTACCTAACCTAACGGTGCACGAGGGGACATCGAGGCGAATGCGGATGGCATAAGTATACGTCATATCTATCTGTGATGTTTAGGTATTTAAATGATGGGACTTCATTAATGTGATTAATGAAAGATAAGAAACCTAAGATGTTGTGGAATCGAATTTTAAAATAAAACAGGTAGCTACAGTTCTTGCTTTGCATAGCGGTATATATATGATATACCCTGCACCTTATTCGATGAGGAAAGGACCGAGATCCCTTCACCGGGAGTGACTCCTTTAGCAACAACTGGCAGATGCTACACACTCGGTTTGCTTTTGACTGCTTTTGGGTTTTTGCTTTGCACAGCGATATATATGATATATCCCACACCTCATTCGACGAGGAAAGGACCGAGATCCCTTCACCGGGAGTGACTCCTTTAGAAAAACTACAAAAGCCTCAAAATCACTCCATTTCAAAACTTCATTTGATTCTACAACGATATCAAGTTCATTACGCAATAGGTTTTCAGAAAAACCTGCGTAGCCCTCCGTCATTTCAGATAAGTTACATATAATATTCGTGCTGCATTTGTTGGCTTTCGTCAAGGTGTAGTGTGCGGTAGCTATGTGCTGTTTATCTGCTGCATATGATGCGACTGGATTAGGGTAGTCGTACGGCTTTGTTGGCTTTCGTCAAGGGTCGTGCGGGTGGGTTTAATTCAGTCAAGAAATGTACGGGTTGAACTTGACTAGCGGGCTGTGGTTTGTTGGCTTTCGTCAAGGTCATAGCACGCTAGGGGCAAAAGTATTATCGGGAATTTCAAGTGTTGAAATTTGCAATGAGATTGCATACCTTCTATGAGATAGTTGGATCCCGATACCCACTGCGAGTAAGAGTTACTCCTGGGAGAGTTTTACACATTGCAATTAGCTGATCAAGTAGGTGTCTAGAAAGGTGTCAATGGGGTTACGCCTCTGGGAAAACGAGGTTTACATTAATTAGGTTCGTGCGAAAGCACGGGGGACCTCCCTCAAAGTACCGACACTAGCCTGGCTGAAAGATTGGCGAACTTATGGTGTGTGATTAATCCCGGCTAGTCATTCCTTTTAGGGTTTGAAGGAAGATTTGATAAAAAGCAGTGGAAGCCATCCTGATTAGATAAGATAATAACCAATCTGATCTTGCACGAGCATACGCTAAAGTGTTTTCTTCTCTCTCTCTCCAGGTAGCGACCATTTCATGCCCTAATGAAGATAATAATATGGATGTATTGACCGAACCCGCATGTTATACTGTGCTGGGGAACGTTGGTTCCGTTCTTTCTTATAAGAGTTATAGGAATGAACAGGATATAGGGGAATACCAGGATTCCCATGCCACCCGATTGAAGAAAGTACATGTTGATGCATTTTCTTCGGGTGTGTTCGTTACTGAGAACTGTTTCTCCATTTGCTCTACGTCCTGGGTATTAGATACCGGGTCAGGATCCCATATATGTAATCAGTTACATGGGCTCAGGAAAGGTAGAGAACTTGGAGAAGGTGATAAAGACATTAGAGTTGGAAATGGTGCAATTGTTGCAGCTAAGACTGTCGGGGAATATCACCTTGTATTACCAACTGGTAATACATTGGTTCTGAACGAATACTATTACATGCCGAACCTGATATGCAACATTATATCGGTTTCTTTATTAAGCAAAGAGGGATATAATTTTGTATTACAGGATAATGTTATGAACATTTTCTGTAACCAAAAGTTGGTTGGATCAGGCACGTTGTGCAATGGCATTTATGTTCTAAATCAATCAACAGTTCTGAGCATAACAAGCACACACAAGAGGAAGAGTTCAGAACTGAACGAATCCTTCTTGTGGCATTGTAGACTGGGTCACATCAATGCGACATGACTGGCTAAGTTGCATAAGGATGGATATTTGAAACCATTCGAATTTTCATCTTATGACACTTGCCAGTCATGTCTCAAAGGCAAGATAACCAAAACTCCGTTTACGGGACACGGAGAAAGAGTTACCGAACTCTTGGGACTAATACATAGTGATGTATGTGGTCCCATGTCTACACATGCCAGGGATGGTTCTTCGTACTTCATTACATTCACTGACGATCTCTCAAGATACGGACATGTGTACTTGATAAGACACAAGTCTGAAGCTTTTGAGAAATTTAGAGAATATAAACAAGAAGTCAAAAACCAAACCGGAAAAAGTATTAAAATCCTTCGATCTGATCGAGGAGGTGAATACTTGAGCAATGAATTCCTGGACTTCCTAAAAGAGAATGGGATTCTCTCTCAGCTGACTCCTCCATATACACCACAGCACAACGGTGTATCAGAACGGAGGAACCGCACCCTATTAGATATGGTGCGCTCTATGATGAGCACAGCTGAGTTACCTATTTCCTTCTGGGGGTATGCGCTTGAGACAGCCATACATCTATTGAATATAGTCCCCACCAAATCTGTGCCTACCACTCCATATGAGATATGGAAAGGGAAGAGACCATGTCTTAACTATGTTAAGATATGAGGTTGTCCAGCCTATGTCAAACGACAAAATCCGGACAAACTCGAGGCACGGTCTGTTCTATGCAAATTTGTAGGATATCCCAAAAATTCTCAAGGGTATATCTTCTACCACCCTGAGGAACAAAAAGTGTTTGTTTCTCGGCATGCCACCTTTTTAGAAAAGGAATTTCTTGAAAAAGAGATTAGTGGTCACGAGGTAGAACTGGAAGAAGTTCCAGCTGCAGAAGCTACAACAGAAGATCTGGTGGAACCAGATGATTCCGTAGTTCCCGATGAACCCCAGCCACTCCGCCGATCTAGTAGGGTTCCTCGCCAACCTGAGAGATACTACGGTTTTCTCATGGACGGTGGGAGCGAGGATTGCATCATGGAGGATGATGACCCAACTAGCTTCGAGCAGGCCATCACGAGTGGGGACTCAGTGAAATGGCTGGATGCTATGCGGTCCGAGATGGAATCCATGTACACCAACAAAGTATGGACTTTGGACGTTGCTCCTGAAGGGGTAAAACCCATTGGGAGCAAGTGGATCTTCAAGAAGAAACTTGGTGTAGATGGGAAAGTAGAGACTTTCAAAGCTAGACTTGTAGCAAAGGGTTTTCGTCAAAGACCAGGTGTGGACTATGACGAGACCTTTTCTCCAGTGGCTATGCTTAAATCCATCCGGATCATGCTTGCCATCGCTGCATATCATGATTATGAAATCTGGCAAATGGATGTTAAGACCGCCTTTCTAAACGGTGATTTAGAAGAGTGCGTGTACATGACTCAGCCAGAGGGCTTCGTAGACAGTGGGAGCAGCGGAAAGGTGTGCAAGCTGCTTAAATCCATTTATGGATTAAAGCAAGCATCGCGGAGTTGGAACATCTGCTTTGACGTCGTTATCAAAGAGTTTGATTTCGTCAAAAATCCAGATGAACCTTGTATCTACAAGAAGGTGGCAGAGAGTAAGGTTGTCTTCCTCGTATTGTACGTGGACGACATACTCTTGATAGGAAATGATATTCCTATGCTGCAATCGGTCAAGCTCTTCTTATCACAAAGATTCTCAATGAAAGATCTTGGTGATGCCTCCTGCATATTGGGGATTAGGATCTATAGAGATAGATCCAAACGGATTTTGGGATTGTCCCAATCCAGGTACATTGACACCATACTAAAGAGGTTTAGTATGGAAGAGTCCAAGCGTGGGAACTTGCCCACGATCTCTGGAGTCACTCTCTCCAAAGAAATGTCTCCCAAGACTGATTTGGAGAGAGCTCGCATGCAGGGGATACCCTATGCTTCGGCAGTAGGCTCTATCATGTATGCAATGCTATGTACCAGACCCGATGTAGCATACTCACTAAGTGTAGTGAGCAGGTATCAAGCTGATCCTGGAGAGAGTCACTGGACAGCTGTGAAGAGCATTCTCAAGTACTTGCGAAGGACTAGAGATATGTTCTTGGTGTATGGTAACGGAGAGCTCCAAGTGGAGTCCTTTACCGATTCGAGCTTCCAGAGTGATAAGGACGACTCTAAGTCGCAGCGGGCTTTGTCTTTACCCTTTACGGAGGGGCAGTTAGCTAGAAGAGTTCCAAGCAGGAAACCGTGGCAGACTCGACGATGGAGGCTGAATACATCGCTGCCAACGATGCTGCCAAAGAGGCTGTCTGGATCAAGAAGTTCATTACTGAACTTGGAGTGGTTCCATCCATTGAGCATCCAATACCTTTGTATTGCGATAACAATGGAGCGGTGGCTTTGGCCAAGGAACCCAGGTCCCATCAGCGATCCAGGCATATTATGAGGCGGTATCACCTGATCCGGGAGATAGTTGATCGCCGGGAGATCGAGGTCAGGAAGGTTGACACGAAGAACAACACGGCGGATCCACTCACGAAGGCCATTCCCCAGACACAGTTTGAGAGACTCTTCGGGATGCTCGGTATGCGATACTACAGCAGCTGGCCCTAGTGCAAGTGGGAGATTGTTAGTTGTATGTATGCCCTAGAGGCCAGTATTGTACAGATGATGTATATTATATTGGATGCTTGGACATATATAGAGATGAATTTCTTGCTCGATATGATAGTATGCTATCTGGTTACTCTTTATCTTAACATGTACACTTGTCTCTTTAAACTGTCTTATAGTTACATGTTGGTAAAGCCCTTAGGATGTATACTTGACTGCCTGGACTATGATGCATATCATACTAGTGGGGACGTGGTAGTCCATAAGTAAATCCTTTAAGGTCCCTAGTCGTGGGTGTATCGAGACGGGGCATCGATATACCAGTGTAGACTAGCGTATACGCTTCTCGACCCATGAGATGGGCAATGGATGATCCCATATCCAGTGGTGTTTGACATCAGAGATGGTGTACGGGTGCTCAGTGGAGACTGGGTACACTGGACGGACTCGCCGAGAACTCCCAGATGGTATTATACCTCACGTCAGATGGCAGTTTTCAGGTGACACTTGTACAGGTTAGTCTGTAGACCCGAGATCGTCATAGAGTCTTGTGTGATTCCCACTGTGCTTTGATCTCCACCTTACCACGTCCATGAGGACGTGCAAAACGGTGGTCTTTGGGTATAGTCCCGAGTCACATGGAGGCAATGAGCGATAGGAGGGGTTTCGTCTCTCCCGGTATTGGGGGTTGATGTTGCGCTGTGCTCGATTGGCCGTAACAGGGAAGACCCTGGCCAGGGTTGATCAGAGATTTGCTGGTAAGTGTTACCAGTAGTTTCTCGACCCGTTATCAGCCTCACATCGGCACGACTTATCGGTTATTGGGGTCTGACGTTTACCACCCCTAGACTTGATATGCGACGTATCAGACGAACAGACCGGACTGTACGGTAAGTGTTACTGGTTGGATTCAAAGGAGTGTGAGCGGGCTAGCTCGTCGATCTTCTGATCGCTCAATACCCGGATGGCCGTTACGTTTAGCAGACCGCTTGCGGCTTATGGGTGCTTGATATGATCATCATCTGCTACCGGCGTATTGAAGAGTCTTTAGAGTCCTACACAGAGGTTTCCTGGCTCAAGCGAAACGAAATAGGAGCGCATATGAGATATGTACGGGAGCGAGAATAATGCGTGTATGTGATGCCGCATTTCATTCTCGCGGTTAATGTTTCGATTGGTTATATTCGATATGACCTAGTTATCGAATCATTGATTCGATAAATCGATACATTGAATACTAGTCGGTTGTGTGCGACATGACCGGATCATTGACTCAAATGTTGATTTAATGATTTAATGTATAATTATATATTTGATATATTACTTTGCATTAACTAGTATTGGTTCACTTTATATGGATTTTCTCACTTGATGTGCAAGTTCTATATGTGATATACTTTTTGTGCACATATTTGTATCATGTTTGATGATACTTGATCATTTGGTTAAGTGTGAAGAATTAAACCATGGTTAAATGATAATTAGGGTTTTGCCTTATCATTTATTTATTCATTTCTTTATTTATTTCATTGGATAAATGAAAACAAAATGGTTTGTTTTTGTCATGAAGCTTGTTGAAGCTTCATGAAGCTTTGACCAAGGAGACCATTTTGTCTTTATGCTTAACCCTAACCCATCCACTTACCATGGTCTATTCTCTACACTTAACCCTAGTTAGAATATGATAAGTATGGTTTTCTTTTTCATTTTAAAATATACTTGTCATATTCTTTTCTTCTCCTTGACCTTCTTCTTCAAAAAGGAAACCTTGATGCCATCAATGGCAACTTGATTTCTAAAGTGAGAAATCCAATTCTAAAGTGAACCCACCTCCTATTTCTTCACCCTCTACCTCTTGCCAAGTTGTTTTGGGTGTTTTCTTCACAAGTTTCACAACTTGGTGAAGTTGGAGCTTGAACTTGTGCAACCTCGACGTAGATCATCTTCGGCACGAAGCCGACGACCTATTCCGCTCACTTCTCCGATGAAGCCGTCGCGAGAGTCCGAGATTCGAGATGGACATCGAGGGGATGACCACGTGGAGCTAAGGAAGTGGATAACCGGATCTACAAAGGTTGTAGCATCTAACTTTTAGTTAAGTAGTTAACTAGATTATCTTTTCGCCTAAACTTCTAGTCTAAGATCCGTATTAGGGTCTCTCGGCACCCATAAATTTTTATATTGGCATGTTCGATGCCTTGTGAGACCTCTATAGGGTGCCTAGGAACCTTACACGTACAAGACGAGGAATACCACAGTTCTCGCTACAATCTTACTATAAATGAATGGTTCATCTGGATTTTTGATAAAGTCGAATTTTTTGACCGTCTCATCAAAACAGATGTTCCAACTCCGCGATGCCTGCTTTAATTCATAAATGGATTTAAACAACTTGCACACTCTTCCGCTGCACCCACCCTCTATGAAACCATCTGGCTGATCCATATAAATAGACTCTTCTAAATTTCCATTCAGAAAAGCGGTCTTTATGTCCATCTGCCAAATTTCATAATTTTGGAAAGCAGCAATGGCAACAAGGATCCGAATGGATTTATGCATAACCACTGGAGAAAAGGTCTCATCATAGTCCAAACTAGGTCTTTGACGAAAACCTTTTGCAACAAGTATAGCCTTATAGGTCTCAACCTGTCCATCTGCACCAATCTTCTTTCTGAAGATCCATTTGTAGCCTACGGGTTTTACCCCTTCTATTGCAATGTCCAAAGTCCATACTTTGTTTGCGTACATGGATTCCATTTTGGTCCGCAATGCATCCAACCATTTTACCGAGTCTCTACTCTTAATGGCTTGCTGGAAACTAGTTGGCTCATCATCGTCGATGATACGATCCTCTCTATCCCCGTCTATGAGAAAACCGTAGAATCTCTCGGGTGGATGAGACCGCCTACTAGATCTGCGGAGTGGCGCAAGGACGTCCGGTTCTTTCGAAACTTCTGATTCCACCATGCTTTCAGTAATAGCTTGTGGTTCTGGAATTTCTTTCAGTTCTATTGCGCTCCCACTTATTTCTTTTTCAAGAAATTGAGTCTGCAAAAAGTGGGCATGCCGAGAAATAATGACCTTTTGTTCCTCCGCGTAATAGAAAAGATACCCCCCGGAATTCCTTGGGTATCCCACAAACTTACACAGTACTGAGCATGCCTCGAGCTTGTCCTCATACTGCTTTTTGACAAAAGCTGGACATCTCTATATCTTTAGATACTTAAGATAGGGTTTCTTCCCACTCCACATTTCATATGGTGTGGTAGGTACAGTCTTGGTAGGAACCTTGTTCAAAAGATATGCAACAGATTCTAGTACATAACCCCAGCAGAATCACGGTAACTCAGCGTTACTCATCATGGAACGTACCATATCCAATAAGGTGGGGTTCCGGCTTTCCGATACACCGTTGTGTTGAGATGTGTATGGAGGAGTAAGCTGAGAGAGAATTCTATTCTCTTTTAAGTAATTCAGGAACTCAGCACTTGAGTATTCACTACCTCGATCAGATCTAAGTGTCTTGATACTTTTTCCTGTTTGTTTTTCCACTTCATTCTTGTATTCCTGGAATTTCTCAAAGGTCTCGGATTTATGTTTCATTAAGAATACAAGTCCATACCTTGAGAAATAATCCGTAAAAGTAATGAAGTAGGAATAACCACTTCTTACATGTGTAGACATTGGACCATACACGTCGCTGTGTATGAGTCCCAAGAGCTCGCTTGCTCTTACCCCGTGTCCAGTGAACTGAGTCTTTGTCATCTTTCCTTTGAGACATGATTGACAAGTTGCATAAGACAGATATTCAAACGGATTCAAATATCCCTCTTTATGTAACTTCGTTAATCGTGTATTATTGATATGACCCAGTCTACAATGCCATAAGAAATCTTGATTTAATTCTGAAGACTTTCTTTTAAGTGTGTTCTGGACATTGAAAACTTGGTGTTCATTTAATACGCATATACTGTTATCTAGTGTACTGGACCCAATCAAACCATGATTAAGGTGGATGTTCACTAAATCGCTTACAAATGTAAAACCATAACCTTCTTTAGATAGTAAAGATACAGAGATGATATTACATGTCAAACTAGGTACACACAAACAGTTACGTAAAATCAAAATGTGTCCACTTGTCAATCCTATGTGATATTCCCCTACGGATACACCATCCACGCTCATTCCGTTAGCAACCTTGAGGGTCATATCACATGCCTTGATAACTCTACGGTTTCTCAGAGCCTGCAATGAATTACAGATATGAGATCCTGATCCGGTATCCAGTACCCAGAAAGTAGAGTTAATTGACATACTGTTTTCAATCATAAACACACTTGAAGCTGAAGCCGCAACATGCTTCGAATCCTGGTTTCTGGCTCTCCAAGCTCTGCAGTCCTTCTTCCAATGGCCTTTCCTATGTCAATAGAAACATTCTTCCTTACCTACTATCGGCCCCATAACTTTTGCCTTGCCCTTTCCCTCTACCATACTGACACCGCCTTTCGGCTTGTTGGGGGCCTTCTTCTTCTTCCCCTTGGCTTTCTCCTTGGATCTAGAAGAGGAAGATTCCCCAATAAGCAGAGCGGGTGTCTCCCTGATTTTCTGTAGGGTGCCCTCTGCACTCCTCAACATGTTGAGGAGTTCTAGAAGTGTAACTTTCTTTCTTTCAATATTGAAATTCAAGATAAACTGGGCATAGGTAGAGGAGAGGGACTGTAGAACCAAGTATGTATATAACTCATTCTCCAAAGTGGTCCCAAGGTCCGCGACCTCTTCAATATAGCTAATCATCTTAAGGATGTGGTCCCCTACAGATGTCCCGATAGCCAACCTTGCCTGCAACAATTTCTTCGAGGTCTCATATCTTGCGATACGAGATTGCTCTCCATATAATTCTTTGGTATGGAGAAAGATGGAAGCTAAGTCCATCTTCTCGTGCCGTCTCTGGTGTTCATTATCCATTGAGGCCAGCACGAGAAACTTGGCTTTCGCACTGTTTATTTCCCATGTCTTATAGATCTCAATATCCGCGACGGTGGAATCTGGACCTGGGACGGCGGGAGTTTTGGTAGTAAGGAGGAAACCTAGCTTATCATAGGTAATGATCATCTGGATATTCCTTAGCCAATCTTTATAGTTTAGCCCCGTTAATTTATTTTTATCTAACAGTAACCTAAGCCCAGTCATCTTGGTCGCTGCCATTAGGAGAGAGAGAATAAACACTCAGCATGATGCTCTTGCAAGTTTAGATTGGTTATTAGTTTATCTAAACAGGATGGCTCCTACTGTTTCTCAAATCCTCCTTCAAACCATAAAAGAAGAATTAGTCGGGATTAATCACACGCTATAATTTTTGCTTAACCTTTCGGCCAGGCTAGTGTCAGTACTTCGAGAGAGATTTTCTAACGTTTTCGCGAAGTTCTTTAATTACATAACCACTTTTCCTTGGAGGCGTAGCCCCGCTAACACTGTTCTAGGCACCTACTTGGTTCAAAGCATTATTTGTGAAGTGAAAAAATCTTCCGAGTAGTAATAAAACACACGGTGGGATTGGGATCCAAATATCAACGTGTGGCAACTTTGAAGGAATCCTACCAAAATCATCACACTCCAGATGGTATGCAAATCTAGCAAGTTTCTTTTTCTTTTGAAACTCCCGATATGGATTTTTGCCCCAGGCTCTTATGACCATGATGAAGGCCAACATATCATAACACGCAAGTCAAGTTCTACCCGTCATTGTCCAGACTAATCTGAACCAATCCGTACAAACCCTTGACGAAGGCCAAAATAGCTGTACGAATGTCCCAGATTAATGCATCTATCTATGCTACAGATGAATACCCAGCAGCTACCAATCACTATGCATTGGCGAAGGTCAAAATACATAGATTGAATACTACTAAATACCCATCTGAAATGACGGAGGGCTACGGTTGGTTTTGGCGAAAACCGTAAACATAATGAAATTGATATAGTCGAAGGAACCATGATAGCTTTTAAAAGGAGTGGTTTAGGCTCCGCATTTAAAAGTTGTTTTCTAAGAAAACCGAGTGGTTTTGAAATTGTTCCAATGATTTAGCTTTGGTTTGTTTTCTTTGAATTAATCAATATTAATGCGTTCCCATCATTAATCCTATCATTACAGAAAGAAACAAAAATAGAACGTACACTTATGCCATCCGCATTCGCCATGGGGCCCCATCATGCACCTTTAGGTTACTTAATTAACGGCAGAACAGGGGTTGGACTAGCGCGGGTGCAAAACATAAGCAACGTTTATTATATATATATATATATATATCCATTCGTTTCACGCAATAATAGGTATTCCAGATCACAGATCACAGCAACACGGATGAATATATTGGATATACTAGGATTTCCGTATTTCGTTTTAGCCTAGAATGAAAGACGGATTCCACGGTCATGATGAATAGCCAAACCCTACCCTAGACCCCTACGGGTGCGGCAAACTACCCGCCAAATTCCTGAAGTGAAGCAACCTCCCTCAATAAAATAAGTAGGCCACTCGGCACTTCAAGAACCCGGTAGTTTGTGCACCCCACCTTGGTCTATCCTAGGTGCAAGAAAAGTAAATCAAATAATACAACGGTGGTTACAATTTCAACCCGGATGTGCCCCACAAAATAATATTACATCAATTTACAAATATACATGAATGAAAGAAAAGCACACTCTTCTCACATCCCCCGGCTATTCATTCACGACGATCCAATACTTCATATACACAAACCATCAAGATGCTAATATGTGCAACCCCCACTAATCGACATATAGCAATTAGCAGATGTTTAGCAATACATATACAAATACAGAAACACCGATTAGCCAAGAACTTAGAATTTTGATCGATAATACTTATCCGTGTTTACCTCATGCACAAAGCAGTACACAAACAATCTGGGTAAAAACCAAATATACCAAAAATTGTAATTCCAAGAACCAAAACCACAGAAAAAATTAGGAGCAACTCGGCCACAACTGGGCGGCGGATCCGCCGCCAAATGACCTATTTGGCGGTGGTTCCGCCGCAAAGTTTATAAGTTAGGTGCTCAGATTTTTTTCTAGGTCTTAGAAATATCTGCATGTATTTTTAAGGTCACTGAAATAATTTTTTTAAACAGTTTAAAAATATCGACAGCAAGCATATCTCGGAAATTTAATTTCGGTTATTTTTCCGTCGATCGAAGTTCTAATCACTTGCTAACAAGCTAGTTAAGATTTAGCAGGCTCTGATACCACTGTAAGTCGATGTCGCGCACCCCATGCACTTGTAAGGAGGTGAAATTTACAAATTTACATTTTCTTACTTCGCAACACCGATTTTAACTTTAGGATCTTTATAGAAACCTTAACTAGCTATGCTACTTGAAGGTTTTTAACTACTATGAAAGTGTTATACCTCCTTATCTCAAGTCCTTCGGTCTTCTTCTTCTCCTCCTCTTCTTGAGCTCCTCGAAGATCGGATCGCGCTTGAAATGTCGGCCTCCTCGTGTCGAAGACGATCCACCCAAGAGTATGTGGTTCAAGCTCTAACCTCTAAATCGAGGTAACTAAGGTACCTAGCTTGCTAAACTAAGTAGGTTAGGAGATGTAGAGTGTTTAATGGAGTTTTTATCTTATATAACCCAATGGCTCAAAACACATGTGAAGGTTAGGGTTTTTGAGAAAGAAGGAGGAGAAAATGGAGAGAGAAAAGTAATGACCAAATGATCAAGTGTTTGGCTAAGTGAAGAATGGCTCATCCTCTATCATTCATGAAGCATGAATTATTTTAATATAGAAAATAAAAACCATGCTTCAATAGTGTATCCAAACTAATAAACAAATGCATAAGCCATGCTTCACTCCCATGTCTCAAATATCTCCATTTTCCACCTCATTAATCTATTTTCAAAATAGATAAATCCGAATAATGAGGTGTCCCCTTCAAGAAGCATCTCTTGTGAAATTATAAGAATGCTCTAACCGTATATACCTACCCATATTCGTATTCCGAAAAATATGAATACAATGAGATAATAACAATCCATTAATATAATACTAGGATCCGGTTTAAACCAAAGCTCACTAGTATTATCCGTCCGAACAACATCCGTGCAGCTAGTATACGTATATGATCGAAACCCTGCACGTAAAACCATACGGCCTCTACATCATTTCGCCTGAACCAAGGAAACCCTCTGCGTGGAATTCTAAAGACTCGAAAGTACGCTGACAGTAGGTTTAATCACAAGTCCGTCAGTGGCACTAGGTGTACGTAATGGCTACCCAGGTATCTGTCGATAAGAACACCGACGAGCAAACTCATCCGAACTCCTACTGAGCCTATCTGTGACAATCTCCGTACAGTCCAGTTTGTTCATCTAAGAGTATCACATATCGGGCCTACGGGAGTAGTAAATGTCAGACCCCTAACAGCGCAATAAGTCGTGTCGGTATAGAGCCCAATACACCTGAGAAACTACTGGTGTACCTACCAGCAATTCTCGCTTTCCCTGGCCACGGACTTTGTGTAATTGCTATCCGAACACAACACGATATCAACTCCCAATACCGGGAGAGACGAATCATATCTAACCACTACTGGCTCCAAGTGCTTCGGAACTGCACACAACCACTACCTGTTTGCATGACTCATTTGAGCCGTGGTAGGGTAGTACTCTAAATATAGTAGGAACACACTCGAGACGAATAGTGATGTTAAGTCAATGGACTAACCTGTACTCATGTCACCCAGGAATTGCCGACTGACGATAGGTATAATACCAACCAGCAGTTCTCCCATGAGTCCGTCCGGTGTAACTCATAACCCAATGAGCACCTGTATACTTTCTCTGGTATCGCATATCAATGGCTGCGGGACAGGCCATCTCTTGATCTGGAATGAGAAGCGTATACACCAGTCTACTCGAAAGTATCGATGCCCTGTCTCGATAATCCTATGACTAGAGACAAGTATAAGGATGTGCTTATAGACTACCCTGCCCCCACTAGTGTGACTGTCATCACAACGCTGGTAGTCAAGCAAAGAATCTAAAGGCTCTATCAACATGTATTGGCGATATGTTAAAAGAAATACATACACATCTTAAGATTGTAATATTTCAGAAAAATAAAATATTGTTTTTTGAATTTAAATAGGTTGCTGAGACAGAATTTGAACCTGTGACTTAGAGGGCGTGCACCTTGCGGCTGTTTGGTCGTGCCGGGTATGGAGTTCTTCTTCTTTTACTGTCCTATTAGGATTCAAAATTCATTTGAAAGCCACCAGACTCGCCCTTACCCTCCCCAACCAAGATTGTTTGATCAGCTAGGAAGAGCAAGAGAAAGAGGTGCGGTGACTGACCATGGAGATAGAGCTGGTTGCCTCGAATAGGCAAACTTAGATGTTCTTTCAAAGGGTGGTTTGCTCGGGTGTAGCAAGGGTGAAAGCCGGGTCAAACGAGATGCGTCGAGGGAGAAGGAAAGCAGAGCAGAAGCCTTATCCTGAGGTCAAAATAGAGTCCTACTTTTTTCCTCCTGTCAAAGGCTTAATAAATTTTATAGATATTATAAAAGTATGGAGATTGGTTTTAACGATACGATATAATTATATACTTATAGTCTGGAGAATAATTGAAAAATTAATATAAATTATTGATTTTGAAGGTATCTATGTGATTTAGGCATTTTACAAATTATTATACAATTAATTGTATATAAGTTAATGTTAAACTTGAATAATATGTCGCTAATTATGCACTAATCTTGTTTATGTACATGTCATGCAACAAAATATGTTGTAAAACACTTATTACATTTTTGTTATTAACCATGGCTTATTTCCTTTTTTAAAAATGATTTTGTTTTTGAAGATAAAAGAAAAAGGAAAATAAAGATGAGATATTTTTGTTAGAGGGGGACATGGAAGTATGGGCACAGAGAGAACAGCTTCCAAGTGTGACCTTCGGGGCGAACGGGAGAGAGAGGGAGGGGGTTTTCAACCATGGCTCCTTCATTGTCTCCCTTGTTCTTCTTCATCTCTTTCACCCTCATCCCTCCACCTCCCCAACCACCGTCAAACACTCTCCAAAACACCACAAAACACCATGCTCCCTTCATAAAAATCACTCCAAAGCTCACTACAAACCCCATGGGTAGATTAAGTTGGGACTTTGAGGAACTTGGGCAACACTAGAATTTTCCTTAGTAGCTACATGAGATAATTCTTACACTTTAGTTAAGTAATTAACTTTCCTACCCTTCTATAGTGTATTAGAGTTAAACTATTGTGGTTTAGTGATATTTGAAAATTCCAAGATGAGATTTAGGGGATATTATAAGTTGTAATGGTGTATTTGAAGATTAGATGGTGAATACAACCCATCTAGTTTTAGAATTCTGGACAAACTTGAGACTAGAAACCAAAAGATGAATTTGGAATTGACCGATATAGGATTTTGTGGAAATTATAGTGATATACAGAGATCCGCTATAACTTGGGAGACCTGAAAATATATAGCAATCACAGTGAGATGTGCAGGTGACCTAGAAGCTACCCTAAAGCCCTGAGACCCCAACCCTAAACCTTGGCCGCAAATAAAACCATTCTGGCCGCAAATTGCGGCCAGGACATGGACTCTGGGCTTGGTGTTTGGTTCATGGTTCAATCATCTATTCAATAGACCTATCCTATGTGCAAAATATCTCAATTTCACCTGAGGAAAAATCTGGAGGTGTTTTCTCAAGTTACTGTTTTGGTTTTATGACTTTTAATGACTTCAGTTTTGATATTGGGTTTTGACTCGGTCGATTGACGTTTGTACGTTGACGTCGAGAGTTGTTGGTTATTCTTGTATGCGTAGACCATAAGTTCTAACCTATGTATGTTTCGTGTGCCGCTAGGGTTTTCGTATTCGATTCGTGTTTACGATACGATGTATTTGAACTGTAAGTATCTTCACGTGGACTTCGGGACGACAAGAGAGAGCAAGGTTGTTCACCGCCAGAAACAGGGACCGAAACGTTGGGACGTTTGGCCTGAATTCTGGGGGCAGATGCTATTTGGATTTATCCGTCCACTTCTCCAAAGATGCCAAGTTGATTTATGGCACCGTATATCAGAGGTTTGGATGGATGCGGCCGTTGTAGCATGACTTCATCAGATTCCCCCTCATTTTGCGAGGGGCTTTCTGATTGTGGAGATACTCTTCCCTGCAGGCGCAAGAACCTGCAGTTAATTATGTTACCGTATTGCAATAACCACTTTCTCCTGCTCCGGAAGTTCACTTCGTGTCATGTATTTTGTTTTGGTTTTGGTTGCCCGTGGATTGTATACGAAGACTAATTTATGTCGTTGCCCATAGGGCGTGGATTAGTCCAAATCCATATATTTTTAGATTTGGATTTGAATTGATTTAAGGATCGTTAATCTGGTTTGAGATTAAGATCGACTCAAAATGTATGAGCGTTCGAGTTCAATTATTTTAGTTTAAGGACATCGCGGTCCGTTATCACCATGTTTGAGGCAAGGTATTAGTTTAAGGACGTTTCAATCCCTTATCGTCGTATTTGGGGGTGAATATTAGTTTAAGAATATTTCGGTCCGTTATCGCCATTTTTGAGGCGAATATTAGTTTAGGGACATTTCGGTCCCTTATCCATCTTGCGCGCACGTGTATTTGTTACGTGACGAAGTGAACAATGGTGATATAGAATGTGCCCAATTTGGGGCACGATCCATCTTGAGGCATACACGTCAATTTGGAAGTGTATCAATGAAAATAGTTGTTGGTCGTCGGAACCCGCCACCTCTCTGAAGACGTTGAGGAATTACAATGACATGTATCAAAGGTGTGAAGAGATGTACCCTTAAACCAAATCCCTTATTTGAGGGAAAATGGGTGGATTTAAGAATTTTTGGTCATATTTGAGACCTTGGAAATCAAGAGCATATGGGCTCGATTGATTTAAAAACAAAGAGGTTTGACAACAGGAAACTTAGCCAATTTTGGGCTGAGATTGAGTTTCCATAATTACCCAACAGTGCTGAGCACTTGGACATACAGCGCTCACTTGTGAAACACGTGGGGTGTTGGATTAGTGCTAAGCACTAGAGTCCTGTGGTACTCACATGTGAAACACGTGAAGCACTCGGATGTGAACGTTTTTAGTCATTTTTGACTAATCATGGAATGCTGAGCACTCTGCACGATACTCATATGGGAAGCACGTGAGTGCTAGGCTTTAGGCTTTATTTGTTCGTTTCCCTCTTTTTACAGAAGTGCTAAGCACTTGGATAGAGCTCACGTGCTTTTCACGTGACTGCTTCCTTTTGGGGCGGCTGCCTAATCGACAAAGAAGATTAATTTTGCTCTTTAGGTGCCCATGTGAGAAATACGTGAGGCGGTTTTGGTTGTTCTTTTTGTTTGTTTTTAAGCACCTCTCGTGGGAAACACGTGAGGTTTCATAATAGTGCTAAGAACTAATCGAGTCACCAAGTTGTTCTCGTGTTTTCTTAGAGATATTGATCTCTGTTAATGACGTTTTTAGTCATTAAGGATCATCAAGATTTCAGTATTGAAGATCTTGGACCATCATTATCGTTTGTATTAAAGAACTAAGTTCTTTTTCACTTTTCTAAGTACCAAGTTCTTTATGTAGGGTTAAACCCTAAATTTTGAAGGATTTAAATTCCCATATGTTCATGTTCTTTCTTTTTAATTTAGTTCTTTTCCCCTAAGTTTTGAATCTGCAGAACAGAATCTTCCAGATGAGAATTAAATTCTCAACTTGTGGGGAGATTTGCTTATGCAAATCTCAAACAGAGGAAGAACTAAATTCTTATATTAAAGATTAAACCCTTAGATAGGCAAAGAAGAGACATTATGGTCTCTGTGTTTTTTTACCTAGGGTTTCAATGAGGCAAGTCTTCTTCTTCTTTGAGAATTAAATTCTTTTTCTTTTTCATGAGCTCACTGTATATTTTTTTTGCAGAACCTTGTGGGGAGTTCTGTATATATCTAGATTTAATCTCCTTGGTCCTATTTATAGGAGAAGGGAAAAAATCAGCGTGTTAAGAAAATCTCTCATTGAGAGATCGTGAAGATTAATTGGTGAATTTTATTCACCGTTGGATTTTGAATCCAGTGGCTCTCTGTTTAACAGAGAAGATTTCTTATTTGTTTAACAAGATTAAGAAATATTTTCTTATGAATATCTTGTTAATTTAATAAAATTAGAAACACATTTTCCTAAGATATAATTTTATTCTATTAGATGATCGGGGGGTGATTTTATAATCACCGTTGGATCTTTTGATCCAAGGTCCTCTGTTTAACAGAGAAGATTTTTCTAGTTTGAGAAAGATCAAGAAAATATTTCCCACATAGAATTTAATTCTATCAGGTGGTTTGATTGGTGATATTTTATCACAGTTGGATTTTAAATCCAAAATTCTCTATTAGAGAAGAATCTTTCCGTATTAGAAAGATCAGGGAAAATATTTCCCAAATAGAATTTAATTCTATCACATAGAATTTAATTCTATCAGATTGGAGCATTTTAAATTGGGGCGAGAGAACTCTCGTATTTAACACATGACCCCTAATGTGGATTTTAGTCTGTTTATTTTCAGCGCTCATATGCTTTGCATATGAGCGCTCACGTGTTTAACACGTGGGGCCTGTTTGGCCTTTGGTTATTTATGTTCAGCGCTCATATACTTTGCATATGAGCGCTCACGTGTTTAACACTTGAGGCCAGTTTAGCCCTTATTTGTTTTCAGCGTTTATATGCTTTGCATATAAACACGTGTATAAACGCTCACGTGAGGCACGTTTGGCCTTTGGTTATTTATGTTCAGCGCTCATATACTTTGCATATGAGCGCTCACGTGTTTAACACGTGAGGGCAGTTTGGCCTTTGGTTATTGATGTTCAGCACTCATATGCTTTGCATATGAGCGCTCACGGGTTTAACACGTGAGGCAAGTTTGGCCCTTAGTTATTTATTTTCAGCGCTTATATACTTTGCATAGAAGCACCCATGTGTTTAACACGCGATGCCAAATTATGAGGATTTTTTCACTTTCTTTTCTCCCCTTTTTTATTAAGGAACAAATAGCACTTTGCCAAAAAATTTGGCGGGAATAAATGCCCCCACTACTTTGCCCATGTAAGTTTGTATGTAGGTGAAGTAGTGCAGAGTTATGCATGGCAATATAATTGATGGCTTAGGAAACAAGTTTAGGATCCTTGTAGCCTAAAGCTTTTTTTCATCTTCATGAGCCGTAAGGGTCTCAAGAAGGTTTTTCTCTCTATGAGTCTTGAGGATCTCATAGGTGTGTATTCTCCCTAGAAATTGTGAGGATTTCTAAGTATTCATCGCCTCCGTGAGTCGTAAGGATCTCACTCGGGTATTTTTCCCTTACGAGTCGTGAGGACCCGTAAGTAGCTTCTTCATTTCATTGGCGAATGTGGTCCATGGATAGTATACAAGAGTCAGTTTGGACCTTCTTGTAGGGCAGCAATGGCTTAGGAAACAGGTTTAGATCTGTCGCCCAAGGCTTTTCAACTTTATGAGCCGTGAGGGTCTCATAAATATGTTTCTCTCTACGACTCGAGAGGATCTCGTAGGTGTGTTTTCTCCCTAAGAGTCGTGAGGGCTCCTAAGTGTGTTATCTCTTAAGAGTCGTAAGGATCTCATAAGAGACTTTTTTCCTTAAGAGTCGAGAGGACTCGCAAGTGGTTTTTTCTCCTCATCGGTATGCGACTTTGGAGAATGTGGCCCATGGATAGTATATAAGAGTCAGTTTGGACCTACTTATAGGGCCACGGTACTTAGGAAACAGGTTGATATCCCCGTCGCCTAAGGCTTTTCACCTTTATGAGCCGTGAGGGTTTCATAAAAATGTTTTTCCCTGCGAGTCGAGACGAGTCAAGAGGATCTCACAGGTGTATCCTAACGTGAAATATAGATAACCCCTATTCTTTACGACAGGGGTCCGTTAGGTTTATGGTACTAGGGTTTTAGTCCGTGGTGCCGTCGCATTGACTAATGTATTCCTCGATATGCAGTCTTTAAGCTGCTGTTCAAGTAGCCCCGCGACTGTCGTGTCTCTGATCCTTTTGGGGGTTGGACAAGACGTCTTCAAGTAATCTCCTTAGGTCATATTACCGTTGGAAGATCAAGCGTTAGGAATTTGACATGACACCTTTTACTTCAGGTTAGGCTCAATATGGAGCCCCGATGAGTCATAACTACTCCGCACTGGTGTGGGATGATCTCCGATAGTATTTTAGGCTTTATATGAGTTGCCGTCGAGACCCGAAACTGGGAATATGTCGTCGCTTCATTTTTTTTGGACGATGTCGTGCCATTTCTTTGCTGAAGTAGGGTAGGCATCTGTAGGACCTCTGTGATGTGTATTGCATTTGAAGTCCGGAGCTAGGAATATGTCGTTGCTCCAATTTCATTTGATAGTTGCATCTGCATCCTATTGAAATGAAGAGGGAACATTGAGATAGTCTCTGGGTTGTATATGGACCGTCAAGACTTGGAGCTAGGATTTTGCCGCGACTCCATTTTTTTTTTGACCCTTGGGTCTTTTGTTGACGTTGCATCTGCATCCTGCTGGTCGAGCTGGAATTAGGATTTTGTCGTCACTCCTTTTTCATTTGGCTCCTTGGAGCCTTTGTCGACGTCGCATTTGCACCCTGTTAGAATGAGAAGAACGTTGAGCTGATCTTTAAGCTGTAGATGTCGCTATTGACATCTGGAGCTAGGATTTTGCCATGGCTCCACTTTTATTTGACCCATTGGGTCCTTGTTGACGTTGCACCTGCACCGAGAAGGAACATCGAGCTGATCTCTAGGCTGTAGATGTTGTCGTCGAGATCTGGAGCTAGGAATATGCCATTGCTGCAATTTCATTTGACAGTTACGTTCTCACCCTGCTGAAATGAAGAGAACGTCGAGCTGGAGCTAGGATTTTTGCCATTACTCAACTTTTTTTTGTTGACGTTGCGTCTGCATCGAAAAGAAACGTCGAGTTAGAGCTGGGATTTTTCTATTACTCCTTTTTAATTTGGCTCCTTGGAGCTTTGTTGACGCCATGTCTGCACTCTGTTGGAATGAGAAGAGCATTGAGCTGATCTCTACGTTGTATATGAACCGTCGAGATATGGCTCTCCTTTTGACGGAACTTGGTGGAAAAATATGGTTCCCTTTTCTTTTATTTGTGCCCATGAATCGTATACAAGAGTCAATATAGACGTACTTGCAGGGCCGCAGAAATATTATTTTATTTTATTTTTATTGCCGCGATGCTCTATCTTTTTGGCTTTTCATATCGCAAAAGTAGAGATTACCCAATCATTTCAGTTTTCTATCTACGGTGCCCAATCATTTCAGCTATTTTTTAAATATTTTTACTCGCTGCTTTTTATTGCGAGTTGCCCAAACATTTCGGCTTTTTTTTGCATATTTTTTGCTCGCTGATTTTTATTGCGAGTTGCCCCATCATTTCGGCTATTTTATATGCATTTTTATTTTAGGTACTCGCTGCTGTTTTTATTGCGAGTTTGGAATCTGATACTAACCTTAGCATCAGTATCGCTACGACTGGAATATTGCCAAGAGCGAATTATCATTTGCCGTGAAAGGACTTGGAGTTTGACACCTGTTTAGGCATCAGCTTCGCTGCAACTAGGATATTACCAGAAGCGAATCATCATTTGCCTTGAAAGGCCTTAGAGTTTTACACCTGTTTAGGCATCAGCATCGCTGCAACTGGGATATTGCCAGGAGCGAATCATCATTTGCCTTTATCGATTTGAACAAAGGTGACTTAGTAAACATGGTTAGGATCTTGTCGTCTAAGGCTTTTGACTTTATGAGCCGTAAGGGTCTCACAAAGGTATTTCTCACTGCGAGTCGAAAGGATCTCGTAAGTGCATTTTCTCCTTAGGAATCGTGGGGATTCCTACGTGTGTGTTCTTTTATAAGTTGTAAGCATCTTATAAGAGTATTTTCTCCTAATAAGTCGAGAGGATTTACAAGTGTCGTTCACCATATGGGGACATTTCTCACCACTGGAGGAACTTGGTGGGGGAATTGTTTATTTATGCCCATAGATTGTATACAAGAGTCGATATTGGACTACTTGTAGGGCAACTTAGGGAATATGATGGATTAAGAACAGATTTAGATCCCTGTACCTTAAGGCTTTTGAATCCTACGAGCCGTGAGGGTCTCATCGGAGGAATTCTCCTTACGAGTCGTGAGGATCTCGTAAGTGTAATTTCTCCTTAGGAACCATGTGGATTCCTAAGTCGTAAGGATCTCACACTGGTATTTTCTCCTTACAAGGTCGAGAGGACTTTGCAAGTGCACACGAAATTTTTTTATTTCACGAGTTTGCGCCCTTTTCGAGTTTTCACAACCTCGCCGGCAGTCCTGCTATTTTTAATCACGGCACCCTTTCGGGTTTTCATTCGTGCCCATTTTTCTTGTGGACATACCTTTTTTTTAACGAGATTGCACCCTTTCAGGTTTTCACAAACTCACCGGCAGTTCTCCTTTTTTTAACTCACGGCGCCCATTTTGGTTTTCATCCATGCCCATTTTGCTTGTGGTCATATTGTTTTTTTTACAAGATTGCGCCCTTTCGGGTTTTCACAAACTCGCCGGCAATCCTGCTGTTTTTACTCACGGCGCCCTTTCATCTGTGCCCATTTTGCTTGTGGACATACCGGTTTTTTTAACGAAACTCTCGAACGCAGCTTCGTTGTAAGTGACCCATCTGTTTGCCGATGGGATTTGGGGGTGGCTTCTTTGCTGGAGTAGCTGTGTAGCCGGTAGGACTTGAGTTGCAACCCTTGTCGTTGAGACTTCGATTGCAATATAGATCTCAAAGAAGCATATCACCATTTAGGAGTCGATGTCCTGGTTTAGGGACATCTCGGTCCGATGTCGCCATATTTGAGGCGGGGTTCTAGTTTAAAGACATCTCGGACCGTTATCGCCATGTTTGAGGCAAATTTTTTCACGTAATACTCTCAGTGTTTTTGACTTAGGAAGATAGCGAGCGGACACAAGCGTCGTCATCTATCATTAACCTAAGTTGTGACTCGTCAAGCATAGTATTTTTTAAGGAACCGGCCGTTTATTGGCCGGAAGGGTCTTTCGCCATGCATATCCATGAGCAGGTAGGCTCCACCTTGATAGACTTTGTCTACGATGTACGGGCCTTCATAGTTCAGCTCGAATTTCCCCCGTTTGGCACGATTGGGGATCATCCGTCTTTTGACGACCAACACGAGTTTGCCTTGGTGGAACGTTCTCGGCCTGGTCGGTTTTTCGTATGACCATGCCATCCTTACCTTATAAACCTCCAGGTTTTGTTGTGCTATAAGGCAAGTTTCGTCGAGGCCGTCGAGCTCCTCAAGCCGAAGATGAGAATTTTCTTCATCTATCAGCTCGTATCGAACCGCTACTCATAGAGAAAGGAGTTCTATTTCCAGGGGAAGCACTGCTTCTGTGCCGAATACCAACATGTATGGTGTTGTATTTGTAGCCGTTTTAAACGTTGTTCGGTATGCACAGAGAGCTTCATGCAGCCTTTCGTGCCAGTCTCTTTTGTTTCTGGACACTGTTCTCTATATAATCTTTGTCAAGATCTTGTTGAAAGCTTCAGCTAGACCATTGGCATGAGGATTATAGACTGAAGAGTATCTCCAGTGCGAAGCGACCGATTTTATGGCTTCTGTAGGCCGGTCCATTATCTAAGATAATTCGTCGCGGAGTGCCGAACTGGTAGATGACATGGGTTCTGAAGAAATGGAGGATATCTTCCGTCTTCACTTCCCTTAGTGGTACTGCTTCTGCCCACTTAGAAAAGTGATTGGTTGTTGCCAGTATGAACCGATGTCCTTTGGATGATGCTGGTTCAATGGGGCCGATTATATCGGTTCCCCACATTTCGAACGGCCAGCTAGCTACTGTTGGGTGTAGCGGGTTTGGATGCTGGTGGATGAAGTCTCCGTGAATTTGGCACGAGTGACACTGCTTTGCATATTCGAGGCAGTCCTGGATCATTGTGGGCCAATAATAACTCATTCTTTTGATCTTCAACTTCATTTTTGGCCCAGCTTGATGAGAGCCACAGAGTCCGTCGTGAGTTTCTTGGATAACTCTCTTCACTTCTTCTAGTCTTAAGTATCTTAGCCACAGACAGTCGAACGATCTTTTATATAAGGTGTCATTGACAAAGGTGAAGGACATAGCTCGTTTCATGAGCTGATGTCGAGACGACGAATTTTCGGGCGTTCATCGAGATTTGAAGTAGCCTATGAAGACTTCCCTCCAATCGTTGACCTTTTCTTCGTCCTCTATTTGAAGGGCTACTTGTTCGGTCGTTTCTTTTTGTCACGCCCCGCTTCCCAAAACACGGAATACGAGGGGTTGACAAGGCCAGCCATGCTCCTACGGTCAAGGAAATATCCTGTCGTAGTCACACTTCGACTTCTAGCTTTACGTGGTAATCAGTAAATAATGCGCAGGTAATAAGAAATGCAGTAACTGAAACAAAACAATATAAATAACTGACCTGATAGGAAACAAAAGGGTATAACTCTGGATAGCTAATCAAGATGTCCGTGACGTGCGTCTGGTCCTGATCCCGGCTAAATCCTCTCCTCACACTGAGCATGCATACTCAGGTCGTCAGAGCGACACAATAGCAATAATATATAAATCCAAGTGACAACTCTAACAGTGATAACAAATATATATAACAGTAAATCAATGACGGTATAGGTATGAATATGCAGTAATCAATGCAGTGGAACAGTAAAAGCAGTAAAATAATATGCAAAGTATGTCAACACAGTAAGTATGTATCTCAATGCTATCATCCCTATCGGTCTCTAAGTCTCAATGTACAGGTCACTAAGCCTATCGTCAGTCCAAGTGTGAGAGTCAACCACTCGCGAGTGTCCTCTACCCAAGGATAGAACCCAAGGGCAAGGGACCACGGGCCCAACATGTAACTCACGGTAATAATCATGTATCCTGTAAATCTCCATATATCTCTATATATATAAGCCGGCATGGGACTCCCGAGATTCTGTTGAACTCACACTCAAACTACCCCACACCCCATGGTCTACATCAAACGCTAACCATAACCTCAAATACCTGCCGGTATGTGACAAGTCTGCGCGAGAACTGGAGGCAGGACCTCCATCAAGCACGTCCCGACTAATACCTAAGATAAATGGAAGTGTCTGGTGCCTTATCTGTGACACCCATGCAAGAGCTTCCATAAGTGTCACATACCACTTATAGTCACACTACACGCGTCCCACAGACGTCGACAATGCAATAGAATAATAAGGTTCACTGATTGTGTACAAGTACGTGTCACTTTCACTCATTCACTTATGCACGAACACTAACATACTTGCCACAATCATCACTAATACCTAATACTGGGTAATGCACATTATCACTAGGTTGTCAATGCAGTGACATATGTATGATATGATGAGGAAACGGTATATAAAGCATGATTAAAATATTATAAATCAGTATTCTACCACTTGCAATATTTATCATAAATAAAACGTGTATAGTTAGCGAAACAATAGAAGGGGAATAAATAGTATGATTAATTATCTAACCAGCGAATTTGGTTTCACGCCAATCGGGTTTCAGGATCATTAGTTATGGCCATTTCATTTTAAGCGTTCACGGCTGGAAATCCGGTTTCAGAATCGGAAGTCCGTTTCGCAACGCATTTTAATCCCAGTTGGGATCAGAATTTAGTGACTCTACAGTTGAATGAAATCTAGGTTTTTCAGTAAGGTTTTCAACGCAATAGACGGATCCTCTATTGCATCTGTACGTTAGGAGTTATACACTGTTTAACACTAGTATGTCATCTCTGAATCTGTTCTGGACTGTTATACGTCCCGATCTTTTAAATTACAGGTTAAATAGCAAATGATGACGAAACAGGGTAAAACCACTTGTGTTATCTAGATAACAGATTATACTTTAATAAACAATTGAGTTACTCAACATACGAGTTAAGGAAAAAAGGTGGTACCCACTACGGAACAGCACACAGTAAACAGAGTCGCTCTGGACTCCAGTCCAGAGTCGCACTCCATTCCAAATATTGTCACAGTTTAAGTATAGAAATATTTAGAAACTTCCATAGGGTTATAGTTCGTCGAGTCGGATTCGATTTAAGCCCTCAAACGAAATATTTCAGTATGTACATAATTTATGGTGATTTTAACGGTTTTCAGGTATAAGAAATTTCCAGTTTTACAGGTATACTTGGGGGTAATCGTTTTAGTCGTTAATAGTCGTATTTTCCAGCGAAATTTGTACAAGGTATTCATCACTACATGGGCCAATATAAACAATCTAGTTCCGTCAAATTTGGTGAGTATTTTCATTGGGATCATGTATCGAACAGGTACGTCATGTACTTTATCGGGAAAAGTAACTACGGAATCTATACGATTTTAGTTTGCAACAAACGTAATTTAGAATGTAGCAAGTAGAGAACTTGCCTGGAAACGTCTCGGGGATGCAATGACATGACGCGATCACGACTCAAATACGACAAAGATTGGCCTCGGTGGAGCTTGAGCTTGGTAGCTCAGCGGTTGCGACGAAGGGGGATTTGGTGGCTCACAGGTTCAGCGGCGGTGGCCCGATCTCCGGCAGTGGCTGACGGCGCAGAGAGTTCGGGCAGAGGTTGTCGTAGTTGGAGATGGTGAGCTTGGGAGCTAGGTGAAGGAGGCGGGGAGCAAGGATCTCGGGTTGTTGATTGGGTAGAGAGATCAAGAGAGAGTGAGAAAGAGATATAGAGAGAGGGAGGAGTGTTGAGAGAGAGAGAGAGAGAAGTGTATAGAGAGAGAGAGAGAGAGAGAGTAGAGGACAGAGAGAGAGAGAGAACAGAGAAAGAGAGAGAGGGAGAGAGAACAGAGAGAGACTGAGAAGGGGTCTGAGGAGGATAGGGTGCACGGTCGTGGGGCACGATCGAGGGCGACGAAGGCGAGGCGTCGGCAACGTGGGTTACGTGCGCGTCGTGGGTTGAGGGGAAAAATGAGCGAGAAGTAACGTTGGGGAGATGGTTATTGAAGCGGGTCGGGTTGTGAAGGCGGCGGGTAAGGGTTATGGTGTTGGTTAATGAAGGAGGAGGTGGAGGATGGTTGCGGTGGAGGAGTTTCTGGCGGTGGGGCTCCGGTGAAGGTTCAGGCGAGGTGCAGGAAGGATGAGGGAGAGAGAGTGCGAGATGAGGAAGAGAGTGTGTGGGTGTGTACGAGAGGAGAGATAGGGGAGATGGGGGTCGCGAGGGTTGCGCATCGTGTGGAGTAACGGCCAAGCGATGTGGGCGTGAGCGTGGGCGGGGAAAAGGCAGTAGCCGTTGGAGAAGAGGAGGGGGTAATGGGCCGGGTCGGGTTGAGGTGAGCGGGCAGGAGTGAGTGGGCCAGGGGGTTTAAAAATTTATTTCCTTGGCTAATTAATTGATTGGGCTGGAAAAAGGTGCTTGGGCCGGCGGGGAAGGCTGGGTGAATTAAATTGAAATGGGAAACGGGCTGGGCTGAGGGATTAATTAAATTGTGGTTTTAGTTTACGTTTGGGCTGAGCTTGAGGAAGATTTAAATGGAAAGCGAGATGAGATAAGAAGTGGGGTGAAAATAGAAAGGGGTAAAAATAAAGGGTTAGGGTTTTAATTATAAAACAAGATGCTTATAAATATAAATACTTAAATTTTGTAAGTGGCATTTTATAAAAAAAATGCGGATATTAGTGCGCAAAATAACCGGGTATTACATCATACCACCCTTACAAAAATTTCGTCCTCGAAATTTACAATAAACCATAACTTATAAGACAATAAGCGAAAAAAACTATTACATCGAACACTAACACATAGTGATTTAATTAAAACAGGTAGGTAAAGATTGAAGGTATACATTATATAAGAACAACATACAAAAGGATAGGCCTAAATCAGTAATAGGCAGGAACAACTATAAGGGCAACTACATGTATACGAAAATATAGATGACAATAACGAACAATAATACTCAAGGCGTGTTCGGTAAACTCGAAATCTAAATATGTGCACATATAAGTATATCAAAAGTAGCAAGGCAGAAATAATAAGTATAAGGCACAGCCATTGATAATAGTAACCATAGGCACAATACCCGAAAATAAAGTAACGACAATAAAATAGTGAAAGATTAGTCGGTAGGTTAATATATTTTAGGATGATATATCAATCAAATAACGTAGAAAATTCACATAGTGAAAATAAGAAACATGGAATGAAAATATGCGCGATATAAGGTTGCGCTACTGAAAAATAATGAGAAAGCTATTAGTGAAGTACTTGAAATGCGTAAAGCGGGGATAGTCAATAAAATACACTCTTCGATAATTACAAAATAATAAAAACCAAATTTTCGAATAATAATGTCCCTAAATATATTTAGGGTAATAGGAAAAACACAAAAATGTATAGGGCTAGTTAGGGTAAGGATTACAAGGGAGTGTGGCTCATTCAGAGGGTCGGAGTGTGGCGGCTTTAGGCTGAAGGTCAAGGAGATTGAGATCGGGTCAGCATAGGAAGTAAGGGTGAGCAACAAAGGACTACAAGAGAAAAATTTGGGGAGGATAACGGTCGGTACATCATATGAATCAAAATTTGAAGGGTTAGCGAACTCGGAAATTTCACTATGAACCTCTTCTCCCAGAAGGGTCTCAAACGATTCACAGACGAAAGATGAAGGGTCGACCACTAAAAAGATCGGGTGCGGTACTGGTTAATCTGATTGAGGGTCGAATCAGCACAAGGTATAGGTGTGGACAGTCAGGGGTCTCATGAGGACAAATAAATGTACATGAGAAATAACCAAGCATCAAGTGAATTAAGAAGATCGGAAGATTAGCGAACTCAGTAATTTATTTCATTCCATGAATTTCAAAACAATGCACTCTAGAAAAACGAAGATGGCCCTAAACTATACACAGATTTATTTGGCCAGAGAGGATAACATCTAAAAAGTTCCATCAGTCGCGGTTGTGGAGGTTCAGCAGGTTGCGGTAGGCTCGCACGCTCAGGTAGGGGCGTCCATTTCCACAGCGCCTCGCGGGGACCGCCATTGAGAGTTCTTCCACAGCAGGGTCTTGTCCTTCTGGTCCTTCTTTCTCGGCTGGAGCTTCTTCATCGAGGTATGATTCCATATGATTCTCTTCTTCTGGATTCTCTTCCAAGGGATTTTCCTCCACTGGATTTTCTTCTATCGGGTCTTCCTCAGGATCTTCCTCTATCGGATTCTCTTCAGGGTCTCCTTCCTCTTCGTCAGAATCACCTATCATGCCAACCTCTGGGGTGGCGGCTCCTTCGTCCTTGGAATCGCTGATCCCGAAAATGACCTGGGGACCGTTGACCTCATCGTCAGAACTCATCAGCATGTGGTCTACGGAAACGCATGACTGTGCATCCTCATCTAGATGCGGCGCTGCTCCAGGGTGGGCCATGGCCTGAAAAGAAAGAGTCATGATTGGGCTGTGAAATACATCAAGAAAATAGCTAAGGGTACGAAGTATAGGAAAATATGCGGTGGCAGGAACTGAAAAATCAGGATTAAAAATGCTGTGATAGTGAATAGTATGAATAAGGGGAAAGACAAGAGAATGATACATATATTACGATTCAAAATTTTTATTGCATTCAACTAAAAGTTCGACGGATACAAGATTTCAAACAAAAGAAATGTTCATAAGAGGATAACAACATTACTGCTGAAAGTAGAAAACATGAAAAATTCTTCTTCGACTACTAGACCGCTGTATTCTCGTCACGCGAGTTGAATCCTGAGCTGGGTCTGTCTCATTCTCGAAGTTCGAACTACGCAATAATCATCACATGGCAGAAGTGGAGAGTGTGGATGAGTCTCCTCCCTGTAGCTCTTTCCTTTGTAGGCAACCGTTGATGAGATGTTCGCTGGATCCGCAAATCAGGCATTTCCCTTGGGCGCGGAGACAATCCCTCTGAAGATGTCTTGGTCTCTTACAGTACCCACAACATGGGGTTTTCTGCTGCTTTTGTCGCGGGAAAACAAATTGGCGCTTCATCTTCTTCTCTTTTCCTCGTCTAACAGGGATCCCTTTACAATTTGAGACTCCCGCTGGTGCCTGATTCACCTGCCTCATCAGTCCTTCATCTAATAAGTCGTTTGTTCGCTCCTGGGCTTCCTTCAGACCTTGCAGTGCAGTCAGAATCTCAACGGTCTGATTCTGGAGAGTGGAGATAGAGGAAGAGTAGTTGGAAGACATGATCCTGAAACAATGATTTTGAGGACGATATAAGGCACAAGCTATAAGAATCAAAATATAATATGGATTGGGCACGAAATCAAGAATATCGGGTGTGATGGAATTCATTACAAGTGGAAATCAACTGTAGAGCTCTAAGTCACTTAAACAGAGTGTGGTAGTGTAACCATGATGTAGTGCGCAATTACAACCACGTAACCTTGCCAAATTACACGAAACCCTTGCGTATGGATAGCAGAATACTCGATGTGAATATGGATCAAGAATGACAAGTTTATAACCTAAACCAAGGAATGTCTTAGATTGCCAAACTATACACAGAAAACTGCAATCCCAATCGAAGCAAAACCTGGCTCTAATACCAACTAAACCATGTCACGACCCGCTTCCCAAAATACGGAATACGAGGGGTTGACAAGGCCAGCCATGCTCCTACGGTCAAGAAAATATCCTGCCGTAGTCACATGATCGCACGCCAAAAGCGTGTCGGATATTTAAAAGTTCTAAAGTTTAACCGCGATCAGGACGGTGTCGCTTTGCAGCTAGCCGCGATGAGCACGGGTCGATCCACAGGGAGACGGAGCGTTTTATGTTCTTGTTCTTACGAGTTAACGCGCGTGGCGGATTTGTTTATTATCTAACCTATGTGTTATATTCAAGTATAAGGCTTGTTAGGAAACGATAGGATAGTGTAAGTTAATGGATTCCGTATTCAAGTACTTTGAGCCGAACTTAACCAATGAAGCTAGAACAATTGGCAACAACGTGGATTAGGGGACTTAAGCACGGTATTCATGGAATCCGGCTTATTGACCCTTGTCCGTCCGTTCTTGTCTCTTGCTTTCGCCTCCGGCCAAACCGAATGCAACCGGTCACGGTTAGGAATCACCTTTACCTTGGTAGGATAGGGTGCCTAACGGAGCGTTTGCGTAAGATTTGGGCGGAGTTTCAAATGGGAAAAGACGGGAAAAGGAAATGAGGAGCGAAATGTTAACTTACAAAATCTTTCTCTTTTCCTAACAACAATATTCACACCATTCACAAAACAAACCAAAAAGAGATAACAAATGAGAAGAACAAAGAAAAGAAAAGACTACAAGCAAGTAATTAAATAACATGGTAATAAATTGCAAGTAATAAAAGACAAGAATGAAAATGCATGTAAGTAAAAGAGCGAGTAAGAAAGACTAAGAACCATAGAACCCAAAACAAGATATCGGTTCAATAACCCAAACTTAAACTTGCAAGCTCAATAAAGAGGTTGCAAGATCAAGAGAGGGCAAAGAACTCATGGTGAAGGAAGCACAAAAGAACACTTTATTAAACTTCAAGAATGATACAACCCCTTGAGATCAATAACCAACCCTTAAACTTTCAAGCTCAATGAAGAGGTTGAAGGATCAAGAGAAGGTTAAGAACTCAAGGGGACTAAGCTATTTACATGAACAAAATGAAAACAAAAGAGGTTTGGTGAAAAGAATGAAACAATGTAAGCACAATCCAAGACCCTTTCTCCTTTGCCCCATGGTCTGTATTTATAGGCTCTAAAGAATGGAGGGAAATTCGAATTTTTAAATCAACACAAAATCTTTAGCATTGAATGCTGATTACTTCATGTCCATTTGTGACTTGATTCATGGCTGCCCCCATTATGGTCCATGTTGATTTGTCTAGTTGATTTTGGTTTGCACTTATTATTGGAGGGAAATTTGAATCTTTAAATCAACACATAATCTTTAGCATCAAATGCACATTACTTCATGTCCATTTGTGCCTTGATTCTTGTCTTCCCCATCATGGTCCATGCTGATTTGTCTATTTGAATTTGATTTGCACTCAGTTTTGGAAGGAAATTTGAAACTTTAAATCACACACATAATCTTCACCATTAAATGCTCATTACTCCATTCCCACATGTGGCTTGATTCATGGCTGCCCCATTATGGCTCATGCTGATTTGTTTGATTCCTTTTGATTTGAACACATGCTTTTTAGTCTTGAATGCATATAAAATCATATGCATATAAAATCATCTCCTTGAATGCATATAAAATCATATCCACATGTGCTTAAAAGTCTTGTGTACACACTTGTTGTGTTGGACCATTTAGATAAAAAAAAATGTGTACACAACTTGTTGCGTAAAGGAACTCCTGAAGTATTGGTCCGTTTGCGTTTCTGGTCGAAGTGTCTTCCCTCAAGTGATATATCCGTGCTTTTGGATGCAGTTCCAGTATTTTTTCATGGATACCTGTAATCTGTAATACTGAGTAGACACTGGTTAATAATACCGATAAATACAACAAATAGATAATGAATGGGCGGTATTAGAATGCAGTTTTCTGATATGAACACACACTTCGGTTTCTAGCTTTACGTGGTAATCAGTAAATAATGCGTAGGTAATAAGAAATACAGTAACTGAAACAAAACAATATAAAGAACTGACCTGATGGAAAACAAAAGGGTATAACTTTGGATAGCTAATCAAGATGTCCGTGACGTGCGTCTGGTCCTGATCCCGGCTAAATCCTCTCCTCACACTGAGCATGCATACTCAGGTCGTCAGAGCAACACAATAGCAATAATATATAAATCCAAGTGACAACTCTAACAGTGATAACAAATATATATAACAGTAAATCAATGACGGTATAGGTATGAACATGCAGTAATCAATGCAGTGCAACAGTAAAAGCAGTAAAATAATATGCTAAGTATGTCAACACAGTAAGTATGTATCTCGATGCTATCATCCCTATCGGTCTCTAAGTCTCAATGTACAGGTCACTAAGCCTATCGTCAGTCCAAGTGTGAGAGTCAACCACTCGCGAGTGTCCTCCACCCAAGGGTAGAACCCAAGGGCAAGGGACCACGGGCCCAACATGTAACTCACGGTAATAATCATGTACCCTGTAAATCTCTATATATCTCCATATATATAAGCTGGCATGGGACTCCCGAGATTCTGTTGAACTCACACTCAAACTACCCCACACCCCGTGGTCTATATCAAACGCTAACCATAAGCTCAAATACCAGCCGGTATGTGACAAGTCTGCACGTGAACTGGAGGCAGGACCTCCATCAAGCACGTCCCGACTAATACCTAAGTTAAATGGCAGTGTCTGGTGCCTTATCTGTGACACCCATGCAGAGCTTCCATAAGTGTCCCATACCACTTATAGTCACACGTACACGCGTCCCACAGACGTCGACAATGCAATAGAATAATAAGGTTCACTGATTGTGTACAAGTACGCGTCATTTTCACTCATTCACTTATGCACGAACACTAACGTACTTGTCACAATCATCACTAATACCCAACACTGGGTAATGCACATTATCACTAGGTTGTCAATGCAGTGACATATGTATGATATGACGAGGAAACGGTATATAAAGCATGATTAAAATATTATAAATCAGTATTCAACCACTTGCAATATTTATCATAAATAAAACGTGTATAGTTTAGCGAAATGATAGAAGGGGAATAAATAGTATGATTAATTATCTAACCAGCGAATTTGGTTTCACGCCAATCGGGTTTCAGGATCATTAGTTATGGCCATTTCATTTTAAGCGTTCACGGCTGGAAATCTGGTTTCAGAATTGGAAGTCCGTTTTGCTACGCATTTTAATCTCAGTTGGGATCAGAATTTAGCGACGCTACAGTTGAATTAAATCTAGGGTTTTTATTAAGGTTTTCAACGCAACAGACGGATCCTCAATAGCATCTGCACGTCAGGAGTTATACACTGTTTAACACTAGTATGTCACCTCTGAATCTGTTCTGGACTGTTATACGTCATGATCTTTTAAATTACAGGTTAAATAGCAAATGATGACGAAACAGGGTGAAACCACTTGTGTTATCTAGATAACAGATTCACCTTTAATAAAAAATGGAGTTCCGCAACATACGAGTTAAGGAAAAAAGGTGGTACCCACTATGGAACAGCACACAGTAAACAGAGTCGCTCTGGACTGCAGTCCAGAGTCACACTCCATTCCAAATATTGTCACAGTTTAAGTACAGAAATATTTAGAAACTTGCATAGGGTTATAGATCGTCGAGTCGGTTTCGATTTAAGCCCTCAAACGCAACATTTCAGTATATACATAATTTATGGTGATTTTAACGGTTTTCAGGTACAAGAAATTTCCAGTTTTACAGGTATACTTGGGGGTAATCGTTTTAGTTGTTAATAGTCGTATTTTCCAGCGAAATTTGTACAAGGTATTCATCACTACATGGGACAATATAAACAATCTAGTTCCGTCAAATTTGGTGAGTATTTTCATTGGGATCATGTATCGAACAGGTACGTCATGTACTTTATCAGGAAAAGTAACTACGGAATCTATACGATTTTAGTTTGCAACAAACATAATTTAGAATGTAGCAAGTAGAGAACTTGCCTGGAAACGTCTCAGGGATGCAATGGCACGACGCGATCACGACTCAAATACGACAAAGATTGGCCTCGGTGGAGCTTGAGCTTAGTAGCTCAGCGGTTGCGACGAAGGGGGATTTGGTGGCTCACAGGTTCAGCGGCGGTGGCTCGATGCTCCGGCAGTGGCTGACGGCGCAGAGAGTTCGGGCAGAGGTTGTCGTAGCTGGGGATGGTTAGCTTGGGAGCTAGGTGAAGGAGGCGGGGAGCAAGGATCTCGGGTTGTTGATGGGGTAGAGAGATCAAGAGAGAGTGAGAAAGAGATATATAGAGAGAGAGGAGCGTTGAGAGAGAGAGAGAGAGAGAAGTGTAGAGAGAGAGAGAGAGAGAACAGAGAAAGAGAGAGAGAGAGAGAGGGAGAGAACAGAGAGAGAGTGAGAACAGAGAGAGAGTGAGAAGGGGTCTGAGGAGGATAGGGTGCGCGGTCGTGGGGCACGATCGAGGGCGACGAAGGCGAGGCGTCGGCGGCGTGGGTTACGTGCGCGTCGTAGGTTGAGGGGAAAAATGAGCGAGAAGTAACGTTGGGGAGATGGTTATTGAAGTGGGTCGGGTTGTGAAGGCGGCGGGTAAGGGTTATGGTGTTGGTTAATGAAGGAGGAGGCGGTGGATGGTTGCGGTGGAGGATTTTCCGGCGGCGGGGCTCCGGTGAAGGTTCAGGCGAGGTGCGGGAAGGATGAGGGAGAGAGAGTGCGAGATGAGGAAGAGAGTGTGTGGGTGTGTACGAGAGGAGAGATAGGGGAGACGGGGGTCGCGAGGGTTGCGCGTCGTGGGGAGTAATGGCCAAGCGACGTGGGCGCGAGCATGGGCGGAGGCGACGGAAGTGGGTCGAGCGAGCAGGAGGAAAAGGAAGTAGCCGTTGGAGAAGAGGAGGGGGTAGTGGGCCGGGTCGGGTTGAGGTGAGCGGGCTGGAGTGAGTGGGCCAGGGGGTTTAAAAATTTATTTCCTTGTCTAATTAATTGATTGGGCTGGAAAAAGGTGCTTGGGCCGGCGGGGAAGGCTGGGTGAATTAAATTGAAATGGGAAACGGGCTGGGCTGAGGGATTAATTAAATTGTGGTTTTAGTTTACGTTTGGGCTGAGCTTGAGGAAGATTTAAATGGAAAGCGAGATGAGATAAGAAGTGGGGTGAAAATAGAAAGGGGTAAAAATAAAGGGTTAGGGTTTTAGTTATAAAACAAGATGCATATAAATATAAATACTTAAATTTTGTAAGTGGCATTCTATAAAAAAAATACGGATATTAGTGCGCAAAATAACCGGGTATTACACTTTTCCTTCGGATATCTCTGTTAAGTCTTTCGAAGATATATCTATTGGAGCGAGGATCCTGCGACTTTGCACGATGATCTTTACGTCATCGAGCTCTTCGTCGGCTAATTCCTTAGCCAATTTGGCCAACACATCCGCCTTACTGTTTTCTGCACACGATATACTCTCTAGAATGTAGGAGGGGATTTGTGTTAGCAGTTGCTGCATTCTTTCGCCATACTTTATTAGCTTCTGCTTCCATGTTTGATAGTCGCCGATTACTTGGCTCACGATCAGCTGGGAGTCTTCATATATGAGGAGGTCTTTGATTCCCATGTCGATAGCGATCTCAAAACCTGCTATCAAAGCTTCATATTCAGCTTCGTTATTAGTTCTTGGCTCTGTTAAGGAAAGGGCGTAGCGCAGTATCCCTCCTTGCGGAGTCACGAAGATAAGGCCCACCTGTCTTTGATTATGGGAGTGTTTTTTTTCGCCTCTTCACGGAAGATGCTCTATCGAAGTAGAGTTCCTATTGGGAATCATTTTCTTGCTCCTCTCCTTCGATTGTGTCGAACGCATGTTTATCCAGTAACTTGCAATTTAAGGGGGAGTCGGCCGATATCGGATGCTTGGGGAGAAAGTCCGCGATGGCATGGCCTTTCACTACTTTGATAGGTTGATACGTTATCTAGAACTCTATCAGGAGGAGGGCCCATTTGGCAAACCTTCCTGTTAATATGGCCCTCGACATCAGATATTTGAGAGGATCTATCTTTGATATGAGATGGACCTCATATGCCAAGGCGTAATGTTTGAGCTTCGTTATCGCGAAGATCAGTGCTAAGCAATGCTTTTCGATGGGGGAGTAGTTGTTTTCTTCCCCCGGGAGAACTCGACTCAAATAGTACACAGCTCTCTCCTTTCCCTGATTGTTCTTTTGTGCCCATAGCGTGCCTAGAGAACCCTTAAGGGCTGTTGTATATAAGATAAGGGGCTTTCCCTTAACCGGAGCGGTCAATACCGGCGTATTTTGCAGATATTGCTTGATTTCGTCTGGTGCATTTTGTCACTTTTGATCCTAGACGAACGGGGTCCCCTTCTTCATCAGATGACTGTAGGGACGGCATTTTCTGGAGAGGTTGGCTATGAACCGCCAGATATATGCGAGCTTTCCTTGAAGGGGTCGCAACTGTTTGAGGGTCCTTGGCATGGGTATTTCCGTAATCGCCTTGATTTTTGAGGGATCGATTTCGATACCCTAGTGCCGTATGATGAATCCTAGGAATTTTCCTGAGGAGACTCCAAATGCGCATTTCAAAGGATTCATGTTTAGACTGTACTTCCGAAGATGTTGGAACACTATTTTTATATGTTCCTAATGTTCCTCGTAAGACTTGCTCTTCACCACCAGGTCGTCGATGTAGCATTCGGCAATCTCATGGATGAGGTCATTGAAGATCTTCGTCATGGCCCTTTGGTAGGTAGCGCAAGCATTCTTTAAACCGAAAGGCATCACCTTGTAGCAGAATATGCCCAGTAGAGTCCGGAAGGCGGTATGTTTTTGGTTTTCAGGATGCATTTTTATTTGGTTGAATCCTGAAGATCCATCCATGAAAGAGAAAACCTCATGGGTAGACGTGTTATCTATCATCAGCTTGGTAACCGATACTGGGAAGTCATCCTTCGGGAAAGCTTTGTTAAGGTCCCGAAAGTCCACGCAGATGCGCACCGTCCCATTTTTCTTCATCACCGGAATGATGTTAGCGATCCAGACGGGATATTGAACATTTTGGATGAAGCCGGAGTCAATTAGTTTCTTGACCTCAGCATTTATACTCATCTCAAGTTCGAGCCATTTTCTTCTTAGCAACTGTTTGACTGGCTTTATGTCCGACGATATAGCCAGTTTATGTACTGCTACCTTTGGATCTAGACCCGACATTTAGTAACAGTTCCATATGAAGCAGTCTTTATACTGCATGAGCACGTCTTTTAACATGGCTACCTTTTTTTTTATAGATAGTAGCTCACAGACGAACGTCGGCCTCGGATCGTCTTCTGTCCCCAAGTCAATTTTTCTTAGATTGTCCAACATAGTGTATATCCCGTCTTCCAACTCTTTTGGTGTTGGTGGAAACTCTGAGATCACCTCGTCCTCGTTTTCATTTGCGAAGCACTTGAAGGGGTCATCTATAGTCTTGTGCCATCCCTCCTTTGAGAGTGTTATCACATGGCAGGTATGGGTTCGCTTCCATTCTTGATGCTGAGTTGGTCCTGTCCTCAAGGTATAGGTCCTCTTTGGCTTATGCTTTTGCGGTGGAGTTATCCTCTAGCTGTCGGATAAAGCAAACCAGCCTTGTTGATACTAGTTTTCTACCCAGTCTTTGAAGGTGAAGCAGTCTTCAAGGGATGACCTATTGCTCGGTGATAGGAGCAATAATCCGGATGATAGATCTCGTTTATTTGTTCGGGATGCCGAGACTCCGGAAGCGTCATCATTTATTACAAGGTTGAATATTTTCCTTGTCTTGTCTTGGGGGAAAGAGTATTCTCAACCCATCTTCTTTATAAAATACGAGTTCCAACCGAGTTTTTCTTGATAGCGCGGCTTCTTAGATCTGCCTTGTCGTTTGTGAATGTTGTTTGCGCTCTTTGTCCTGTTTTTGCCTCTATTTCAGGATTTTTCCTTTTTGCGAGGACATACATCGAGCTGGGGATAAAGGACATTGTAGTTTTCTTTCTCCACAGGTTGCTGATTGAGGCAATGCGTCCTGGCTTTTTCATAGATAGCCATTTCGCGGCTGTGGTCGTCTCAACTCTTTTGACAAGTCGCCTTTATTAGCTTGTCTATTTGTTCTTCGAGCGACGGACTTAACGTTCTTAGAGCGGGATTTCGCTCTGTTTCAACGTCACGGCCATTTGGAAAAGCATTTTCCTCTTCTCTGGAGCTGTTTATTATGCGGCAACTGTAGAAATGCTCTCGTTTCCTGAACCGAACGTATCCGATCCCGGTTGTCTCCATCTTCCCGTTTGGTATCTTTCGCTGAGTCCTAGGAATATCCTAAATCTTTTTGTAGAATTGGGCCTGTCCAACAGTTTGTTTGAGGGGTACACCTTGCCATCTTAGCAGTCTTTTCAATCCCTCCACGTAGTATCTTGGCAAACGGATTGGTTGAAACATGTCGAGCGCAAAATTGGCACCATGCCAGACTTCTTTTTCTACTTTGGTCTTCGTCGATTGGTAGAACAGGATCGCCTTTTCACCTCTTCGTCAGGGAGGGACGTAGAAAGTCTGTAGTTCTCGTATGCTATATGTATAGAGTGCATCAAGTTCCTTATAATGCCGAGGCGGAACCATTATGATTTGCAGGCTCTGATCTGCTTCGTCAAAGGTTTGCGCTTGCGGGCGGATGGAGAACACTGCGTTGGCCTCATCCTCAGAGTCGATGCTAAAGACCAAAATGGGGGTAGATGGTATGGCCTTGTTGTCTTAGGGTTGCCCTGAGTATACTATGTCTTCGTCTTCCCCGGTATCGCTCCCAAAGATAGGGATGGTGGCGACGGGCTTCTGTTTATCTTCCAGCTTATGACACCTTTTTTTTATCTTCGAAGTCTGGTAGGAAGTACTTTGCATCTTCATATTTCTAGACCTCGTTTATAGAGAACGGATTCAGCTCCCCTATGACGGTGCATTCCAAACCATCCTTGAAATACTTCATACAATGATGTTGTGTAGAAGGGATGACGTTGTACTCATGCAGCCAGAGCCTTCCGAGCAAAGCGTTATAGCAAGTCTTGGCATCCATGACGTGAAATTTGATGTCAGTGATGAGTAATCCGAAGCGTAACGTCAGTATTATGGACCCAAGCGTCCGTGAAGACTGTGAGTCGAACCCGGAGATAGTAATTTTGTTTCGGACCAAGTGCTGAACGTTCATGCAAATCTCCTTCAGCACTTTCATGTTGAGAAGGTTGACGGAGGATCCATTGTCGACAAGGATTTTTCCTATTTTGATGTCGTGGAAATATCCGGTGACGTATAATTGGCGGTTATGCTCACACGTACCAAGGAGGAGGGCTTCATCGCTGAATGTAATATCAGCTGTGTGAACCTCCGTCAACTCATCTTTCATCTTCTCTTCTACGAGGAAAGCTTGGAACTGATCGGTCTTGTGTAATGCCTTGATCAGAGAATCTCATGCCTCTTTAGACAGGAGGAGAGCATCCAATATACTCAGTTGTGAGGGTATTTTCCTCAGATGTGTCAGGACATTGTAATCCACTTTGTTTTTCTTAGACGGGTCCCTTACTGCATGTTCTTTGACAACTCCAGCGTCGAGGGCTATCTCCTCAGGGATTTTTTTATTTCCCTTTGTGTTTTTTGCTCGAACCCTTATTTGTAGGTCCGAGGTTCTTTTCAGGTAGCATGCGGCTCCGCAGCTGAATATTCTCGCAGTTCTTCTCCTCCTCTTCTTTTTCGGAAGTGGAGTCCTTGAAGAAAGGGCTGAAGATTATTTCATCTTCAGAACCGCTCCCGAAAGTAAGAACTTGGGGATTTTCCCCTTCCGGACTGGTATCAACCATATGACAGTTACCAGTCATTTTTTCACGCGCATCTGTCACACTCTTTTGCTGTCAATGAGCTTCGCGCTTCATCCTCTTGAAGTGTTTTTGGTAGGAAACATATCCTTACCACCACTTCTTGAAGGTACTGCATTCTTCGGTAGGTTGGGTAACCCTCCGATGATATAGGCAGCAGTTTAGATGTGAATCCTCTCTGTCGAGGCATATCTGTCACGATCCGAAAGTACGGAACATGACCGGCACTTAAACTACGAACGTCTCGAGGCGTACGTAATCTAAGTAAACCGAAAACCCAGAAATCCAAACCAAGAAAAGTAGTAGAGTGCAGGAAAAACCAACTTAAAGCAAGTAGTTTTAATAGCATAAGCCGTATTATGCTGTTTTTAAAAACATCAAAAAATTTACTGAAAATTTCGGCAGAGTCTCCTTTGTAAATACTGGCCCCCAAACGGAATACAACATGAATAGTATACGAAATCAAGAAAAAGGCATCCCCAAGCGGGAGCTAGCTCTTCGTCAATCGACGGTCACAACCACACAAGCAATATAATATACAACGCCAACGGCGAGGATCAAAACTCAAAAGGAAACTCAAAACCACCAGAAATCCACAGAAATATAACGCGCGACTCTAAGGTCGAAAGAATAACATCACTGGTCTCTATCTCAAAAATAAATACATGTTTGGTTGATGGAACTTCTAGATACAACTGAATAATAATATACAAGATATAATGATGGGTAAGATACAAATAACCCACCTACTAGCCAGCCACCCGGAAATGGAAATAGTGCCAGCAAAGCCGTAATGAAACCTGTACGGCGAAACCTGCAAGAACTGTGGCACAACGGGGGTGAGTTGCCAACTCGTGAGTAGAAAAACATCTACGCACAGAAATCGCATAAATAATGCAATCCTAGGTCAATGATCATAATATATCCTCAAAAATGTATATAACATGCAGCCTATAACAATGGCTAGGGTAAATATCTAACCCGAGTGTAACTCATGTGCCCGTGTCAGTGCCTCAGGTAGCAATATATCATATGAATGAGGTATGCATGCATGAAAACAGAATACATGTAAATGAAGAAACTGTTTTCATAAATTAGTTAGATTTCCTTCGTATTTTTAAACTGAGGTATCATAAATGAAATCAGTATCAACAGTGTCTAGCATCGACACAAAACATAAATCTCACTGTCTCGAAATATCAATGTCTCAATCTCAATATCTAGGGCGCCGTCAGTCCAGACCGGCCCCTACCATCCATCTCAAGACCACGACGGTATCCTCCGGATATCCGACGCGTCGGGTAATATCACCGGTAGGTAGTGCTCCCCAGCCAGGCTCAACGTCAACAACACATTCCTCTTGCCCCGGGGTACCATACCGGGCCCACCATGTACCCGTGACGGTTCCTCCACTCCTCGACACGGATCTCGAAAACCACAGCAAACTCATGGTGGACGACACTTTACATCACTAGAAAACCGCAACATTTTATATTTTAAAAGATCATAAGTTGTAAATTTTACGGCTTTCCCCGAAATCCAAAAATATCATAAATCTCAAGAAATCATCACAAGTGCATATGTCAACGATAATGAATGCATATGGTATCAATAACAAAGTTGCAATGTATGATTAATAAACTAGGCATGTAAGGCAGGTACACTAATATCATATCAAACTACTAACTAACAAGCTAAGTCAAGCAAATATATTCTCTAAAGTGTACGTGACATGGCAATTACCGATGAAGATGTGTGTGAGCCGGCAAGTAGGTGTACGTGGTACATACGCATCATCGGTAATGGTGTTGGTGTCCTAACAGCATGATATCAATAATGGAATATGCAGCAAAATAAGTATGCGAGGCAGAGCGAACAGCAATAATGTGCGGGAGCTGAATACTAGACACAACGATAACTAATCTGTAATAATCTAATATAAGTCCTACAAATGGTGCCTTTTGAAATAACACGAATCATGGGGTTTTGAAAATAGGGGCTACGGTGTTTTTATGAAAAGATACGTCTTTTGAAATATCCGTAGGATCCCTTGGGCGGTCTTTTAAAATACCCACGATTCGTTAGTTTTTGAAATAGGTAAGAATCGAATCGAATCTAATCTAACAACTAAACTAAATTAAAGGGCTAAGCTAACGAGCTGAACTACAGGTAAGGAAACCGCCTATCATCTAAGTCGATACATATACCTACCTGTATATGTATAGTCGGTGATCCCGCCTCAATAATATCATAGCCGATACCATATCTATAATCAGGCATTCCAAGTCAAGAGTGCGGATCAATCATCAATATAGCTCGTACGTAAATCCGTCGTACGGTATCCCAAATCTGGGTACGGGTCAATATCACATTCATCATACTATTCACCTGGTATCCTCTTTATCAAATATCATGATCGCGGTACTGATCTACGTCTAGTACCATACTGATACCGCCTACGTATGCATGGACGTGTGTGAAACACTACGTCAAGGACCCGCTACAACGTCATGTCATATCTAAGATACGAACCCTGCTATATCACCGATCTCACGGCCTCAAATCCAATCTCATCGACTCAGCTCAATCCCAAGTATCATCCTCAGTCCGTATGTGAACACATAGTCCCATACCCATGTGAACACATAACTATAAAGAATCCCATGAGCACATATCAATAGGAAAGTATGCAAGTATGTATGTGTGTATGTGTAGTGCAACACTACCCTAGGGTTCGCAACGCTAAAATAATCCAACACACCAAAATCCATCCTAAGCATCGTTATTAATCCCAATAACATATAATAATTGTTGGTGTGTATACGCATCCGTATACACCACCACGGACTGCGGGGGTGCTATACGCCATCCACCCGACTTCTCCCCGTAGATATAAATCTACTCACCTGGTCCTCGCTAGCCGGTGCCGACGTCGCCACGCGCTTGCTTGTCGTCTTGAAGTCCACATGGGGTACCTACATATCATAACACACCGTATCGCATTAAAACTAAATTCGAAATCGAAACGGAATACGAAAATCAAATCGGCACGCGTATCACGCATAGGTCTAAACCTATCGCCTACGCATGCAAGAATAGTCAAACCAACCCTCGATGTCGATGTACAAACGTCAAACCATCGAGAAAAATCCAATCACACTCATTTGCACATTCACGAATACTAATTTTAATATAAACTAGGTTAAAACTCACAAAAACCCCAATTTCACTTAAAAAGTCATTTTTCCGAAAATCTAGCAAGCACAATTCGCCGTTTTTGTACAAAACATGATATTTAAATGAATGTAGCGGCCAATATACTTATTAAATATCTTAAATAAGTCATAGAAACAATTTCCGGAATTTAATCTCATTAAATTCCAAAAACCCTAATATTCTAGTTTACAAAATACTTAAATTTTAACAATTTCATAGCAAAAATGCACAAACTACAATTTAGGTTGGATTTGCATGATCTAAAGCATTAAACTACACTTAATAAAGTTAATAATATGATAAAAACCCTAACCATATTTTTAATCTCATATTTCGAATTAAATCAAAAAACCTAGTTTGCAGCAAAAAGCTTAATTTGGACATTTTTCAAGTAACAACTTGTAATTAACAACTAGATTAGTTTTCTACAAAACTTAATATGTTAAACCACATCACTAAACCATGCACAATCAAACACAACTCATTTCCACAACAAACCCTAAGTTGAAATTTTTAATCATGCAATTAAACTCACATAAACCAAATTAACACTTAATTAAATTAGCTTTAAGAAATTAAGTAACAAACTAAGCAAAAAAATGTTTAGAATTATACCCAAAAACATTTGAAGATCCACAAGCATCCATGGCCCTCCAAAATGCTCTCTTTTCATAAGGATCCATGCTATACAGGCTACGCTAAAATGGGTAGGAGTCGGATTTGGGTTTTGGGATTTTTTTGATGGATTTTGGGGCAATTTTTGATGAAGTTTTGAAGAGAAAAGAGAAGGGAAAATGGAGGGGGGGCTGCTGCTGTAGGAGGTGATTTCGGCTGGAATGGGAGGGGGAGAGGAGAGAGAGGGAGGTAGAGAAAGTGGGGGGAGAAAATCAAGGTCAAAGCAAAGTCAAAAGTCTAACTAATTTATCCATTTTCTTTTCTTTTCTTTCATTTCTTTTCCTTTGAAATTCAAGTGGGGGAAAAGATGGGGGCTGCTGAATTCAGCCAAGGGGAGAAGTAAATGGGGGTGTGTGGGTGTGGGTACGGGTGTGGGGTGATAAAAAATGATAAATACAATACCCCAAACATCCATTTACGCTAAAAAAAAGCCTTTTTTCTTCAATAATTTCTAAACCGTTTTGGCAAATGATTTCGTTCCAAAAACCACATGATAAATTTTTTTTAATGTTTTATGATGCACAAAATTTGTTTCAACTCATTCCAATTTGTAATTTTCCCTAATTAAATGTATTAGTGACGGCTTAAAATAATAATAAAATAATATTTTTTTCAGAAAATTTGAAATTTCACCAGCGGCTCAATAAACACCAAATAATAGCAATTACATAGCTAGAATATGTATATTTAATTTTTATAATAAGATATTTGTATTTTGACTTTTTACAGAAAACCCCCTTATTTTACCGATTTTTTCGAAATTTCACCGAAACGATTTTCAAAACGTTACAATCTTCCCTTCTTAAAGAAATTCGGTCCCCGAATTTAAATTCAAACTCCCCCAAATACTAAAACATCTAAGAAAACCTATCAAGTCGTCGGGGCTCCGAAATTGTAAATACATAAAACAAATCGTAGCGCAGCGCATGCGCTTGAAAAATGAGCATATAACTCAAATCGAAACTCCGTCAAGCATCCCGCAATCATCGGAGTCATGGAGAAGACATCAATGCTAAATCCAAATCAAACCAATATGATATAACTCGAAACTATACATGTAAACATCGAATCTATATCTGTAAGTATCTGAAGGAAATGCATGCCAATCTCTTTAAGTCGCTGTGCAACGCGTATAACACTGCACAGTGGCGGATGTCTATCATAAGAAAATAACTATATACATATATACCTTTGTTTAAAATGTACGTTCCGCCGTTTTGGAAACAATTTAGAAGGGTTTCCTTGTTTTAAACATTTCGTGTCATATCAGACACGTAGGTAAATACTGAGGCTATAGCTCGCTTTTTGGAAATCCCTTCAATAACTATCAATGCATGCAAAATATATTCAGGTACTGTTCTCTGACTAGTCCTGCTCAGTACGAAAACACATAGCAATATCATAAAAACGTACTGCTCTATACGAAATCAATCCCCAAAATATGCACATGAATGCTATGTGCGTCTGGTGCGCACGGAAATCAAAATCCATGAATGTGCCATACATGCGCACAGAAACAACATCTAAGTGCATCGGGTGTGCACGAAACATCTGTCGTAGGCAACATGTGTGCCTGACAGCAAAATCAGGTGCATCTGACATGCACGGAAAAAAAAATCTCGATTTAGTGCCTCTGGTGTGCACCAAAATCACCCTTTAAAACATGCGCCCAACATGCGCGAAAATCCAAATCAGGTGCATCCATCGTACACAAAATCATGAAATCCAATATCAAGCGCCGAACGTGTGCAAAATCAATCAGGTGCATAAGGTGCACAAAACAAATATCGAGTATCACAATCGAAATCGAAGTCCAGTGCATCTAAGTGCACAAACGGCGTATCACTGCACTGCAAGCATATATAAACTATACAGAGTGCAGGAACGAAATCGTGTGCATGCATACGCACAAAACCAACTCAACTGTTTAAAACCGTAAAATCACAAACATGTGAAACTAAAGCACGAAAACGATATCAAGTGCAACACTGTGCAAAGATCGTAAATCCTCAATCATCAAAATCAAATCATACGAATAAATCACCCAAAACATCGTAATCAATAATGGCGGAATAGTACTGCTCAAGCGCATCCTCTAAGAATCTCGGCCAACTATCGCGGTCACTAGTGGGACGTCTCGTCGATGATCATGAACTCTGTCCTGCTGGTGTGTGTAACCATGACCACTCCTGGGTCAGGGTCTTCACTGTGAATTACCAATCTTTCGGTCCATCGGCTCATCGGCCCTGTCGGGTGTGCTAACGGGGATGATCCAGTTCTGGCACGTCTCTTGTCATCTCCCGGTCAATCATCACGACCACTCGTAAGACAACATATCACTGGCGTCGGCCTCTGGCTCTCTGAATGTACATGACACATCTGATCCTGGGTGCAAGTATCATTGCAGCAGTGTCCTGGAAGGAATCCTGCTCACGGTCTATTCCATGCCTCATCTCTGCCAACTGTCCGGAAGTCGTCGTCCTTTCCTATATCTGAATCTTGCTCTGGAACGACTGCATACTCATCGCGACTCCTTCTGGAAGGTAAGTCCAAGTACCATGCCTCGGCATGCGCATCGCATCTCTGATGTCGACGGAGTGGAACGTCATCTCATCTAGATCTGGTACGAACCTCTTACTCCACTTTTCTCTAATGTCGTCTGCTTTGGACTCGTCTCGTCGCGGCCGCATGGACTGAGCTCCAACGACTATCCTCGTATCTGGAGTCTCCTAAGAATGCATCTCACCACCCAGCATCCGATTGAAGTCGAACCATTCGATCGATTCGTCGAAACCTCATAATCCCCCAAGAGCTCAACATCTTGGTACAGTTTAATAGTATCGAATATATATACCACAGCATCGGTGGTCCAGCCGTAGAAGGGCAAACCTAAGCCTCACTAATGGCGCCGTAGAACTGCCGCGAACCCGAAGGTTCAAAGGCTTCCACACAGTCATTAAGTCGAATTAGGGTTTCATTCTTCTAGAGGGACCATAGAATTTCCTGCATGTCTTTCCGACTACTTTAAACTTGGAATAATAGGTTTCCAACATTCGATCGTCTCTGTCGACCCTCACGTATCTGCGTGAAGTCGTCTCTAGCTGGAAGCAATCTATCTGATGATCTCGCATCGGGGTAGGCGAACGAACCACCTGTCCTAGTCATTCATCATCGGGTGACTAGCGACCTTCTATCATTTATTCGTACAACTTGCCCCGCAATAGCTCCAACATATGGGGCGATATCTCATCGCTCGCAGCAACAACTGGCTCGCTCGTCTGCACGCTGAACAGTGCCTCAATCATCAGGAGTAAGCAACATACCAACGGTCATCAAAATCTGGCTGGCCTCCATCATTGGCTCAATTCTCTAGTGTCGATCAGCACCTCCGAGTAACCTCATAAAGGCGATCCGCCAAATGCTCGTGGCGCGGAAACACAGTAAAAAGACACATCTCTGCAATCGTGTGTCGCCGGAATTTCGCCCTGGTCAGTCCTCGTTCGTGACGAGCTTGTGCTAACCGCAACTCTAGCCGTAGCTCTCCCTGCCCGTAACCATAGCAACAAAACCAAACTGGTACCGATGAGGCTAGATCAGGAAGGAATATAATACTGAACAAGGAAATGTACATCCTAAGGCTTCATAAGTGGAGTGGCGTGTCGTAAATATGCCGCGGAACATACCAACGGTACGTCATTCTACTTTAGTCACCTATTCCATCAACCAAGGGTCATCCTACGCTCCGAAGGTTAAAACCTAACGCTCTGATACCAACTTTGTCACGACCCGAAAGTACGGAACATGACCGGCACTTAAACTACGAACGTCTCGAGGCGTACGTAATCTAAGTAAACCGAAAACCCAGAAATCCAAACCAAGAAAAGTAGTAGAGTGCAGGAAAAACCAACTTAAAGCAAGTAGTTTCAATAGCATAAGCCGTATTATGCTGTTTTTAAAAACATCAAAAAATTTACTGAAAATTTCGGCAGAGTCTCCTTTGTAAATACTGGCCCCCAAACGGAATACAACATGAATAGTATACGAAATCAAGAAAAAGGCATCCCCAAGCGGGAGCTAGCTCTTCGTCAATCGACGGTCACAACCACACAAGCAATATAATATACAACGCCAACGGCGAGGATCAAAACTCAAAAGGAAACTCAAAACCACCAGAAATCCACAGAAATATAACGCGCGACTCTAAGGTCGAAAGAATAACATCACTGGTCTCTATCTCAAAAATAAATACATGTTTGGTTGATGGAACTTCTAGATACAACTGAAAAATAATATACAAGATATAATGATGGGTAAGATACAAATAACCCACCTACTAGCCAGCCACACGGAAATGGAAATAGTGCCAGCAAAGCCGTAATGAAACCTGTACGGCGAAACCTGCAAGAACTGTGGCACAACGGGGGTGAGTTGCCAACTCGTGAGTAGAAAAACATCTACGCACAGAAATCGCATAAATAACGCAATCCTAGATCAATGATCATAATATATCCTCAAAAATGTATATAACATGCAGCCTATAACAATGGCTAGGGTAAATATCTAACCCGAGTGTAACTCATGTGCCCGTGTCAGTGCCTCAGGTAGCAATATATCATATGAATGAGGTATGCATGCATGAAAACAGAATACATGTAAATGAAGAAACTGTTTTCATAAATTAGTGATATTTCCTTCGTATTTTTAAAATGAGGTATCATAAATGAAATCAGTATCAACAGTGTCTAGCATCGACACAAAACATAAATCTCACTGTCTCGAAATATCAATGTCTCAATCTCAATATCTAGGGCGCCGTCAGTCCAGACCGGCCCCTACCATCCATCTCAAGACCACGACGGTATCCTCCGGATATCCGACGCGTCGGGTAATATCACCGGTAGGTAGTGCTCCCCAGCCAGGCTCAACGTCAACAACACATTCCTCTGGCCCCGGGGTACCATACCGGGCCCACCATGTACCCGTGACGGTTCCTCCACTCCTCGACATGGATCTCGAAAACCACAGCAAACTCATGGTGGACGACACTTTACATCACTAGAAAACCGTAACATTTTATATTTTAAAAGATAATAAGTTGTAAATTTTACGGCTTTCCCCGAAATCCAGAAATATCATAAATCTTAAGAAATCATCACAAGTGCATATGTCAATAATAATGAATGCATATGGTATCAATAACCAAGTTGCAATGTATGATTAATAAACTAGGCATGTAAGGCAGGTACACTAATATCATATCAAACTACTAACTAACAAGCTAAGTCAAGCAAATATATTCTCTAAAGTGTACGTGACATGGCAATTACCGATGAAGATGTGTGTGAGCCGGCAAGTAGGTGTACGTGGTACATACACATCATCGGTAATGGTGCTGGTGTCCTAACAGCATGATATCAATAATGGAATATGCAGCAAAATAAGTATGCGAGGCAGAGCGAACAGCAATAATGTGCGGGAGCTGAATACTAGACACAACGATAACTAATCTGTAATAATCTAATATAAGTCCTACAAATGGTGCCTTTTGAAATAACACGAATCATAGGGTTTTGAAAATAGGGGCTACGGTGTTTTTATGAAAAGATACGTCTTTTGAAATATCCGTAGGATCCCTTGGGCTGTCTTTTAAAATACCCACGATTCGTTAGTTTTTGAAATAGGTAAGAATCGAATCTAATCTAACAACTAAACTAAACTAAAGGGCTAAGCTAACGAGCTGAACTACAGGTAAGGAAACCGCCTATCATCTGAGTCGATACATATACCTACCTGTATATGTATAGTCGGTGATCCCGCCTCAATAATATCATAGCCGATACCATATCTATAATCAGGCATCCCAAGTCAAGAGTGCGGATCAATCATCAATATAGCTCGTACGTAAATCCGTCGTACGGCATCCCAAATCTGGGTACGGGTCAATATCACATTCATCATACTATTCACCTGGTATCCTCTTTATCAAATATCATGATCGCGGTACTGATCTACGTCTAGTACCATACTGATACTGCCTATGTATGCATGGACGTGTGTGAAACACTACGTCAAGGACCCGCTACAACGTCATGTCGTATCTAAGATACGAACCCTGCTATATCACCGATCTCACGGCCTCAAATCAAATCTCATCGACTCAGCTCAATCCCAAGTATCATCCTTAGTCCGTATGTGAACACATAGTCCCATACCCATGTGAACACATAACTATAAAGAATCCCATGAGCACATATCAATAGGAAAGTATGCAAGTATGTATGTGTGTATGTGTAGTGCAACACTACCCTAGGGTTCGCAACGCTAAAATAATCCAACACACCAATATCCATCCTAAGCATCGTTATTAATCCCAAATAACATATAATAATTGTTGGTGTGTATACGCATCCGTATACACCACCACGGACTGCGGGGGTGCTATACGCCATCCACCCGACTTCTCCCCGTAGATATAAATCTACTCACCTGGTCCTCGCTAGCCGGTGCCGACGTCGCCACGCGCTTGCTTGTCGTCTTGAAGTCCACATGGGGTACCTACATATCATAACGCACCGTATCGCATTAAAACTAAATTCGAAATCGAAACGGCATACGAAAATCAAATCGGCACGCGTATCACGCATAGGTCTAAACCTATCGCCTACGCATGCAAGAATAGTCAAACCAACCCTCGATGTCGATGTACAAACGTCAAACCATCGAGAAAAATCCAATCACACTCATTTGCCCATTCACGAACACTAATTTTAATATAAACTAGGTTAAAACTCACAAAAACCCCAATTTCACTTAAAAAGTCATTTTTCCGAAAATCTAGCAAGCACAATTCGCCGTTTTTGTACAAAACATGATGTTTAAATGAATGTAGCGGCCAATATACTTATTAAATATCTTAAATAAGTCATAGAAACAATTTCCGGAATTTAATCTCATTAAATTCCAAAAACCCTAATATTCTAGTTTACAAAATACTTAAATTTTAACAATTTCATAGCAAAAATGCACAAACTACAATTTAGGTTGGATTTGCATGATCTAAAGCATTAAACTACACTTAATAAAGTTAATAATATGATAAAAACCTTAACCATATTTTTAATCTCATATTTCGAATTAAATCAAAAAACCTAGTTTGCAACAAAAAGCTTAATTTGGACATTTTTCAAGTAACAACTTGTAATTAACAACTAGATTAGTTTTCTACAAAACTTAATATGTTAAACCACATCACTAAACCATGCACAATCAAACACAACTCATTTCCACAACAAACCCTAAGTTGAAATCTTTAATCATGCAATTAAACTCACATAAACCAAATTAACACTTAATTAAATTAGTTTTAAGAAATTAAGTAACAAACTAAGCAAAAAAAAGTTTAGAATTATACCCAAAAACATTTGAAGATCCACAAGCATCCATGGCCCTCCAAAATGCTCTCTTTTCACAAAGATCCATGCTATATGGGCTACGCTAAAATGGGTAGGAGTCGGATTTGGGTTTTGGGATTTTTTTGATGGATTTTGGGGCAATTTTTGATGAAGTTTTGAAGAGAAAAGAGAAGGGAAAATGGAGGGGGGGATGCTGCTGTAGGAGGAGATTTCGGCTGGAATGGGAGGGGGAGAGGAGAGAGAGGGAGGTAGAGAAAGTGGGGGGAGAAAGTCAAGGTCAAAGCAAAGTCAAAAGTCTAACTAATTTATCCATTTTCTTTTCTTTTCTTTCATTTCTTTTCCTTTGAAATTCAAGTGGTGGAAAAGATGGGGGCTGCTGAATTCAGCCAAGGGGAGAAGTAAATGGGGGGGAGGGTGTGGGTGTGGGTACGGGTGTGGGGTGATGAAAAATGATAAATACAATACCCCAAACATCCATTTACGCTAAAAAAAAGCCTTTTTTCTTCAATAATTTCTAAACCGTTTTGGCAAATGATTTCGTTCCAAAAACCACATGATAAAATTTTATTTAATATTTTATGATGCACAAAATTTGTTTCAACTCATTCCAATTTGTATTTTTCCCTAATTAAATGTATTAGTGAAGGCTTAAAATAATAATAAAATAATATTTTTTTCAGAAAATTTGAAATTTCACCAGCGGCTCAATAAACATCAAATAATAGCAATTACATAGCTAGAATATGTATATTTAATTTTTATAATAAGATATTTGTATTTTGACTTTTTACAGAAAACCCCCTTATTTTACCGATTTTTTCGAAATTTCACCGAAACGATTTTCAAAACGTTACAATATCACTCCGGGAGTGTTTCTTACGAGAGGTGGCAGCTTCATTCCCATTGACAGGGCTTTGGCGAACCGCTTCTAGGCAATGATCCTGCTCTTATTTATGGCAGGGGTGCTTCGGTTTGGTTAGAGCACTTTGCGATTCATCCTTGCCACAGCTTTTTGATCCTGACGCTGACGATTAGCCTTTTCGTATATGGCTATTTCGCGTTCTCGATCAGTTTTTCTTTTTCGAAAGGCTTCGTTTAACAGCCTATCTATCGGGTCTTCTGGCAGTTCTGGGTATTTTAGCGCCGATCAAGCCCCCAGTTCCTCTGCGTTGCCTTCTGACACTGAGGAAGATTCTTCGCCATTTAACGATGAATGGGAGACCATGTGCCAACTTGCTACATAGTCTTCGGTTTCTTCTCATGAGTCATTTTCCTCATCGTTGTCACTATCTTCATTCTCAAGAATATGCTTGAGGAACTCTTCGAGGGTGACCAGTGTCCGCACCTTCTGATTGTACTACTCCAACGCGTCGATGTACTTTTGTATGTTTGTGTGCTTGTCATCATACTCAGCAGGCTACACAGGCTTCTTGGTCTTCTTCCTTTTCTTCGAAGACTTTGAAGGCTTAACTTTGGGATTTTGCCCTTTGTCAATTGTTTTCGGTACGGGATGCGGTTTCAGCATCCCTTCGATGATTTCGGGCTTAAGTGGACTTTTCCACCTAACTTACAGACATGCCTGTAGATCCTTCAGCATTCTTTTGGTTTTAGCTGAAAGAACAAATTCTTATGGAGTTTCTTCCACGAGCGAGCATGATGCCTCCGGCGCATCCACTTTTTCGGGAGTGTGCTTCTGTAGTGGGTTCACCCTCCAGTTCTTAGACAGCACAAACTTCCCCTATTGATACTGGTCCTCGACCCAGTTCTTGAAGACATAGCAATCCTCAATTGGGTGGCTCACCATTCTGTGATAGAAGCAGTAGTTGGGGTTCTTGACGTGGGTCTGGTAATGTGATGAGTTTGTTACGCATTGCCAACTCAAATAGTTTTCTCTTCTTATCGCGGGGAAATGAGTAAGCGTCCTAGCCTTTTTTCCAGGGATAGACGTGGACGTGCATTTTTTTGGCGAACCGCCGGTTTTGGGTCTCTCGGTTGTTGTTGAGTGTTGGCGACGAATGCCGCTTTCCCTTTACCCTTGGCATTTCGAGGGTCCTTACTTGAGGAGGAAGGTCCATGACCTATTTGGGCCAGTTCATCAATCAGAGCCTAGAATGTTGTCAACTTGAAGAACGTCATGAACTAGGACATAGTCGTTTGCGGATCTAGGGTCCCGATGAACATGCCCACAGTGGGGGATTATTCGATGCGCTGTTCGCACTTTGACTACAGGTTCCGCCACCGAATCGCATATTGAACCCAGGTTTCTTCCGGCTTTACCCTGGCATTGATTAGTTCCATGATCATGGTGCATTCGCTTGCGCTGACGAATCGTTGTGTGAACAACAGTTCCATTTCTGTGAATGTTCTCACGGAGTCATTTAGGAGCTCCGAGTACCATTCAAAGGTTGTCTCTGACAGGCTGCCAACAAACTGGCAAAGCAACAGTTTGTTATCACCTCCAGTATTGCCGCACAGAGCTCTGAACTACACGATGTGCTAATGTGGGTTGCCTGTCCCTTTGTACACATGGAACTTGGAGATCGTATATCCCGGCAGGTATTTAATTTGGTCATACCAGCCTGGATACGGTCGCCCAGTTATGACAGTTTGGCCAGCCACTTCACTAGCTTGATGAGCTCGTATTTGTTGAGCTATATAGTCATCAAGAGCAGCCTTGGAGATCGTTTCCTCCTTAGCTGTTGATAAATCCGGAAGAGGGTTTGATGTTTCCCCTCTGTCATCCTCGTTGATTATCGGCGGATCCTCGGCTGAAGGTTCTGGCCGAATCATCATTCCAATCATGTCCTGGAACAAAAGAGCCATTTGCTTTATGTTGGCAGCCTACTCAGCGGCTTCCCTATTTTTTCTTTCAAGCACTCTTCACAGGAACTCTGTATCGGTCTCCTGCTCCTGACGCTGTTCGAATGTTGCATTCGTGTTTTCTTTCTGCTCGGTAAGTGCTGCCATTTTGGTCAGCATCTCTTGGAGCTTTTGCTATTGCTCCTGAGCTTTTGTCAGTGACCGAGTTTGCGACCTGTGACCTATGGAAGCACGGCTTTCTTCTTTTCCGGAATCCATGTAAACAGTAAGTACGATCATGCCCCAAGACTTGGGACGTTTGGATCCATCGCCTTTGGAATTTGCCACCGGCGGTGGGATTTTCTCTGGCCTCATCCTTTTGTGGGAGGTCGGAGTTGAAGGAGTTGTTGTAACAAGCACCCGTGCGGGAAAATTCCCTCGCCGTATGATGGAGGGATGGTCTTTCTCTTACCGAACCTTCGATTTCTTCGGTCGACGAAAGACTTTCAGCCGGGCCCTGTGAATTTGGGAGGAGAGCCGTTGATGGGGGTGCTCTGGCTATTCCTGCACTGTGGTTTCTGAGGCAGGGGTGATTTCTTTAATACCGCCGTTGGAGAGTTCTTTAGCACCCTCTTGAGTAGATCAAAGTTGTTCCCGATTGGAATAGCAGCATCAACTTCCACTATTGGAGCTGGCGGAGTAAGTCCAGAAAAGGAGTTACCCCCAGCTTTCCTCACTCGGTGCCAGTGGCGATGTCGAGCGTGTCTTGCAGAGGGGATCGCCTCAGTTTTGGAAGCGGCTTCTTCATGTCCCTGGCTTTGGTGAGGGACTGTTGCTGGTGTCAGCCTATTGAAGACTGACGCCCTTGGTAGAGTTTGCGGAGGAACGTCCAATCTTCCAAAGACTGATCTTCTGGTAGGGGAAGCACTTTTGACGACTTCACCTGCCGTAGGAGTTAGGAGGCCTATTCGTTTTGGGGTAGCCCTTTCAGGTATGACGAGCCTCTTTGCGAGCCCGTTTTGGTTCTGGCTCAGCCTGTTGAAGACTGAGACGTCTGATTTGGATGACCCGTTCAGAGGGGCCATTTTGGTTGCTAGTCGATCGAAGGCCGACCTCTTAGGAGCTTCTTTCTGTGGCGCTGAGGTACCGACACCCACCGTGGGAACATGGTCCGAAAGAACAATCCCGTAGTGGCTTGTGTAACTTGCCCCACTGGCATCTTAAAGATAGAGGTCGCGTTGGGCCCATAAGTCACTCCTCCAATTGGGGAAGAGCGGGAGTTGCTGTTGCAAGTTGTGCAGCTGGAAGTCATCGATATTCTCTTCTTCTTTGCAGGAACAAGACACCAAATCTTAGTACCTCTAATTTAAGCGCAACCATAGCGAACCGCGATTTTGTTCACGAACACGACACATGAAGTGTGGAGTGGAAAGAGGAAAAGGTCCCACCGGGCGTGCCAGAATCTGTTCACCGCTGGAAGACAGACCGGTACGTCGGGACGTTGGGACGTCTGGCCTGAATTTTCGGGGAAGATGCTATTTGGATTTATCCGTCCACCTCTCCAAAAATTCCAAGTTGATTTATGGCACCGTATATCTGAGGTTTGGACGGATGTGGCCGTTGTAGCATGACTTCATTAGATTCCCCCTCATTTTGCGAGGTTTTTTTTATTGTGGGGACGCTCTTCCCTGCAGACGCAAGCCCCTGCAGTTAATTACGTTACCGCGTTGCGATAACCACTTTCTCCTGCTCCGGAAGTTCACTTCGTGTCGTGTGTTTTGTTTTGGTTTTAGTTTCCCGTGGATTGTATACGAAGACTAATTTATATCGTCGCCCGTAAGGCATGGATTAGTCTAAATCCGTATATTTTTAGATTTGGGTTTGGTTTGATTTAAGGATCGTTAATCTGGTTTGAGATTAAGATCGACTCAAAACGTATGAGTGTTCGGGCTCAATTATTTTAGTTTAAGGACACCGCGGTCCATTATCGCCATGTTTTAGGCAAGATATTAGTTTAAGGACGTTTCGGTCCTTTATCACCGTATTTAGGGGAGAATATTAGTTTAAGGACATTTCGGTCCATTATCGCCATTTTTGAGGCGAATATTAGTTTAGGGACATTTCGGTCCCTTATCCATCTTGTGTGTGCATGTATTTGTTACGTGACGAAGTGAACAATGGTGATATAGAATGTGCCCAATTTGGGGCACGATCCGTCTTGAAGCGTGCACGTCAATTTGGAAGTGCATCAACGAAAGAAGTTGTTAGTCATCGGGACCCGCCACATCTCTGAAGACGTTGAGGAATTACAACGACATGTATCAGAGGTGTGATGAGATGTACCCTTAAACCAAATCCCTTATTTGAGGGAAAAAGGGACATCGTGGACTTAAGAATTTTTTGTCATATTTGAGACCTTGGAAATCAAGAGCATATGGGCTCAATTGATTTAAAAATAAAGAGATTTGACCTCAGGAAATTTAGCCAATTTTGGGCTAAAATTGAGTTTCCATAATTACCCAACAGTTCTTAGCACTGGGACATACAGTGCTCACGTGTGAAACACGAAAGGTGCTGGATTAGTGCTAAGCACTAGAGTCCTATGGTACTCACGTGTGAAACAAGTAAGGCGCTCAGATTTGAGCATTTTTAGTCATTTTTGACTAATCATGGAGTGCTGAGCACTCTGAACGATACTCACGTGGGAAGCATGTGAGTGCTAGGCTTTGGGCTTTATTTGTTCGTTTCCCTCTTTTACAGAAGTGCTAAGCACTTGGATAGAGCTCACGTGCGTTTCACGTGACTGCTTCCTTTTGGAGCGACTGCCTAATCGACAAAGAAGATTTTCTTTGCTCTGTAGGCGCCCATGTGAGAAACACGTGAGGCAGCTTTGGTTGTTCTTTTTGTTTGTTTTTAAGCACCTCTCGTGGGAAACAAGTGAGGCTTCATAATAGTGCTAAGCACTAATCGAGTCACCAAGTTGTTCTCATGTTTTCTTAAATATATTGATCTCTGTTAATGACATTTTTAGTCATTGAGGATCATCAAGATTTCAATATTGAAGATCTTGGACCATCATTATCGTTTGTATTGAAGAACTAAGTTCTTTTTCACTTTTCTAAGAACAAAGATCTTTATATAGGGTTAAACCCTAATTTTTGAAGGATTTAAATTCCCACATGTTCATGTTCTTTCTTTTTAACTTAATTCTTTTCTCCTAAGTTTTGAATCTGCAAAATAGAATCTTCCCGATGAAAATTAAATTCTCAACTTGTGGGGAGATTTGCTTATGCAAATCTCAACCAGAGGAAGAACTAAGTTCTTATATGAAGGGTTAAACTCTTAGATAGGATATTCAAAGAAGAGAAAATATGAACTCTGTGTTTTTTTACCTAGGGTTTCAATGATGCAAGTCTTCTTCTTCTTTGAGAATTAAATTCTCTTTCTTTTTCAAGAGCTCACTGTATATTTTTTTTGCAAAACCTTATAGGGAGTTCTGTGTATATTTAGATTTAATCTCCTTGCTCCTATTTATAGGAGAAAGGAAAAAATCAGTGTGTTAAGAAAATCTCTCATTGAGAGATCATGAAGATTAATTGGTGAATTTTATTCACCGTTGGATTTTCAATCCAAAGGCTCTCTGTTTAAGAGAGAAGATTTCTTATTTGTTTAACAAGATTAAGAAATATTTTCTTATGAATAACTTGTTAATTTAACAAAATTAGGAACATATTTTCCTAAGATTGAATTTTATTCTATCAGATGATCGGGGGGTGATTTTATAATCACCGTTGGATCTTTGATCCAAGGGTCCTCTGTTTAATAGAGAAGATCTTTCTTGTTTGATAAAGATCAAGGAAACATTTCCCACATAGAATTTAATTATATCAGGTGGTTTAATTGGTGATATTTTATCGCAATTGGATTTTAAATCCAAAATTCTCTGTTAGAGAAGAATCTTTCCGTATTAGAAAGATCAGGGAAAATATTTCCCAAATAAAATTTAATTCTATCACATAGAATTTTATTCTATCAGATGGGAGAATTTTAAATTGGTGCGAGAGAACTCACATGTTTAACACGTGACCCCTAATGTGAGTTTTAGTCTGTTTATTTTCAGCGCCCATGTGCTTTGCGTATGAGCGCTCACATGTTTAACACATGAGGCATGTTTGGCCTTTAGTTATTTATGTTTAGCATTCATATGCTTTGCATATGAGCACTCACGTGTTTAACATGTGAGACCAATTTGGCCCTTACTTATTTGTTTTCAACGTTTATATGCTTTGCATATAAGTACTCACGTGTTTAACACGTGAGGAATGTTTGGCCTTTGGTTATTTATGTTCAACGCTCATATGCTTTGCATATAAGCGCTCACGTGTTAACACGTGAGGCTAGTTTCGCCTTTGGTTATTTATATTCAGCGCTCATATGCTTTGCATATGAGCACTCACATTTTAAGGCAAATTTGGCCCTTAGTTATTTATTTTCAGCGCATATATACTTTGCATATGAGCGCCCACGTGTTTAACATGTGATGCCAAATTATGATGATTTTTTTCTATTTCTTTTCTCCCCTTTTTTATAAGAGAACAAATAGCTCTTTGCCAAAAAATTTGGCAAGAACAAAGGCTTCATCGACTTCACCAAGCGAGGATCGAAGGTGAGTAGATGTATATCTACGGGGGAAGTCGGGTGGATGGCGTATAGCACCTCCGCAACTGTAGAGTTGGATATTTGTATATTATACATATATATGTTAATGCCAGACTTGGATACCTAGCAAATAGGGTTTCTAGGAGACTATATGTTAGATTAAGCGTACTTGTAGTATGGTTTACTCTTAGTTTTAGTTCCTTATTCGTGATTCGTCGGTTTTACTTTGTCGTGCGCGAGCACACACACTTGATATAATATGTGTGTATATGTATATGTGTGTGTGTGTGGATGTGTTGATATATATATATATATATATATATATATAGTATACATATACATATAAAATGAGGATATGATATGTTATATGGTTTTGAGTCGATATGATCGGATATGATGTCAAGAGATTATGATATACGATTTGAGTTGAGACATCGTATATGATATGATATATATTAAAGGATCGTTGGGCGATGTATACATAACATGCGATAACATGTGATTTGATGAGATAATAGATTGTACGTGACCTTCGATCCGTACCCTTGATTATGATATTGTACGATGGATGATACCGTACGAATTATGATATATATGATATTTGACCCGTACCCTCGATTTGAGGATGCTGTACGATGGATTTTACCGTACGACATATATATGATGATTGATCCGCACTCTTGACTCGAGAATGTCGTACGACGGACTATACCGTACGTGATGCTATGAGGCTGGATTTCCGACTGTTAGATATATCGACTCGGAATGCTATAGATTTTCTAATCACTTTCGACTTAGGTTTAGTTTAGCCTTTTAATCTTTTAACTGCTTAAGTAGATGTTAGAGTATAACTAGAGCCATACCTATTTTCAAAACTAACGAATCCCATGCAATTTCAAAAGACAAAACCCGAGGGGACGCTACGAAATTTCAAAAGGTATCTGCTTTTCTCAAAAACCACTGTAGCCCCTTCTTTTCTAAAAACAACGATTAATGCTATTTTAAATACGATAACTGTATGGTTCTTATATAGATATGTATATTTTATTGTTGTTTTTACTGTTTACTTTCTTCTTTGCTCATACTATTCTCATTGCATTATAGATATATATACATGTGTTCTCATTAGCTGTTATGATCTCGCCTGGTAGGACACTTGCACCATTACCGATGACGTGTATGTTGCACATACACTTGCTTGCCGGCACACACACATCATCATCGGTAATTGCCATGTGACGTACACTGTTTACCGTCGAAAGACGCGACCGGGACGTTAGGACGTCTAGCCTGAATTTTGGAGGTAGATGCTATTTGGTTTTATCCGTCTACCTCTCCGAAGATGCCAAGTTGATTTATGGCACCGCGTATCGGAAGTTCGGACGGATGCAGCCGTTGTTGTAGATTTCGTCAGATTCCCCCTTGTTGTGAGGGGTTTTTGATTGTGGGGACGCTCTTCCCTGCAGGCGCAAGCCCCTGCAGTTAATTACGTTACCGCATAGCGGTAACCACTTTCTCCTTCACCAGAAGGTCACTTCGTGTCGTGTGTATTTGTTTTATTTTTTTGGTTGCCCGTGGATTGTATACGGAGACTAATTTATGTTGCTGCCCGTAGGGCGTGGATTAGTCCAAATCCGTATATTCTTAGATTTGGGTTTGGGTTGATTTAAGGATCGTTAATCTCGTTTGAGATTAAGATCAACTTAAATATTTGTTGAGGATACGTTAGTCTAATTTTAGACTAAAATCTACTCAACAGGAATTTGGAATCATTTAGATCCAACGAAAGAGCATTTGGGCTCTATTATTTTAGTTTAAGGACGTTGTGGTCCGTTATTAGTTTAGGGACGTTGCGGTCTACAGATCGCCATTTTTGAGGTGAGGGTTTAATTTAAGGACGTTGCGGTCCATAGTAGTTTAAGGACGTTGCGGTCCGTTATTAGTTTAAGGATGTTGCGGTCCACGATAGTTTAAGGACGTTGCGGTCCGTTATTAGTTTAAGGACGTTGCGGTCCACAGTTCCTGGTTGTCGGGACCCGCCACCTCTCTGAAGACGTTGAAGAATTACAACGACATGTATCAGAGGTGTGAAGAGATGTACCCTTGAACCAATGAATGTTTATCAGGGACTTGGTAGTCTTGTTTGGGACTAAGGCCAATTTAGAAGAAGACATATGGGCTCGGTTAATTTGGGTTTTGGCCAACCTTGGGCTCAGCCCACTTGATTACTTATTTGGGCTTGATCCCCTTTTTGTATCAGCACCGTTGAGCATTGATTTGGGTTCTGACACCCTTTTTTTGTTTTATTTATATTCTTTTATATGGAGTGTTAAACAATTTATGGCGACTACGTGCGGGGCACGTGAGGCGCTCGGTGCTGAGTGCCAAACAATGAGTACTAAGCATCTTTTTATTAAATAGCGCCCATGTGAGGGGCACGTGGAACGCTCGGCGCCGAGCGCCAGACTTGGAGTGCTAAGAGCTTCTTATTAAATAGCGCACACGTGAGGAGCACGTGGAGCGCTCGGCACCAGACTTTGAGTGCTAAGCGCTTCTTATTAAATAGCGCCCACGTAAGGAGCACGTGGAGCTCTCGGCGCTGAGCGCCAGACTTTGAGTGCTAAGCACTGAGTTTTCTGTTCTACTCAACTCAATTCTCGGAGAATTAGATTCTCACTTGTGAAAGACTTTTTCTTATTGTTGGGATTCCTCAGCACCTAGCCTAGGGTTTGCAAGCTTCACTCATGCCACAACAAAAATTAAAGGGGGTGCAAAGCAATCAACCTAAAGATCATACTAGAAAACTAGGGTAACATAACTTGTAAACTAACATTACAAAGAGAAGTGAATGAAAATACAACCTTTGTAGATCCGGTCCTTCACTTCTAAAGCTCCGTGTTGACGTCCCTTCGCTGCGATCATCGAAATCCCGGACTCTAGTGATGGTTTCCTCGAAGAAATGATCAAGCTAGCTCGTTGACTTCGAGGCCGAAGATGATCTACATCGAGACGACTCAAGCTCAAGCTCCTTCTTCACTTAGTCAAGAACTTTGTGAAGAGAACACCCTAAACTAAATGGCAAGTAATAGAGGATGATGAAATAGGAAGTGGGTTCACTTTGGATTTTGATTTCTCACTTTATTTCTTCACTTGAAAAATTCTAGAGAGCTTTTCTTCTTGATGAAGAAGAAGAAGAAAGAATAATAATTAGAAAAGAATAAACTAGTGAAGTTTATCATAATGCAACCATGGGTGAGTTAACCTTTGTAGAGAGTAAACCATAGTTTAAGTTAGTGGTTTGGTTAATAAATATCTTTAGTGAGACAAAGTTAGTGGACTTGGTCAAATGATGCTAAAAGCTTCATGAAGCTTCAAGCATGACAAAGTGCACACTAATTTTGAATTACAAAATAAATATAAACCTTTTCCACTAACTTAAATATGGTATAAGTCACTCACACACCCAAGTTTGTATGTATCATCAAGCATGATACAATCTAGTGCACAAACATATATCACATATACAACATACGCACATTAAGTGAGAAAATCAATCTTAAGTGAACAAATACTAGTTAATGTAAAGTAATATATCAAATATATAATTATACATTAAATCATTAAATCAACACTTGATTTAATGATCCGGTCATATCGCATATGACCGACTAATATCTAGTGTATCAATATATCGAATCAACACTTGATTCGGTAACCCGGCTATATCTCAAATAACCGACCGATGATACAAATCGAGAGAATAGAATACAGTATCACATACTGGTATTATTCTCGGTCCCGCACATATCTCATATGCGCTCCTATTTCGTTTCGCTTGTTCCAGGAAACCTCTATGTAGGACTCTAAAGACTCGTCAATACGCCGACTGTAGGTGGTGATCATATCAGTCACCCACAAGCCGCAAGCGGTCTGCTAAACGTAACGGCCACCCGGGTATTGAGCGATCAGAAGATCAACGAGCAAGCCTGCTCACACTCCTGTGAATGCAATCAGTAACACTTACCGCACAGTCCGGTCTGTTCGTCTGATACGTCGCATATCTCGCCTAGGGGTGGTAAACGTCAGACCCCAGTAGCTTGATAAGTCATGCCGATGTAAGGTCCATAACGATCGTGAAACTACTGATAACACTTACCAGTAAATCACATCAACCCTGGCCAAGGATTTCCAGTTATGGCCAGTCGAGCATAGCGCAACATCAACCCCCAATACCGGGAGAGACGAATCCCCTCCTATCGCTCATTGCCTCCATGTGAATCGGGACTGTACCCAAAAGCCACCTGTTTGCACGACTCAGTAGAGCCATGGTAGGGTGTAAATCAAAGCACAGTGGGAGACACACAAGACTCTATGACGATCTTGGGTCGACAGACTAAGCTGTACCAGTGTCACCAGAGAACTGCCATCTGACGTGATGTATAATACCATCTGGGAGTTCTCGGCGAGTCCGTTCAGTGTACCCAGTCTCCACTGAGCGCCCGTATACCATCTTTGATGTCAAACACCAATGGATATGGGATCATCAATCGCCCATCACATGGGTCGAGAAGATATACGCTAGTCTACTCTGGAATATCGATGCCCCGTCTCGATATTTCCACGACTAGGAACATTGAAGGATGTACTCATGGACTACCCAGGCCCCACTAATATGATCTGCATCATAGTCCTGGAAGTCGAGTACACATCCTAAGGGCTTTATCAACATGTAACAGAGAGACAATAAGTGTACATGTTAAGATAAAGAGCAACTAGATAGCGTACTATCATGTCGAGCAAGAAAGTCCTCCCTATATATGTCCCAGCATCCACTACAATATACATCTCATGTACAGTAATGGCCTCTAGGGCATACACATAACTAACAATCTCCCACTTGCACTAGGGCCATCTGTAGCAGTGGTTGTGATATCTCATACTCAACCATCCCATAAAAGTCTCTCTTTAGGAAAAGGCCTTCGTGAGTGGATCCGCCGTGTTGTCCTCTGAGTCTACTCTCCTAACCTTGATCTCCCTGGAGATCAACCATCTCCATGATTAGGTGATACTGCCTTGGAATATGTCTAGGTCACTGATGGGACTGGGGTTCCTGGGCCAAAGCCACACTTCCATTGTTACACAATGGTAGGAACCCAGTTCATCTCATGAACTAATATACACCCAAACTGCCTCTTTGGTAGTATCTTTGATAGCGATGTCACCAGTCTTTATCGTCTAGTCCGCCACGGTATCTAGCTTGGAACTCTTCCAAGATACCGTCCCTCCACTGAGGGTAAAGACAATGCCTGCGACTGACATTCAGTCATCCTTACCACCCTTGAAGCTATCCAGTGATTCTCTCCAGGATCGATTGATACCATCTTACTACACCTAGTGAGAATCCTAATATCAATTTAGATCTATCTCATAGATCCAAAACCCAGGATTTAGGAGGTATCACCTTGATCCTATATGGAGAATCCTTGTGATAAGAGGAGGTTGACCGAGTGTAGCATAGGAAACTCCTTTCCTATCAAGAGTATGTCATCCACGTACAGTACACGGAATACCACCATACTCTCTACTACCTTTTTGTATATACAAGGTTCATCTACCATTTTGATAAAGTCAAACTCTTTAACTACCATATTAAAATAGATGTTCCAACTCCGCGATGCCTGCTTTATCCCATAAAGTATCTTGCACGCGTTTCCGCTGCTCCCACTGTTTACGAAGCCTTCTGGCTGTGTACTTATAGATGCTCTCTTCTAAATCAATATTTAGAAAAGCAGTCATGACACCTAATCACCAGATATCGTAGTCATGGTATGTAGCAGTGGCAAGTAGGATCTGGATGGACTTAAGCATAGCTATTGGAGAAGGTTTCATCATTTTCCATGCCTGGTTGATGACGAGAACCTTTAACAAGTCTAGCTTTGAAAGTCTCAACTTTTCCATCTACACCAAGTAATCTTCTCAAGATATACTTTTACTCCTGACGGGGATTTAACCCTTCAGATATAGCAACCAAAGTCCATACTTTGTTGGTGTATATGGATTCCATCTCAGATCGCTAAGCAGCCATCCATTCTTACAGAATCCCCACTCTTGATGGCCTACTCGAAACTAGTTGGGTCATCATCTCATGATGAAATGCTCGCTCCCACTGCCATCGAGAAACCGAAGTATCTCTCAGGTGGATGAGGAACCCTACCAGATCGGCGGAGAGGCTGAGGTTCGTCGGGGACTATTGAATCCTTTGGCTCTACCAAATCACCAGTTGTAGTTTGTATAGCTGGAACTCTTTCCAGTTCTACAGAACTGACCTTGCCTCGATCTTGTCCAGATTTTCCTTTTATACATAGGCTGGACAACCCCAAATCTTAACTCACTTAAGAGATGGGCTCTTCCCATACCATATCTCATATGGAGTGGTAGGCACTGATTTGATTTGAATCTAATTCAATAGGTATGCAGCTTCTCAAGTGCATAACCCCCAAAAGGAAACAGGTAACTCAGTAATACACATCATAGAGCGCACCATATCTCATAGGGTGCGATTGCTCCACCCCGATACACCGTTGTGCTGTGGTGTATACGGAGAAGTAATGCTGAGAGAGAATCTCATTCTCCTTTAGAATAGTCCAGGATCTCCATGCCCAAGTATTCTCCTCCCTGATCACATCAAAGGACATAATGCTTACACCTATATTGGTTCTCTACTTCTATCTTATATTCATTGAATTTCTCAGAAGCTTTAGACATGTGTTTCAACGGGAACATGTGTCCGAATCTTGAGAGATCATCAGTGAATGTAAGGAAGTATAAAGAACCAGTCCTGGCATATGTAGACTGGGGACCTTCATACATCACTATGTATCAGTCCCAAGGGTTCATTAACTCTTTCTCTGTTTCAAGTAAACATAGCTATGGTCATCTTATCTTTGTGACATGACTGGCAAGTTTCACAAGATGTAAATTCAAACTGATTTAAATATGCATCTAAATGTAACTTAGCTAGTCGGGTCGCATTGATATGACCTAGTCTACAATGCCTCAAGAAGAATTCGTTCATTTCTGAACTCTTCCTCTTGTGTGTGTTCTGTACGTTAAGAACTGTGGTTTGATTTAGAATGTATATGCTTTTAGATAACGTGCCTGAACTGATCAACTCTTGATATAGGAAATATTCAAAACATTATCCAACAATACAAAATTATATCCTTCTTTACTAAATAAAGAGACTGATATGATGTTGTATATCAGGTTCGGTATCTAATAACATTCGTTCAGAATCAATGTATTTGGTAATACAGGGTGATAACTGCTAACACCTTGGCTGCAATAATTGCACTGTTTTCAACTCTTGAAACTTATCACCCGTTCTCAGTTCTCTACCTATCTGTAGCCCATGTAATAGATTACATTATCCGGGATCCTGATCCGGTATCTAATACCCAGGACGTAGAGGATACTGAGAAACAGTTCTATGTAATGAACACACCCGAAGGAGATGCATCATCATGCATTTTCTTCGTTTGGGCGGCATGGGAATCCTGGTATTCCCCTATTTCCTGTTCTGTCTTATAACAATTATAAGTTGGAGCGGGACCAACATTCCCCAGCTCAGTATAACAAGCGGGTTCGGTTAATACATTCATATTATTATCTTGATTAAGGCGTGACATGGTCGCTACCTGGAGAAAGAGAGAGAAGAAAACACTCTGCGTGCGCTCTTGCAAGATTAGATTGGTTATATATATTATCTAATCAGGATGGCTCCCAGTGTTTTTATCAAATCTTCCTTCAAACCCTAAAAGGAAAGACTAGCCGGGATTAATTACACTCTACAAGTTCGCCAATCTTTCAGCCAGGCCAGTGCTGGTACTTTGATAGAGGTTCCCCGTGCTTTCGCACGGACCTAATTAAAATAAACCTCGTTTTCCCAGGGGCGTAACCCCGTTGACACCTTTCTAGACACCTACTTGATCGGCTAATTGTAAAGTACAAAACTCTCCCAGGAGTAACAATTACTCGCAGTGGGTATCAGGATCCAACTATCATATAGAAGGTATGCAACCTCATTGCAAATTTCAACACTTGAAACTCCCGATAATAGTTTTTACCCCTAGCACTTATGACCTTGACTATGATCAACATATCATAAGCACTAGTCAAGTTATACCCGTTATTTCGTGATTAATTAGACCCACTCATATGACCTTGATTATGATCAATATATCATATGACTGTCCTAACTAATCACATCACATGCTGTGTAGGAAGACATCACTTAGCTACCGTACACTGCGCCTTGACTATGATCAACATACGCAGCACGAATACTAAGTACTCTACTTTCTAAAATGACGGAGGGTTGCGGATGGTTTTTAAGAAAACCTTTAACGCTTTGAACTTGATATCGTTGCAGAATCAAATGATTTTAAATGGAGTGTTTTTGAGGCTTTTGCTAGTTTCGCTAAAGAGGTCACTCCCGGTGAAGGGATCTCGGCTCTTTCCTCGTCGAATGAGGTGCAGGATATTCATAATACCACTATGCAAAGAAACAACTAGAAAAACAGTCAAAAGAGAAGCCGAAGGTTGTAGCATCTGCTAGTTATTGCTAAAGAGGTCACTCCCGGTGAAGGGATCTCGGCTCTTTCCTTATCGAATAAGGTGTTGGATGTTCTACAAGGAACACCGCTATGCAAAGCAACAACTAGAGCTACCTAATTTTTGAAATTCGATTCCACAACATCTTTTAAGTTTATTTTCTTTCATTAATCTCATTAATGAATGCCCCATCATTTAAATCACCTAAACATCACAGATAAATATAACGTACGCTTATGCCATCCGCATTCGCCTCGATGTCCCGTCATGCACCGTTAGGTTAGGTAACTAACGGCATAGCGGGGCAGGACTAGCGTGGGTGTAAAACATAAGCAATGTCTATATAATATATCATATATATTATATACAGTATCTATCTCCACATATCAAATGATCACATCACAGATAACACAGCAGAAAACAACATATGAAATATTGGATATACTAGGATGTCCGTGTTTTATTTTGAGCCTATATAAAACACGGATTCCATGATCGTGATGAATAGCCAAACCCACACCCCTAGACCCCTACGAGAGCGGCAAGCAACCCTACAAATTCTAGAGTTAGGAGACCCGGACACGACTCCTCGAGATGGTCTCCCACTGGACTCTAGAACTTGGTTACTTGTGCTCCCCTCCTTGGGTCTATCCTAATGCGGAAAAGTAAATAATATATATCAACGGTGACATCTTCTTCAACCCGGAAGTGCCCCAATAAAAGAATATTTCATACAAGTTTTTACATGAATAAAAATGAAAAAACTCTCATCTCACGTAAAAAAAAACCCGGCTATTCAAACACGATGATCCAATATAACATATCCAGCAACACATAACATCTCATGTCATCAACGTAAGTAAATATGCGTATCCCAATTGTTGTTGACGTATAGCAACGAAACCGGCGATACCCCGCATATTACACTTACGGTCGCAGAAAAGAAAATGAAAACTACAATAGTTGGAATCCGCAACCGCCTTAGACATCACATACCTAACAATATGAATTCCTCAGACATCGCATGCCTAACAATTATAAACCCCGCATTTTAGTCTTGATATTGGAAAAACTTTCCAATAATTAGTCGGGCAATTCAACAAGATTCCCGACATCCCGATCAAATGCTCGTCGAAAACTTTAGTAGACGGCCGCACCCCCCCGATACCGACGACGAAGTGCACTTAGGCGGAACACCACGGCCGTGAGCACCCGGACGGATGTTTTTTGGCAACGGAGTTCTCCTACAGTCACTTGATCGGGGTTATGGGGCGTGGCTATCTAGTAATGTTACCCGGCGAGTATCCGAATACACAAAGTGATTGCGACAGATTTTTGATCGCATCAAAATCCCATGGCAACTGATCAAATGAGACTAAATTGCTAGACTTATAAAATTCAAATGTTGTTGATTCCATGTATTGTATCGCAATATACTAGACGTTGTTTAAACATTTCGACCGAATCAACAAATCCCCACGACTCCCAATGAGCTCAACACTTGAGCGAAGTTAAAGTACCCAAAACGTTCCTCAGTACCTATGATCCAGCCGTAGAAGGGTCAAACCAACGCCTCACCGGTGACACCGCGGAACCACGGCAAACCCTAGGGTTCAAGCCGCGGTTCCGAGGGTACAGAATCGAGTTAAGGTTTATGTTCTTCTAGAGGGTCCATAGAGTTACTTGCACGAACATTGAATATAATTAACTTAGAAAAATTCCAACACTTGGAAATTTCAGAGGGGCTCATGGGGTGAGGTTTGAATTTCGTTCGAAGTGTTAAACATGGTCTAGGTTACCAATACAATGCTAAAAAATACGAATACGAAATACTCCGGAAAGAGTCCATATAACAATTATCATCACATGAAAATATGGACTAACAAACAATACAAGAAACCCCAAAATATGAGTAAAAGATCACAGGTGCAATACGAGGGGAAAGGGAACCTAAGGGGTCGGCGACGCCGGAATTTCCCTCTTGGCCGCCGGCCAAAGACCGGTCACCCCCTCTCGTTTTGTACCTGTGTTCTTACATTTTCTTAAATGTCACTCTGCAGTTGTTTAAATAATTTTCAGGCCACATTTTAAAAATTTCCAGAGAGCAATTTTCAAGGTTCCCAAAATCGTATTTTTGCGGAGTTTTTCGGTTTCACATTGTCTCAACATCGTCTAAGTTTCTAGTTAGGCTCTGATACCATATTGGGATTCCTCAGCACCTAGCCTAGGGTTTACAAGCATCACTCATGCCACAACAAAAATTAAAGGGGGTGCTGAGCAATCAACCTAAAGATCATACTAGAAAACTAGGGTAACATAACTTGTAAACTAACATTACAAAGAGAAGTGAATGAAAATACGACTTTTGTAGATCCAGTCCTTCACTTCTAAAGCTCCGTGTTGACGTCCCTTCACTGCGATCATCGAGATCCCGGACTCTAGTAATGATTTCCTCGGAGAAATGATCAAGCTAGCTCGTTGACTTCGAGGCCGAAGATGATCTACGTCGAGACGACTCAAGCTGAAGCTCCCTCTTCACTTAGTCAAGAACTTTGCGAAGAGAACACCCTAAACTAAATGTCAAGTAGTAGAGGATGATGAAATAGGAAGTGGGTTCACTTTGGATTTTGATTTCTCACTTTATTTCTTCACTTGAAAAATTCAAGAGAGCTTTTCTTCTTGATGAAAAAGAAGAAGAAGAAGAAGAAAGAATAATAATTAGAAAAGAATAAACAAGTGAAGTTTATCATAATGCAACCATGGTGAGTTAACCTTTGTACAGACGTAACCATAGTTTAAGTTAGTGGTTTGGTTAATAAATATCTTTAGTGAGACAAAGTTAGTGGACTTGGTCAAATGATGCTAAAAGCTTCATGAAGCTTCAAGCATGACAAAGTGCACACTAATTTTGAATTACAAAATAAATATAAACCTTTTCCACTATCTTAAATATGGTATAAGTCACTCACACACCCAAGTTTACATGTATCATCAAGCATGATACAATCTAGTGCACAAACATATATCACATATACAACATGTGCGCATTAAGTGAGAAAATAAATATTAAATGAACAAATAGTAGTTAATGTAAAATAATATATCAAATATATAATTATATATTAAATAATTAAATCAACACTTGATTTAATGATCCGGTCATATCGCATATAACCGACTAATATCTAGTGTATCAATTATCGAATCAACACTTGATTCGGTAACCCGGCAATATCACATATAATCGACCGATGATACAAATCGCGAGAATAGAATACAGTATCACATACTGGTATTATTCTCGGTCCCGCGCATATCTCATATGCGCTCCTATTTGGTTTCGCTTGAGCCAGGAAACCTCTGTGTAAGACTCTAAAGACTCGTCAATACGCCGGCAGTAGGTGGTGATCATATCAGTCACCCATAAGCCGCAAGCGGTCTGCTAAACGTAACGGCCACCCGGGTATTGAGCGATCAGAAGATCAACGAGCAAGCCTGCTCACACTCCTGCGAATCCAATCAGTAACACTTACCGCACAGTCCGGTCTGTTCGTCTGATACGTCGCATATCTCGCCTAGGGGTGGTAAACGTCAGACCCCCAGTAGCTTGATAAGTCATGCCGATGTAAGGTCTATAATGATCGTGAAACTACTGATAACACTTACCAGTAAATCACATCATCCCTGGCCAGGGATTTCCAGTTATGTCCAGTCGAGCATAGCACAACATCGACCCCCAATACCGGGATAGACGAATCCCCTCCTATCGCTCATTGCCTCCATGTGATTCGGGGCTGTACCCAAAAGCCACCTTTTTGCACGACTCAGTAGAGCCATGGTAGGGTGGAAATCAAAGTACAATGGGAGACACACAAGACTCTATGACGATCTCGAGTTAACAGACTAAGTTGTACCAGTGTCACCAGAGAACTGCTATCTGACATGCGGTATAATACCATCTGCGAGTTCTCGCCGAGTCCGTTCAGTGTATCCAGTCTCCACTGAGCACCCGTATACCATATCTGATGTCAAACACCAATGGATATGGGATTATCCATCGCCCATCACATGGGTCGATAAGATATACGCTAGTCTACTCTGGAATATCGATGCCCCGTCTCGATATTCCCACGACTAGGAACATTGAAGGATGTACTCATGGACTATCCAGTCCCCACTAGTATGATCTGCATCATAGTCCTGGAAGTCGAGTACACATCCTAAGGGCTTTATCAACATGTAACAGAGAGACAATAAGCGTACATGTTAAGATAAAGAGCAACCAGATAGCGTACTATCATGTCGAGCAAGAAAGCCCTCCCTATATATGTCCCAGCATCCACTACAATATACATCTCATGTATAAAAATGGCCTCTAGGGCATACACATAACTAACACTTATAAACCTGAGATCTGGAAAAAGAACTAAGTTCTTCTTATGTGAGAGTTAAACTCTTAGATATGGAGGAGATGCTGTGATCTTTCTTATTTTTATTTACCTTGAGGAGAAATCGTTCTCGTCTTGAAGTTTGAAGTTTATGGGGGGGGGGGGGTTTCTGTACAAGACTTGAAGTCTTGGGTCCTTTATATGGTGGAGGCTGATTTGTTGATTTAGTGAAGAAAATCTCTCATTGAGAGATCTATAATTGATTTGGGGATTTGATCCACCGTTGGATCTTTGATCCTGGGCCATCTGTTTTACAGAAGATATTTTTCTTGTTCTCAAGAAGATTAGGAAAATATTTTCCCATACAGAGCTTATTCTGTATCTTGGTGATTTTTAATCACCATTGGATCTTTAATCCAACGGTGCTTTGTTTTACAGAGATTAACCTTTCTTGTTTTAGGAAGATTCGAGGAATATTTCCTCAACAGAATTTAATTTTGTAATTTGATGATTTATCATCTTCGTTAGATCTTTGATCCAAGTGTGGAGAACTTTTAGTTCTGGCGCAGGCGCTCTCGTGCTTTGTACGTAAGATGCTGCCTCAGAGTTTTTAACTCTGGGCGCTGGCGCTCTCGTACTTTGCACGTGAGGTGCTGCCTCAGTTCAAATTTTAAATAGAGCATTGCTCTCTTATTGGGGGGAAACAAATGACCCCCCCAACCGATGTGCTCATGTGGCTCGCACGTGAGTACAGCGGTGGCAACCTTTCCAGCGTTGGATCATCTTGAAAGTTAGATCGTCTTCCAGCGCCTATAAGTAGGGCCTTTGGCCCTTGAGATGACTTTTGTTCATCTTCTTCCTTTCTTGTTTCTGAGAATTTAATTCTCCCTTTAGAGCTTAGATCTCTGCCTAAGGAAATTTCTTTTAGAGTTAGAACTCTACCCAAATTTGGTAAGGATCGAACCTGTTAACAGAGCTTTGCTCTTCTCAGATCGTAGATCTTAAAATGGATTTTTAGGGTTACTTAACCCATTAATTAGAACACTGTTCATCTCTATGAAGAACCCTTAGAGTTCGTTTTCTAGATCTTAAAGATCTTTGAGTTTTTACTCTGCAAAAAACTTTGCTTTTAGGGTTTTGATGGATTACTCCATCGTTTTCACAGAGCATGGCTCTTAGAAATTTTTGGAAATTTTTATTCCCCTCATAATTAAAGTTGACAGATGTTTGCAGAGCACTGCTCTCGAGGGGGTTTAACTCCTTGGCCCAATGAGTTTCTCATTAAATGAGAATCTTTTTAGGATTTCCTTCTTAATGATTGACTATCTCATCAATGATGAGCCGTCACTTTGATTTTGTGGGTCCCCCTCGGTCTCTTTTTCCTGCATTGCAGTGTGGTAAAAATTTAAACTACCATATGTCAGAATTTGTAATGTAGTATTGACATCTAACCCTCGTTTCTTTTCGCGCAGGTACTATGTCTTTTGACTCTTCTTTCCCATTTGTTCGCCCAGAGAGTGCATACACCGACGCGCCCGTAGATCGAGAAGTTTTTGCATTGATTAAAGATCACGACCCGGAGCAGAAGTCTCTTCACTTATGGGGGTTGTGGTACAACCAAATTATTCGGGGTCGGCGCAGTTTCTCTTGTGCGGCGCCTTCAGAGCCAATTTCCGCCATTCATTATGCTGACTCGCCCCAGGTGAATTACGCTGTGGAGGAGGTTAACTGGACTATGGAGGGATTCCTCCAGCCCTCTATGGGCTCGATACCTGTACAGCCGCCGATGGCTTTAGATATTCTGGGGCGGCGCATATGTCAAGACGAGTCACGCCCTTGGGGACAGGTAAACAGGATAGGCTTGATTCGTCGCCATTCAGCCGGATACTTGCAGTGGGCTCGATACATCTTGTCGGCCAAAAAGTCACTGCTGCTGAAGCTCGGGTTGTACCCCGCTATCTACGCGTCTCTTTTCCAATATCCCGCGCCTCACGTATAGTGGGTCAAGGCTTTCTTGGAACAATGGAATACCCCGACTCACACTTTTCTTTTATCGGACCGGGAGGTTTCGATTTCCTTGGAGGAATTTGCAAAAATTTTAGGCCTACCCGTCAGAGGGGAACATTATGAGGAAATACTTCCCCCTGATGAGTACATCTTCGCCACCAAATCAGTGGTGATGGGTCTCACTCCAGAGAATTCTATTCAACATCGATTCCCGAGTCTAATCAAGGTGTTGAACATTTATGAGAATCTGTTTCTCGAGTCCGGAAGGCACGGAGTCAGCTTCATGGATTTCACCTACCGTTTTCTTCGCTCGGATGTCTTGTCAAAATAAGCCGCAAAATTCGCCAAGCTTGACGATCTTTTTGGTTTTGGCTTGGAAAACCAGCCGACGGCGGAAGCAGATCAAAGGAATTTCTTCATCCCAGACATCACGGTCGTCCCCTTTGCAGAGCTCGCAGCTTCAGACGTCGACGAAGAGACGTTCTTTTTGGGGTTCCTCGGCCTATGGTTAAGATGGTTTGTGCTCCCAATGCACCCTCGCTATATGAGGCCATCCGTCTTCTATCCGGCTCATCGAATGGATGCCGGGACGCGAGTGGCCGTCGGGATCACTGGTCTGGCTCACCTGTATCATGGCCTAAGCTTAGCGGCAGACACCACTCAGCCGAGGGTACAGCCCGTACATCTCCCGCTGCACTATTTCATGTCATGGATCGAGCTGCATGTGCTTGGCGCATTTGGAGTCCACAAACGGCCCCGTTTCTATGACAGTTATAGTTCCCCCCGGACTATGTCTCTAGTTGACGCTTCTACTTTAGATCCATCACAGCGAGAGGCTCGGCGTATGGTCCTTCGCTTGCGTATGGTCGGGGATAGCATGACTTTCATCGATAGGGTCTTAACTATCGGCAAAGAATCCACTAAAATGGTGCAGCCGCTGCGCGATACCTTCAAAGACGGGGCTCCTATATTGAAGGCTCGTGAGATTCTACATTTGTATTCAATCAGGCCGGGCTTTTTAGTGTTCAGGCAGAATGGCTCGGCGTTGTTCATGAAGTACAACCCGCACCATTTTGCTCAACAGTCGGGTTACGATCAGGGTGTTCCGCTTAAGGCTTCTTTACCTGAGCCGGTTGCTACGGAAGAAAGTATCTGCAGCGCGCTGCACCACTTTATGCGGCTAAATACCGGGTCCAACTTTACCATCAGTGAGCCGAGCTACGTTCCGAAAGCCTCGAACGCATACATGACATGGTACCAGCATGCGACGGGTGCTGTTATTAGGGAAGAAAGGCGGTTACTGATTGATCGGAAGGGTGCGGTCCCTGCTGGTAATCCAGCCGTCCCCTTAAAGCGACGGACCATTGTTCGTCCTTCCTTAAAAGAAGCTGTTGCGGTTGCGGTCCCGCGCACCTTTCCTGAGAAGCCTCTACCCTGTGTTCCTGTAGAAATGGTAGTTGCAGCGTCCCTCGAGTCTGGCGTTGGTGTAGAAATCGAGACCCGCCGCCCAAAAATTCCCGTCAAGCGCAAGCTCTTGTCATCGGCTGCCGGCGCTCGCTCCCAAAAGAAGAAGAAGTCGCTGTTTTCTGCCGACGTCATATTTGGCCAGGAGCCACATGCTCCTTACAGCGAAGGTTTGTGCGAGTATGGGACTAATGAGGGTTTATTCATCGTGCTTGCGGATGATACTGATCTCCAGGCTGCCCTTGTGGCTTCCGAGAGACTGGCTCGTGACGAAGCGGCACTGATCACTATCACGAAATCAGAAATACTTCAGTTACATTCTTCCGCAGCTATCTTCTTTGATCATGCTTCTACTGACGCTTTCTTCTTCAACAAGTATTTCTGCCGAAGAGGCTCTTGTGGCTTCCCTCAAGACATTCAAAGATGAAGAGAGGCTTCGTGCTTCTTTGGGCATTGGTATAATTCCGTTCATTATGCCTTTATTCCTTTCTTTATTCGTGCTCTGACCCTTTCTTTCATCTTGTTGCAGGGATTACCTTGACTCGGGTTATTCCAACTGTAGTACCGATCCCGAGCAGTGATGCGGCAAAATGTTTGGAGACAGCTGTTGTGGCCCCAGCTCTCCCAACGTCCCCGCAGGAGGCTTTGCTGAAGCAGCCGATGAAGGATGCCGTAACGGTTCCAGAGGCAGAGCTTGGTTCGGACGACGACGTCCCCTTATCAGAGGTCTTGAGGAGATTGCTTCTCACTGCTCAGACCGAAAGGAAGCGTAGGAAGCATGCGGCGAGGGAACGCGATGCCAGTTTGGTCGTGGGCGCAGGCACAAGCATCATTCCTCCTGCTGATACTCCTTCGGCGGATGTTCCCTCTACGTTGTCTACCGCCCATAGACAGGTTGCGTGCATGGCTCGGGAAGAAACCAAAAAGCTTCTCCAAGGTAACGTAACGATGAGTCTTTTACTAGAACTTGATCTTCGAATTTTGACATATGCATTTTCTGCAGGGCCAAGTCTTGGCGATAGGATGACGGGTGAACCATGGCGGTTACCGTGCCTGAAGTTGCAACCCTCTCTCTGGAGTATGGGACCGTCCAAACCACCACTCTTTCCCCGTGTGGCTCCCTAGAATCGGCGGGCGTCGCAAGCATCACGACGGCCCTCATCGAATCAGGGGATGAAGCCATGGGCACAGAAACTACTCCTCTGAGGGATAGCGAAGAAACCACTACGCCTAGTGATGCTTCCGTCGCGGTTTTGGTTGATGACCCATCAGGTAGGTCTTGGGTCACTGTTCTCTTTTTATTTCTCAATCCCGTTTAGCTCCCTCTGACGATATTTTGTTTGTAGGTACAGTGAACGCTGAGATTGTGCCATCTGAAGCACCTCCGGTCGCCGCCATGACGGCTGTTGTTCCCTCGCCTTCTTCTATATCTTCTGAAATGCTGTAAGATATAGGTTTGCGATTCATCGGTTTCACTGTGGGTACCATCCTCCTTGTATTGACATTATATTGTCACAACTTTGCAGGAGTCCTTTTTGACCATCTATATCAGGTGATGAACCCGTATTTCTCCTTCCAGTCAGAAGTCATTCCGCCTCCTGGTAGTGGTTAGTATATCCTTCATCTATTGTCTCCTTTTTTCTTTTATGAATAGCCGTATTGTTGCTAAGTCTTCTTTATATTGATCGCAGTGTCATGGATCGGAGGAGGAGATGAGAGAATAGCCGCGCCTCCGGTACTCCCAATTTTGCCACCTGCCACAGCCGGTATAGTAGACTCCACCGCTCGTGTATTTTCTTTACCTCCTGAGTCAACGTTTGACCATAATTGTTTTTGCAGCAATCGCACCAGCTCCAGCTCCTTTTGAGTCTCGCATCCCAATGCCGGCAGGGCCCTTTGCTAAATGCATATCTTCCAGGGGCGCTACGAATAGCCGGTGAATGTTGAACGAATTCATCGAAGATCTCGATGCCAAGGCCCTCGGTTTTGCTACGGATTTTGCTGTTGAAGTCAATCCAATGCTGGCGACACTCGTAAACTTCCATGATGAAGATCTCGTCGGCTCTTAGGTTGATTACTGCAGAAAGATCGAGGATTGCCTGCACGAGATTGAGCTCAAGCGTCTCGCTCCTGAAGTATTAGCTTTGAACTCCCAGCGGGCCGCGTGGGTCGAGAGTAGTGTTCCTTTCATCCTCCATTTTGAACAAGTGGCGACCCTGAGGCGAAAGGAACATGAAGTAGCTTCAAGAGAATCTGCCCGGTTATGCACCCAGGTTGAAGCGAATGCTGCGCGGTTAAAAGCTATCTTCGACAATCTCCAGTGATGCATTTCGGATCGGTTGACGCTTAGACGGACGCTTGACTCTACCGAGCGGGTCGTGTAGGACGGCGAAGCTGCCATGCTAGAAACCGATGAAAAGCTTTTGTCTTGTTTGCGACAACGGGCCCAAGTCGAAGCGAAATGGGCCGTGGCGGCCGATTACGAGAAAGGATTGAGAGGAGTGCGCGAGCAGTTGGCCGATTTGTTGAAGACGCCTCCTCCTCAATAACCGTCTTTGTACCTCCTTTTTTTTACTGTAAACTTGCGGTTTATGAATAATAAGTATTCATTTTGATTCCTTTATGAAATGTACTTTGTATTCACTTGAATTCATGAATAAAAGACATCCTTCATTTTATATAGGCGTGTCCCTTTGGCAAATGTATTTTGTAGATAGTCTTGATCTCCTTTGCAAGGCAGCGATGGCTTAGAAGACAGGTTCAGATCTGCCGCCTAAGACTTTTCAACTTTATGAGCCGTGAGGGTCTCATAAAGACATTTCTCCCTACGAGTCTATAGGATCTCGTAGGTGTAATTTCTCCTTAGGGGTCGTGATGACTCCTAAGTGTGTTTTCTCTTGAGAGTCGTAAGGATCTCACAAGAGAGTTTTCTTTTTACGGGTTGAGAAGTTTGCGCAGGGACACTGATTGCCCAGGGGGTCGAGACGAATCGAGAGATTATTGGTTGACTTGTTTTCGAGACGGAGCATGGTTCCGGCGGGGAGGTAATTGGTTGACTTATTTCCGAGACGGAGCATTGTTCCGGCGGGGAGGTCGTTGGTTGACTTGTTTCCGAGACGGAGCATTGTTCCTGCGGGGAGGGGAGGTCGTTGGTTGACTTGTTTCCGAGACGGAGCATTGTTCCGGCGGGGAGGTCATTGGTTGACTTATTTCCGAGGTGGAGCATTGTTCTGGCGGGGAGGTCATTGGTTGACTTGTTTCCAAGACGGAGCATTGTTCCAGCGGGGAGGTCATTCATTGACTTGTTTCCGAGACGGAGTATTGTTCCGGCGAGGGGGGGTCATTGGTTGACTTGTTTCCGAGACGGAGCATTGTTCCGGCGGGGAGGTCATTGGTTGACTTGTTTCCGAGACGGAGCATTTTTCCGGCGGGGAGGTCATTGGTTGACTTGTTTCCTATATGGAGCATTGTTCCGGCGGGGAGGTCATTGGTTGACTTGTTTCCGAGACGGAGCATTGTTCCAGTGGGGAGGTCATTGGTTGACTTGCTCCGCTTTCTGCAGTGTCGAGAAGGAACGCCGCGTTGATCTTCTGGGATGCAGATGTTGTCGTCGAGATCTGACTCTCCCTTTGACAGAATCTGTTATGAAATGTAGTTCCCTTTTCGTTTATGCCCATGGATTGTATACAGGGGTCAATATGGACTCTCCTATAGGGCAAAAGTTTCATTCTTTCATTTTTTATTTCCTTCCGTGATCCTCTATCATTTCAGCTTTTTATATCGCGAAAGTCGCGATTGCCCAATCATTTCAGCTATTTTTCGCGGTGCCCAATCATTTCGGCTATTTTTCTTTTTACTCACTTCTTTTTATTGCGAGTTGCCCAATCATTTAGGCTATATTTTTTATGTATTTTTGGCTCGCTGATTTTGTTGCGAGTATGGACTTGAGATCTGATACCAATCTTAGCATCAGCATCGCTACGACTGGAATAGTGCCAGGAGCGAATCATCACTTGAATCTTAGCATCAGCATCACTACGACTGGAATATTGCCAGGAGCGAATCATCACTTGCCATGAAAGGACTTGGAATTTGTTACCGATTTAGGCATTAGTATCGCTACTACTGGAACGTTGCCAGGAGCGAATCATCATTTGCCTTTGTCGATTTGAACAAAGGTGGCTTAGCGAACAGGGTTAGGATCCCGTTGACTAAGGCTTTTTGACTTCATGAGCCGTAAGGGTCTCATAAAGGTGTTTCTCCCTACGAGTCGTCAGGATCCCGCAGGTGCGTTTTCTTCTTAGGAGTCGTGAGGACTCCCAAGTGTGTGTTCTCTTATAAGTCGTAAGGATCTTACAAGAGTGTTTTCTCCTTACAAGTCGAGAGGACTTATAAGTGTCATTCACCACACTGGTGGGACTTGGTGAGGGAACGTTTGTTTGCACCCGTGGATTGTATACAAGTGTCAATATTGAATCGCTTGGAGGGAAACTTGGGGAATGTGATGGCATAAGAACAGGTTCAAATCCTTATAGCTTAAGGCTTTTGAACCTTATGAGCCATGAGGGTCTCATAGGGGAAATTCTTCTTACGAGTCATAAGCATCTCATAAGTGTAATTCTCCATAGGAGTCGTGGGGATCCCTAAGTGTGTTGCTCCCTTGTGAGTCGTAAGGATCTCACGCGGGTGTTTTCTCCTCATAAGGTCGAGAGGAACTTGCAAATGCACAGGAAATTTTTTACGAGTCTCCGCTCTGTCGGTTTTTCACAAACTCGCCGGTAGCCCTGCTGTTTTTACTCACGGAGCCCTTTCAGGTTTTCATTCGTGCCCATTTCGCTTATGGACATACCATTTTTTTTTGTGGCCGCGTTAGCCTATGGACGTTTTCTACGGTGAAGTTTTGCCGGATAGCACTTACAGAGTTTGGTACTCAGGAAGACAGCGAGCGGACATGAGTGTCATCATCTATCATTAACCTGGGCTGTGACTCGTCAGGCGTAGTATTTCTTAAGGAATCGGCCGTTTATTGGCCGGAAGGGTCTTTCACCATGCATATCCATGAGAAAGTAAGCCCCACCTTGGTAAACTTTGTCTATGATGTACGGACCCTCATAGTTTGGCTCGAATTTCCCCCTTTTGGCATGATTGGGGATCATAAGTCTTTTGACAACTAGCACGAGTTCGCCTTGTCGGAATGTTCTCGGCCTAATTAATCTTTCGTATGAGCGTGTCATCTTTTCTTTGTAAGCCTCTAAGTTTTGCTGCGCCATGAGACGAATTTCATCAAGGGCGTCGAGCTCCTCAAGCCAAAGATGAGCATTCTCTTCATCTGTTAGTTTGTAATGAACCGCCGCTCGTAGAAAGGGTAGCTCTATCTCCAAGGGGAGTATTGCTTCCATACCGAATACCAATGCATATGGCATTTTATTTGTAGCCGTTTGAACGTAGTTCGATACGCCTAGAGAGCATCATGCAGGCTCTTGTCTTTGGACACCGTCTTATTTATTATCTTTGTCAAGGTTTTGTTGAAAGCCTCAGCTAGACCGTTAGCTCGGGGATTATAGACCGAAGAGTATCTCCAGTCTATGTTATGTTGCTGTGCGAAGCGGCTGATTCTGTGACTTCTGTAGGCCGGCCCGTTATCGGAGATAATCCATCGCGGAGTCCTGAACCGATAGATGACGTGTGTCTTGAAGAAATGGAGGATGTTCTCCGTCTTCACTTCTCTTATAGGTATGGCTTCTGCACACTTAGAGAAGTAATCAGTTGTCGCCAATATGAACCGATGTCCTTTGGATGATGCTAGTTCGATGGGCCCAATTATGTCGATTCCCAACATTTCGAACGAACAGCTAGCCATTGTTGGGTGTAGCGGGTTTGGATGCTAGTGGATGAAGTCTCTATGAATTTGGAACGAGTGGCACTGCTTCGCGTATTCGAGGCAGTCCTGAATCATCGTGGGCCAATAGTAGCCTATCCTTTTGATCTTCAGGTACATCTTTGGCCCGGCTTGATGAGAACCACAGAGTCCATCGTGAGTTTCTTGGACGACTCTCCTTACTTCTTCCGGTCCCAGGCATCTCAGCCACAGAGAGTCGAACGATCTCTTATATAGAGTATCATTGATGAAGGTGAAAGACAGGGCTCGTTTCATGAGCTGATGTCTTGAGGATGCATCTTCCGGTGTTTGACGGGATTTGAAGTAGTCTATAAAGACTTCTCTCCAATCCTTAGCCTTTTCTTGGTCCTCTATTTGTAGAGATGTTTGCTTGGTCGCTTCCTTTTCTTCAGACGACTCCGAAGATATTTCTGCTGGTGCAAGAACCCAACGGCTTTGTACAATGATCCTTATGTCATCGAGGTTTTCGTCAGCCAGTTCTTTAGCGAGTTTGGCTAATGTGTACGCTTTGCTATTTTTTGTATGCGGTATGTTTTCCAGGGCGTAGGAGGGAATTTGAGTTAGTAACTGTTGCACTCTTTTGCCATATTTTACCAACTCTGGCTTGCACATCTAATAGTCACCATTTACTTGGCTAACGACCAGCTGGGAGTCTCCGTATATGAGGAAGTTTTCGATTCCCATGTTGATAGCGATCTCAAGACTTGCTATCAAAGCCTCATATTCCGCTTTGTTGTTTGTTCTTGGCTCCGTTAAGAAAAAGGCAGAGCGCATTATCCATCCTTGTGGAGTCACGAAGATGAGGCCTACCCCATATTTAATTATGGGGGAGCTGTGCTTTCGCTTATTCATAGAAGATGCCCTATCAAAGTAGAGTTCCCATCGGGTATCACTTCCTCCTCTCTCCTCGTCGATCGAGTCAAATGTGTGCTCGTATGACAATTCGCTATTTAGGGGTGAATCGGCAGGTATCGGATGCTCAGCGAGGAAGTCGGCGATGGCCTAGCCTTTCACTGCCTTGAGAGGTCAGTATGTTATCAAGAATTCCATTAAGAGTAGAGCCCATTTAGCGAGCCGTCCCGTTATTATGGCTCTTGACACCAAATATTTGAGAGGATCCACTTTTGATATGAGATGGACCTCATGCGCCAAAACATAATGCCGAAGTTTAGTTATAGCGAAGATTAACACCAGGCAGCGTTTTTCGATAGGGGAGTAGTTGTTTTCTGCCCCCAGGAGCACTCGACTCAAATAGTAGAGGGCTCTCTCCTTCCCTTGGTCTTTCTCCTGTGCCCATAGTGCGTCTAAGGAATCTTCAAGGGCGGTTGTGTACAGGATGAGGGGCTTTCCCTTGACCGGAGCGGTCAGTACCGGCGGATTCTGCAGGTATTGCTTGATTTCGTCCAGTGCGCTTTGGCATTTACGATCCCAAACGAACGGGGTCCCCTTCTTCATTAGATGACTGTCGGGGCGGCATTTGCCGGAGAGGTTAGCTATGAACCGTCGGATATACGTGAGCTTTCCTTGGAGAGACCGTGGTTGCTTGAGAGTTCTGGGCGAAGGAATTTCCATAATCGCCTTGATCTTTGACGGGTCTATTTCGATGCCTCGATGTCGTAAGATGAATCCTAGGAATTTCCCTAAGGAAACTCCGAATGCGCATTTCAGAGGGTTCATCTTCAGGTTGTATTTCCGAAAGCCCTGAAACACTATCTTCAGATGCTCCCAATGCTCCTCGTACGATTTGCTTTTCCCCACGAGGTCGTCAATATAACATTAGACAATCTCGTGTATGAGGCCATCAAAGATCTTTGTCATGGCCCTCTGAAAGGTAGCGTCGGCGTTCTTCAGACCGAAAGGCATCACTTTGTAGCAGAATATACCTAGAGGAGTCCGGAAAGCGGTTTGCTTCTGGTCTTCGGGATGCATCTTTATTTGATTGTACCCCGATGATCCGTCCATGAAGGAGAAGAATTCATGAGTGGGCGTGTTATTTATCATCAGCTCGGTAACCGGTACGGGAAAGTCATCCTTCAGACAGGCTTTGTCGAAGTTCCGAAAGTTCATGAAGATGCGCACCGTCCCATTTTTCTTCATCGCTGAGACGATGTTGGAGATCCAGTCAGGGTATTGAACTTCTTGGATGAAGCCGGAGTCGATTAGCTTCTTGACTTCGGCGTTGATACTCATTTCAAGTTCGAGCCGCATTCTTCTCGGTGCTTGTTTGACTAGCTTGATGTCCGGAGATATCGACAATTTATGCACATCTATTTCTGGATCTAATCCCGGCATCTCGGAATAGTTCCATACGAAGCAGTATTTATACTGCATGAGCACATCTTTTAGCGTAGCCACTTGCTCTTTAGACAGCAGCTCACTGACGAACGTTGGTCGCGGGTTGTTTGCCGTCCCCAAGTTAATTTTTTTCAGGTTGTCCGCCGTGGTGTGTATCCCATCTTCCAATTCTTTTAGCGCCAGTGGAAATTTTGAGATCACCTCGTCTTCATCCTTATTTTCAAAGCACCAGGAGTGGTCATCCATATTCTCGCGCTTTCCTTCTTCCGACAGCGTTATCACATGACAGGTACGAGATTGTTTCCAAGACCGATGTTGATCTGGTTCTACTCTCGTCATATACGTTGCTTTTGGCACATGCATTTGTGGTGGGGCTACCCTCCAACTGTTGGATAGAGCGAACCTGCCGAGTCGGTATTGGTCTTCGACCCAGTTTTTGAAAGTGAAGCAGTCTTCAAGAGGACTTCCTATTGCTCAGTGATAGGAACAATAATCCGGTTGATAGACCTTATTTGCTTGTTCAGGGTGCTTGGACTCCGGGAGCGTAATCATTTGATGTTTCACGACGAAGTCGAATATCTTCCTTGTCTTGTCTTGAGGGAAGGAATATTCCCGATCCATCTTCTTCATCAGCGATGGATTCCGGCTGACCTTTTCTTGATCGCGTGGCTTCTTGGACCCGCTTCGCCGATGCCGAACGTTTTTTTCGTTCTTTAACTTGTTTTTGCCTCCACATCATTCCTTTTTCTTGCCTTGGGAATGCATGGCGGGCTGATGGTGAAGGGCATTGTCATCCTCCGTAGCCTGCTGAAGGAGGCGTTGCGTCTTGGCTTTCTCGTAAATGGCCATTTCGCGGCTGTAGTCGTTCCTAACCTTTTGACTCGCTTCCCTTATTTGCTTGTCCATCTGTTCCTCAAATGAAGGACTTGGCATTTTTATGGCAGGACCTCGTTTTGGTTCAACGTCAGCATCATTTAAAAGAGCATCCCCTTCTTCATCAAGGTCCTTTATGACATGGCAGCCATGGAATTGTTCCCGTTTATTGGACTGGACATATCCAAGCCCGATCGTTTCCATTTTTCCATTGTGCAATTTTCGCTGAGTTCCAGGGACGTTCCAGATCCTGTTGTGGAATTGGGCCTGTCGCGCGGTTTGCTTAAAGGGTACGCCTTGGCATCTCAATAACCTTTTCAATCCCTTTGCATAATATCTGGGCAGACGGATTGGTTGGAGCCTGTCAAGCGCAGGTTCGGCACCGCGCTAGACTTCGTTCTCGACTTTGGTTTCCCCAGATCGATAGAATAGGATCGCCTTTTCACCTCTTCGTCTGGGAGGGACGTAGAATGTCTACAGCTCTTGCACGCTATATGTCTCAAGCGCATCAAGCTCTCTGTAATGCTGCCACGGAACCATGGCGATTTGCAAACTCTGGTCATCTCCAGTGAGGGCCTGCATTGATGGACGGACCGAGAACACTGCGTTGACTTTGTCTTCAGAGTCACTGCCAAAGACCAGAATAGGGGTAGATGGTCCCGGCTTGTTGCATGTGGGTGGCCCCGAATAGACCATCTCTTCTTCCTCCTCGGTATCGCTCTCAAAGACCGGAATAGTGGTGATAGTTTTTTGCTTATTCTCCGGTTTATGGCATCTTTCCGTGTCTTCAAAGTATGGTAGCAAATACTTTGCATCTTCGTACTTTCAGACTTCATTTACGGAGAATGGGTTTAGTTCCCCCGTCACGGTATGCTCGAGACCATCTTTGAAATACTTCATACACTGATGTTGTGTAGAAGAGATAATGTTGTACTCGTGTAACCAAGGCCTGCCGAGCAAAGCGTTGTAGCAGGTATTAGTGTCAATGACATGAAATTTGATGTCAGTGACGAGCAGCCCAAAGCGTAACGTCAGTATTACAGACCCAAGCGTCCGTGATGACTGGGAGTCGAACCCGGAGATGGTGATTTTATCCCGAGCGAGGTGATGAACGCTCATGCTGATTTCTTTTAGCACCCTCACATTTAGGAGGTTGACAGAGGACCCGTTGTCAACTAAGATCTTCCCTATCTTGATGTCATGGCAGTACCCGGTGACATACAGGGGACGGTTGTGCTCGTACATTCCGAGGAGGAGATCTTCATCGCCGAAAGTGATGTCAGCTGTGTGCACTTCTTCCAGCTCATCCATCATCTTTTCTTCAGCAAGTAAAGCTTGAAACTGCTCGGGCTCTTGTAATGCCCTGATCAGAGAATCTCGTGCCTCTTTAGACAACAGAAGGGCATCAAAAATGCTTAGCTATGACGGTATCTTCCTCAGGTGTGCTAGGACATTGTAATCCAGTTTGTTTTTCTTGTGCGGGTCCTTGGATGCCAGCTCTTTAACGACTCGATCATTGAGGGCGATATCCTCAGGGACTGTTTCCTTCCACTTATCTTTTTTGTTCGACCCCTTGTTTGTAGGTCCGAGATTCTTTTCAGGCAACGTACGATTACACAGCCGAATGTTTTCACAGTTCTTTATCTCTTCCTCTTTTCCTGAGGTGGATTCCTTGAAGAGAGGGCCGAGGGCTACTTCTTCATCAGAATCGCTTCTGAAGGTGAGAACTTGTGATCCCCCGGCAGTTCTTTTGTGCTCATCTGTCGTGCTTCTCTACTCCCGATGAGTTTTGCGCTTCATCCGCTTGAAATGTTGTCGATGAGCAATATATCCCTGCCATCACTTTTTAAAGGCTATGCATTCTTCGGTAGGGTGTGCAATCCTCGAATGGTATAAGCAGTAGTTAGGATGTACATCCGCTTCGTCAAGGTGTATACCGCCAGGAGTATTTCCTTTGAAAGATGGCGGCTTCATTCCCATTGACAGGGCTTTAGCGAACCGTTTCCTTGTCTTAAGCCTGCTTTTGTCTGCTGCGGTCGTACTTCGATCTGGTTGGAGTGCTTTATGACTTATCCCTACCATGACTTCTTTAACTTGATGCCGACGCCTGACCCTTTCGAATATGGCCCTTTCACGCTCTTGATCAGTTTTGCTCTTCTGACGGGCTTCGTTCAGCAGCATGTCAATCATCTCGTCTGACGGTTCCAAGGATTTTGGCACCGATCCTGCCACCAGCTCCTCTATATTATCTTCTGATGCCGAGTGAGCTTCTTCGTCATTTATTAGTGAATGAGAGATCATGTGACAACTTGCCACAAAATCCTCGGGTTCTTCTGACGAGTCTTCTCTTTCATCATTGTCATTATCTCTGCTCTCAAGGATATGGTTGAGAAACTCTAAGAGTGTGAGCGGGGTTCGCACTTTCTGGTTATATTCTTCCAGTGCATCAATATGCCTTTGCAGATCCGTGTGCTTGTCATCAGGCTGCGCGGGCTTCGTGGTCTTCTTCTTCTTCTTCGAAGACTTCGATGGTTGGGCATGGGTGTTTTGCCCATCGTGTAAGTCGATGTTATGCACCCCGCGGAATCGCGGGGAGGCGGAAGGTGTAAAAAACGATAATTTTAGCATCATAACACCGACTTTAAGCCTTGATCGTAATCTAAACCGTATCTAGCAAAATCAAAAAAGAGGTATAAACAAAGTACAGAAATTATACCTGAAGAAAGCTGGTCCTTCTTCTCCTTATCTCGTTGTCCTCCTCACCTGTATGAACTCCTCGAAGTGGTACGGATGTCATCTCCTCGTCGGCTTGCTCGAATCCTTGATGATCCACCCGAACGTTTGTGCACCAAGCTTATCTTCTAAACCAAAGAAACAGAACAAGTAAATTGCTAATCTAGATGATCTAGGGTGTGTAGATGATGTAGATAGATTGAGGAGTCTAATTTAGCTCAAGGTTACTCAACTCATGAATGTTCTTGAGCTTAAGGGAATTGGAGATGGTGAAAAGAAATGATATGAGCTAAGAGATGAAGAAGGTTAGGGTTTTCTCTCTCTTGTTCTAAACTGAACACCTCTCTATTATCAATTAGAAAAACTAATTCAATAATAGAAAATAGGTTCAATGGTCAAACAAATGACTCATGGGTCAATTGATCAACATGTGTCCTTAAAACCCAAGTCCTTATTCATGCATAATACACATCATTTCTTAATTACCTAAAATGTATTAATTATTTAAAACTAAATGATTAATACAATTAGGTCATGCCATCTACAAATACATTTTGTACAAATTACAAAAATGCCCCTCGTCCGTATATACATACCTGTATTCGTATTCCGAAAAATACGAATACCGAAGACGATAATCTATCAATACAATACTAGGATCCGGCTTAAACCAAAGCCCACTAGTTTTGTCCGTCCGACTCATCGTGCGTGCACGAGTGTACGTACGTGATCGAACCCTTTCGTAAAACCATACGATATCTACAAGTTTTGCCCGATGCAGGGAAACGCTCAGTGTGGGACTCTAGAGACTCGACTCTACGCTGGCAGTGGGTTTAACCACAGGCCGCAAGCGGTACTAGCTGTACGTAACAGTCCCCAGGTATTGTCGATAAGAAAGCCGATGAGCATAACTCATCCGAACTCCTACTGAGTCTGTATGTGACAATCTCCGTACAGTCCGGTCTGTCCGTCTAAGAGTATCGCATATCTGTCCTAGGAGGGCGGTAAACGTCAGACCCCTAATAGCGGTATAAGTCATGTCGGAGTACGGTCCAATACACCCTGAGAAACTACTGGAGTACCTAACAGTAAATCTCGCTTGCCCTGGCCAGGGACTAGGTGTAATGGCGTTCCGAACACAGCGCGATATCAACGCCCAATACTGGGAGAGACGAATCCTATCTAACCGCCACTGCCTCCAAGAGCTTCAGGACTGCACCCAACTACTACCTGTTTGCATGACTTGTTAGTTATATGTATGCCCTAGAGGCCATTACTGTACATACGATGTATATTGTAGTGGATGCTTGGATATATATAGGGAGGACTTTCTTGCTCGACATGATAGTACGCTATCTGGTTGCTCTTTATCTTAACATGTACTCTGATTGTCTCTATGTTACATGTTGATAAAGCCCTTAGGATATGTACTCGACTAGCGGGACTATGATGAGATCATACTAGTGGGGCCACGGAAGTCGACGAGTACATCCTATAACTGTTCCTAGTCTAGGGTGTATCGAGACAGGGCATCGATACACCAGAGTAGACTAGCATATACGCATCTTGACCCATATGATGGGCGATGGATGATCCCATATCCATCGGTGTTTGACATCAAGGATGGTGTACGGGTGCTTAGTAGAGACAGGGTACACTGGACGGACTCGCCGAGAACTCCCAGATGGTATTATACCTCACGTCAGATGGCAGTTCCGGTGACACTGGTACAGGTTAGTCTGTAGACCCGAGATCGTCATAGAGTCTTGTGTGATTCCCACTGTGCTTTGATTTCCATCATACCACGTCCAAGAGGGCGTGCAAAAAGGTGGCTTTTGGGTACAGTCCCGAATCACATGGAGGCAATGAGGGATAGGAGGGGATTCGTCTCTCCCGCTATAGGGAGTTGATGTTGCGCTGTGTTTGATTGGCTATGACTGGAAATCTCTGGCCAGGGTTGCTGAGATTTACTGATAAGTGTTATCAGTAGTTTCTCGAACTGTTATAGACCTCATATCGACACGACTTAACAAGCTACTGGGGTCTGACGTTTACCACCCCTAGGCGAGATATGCGACATATCAGACGACGAGACCGGACTGTACGGGAGTGTTACTGATTGGATTCGTAGGAGAATGTACAGGCTTGCTTGTTGATCTTCTGATCGCTCAATACCTGGGTGGCTGTTACGTTTAGCTGACCGCTTGCAGCTTGTGGGTGTTTGATATGATCATCACCTACTGCCGGCGTATTGACGATTCTTTAGAGTCCTACACAGAGGTTTCTTGACTCAGGCAAAACGGAGTAGGGGCACATATGTGATATGTGCAGGACCGAGGATAATGCGACATGAGATACCGTATTATATTCTCGCGATATTTGATATCAGCCGGGTCATCGAATCAAGCGTTGATTCGATGAATCGGTAAATGGTATATTAGTCGGTTATATGCGATACAGCTGGATTGTCGGATCAAGTGTTGATTCGATGATTTAATGTATAATTATATATATGATATATTAAATTACATTAACTAATATTAGCTCACTAAAAGATTCTTTTTCTCACTCGGGTAATACATTGATATATATGCGATATATGTTAATTGTATTATTTTATTTTGTTACAATAAATATTATATATGTGATATATAATATTGTAACATGATATGATTACTAATGCAACATGTTTAGTTGAGATTAAACAAGATTAGGGTTTGAATTGGGTTAGTTCTTTCATGAACCTTCTAGAAAGTTTTCTTTTGGATTGAGCTAAGATATTATGCTTGATATTTTAAGTGCTCATTCTTAACCCAACCCAAACCCTAGCCCTAGTTAAATCTCTACAAAGGTTATATTGACCATGGTTGCATAAGTAATTATTATTACATATTCATTATTCATCACAAATAGGATTCTTCATCTTCTTCCTTGAGTTCTTCATGGAAAAGCTTCCTAGCTTTTTCAAAGGTGATGAAAATGAGTGAGAATATGCAAACAAAAGAGAGCTAAATTCCTACTTCATCATCATCATCTATCCTTGCCATTTAGATGAGGGTGTTCACTTCATTTAGTGAGTGAGAGCTTGCGTTAATGAAACTTCAAGGTAGATCATCTTTGTTATCGAAGATCGGAAGCAAGCATGCATCTTTCTCTTCGTGGAGCCTCTCGAGAGTCCGGAACTTGATGATCGCAGCGAAGGGACCACAACACGGAGCTTTAGAAGTGAAGGACAGGATCTAAAAAGGTTGTAATCCCAAACTCTTAGATGTAAAATTGTTTACATGCTTTGTTTCGCTTAATCTCTAGTCTAAGATCTTGGTTTAGGGTTGTTCGGAACGGCTAAATTTTAAATCAGGCTTGGTTGATGCCTTATAGACCCTTGTACATGTGTCTAGCATCCCTACAGTAGTATCAGAGCCAGGCTAGAGCTTTAGGTGAAGTCTAGGCGAAGTTTAAAGTCCGATCGAACTCCGAATACCCGATAAAACCTAGTTTCTGGAAAAAAATTTAAAATGTTGATTTTTTCGTATTAAAAATATCCAGAAAATCATGCAGGGAAATATAGGAATTACAGTGAAGTACAGACTACAAATTCGATCACGTGACCGCGGAACCGCGGCTGAACCACGCACGTGGCGGTGGTTCCGCGGCTGAACAGTGTCCTTGGGGCCCACTGCTTCATAGTAATATTCCTGGGTTCTTTTGCATTATTCTGGGAATTTTTAATTCCACTCAAGTGTTGAGTTTTGTGGGTTGTATTGGGAGCTCGTTGATTCGATCGGAAAGTATAACTTCGTTTAGTTTGTCCGGATAATTTTTTAGAACGTGTTAAAAAGTTCGAACGGATATCAATAACTCACTTTTTCCCCTGCCGGAAAATTTCCAAGTGTTGGATTTTTCCGTAGTTTAAGAACGTTCTAAGTCGTGCAAGTAACGCGATGGACCCTCTAGAAGACAACAAACCTTAACTCGATTATGTGACCGTCTTGAACTGCCTCTGAACCTTATGGTTTGTGGCAGTACGGCATGCCACATGTGAGGCGTTGGCTTGACCCTTCTACGGCTGGACCATTGGTACTGTGGCATGTGATGGATGTTTTTAAACTAATTTCAAGTGTTGAGAACTATTTGGAAAAACTTGGGTGTTTGATTATTCGATCGGAAAGTTTAACATTGTCTATTTATCTGGAATGGATACAATATTTGGAATCCACAAATAGTTATGAGATAAGTAATTTGAATTTTATAAATCTAGCAGTTCAGTCTCAGATGATCGGTTGCCACGGAATTTTGATGTGATCAAAAGTCTGTCGCAATCACGTAGCGTACGCGGATACTCGCCGGGTAAACTTAATAGACAGTCACGCCCCATAGCCCCGACCAAGTGACTGTAGGAGAACCCCGTCACCAAAAGCATCTGTTCGGGTGCTCGCGGCAGCGGTGTTCCGCCATAGTGCACTTCGTCGACGGAAACTGGGGGTGCGGCCGTCTACTAAAGTTTGCGACGAGCATTCGATCAGGATGTCGGGAATCTTGTTGAATTGCCCGACTTGATATTGAAAAGAGTTTTCGATAATGAGACTAAAATACGGGGTTTATAATTGTTAGGCATGCGATGTATAAGGAATTCATTTGGTTGGGCATGCGATGTCTAAGGAGGTTGCGGATTCCAACTGTTGTAGTTTTACACTTTCTTTTCTGTGACCGTAAGCGTAGTATGTGGTATATCGCCGGCTTCGTTGCTATACATCAACGACAATCGGGATATGCATACTTGCTTACGTTGATGATATGAGATATTATGTGTTGATGTGATATGTTATATTGGATCGTCGCGTTTTGAATAGCCGGGGGTTTTATGTGAGATCAGAGTTTTTCTTTTTCATTCATGTAAAATTCATTTGTATGTAATATTCTTTTATTGGGGCACTTCTGGGATGAGGATGATGTCACCATTGTATATTATTTACTTTTCCGCATTAGGTAGACCTAAAGTGGGGAGCACAGGTAACCGGGTTCTAGGGTCCAGTGGGAGACCATCTCGAGGAGTCGAGACCGGGTCTCCTAACCCTAGAATTGGCAGTGTTGCTTGCCGCTCTCGTAGGGGTCTAGGGATGTGGGTTTGGCTATTCATCGCGACCGTGGAATCCGTGTTTTATACAGGCTCGTATTAAAACCCGGACCTCCTAGTATATCCAATATTTCATATATATTCTTTTGCTGCAATGTTCTGTGATGAGATCATATTACTGCCTGAGACGAATGTTTATATTATATATATGAGATATATGTTATATTGCAGATTTCGTTTCAAAAGTGATGCTTGTGAAGCATAATAAAATGGGACTTCATTAATGAGATTAATGAAAATAAAAGAAACCTAAAGATGTTGTAGAAACTTGTTTAAAAACTGGTAGCTCTAGTTCTTACTTTGCATAGAGGTGTTCCTTGTAGAACATCCAGCACCTTATTCGATAAGGAAAGAGCCGAGATCCCTTCACCGGGAATGACCTCTTTAGCGAAACTAGCATATGCTACAAACTCGGTTTGTCTTTTGATTGTTTCTATAGTTTTTGCTTTGTATAGTGATATTTGTGAAATATCCTGCACCTTATTCGATAAGGAAAGAGCCGACGATCTCTTCACCGAGAGTGACCTCTTTAGCGAAAATAGAAAATCCTCAAAAACATTCCACTTAAAATCACTCGATTCTACAACGATATCAAGTTCATTACGCAAAGGGTTTTCTTAAAAACCTGACGTAGCCCTCTGTCATTTCAGATAAGTACTAGTTAGTATTTGTGCTACGTTTGTTGACTCTGTTAAGGCGTAGTGTGCGGTAGCTGATTAGTGCTTATCTGTATAAGTATATGATGCGATTGGATTAGAGTAGTCGTGCGACTTTGTTGACTATGTTAAGGGTCGTGCGGGTTGGTTTAATTCAATCGGGAAATGACGGGTTGAACTTGACTAGCACTTATGATTTGTTGACTATGTTAAGGTCATATAGCTGCTAGGGGCAAAATATTATTGGGAATTTCAAGTGTTGAAATTTGCAATGAGATTGCATACCTTCTATGAGATAGTTGGATCCCGATACCCGCTGCGAGTAAGAGTTACTCCTGGGAGAGTTTTACACATTACAATTAGCCGATCAAGTAGGTTTCTAGAAAGGTGTCAACGGGGTTACACCCCTGGGAAAACGAGGTTTACTTTAATTAGGTCCGTGCGAAAGCACGGGGAACCTCCCTCAAAGTACCGGCACTGGCCTGGCTGAAAGATTGGCAAACTTGTAGAGTGTAATTAATCCCGGCTAGTCTTTCCTTTTAGGGTTTGAAGGAAGATTTGACTAAAACAGTAGGAGACATCCTGATTAGATAAATTGATAACCAATCTAATCTTGTAAAAGTGCACGCTGAGTGTTTTCTTCTCTCTCTCTCCAGGTAGCGACCATGTCACGCCTTAATCAAGATAATAATACGGATGTATTGATCGAACCCACTTATTATACTGCGCTAGGGAACGTTGGTCCCGCTCCAACTTATAATTGTTATAAGACAGAGCAGGAAATAGGGGATTATCAGAATTCCCGTGCCGCCCAAACGAAGAAAGTACATGTTGATGCATCTTCTTCGGGTGTGTTCATTACACATAACTGTTTCTCAGTATCATTTACGTCCTGGGTATGAGATACCGGATCAGGATCCCGCATATGTAATCTGTTACATGGGCTACAGATAGGTAGAGAACTGAGAACGGGTGATAAATATCATGAGATAGAAACGGTGTAAGTGTTGCAGCCAAGTCTGTTGGTAGTTATCACTCTGTATTACCAGAATACATTGATTCTGAACGAATGTTATTAAATACCGAACCTGATATACAACATCATATCAGTTTCTTTATTAGTAAAGAAGGATATAATTTTGTATTGTTGGATAATGTTTTGAACATTTCCTATATCAAGTGTTGATCGGTTCAGGCACGTTACCTAAAAGCATAGACGTTCTAAATAAAACCACAGTTCTTAATGTACAGAACACACACAAGAGGAAGAGTTCAGAAATGAACGAATCCTTCTTGAGGTATTGTAGACTAGGTCATATCAATGCGACCTGACTAGCTGAAGTTACATAAAGATGCATATTTAAATTAGTTTGGATTTACATCTTATAAAACTTGCCAGTCATGTCACTAAGATAAGATGGCCACAGCTCCGTTTATTGGAAACAGAGAAAGAGTTAGTGAACTCTTGGGATTGATACATGCTGATGTATGAAGGTCCCCTGTCTACACATGCCAAGACCGGTTCTGTGTACTTCATTACATTCTCTGATGATCTCTCAAGATTCAGACATATGTTCCTGTTGAAACACAAGTCCGAAGCTTTTGAGATATTCACAGAATATAAGTTAGAAGTAGAGAACCAAAAACGGGTATATGTATTATGTCCTTTGATGAGATCAGGGAGGAGAATACTTGAGCACGGAATTTCTGGACTATTCTAAAAGAGAATGAGATTCTCTCTCAGCATTACTCCTCCAAATACACCATAGCACGATGGTATATCGGGGCGGAGCAATAGCACTCTATGTGATATGGTGTGCTCTATGATGAGTACTACTGAGTTACTATTTCCTTTTGGGAGTTATGCACTTGAGAAGCTGCATACCTATTTAATAGGGTTCAAATCAAATCAGTTGCCTACCACTTCATATGTGATATGGAAAGGGAAGAGCCCATATCTTAAGTTTGTTAAGATTTGGGGTTGTCCGGCCTATGTCTAAAAATCAAAATCCGGACAAGCTCGAGGCAAAGTCAGTTCTGTGGAACTTTGTTGGATATCCCAAGCATTCGCAAGGGAATATCTTCTACCAAATCGAGGAACAAATGATGTTTTGTTTCTCAACATGCCACCTTTGTGAAAGGGAATTTCTTGTGAAGAAATTAGTGGTCATGAGGTAGAACTGGAAAGAGTTCCAGCTATACAAACTGTTGCTGATGATTTGGTAGAACCGGAGGATTCAATAGTTTCCAACAAACCTTAGTCTCTCCGTCGATCTGGTAGGGTTCCTCATCCACCTGAGAGACAATTCGGTTTCTCTATGACAGTGGGAGCGAGGATTGCATCATGAGATGATGACCCAACTAGTTTCGAGCAGGCCATCAGGAGTGGGACTCTGTAAGAATGGCTGGATGCTTAGTGATCTGAGATGGAATCCTTATACACCAACAAAGTATGGACTTTGGTTGCTTTATCTGAAGGGTTAAATCCCCATCAGGAGCAAGTATATCTTGAGAAGATTACTTGGTGTATATGGAAAAGTTGAGACTTTCAAAGCTATGCTTAAGTCCATCCAGATCCTACTTGCCACGGCTACATACTATGACTACGATATCTAGAGGTTGGGTGTCATGACTGCTTTTCTAAATGATGATTTGGAAGAAAGCGTCTATAAGTACACAGCCAGAGGGCTTCGTAGACAGTGGGAGCAGCGGAAACGTGAGCAAGATGTTTTATGTGATAAATCAGGCATCGCGTAGTTGGAACGTCTGTTTTGATATGGTTGTCAAAGAGTTTGACTTCATCAAAATGGTAGATGAACCTTGTATATACAAAAAGGTAGTAGAGAGTATGGTGGTGATCCTCGTAGAGTACGTGGATGACATACTCTTGATAGGAAAGTAGTTTCCTATGCTACGCTCGTTCAATCTCCTCTTATCACAAGGATTCTCCATGCAAGGATCAAAGTGATACCTCCAAAATCCTGGGTTTTGGATCTATGAGATAGATCTAATTGGATGTTAGGATACTCACTAGTTATAGTGAGATGGTATCAATCGATCCTGGGGAGAATCACTGGAAAGGTTCCAGGGTGATAAGGACGACTGAATGTCAGTCGCAGGCATTGTCTTTACCCTCAGTGGAAGGACGGTATGTTGGAAGAGATCCAAGCTAGATACCGTGACTTACAAGGCGATTAAAGGCAAGATACATCGTTACCAAGGATGCTACCAAAGAGGTAGTCTGGATATATATAAGTTCATGAGATGAACTTCATACTTACCATTGTGTGACAATGGAGTTGTGGCTTTAGCCAAGGAACTACCGTCCCATCAGAAATCCAGATATAATTTTTAGGCAGTATCACCTGATCATGGAGATGGTTGATCTCCAGGGAGATCGAGGTTAGGAGAGTAGACACATAGGACAACAGCGCGGATCCGCTCATAAGGGCCTTTTTCCCAGTAGAGACTTTTATGGGATGGTTGAGTATGAGATACTTCAACCACAGTTAATTGTTGGGTATGTGATACCACAACAGATGGCCCTAGTGCAAGTGGGAGATTGTTCGTTATATGTATGCCCTAGAGGCCATTACTGTACATACGATGTATATTGTAGTGGATGCTTGGACATATATAGGGAGGACTTTCTTGCTCGACATGATAGTACGCTATCTGGTTGCTCTTTATCTTAACATGTACTCTGATTGTCTCTATGTTATATATTGATAAAGCCCTTAGGATATGTACTCGACTACTGGGACTATGATGAGATCATACTAGTGGGGCCACGGTAGTCGACGAGTACATCCTATAACTGTTCCTAGACGAGGGTGTATCGAGACAGGGCATCGATACACCAGAGTAGACTAGCGTATACGCATCTTGACCCATATGATGGATGATGGATGATCCCATATCCATCGGTGTTTAACATCAAGGATGGTGTATGGGTGCTCAGTAGAGACTGGGTATACTGGACGGACTCGCCGAGAACTCCCAGATGGTATTATACCTCCGTCAGATGGCAGTTCTCCGATGACACTGGTACAGGTTAGTCTGTAGACCCAAGATCGTCATAGAGTCTTGTGTGATTCCAACTGTGCTTTGATTTCCATCATACCACGTCCAAGAGGGCATGCAAAAAGGTGGCTTTTGGGTATAGTCCCGAATCGCATGGAGGCAATGAGCGATAGGAAGGGATTCGTCTCTCCCGGTATAGGGAGTTGATTTTGCGCTGTGTTCGATTGGCTATGACTGTAAATCCCTGGCCAGGGTTGCTGAGATTTACTGATAAGTGTTATCAGTAGTTTCTCGAACTGTTATAGACCTCATATCGATACGACTTATCAAGCTACTGGGGTCTGACGTTTACCACCCCTAGGCGAGATATGCGACATATCAGACGACGAGACCGGACTGTACGGGAGTGTTACTGATTGGATTCGCAGGAGAATGTACAGTCTTGCTTGTTGATCTTCTGATCGCTCAATACCTGGGTGGCTGTTACGTTTAGTTGACTGCTTGCAGCTTGTGGGTGTTTGATATGATCATCACCTCCTGCCGGCGTATTGACGATTCTTTAGAGTCCTACACAGAGGTTTCTTGACTCAGGCAAAACGGAGCAGGGGCACATATGTGATATGTCCAGGACCGAGGATAATGCGATATGAGATACCGTATTATATTCTCGCGATATTTGATATCATCCGGGTCATCGGATCAAGTGTTGATTCGATGAATCGGTATATGATATATTAGTCGGTTATATGCGATATAGCCGGATTGTCGGATCAAGTGTTGATTCGATGATTTAATGTATAATTATATATATGATATATTAAATTACATTAATTAATATTAGCTCACTAAAAGATTCTTTTTCTCACTCGGGTAATACATTGATATATATGCGATATATGTTAATTGTATTATTTTATTTTGTTACAATAAATATTATATATATGATATATAATATTGTAACATAATATGATTACTAATGCAATATGTTTAGTGGAGATTAAACAAGATTAGGGTTTGAATTGGGTTAGTTCTTTCATGAACCTTCTAGAAGGTTTTCTTTTGGATTGAGCTAAGATATTATGCTTGATATTTTAAGTGACTCATTCTTAACCTAACCCAAACCCCAGCCCTAGTTAAATCTCTAAAAAGGTTACATTGACCATGGTTGCATAAGTAATTATTATTACATATTCATTATTCATCACAAATAGGATTCTTCATCTTCTTCCTTGAGTTCTTCATGGAAAAGCTTCCTAGCTTTTTCAAAGGTGATGAAAATGAGTGAGAATAAGAAAACAAAAGAGAGCTAAATTCCTACTTCATCATCCTCATCTATCCTTGCCATTTAAATGAGGGTGTTCACTTTATTTAGTGAGTGAGAGCTTGTGTTAATGAAACTTCAAGGTAGATCATCTTTGTTATCGAAGATCGGAAGCAAGCATGCATCTTTCTCTTCGTGGAGCCTCTCGAGAGTCCGGAACTTGATGATCGCAGCGAAGGGGCCACAACACGGAGCTTTAGAAGTGAAGGACAGGATCTACAAAGGTTGTAATCCGAAACTCTTAGATGTAAAGTTGTTTACATGCTCTGTTTCACCTATCTCTAGTCTAAGATCTTGGTTTAGGGTTGTTCGGCACGGCTAAATTTTAAATCGGGCATGGTTGATACCTTATAGACCCTTGTGTGTGTGCCTAGCATCCCTACACGACTCAGTAGAGCCATGGTAGAGGAGTAATCTAAGAACAGTGGGAACACACTTGAGGCGAATCAGCAGTGTCAAGTCAACGGACTAAGCTGTACTCATGTCATCTGGGTACTGCTATCTGACGATAGGTATATTACCAACCAGCAGTTCCCAATGAGTCCGTCCAGTATAACTCATAACCTAATGAGCACCTGCATACTATCTTCAGTACGACGTACCGATGGCTGTGGGACAGACCATCTCCCAAGCTGGGAAGGGAAGCGTATACACTAGTCTACTCTGGAGTATCGATGCCCTATATCGATAATCCCGTGACTAGGGACCTGTATAAGGATGTGCTTGTAGATTACCCAGCCCCCACTAGTGTGACTGCCATCACAACACCGGTAATCAAGCATAGATCCTAAGGGCTCTACTAATATGCATAGGCGATATGTTAAAAGAAACATATGTATATATTGAAGTAGAAACAAACCAAGTAGCATACTACTATTTTGAGCAAGAATGTTATTACAACTGTGAATATCCCAAGCTTCCATTAAGTAATATACAAACTAGTATGATACAGTAATGGCCTCTAGGGCATATACACTAACAATCTCCCACTTGCACTAGGGCCATGTAATGGCATATCGCAGACCTATCATCTTGAATAGCCTCTCGAAATGCATCTAAGAAATAGCCTTTGTGAATGGATCTGCAGTGTTGTCCTCTGTAGCAACTCTCCGAACCTCGATCTCCTGGCGATCCACGGTCTCCCTGATCAGGTGATACCGGCTCAAGATGTGCCTGGACTTTTGATGGGACCTGGGTTCCTTTGCTAAAACTATAGCGCCGTTGTTGTCGCAATACAGCGGTATTGGACCAACAATGGACGGAACCACTTGAAGATCTGTCAAGAACTTTCTCATCCAGACTGCTTCTTTAGAGGCGTCAGAAGCAGCAATATACTCCGCTTCCATAGTTGAGTTAGCAACGGTATCTTGTTTGGAACTCTTCCAACATACCGCCCCTCCGTTGAGGGTGAAGAAATAACCCGACATGGATTTGGAGTCATCCTTAATGCTCTGGAAGCTGGATTCAGCAAAAGCCTCGATCTGGAGTTCTTTTCCGCCATACACCAAGAACATATCCTTAGTCCTTCTCAGGTACTTGAGAATGTTCTTTACTGCTATCCAGTGGTTCTCTCCTGGGTCTGACTGATACCGGCTTACCACGCTTAGTGCGTAAGCTACATCTGGTCTGGTAAACAACATCGCATACATTATAGAGCCTACTGCAGAAGCGTAGGGTATAATAGACATGCGATCCCTTTCCAAATCATTCTTGGGAGACATTTCTTTGGAAAGGGTGACTCTGTGACAAACCGGTAGGTTTCCGCGTTTAGAATCTTTCATACTGAATCTTTTCAGTATGGTGTCAATATACCTGAATTGTGAAAGTCCCAACATCCTTTTTGATCTATCATGATAGATCCGGATCCCCAGTATGTAAGAGGCATCACCCAGGTCTTTCATAGAGAACCTTTGTGATAAGAATCTTTTGACAGATTGTAGGGTAGGAATGTCATTTCGTATTAAAAGAATGTCGTCTACGTATAATACGAGGGACACAACAGTTCTCCCTACAATCTTACTATATAAGCATGGTTCATCTAGATTTTTGATAAAGTCGAATTCTTTGACTGTTTCATCAAAACAGATGTTCCAATTCTGCGATGCCTGCTTTAGTCCATAAATGGACTTAAGCAGCTTGCACACTTTCTCGCTGCTCCCACTCTGATTAAAACCTTCTGGCCGATCCATATAGACGCACTCTTCCAAATGTCCATTTAGGAAAGCCGTCTTTACGTCCATCTGCCAGATTTCATAATCGTAGAAGGCAGCAATGGCAAGAATAATCCGAATAGATTTGAGCATAGCCACTGGAGAAAAGTTCTCATCATAGTCCAAACCAGGTCTTTGAGGAAAACCTTTTGCAACAAATCTAGCCTTATAGGTTTCAACCTGTCCATCTACACCAATCTTCCTTTTGAAGATCCATTTGCAGCCAACGGGTTTTACCCCTTCTGGAGTAAATTCCAAAGTCCATACTTTGTTAGTGTACATGGACTCCATTTCGGTCCGCATTGCATCTAGCCATTTTACCGAGTCTCTGCTCTTAATGGCTTGCTGGAAGCTAGTTGGTTCATCATTGTCAATGATGCAATCCTCTCTATCCCCGTCTATGAGAAATCCGTAGTATCTCTTGGGCTGGTGAGAAAACCTACTACTCCTGTGGAGTGGTGCGGGAATGTCCTGTTCTTTTGATTTTTCTGGTTCCACTATGCTTTCAGTAATAGCTTGTGGTTCTGGAATTTCTTCCAGTTCTATTGCGCTCCCACTTATCTGATTTTATAAAAATTCAGTCTCCAAGAAGCAGGTATGACGAGAAACAAAAACCTTTTGTTCCTCTGCGTAATAGAAATAATACCCCTTAGAGTTCTTTGGATATCCCACAAACTTGCACTGTACTGAGGGTGCCTCGAGTTTGTCCGTATGCTGCTTTTTGACAAAAGTTGGACATCCCTATGTCTTAATGTGCTTAAGATAGGGTTTCTTCCCACTCCACATCTGATATGGTGTGGTAGGCACTGTCTTAGTAGGAACCCGGTTCAAAAGATATGCAGTTGATTCTAGTGCATAACCCCAAAAAGATCGCGGTAACTCAGCATTACTCATCATGAAACGAACCATATCCAATAGGGTTCTGTTCCTCCTTTCCGATACACCATTGTGTTGTGGAGTGTATGGAGGAGTAAGCTGAGAGAGAATTCCATTCTCTTTTAAGTAATCCAGGAACTCGGCACTCAAGTATTCACCACCTCGATCAAATCTAAGTGTCTTGATACTTTTGCCGGTTTGGTTTTCTACTTCATTCTTATATTCCCAGAATTTCTCAAAAGCTTCTGATTTATGCTTTATCAGGAAGACATGTCCGTACCTTGAGAAATCATCCGTAAAAGTAATGAAGTAAGAATAACTGCTTCGTGCATATGTAGACATTGGACCACACACATCACTATGTATGAGTCCCAAGAGCTCGCTTGCTCTTACTCCTTGTCCAGTGAATGGAGTCTTTGTCATCTTTCCTTAGAGACACGATTGACAAGTTGTATAAGATTGATATTCGAACGGATCCAAATATCCTTCTTTATGCAACTTAGTCAACCGTGTTTCATTGATATGACCCAGTCTACAATGCCATAAGAAAGCATGATTAATTTCTGGAGACTTTCTTTTGTGTGTATTCTGGACATTGAAAATCTGCGGTTGGTTTAATACGTATATACCGTTGTTTAATGTACCTGACCCAATCAAGTTGTGATTAAGGTGGATGTTTACGACATCGCTTACAAATGCAAAATCATAACCTTCTTTAGACATTAAAAATACTGATATGATATTACAAGTCAAACTAGGTACATAATAACAGTTGCGCAAAACCAAAACATGTCCATTAGTCAATCCTAAGTGATATTCCCCTACGGACACAGTATCCATGCTTGCTCCGTTTGCAACTCTGAGGGTCATATAACCCACCTTCAAGACCCTACGGCTTCTCAGTGCCTGCAAAGAATTACATATATGAGATCCTGAACCGGTATCCAATACCCAGGAAGTAGAGTTGATTGACAGACAGTTTTCAATTACATACACACCTGAAGTCGAAACCACAACCTGCTTCGCTCTCTGGTTCTGGGCTTTCCAGGCCCTGCAATCTTTCTTCCAATGGCCCTTCTTGTGACAGTTAAAGCATTCTCCCTTTCCTACAGTCTGCCCCCCAACTTTTACTTTTCCCTTTGCTTCCACCTGACCAACACCGCCTCTCGCTTTGGTGGGGGCCTTCTTCTTCTTTCCTTTAGCTTTCGCCTTGGACCTGGAAGAAGAAGTGCCACCAACAAATAGAGCGGGTGTTTCCCTTGCTTTCTGCAGGGTGCCCTCAGCACTCCTCAACATGTTGAGGAGTTCCGGATGTTCAACTTCTTTACTTTGAATATTAAAATTCAAAATAAACTAGGCGTAAGTGGAAGGAAGGGATTGGAGAATCAAGTCTGTATACAGCTCATTCTCTAACGTGGTCCCGAGGTCTGCAAGCTCCTTAATGTAGCCAATCATCTTAAGGACGTGTTCCCCGACAGATGATCCGACGGCCAACCTCGCTTGAAACAGTTTCTTCGAGGTCTCGTATCTTGCGATACGAGATTGCTTTCCATATAAGTCCTTTGTATGGAGGAATATGGATTCTAGGTCCATATTCTCGTGCCTCCTCTGATGTTCATTGTCCATAGAGGCAAGCACGAGGCACTTGGCCTTCTCGCAGTCAATCTTCCAGGTCTTATGGATTTCCCTATCCGCGACACTGGAGTCTGGGCCTGGGACGGCGGGGGCTTTTGTATTTAGGAAATAGCCCAACTTGTCATAAGTAATAGCCATCTTGACATTCCTGAACCAATCTTTATAGTTTGTCCCTGTCAACATATTTTTATCTAAAAGCAACTTAAGGCCCGTCATGTTTGGTTGCTGCAATTAGGAGAGAGAGAAGAAACACTTTAGCATGATGCTCTTGCAAGTTTAGAATGGTTTTTAGTTTATCTAAACAGGATGGATCCCACTCTTTCTCGAATCCCTCCTCAAACCAGAAAAGAGAAATTAGTGAGGATTAATCTCACCATACAATTCTTGCTTAACCGTTCAGCCAGACTAGTGTTGGTACTTCGAGGGAGGTTTTCCAACGCTTTCGCGAAGTTCCTTAATTACAAAACTTCTTTTCCCTGGAGGCGTAGCCCCGCTAACACCGTTCTAGACACCTACTTGGTTTATAGCATTGATCGTTTAGTGAAAAAAATCTCCCGAGGAGTAGCATATACTCACAGTAGGATCGGGATCCAAATATCATTGTGTGATAAAGCTGAAGGAATCCTACCAAAATTATCTCACTCCAAATGATATGCAACACTAGCAAGTTTCAGTTTCTTTAGAAACTCCCGATGTGGATTTTTGCTCCATGCTCTTATGACCATGATTTTGGCCAACAAATCATAAGTCTGCCCGTCATTCTCCAGGTTAATTTGAACCCACCCGTACCTACCCTTGACTTTGGCCAACAAAACAGTACGACTGTCCCAAACCAACACATCTATCTATGCTTCATATGAATATCCAACAGCTACCAATCACTATGCCTTGATTTTGGCCAACAAACATAGATGGAATACTATTGACTATTCATATGAAATGACTGAGGGCTACGAATGGTTTTGGTAAAACCGTGAACGTAGTGAACTTAATATAATCGAAGGAACTTGATAGCTTTAAAAAGGAGTGGTTTAAGCTCCGCATTTCAAAGTTTGCTGTTTTTGAAAAAACCGAGTAGTTTTCAAATTTGTTCCAACTATTAAACTTTGGTTTATTTGCTTTGCATTAATTTAATGCAGTCCTATCATTTACTCCTCTCATTACAGAGAGAATTGAAAAAAAATATCACGTCCTCTTATGCCATCCGCATTCGCCACGGGGCCGCGTCATCACCCGTTAGGTTACTTAACTAACGACAGAGCGGGGGCTGGGCTAGCACGGATGTAAAACCTAAGTGACGCCTACTATATACCATATATAGATATTTTACAATCATCTCATGCAATAATAAGCATTCCAGTCACAGATAAATATTTCAGATATGCTAGGAATGCAGCGTTTCGTTTAAGGCTGCAACGAAAGACAGATCCTACGGTCGTGATGAATAGCCAAACCCCACCCCAGACCCCTACGGGTACGGCAAACTACCCGCCAAATTCCAGAAGTGAAACAGCCTCCCTCAACAAAGTGAGTAGGCCACTTGGCACTTCAAAGAACCCGGTAGTTTGTGTACCCCACCTTAGGTCTATCTTAGGAGCAGAAAATAGTAAAAAGAAAATAATACAACGGTGGCTACAAACTCAACCCGGATGTGCCCCGCGAAATAATATTACATCAATTTTACAATATACATGAATGAAAGATAAAAAACGCTCATCTCACATCCCCGGCTATTCATCATCGACAATCAGAAAATGTTTATATACACAAACCAACAGATATGTACAACCTCGACTAACCGTCGTATAGCAATTAGTCGACGTTTAAAAACACATACAACAATACAGAAGAACCAATTAGCTAAGTACAATAGGAATTCGATTGAAACATATTTTCCGTATCTACCCCAAATGCAAACCAGCACTCAGAAACATACTGGGTAGAAACCAAATATTCCAAAAATTATAATACCAAAAATAAGATATAACAGAACAAATCCAAGTTGAATCGGCCACGACTCGGCCACAGAAAGACGATTCTGCCGCGGATCCGCGGCTGTCTTGGCGATTCAGAGGCTCAAATTTCTTGTGTCATCTTAGAAAACCATGCATGTATTTTTCATGATACTGAAATAATTTTTAAGACAGTTTTGAAAATCGACCGAAACTGGGGTTTTCGGTATTTAGTTTTCCGGTTTTTCCGACGATCGAAATTTTACTACTTGCTAATCTGCTAGATTAGGTTTAGTTGGCTCTGATACCACTGTAAGTCGATGCTATGCATCCCGCGGAATCGCGGGGAGGCGGAAGGTGTAAAAAACGATAATTTTAGCATCATAACACCGACTTTTAGCCTTGATCATAATCTAAACCGTATCTAGCAAAATCAAAAAAGAGGTATAAACAAAGTACAGAAATTATACCTCATGAAACCTGGTCCTTCTTCTCCTTATCTCGCTGTCCTCCTCACCTGCACGAACTCCTCGAAGTGGTACGGATGTTGTCTCCTCGTCGGCTTGCTCGAATCCTTGATGATCCACCCGAACGTTTGTGCACCAAGCTTATCTTCTGAACCGAAGAAACTAGATCAAGTAGATTGCTAATCTAGTTGATCTAGGGTGTGTAGATGATGTAGATGGATTGAGGAGTCTAATTTAGCTCAAGGTTACTCAACTTATGAGTGTTCTTGAGCTTAAGGGAATTGGAGATGGTGAAAAGAAATGATATGAGCTAAGAGATGAAGAAGGTTAGGGTTTTCTCTCTCTTGTTCTAAACTGAAAACCTCTCTATTATCAATTAGAAAAACTAATTCAATAATAGAAAATAGGTTCAATGGTCAAACAAATGACTCATGGGTCAATTGATCAACATGTGTCCTTAAAACTCAAGTCCTTATTCATGCATAATACACATCATTTCTTAATTACCTAAAATGTATTAATTATTTAAAACTAAATGATTAATACAATTAGGTCATGCCATCTACAAATACATTTTGTACAAATTACGAAAATGCCCCTCGTCCATATATACATACAAGTATTCGTATTCCGAAAAATACGAATACCAAAGACGACAATCCATCAGTACAATACTAGGATCCGGCTTAAACCAAAGCCCACTAGTATTGTCCGTCCGACTCATCGTGCGTGCACGAGTGTACGTACGTGATCGAACCCTTTCGTAAAACCATACGATATCTACACGTTTTTCCCGATTCAAGGAAACGCTCTGTGTAGGACTCTAGAGACTCGACTCTACGCTGGCAGTGGGTTTAACCACAGGCCGCAAGCGGTACTAGCTGTACGTAACGGTCCCCAGGTATTTTCGATAAGAAAGCCGATGAGCATAACTCATCTGAACTCCTACTGAGTCTGTATGTGACAATCTCCGTACAGTCTGGTCTGTCCGTCTAAGAGTATCGTATATCTGGCCTAGGGGGCAGTAAACGTCAGACCCCTAATAGCGGTATAAATCGTGTCAGAGTACGGTCCAATACACCCTGAGAAACTACTGGAGTACCTACCAGTAAATCTCGCTTGCCCTGGCCAGGGACTATGTGTAATGGCGTTCCGAACACAGCACGATATCAACCCCCAATACCGGGAGAGACGAATCCTATCTAACCGCCACTGCCTCCAAGTGCTTCGGGACTGCACCCAACTACTACCTGTTTGCACGATTCAGTAGAGCCGTGGTAGGGTAGTATTCTAAGAACAGTGGGAACACACTTGAGGCGAAGCAGCAGTGTCAAGTCAACGGACTAAGCTAGACTCATGTCATTTGGGTACTGCTATCTGACGATAGGTATATTACCAACCAGCAGTTCCCAATGAGTCCGTCCAGTGTAACTCACAACCTAATGAGCACCTGTATACTATCTCCAGTACGACGTACCGATGGCTGTGGGACAGACCATCTTCCAAGCTGGGAAAGGAAGCGTATACACTAGTCTACTCTGGAGTATCGATGCCCTATATCGATAATCCCGCGACTAGGGACTTGTATAAGGATGTGCTTGTAGATTATGTTAGTTATATGTATGCCTTAGTGGCCATTACTGTACATACGTTGTATATTGTAGTGGATGCTTGGACATATATAGGGAGGACTTTCTTGCTCGACATGATAGTATACTATCTGGTTACTCTTTATCTTAACATGTACTCTGATTGTCTCTATGTCACATGTTGATAAAGCCTTTAGGATGAGTACTTGACTACCAGGACTATGATGCAGATCATACTAGTGGGGATAGTGTAGTCGCCAAGTACATCCTTCAAATGTTCCTAGTCATGGGAGTACCGAGACAGGGCATCGATACTCCAGAGTAGACTGGCGTATGCGCTTCTTGACCCATATGATGGGCGATGGATGATTACATATCAATTGGTGTTTGACATCAGAGAAGGTATACGGGTGCTCAGTGGAGACTGGGTACACTGGACGGACACGCCGAGAACTCCCAGATGGTATTATACCTCACGTCAGATGACAGTTCTCTGGTGACACTGGTACAGGTTAGTCTGCAGACCCGAGATCGTCATAGAGACTTGTGTGATTCCCACTGTGATTTTATTTCCATCATACCACGTCCAAGAGGGCGTGCAAAAAGGTGGTTTTTGGGTACAGTCCCGAATCACATGGAAGCAATGAGCGATAGGAGGGGTTTCGTCTCTCCCGGTATAGGGAGTTGATGTTGCGCTGTGTTCGATTGGCTATAACTGGAAATCCCTGGCCAGGGTTGCTGAGATTTACTGGTAAGTGTTATCAGTAGTTTCTCGAACTGTTATATACCTCATATCGACACGACTTATCAAGCTACTGGGGTCTGACGTTTACCACCCCTAGGCGAGATATGCGACGTATCAAACGAAGAGATTGGACTGTACGGGAGTGTTACTGGTTGGATTCACGGGAGAATGTACAAGCTTGCTTGTTGATCTTCTGATTGCTCAATACCTGGGTGGCTATTATGTTTAGGTGACCGCTTGCAGCTTGTGGGTGTTTGATATGATCATCACCTACTGCCGGAGTATTGACGATTCCTTAGAGTCATACACAGAGGTTTCCTGGTTCAGGCAAAACAAAGTAGGGGCACATATATGATTTGTGCGGGACCGGGAATAATACGTGTATGCGATACCGTATTAGTTTCTCGTGATATGAGATATCGGCCGGGTATATGTGATATAGACGGGTCATCGGATCAAGTGTTGATTCGATGAACTGATACAGATTATATTAGTTGGTTGTATGCGATATAGCCGGATTATCGGATCAAGTGTTGATTCGATAATTTAATGTATAATTATATATGTGATATATTAAGTTATATTAACTAATATAAGCTCACTTAAAGATTCTTTTTCTCACTTGGATAATACATTGATATATATGTGATATATATTAAATGTATTATTTTATTTTGTTACAAAATATATTATATATGTGATATATAATATTGTAACAAGTTAAGGTTACAAATGCAACATGTTTTGTGGAGTTTAAACATGGTTAGGGTTTGGATTAGGGTTAAGCTTTCTTGAAGCTTCTAGAAGCTTTGTTTTTGTTTTTATGCAAAGATATTTGTAAAGATATTTTGTTGATATTTCTTAACCAAACCCAAACCCTTTACCATGGTTATTTCTCTACATGGGTTAATTCTTCATTCTTAACCCATGGTTGCATTTCTAACCTCACAAAAAATTATTCATTATTCATCACAAAAGATATTCTTCTTCTTCTTCCTTCTTCTTTTGATGAAAAAGCTTTCTAGCTTTCTCATAAGTGATGAAAATGAGTGAGATAAAGAAAACAAATGAGAACTAAATTCCTACTTCATCATCCTCATCTATTCTAGCCACTTAGATTAGGGTGTTTGCTTTGTTAATACTTGATTAGCAAAGCAAGAGCTTGGTTTTGAGTTTTTTCAAGGTAGATCATCTTAATTATTGAAGATCGGAAGCAAGATTGCATCTTTCTCTTCATGGAGCCTCTCTAGAGTCCGGATATATGATGACCGCAGCGAAGAGACCTCAACACGGAGCTTTAGAAGTGAAGGAACGGACTACAAAGGTTGTAATCACTATCTCTTAGAAGTAAAGTTGTTTACTTGCTCTTTGTTTCGCCTAATCTCTAGTCTAAGATCTTGGTTAGGGTTGTTCGGCACATGAAAAATTTGATTTTGGCATGGTTGATGCCTTGTAGAACCTTATGACAGTGCCTAGTAACCCTACAGTGGTATCAGAGCCAGGGTAGAGTTTTAGGCAAAGTCTAGACGAAGTTTAAAGTCCGATCGAACCCCGAAACGTCACAATACACCCCCTCTGGAAATTTTTTAAAATGTTGATTTTTTCTGTATTAAAAATACTCAGAAAATTAAGAAGGGAATTCTAAGAATTAATGTGATGTACGGAGCCCTATTTCCATCATTGGACCGCGGAACCGCGGCCAAACTATGTGTTTGGCGGCGGTTCCGCGGCCAACTTCAAGTGTTTGGTGCTACCACTTCTGGGGTTTATTCTTGGTTAATTTTGCACGCTTCTAGGAATTTTTAATTCTACTCAAGTGTTGAGTTTTCTGGAGATCTTTTGTATTCGTTGATTCGATCGGAAATTTTAACTTCGTTTAAGTTTTTCCGGGTAATTTAGAACGTGTTAAAAAGTTTGAACGGATATCAATAACTCTCTTTTTCCCCTGCCGGAAAATTTCCAAGTGTTGGATTTTTCCTTTGTTAAAGAACATTCACAGTCGTGCAAGTAACGCGGTGGACCCTCTAGAAGAACACAAACCTTAACTCGATTATGTGACCGTTTGAACCGCCTCTAAACCTTAGGGTTTGGGGCAGTACGGCGTTGCCACATGTAAGGCGTTGGTTTGACCCTTCTACGGCTGGACCATTGGTACTGTGGCATGTGATGGATGCTTTTAAACTAATTTCAAGTGTTGAGAACTATTTGGAAAATCTTAGGTGTTTGTTTATTCGATCGGAAAGTTTAACATTGTCTATTTATCTGGAAAGTGATACAATATTTGGAATCCACAAGTAGTTATGAGATAACTAATTTGAATGTTGTAAATTTAGCAGTTTAGTCTCATTTGATCGGTTGCCACGGGATTTTGATGTGATCAAAAGTCCGTCGCAATCACGTAGTGTACGCGGATACTCGCCGGGTAAATTTAATAGATAGCCATGCCCCATAGCCCCGACCAAGTGACTGTAGGAGAACCCCATCGCCAAAAGCATTCGTTCGGGTGCTCACGGCAGTGGTGTTCCGCCTTAGTGCACTTCGTCGACGGCATCGGGGGTGCGGCCGTCTACTAAAGTTTCCGACAAGCATTCGATTAGGATGTCGGGAATCTTGTTGAATTGCCCGACTTGATATTGAAAAGAGTTTTCGATATTGAGACTAAAATGCGGGGTTTATAATTGTTAGGCATGTGATGTCTAAGGAATTCATTTGGTTAGGTATGAGATGTCTAAGGTGGTTGCGGATTCCAACCGTTGTAGTTTTACACTTTCTTTTCTGCGACCGTAAGTGTAATATGTGGTGTATCACCGGTTTCGTTGCTATACATCAACGACAATTGGGATACGCATATTTACTTACATTGATGATATGTAATATTATGTGTTGCTGTGATATGTTTTATTGGATCGCCGTGTTTTGAATAGCCCAGGGTTTTATGTGAGATGAGAGTTTTTCATTTTCATTCATGTAAAATTCAATTGTATGTAATATTCTTTCATTGGGGCACTTCCAGGTTGAGGATGATGCCACCATTGTATATTATTTACTTTTCCGCATTAGGTAGACCCAAGGCGGGGAGAACAAGTAACCGGGCTCTAGGGTCCAGTGGGAGACCATCTCGAGGAGTCGAGACCGGGTCTCCTAACCCTAGAATTGGCAGTGTTGCTTGCCTCTCTCGTAGGGGTCTAGGGATGTGGGTTTGGCTATTCATCGCGACCGTGGAATCCGTGCTTTATACAGGCTCGTATTAAACCCGGACCTCCTAGTATATCCAATATTTCATATATGTTCTTCTGCTGCAATGTTCTGTGATGAGATCATATTACTTCCTGAGACGAATGTTTATATTATATATATGAGATATATATTGTATATTGTTGATTTCGTTTCAAATGTGATGCTTGTGAAGCATAATAAAATGGGACTTCATTAATGAGATTAATGAAACTAAAAGAAACCTAAAGATGTTGTAGAAACTTATCTCGAAAACAGGTATCTCTAGTTCTTGCTTTGCATAGCGGTGTTCCTTGTAGAACATCCAGCACCTTATTCGATAAAGAAAGAGCCGAGATCCCTTCACCGGGAGTGACCTCTTTAGTGAAACTAGCAAATGCTACAAACTCGGTTTGTCTTTTGATTGTTTTTATAGTTTTTGCTTTGCATAGTGATATTTGTGAAATATTCTGCACCTTATTCGATGAGGAAAGAGCCGAGATCCTTTCACCGGGAGTGGCCTCTTTGGCAAAACTAGAAAAGGCCTCAAAAACATTCCATTCAAAATCACTTGATTCTACAACGATATAAAGTTCATTATGCAAAGGGTTTTCTTAAAAACCTGTCGTAGCCCTCCGTCATTTTAGATAAGTAGTCTTTAGTATTCGTGCTGCATTTGTTGACTTAGTCAAGGCATAGTGTGCGGTAGCTGATTAGTTCTTATCTGCAAAGCATATGATGCGATTGGATTAGGGTAGTCGTGCGGCCTTGTTGACTTAGTCAAGGGTCGTGCGGGTGGGTTTAATTCAATCGGGAAATGACGGGTTGAACTTTACTTGCGGTCTATGGTTTGTTGACTTAGTCAAGGTCATAGATCGTTTGGGGCAAAATATTATTGGGAATTTCAAGAGTTGAAATTTGCAATGAGATTGCATACCTTCTATGAGATAGTTGGATCCCGATACCCGCTGCGAGTAAGAGTTACTCCTGGGAGAGTTTTACACATTACAATTAACCGATCAAGTAGGTGTCTAGAAAGGTGTCAACGGGGTTATGCCCTGGGAAAATGAGGTTTACTTTAATTAGGTCCGTGCGAAAGCATGGGGAACCTCCCTCAAAGTACCGGCACTGGCCTGGCTGAAAGATTGGCGAACTTGTAGGGTGTAATTAATCCCGGCTAGTCTTTCCTTTTAGGGTTTGAAGGAAGATTTGACTAAAACAGTAGGAGACATCCTGATTAGATATATTAATAACCAATCTAATCTTGCAAGAGCATACGCTGAGTGATTTCTTCTATCTCTCTCCAGGTAGCGACCATGTCACGCCATAATCAAGATAATAATACGGATGTATTGATCGAACCCGCTTGTTTTACTGTGCTAAGGAACGTTGGTCCCGCTCCAACTTATAATTGTTATAAGACAGAGCAGGAAATAGGGGATTACCAAAATTCCCGTGCCGCCCAAACGAAGAAAGTGCATGTTGATGCATCATCTTCGGGTATGTTCATTACGGAGAACTGTTTCTCAGTATCCTTTACGTCCTGGGTATGAGATACCGGATCAGGATCCCGCAAATGTAATTTGTTACATGGGCTACAGAGAGGTAGTGAACTGAGAACTGGTAATAAGTTTCAAGAGTTGGAAATGATGCAAGTGTTGCAGCCAAATCTGTTGGCAGTTATCACCCTGTATTACTAGAATACATTGATTCTGAACGAATGTTATTAGATACCGAACCTGATATACAACATCATATCAGTCTCTTTATTAGTAAAGAAGGATATAATTTTATATTGTTGGATAATGTTTTGAACATTTCCTATATCAAGAGCTGATCGGTTCAGGCACATTATCTAAAAGCATAGACATTCTAAATTAAACCACAGTTCTTAACGTACAGAACACACACAAGAGGAAGAGTTCAGAAATGAACGAATCCTTCTTGAGGTATTGTAGACTATGTCATATCAATGCGACCCGACTAGCTGAAGTTACATAAAGATGCATATTTAAATTAGTTTGGATTTACATCTTATAAAACTTGCCAGTCATGTCACAAAGATAAGATGACCACAGCTCCGTTTATTAGAAACAGACAAAGAGTTAGTGAACTCTTGGGATTGATACATGATGATGTATGATAGTCCCATGTCTACATATGCCAGGACCGGTTCTTTATACTTCATTACATTCACTGATTATCTCTCAAGATCCGGACATATGTTCCTGTTGAAACACAAGTCTGGAACTTTTGAGAAATTCAATGAATATAAGATAGAAGTAGAGAACCAAAAACGGGTATAAGTATTATGTCCTTTGATGAGATCAAGGAGGAGAATACTTGAGCACGGAATTCCTGGACTATTCTAAAGGAGAATGAGATTCTCTCTCAGCATTACTCCTCCGAATACACCACAGCACGTCGGTGTATCAGGGCGGAGCAATTACACCCTATGTGATATGGTGTGCTCTATGATGAGTACTACTGAGTAGCCTATTTTCTTTTAGGGTTATGCACTTGAGAAGTTGCATACCTATTGAATAGGGTTCCAACCAAATCAGATGCCTACCACTCCATATGTGATATGGTATGGGAAGAGCCCATCTCTTAAGGATGTTAAGGTTTGGGATTGTCCGGCCTATGTCAAAAGCAAAATCCGGACAAACTCGAGGCAAGATAAGTTCTGTGGAAATTTGTTGGATATCCCAAGCATTCGCAAGGGAATATCTTCTACCACATTGAAGAACAAAAGGTGTTTTATTTGTCGGCATACCACTTTTTATGAAAAAGGGAATTTCTTGTGAAGAAATTAGTGGTCATGAGTTAGAACTGGAAGGAGTTCCAGCTATACAAACTGCAGCTGATGATTTGGTAAACCCGAAGGATTCAATAGTTTCCAACGAACCTCAGCCTCTCCGCCGATCTGGTAGGGTTCCTCATCCACCTGAGAGATACTTCGGTTTCTCTATGACAGTGGGAGAGAGGATTGCATCATGAGATGATGACCCAACTAGTTTCGAGCAGGCCATCAGGAGTGGGGACTCTGTGAGAATGGCTGGATGCTTAGCGATCTGATATGGAATCCTTATACACCAACAAAGTATGGACTTTGGTTGCTTTATCTGAAGGGTTAAATCCCTATCAGGAGCAAGTATATCTTGAGAAGATTACTTGGTGTACATAGAAAAGTTAAGACTTTCAAAGCTATGCTTAAGTCTATCCAGATCCTACTTGCCACGGCTACATACCATGACTAGGATATCTGGCGGTTGGGTGTCATGACTGCTTTTCTAAATGATGATTTGGAAGAGAGCGTCTATAAGTAAACAGCCAGAGGGCTTCGTAGACAGTGGGAGCAGCGGAAACGTGAGCATGATGTTTTATGGGATAAATTAGGCATCACGGAGTTGGAACGTCTGTTTTGATGTAGTGGTCAAAGAGTTTGACTTCATCAAATGGTAGATGAACCTTGTATATACAAAAAGGTAGTAGGGAGTATGGTGGTGATCCTCGTATAGTACGTGGATGACATACTCTTGATAGGGAAGGAGTTTCCTATGCTACGCGCGGTCAATCTCCTCTTATTACAAAGATTCTCTATATAGGATCAAGGTGATACCTCCTAAATCCCGGGTTATGGAGCTATGGGATAGATCTAATTGGATGTTAGGATTCTCACTAGTTGCAGTGAGATGGTATCAATCGATCCTGGGGAGAATCACTAGAAAGGTTCCAGGGTGATAAGGACGACTGAATTTCAGTCGCAAACATTGTCTTTATCCTCAGTGGAGGGATGGTATGTTGGAAGAGTTCCAAGCTAAGATACCGTAACTTACTAGACGATTAAAGGCAAGATACATCGTTGCCAAGGATGCTACCAAAGAGACAGTCTGGATATATTTTAGTTCATGAGATGAACTTCGTTCCTGCCATTGTGTGACAATTGAGTTGTGGCTTAGGCCTAGGAACCCCCGTCCCATCAGAGATCCAGACATATTCTAAGGCAGTATCACCTGATCATGGAGATGGTTGATCTACAGGGAGATCGAGGTTAGGAGAGTGACACAGAGGACAACATCGCGGATTCACTCACAAAGGCCTTTTTCCCAGAAGAGACTTTTATGGGATGGTTGAGTATGAGATACTTCAACCACAGCTTATGTTGGGTATGAGATACTACAACAGATGGCCCTAGTGCAAGTGGGAGATCGTTAGTTATATGTATGCCCTATAGGCTATTACTGTACATACGTTGTATATTGTAGTGGATGCTTGGACATATATAGGGAGGACTTTCTGGCTCGACATGATAGTATGCTATCTGGTTACTCTTTATCTTAACATGTACTCTGATTGTTTCTATGTCACATGTTGATAAAGCCCATAGGATGAGTACTTGACTACCAAGACTATGATGCAGATCATACTAGTGGGAACAGTGTAGTCGCCAAGTACATCCTTCAAATGTTTCTAGTCGTGGGAGTACCGAGATAGGGCATCGATACTCCAGTGTAGACTAGCGTATGCGCTTCTTGACCCATATGATGGGCGATGGATGATCCCATATCCATCGGTGTTTGACATCAGAGAAGGTATACGGGTGCTCAGTGGAGACTGGGTACACTGGATGGACTCGCCGAGAACTCCCAGATGGTATTATACCTCACGTCAGATGGCAGTTCTCGGGTGACACTGGTATAGGTTAGTCTGTAGACCCGAGATCGTCATAGAGTCTTGTGTGATTCCCACTGTACTTTGATTTCCATCATACCACGTCCAAGAGGGCGTGCAAAAAGGTGGCTTTTGGGTGCAGTCCCGAATCACATGGAGGCAATGAGCGATAGGAGGGGTTTCGTCTCTCCCGGTATAGGGAGTTGATGTTGCGCTGTATTCGATTAGCTATAACTGGAAATCCCTGGCCAGGGTTGCTGAGATTTATTGGTAAGTGTTATCAGTAGTTTCTCGAACTATTATATACCTCATATCGACACGACTTATCAAGATACTGGGGTCTGACGTTTACCACCCTAGGCGAGATATGCAATATATCAGACGAAAAGACCGGACTGTACGGGAGTGTTACTGGTTGGATTCACGGGAGAATGTACAGGCTTGCTTGTTGATCTTCTGATTGCTCAATACCTGGGTGGCTGTTACGTTTAGCTGACCGCTTGCAGCTTGTGGGTGTTTGATATGATCATCACCTACTGCAAGCGTATTGACGATTCTTTAGATTCCTACACAGAGGTTTCCTGGCTCAGGCAAAACGGAGTAGGGGAACATATGTGATATGTGCAGGACCGGGAATAATACGTGTATGCAATACCGTATTAGTTTCTCGCGATATGAGATATCGGCTGGATATACGTGATATAGCCGGGTCATCGGATCAAGTGTTGATTCGATGAACTGATACAGATTATATTAGTCGGTTGTATGCGATATAGTCGGATTATCGGATCAAGTGTTGATTCGATAATTTAGTGTATAATTATATATGTGATATATTAAGTTATATTAACTAATATAAGCTCACTTAAAGATTCTTTTTCTCACTTGGATAATACATTGATATATATGTGATATATATTAAATGTATTATTTTATTTTGTTACAAGATATATTATATATGTGATATATAATATTGTAACAAGTTAAGGTTACAAATGCAACATGTTTTGTGGAGTTTAAACATGGTTAGGGTTTGGATTAGGGTTAAGCTTTCTTGAAGCTTCTAGAAGCTTTGTTTTTGTTTTATGCAAAGATATTTTGTAAAGATATTTTGTTGATATTTCTTAAACAAACCAAAACCCTTTACCATGGTTATTTCTCTACATGGGTGAAGTCTTCATTCTTAACCTATGGTTGCATTTCTAACCTCACAAAAAATTATTCATTATTCATCACAAAAGATATTCTTCTTCTTCTTCATTCTTCTTTTGATGAAAAAGCTTTCTAGCTTTCTCATAAGTGATCAAAATAAGTGAGATAAAGAAAACAAATGAGAGCTAAATTCCTACTTCATCATCTTCATCTATTCTAGCCGCTTAGATTAGGGTGTTTTCTTTGTTAATACTTGATTAGCAAAGCAAGAGCTTGGGTTTAAGTTTCTTCAAGGCAGATCATCTTAGTTATTGAAGATCGGAAGTAAGGTTGCATCTTTCTCTTCATGGAGCCTCTATAGAGTCCGGATATATGATGATCGCAGTGAAGGGACCTTGATTTATACGATTTTCCGATTGTGTAGTGTTTTTTTGAGAAAATAGAGTTTAGAAATCACAACCAAAAATTATTTGACCGCAATCAACTACGGTGTCGGATGTAGATTGTAAGTGAGTGCGGATCGTCCACAGGGAAAGTGAGTTCCGTTCAATTCTTGAATTAGATGAGTTGAAAATTTAATGAAAAGAAAAGAAAACAATTCATGATTTGTAATTGTAGATCAAAAAGTAAGAAAAATCTAGATCTAAAAGAAACATTAAAGAGCAAGAATAGGGATGAGAGATAATTTCCAACCAACAATCAAGACTAGAAGTATGGCTCGTAGGAGTAGATCGGATCTATAGATGTGATGAGATCTAAAGATTACTAATTCTTATCATTAATGAATTGATACTAGATCGATGCAAAATTCATCGAGGTTTAAGGATTTTTGCTAGGAAAATTAGGGATTCCGCAACTCATCCTTTGTCCTTTCGATGGATCGCATTCAAATTCTAGCTTCTAGTTAATCAAATGTTTAATAGTTGTTCCCTAGTTTCGAGTGAACACGATCAAGAAAGTATCATCTCGAAACTAGGTTATTAATCATTTGATTAACTAGAATTTCCAAACATTATAGGATTTAAGAATTGTAGAAATATCTAAATCATCATCATCTAAAGATCGTCACAACTCCTACACGAGCGGAGATTACTCAAACATCATGATCACAAACACAATCACAAATTGAATTCTAATCATTATGCTTGAATTAAAAGATAAGCAAGATATAGAAAATTCACCTTTATTTATCGACAAATTTCGTTACAACTCTCTTGAATTTACAAAAGGAAGGAACTAGATCGTCGATATCGGCTTCGCTCGGCTCCTTGAGTCGCGGATCGGCGTGGATCTCTTGCTCCGTTGGAAATCCGGCGTCGCTTCTAAAGGTTGAAGGCTCTCTTGCTCAAATTGCTCTCGGGATCAATCTTGATTTTTGAATTGCAGTAAATTTGAAGCACAAGCTTTTGTCACTAAACTTGTGGGTTGAAGATGGTGATAATTCTTGAACAATTTCCCCTCTAGATCGAGGCTCCTTTTTATAGACTTTCCAAATCTTAGATCTAGAATTGAAATTTGAATTCCCCCCACAAGTTAGTTATCAAATAATTTAAATTTCCCTCCAAAAAGTTAGTTAAGCTTTTAAATTTTGAATTTCCCTCCAAGAGTTTGTTGAGCCGAGCCTTCTAGATATGCCGCGTGGAGCTTCTGGGGTCTTCTGGAAGCTTTGGCCGTTACAATTGAGCATGTGATGAATTTTGAAGAAATGATCTCTAAAATTGGCCGCGGATCCGCCGCGCCAAGGGGGTTTGGGCGCGGATCCGCGGCCCTTTGGTGGCCTTGGTGATTTATTTTCACATGGTAATTCTTGGGCTGACTGGTGGGCCTCTTTCTGATACTTGGATTTTTATTTGGCCTTTCTGTATTGCTCCAGATCTTTAGCCTTTGAATTGGTGTGTCTTTTATTAGTTCATTTCCCAATTAGGCCCTACTTCTGGAATTTCCTGCACAATTTCACCGAGACAAGAGTTGCGCAGTACAAGGATGATGCGATGCCATGAAACACACACAATTTCCCTAAAAGTGCTGGTTTTAGTGTACAGTACAAGTAATCCAATATTTTTGCAAATATGAGTGATATGAATACCGGATAGCTTTACTTGACTGCAAAAGGTAGGGAAATTGCCGTGTTAGAAATACAGTATTTTCGACAGATCAAATTCCCCCAAACTTATTTTCGATCGTCTCGATCGAACAGTTTTATTAAAAAGAGAAGGAGAAAATAAAGAAAGAGAAAAGCACACTTTCGTAGGCAACACGATTGCACTGAGCACGTGCAACAAGCCTTTAAACCTCTAGGTGTCCCTAGTAGGAGGAGTGTTGTCTCCTGAGGGTTTTCAGCGGATTGCACCCACAAAATCCAATAATAAAAGGAAGATCATGAATATTACATTTAAAGACAAGAATTGTAAATGAAAAGCCTTGAAAATTAGGGTTTCCAACTAAGCTAGCTTTTCGGTTGTCATGAGCCCTATCTTAATGGTCATGAAAAGATGTTAGAAATCACGCCCTCCCTCAATAAAACATCGTCTTATTCTTCATTCCTATCTTTGTTCCAAACATCGATCATATCACCCTGCGTGTGTGTAAAGGACATCCCTACACCCGGAGAATTCAATTCAAGCTATCATACTCTTGCCATCAGCCTCAGTACTTTTTTTTTAATTTTGATGAGCTCACACACTTTCATGCGACCGTTAATACTTCTTGAGGTACTAACCGACCGATTACTCATGTGCTTGCTTATTTGGTGTATTTTTCTCGTCTTGCACCACCTTAGGTATAGCAGTGACTCCCAGACAGTTGGCCTTAGGGCACTAGGTGAAAAGGCATCCTTGCTATAGATTTTTTTATTGCCCTTGGTGATAACAAAACCAGTGTCCATTTTTTTTTCTCACCACTTTCTTCATTTTTTTTTTCATACATCGGCTTTAAGACAAGAGCATTTCAAGGTATCCTCTACTATCCAGGCTTTAAGACGTGTGTAAGTGCGAATAGCAGGGTATCAACATTCAAAATGTTTGGCTTTCCAGAATAGAAACTATTTTTCAGACTTATTTTTATCCTCAGATTAGTGACGTCCTTCATCTTACTAACCCTTGGGACAACGGCTCATAACTACTTATTACTAGTTCGTATAAGAAAACTTCTAATTTTCTCAGTTTTCTTAAATTTTTCTAATCTCATGGATGTAATTGTTCACTATCTAATCTTTTATTATCATAAATATTAAATATTTTTATATTATGGAAATTTTTAAGTTTTTATATTTTGAAAATTTTGAATTTTTATGGATTTTGAAAATTTTTAAATTTTTATAGGTTTTAATGGTTTTTGAAAAATTATTTACAAAAAATATTTACACAAATTTTTTTTATGGGTTTTGAAAATTTTTAAATTTTTATGATTTTTTAAAGAAATGTTTTGTGCTTATGCAAATGATATGCACATGATGCAAAACTAAGCACAAACCTCCCCAAACTTGTTTTCAACAGTGTCCTCACTGTTGCCATCTGCTAAGTCTCGAAAATCCTGTAAGCTTGGGAGGAATTTATTAGTGGGGGCAAAATATATAAGTGAAGACCCTCCCCAAACTTATTTTTGGCTCGCAATTTTTTGTAAAAATTTTCATTTCAAGAGCCAGAAAAATTGTTCCCCCCCCAAACTTGAGTTATGCAATGTTAAACTTTGAAAATCATATGAGGGGGGTCAAAAATCATTGGTCAATGCCAAGCTTTGCAAAGACCGAAAATCAACACCAACCATTCGAAGATTTTATCAATGCAGTGCTCGGTTGGTGGAAGAAGAAGTGGGGAAAGGGTAATGGGTGGAAGAGAGTGTGTGTGCATCTCATTTTGGAGAGACGAAGCAGGTGAATGTGATGGATTACTCGCATTCTTTTACAGTTCAGAGGAAGGGGTGGAGGTTCAATTTCAGTGATTGGGACATGATTCATCTCAACACCCGTGTTATTCAGAAATGCGAGTTCATCATTGAAGATCTCCTCAAAAGTTTCATCAATACCCCGAAGAATAATGTCATCAAAAAGTATGGGGTGATCTTCAGACTCTAAAAGCAGTTCATAATCGGTGTCAGTTGTTGACCCGGACATCTCGGTGGAAGAGTCCGTATGTGTATGATACATAGTTGGTGTCAAACAACAACGTATGAAAAGAGTCAAGATCGGTATCAGGAGGATCATCAAATTCGCTGCTGTCAACATCCATTAAGTCGACAGAACAGACATGAGCAGTAGGTTCGGAGGGTACACTTCCAATCTTGTAAATGTTCAGCTCTATTGACCTATTCCCAAAGGATAAGGTCATAGAACCATTTCGACAGTTGATTATTGCATTGGAAGTGGCCAAAAAGGGGCGACCTAAAATCACCGGAATTTGATTCCGTGGGTTCGCTACAGGCTGTGTATCAAGTACAATAAAATCCACAGGGAATACAAATTCCCTGATTTTTATCAACACATCCTCTAGTTCACCCCTAGGTTTGGTGATTGATCGGTCAGCCATCTGGAGAGTGCAATGGGCTGGTTTCAACTCTCCGATCCCTAGTTGCTCATAGACTGAGAAAGGAAGCAGGTTAACACTGGCGCCAAGGTCTAAAAGAGCACGATTGATGTGTTTATCCCAATAGAAATCGATATTGTAGGACATCCTAGGTCCTTACGTTTCTTTGGTAGCGGAGGGATAAAAGCAGTGCTAATGCTATTAGACATGAAGACCTTCTTTGGCACTTGAGTCTTCCTCTTCCTAGTGCACAAGTCCTTAAGAATTTTCGCATAAGCGGGGACTTGTTGGATGGCATCTAGGAGAGGGATGTTGATGTTAACCTGTTTGAACATTTCCATGATCTTCTCCATATGTAGACTCGATGTGTTAGCCCTTAACCGGTTCGGGTAAGGTGCTTTAGCAATAAGCGCTGGGTCCATCATAGGAGAAGGAAGTGTGTGTGGCCCTGATCCCAAAATAGAAGTGGGGATCATCTGTGGAGGAGTAAAAGAGGTGGGCTGAGGTGTTGAGCCTAGAGGGAAATGGAGAATAGGCTCGTGAGAAGGCGGTGGGGTAGAAGAACAAGAATCAGAAGCAGAAGCGTGTGTATGAGGAAAGGTCTCAGCCGGGGTGTTGACAGGATCATCAATATCATCAACTTCTTCCCCAACATGGTTATCCAGCACTCTCCCAGATCTCAACGTGGTGATTGCATTCACATGATGTGAATAGCCAGGATTGGGTACAGGTTGAGCTGGGAGTTTCCCTTTTTCTCTTGCACTCATTTCGGCCTTAAGTCGTGCAATCTCAGCTTCCATCGTTTTGATACTCTCAGCTTGGGACGCTGAGTTTTTCTTTATCTCACCAACGGAAGACTTAACCTCGGCCGACACTTCCATGAAATTTGACATGAGTGATTTCATGGTTTGAGCGAATTGAGAGAACTCGTCAGAACAGGTCGACTGCATAGGATTAGAAGGTGCAGGAGTGTTGACCTGGTTTTGGAAATTTTGTGACTGGCAGGGGTGCTGGGTGAGCTGAAGTGGTTGCTGTTGTGGTGGAGGGACCCGTTGGAATTGATTCGGGTTTGTAACCGTGTTTTGGGATTGGTTCTAGGCAAAATTCGGGTGATTCCTCCAACCCTGATTGTATGTGGAAGAAAAAGGGTCGTTTCCAGGTCTTTGAAATGCGGCATTGGTATGCTCGAGACCTCGAAACTGAGAGTTTAATGGACATTCTTCCGTCAAGTGAGAAGGATCAGAACAGCACCCACAAACGGTTTTGGGGAGCGACATTGGGTTTAGGGAGGCTGCTAGGAATTTGTGTTCCATAGCGTCGAGCTTCTTTTGCATTGCTGCCATCTCAGCTCGAACACCTATGGACACGTCTATTTTGTGTATGCCACCCCTACTCGATGGCTGGGTTCCAGTCTCCTACTGAAGTGACTTTTCAGCGAACTCTTCTAAAAATTTCCACGCTTCCCCATCATCCTTGGTCATAAAGGTGCCTTGACACATGTTTTCAAGGTTTTGTTTAGTGGTAGGGTTACTGCCCTCATATATGATTCGGCAAAGTTCCCATTTCGGGATGCCGTGATGTGGGCATTGAACCAAAAGATCCTTGAATCGGTCAAAGTATTTTGAAAATGGTTCAGCCGGAAGCTGGGAGAATTGATAGAGTTCGCTACGGATTCGAGCTGTCTTTTGCATAGGGTAAAATTTCTTAAGGAATGCTGCAACGAATTCTTCCCAATTCGTGATGGAATGTGCGGTGGTGTTATACAGTCACTTCTCGGCTATATCGCACAAGGTAAATGGAAGAAGTCGTAGACGCATGGCATCCACAGAAAGTTGTGATGTACCCATCATTGCGCATACGTTTTCAAATTTGGTAATAAAAACGTACGCGTCTTCAGTCTCGAGACCGTGGAATTTGGGTAGAAGGTTGATGTACTGGGGTTTGATCTCAAAGTTATCCCCGTTGGCTGGTGGAATGGATAAGCAGGTCGAGAGAGGACCTCGCAAAGGGTAACACCTCTCTTGGAGAGAGATGCGAGGTAGAATCTGCGCACCAACGGACGGCGGCAGAGTAGCGGTAAAGAGGTTTGATGGAGACTGATCCATCGGTGTGGGTGTGGTGGGAGGTAAAAGAAAGGTAAATGGAAAAATACCGACTTCGGAGTCGATCGAGGGGACGCGGACAAGTCGGGCACTAGAATCCCGTGTCCAGCCTATCTTGCACTAAAAGGGGTTAGTACAAGTGGCAGCGTGATTTATAATTAGGGGAATGAAGTGAGTGTGGTGTTTGTTTTGAAAAATGATACGGATTTTGAAAATATGATGCAACAAGCAATACCCTAAAAATCTATGGTCACCTAGGTCCAATCTCTAGACCGCTCCTAACTGCCAGAAGACAAGACGCAGGATAGAATCCTCCACTGCCTCTTTGTCCCTCCTGTGGCCAGGTAAGTGCCAGGTAAGTGGGAGGTTCTCCACTACGTAAGTAGTGGGCCTAATTAAGTAACCACTACCCTTCGACACACTTTCCTAGGCACCACAAGAGAAACGCGGATAAGCAATGAATTACCCACGGCCTTCTTCTGTCCTAAGTGAGCGCGACGGTCCTTAGAGTCATCTCTAGATATTTTTTAATTAATGAGGGTAATGCGGATGCAGGTTTGTGATTTTTGGGGCCTAAGAAGGGTAATGAACTCCCCACCTAATCTGGATTTGGCCGTGCCCCTTAATTTCCGTATTAGTTATGCAAACAACCACAAAATCAAAAACAAGCACACTTTATTTTGCTTTTTGCGGCGCAGCGATTATTTGCAAAGAAACCTGCAACAAATTGTTAGTTGGAGCAGATTTTAGAGAGGAGATAAGAAAGTTAGAGATTACCTGCAAAAGATTTTACAGAGAGCTCCTTAATGGGCCGCGGAACCGCCGTGTAATAGGGGTATGGGCCGCGGAAACGCGGTGGGATGGTGGGGTCTCTGCACAAAAATTCTTCAGCAAGCTCCTGATCTCTTCCTTAATCCTCTGGAATTCACCAAATAATTTTCCAATTTTCCAGCAAGCTCCAGATCTCCTTGCAATTAACCACAACAACACGTATTAGTATTTCGTGCAAGTTTTGATCTAAAAAAATATTGATGGAATAAACTTTTCAACTCAAATTTCAAAAAATGAACAAATAGCACACGATCCCCGGCAACGGCGCCATTTTGATTTATACGATTTTCCGATTGTGTAGTGTTTTTTGAGAAAATAGAGTTTAGAAATCACAACCAAAAATTATTTGACCGCAATCAACTACGGTGTCGGATGTAGATTGTAAGTGAGTGCGGATCGTCCACAGGGAAAGTGAGTTCCGTTCAATTCTTGAATTAGATGAGTTGAAAATTTAATGAAAAGAAAAGAAAAAAATTCATGATTTGTAATTGTAGATCAAAAAGTAAGAAAAATCTAGATCTAAAAGAAACATTAAAGAGCAAGAATAGGGATGAGAAATAATTTCCAACCAACAATCAAGACTAGAAGTATGGCTCGTAGGAGTAGATCGGATCTATAGATGTGATGAGATCTAAAGATTACTAATTCTTATCCATTAATGAATTGATACTAGATCGATGCAAAATTCATCGAGGTTTAAGGATTTTTGCTAGAAAATTAGGGATTCCGCAACTCATCCTTTGTCCTTTCGATGGATCGCATTCAAATTCTAGCTTCTAGTTAATCAAATGTTTAATAGTTGTTCCCTAGTTTCGAGTGAACACGATCAAGAAAGTATCATCTCGAAACTAGGTTATTAATCATTTGATTAACTAGAATTTCCAAACATTATAGGATTTAAGAATTGTAGAAATATCTAAATCATCATCATCTAAAGATCGTCACAACTCCTACACGAGCGGAGATTACTCAAACATCATGATCACAAACACAGTCACAAATTGAATTCTAATCATTATGCTTGAATTAAAAGATAAGCAAGATATAGAAAATTCACCTTTATTTATCGACAAATTTCGTTACAACTCTCTTGAATTTACAAAAGGAAGGAACTAGATCGTCGATATCGGCTTCGCTCGGCTCCTTGAGTCGCAGATCGGCGTGGATCTCTTGCTCCGTTGGAAATCCGGCGTCGCTTCTAAAGGTTGAAGGCTCTCTTGCTCAAATTGCTCTCGGGATCAATCTTGATTTTTGAATTGGAGTAAATTTGAAGCACAAGCTTTTGTCACTAAACTTGTGGGTTGAAGATGGTGATAATTCTTGAACAATTTCCCCTCTAGATCTAGGCTCCTTTTTATAGACTTTCCAAATCTTAGATCTAGAATTGAAATTTGAATTCCCCCCACAAGTTAGTTATCAAATAATTTAAATTTCCCTCCAAAAAGTTAGTTAAGCTTTTAAATTTTGAATTTCCCTCCAAGAGTTTGTTGAGCCGAGCCTTCTAGATATGCCACGTGGAGCTTCTGGGGTCTTCTGAAAGCTTTGGCCGTTACAATTGAGCATGTGATGAATTTTGAAGAAATGATCTCTAAAAATGGCCGCGGATCCGCCGCGCCAAGGGGGCTTGGGCCGCGGATCAGCGGCCCTTTGGTGGCCTTGGTGATTTATTTTCACATGGTAATTCTTGGGCTGACTGGTGGGCCTCTTTCTGATGCTTGGATTTTTATTTGGCCTTTCTGTATTGCTCCAGATCTTTAGCCTTTGAATTGGTGTGTCTTTTATTAGTTCATTTCCCAATTAGGCCCTACTTCTGGAATTTCCTGCACAATTTCACCGAGACAAGAGTTGCGCAATACAAGGATGATGCGATGCCATGAAACACACACAATTTCCCTAAAAGTGCTGGTTTTAGTGTACAGTACAAGTAATCCAATATTTTACATGTGTTTTGCAAATATGAGTGATATGAATACCGGATAGCTTTACTTGACTGCAAAAGGTAGGGAAATTGCCGTGTTAGAAATACAGTATTTTCGACAGATCAGACCTCAACACGGAGCTTTAGAAGTGAAGGAACGGACTACAAAGGTTGTAATCCCTAACTCTTAGAAGTAATGTTTTTTACTTGCTCTTTGTTTCGCCTAATCTCTAGGCTCAGATCTTGGTTAGGATTGTTCGGCACATGAAAAATTTGATTTTGGCATAGTTGATGCCTTGTAGAACCTTATGACAGTGCCCAGTAACCCTACAGATTACCCAGCCCCCACTAGTGTGACTTCCATCACAACGCTGGTAATCAAGCATAGATCCTAAGGGCTCTACTAATATGCATAGGCTATATGTTAAAAGAAACATATGTACATATTGAAGTAGAAACAAACCAAGTAGCATACTACTATTTTGAGCAAGAATGTTATTACAACTGTGAATATCCCAAGCTTCCATTAAGTAATATACAAACTAGTATGATACAGTAATGGCCTCTAGGGCATATACACTAACACATCATTACCAATTCTCGGTGTTGGGTGCGGTTTCAGCATCCCCTCAATGATCTCGTGCTCTAGCGGGCTTTTCTACCTGATTACCGGGCATGCTTGAAGATCCTTCATTTCTTTTGGTCTTAGATGAAAGGACAACTTCCCATGGAGCTTACTCTATAAATGAGCACGATGCCCCCAGCGTGTCCACCTTTTTAGGACTGTGCTGTTGTGGCAGGTTTACCCTCCAGTTTTCAAACAACGCGAACCTTCCCAGTTGGTACTGGTACTCAACCCAGCTTTTGAAGATGAAGCAATCTTCGATTGGGTGGCCTACTATTCGGTGGTAGGGGCAGTAATTAGGATTGTTGACGTCGCCTAGTTGCAGTGGGTATCCTGGATCCGGCAGAGTGATGAGCCTATTGCGCACCGCCAGTTCGAACAGCCTTCTCGTTTTATCCCGAGGGAATGAGTAAGGACGTCTCAACTTTTCTCCGAGTGATCGTGGTTTATCGTTTTGGCGAGCAGCTGGTTTTGGATCACTCAGCTGTTGCTGAGCATTGGCGACGAAGGTCGCTTTCCCTTTGCCTTTTTCATTTCGAAGCTTCATTTTTGAGGAGGGCGGTCTATGGCCCATCTGGTCCATTTGGGCCAGCTTGTCGATCAAGGCTTGGAAAGTGGTTGTCTTGAAGAACATCATAAATTGGGATATAGTTTCCTGCGGATCAAGGGTCCCCACGAACATGCCTACGGCAGGAGCTTCTTCTATGAGTTATCCGCATCTCAACCATAGGTTCCGCCACCGAATTGTATATTGAACCCAAGTCTCTCCTGGATTCACCCTGGCATTGATCAATGCCGTGATCAGGGTGCGTTCGTTGGAGCTTGCGAAACGCTGGGTGAATAGCAACTCCATTTCTGTGAATGTTTTGATGGAGTCATTCGGAAGTTCCGAGTACCATTCAAATGCCGTCTTCGCTAAGCTGCCGATGAATTGGCGAAGTAGCAGTTTGCCGTCTCCTCCAGTATTTCCGCATAAAGCCCTGAACTGAGCAACGTGTTGATGGGGGTTGCCTGTCCCCTTATACACATGAAATTTAGAGATCGTATATCCCGGCGGGTACTTAATTTGATCGTACCAGCTTGGATAGGGCCACCCAGTTCTGACGACTTGGCCAGTGGCTTCACTTGCCTGATGAGCTCGTATTTGTTGAGCTATGTAGTCATCAAGCGCAGCTTTCAAGATCGTCTCCTCCCTGGCTGCTGATAAAGCCGGAAGAGGGTTTGATTTCTCCCCTCTGTCATCTTCAATGATTATTGGGGGATCTTCGGCTGGAGGGTCCGGCTGGATCATCATGCCCACCATATTTTTGAACAGGAGCGCCATTTGTTTTATATTAGCCGCTTGTTCCGCGGCCTCTTTATCTTTTTTCTCGAGCATCCTTCGTAGGAACTCGACGTCGGTTTCTTGTTCCTAGCATTGCTCCGACGATGCTTCCGGGCTTTCTTTCTGCCCAGTAAGTGCGTCCATCTTTGTCAGCATCTCCTGGAGTTTCTGTTGTTGCTCCTAAGCCTTTGTTATGGACCGCATAAGTGGTCGATGACCCCCAGAAGCACTGCTTTCCTCTTTTCCGGAATCCATGTAGACGTTGTGCACTACCATGCCCCCAGACTTGGGGCGTTTCGATCCATCACGCTCAGAATTTGTCACCGGTGGTGGTTGATTCTCTGGCTTTCTCCTTTTGTGGACGGTTGAGGTTGAGGGGACTGCAACAGGCGCCCCTGCAGACGACACCTTCCGTAGCATGGCGGTGAGATGGTCCTCCTCTTGCCGAACCTTCATTTTCTTCTGTCAGCGGGAGTAGTCTTCGTCGATCATAGTTACTTGGACCCTTCGCCAGACCCTGTGGATTTTAGAGGACAGCCGCTTAGGGGGATGCTCAGGCTTTGCTTTAGTAACATTTTCAGTGGGTGGAGGAGACCTTTTTAGTACGGCAGTTGGAGAGTTCTTGCGCACCCTCCTGAGCGGCTCAAAGCTGTTCCTAGTTGGAACAGCAGCATCAACTTCCATCATTGGAGCAGGTGGGGTACGTCCAGAAGGGGAACTGCCCCCAGCTTTCCTCACTTGGCGCCAGTGACGACATCGAGCATGTCATGTAGCCGAGATCACCTCTATCGTCAGAGTAGCTTCATCATGCCCCCTTATTTGAGAAGAGGCTGTTATTGGCGCCAGCCAATCAAAGACTGACATCCGCTGGGAAGGAATGGTCAACCCGTCGAAGGCTGACTTTCGAGTAGGGGAAGTAGTTTGGACGACTTTACCTGCAGCAGGAGTTGGGATAGCCTTCTCTGGTATTGTGAGCATTTTCGCGGGCCCATTTGAGCTTAAGCGCAGCCTGTCGAAGACTGAGGTGGTAGACTTGGACGGCCCGTTGAGAGGGGCCGCGGTAGTTGCAAGCCGATCGAAGACCGACTTCTTTGGAGCTTCCTGTTATGGCACTGGAGCGTTGAAACTCATTGGCGGGAGCATAGTCCCAAGAACAATCCAGTGGTGGCCTGTGTCACCTGTTCCACCGGCATTGCGTAGATGGAGGCCGCTTGGGGCACATAAGTCACTCCTCCAACAGGGACGGAGTGGTAGTTGTTGTTGCAATTGGTGAAGTTGGAATCCATCAACGTCATCTTCTCTTCTGCATGGGGCAAGACACCAAATCTTAGTACCTCGAATCCAGAGGAAACCATATTAAACCGCGATCCGATCACGAACACGACATACGAAGTGTGGAGTGGAAAGAGGAAAAGGTCCCACCGGGCGTGCCAGAATCTGTTTACCGCCGAAAGACGCGACCGGGACGTTAGGACGTCTAGCCTGAATTTTGGGGGCAGATGCTATTTGGTATTATCCGTCCACCTCTCTGAAGATGCCAAGTTGATTTATGGTACCGCGTATCGGAGGTTTGGACGGATGCGGTCATTATGGCAGACTTCGTCAGATTCCCTCTCGTTGTGAGGGGTTTTGATTATGGTGTCGCTCTTCCCTGCAGGCGCAAGCCCCTACAGTTAATTACGTTACCGCATCGCGGTAACCACTTTCTCCTGCTCCAGAAGGTCACTTCGTGTCGTGTATGTTTATTTTATTTTTTTGGTTGCCCGTGGATTGTTTACGGAGACTAATTTATGTTGTCGCCCGTAGGGCGTAGATTAGTCTAAATCCGTACATTCTTAGATTTGGATTTGGGTTGATTTAAGGATCGTTGATCTCGTTTGAGATTAAGATCAACTTAAATGTTTGTTGAGGATATGTTAGTCTAATTTTAGACTAAAATCTACACAACAGGATTTTGGGATCATTCAGATCCAACGAAAGAGCATTTGGGCTCTATTATTTTAGTTTAAGGACATTGTGATCCGTTATTAGTTTAGGGACGTTGCGGTCCACAGATCACCATTTTGAGGTGAGGGTTTAGTTTAAGGATGTTACGGTCCACAGTAGCTTAAGGACATTGCGGTCCGTTATTAGTTTAAGGACGTTGCAGTCCATAGTAGTTTAAGGAAGTTGCGGTCCTTTATTAGTTTAAGGACGTTGCGTTCCACAGTTGCTGGTTGTCGGGACCCGTCACCTATCTGAAGACGTTGAAGAATTACAACGACATGTATCAGAGGTGTGAAAAGATGTACCCTTGAACCAATGAATGTTCATCAGGGACTTGGTAGTCCTGTTTGGGACTAAGGCCAATTTAGAAGAAGACATATGGGCTCGGTCAATTTGGGGGTTTGGCCAACCTTGGGCTCAGCATACTTAATTACTTATTTGGGCTTGATCCCCTTTCTGTATCAGCACTGCTGAGTATTGATTTGGGTTCTGACACCCCTTTTTCTTTTTGTTTTATTTATATTCTTTTATATAGAGTGTTAAACAATTTATGGCGCCCACGTGCATGGCACGTGAGGCACTCGGCACTGAGCGCCAAACACTGAGTGCTAAGCACATTTTTATTAAATAGCGCCCACGTGAGGGGCATGTGGAGCGCTCGGTTCCGAACGCCTGACTTGAAGTGCTAAGCGCTTCTTATTAAATAGCGCCCACGTGAGGAGCACGTGGAGCGCTCGGCGCTGAGCGCCAGATTTTGAGTGCTAAGCGCTTCTTATTAAATAGCACCCATGTGAGGAGCACGTGGAGCACTCGGCACTGAGCGCCAAACTTTGAGTGCTAAGCGGTTCTTATTAAATATTGCCCACGTGAGGAGCAGGTGGAGCACTCAGCACTGCGCGCCACACTTTGAGTGCTAAGCACTGAGTTTTCTGTTCTGCTCAATTCAATTCTCAGAGAATTAGATTCTCACTTATGAAAGACTTTGTCTTATAGACATGAGATCTGGAAAAAGAATTAAGTTCTTTTGATGTGAGAGTTAAACTCTTAGATATGGAGGAGATGCTGTGATCTCTCTTATTTTTATTTACCTTGAGGAGAAATCATTCTCGTCTTGAAGTTTGAAGTTTATGGGGGGGGGTTCTTCTGTACAAGACTTGAAGTCTTGGATTCTTTATATAGTGGAGGCTGATTTGTTGATTTAGTTAAGGAAATCTCTTATTGAGAGATCTCTAATTGATTTGTGGATTTGATCCACCGTTGGATCTTTGATCCTGGGTCTTCTGTTTTACAGAAAATATTTTTCTTGTTCTCAACAAGATTGGGAAAATATTTTCCCATACAGAGCTTATTCTGTATCTTGGTTATTTTTAATCACCATTTGATCTTTAATCCAACAGTACTCTGTTTTCCAGAGATTAACCTTTTTGTTTTAGGAAGATTCGAGGAATATTTCCTAAACAGAATTTAATTCTGTAATTTGATGATTTATCATCTTCGTTGGATCTTTGATCCAAGGATGGAGAACTTTTAGTTCTGGCGATGGCGCTCTCATGCTTTGCACGTGAGGCGCTGCCTCAGAGTTTTTAACTCTTGGTGCTGCCTCAGAATTTTTAACTCTGGGCGCTGGAGTTCTCGTGTTTTGCACGTGAGGCGCTGCCTCAATTCAAATTTTGAATAGAGCCTTGCTCTCTTATTGGGGGGAAACATACACATTAAAAAATGTTACTTCACTAATATAACCTGATAGCTTATAGTTTATAGTATTGTTTAGCTTTCATGATATCACATGTTAGATTAGACATTGCATTTCTTACTTAGATGCCACATGCATTTATATACATACACTCTTGTTATGTATTATAGATTGGCTCTATGCCGGTATTCGTTTTCTCATTATTGATTCATGATTATGAGATTTCGGTTTTTCATGAGATTTTTTGATTTGGGAAACCGCATATGAATTTGAAACCTTATACTCAATTTAAAAGAAAAATGTGGTTTATCGTGATATGATGTGTGGCATCCACCATGAGATTTCTCGGTTCTTGAGCCATATGTATACCCGATTCGAGGAGAAAGGGGGCACCGTCTGCAGATACATCGTAGACCCGGGGCAAGAAGATCGTATTTGTAGGGTGTTTTTCGTCACCCCATTGAGATGGGAATACGCGCGCGTTTGTCAGGCATACTACAAATTCCCCCTGCTAAGGGTAGGCGGGGGTTTATTGATTGTGGGGATCCGAATCTCCGACAGCCGCGGACTAAGCCGCCGTTCATTACCCCTCGCCTTTGGAGCGAAGGAACCTCCGATTAACGGGTTAAACTGGTCATACGAACTCAATGTGCAGTGTGCGTGTGTTGTGTTTTGAAAGGGGTTTTGGATATATTGGGGGCCCCGCAGAGTTTTTAAGGGGGTCCCTCTACCCGGATAGCGGGCTGGGGGTCAAAGGGCTAGCAGCCTCCTTGCGGGATGCGGGGCAGCGCCCCTTTAGAAATTTTTTCTAACGAGGGGGTATATTTAGTATGGAGTGCATATAAAAAAATAAGGGGGAAGCGTCTTAAATAAACGTGCGTGGCACGTGAGCGCATGGTGCCCGGGGTCACATGCGCGCACATGGGCGCTTTAGTGTCCGGGGTCACGTGGCGCACACGTGACCATTGGGCGCCTTAGCACCTGGGATCACATGGCGCACACGTGACCGATGGGCTCCTTAGCGCCCGGGGTCACGTGGCGCACACGTGACCGATGGGCGCCTTAGAGCCCGGGGTCACATGGCGCACACACGACCACGGGAAACACCCGCGGGAAGGGGCCTAGCCCCTAGGTTGGGGAGTTGAACTCCCAAGGGGTTTTTTGGAGTTGAACTCCTAACAGAAAATAATTTATTGAGTTAAACTCCAATAGATCTAGAAAGGAGTTAAACTTCTAGAATTTTGGGTTCTTCTTTTGAGCCTTGGATCTGTCCAAAGTTAGATTTTTGAAGATAGGTCTCCTTCTTCCTTCTCTTGATCGGCGTGATCTTTGAGAAAAGGGGGTGAGACTTAAAAGTCTCCCCTTTTCGAGATCTGATTGGAGATCCGAGTTCCCCTTCGTGGGTTTTGTGGTGAAAAGCTATTTATTTTTGAGAAAGGAAGAGTTAAACTCTTGATTTAATTCAAAAAGAGGAAGAAGGTTTTAGACCCTTGAGAAAGCGGAAAGAGGCACACAAACCGTAGATTTTGAGGGGAATGAAAAGTGTCTGCTTTATTCATCATTATGTTGCCTTATATAGGCTTACACATTTACATATAGCCCCTTGGGCTTTACAAAATGGCATTTTGCCAATCCCATGCCTCATGTGCTATTTCTTTTTACACATAAGCCATGTGCTTTACAAAAATTTGGCTTTATGCCTATTAATGCATATAAAATTACATTAAAATTATTTATTACATGATTTTTATGTTGACATAGAGGAGGGCCGGCCGCTTCATGTTCGGACTCGACCTGGGCATTGGCCCACTTGATCTGGGCTTGGGCCCACTTGGCTTGGGGTTGAACTTGAATTTGACTTGGTCAACCGGGGTGCAATTTTTGACCCCAACTGTATTGAGAGACGTTGAGCCCGGCAGGGGGAACTACCGACCGGTGATAGTTTGGCGCAGCGGATATCCGGAGGATACCGGCCGTAGTCAAAAGATCAGATGATATGGGCCGATCCGGACAGACGGGGCCCGAGATATGAGGATGATGTGTCGCTGATGGACACGGTTTTCATGATGTTTTCAAGTGTCGATACTGGGCACTCAGGTTTTATCATGATTTTGTGTGTCGTTGCTGGACACACCCATCTGATGATGCATTTATACATGATACACATGGCATGTAGTTACTTTGTGACATGGACACGAGTACTTGATATTTCACATATGCTTATATTATTACCTTTGCTAATACTCGATGTTATCGTGCTATTATTATTATTGTATTGCACAGTATGATATAGGAGATCGTCATTCATTCGGTTTCTACTCAGTGATGTCTTCTACTCACGAGTTGGCAACTTACCCTCGTTGTAGCACAGTTTTCTTGTAGGTTTGACCGCACAGGTTCCGTTGCGGCTTGCGGGCACATCGCTTTGCTTCCAGGTGATTGCTTTGTTAGGTGGGATACATTTTCATCGTGACCACCTTTGTACTTGTATATTTCATTCAGTCGTATCTAGTTAAAAGCTCCATCAACCAGACTTTGTATATTTGTAGACTTAGAAAACGCTATTGTATATTCTTTCGGACTTAGAGTCACGCTCTTGTACTTATTCATTATTGTATTTATTTTCTTGATGATGTTTTGTTTTCTTGCATTACTTCTATGTTTTGATCCTTGCCTTCGGCGTTGTATACTTATATCTTTGCGTGATTATTTCCGCCAATTGGTGAAGAGGTAGCTCCCGCTTGGGGATGCCTATTATTATTATATTTGTATTATTTTCTGGTAAAAATTACAAAGGAGGTGCTGCCAAACTTTCAAACGTCGAAACATGTTTTCAAGACAGATATAAACAATACATTTTCATATGTTATTACTTATACTTATAAAAGAAGAACTTGATTTCATTATACCATTATTTCAAAACTCCACTTCCAATATTTTTCCTAAAAAGGTTTAGATTTCTGGGCTTTTGGCTTACTTGAATTAGGTGGGGTCCTATAGACTTCATATGATTCAAGTGTCAGTCACGTGCCTCTTTCAGGTCATGACAAAATTGGTATCAGAGCGTTATGTTTAATCTTGGTTCGAGTCTAGGTTTGACTATGCAGAGTCTAGGGCGTATATATATATTCGGAACCTAAGCTTGACCTTACGGAACTTAGACTTAGCCGAGGGGGTATTAGACCCGAACTTTCATCGCGTAGGTTGACTTTGGTTAATGGAGTAGGTGACTTAAGTAGAGTGACGTATTGTGTGTATATTCCGCGGCTTACATACGATGCGCTACTTCGCTTAAGTAGCCTTAGGTTGTACATTTCTTATGCATTGTATTTCTATCCGTTTCTATGATCTATCCTCATCGATATCGGATTATGTTTTCCATTACCTTGGTTACATGAGCAGAGAGAGCTGTAGCTAGAGATGCGGTCAGAGTGAGCTCGTCAGGAACGAGGACTGACCAGGATGTATTCCGGTGACACATGAACGGATTGATATAATGTTTTACTAGAGTTTTCTGTGACACAAGCATTCGCGATCTGCACAATATGATCGGGCCATTGCTAGAGGCCAGCCAGATCGTGAAGGTTATTAAGGTACTGTCTACTTCAGATGATTGAGGCATTGTCTAACATGCGGACAGATGAGCCAGCTGTTGCTGAGTTTGATAAGATATCGACCCCAGACTTCAGAAGCTAATGCAGCATGAGTTTATGTTAGATATATGTATGCCCTAGAGGCCATTACTGTACATATGATGTATATTGTAATGGATGCTTGGACATATATAGGGAGGACTTTCTTGCTCGACATGATAGTATGCTATCTGGTTGTACTTTATCTTAACATGTACTCTGGTTGTCTCAATGTTACATGTTGATAAAGCCTTTAGGATATGTACTCGACTACTGGGACTATGATGAGATCATACTAGTGGGGCCATGGTAGTCGACGAGTACATCCTATAACTGTTCCTAGTCGAGGATGTATCAAGACCGGGCATCGATACACCAGAGTAGACTAGCGTATACACATCTTGACCCATATGATGGGCGATGGATGATCCCATATCCATCGGTGTTTGACATCAAGGATGGTGTACGGGTGCTCAGTAGAGACTGGGTACACTGGACGGACTCGCCGAGAACTCCCAGATGGTATTATACCTCACATCAGATGGCAGTTCTTTGGTGACACTGGTACAGGTTAGTCTATAGACCCGAGATCGTCATAGAGTCTTGTGTGATTCCCACTGTGCTTTGATTTCCATCATACCACATCCAAGAGGGCGTGCAAAAAGGTGGCTTTTGGGTACAGTCCCGAATCACATGGAGGCAATGAGCGATAGGAGGGGATTCGTCTCTCCCGGTATAGGGAGTTGATGTTGCGCTGTGTTCGATTGGCTATAACTGGAAATCCCTAGCCAGGGTTGCTGAGATTTACTGGTAAGTGTTATCAGTAGTTTCTCGAACTTGTATAGACCTCATATCGACACGACTTATCAAGCTACTAGGGTCTGACGTTTTCCACCCGTAGGCGAGATATGCGACATATCAGACGAAGAGACCGGACTGTACGGGAGTGTTACTGATTGGATTCGCAGGAAAATGTACAGGCTTGCTTGTTGATCTTCTGATCGCTCAATACCTGTGTGGCTGTTACGTTTAGCTGACCGCTTGCAGCTTGTGGGTGTTTGATATGATCATCACCTACTGCCGGCGTATTGACGATTCTTTAGAGTCCTACACAGAGGTTTCTTGACTCAGGCAAAACGGAGTAGGAGCACATATATGATATGTGCAGGACCGAGAACAATACGTGTATGTGATACCGTATTAGATTCTCGCGATATGAGATATCGGCCGGGTATATGTGATATAGCCGGGTCATCGGATCAAGTGTTGATTCGATGAACTGATACAGATTATATTAGTCGGTTATTTGTGAAATAGCCGGATTATCGGATCAAGTGTTGATTCGATAATTTAATGTATAATTATATATTTGATATATTAAATTACATTAACTAAAAAAAGATTCTTTTTCTCACTCGGGTAATACATTGATATATATGCGATATATGTTAATTGTATTATTTTATTTTGTTACAATAAATATTGTATATGTGATATATAATATTGTAACAAGTTAGGGTTATTAATGCAACGTGATTAGTGGAGATTAAACATGATTAAGGTTTAATTTGGGTTAATTTTTCTAGAAGCTTTTTGTTTTGTTTTTGCAAAGATGTTTTCTAAAGATATTTTGTTATGATATTTGTTAACCCAACCCAACCCTTCACCATGGTTCATTCTCTACATGGGTTAAGTTATCATACTTAACACATGGTTGCATTTCTAACCTCAACATAATTCATTATTCATCACAAAGTAAATTGATTCTTCTTCTTCTTCCTTGAAAGCTTTCTAGCTTTTTGCTTAGTGATGATTTTGTGTGAGTTAAAGAAAACAAATGAGAGCTAAAATCCTACTTCATCATCCTAATCTATCCTAGCCATTTAGATTTGGGTGTTCACTTCATTTGTGAGTGAGAGCTTGTGTTTAAGAAACTTCAAGGTAGATCATCTTAGTTATCAAAGATCGGAAGCAAGTTTGTATCATTCTCTTTGTGGAGCCTCTCTAGAGTCCGGGTATATGATGATCGCAGCGAAGGGACCTCAACACGGAGCTTATGAAGTGAAGTACCGGACTACAAAGGTTGTAATCCCAAACTCTTAGATGTTAAAGTGTTTAACATACTTTGTTTCGCCTAATCTCTAGTTTAAAGATCTTGGTAAGGGTTGTTCGGCACGTCTAAATTTTAAATCGGGCATGGTTGATGCCTTATAAACCCTTGTGAGTGTGCCTAGTAACCTTACAACCGCGTGTGAATTTGAAAACTTATGCTCAATTTAAAAGAAAAATGCGGTTTCTCGTGATATGAAGTGTGGTGTCCACCAAGAGATTTCTCGGTTCTTAAGCCATATGTATACCCGATTCGAGAAGAGAGGAGGCACCGTTTGCAGGTACATGGTGGACCCGGTGCGGTACCCTGGGGCAAGAAGATCATATAGAGAGACGTTGAGCCCGGCAGGGGAGTACTACCAACCGGTGATAGTTTGGTACAGTGGATATCCGGAGGATACCGACTGTAGTCGTGAGATCAGATGATATGGACCGATCTAGATAGACGGAGCCCAAGATATAAGGATGATGTGTCGTTGATGTACACGGTTTCCATGATGTTTTCGAGTGTCGATGCTGGGCACTCAGGTTTTATCATGATTTCGTATGTCATTGCTGAACACACCCATCTGATGATGCATTTATACATGATACACATGGCATGTAGTTACATTGTGACACGGACACGGGTACTTGATATTCTATATATGCTTATATTATTACCTTTGCTACTACTCGATATTATCGTGTTGTTATTATTATTGTACTGCACTGTATGTCTTAGGGGATCGTCATACGTTCGGTTTCTACTCGGTGATGTATTCTACTCACGAGTTGGCAACTCACCCCCGTTGTGCCACGGTTTTCTTGCAGGTTTGACCGCACAGGTTCCGTTGCGGCTTGCTGGCACATCGCTTTTCTTCCGAGTGATTGCTTTGGTAGGTGGGATACATTTTCATCCTGACCACCTTTGTACTTGTATATTTCATTCAGTCATATCTAGTTAAAAGCTCTATCAACCAGACTTTATATATTTTTAGACTTAGAAAACGTTACTGTATATTCTTTCGGACATAGAGTCACGCTCTTGTACTTATTCATTATTGTATTTGGTTTCTTGATGATGTTTTGTTTTCTTGTTTTGATTTTGTGTTTTGATTCTCGCCTTCGGCGTTGTATACTTATATCTTTGCGTGGTTGTTTCCGCCAATTGGCGAAGAGCTAGCTCCTGCTTAGGGATGCCTATTATTATTATTATATTTGTATTGTTTTCGGGTTAAAAATTACAAAGGAGGTGCTGCCGAAATTTCAAACGTCGAAACATATTTTCAAGACAGATATAAACATTAAATTTTCATATGTTATTACTTATACTTGTAAAAGAAGAACTTGATTGGACAGCTCACAATAAAAATCAGCAAGTAAAAAAATAAAAATAGCCAAAATGATTGGGCAACAGCGAATAAATAGCCGAAATGATTGGGCAATCACAACTTTCGCGATAAAAAAAACTGAAATGATAGAGCAATTGCGGATATATGAAAAAAAATTCCCTATAAGTAGTTCGATTTGACTCTTATACAATCCACGAGAACAAACAAGTGAAAAAGGAGCAATGTGTTCCGCCATGTTCAACCGAACAAAGAATGAAGTCTCAACGAAAATACATACAGCCTAGAGACTATCTGAACGTCTTTCTTTTCCCAGCAGGGTACAGATGCGACGTCATGAAATCTCAAAGGAGCCAAAACAAAAACTGAGTGATGGCATTCTCCTAACTCCAAGTCTTAACAGCAATACATACATCCTAGGGACTACCCCGACGTTCATTTCACTCTAGTAGAGTGCAAACATGGCGTCAGTAAGGACCAAAGGGTCAAAACAAAAGCTGTGTAACGGCATCGGCCAAACACTAAGTCTTAACGGAAATACATACAGCCTAAAAACTACTTGGACGTTCCTCTAACTCAACAGAGTACAGACGCGACGTCATAGAAGCTCTAATGAGCCAAAGCAAAGTGGAGTGATGGTAAATTCCTAGCTTCAAGTCTCGATGGCAGCACATACATGCCTAAAGACCATTAGATGTCATCTCGCCTCAAAAGGGTGCAGTTATGACTTCTCTGGGACTCAAAAAGAGTCTGACCTCAAGATAAATCGTTATGGTGATGCATAACGCTGAATCTTTCACGGCAACATACATATACCGGTCTAAGAAGATTACTTAAGACGTTGTATCCCGCCATAGAAGGGATTAGAGGATACGAAAATTGCATGGCTACTCGAATAGTATTTTGAAGGAATGCAAATTGAGAAGAAATCAGCCAAAATAACAGTGTGATGGACTATACCCACTACCACAAACCTGACGACCTCTTATACTAACGGGGGTATGTTAACGTCAGTCTGAGTTTATCCATGCTTAAAATGAGGATAAGATGAACGTTCTGAGATGAGTAAATAAACTAAGTCAGGTCATGTTAGCATAAAGAAGTGCTACTCACCTTTGTGGGATCCTTACGACTCATAAGGGGAAAAGACACTTAGGAGTCCTCATGGTTTCTAAGGAGAAAATGCTCCTATGAGATCCTCTCGACTCATAGGAAGAAAATACTTTTATGAGACCCTCACAGCTCATAAAATTGAAAAGTCTTAGGTGACAAGGATCTAAATCTATTTCCTAAGCTATCTCTACCCTGCGGCCTGTCACCAAATTGACTACCGTATACTATCCATGGGCTACCCAAAACGAAGTTGCATCTAAATATCTTCTTTTGGCTAACCAAGCTACCAATAAGGAGAAGAAACCACTTACGTGATCTCTCGACTCGTAAGGAGAAAACACTCTTTTAAGCCCCTTACGACTTACAAGAGAAAGTATGCTTAGGATCTTCACGATTCCTAAAGAGAAAATGCACCTACAAGATCCTCTCAACTTCTAGGGAGAAAACAACTTTATGAGACCCTTACGGCTCATGAAGATTGAAAAGCCTTAGGTAACATGGACGTAAATCTGTTTCATAAGCCATCAAATTTGTCACGACCCAATTTAGGAACGTGACCGGCACTTAAACTACGCGACGTCAACAGGCGTGACGCAATTTAAGTAAGCCGAAAACCCAGAAATCTAAACCATCAAAAGAAGTAAGTGATAAAAACATTGTTAAAAACATTTGGAAAATTCAAATAAAAATCTGAAAGCTTGAGTTTATTTTCTTAAAAAATTTGGCAGCACCTCATTTGTAAAACTAGCCCCGAAACGGGTATAAAGACAAGATATATGTAGGGTTACTAGGCACTCATACAAGGGTCTATAAGGCATCAACCATGCCCGATTTAAAATTTAGACGTGCCGAACAACCCAAAGCGAGGATCTTTTCTATATTATTAGGGTTAAACATGCAAGTAAACACCTTTACAACTAAGAGTGAGGGATTACAACCTTTGTAGTCCGCTCCTTCGCTTCATAAGCTCCGAGTAGTAGTCCCTTCGCCGCGATCCATGATCTCCCGGACTAAAGAGAAGCTCCACAACCCGAATGATCCATGCTTGCTTGAAGTCTTCCTTTTCAAAGATGATCTACCTTGAAGTTTCTTTAACTCAAGCTCTCACTCACTAATGAAGTGAACACCCTATTCTTAATTGGCTAGATTAGATGAGGATGATGAGGTAGGAATTTGTCTCTCATTTGTTTTCATAATCTCACACTAAATCATCACAAAAGAAAAACCTAGAAAGCTTTTTAGAGCTCAAGGAAGAAGAAGAAGAATCAATTCCTTTTGTGATGAATAATGAAAATTTAATCCTAATTACAAATGCAACCATGGTTGATAAAGAGAAGGCTAACCATTGGAGAGACATAACGAGGGTTAAGGGTGTGGGTTGGGTTAGGAAATATCTCACAAAATATCAACACATAATATCTTCGCAAGAAACAAAAGAAAAGCTTCTAGAAGCTTCATGAAAGAACTAACCCAAATCAAACCCTAACCATGTTTAATCTCCACTAATCATGTTGCATTAGTAATTATAACATGTTACAATATTATATATCAAATATATAATATATTTTTGTAACAAAAGAAAATAATATAATTAACATATATCGCATATATATCAATGTATTATCCGGTGAGAAAATGAAATAATAAAGCGAGCCAATATTAGATAATGTAATGTAATATATCACATATATAATTATACATTAAATTATCGAATCAACACTTGATCCGACAATCCGGCTATATCGAATATAACCGACTAATATATCATGTACCGATTCATCGAATCAACACTTGATCCGATGACCCGGCTGATATCAAATATCGCCGGCCGATATCATATATCGCGAGAATAGAATATGGTATCTCATATCGCATTATTCTCGATACCGCACATATCACATATGTCATCCTACTCCGTTTTTCCTGAGTCAAGAAACCTCTGTGTAGGACTCTAAAGAATCGTCAATACGCCGGCAGTAGGTGATGATCATATCAAACACCCACAAGCTGCAAGCGGTCAGCTAAACGTAACAGCCACCCAGGTATTGAGCGATCAGAAGATCAACAAGCAAGCCTGTACATTCTCCTGTGAATCCAATCAGTAACACTACCGTACAATCCGGTCTGTTCTTCTGATATGTTGCATATCTAGTCTAGGGGTGGTATATGTCAGACCCCAGTAACCGATACTCGTATCGATGTGAGGCTCATAACAGGTCGAGAACCTACTGATAACACTTACCAGTAGTACTCAATATCCGTCCTGGCCAGGGACTTCCAGTTATAGCCAATCGAATACAGCACAACATCAACTCCCTATACCGGGAGAGACGAAACCCCTCCTATCGCTCATTGCCTCTATGTGATTCGGGACTGTACCCAAAAGACACCATTTTGCTCGCCCTCTTGGACGTGGTATGATGGAAATCAAAGCACAGTGGGAATCACACAAGACTCTATGATGATCTCGGGTCTACAGACTACCCTATACCAATGTCACCAGAGAACTGTCATCTGACGTTTGGTATAATACCATGTGGGAGTTCTCGGAGAGTCACCCAATCTCCACTGAGAACCCGTACACCATCTTTGATATCAAACACCGATGGATATGGGATCATCCATCGCCCATCATATGGGTCAAGATGCGTATACGCTAGTCTACTCTGGTGTATTGATGCCCTGTCTCGATACACCCTCGACTAGGAATAGTTATAGGATGTACTCGTCGACTACCCTAGCCCTACTAGTATGATCTCATCATAGTCCCAGTAGTCGAGTACATATCCTAAGGGCTTTATCAACATGTAAGAACAAGACAGTAAACTAATACAAGTCAACATGTTAAGATAAAGTGTAACCAAATAGTATACTATCATGACGAGCAAGAAAGTCCTCTCTATATATATCCAAGCATCCATTATAATATACATCATATGTACAACAATGGCCTCTAAGGCATATATATAACTAACAATCTCCCACTTACACTAAGGCCAGCTGTTGTAGTATCTCATACCCAGCATCCCGAAGAGTCTCTCAAACTGTGTCTGTGGAATGGCCTTTGTGAGTGGATCCGCAGTGTTGTCCTTCGTATCAACTCTCCTGACCTCGATCTTTCTGCGATCAACTATCTCTCGGATCAGGTGATACCGCCTCAGAATATGTCTGGACTTCTGATGGGACCTGGGTTCCTTGGCCAAAGCCACAGCTCCATTGTTATCGCAATACAAAGGTATTGGATGCTCAATGGACGGAACCACACCAAGTTCAGTAATGAACTTCTTTATCCAGACAGCCTCTTTGGCAGCATCGTTGGCAGCGATGTATTCAGCCTCCATCGTCGAGTCTGCAACGGTATCCTATTTGGAACTCTTCCAACACATCGCCCCTCCATTGAGGGTAAAGACAAATTCCGAGTGCGACTTAGAGTCGTCCTTATCATTTTGGATGCTCGAATCGGTAAAGGACTCAACCTGGAGTTCTCCGTTACCATACACCAAGAACATCTCTTTAGTTCTTCTCAAGTACTTGAGAATGTTCTTCAAAGCTATCCAGTGACTCTCTCCAGGATCTGCTTAATACCTGCTCACTACACTTAGTGAGTATGCTACATCGGGTCTGGTACATAGCATCGCATACATGATAGAGCCTACTGCCGAAGCATATGGTATCCCTTGCATGCGAGCTCTCTCCAAATCAGTTTTGGGAGACATCTCTTTGAAGAGAGTGAGTCCAGAGATCGTGGGTAGGTTCCCACGCTTGGATTCTTCCATACTAAATCTCTTTAGTATGGTGTCAATGTACCTGGATTGGGACAATCCTAGTATCCGTTTAGATCTATCTCTATAGATCATAATTCCCAGTATGCAGGAGGCATCACCTAGATCTTTCATTGAGAATATTTGTGATAAGAAGAGCTTGACCGATTGCAGCATAGGAACATCATTTCCTATCAAGAGTATGTCATCGACGTACAATACGAGGAAGACAACCTTACTCTCTGCAACCTTCTTATATATACAAGGTTCATCTACGTTTTTGATGAAGTCAAACTCATTGACTACAACATCAAAGCAGATGTTCCAACTCCGCGATACTTGCTTTAATCCATAGATGGATTTAAGCAGCTTGCACACCTTTCCGCTGCTCTCACTATCTACGAAGCCCTCTGGCTGAGTCATGTACACGCACTCTTCTAAATCACCATTTAGAAAGGCGGTCTTAACATCCATCTGCCAGATTTCGTAATCATGGTATGCAGCAATGGAAAGTAAGATCCGGATGGACTTAAGCATAGTCACTGGAGAAAAGGTTTCATCATAATCCATACCTGGTCGTTGACGAAAACCCTTTGCAATAAGTCTAGCTTTGAAAGTCTCAACTTTTCATCTACACTAAGTTTCTTCTTAAAGATCCATTTGCTCCCAATGAGTATTACCCCTTCAGGAGCAACTTCCAAAGTCCATACTTTGTTGGTGTACATGGATTCCATCTCAGATCGCATTACATCCAGCCATTTCACAGAGTCCCTACTCGTGATGGCCTGCTCGAAGCTTGTCCGGTCATCATCTTCCATGATGCAATCCTCGCTCCCACCATCAACGAGAAAACCGTAGTATCTCTCAGATGGATGAAAAGCCCTATTAGATCGGCGGAGAGGCTGGGGTTCGTCAGGAACTACTGAATCTTCTGGTTCCATCAAATCTTCTGTTGTAGTTTGTTCTGCTGGAACTTCTTCCAGTTCTACCTTAGAACCACTAATCTCTTTTGCAAGAAATTCCTTTTCTAAAAAGGTGGCATGTTGAGCAACAAACACCCTTCGTTCCTTACTATGGTAGAAGATATACCCTCGCGAATGCTTGGGATATCCAATAAACTTACACAAAACAGATCTTGCTTCGAGTTTGTCCGGTTTTTGTCTTTTGACATAGGCCGGGCAACCCCATATCTTAACAAAATTAAGATATGGTCTCTTCCCTTTCCATATCTCATATGGAGTGGTAGGCACAGATTTCGTAGGAACTTTATTCAGTAGGTATGCCGCTGTCTCAAGCGCATATCCCCAGAAGGAAATAGGTAACTCAGCATTGCTCATCATAGAGCGCCCCATATCTAATAGGGTGCGATTCCTCCGCTCCGATACACCGTTGTGCTGTGGTGTATAAGGAGGAGTAAGCTGAGAGAGAATCCCATTCTCTTTTAGATAATCCAGGAACTCATTGCTTAAGTATTCTCCTCCTCGATCAGATCGAAGGATCTTAATACTTTTGCCCGTTTGGTTCTCTACTTCGTTCTTATATTCTCTGAATTTCTCAAAAACTTCAGACTTGTGTTTCATCAAGAACACATGTCCGTATCTAGAGAGATCGTCAGTGAATGTAATAAAGTAGGAAGAACCGTCCCTGACATGTGTAGACATGGGACCGCATACATCACTATGTACCAGTCCTAAGAGTTCCTCAACTCTTTCTCCGTGTCCACTAAACGGAGTTTTGGTTATCTTACCTTTGAGACATGAATGGCAAGTATCATAAGATGATAATTCGAACGGATTCAAATACCCATCCTTATGTAACTTAGTTAGCCGTGTCGCATTGATATGACCAAGTCTACAATGCCACAAGAAAGATTCGTTCATTTCTGAACTCTTCCTCTTGTGTGTGTTTTGTATATTAAGGACTGTATTTTGATTGAGAATGAATATGCCATTATGTAACGAGCCTGATCCAATCAACTTTTGATTTAGGAAGATGTTCATAATATTATCCTGTATTACAAAATTATACCCTTCTTTACTTAATAAAGAAACTGATATAATGTTGCACATCATGTTCGGTATATAATAGCACTCATTCAGAATCAATGTATTACTACTAGGTAATACTAGGTGATATTCGCCAACTGCTTTGGCTGCAATATTTGTACCATTCCCTACTTGTACGGAATGATCACCCTTTTCCAGTTCTCTACCTTTACGCAGCTCACGTAACAATTTACATATGTGGGATCCCGATCCGGTATCTAATACCCAGGACGTAGGGTGAACTGAGAAACAGTTCTCAATAACTAACACACCCGAAGAAGATGCATCAACATACTTGTTCTTCATTTGGGCGGCGTGAGAATCCAGATATTTTCCTATTCCCTGCTCAGTCTTATAACACTTATAAGAAAGAATGGGACTGACGTTCCCCTGCTCAGTATAATAAGCGGGTTCAGTCAATACATTCATATTATTATCTTGATTAAGGCCTGACATGGTCGCTACCTGGAGAGAGAGAGAAGGAAACACTTTAGTATATGCTCTTGCAAGATTAGATTGGTTATTATCTTATCTAATCAGGATGTCTCCCACTGTTTTTATCAAATCTTCCTTCAAACCCTAAAAGGTAAGATTAGCCAGGATTAATTACACCCTACAATTTCGTCAATCTTTCAGCCAGATCAGTGTTGGTACTTTGAGGGAGGTTCCCCGTGCTTTCGTACGGACCTAATTAAAATAAACCTCGGTTTCCCAGAGGCTTAACCCCGTTGACACCTTTCTAGACACCTACTTGATCGGCTAATTGTCCTGTGTAAAATTCTCCCAGGAGTAACTCTTACTCGCAGTGGGTATCGGGATCCAACTATCTCATAGGAGGTATGCAATCTCATTGCAAATTTCAACACTTGAAATTCCCGATAATGCTTTTGCCCCTAGTGTGCTATGACCTTGACAGAGGTCAACAAACCATAGTGCACTAGTCAAGTTCAACCCGTCATTTCTTGATTGAATTAAACCCACTCGCATGACCCTTGACAGAGGTCAACAAGGTCGTACGACTACCCTAATCCAATCACATCACATGCTTTACAGATAATTACTAAGCAGCTACCGCACACTACGCCTTGACAGAGGTCAACAAACGCAGTACGAATACTAAATAGTCTTTATCTGAAATGACGGAGGGCTACGCAGGTTTTTCTGAAAACCATGAGCGTAATGAACTTGATATTGTCGTAGGATCGAGTGATTTTGAAAGAGGAGTGTTTTTGAGGTTTTTCTAGTTTCGCTAAAGAGGTCACTCCCGGTGAAGGGATCTCGGCTCTTTCCCCATCGAATAAGGTGCAGGGTATATCATATATACCGCTGTGCAAAGCAAAACTATAGAAGCAATCAAAAACTAATCTGTGAGTTTGTAGCATCTGCCAGTTTTGCTAAAGAGGTCACTCCCGGTGAAGGGATCTCGGCTCTTTCCTCATCGAATAAGGTGCAGGGTATATCATATATACCGCTGTGCAAAGCAAAACTGTAGCTACCATTTTTATAAAGTTTTGATTCTACAATATCTTTTAGGTTTCTTTTCTTTTATTAATCTCATTAATAAAAATCACATCAATTAATTCTTCCTAAGCATCACAGAAGAAACGAAAGCAGTAATATTTATATATCAACATATATATATAGTATAAGCATTCGTCTCAGGCAGTAATATGATCTCATCACAGAACATTGCAGCAGAAGATAACATATGAAATATTGGAAATATTAGGACGTCCGTGTTTTATTTCGAGCCTGTATAAAATACGGATTCCACGGTCTCGATGAATGGCCAAACCCACATCCCTAGACCCCTACGAGAGCGGCAAGTAACGCTGCCAATTCTAGGGTTAAAAGACCCGGTCTCGACTCCTTGAGATGGCCTCCCACTGTACCCTAGAACCCGGTTACTTGTGCTCCCCTCCTTAGGTCTACCTATTGCAGAAAAGTAAATAATATACGATGGTGACATCATCCTCATCCCGGAAGTGTCCCAATAAAAGAATATTACATACAAAAAATAAAAACCCTCATCTCACATAAAACCCCCGGCTATTCAGAACACGACGATCCAATACAACATATCACAGCAACACATAATATCTCATATCATCAACGTAAGCAAGTATGCGTATCCCGACTGTCGTTGATGTATAGCAACGAAGCTGGCGATACCCTACATACTACGCTTATGGTCACAGAAAAGAAAATGTAAAACTACAACATTTGGAATCCACAATCACTTTAGACATCGTAAATCCGAAATATCACATACTTCGCATTTCATGCCTAACTATATGAATTCCACATATTATATCACATTCCAGATAAATAGACAATATTAAACTTTCCGATCGAATAATCAAATACCCAAGATTTCCTAAATAGCTCAATACTTGAGCGGAGTTCAAAAATCCCAGAACATGTCACCGCCCCAATGAACCGGCCGTAGAAGGGTCAAACCAACGCCTCACATGTGGCAACGCCAAACTACCATAAACCATAGGGTTCAGTGGAAGTTTTGATGGTCACATAATCGAGTTAAGGTTACGTTCTTCTAGAGGGCCACAGATATGCTTGCATGTTTTTCCGAAAGTTTTAAACTCAAGAAAAATTCAACACTTGAAAGTTTTTCGTGTCGGGAAAAAGTGAGTTAATGATATCCGTTCGAACATTGTAACAGGTTCTAAATTATCCGGAAAACAAAACAAAATTAAAATTTCCGATCGAATCAACGAATATTGAAGATCTCCAGAACACTCAACACTTGAGTAATATTAAAAATTCCCAGAAGCATGTAGAAGTACCAACGGGGGTTACTGTGGAAAAAGCTAAACCTAATACAACTGTACGGCCGCGGAACCGCCGCGCAAGGCATGGTATTGCCACGGTTCCGCGGTGCTTCAAGGGTATTAGTTTGTCGTTTTTCACAGTAACTCTTATAATCACCTGCTGAATTTTCTGAGTATTTTTAATACTGAAAAAAACATATTTTTAAAAAATTTCCAGAGAGGGGTTCAAAACCGACATTACGGGGTTCGATCGGACTTTTAACTTCGTATACACGTCGCCTAATGCTCTAGCTTGGCTCTGATACCACTGTAGGGTTACTAGGCACTCATACAAGGGTCTATAAGATATCAACCATGCCCGATTTAAAATTTAGACGTACCTAACAACCCAAAGCGAGGATCTTTGCTAGATTATTAGGGTTAAACATGCAAGTAAACACCTTTACAACTAAGAGTGAGGGATTACAATCTTTGTAGTCCGCTCCTTCGCTTCATAAGCTCTGAGTAGTAGTCCCTTCGCCGTGATCCATGATCTCCCGAACTCAAGAGAAGCTCCACAACCCGAATGATCCATACTTACTTGAAGTCTTCCCTTTCAAAGATGATCTACCTTGAAGTTTCTTTAACTCAAGCTCTCACTCACTAATGAAGTGAACACCCTAATCTTAATTGGCTAGATTAGATGGGGATGAAGAGATAGGAATTTGCCACTCATTTGTTTTCATAATCTCACATTAAATCATCACAAAAGAAAAACCTAGAAAGCTTTTTAGAGCTCAAGGAAGAAGAAGAAGAATCAATTCCTTTTGTGATGAATAATGAAAATGTAATCCTAATTACAAATGCAACCATGGTTGATAAAGAGAAGGCTAACCATTGTAGAGACTTAACTAGGGTTAAGGGTGTGGGTTGGGTTAGGAAATATCTCACAAAATATCAACACATAATATCTTTGCAAGAAAGAAAAGAAAAGCTTCTAGAAGCTTCATGAAAGAACTAACCCAAATCAAACCCTAACCATGTTTAATCTCCACTAATCATGTTGCATTAGTAATTATAACATGTTACAATATTATATATCACATATATAATATATTTTTGTAACAAAAGAAAATAATACAATTAACATATATCGCATATATATCAATGTATTATCCGGTGAGAAAATGAAATAATAAAGCGAGCCAATATTAGATAATGTAATATAATATATCACATATATAATTATACATTAAATTATCGAATCAATACTTGATCCGACAATCCGGCTATATCGAATATAACCGACTAATATATCATGTACCGATTCATCGAATCAACACTTGATCCGATGACCCGGCTGATATCAAATATCGCAGGCCGATATCATATATCGCGAGAATAGAATACGGTATCTCATATCGCATTATTCTCGATGCCGCACATATCAAATATGTGCTCCTACTCCGTTTTGCCTTAGTCAAGAAACCTCTGTGTAGGACTCTAAAGAATCGTCAATACGCCGGCAGTAGGTGATGATCATATCAAACACCCACAAGCTGCAAGCGGTCAGCTAAACGTAACAGCCGCCCAGGTATTGAGCAATCAGAAGATCAACAAGCAATCCTGTACATTCTCCTATGAATCCAATCAGTAACACTACCGTACAGTTCGGTCTCTTCGTCTGATATGTTGCATATCTAGTCTAGAGGTGGTATACGTCAGACCCCAGTAACCGATAAGTCATGTCGATGTGAGGCTCATAACAGGTCGAGAACCTACTGATAACACTTACCAGTAGTACTCAATATCCGCCCTGGCCAGGGACTTCCAGTTATAGCCAATTGAACACAGCACAACATCAACTCCCTATACCGGGAGAGACGAAACCCCTCCTATCGCTCATTGCCTCCATGTGATTCGGGACTGTACCCAAAAGCCACCGTTTTGCACGCCCTCTTGGAAGTGGTATGATGGAAATCAAAGCATAGTGGGAATCACACAAGACTCTATGACGATCTCGGGTCTACAGACTACCCTGTACCAGTGTCACCAGAGAACTGCCATCTGACGTGAGCTATAATACCATCTGGGAGTTCTCGGCGAGTCCGTCCAGTGTACCCAGTCTCCACTGAACACCCGTACACCATCTTTGATGTCAAACACCGATGGATATGGGATCATCCATCGCCCATCATATGGGTCAAGATACGTATACGCTAGTCTACTCTGGTGTATCGATGCCCTGTCTCGATACACCCTCGACTAGGAACAGTTATAGGATGTACTCGTCGACTACCCTGGCCCCACTAGTATGATCTCATCATAGTCCCAGTAGTCGAGTACATATCCTAAGGGCTTTATCAACATGTGAGAACAAGACAGTAAACTAATACAAGTCAACATGTTAAGATAAAGTGTAACCAAATAGCATACTATCATGACGAGCAAGAAAGTCCTCTCTATATATATCCAAGCATCCATTATAATATACATCATATGTACAACAATGGCCTCTAGGGCATATATATAACTAACAATATAAATAAAGCATCCCCAAACGGGAGCAAATCATGCCCAAAGGCGGAAAACAATCACCACCATCATATATATACGACGCCGTAGTGAAGAAATAGACAATAAAATGAAACAACATAAAAGAGATAAAGCAACATAAGAAAGGCCGGCTCGCACGAGCACGACACCCAAAGTCACAAAATATACAATATCGGTCCTCACAAACTCGTCTCTAAGTCAATACATGAAAGTGGTAGATGGAGAGTACTAGATACAATGAGAAATACAATGGATATAATCGGATAACCGCAAACCCACCTACAGCAAAAAGGTCTCACAGCCAACTTTAGCGGTATCCGCTGAAATAGATACAATAGGGAGCCCTGCCGCGACTACTCTGAGGGTCAAGCCTGGAAAACGCTGTAGCACAACGGGGGCGAGTTGCCAACTCGTGAATAGTAAGTAACATCATACAGATAATTGTATGTATGCACGAACAGCGATAATCTATCATAAGCAATCTGATAGCATAAGTATGGCAATATGGATATGCAACAATCATGATCAAGGTACACCATCAGGGTACTACAACTACATGAAACAGTTCATATCTAATAAAACATAATATCATCAATGAATCGTCATCGTGGAAAATCCCGGTGTCCATCAATGACACCCCAAATCCTAATACCTCAGGCGCCGTCACTCTGATAGGCCCTCATATCCGTAAATCTCATGGAACCTGAGTGCCCAACATCAACACTAGAAACATCATGAAAACCCGTGTCCAACATCGATACGTAAATCCACATAAATAGAGCTCCGTCAGTCCGGATCGGCCCACGGGCTCCGTCAGTCCGGATCGGCCCATATCCATCTCACGACTCCGGTCGGTATCCTCCGGATAACCGCCGGGTCCAAACTATCACCGGTAGGTAGTAGTGCCTCTGCCAGGCTCATCGTCTACTGCACAACATACATTTCTTGCCCCAGGGTACCATACCGGGTCCACCATGAACCCGCAAACGGATCATCTATCTCTTCGAATTAGGTTTCTAACACAAATCTCAGAACCGAGAAAACTCATGGTGGACGCATCGAAATATCAAAATCAAGAGAAACCGGGTTTTCAAAATGATGCATACTTTCTTGAAATATCACCACGGTTCTCAAATCCATAAATCACATGAAATCAGTGTCTCAATGCGTAAATCCATGAAATATGATTTATTCAACATAAAACAGTAATATGAGCATATCAAGGGAAAACCGTTCTTTTAAATGAATCAAGTTTTTTTAAGAATGTCATGCGGTTCCCACATTCCCCAAAGCCAAACACAACATCATATAAAGGTGTATATGTAGCTATAGCAAGATATGTGTGTATGCATGTAGGTATGTATGCATGATGCATTTCATATGCGCAATAGAATAAGAATCAACGTCTCAATGTCAATAACGAATGCAGTACAACATATGTGTACATGTTGTGCATGTCATGGCAATTACCAACGGTGTGTGTAGCATACAATTTAGTGCTCGTGCAACATGAACCGTCAACAATGGTGCAGTGTCCAATAGGTACTAAGTCAAGATACATCAAGTAATGGTATGCAATGATGCTCATGCACAATCAACTCCTATGCATATAATATGTGGCTATAACATCATATCTAGCCCTCGACGCTTAACGCCATACGGGCGATTTTCCCGTAGATGTTAAATCTACTCACTGATGATCTCGAGCTAAGTAAATCCAACCACGTGCTTTCCTTTCTTTATAGCATCTGAAGTCCCCGCACTCGCTCCTAATATCACACAAAACATAACAAGTGCAACTTAGAAACCATTGAATAATACATACAAACTATGTTTAGATCGACGCACCGACTCCTACAACTCTTAAGTGTTCTCTTAGTGGCTAATGTGTATAGCGACATTCTAAATCAAAGCTAAGTAAAGCAAGGTACACCAAGAAAGCGAACCGTGTCAGATACCGTAACGCGTGTAGCCGAAACACTAGAAATTAGCAAAGTGTTCCCAAATTTTGACTACAGTCAACACAGAAAAATCAGGCAGAACCAAACACCCAGTATAACCTACAGATAGCTACCCTCCAAACCACAACTCCCCAGTCCCCTAAAAATCCGGCGACGCCGGAATTTCCTCAATTCTCGCCGGTTCGACTAGGTGGGGTAGGATTCGGGTTTTAGGTGAACACTCAGGGCCTCTAACACAACACTACCACATTGCTAGATTTTACAGTAAACTATTGTGGTGATAGCAGATCACAGAGACTCTAATATCACACTAAAAATACGATATTACACAAAAACTATATTTTTAGTGTTCTAAACAGCAACTACTAGACAACACAACATTATAAAGACCTAATTAACAGTTAAGAATCACTACCTTACCACACTTGCTCAAAAACCCTAGCTTTCCATGCTCCAAGTCATCTTTAGTGGCTTAACTTAACTTTGTGAGGGTTTAGATGAAGTTTAGTGGTGATTTGGCTTGGTTTAGTGATGAACTAGGTAGGGTTTCAGTTGAGGGGATGGGGAAAATGAGAAGGAGAAGAAGAAATGAGAGTGTATGAGTGTTAAGGGAAAATGAGAGTGGTGAAGAAAAATGGGGGTGTGAGGTTAGGATGAGCCATGCCCCTTCTCTCTCCTCATTAAATGCTCCTCATGCTTGCCCCATACTTGATCATTCCCATTGTCAACTCTCTCTCTCTCTCCCTCTCTCAAGTCAACCCTAATTCAAACCCTTTATTTTTAAAAACTAAATAATTAAGTAAATACATATAACATAATGGCATGAGGGTTAAGGTGCCATGGCTACTTAAGCATGGTTAACACTTCCCTAATCCCCAAGTTAACATGCACATGTGTGTGCAAGCCCAAACAAATAATAATAAAATATTAATTAATTTTTATAAAATATGTGAAAACTATTTTGGTTAACTTTTTATTCAAAACCCGCATTATCGCATAATTAACACTAATCGCATTCTAAGGTGTTACAATCTTCCCCCCTTAAAGAAATTCGATCCGCGAATTTAAAAATCTTACTATGCGTACCTTCAAAGAGTTGAGGGAATTTCTTCCGCATCTCGCTCTCGGCTTCCCAAGTGACATTTTCACTATTCGGGCCACGCCAAAGAATCTTCACAGATGGCAAGACCTTTGACCGAAGTTTCTTCACCCGCCGATCCAATATAACTACCGGCTGCTCGGTGAACGAAAAATCACGATTTAGCTGAACGGTCTGGTGCTGAATCATGTGAGAAGGGTCATGAAGGTACTTGCGAAGTATCGATACATGGAATACGGGGTGAACATCCAGAAAACTGGGCGGAAGTGCCAAACGATAGGCAACGACACCAGCTCGCTCAAGGATCTCAAAAGGACCCACAAATCTGGGACTAAGCTTCCTTTTTTTTTCCCAAATCTCATCACGCCCTTCATCGGAGAAATCCGTAGGAATACATGATCCCCCACTGCGAACTCGAGCCTGCGACGACGATGGTCGGCATAAGACTTATGTCTGCACTGGGATGCTCTCATCCTATCCTGAATCAACTGGATCTTCTACGTAGTCTCTTGAACTAGCTGGGGTCCCAAAATACTGATCTCACTGAGTTCGGTCCAACAGACTGGAGATCGACAGTTTATACCATACAAACCGCAAAAGGTATCATCTGAATCGTCTCCTGATAACTGTTGTTGTAGAAGAACTCTATCAATGGCAAGTGACGATCCCAACTGCTACCAAAATCAAGCACGCATGCCCGAAGCATATCCTCAAGAGTTTGTATAGTCCGCTCTGACTGACCATCGGTCTGCGGATGGAAAGCGATGCTAAAACTCAATCGAGTACCCAAAGCTTCCTGAAGCTTCTACCAAAGACGGCTAGTGAACTGGGTGCCCCTGTCGGATAAGATGCATGTGGGAACGCCATGCAAACGCACAATCTCATCAATGTACAACTGAGCATACTGAGCATAACCGAAAGTGGTCTTCACTGGAAAGAAGTGAGCCTCTTTCGTCAACCGGTCAACAATCACCCAAATGGAGTCATACCCTCGACTGGACCTGGGTAGACCCACAACAAAATCCATAGAGATCTGTTCCCATTTCCACTCCGGAATGGGTAAAGGCTTCAACTCTCCTTTCGGACTCTGATGCTCAGCCTTGACTTGCTGACAAGTCAGGCACCTCGAAACGAAATCCGAAACATCGTTCTTCATCCCTGCCCACCAGTAGACATCTCTCAAGTCACGATACATCTTGGTGGAACCTGGGTGAACACTATAAGCTGACTGATGTGCCTGCTCTAGGATCTCGCGTCTCAACCCACCGGTATCAGGTACACACAAACGAGTCCCAAAACGTAGCACACCCTGGTCATCAATCAAGAACTCCGAAATTCTACCCTGCCGAACATGCTCAAGAATCTCAGACAAACGGGCATCGTCGGGCTGTGCCTCATGAATACAATCAAGTAGAAGTGGGCGGGCGCGGACGTGAGCAAGCTGTCCCCCAGTGGAAGTGTACTCAAACTGTACTCTGCTGTCGCACAAGATCTGTCAATTTGCAGAATACTGTCTCTGAACTGTGCTCAACTGGGACAAGTTACCCCCGGGCCTACGACTCAAAGCATCAGCTACCACATTCGTCTTGCCCAGATGATAAAGTGTAACACCGTAAGATGTGATTAGTGGCTAATTACACTTTAATATATGGGTTTTAGTAAAAATTTTACCAAAACGATTTTCAAATATTTTATCAAAATTAATGAATATTTTATTAGAATTTATTTGGGCTTGCACACACTTGTGCATGTAAACTAGGGTTAAATTAGGGTTAAACCATATTTAGCAACTATGGTAGACTAACCCATTCCATTTTAAGCTAATTTGATTTTAATTAAAGGTATTTTTATTTTTGGAAAATGAATTATTGTTTTGTGGTTGACTGGGAGAGAGAGAGAGAGTGCATGATGGGCATCATGGCATGAGCCCATGCTTGCATTAAATGAAGAGAGAGAGGGGGGTTGACTAGCCTTAACTCTCATTTCTCATTACTTTTGCCACTCATTTTCTCACAACTCTCTCACTCATACACACACACACACTCACAACACAGCGGCAACAGCAGGAGCTTCAGCAGCAGCAGCAAGCAACAACAACAGCAACAAGTAGCAGCAGCAGCAAAAGAAGAAGCAGCAGCACAAGCAGCAGCTGTAGCAGGCAGCAGCAGCAGCACCCCAGCAGCAGCAGCTCTTCTTCTTCTTCTCCTTCTCCTTCTCCTACTTCCTAGGATCTAGTGGGGTATATTTCTTAAACCCAACTCCTTTCTTTGCTTGCATGTGTTGTTTTAGCTTCGGTTAGTGATTAGTGTGAGTTTAGAGCTAGTTTTGTGATCTTGGTGGGGTTTGAGCTAGGTTAGGGTTGTTATAGCTTAATGAACCTCATTAAGTGTTAATATTGCTATTTAAACCGAGTAGTGTCACTAGATTTAGCTAAATCACCTTAAAGTCGCAAACTTGAAACTTTAAAATACGGTTTAGATGCAAACTGTAGGATATTGAGATCTGCTACCACTGTGATACTTTTCTAGCTTAGAAAACACCTACAGATTAGTATGCAGGCACTTCTGAGTGTTGTGTTGATTTTCGAGCCCACTCCCTTACCAAAGACCCGGCGACATACCCCCAAATTCCGGCGTCGCCGGCCCCCGTGATGAGTTAGGTGTTGGTTCTTGGGCTAGTGGTGTCTGTTGGTATTTGTCTGGGTTTGGTGTTATTTATTTTCTCTAATTGTCTGCAAGTTGAAATATGGGTTTGTTTAGCTAAGTTTAAGTGTTTGTAGTAAGTTTTATTGCTAAAGCTTATGGTTTGACTGTGAAATAGGATGATTTAGGGTGATTATAGTTAGATTAGCTCTAGTTTGTGCTGGTGGTATCACTTAAGTCTAGTAATTTCACCTATTTTTACTTGTGCCCCCTTTTGTTGCAAACTTAGTGTTTTGAAACGGTTTAAATCTAAACCTTAGGATACATGGAATCTACTGTTACTGGGGTAGTAATTTTGGTAAGCAAACATATACACTAGGCTATAAATTGTGCTAGGATCATAGAGTAGAAACATGGACCCCTCCCACCGGTTTTTGGCCGGTATGACACCCCTAGGCGCCGGCCCAATTTTGAGGATTTGTATTGGATTTTGGCAGGTAGCTGTCTGTAGGTATTGTGAAGGGTTTGGTCTTGTTTGATTTTCTTGTGTTTGATCCAGATTAAATCTGGGACCTTTTACCTATTATTTGTGTAGCGGGACTTGCGCGACACGTACGATGCATGCTGAGTTGGTTTGCTGTGTGTCACAGCGTGTCGCGTTGGGTTTTGGCGTATGCACACACGTTACGTATACACGCACGCGTTTAGTTGTTCGCGACGCGAGTTTCTCGTTTGATTCCGATATCGCGTTTTTGCAGGATTTTTCTTATATGGATTCTTTGTGTAAATTCTAGGCTCGCAGGAGGGTACGTCGGACGCCGCAAAGAAAGGGAAGCAAGTGGTCGGCTACGCTTAGCACGAGACCAGGTGAGTAGATTTAACATCTACGGGGAAATCGCCCGTATGGCGTTAAGCGTCAGGGCGTGATATGATATTTTAGTCGTAGATATTTATATGTGCTATTGTATCATACCTTCTTTTGTTGCATATAGAATGGTAGTTATAGAACACTGCACTGTCACTAACGGTTCAAACTGCACGAGCACTATTTGTATGTTACACTCACACCATTAGTAATTGCCATGACACTCGCACTATAGGATTGCGACGCATTATATATCGTCTTGATTACCGCATCATTGATGTTTGTCATGACTTTGTCGCATATCGGCATATATATACATATATTGATATTTTCATACTTGCGCACATGCACACTGTATATTCATACCAGTGCACCCATATATTGATATCTTCATACTTGCACACATGCACACTGTATATTCATACGAGTGCACACATATATTGATATCTCCATACTTGCGCACATGCACACTGTATATTCATACCAGTGCACACATATATTGATATCTCCATACTTGCGTACATGCACACTGTATATTCATACCAGTGCACACATATATTGATATCTTCATACTTGCTCACATGCAAACTGTATATTCATACCAGTGCACACATATATTGATATCTTCATACTTGCGTACATGCACACTGTATATTCATACCAGTGCACACATATATTGATATCTTCATACTTGCGCACATGCACACTGTATATTCATACCAGTGCACGCATATATTGATATCTCCATACTTGCGCACATGCACACTGTATATTCATACCAGTGCACGCATATATTGATATCTCCATACTTGCGCACATGCACACTGTATATTCATACCAGTGCACGCATATATTGATATCTTCATACTTGCACACATGCACACTGTATATTCATACCAGTGCACATATATATTAATATCTTCATGCTTACGCACATGCACACTGTATATTCATACTAGTGCACACATATATTGATATTTTCATGCTTGCGCACATGCACGTTGTATATTCATATTAGTGCGCACATATATTGATATCTTCATATTTACGCACATGCACACTATATATTCGTACCGGTGCACACCTATATTGATATCTTCATACTTGCACACATGCACACTATATATTCATACTCGTGCATATATACATTGGCACACTCATATTCGCGTATATATCCATTTGCACATCCATACCTACATACATACATATGTTACATACCCGGATGATATTGACTTGATTCAAAAATATAGAAACCGCATGCGATATTTTCAAAATTGGATCCATTTTAAAAGAGCGGTTTTCCCTTTTTACTCTTAGTGCATACGACACACTACATGGATTTACACATTGAGTTTGGATTTATGGGATTTCTGGATTTGAGAACCGTGGTATTATTTTAAGAAAATACGCACTGTTTTAAAAACCCAGTTTCTCTTGATATGATATTTCAGTGCGTCCACCATGAGTTTTCTCGATTCCTAAGAGCTTGTGTGAGTATACCCGACTCGAGGAGTGGTAGGCACCGACGATGGGTACATGGTGGACCCGGTATGGTACCCCGGGGCAAGAAGACTTGTATTGTTAGACGGTGAGCCCGGCAGAGGGGCTACTACCTACCGGTGATTGGATGGACCTGGCGGTCATCCGGAGGATACTGACCAGAGCTGGGAGATGGATACGGACTGACCCGTACTGCCGGGGCCGAGGGCCGATTCCGCAGACGGAGCCCGTGGGCCGATCCAGATTGAAGAAGCCCGATACTTGAGGATTTGCGTGTCGATGATAGACACGATGATTTCATGATATTTTCGAGTGCCGATGCTAGGCATTCACGATTCCATGAGCTGTACAGGATTTGAGGGCCGATCAGAGTGACGGCGCTTGAGTTAGTTTTACTGGGATTTGGGTGTATTGATGGACACCGGTTATTTTTCCACGTTGACATTCTGTGTAGATGTATTTTATCCCATGCTCAGCATTCATTATTATGCATCTCATCCTGTAGTCGTAGTACCTGATAGAGTACTTATGCCTGATTATTGCATACCCTGCTCATCCTATATAGATGTTATTAGATTGGATTTGCTATGCCTGATTATTGCATACCCTGCTCATCATACAGAGATGTTATTAGATCATACTTGTTGCATGATTATTGCGCATCCAGCTCATCATATAGATGTTATCTGTTGGCATAGGTTAGAGTATCGCAGTACGTGCATACTCGCGATTACTTTTATATGTTATCTACTATTCACGAGTTGGCAACTCATCCCTATTGTGCCACAGTGCTTGCAGGTTGCCCCTCAGAATAGTCGCGGCAGGCTGCTTTCTTGCATCTTTTGATACGGATACAACTGCAGTTGGCGAGTGAGCCCTTTGCTGATAGGTGGGTTTTTGCGGTATCTGTTTATTTTCCAGTTGTATACACTGTTGTATCTATTACTCTCCATCTACTATTTATATATTGACTTAGAGACCAGTTGTGAGGACGATGTATATTATTTTGTACTCTGGTGTCGAGCTCGTTGTGAGCCGACGTTGTTTATGCAGTTTCATATTTCATGTCGTCTTCACTTATTTTTGCTTATTCTTCGCTTCGGCGTCGTATATTATCATTGTGGTGATTGTTTCCGCCGTTGGGCGCGATTGCTCCCGTTTGGGATGCTTTATTCTTATTGTATATCATTTTACTCATATATTGCCTTGTGCCCGATTTCGGGGCTAGTTTTTACAAAGGAAATGCTGCCAAAATTTTTAAGATAATAACTTGAACTTTAAAGAATTTTACAAAATTACGTAAGGTTTTCTAAATGTTTTAACACTCATTACTTTTAATGGTTTTGATTTCTGGGTTTCGGCTTACTTAGTCGCATTACGCCTGTAGACGTTACGTGGTTAAGTGCCGGTCACGGGCCGAACTTTGGGTCGTGACATAAAGGATCTCACAATCATAATCCTTCACGAGCTCCATCCAATGGCGCTATCTCAAATTCAGATCCCGCTGCTGGAAGATGTACTTTAAGCTCTGGTGGTCTGTAAAAATCTGACACGACTCCCCGTATAAGTAGTGTCTCCAAATCTTAAGCGCAAAGACCACCGCGGCCATCTCAAGATCATGAGTTGGATAATTCTGATCGTGCTTCTTCATCTGTCGGGAAGCATAAGCGATAACTATATCATGCTGCATCAATACACAACCGAGCCCCACTCGAGAAGCATCACAGTAAACGATAAAGCCGCCCGATCCAGAAGGCAAGGATAAAACTGGTGCAGTCGTCACCGAGTCTTCAACTGCTGAAAACTCAGCTCGCATGCCTCGGTCCAAAGAAAAGGAACCCCCTTCCTGGTCAGTCTGATCAGCGGTGCAGCAATACTCGAGAAGTCCTGCACGAAACAGCAGTAATAACCGGCTAAGCCCAAAAAGCTGCGGACCTCTTTCACTGATACAGGTATGGGCTAAAGCTGTACAGCCTCGATCTTCCTCGGGTCCACACGAATACCGTCTCCCGTAACTACTTGACCCAGGAAGTCAACACTATCAAGCCAGAAGGCACACTTCGAGAATTTAGCAAACAGCTGGTGCTCTCTCAATGTTTGCAAAGCAATCCTCAAGTGCTTCTCATGCTCCTCTCGACTCTTGGAATAAACCAGAATGTCATCGATAAACACAATAATAAACTAGTCGAGAAACGGCCTAAAATTCCGGTTCATCAAATCCATGAACGCTGCTAGGGCATTGGTGAGTCCGAACGACAATACTAAAAACTCATAATGCCCGTAACGCGCACGAAAAGCAGTCTTCGGAATGTCATCATTCCGAACCCGCAACTGATGATAACCCGATCTCAAATCAATCTTGGAAAAATGTCCTGCACCATGGAGCTGATTAAACAAATCGTCAATGCGAGATAATGGATACCTATTCCGCAACGTAACTCGGTTCAATTGACGATAATCAATGCACAACCTCAAACTGCCGTCCTTCTTCTTGACGAACAGAACAGGAGCTCCCCAAGGCGAAACACTCGGATGCACAAGTCCCCTATCAAGAAACCCTTGCAGCTGATCCATAAGCTCCTTAAGCTCCGCCGGGGCCATCCGGTAAGGCGGTATAGAAATAGGCCCCGTGCCGGGGATCAAATCAATGCAGAACTCAATCTCAGGCTCTGGCGGCAATCCAGGTAACTCATCGGCAAATACGTCAGGAAACTCTCTCACAAAAGGAACCCGGTCCAACAAATCTACCGTGGCTCCGGTATCACGAGTGAAAGCTAAGAACCCCCAAAATCCTCTCCTCAGGAGCCGACTAGCGCAAAGGGTAGAAATCAAATTGTGAAGGGCGGCACCAAGGTCCCCCTGCATAACAAGAATTGACTCGCCCAGAAAACAAAACCCGACTGTCTTCTCACGGCAATCCACGGACGCATAGTAAGTGGCTAACCAGCCCATGCCCAGGAGAACGTCGAAGTCCAAAATCTCAAGAAGGATTAAGTCGACGAACGAATCTCTATCTCCAATACGAACGGCACACAACCGAAACACATGTCGCGCAACAAAAGACTCGCCAGCAGGAGTAGTCACGACAAGCGGCTGATCTAGCAAACACGACTCTCGGCCCAACCTCGGCACGAAGTGTGTAGAAACATACGAGTGAGTAGATCCCGGATCAAACAAAACGTGTGCATCGAAGGAACATACTGAAATAGTACCTGAAACCACTGCATTGGACTCCTGCGCGTCCTGATGAGTCAAAGAAAAAACTCGAGCCTGCCCTATACCGGCTGTTAGTGTATATGCCCTAGAGGCCATTACTGTATCATACTGGTTTGTATATTACTTAATGGAAGCTTGGGATATTCACCTTGTATATACAATCTTGCTCAAAATAGTAGTATGCTACTTGGTTTGTTTTTGCTTCAATGTGTACATGTGTTTATTTTTGTATATCACTTATGCACATTAGTGGAGCCCTTAGGATCTTTGCTTGATTACCAGCATTGTGATGGTAGTCACACTAGTGGGGCTGGGTAATCTATAAGCACATCCTTATGCAGGTCCCTGGTCGCAGGACTATCGAGACAGGGCATCGATACTCCGGAGTAGACTAGCGCATGCGCTTCTCATCCCAGTATGGGAGACGGTCTGTCCCACAGCCGTCGGTACGTCATACTTGAGATAGTATGCGGGTGCTCGTTGGGTTACGAGTACACTGGACAGGACTCGTCGGGAACTGACTAGTTGGTATTATGCCTATCGTCAGTTATCAGTTCCCAGGTAACATGAGTACAGCTTAGTCCGCTGACTTGACACTGTCACTTCGCCTCGAGTGTGTTCCCACTGTACTTTGATTACTACCCTACCACGGCTCAAAGGAGTCGTGCAAACAGGTGGTAGTTGGGTGCAGTCCCGAAACACTTGGAGGCAGTGACGGTTAGACAGGATTCGTCTCTCCCGGTATTAGGGGTTGACATCGCGCTGTGTCTAGGAGAGCCATTACACGAGTAGTCCCTGGCCAGGGCAAACGAGATATACTGGTAGGCTTCCAGTGTTATCTCAGGGTGTTTTGGGCTTCGCTCCGACACGACTTGTACCGCTATTGGGGGACTGACGTTTACCGCCCCCCAGGCCCGCCATGCGATGTATCAGACGAACAGACCGGACTGTACGGAGAATGTCACATTCAGGCTCAGTAGGAGTTCAGATGGGTTTCGCCTCGTCGGTCTTCTTGTCGGCACTACCTGGGGACCGTTACGCACAGCTAGTGCCGCTTGCGGTCTGTGGTTAAACCCACTGCCAGCGTAGTGTCGAGTCTTTAGAGTCCCACACAGAAAGCTTTTCGCCTTTAGGCAAAAGAGTAGAGGTCGCATGGTTTTGCGACAGGTCGCATGGTTTTGCGACAGGGTTCGGTCACATCCGTGCACTTGTGCACGTACAGTGTCCGGACAGTTTACACTAGCGGGCTTTGGTTTAAGCCAGATCCTAGTGTACCTTTTGGGATTGGATTTATCCAGTTTGTATTCGTGTTCCTCGGAACGCGGATGCGGGTGTGTATGCACAGTTGACGGAGAGACAGAGGCAGAGGATTCTCATTAGGGTTGTTGACCGTTGACTGTTGACTATTGACTTTTTGCTCAACCCTAATGAGAATATGATATGTGATTAACAATTATATTAATTAAGTATTATGGTGACATGGTTGTTGAGGGATTGACTTTGTTGACTTGTTGACTTTTGTTGACTTGTTGACTTTGTTGACCGGTTGACTAGGCTTGACTAGTTGACCATCATGATAACCATAGCTATCATTTCATGGCAAAGAATTTTTCTTGCTTGCTCTTTTGTGCAAAATGAGTGCATGAAATGATATGGCTATGGTTGCTTAAACCATCACATAACACTTGATTGATATGATTTGTTATCATTGTTTTGGGTTATGAGAGGGTGAAAGACAAAAGAGAGGCTCATTCTCACTTGACCATTCTCTCTCTTGTTCTTGAGCTCTCATACTCTCGCTCTCACCCTCTTCCTCTTGCTCCCTCTCTTGACTCTATGGTTCACTTGTCTCATGAGTTGAGAACCAAGAACCATAGATAAAATCCCATACAAACTCTTCTCTACTCACTCTAGTTCACAAGGTTTAGCAAACCGAGTGAACTGGTTTCTTCAAAGTTCGAAGAAGGAGCCGAAGGTTAGAGCTTTCAGGTGGATCTATCTTCGGCGTAAGGAGACGACCGGAAGAGGCCGATCCGGACCACCATCGGAGTTTGAAGACGAAGGAGTTCAAGACAAGCAAGGTATAAACCCCCTAACCGAGTAGTTAACGACTCCTAGTTAGGTTGTTAGTTAGATGTTTAACAAAGATCCGGGTTTTAAGTCCATGTTACCACCTCTATAAAAATCGTTTTTTATCAAATTCCGCATGCCAGAAAGTACCGGGAGAGGTAGCATGGACTTACAGTGGTATCAGAGCCTAGTTAAACTCTATCTAACATGTTAGCAAGTAACTAGAAGATCGATCAAAGAAAAAGTCACGAAAACGAACCCGAGAATTTCAAGTTTCTGTCGATTTTTATTTTGTTCAAAAGTTGATAATTTTCATCTTAAAAATCGGCTCAGGCTTTTGTGTGAACACCCACCAAATTTGGTCCAACGATCGAGTCAAAGAACCGCAGAAACGCGGCGGGAGTACGCTCCCGCCGCGGTTCCGCGGCCGAGTTGACTCGGCCAAGGTCCATCTTTGGTGCAGTGTATTTCTGGGGTTGTTTTGGGGTTTTTGGAATATGTGTTTTCTGCCCAGATTTTCCAGAACGAAAATTTATTTTTGGGGTCCTGAAAATCCGTATTTTTGATCGAACTTCTAAAAGACTTAAGCTGACGGGTTTTTCTGTAATGTGATATTTGTATTGAACGTCTACTAATCGCTATATGTCGATTAGTGGGGGTTATACAAGTCTGTGATCTGTAATGTTGCTGGAATGTGGATATGAATATGTTGGATTGTCGCGGGTGAATAGCCGGAGGTTGTGAGACGAGAGTTTTTCTTTTCTTTCAATTCATGTAAATTTGTAAATTGATGTAATATTATTTGTATGACCGCACAACCGGGTCGGGGTTGTAGCCGTCATTGTATAATTTCTTTTTACTGTTTTTGCTCCTAGGATAGACCCATGGAGGGGGTGCACAAACTACCGGGTATGCCGAAGTGCCGAGTGGCCTACTCACGGGGATGAGGGAGGTTGCTTCGCTTCGGGTACTTGGCGGGTAGTTTGCCGCACCCGTAGGGGTCTTTAGGGGGTATTGGCTATTCACCGCGACCGTGTAATCTTCTTTTCGTTACAGGCTCGTACGAATTGCGGATTCCTAGTATATCTAATGTATTCATCTGTGATCTGAAATGGCTATCATTGCAAATATATCTATATATGATATTATTTAGGCGTTGCTTATGTTTTACAGACGCGCTAGCCCAGCCCCCGCTCTGTCGTTAGTTAAGTAACCTAACGGGTAATGACGGGGCCCCATGGCGAATGCGAATGGCATAAGCGTACGTCATATTTTGGTTGTTTTCTGCAATGGTAGGATTAAATGATGGGACGCATTAAAAGAACTAATGCAAGAATATCACGCATTAAAAGAACTAATGCAAGATAATAAACCAAGCTAAAGTCGTTGGAACACTTTCGAAAAACCACTCGGTTCTTTTCAAAACCAACTTTTAAATGCGGAGCTTGAGCCACTCCTTTTAAAAGCTATCTCGTTCCATCGACTATATCAAGTTCACTACGTTCCCGGTTTAGCCAAAACCATTCGTAGCCCTCCGTCGTTTCACATGAATAGTCAATAGTATTCAAGCTATGTATGTTGGCCAAAGTCAAGGCATAGTGATTGGTAGCTATTGGGTGTTCATGTGTAGCATAGATAGATGCGTTGGTTTGGGACAGTCGTACTGCCATTTTGGCCAAAGTCAAGGGTAGGTACGGATGGATCCAAATTAACCTGGATAATGACGGGTAGAACTTGACATGTGACTTATGATATTTCGGCCAAAGTCAAGGTCATAAGAGCATGGGGCAAAAATCCACATCGGGAGTTTCATAAGTACTAAAACTTGCAAGATTTGTGTAAGGTTCCTAGGCACACACTAGAGGTCTCACAAGGCATCAACCATGCCAATTTAAAAAATTACGGTGCCGAGAAACCCTAATACGGATCGTTGGCTAGAAGTTTAGGCGAATCTACGAGCTAGTTAACAACTTAACTAAAGTGTAAACGGAAATACAACCTTTGTATATCCGGTGCTCCACCTCCATAGCTCCGTGATGATGTCTCCTCGCTGTCCAAATCGAATCCCGGGCTCTAGCGTCGGCTTCATCGGAGAATGGACGGGCTAGGTCATCGACTACGTGCCGAAGATGATCTACGTCGAGGCATCACAAGATCAAGCTCCACCTTCACCAAGCCATGAAAACTTATGAAGGAAACACCCTATACTACTTGGCAAGAGGTAGAGGATGAAGAAATAGGAGGTGGGTTCACTTTAGATTTGGATTTCTCACTCATTTGCTCAAGTTGCCATTGATGGAGCAAGCTTCTTCATGTTGAAGATGAAGAAGAAGAAGAAAATATTATAATAAGTATTTTTAAAATAGAAAATAAATTGAATACTTATCATAATCCAACCATGGTTTAGTGTAGAGATTTAACTAAGGTTAGATGGAGTGGTTAGGGTTAAGCATGAGACAAAATGGTCACTTAGTCAAAGCTTCATGAAGCTTCATGATGCAAACAAAGAAAGCCACCATTTTCTCTCTTTATTATTTTATTTTTCCAAAATGAACAAAAGAAATAAATAAATGAATAAGTAAATAAACAAAACCCTAACCACTCATATAACCATGGTTTAATCTTTACACAAACTCAAGTAAGCATGTATCATCAAACATGATACAATCAAGTGCACAAAAGTATATCACATATACAACTTGCGAACTTCAAGTGAGAAAATCCATATAAAATGAACCAATACTAGTTAATGCAAAGTAATATATCAAATATATAATTATACATTAAATCATTAAATCAACACTTGATTTAACGATCCGGTCATATCGCATATAACCGACTAGTATCCAATGTATCGGCTTATCGAATCAATCCTTGATTCGATAACTAGGTTATATCGTATATAACCAGTCGATACATTCATCGCGAGAATGGAATACGGTATCACATACACGCATTATTCTAGGTCCCGCACATATCTCATATGCGCTCCTATTTCGTTTCGCTTGAGCCAGGAAACCTCTGTGTAGGACTCTAAAGACTCGTCAATACGCCTGCAGCAGATGATGATCATATCAAACATCCATAAGCCGCAAGCGGTCTGCTAAACGTAACGGCCACCCGGGTATTGAGCGATCAGAAGATCGACGAGCAAGCCCGCTCACATACCAGTGAATCCAACCAGTAACACTACCGTACAGTCCGGTCTGATCGTCTGATACGTCGCATATCTCGCCTAGGGGTGGTAAACGTCAGACCCCAATAGCTCGATCAGTCGTGTCGATATGAGGTCTATAACAATTCGAGAAACTACTGATAACACTTACCAGTAAATCTCAGTAACCGTGGCCAGGGATTTCCTGTTATAGCCAATCGAACACAGCGCAACATCAACTCCCTATACCGGGAGAGACGAATCCCTTCCTATCGCTCATTGCCTCCATGTGATTCGGGACTGTACCCAAAAACCACCGTTTTGCACGCCCTCTTGGACGTGGTAAGATGGAAATCAAAGCACAGTGGGAACCACACAAGACTCTATGACGATCTCGGGTCAACAGACTACTCTGTACCAGTGTCACCAGAGAACTGCCATCTGACGTAAGGTATAATACCATCTGGGAGTTCTCGGCGAGTCCGTCCAGTGTACCCAGTCTCTACTGAGCACCCGTATATTATCTCTGATGTCAAACACCAATGGATATGGGATCATCCATCGCCCATCTGTATGGGTCGAGAAGGTATACGCTAGTCTACTCTGGTATATCGATGCCCTGTCTCGATATACCCACGACTAGGGACCTTGAAGGATGTACTTATGGACTACCATGTCCCCACTAGTATGATCCGCATCATAGTCCAGGTAGTCAAGTACACATCCTAAGGGCTTTACCAACATGTAACAGAGAGACAATCAGTGTACACGTTAAGGTAAAGTGCAACCAGATAGCATACTATCATGTCGAGCAAGAAAGTCCTCCCTATATACGTCCTAGCATCCACTACAATATACATCATATGTACAGTAATGGCCTCTAGGGCATACATATAACTAACAATCTCCCACTTGCACTAGGGCCATCTGTAGCAGTGGTTGTAGTATCTCATACTCAACCATCCCATAAAAGTCTCTCTCTGGGAAAAGGCCTTTATGAGTGGATCCGCCGTGCTGTCCTCTGAGTCTACACTCCTAACCTCGATCTCCCTGGAGATCAACCATCTCCATGATCAGGTGATACTGCCTTAGAATATGTCTGGATTACTGATGGGACGGGCGTTCCTTGGCATAAGCCACAACTCCATTGTCTCACAATGGTAGGAACGTAGTCCATCTCATGAACCAATATACACCCAAACAGCCTCTTTGGTAGCATCTTAAGTAGCGATGTATCCTGCCTTTATCTTCTAGTATGTCACGGTATCTAGCTTGGAACTCTTCCAACATACCGTCCCTTTACTGAGGGTAAAGAAAATGCCTGTGACTGACACTCTGTCGTCATTATCACCCTGGAACACTTCCAGTGATTCTCCCCAGGATCGATTGATACCATCTCACTACATCTAGTGAGAATCCTAACATCCATTTGGATTTATCTCATAGATCCAAAACCCAGGATTTAGTAGGTATCACTTTGATCCTATATGGAGAATCATTGTGATAAGCGGAGATTGATCGAGCGTAGCATAGGAAACTCCTTCCCTATCAAGAGTATGTCATCCACGTACTCTACGAGGATCATCACCATACTCCCTATTACCTTTTTGTATATACAAGGTTCATCTTCCATTTTGATGATGTCAAACTGTTTGACTACCATATCAAAACAGATGTTCCAACTCCGCGATACCTGCTTTATCCTATAAAGCATCTTGTACACGTTTCCGCTGCTCCCACTGTCTACGAAGCCCTCTGGCTGTGTACTTATAGACGCACTCTTCTAAAACATCATTTAGAAAAGCAGTCATGACACCCAACCGCCAGATATCGTAGTCATGGTATGTAGCCGTGGCAAGTAGGATCTGGATGGACTTAAGCATAGCCACTTGAAAAGGTTTCATCATTATCCACGCCTGGTCGATGACGAAAAGCTTTAACAAGTCTAGCTTTGAAAGTCTCAACTTTTCCATCTACACCAAGTAATCTTCTCAAGATTTACTTGCTCCTGATGGGGATTTAACCCTTCAGATATAGCAACCAAAGTCCATACTTTGTTGGTGTACATGGATTCCATCTCAGATCGCTAAGCATCCAGCCATTCTTACAGAGTCCCACTCCTGATGGCCAGCTCGAAACTAGTTGGGTCATCATCTCATGATGAAATCCTCGCTCCCACTGTCATAGAGTAACCGAAGTATCTCTCAGGTGGGTGAGGAACCCTACTAGATCGGCGGAGAGGCTGAGGTTCGTTGGTAACTATTGAATCCTTTGGTTCTTTCAAATCATCAACTGCAGTTTGTATAGCTGGAACATTTCCAGTTCTACATAACAGACCTTGCCTCGAGCTTGTCCGGATTTTGCTTTTAGACATAGGCCAGACAACCCCAAATTTTAACTAGCTTAAGACATGGGCTCTTCCCATTCCATATCACATATGAAGTGGTAAGCAACTATTTGATTTGAACCCTATTCAATAGGTATGCAGCTTCTCAAGCGCATAACTCCCAAAAAGGAAACAGGTAACTCAGTAGTACTCATCATAGAGCACACCTTATCATATAGGGTGAGATTGCTCCGCCCCGATATACCATCTTGCTATGGTGTATACGGAGGAGTAATGCTGAGAGAGAATCTCATTCTCCTTTAGAATAGTCCAGGAATTCTATACACAAGTATTCTCCTCCTTGATCTCATCAAAGGACATAATACTTATACCCATATTTTGGTTCTCTACTTCTAACTTATATTCTATGAATATCTCAAAAGGTTCGGACTTGTGTTTCAACAGGAACATAGGTCTGAATCTTGAGAGATTATCAGAGAATGTAATGAAGTACAAAGAACCGGTCTTGGCATGTGTAGACAGGGGACTTACATACATCAACATGTATCATCCCAAGAGTTCACTAACTCTTTCTTTGTTTCCAATAAACAGGGCTATGGTCATCTAATCTTTGTGACATGACTGGCGAGTTTCACAAGATGTAAATTCAAACTGATTTAAATATGCATCTATATATAACTTCAGCTAGTCGGGTCGCATTGATATGACCTAGTCTACAATACCTCAAGAAGGATTCGTTCATTTCTGAACTCTTCCTCTTGTGTGTGATCCGTATACTAAGAACTGTAGTTTGATTTAGAACTTCAATGCTTTTAGATAACGTGCCTGAACCGATCAACTTTTGATATAGGAAATGTTCAAAACATTATCCAACAATACAAAATTTTATCATTTCTTTACTAATAAAGAGACTGATATGATTTTGTATATCAGGTTCGGTATCTAATAACATTCGTTCAGAATCAATGTATTTGGAATACAGGGTGACAGTGACCAACAGACTTGGCTGCAACACTTGCCCCGTTTTCTTTCTCATGAAACTTATCACTCGTTCTCAGTTCTCTACCTTTCTGTAGCCCTATGTAACAGATTACATATCTGGGATCCTGATCTGGTATCAAATACCCAGGACGTAGAGAATACAGAGAAACAGTTCTTTGTAATGAACACACCCGAAGGATATGCATCATATGCACTTTCTTTGTTTGGGCGGCATAGGAATTCTGGTATTCCCCTTATTTCCTGCTCTGTCTTATAACAATTATAAGTTGGAGCGGGACCAACGTTCCCCAGCTCAGTATAACAAGCGGGTTCGGTCAATATTCCGTATTATTATCTTGATTAAGGCGTGATATGGTCGCTACCTGGAGAGAGAGAGAAGAAAACACTCAGCGTGCGCTCTTGCAAGAATAGATTGGTTATTATTTTATCTAATCAGGATGGCTCCCACTGCTTTTTATCAAATCTTCCTTCAACCCTTAAAAGGAAAGACTAGCCGAGATTAATTACACACTACAAGTTCGCCAATCTTTCAGCCAGGCCAGTGTCGGTACTTTGAGGGAGGTCCCCCGTGCTTTCGCACGAACCTAATTAATTTAAACCTCGTTTTCCCAGAGGCGTAACCTCGTTGACACCTTTCTAGACACCTACTTGATCGGCTAATTGTAATGTGTAAAACTCTCCCAGGAGTAACTCTTACTCGCAGCGGGTATCGGGATCCAACTATCTCATAGAAGGTATGCAATCTCATTGCAAATTTCAACACTTGAAATTCCCGATAATATTTCGCCCCGAACGATCTATGACCTTGACAAGGTCAACAAACCATAGACCGCAAGTCAAGTTCAACCCGTCATTTCTTGATTGAATCAAACCCACCCGCACGACCCTTGACAAGGTCAATAAGGCCGCACGACTACCCTAACCCAATCTGCATCATATGCATAAGCAGATAAATACTGGTTAGCTACCGCACACTGCGCCTTGACAAGGTCAACAAACGCAGCACGAATACTAAACAGGACTTATCTGAAATGACGGAGGGCTACGACAGGTTTTTCTGAAAACCTATTGCGTAATGAACTAGATATCGTTGTAGAATCAAATGATTTTAAAATGGAGTGTTTTTGAGGCTTTTATAGTTTTGCTAAAGGGGTCACTCCCGGTGAAGGGATCGTCGGCCCTTTCCTCGTCGAATGAGGTGCGGGATATATCATATATATCACTGTGCAAAGCAAAAACTCTTAAAAGCAATCAAAAGACAAACCGAGTGTGTAGCATCTGCCAGTTATTGCTAAAGGAGTCACTCCCGGTGAAGGGATCTCGGTCCTTTCCTCATCGAATAAGGTGCAGGATATATCACATATACCGCTATGCAAAGCAAGAACTGTAGCTACCTGTTTTTATTTTTGAAATTCGATTCTACAACATCTTAGGTTTCTTTTATTTCATTAATCTCATTAATGAAGTCCCATCATTTAAGTACCTAAACATCACAGATAAATACGACGTACACTTATGCCATCCGTATTCGCCTCGATGTCCCCTCGTGCACCGTTAGGTTAGGTAACTAACGGCAGAGCGGGGCAGGGCTAGCGCGGGTGTAAAACATAAGTAACATCTATATAATATATCATATATACTATATACAGTATCCATCACAGAACATCACATGATCACATCACAGATATCGCAGCAGAAGAAACATATGAAATATTGGATATACTAGGACGTCCGTGTTTTCAATACGAGCCAGTATAAAATACGGATTCCACGGTCGTGATGAATAGCCAAACCCACACCCCTAGACCCCTACGAGAGCTGCAAGAAACCCTACCAATTCTAGAGTTAGGAGACCCGGACTCGACTCCTCGAGTTGGTCTCCTACTGGACTCCAGAACCCGGTTACTTGTGCCCTCCTCCTTGGGTCTATCCTAGTGCCAAAAAGTAAATAATATACAAACGGTGACATCTTCCGCAATCTGGAAGTGTCCCAATAAAAGAATATTACATACAAGTTTTTACATGAATGAAAATGAAAAACACTCATCTCACATAAAAACCCCCGGCTATTCGAACACGACGATCCAATATAACATATCCAGCAACACATAACATCACATGTCATCAACGTAAGTAAACATGCGTATCCCAATTGTCGTTGACATATAGCAACGAAACCGGCGATAGCACATATTACACTTACGGTCACAGAAAAGAAAGTGTAAAACTACAACAGTTGGAATCCGCAACCTCCATAGACATCGCATGCCTGATCAAATGAATTCCTTAGACATCGTATGCCTAACAATTATAAACCCCGCATTTTAGTCTCATTATCGAAAACTCTTTTCAATATCAAGTCGGGCAATTCAACAAGATTCCCGACATCCTGATCGAATGCTCGTCGCAAACTTCAGTAGACGGCCGCACCCCCGATACCGTCGACGAAGTGCACCAAGGCGGAACACAGCTACCGCGAGCACCCGGACGGATGCTTTCGGCGACGGGGTTCTCCTATAGTCACTTGGTCGGGGCTAAGGGGTGTAGCTGTCTATTAAGTTTACCGGCGAGTATCCGCGTACGCTACGTGATTGCGACGGACTTTTGATCACATCAAAATTCCGTGGCAACCGATCAAGTGAGACTAAAGTGCTATGTTTATAACATTCATTCAGTTATCTCATAACTGCTTGTGAATTCCAATTATTGTATCCCATTCCAGATAAATAGAAAATGTTAAACTTTTCGATCGAACATTCGAACACCCAAGTTTTCCCGAAACAGCTCAACTCATGAAATAAGTTCAAAGACATTCACTTCGTGCCTCAGTACCAACGGTCCAGCCGTAGAAGGGTCAAGCCAACGCCTCACATGTGGCACGCCGTACTGCCCCAAACCCGAAAGTTCAAAGGGCAGTTCAAGACGGTCACATAATCGAGTTAAGGTTTGTTGTCTTCTAGAGGGACCATCGCGTTACTTGCACTACTTAGAACGTCTTTAAACCTTGGAAAAATCCAACACATGGAAATTTTCCGGCAGGGGAAAAGTTGGGTATTTATATCCGGTCGAACTTTTTAACATATTCAAAAATTATCCGGAAAGCCACATAGACAAAGTCTGATAATCCGATCGAATCATCGAACTCCCAAAACACCCCAGAAAATTCAACTCTTGAAAAAATATTTAAAATACCCATAAAACTCAGCATTTAAATAAAGGAGTTACTGTGCAAAAATGGTTGACTGAAGAGACTAAATGGGTGCGGAACCGCCGCAATAGGCGGCTAATGCCGCGGATCCGCCGCGCTTTAGACAGATCATTAGGTAATTTTTGCACCGTAATTCTTAGAATTTCCTGCTGAATTTTTTAAGCATTTTTAATTTGGAAAAAACCACTTTTTCAGAAAAAGTCTAGAGAGGGTTAAAAGTTAGGGTTTCGGGGTTCGATCGGGTTTCTAACATCGTCTACGCATCGCCTAAGGCTCTAGCTAGGCTCTGATACCACTGTAGGGTTCCTAGGCACACACTAGAGGTCTCACAAGGCATCAACCATGCCAATTTCAAAAATTACGGTGCCGAGAAATCCAAATACGGATCGTTGGCTAGAAGTTTAGGCGAATCTACGAGCTAGTTAACAACTTAACTAAAGTGTAAACGGAAATACAACCTTTGTAGATCCGGTGCTCCATCTCCATAGCTCCGTGATGATGTCTCCTCGCTGTCCAAATCGAATCCCGGGCTCTAGCGTCGGCTTCATCGGAGAATGGACGGGCTAGGTCATCGACTACGTGCCGAAGATGATCTACGTCGAGGCATCACAAGATCAAGCTCCACCTTCACCAAGCCATGAAAACTTGTGAAGGAAACACCCTATACTACTTGGCAAGAGGTAGAGGATGAAGAAATAGGAGGTGGGTTCACTTTAGATTTGGATTTCTCACTCATTTGCTCAAGTTGCCATTGATGGAGCAAGCTTCTTCATGTTGAAGATGAAGAAGAAGAAGAAAATGTTATAATAAGTATTTTTAAAATAGAAAATAAATTGAATACTTATCATAATCCAACCATGGTTTAGTGTAGAGATTTAACTAAGGTTAGATGGAGTGGTTAGGGTTAAGCATGAGACAAAATGGTCACTTAGTCAAAGCTTCATGAAGCTTCATGATGCAAACAAAGAAAGCCACCATTTTCTCTCTTTATTATTTTCTTTTGCCAAAATGAACAAAAGAAATAAATAAATGAATAAGTAAATAAACAAAACCCTAACCACTCATATAACCATGGTTTAATCTTTACACAAACTCAAGTAAGCATGTATCATCAAACATGATACAATCAAGTGCACAAAAGTATATCACATATACAACTTGCGAACTTCAAGTGAGAAAATCCATATAAAGTGAACCAATACTAGTTAATGCAAAGTAATATATCAAATATATAATTATACATTAAATCATTAAATCAACACTTGATTTAACGATCCGGTCATCTCGCATATAACCGACTAGTATCCAATGTATCGGCTTATCGAATCAATCCTTGATTCGATAACTAGGTTATATCGTATATAACCAGTCGATACATTCATCGCGAGAATGGAATACGGTATCACATACACGCATTATTCTCGGTCCCGCACATATCTCATATGCGCTCCTATTTCGTTTCGCTTGAGCCAGGAAACCTCTGTGTAGGACTCTAAAGACTCGTCAATACGCCGGCAGCAGATGATGATCATATCAAACATCCACAAGCCGCAAGCGGTCTGCTAAACGTAACGGCCACCCGGGTATTGAGCGATCAGAAGATCGACGAGCAAGCCCGCTCACATACCAGTGAATCCAACTAGTAACACTACCGTACAGTCCGGTCTGATCGTCTGATATGTCGCATATCTCGCCTAGGGGTGGTAAACGTCAAACCCCAATAGCTCGATCAGTCGTGTCGATATGAGGTCTATAACAATTCGAGAAACTACTGATAACACTTACCAGTAAATCTCAGCAACCGTGGCCAGGGATTTCCTGTTATAGCCAATCGAACACAGCGCAACATCAACTCCCTATACCGGGAGAGACGAATCCCTTCCTATCGCTCATTGCTTCCATGTGATTCGGGACTGTACCCAAAAACCACCGTTTTGCACACCCTCTTGGACGTGGTAAGATGGAAATCAAAGCACAGTGGGAACCACACAAGACTCTATGACGATCTCGGGTCAACAGACTACTCTGTACCAGTGTCACCAGAGAACTGCCATCTGACGTAAGGTATAATACCATCTGGGAGTTCTCGGCGAGTCCGTCCAGTGTACCCAGTCTCTACTGAGCACCCGTATATTATCTCTGATGTCAAACACCAATGGATATGGGATCATCCATCGCCTATCTGTATGGGTCGAGAAGGTATACGCTAGTCTACTCTGGTATATCGATGCCCTGTCTCGATATACCCACGACTAGGGACCTTGAAGGATGTACTTATGGACTACCATGTCCCCACTAGTATGATCCGCATCATAGTCCAGGTAGTCAAGTACACATCCTAAGGGCTTTACCAACATGTAACAGAGAGACAATCAGTGTACACGTTAAGGTAAAGTGCAACCAGATAGCATACTATCATGTCGAGCAAGAAAGTCCTCCCTATATACGTCCTAGCATCCACTACAATATACATCATATGTACAGTAATGGCCTCTAGGGCATACATATAACTAACAATCTCCCACTTGCACTAGGGCCATCTGTAGCAGTGGTTGTAGTATCTCATACTCAACCATCCTATAAAAGTCTCTCTCTGGGAAAAGGCCTTTATGAGTGGATCCGCCGTGCTGTCCTCTGAGTCTACACTCCTAACCTCGATCACCCTGGAGATCAACCATCTCCATGATCAGGTGATACTGCCTTAGAATATGTCTGGATTACTGATGGGACGGGCGTTCCTTGGCATAAGCCACAACTCCATTGTCTCACAATGGTAGGAACGTAGTCCATCTCATGAACCAATATACACCCAAACAGCCTCTTTGTTAGCATCTTAAGTAGCGATGTATCCTGCCTTTATCTTCTAGTATGTCACGGTATCTAGCTTGGAACTCTTCCAACATACCATCCCTTTACTGAGGGTAAAGAAAATGCCTGTGACTGACACTCATTCGTCATTATCACCCTGGAACACTTCCAGTGATTCTCCCCAGGATCGATTGATACCATCTCACTACATCTAGTGAGAATCCTAACATCCATTTGGATCTATCTCATAGATCCAAAACCCAGGATTTAGTAGGTATCACTTTGATCCTATATGGAGAATCATTGTGATAAGCGGAGATTGATCGAGCGTAGCATAGGAAACTCCTTCCCTATCAAGAGTATGTCATCCACATACTCTACGAGGATCATCACCATACTCCCTACTACCTTTTTGTATATACAAGGTTCATCTACCATTTTGATGATGTCAAACTGTTTGACTACCATATCAAAACAGATGTTCCAACTCCGCGATACCTGCTTTATCCTATAAAGCATCTTGTACACGTTTCCGCTGCTCCCACTGTCTACGAAGCCCTCTGGCTGTGTACTTATAGACGCACTCTTCTAAAACATCATTTAGAAAAGCAGTCATGACACCCAACCGCCAGATATCGTAGTCATGGTATGTAGCCGTGGCAAGTAGGATCTGGATGGACTTAAGCATAGCCACTTAAAAAGGTTTCATCATTATCCACGCCTGGTCGATGACGAAAAGCTTTAACAAGTCTAGCTTTGAAAGTCTCAACTTTTCCATCTACACCAAGTAATCTTCTCAAGATTTACTTGCTCCTGATGGGGATTTAACCCTTCAGATATAGCAACCAAAGTCCATACTTTGTTGGTGTACATGGATTCCATCTCAGATCGCTAAGCATCCAGCCATTCTTACAGAGTCCCACTCCTGATGGCCAGCTCGAAACTAGTTGGGTCATCATCTCATGATGAAATCCTCGCTCCCACTGTCATAGAGTAACCGAAGTATCTCTCAGGTGGGTGAGGAACCCTACTAGATCGGCGGAGAGGCTGAGGTTCGTTGGTAACTATTGAATCCTTTGGTTCTTTCAAATCATCAACTGCAGTTTGTATAGCTGGAACATTTCCAGTTCTACATAACAGACCTTGCCTCGAGCTTGTCCGGATTTTGCTTTTAGACATAGGCCAGACAACCCTAAATTTTAACTAGCTTAAGACATGGGCTCTTCCCATTCCATATCACATATGAAGTGGTAAGCAACTATTTGATTTGAACCCTATTCAATAGGTATGCAGCTTCTCAAGCGCATAACTCCCAAAAAGGAAACAGGTAACTCAGTAGTACTCATCATAGAGCACACCTTATCATATAGGGTGAGATTACTCCGCCCCGATATACCATCTTGCTATGGTGTATACGGAGGAGTAATGCTGAGAGAGAATCTCATTCTCCTTTAGAATAGTCCAGGAATTCTATGCACAAGTATTCTCCTCCTTGATCTCATCAAAGGACATAATACTTATACCCATATTTTGGTTCTCTACTTCTAACTTATATTCTATGAATATCTCAAAAGGTTCGGACTTGTGTTTCAACAGGAACATAGGTCTGAATCTTGAGAGATTATCAGAGAATGTAATGAAGTACAAAGAACCGGTCTTGGCATGTGTAGACAGGGGACTTACATACATCAACATGTATCATCCCAAGAGTTCACTAACTCTTTCTTTGTTTCCAATAAACAGGGCTATGGTCATCTAATCTTTGTGACATGACTGGCGAGTTTCACAAGATGTAAATTCAAACTGATTTAAATATGCATCTATATATAACTTCAGCTAGTCGGGTCGCATTGATATGACCTAGTCTACAATACCTCAAGAAGGATTCGTTCATTTCTGAACTCTTCCTCTTGTGTGTGATCCGTATACTAAGAACTGTAGTTTGATTTAGAACTTCAATGCTTTTAGATAACGTGCCTGAACCGATCAACTTTTGATATAGGAAATGTTCAAAACATTATCCAACAATACAAAATTTTATCATTTCTTTACTAATAAAGAGACTGATATGATTTTGTATATCAGGTTCGGTATCTAATAACATTCGTTCAGAATCAATGTATTTGGAATACAGGGTGACAGTGACCAACAGACTTGGCTGCAACACTTGCCCCGTTTTCTTTCTCATGAAACTTATCACTCGTTCTCAGTTCTCTACCTTTCTGTAGCCCTATGTAACAGATTACATATCTGGGATCCTGATCTGGTATCAAATACCCAGGACGTAGAGAATACAGAGAAACAGTTCTTTGTAATGAACACACCCGAAGGATATGCATCATATGCACTTTCTTTGTTTGGGCGGCATAGGAATTCTGGTATTCCCCTTATTTCCTGCTCTGTCTTATAACAATTATAAGTTGGAGCGGGACCAACGTTCCCCAGCTCAGTATAACAAGCGGGTTCGGTCAATATTCCGTATTATTATCTTGATTAAGGCGTGATATGGTCGCTACCTGGAGAGAGAGAGAAGAAAACACTCAGCGTGCGCTCTTGCAAGAATAGATTGGTTATTATTTTATCTAATCAGGATGGCTCCCACTGCTTTTTATCAAATCTTCCTTCAACCCTTAAAAGGAAAGACTAGCCGAGATTAATTACACACTACAAGTTCGCCAATCTTTCAGCCAGGCCAGTGTCGGTACTTTGAGGGAGGTCCCCCGTGCTTTCGCACGAACCTAATTAATTTAAACCTCGTTTTCCCAGAGGCGTAACCTCGTTGACACCTTTCTAGACACCTACTTGATCGGCTAATTGTAATGTGTAAAAATCTCCCAGGAGTAACTCTTACTCGCAGCGGGTATCGGGATCCAACTATCTCATAGAAGGTATGCAATCTCATTGCAAATTTCAACACTTGAAATTCCCGATAATATTTCGCCCCGAACGATCTATGACCTTGACAAGGTCAACAAACCATAGACCGCAAGTCAAGTTCAACCCGTCATTTCTTGATTGAATCAAACCTACCCGCACGACCCTTGACAAGGTCAATAAGGCCGCACGACTACCCTAACCCAATCTGCATCATATGCATAAGCAGATAAATACTGGTTAGCTACCGCACACTGCGCCTTGACAAGGTCAACAAACGCAGCACGAATACTAAACAGGACTTATCTGAAATGACGGAGGGCTACGACAGGTTTTTCTGAAAACCTATTGCGTAATGAACTAGATATCGTTGTAGAATCAAATGATTTTAAAATGGAGTGTTTTTGAGGCTTTTATAGTTTTGCTAAAGGGGTCACTCCCGGTGAAGGGATCGTCGGCCCTTTCCTCGTCGAATGAGGTGCGGGATATATCATATATATCACTGTGCAAAGCAAAAACTCTTAAAAGCAATCAAAAGACAAACCGAGTGTGTAGCATCTGCCAGTTATTGCTAAAGGAGTCACTCCCGGTGAAGGGATCTCGGTCCTTTCCTCATCGAATAAGGTGCAGGATATATCACATATACCGCTATGCAAAGCAAGAACTGTAGCTACCTGTTTTTATTTTTGAAATTCGATTCTACAACATCTTAGGTTTCTTTTATTTCATTAATCTCATTAATGAAGTCCCATCATTTAAGTACCTAAACATCACAGATAAATACGACGTACACTTATGCCATCCGTATTCGCCTCGATGTCCCCTCGTGCACCGTTAGGTTAGGTAACTAACGGCAGAGCGGGGCAGGGCTAGCGCGGGTGTAAAACATAAGTAACATCTATATAATATATCATATATACTATATACAGTATCCATCACAGAACATCACATGATCACATCACAGATATCGCAGCAGAAGAAACATATGAAATATTGGATATACTAGGACGTCCGTGTTTTCAATACGAGCCAGTATAAAACACGGATTCCACGGTCGTGATGAATAGCCAAACCCACACCCCTAGACCCCTACGAGAGCTGCAAGAAACCCTACCAATTCTAGAGTTAGGAGACCCGGACTCGACTCCTCGAGTTGGTCTCCTACTGGACTCCAGAACCCGGTTACTTGTGCCCTCCTCCTTGGGTCTATCCTAGTGCCGAAAAGTAAATAATATACAAACGGTGACATCTTCCGCAATCTGGAAGTGTCCCAATAAAAGAATATTACATACAAGTTTTTACATGAATGAAAATGAAAAACACTCATCTCACATAAAAACCCCCGGCTATTCGAACACGACGATCCAATATAACATATCCAGCAACACATAACATCACATGTCATCAACGTAAGTAAACATGCGTATCCCAATTGTCGTTGACATATAGCAACGAAACCGGCGATAGCACATATTACACTTACGGTCACAGAAAAGAAAGTGTAAAACTACAACAGTTGGAATCCGCAACCTCCATAGACATCGCATGCCTGATCAAATAAATTCCTTAGACATCGCATGCCTAACAATTATAAACCCCGCATTTTAGTCTCATTATCGAAAACTCTTTTCAATATCAAGTCGGGCAATTCAACAAGATTCCCGACATCCTGATCGAATGCTCGTCGCAAACTTCAGTAGACGGCCGCACCCCCGATACCGTCGACGAAGTGCACCAAGGCGGAACACCGCTACCGCGAGCACCCGGACGGATGCTTTCGGCGACGGGGTTCTCCTATAGTCACTTGGTCGGGGCTAAGGGGTGTAGCTGTCTATTAAGTTTACCGGCGAGTATCCGCGTACGCTACGTGATTGCGACGGACTTTTGATCACATCAAAATTCCGTGGCAACCGATCAAGTGAGACTAAAGTGCTATGTTTATAACATTCATTCAGTTATCTCATAACTGCTTGTGAATTCCAATTATTGTATCCCATTCCAGATAAATAGAAAATGTTAAACTTTCCGATCGAACATTCGAACACCCAAGTTTTCCCGAAACAGCTCAACTCATGAAATAAGTTCAAAGACATTCACTTCGTGCCTCAATACCAACGGTCTAGCCGTAGAAGGGTCAAGCCAACGCCTCACATGTGGCACGCCGTACTGCCCCAAACCCGAAGGTTCAAAGGGCAGTTCAAGACGGTCACATAATCGAGTTAAGGTTTGTTGTCTTCTAGAGGGACCATCGCGTTACTTGCACTACTTAGAACGTCTTTAAACCTCGGAAAAATCCAACACATGGAAATTTTCCGGCAGGGGAAAAGTTGGGTATTTATATCCGGTCGAACTTTTTAACATATTCAAAAATTATCCGGAAAGCCACATAGACAAAGTCTGAAAATCCGATCGAATCATCGAACTCCCAAAACACCCCAGAAAATTCAACTCTTGAAAAAATATTTAAAATACCCATAAAACTCAGCATTTAAATAAAGGAGTTACTGTGCAAAAATGGTTGACTGAAGAGACTAAATGGGTGCGGAACCGCCGCAATAGGCGGCTAATGCCGCGGATCCGCCGCGCTTTAGACAGATCATTAGGTAATTTTTGCACCGTAATTCTTAGAATTTCCTGCTGAATTTTTTAAGCATTTTTAATTTGGAAAAAACCACTTTTTCAGAAAAAGTCCAGAGAGGGTTAAAAGTTAGGGTTTCGGGGTTCGATCGGGTTTCTAACATCGTCTACGCATCGCCTAAGGCTCTAGCTAGGCTCTGATACCACTGTAGGGTTCCTAGGCACACACTAGAGGTCTCACAAGGCATCAACCATGCCAATTTCAAAAATTACGGTGCCGAGAAATCCTAATACGGATCGTTGGCTAGAAGTTTAGGCGAATCTACGAGCTAGTTAACAACTTAACTAAAGTGTAAACGGAAATACAACCTTTGTAGATCCGGTGCTCCATCTCCATAGCTCCGTGATGATGTCTCCTCGCTGTCCAAATCGAATCCCGGGCTCTAGCGTCGGCTTCATCGGAGAATGGACGGGCTAGGTCATCGACTACGTGCCGAAGATGATCTACGTCGAGGCATCACAAGATCAAGCTCCACCTTCACCAAGCCATGAAAACTTGTGAAGGAAACACCCTATACTACTTGGCAAGAGGTAGAGGATGAAGAAATAGGAGGTGGGTTCACTTTAGATTTGGATTTCTCACTCATTTGCTCAAGTTGCCATTGATGGAGCAAGCTTCTTCATGTTGAAGATGAAGAAGAAGAAGAAAATGTTATAATAAGTATTTTTAAAATAGAAAATAAATTGAATACTTATCATAATCCAACCATGGTTTAGTGTAGAGATTTAACTAAGGTTAGATGGAGTGGTTAGGGTTAAGCATGAGACAAAATGGTCACTTAGTCAAAGCTTCATGAAGCTTCATGATGCAAACAAAGAAAGCCACCATTTTCTCTCTTTATTATTTTCTTTTGCCAAAATGAACAAAAGAAATAAATAAATGAATAAGTAAATAAACAAAACCCTAACCACTCATATAACCATGGTTTAATCTTTACACAAACTCAAGTAAGCATGTATCATCAAACATGATACAATCAAGTGCACAAAAGTATATCACATATACAACTTGCGAACTTCAAGTGAGAAAATCCATATAAAGTGAACCAATACTAGTTAATGCAAAGTAATATATCAAATATATAATTATACATTAAATCATTAAATCAACACTTGATTTAACGATCCGGTCATCTCGCATATAACCGACTAGTATCCAATGTATCGGCTTATCGAATCAATCCTTGATTCGATAACTAGGTTATATCGTATATAACCAGTCGATACATTCATCGCGAGAATGGAATACGGTATCACATACACGCATTATTCTCGGTCCCGCACATATCTCATATGCGCTCCTATTTCGTTTCGCTTGAGCCAGGAAACCTCTGTGTAGGACTCTAAAGACTCGTCAATACGCCGGCAGCAGATGATGATCATATCAAACATCCACAAGCCGCAAGCGGTCTGCTAAACGTAACGGCCACCCGGGTATTGAGCGATCAGAAGATCGACGAGCAAGCCCGCTCACATACCAGTGAATCCAACTAGTAACACTACCGTACAGTCCGGTCTGATCGTCTGATATGTCGCATATCTCGCCTAGGGGTGGTAAACGTCAAACCCCAATAGCTCGATCAGTCGTGTCGATATGAGGTCTATAACAATTCGAGAAACTACTGATAACACTTACCAGTAAATCTCAGCAACCGTGGCCAGGGATTTCCTGTTATAGCCAATCGAACACAGCGCAACATCAACTCCCTATACCGGGAGAGACGAATCCCTTCCTATCGCTCATTGCTTCCATGTGATTCGGGACTGTACCCAAAAACCACCGTTTTGCACACCCTCTTGGACGTGGTAAGATGGAAATCAAAGCACAGTGGGAACCACACAAGACTCTATGACGATCTCGGGTCAACAGACTACTCTGTACCAGTGTCACCAGAGAACTGCCATCTGACGTAAGGTATAATACCATCTGGGAGTTCTCGGCGAGTCCGTCCAGTGTACCCAGTCTCTACTGAGCACCCGTATATTATCTCTGATGTCAAACACCAATGGATATGGGATCATCCATCGCCCATCTGTATGGGTCGAGAAGGTATACGCTAGTCTACTCTGGTATATCGATGCCCTGTCTCGATATACCCACGACTAGGGACCTTGAAGGATGTACTTATGGACTACCATGTCCCCACTAGTATGATCCGCATCATAGTCCAGGTAGTCAAGTACACATCCTAAGGGCTTTACCAACATGTAACAGAGAGACAATCAGTGTACACGTTAAGGTAAAGTGCAACCAGATAGCATACTATCATGTCGAGCAAGAAAGTCCTCCCTATATACGTCCTAGCATCCACTACAATATACATCATATGTACAGTAATGGCCTCTAGGGCATACATATAACTAACAATCTCCCACTTGCACTAGGGCCATCTGTAGCAGTGGTTGTAGTATCTCATACTCAACCATCCTATAAAAGTCTCTCTCTGGGAAAAGGCCTTTATGAGTGGATCCGCCGTGCTGTCCTCTGAGTCTACACTCCTAACCTCGATCACCCTGGAGATCAACCATCTCCATGATCAGGTGATACTGCCTTAGAATATGTCTGGATTACTGATGGGACGGGCGTTCCTTGGCATAAGCCACAACTCCATTGTCTCACAATGGTAGGAACGTAGTCCATCTCATGAACCAATATACACCCAAACAGCCTCTTTGGTAGCATCTTAAGTAGCGATGTATCCTGCCTTTATCTTCTAGTATGTCACGGTATCTAGCTTGGAACTCTTCCAACATACCATCCCTTTACTGAGGGTAAAGAAAATGCCTGTGACTGACACTCATTCGTCATTATCACCCTGGAACACTTCCAGTGATTCTCCCCAGGATCGATTGATACCATCTCACTACATCTAGTGAGAATCCTAACATCCATTTGGATCTATCTCATAGATCCAAAACCCAGGATTTAGTAGGTATCACTTTGATCCTATATGGAGAATCATTGTGATAAGCGGAGATTGATCGAGCGTAGCATAGGAAACTCCTTCCCTATCAAGAGTATGTCATCCACGTACTCTACGAGGATCATCACCATACTCCCTACTACCTTTTTGTATATACAAGGTTCATCTACCATTTTGATGATGTCAAACTGTTTGACTACCATATCAAAACAGATGTTCCAACTCCGCGATACCTGCTTTATCCTATAAAGCATCTTGTACACGTTTCCGCTGCTCCCACTGTCTACGAAGCCCTCTGGCTGTGTACTTATAGACGCACTCTTCTAAAACATCATTTAGAAAAGCAGTCATGACACCCAACCGCCAGATATCGTAGTCATGGTATGTAGCCGTGGCAAGTAGGATCTGGATGGACTTAAGCATAGCCACTTGAAAAGGTTTCATCATTATCCACGCCTGGTCGATGACGAAAAGCTTTAACAAGTCTAGCTTTGAAAGTCTCAACTTTTCCATCTACACCAAGTAATCTTCTCAAGATTTACTTGCTCCTGATGGGGATTTAACCCTTCAGATATAGCAACCAAAGTCCATACTTTGTTGGTGTACATGGATTCCATCTCAGATCGCTAAGCATCCAGCCATTCTTACAGAGTCCCACTCCTGATGGCCAGCTCGAAACTAGTTGGGTCATCATCTCATGATGAAATCCTCGCTCCCACTGTCATAGAGTAACCGAAGTATCTCTCAGGTGGGTGAGGAACCCTACTAGATCGGCGGAGAGGCTGAGGTTCGTTGGTAACTATTGAATCCTTTGGTTCTTTCAAATCATCAACTGCAGTTTGTATAGCTGGAACATTTCCAGTTCTACATAACAGACCTTGCCTCGAGCTTGTCCGGATTTTGCTTTTAGACATAGGCCAGACAACCCCAAATTTTATCTAGCTTAAGACATGGGCTCTTCCCATTCCATATCACATATGAAGTGGTAAGCAACTATTTGATTTGAACCCTATTCAATAGGTATGCAGCTTCTCAAGCGCATAACTCCCAAAAAGGAAACAGGTAACTCAGTAGTACTCATCATAGAGCACACCTTATCATATAGGGTGAGATTGCTCCGCCCCGATATACCATCTTGCTATGGTGTATACGGAGGAGTAATGCTGAGAGAGAATCCCATTCTCCTTTAGAATAGTCCAGGAATTCTATACACAAGTATTCTCCTCCTTGATCTCATCAAAGGACATAATACTTATACCCATATTTTGGTTCTCTACTTCTAACTTATATTCTATGAATATCTCAAAAGGTTCGGACTTGTGTTTCAACAGGAACATAGGTCTGAATCTTGAGAGATTATCAGAGAATGTAATGAAGTACAAAGAACCGGTCTTGGCATGTGTAGACAGGGGACTTACATACATCAACATGTATCATCCCAAGAGTTCACTAACTCTTTCTTTGTTTCCAATAAACAGGGCTATGGTCATCTAATCTTTGTGACATGACTGGCGAGTTTCACAAGATGTAAATTCAAACTGATTTAAATATGCATCTATATATAACTTCAGCTAGTCGGGTCGCATTGATATGACCTAGTCTACAATACCTCAAGAAGGATTCGTTCATTTCTGAACTCTTCCTCTTGTGTGTGATCCGTATACTAAGAACTGTAGTTTGATTTAGAACTTCAATGCTTTTAGATAACGTGCCTGAACCGATCAACTTTTGATATAGGAAATGTTCAAAACATTATCCAACAATACAAAATTTTATCATTTCTTTACTAATAAAGAGACTGATATGATTTTGTATATCAGGTTCGGTATTTCGTTCAGAATCAATGTATTTGGAATACAGGGTGACAGTGACCAACAGACTTGGCTGCAACACTTGCCCCGTTTTCTGTCTCATGAAACTTATCACTCGTTCTCAGTTCTCTACCTTTCTGTAGCCCTATGTAACAGATTACATATCTGGGATCCTGATCTGGTATCAAATACCCAGGACGTAGAGAATACAGAGAAACAGTTCTTTGTAATGAACACACCCGAAGGATATGCATCATATGCACTTTCTTTGTTTGGGCGGCATAGGAATTCTGGTATTCCCCTTTATTTCCTGCTCTGTCTTATAACAATTATAAGTTGGAGCGGGACCAACGTTCCCCAGCTCAGTATAACAAGCGGGTTCGGTCAATATTCCGTATTATTATCTTGATTAAGGCGTGATATGGTCGCTACCTGGAGAGAGAGAGAAGAAAACACTCAGCGTGCGCTCTTGCAAGAATAGATTGGTTATTATTTTATCTAATCAGGATGGCTCCCACTGCTTTTTATCAAATCTTCCTTCAAACCTTAAAAGGAAAGACTAGCCGAGATTAATTACACACTACAAGTTCGCCAATCTTTCAGCCAGGCCAGTGTCGGTACTTTGAGGGAGGTCCCCCGTGCTTTCGCACGAACCTAATTAATTTAAACCTCGTTTTCCCAGAGGCGTAACCTCGTTGACACCTTTCTAGACACCTACTTGATCGGCTAATTGTAATGTGTAAAACTCTCCCAGGAGTAACTCTTACTCGCAGCGGGTATCGGGATCCAACTATCTCATAGAAGGTATGCAATCTCATTGCAAATTTCAACACTTGAAATTCCCGATAATATTTCGCCCCGAACGATTTATGACCTTGACAAGGTCAACAAACCATAGACCGCAAGTCAAGTTCAACCCGTCATTTCTTGATTGAATCAAACCCACCCGCACGACCCTTGACAAGGTCAATAAGGCCGCACGACTACCCTAACCCAATCTGCATCATATGCATAAGCAGATAAATACTGGTTAGCTACCGCACACTGCGCCTTGACAAGGTCAACAAACGCAGCACGAATACTAAACAGGACTTATCTGAAATGACGGAGGGCTACGACAGGTTTTTCTGAAAACCTATTGCGTAATGAACTAGATATCGTTGTAGAATCAAATGATTTTAAAATGGAGTGTTTTTGAGGCTTTTATAGTTTTGCTAAAGGGGTCACTCCCGGTGAAGGGATCGTCGGCCCTTTCCTCGTCGAATGAGGTGCGGGATATATCATATATATCACTGTGCAAAGCAAAAACTCTTAAAAGCAATCAAAAGACAAACCGAGTGTGTAGCATCTGCCAGTTATTGCTAAAGGAGTCACTCCCGGTGAAGGGATCTCGGTCCTTTCCTCATCGAATAAGGTGCAGGATATATCACATATACCGCTATGCAAAGCAAGAACTGTAGCTACCTGTTTTTATTTTTGAAATTCGATTCTACAACATCTTAGGTTTCTTTTATTTCATTAATCTCATTAATGAAGTCCCATCATTTAAGTACCTAAACATCACAGATAAATACGACGTACACTTATGCCATCCGTATTCGCCTCGATGTCCCCTCGTGCACCGTTAGGTTAGGTAACTAACGGCAGAGCGGGGCAGGGCTAGCGCGGGTGTAAAACATAAGTAACATCTATATAATATATCATATATACTATATACAGTATCCATCACAGAACATCACATGATCACATCACAGATATCGCAGCAGAAGAAACATATGAAATATTGGATATACTAGGACGTCCGTGTTTTCAATACGAGCCAGTATAAAACACGGATTCCACGGTCGTGATGAATAGCCAAACCCACACCCCTAGACCCCTACGAGAGCTGCAAGAAACCCTACCAATTCTAGAGTTAGGAGACCCGGACTCGACTCCTCGAGTTGGTCTCCTACTGGACTCCAGAACCCGGTTACTTGTGCCCTCCTCCTTGGGTCTATCCTAGTGCCGAAAAGTAAATAATATACAAACGGTGACATCTTCCGCAATCTGGAAGTGTCCCAATAAAAGAATATTACATACAAGTTTTTACATGAATGAAAATGAAAAACACTCATCTCACATAAAAACCCCCGGCTATTCGAACACGACGATCCAATATAACATATCCAGCAACACATAACATCACATGTCATCAACGTAAGTAAACATGCGTATCCCAATTGTCGTTGACATATAGCAACGAAACCGGCGATAGCACATATTACACTTACGGTCACAGAAAAGAAAGTGTAAAACTACAACAGTTGGAATCCGCAACCTCCATAGACATCGCATGCCTGATCAAATAAATTCCTTAGACATCGCATGCCTAACAATTATAAACCCCGCATTTTAGTCTCATTATCGAAAACTCTTTTCAATATCAAGTCGGGCAATTCAACAAGATTCCCGACATCCTGATCGAATGCTCGTCGCAAACTTCAGTAGACGGCCGCACCCCCGATACCGTCGACGAAGTGCACCAAGGCGGAACACCGCTACCGCGAGCACCCGGACGGATGCTTTCGGCGACGGGGTTCTCCTATAGTCACTTGGTCGGGGCTAAGGGGTGTAGCTGTCTATTAAGTTTACCGGCGAGTATCCGCGTACGCTACGTGATTGCGACGGACTTTTGATCACATCAAAATTCCGTGGCAACCGATCAAGTGAGACTAAAGTGCTATGTTTATAACATTCATTCAGTTATCTCATAACTGCTTGTGAATTCCAATTATTGTATCCCATTCCAGATAAATAGAAAATGTTAAACTTTCCGATCGAACATTCGAACACCCAAGTTTTCCCGAAACAGCTCAACTCATGAAATAAGTTCAAAGACATTCACTTCGTGCCTCAATACCAACGGTCCAGCCGTAGAAGGGTCAAGCCAACGCCTCACATGTGGCACGCCGTACTGCCCCAAACCCGAAGGTTCAAAGGGCAGTTCAAGACGGTCACATAATCGAGTTAAGGTTTGTTGTCTTCTAGAGGGACCATCGCGTTACTTGCACTACTTAGAACGTCTTTAAACCTCGGAAAAATCCAACACATGGAAATTTTCCGGCAGGGGAAAAGTTGGGTATTTATATCCGGTCGAACTTTTTAACATATTCAAAAATTATCCGGAAAGCCACATAGACAAAGTCTGATAATCCGATCGAATCATCGAACTCCCAAAACACCCCAGAAAATTCAACTCTTGAAAAAATATTTAAAATACCCATAAAACTCAGCATTTAAATAAAGGAGTTACTGTGCAAAAATGGTTGACTGAAGAGACTAAATGGGCGCGGAACCGCCGCAATAGGCGGCTAATGCCGCGGATCCGCCGCGCTTTAGACAGATCATTAGGTAATTTTTGCACCGTAATTCTTAGAATTTCCTGCTGAATTTTTTAAGCATTTTTAATTTGGAAAAAACCACTTTTTCAGAAAAAGTCCAGAGAGGGTTAAAAGTTAGGGTTTCGGGGTTCGATCGGGTTTCTAACATCGTCTATGCATCGCCTAAGGCTCTAGCTAGGCTCTGATACCACTGTAGGGTTCCTAGGCACACACTAGAGGTCTCACAAGGTATCAACCATGCCAATTTCAAAAATTACGGTGCCGAGAAATCCTAATACGGATCGTTGGCTAGAAGTTTAGGCGAATCTACGAGCTAGTTAACAACTTAACTAAAGTGTAAACGGAAATACAACCTTTGTAGATCCGGTGCTCCACCTCCATAGCTCCGTGATGATGTCTCCTCGCTGTCCAAATCGAATCCCCGGCTCTAGCGTTGGCTTCATCGGAGAATGGACGGGCTAGGTCATCGACTACGTGCCGAAGATGATCTACGTCGAGGCATCACAAGATCAAGCTCCACCTTCACCAAGCCATGAAAACTTATGAAGGAAACACCCTATACTACTTGGCAAGAGGTAGAGGATGAAGAAATAGGAGGTGGGTTCACTTTAGATTTGGATTTCTCACTCATTTGCTCAAGTTGCCATTGATGGAGCAAGCTTCTTCATGTTGAAGATGAAGAAGAAGAAGAAAATGTTATAATAAGTATTTTTAAAATAGAAAATAAATTGAATACTTATCATAATCCAACCATGGTTTAGTGTAGAGATTTAACTAAGGTTAGATGGAGTGGTTAGGGTTAAGCATGAGACAAAATGGTCACTTAGTCAAAGCTTCATGAAGCTTCATGATGCAAACAAAGAAAGCCACCATTTTCTCTCTTTATTGTTTTCTTTTGCCAAAATGAACAAAAGAAATTAATAAATGAACAAGTAAATAAACAAAACCCTAACCACTCATATAACCATGGTTTAATCTTTACACAAACTCAAGTAAGCATGTATCATCAAACATGATACAATCAAGTGCACAAAAGTATATCACATATACAACTTGCGAACTTCAAGTGAGAAAATCCATATAAAGTGAACCAATACTAGTTAATGCAAAGTAATATATCAAATATATAATTATACATTAAATCATTAAATCAACACTTGATTTAACGATCCGGTCATATCGCATATAACCGACTAGTATCCAATGTATCGGCTTATCGAATCAATCCTTGATTCGATAACTAGGTTATATCGTATATAACCAGTCGATACATTCATCACGAGAATGGAATACGGTATCACATACACGCATTATTCTCGGTCCCGCACATATCTCATATGCGCTCCTATTTCGTTTCGCTTGAGCCAGGAAACCTCTGTGTAGGACTCTAAAGACTCGTCAATACGCCGGCAGCAGATGATGATCATATCAAACATCCACAAGTCGCAAGCGGTCTGCTAAACGTAACGGCCACCCGGGTATTGAGCGATCAGAAGATCGACGAGCAAGCCTGCTCACATACCAGTGAATCCAACCAGTAACACTACCGTACAGTCCGGTCTGATCGTCTGATATGTCGCATATCTCGCCTAGGGGTGGTAAACGTCAGACCCCAATAGCTCGATAAGTCGTGTCGATATGAGGTCTATAACAATTCGAGAAACTACTGGTAACACTTACCAGTAAATCTCAGCAACCCTGGCCAGGGATTTCCTGTTATAGCCAATCGAACACAGCGCAACATCAACTCCCTATACCGGGAGAGACGAATCCCCTCCTATCGCTCATTGCCTCCATGTGATTCGGGACTGTACCCAAAAACCACCATTTTGCACGCCCTCTTGGACGTGGTAAGATGGAAATCAAAGTACAATGGGAACCACACAAGACTCTATGACGATCTCGGGTCAACAGACTACTATGTACCAGTGTCACCAGAGAACTGCCATCTGACGTAAGGTATAATACCATCTGGGAGTTCTCGGCGAGTCCGTCCAGTGTACCCAGTCTCTACTGAGCACCCGTATATTATCTCTGATGTCAACCACCAATGGATATGGGATCATCCATCGCCCATCTGTATGGGTCGAGAAGGTATACGCTAGTCTACTCTGGTATATCGATGCCCTGTCTCGATATACCCACGACTAGGGACCTTGAAGGATGTACTTATGGACTACCATGTCCCCACTAGTATGATCCGCATCATAGTCCAGGTAGTCAAGTACACATCCTAAGGGCTTTACCAACATGTAACAGAGAGACAATCAGTGTACACGTTAAGGTAAAGTGCAACCAGATAGCATACTATCATGTCGAGCAAGAAAGTCCTCCCTATATACGTCCTAGCATCCACTACAATATACATCATATGTACAGTAATGGCCTCTAGGGCATACATATAACTAACAATTTGCATACCATTTGGAGTGTGATGATTCTGGTAGGATTCCTTCAGTTTTGTTACGCGATGATATTTGGATCCCGATCCTACTGTGAGTATATGCTACTCCTCGGGAAATTTCTCACTAATCGATCAATGCTATAAACCTAGTAGGTGCCTAGAAAGGTGTTAGCGGGGCTACGCCCTCAGGGAAAAGAGGTTCTTAAATTAAGGAACTTCGCAAAAGCGTTGGAAAACCTCCCTCGAAGTACCGACACTGGCTTGGCTGAACGGTTAAGCAAGTATTGTGCGGTGGGATTGATCCCGACTAATTCTTCCTTTATGGTTTGAGGAGGGATTCAAGAAACAGTGGGAGCCATCCTGTTTAGACAAACTAAAAACTATTCTAAACTTGCAAGAGCATCATGCTGAGTGTTTCTTCTCTCGCCTAATTGCAGCGACCAATCGACATGACTGGACTTAAGTTACTCCTAGATAAAAACATACTGACAGGGCCAAACTACAAAGATTGGCTCAGGAATGTCAAAATGGCAATCACTTACGACAAGCTGGGGTATCTTCTTACCACCAAAGCTCCCCCTGTCCCTGGTCCCACTTCCAGCGTCGCGGATAAGGAAATCCGTAAGACTTGGGAGATTGATAGCGCGAAGGCCAAGTGCCTCGTACTTGCCTCTATGGACAATGAACATTAGAGGAGGCACGAGAATATGGACTTGGAATCCATATTTCTTCATACAAAAGAACTGTATGGAGAGCAATCTCGTATCGCAAGATACGAAGCGTCGAAAAAGTTATTTTCGGCAAGGATGGCCGTCGGATCATCAGTAGCAGAACACGTGCTTAAGATGATCGGCTACATTGAGGAGCTCGCGGACCTAGGGACCACATTGGAGAGTGAGCTCTATACGGACTTAGTTCTCCAGTCCCTTCCTTCCACTTACGCCCAGTTTATACTGAACTTCAACTTACAAGAAAAAGAGGTTGAACTTTCAGAGCTCCTCAACATGCTGAGGAGCGCAGAGGGCACCCTACAGAAAAGTAGGGAAACATCCACTTTGTTTGTAGGAGGATCATCTTCTTCTAGGTCCAAGGCGAAAGCCAGGGGAAAGAAGAAGAAAGCCCCCGCCAAACCAAGGGGCGGTGTTAGTAAAGTGGATACGAAGGGAAAAGCAAAAGCAACAAAGAAAGCGGGGAAGCTTGTGGATAAGGAAGAATGCTTCTATTGTCATAAGAAAGGACACTGGAAGAATGATTGCAGGGCCTGGAAGGCCAGAACACACGAATTGAAGCAGGTTGCAGCTTCAGCTTCAGATGTGTATGTTATTGAAAACTGTCTTTCAATAAACTCTACTTCCTGGGTATTGGATACCGGATCAGGATCTCATATCTGTAATTCTTTGCAGGCGTTGAGAAACCGTAGGGTTTTGAAGGCAGGTGACATGACCCTCAGAGTTGCGAACGGAGCTAGCATGGATGCTAAAGCCGTGGGGGACTATCACCTGGGAATATCAGATGGACATGTTTTGGTTTTGCGTAATTGCTTTTTTGTACCCAACGCAACTTGTAATATCATTTCTATATCTTTAGTTTCTAAAGAAGGTTATGAATTTGCGTTTGTAAGTAATGTTGCAAACATTCACCTTAATCAAGTTTTGATTGGGTCAGGTACATTGAGTAATGGTATATACGTATTAAACCAACCACAGATTTTCAGCGTCCAGAATACACACAAAAGAAAGTCTCCGGAAACCAATCAGACTTTCTTATGGCATTGTAGACTGGGTCACATCAATGAGAGAAGGTTGACTAAGTTACATACAGAAGGATATTTGGATCCGTTCGAATATCAATCGTATGCCACTTGTCAATCCTGTCTCAAAGGAAAGATGACAAAGACTCCGTTCACTGGACACGGAGTAAGAGCGAGCGAGCTCTTGGGACTCGTACACAGCGACGTCTGCGGTCCAATGTCTACACATGCGCGAAGCGGTTATTCTTACTTCATCACTTTTATGGATGACTTCTCAAGGTACGGTTATGTCTTCTTAATGAAACATAAGTCCGAAGCCTTTGGAAAATTCCAGGAATATAAGAATGAAGTAGAAAAGCAAACCGGCAAAAGTATCAAGATTCTAAGATCGGATCGAGGTGGTGAATACTTGAGTGCCGAGTTCCTGGACTATTTAAAAGAGAACGGAATTCTCTCTCAGCTTACTCCTCCATACACTCCGCAACATAACGGTGTATCGGAGAGACGGAACCGAACCCTATTGGATATGGTTCCGTCCATGATGAGTAACGCTGAGTTACTGCGATCATTCTAGGGGTATGCGCTAGAATCAGCTGTGTACCTTTTGAACCGAGTTCCTACTAAGACTGTGCCTACTACACCATATGAGATGTGGTGTGGGAAGAGACCCCATCTTAATCACATTAAGACATGGGGAAGTCCAGCTTTTGTCAAAAAGCAGCATGCGGACAAGCTCGAGGCACGCTCAGTACTGTGTAAGTTTGTGGGATATCCAAAGAATTCCAAGGGATATTTCTTCTACTGCGAAGAGGAACAAAAAGTCCTTGTTTCTCGTCATGCCCACTTTCTAGAACACCAGTTTTTAGAAAAGGAAATTAGTGGGAGCGCAGTAGAACTGGAAGAAATTCCAGAACCACGGACTATTACTGAAAGTTTAGTGGAACCAGAAGGTTCAAAAGAACAGGACATTCCTACGCCGCTCCGCATGAGTAGTAGGCAGTCTCATCCGCCCGAGAGATACTACGGTTTTCTCATAGACGGGGATAGAGAGGATTGCATCATAGATTATGATGAGCCTACTAGCTTCCAGCAGGCCGTTCAGAGCGTTGACTCAGTGAAATGGCTGGATGCAATGCGGACCGAAATGGAGTCCATGTACACCAACAAAGTATGGACGTTGGATATTGCTCCAGACGGGGTAAAACCCGTAGGATGCAAGTGGATCTTCAAAAGGAAGATTGGTGTAGATGGACAGGTTGAGACCTATAAAGCTAGACTTGTAGCAAAGGGTTTCCGTTAAAGACCTGGCTTGGACTATAACGAAACCTTTTCTCCAGTGGCTATGCTGAAATCCATTCGGATCCTTCTTGCCATTGCTGCCTTCCACGATTATGAGATTTGGCAGATGGACGTAAAGACAGCTTTTCTAAATGGAAATTTAGAGGAGTGTGTCTATATGGACCAGCCAGAGGGTTTCATTCAGAGTGGGAGCAGCGGAAAGGTGTGCAAGTTGCTTAAGTCCATCTATGGACTAAAGCAGGCATCGCGGAGTTGGAACATCTGCTTTGATGAGACAGTCAAAGAATTTGGCTTTATCAAAAATCCAGATGAACCATGCATCTATAGTAGATTTGTAGAGAGAACTGTAGTATTCCTCGTTTTGTACGTGGATGACATTCTCTTAATAGGAAATGACATTCCTATGCTACAATCTGTCAAGGGGTTCTTGTCACACAGGTTCTCCATGAAAGACCTGGGTGATGCCTCATACATCCTGGGGATCCGGATCCATCGTGATAGATCCAAGAGGATATTAGGACTTTCACAGTCCAGGTACATCGACACCATACTGAAGAGATTCAGTACGGAAGATTCCAAGCGCGGTAACCTACCGGCTTGTCACGGGATCACCCTCTCTAAAGAGATGTCTCCCAAGACTGATTTGGAGAGGGATCGCATGTCTATTATACCCTACGCTTCTGCGGTAGGCTCTATAATGTATGCGATGTTGTGTACCAGACCGGATGTAGCTTATGCACTGAGTGTGGTAAGCCGGTATCAGTCAAACCCTGGGGAGAAACACTGGATAGCGGTAAAGAACATTCTCAAGTACCTGAGAAGGACTAAGGAGATGTTCTTGGTGTATGGCGGAAAAGACCTCCAGATCGAGGCCTTTGCTGACTCCAGCTTCCAGAGTGACAAGGATGATTCCAAGTCCATGTTGGGTTTTGTCTTTACCCTCAATGGAGGGGCGGTATGTTGGAAGAGTTCCAAACAGGAAACCGTTGCAGACTCGACGATGGAAGCGGAATACATCGCTGCATCTGATGCCGCAAAAGAAGCTGTCTAGATGAGGAAGTTCTTGAAAGAACTTCAGGTGGTTCCGTCCATTGTTGATCCAATACCTCTGTATTGCGACAACAATGGGGCTATAGCTTTAGCGAAGGAACCCAGGTCCCATCAGAGATCCAGACACATCTTGAGGCGGTATCACCTGATCAGGGAGATCGTGGATCGCCAGGAGATCGAGGTTTGGAGAGTCGCTTCAGAAGATAACACTGCAGATCCATTCACCAAGGCCTTGCCCCAGACTCAGTTCGAGCGACTGATCGAGATGATAGGTCTTCGATACGCCAGTACATGGCCTTAGTGCAAGTGGGAGATTGTTAGTGTATATGCCTTAGAGGCCATTACTGTATCATACTAGTTTGTATATTACTTAATGGAAGCTTGGGATATTCACCTTGTATATACAATCTTGCTCAAAATAGTAGTATGCTACTTGGTTTGTTTCTGCTTCAATGTGTACATGTGTTTATTTTTGTATATCACTTATGCACATTAGTGGAGCCCTTAGGATCTTTGCTTGATTACCAGCGTTGTGATGGCAGTCACACTAGTGGGGCTGGGTAATCTATAAGCACATCCTTATGCAGGTCCCTGGTTGTAGGACTATCGAGACAGGGCATCGATACTCCGGAGTAGACTAGCGCATGCGCTTCTCATCCCAGTATGGGAGACGGTCTGTCTCACAGCCGTCGGTACGTCGTACTTGAGATAGTATGTGGGTGCTCGTTGGGTTACGAGTACACTGGACAGGACTCGTCGGGAACTGACTAGTTGGTATTATGCCTATCGTCAGTTATCAGTTCCCAGGTGACATGAGTACAGCTTAGTCCGCTGACTTGACACTGTCACTTCGCCTCGAGTGTGTTCCCACTGTACTTTGATTACTACCCTACCACGGCTCAAAGGAGTCGTGCAAACAGGTGGTAGTTGGGTGCAGTCCCGAAACACTTGGAGGCAGTGACGGTTAGACAGGATTCGTCTCTCCCGGTATTAGGGGTTGACATCGCGCTGTGTCTAGGAGAGCCATTACACGAGTAGTCCCTGGCCAGGGCAAACGAGATATACTGGTAGGCTTCCAGTGTTATCTCAGGGTGTTTTGGGCTTCGCTCCGACACGACTTGTACCGCTATTGGGGGACTGACGTTTACTGCCCCCCAGGCCCGCCATGCGATGTATCAGACGAACAGACCGGACTGTACGGAGAATGTCACATTCAGGCTCAGTAGGAGTTCAGATGGGTTTCGCCTCGTCGGTCTTCTTGTCGGCACTACCTGGGGACCGTTACGCACAGCTAGTGCCGCTTGCGGTCTGTGGTTAAACCCACTGCCAGCGTAGTGTCGAGTCTTTAGAGTCCCACACAGAAAGCTTTTCGCCTTTAGGCAAAAGAGTAGAGGTCGCATGGTTTTGCGACAGGTCGCATGGTTTTGCGACAGGGTTCGGTCACATCCGTGCACTTGTGCACGTACAGTGTCCGGACAGTTTACACTAGCGGGCTTTGGTTTAAGCCAGATCCTAGTGTACCTTTTGGGATTGGATTTATCCAGTTTGTATTCGTGTTCCTCGGAACGCGGATGCAGGTGTGTATGCACAGTTGACGGAGAGACAGAGGCAGAGGATTCTCATTAGGGTTGTTGACCGTTGACTGTTGACTATTGACTTTTTGCTCAACCCTAATGAGAATATGATATGTGATTAACAATTATATTAATTAAGTATTATGGTGACATGGTTGTTGAGGGATTGACTTTTTTGACTTGTTGACTTTTGTTGACTTGTTGACTTTGTTGACCGGTTGACTAGGTTTGACTAGTTGACCATCATGATAACCATAGCTATCATTTCATGGCAAAGACTTTTGCTTGCTTGCTCTTTTGTGCAAAATGAGTGCATGAAATGATATGGCTATGGTTGCTTAAACCATCACATAACACTTGATTGATATGATTTGTTATCATTGTTTTGGGTTATGAGAGGGTGAAAGACAAAAGAGAGGCTCATTCTCACTTGACCATTCTCTCTCTTGTTCTTGAGCTCTCATACTCTTGCTCTCACCCTCTTCCTGTTGCTCCCTCTCTTGACTCTATGGTTCACTTGTCTCATGAGTTGAGAACCAAGAACCATAGATAAAATCCCATACAAACTCTTCTCTACTCACTCTAGTTCACAAGGTTTAGCAAACCGAGTGAACTAGTTTCTTCAAAGTTCGAAGAAGGAGCCGAAGGTTGGAGCTTTCAGGTGGATCTATCTTCGGCGTAAGGAGACGACGGGAAGAAGCTGATCCGGACCACCATCGAAGTTTGAAGACGAAGGAGTTCAAGACAAGCAAGGTATAAACCCCCTAACCGAGTAGTTAACGACTCCTAGTTAGGTTGTTAGTTAGATGTTTAACAAAGATCCTGGTTTTAAGTCTATGTTACCACCTCTATAAAAATCGTTTTTTATCAAATTCCGCATGCCCGAAAGTACCGGGAGAGGTAGCATGGACTTACACCGGCGACTGGCTGTCCTCTGCCTCTGCCACCCCGTCCTCCCTGAACAAAACCTCCGCGACCACGACCTCTTTGAACATAAGTCTGAAGCAGAGCAACAACAGGCGTAAAAGACAACTCTCTCTGAAGTGGAGAAGGTGGTAAGGTAACATGTGGTATGGCTGCCTCGTCCTCACGTGGCTCAGTACAATCTCTGACGCGATGATATAAACTCTCGCACCGGAAACATCCAGACGATAACTGCTGACCCTCCTGGGGATAACAGCTAAATAACTGACTTCGTCCCAAGCCTCTGCTACTCCCATGACTTGAACGAAATCTGTCGTAGCGTCTATACATCTGTCTCCAGGCTGATACACCAGTACAAACCCTCTTCAGTTACGAAATGACCGAAGTCTCGGAAAGACGCTTCTCAACCAGTAGGACTGCGTCCACTGCGGCTGCATATGTGTCAAAATACTGGGCGCTGATAGCGAGGAACAACTGGGTAAGTGGGCCTCGTACAAATCTCTTGATCCGCATCTCCTCAGTGTCCACCAAATATGGAGCATACACAGATAGCTGGGTAAACTGAACATCGTACTTTTCCACCGTCATACCCGGAGTCTGGTGTAACGGCTCAAAACTGCAAGCTCGAGCATCCCTGACACTCTGCGGAAGAAAATGGGCAAGAAAAACCGTCACGAACTCAGTCCGTGTCATAGGAGAAAGACCTGCGGCTCTGCCCCTCTCTAAAGACTCGCACCAGGTCTGAGCAAGACCCTCCAGACGAAAACTCGTGAACTCTACCCAACTCGCGTCGGAGCATCTCAGCGAACGATAGATCCTGGCCATCCGATCGATAAACGACTGGGGATCCTCAGCTGTATCGGTGTCGGTGAAAACCTGAGGCTTTAGCCTCATGAACTCAGACAATGATATGGTGATAACCTCCGTAGATGTAGGTACGACTGCCTGAACAGTAGGCACCATCACAGTCCCCGTGACAGGTAGGACAACCTCCTGTCTCTGCGCTCGACTGGCCTCAACCAACGACCCCATCATCTGGCGCAAATCATGCATACCAGCCTATAGCCCAGTAATACGATCTATCGAAGGTGGATCAATCCGCTCCTGTGGAATAGGCGTACCACCCTAGTCAGTCCTCGTCTCTGACGAGCCTACCTTGACCTCGGCTATCACGGCCTCTCTCTGCGCCCTCGTAGTCTTCGGTGGCATAATGGCTGGAAAGGAAAACAGGATTCGATAAGAATACAGAAATCGAATCATAAGGATACATGGAAATCAAGGAAGGAATTTCAAGCAATAGGTCCTAAGGTCACATAGGTGGAGTATCGTGTCGTAAGTATACCGCGGAACATACACACGCTACGTCACTCTGCTTAAGCTACCTACTCCATCAAACCAAGGTCATCCTACACTTCAAAAGGTAAAACCTAGTGCTCTGATACCAACTTTGTCACGACCCAATTTAGGAACGTGACCGGCACTTAAACCACGTGACGTCAACAGACGTGACGCAATTTAAGTAAGCCGAAAACCCAGAAATCTAAACCATCAAAATAAGTAAGTGATAAAAACATTGTTAAAAACATTTGGAAATCTTAAGTAAAAATCTTAAAGCTTAAGTTTATTTTCTTAAAAATTTTGGCAGCACCTCTTTTGTAAAACTAGCCCCGAAACGGCTAAAAACACAGGATATAAATAAAGCATCCCCAAACGGGAGAAAATCACGCCCAAAGGTGAAAAACAATCACCACCAGCATATATATACGACGCCGTAGCGAAGAAATAGACAATAAAATGAAAACAATATAAAAGAGATAAAGCAACATAAGAAAGGCCGGCTCGCACGAGCACGACACCCAGAGTCACAAAATATACAATATCGGTCCTCACAAACTCGTCTCTAAGTCAATACATGAAAGTATTAGATGGAGAGTACTAGATACAATGAGATATACAATGGATATAATCGGATAACCGCAAACCCGCCTACAGCAAAAAGGTCTTACAGCCAACCGTAACAGTATCATCTGAAATAGATACAATAGGGAGCCCTGCCGCGACTACTCTGAGGTTCAAGCCTGCAAAACACTGTGGCACAACGATGGTGAGTTACCAACTCGTGAATAGTAAGTAACATCATACAGATAATCGCAAATATGCACGAACAACGATAATTTATCACATGCAATCTGATAGCATAAGTATGGCAATATGGATATGCAGCAATCATGATCAAGATACACCATCAGGGTACTACAACTACATGAAACAATGCATATCTGATAAATCCTGAGTGTGGGATAAAACATAACATCATCAATGAATCATCATCGTGGAAAACCCCGGTGTCCATCAACGACACCCCAAATCCCAATACCTCAGGCGCCGTCACTCTGATCGGCCCTCATATCCGTAAATATCATGGAACCTGAGTGCCCAACATCGACACTCGAAACAGCATGAAAACCCGTGTCCAACATCGACACGTAAATCCATATAACTCGGGCTTTGTCAGTCTGGATCGTCCCACGGGCTCCGTCAATCCGAATTGGCCCATATCCATCTCACGACTCCGTTGGGTATCCTCCGGATAACCGTCGGGTCCAAACTATCACCGGTAGGTAGTTGTCCCTCTTCCAGGCTCATCGTCTACTGCACAACATACCTTTCTTGCCCCGGGATACCATACTGGGTCCACCATGAACTCGCAAAAGGATCATCCATCTCCTCGCATCGAATTTCTAACACAAATCTTAGAACCGAGAAAACTCATGGTGGATGCATCGAAATATCATATCAAGAGAAACCGGGTTTTCAAAACAATGCATGCTTTCTTAAAATATCACCACGGTTCTCAAATCCATAAATCACATGAAATTCGTATCTCAATGCGTAAATCCATGAAATATGATGTATGCAACATAAAACGGCAACATGAGCATATCAAGGGAAAAAGGCTCTTTTAATGGAATCAAGTTTTTTTAAGAATATCATGTGGTTCCCATATTCCCCAAAGTCAAACGCAATATCATGTAAAGGTGTATATGTAGCTATAGCAAGGTATGTGTGTATGCATGTAGGTGTGTATGCAAGATGCATTTCATATGCGCAATAGAACAAGAATCAACGTCTCAATGTCAATAATGAATGCAGTACCACATATGTGTACATGTTATACGTGTCATGGCAATTACCAATGGTGTGTGTGTAGCATACAATTTAGTGCTCGTGCAATATGAACCGTCAGTAATGGTGCAGTGTCCAATAGGTACTAAGTCAAGGTACAACAATAATGGTATGCAATGATGCTCATGCACAATTAACTCATATGCATATAACATATGGCTATAACATCATATCTAGCCCTCGACGCTTAACGCCATACGGGCGATTTCCCCGTAGATGTTAAATCTACTCACTGATGATCTCGAGCTAGGTAAATCCAACAACCTGCTTTCCCTTCTTTGTAGCGTCTGAAGTCCCCGTACTCGCTCCTAATATCACACAAAACATAACAAGTGTAACTTTGAAACCGTTCAATAATACATACAAACTACGTTTAGATCGACGCACCGACTCCTATAACTCTCAAGTGTTCGCTTAGTGGCTAACGTGTGTAGCGGCATTCTAAATCAAACCTAAGTGCTGCAAGCTACACAAAGAACGCAAAACGTGTCGGGTACCGTAACGCGCGTAGCCGAAACACTAGAAATTAGCAAAGTGTTCCCAGATTTTGACTGCAGTCAACACAGAAAAATCAAGCAGTACCAAACACCCAGTATAACCTACTGATTTATGTGAAAAATCGTGTTTTTAGTTTAACCGCAATCAATAACGTTGTCGCACGTAGCTAGACCGAGATGAGTACGGGTCGTCCTCTGGGAAACGTGGAACCTTTTAATTTTACTTTAGATGTGTTGAAAAAGAGAAAGAAATAAGAATGGTTGTAGGATGGTTTCTAGATCTACGTTTAATAAGAATGTAAATATAGATCTAGAATAGTTTAAAGATGTGATTAATTATAATAAGAAGGGCTTGTAGGGTTCGTTAGGATTTAGTAGTTATGAATGATTAATTAAAGTTACCCTTTTTATCCATTAATAGATTTAGAACTAGAACGACGGCGATGCGTGTAGATTAGGGTTTCTGGAGGGAAAAGGAATCCCACTCTTAACCCTTATCTCGACACGGAACTCCGTTCATATCTAGCCTTTACCAAAACAATCATTAATCTAATCTCTAATCGCGGTCGGAACTGGCAAAGAATTGCTAGCGCGCCCGATTAGGATGTTAATGATTATTTTGATAAAGTTCCTAAACTTTATAGGACTTAAAAAGGGTTTAGATATTTTTCATCGTTCATTAGCCTACCCTAATCCTACGAACCCTAACAAGTGGAGAATTACTCGCGCATGTTGGGAGAAGAAGATGAAAAGAAAGAGAGGGAAAACATAATGCAAAGAAAAACAATTAAATAAAACTAAATACCTTTATTAATCAACTCCTTCAAACTACACTTTTTATTCCATAGAAAATGATTACAAAACTTGATTTGCTTCTCGATCTTTCCTAGGGAGGTAGTCGAACAGTCGATGATCAGCCTGGATGCGTGAGCGTCGGGAGCTTCGTGATCTCTTCGGCTTGATAGTTTTTCCACGATGCCCTCGGTGCCTTTATATAGTGAAAACCCAGAATCTTTTTGTTCAGAAGTTGGTAAAATTCAGCAGTTGGAAATATCCCAAAATCTTGCATTCTGAACTCTTTAAACTGCGGCGGATCCGCGGCCCCAGGATGGGTTTGGCCGCGGATCCGCGCTCATTGGTATGGATCTCTCTGTCGTTTCTCTTGGGCTCTCTGATGGTGACATTTGGCATTCCTAAGCATCTTCAGAATCTGAAAATATTTCCTCGGTTGCTTCCAGACTTAGTCTCCAAGTTTGCTCTTTAATTTGGAAAGTATTCTTCAACAAATTGATTTGTTTGTTAAATCCTTCATAACAACTTGGAAATAATCTGCACAACAACTCAAATAAGATTTTAGTAGACTTTGTTCTACTAGGATTAGACCAATAATATTATTTGCATACATTTTCCTACCAAATGATAATTAAATATATTAACACATGGAAAATAATGTTTTTACACATAAACCCTCATATGTATAATATATTATAATAAAGTCCTTTTTTAATATAAAAATGGTAGGAAAAATGTAATACAAATGTGCAGTTTTATCGACTGAACAAATACCCCCAAACTTATCTTTGATCGTCCCGAGCAAATTAGTTTATTTAAGAGGGAAAAAAAAGAAAGGAGAAAACTAGGCACACTCTCGTAGGCAGACACGATTGCACTGAGCACGTGCAACAAGCCGTTAAACCTCTAGGTGTCCCTAGTAGGAGGAGTGTTGTCTCCTGAGGGTTTTCAGCGGATTACACCCACAAAATCCAATAACAAAAGAAAGATGGTGAAATTTACATATAAAGATAAGAACCATAAAAGAAATACTTTGAAAAGAAGAGTTTCCAACTATACTAGCTTTTCAGTTGTCATGAGCCCTATCTTAATAGTCATGAAAAAATGTTAGAAATCACATCATCCCTCAATAAAACATCGTCTTTATTCTTCATTCCTACCTTTTGTCCAAACATTGATCATATAACCCCACGTGTGTGTAAAGAACATCCCTACACTCAGAGAATTCAATTCAAGCTATCATACTCTTGTCCATCTACCTTAGTACTTTTTCTTTGATGAATACTTAGAATTGCTTACACATTTTCATGCGACCGTTAATACTTCTTGAGGTACTAACCGACCGATTACTCATGTGCTTGCTGATTTGGTGATAATATTTTCCTTGTCTTGCACCACCTAAGGCTTAGCAGTGACTCCCAGACCAGTTGGCCTTAGGGCACTAGGTGAAGAGGCACCCTCGCTATATTTTTTTATTGCTACCTTGGCGATACAAAACCAGTGTTCATTTTTTTCTTTTCACCATTTTATATTTTCTTCATCATTTCCTTCATACTTTGGCTTTTAGACAAGAGCATTTCAAGGTATCCTCTACTATCCCGAGTTTCAAGACGTGTGTATGTGCATATTGTAGGGTATCAACATTCAAATGTTTGGCTTCCAGAATAGAAACTATTTTTCAGACTTATTTCTATCCTCAGATTAGTGACTTCCTTCATTTTACTAACCCTTGGGACAACAGCTCATAACTACTTATTACTAGTTCGTATAAGAAAACTTCTAATTTTCTTGGTTTTCTTAAACTATTCCTATCTTTTGGATGTAATTTTTCACTTTCTATTCTTTTGTTATAAATTTTTATTTTATTTTATTTTATTTTAATGCCCGGTATCAAAGATAATTCAGTGAATACAAACCTCCCCCCCAAACCTGTTTTCAGCAGTGTCCTCACTGATGTAGCCTTTTGAGAACATGGACCTGTATACTAAAGGAGAGATACAAGGGGTAAAATAATAGTTAAATGATACATTCCCCCAAACTTATTCTTTGACACGCACAGATATTCAATCAAATCCATTTTTTTTTACTCACCTCCATTCTTAAAATGTGAAAAAGTTACCAAGACATGGAGGTGAGGCGGAGGAAATTTAATTTTGATAAAGCGGCTCCTGTAAAAACAGGAGCTCTTCCGCGGGGTCAGCAGAAAAATACGGTTTTAATCTATGCCCATTTACTTTAAAAATCGAACCGTTTTTCAAATTTTCGACTTCAACCGCCCCGTGCGGGTGTACATACCGCACCACAAAAGGTCCTTTCCAACGAGATTTAAGCTTACCCGGATGAAGATGGAGACGGGAATCGTAAAGAAGGACTTGTTGCCCCGATGTGAAGGTTTTTCTAGAAAGATTTTTATCGTGGAACACTTTGGTCCTATTCTTTACTATCACCGCATTATCGTAAGCTTCATCGCGGAGTTCGCTTAGCTCATTCAATTGCAGCTTCCGATAGCTGCCTGCATGATCAAGATCAAAATTAAGCTCTTTAATAGCCCACATTGCCTTATGTTCAATCTCGACAGGGAGGTGACATGCCTTTCCAAACACAAGGCGGTATGGAGACATACCAAGATCGGTCTTATAAGCGGTGCGGAATGCCCAAAGAGCATCCGTCAATTTGGTTGACCAATCTTTACGGTTTTTCGAAACCGTCTTCTCCAAAATCTGTTTGATCTGCCTATTTGAGATCTCAGCCTGCCCGCTTGTTTGGGGATGATAGGGCGTAGAAAGCTTGTGAGTGATTGAATATTTCCTCATCAAGGCCTCGAAAGACCTATTGCAGAAATGTGTCCCGTTGTCGCTAATGATAGCGCGAGGGTGTCCGAATCGCGAAAAGATATTTTCTTTAAGGAACTTAATGACAACTTTGTTGTCATTAGTGCGACACGGTATAGCTTCCACCCACTTCGAGACATAATCAACCGCTAACAAGATATATAGATTCCTAAAGGAGTTGGGAAAAGGCCCCATAAAATCAATACCCCAAACATCAAATATTTCCACAACCAATATAGGTTGGAGCGGCATCTCGTTCCTACGTGAAATCCGACCCAAATGCTGACATCACGGACAAGTTTTGCAATGCTCAAATGCATCTTTAAATAATGTTGGCCAATAAAAGCCACATTGCAAAACTTTCTCCGCCGTTTTTCGAGGTCCAAAGTGACCGCCGCACGCCTGATCATGACAAAATGATAACACGCTCTTGAATTCATCGTTAGGGACACACCTGCGAATGATTTGATCGAAACAATACTTGAATAGATATGGTTCATCCCAGTAAAAATATTTTACTTGGGATAAAAATCGAAGTTTGTCTTGTTTCGACCAATCGCTAGGTATAAGTCCCGTCGCAAGATAGTTCACGATATCCACGAACCAAGGTTCGTAGGATACATTCAAGAGCTGTTCGTCGGGAAATGAGTCATTTATCGGCACGGTCACAGTTGGCGAAGAAGTGATGCGTGAAAGATGGTCGGCTACTACGTTTTCACATCCACTTTTGTCTTTGATAACAAGATCAAATTCTTGTAACAATAGGATCCAACGTATTAGCCTGGCCTTTGCATCCTTCTTCATTAAAAGATGTCGTAGGGCGGAGTGATCTGTGTAAACCACAATAGGCGAGCCAATCAAGTAGGGCCTAAATTTCTCTAATGCAAATACAACTGCCAAGAGTTCTTTCTCGGTAGTTGTGTAATTTATTTGTGCATCATTCAAGGTCCTACTTGCATAGTAAATTACATGTGGCATCTTATCAATATGCTGTCCCAAGACAGCACCAATAGCAAAATCTGATGCGTCACACATAAGCTCGAACGGGTGGTTCCAATCCGGAGATGATAGAACGGGGGCTGTAGTGAGTGATCCTTTAAGTGATTCAAAAGCAGCCTCGCAATCCGAATCGAAGTGAAAAGTAGTGTCCTTGGCCAATAAAAGGGTTAAGGGTCTAGCAATTTTGCTAAAGTCCTTAATAAATCTCCTATAAAATCCAGCATGACCAAGGAAGGATCGTATATCTTTGACGCAATTGGGACGAGGGAGGTTTTGAATGACATCTATTTTAGCTCTGTCGACCTCAATGCCTTTATGTGAAATTATATGTCCAAGTACAATACCTTCTTGGACCATAAAATGGCATTTTTCCCAATTCAAAGTCAAGTTCTTATCCTTACAGCGGGTAAGAACAGCGTCAAGATTACGAAGGCAGTCCTCAAAGGAGTCCCCAAAAATGGAGAAATCGTCCATAAAAATTTCTAGAAAATTTTCCACCATATCTGAAAATATCCCCATCATACACCGCTGAAATGTAGCGGGAGCGTTGCATAACCAAAAGGGCATGCGTCTATAAGCAAAAGTTCCGAAAGGACAAGTAAAAGTGGTTTTATCTTGATCCTTTTCGGCGATGGGGACCTGGTTGTAACCAGAGTATCCGTCCAAGAAACAGTAGTATTCGTGTCCCGCTAATCGTTCCAACATCTGGTCAATGAAAGGTAGAGGGAAGTGATCTTTCCTTGTCGCGGCATTGAGTTTCCTGTAATCGATACATACGCGCCACCCAGTTTGGGTGCGTGTTTGGATTAACTCATTAGCATCGTTAGTGATGACCGTGATGCCAGACTTTTTAGGGACCACATGAATTGGACTTACCCATTGACTATCAGATATGGGGTAAATTATTCCACTATCAAGGCACTTGACGATTTCTTTCTTTACCGCCTCCTTCATAACGGGATTTAACCGTCTTTGTGGGTCTCGGGTTGGTTTGGCTTCATCCATCAGATGTATGTGATGTTCAACAATTAAGGGACTAATCCCTTTGATGTCGGCCATTGTCCAACCAAATGCTTCCCGATTCGATCTCAACACTGCCAAAAGTGCATTCTCTTGCTCTAAGGCTAGAGAAGCGGAAATAATCACTGGCAAAGTCTCATTCTCTCCTAAATATGCATATTTAAGATGAGAAGGTAGCGGCTTGAGATCAAGAATTGGCGGAGAGACAATAGAAAGAGGGGTAACGGAATGATATTCGGACTCCTTAAGAGGTTCAGAACTTGCATAAGATATTGACTCGGAAAGTGCTGCTGACTTTTGCAACGAGTCAACGGGTTCAATCTCAAGGTCTGACTCATTGAACATATCCTCACTGTAAAGTGGTGCAAGATCAAATGATGTCTCATTAGTGTTGTCGAGAACATCAAAGCAAAGTTCCTCATCCATACAGCTTTCGGGAGCTATCTCGTGGATGGAACAAACATCCAGCAAATGAGCAGAAGGTTCTGATGGCTGACTTCCTAGCTTGTAAATATTAAGCTCAATTGTCATTTTCCCAAAGGATAAGTTCATAGAACCGTTACGACAATTAATCACAGCGTTAGAAGTTGCTAGGAAGGGTCGACCAAGTATCACCGGGATTTGATTGCGTGGGTTTGCCACAGGTTGTGTATCTAAAACAATAAAGTCCACGGGAAATATGAATTCCCCGACTTTAATTAACACATCCTCTAGTTCGCCCCGAGGTTTGGTGATAGATCGATCAGCCATTTGGAGAGTACAATGGGCGGGTTTTAACTCTCCAATTCCTAACTGCTCGTATACCGAATAAGGAAGCAAGTTGACGCTAGCGCCTAAATCGAGTAAAGCACGATTTATATTTTTACCCCCAATAGAAATAGAGATTGTAGGACAGCCGGGGTCCTTACGTTTCTTTGGTATTTGTTGGGTAAAAGCTGTGCTAACATTACTCGTCATGAAAACCTTTTTAGGCACTTGAGTTTTTCTCTTCCGAGTGCACAAGTCTTTAAGGATTCTTGCATAAGATGGGACTTGTTGAATAGAATCTAGGAGAGGAATATTCACGCTAACTTGCTTAAACATTTCCACAATCTTCTCCATTTGCGGGTTAGGTCGGTTGGCCCTTAATCGGTTTGGAAATGGAGCTCGATCAATAAGTTTTGGGTCCAACGTTTGTGGAGAAGACTGTGGCGACGGATTCGATCCCAAAATTGGAGTGGGAATCGACTTAGATAGATTTGGTGAAATGTTTGAGCCTTGGGGAAAACGGAGAATAGGCTCGGATGAAGGTGGGAGACTAGACGAATTAGGGGAAGAAGAAGAAGAAGGGGTATCAAATGTGTCACTATCATCAACTTGCTCACCCACTTGGATGTTCAGCACTCTCCCCGATCTCAACGTACTGACGGCATTCACATTATGACTTTGTGAATGGCCAGGATTCGGTAGGGGTTGAGATGGGAGTTTCCCTTTCTCTCTCGCACTCATTGCGGCATTTAACTGTGCGATTTGGTTTTCTATTGATTTAATACTCTCACCATGGGAGGAGGAGTTTTTCGTTAGGGCATCAATAGAAGACCTCATATCAGCCGAATTTTGCATGGATTGTTTCATGAACATATCCAAAGTTTGTGCAAGTGAGTTGTCAATACCGGCCACCTGTGGTGTAGAAATGTTGGCCGGATTTTGGAAATTTTGTGACTGAAAGGGGGGCTGATTCTGTGGTTGTGGTTGCTGTGGAGGAGGTCTTTGATAATTGCTTTGTTGGTTTTGATTCCAAGCAAAGTTAGGATGATTCCTCCATCCTTGATTGTACGTAGAAGAATAAGGGTCGTTTCTAGGTCGCTGCTGAAAAGCAGCATTAGCTTGAAACGATGCATTCATAGGACATTCTTCCGTTAAGTGTGAAGGATCCGAACAGCAACCACAGACAGTCTTGGGAAGCGTAACCTGATTTAGGGAGAATGATGAAAATTTGTTCTCCATAGCATCGAGTTTCTTCTGCATCGCTGCCATTTCGGCTTTTACTGCGATGGAAACATCGAGTTGGTGAATACCTCCCTTAGTTGAAGATGGTCTTACGCTTTCCCACTGCAAAGTGCTTTCTGCGAGGTCTTCCAGATATTTCCAAGATTCACCGTCATCTTTAGACATGAAATTGCATTGACACATTGTTTCAAGTATCTGCTTTGTCGCTGGATTAATGCCCTCATATATAATCCGACATAAATCCCATCTTTGTATCCCGTGATGGGGGCATTGGACAAGCAGATCTTTGAAACGTTCAAAGCACTTCCAAAATGGTTCATTGGGAAGCTGGGTGAACTGGTTAATCTCGCTCCTAACATGTGCAGTCTTATGATTTGGGTAAAACTTCTTAAGAAATGCTACGAAGAATTCATCCCAATTAGCGATAGAGTGTGCGGCAGTATTATAAAGCCATTTTTCTGCCAAGTCGCACAGTGTGAATGGGAGAAGACGTAAGCGCATAGCATCTAAAGTCAATTGTGAAGTACCCATCATTGCGCATACGTTTTCGAATTTGGTGATGAAAACGTACGCGTCTTCCGATTCAAGCCCGTGAAATTTGGGCAGCAGATTGATGTAGTGGGGTTTAATCTCGAAATTATCCCCGTTAGGTGGTGGAAGAGATAGACAAGTAGGAAGAGGACCACGAATAGGATAGCATCTCTCTTAGAGAGAGATGCGCGGTGGATTCTGCGCACCTGCGGGTAGTGGCAGCGTGGTGTTATACTCTGATGGAGTGCCGTCCATCTCGGTTGATGTGGTGTGTGGTGGGGGAAAAGAAGATGAAGAAGTACCGACTTCGGCGTCGATAACAGGAACGCGGACAAGACGGGCACTAGGATCCCGTGTCCAGCCGAGCATGCACTAAGCGGGTTTAGTGCAAGTGGCAGCGTGTGTGTGAATTAAAATTGGCTTGTTTTGAAAAAGTGGGACTCAAGACAAATCTCCCTAAAATGCACAAGCAACCCTAGAACTAAGGTTACCTAGGTCAGTCTCTAGACAGCTCCTAACTAAGGCTAGAAATAGACCTCAAACCGCCTCTTCACGAACAAGTACGGCCAGGTAAGTGGGAAGGAACCACCACTACAGTGGGCCTAATTAAAAACCACTAGCCTAGACACCGCAATGTCAGTTAGGATAAACGGCCGATGCCTATACTAGTCTTTTTCCTATTGAGCTCGACAGTCCTTAGAGTCTGGTCTAGATATTTTTTAAATTAATGAAGGGTTGTTCTATATGCTCGGTTTGTGATTTGTGGGGCTTAGGAAGGGTGATGAAATCCCCACCTAATCTTGATTTGGTCTTTGCCCCTTAAAATCCGTATTAAATATGCAAAACAAAACCAAACACAAAACTTTTTGCAAAAAGATTTTTGAGCGGCGCAATTTTGCAAAGAATCCTGCAGAAAATAGATTTTATTGGATTTGAGGAGAGAGAGAAGGAGTTGAGAATCTTACCAGAGAATTCCGTAGCCCTAATCCCTTCAAGCCGCCGCGTTTCCGCCGCAGGAAGCCCTTTTTGCCGCGCTTCCGCCGCGAGGTGGTTGGATTGCTTGATGAAATTTTTTCTGTTTCCCTCTGTGCTCCTCTGGATCTCTAAAAATGTCTCTGTTTCCTGTTTCCCTTAATTCTGTGACTCCAGATCTCCTTGCAAAAATCCACGCACAAATCGTTAAATATGCAATTTGCAGTTTTGTGTTAATAATGATATGACTCGTCAAAGAATTCAACACAAATAGTAAAAATAAAAAATTACGCACGTATCCCCGGCAACGGCGCCATTTGATTTATGTGAAAAATCGTGTTTTTAGTTTAACCGCAATCAATAACGGTGTCGCACGTAGCTAGACCGAGATGAGTACGGGTCGTCCTCTGGGAAACGTGGAACCTTTTAATTTTACTTTAGATGTGTTGAAAAAGAGAAAGAAATAAGAATGGTTGTAGGATGGTTTCTAGATCTACGTTTAATAAGAATGTAAATATAGATCTAGAATAGTTTAAAGATGTGATTAATTATAATAAGAAGGGCTTGTAGGGTTCGTTAGGATTTAGTAGTTATGAATGATTAATTAAAGTTACCCTTTTTATCCATTAATAGATTTAGAACTAGAACGACGGCGATGCGTGTAGATTAGGGTTTCTGGAGGGAAAAGGAATCCCACTCTTAACCCTTATCTCGACACGGAACTCCGTTCATATCTAGCCTTTACCAAAACAATCATTAATCTAATCTCTAATCGCGGTCGAAACTAGCAAAGAATTGCTAGCGCGCCCGATTAGGATGTTAATGATTATTTTGATAAAGTTCCTAAACTTTATAGGACTTAAAAAGGGTTTAGATATTTTTCATCGTTCATTAGCCTACCCTAATCCTACGAACCCTAACAAGCGGAGAATTACTCGCGTATGTTGGGAGAAGAAGATGAAAAGAAAGAGAGGGAAAACATAATGCAAAGAAAAACAATTAAATAAAACTAAATACCTTTATTAATCAACTCCTTCAAACTACACTTTTTATTCCATAGAAAATGATTACAAAACTTGATTTGCTTCTCGATCTTTCCTAGGGAGGTAGTCGAACAGTCGATGATCAGCCTGGATGCGTGAGCGTCGGGATCGTGATCTCTTCGGCTTGATAGTTTTTCCACGATGCCCTCGGTGCCTTTATATAGTGAAAACCCAGAATCTTTTTGTTCAGAAGTTGGTAAAATTCAGCAGTTGGAAATATCCCAAAATCTTGCATTCTGAACTCTTTAAACTGCGGCGGATCCGCGGCCCCAGGGTGGGTTTGGCCGCGGATCCGCGCTCATTGGTATGGATCTCTCTGTCGTTTCTCTTGGGCTCTCTGATGGTGACATTTGGCATTCCTAAGCATCTTCAGAATCTGAAAATATTTCCTCGGTTGCTTCCAGACTTAGTCTCCAAGTTTGCTCTTTAATTTGGAAAGTATTCTTCACCAAATTGATTTGTTTGTTAAATCCTTCATAACAACTTGGAAATAATCTGCACAACAACTCAAATAAGATTTTAGTAGACTTTGTTCTACTAGGATTAGACCAATAATATTATTTGCATACATTTTCCTACCAAATGATAATTAAATATATTAACACATGGAAAATAATGTTTTTACACATAAACCCTCATATGTATAATATATTATAATAAAGTCCTTTTTTAATATAAAAATGGTAGGAAAAATGTAATACAAATGTGCAGTTTTATCGACTGAACACCTACAGACAGCTACCCTCCAAACCACAACTCCCCAGTCCCCTAAAATTCCGGCGACGCAGGAATTTCCTCAATTCTCGCTGGTTCGACTAGGTGGGGTGGGATTCTGGTTTCAACTGAACACTCAGGGCCTCTTACACAGCACTACCACATTTCTTGATTTTACAGTAAACTATTATGGTGATAGCTGATCACAAAGAATCCAATATCACACTAAAAATACGATATTACACAAAACTATATCTTTAGTGTCTTAAACAGCAACTACTAGGCAACATAACATTATAAAGACCTAATTAACAGTTAGGGATCACTACCTTACCACACTTGCTCATAAACCCTAGCTTTCCATGCTCCAAGTCATCTTTAGTGGCTTAACTTAACTTTGTGAGGGTTTAAATGAAGTTTAGTGGTGATTTGGCTTGGTTTAGTGATGAACTAGGTAGGGTTTTAGTTGAGGGGATGGGGAAAATGAGAAGGAGAAGAAGAAATGAGAGTGCATGAGTGTTAAGGGAAAATAAGAGTTGTGAAGAAAAATAGGGGTGTGAGGTTAGGATGAGCCATTCCCCTTCTCTCTCCTTATTAAATGCTCTCCATGCTTGCTCCATGCCTTATCATTCCCATTGTCAACTCTCTCTCTCCCTCTCTCTCTCTCTCAAGTCAACCCTAATTCAGACCCTTTATTTTTAAAAACTAAATAATTAAGTAATTACATATAACATAATGGCATGAGGGTTAAGGTGCCATGGCTACTTAAGCATGGTTAACACTTCCCTAATCCCTAAGTTAACATGTACATGTGTGTGTAAGCCCAAACAAATAATATTAAAATATTAATTAATTTTTATAAAATATGTGAAAACTATTTTGGTTAAATTTTTATTCAAAACACGCATTATCGCTTAATTAACACTAATCGCATTCTAAGGTGTTACAAAATCTTTAGCGATGCATTACTTTGCACTACTTAACCCATGTACGTATTTACATGGGCAAAGTAGTGGGGGATTTTTGTTCACAGCTAAAAAGGTTAACCTTTTCCCATGGCGCTGATATAAGAAGCATCAAAACCTCTATTGGTGTTGCCCCACGTTCAAAGAACATGGCGTCAATGCAACCCTGGGTGCACGAAACGCCAATGAACCGTCTGACGCTGTACCACGTGCAAGGCACGTGGCGCAAGCGCCAAACCTATGAAGCTCATGCTTCAGTATAACTTAAAGTTATATTTGGGAAAATATTTCCCCATTGTTTTTAAAACATAAAGATTTTTCTTGTTAACAAGAGATAATTTTAATATTTTTCTAAAAAAAGAAAAGATATTAACTCTGTTAACAGAAAGCCTTTGGATCAATGATCCAACGGCGGGTTGATCTTTAAATCAATTAGAGAGATCTCAAAAGAGATATCTTCTCTACTTGCCTAAAAATTGTATCCCCTATATGAAGAACTCTTGAGGTTAATCTCCAGATGGAGAATTCTCCCATAAGCTTTGAGAAAAACCGATACTTAAGCCTTTTTCTCAAGAAAACTCTTGATAAGGAGATCAATCTCCATTAAAAATAAGATTAAGCTTCAAACAAGAACTTATGTTCTTCATCTGGATCATAGATCCTTAAGTCAAACCCCACCTTATTGAAAACATAAGTTTTCACAGAAAGATTTTTGATCTTAAGATCTAGGGTTTGGAGGAAAACTTAAGAATCCCCTTCACTAAAACGATGACAAAAACATCAAAATCTTAAAGATTGACATGGAAAAATTGAAGTTTAAACTTCAAGAGACCTAAAGTTCACATCTTGAACAAAAAATAAAATCCAAGATCATAGTAAGTTGATTTTAAAAGTTTTAATGGCCAAATAGACCATTAAAACATAAGCTTAAACTTCATGAAATTTAAGTTTCTAAAATATAGAAATTAATCTCTGGAAAATCTTAAGTGTTGTGGCCCACGTGCCCAACACATGATGACATTTCCAGAAAGGGAACATGTCATGTGGGCATGCGCCACGTGATATGCACGTGTGCATGTGCCATGCTGACAAGCCGCGCCAAATATGCCAGCGCCAGAAACCCATGCACCACTTGATATGCACGTGGGCATGCGCCAAACATTCATAAACATGACCCATGCGCCACGTGATATTCACGTGGGCATGCGCCATGCGCCAAACTATGTCATATAGACTAATTCTTAGCCTCAAATTGGCTAAGTGTTGATCCTAAGATCAATTGAGCCCATATGCTCAAATCTTCTGAGTCGATCTTAGTCTAAAAAAGACTTATGATTCTCAGATAAAACACAAGTGTCTCCCTAAACTGACGGACCTCATCGATATGGGAAATGCGACCTAAATTTATTCCCAAATCTAATATATACGGATTTTGGGCAACAATAGTAGTCTCTGTATATAATCCAAGGGCAACCTAAAATAAACAAAACTAAAACACAACACATGCAGGAATAAATCTGGAGTGCAAAAAGTTTTTATCGTTCGTGATAATGTAATTAACTGCAAGTGCTTACGCCTGCAGGAAAAAGCGTCTCCATAATCAATAAACATCTTATTTGTGAGAGAGAATCTGAAGTCATTTATATCGGTCACATCCTTCTAAACCTCCGATATACGGTTCCATAATCAACTTGGTATCTTCGGAGAAGTGGGGGACCAAACCTATGCATATGCCCTCAGATTCAGGTTAACTGTCCTTCCAACATCTTAGTCTGGTTTTCGGCGGTAAATAGGAATCACAATGAATGTCGAAGCCCCGAGACCTGTCGGGGATGGTGAGGACTGGTTCTATAGTCAAACTGTTAGTTATATGTATGCCCTGGAGGCCATTACTGTACATAGGATTTATATTGTAGCGGATGCTGGGACATATATAGGGAGGACTTTCTTGCTCGACATGATAGTATGCTATCTGGTTGAACTTTACCTTAACATGTACACTGATTGTCTCTCTGTTACATGTTGGTAAAGCCCTTAGGATGTGTACTTGATTACCTGGACTATGATGCGGATCATACTAGTGGGGACATGGTAGTCCATAAGTACATCCTTCAAGGTCCCTAGTCGTGGGTGTATCGAGATGGGGCATCGATATACCAGAGTAGACTAGCGTATACCTTCTCGACCCATACAGATGGGCGATGGATGATCCCATATCCATTGGTGTTTGACATCAGAGATGATATACGGGTGCTCAGTAGAGACTGGGTACACTGGACGAACTCGCCGAGAACTCCCAGATGGTATTATACCTTACGTCAGATGGCAGTTCTCTGGTGACACTGGTACAGAGTAGTCTGTTGACCCGAGATCGTCATAGAGTCTTGTGTGGTTCCCACTGTGCTTTGATTTCCATCTTACCACGTCCAAGTGGGCGTGCAAAACAGTGGTTTTTGGGTACAGTCCCGAATCACATGGAGGCAATGAGCGATAGGAGGGGATTCGTCTCTCCCGGTATATGGAGTTGATGTTGCGCTGTGTTCGATTGGCTATAACCGGAAATCCCTGGCCAGGGTTGCTGAGATTTACTGGTTAGTGTTACCAGTAGTTTCTCGAACTGTTGTAGACCTCATATCGACACGACTTATCGAGCTACTGGGGTCTGATGTTTACCACCCCTAGGCAAGATATGTGACATATCAGACGAACAGACCGGACCGTACGGTAAGTGTTACAGGAGTATGAGCGGGATTGCTCGTCGATCTTCTGATCGCTCAATACCCGGGTGGCCGTTACGTTTAGCAGACCGCTTGCGGCTTGTGGATGTTTGATATGATCATCATCTGCTGCCGGCGTATTGACGAGTCTTTAGAGTCCTACACAGAGATTTCCTGGCTCAAGCGAAACGAAATAGGAGCGCATATGAGATATGTGCGGGACCGAGAATGATACCAGTATGTGATACTGTATTCGATTCTCGCGATATGTGACATTGATCGGTTACATGCGATATAGCCGGGATATCAGATCAAGTGTTGATTCGATAAATTGTTACTGTTGATATTAGTCGGTTATATATACGATATGACCGGATCATTGAATCAAGTGTTGATTTAATGATTTAATGCATAATTATATATTTGATATATTACTTTGCATTAACTAGTATCGGTTCACTTTAAAAGGATTTTCTCACTTGATTGTATCATGTTTGATGATACATGATTGCTAGGGTTTGTGTAAAGAGTTAAGCCTTGGTTAAGTAATTGGTTAGGGTTTTTACTTATTTATTCATTCATTTATCTTTATAATTTGGATTAAAAGAAATGAGAAATCAAAACATAATGGTTGCTTTCATTCATGATGCTTCTTGAAGCTTCATGCAACTTTGACCAAAGTGACCATTTTGTCTTCATCTCCAAAACTCTAACCATTCTTCTAACCTTAGTTAATTCTCTACATCTAACCATGGTTTAAATTATGATAAGAATGATTTTTATTATGCTTTTGAAAAACTTATCATAATATTCTTTCTTCTTCTTCTTCATCTTCAACATGAAGAAACTATGCCACCATCAATGGCAACTTGAGAATAAGAGTGAGAAATCCAATTCTAAAGTGAACCCACCTCCTATTTCTTCATCCTCTACCTCTTGCCAAGTAGTATAGGGTGTTTTCTTCACAAGTTTCATGACTTGGTGAAGTGGGAGCTTGATCTTATGATGCCTCGACGTAGATCATCTTCGGCATCGTAGTCGATGACCTAGCCCGCCCATTTCTCCGATGAAGCCGACGCTAGAGCCCGGGATTTGATTTGGACAGCAAGGGGAATTCATCATGGAGCTATGGAGGTGGAGAACCGGATCTACAAAGGTTGTATTTCCGTTCATTTAGTTAAATTGTTAACTAGCTTCTTGTTTCGCCTAAAATTCTAGTTAACGATCCGTATTAGGGTTTCTCGGCACTTGTAATTTTTGAAATTGGCATGGTTGATGCCTTGTGAGACCTCATTAGTGTGCCTAGGAACCCTACACAAACAAGTCTTTAACTCTGTAAATGCCTTTTCACAAGCCTCGGACCATACACACGACACATCCTTCCAGGTCAAACTAGTCGGTGGTTCAGCGATTCTAAAGAAGTTCTCGATGAACCTTCAGTAGTATCCAGCAAAACCCAAGAAACTTCTGATCTCCGTAATTGACTCCGGAGTCCGTCATTTTTGCATAGCGTCAATTTTGGCAGGGTCCACAGAAATTCCTTCGCCAATTACGATGTGCCCAAGAAAAGCCACTCGCTCCGGCCAAAACTCGCACTTACTGACTTTGCGTACAACCAGTGATGTCACAAGGTATCTAGTACGATACGTAGATGTTTTGCATGCTCCTCCCAGCTTTTCGAGTATACTAGAATATCGTCGATGAAGATGAAAACGAACTTATCGAGGTGTTCATAAAACACTTGGTTCATTAGGTTCATGAATACTGCCGAGGCGTTGATCACTCTGAAAGGCGTCACTAAGAACTTATAGTGTCCATATTTGGTCCTGAAAACGGTTTTGGGAATATCAGACGTTTTAACCTTGAGTTGGTGATAACCCATCTTGAGATCTAGCTTTGAAAACACCCGTGAACCTTCCAGTTAGTCGAATGAGTCATCGATTCGAGGAAATGGATACTTGTTCTTTATGGTGACCTTGTTCAGCTCCCGATAATCTATACACAGATGTTGGGTCCCATCTTTCTTCGGCACCAAAAGAACCGGAGCACCCTAGGGGGAGACGCTTGGCTAGATAAAGCCTCTCTGAAGGTGGTCATAAATATGGGTCCTGATCTTTGTCAATTCCATAGGCCCGATTCGATATAGTGCCTCTGAAATAAGTTGTGTGCCTGGCATCAAGTCGATGGTGAACTCGATTGCTCGATCCGGTGGCAGACCTGATAGTCCTGTGAGCACATCCTCAAACTCTTGAACTACCATCGGCATCTCATCCTCTGTCTGTAGGGTGTTCAGTACTCCATCCTTCGATTTGGCTCTATAGGTTGCTGGCTCCAAAGACTGGCTTTCGCTCTTAAAAATGAACATTGGATGATCGGGAATTTCGACCACATCCCTCCTTTGACGACAATCAATGGAAGTATAGAAAGTTCCCAGCCAGTCCATGCCCAAAACCATGTCGATGTTCGATATATCTATTAACATGAAATTGGTTTAGAAACATCATCGTATCCCGTAGCTAACTTTATTATGCCGCTACCCATGTTAACATTCCATCCAGTAGCGAGAAGTGCCACTGGAATGGAGTGGGCGGACACAAAATTTTGTAACATGAAGCAGCGGGATGCTCCTGAGTCAAAAAGTGTGAGTGCAGGTGTAGAAGCTACTTAGAGAATACATATGTTTGATAAAGGGAAAGGTTTAGGCATGAGTGTAGAGTGTTTTTTCCACCCTGTTGAGATGGCTTTGCTCACTTGTCAAACATGTATAGATTCCTCCAGCCTAAGATAGGCAGGGGTTTATTGATTGTGGGGATTCTAATCTCAAGCATCTGCGAACAAAGCTACCGTTAACTACGCCTCGCTTTGAAGCGAGAGAACTTCCAATTAATGGGTCATATAGGTCATGTGAACTCAATATGCAATATGCACAGTTGTGCAATTTTGAGGTCGCTTTGGCCATATCGAGAGCCTCTCAAAGTTTACGAAGGTCCCGTTGACCGACCAGCAAGCTGGGAATTGAGAGGGATAGCAACCCCTTTGCAGGGTGTGGAGCAGTGCCCCGTTAGAAATTTTTTAAAAGGGAAAGCTAGAGAAAGAGAGAAGATTCATGGTCTCCAAAGTTCGGGAGACCTTCCGAAGCAGCGGGGACCCCTTGGGGGGTCCAGAAAGCAGGACTCCTAGAAAAAGGGGTCCCGAAGGCAGGAACCCCCTTTTGGGAGTTTCTGAAAGCGAGACCCCTGAGAAGGGGTCCCGAAGGAGGGAGCCCCCAATAGAGGGTCCCGAAAGCGAGACCCCTGAGAAAGGGTCCCGAAGGAGGGAGCCCTATATTAGGGGGTGCCGAACGTGGGAACCCTTTTATGGGGCTCCTGACCGCGGGAGCCCCTTTTACGAGGTCCAGAACATGAGAACCCCACTTTTGGGGGTTTCAAAGGCGGGACCCTTCCTTGGGGGATCCCGATAGCAAGAACCTATGTAAGGGGTTTCCAACCGCGGTAGTCCTCTTTTAAGGGGTCCCGACCGTGGGAACCCCACGATGGGGGGTTTCGAATAGGGGAACTCCCTTGAAAGGGAGTTCCTCAATGGTAAACCTCTTTTGGGGGTTTCTAAGAGGAATATGATTACGACCTATATTCTCGTGGATTTCGTAGGAGATCCATCCTGTCCTCAAGTTCATTTGTTCAAATATGCATCTCGGGGCGAAATCTTTAGGCTTTCACCCCAAGAGTCCTTATCCTTTCTTGTTATTCAAGTTTAATGTCAAGAAGCTCTCTTGATTCTTCAAACGTAGGATTCAAATCTTGAATAATGGAACAGGGGTCCTTTTTCTCTCTTTTAGACTTTGGATCTTCTCAAAAATGGGGTTTTAGGAGATGGGTTCTCCTTCTTCTTACTCTTCAAGAAGACAAGAGAGAGGAAGAAGAAGAAAAATGCCCAAGAGTCCTCTTTTATGAGATTTGGTAGAAGAAAGAGGCTCTCTTTCAATGGATTTGTGGGTTTATCTAATTTATTTTAGAAAAAGATGGGTTTTTCCTCTGGATTAATTTGGAGAAGATGAAGAATCTTGAAGAGAGAGAGATGAGGCAAAAACCCTAGAAATATAAATGAGGGATCAAAGTTATTTATTTCTTCATATGTTTGCTTTATATAAATTTACAACTTTACACATAGCCCTTTGGGCATTACAAATTTGGATTTTTACCTTTCTCACGTCCCATGTGCACATCTTTTGCACATGAGCCATGGGATTTACAACAAATTGGCTTTTTGCCCATTTGTATTAAAATTTTCACACTTATTTGCATACAAAAGTTATTTATTACAAATTTCCTTCTCTTCTTCTTCTATGGTCGGCCGGCATTGCTTGGGCTTGAGGCGGTTTGGGCATGGGCCCATTTGCTTGGGCTTGGACCCAGGTTTGTTGGACTTGGGTCCACTTGTTTAGGCGTTGACTTTGAATTTGACTTTTGAGTTTTGAATTTGAGTTTTGACTTTTAATTTTTAATTTCGGCAGTAGGGTGTAAATTTCAACCCCAACAGTGAGCTTAACTAAGAATTGCAATCAAAAGAAAACAAATAAGGTACAGGAAAGGAAGATTGATTAAATAAAAGTACTTGTGATAACCTGCCATATGGCCTCAGCCGTCATGGTAACGGCCTGACGCTTGGGGGCGTTGCGCTGGGCCTGCTCGAAAACTTGTTTCTGCGTAGGCAAGGGTGGATCCCTCTGATATGCTCCCTATCCGACTGGCCTAGCAAAGGGGAAGGTCGGGCCCTATGCTGTGGTTCCCCGGTGTTGACCGGACTATTAATAAGGCCAAGTTTTTTCCTCCTCTCAGGACAGTTCTCGAGCATGTGGTTGGAAGACCCATAACCCAGGAAAAGCTTTTTCAACACCTGGCAATCTCGCATGTAATGTCTGGCCTTGCCGCAGTGGTTGCAAATTATGGAAGTTGATCGTGGTGCAAAAGATTGCCCTGGTGGCCTTCTAAACTGTTGATTCCTATTGGGCCTGGAAGATGCCCCTTAATACCTGACCTGTCGGTCGCTTGACTCCGGTCGGTTGGTTATTCTTTCAGATGCGTTTCTCCAGATCCTAAAAATTTCGAGCAGTGTCAAGGACTAAATCGTACACCCCTTGTCGAAACCTCTTTGCATATAGTTCAAGAGTTGCTACCAGAAGGGGCGCAAAACGACTCAACATGGCGAACTCTGCGGCATACTCATCGACGGGTTTATCCCACATCGATCCTTTTTGGAGTTGGACAAACTTCATTTCCATCTCTAGATGGGCCACAGCTGGGGGGAAATGGGCATCGAAACGACCCTTGAGCTTCACCTTGTTGGAAATAGTGCCCTCAAGGCAATTATTATAATTGAAGGCACGCGATTATGATAATTGGGGGAGGACCTATACAAATAGAACAATCTTACTCGAAATGATAGTATGATATCTGGTTTGTTTTTATAATTGATGTATATACGTTTTACTTGTTATTACGTGTTGGTAATACATAATGATGATGCCCGTAGGATTCTTGCTTGACTACCAGCATTATGATGGCGATCATATACGTGAAAGCTGGGTAGTCTATAATCACATCCTTAAATGTCACTAGTCGTGGGAGTATCAAGACTAGGTATCGATATTCCGGAGTAGACTAGTGTATACGTTTTGAGACCCGGAAGAGGGGCGATGGACGGTCTCACAATCCATTGGTGTTATGTCACCTAAGATAGTATACAGGTGCTCACTGGAGATGAGTATACTGGACGGACTTGCCGAGAACTTCTAGATGGTATTATATCTATTATCAGATGGAAGTTCTCAAGTGGCATTAGTACAGGTTAGTCTTTTAACCTGATATCGTCATTTGTCTCGTGTTAGTTCCCACTGTACTTTGATTACTGCCCTACCACGGCTCAAAAAAGTCGTGCAAACATGTTTTTGTTGGGTACAGTCCCGAGCCACATGGAGGCAGTAAGCAATTGTCGAGGATTCGTTTCTCCTGATATTAGGAGTCGATGACGCACTGTGTTCGGTTGGCTATCACCTTAAATCTGTGGCCACAGTGGATGAAATTTACTGATATGAGTTTATTAGTTTCTCAGTTGGTGATGAGCTTGACTCCGACATGACTTATCCGGTTATTAGGGGTCTGACGTTTCCACCCCATAGACCCGATATGTGATACTCTCAAACGAAAAGACCGGTATGTGCGGAGATTGTCACATTCAGACTTAGTAGGGTACGGACGGACTTGATTGTCGGCCTCCCTTTCGACACTGGATAGCCGTTACGTACAACTAGTGCCGCTGACGTGCTTGTGGTTTTTGGACTTTTCAAGTAAATCACTGCCAGCGTATTGTTGAGTCTTTAGAGTCCCACACAGAGCATTTCCCTATTCAAGCGATATGATGTAGATGACGTATGTTGGTATATACAGGGTGTCCGATTAAATACATGAACAGGCTATACGGATTTTAATCAGATGGTTGATAATACTGGCGGCTTAGGATTAAGCCAGATTATTAAATCAGGTTTTGATTTAATAATTTATATATATATTTAATATGTATATTCTAGTATTATTGTTCACTTTTCATTTTCTAAGACTATTCGTATTCTTTATATGAATACGCGTATATGTATTTCGATACGTATACCAAGTTATATTCCGTATTTATACGGAATTTGTTCTAGAAGATGGACACTTCATTTCTTGGTTTTCCTTTAAAAGAAAATCAAGAATGAGGTGGAGGATGAGGTGTTAAAAAGCATGGTAGAGAGGGATGGACTTGGTTACTATATTGTATAATCATTTGGATTTACTATTGTGGCATGGTTGCAAATAATGAAGCCATTCTTTTCTAAGCTTGCTAGTTTTTTCTTTACTTGAAGACTTGGCCATTTTCCATGACTTCTTCTTGAACTCCTCCTCCTTCTTCTAGGTAGCTCTCTTGAGCTCAGAAAAGAGAGAAAAATATAGTGAGAATATTCCTACATCCTCACTCACCATTCGTAGCGAGCTTGGAACGTCGGTCGCTTCACTAGGTGAAGCCGGAGCTTGGATCGGTTTCTCTCAGGTGGATCTTCTTCGGCAAGCGCGGTCGCCACTCAAGCATGATCCAGACAGCATACACGAAGCTTAGAGGGGTATTCCATGATTGGGTGGACACGCGTCGAAGGTAGTAATCCATATCTTTGCATACTTGGTTTACTAGTTTAGGCGTTTGGATCGATTCTAGGTTCAGGGTTCCTTCAATTTTGTTTGAAATTTTTGTTCACCATTCGCGCTTCCGCTACGCTGCAGGCACAAAGGAACCCAACACTCCTAGCTGATCGGCTTCTCCAGCTGACTTTCCTCCGCATCCCACCAGATACGAGCATTATTAGTGAGTTGTAGCTTTGCGATATCAACCCACGCTTCGATAGGGAGCTGTGCGGTGCCGAGATAGTTGACTGTACCCCAAATCCATTTTTCAGCCTCTAAAAGTGTCCCCTTTTCGGAAAAGGTCTAGGGTGTAGAGACCTAAATTGCTTGACCCCTGGTGCTCCTTGATTGTTTAGGGCCAATGCCATTTCAAGGATCGTCGACTACTGTAGTCGACTCTCAAGTAGTTCCCTTTGGAATGCAACGGTCTGTTGTTGTTGCGGTTATAACAACCCCTGCACCATCTCTATCATAGATGCAACTTGCTGATTCTCACGTATGTTTCCTCTGCGTTTGCGGTTCCCATTGCGTCCTGCAATTGGATATCTAGGAAAAGGTACAGGGGTGATATGATAGTAACTATTGGATATAGGTTCCTTCAAGGCAATTATTATAATTGCAGGAGGACCTATATGAGAGAACAATCTTACTCGAGATGATATTATGCTATCTGGTTTGGCTTTCTCATTCATGTGTATATAATTTACTCGTTATCACGTATCGCTAATGCATAATGATAAAGCCCGTAGAATTTTTGCTTCACTACCAAGATTATGATAGGGATCATACCAGTAGGGTCTGGGCAATCCATAAGAACATCTTTAAATGTCCCCAGTCATGAGAGTATCGAGACTGGGCATCGATATTCCAGAGTAGACTAATGTATACGTTTCTTGAGCCCAGCTGGGCCGATGGTTGATCCTATAGCCATTGGTGTTTGACGCCAAAGATTGTATACAGATGTCTATTGGAGAATGAGTTTCACTGGATGGACTCACCAGAGAACTCCTAAATGGGATTATTCATACCGTCGAATAGTAGTTCTCTAGTGGCATGAGTACAAGGTAGTCTATAGACCTAAGATTGTCTTAGTGTCTTGTGTGTGTTCCCATTGCACTTTGATTACTACCCTACCACGGCTTTAAAGAGCTGTGCAAACAGGTTTTAGTTGGGTATAGTCTCGAAGCACATGGAGGCAGTGAGAGATCGAAGGGATTTCGTCTCTCTCGGTATAGGGAGTCGAGGCCGTAATGTGCTGGATTGACTATAACCATAAGGCTTTGTCCAAGGCAGTTGAGATTTATTGATAAGTGTTATCGGTAGTATCTCGGGTGGTTATGAGTTCATGATCGGCACGTCTTATAGGGTTATTGGGAGTCTGATGGTTTCCACCTCCTAGACCTGGCATGCGACACTTTTAGATGAAAAGACCGGACTGTACATAGATTGTCACTGATAGACTCAGCAGGGTTCGGATGAGCTTGCTCGTTGACCTTCTTTCGATCAATAGGTGGATAGCTATTACGTGCAGCTAGTACCGCTGACGTGCTTATGGGCCATGTATATGATCATAACCTGCTGTCAGTGTATTGTCGAGTCTTTAGAATCTCACGCATAGGTTTCCCAGCTCAGGAGAAACTATGTAGAGTGCGTACGGGGATGCGTGCAGCAGTTCGATTAAATACGTGTATTTGATACACGTATTTTAATCGGACGTTTTATAATATTACCCGGTATATATATTGATATAACCGGATTATTAAATCAAGTGTTGATTTAATAATTAAATATATATAGATATATTGATATTTATAAATATATTCTAATATCATGCTCACTTTATATTTCTTCTCTCTTTAATATATTTGTACATGATACAAATACTTGTTAATATGTAGATGATACATATTCGTTGTGTGTATGAGACACACATAGAGAACTAAATAAGAACATAACATTTTTTTTATTTTATAAATGAAGAAAATGAGTCATGATAAAGAGAATTGTGTACAGACTTTGAGAGCGCGCTTTATCTTATAATTTTGGATAAGAATGGCTAGTTTTTTGTGTGGTTCTCATTCTAATTCTCATGCTTATCTTCTCTCTCTTGAAAATTAGTAGAGAGCGAGGAAAACTAAAAACGGAGGAAAAATTGTGAGAACTTGATTCTACATAATCTCCTTTCATAACTCTAGCAAATTTGTGAGAGCTAGTTTACTTCATATACATCATTCTTGTGAAGTTGGAGCTTGATTTGGGCTAATCTCAAGGTGGATCATCATTGACGAGGAGATCGTCGTGCAAGCTCGATCCGGACCAATTGGAGGCTAAGCCGGAATCCAAGGAGAGGTGGCCAACACGCTACAAAGATTGTAGTTCGTAAAACCACTAGTTTAGCTCCCTATCTTGTGTTCAAGTTATATCTTTTAGGATGATTATAGGATTGTGATGCTTTGAGCTCTCTAGTTTTTTTAAAATTTTACATTCCACTTCGCATTAAAACCCCACTAGACTAGTTAGGCATCCTAACGGTAACTTGCAAGGAGTAATAATTACTGCAAGTGAAAGAACAACTAAGAGTGCAAAATAATATGTAAATTAAAAGCAAAAGACACGGGAGACTATTGCTTGAAACTGAAATGTTTATTATTTCCACAATTTCAAACAAAAAAAGTATAATTGGAAAGGAAAGACAAGGCTTTACTACTATACATGGTCTTATTCAGCCGAAGGAAAGACAAGTCTGAGGTATTCCCCTAATCAGTGTCACTTCCAGTCGGTAGTGCGTATGAGTGCGCTTGCGCAGTGTTTGCGCGGTGGGTGTGGAGGTTCAAGCTATGTCGGTAAACCCTTGCACTCAAGGTAAAACAGTTGCCCCCAAGACACATTGTTGGGACCGCTGCTCCAACCTCAATAGGCTCAGCTGGTAATAGGGCCTCATCGTCCGATTCTTTGGGGCCACTTCTTCCGACTCATCTGCATCTGGAGCCTCCTCTTCGGATTCCTTTTCTTCAATAGGAACCTCTTCTTCGGGTTCTGCTTCCTCAGCTGGAGCATCTTCTTCGTGTTAGTTATATGTATGCCTTAGAGGCCATTACTGTACATGCGATGTATATTATAGTGGATGCTTGGACATATATAGGAAGGACTTTCTTGCTCGACATGATAGTATGCTATCTGGTTGCACTTTATCTTAACATGTACACCTATTGTCTCTCTATTACATGTTGATAAAGCCCTTAGGATGAGTACTTGACTACCAAGACTATGATGCAGATCATACTATTGGGGACAGGGCAGTCGGTAAGTACAACCTTCAAATGTTCCTAGTCGTGGGAGTATCGAGACAGGGCATCGATACTCCAGAGTAGACTAGCGTATACACTTCTCGACCCATGTGATGGGCGATAGATGATCCCACATCCATTGGTGTTTGACATCAGAGAAGGTATACGGGTGCTCAATGTAGACTGGGTACACCGAACGGAATCGCCGAGAACTCCTAAATGGTATTATACCTATCGTCGGATAGCAGCTCTCTGGTGACACTGGTACATGTTAGTCTGTAGACCCAAGATCGTCATAGAGTCTTGTGTGATTCCCACTGTGCTTTGATTTCCACCATACCATGATCAAGAGATCGTGCAAAAGGTGGTTTTTGGGTACAATCCCGAGTCACATGGAGGAAATAAGCGATAGGAGGGGTTTCGTCTCTCCCGGTATTGGGAGTTGATGTTGCGCTATGCTCGATTGGCCATAACAGGAAATCCCTGGCCAGGGTTGCTGAGATCAACTGGTAAGTGTTATCAATAGTTTCTCGAACCGTTATGGACCTTACATCGGCATGACTTATCAGGCTATTGGGGTCTGACGTTATACCACCCCCAGGCTATGATATGTGACATATCAAACGAAGAGACCGGACTGTACGGTAGTGTTACTGATTGGATTCACAGGAGTATGAGCAGGCTTTTTTGTTGATCTTCTAATCGCTCAATACCCGGGTGGCCGTTACGTTTAGCAGACCGCTTGCGGCTTGTGGGTGTTTGATATGATCATCACCTACTGCTGGCGTATTGACAAGTCTTTAGAGTCATACATAGAGGTTTCCTGGTTCATGCGAAATGGAGTATGAGCACATATGTGATATATGCGGGACCGAGATTAATGCGTGTATGTGATACCGCATTCTATTCTCGCGATATGTGATATCGGTCGGTTATATGAGATATAGCGGGTTATCGGATCAAGTGTTGATTCGATAAATTGTTACATTTGATATTAGTCGGCTATATGTGATATAGCCGGATTATTAAATCAAGTGTTGATTTAATAATTTAATGTATAATTATATATTTGATATATTAAAGTACATTAACTAATATTAGCTCACTTAACCATTTCTTTTTCTCACTTGTGCATACATGATATATAAGTGATATATATTAATGTATCATGCTAGGTTACATATGCAACTTGTGTGTATGAGACTTATACCATACTAGGGTTAAAGTTAGGGTTCATAATTATATTTAAGCAAATTCAAAATTGTGGAGTTTTTCTCATGGTTCAAAGCTTGTAGAAGCTTGTAGCTTTCATTGACTTGGTCCACTCTTTTGTCTAGCTTAAGATATTTATCAACCAAACCTTAACTCATAGCTATGGTTTAGTCTCTACAATGGTTAGTGCATGAAATACACTCACCATGGTTGCAATTCTAACCTCACTCTCTCATTCATCTCTTCATCACTTCTTCTTCCTCCTCAAGAGAAAAAGCTTGCTAGCTTTTTCTATGTGATGAAAAAAAGTGTGAGAAAAATAAATCTAAAGTGGGCCCACTTCCTACTTCATCATCCTCTACTATTAGCCATTTAGTTTAGGGTGTTTGCTTCACTAATTTCATCATTAGTGAAGAGGTAGCATGAGCTCGAGTCTCCTCAACATAGATCATCTTCGGCCTCAAAGACATTGGGCAAGCTTGTTCGTTTCTTCATGTGAACCCTTAATAGAGTCCGGGTCTCCACAACTTGCAGCGAAGGGACTACGGCATGGAGCTTTAGAAGTGAAGGACCGGTCTACAAAGGTTGTATTCCCTCATTCACTTAGATGTAAAGTGTTTACATTTAGTATCGTCGGATTTTCTAGTAATGATTCTAGGGTTAGGGTTAGCTAGAACGGCAATTTTTGAAATTGGTATGGACGATACCTCCTAAAACCTTGCTACCGTGCTAGGTAACCCTACAGTGGTATCCGAGCCATGCTAGAAAATTAGACGATATTTGTTAGATTATGAAAGAGAAACGACTCCGAAACTTGAAACACTTGAACTTAGTTTCTGTCGATTTTAAAAAGTTTTCAAAAAAATTTTAAACAACTGCAGAATGTTGTATGAGATATAACATGAACACTATGAAAATTTGAGGCAATTCTACCCAAAAGTGGCCGGCCACAATGCTCAAAAATCCGAGCTCCTCGGGTGAATAGTGGAATTTGGGCTTCAAATTTTCATGGTGTTCCAGTCTCTGGGTTTTGGTGTTTCAGGTGTTGTTTGTTTTTGCTAAATTTTCATGTGATGTTAACTTTCTGCAAAGAAAACTCGGAGTGTTTCGTAATCTTAATTCTAACATGTATTCAGGTTATTTAGACGATGTTAAAAGGTTCAAATGGATATCAATAACCCATATTTTCCCTCGCTGGAAATTTTTAAGAGTTGGATTTTTCCGAGTTTAAAATTTTCAGAAAAACTTGCAAGCGATTCTGTGGACCCTCTAGAAGAACGAAACCCTAACTCGATTATGTGACCATCAGAACCGCCATCAAACCTTAGGGTTTGTGGTTGTTCAGCGGTGCCACAGGTGAGGCATTGGTTGACCCTTCTACTGCTGGTTCATAAGAGCTGTGGCATGTTCTGGGTACTTTTTGAACTCCGCTCAAGTGTTGAGCTTGTCGGGAAATTTTTGGGTGCTTGCTTATTCGATCGAAAAGTTTAACTTTGTCTAGCTATCTGTGATTGTGATACAATATTTGGAATCCATAAATAGTTATGAGATAACTAGTTTGAATTTTATAAATCTAGCAGTTTAGTCTCATTTGATCGGTTGCCATGGGATTTTGATGTTGATGAAAATTCCGTCGCAATTACATAGTGTACACGGATACTCACCAGGTAACCTTACTAGATAGCTATGCCCCATAGCCCGGACCAAATGACTGTAGGAGAACCCCATCGCCAAAAGCATCCGTTCGGGTGCTCGCGGCCGCGGTGTTCCGCCTTAGTACACTTCGTCGACGGCATCGGGGGTGCAGCCATCTGCTAAAGTTTCCGACGAGCATTCGATCAGGTTATCGGGAATCTTGTTGAATTACCCGACAAGTTATTAGAAAGTGTTTTCAATATCGAGACTAAAATGCGGGGTTTATAATTGTTAAGCATGTGATGTCTAAGGAATTCATTTGTTGGGCATGAAATCCAAAGTATGTGATACATTGGGTTTATACTGTCTAAGGTGGTTGCGGATTCCAATTGTTGTAGTTTTTCACATTCTTTTCTGCGACCGTAAGTGTAATATGTGGTGTATCGCCGGTTTCGTTGCTATATGTCAACGACAATTGGGATACGCATATTTACTTACGTTGATGACATGTGATGTTATGTGTTGCTGTGATATGTTATATTGGATCGTCGTGTTTTGAATAGCCGAGGTTTTTATGTGAGATGAGAGTTTTTCATTTTCATTCATGTAAGACTTGTATGTAATATTCTTTTATTGGGGCACTTCCGGGTTGAAGATGATGTCACCATTGATGTATATTATTTACTTTTCCGCATTATGATAGACCCAAGGCGGAGAGCATAAGTAACCGGGTTCTAGGGTCCAGTGGGAGACCATCTCGAGGAGTCGAGACCGGGTCTCCTAACTCTAGAATTGGTAGGGTTGCTTGCCGCTCTCGTAGGGGTCTAGGGATGTGGGTCTGGCTATTCATCGCGACCGTGGAATCCGTGTTTTTTACTGGATTAATTTAAAACACAGAACTCCTAATATATCCAATAGTTCATATGTGATTCTTCTGCTGCTGATATTCTGTGATGTGATCACTAGATAATTTGAGACAAATGCCTATATTAAATATATGATATATAACAACTATTGTTGCTTTTGTTTCTTCTATGATGCTTGGGAAGCATAATTGATGGGACTTCGTTAATGAGATTAATGAAATAAAAGAAACCTAAAAATGTTGTAGAAACTTGTTTAAAAACTGGTAGCTCTAGTTCTTGCTTTGCATAGTAGTATTCCTTGTAGAATATCCAGCACCTTATTCGATAAGGAAAGAGCCGAGATCCCTTCACCGGGAGTGATCTCTTTAGCGAAACTAGCAGATGCTACAACCCATGCGGTTTGTCTTTTGATTGCTTCTATAGTTTTTGCTTTGCATAGTGGTATTTGTGAAATATCCTTCACCTTATTCGATAAGGAAAGAGCTGAGATCCCTTCATCGGGAGTGACCTCTTTAGCAAAACTAGTAAAAGCCTCAAAAGCACTCCTTTTTCAAAATCACTCGATTCTACAACGATATCAAGTTCATTACGCAAAAGCTTTTTATAAAAACCTGTCGTAACCCTCCGTCATTTCAGATAAGTACTACTTAGTATTCTTACTACGGTAGTTTGGCCTGCGTCAAGGCGTAGTGTGCGGTAGCTAACTAGTGCTTATCTGCTAGGATATGATGCGGTTGGATTAAGGTATTCGTACGGCGTTATTTGGCCTGCGTCAAGGGTCATGCGGGTGGGTTTAATTCAATCAAGAAATGAACGGGTTGAACTTGACTAGCGCCCTATGGTTAGTTTAGCCTTCGTCAAGGTCATAGGACGCTAAGGGTAAAATCCATTATCGGGAATTTCAAGTGTTGAAATTTGCAATGAGATTGCATACCTTCTATGAGATAATTGGATCCCGATACCCACTGCGAGTAAAAGTTACTACTGGGAGAGTTTCACACATTACAATTAGTCGATCAAGTAGGTGTCTAGAAAGGTGTTAACGGGATTACGCCCCTGGAAAAATGAGGTTTATTTTAATTAGGTCCGTGCGAAAGCACGGGAAATCTCCCTCAAAGTACTGACACTGGCGTGGCTGAAAGATTGGCGAACTTGTAGGGTGTAATTAATCCCGGCTAATCTTACCTTTTAGGGTTTGAAGAAAGATTTGACTGAAACAGTGGGAACCATCCTGATTAGATAAACTAATAACCAATCTAATCATGCAAGAGCACACGCAAAGTGTTTTCTTCTCTCTCTCTCTCTCTCTCCTGATAGCGACCATGTCACGCCTTAATCAAGATAATAATATGGATGCATTGACCGAACCTACTTATTATACTGAGCTAGGGAACGTTGGTTCCACTCCAACTTATAATTGTTATAAGTCCGAGCAGGAAATAGGGGAATATCCGGATTCCCATGCCACCCAATCGAGTATTAAGCATGTTGATGCATATTCTTCGGGTGGGTTCATTACCAAGAACTGTTTCTCAGTATCCTCTACGTCCTAGGTATGTGATACCGGATCAGGATCCCGCATATGTAATATGTTACATGGGATACAGAAAGGTAGAGAACTGAGAATGGGTGATATGTCTCTAAGTGTTAAAGAATGGTGCAATTGTTGCAGCTAAGTCTGTTGGCAGATATCACCTTGTATTAATACATTGATTCTGAAAAAAAGTTATTATATACCGAACCTGATATACAACATTACATCATGTTCTATACTGAGTTAAAGAAGGATATAATTCTGTATTGGAGGATAATGTTGTGAACATTTTCCTGAATCAAGAGTTGATTCGATCAGGCACGTTAGATAATAGCATATACGTTCTAAATCAAACCACAGTTCAAACTATGTAGAACACACACAATAGGAGTAGTTCAGAAATGAACGAATCCTTCTTGTGGCATTATAGACTAGGTCATATCAATGCGACACGACCAGCTAAGTTACATAAGAATGAATATGAGAATCTGTTCGAATTTTCATCTTATAAAACTTGTCAGTCTTGTCTCAAAGGTAAAATGACCGAAACTCCGTTTACTAGAAACAAAGAAAGAGTTAGTGAACTCTTGGTACGCATACATGATGATGTATACAGTCCTATGTCTACAAATGCCAAGGTTGGTTCTTGGTACTTCATTACATTCATTGACTATCTCTCAAGATTCGGACATGTGTTCCTGTTGAAACATGAGTCTAAAACTTTTGAGAAATTCAAGGAATATAAGCTTGAAGTTGAGAAACAGACAGGTGGAAGTATTAAAGTCCTTCGATGTGATCAAGGAGGAGAATACTTAGGCATAGAGTTCCTGGATTATTTAAAGGAGAATGTAATTCTCACCCAGCTTACTCCTTCGAGTACACCACAGCACAACGGTGTATCGGGGCAGAGGTATCGCATCGTATGAGATATGGCGCACTCTATGATGAGAACTGCTGAGTTACCTGTTTTCTTTTGGATGTTATGCACTTGAGAAGCTGCATACCTATTGAATGGGGTTCCATCCAAATCAAGGCCAACCGCTACATATGAGATATGGAATGGGAAGAGACCATGTCTTAAACGAGTTAAGATATGGGGTTGTCTGGCCTATGTTGAAATACAGAATCCGGACAAACTCGAGGCAAGGTCAGTTCTGTATAAGTTTGTTAGGATATCCCAAATATTTATGAGTGAATATCTTCTACCACACTGAGGAGCAAAAGGTGTTTTGTTTATCAGCATGCCACCTTTTTTAGAAAAGGAATTTCTTATGAAGAAATTAGTGGTCATGAGGTAGAACTGGAAGGAGTTCCATCTAGACAAACTAACAGCTGATGATTTGGTGAAACCAAAGGATTCAATAGTTTCCAACGAACCTCAGCCTCTCCACGAATCTGGTAGGGTTTCTCATCCACTTGAGAGATACTACGGTCTTCTCGGTGACAGTGGGAGCGAGGATTGCATCATAGTTGATGATGGCCCAACTAGGTTCAGGCAGGCCATCACGAGTGGCGACTCTATGAAAAGGCTGGATGCTATGCGATCAAAGATGGAATCCATATACACCAACAAAGTATGACTTTGCATGTTACATCTGAAGGGGTAAAACCCATTGGGAGAAAATGGATCTTAAGAAGATTCTTGGTGTAGATGGAAAAGTTGAGACTTTCAAAGCTATGCTTAAGTCCATCAGGATCAATGCGCGCATCGCGGAGTTGGAACATTCGTTTTGATATGGCAGTCAAAGAGTTTGACTTCATCAAAAAGGTAGATGAACCTTGTACATATAAGAAGGATGTAGAGATTAAAGTTGTCTTCCACGTATTGTACGTAGATGACATACTCTTGATAGGAAATGGTTTCCTAAGCTACACTCGGTCAAGCTCCTCTTATCACAAGGATTCTCAATAGAAGATCTGGACGATACCTACTACATCTTGTGGATTATGATCTATGATGATAGATCTAAGTGGATATTGGGAGTGTCCCAAATCCAGGTACATGAACACCATACTAAAGGGGTTTAGTATGGACGATTCTAAGCGTGGTGTTTCGCCCACATACTCATGGATCACTCTCTCCAAAAAGATGTCTCCTAAGACTGATTTGGAAAGAGCTCGTGTGCAAGGGATACCCTATGCTTCAGCAGTAGCCTCTATCATGTATGCGATGTTATGTACCAGACCAGATATAGATGACCCACTAGGAGTAGTGATCAGGAATCAATCGGATCTTGGGAGAATCACTGGACAGCTGTGGATGACATTCTTAAGTACTTGAGAAGTACTAAATGAATGTTCTTGGTTCGAGCTTCCAGAGTGATAAGGTCGACTGAAAGGCAGTCGCAGGCATTGTCTTTACCCTCAGTGGAGGAACGGTATGTTGGAAGAGTTCCAAGCTAGATACCGAGACATACTAGACGATAAAGGCTGAATACATTGCTACCAATGATGCTGCCAAAGTGGTTGTATGGGCATTTCTTATTCATGAGATGAACAAGGTTCCTACCATTGAGCGTCTAATAACTATTATTGTAACAACAATGGAGTTATGGTTTTGGCCTAGGAACGAAGGTCCCATCAGCATTCCAGACATATTCTGAGGCAATAATCACCTGATCAGGGAGATGGTTGATCTTCCAGGGATCGAGGTCAGGAGAGTAGACATGAAGGATTACACAGCGGATCCACTCACAAAGGCCTTACCCCTAGAGAGACTTCTATGGGATGGTTGAGTATATGATACTACAACCACTGCTATATTGTTGGGTATTGGATAATACAACAGATGATCTTAGTGCAAGTGGGAGATTGTTAGTTATATGTATACCTTGGAGGCCATTACTGTACATGCGATGTATAGTGTAGTGGATACTTGGACATATATAGAAAGGACTTTCTTGCTCGATGTAACATTTTAAAAAAATAAAATATTATTTTTTGGAATTTTTATAATTTAATAATAAAATATTGAATATTTTAATAAGGCGGTATAATTAAATACCGATAAATAGGGGGAAATCTGGAAAATAACAGAAATTTTTAAAAGAGGGTGTTTTATGTGAATTATGCAATTTTTAAGTTTTTATGATTAATTATATGCTAATTTAGTGCTAATCGCGATTAAAAATCGCTAATCGGATTTTTAGCATATTTATGCAAAACATGCACCATATCTTTTTTTTTTACACTTGTTACATATTTTTCCATGGCTTTCCTGCATGTTTTATCATGGTTGATGATTTTATTTGAGAGGGGAAAAGAATAGAAAAATAAAAGGAAAAAGGATATAATAATAGGTATGGGTGAGAGAGAGAAAAGTAAGGATGCTTTGACTTGGCTATTCCTTTTCATCCTTCACTCATTCCTCATCATCTCTCCCTCTCTTCCTGCTGCTGCTGCTGCCTCCCCCTCCTCCTCCATCTTCAGGCCTCAAAACTCTATGGAAATCAACTCAAAACGTCACCCCCATTTCACAAAAATGATGCACAAGCTCAAGGGAAACACATTGGACCAAGAAAGGAAAGGTTTTGGACACTTGGGGCAACTCAAGAATTTTCTTGAGTTGCCAAATGATGTATTTTCTGAACCACTAGCTTAGTTTTCCTATTGCTTTCACATCCATGTTAACTTAAACCGATATAGTGATGTTTAGTGAGGGTATGAAAATTCTAGTTAGGGTAATTGGAAATTGAGAGTTGTGGTGAGCAATTATGCTCGGTAGAGGCCATACAAACCCCCTAGTGCTAGAATTAAGGCCTAAAGCAGGGACTAGAAACCCGGAATACGGATTTACAAAAGCCGATATCGGAAAAACTGTGATTCTGTGAAGGTTAAATGGAATCTGCTATCACCCCGAGACTCTGAAAATTATTTTGCATGGACAGTGATACATGCAGGCACCTAGGAAGCTACCACGAAAACCCTAGCCCCTAAGTCCCAACCATGGCCGCAGATTTATTCCTTCTGGCCGCAAATTGGGGCCAGACCTGGAGCATTTTGGCTCGTTCTTGTTCTGTAGCTCCTACATCTATAAATTAGACCCCTGGCATATGCAAAATTGTCCAATTTGACCTAGGGTAGAATCTGGGACCCTTTTTCTATAGTTGCTGTTTTGATTCGTGTTTTTGTATTTTGTATTTTAAATTCTGGATTTGTATAATTGCATTTTACCTCGATTACTTGGCGTTTGTACGACGATATCGAGGGTTGTTTGATGGTTTTGAAAGCGTGGTCAATGGGTTCTAACCTATAGGCCCTAGCGTGTCGTTTTGGTATTCCGATGTGATTTTGATATGCATTCCGATTATGTTATCTATGTAGGTACTTTCATGTGGATTCCATACGACGAAGGAGATGAAGGCGACATCGATACCGACACGCATGATGCAAGGTGAGTAGATTATATCTACGGGGGAAGTCGGGTGGATGGCGTATAGCACCCCCGCAGTTCGATGTCTAGTATACTATATATATGATAGCTTATTGTGTGTCGTGGATATTTGAGATGAGATTAGGTGTACTAGGGTTAAATTAAGGCATAGAAGTAAACTAGTATAGTTTCCTAATTGCGAACCCTAGAATAGGTTACACCCGCACGCACACACATGCTTATTTGTTATGGTTATACTTATATGACGAGGATAGTGTATGATGTTTGGTGATGAGTCGATTGAGATTGGGCATAGTGCCATGAGATCGGTGATATATTGTGATTCGTATTTGGGATACGACATGTGATTTTAGCGGGCCTTTGGACGTGTGTTTCACACACGCATTCATAATTACCTAGATGGTATCGATTTGTACTAGACTTAGATCAGTACCCCAGATCATGAGATATGATGATAAGGATACCTGATAATTGATGAGAGGAATGTGATATTGACCCGTACCCAGCTTTTAGGATGTCGTACGATGATTTACCGTACGAGCTTTATATTGATGATAGATCCGCACTCATGACTCGAGGATGTCATATGATATTGTATCGTACGCGGTACCTTTGAGGCGGGATCACCGACTATTATATTTATATATATCGACTCAGATTTAGGTAGTTTCCATACCCCTCCCGATTGACTTGTTAGTTAGAGTTGTAGTTTTGCTAGTAGATGTTAGGCTAGGCCGATATCATACCTATTTTAAAACTAACGAATCGGGAGTATTTTAAAGACAGGCAAAAGGATTCTAAGGATATTTTCAAAAGACGCATTTTTTCTTAAAAACACCGTAGCCTTTATTTTACTAAAAACCCCGATTCGTCTTATTTCAAATGGCAAACTATATGACTTTTTATATTGATGCAGATGCGTCACTGTTGCATTTATTAGTCGATTCTTGCATATTCTTGTTATTCGCATCGCATTGCATGTGCGAATGGTTATTGTTATATTAAACTCTTTCAGTTAGGACACCAGCACCATTATCGATGATGCATATGTTCCACGTACACCTGCTTGCCGGCTCACACACTTCATCATCGATAATTGCCATGTCACTACACTGTAGTACTGTTGCATTCAGGATATGATCTCTTGCATGGCATGCTTGTGTACATACCCATTGTACACCCATACTTACATACATAAGTATTTGCACATACATAGATGATTCTGGCTTGATTAGAGATTTGGGAACCGCAAGATACTCTTTAAAACTGATTCATTTTAAAAGAGCGGTTTTCCCTCAATATGTGCATATTACTATTCCATATTGCATGATATACTGATATGCTTACATTTCTTTTACATGTCGCATACATCATGCTTTTGATTATACGCATTGAGATATGTTGTTTCCATGATATTTCTGGATTTGGGAACCGTGGATATTTTAAAAGAGATTATATAATTGTTTTAAAAACCCGGTTACCCTTGATATGATATTTCAGTGCGTCCACCATATGTTTTCTCAGTGCTAAGAGCGACGTGTGAAACCCGATTCGAGGTGGCGGATGAGGCCGATTGCGGGTACATGGTGGACCCGGTATGGTACCCCGAGACGAGAACAGATCTGCTGTGTAGCTAGACGGTGAGCCTGGCAGAGGGAACACTACCTACCGGTGATAGTATTTGAGCTCGGTGGATATTCGGAGGATACCGACCGGAGTTGAGAGATGATATGGGCCGATCCAGACTGACGGAGCCCGATATATGAGGATTTACGTGCCGATACTAGGCACAGGTTTCATGATGTTTTTGAGTGTCGATGCTTGACACTCAGGTTCTATGATTTTGATATGTCGCGAGCGACACATGTTGATTTACATCATCATACTTCCATGCATATGTTTATGATATTTACATGCATGATACTTATTGTCATTGGGTGACACGTGGACGATTTCCACATACATATATTGACATTGATGATATTGATCACACAATTGGATGATATCCACATATTCATAGACTTCATGATATAGTCGACATTGATCATACCTCATATTTATGATATGTTATTATCTGGGGCACTGGCACGAGCACTTGACACTATATTCATGTATAGATGTTATATTGCCACCTTATCATGCTCCAGACTTATTCATTGAGGTTTATTTATATTGATCGTATTGACCTAGGATTGTGTCATACATACGATTTCTGCTCTGTGATGTTTTCTATTCACGAGTTAGCAACTCACCCTCGTTGTGCCACAGTTCTTGCAGGTTTTGCCATACAGGTTTCATTGCGGCTTTTCTGGCACACTACTTCCTTTCTGGGTGATTGCATTGGTAAGTGGGTTCACTCGCATCGTGACCACCCTTGTATTATTTTATTCAGTTGTATCTAGTAATTCCATCAACCAAACTTTTATATTATTTCAGACTTAGAAAACCAGTGGTGTGTTATTTCGACCTTAGAGTCGCGCGTTGTAGTATTATGGTCTTCATGCTGATTTGAGTTTCCTTTTGAGTTTTGATCCTCGCCCTTCGGCGTTGTATATTATACTGCTTGCGTGGTTGTGACCGTCGATTGACGAAGGGCTAGCTCCCGCTTGGGTATGCCTTTTATCACTGCATATATATTATTCTTGTTGTACCCGTTCGGGCCAGTATTTACAAAGGAAACTCTGCCGAAATTTTCAGAAAACACGAGATATTTTTAAAAAATGTACATTCGGCTTACTTATTTAAAAACCCTTGTTTTAAAACATGTTTTCTTCACTTCTTTAAAACTAGTTTTCCTTTATTTATTACTTAAAATGGTTTTAGATTTCTAGGCTTTTGGCTTACTTGAGTTAGATGAGGTCCTATAGACTTCATATGATTCAAGGCCAGTCACGGGCTATTTCGGGACGTGACAAAGTTGGTATCAAAGTGTTAGGTTAACCTTGGTTCAAGTCTATGTTTGACTATGCGGAGCCTAGAGTGTTTGTATATATACGGAACTTAGGCTTGACCTTACGGAACTTAGACCTAGTCGAGGAGGTATTATACCCGAACTTTCGTCGCGTAGGATGACCCTTGGTTGATGGAGTAGGTAGCTTGAGTAGAGTGACGTATCGTACGTATGTTCCGCGGCATATTTACGATACGCTATTCCTCTTAAGAAACCTTAGGATGTACATTTCCTTGCACAGTATTATATTCATTCCTATGATCTATCCTCATCGGTACTGGTTATGATTTTGCTGCCACGATTACACGGCAGAGAGAGAGAGAGAGCTACGGCTAGAGTTGCGTCAGCATGAGCTCGTCATGGAAGAGGACTGACCAGGGCGTGATTCCAGAGACATACGATTGCATATGGAGGCGTCGTCTTATTGTGTTTTCGCGCCATGAGCGTTTGACAGATCGCTGTTACGAGATTTCCCGGATGTGCTGATCGGCACCAGAGGATTGAGCCACTGATAGAGGCCAGCCAGGATGTGATGACCATTGATGTATCGCTTATTCATGATGGTTGAGGCGCTGTTCAGCCTACAGATGAATGAGCCAGTTGTTCCTGCAATGACGAGATATCGCCCAGATATTGGAGCTACTACAGCATAAGTATATACTTAGAGATACGATGGTAAGTCGCTAGTCACCCGAGGATGAATGACTAGGACATGCGGTTCGTTCGCTTACCCCGATGCGAGGTCATCAGATAGATTGATTCCAGCTAGAGACGACTTCACGCAGGTACGTTGAGAGTCGATGGAGGCGATCGAATGTCAGAAACCCATATTCCAAGTTTAAAGTATTCGGAAAGACATGCAAGCGATTCTATGGACTCTCTAGAAGAATGAAACCCTAACTCGACATAATGACCGTGTGAAAGCCTTTGAACCTTAGGATTTGCGGCAGTTCCGCGGAGCCATTAGTGAGGCTTGGGTTTGCCCTTCTGCGGCTGGTCCACCGATGCTGAGGTATGTACTCGATACTATTAAACTGTACCCAAGATGTTGAGCTCTTGAGGATTATGAGGTTTTGACAAATCGATCGGATAGTTCGACATCTTTCGGATATCATGTGATGGGACACATTGCTTAGGAGACTCCAGATATGAGTATAGTCGTTGGAGCGTAGTCCATGCAGCCACGAGAAGACGAGTCCGAATCAGTCAACAGCAGAGAAAAGTGGAGTAAAGAGTTCGCACGAGATTTCGACGAGATGACGTTCTACTCCGCTGACATCAGAGATGCGATACGCATGCAGAGGCGTTGGGATGCGACCAGTTTCTGAGGAAATGCTGTGCTAAGGACGCGGATGTCCAGAGAGCGAGAAAGATTATGCAAGAGTACCGGCCTCCGTACAGTTCGGCATAGGTGAGATCGGAAGAGACCTTGAGCAGGATTACTTCCAGGACACAGCTGCGATAAGATTTGCACTCGGGATCAGATGTGTAATGTGTATTCAGAGGACCAGAGAAGTGCCAAAACGGAATCGCACCCGTTAGCACACCTGACAGGGCCAATGAGCCGATGGATTGCGAGATAGGTAATCCACAGAGAAGATAAGGGCCCAGAGACAGAGAACGCCAGATCGCGAGCAAGAGGCAAGTGGATATCTTGCGTTGCTAGCATTGGATGCACCGACACCTTCCTGACCTTGAAGGAGGAAATACCGACGACAGTATTTATGATTTGTGATTTTGTGATTCGATTATCACGTATCCGTCATCTTGGATTTCGGCATTTTTGGGAGATCTGTTTGCATAATTTGGTCTTGATGGCTGAGTTCCATGATTTCTAATTTCGTGCACCATGGTTGCACCTACTAGGTATTTATATTTTGCACATAGTTATTATGCTTGAGGTATTGATTGTGATTGTAAGTGCACGCGGCGCCCCGGCCGTCAATCCGACGCCGGAATGCGGAAACGAAATTTTTGTAAAAACTAGAACCGGCACCACCGCGCACTGAGAACCCGGATCGGGCCATTAACCTAAACCTAGCAAACTAGAAAAAGGGTAGAGGGCTATACCAAGCGATCCGTGTCCTTCGGTCTTCGGCCTCCACTCCGTTCTCCTCGCGGAATCTCCGGTCTTCATCTCCTTGTCGGAACAGGAACCACATCGCCGGGTTCTTTTACGGGCTCCCACCTCTGGACCGAGGCAACTCGGGCACGAAGTTGGCGAGCCGACAGGCCCAAGGGTGCTGTAGATGAAGTGTAGAAACCATTTTATCAGTGGGGTAGTGAAGTTTCCATTGATGGAGGAATGAAAGAACTATGGAGAGATGTGCTTTGGAGAGGGGTTTGGAATTTTGTAACAAGCAAAGAATGAGATGAATAATTTCCCCCACAAAATGAACCTCTCTCTCTCTCACCATGAAGTGGCCGGCCCCCTTCTCCAAAATGGTGGAAAAATCTCAAGAATAATGCAAGTGGGAAATGTGTGATAATGAGAAGAAAAAAGGTCACACCATTTCAAATCCAAATCCTAATCAACTCTCATCTCATAAATGCAAAGGAAGAGACTAAAAAAGAATCGCATGATGCAAGGGTAATCATAAATCCCAAAAAGAAAGAAAACCCCTCCACAAAACTTATTTGCACACCTGCAAATAACCCCCTCCATCGGAAAAGTCCGGCCGTGAAGGAACAAAGGAAAACTGGCCGGAACGGAATGCAAACTGGCAACATCAGAAAACTGATCCCGTAATAAATTACAGGAAAACCCCGCGACTGTATACATACCAGCATTTGTATTCCGACCGAATACAAATGCAAAGAGACAAAATCTATACTGTACAATACTAGGATCCGGCTTAAACCAAAGCCCGCTAATATTATCCGTCCGATCATGATCCGTGCAATAACGCACGTATCTGATCAAACCCTGCCATATCTCTATACGGCCTCTACAGCGTTTCGCCCGAAACTTGAGTAACTGTGTGGGGGGGACTCTAAAGACTCGTCAATACTATGGCTGTGGATTTAACCACTAGCACGTCAGAGGTATTAGCCATACGTGACGGGCTACCAGCTATTGACCAAAAGGGACGTCGATGAGCGAACTCATCCTGACACCCTACTGAGCCTGTCAGTGACAATATCCGTACAGTCCGGTCCGTTCGTCTATGAGCATCGCATGGCGGGCCTAGGAGGTTGGTAAAAGTCAGACCCCCAAAAGCGGTACAAGTCGTGTCGGAGTGTAGCCCAGAACACCCTGAGATACTACTGGAATACCAACCAGTAAATCTCCTGCCTTGGCCAAGGACTTCGTGTAATAGCTCTCCTAGACACAGCGCGACCTCACCCCCAATACCGGGAGAGACGAACCCCTGCAGATCCGCTCATTGCCTCCATGTGGCTCGGGACTGTACCCAACTAAAACCTGTTTGCACGTCTCCTTTGAGCGTGGTAGGGTAGTAATCTAAGTACAGTGGGAACTCACACGAGACAAATGACGATCTCAGTTCGATGAACTAACCTGTACACATGTCACCAGGGAACTGCTATCTGACGTCAGGTATAAGACCAACTAGCAGGTTCCCGGCGAGTCCTGTCCGGTGTACTCATAACCCAATGAGCACCTGTATACATCTTGGGTGAACCAACTGACACCAGTGGCTTGTGAGACCGGCCACCGCCCCTCGTCGGGGTCTCGACTGTATACACTAGTCTACTCTGGAGAATAGATGCCCTGTCTCGAAACTCCCACGACTAGGGACCTTTTAAGGATGTGCTTATAGACCCCAGCTCCCACGTATATGATCGCCCTCATACTGCTGGCAGTCAAGCAAGAATCCTAGGGGCTCTATCAACGTGTAATAGCGACCTGTAAGGTCACCTAAAGCAGTACACGATGATAAAGATAAACCAGATAGCATACTATCATCTCGAGTAAGACTCCGGCATAGGTCCTCCCTCAATCATTGCAATCACGTGCCTGTGATCCAATAATTGACTCTGAGGGCACTATATCGAACAATCTCCCACTTGCACTCAAGGCTAATTATTACGATGTCGCATACTCACAGCACGTGTGATACCGAACACCCAACTCCTCTACTAGTCAGTCTCACAAAGCTCGTTTGCGAAACTATTGCGTTCGAGGAATAGCCTCAGTGAGTGGATCCGCTCTGATGTTCCTTTCTATGTCTCTCTATATCTCATGTTCGCGGAGAAAGCCATCTCCCGAAATGAGCAATACCTGTCTTAGAGTATGTCTGGATATCTGATGGGACCTGGTTCATAAATGAACTCCAAATCCAAACTTCTCAGACTGTATCGTCAACTGAACTTAATCAGTATCCTGCGCCATGCCTCCCTCAGTATCTGCCTGGACCACCTGTCCAAACTACTGCCCCTCATCAGAGGGAAAACCATAACTCTGACAGTCACTCTGTCATCCAGGTCACCTTGGAAGCCTGGAATGATAACCGTCTCCTAAAGGAGGCTGCCGTTATCAAATCCCTAGAACATCCACTTATGTTCTAAAACTGCTTCCGATCGTTTCTCCAGGATTGGATTAATATCAACTTATTGCATCTCCCGCAAAAACAACATCTGATGTGGTACTTGACATCTCATGATTGACTCAATTGCCTAAGCAAGTGATCTGCCAATCATGCACATCCCTCTCTACTTTAGTCTGTAAGACACATTTAGAGAGGGTGACTCCATCACCTGCAGGTACACTACCGTGCCAGGAGTCGTCCATTCTAAATACTCATAGAATGCTGTCTAAGTACCCAGATTGGGAAACTACCCAAATCTAGATCTAAAACCATAGATCTAGTAACGAGAATGTCTGATATAATATCCAAGTCCTATGTGGAGAAACTACTGTGTGACAACCAAAGTATAACCGATCGTAGTATAGGAATTTCACTTCCTACTCTGTGTATGTCATCCAAATACCAGGACATCACACCCTACTACCTTCTTAACAGATCCATCCCCTATTCTGATGAAGTCAAACCTATGACTGTCACATCAGAAATAGATGATCTATCTCCACTATATCTGCTTTAGTCTATAAATAGACATAAGCCACTTGTCCACCAATGCTTCCGCTGCTCCCACTGACTACGACAACTCTCTGACAGAGTCGTATAGACGTACACTTCCAAAGCTAGTTTAGAACGATGCTAAACTCATCCTCCTGCCGGGTCTCACAGTCTGGAACAACAGCAATGGCAAGTCTGGGTAAACAAGAACCTCCCTGTCACCGTCCTTGAGGCTACCGGAGTACCTCTCGGGTGCCTGAGGTTACCCACCATATCTGCGGAGTGGCTAATGGAATGTCAATACAGATTGAATCTTTAGGTTCTTATCAAATTTTCAGTAATCGCTTGCGGTTCTGGAATCACTTCCAGTTTTACCATACTCCCACTACTGTTTTCTGAAAAAATCCATTTTTATTAAAACCGTGGCGAGTCAAGAACAATATCGCTATTGATCTTCCAGATGGTAGAAAGTCAACCCTCGTCATAGTCTGGGTCAACCCACAAACAGCCACTACAGAAACGTGTCTTGAGTTATCCAGAGTCTGGTTTTAATCATAAGCTGGACAACTCCCCGTATCTTAACAATGTCAAAATATGAACTGTTCTATATCCAATACAGAAACAGAGGCACTGATTTAATTGATCCAGATTCAAATCATACATCTGTCTCCAGTGCATGTCAAGTAAATGGAGAGAGGCCGATCAGCGTTACTCAACTTAGGAGTACTTCCAATTATGAGTAACCTGAAAGAGAAGCAAGTTCTCTTAATCATTACTATCAACTGAATACCATACACAAGTATCTGCATCTTCGATTACCTTGAAGAATCCCGATACTTGCAACATCTGGTTCTCTACGTTATTCATATACCTATAACTTCTTAAAACTCAGACCTTGTGTTTCTACGAAACACTTGTCTAAGAACTAGAGAAGTCATAAGTAAACAGAATATAGTACGAGGACCAATCCCTCTATCCTAATGAACACTGGACAACTTACAATACTCTGTATAAGTCCCGTGAGTCTAATAACTCATACACTGTGTGTCGTAGGTTGAAAACTGTACTATGGTTATGAAGAATTACACCGCTGTTTAATGCTCCTTACCTAACCATCCACTGATATAGGTAAATGTCACGGACATAATTTCAAAAAGGTACATCTCACTCTATGAAAATAGACGTACAGATATATCAATTTGAAATTGGTGCATAACAGCGGATATTCAAAACCAAATATTTGCCGTCTGGCAAACAACCCAGGCGATTTCCTCAAATATCACCAATTACAACGAATTCCGATATAATGAGGATAATCACCTAATTCCCAATAACTCACTCCCACTCATCATCTGTAAAACCATACAGATGTGAGAATCATACCTGGTAAATACATACCCTGGAGCAAGTGTCTAATTGGGAAATCAGTTTTCCTTTAACAGTACACAGTGAAACTGAAACATTGAAATGTTTCGATGGGGTATCCGGGTATTCCTAGTAATGCCTCTTCCATTATCCAGATTTACAACTGTAACCGTATATTTCTTTGCCACCTCTCCAAATCCCTTTATATGTCTTTAGTCATTACCTTCTGTACACCCCTTTAGGCCAAATGGTTTTCTTCCTTCCCTACCGTTCGGCACCAGCCTATGGTTTGGAAGAATACTATCCAATAAGCATAATGGGTGTACTGTCCTAATCCTAGGAGCACTCGCAATGCGAGAGAGGGTGAAGATAAAAGACAACCGAATAAACCTTATTCCTATTTCTCCTGAATCAGAATCCATCCGCGAACTGGAACAAGTTCCTTTCGAGTTCGTATATAACCATACGATGGAGTATCCAAATAACTGTTGATCTTCGTAGTGATACGGAGTGTCCTGGAGAAATACAAAGGTGAACTGGGAGTGGTAACGAAATACTTGGTTTGGTCGTGAATATCAGTCGCAATTTACTTTGCCCTCCTTCTAATCCCTTTCTTTGTCTTAACTTAATACCTTCTGTACACCATTTAGGCTAATTGGTTTTCTTCATTCCCTACCGGTCGGCACCTGCCTATGGTTTGGATGAAGACTATCCAATTTGCGTAATAGGTGTACTGTCCTAATCCAAGGAGCACTCGCAACCTGATAGAAGGTAAAAGGAAAAGACAACTGAATAGTCCTATTCGTTTTCTCCAGAACCGGAAACCATCCTCAAATAAATTCCTTCGAGTTCGTATATAACCATACGATGGTTTTGTCTAATGGAAGTGGACGTTCGTAATAATACGGGGTGTCCTGGAGAAAAGGGTAAAAGTAGGAGTGGCAATGAGGTGTGCAACTCTGACAATCCAAAAGCCAGTCTTATAAGAAGGTTCGGTTAATCTTGGTCACTGAGTCATAGTCAAGGGTCAGGTCAATGGTCGCTGCCAAAGAGTGAGAGAAAAGAAACACTCAGCGTGCACTCTAGCCTAGATCAGAATGGTTATCACCTTATTTAATCAGGAAACCTCCCACTGTAACGTCAAGTTCTTCCCCAAACCTGAAAGAAGAATTAGTTGGGATCACCCAAGGAGTAAACCAACTCATCAGTGGGAATCGGGATCCAACTATCATCGCATGATAACGTGACGGAATCCGCTCACGTTATCACACTCCAGAAGGTATGCGCATATCAGGCAAGTTTCAGTTTCTTTAGAAACTCCCGATGTGATTTTTGCCCCATGCTCTTATGACCTTGACGAAGGTCAACAAATCATAAGTCACATGTCAAGTTCTACCCGTCATTGTCCAGGTTAATTTGAACCCACCCGTACAAGCCCTTGACTTTGGCCAACAAGGCTATACGACTGTCCCAAACCAACGCATCTATCTATGATGCATATGAATACCCAATAGCTACCAAACACTGTGCCTTGACTTTGGCCAACAAACACAGCTTGAATACTATTGACTATCCATATGAAATGACGGAGGGCTACGAATGGTTTCTGGCGAAAAACCTTTAACGTAATGAACTTGATATCGTTGAAGGAACCGGATAGCTTTTAAAAAATATAGTAACGAAAACCTTTGCTAAAGAGGTCACTCCCGGTGAAGGGATCTCGGCTCTTTCCCCGTAGAATGAGGTGCAGGATATTCCAACTGAATACCACGATGCAAAGCAAAAGTAAACGACTATAGTGAAGTTATTGCCCTGACGCAAACTTCTGTCCAAGGGGTCACTCCCGGTGAAGGGATCTCGGCCCTTGCCTCGTCGACTGAGGTGCTGGATATTCATAACCGAATACCACTGTGCAAAACAAAAGATAACGCCCTTGCAATAACAGCTTTTGAAAAATTGTTCCAACAACATCAGAATAGGTTTGTTTAGCTTGCATTGATCCGAATCAACGCAGTCCCATTAATTGATCACACCAATAAAGAACGAAAATAATGATGTACGTATATGCCATCCGCATTCGCCACTGGGTCCCGTCATCACCCGTAAGATTACTTAACTAACGACAGAGCGGGGACTGAACTAGCGCGGATGCAAAACATATACAACATCTACTAGTATATGTATCAATATATAATATTCGCTCAAAGCATGATAAAAAAATGCAGCATCACAGAAATGTAACCAGCATCACAGAACAATACAGATATCTGGGATCCCCGGGTTTCATAGAGCCGCTACTGAAACCCGACGTTCCCCTGGTCGTGTGGATAGCCTGTGCAATGAGATCCTAGACCCCTACGGGCGCGGCAAGTTACCCGCCAAAACCTGAAGCGAGGCAGCCCCCTTCAGCAACGTGAATGGACCACCCAGCACTTCACGGAATCCGGTAACTTGGGCACCCCTCCTGGGTCAACCTATATCCCCTACGAGTGCGGCGAATAGCCTACCAATTCTAGAGTAAAGCCCCCTCCGTCTCAACGCCATGAGATACGGGCTCGTTGCCCTCTAGAACCCGGCTATCCGTGCACCCCTCCTTGGGGTAATCCTAGTACAAAAAGTAAAATATACATACAACGGGTACATCGAACTCAGCCCGGTCGTGCCCTAAAAGAATAATACAAACAGGCAGTGACGGCAGTCCACATGTCAGACGCTCGTCCCGCAATATCAAATGTACATATAAAACGAAACTGTACTACTATTGCATCCAGGCTATCCCCCACGACGAATCCGCAACATCACAGCACAACACAGAACATCAACGTGAATGTCACGTTCGCAAATCCGTCTAAAAGGGCTATAGCAGTTAGACAGGATTTACCGATCAAATGACATTCACGGTCGCAGATATAATGTAAATACTGTGAACTAACATGTTTAAAATTTTCGATCGATCAAATTTACCGAAGTGGGCCCCAAGCACTACTATAGCACTCAAAGAAAATCTGGGCCCAAACAGAACATTCCAAAACCCCAATTTCCCTGTACAAAGATCACTGTGCAAAAATGGTACAGTGTAGGCACTGTGATGCGGCGGAACCGCGGCCGGAACAAGGGTTTGGCCGCGGTTCCGCAGTCGTACTACAGTGTCACACTACCATTCTTTCACAGAAGTCTTTAAAATTCCTGCATGTCTTTCTGCAATGTACTGAAAAAAATTTCGAGCAAAAAATAATTCGACAGAAACTTATGCAAATGAAATCACGGTTTTGGGATATTTGTTCGATCGAAGCTTTAAAATGTTAGAGCAAGCTAGACTAAGTTAATGGCGTGGCTCTGATACCAGTGTAAGTGCACGGCGGCGCCCCGGCCATCAATCCGACACCGGAATGCGGAAACGAAACTTTTGTAAAAACTAGAACCGGCACCACCGCGCACTAAGAACCCGGATCGGGCCATTAACCTAAACCTAGCAAACTAGAAAAAGGGTAGAGGGCTATACCAAGCGATCCGTATCCTTCGGTCTTCGGCCTCCACTCCGTTCTCCTCGCGGAATCTCCGGTCTTCATCTCCTCGTCGGAACGGGCACCACATCGCCGGGTTCTTTTACGGGCTCCCACCTCTGGACCGAGGCAACTCGGGCACGAAGTTGGCGAGCCGACGTGCCCAAGGGTGCTGTAGATGAAGTGTAGAAACCATTGTATCAATAGGGTAGTGAAGTTGCCATTGATGGAGGAATGAAATAACTATGGAGAGATGTGCTTTGGAGAGGGGTTTGGAATTTTGTAACAAGCAAAGAATGAGATGAATAATTTCCCCCACAAAATGAACCTCTCTCTCTCACCATGAAGTGGCCGGCCCCCTTCTCCAAAATGGTAGAAAAATCTCAAGAATAATGCAAGTAGGAAATGTGTGATAATGAGAAGAAAAAAGGTCACACCATTTCAAATCCAAATCCTAATCAACTCTCATCTCATAAATGCAAAGGAAGAGACTAAAAAAGAATCTCATGATGCAAGGGTTATCATAAATCCCAAAAAGCAAGAAAACCCCTCCACAAAACTTATTTGCACACTTGCAAATAACCCCCTCCATCGGAAAAGTACGGCCGTGAAGGAACAAAGGAAAACAGGCCGGAACGGAATGCAAACTGGCAACTTCAGAAAACTGATCCCGTAATAAATTATAGGAAAACCCCGCGACTGTATATACATACCCGCATTTGTATTCCGACCGAATACAAATGCAAAGAGACAAAATCTACACTGTACAATACTAGGATCCGGCTTAAACCAAAGCCCGCTAGTATTATCCGTCCGATCATGATCCGTGCAATACCGCATGTATCTGATCGAACCCTGCCATATCTCCATACGGCCTCTACAGTGTTTCGCCCGAAACTTGAGTAACTGTGTGTAGGGGACTCTAAAGACTCGTCAATACTATGGCTGTGGATTTAACCACTAGCACGTCAGAGGTATTAGCCATACATGACGGGCTACCAGCTATTGACCAAAAGGGACGTCGATGAGCGAACTCATCCTGACACCCTACTGAGCCTGTCAGTGACAATATCCGTACAGTCCGGTCCCTTCGTCTATGAGCATCGCATGGCGGGCCTAGGAGGTTGGTAAAAGTCAGACCCCCAAAAGCGGTACAAGTCGTGTCGGAGTGTAGCCCAGAACACCCTGAGATACTACTGGAATACCTACCAGTAAATCTCCTGCCTTGGCCAAGGACTTCGTGTAATGGCTCTCCTAGACACAGCGCGACCTCACCCCCAATACCGGGAGAGACGAACCCCTGCAGATCCGCTCACTGCCTCCATGTGGCTCGGGACTGTACCCAACTAAAACCTATTTGCATGTCTCCTTTGAGCGTGGTAGGGTAGTAATCTAAGTACAGTGGGAACTCACACGAGACAAATGACGATCTCAGGTCAATGAACTAACCTATACACATGTCACCAGGGAACTGCTATCTGACGTCAGGTATAAGACCAACTAGCAGGTTCCCGGCGAGTCCTTTCCGGTGTACTCATAACCCAATGAGCACCTGTATACATCTTAGGTGAACCAACTGACACCAGTGGCTTGTGAGACCGGCCACCGCCCCTCGTCGGGGTCTCAACTGTGTACACTAGTCTACTCTGGAGAATAGATGCCCTGTCTCAAAACTCCCACGACTAGGGACCTTTTAAGGATGTGCTTATAGACCCCAGCTCCCACGTATATGATCGCCCTCATACTGCTGGCAGTCAAGCAAGAATCCTAGGGGCTCTATCAACGTGTAATAGCGACCTGTAAGGTCACCTAAAGCAGTACACGATGATAAAGATAAACCAGATAGCATACTATCATCTTGAGTAAGACTGTTCTACCGGCATAGGTCCTCCCTCAATTATTGCAATCACGTGCCTGTAATCCAATAATTGACTCTGAGGGCACTGTATCCAACAGTGATTTCATGCCTATTTTATGTCGTTGATTTGATTTACGCTTCCAGCATAGTTTTCATGCACTTTTAGTGTTTTGATTTGATTTGTGCACGCTGATGCACACGGTTGTGAGCTTATACACCGCGGTATACCTGATTTTGATTGAGCCGTATTGTATAACGTCGACTTTGATTCTGATATTGATGTTGATTTTTTTCACTCCGTGCATTTGATTTGGATTTTCGCGCGTGTTGAGCGCATGTTTTGAGATGCGATTTTGGTGCACACCACATGCACTAAATTGGGATTCTGCGTGCATGTCAGATGCACCTGATTTTTGCTGTCGGGCACGCCCGTTGCCCTTGGCAGATATTTCGTGCACACTCGTTGCACCTAGATGATGTTTATGTGCACATGTATGTTATATATATGGATTTTGATTTCCGTGCGCACCAGACGCACAGGGTATTCTTATATACATTTTGGATTTTGATTCCTTATGAAGCAGTACGTTTTTATGATATTTTATTTATGTTTTCGTACTGAGCAGGACTAGTCAGAGGACAGTACCTGGATATATTTTGCATGAATTGATAGTTATCAAAGGGATTTCCAAAAAGTGAGCTATAGTCTCAGTATTTACCTACGTGTCTGATATGACACGACATGTTTAAAACAAGGAAACCCTTCTAAATTGTTTTCAAAACGGCGGAACGTACATATTAAACAAAAGATATATACGTATATGGTTATTTTCTTACAATAGACGTCCGCCACTGTGCAGTGTTATGTGCATCGTACAGCGTCTTAAAAGGGTTTTGGCATGCCTTTCCTTCAGCTATTTACATATATAGATTTGATGTCTACATGTATAATTCTGATATATATCATATTGGTTTTGTTTCGGATTTGACATTTGTGTCTTTACCTTAACTCCGATGATTGCGGGATACTTGACGGAGTTTTGCTTTTGAGTTATCTGCTCATTACTCATGCGCATGCATTGCGCTATGATGCGTTTTATATATTGATGATTTCGGAGCCCCGACGACTTGGACTTTTACTTAAATGTTTTGGTATTTGATGGATTTAAAATTCGGGGACCGAATTTCTTTAAGGGGGAAGATTGTAACATTTCAAAAAAATAAAATATTATTTTTAGGAATTTTTATAATTTAATAATAAAATATTGAATATTTTAATAAGGCGGTATAATTAAATACCGATAAATAGGGAAAAATTTGGAAAATAACAGAAATTTTTAAAAGAGGGTGTTTTATGTGAATTATGCAATTTTTAAGTTTTTAAGATTAATTATATGCTAATTTAGTGCTAATCGCGATTAAAAATCGCTAATCGGATTTTTAGCATATTTGTGCAAAACATGCACCATATCTTTTTTTTTACACTTATTACATATTTTTCCATGGCTTTGCTACATGTTTTATCATGGTTGATGATTTTATTAGAGAGGGGAAAAGAATAGAAAAAGAAAAGGAAAAAGGATATAATAATGGGTATGGGTGAGAGAGAGAAAGGTAAGGGTGCTTTGACTTGGCCATTCCTCTTCATCCTTAACTCATTCCTCATCATCTCTCCCTCACTTCCTGTTGCTGCAGCCTCCCCCTCCTCCTCCATCTTCAAGCCTCAAAACTTCATGGAAATCAACTCAAAACCTCACCCCCATTTCACAAAAATGATGCAGAAGCTCAAGGGAAACACATTGGACCAAGAAAGGAAAGGTTTTGGACACTTGGGGCAACTCAAGGATTTTCTTGAGTTGCCAAATGAGGTATTTTCTGAACCACTAGCTTAGTTTTCCTATTGCTTTCACATCCATGTTAACTTAAACCGATATAGTGATGTTTAGTGAGGGTATGAAAATTCTAGTTAGGGTAATTGGAAATTGAGAGTTGTGGTGAGCAATTAAGCTCAGTAGAGGCTATACAAACCCCCTAGTGCTAGAATTAAGGCCTAAACCAGAGACTAGAAACCCGGAATACGGATTTAGAAAAGACGATATCGGAAAAACTGTGATTCTGTGAAGGTTAAATGGAATCTGCTATCACCCCGAGACTCTGAAAATTATTTTGCATGGACAGTGATACATGCAGGCACCTAGGAAGCTACCACGAAAACCCTAGCCCCTAAGTCCTAACCATGGCCGCAGATTTATTCCTTCTGGCCGCAAATTGCGGCTAGACCTGGAGCATTTTGGCTCTTTCTTGATCTATAGATCCTACATCTATAAATTAGACCCCTGGCATATGCAAAATTGTCCAATTTGACCTAGGGTAGAATCTGGGACCCTTTTCTATAGTTGCTGTTTTGATTCGTATTTTCGTATTTCGTATTTTAAATTCTGGATTTGTATAATTGCGTTTTACCTCGATTACTTGGCGTTTGTACGACGATATCGAGGGTTTTTTGATGGTTTTGAAAGCGTGGTCCATGGGTTTTAACCTATAGGCCCTAGCGTGTCATTTTGGTATTCCAATATGATTTTGATACGCATTCCAATTATGTTATCTATGTAGGTACTTTCATGTGGATTCCATACGACGAAGGAGATGAAGGCGACATCGATACCGACACGCATGATGCAAGGTGAGTAGATTATATCTACGGGGGAAGTCGGGTGGATGGCGTATAGCACCCCCGCAGTTCGATGTCTAGTATACTATATATATGATAGCTTATTGTGTGTCATGGATATTTGAGATGAGATTAGGTGTACTAGGGTTAGATTAGGGCGTAGAAGTAAACTAGTATAGTTTCCTAATTGTGAACCCTAGAATAGGTTACACCCACACGCATACACATGCTTATTTCTTATGGTTATACTTATGTGACGAGGATAGTGTATGATGTTTCGAGATGAGCCGATTGAGATTGGGCATAGTGCCATGAGATCGGTGATATATTGTGATTCGTATTTGGGATACGACATGTGATTTTAGCGGGCCTTTGGACGTGTGTTTCACACACGCATTCATAATTACCTAGATGGTATCGATTTGTACTAGACTTAGATCAGTACCCCAGATCATGAGATATGATGATAAGGATACCTGATAATTGATGAGAGGAATGTGATATTGACCCGTACCCAGCTTTTAGGATGCCGTACGATGATTTACCGTACGAGCTTTATATTGATGATAGATCCGCACTCATGACTCGAGGATGTCATATGATATTGTATCGTACGCGGTACCTTTGAGGCGGGATCACCAACTATTATATATATATATATATATATATCGACTCAGATTTAGGTGGTTTCCATACCCCTCCCGATTGACTTGTTAGTTAGAGTTGTAGTTTTACTAGTAGATGTTAGGCTAGGCCGATATCATACATATTTCAAAACTAACGAATCGGGAGTATTTTAAAGATAGGCAAACGAATTCTACGGATATTTTCAAAAGACGCATCTTTTCTTAAAAACACCGTAGCCCTTATTTTACTAAAAATCCCGATTCGTCTTATTTCAAATGGCAAACTGTATGACTTTTTATATTGATGCAGATGCGTCACTGTTGCATTTATTAGTCGATTCTTGCATATTCTTGTTATTCGCATCGCATTGCATGTGCAAATGGTTATTGTTATATTAAACTCATGCTGTTAGGACACCAGCACCATTATCGATGATGCATATGTTCCACGTACACCTGCTTGCCGGCTCACACACTTCATCATCGATAATCGCCATGTCACTACACTGTAGTACTGTTGCATTCAGGATATGATCTCTTGCATGGCATACTTGTGTACATACCCATTGTACACCCATACTTACATACATAAGTATTTGCACATACATAGATAATTCTGGCTTGATTAGAGATTTGGGAACCGCAAGATACTCTTTAAAACTGATTCATTTTAAAAGAGCAGTTTTCCCTCAATATGTGCATATTACTATTCCATATTGCATGATATACTGGTATGCTTACATTTCTTTTACATGTCGCATACATCATGCTTTTGATTATACGCATTGAGATATGTTGTTTCCATGATATTTCTGGATTTGGGAACCGTGGATATTTTAAAAGAGATTATATAATTGTTTTAAAAATCCGGTTACCCTTGATATGATATTTCAGTGCGTCCACCATGTGTTTTCTCGGTGCTGAGAGCGACATGTGAAACCCGATTCGAGGAGGCGGATGAGACCGATTGCAGGTACATGGTGGACCCGGTATGGTACCCCGGGGAGAGAACGGATCTGCTGTGTAGCTAAACGGTGAGCCTGGCAAAGGAACCACTACCTACCGGTGATTGTATTTGAGCTCGGTGGATATCCGGAGGATACCGACCGGAGTTGAGAGATGATATGGGCCGATCCAGACTGACAGAGCCCGATATATGAGGATTTACGTGCCGATGCTAGGCACAGGTTTCATGATGTTTTCGAGTGTCGATGCTTGACACTCAGGTTCTATGATTTTGATATGTCGTGAGCGACACATGGTTATTTACATCCTCATACTTCCATGCATATATTTATGATATTTACATGCATGATGCTTAATGTCATTGGGTGACACGTGGACAATTTCCACATACATATATTGACATTGATGATATTGATCACACAGTTGGATGATATCCACATATTCATAGACTTCATGATATAGTCGAAATTGATCATACCTCATATTTATGATATGTTATTACCTGGGGCACTGGCACGAGCACTTGACACTATACTCATGTATAGATGTTATATTGCCACCTTATCATGCTTCAGACTTATTCATTGAGGTTTATTTATATTGATCGTATTGACCAAGGATTGTGTCATACATACGATTTCTGCTCTGTGATGTTTTCTATTCACGAGTTGGCAACTCACCTCCGTTGTGCCACAGTTCTTGCAGGTTTTGCCGTACAGGTTTCATTGCGGCTTTTCTGGCACACTACTTCCTTTCTGGGTGATTGCATTGGTAGGTGGGTTCACTCGCATCGTGACCACCCTTGTATTATTTTATTCAGTTGTATCTAGTAATTCCATCAACCAAACTTGTATATTGTTTCAGACTTAGAAAACCAGTGGTGTATTATTTCGACCTTAGTGTCGCGCGTTGTAGTATTATGGTTTTCATGCTGATTTGAGTTTCCTTTTTGAGTTTTGATCCTCGCCCTTCGGCGTTGTATATTATACTGCTTGCGTGGTTGTGATCGTCGATTGACGAAGAGCTAGCTCCCGCTTGGGGATGCCTTTTATCACTGCATATATATTATTCTTGTTGTACCCCGTTCGGGGCCAGTATTTACAAAGGAAACTCTGCCGAAATTTTCAGAAAACACGAGATATTTTTAAAAAATGTACATTCAGCTTACTTATTTAAAAACCCTTGTTTTAAAACATGTTTTCTTCGCTTCTTTAAAACTAGTTTTCCTTTATTTATTACTTAAAATGGTTTTAGATTTCTGGGCTTTTGGCTTACTTAAGTTAGATGAGGTCCTATAGACTTCATATGATTCAAGGCCAGTCACGAGCTATTTCGGGACGTGACACTCGACATGATAGTATGATATCTGGTTGAACTTTTTCTTAACATGTACACCTATTGTTTCTCTATTACATGTTGATAAAGCCCTTAGGATGAGTACTTGACTACCAGGACTATGATGCAAATCATACTAGTGGAGACAGGGTAGTCGGTAAGTACATCCTTCATATGTTCCTAGTCATGGGAGTATCGAGACAGGGCATCGATACTCCAGAGTAAACTAGCGTATACGCTTCTCGACCCATGTGATGGGCGATGGATGATCCCACATCCATTGGTGTTTGACATCAGAGAAGGTATACGGGTGCTCAGTGGAGACTGGGTACACCGAACGGACTCGCCAAGAACTCCTAGATGGTATTATACCTATCGTCGGATAGCAGTTCTCTGGTGACACTGGTACAGGTTAGTCTGTAGACCCAAGATCGTTATAGAGTCTTGTGTGATTCCTACTATGCTTTGATTTCTACCATACCAGGTCAAGAGATCATGAAAAATGTGGTTTTTGGGTACAGTCCCGAGTCACATAGAGGCAATGAGCGATAGGAGGGGTTTCGTCTCTCCCAGTATTGGGAGTTGATGTTGCGCTATGCTCGATTGGCCATAACAGGAAATCCCTGGCCAGGGTTGCTGAGATATACTGGTAAGTGTTATCAGTAGTTTCTCGAACCGTCATGGACCTTGCATAGGCATGACTTATCAGACTATTGGGGTCTGAAGTTATACCACCCCCAGGCTATGATATGCGACATATCAAACGAAGAGACCGGACTGTACGGTAGTGTTACTGATTGGATTCGCAGGAGTATAAGAAGGCTTGTTTGTTGATCTTCTGATCGCTCAATCCCCGGGTGGCCGTTACGTTTAGCAGACCGCTTGCGGCTTGTAGGTGTTTGATATGATCGCCACCTATAAAAAGTTCTATAACCCGCCAGATAAAGACATGACCATAGGATTTCATAGAGAGCGCCTTTGGGCTCCTCTTAAATACCAAAAAAGTGTGTATTCATGTCAGGATTTTGCGCTGAGGAGGCCTTCGCTCTGTTGGGACGAGCTGGTCGAGATGTGGTGTCCAGTCACTCACATCGGTGAGGGCTGCGCTATGCCACCTGTCCTTACCCTGGGAGTACTTCGGCGTATTGACGAGTCTTTAGAGTCCTACATAGAGATTTCCTGGTTCATGCAAAAACGGAGTAGAAGCACATATGTGATATGTGCTGAACCGAGATTAATGCTTGTATGCGATACCGTATTCTATTCTTGCGATATGTGATATCAGTCGGTTATATGAGATATAGCCGGGTTATCGGATCAAGTGTTGATTTGATAAATTGATACATTTGATATTAGTCGGTTATATGTGATATAGCCGGATTATTAAATCAAGTGTTGATTTAATAATTTAATGTAGAATTATATATTTGATATATTAAATTACATTAACTAATATTAGCTCACTTAACCATTTCTTTTTCTCACTTGTGCATACATGATATATAGATATGTGATATATATTAATGCATCATGCTAGGTTACATATGCAACTTATGTGTATGAGACTTATACCATGCTAAGGTTAAAGTTAGGGTTCATAATTATATTTAAGAAAATTCAAAATTGTGGAGTTTTTGTCATGGTTCAAAGCTTGTAGCTTTCATTGACTTGGTCCACTCTTTTGTCTAGCTTAAGATATTTATCAACCAAACCATAACTCATAGCTGTGGTTTAGTCTCTACAATGGTTAGTGCATGAGATATACTCACCATGGTGCAAGGTTACCTAGCATGGCAGCAAGGTTTCGGGAGGCATCGTCCATGCCAAATTAAAATTTTGTCGTTCTAGCTAACCCTAACCCTAGAATCGTATACTAGAAATCGATGGAATATTATGCAAACAACTTCGCAAATGGAAAGTGAGCAAGGAATACAACCTTTGTAGACCGGTCCTTCACTTCAATAGCTCCGTGTAGTAGTCCCTTCACTGCGATCTTGAACTCCAGACTCTAGAGAGGATCCAATGCAGAAACGAACATGCTTGCTTCGAAGTCTTCGAGGCCGAAGATGATCTACGTCGAGGAGACACTAACCCAAGCTATCTCTTCACTAATTACAGAATTAGTGAAGCAAACACCCTATACAAAATGGCAAGTAGTAGAGGATAATGAAGTAGGAAGTGGGCTCACTTTAGTTTTAATTTTCTCACAAGTTTTCATCACAAACTCAAACCCTAGAAAACTCTTTTCTTTTTGAGCTCATGAAGAAGATGAAGAATAATCAAGAGTGAATGAGAGTGAGGTTAGAATTGCAAGGGTGAGTTAGTGTCATGGCTAACTCATGTAGAGAATAAACTAAGGTCAAGGGTTAAAGTTGGGTTAACAAATATCTTAAGAAATGACAAAAGAGTGGACTCTGTCAATATTTCTACAAGCTTCATCCAAGCTTGAAAACATTGACTAAGTCTTTATTCTTTTGTGATAACTTAAGCAATAAATAAAACCCAAGCATAAACCCTAGCATGGTATAAGTCTCATACACCCTTGTTGCAAGTGTAACCTAACATGACACAACAAAATATATCGCATATATATTTTGTGTACAAAGAAAACAATACATATATCACATATATGCAAAGTATCTCAAATGTGAGAAAAGAAATCTTAAGTGAGCTAATACTAGTTAATATAATGTAATATATCAAATATATAATTATACATTAAATTATTAAATCAACTCTTGATTTAATAATCTGGCTATATCATATACAACCGACTAATATTATATGAATCAACTTATCGAATCAACACTTGATCCGATAACCTGGCTATATCATATATAACAGATCGATATCACATATCGCGAGAATAGAATATGGTATCACATATCGTTTTAATCTCGGTCCCGCACATATCACATATGTGCTCCTACTCCATTTCTCTTGAGCTAGGAAACCTCTGTGTAGAACTCTAAAGACTCGTCAATTCGCCGGCAGTAGGTGATGATCATATCAAACACCCACAAGCCGCAATGTAGGGTTCCTAGGCACACTATAGAGGTCTCACAAGGCATCAACCATGCCATTTTAGAAAAATATGGTGCCGAGAAACCCTAGTCTACGGATCGTTGCTAGAAATCTAGGCGAAAAGTAAACTAATTAACTATTTAACTAGAAGTTAGATGCTACAACCTTTGTAGATCCGGATTTCCGCCTCCTTAGCTCCACGCGGTCATGCCCTCGCTGTCCATCATGAATCCTCGACTCATTCGTCGGCTTCATCGGAAAAACGTGCGGAATAGGTCGTCGGCTTCGTGTCAAAGACGATCTACGTCGAGGTTGCACAAGCTCAAGCTCCGACTTCACAAAGTAGTGAAACTTGTGAAGAAAACACCCAAAACCACTTGGCAAGAGGTAGAGGATGAAGAAATAGGAGGTGGGTTCACTTTAGATTTGGATTTCTCTCACTAGATCTCAAGTTGCCATTAGAGTAGCAAGCTTGAAGAAGAAGAAGAAGATGATAGAATATGATAAAAGTGTTCTTCAAAATAGAAAAGAAAACAATATTTATCATATCCTAACCATGGTCAAGTGTAGAGAATAGACCATGGTTAGTGGGAGTGGTTAGGGTTAAGCATGAAGACAAAATAGCATCATTAGAAAAAGCTTCATGAAGCTTCACCATTCTTCATGAAAAAATGAAACCAATTTGTTTTCATAAATCCATTTAAATAAATAATGAATGGATTAAATAATAAGTGAATAAATCATAAACCCTAACCACTCTCATAACCATGGTTCAATTCTTTTACACATAGCCAAAACAACATGCATCATCAAACATGATACATGCAAGTGTACACAAAACATATCACATATACAATGTGCACATCAAGTGAGAAAATCCGTATAAAGTGAACCGATACTAGTTAATGCAAAGTAATATATCAAATATATAATTATACATTAAATCATTAAATCAACATTTGATTCAATGATCCGGTCATGTCGCACACAGAAAGTATTCAAGAATTGAAAAGATATCATGATGCGAGAATTTAAAGAAAACAAGATAAAAGAATATCACCTTTTATTTATATCAACAATTTGATTACAGTCGCTCAAGAACTACAAGAGGAAGAACTAAATTGTTGAATTGGCGTCGCTCGGCTCCGTGAGTCGTGGATCAGCTTGGACCACTTGCTCCGTTGAAGATCGGCTCGGCTCATAAAAGGTTGCAAGGCTTCTTGCTTGATGGGTACTCGGGATCTTGGCTTTTGATTGGAATTAGGGTTAGGGTTTCACACAAGCCCTCTCACTAGACTTGTGGAAGAAGATGAAGAAAGAGAGTGGATCTAGATTGATACTAAAATTTTGGGATCCTTTTACAAGTGAGCCTAGAGTCTTATTTATAGATCTCCCAAACCCTAGGTCTGGGTTTGAAATTACAATTCTCTCCAAAAGTTTGTTGAGGAGTTTCTAGAAAGAGTTTGTTAGGAGCTAGCTTAGGTTTTAAGCTAGGATTAATTAAGCTTAGAAAACCCTAGTTTGCTGATCTGGCAGAAGTCTCTGGAGTCTTCTGGAATTTGTTGTGTCTTGCTGAAGTGTAGGCCCTGAGAGAAGCATTTTCACCAAATTTGGGTGGCTAAATCCTTGGAACCACCGTGGATCCACGGCGCAAGCAGGCTCCTGCCGCGGATCCGCGGCTCTTTGTGTGGCTTGGGCCTTGGGTTTTCTGGTGTGGTCTTGGAATGCCATTTGGGGCTTTATCTGATATGTTGATTTGTATTTTCCCCTTTGGATTGATACCAGAACTGAAATCATTTAGTTGGCGTAATGTTTGATCGGTACCCTGTACATTTTGGCCTTTCTTCTGGATTTTTCCTGCATAGATCTCAAAACAAGTGTTGCGCAAATGTAGGGATGATGCGATGCCATGAAATGTGGTCAATTTCCTTTATAGTGTCGGTTTTAGAGTCTAATACATGCAATCTGATATTTTGTGACATTTTTGCTAATATGTAAAATATGAATACCGTACACTTCTAAATGGATGAAATGATGAGGAAATTGCGGCTAAAATATACAATAATTTCGACCAATCATCGAACTTGGTAAACCAGACATAAAAAATGAAAGTGTAACGGTTTCTTGCAAGGTCGGAATGAGAATGGAAGGAAGTGATTGAGGAAGGGTGTCGGTTAAAGATTCGGGAGGGTTTACGCAGTCAATGAAAGGGATAGAATGAATTGGAAAATCCGACTCCTCAAGTAAAACTGCTTCATCCTCAATAATTTTCTCAATACTCTCCTCAAAATTTAGCTTATCCATGCAATTCTCATCAAAATCAAGACGCATATGAAGTTCGGGAAAAACAGTTAATGACTCAGGATGATGAATTGGAGAAAGAAACTCATCCAAATCTGTAGGTTCATCATCCAAAATATTCCCAGCGTCTATATCCTCAATCAAGTGAAAATCAATTTTTTCAGACACCTCATCAAAAGCATGGATATTAATCAATTCAGGTTCTAGAGTGGAGGTGTAGAGGTCGAAAGGATTGGTGATTGTTTCACTTGAAAGGGACCCTTCACAATCAGGTAAATCAAACACTACAAAGTCGCACAACTCATTACTCATTCTATCTTCAATTGATGAATCACGTTGGACACTCGATAGACATTCAAAACTGGAGTTGTGGGATTCAATTAATAATAGGTAAGTTTGATTTGGAAGGGTGCACAGCTCACTCTCTCCACTCAAATTATCAATCTTTCCAACCGCTTCATCATACATTGGAAAATTTGGAGCTAGTTGGAAACTAGCTACCGGGTCACTAGGTTGTATAAGGGCGGCCATGGATGCATTCAAATCCCTCATCTGTTGGCATGACGCTACCATAAAGTCTTCCAACGACTGTTCCAGACTAGACATGGGTTGTGACGGGGTTTCAGTAAAAAATTCAAAGTTGTTTGGATACGTGAAACTCCCAAATGGCTGTATAGAAGCAATGTCTAGGAAAGGTGCAAAAGTCGGGTAGGACTGGTAGGAATTGAATGGTTGGACAGTAGTAGGATCAATATTTGGATAAGAAAGTGAATGGAATTGTTGATCTAAAGAATTCACAGTGGTGAAAGGAGTGAAAGATCGGTTACGAGATTGTTCAATATGTTCAGCAATAGACATGGGTTTCGGAGTTACAACATGACTCGAAAAAGGAGTATCAACGTAAGAAGATGGTGAAGGTTGAAATGGTTGATATAAGGTGGATTGCGGAGTCCAACTGGTTGTCCTAGACGCGTCTATTCGATCTTTCATAGAAATTTTGGGCATGGAGGGGTCGTTCGAAATTCGACCAAAACAAGAAGCATAGGAAGTAATGTCTCGTTGAGGGTACCAAAGTTCGGCAAGAGTTTTGCGAGGTGGGGTACCCATGATGTGATGAGAGAAAGGAGAAGAAAAAGAATGTGATATTTTTTTCTAAAATTTTTAATTTTTTTTTAAAATTTTTTTAAATTTTTTTTAAAAAAAAATTGTTTGATTTTGGAGTTTTGAAATTTTTGAAAGTGTTTTTTTTTAGAAAGAGTTTTGCAAAAATTTGTACGGAACTACGGCACAATCACAATTTAAGCATGCACAATCAAGCCTAGAGCTAGGGTCTCCTAATTGAACTAGACTGCTCCTAACTGTTCCAAAGCGACAAGTTGTGAGATATCCCTCAAATCGCCTCTTCACCGCCAATTGTGGCCAGGTAAGCACAAATAAAGAAATGAGGGATCCGCTCACGAATCACCGTGAGACGGGCCTTTTAAAATTCCCTTTCTCACTTGTCTAGCCTAGGCACCACAAAGTCAGATTTAGATAAACGACTGAATGCCCACAACCTTCCTTTGTCCTAATGAGCGCGACAGTCCTTAATTGGCTGGGTCTAGATATTTTTTAATTAGCTCAAGGGTGATACATATGCTTTTAGTGATTTTTGGGGTCTTAGGAAGGGTAATGAAATCCCCACCCAATCTTGATTGGTGTTATAGCCCCTTAAAAGTCCATATTAATTATGCAAAGAAAGTTAACACACCAAAAACACTTGCAAAAAATTTTTTTTATTTGGCAGCGCAAAGAATCCTGCACAAAAACAATTTATTGGAGAGGGAGAAAGATTTTACGCAAAGAACACTGCAGGAAAAAATTTCAGTGTAGATCAGGGTAGGAAATAGAAAAAATATACTCACAGAGAAATTTTGGGTGCTAACGTCACAGGTTGACCGCGGTTCCGCGGTAAACTGCTTGAATCTGCCGCGGTTCCGCGGCGGTTTAGTTGGTTTAGATCTCCAAAAATTTTCTCTGTGTTGTTTTGATTCTCCCCTGTCTATTCAGATTCTCTGTTTCTTGATTTGTTCACTGGACTTGCTCCAGATCTGAAACAGAGTTTTCTCCAAACCTGCACAGTTGCACAAAAACCTTTCAAAAAGAACAAGTTGATTTTTATTTTTATTTTATTTTATTTTTTGTTTTAAATTTTTTTCGATTTTTATAATTTGTTTTTAAATTTTTATTATTAACCCGAAATTACACAAAGAAAGAGATTACCATCTCCCCGGCAACGGCGTCATTTGATTGAGAGTTATGTTTTGTACGTGCGTTTTAAAATTTAAATTAACCGCAATCAAGACGGTGTCGCTTGGTAGCTAGCCAGTTGAGTACGGGTCGATCCACACGGAGAAGGATTCCTTTTCTTTATGTTTTAACGAGTTAAATTCAAAAAATTGGTGGTTTTGTTTTAAGATCTAAGAATGAGATAAAAGTTGATAAAAAGCTTGCTAGGGTTAGGATTAGGTTAGTTTGAGATAGGGATCTTCTCGCTTCTATCAATACCTTAGTTGTGAATAAAGGTGTTAGGGTAATCGGCAACAACGGGGATTAGGAAGACTGGGAAGAAATTAAGTTTCTTCCTTTTGGTCCTTGTCTGTCCGTTCTTAGCTCTTAGCCCTAACCTCCAGTTAATTCAATCACACCCGGTCTAACTAGGGAATCACCGCTATCACGTAGGTAGGGCGCCGTAGTGAGCGGTGTGTGGTTGATTTAAAAAGAGTCCTTTTAATAAAATTATATTGGTAAAGAGAGGAATGAGAAAGATTTCCTTCTCTCAAACTTTCTCTATCCTAATGCTTACAATTGAGGAATTACTCACTCATAAGGAAGATAACGATAAAATTCAAGATAAGGAAAAATGCAGATTAAATTCTACAACTAGATTAACAAATAATAATTGCAGATAATAAAATACGATAAGAAAAATACGAGAAAAATAAAGGAACTTACTTTTTATTGATACCTCTTAAAAGCTCATTACAATGGAGAATTAAATTCTAGATCTAGAATAAAAAGAGGCATCCTCCAAAGAGGCACCCTAAAAGAGGCACACCGAAAAGAGGCTGTAGGCTTTCCTATTTATAGACAGGAGAAACCCTAGGTTTTACATCTAATCCATACTTGAAATTACAAGACTACCCTAAGAAAGCCGAATCAAAGCACCGACACCTACCGACACGTGCACCGACACGTGCACTGCACGGCTGCGGATCCGCGGCAGAATCCCATGTTTGGCCGCGGATCCGCGGCCATATGGTGAGATCTCTGGCTCATTTCTTCAAGGTTGCTTCATGTTTCCTTTTTCTTCTGTTTTCTTCACTTAGTTCTTCAGAATCTTTTCTACTTTCTTCCAGATTTCCAACAGTGCAGAATTTATGGACTTTTACCGTTAGCTTCGCATTGAAGTCTTGAATCTTGTGCTGCCCTCGTACTTTATGCAATTGAATTGTTCATTGATCTTCATTTGTTCCTTAAACTGGTAGGCGGTATCATACAGATTCATCTATTTGTTGGTCGTAGTCTCACATTCGTAGCGTCTTTTCCTGAATTTCACTGTATTATTCTGAGAACCTGTAACCTGCAACTGTTTAGCAGACATGGATCAAAAGCACCTATTTATTTGTAATATGATAAAGAATGGGGAATATAATAATGCAATATTCTGATATGAACACCGTACCCAGGCTGGTACGATCAAATCAAATACCCGCTGGGATATACGATCCCTAAATTACATGTGTACAAAGGGATAGGTAATCCTCATCAGCACGTGGTTCAGTTCAGAGCTTTGTGCGGCAATACTGGAGGCGACGACAAATTGCTGCTTCACCAGTTCGTTGGCAACCTGTCGGAAACAACATTCGAATGGTACTCGGAGCTCCCAAATGACTCCGTCAAAACATTCAAAAAAATGGAACTGCTATTCACGCAGTGGTTCTCCAGCACAAGTGAGCGCACCCTGATCACGGCATTAATCAATGCTAGGGTGAAGCCAGGAGAGACCTAGGTTCAATACGCAATCCGATGGCGGAACCTCTGGTCAAAATGCGAACAATGCATCGAAGAAGCTCCTGCCGTGAGCATGTTCATAGGGACTCTCGATTCTCAAGCGAATATGTCCCAGTTTATGAAGTTCTTTAAGCTGACCACCTTCCAGGCACTGATCGACAAGTTAGCCCAAATGGACCAGATGGGCCATGGGCCTTCCCCTTCAAAAATGGACCCATAGAATACAAGGGGTAAAGGGAAAGCGGCCTTCCTTGCCAATACTCAACAACAACCGAGTGACCCGAAACTAGTTGCTCGCCAAAACAACGCGCGCCCATGCCAATCCATGGAAGAGAAGCTAGGATGTGCTTACTTGTTTCCCCATGATAAAACGAGGAGACTGTTAGAAATGGCAGTACGCAACAAACTCATCACTCTGCTGGACCCAAAACGTCCAACGCAGCCCGGTGACGTCAACAACCCCAACTACTGCTCCTATCACAGAATGGTGAGCCACCCAATTGAAGATTGCTACGTTTTCAAAAATTGGATCGAGGACTAGTATCAACGGGGGAAATTTGCGCTTTCTAAGAACTGGAGGGTGAACCTGCCATAGAGGCACGCTCCTAAATAGGTGGATACGCCGGGGGCATCATGTTCGTTTGTGGCAGAAGCACCGTGGGAAGTCTTCCTTTCAGCTAAAACCAAAAGAATGCTGAAGGATCTTCAAGCATGTCCGGTGATCAGGTGGAAAAGCCCACTGGAGCCCAAGATCATTGAGGGGATGCTGAAACCGTAATCCGCACCAAAAACAGTTGACAAGGGACAAAACCCCCAGGTCAAGCCTTCACAGTCTTCGAAGAAGAAGAAGAATACCAAGAAGCCTGTGCAGCCTGCCGAGTATGATGACAAGCGCACGGACCTGCAAAAGTATATCGACATGCTAGAGGAGTACAACCAGAAGGCGCGGACCCCAGTCACTCTCGAAGAGTTTCTCAAGAATATCCTTAAGAATGGAAATAGTGATGATGATGAGGGAAATGACTCGTTAGGAGAAACCAAAGATTATGCAGCAAGTTGCCAAATGGTTTCTCATTCATCGTTAAATAACGAAGAAACTCCCTCGGCGTTGGAAAGCAACGCAAAAGAACGGAGGGCAGGATCGGCGCCAAAATCCCCGGAGCTGCCAGAAGACCCAATTGATAGGCTGATAAATGAAGCCTTTCAAAAGAGCAGAGCTGACCGAGAGCATGAAACGACCATATACGAAAAGGCCAAGCATCGGCGTTAGGATGTAGAAGACGCGGGGAGGAAGAGCCAAAAATCGCTCGAACCAAACCAAAGCACACCTGCTACAAACAAGAGCATGATCAAAGCAGAGAAGCGGTTCTCCAAAGCCTTGTCAATGGGAATGAAGCTGCCCTCTATCGTAGAAAATGCTCACGGGATCATGTGCCTTGATGAAACGGATATACATCCGAACTACTGCTTATACCATCGGAGGGTCACACACCCCACCGAATAGTGCAATGCCTTCAAAAAGTGGTGGCAAGGATACATTGCTCACCGATAACACTTCAAGCGAATGAAGCGCAAAGCTCGTCGACAACAAAGAATCGTGACAGACGAGCGCGAAGGAACGGCTGGCAACTGTCATATGGTTGATACCAGTTCGACAAAAGGAAAATCTCAGGTTCTTACATTCGGGAGCGATTCTGAGGAAGAAATAACCCTCATCCCTCTCTTCAAAGAATCCACCTCTGGAAAAGAAGAAGAGGAGAAGAACTGCGAGAGCATTCAGCTGCGTAACCGTGCGTTGCCTGAAAAGAACCTCGGTCCTACAAACAAAGGTTCGAGCAAAAGAGACAAAGGGAAGGAAAAAGTCCCTGAGGAAATTGCCCTCGATGATAGAGTCGTCAAAGAGCTCGCAACCAAGGATCCGCCTAAGAAAAACAAGGTGGATTACAATGTCCTGGCACATTTGAGGAAGATACCCTCACAACTGAGCATATTGGATGCTCTCCTCCTGTCTAAAGAAGCAAGAGATTCTCTGATCAGGGCGTTACAGGAGCCCGATCAGTTTCAAGCTTTCCTTGCAGAAGAAAAGATGAAGGACAGGCTGGCAGAGATTCATGCAGCTGACATCACATTCGGCGATGAAGATCTTCTCCTCGAAACGTGCGAGCACAACCGTCCTCTATATATCATCGGGCACTGCCACGATATCAAGATAGGGAAGATCCTGGTCGACAATGGGTCCTCCGTCAACCTTCTTAACATGAAGGTGCTGAATGAGATTTGCATGAACATTCATGACCTGGCTTGGGATAAAATTACCATCTCTGGGTTCGACTCTAAATCATCAAGGACACTTGGGTCCGTAATATTGACATTACGCTTTGGGCTTTTCGTCACCGACATCAAATTTCATGTCATCGACGCCAAGACTTGCTATAACGCTCTACTCGGCCAGCCTTGGTTACACGAGTACAACGTCATCCCTTCTACACAACACCAGTGTATGAAGTATTTCAAAGACGACCTTAAGTACACAGTTACAGGGGAGCTAAATCCATTCTCCGTAAACGAAGTTCGAAAATATGAATACGCAAAGTACTTCCTACCAGACTTCAAAGATACGAAAAGATGTCATAAGCCAGAGAATAAACAAAAAGCCGTCGCCACTATCTCGCTCTTTGGGAGCGATACCGAGGAAAATGAAGAGATAGTCTACTCGGGGCAACCCCAATGCAACAGGCCCAGACCATATACTCCTATTTTGGTCTTTGGCAGTGACTCTGAGGACAAGACTAATGCCGTATTCTCCACTCTCCCGTCAGCACAAACCATTACTGCAGCTGATCAGAGTTTACAAATCACCATGGTTCTACCACGGCATTATAAAGAACTTGATGCACTTGATACATACGGCGTACAAGAGCTGTAGACTTTCTACGTCCCTTCCAAGCGAAGAGGTGAAAAGGCCATCCTCTTCTATCGATCTACGGAGACCAAAGCGGAGAGAGAAGTCTGGCATGGTGCCGAACTTGCACTTAACAGACTTCAACCAATCCGTCTACCTAGATATTACGTAAAGGGATTGAAAAGACTATTAAGATACCAAGGTGTTCCCTTCAAACAAACCGCTCAACAAGCATAGTTCTACAAAAGATTTGGGACATTCCTGGGACTCAGCGAAAGATTCCCGATGGGAGGATGGAGACAGCTGGGCTTGGATACGTTCGGTCCAAGAAACGGGAGCGATTCCATGGCTGCTGCATTATAAATAACTCCGGTGAAGAACAAAATGCTTTTCCAGATAGTTGTGATGTTGAAACGAAGAAAAATCCCGCTATAAGAACGTCAAGTTTGTCGTTCGAAAAACAAGTTGACAAGCTAATAAGGGAAGCTGGTCAAAAGGTTCGGGATGATCACAACCACGAAAAGGCCAGGACTCAGTGTCTCATTCAGCAGTCTGCGGAAAAGGAAAATTACGATGCCCTTCACCCTCAGTCCGCTGTACGTTCTCATGACAAGGAAAAAGCCCGACACAGAGGAAAAAACATGGTGGATAATGATGTTCTAAAACAGCGAAGCGGATCCAAGAAGCCACGCAATCAAGAAAAAGTCAGCTGGAATCCGCCTTTCATCAAGAAGATGGATCGGGAATACTCTTTCCCTCAAGAAAAGACAAGAAAAATATTCAACCTTGTTATCAAGCATCAGATGATGATGCTCCCGAAGCCCCAGTACCCCGAACAGGTAAATGAGGTCCAGCACCCGGATTATTGCTCCTATCATCGAGCAATAGGACATCCTCTTGAAGACTGCTTCACCTTTAAAGACCAAGTCGAAGACCAATAACAACAGGGCAGGTTCGCTTTATCCGACAGCTGGAGGGTAACCCCGCCGCAAAAGCATAAGCCAAAGTGGACCTATACCGTGAGGACGGGACCAGCTCAACGTCAAGAATGGAAGCAAACCCATACCTGCCATGTGGTAACACTCTCAAAGGAAAGAGGGCACGAGACTATAGATAACTCCTTTAGGTGCTTCACAAATGAAGACGAGGATGAGGTAATCTCAGAGTTTCCACCATCACCAAAAGAGCTGGAAGATAGGATACACACTACGGTGGATAACCTGAGAGAAATCGACTTGGGCACGGAAAATGAGCCGATACCCACGTTCGTCAGTGAGCTGTTGTCTAAAAAATAGGTGGCCACACGAATGGACGTGCTTATGCAATATAAAGACTGCTTCGCATGGAACTATTCCGAGATGCCAGGACTGAATCCAAAAATAGCGGTATATAAACTAGCTATATCGCCAGGCGTTAAGCCAGTCAAGCAGGCGCCAAGAAGAATGCGGCTCAAACTCGAGATGAGTATCAATGCCGAAGTCAAGAAACTAATCGACTCCGGCTTCATCTAAGAAGTTCAGTATCCCGACTGGATTGCCAACATTGTTTCAGTGATGAAGAAAAATGAGACAGTGCGCATCCGCGTAGACTTTCGGGACCTCAACAAAGCTTGCCTAAAGGATGAGTACCCAGTAACAGTTACCGAGCTGATGATAGATAACATTTCTGCCCATGAGATCTTCTCCTTCATGGATGGATCTTCAGGCTACAATCAAATAAAAATGCATCCCGAAGACCAAAAGCACACCGCCTTTCGAACTCCGCTAGGCATATTCTGCTATAAGGTGATGCCCTTCGGTTTGAAGAATGCAGGCGCTACCTACCAGAGGGCCATGACAAAGATCTTCGATGACCCCATACATGAAATTGTCGAATGCTATATTGACGACCTTGTGGTGAAAAGCAAATCGTACGAGGAGCACTGGGAATATCTGAACATAGTGTTCCAGCGTCTTCGGAAATACAATCTAAAGATGAATCCTCTGAAATGCGTGTTTGGAGTCTCCTCAGGCAAATTCCTAGGATTCATCATACGACACCGAGGCATCGAAATAGACCCATCGAAGATCAAGGCGATTACGGAGATGCCCACGCCGAGAACTCTTGAACAACTGCGGTCTCTCCAAGGAAAGCTCGCGTGTATCCGGCGGTTCATAACCAACCTATCCGGCAATTGCCGCCCCTACAGCCATATAATGAAGAAGGGAACCCCGTTCTTTTGGGATCGTAAATGCCAAAGTGCACTAGACGAAATCAAGTAATACCTGCAGAACCCGTCAGTACTGACCGCTCCGGTTAAGGGAAAGCCCTTTATCCTATACACTACAGCCTTGGAAGGTTCTCTAGGTGCGTTATAGGCATAGGAGAACGACCGGGGGAAGAGAGAGCTCTCTATTATTTGAGTCGAGTTCTCCTGGGGGCAGAAAACAACTATTCCCCCGTCGAAAAGCACTGCCTGGCACTGATCTTCTCTATAACGAAGCTTAGACACTATGCCTTGGCACATAAGGTCCATCTCATATCAAAGGTGGATCCTCTAAAATATTTGATGTCAAGAGCCATACTAACATGAAGGCTAGCCAAATGGGCCCTCCTCTTGATGGAATTCTCGATAACGTATCGACCCCTCAAGGCGGTGAAAGGTCGGACCATCGCCGACTTTCTTGCTGAGCATCCGATACCAGCCGATTCTCTCTTAATTGCGAATTGCCAGACGAACATGTGTTCGACACAATCGAAGGGGTGGAGGAAGGAAATAATGTCTAATGGCTACTTCGATGAAGCATCTTCCATGAAGAAGCGGAAGCATAACACCCTTATAATCAAAGTCGGGGTGGGCCTCATCTTCATGACTCCGCAAGGAGGGATAATGCGTTTCGCCCTTTTCTTAACGGAACCAAGAAAAAACAACGAGGCTAAATATGAAGATGTGATAGCGGGTCTTGAGATCGCTGTCAATATGGGAATCAAAAACCTCTTCATATATGGAGACTCCCAACTAGTCGTTAGCCAAGTAAATGGCGATTATCAGACGTGCAAACCGGAGTTGATAAAATATGGTAGGAGAGTGCAGCAACTGCCAACACAAATCCCCTCCTACATCCTGAAAAACATATCGCGTGCGGAAAATAGCAAGACAGATGCATTAGCCAAGCTTGCTAAGGAGCTGGCTGACGAAAATCTCGATGATGTAAGGATCGTTGTGCAAAGCCGTCAGGTTCTCGCGCCAGCAGAAATATCTTCAGAGGATTCAATGGAGCCATCTGAAGGAAAAGAAACGACCAAACAAGCGGTCCTCCGAATAGAAGATGAAGAAAAGGTCAAAGATTGGAGGGAAGTCTTCATAGACTACTTCAAATCCCATCAAACGCCCGAAAACGCGTCGTCAAAACATCAGCTCATGAAACAGGCTCTGTCTTTCGCCTTCGTCAATAATACTCTATATAAGAGATCATTCAACTACCTGTGGCTGAGATGCCTGGGACCAGAAGAATCAAAAAGAGTCATTCAAGAAACTCACGATGGACTCTGCGGTTCTCATCAGGCCGGGCCAAAGATGAAGCTGAAGATCAAAAGGATGGACTATTATTGGCCCACAATGGTTCAGGACTGCCTTGAATTTGCAAAGCAGTGTCACTCGTGCCAAATTCACGGGGACTTCATCACCAACATCCAAATCCGCTACACCCAACGGTAGCCAGCTGGTCGTTCGAAATGTGGGGAACCGACATAATTGGCCCGATCGAACCAGCATCATCCAAGGGACACTGGTTCATACTGGCTACGACCGATTACTTTTCTAAATGGGCGGAAGCAGTACCACTAAGGGAAGTGAAGACGGAGAATATTCTCCATTTCTTTAAGACACATGTCATCTACCGATTTGGCACACCGCGACGGATAATCTCGGATAATGCACCAGCATATATGAGCCATAAACTCAGCCGCTTCACAGAACAGTATAAAATAGACTGAAGATACTCCTCCATCTATAATCCCTGAGCTAATGGTCTAGCTGAAGTTTTCAACAAAACATTGACCAAGATTATAAAGAAAACAGTGTCCAGAAACAAAAAGGACTGGCACGAGAGACTGCATGAAGCTTTCTGGGCGTACCGAACGACATTCAAAATGGCTACAAATACAACACCATATGTGTTGGTATTCGGCACTGAAATAGTACTCCCCTTCAAAACAGAGCTACCCTCTCTACGGGTAGCAGTTCGATACGAGCTGACAACTGAAGAAAATGCCCATCTTTGGCTTTAGTTACTCGACGCCCTCGATGAAACTCGCCTCATAGCGCAATAAAACCTAGAAGCTTACAAGGCAAGGATGATGCGCTCATACGAAAAACTGACTAGGCCGAGAACATTCCGCCAAGGCGAACTCGTGCTAGTCGTCAAAAGACCCATGATCCCCAATCATGCAAAACGAGGGAAATTTGAGCAAACTTTGAAGGCCCGTACATCATAGACAAGGCCAACCAAGGTGGGGCCTATTTGTAAGTCCACGGTAGCGCCATGGCCGTCTAACAAACGCCAAATGCGGAAAAAAAACTTTTTGACTGGCGCTATCGCGTACTATAACCCGGATCTGCCATTAAAGCTAAACTAACAAACTACAAAGTGGGTAGAAATGTTATACCGAACGATCCGAGTCCTTCGGTCTTCAACCATCATCCCACGCTTTGTTGCGGCTGCTCCGATCTCCTGAATCTTCAGTCTTCTCGTCCAGGTGGCACCACGTCGACAGATCTTTAAACGGGCTCCCGCCTCTGAACCGAGGTAACTCGATCATCAAGTTTGCTAAAAGAGATGACCAAGATTGATGTAGAGAATGATTAGAACACTTTGTCTCGTTACGTCCAAAGCTATGGACGAACGGTTAATGAAGTTGCCTTTTTTGGAATCGGGTGATAAGAATTTGAGCTATATGAAATTTCCATACACAAATCTATCATAATCTTTTCCCAAAACAAACTTGGCCAAACTCAAGAGAGAGGGGCCGGCCAATTTAAAGGATGAGGGAGGTGAGTGTAGGAGGAAGAGAGGGGGTGACCACAAGCATGAATCCTTATCACTTCACTAAAGGAAAGATGAATCACTAATGACACCTTGCATAACATTAAATGCAAGAATGAGTCATTAATCTAGTCATCCATTCAATTAATGCAAGTGAATGATTCATGAACCTAGTCACCATTCTAGAACCTTCTAGAAACACGACTCACCTCATGACTCACCCAAGTGACGAAAAGATAAATCCGCATTTAACCGAATGTTAAACACGGGTGATAAAAAACTGGAAACTGGAAACTGGCAACTTCCAAAAGCGATCCCGAAACGAATCTCAGGATAACCCCGTAACAGTATAAACATACCCGCATTTGTATTACAACCGAATACAAATGCAACTGAGACAAAGATATTATATCTACAAAGTATAATACTCGGATCCGGCTTAAACCAAAGCCCACCAGTATTATCTGCCCGAAATATGACACGTGCGTAAACGCACGTGCATTTTCCGAACCCTGCCATAAAACCATACGGCCTCTACAACGTTTCTCCCAAACTTAGGAAACTGTTTGTGGGGGACTCTAATGATTCATCAACACACTGGCACTAGGTATAACCACTAGCACGTCAGAGGTACAAGCTGTACGTAACGGTTGCCTATGTATTGATCAGAAGGGAAGCTGATGAGCGAACTCATCCTGAAACCCTACTGAGCCTGACAGTGACAATATCCGTACAGTCCGGTCCGTTCGTCTAAGAGTATCGCATATCGAGTCTAGGGGGTGGATAAAGTCAGACCCCTAATAACGCGATAATTCATGTCGGTATGAAGCCCATCATCTCCTGAGAAACTACTGATCCAAATCAGTAATTCTCCACTATCTCGGCCGAGGATTTCTAGTGATGGCCACCCGTGCACTGTGCGACATCAACCCCCAATACCGGGAGAGACGAATCCCCGACGATCCGCTCACTGCCTCCATGTGGCTCGGGACTGTACCCAACTAAAACCTGTTTGCACGTCTCCTTTGAGCGTGGTAGGGTAGTAATCAAAGCACAGTGGGAACTCACACGAGACAAATGACGATCTCAGGTCGACAAACTAACCTGTACACATGTCACCAAGGAACTGCTATCTGAGGATATATATAATACCAACTAGCATGTTCCCGGCGAGTCCTGTCCGGTGTACTCATAATGCAATGAGCACCTGTATACATCTTAGGTGAACCAACTGACACCAATGGCTTGTGAGACCGGCCATCGCCCCTCATCGGGGTCTCGACTGTATACACTAGTCTACTCTGGAGTATCGATGCCCTGTCTCGAAACTCCTACGACTAGGGACACTTTAAGGATGTGCTTACAGACCCCAGCTCCCACGTATATGATCGCCATCATACTGCTGGCAGTCAAGCAAGAATCCTATGGGCTCTATCAACATGCAATGGAGAACTAAAGCATGTAAACGATGGTAAAGACAAACCAGATAGCATACTATCATCTCGAGCAAGACTTTCATATCGGTATAGGTCCTCCCTCAATCATTGCAATCACGTACCTGCGATCCAATAATTGACTTAGAGGGCACTATATCCAACAATCTCCCACTTGCACTTAAGGCTATTATTGCGATGTCGCATACTCATAGCCTCAGTGAGTGGATCCGCCCTGATGTTTCTTTCTATGTCTCTCTTAATCTCAAGTTCGCGGAGAAAGCCATCTCCCGAATCGAGTAATAGGTGTCTTAGAATATGTCTGGATATCTGATGGGACCTAGTTCATAAGTGAACTCTAAATCCAAACTTCTTAGACTGTATTGATAACTGAACCTAATCAGTATCGCGCACCATGCCTCCTACAGTATCCTCTTGGACCACCTGTCCATAATACTGTCCCTCATCAGAGGGAAAACTATAACTCTGACAATCACTCTGTCATCCAGGTCACCTTGGAAGCCTGGAATGATAACCGTCTCCTCAATGAGGCTGCCATTATCAAATCCATAGAACATCCATTCATGTTCTAAAACTGCTTCCTAATGTTTCTCCAGAATTGGATTAATATAAACTTATCGCATCTAGTGCAAAAACAATATCTGGTGTGGTACTTGACATCACATGATTGACTCAATTGCCTAAGCAAATGATCTGCCAATCATGCACGTCCCTCTCCTCTTTAGTCTGTAAGACACCTTTAGAGAGGGTGACTCCATCATCTGTAAATACACCACCATGCTAGGAGTCATACACCACCATGCTAGGAATCATCTATTCTAAAATACTATTAGAATACAGTCAAAGTACCCACATTGGGAAACTACCCAAATCTAGATCTAAAACCGTAGATCTAGAAACCAGAATGTCAGATATTATATCCATATGCTTTCTGGAGAAATAACTGTGTGACGACCACAGTACAACCGATTGTAGTATAGGAATTTTACTTCCTACTCTGTGTATGTTATCCAAATACCAGGACATCACACCCTACTACCTTCTTAACAGATCCATCCCCTATTCTGATGAAGTCAAACACATGACTTTCATATCAAAAATTAGACGATCTAATCTCCGCTATATCTGCTCAAGCCTATAAATAGACATAAGCTACTTGCCCACTATGCTTCCGCTGCTCCCACTGACTATGACAACCCTCTGGCAGAATCATATATACGTACACTTCTAAAGCCAGTTTAGAACGACGCTATACTTAATCTCCTGCCGGGTCTCATAGCATGGAACAACAGTAGTGTCAAGTGTGGGTAAACATGAACCTCCCTGTCACCTTCCTTGAGGTTACCGGAGTACCTCTCGGGTGTCTGAGGTTTCCCACCATATCTATGGAGTGGCTAATGGAATGTCAAACCTGATTGAATATATAGGTCCTATTAAATTTTTCCGTAATCGTTTGCGGTTATGGAATCACTTCCAGTTCTACCATACTCCCAATACTGTTTTCTGAAAAAATCCATTTTACTAAAACTGTGGCGAGTCAAGAACAATATCACTATTGATCTTCCAGATGGTAGAAAATCAACCCTCGTCATTGCCAGGGTCAACCCACAAACTGCCATTACAGAAACGTGCCTTGAGCTATCCAGTGTCTGGTTTTAAGCATAAGTTGGACAACTCACCGTACCTTAACATCGTTAAGATATGAACCATTCTATATTCAATATAGAAACATTTGGCACTTATTTAATTGGAACCAGATTCTAATCATGCAACTGTCTCCAGTGCATATCAACTTAATGGAGAGAGGCTAATCAGCATTATTCAACTTAGGAATACATCCAATTATGAGTAACCTGAAAGAGAAACAAGTTTCTCAAAACCATTACTATTATCTGAATACCAATCACAAAAATCTACATCTTCAATCTGTTTGTAGAATCCCGATACTTGCGACATCGGGTTCTCTACTTTATTCTTATACCCACAACTTCTCAAAACTTAGACCTTGTATTTCTACAAAACACTTGTCTTAAAACTAGAGAAGTCATAAGTAAATAGATCATAGTACGAGACCAACCCCTTTGTCCTGACGGACTCTGGACAACATACAATACTCTGTATAAGTCCGCTGAGTTGAATAACTCAAAACCTGCGCATCGTAGGTTGAAAACTGTACTTATGGTTTAAGAACTGCTCCGTTGTTTAATGCTCCTTACCCAATCGTCAACTGATATAGGTAAATGTCACGGATATAATTTCAAAAGGTTATATCTCACTTTATAAAAAATAAACGTACAGATATATCATTTTGAAATTGGTGCACAACAACGGATACTCAAAACCAAATACATGCCGTCCGGCAAAAACTCAGACGACTTCCTCAAATATCACCAATTACAACGAATTCCGATATAATGAGGATGATCACCTAATTCTCAATAACTTACTCCCACTCATCATCTGTAAAACTATACAGATATGAGAATCATACCTGGTAAATACATACCCTGGAGTAAATATCTAATCGGGAAATCAGTTTCCTTTTAACAATGTACTGAAACATAAAAATGTTTCGTAAGGGTATCCTAGTATTCCTAGTAATGCCTCTTCCATAATCCAATTCATGACTATAACCATATATTTCTTTGCCATCTCTCCAAATCCCTTTATTTGTCTTTAGTCATTACCTTCTGTACACCTTCGTTAGGCTAAATGGTTTTCTTCCTTCCCTACCGTTCGGCATCAGCCTATGGTTTGGAAGAAGACTATCCAGTAAGCAAAATAGGTGTACCCTCCTAAACCAAGGAGTACTCGCAACTTGAGAGAAGGTGATGATAAAGGACAACTGAATAATACCTTATTCTATTTCTCCCGAACTGGGAAAAAAGCAAAGGTGAAAATAGGAGTGGCGATGAAGTACGCGGTTTGATCATGAATGGTAACAGTCGCAATTTACTTTGCCCTCTTTCTAATCCTTTTATTTTGTCTTTAGTTATTACCTTCAGTACACCCTACTTAGGCTAATTGGTTTTCTTCATTCCCTACCTTTCGGTACCAGCCTATGGTTTGGAATAAGACTATCCAATAAGCGTAATAGGTGTACTCTCCTAAACTAAGGAGCCCTCGCAACCTGAGAGAAGGTGATAATAAAAGACAACAGAATAATACCTTATTCTATTTCTCCTGAATCTGGATCCATCCTCGAAGAAATCCCTTCGAGTTCGTATATAACCATACGATGGATCTATCCAATGGAAGTGGATGTCCGTAGTAATACGGGGTGTTCTGAGAAATACAAAGGGTAAAAGAAGGAGCGTCAATGACTTATGCAACTCAGACAATCCATAACGCTAGTATTTTTAAGAAGGTTCGGTCAACTTGGTCACTGAGTCATAGTCTAGGGTCAGTCAAAGGTCGCTCTGCCAAAGAGAGAGAGAGAAAAGTAACACTCTGCGTGCACTCTAACCTAGATCAGAATGGTTATCACTTTATCTAATCAGGAAACCTCCCACTGTTCCGTCAAATTCTCCTCCAAATCTGAAAGAAGAATCAATCGAGATCACCTGAAGAGTAAACCAACTCATCAGTGGAAATCGAGATCTAACTATCATCGCATAATAACTTGATGGAAGCCACTCAAGTTATCACACTCAAGATGGTATGCGCATGCCTGGCAAGTTTCCTGTATGTTTGAAACTCCCGATATAATTTTTGCCCCATGCTCTTATGACCTTGGCTTTGGTCAAAATGTCATAAGTCACATGCCAAGTTCTTCCCGTCACTATCCAGGTCAATTTGAACCCACCCGCACATGCCCTTGACTTTGGCCAAAATGGCAGAACGACTGTTCCAAACCAACTCATCTATCTATGCAACAAATGAATACCCAGCAGCTACCAAACACTATTCCTTGACTTTGGCCAAAATACATAGCTCGAATACTACTGAATACCCAAAAGAAATGACGGAGGGCTACGGCTGGTTTTTGGCGAAAAACCTTTAACGTAATGAACTTGATATCGCTGAAGGAACCTGATAGCTTTTTATAAAAATATAGCTGCGAAAACCTTTTGCTAAAGAGGTCACTCCCGGTGAAGGGATCTCGGGTCTTTCCTCGTGAATGAGGTGCAGGATATTCTAACTGAATATTGCGATGCAAAGCAACTTGTAATCGACTATAGTGAAGTTATTACCCTGACATAAACCTCTGCCCAAGGGGTCACTCCCGGTGAAGGGATCTCGGCCCTTGCCTCGTCGAATGAGGTGCAGGATATTCTATCCGAATACCGCTATGCAAAACAAAAGAAAACGTCTTTGTAATAACACCTTTTAAAATTGGTTCCAACAACATCAAATATAGGTTTGTTTTATCCTTGCATTGATAAGAATCAATGCAGTCCCATCAATTAATCACACCAGAAAAGAACGAAAAATAAAATGTACGTATATGCCATCCGCATTCGTCACTGGGTCCCGTCATCACCCGTTAGGTTACTTAACTAACGATAGAGCGGGGACTGGACTAGCACGGGTGTAAAACATATACAACATCTAATACTATATATACCAATATACAATAATCGCTCCAGGCGTGATAATATGCAACATTACAGAAAAGTAATAAGCATCACAGAACAATACAGATAATCTGGGATCCCCGGGTTTCACAGAGCCGCTACTCAAACCCGATGTTCCCCTGGTCGTGTGGATAGCCTGTGCAATGAAACCTAGACCCCTACGGGTGCGGCAAGTTACCTGCCAAAACCTGAAGAGAGGCAGCCCCTTACAGCAATGTGAATGGACCACCCGGCACTTCACGGAATCCGGTAACTTGAGCACCCCTCCTTGGGTCAACCTGTACCCCCTACGAGTGCGGCGAATAGTCTGCCAATTCTAGAGTGAGGCCCCTCTGCCTCTCAAAGCTATGAGATATGGACACATTGCCCTCCAGAACCCGTCTATCCGTGCACTCCGTCGCGGGGTAAACCTAGTACAGAAATAAATATATATACAACGGGTACAACGACCTCAGCCCGGTCGTGCCCCAAAAGAATATTATACAATCAGGCAGTGACGGCAGTCCACATGTTGGACGCTCGCCCCGCAATATCAAATGTACAAATGAATCCAAACTGCACTACCATTGCACACTGCTATCCACCACGACATATCCGCAACATCACAGCACAACACAGAACATCAACGCGAATGTCACGTTCGCAAACCCGTCTAAAAGAACTATAGCAATTAGATGCAATTTACCGCTCGAATGACATTCACGGTCGGAGATATAATATAAGTACTGTAAACTAACAAGTTTAAAATTTCGATCGACAAAACTTCCTGAAGTGGGCCCCACGTACTTCTGCAGTACAGTAAAAAATTTGGGCCCAAAAGAAATATTCCATAAACAACAATTTTACAAGAAGAACCTACTGTAGAAAAATGGTTTACTGTAGCTCCAAAACGGCCGCGGAACCTCGGCCAAACTAGGGTTTGAGCGGCGGTTCCGCGGCGCTTTGGAAGCTTCAGTTGACCAAATTTCACCAGAATTCTTCAAAAAGCCTGCACAATTTTCTGTGATGCTCACAATAATTTTTAGGCCAGATTTAAAATCGACAGAAACTTTGTACAGAAAAATTGTAGTTTTCGAAAATCCGTTCGTTCGATATTTTAAACGTGTTAGCACAAGTTAGTAAAGCTTAATGGTGAGGCTCTGATACCACTGTAAGTCCACGGTAGCGCTCTGGCCGTCTAACAGACACCAAATGCGGAACAAAAATTTTTTGACTAGCGCTATCGCGTACTATAACCCGGATCTGCCATTAAAGCTAAACTAACAAACAACAAAGTGGGTAGAAATGTTATACCGAACGATCCGAGTCCTTCGGTCTTCAACCATCATCCCACACTTTGTTGCGGCTGCTCCGATCTCCTGAATCTCCAGTCTTCTCGTCCAGGTGGCACCACGTCGACGGATCTTTAAACGGGCTCCCGCCTCTGAACCGAGTCAACTCGATCATCAAGTTTGCTAAAAGAGATGACTAAGATTGATGTAGAGAATGAGTAGAACACTTTGTCTCGTTACATCCAAAGCTATGGACGAACGGTTAATGAAGTTGCCTTTTTTGGAATCGGGTGATAAGAATTTGAGCTATATGAAATTTCCATACACAAATCTATCATAATCTTTTCCCAAAACAAACTTGGCCAAACTCAAGAGAGAGGGGCCGGCCAATTTAAAGGATGAGGGAGGTGAGTGTAGGAGGAAGAGAGAGGGTGACCACAAGCATGAATCCTTATCACTTCATTAAAGGAAAGATGAATCACTAATGACACCTTGCATAACATTAAATGCAAGAATAAGTCATTAATCTAGTCATCCATTCAATTAATGCAAGTGAATGATTCATGAACCTAGTCACCATTCTAGAACCTTCTAGAAACACGACTCACCTCATGACTCACCCAAGTGACGAAAAGATAAATCCGCATTTAACCGAATGTTAAACACGGGTGATAGAAAACTGGAAACTGGAAACTGGCAACTTCCAAAAGCGATCCCGAAACGAATCTCAGGATAACCCCGTAACAGTATAAACATGCCCGCATTTGTATTACGACCGAATACAAATGCAACTGAGACAAAGATATTATATCTACACAGTATAATACTCAGATCCGGCTTAAACCAAAGCCCACCAGTATTATCTGCCCGAAATATGACACGTGCGTAAACGCACGTGCATATTCCGAACCCTGCCATAAAACCATACGGCCTCTACAACGTTTCGCCCTAACTTGGAAAACTGTCTGTGGGGGACTCTAATGACTCATCAACACACTGGCACTAGGTATAACCACTAGCACGTCAGAGGTACAAGATGTACGTAACGGTTGCCTATGTATTGATCGGAAGGGAAGCTGACGAGCGAACTCATCCTGAAACCCTACTGAGCCTGACAGTGACAATATTCATACAGTCCGGTCTGTTCGTCTAAGAGTATCGCATATCGAGTCTAGGGGTGGATAAAGTCAGACCTCTAATAACGCGATAATTCGTGTCGGTATGAAGCCCATCACCTCCTGAGAAACTACTGATCCAAATCAGTAATTCTCCACTACCTCGGCTGAGGATTTCTAGTGATGGCCGCCCGTGCACTGTGCGACATCAACCCCCAATACCGGGAGAGACGAATCCTAGACGATCCGCTCACTGCCTCCATATGGCTCGGGACTGTACCCAACTAAAACCTGTTTGCACGTCTCCTTTGAGCGTGGTAGGGTAGTAATCAAAGCACAGTGGGAACTCACACGAGACAAATGACGATCTCAGGTCGACAAACTAACCTGTACACATGTCACCAAGAAACTGCTATCTGACGATATATATAATACGAACTAGCATGTTCCCGGCGAGTCCTGTCCGGTGTACTCATAACGCAATGAGCACCTATATACATCTTAGGTGAACCAACTGACACCAATGGCTTGTGAGACCGGCCATCGCCCCTCGTCGGGGTCTCGACTGTATACACTAGTCTACTCTAGAGTATCGATGCCCTGTCTCGAAACTCCTACGACTAGGGACACTTTAAGAATGTGCTTACAGACCCCAGCTCCCACGTATATGATCGCCATCATACTGCTGGCAGTCAAGCAAGAATCCTATGGGCTCTATCAACATGCAATGGAGAACTAAAGCATGTAAACGATGATAAAGACAAACCAGATAGCATACTATCATCTCGAGCAAGACTTTCATATCGGTATAGGTCCTCCCTCAATCATTGCAATCACGTACCTGCGATCCAATAATTGACTTAGAGGGCACTATATCCAACACTATTTGCTTATGGATATGCATGTTGAAAGACCTTTTCGTCCAATAAACGGCTGATTCCTCAAGAAATACCAAGCTTGACGAGTCACAACTTAGGTCAATGATAGATGACGACGCTCGTGTCCACTCACTATCTTCCTGAGTCAAAATTCTAAGTGGTATTCGGAAAAGCTTCACCTCAAAAATGGTGATAATGGACCAAGATGTCCCTAAACTAACAACGGACCGTAATGTCCTTAAACTAAAGCTTCACCTCAAAAGTGGTGATAATGGACCACAACGTCCTTAAACTGGCAATAGACCGAGATGTCTCTAAACTAACAATAGACCGAGATGTCCCTGAACTAACAATGGACCGAGATGTGCCTAAACTAACAATGGACCGGAATGTCCTTAAACTAGCGCGTCGCCTCAAACACGGCAATAATGGACCACTACGTCCTTAAACTAGCAACAATCCGAGATGTCCCTAAACTAACAATGGACCGGAATGTCCTTAAACTAGTGCGCCACCTCAAATATGGCGCATCGTTCCAAATATGACAATATCCACCCTTGAGAGCTGTGTTGCAGTCAAAGCTCCAACGGTGAAAACTGCAACACAAGTCCCATTGGCAAACCGATGGGTAAAAAAATGGTACTTCCACAAGCGAAATGGGCACGGATGAAAACCCTAAAGGGCACCGTGAGTAAAAACAGCAAGGCTACCGGAGAGCTTATGAAAACCTGAAAGGGTACAATGTCTTTGTTTAAAAAAAACGGTATGTCCACAAGCGAAATGGGCATGGATGAAAACCCGAAAGGGCACCGTGAGTAAAAACAGCAGGGTTACCGGCGAGCTTGTGAAAACCTGAAAGGGCGCAATCTCGTTGTTAAAAAAAGGTATGTCCACAAGCAAAATGGGCACAGATGAAAACCCAAAAGGGCGCCATGAGTAAAATCAGCAGGACTACCGACGAGATTGTGAAAACCCGAAAGGGTGCAATCTCGTAAAATTTTCACTTACGAGATCCTCTCGACTCGTAAGGAGAACTCCCCCTATAAGACCCTCACGGCTCATAGGATTCAAAGTCTTAAGTTACAGGGATACAAACCTGTTCTTAAGCCGTCGTATTCCCCACCAAGTTCCACCAATGACGAGGAATGTCCTCATATGGTGAACGACACTTATAAGTCCTCTCGACTTGTAAGGAGAAAACACTCTTGTTAGATCCTTACGACTTGCAAGAGAAAATATCACTTAGGAGTCCTCACGGCTTCTAGGGATAACCTACACCTACGAGATTCTCTCGACTCGTAGGGAGAAAACCCTTTATGAGAACCTTACGGCTCATAAAGTCAAAAGCCTTAGTCAACAGGATCCTAACCCTATCTACTAAGCCACCTTTATTCAAATCAGCAAAAGCAAATGATGATTTGCTCCTGGCAATATCTCAGTTGTAGCGATGCTGATGCCTAAACCGGTATCAAATTCCAAGTCCTCTCAAGGCAAATGATGATTCGCTCTTGGCAATATCCCAGTTGTAGTGATGCTGATGCCTAAACCGGTATCAAATTTCAAGTCCTCTCAAGGAAAATGATGATTCGCTTATGGAAATATCCCAGTTGTAGCGATGCTGATGCCTAAACCCGTATCAAATTCCAAGTCCTCTCAAGACAAATGATGATTCGCTCCTTGAAATATCCCAGTCGCAGCGGTGCTGATGTCGGAATTAGTGTCAGGATCCAAGTTCTCGACTCGCAACAAAAGTATATGCATATGAAATAGCCGAAATGATGGGGCAACTCGCAATAAAAATCATCGAGCAAAAAATATATGCATATGAAATAGCCGAAATGTTTGGGCAACTCGCAATAAACAGCAGTGAGTAAAAATATTTTAAAAATAGCCGAAATGATTGGGCACCGCGATAAATAGCTGAAATGATTGGGCAATCGCAACTTTTGCGATATAAAAAGCTGAAATGATAGAGTATCATGGAAAGAAAAAAAATGATGAAACTTTCGCCCTGCAGGTGAGTCTACACCGACCCCTGTATACAATCCATGGGCACAAATGAAAACAGGAACCATGTTTCCCACCAGGCTTCGTCAAAGGGAGAGCCAAGTCTTGACGGTTCACAAAACAACCTAAAGACCACCTCAACATTCATCTCGTTACAGCATATGCAGCAACAACGGCGTTCCCTCTCACTTCAGCAGGATGCAGACACGACGTCAACAAAAGACCTCACGGTCGAAACAGAACGGAGCTATTGAAAAATTCCTAGCTCTAAGTCTTGACGGTTCACAAAACAACCTAAAGACTACCTCAACATTCGTCTCGTTACAGTAGACGCAACGTCGGCAACGGCGTTCCCTCTCACTCCAGCAGGATGCAGACGCGACGTCAACAAAAGACCCCAGGGTCAAAAAAGAACGGAGCCATGGCAAAATTCCGAGCTCCAATTCTTGACGGTTCACAAAACAACCTAAAGACTATCCCGACATTCTTCTCGTTATAGCAGACGTAATGTCAACAAAAGCTCTAAAATAGCCAAATCAAAAGAAAGCGATGTTAGTTATATGTATGCCCTAGAGGCCATTACTGTACATACGATGTATATTGAAATGGATGCTTGGACATATATAGGGAGGACTTTCTTGCTCGACATGATAGTATGCTATCTGGTTGTACTTTATCTTAACATGTATTCTGATTGTCTCTATATTACATGTTGATAAAGCCCTTAGGATATGTACTCGACTACTGGGACTATGATGAGATCAACTAGTGGGGCCACGGTAGTCGACGAGTACATCCTATAACAGTTTCTAGTCGAGGGTGTATCGAGACAGGGCATCGATACACCAGAGTAGACTAGCGTATACGCATCTTGACCCATATGATGGGCGATGGATGATCCCATATCCATCGGTGTTTGACATCAAGGATGGTCTACGGGTGCTCAGTAGAGACTGGGTACACTGGACGGACTCGCCGAGAACTCTCAGATGGTATTATACATCATGTCAGATGGCAGTTCTCCGGTGACACTGGTACAGAGTAGTCTGTTGACCCGAGATCGTCATAGAGTCTTGTATAATTCCCACTGTGCTTTGATTTCCATCATACCACGTCCAAGAGGGCGTGCAAAAAGGTGGCTTTTAGGTAAAGTCCCGAATCACATGGAGGCAATGAGCGATAGGAGGGGATTCGTCTCTCCCGGTATAGGGAGTTGATGTTGTGCTGTGTTCGATTGGCTATAACCGGAAATCCCTGGCCAGGGTTGCTGAGATTTACTGGTAAGTGTTATCAGTAATTTCTCGAACTGTTATAGACCTCATATCGACACGACTTATCGAGCTACTGGGGTCTGACGTTTACCACCCCTAGGCGAGATATGCGACATATCAGACGACGAGACCGGACTGTACGGGAGTGTTACTGATTGGATTCACAGGAGAATATACAGGCTTGCTTGTTAATCTTCTGAGCGCTCAATACCTGGGTGGCTGTTACATTTAGCCGACCGCTTGCAGCTTGTGGGTGTTTGATATGATCATCACCTACTGCCAGCGTATTGACGATTCTTTAGATTCCTACACAGAGGTTCTTGGCTCAGGCAAAACGGAGTAGGAGCACATATGTGATATGTGCGAGACCGAGGATAATGCGGTATGTGATACCGTATTGGATTCTCGCGATATGAGATATCGGCCGGGTATATGTGATATAGCCGGGTCATCGTATTAGTCGGTTATATGCGATATAGCCGGATTGTCGGATCAAGTGTTGATTCGATAATTTAATGTATAATAATATATATGATATATTAAATTACATTAACTAATATTAGCTCACTAAAAGATTCATTTTCTCACGGGATAATACATTAATATATTTGCGATATATGTTAATTGTATTATTTTCTATTGTTACAAAATATATTGTATATGTGATATATAATATTGTAACATGTTAGGGTTACAAATTTAACAATGGTTTAGGGTTTAAACTTGGTTAGGGTTTGGATTAGGGTTAGCTTTTGCATGAAGCTTCCATGAAGCTTCATGAAGCTTTGACTTTGTGGTTGCTTGATATTTTATGAAGATATTATGTTAACCCAATCCAAACCATTAACTCTAGTTAACTCTCTACAAGGGTTAACTCTTTCATGCTTAACCATTGGTTAGATTTGTAACCACTACAATAATTCATTGTTCATCACAAAAGAAAATAGATTATTCATTCTTCTTCTTGCTTGAGTTTCTTCTTGAAAAGCTTTCTAGTTTTGCTTTTGTGATGAAAGTGAGTGAGAAAAAGATAATAAATGAGAGCAAAAATCCTACTTCATCATCCTCATCTATCCTTGCCATTTAGATGAGGGTGTTCACTTCATATTATGAGTGTTAGCTTGTGTTAACGAAACTTCGAGGTAGATCGTCTATGTTATCGAAGATCGGAAGCAAGGTTGCATCATTCTCTTCATGAACCCTCTCGAGAGTCCGGAACACGATGATCGCAGCGAAGGGACCTCAATACGGAGCTTAAGAAGTGAAGGACCGGATCTACAAAGGTTGTAATCCCTCTCACTTAGTGTTAAAGAGTTTAACATGCTTGTTTTCGCCTAAACCCTAGTTTAAAGATCCGGCTTTGGGTCGTTCGGCACGGTTAAAATTTTAATCGGGCATGGTTGATACCTCGTAGACCCTTGTGCGCGTGCCTAGAAACCCTACAGTGGTATCAGAGACTAGCTAGAGCTTTAGGCGAAATGTAGACGATGTTAGAAGCCGATCGAACCCGGATAACCCCGATTTTACCCCTCTGTACATTTTCAAAAATGTTGATTTTTTATGAATTAAAAATACTCAGAAAAACAAGAAGGAAAAACTAAGAATTACGGTGAAGTACGGCCCTCTAATTCGCTAATATGACAGCGGAACCGCGGCCAAACCAAGGGTTTGGCGGCGGTTCCACGGCCAAAATTGTGACTTGGTCCCTGGAATTTCATGTAATTATTCTTAGGTCCTTTCTTGCTATTTTTTTCTGGGAATTTTTTTAATTCCACTCAAGTGTTGAGTTTTCTAGGGTTATATTGGGGACTCGTTAATTCGATCGGATAATTTAACTTTGTTTAATCTTTCCGGATAATTTTAGAAACTGTTAAAAAGTTCGACCGGATATCAATAACTCACTTTTTCCCCTGTCAGAAAATTTTCAAAAGTTGGATTTTTTCTCGAGTTTGAAACTTTCGTAAAGTCAAGCAAGTAACGTGGTGGACCCTCTAGAAGACAACAAACCTTAACTCGATTATGTGATCATCTTGAACTGCCTCTAAACCTTAGGGTTTGGGGCAGTACGGCGTGCCACATGTGAGGCGTTGGCTTGACCCTTCTACGGCTGGACCATTGGTACTGTGGCATGTGATGGATTTTTTTTAAACTGATTTCAAGTGTTGAGATATATTGGGGAAATCTTGGGTGTTTGATTATTCGATCGGAAAGTTTAACATTGTCTATTTATCTGGAATGTGATACAATATTTGGAATCCACAAGTAGTTATGAGATAACTAATTTGAATGTTATAAACATAGCAGTTTAGTCTTAATTGATCGGTTGCCACGGGATTTTGATGTGATCAAAAGTCCGTCGCAATCACGTAGCGTACGCGGATACTCGCCGGATAAACTTAACAGACAGCCATGCCTCATAGCCCCGACCAAGTGACTGTAGGAGAACCCCGTTGCCAAAAGCATCCGTTCGGGTGCACGCGGCAGCGGTGTTCCGCCTTAGTGCACTTCGTCGACGGCATCCGGGGGTGCGGCCGTCTACTAAAGTTTGCGACGAGCATTCGATCAGGATGTCGGGAATCTTGTTGAATTGCCCGACTTGATATTGAAAAGAGTTTTCGATAAAGAGACTAAAATGCGGAGTTTATAATTGTTAGGCATGCGATGTCTAAGGAATTCATTTGGTTAGGCATGCGATGTCTAAAGAGCTTGCGGATTCCAACTGTTGTAGTTTTACACTTTCTTTTCTGTGACCATAAGCGTAGTATGTGGTGTATCACCGGCTTCGTTGCTATACATCAACGACAATCGGGATACGCATACTTGCTTACGTTGATGATATGAGATATTATGTGTTGCTGTGATATGTTATATTGGATCGTCGCATTTGAATAGCCAGGGGTTTTATGTGAGATGAGAGTTTTTTCTTTTTCATTCATGTAAAATTCAATTGTATATAATATTCTTTTATTGGGGCACTTCCGGGCTGAGGATGATGTCACCATTGTATATTATTTACTTTTCTGCATTAGGTAGACCCAAGGCGGGGAGCACAAGTAACCGGGTTCTGGGGTCCAGTGGGAGACCATCTCGAGGAGTCGAGACCGGGTCTCCTAACCCTAGAATTAGCAGTGTTGCTTGCCGCTCTCGTAGGGGTCTAGGGATGTGGGTTTGGCTATTCATCGTGACCGTGGAATCCGTGTTTTATACAGGCTCGTACTAAAACACGGACGTTCTAGTATATCCAATATTTCATATATGTTCTTCTGCTGCAATGTTCTGTGATGAGATCATATTACTGCCTGAGACGAATGTTTATATTATATATATGAGATATATGTTATATTGCAGATTTCATTTCAAATGTGATGCTTGTGAAGCATATTAAAATGGGACTTCATTAATGAGATTAATGAAACTAAAAGAAACCCAAAGATGTTGTAGAAACTTGTCTCAAAAACAGGTAGCTCTAGTTCTTGCTTTGCATAGCGGTGTTCCTTGTAGAATATCCAGCATCTTATTCGATAAGGAAAGAGCCGAGATCCCTTCACCGGGAGTGACCTCTTTAGTGAAACTAGCAGATGCTACACACTCGGTTTGTCTTTTGATTGCTTCTATAGTTCTTGCTTTGCATAGTGGTACATATGATATACCCTGCACCTTATTCGATGAGGAAAGGGCCGACGATCCCTTCACCGGGAGTGGCCCCTTTAGCAAAACTAGAAAAGCCTCGAAAACACTCCATTTAAAATCACTCGATTCTACAACGATATCAAGTTCATTACGCAAAGGGTTTTCTTAAAAACCTGTCGTAGCCCTCCGTCATTTCAGATAAGTACTAGTTAGTATCCGTGCTACGTTTGTTGACTATGTTAAGGCGTAGTGTGCGGTAGCTGATTAGTGCTTATCTGTATAAGCATATGATGCGATTGGATTAGGGTAGTCGTGCGACTTTGTTGACTATGTTAAGGGTCATGCAGGTGGGTTATTTTCAATCGGGAAATGACGGGTTGAACTTGACTAGCACTTATGATTTGTTGACTATGTTAAGGTCATATAGCTGCTAGGGGTAAAATATTATTAGGAATTTCAAGTGTTAAAATTTGCAATGAGATTGCATACCTTCTATGAGATAGTTGGATCCCGATACCCGCTGCGAGTAAGAGTTACTCCTGAGAGAGTTTTATACATTACAATTAGCCGATCAAGTAGGTGTCTAGAAAGGTGTTAACGGGGTTACGTCCCTGGGAAAATGAGGTTTACTTTAATTAGGTCCGTGCGAAAGCACGGGGAACCTCCCTCAAAGTACCGACACTGGCCTGGCTGAAAGATTGGCGAACTTGTAGCGTGTAATTAATCCCTTCTAGTCTTTCCTTTTAGGGTTTGAAGGAAGATTTGATTAAAACAGTGGGAGACATCTTGATTAGATATATTAGATAACCAATCTAATCTTGCAAGAGCATACGCTGAGTGTTTTCTTCTCTCTCTCTCCAGGTAGCGACCATATCACGCCTTAATCAAGATAATAAAACGGATGAATTGACCGAACCCGCTTGTTATACTGAGCTGGGGAACGTTGGTTCCGCTCCAACTTATAATTGTTATAAGACAGAGAAGGAAATTGGGGAATACCAGATTTCTCGTGCCGCCCAAACGAAGAAAGTGCATGTTGATGCATCATCTTCAGGTGTGTTCATTACAGAGAACTGTTTCTCAGTATCCTTTACGTCCTGGGTATGAGATTCCGGATCAGGATCCCGCATATGTAATCTATTACATGGGCTACAGAAAGGTAGAGAACTGAGAACGGGTGATAAGTTTCGTGAGACAGAAAACGGTGCAAGTGTTGCAGCCAAATCCGTTGGTCACTATCACCCTGTATTACCAGAATACGTTGATTCTGAACGAATGTTATTAGATACCGAACCTGATATACAACATCATATCAATCTCTTTATTAGTAATGAAAGGATATAATTTTATATTGTTGGATAATGTTTTGAGCATTTCCTATATCAAGAGTTGATCGGTTCAGCACGTTATCTAAAAGCATTGACGTTCTAAATCAAACTACAGTTCTTAGTATACAGAACACACACAAGAGGAAGAGTTCAGAAATGAATGAATCCTTCTTGAGGCATTGTAGACTAGGTCATATCAATGCGACCCGACTAGCAGAAGTTACATTTAGATGCATATTTAAATCTGTTTGAATTTACATCTTATTAAACTTGCCAGTCATGTCGCAAAGATAAGATGACCACAGCTCTGTTTATTTGAAACAGAGAAAGAGTTAGTGAACTCTTGGGATTGATACATGCTGATGTATGAAGGTCCCCTGTCTACACATGCCAAGACCGGATCTTTGTACTTCATTACATTCTCTGATGATCTCTCAAGATTCAGACATATGTTGCTGTTGAAACACAAGTCCGAAGCTTTTGAGATATTCACAGAATATAAGTTAGAAGTAGAGAACCAAAATACGGGTATAAGTATTATGTCCTTTGATGAGATCAAGGAGGAGAATACTTGAGCACGGAATTCCTGGACTATTCTAAAGGAGAATGAGATTCTCTCTCAGCATTACTCCTCCGTATACACCACAACACGTCGGTGTGTCGGGGTGGAGCAATAGCACCCTATGTGATATGGTGTGCTCTATGATGAGTACTACTGAGTTTCCTATTTCCTTTTGGGAGTTATGCGCTTGAGAAGCTGCATACCTATTGAATAGGGTTCAAATCAAATCAGTTGCCTACCATTTCATATGTGATATGGAAAGGGAAGAGCCCATATCTTAAGTTTGTTAAGATTTAGGGTTGTCCGGACTATATCTAAAAGCAAAATCCGGACAAGCTTGAGGCAAGGTCTGTTATGTAGAACTAGAAAGGTTCCAGCTATACAAACTGCAGCTGATGATTTGGTAGAACCAAAGGATTCAATAGTTTCCAACGAAGCTCAGCCTCTCCGCCGATCTAGTAGGGTTCCTCACCCACCTGAGAGATACTTCAGTTTCTCTATGACAGTGGGAGCGAGGATTGCATCATGAGATGATGACCCAACTAATTTTGAGCTGGCCATCAGGAGTGGGACTCTGTAAGAATGGCTGGATGCTTAGCGATCTGAGATGGAATCCTTATACACCAACAAAGTATGGACTTTGGTTGCTTTATCTGAAGGGTTAAATCCCCATCAGGAGCGAGTATATCTTGAGAAGATTACTTGGTGTACATGGAAAAGTTGAGACTTTCAAAGCTATGCTTAAGTCCATCCAGATCCTACTTGCCACTGCTACTTACCACGACTACGATATCTGGTGGTTGGGTGTCATGATTGCTTTTCTAAATGATGTTTTAGAAAAGAGCGTCTATAAGTACACAGCCAGAGGGCTTCGTAGACAGTGGGAGCAGCGGAAAGGTATGCAAGATGCTTTATAGGATAAAGCAGGCATCGCGGAGTTGGAACGTCTGTTTTGATGTGGTAGTCAAAGAGTTTGACTTCATCAAAATGGTAGATGAACCTTGTATATACAAAAAGGTAGTAGGGAGTATGGTGGTGATCCTCATAGAGTACGTGGATGACATACTCTTGATAGGGAAGGAGTTTCCTATGCTACTCTCGGTTAATCTCCGCTTATCACAAGGATTCTCCATATAGGATCAAAGTGATACCTCCTAAATCCTGGGTTTTGGATCTATGAGATAGATCTAATTGGATGTTAGGATTCTCACTAGATGTAGTAAGATGGTATCAATCGATCCTGGGGAGAATCACTGGAAAGGTTCCAGGGTGATAAGGACGACTGATTGTCAGTCGCAGGCATTGTCTTTACCCTCAGTGGAGGGACGGTATGTTGGAAGAGTTCCAAGCTAGATACCGTGACTTACTAGACGATTAAAGGCAAGATACATCGTTACCAATGATACTACCAAAGAGGCAGTCTGGATTTATATAGGTTCATAAGATGAACTTCGTTCCTACCATTGTGTGACAATGGAGTTGTGGCTCATGCCAAGGAACTACCGTCCCATCAGAAATCCAGATATAATTCTTAGGCAGTGTCACCTGATCATGGAGATGGTTGATCTCCAGGGAGATCGAGGTTAGGAGAGTAGACACAGAGGACAACAGCGCGGATCCACTCACAAAGGCCTTTTTCCCAGTGGAGACTCTTATGGGATGGTTGAGTATGGGATACTTCAACCGCAGCTAATTGTTGGGTATGTGATACCACAACAGATGGCCCTAGTGCAAGTGGGAGATTGTTAGTTATATGCATGCCCTAGAGACCATTACTATACATACGATGTATATTGAAATGGATGCTTGGACATATATAGGGAGGACTTTCTTGCTCGACATGATAGTATGCTGTCTGGTTGTACTTTATCTTAACATGTATTCTGATTGTCTCTATATTACATGTTGATAAAGCCCTTAGGATATGTACTCGACTACTGGGACTATGATGAGATCATACTAGTGGGGCCACGGTAGTCGACGAGTACATCCTATAATAGTTCCTAGTCGAGGGTGTATCGAGACAGGGCATCGATACACCAGAGTAGACTAGTGTATACGCATCTTGACCCATATGATGGGCGATGGATGATCCCATATCCATCGGTGTTTGACATCAAGGATGGTGTACGGGTGCTCAGTAGAGACTGGGTACACTGGACGGACTCGCCGAGAATTCCCAGATGGTATTATACATCACATCAGATGGCAGTTCTCCGGTGACACTGGTACAGAGTAGTCTGTTGACCCGAGATCGTCATAGAGTCTTGTGTGATTCCCACTGTGCTTTGATTTCCATCATACCACGTCCAAGAGGGCGTGCAGAAAGGCGGCTTTTGGGTACAGTCCCGAATCACATGGAGGCAATGAGCGATAGGAGGGGATTCGTCTCTCCCGGTATTGGGAGTTGATGTTGTGCTATGTTCGATTGGCTATAACCGGAAATCCCTGGCCAGGGTTGCTGAGATTTACTGGTAAGTGTTATCAGTAGTTTCTCGAACTGTTATAGACCTCATATCGACACGACTTATCGAGCTACTGGGGTCTAACGTTTACCACCCCTAGGCGAGATATGTGACATATCAGACGACGAGACCGGACTGTACGGGAGTGTTACTGATTGGATTCACAGGAGAGTGTACAGGCTTTCTTGTTGATCTTCTGAGCGCTCAATACCTGGGTGGCTGTTACGTTTAGCTGACCGCTTGCAGCTTGTGGGTGTTTGATATGATCATCACCTACTGCCAGCGTATTGACGATTCTTTAGAGTCCTACACAGAGGTTCTTGGCTCAGGCAAAACGGAGTAGAAGCACATATGTGATATGTACGGGATCGAGGATAATACGGTATGTGATACCGTATTGGATTCTCGTGATATGAGATATCGGCTGGGTATATGTGATATAGCCGGGTCATCGTATTAGTCGGTTATATGCGATATAGCCGGATTGTCGGATCAAGTGTTGATTCGATAATTTAATGTATAATAATATATATGATATATTAAATTACATTAACTAATATTAGCTCACTAAAAGATTTATTTTCTCACGGGATAATACATTAATATATATACGATATATGTTAATTGTATTATTTTCTATTGTTACAAAATATATTGTATATGTGATATATAATATTGTAACATGTTAGGGTTACAAGTTTAACCTCAAGTAAAAAGCGAAATGGAAAAATTCCTAACGCTTGCTCTTCCGACGGTCAAACTGCCTAAGTAGATTGCTTGAAGACGTCTTGCCCAACCCCTGAAGGGATCAGAGACACGACAGTCGCTGGGCTATTCGAACAGCAGCGTAAAGACTGCATATCAGGGGATGCATCAGCCAACGCAATGGTACCACGGACTAAAAACCCTATTACCACAAAACCTAACGGACCTCTATCGCAAAAAGCAGGGGTCATCTATGACGTTAGGACAAGTTTGCCTATAAACCCAAGGGAGCTAAACTAAACAAACTCCGAAATGAGTCCATAAACTAGAAACTCCGGAATGAGTGAATAAACTACAAACTCCGAAATGAGTCCATAAACTAGAGACTCCAGAATGAGTGAATAAACTACAAGCTCCGAAATGAGTTCATAAACTAGAGACTCCGGAATGAGTGAATAAACTACAAACTCCGAAATGAGTATATAAACTACTTTATGCCAAGTCATGACATCAAAGGAAAGAAAAGTGCCAGTATGAAATGAAATATGTCTTTTATTCATGAATCAAAATTAATACAAGATACTCTTATTCATGAATCAAAATGAATACAAGTAAAAAAAGGGGAGAGTATACAACGACAAAATTGTCTAAGATGGCGGATGGTTCAATAAGCTAGCAAGTTCATCGTTTTTCCGCTGGACTTCTGCTTCGAGCTCTATTAGTGCCGCAAGACGAGTCCCTGCCTGTGCCTGTTGACTCTGATATGAAGCGAACCGACTTTCAAGCTCTTTCTCGGCGACTTTGTGGGCTTCAACCATCTCACAGGTAAAAATAACGGCTTTATCGAGAGCCACCACTTCTGTGATGGCCTCTTGAAGCACCCGCCAAATTTCATATGCATGGATGGTCTTGGCAGTGGGCTGAGCTTGAAGTTCCCCCAAAGCTTTTGAAGCCAACTCTCTCGCCGAAAACTTCTTGTTCATCCTCTTCTCGCATGACTGGAGATTGGCTGCACATCGTTCGATCCATCCACGCAGGCTCACTTATACAGACAAGAGGTCGGATGGAAGGCGTATGCATTCAATCCCATGTAGACAGGCCTCCACTCTGCGGCAATACTCAACCCAGGTGCGCACCAATGCCTCGTCATGATAAATGGCAAGAACGGATAAAGAAGCGTTGGCTTCAGCAGCGAATTCTTCGGCAGCGACAGAAGTACCAGCACGAAGCTCTTCGATGAGAGTCGTCAAGGAATAAACGCTATGTCTTTCCATCCTCTCAGATGCGCGTCGGGCGTAAGGACCTGGTGGCATGGGGATCCGAGACTCTAATAGGGTCAGGGCTGGCAAAGCTGTGAAGATATATGTGCGGTCAGTTATATTTTCGAATATAGAGTAAGCAAAATGAATCCAGAAATAAAATGTCACTTACCCACAGTCATGCTCGGTGGGCTTAAGAGATCCCCGGGTCCATCAAGAATCTCGACTTCGTCGTTGGCTTCCAGAACTGTGGTTTAAAATGAAGGGCATATCAGAATCATGATAAAAATATAAAACAAAAAGGGCGAAAGAATACCGACCTTGGCCGGAAGAGAGTACTATGCTTTGTGGAGGTATCGCTTGTGGGTCCGCCATTTCAAGCAATCGCTGGAAGGTTTTCCTCGAGAAAAGATCCATGATGGAAGCCGCTAGCTCCCGCAATTCTGAGGAAAGGAAAAGTTCAGATAACGAAGGGATCGTTAAACAAAATGTGTATGTATAGAATATTACCTTCGATGCTTCGCCCGCCCTGAACTGGAGAGATGGCAGCTTCAGCAGCCACCTCTACACCCTCAGGTGCATCACTGAGGATATGTGTGAAATTTATAGCCGGCATGGCAGCCTCCAATAAGGGGACGAATGCCGCCGCGGAAGGCCCCAAGGCGAGGTTAACAGTTTCAGCAATATCTTCTACACCCTCCAGTGCGTCACTAGAGATATCCATGGGATTTATGGCCAATAGGACCACATCTGCCGGAGGAGTAGACGGGGAAGGGACACAAGCCACCACCGGGAGCTCCACTACAAGGATACCAGCTTCAGTAATCTCCTTTGCACCCGCCGATGCGTCATGGGAGATATTCGTAGAATCCGTAGCCATGGCTCGATCTGGGCTCAAACCCACTTCCACTGTAGAAGTCCCTGCAAAGTTTTTGCAAAAAAAAAATAAGGAGATGTGAAAGCAATACAAATTACTCGCCAAAAGAAAGACACGAAAAATACGCATACCAATACGCTAAGAAGCCTGAAGTATGGCTTTTATGAGCCGTTGTTCTTTTCTGATCAATTGCGCTCGCCGGGTTTCAATCGTAAGTAAATGGCTGCCCGTTTTCAATGCAAGCTCATCTTCAGAAACAACCGAGATGGGCTGTTTAAGAGCCCGTTCTTCTTCCATTAATAGAGGACCCATGTGTACCCTCCGTAAAGATGGGTCAACGTCATAGAATACAACAGGGGGAAAGCTTTCTTCGAAACGCGCACGTTTTCAGTCTCGTCTTGTGAGCGCCTTAAAGCCTCGGCCAACTGCACGGCCTCCTCGGCAGACAGACCAGGAAAGAAAAGACCGTCGTCCGGCTCCTGCATAGATATCGGCTCTTCCTAAATAAAGGGCTCGGATTCAACCAAAGTGTTGAGTAGGCCGGCGACCGATTTCTTTCTCCTTTTGGAGCCTATGCTAACGCTGGCGGAGGAGCGCTTCCTCCCACTTGGTGCTTTGGCGCGGTGTTGCCCAACTTCACCTTCAGTATCACCCTTTGGTGACACCACCATGGGTGCTTTCTCAGAAACATCCGCCTGGGCTCTAGTACGCACCGACATACCAGCAGTGCGAGGGGTTGATTCTATTTCTGGGACATTTTGGGATAAGCACCGAACCGCTATCCTTCGAAGGAGGGCAAACCACCGACCGCGTCCGCAATGGAGAGCTGGTGACCTAAGCCCGAACGGGAGCTCTACACTCAAAAAGCACCCGTCTCTCCTCTGCAATGACGGGGCCGACCCGATGGCGATACCAACCCTTGAAGGACCCCACAGGCCTCAGAAGATAGTCGGGCTCCGGGATCATGAAGAGGGATCCAGTGTTTAACCGCATGAAATGGTGAATGACATCACGAGTAACCTCCAGGGAGAGGGCAGGCTCAACTAAAAATGCCTGTAGAGAAATGCCTTGGTTGTAACCTAACTGCTGGGCGAAGCGATGCGGATTATACCGCATGAAGAGAGCAGTGTCATTCTGGAGGAACACCAAATAACCCGACCTGATCGAGTATAAATGCATAATCTCCTTATGCTTTAAAGCCGGAACCCCACCCTCAAACAATTGCTGAACGGGCCCTGCTGGAGCATAAAGGACTCGATCGCTGAAAACCATTCCGCCTTCATTTGAGTATGGATTCAGCAGTACGAGGAGAGCCCCTAACTGGGTTGGATCGGGAGCGGAAGCATCAACCAACCTCATGATCCGCGGGAAAGTATATGATTCATAAAAATCGGGTCGCTGGTGCGCAGCAAACGCTCCTAACAGATGCATCTCGATCCACGACATGAAGTAGTGCAGGGAGAAATTCACGGTATTCGCACCCAGGTTCGAAGTATTAGCGGCAACGCTTAACCCGTGATATAGATGCGAAAACCCCGCAACGCCAACAGCTAATCGTGCTCCTCCAGCTATGCGATGAGCAGGATAAAAGACGGAGGCTCTAATAAAGCGACAATGCATCGGCATGGCAAACCAGCTGAGCCAAAGACTGATAAAGCCGACGAAGAAAGTTTCTTCATCCATACCAAGGGCCGCGATCGCATCAAAATCCATGGCCGACGAGTTTGGAATATAAAACTACGGCGGGTCTTCTTCTTTAGCCAGCAGTTTCTTCAACCCGAATCCAAAGGGATCTTCAATTTTCGCGAATTTTGGAGCCTTCTTGGATAAGACATCCTCGCAGAGAAAGCAGGCAATGAAAGCGTCAAAAGTGACACCTTGACCTTCCGATATCACGAAAAAAATTTCAAAGATACCCAGGGCCTTGATTAGACTTGGGTGCTTGTGACGAACGGTGTTCTCAGTCGTCAGGCCGTCAAGCATAGCGGGCACCAAAGCAAACACATACTCATCAGGAGGCAGTAACTCTTTGTAATGCTCTCCCCTTATCGACAACCTTGAAATTTCGCGAAACTCCTCCAGTGAGATCGGGACTTCGCTATCCCCTAACAAGAACGTATTTGTGAGAAGATTCCATTGTTTCAAGAAAGCCTTAATCCACCAGACGTGAGGGGCGTGATAATATAATAATGATGTGTACACTGCTTGGTATAACCCAACCTTCTGCCGCCGTGCGCGTTGGGCGAAAAGAATGTATCGAGCCCAAGAAAGGTAGCCCACAGGATGGCGTGGGGTAACGCCTACTTTATACATCTGCCCCCAGAGTCGATCTTCACCCTGACATATGCGGCGCCACAAAATATCAATAGCCACCAGGGGCTGATTGGGTATCCCGGTCGTTGACGGCTCGAGCCGGCCCGTGGGAGTCCGATTAGTCGCCTCCACTGCATAAGCAGTCCGTGGGCGTTCCATCAATGAGATTAGGCGAATGGGTTCTGTTGGCAGTTCACAGGTAAAGCTACGGCGGCCCCTGATGATATGACCGTACCACACCCCCATAAGAGAAGACTCATACAATCCTTGTCATGTGCCCTAATCATCGCCATAACTTTCTCGTCTGATGGCGACTGCGAAAAAGCGGTTTCTGAGCGAGTGTAAGGGAAGTCAAGAAGTGAGGCCATCGTTCCTGAAATAAGAGAGGAAAGGAAAAACCCATTTTTTTAAAATATATATATATATAATAAAATAAGGAAAAAAACGTGATGTTTGTTTCACGGGACCATTGGCTGCAAAACTAATAGTCCCCACAAGATCAATATGGCGGCTCACCAATAAAGAAATAAGATAATCATTGTGAGAATCAAAAAGGATTCTCATTAAATAGACACTAGAGTTTAAACAAACTCTGGGCATCCCCAAAGAAAAATTAGTCCGGTTAAAATACCCAACAAGTTCAAATTTGTGGAAATAAGGGTAAAACCCTATAATGGAAATATACTCAAGAACACCAGGAAATACAATTCCCAAAAGGCCCTCTTAATCTTTCAGAGCTAAGCTCTGTAATGAGGAATCAAATTCCTTTTAAAACAGTGGAATTAAATTCCAGAAACCCCCATGACGGGAAAACGAAAAATAGAATTAAAATTCTATAGATTAGAAAAGATTAGAAAAGAAATGCCCGATCTTCGAAGACATTGGGGTTTACTGCTCAAAGATTATGTCTTTTTGGATCTCTAAGAGATCGGTTCCAGAAAAGAGCAAACCTCTTACGGGGGATTTAAAATCGAGAAAAAAGAATTAAAGAAAAGGGTTTCTTTTCCTAAGAGAAAAACTTCGTTCAAGATATTTACCTAAAAAGTTCTTTCTGACAGATTTTAACTCTGAAATTTCAATGGGCAGAGAACTAAACTCTGAAATGAGAATTAAATTCTCAAGAGAAGACTAAGGAAGAAGACAAAGAAACGGTGGCCCTTTCAAGAGCCAAGCCCTCTCATTTATAAGACATGATGGGGAGCGGTTCATCTCCCCGTTCCCCTAGACAATCCAACAGTTGTAACGGCAGACAGCGTTGCACTCACGTGCAAGCCACGTGAGAGCAACGCTGGGGGGCATTTGTTCACTTATAAAAAAGGGAAGATGGGAAATTCCTTACTGTTCAAATCTCACGTGTTAAACACGTGAGCGCCTATATGCACTGCATATAGGCGCTGCAAATCAAACAACCGACAGGCTTAATAAGCCTCACGTGTGAAACAAATTATCATGTTTTTATCTTAGAATCTTATCACACCAGAAAAACATGATAATTGTTTGCCACGTGATAATTTCTGGTGTGATAAGATTCTAGGTGATAATTGTTATTATCTAAATGATGGGATTACGTTAATATGATTAATGCAAGAAAAACAAGCCTAATATGTTGTAGGAGCCAAATTTTCAAAAGAAACTATAGCCATATTCTTATGCTTTGAATAAAGGTATTCAATTAAGAATATCCTGCACCTCATTCGATGAGGAAAGAGCCTTGATCTCTTCATGGGGAATTCGACTCTTGAGAAAAAGTTTATGTTACTATAAACTTTCAAAACTACTTGGTTCCTTCAATGATATCAAGTTCATTACGTTAAACGTTTTCTTTAAAACCAGTCGTAGCTCTCTATCATTTTATGAATTAGAGTGCTTAGTATTCATGTTGCGTTTGTTGACACCGTCAAGACGTAGTGTACGGTAGCTAAGTGATGTATTCCTACCTGCATATGATGCAATCGTTAGGATAGTCGTATGACCTTGTTGACTCCATCAAGGGTTGTGAGGGTGGATCTAAATTGATCACGAAATGGCGGGTTGAACTTAACTAGAGGCTTGTGGTTTGTTGAATCTGTCAAGGTCATAAGCCGTTAGGGGTAAAAACCATATCGAGAGTTTCAAGTGTTGAAACTTGCAATGTGATTGCATACTTCTAATGTGATAGTTTGGGTCCCGATTCCCACTGTGAGTAATAGTTACTCTCGGGAGATTTTCATTTCGTAATTAGCCAACCCATTAGGTGTCTAAAATGGTGTTTGCGAGGTTCTACCTCTAAGAAAACGGGGTTATTCAATTGGGTCCGTGCGAGAGCATAGGGGGCCTCCCTTAAAGTACTTACACTGGCCTGCCCGATCGGTTAGCGAAATTGTGGACCATACATTATCCCGACTACTTCTCTTTTTAGGGTTTGAAGGAGGATTCGAAGAAACAGTGGGAGCCATACTAATTAGATAAATTAATTAACCAATCTAATCTTGAAAGAACGCACGCTGAGTGTTTCTTTTCTCTCTCTACTGGCAGCAACCATGACTGACCTTAAACTAAAACTCGTAAAACCAAGTTAACGGATCCTTTTTATAATCATTGGCTTTGAAATGTCATTATTTCATAAAAAAATCGCATATGTCCTTTTCGCTCTTACTTCCCTTTATTTTCCCTGAACCCTCTGTGTCAGACAAAGAGATCCATATTGCTTGGAAGATCATCTCGTATAGTTACATACGAACTCGAAGAAATTGTTTCAGTCCGAGGATAGCCACTGGTTTTGGAGAAATTGAATTATATATTGATATAATTCAAGTGTCTATTCTCTCCACCTTCTCTCAAGTTGAGAGCTTATTCAATAAGGAGAATACACCAGTTATACTTGTTGGATAGTTCTCTTCCAATCCTTAAGTTGAAGCTGAAAGGAATGGAAGGAAGAAAACCGACCAGCCTAAGTATGTTGTACAGAAAGTAAGATGAAGAGACAAATAAAGGAGTTGAGGTTAAAAAGAAAGGAGATTGCAACTACTGTCATGATTACCCTATTTCACGACGTAGAAATCCATATTGCTTGGAAGGACTTCTCACATAGTTACATACAAACTTGAAGAAATTGTTTCAGCCCGAGAATGACCACTGGTTCTGGAGAAATTGAGTTGTATATTAATATGATTCAATTGTTTCTACCCTACACCTTCTCTATAGTTGAGAGCTCCTTGAATTAGGAAAGTACACCAATTATGCTTGTTGGATAGTCTTCTTCCAAAGTTTAGGCTGAAGCTGAAAGGTAAGGAAGGAAGAAAACCAACAAGCCTATGTATGGTGTGCAAAAAGTAAGTTTTAAAGATATTTAAAGGGATTAAAGTGAGAGGAAAGGAAATTGAAACTACTGTCATGAGCCTAGACAGTGGAAAAGGCATTACTAGGAATACCCGGCCACCCCTTGAAGCTTGATAATGCTTCATCTTCTGGTGTGTTATTTGAAAACGGTTTCTCAATAAATTCTGTCTCCTGGGTATGTGATACTGGATTAGAATCTCACATCTGTAAGGTGTTATAGATGCTGAGAAGGGTAGAGTATTTGGAAAGGGTGATTTGATTCTCAAAGTCAAAAATTGGAGCAAATGTTGTTATTGGGAACAGTCACCAGGTTTTGTCCAGCGGAAAACTTTTGGTTTTGAATAACCGTTATTATGCACCAACTTTTAAAATTGATATATCCGACTCTTTATTTGATAAAAAAAGGGTATAAATTTTGAAAATTATGTTCTGAACATTTACCTGCATCAAGTGTTGATGGGGTAAGGCGCATAGAATAACGATATAGATATTCTTAATCTGTTGGATATAGTGCCCTTAAGGCAATTATTGTAATTACAGGTAGGCGATTATGATAATTGAACGAGGACCCATACAGGTAGAACAGTCTTACTCGAAATGATAGTATGCTATCTGGTTTGTTTTTATCATTATGTGTATATGTTTTGATAAAACCTATAGATTATTGTTTGACTATCAGTATTATGATGGCAATCATATACGTGGGAGCTGAGTGGTCCATAAGCACATCCTTAAATGTCCCTAGTCGAGAGAGTATCGAGACTGGGCATCGATACTCTAGGGTAGACTAGTGTATACTTTTCGAGACCCCGAAAAGGGGCGTTGGCCGGTCTCACAAAAGATTGGTGTTGAGTCACCTAAGATAGTATACAGGTGCTCACTGAAGGTGAGTACACCAGACAGACTCACCGAGAACTTCTAAATGGTATTATACCTATCGTCAGATGGAAGTTCTCTTGTGCCATATGTACATATTAGTTCTTTGACCTGAGATTTTCATTTATCTCGTGTGAGTTCCTACTATACTTAGATTACTACCCTACCACAGCTTAAAAGAGTCATACATACAGGTTTTCGTTGGGTACAGTCCCGAGCCACATGGAGGCAGTGAACAATCGTCAAGGATTCGTCTCTCCCGGTATTAGGAGTCGATGTCACGTTGTGTTGGGTCAGCCATCACCAGAAATCCTTGGCTAAGATAGTTGAGATTTACTGATATGATATTAGTAGTTTCTTAGTAGGTAATGAGCTTCAGACTGGCATGACTTATCGGGTTAGTAGGGGTCTGACGTTATCCACCCCTAGACCTGGTATGCAATTATCTCAGATGAAGAGACCGGACTGTACAGAGATTGTCACAGACAGGTTCAGTAGGGGTACGGATGAGTTTGCTCATCGGCCTTCCTTTCACTCAAAACCTGGATAGCCGTTACGTACAGCTAGTTCCGCTGATGTGCTTGTGGTTAAACTCATAGCCAGCGTATTGATGAGTCTTTAGAGTCCCATACAGAGGGTTTTCCCAGTTCAGGAAAAAAGATATAATGGCCGTATATTGATACGTGCAGGATTCCGATAAGGTATATGTTCTAGCCACACGGACTTTATTCGGGCGGATGATAATACTAGCCGGCTTAGGATTAAGCCGGATTATTAAATCAAGTTTTGATTTAATAATTTACATATATATTTTTTGATATGTATATTCTAGTATTATGTTCATTGTATTTTTCTATATCTTGAGTATTCGTATTCTGATACGAATACGGGCATCTATTTACGGGGACGTATTCTTATATTTATACAAGAATACCTCTAGGAAGAGGACACCTCATTTCTAGGAATTTCTTTTTATAGAAATTATGAAATGAGGTGAAAAGGAGAAATGGTGGAGGGTATGGGTAAATGAATTATATATTCATTTGCACACACTATTCAAGCATGGTTGTAATTTTAAATGGAGGAAATTCTTTTAACAAAAAAGATCAAGCATGCTTGAATTTGTGCATGAGTTTCCATTCTACCATTTAGCTTCTCTCTTCCATGGCTCCTTCGTCTTCTTCATCTTCAACCCTCTCATGAGTTCAGAATCATGAAGATAAAGAGAAAGAAAAATACCAAAATACTCACACACACCACTAAGCATCCTAGATTAGCAACCTAAGATCTCTAGTTATTTCATTGATGAAGTTGAAGCTTAAACTTGGTTCTCTCGAGTGGATCATCTTTGGTGAAGGAAGACCGGCTTGCAAGCACGATCCGGGGCTCTTGAGAGCATGCTAGAGTCCAACCCAATTGGAGCAAATGAAGACGCGACAAAGGTTATGAATTCTACCCTTTTATGCTTGCTAGTTTAGGTGTTTGGAATAGATTCTTGGTTTTAGGTTTCTAGTGCCATCAAATTTTTCGTTTTTGGATTCCGCATCAGCCGCGGGTTTGTGGTGGGGGCACTAGGAACTTTCATAACCAAAATACAGTTTTCAACTAATAAAACACAGAGTAAGAGTTATTGAACTCTTAGGTAGGACTTGTACATAGTGATGTATGTGGTCCGATGTCCATACGGATAAGGGGTTGGTACTCATACTTCATTCTGTTTACTTATGAGTTCTCTGGTTTTAGACATGCATTCTTGTTGAAATGTAAAGTCCAAATATTATGAGAAGTTCATAGAGTGTAAGAATAAAGTAGAGAACCAGACGTCAGAAATATTATGATTCTTCGATGTGATCGAGGATGTGGATACTTTATATCGGTATTCTGTAGTTGCCTATTAGAGAATGTGATTCTCTCTCAGATTACTCCTCCGATTGTACCATGGCACTATGGATTATCGAAGAGGAGGATACGCACCCTATGGGATATGGTGCGCTCCTATGATGAGTATTACTGAGTTACCTCTTTCATTATGAGGGTATGCACTGGAAACAACTATGTACCAATTGAATATGGTTCCGTCTAAATTAGCGCTTGTGATTTTATATATGATATAGAATGAGAACATATCTTAAGGCTGTTAAGATATGGAGTTATCCAGCTTATGTCTTAAAAGCAAAATCCTGACAAACTCAAGGTACGTTTCGGTAATGTGCAGTTTGTGAGTTATCCTAAGCTTTTGCAAGGGTTTAATTTCTACCATTTTCAAGATCAAAAGTTATTTTGTTCTTGACATGCCACCTTTTATAGAAAAGGAATTTCTTGCAAAAAAAACTAGTGGGAGTATGGTAGAACTGGAATAGATTCTAAAACCACAAATGGTTACTGAAAATTTAGTGGAACCTAAGAATTCAATTGTCCCCGACAAATCTTAGCCACTCCATAGATTTAGTAGGTGACCTCGGTTACCCGAGAGATACTTAGGTTTCCTCATAGACAGTGATAGGAAGGTAGAATCATGATTGATGATAACCCTATTAGTTGTCAGAAGGCCATAGGAAGTAGAGACTTCCGATTGATGGCTGAATGCCCAGATATCCGAGTTAGACTCCATCCACTCCAGCAAAGTATGGACCTTGTTGGATGATCCTAAAGGGTTAAAACCCATTAGGATCAGGTAGATCTTCCAAAATAGGATCAGTGAGATGGAAAAGTAGTTACATAATAAAGATGGACTTGTAGAAAAGGGTTTTTCATCAAATACCGGGTGTGGATTGTGATGAAACCTTTTCTCCAATGTCTGTGCTGAAATCCATTCGGATACCACTTTCCATTGTTGTACTTCTTGACTATGAGATCTGGCAGGTGGATGACTATAACGCCTTTATAAATAAGGATTTAGAAGTGAGCATGTATATGACTCTGTCTCAGGGCTTCTGTAGTCAGTAAGAGCAGCGGAAAGATGTGCAAGTAGATTAAGTCCATGGACTAAAGCAGGCATCGTGGAGTTGGATAATCTGTTTTGGTATGACGGTCAAAGTATTTGACTTCATCAAATTGTAGATGAACCTAGTATTTGTAAGAAAAATGTGGGGAGTACTTTCATATGGATGACATCCTCCTGATAGTAAATATTGTTCCTATGCTACAATTCGGTTATACTATGATTGTCACAAAGGTTTCTCCGTATAGGATTTGTGTAACATATCATTAATTCTGGTGACTAGATCTATAGAGATAGATCTAATATGATTTTGGGATTGTCCCAATTCGGGTAATCAGATACCTTTCTAAAGGGTTTTAGAATGGACGACTCCTAACGCGGTAGTGTACCTGCATATCATGGAGTCACCTTCTCTAAAGAGATGTTTTCTGGACTGATGAGAAGAGAGACTCGCGTGAATGACTGATGAGAAAATTTTAATATACCGCAAGTGCATGGCTCATTTATAGCAAACATGCAAGTACGGGTCGATCTATAAGGAAAACGTTAATTAGCTTTAGTTCTTTATTCAATCAAGTTATGAGAATTTTTGGATTTAGAAATTAAATAAACTAAAACTAAGCTAAGAATTAAAATACGAAAACTTTACGAAAAAGAACATACCTAGGGTTTAAATCCCTTAAACTAAACATGTGTTTTACCTTCATAATCCTTGCTCTCTTTTAATCTAATTTGAAGAATATTAATTCTAATTACCCTTCCCCTAAGTGTAAACTATGTGCAAGCATCATACCCACATGTTCTTAAAGATATCTCCAAACCGCAGAGTCATTCGATTTAGAAGACGGGGTAAACTAAGTCCAAGGTACATTGGACCGTTCGACATACTCGAACGAGTCGGTGAAGTGGCATACCGCTTGGCACTTCCACCTTCATTGGAATGAGTGCATAATGTGTTCCACATATCCCAACTCAGAAGGTATGTGAGTGACCCCAACCACATTCTCGATCATTCCGAGCTCATTGTACAGCCCAACTTATCTTGTGAGCAACAACCTGTGGAGATCCTGGATAGAAAAGTGAAGTCACTTCGGAACAAGGAATTCAACTTGGTTAGAGTGATGTGGAGAAAAGACACTCTAGGAGAATCAACATGGGAAAGGGAAGATGAGATGCGTGCAAGATATCCTCACCTCTTTGTAAACTAGTCCTTAAAATAAAATTTGTAAATTTCGAGGACGAAATTTTTGTAAGGAGGATAGACTGTAACAACTCCAATTTTAGTGTACAAAAATTTGTTTAAAAGTTAATGTATATTTGGGGTACTTACACTTACTGTGAGTACTATAAGTAATTATTTTGCTTTTTAATAGCAAGAAGGAGCTTGTAGCTCATTGGTAAGAACTTGCACTGCTGAACCGAAGCACCAGAGTTCAAATTCCATCCCCCACATTATTTTTAATATTGTTTTCTTTTAAATTTTTAGAAGTCCAAGTGTCTACACGTGAATAACTCGTAAAAACCCCACTTCACACTAAAAACAAACTGTCCCAGAGAGTAGACCAACTGACGATGGACTCAGGGGACACCCGACCCGGCCTAACTCGGCCGGATCGGGCCGCCGGCGGCGGCGACTTGGCCGGCGGCGGCGGCCGAGTCGGCTCCGATGCGGAGTCATCCAACATGAAAGTTGTGCCTCTTCAACTCCCCATCACTCCTGCATACTTTAATTTCTTCGATCGGTTCCAGAACTCTTAAAGACTCCATTACACCATTTTTTAATGCATTTTTAATACAAATTTTAATACAACCTTGTACCTACCCTAACCCTAGATTTACCCTATAAATATCAACCCTAAACACACACACCTCACTCACAAACTCTATCCAAAACTCTCAAGAAAACTCTATAAAATTTAGTGTGCATTTGGAGTTAGCAAAGGGCGAAGCTCCGACGAAATTCCGATGACGACCCTAGGAGCTTCCGGTGACGAAACGACACACCGGTGAATCCTACTTCCTCCTCTCCCTCTTCTCTAACCTAACAGCAAGTAAGTCCCTTCTCCCTCTTCACCTTGCTATTCTAAAACCACGTATTTCTAAAACCCGACGGAATCGAAGTTAATCCAATTTCCGATTCGGTTCTTCCTAAAAATTCAACCTTTTCTTAAATACAAACATACAAAACCCTTACATGTTGACTATTAATCATTAACAACATGTTAGCAAGTTTCATAGCAATATATTTTATTTTGTAACTTTTACCGCTCTTTGTCACTAAAATACCATGTAGTTTACTTTCTACTTTAAAACATCATTAAATTTGCTATACCTTTAATTAGATCATGAGGTAATGACCTACCTTCTCACAACACTCATATGCAACATAGGACAATACCTTTCGGGAACATAGAATACGGGAAACGAAACTTTACATATAAATACTACTAACTATTAAAACCGTTTTGTACAAAGATTACGTATTTTTTATAAATCTTTGCAAAGCACCGCTACAACCCATTTTGGGGAACCCGATTGGGATGGTGTGGATTATCGCACATCCTCGGGCTTAGTAGTGCGAGATGCAGACCTCCGCAAGGAGCATTCGGTCACGAGAGATTTAAGATACGAATATCTTAAGAAAATGAGATTTCTAAAAAATAATAAAATAAATTTATTTTATATATATATATATATATATATGTATGATCAAAATATCTATTTTTGATATATTATAAATATTCCAACTTTTCTAAATTACAAGAATCACTTTACATGAAAATACCATGAAATTCCATACAAGTCCTACACTTTACAATTAAATACCATGTATTATGAAAAATAGGTTTATTCACTAGAAATGTCACAAATATAAAATCTACAGCTATGAAAACTCTAAATACGATAAATAAATACTTGAGGTGTATTTTGTAAATTATACAAAATTTTTACATAAAACCCCCTCAAGTTCTATAAATTACCCTGAGGACCCTGGTAAATATAGGTTTAAGCGGGACCAGTCTCTTGAGCCTCAGGGAGCCGGAGATATGGGTGCTTGCCTATTTAAGGTAGACAACTTAATAAATGGTGTTATCAACACGGTAATCGTTTTTGAAAAAGACACAAATCCTGCCGCCCATATGCAGCGGTTACCGATAATATCAAAACCTAATTCAGGACTTCAACTTCCTTTCTAATTGTTCTGACTCAGACTGAGTCTCATTATAATAATCTGACTTGAATATGATTCAAGTACAATCTACAATATTACAATTCAATATGAATCCATGAATCCATATAATCAATCGGATCAAACTATTCAATCTATATTGACTGAACCGAACTATAGATATACTTCCATTTACATGATTCTCCAGTTACATCCATGATTCTCCAGTTACATCCATTTACTGATATCATGGTTTCGGCAAGTCATCCAATTATACAATCTATATTACAAGACAATACAAGTTGCAATACAAACAATACAAACAAGACATCGCGGTGTTTAAGGGGTAGATTGGTACGGAAGGTGTTAGAAGTGGCACGAGACTGTAAGATTTAAGACACCTAACCTGTATTTCCGTTGCTGTTGTACCGTGGCATAAGCGGTCCTTGTACTACACGTACCTCTAGTCTCTAGCATATAGATACTCCTCTCGTATACACTGGTATTCTTCTGTACCAAACTACAAACAACAGCGTTAACACTAATACAATATAATACAACTTTAAAAGCTACTTTCTCTCTCTGTCTATTATATTTCTCCCTTACCTTTAGGACTTACCGAACGATTGCTCGCTGACGACATTCCTTCTCTTTCTTCTTTGGAATGTTGTCAGGTGATCTGGACACCCAGGAGATCAATCCTACTAGCGAGGACTTGGATCAGCTTGCCTACGACCCAGACCTCTAGCTTTATTGTACTCATTTTTATTTCAGTACTTTTCATTTCTGTTATGTCACTGTTTAGGCATTGGTTTCAGATGTATTTACTTTTCTACGCATTGTACAAAAAATGTTAATAAATAAAGTTGGTGTTCAGTTATACCTACTGTCTTTTGTCACTTGTGCATTTTTATTTATATTGCTTAGGTACGCTTAGCGTATTTACTTTGGAGTAAATACGTAGCGGCCAATCGCGTCCTCTGCCCGTATACTGGGAAGCGTGGCGTGACAACCGTGCTCTATGAGGAGCTTTGCTTCTTACTCAGTACCATCCACAACTAGGTTCCCTTAAAAAGGGTTGTAGAGACGGAATACGCAAAGGAGAAAGGATAAGATTTAATTCTATTATTAAAACCTTGAGGGTATTTTAATAAACTTCTAACTTTTGGAAATTTAGGGTATTATAGTAAAAATATCTTAACTTGTAGAAGTTTAAGGTATTATAGTGAGAAATCTTATATATTGGAAATTGAGGGTGTTTTAAAAAAATTTAACCTTTTTAAAGTTAAGGGTATTTTAGTGAAAATTAATTATGGTAAAAATAATGGGTTTTGTTTGAAAATCTAACCTTGGATTAATTATTAATATTTTATGTTGAAATGTTGTTTTGGAAAAGTTGGTGGGATTTTATAAAAAAACTCAACTATTAAAACTTTAGGGATTTTTAATGTAAAACTAGTTCGAATGAAACTTGATGGTATTTTGTGTAAGGCTACTCTTTCGAAATTTGTTAGGAAATTTTAGCAGATTGTGATTCAAAAGTGAGTGTGGGGTAGGTCGTTACCCAGTGCATTATCTACGACTAAAGTTTAACAAATTATTAGTATTTGCTACATTCTAACTGTTACAGTATGTATCCTATCATGCAAAATAGGCAATATCATAATAAGCAATAGAATATCATTAGTTTATTCAGCAATGTCAATTCATGTATAGTTTTATTGCAGTAGAAATAGATTACTTAAGACATGGCAATATATCACAATAACATAGTTGGTTCTAATTAACAATGATTACACACAAAAGCTATAATTATAAAGAAAATTGACATGGTATTAAATTTGTAGGCAACCAGTTATAACTAGTTAACTAAGCATATATGTTTTCTTGCTAAACATTTTAAATTTATATGAGATAAATAATTTAACGTGGGTTAACCGAGTTTCAAAAAAATAAAAAGAAGGGACAACATACAAGGGGTATATACATGGAGGGTGAAGAGGAAAATAGAGAACTTACAACCAAGGAAAAGGGAGGGAGTGAAAAGGATAAAGAGAGATGGAAGAGGACTTACCGTTCCCGCTCGTACGAATACGAACAAAAGATGTAGGAGAAGAAGTCTCCGTTTGAAGAACCGAGACTCCTAACGAGAAGAAGATGGTGAGCTTGATCTTCCAACATTCCCTTGGCGATCTGTGGAGCAACGGAGAAGGAGAACAGAGCTTGGGAAGGTCTTCAAGGTGTTTTGGAGGAATTTTCAGTATAAATTTAGAGGAGGAAAATGTTTGGGCAGCCAAGGATTTATAGGAAAAGGAAATGGAGATATGATGAATTAAAAATGAAAATTAAATACATTAAAAGAGTTTTAATGTGGGAACTGAAGGGATGGCAGCTCTCGGGTTAGAGTGGGGGAGTTTGGGTAGTTGAAACGAATTGAGGGGAGCTCAAGAGTTGTATGAACACAGACGGGGCACGTTTGGCCCAAGCCTGGCCGCCCAAACCAGGTCTTAGGCTGCCCAGGGCAGGTCCGTCATGGCCGATGGGTTCGAGCTTCGAACCATGGACTTGTGTCGACATGATCGGTCCAAAAATATATATCATTTTGTTTACAAAGTCCCAGAACTCCGTGCATCGCTCGTGAAATCTCAGGGGCTCCAAAATGACAAAAAGAATAACATAAAATAAAATAATTAGGTTAAAAGGATTCAAACACGTGGGCTATCAGTGTAGAGGCTTAACCAATATGCTATAACTTGTTTCTTGATAGGCTACAAACTGTTTCTTAAACATTATTTATCAAGAATTACTTATAACTCAATTCAAGACCAAAAAACAACATATTTTATTAATCAAAACAAAAGCGATATATAATACACGAAATTTAGGGTCGATACACCAAGGCCTCCCATTGAGTCATGTTTCGATAGCTAATATATCTACTTAACTTTGTCACTGAGAACGAAATATCCAGTCTCATGCAGTTCGCAAGATACATTAAGCTTCCAATGATATGAGAATATCTCAATTGAGATATAGGGACACCACTAGTGTTCTTGTAAAGAGTTACTGAAGGATTGGAAGGGTTTTGAAGGTTCTACTATTTTTATAGCTAAATTTCTCTATAATCTTCTCAACGTAATGAGACTGAGAAATGGCTATGCCTTCAGCTGTCCTCAATAGCTTCAGGCCAAGAATCACATCAGCAATACCCATATTCTTCATATCAAACTTACTACTCAAGAACGACTTAGTCTCATTAATTATCCTTGCTTACCGCCGAAGGCTGGACTGAGACGTTGAGACGTCTAGCTTGAATTTAGGGGCAGATGCTATTTGGACATATCCACTCACCTCTCCGAAAATACCAAGTTGATTTATGGCACCGTAGATCGAAGGCTTAGACAGATGCGACCGTTGTAGCAGACTTTATCAGATTCCCCTTCGTTTATGAAGGGGTTTTGATTATGGGGATGCTCTTCCCTATAGGCGCAAACCGCTGCAGTTAATTATGTTATCACGTTACGATAAAAAATTTCTCCTGCTCTATTAGTTCACTTCGTGTCGTGTGTTATTTTGTTTGTTTTGGTTGCCCGTAGATTGTATACGGAGAATAATTTATATCGTCGTCCGTAGGGCGCCGATTAGTCTAAATCTGTACATATATTTTCATGATTTCGGTCAAGCATTTACTTGACGGGGTCTACGTTGGTAGCTTGGTTTGCCAATGGGAACGAACTTAGAATGCATTTCTCACGTTTGTGAGGTCCATCCGTTCATGGGAAACTTGGATATCATTAGTCTTATTTAAGACTAAGATTGACTTATGAACAAATGAGCTTATGGGCTCAACTGATCATTAGATCATATATGAATAACTCATGGATAGTATACGGTAGTCAGTATGGAGACAGTCCGCAGGGCAAAACATATTAGTTTAAAGACGTCGCGGTCCAACATTCATCTTGTGCGCACTTATATTTGTTATGTGGCGAAGTGAACGATGGTGACATGGAATGCACCCAATTTGGGGTGCGATCCAATTTGAGGTGTGCACATTAATGTGGAAATGCATCGATGTGGGATGTATCATTCCCTGTCTTGATGAAATTTCATATCAAGTTAGGACGAGAAAGGAGTTGTTGGTTGTCGGGACCCGCTACCTCTCTGAAGACATTGAGGAATTACAAAACAACATATATCAGAGGTGTGGAAAGATGTACCCTTGAACCAAATCCCGTGTTTGAGGGAAAAGGTCGTAGTGAACCTAAGAATCGTTAGTCATATTTGAGACTAAGATTACCTTAGAAGATATGGGATGAATATCATGTTGGATATCATCGATGAGAGATTATTAATCATGTTTGAGACTAAGATCAGTTTGGAAATCACAAGCATATGGGCTTGCTTGATTTAAAATCAAAGAGATTTAACTTCAAGAAACTTATCCAATTTGGGCTATGATTGGGTTTTTATACTACCCTGCAGTGCTAAGCACTCAAATATATAGCGCTCATGTTTTTTTCATGTCAGACGCTGAAATAGTGCTAAGGACTAGTTTTTCCTAGCGCTCACGTGGGTTTCACGTGAGACGCTGAGCTTTTGGATTATTTTGAGTGATTATGTGTATTTCACGTGAGACATTGAGTTTTGGCGCTCACGTGTGTTTCACGTGAGGGGCTGCACTAGTGCTAAGCAGTAAACTTTTCTGTTTTCTGGCACTCGTGTGTGTTTCAAGTGAGGCGCTATGTTTTAGGAGATTTAATCTTTGTTGATGTTTTTTAGAGAATTTAAACCTCTGATAATGGTATTTTAACCATTAACGATCACCAAGCTCACTATTTTGAGGATCTTGGATCAGATTCTTTAAAAACTAAGTTCTTGATTTGAAAGAATTAAGTTTTTGATTTTGAGCGCTCACGTGTATTTCACGTGAGGGCTGGGTTCTTAGAGATTTGATCTCTGTTCATGTTTTCGGAGAGGTTAAACCTCTGTTAATGGTATTTTAACCATTAACGATCCCTATTTTAAGAATCTGGGATCAGATTTTTTAAGAACTAAGTTCTTGATTTGAGGGAACTAAATTCCTGGAGTATTATGAACTCCACCTTCTCCATGTTCTTTCATCCATATTTCCTTTTTAACCTTGTTCTACCCTGAATCTTTGATTCTCAAGAACAAGATCTTTCCGATGAGAATTAAATTCTCAACTTGTGGAAGACTTGTCTTGTGGATCTCAGATCCAGAGAAAAAACTAAGTTCTTTGAAAAGGGTTAAACCCTTATTTATGTGATATGATAGGTAAAGATGATGTTTTCATCTCTGCTTATTTTCTTTATCTAGGGTTTTAAGGAGGAAGACCTTTCTTCTTTACTACGAATTAAATTCTTTGTTGTTTTTTATGGAACCTTTTGAGAGCCTTCTATATTTTTACAGATGCTTATGGGGGGTTTCCTCCTTTTTTATCCATTCCCTTTGGTTAATCTCTATGCTCCTATTTATAAGAAAAGGAAAAAGAATCAATTTGTTAAGAAAAGCTCTCATTGAGATATCATGATTGATTTCATAATCAATCAAATTGATCTTTTAGATCAACCGGTGAATTTTATTCACCGTTGGATTTTTAATCCAAAGGCTCTCTATTTAATCAAAAAAGATTTTTTGTTTGTTTTAAAAAAATTGGGAAAATATTTTCTTAAAATAGAATTCAACTCTATCGGATGAATATATTGTTAGGAAGATATTTTCCTAATATAGAATTTTATTCATTCATATGAATATCTTATTTGTTTAATAAGATTAGGAAGATATTTTTCTAACCATAAATTTAATTATGTTTAACACAGAAAATATTTTTTATTTTAGAAAGATCAGGGAAATATTTTCCATATAAAATTTAATTCTATCAGATGGTTTAATTAGTGATTTTATCACCATTTCATTTTAAATCCAAGATTCTCTTTTACAGAAAAATCTTTCCATATTAGAAAGATAAGGGAAAATATTTCCCAAAAATAGAATTTAATTCTATATAGAATTCAATTATATCCTTATAGAGCATTTTAAATTGTGGCGCTCACGTGTTTTGCATGTGAGCGCTGCCAAAAGAATGCGAAAAGAGAGCTCGCATGCTTAATACGTGACCCCTAATGTGGAGCCTATTTATTTTCAGTGCTGATATGCTTTGCATATGAGCGCTCACGTATTTAACATGTGAGGCATGTTTGGCCTTTAGTTATTTATATTCAGCGCTCATATGTTTTGCATATGAGCGATCATGTGTTTAACACGTAAGGCCTGTTTGGCCTTTTTGTTATTTATTTTTAGCGCTTATATGTTTTGCATATAAGCGCTCATATGTTTAACACGCGATGCCAAACTGTGGGAATTTTTTTCTTTTTTCTTCTCTTCCCTTTTTTATAAGGGAACAAATAGTTCTTAGCAAAAAATTTGGCGGGAACAAATACCCCTACTATTTTGCTCACGTAAGTATGTATGTGGGTGAAGTAGTGCAAACTATACATAGCCATAGAATTGATGCCTTATGAGACAAATTTAGGATCCTTGTAACCTAAGATTTTTTTCATCTTCATGAGCCGTAGGGGTCTCAAGAAGGTTTTTCTCCCTATGAGTCTTGAGGATCATATAAGTGCATATTCTCCCTAGAAATCGTGAGAATTTCTAAGTGTTCATTGCCTCCGTGAGTCATAAGGATCTCACTCGGGTATTTTTTTTACGAGTCGTGAGGAACCGTAAGTAGCTTCTTCGTTTCATTGGCATGTAACTTTGGCAAATGTGGCCCATGGATAGCAAACAAGAGTCAATCTTGACCTCCTTGTAGGACAACGATAGCTTAGGAAACAGGTTTAGATCTGTCGCCTAAGACTTTTCAAGTTTATGAGCCATGAGCGTCTCATAAGACTTTTCTCCCTACGAGTCGAGAGGATCTCGTAGATGTATTTTCTCCTTAGAAGTCGTTAGAACTCCTAAGTGCGTTTTCTCTTAAGAGTCGTAAAGATCTCATAAGGGAATTTTCCCCTTACGAGTCGAAATGACTCGTAAATGGCTTTTCCTCCTCATCAGTATGCGACTTTGGAGAATGTGGCCCGTAGATAATATACAAGAGTCAGTTTGGACCTACTTGTAGGGCCATAGTGCTTAGGAAACAGGTTGATATCCCCGTTGCCTAAGGTTTTACACCTTCATGAGCCATGAGGGTTTCATAAAGATGTTTTTCCCTACGAGTCAAGACGAGTCGAGACGAGTCGAGAGGATCTCACAGGTGTATCCTAAGGTAAAATATAGATAACCTCTTTTTTTGATAGAGGTCCGTTAGGTTTGTGGTACTAGGTTTAAGTCCATCGTACCAAAGCGTCGGCTGATATATTTCTTGATATGCAGTCCCTTAGGTTGCTGCTCGAGTGTAGGGTTCCTAGGCACACTAATGAAGTTTCATAAGTGATCAAACATGCCCAATTGAAATTTTACATGTGCCGAGAAAACCTAATACGGATCGTTAACTAGATATATAGGCGAAGCAAGCATGTAATCGAATTAAATGCTAAGGGAAAGTGACTACAACCTTTGTAGATCCGGTCCACCACCTCCTAGGCTCCGTGATGAAGTCCCCTCGCTGTCCAAATCATATCTTGGGCTCTAGTGTCGGATTCATCGGAGAATAGGTGAGCTAGGTCGTCGATGTCCATGCCGAAGATGATCTACGTCGAAGCATCGCTAGATCAAGCTCCAACTTCACCAAGTCAAGAAAACTTGTGAAGGAAACACCCTATACTACTTGGCAAGAGGTAGAGGATGAAGAAATAGGATGTGGGTTCACTTTAGAATTGGATTTCTCACTAGTTTTCATCACTTTCCATTGGAGTAGCAAGCTTTCTTCATGGAGGAAGAAAATGAAGAAGAAGAAGAAGTTATGATAAGTCTTGTATTTTAAATGAAAAAGAATTAAATCTTATCATACTTTCAACCTTAGTTAGGTGTAGAGAAAAGACCATGGTTAAAAGGATGGTTAGGGTTAAGCATAAGAACAAAAGAGTGACTTAGTCAAAGTTTCAAGAAACTTCAACTAAAAATAAAACATTCAACCATTCATTTATCCTTTTCATTTTCCAAAATGAATAAATAAGAAAGATAAATGAATAAATAATCAAAACCCTAATCATTAACTTAAACCATGGTTTGATTCTTTACACTTAACCAAGTAAGCATGTATCATCAAACATGATACAAACATGTGCACAAAACTATATCGCATATACAATTTGTACAATTCAAGTGAGAAAATCCTTTTAAAGTGAACCAATACTAGTTAACGCAAAGTAATATATCAAATATATAAATATGCACTAAATCATTAAATCAACACTTGATTTAACGATCCGGTCATATCGGATATAACCAACCAGTATCATATGTATCGGCTTATCGAATCAATCCTTGATTCGATAACTAGGTTATATCGCATATAACCAATCGATACATTGATCGCGAGAATGGAATACGGTATCACATACTCGAATTATTCTCGGTCCCGCACATATCTCATATGCGCTCCTATTTCGTTTCGCTTGAGCCAGGAAACCTCTGTGTAGGACTCTAAAGACTCGTCAATACGCCGGCAGCAGATAATGATCATATCAAGCATCCACAAGCCGCAAGCGGTCTGCTAAACGTAACGGCCACCCGGGTATTGAGCGATAAGAAGATCGACGAGCAAGCCCGCTCACACTCCTGCGAATCCAACCAGTAACACTTACCGTACAGTCCGGTCTGTTCGTCTGATATGTCGCATATCTCGCCTAGGGATGGTAAACGTCAGACCCCAGTAGCTCGATAAGTCATGCCGACTTGAGGTCCATAACATGTGTGAAACTACTGATAACACTTACCAGTAGGTCACTGCAACCCTGGCCAGGGATTTCCTGTTATGGCCAGTCGAGCATAGCACAACATCAACCCCCAATACCGGGAGAGACGAATCCCCTCCTATCGCTCATTGCCTCCATGTGAATCAGGACTGTACCCAAAAACCACCTGTTTGCACGACTCAGTAGAGCCGTGGTAGGGTGGAAATCAAAGCACAGTGGGAGACACACAAGACTCTATGACGATCTTGGGTCAACAGACTAAGCTGTACCAGTGTCACCAGAGAACTGCCATCTGACATGAGGTATAATACCATCTGGGAGTTCTCGGCGAATCCGTTCAGTGTACCCAGTCTCCACTGAGCACCCGTATACCATCTCTGATATCAAACACCAATGGATATGGGATCATCCATCGCCCATCGTATGGGTCGAGAAGATATACGCTAGTCTACTCTGGAATATCGATGCCCCGTCTCGATATTCCCACGACTAGGAACATTGAAGGATGTACTCATGAACTATCCAGGGCCCACTAGTATGATCTGCATCACAGTCCTGGAAGTCGAGTACACATCCTAAGGGCTTTAACAACATGTAACAGAGAGACAGAAAGTATACATGTTAAGATAAAGAGCAACCAGATAGCGTACTATCATGTCGAGCAAGAAAATCCTACCTATATATGTCCCAGCATCCACTACAATATACATCCAATGTACAGTAATGGCCTCTAGGGCATACATATAACTAACAATCTCCCACTTGCACTAGGGCCATCTGTAGCAGTGGTTGTAGTATCTAATACTCAACCATCCCCTAAACGCCTCTCTTTGGGGAAAAGGCCTTCGTGAGTGGATCCGCCGTGTTGTCCTCTGAGTCTACTCTCCTAACCTCGATCACCCTGGAGATCAACTATCTCCATGATCAGGTGATGCTTCCTCAGAATATGTCTGGGTCACTGATGGGACCAGGGTTCCAGGGCCAAAGCCACACTTCCATTGTCATACAATGGCAGGAACCTAGTTCATCTTATGAACCATTATACACCCAAACAGCCTCTTTGGTAGCATTTTAAGTAGCGATGTATCCTGCCTTTATCGTCTAGTTTGCCACGGTATCGAGCTTGGAACTCTTCCAACATACCGTCCCTTTACTGAGGGTAAAGACAGTGCCTGTGACTGACATTCAGTCGTCTTTATCACCCTGGAACACTTCCAGTGATTCTCCCCAGGATCGATTGATACAATCTCACTATACCTAGTGAGAACCCTAATATCCCTTTAGATCTATCTCATAGGTCCAAATCTCAGGATTTAGGAGGTATCATCTTTATCCTATTTGGAGAATCCTTATGATAATAGGAGATTGACCGATCGTAGAATAGGAAACTCTTTTCCTATCAAGAGTATATTGTCTACGTACAATACGAAGATGACCACCTTACTCTCTACTACCCTTTTGTATATACAAGGTTCCTCTACCATTTTGATGAAGTCAAACACTTTGACTATCACATCAAAACAGACGTTCCAACTACGCGATGCCTGCTTTATCCTATAAAGTATCTTGCATACGTTTCCGCTGCTCCCACTGTCTACGAGGCCCTCTGGCTGTGTACTTATAGACGTTCTCTTCTAAATCATTATTTAGAAAAGTTGTCATGGCACCCAACCACCAGATATCGTAGTCATGGTATGTAGCCGTGGCAAGTGGGATCTGGATGGACTTAAACATAGTCCCTGGAAAAGGTTTCATCATTAACCGTGCCTGGTTGATGACGAAAAACTTTAACAAGTCTAGGTTTGAAAGTCTCAACTTTTCCATGTACACCAAGTAATCTTCTCAAGATATACTTGCTCCTGATGGGGATTTAACCCTTCAGATATAGCAACCAAAGTCCATACTTTGTTGGTGTATAAGGATTCCATCTCAAATCACTAAGCATCCAGCCATTCTTACAGAGTCCCTACTCTCGATGGCCTGCTCGAATCTAGTTGGGTCATCATCTCATGATGCAATCCTTGCTCCCACTGTCATCGAGAAACCGAGGTATCTCTCAGGCAGGCGAGGAACCCTACCAGATCGGCGGAGAGGCTGAGGTTCGTCGGGGACTTTAGAATCCTTTGGTTCTGTCAAATCATCTGCTGTAGTTTGTATAGCTGGAACCTTTCCAGTTCTACATTACAGACCTTGCCTCGATCTTGTCCGGATTTTGCTTTTGACATAGGCCGGACAATCCCAAATCTTAACTTACTTAAGAGATAGGATCTTCCCACACCATATCTTATATGGAGTGGTAGGCAGTGATTTGATTCGAACCCTATTCAATAGGTATGAAGCTTCTCAAGCGCGTAACTCCCAAAAAGGAAACAGGTAACTCAGTAGTACTCATCATAGAGCACATCTTATCATATAGGGTGTGATTGCTCCATCCCGATACACCAATGTGCTATGGTTATTTGGAGGAGTAATGATGAGAGAGAATCTCATTCTCCTTTAGAATAATCCAGGAATTCCATGCACAAGTATTCTCCTCCTTGATCTCATCAAAGGACATAATACTTATACCCGGTTATTGGTTCTCTACTTCTAACTTATATTCTGTGAATACCTCAAAAGGTTCGGACTTATGTTTCAACAGGAACATATGACTGAATCTTGAGAGATTATCAGAGAATATAATGAAGTATAAAGAACTAGTCCTGACCTGTGTAGACAGGAGACCTTACATACATCATTATGTATCAGTCCCAAGAGTTTACTAACTCTTCCTCTGTTTCCAATAAACAGAGCTATAGTCATCTTATCTTTGTGACATGACTGGCAAGTCTCACAAGATGTAAATTCAAACTGATTTAAATATGCATCTAAAATGTAACTTCAGCCAGTCGGGTCGCATTGATATGACCTAGTCTAAAATGCATCAAGAATGATTCGTTCATTTCTGAACTTTTCCTCTTGCGTGTGTTCTGTATACTAGGAACTGTAGTTTGATTTAGAACGTCAATGCTTTTAGATAACGTGCCTGAACCGATCAACTTTTGATATAGGAAATGTTCAAAACATTATCCATCAATACAAAATTATATCCTTTCTTTACTAAGAAAGAGACTGATATGATTTTGTATATCAGGTTCGGTATCTAATAGCATTTGTTCAGAATCAATGTATTGGTAATACAGGGTGACAGTGACCAACAGACTTGGCTGCAACACTTGCCCCGGTTTCTGTCTCATGAAACTTATCACCCGTTCTCAGTTTTTCTACCTTTTTGTAGCCTTATGTAACAGCTTACATATCTGGGATCCTGATCCGGTATCATATACCCAGGATTCAGAGGATACTGAGAAACAGTTCTTTGTAATGAACATACCCGAAGGAGATGCATCATATGCACTTTCTTCGTTTGGGCGGCATGGGAGATCTGGTATTCCCCAATTTCCTGCTCTGTCTTATAACAATTATAAGTTGGAGCGGGACCAACGTTCCCCAGCTCAGAATAACAAGCGGGTTCGGTCAATACATCCATTTTATTATCTTGATTAAGGCGTGATATGGTCGCTACCAGGAGAGAGATAGAAGAAAACACTCTGCGTGCGCTCTTGCAAGATCAGATTGGTTATATATTTTATCTAATCAGGATGGCTCCCACTGTTTTTATCAAATCTTCCTTCAAACCTTAAAAGGAAAGACTAGCCGGGATTAATTACACTCTACAAGTTCGCCAATCTTTCAGCCAGGCCAGTGTCGGTACTTTGAGGGAGGTTCCCCGTGCTTTCGCACGGACCTAATTACAGTAAACCTCGTTTTCCCAGAGGCGTAACCCCGTTGACACCTTTCTAGACACCTACTTGATCGGCTAATCGCAAAGTGCAAAACTCTCCCAGGAGTAACAATTACTCGCGGTGGGTATCGGGATCTAACTATCACATAGAAGGTATGCAATCTCATTGCAAATTTCAACACTTGAAACTCCCGATAAAGGTTTTTACCCCTAGCACCTATGACCTTAACTATGGTCAACAAATCATAAGTACTAGTCAAGTTCTACCCGTCATTTCATGATTAATTAGACCCACCCACATGACCCTTAACTAAGGTCAACAAAGTCACGCGACTGTCCTAACTAATCGCATCATATGCGGTGTAGGAAGACATCACTTAGCTACCGTACACTGTGCCTTGACTATGGTCTACAAACACAGCACGAATACTAAGTACTCTACTTCCTAAAATGACGGAGGGTTGCGAATGGTTTTTGTGAAAACCTTTAACGCTTTGAACTTGATCTCGTTGCGGAATCAAATGGTTTTTAAATGGAATGTTTTCGAGGCTTTTCTAGTTTTGCTAAAGGGGTCACTCCCGGTGAAGGGATCGTCGGCCCTTTCCTCGTCGAATGAGGTGCGGGATATATCATATATATCACTGTGCAAAGCAGAAACTATAGAAGCAATCAAAGGACAAACCGAGTGTGTAGCATCTGCCAGTTATTGCTAAAGGAGTCACTCCCGGTGAAGGGATCTCGGTCCTTTCCCCATCGATTAAAGTGCAGGATGTTCTATAATGAACACCGCGATGCAAAGCAAGAACTGTAGCTACCTGTTTTTATTTTGAAATTCGATTCCACAACATCAATTAGGTTTATTTTCTTTCATTAATCTCATTAATGAATATCCCATCATTTAAGTCCACCTAAACATCACAGATAAATATAACGTACGCTTATGCCATCCGCATTCGCCTTGATGTCCCTTCATGCACCGTTAGGTTAGGTAACTAACGGCAGAGCGGGGCAGGGCTAGCGCGGGTGTAAAACATAAGCAACGTCTATATAATATATCATATATACTATATATAATATCTGTCACAGAACATCACATGATCACATCACAGATAAATCACAGCAGAAGAAACATATGAAATATTGGATATACTAGGACGTCCGTGTTTTCAATACGAGACAGTATAAAACACGGATTCCACGGTCGTGATGAATAGCCAATCCCACACCCCTAGACCCCTACGAGAGCGGCAAGCAACCCTACCAATTCTAGGGTTAGGAGACCCGGACTCGACTCCTCGAGATGGTCTCCCACTGGACCCTAGAACCCGGCTACTTGTGCTCCCCTCCTTGGGTCTATCCTAATGCAGAAAAGTAAATAATATACAAATGGTGACATCATCCGCAACCTGGAAGTGCCCCAATAAAAGAATATTACATACAAGTTTTTTATATGAATGAAAATGGAAAACACTCATCTCACATAAAAACCCCCGGCTATTCAAACACGACGATCCAATATAACATATCCAGCAACACATAACAACACATGTCATCAACGTAAGTAAATATGCGCATCCCAATTGTCGTTGACATATAGCAACGAAACCGGCGACATCACATATTACACTTACGGTCACAGAAAAGAAAGTGTAAAACTACAACAGTTGGAATCCGCAACCTCTTTAGACATCACATGCCTAATCAAATGAATTACTTAGACATCGCATGCCTAACAATTATAAACCCCGCATTTTAGTCTCAAAATCGAAAACACTTTTCAATATCAAGTCGGGAAATTCAACAGGATTCCCGACATTCTGATCGAATGCTCGTCGCAAACTTTAGTAGGCGGCCGCACCCCTGATACCGTCGACGAAGTGCACCAAGGCGGAACACCGCTGCCGCGAGCACCCGGACGGATGCTTTCGGCGACGGGGTTCTCCTACAGTCACTTGGTCGAGGCTATGGGGTGAGGCTGTCTATTAAGTTTACCCGGCGAATATCCACGTACGCTACGTGATTGCAACGGACTTTTGATCACATCAAAATTCCGTGGCAACGGATCAAATGAGACTAAAGTGCTATATTTATAACATTCATTCAGTTATCACATAACTACTTGTGAATTCCAATTATTGTATCACATTCCGGATAAGATAGAAAATGTTAAACTTTTCGATAGAACAATCGAACACCCAAGTTTTCCCGATCAACCGAATGAAATAAGTTCAAAGACATTTACTTCATGCCTCAGTACCAACGGTCCAGCCGTAGAAGGGTCAAGCCAACGCCTCACATGTGGCACGCCGTACTGCCCCAAACCCTAAGGTTCAAAGGGCAGTTCAAGACGGTCACATAATCGAGTTAAGGTTTGTTGTCTTCTAGAGGGACCATCGCGTTACCTGCACTACTCAGAACGTCCTTAAACCACGGAAAAATCCAACACTTGGAAATTTTCCGGCAGGGGAAAAAGTGGGTATTTATGTCCGGTCGAAATTTTTAACATATTCTAAAATATCCGAAAAACACATAGACAAAATTAGACAATCCGATCGAATGTACGAACTCCTAATACAACCCAAAAAACTCAACTCTTGATTTCAGAAAAAAAAAATTCCCAGGAAAACTAGCACTGCAAAATAGGAATTACTGTGCAAAATTGAATGCCTAATAAGACAAAACGTCCGCGGAACCGCCGCATTATCATGCTAATGCCGCGGTTCCGCCGCACTTTTGAGGGATCATTAGTTACTTTTTGCACCGTAATTCTTATAATTTCCTGCTGATTTTTCTGCATATTTTTAATTCTCAAAAATCCACATTTTACAAAAAAGTCCAGAGAGCATTTCAAAGTCGGGGTTTTGGGTCCATCGGACTTCTAACTCCGTCGGGACTTCGCCTAAGGCTCTAGCTAGGCTCTGATACCACTGTAGGGTTCCTAGGCACACTAATGAAGTTTCACAAGTGATCAAACATGCCCAATTGAAATTTTACATGTGCCGAGAAAACCTAATACGGATCGTTAACTAGATATATAGGCGAAGCAAGCATGTAATCGAATTAAATGCTAAGGGAAAGTGACTACAACCTTTGTAGATCCGGTCCACCACCTCCTAGGCTCCATGATGAAGTCCCCTCGCTGTCCAAATCATATCTTGGGCTCTAGTGTCGGATTCATCGGAGAATAGGTGAGCTAGGTCGTCGATGTCCATACCGAAGATGATCTACGTCGAAGCATCGCTAGATCAAGCTCCAACTTCACCAAGTCAAGAAAACTTGTGAAGGAAACACCCTATACTACTTGGCAAGAGGTAGAGGATGAAGAAATAGGATGTGGGTTCACTTTAGAATTGGATTTCTCACTAGTTTTCATCACTTGCCATTGGAGTAGCAAGCTTTCTTCATGGAGGAAGAAATTGAAGAAGAAGAAGAAGTTATGATAAGTCTTGTATTTTAAATGAAAAAGAATTAAATCTTATCATACTTTCAACCTTAGTTAGGTGTAGAGAAAAGACCATGGTTAAAAGGATGGTTAGGGTTAAGCATAAGAACAAAAGAGTGACTTAGTCAAAGTTTCAAGAAACTTCAACTAAAAACAAAACATTCAACCATTCATTTATCCTTTTCTTTTTCCAAAATGAATAAATAAGAAAGATAAATGAATAAATAATCAAAACCCTAATCATTAACTTAAACCATGGTTTGATTCTTTACACTTAACCAAGTAAGCATGTATCATCAAACATGATACAAACATGTGCACAAAACTATATCGCATATACAATGTGTACAATTCAAGTGAGAAAATCCTTTTAAAGTGAACCAATACTAGTTAACGCAAAGTAATATATCAAATATATAAATATGCATTAAATCATTAAATCAACACTTGATTTAACGATCCGGTCATATCGGATATAACCGACTAGTATCATATGTATCGGCTTATCGAATCAATCCTTGATTCGATAACTAGGTTATATCGCATATAACCAATCGATACATTGATCGCGAGAATAGAATACGGTATCACATACTCGAATTATTCTCGGTCCCGCACATATCTCATATGCGCTCCTATTTCGTTTCGCTTGAGCCAGGAAACCTCTGTGTAGGACTCTAAAGACTCGTCAATACGCCGGCAGCAGATAATGATCATATCAAGCATCCACAAGCCGCAAGCGGTCTGCTAAACGTAAGGGCCACCCGGGTATTGAGCGATCAGAAGATCGATGAGCAAGCCCGCTCACACTCCTGCGAATCCAACCAGTAACACTTACCGTACAGTCCGGTCTGTTCGTCTGATATGTCGCATATCTCGCCTAAGGGTGGTAAACGTCAGACCCCGGTAGCTCGATAAGTCATGCCGACTTGAGGTCCATAACATGTGTGAAACTACTGATAACACTTACCAGTAGGTCACTGCAACCCTGGCCAGGGATTTCCTGTTATGGCCAGTCGAGCATAGCACAACATCAACCCCCAATACCGGGAGAGACGAATCCCCTCCTATCGCTCATTGCCTCCATGTGAATCAGGACTGTACCCAAAAACCACCTGTTTGCATGACTCAGTAGAGCCGTGGTAGGGTGGAAATCAAAGCACAGTGGGAGACACACAAGACTCTATGACGATCTTGGGTCAACAGACTAAGCTGTACCAGTGTCACCAGAGAACTGCCATGTGACATGAGGTATAATACCATCTGGGAGTTCTCGGCGAATCCGTTCAGTGTACCCAGTCTCCACTGAGCACCCGTATACCATCTCTGATGTCAAACACCAATGGATATGGGATCATCCATCGCCCATCGTATGGGTCGAGAAGATATACGCTAGTCTACTCTGGAATATCGATGCCCCGTCTCGATATTCCCACGACTAGGAACATTGAAGGATGTACTCATGGACTATCCAGGGCCCACTAGTATGATCTGCATCACAGTCCTGGAAGTCGAGTACACATCCTAAGGGCTTTATCAACATGTAACAGAGAGACAGAAAGTATACATGTTAAGATAAAGAGCAACCAGATAGCGTACTATCATGTCGAGCAAGAAAGTCCTACCTATATATGTCCCAGCATCCACTACAATATACATCCAATGTACAGTAATGGCCTCTAGGGCATACATATAACTAACAATCTCCCACTTGCACTAGGGCCATCTGTAGCAGTGGTTGTAGTATCTAATACTCAACCATCCCCTAAACGTCTCTCTTTGGGGAAAAGGCCTTCGTGAGTGGATCCGCCGTGTTGTCCTCTGAGTCTACTCTCCTAACCTCGATCACCCTGGAGATCAACTATCTCCATGATCAGGTGATGCTTCCTCAGAATATGTCTGGGTCACTGATGGGACCAGGGTTCCAGGGCCAAAGCCACACTTCCATTGTCATACAATGGCAGGAACCTAGTTCATCTTATGAACCATTAAACACCCAAAAAGCCTCTTTGGTAGCATTTTAAGTAGCGATGTATCCTGCCTTTATCGTCTAGTTTGCCACGGTATCGAGCTTGGAACTCTTCCAACATACCGTCCCTTTACTGAGGGTAAAGACAGTGCCTGTGACTGACATTCAGTCGTCTTTATCACCCTGGAACACTTCCAGTGATTCTCCCCAGGATCGATTGATACAATCTCACTATACCTAGTGAGAACCCTAATATCCCTTTAGATCTATCTCATAGGTCCAAATCTCAGAATTTAGGAGGTATCATCTTTATCCTATTTGGAGAATCCTTATGATAATAGGAGATTGACCGATCGTAGAATAGGAAACTCTTTTCCTATCAAGAGTATGTTGTCTACGTACAATACGAAGATGACCACCTTACTCTCTACTACCCTTTTGTATATACAAGGTTCGTCTACCATTTTGATGAAGTCAAACACTTTGACTATCACATCAAAACAGACGTTCCAACTACGCGATGCCTGCTTTATCCTATAAAGCATCTTGCATACGTTTCCGCTGCTCCCACTGTCTACGAGGCCCTCTGGCTGTGTACTTATAGACGTTCTCTTCTAAATCATTATTTAGAAAAGTTGTCATGGCACCCAACCACCAGATATCGTAGTCATGGTATGTAGCCGTGGCAAGTGGGATCTGGATGGACTTAAACATAGTCCCTGGAAAAGGTTTCATCATTAACCGTGCCTGGTTGATGACGAAAAACTTTAACAAGTCTAGGTTTGAAAGTCTCAACTTTTCCATGTACACCAAGTAATCTTCTCAAGATATACTTGCTCCTGATGGGGATTTAACCCTTCAGATATAGCAACCAAAGTCCATACTTTGTTGGTGTATAAGGATTCCATCTCAAATCACTAAGCATCCAGCCATTCTTACAGAGTCCCTACTCTCGATGGCCTGCTCGAATCTAGTTGGGTCATCATCTCATGATGCAATCCTTGCTCCCACTGTCATCGAGAAACCGAGGTATCTCTCAGGCAGGCGAGGAACCCTACCAGATCGGCGGAGAGGCTGAGGTTCGTCGGGGACTTTAGAATCCTTTGGTTCTGTCAAATCATCTGCTGTAGTTTGTATAGCTGGAACCTTTCCAGTTCTACATTACAGACCTTGCCTCGATCTTGTCCGGATTTTGCTTTTGACATAGGCCGGACAATCCCAAATCTTAACTTACTTAAGAGATAGGATCTTCCCACACCATATCTTATATGGAGTGGTAGGCAGTGATTTGATTCGAACCCTATTCAATAGGTATGAAGCTTCTCAAGCGCATAACTCCCAAAAAGGAAACAGGTAACTCAGTAGTACTCATCATAGAGCACACCTTATCATATAGGGTGTGATTGCTCCGCCCCGATACACCAATGTGCTATGGTTATTTGGAGGAGTAATGATGAGAGAGAATCTCATTCTCCTTTAGAATAATCCAGGAATTCCATGCACAAGTATTCTCCTCCTTGATCTCATCAAAGGACATAATACTTATACCCGGTTATTGGTTCTCTACTTCTAACTTATATTCTGTGAATACCTCAAAAGGTTCGGACTTATGTTTCAACAGGAACATATGACTGAATCTTGAGAGATTATCAGAGAATATAATGAAGTATAAAGAACCAGTCCTGACATGTGTAGACAGGAGACCTTACATACATCATTATGTATCAGTCCCAAGAGTTTACTAACTCTTCCTCTGTTTCCAATAAACAGAGCTATGGTCATCTTATCTTTGTGACATGACTGGCAAGTTTCACAAGATGTAAATTCAAACTGATTTAAATATGCATCTAAAATGTAACTTCAGCCAGTCGGGTCGCATTGATATGACCTAGTCTACAATGCCTCAAAAATGATTCGTTCATTTCTGAACTTTTCCTCTTGCGTGTGTTCTGTATACTAGGAACTGTAGTTTGATTTAGAACGTCAATGCTTTTAGATAACGTGCCTGAACCGATCAACTTTTGATATAGGAAATGTTCAAAATATTATCCATCAATACAAAATTATATCCTTTCTTTACTAATAAAGAGACTGATATGATTTTGTATATCAGGTTCGGTATCTAATAGCATTTGTTCAGAATCAATGTATTGGTAATACAGGGTGACAGTGACCAACAGACTTGGCTGCAACACTTGTCCCGGTTTCTGTCTCATGAAACTTATCACCCGTTCTCAGTTTTTCTACCTTTTTGTAGCCCTATGTAACAGCTTACATATCTGGGATCCTGATCCGGTATCATATACCCAGGATTCAGAGGATACTGAGAAACGGTTCTTTGTAATGAACATACCCGAAGGAGATGCATCATATGCACTTTCTTCGTTTGGGCGGCATGGGAGATCTGGTATTCCCCAATTTCCTGCTCTGTCTTATAACAATTATAAGTTGGAGCGGGACCAACGTTCCCCAGCTCAGAATAACAAGTGGGTTCGGTCAATACATCCATTTTATTATCTTGATTAAGGCGTGATATGGTCGCTACCAGGAGAGAGATAGAAGAAAACACTCTGCGTGCGCTCTTGTAAGATCAGATTGGTTATATATTTTATCTAATCAGGATGGCTCCCACTGTTTTTATCAAATCTTCCTTCAAACCTTAAAAGGAAAGACTAGCCGGGATTAATTACACTCTACAAGTTCGCCAATCTTTCAGCCAGGCCAGTGTCGGTACTTTGAGGGAGGTTCCCCGTGCTTTCGCACGGACCTAATTACAGTAAACCTCGTTTTCCCAGAGGCGTAACCCCGTTGACACCTTTCTAGACACCTACTTGATCGGCTAATCGCAAAGTGCAAAACTCTCCCAGGAGTAACAATTACTCGCGGTGGGTATCGGGATCCAACTATCACATAGAAGGTATGCAATCTCAATGCAAATTTCAACACTTGAAACTCCCGATAAAGGTTTTTACCCCTAGCACCTATGACCTTAACTATGGTCAACAAATCATAAGTACTAGTCAAGTTCTACCCGTCATTTCGTGATTAATTTGACCCACCCACATGACCCTTAACTAAGGTCAACAAAGTCACGCGACTGTCCTAACTAATCGCATCATATGCGGTGTAGGAAGACATCACTTAGCTACCGTACACTGTGCCTTGACTATGGTCTACAAACACAGCACGAATACTAAGTACTCTACTTCCTAAAATGACGGAGGGTTGCGAATGGTTTTTGTGAAAACCTTTAACGCTTTGAACTTGATCTCGTTGCGGAATCAAATGGTTTTTAAATGGAATGTTTTCGAGGCTTTTCTAGTTTTGCTAAAGGGGTCACTCCCGGTGAAGGGATCGTCGGCCCTTTCCTCGTCGAATGAGGTGCGGGATATATCATATATATCACTGTGCAAAGCAGAAACTATAGAAGCAATCAAAGGACAAACCGAGTGTGTAGCATCTGCCAGTTATTGCTAAAGGAGTCACTCCCGGTGAAGGGATCTCGGTCCTTTCCCCATCGAATAAGGTGCAGGATGTTCTATAATGAACACCGCGATGCAAAGCAAGAACTGTAGCTACCTGTTTTTATTTTGAAATTCGATTCCACAACATCAATTAGGTTTATTTTCTTTCATTAATCTCATTAATGAATATCCCATCATTTAAGTCCACCTAAACATCACAGATAAATATAACGTACGCTTATGCCATCCGCATTCGCCTCGATGTCCCTTCGTGCACCGTTAGGTTAGGTAACTAACGGCAGAGCGGGGCAGGGCTAGCGCGGGTGTAAAACATAAGCAACGTCTATATAATATATCATATATACTATATATAATATCTGTCACAGAACATCACATGATCACATCACAGATAAATCACAGCAGAAGAAACATATGAAATATTGGATATACTAGGACGTCCGTGTTTTCAATACGAGCCAGTATAAAACACGGATTCCACGGTCGTGATGAATAGCCAATCCCACACCCCTAGACCCCTACGAGAGCGGCAAGCAACCCTACCAATTCTAGGGTTAGGAAACCCGGACTCGACTCCTCGAGATGGTCTCCCACTGGACCCTAGAACCCGGCTACTTGTGCTCCCCTCCTTAGGTCTATCCTAATGCAGAAAAGTAAATAATATACAAATGGTGACATCATCCGCAACCTGGAAGTGCCCCAATAAAAGAATATTACATACAAGTTTTTTACATGAATGAAAATGGAAAACACTCATCTCACATAAAAACCCCCGGCTATTCAAACACGACGATCCAATATAACATATCCAGCAACACATAACAACACATGTCATCAACGTAAGTAAATATGCGCATCCCAATTGTCGTTGACATATAGCAACGAAACCGGCGACATCACATATTACACTTACGGTCACAGAAAAGAAAGTGTAAAACTACAACAGTTGGAATCCGCAACCTCTTTAGACATCACATGCCTAATCAAATGAATTACTTAGACATCGCATGCCTAACAATTATAAACCCCGCATTTTAGTCTCAAAATCGAAAACACTTTTCAATATCAAGTCGGGCAATTCAACAGGATTCCCGACATTCTGATCGAATGCTCGTCGCAAACTTTAGTAGGCGGCCGCACCCCTGATACCGTCGACGAAGTGCACCAAGGCGGAACACCGCTGCCGCGAGCACCCGGACGGATGCTTTCAGCGACGGGGTTCTCCTACAGTCACTTGGTCGGGGCTATGGGGTGAGGCTGTCTATTAAGTTTACCCGGCGAGTATCCACGTACGCTACGTGATTGCAACGGACTTTTGATCACATCAAAATTCCGTGGCAACGGATCAAATGAGACTAAAGTGCTATATTTATAACATTCATTCAGTTATCACATAACTACTTGTGAATTCCAATTATTGTATCACATTCCGGATAAGATAGAAAATGTTAAACTTTTCGATAGAACAATCGAACACCCAAGTTTTCCCGATCAACCGAATGAAATAAGTTCAAAGACATTCACTTCATGCCTCAGTACCAACGGTCCAGCCGTAGAAGGGTCAAGCCAACGCCTCACATGTGGCACGCCGTACTGCCCTAAACCCTAAGGTTCAAAGGGCAGTTCAAGACGGTCACATAATCGAGTTAAGGTTTGTTGTCTTCTAGAGGGACCATCGCGTTACCTGCACTACTCAGAACGTCCTTAAACCACGGAAAAATCCAACACTTGGAAATTTTCCGGCAGGGGAAAAAGTGGGTATTTATGTCCGGTCGAAATTTTTAACATATTCTAAAATATCCGAAAAACACATAGACAAAATTAGACAATCCGATCGAATGTACGAACTCCTAATACAACCCAAAAAACTCAACTCTTGATTTCAGAAAAAAAAAATTCCCAGGAAAACTAGCACTGCAAAATAGGAATTACTGTGCAAAATTGAATGCCTAATAAGACAAAACGTCCGCGGAACCGCCGCATTATCATGCTAATGCCGCGGTTCCGCCGCACTTTTGAGGGATCATTAGTTACTTTTTGCACCGTAATTCTTATAATTTCCTGCTGATTTTTCTGCATATTTTTAATTCTCAAAAATCCACATTTTACAAAAAAGTCCAGAGAGCATTTCAAAGTCGGGGTTTTGGGTCCATCGGACTTCTAACTCCGTCGGGACTTCGCCTAAGGCTCTAGCTAGGCTCTGATACCACTGTAGGGTTCCTAGGCACACTAATGAAGTTTCACAAGTGATCAAACATGCCCAATTGAAATTTTACATGTGCCGAGAAAACCTAATACGGATCGTTAACTAGATATATAGGCGAAGCAAGCATGTAATCGAATTAAATGCTAAGGGAAAGTGACTACAACCTTTGTAGATCCGGTCCACCACCTCCTAGGCTCCATGATGAAGTCCCCTCGCTGTCCAAATCATATCTTGGGCTCTAGTGTCGGATTCATCGGAGAATAGGTGAGCTAGGTCGTCGATGTCCATGCCGAAGATGATCTACGTCGAAGCATCGCTAGATCAAGCTCCAACTTCACCAAGTCAAGAAAACTTGTGAAGGAAACACCCTATACTACTTGGCAAGAGGTAGAGGATGAAGAAATAGGATGTGGGTTCACTTTAGAATTGGATTTCTCACTAGTTTTCATCACTTGCCATTGGAGTAGCAAGCTTTCTTCATGGAGGAAGAAAATGAAGAAGAAGAAGAAGTTATGATAAGTCTTGTATTTTAAATGAAAAATAATTAAATCTTATCATACTTTCAACCTTAGTTAGGTGTAGAGAAAAGACCATGGTTAAAAGGATGGTTAGGGTTAAGCATAAGAACAAAAGAGTGACTTAGTCAAAGTTTCAAGAAACTTCAACTAAAAACAAAACATTCAACCATTCATTTATCCTTTTCTTTTTCCAAAATGAATAAATAAGAAAGATAAATGAATAAATAATCAAAACCCTAATCATTAACTTAAACCATGGTTTGATTCTTTACACTTAACCAAGTAAGCATGTATCATCAAACATGATACAAACATGTGCACAAAACTATATCGCATATACAATGTGTACAATTCAAGTGAGAAAATCCTTTTAAAGTGAACCAATACTAGTTAACGCAAAGTAATATATCAAATATATAAATATGCACTAAATCATTAAATCAACACTTGATTTAATGATCCGGTCATATCGGATATAACCGACTAGTATCATATGTATCGGCTTATCGAATCAATCCTTGATTCGATAACTAGGTTATCTCGCATATAACCAATCGATACATTGATCGCGAGAATGGAATACGGTATCACATACTCGAATTATTCTCGGTCCCGCACATATCTCATATGCGCTCCTATTTCGTTTCGCTTGAGCCAGGAAACCTCTGTGTAGGACTCTAAAGACTCGTCAATACGCCGGCAGCAGATAATGATCATATCAAGCATCCACAAGCCGCAAGCGGTCTGCTAAACGTAACGGCCACCCGGGTATTGAGCGATCAGAAGATCGACGAGCAAGCCCGCTCACACTCCTGCGAATCCAACCAGTAACACTTACCGTACAGTCCGGTCTGTTCGTCTGATATGTCGCATATCTCGCCTAGGGATGGTAAACGTCAGACCCCAGTAGCTCGATAAGTCATGCCGACTTGAGGTCCATAACATGTGTGAAACTACTGATAACACTTACCAGTAGGTCATTGCAACCCTGGCCAGGGATTTCCTATCATGGCCAGTCGAGCATAGCACAACATCAACCCCCAATACCGGGAGGGACGAATCCCCTCCTATCGCTCATTGCCTCCATGTGAATCAGGACTGTACCCAAAAACCACCTGTTTGCACGACTCAGTAGAGCCGTGGTAGGGTGGAAATCAAAGCACAGTGGGAGACACACAAGACTCTATGACGATCTTGGGTCAACAGACTAAGCTGTACCAGTGTCACCAGAGAACTGCCATCTGACGTGAGGTATAATACCATCTGGGAGTTCTCGGCGAATCCGTTCAGTGTACCCAGTCTCCACTGAGCACCCGTATACCATCTCTGATGTCAAACACCAATGGATATGGGATCATCCATCGCCCATCGTATGGGTCGAGAAGATATACGCTAGTCTACTCTGGAATATCGATGCCCCGTCTCGATATTCCCACGACTAGGAACATTGAAGGATGTACTCATGGACTATCCAGGGCCCACTAGTATGATCTGCATCACAGTCCTGGAAGTCGAGTACACATCCTAAGGGCTTTATCAACATGTAACAGAGAGACAGAAAGTATACATGTTAAGATAAAGAGCAACCAGATAGCGTACTATCATGTCGAGCAAGAAAGTCCTACCTATATATGTCCCAGCATCCACTACAATATACATCCAATGTACAGTAATGGCCTCTAGGGCATACATATAACTAACATCGAGTACCCTCACGACTGTCGTGTCTCTGATCCCTTCTGAGGCTGGAAAAAATGTCTTCAAGTAATCTTCTTAGGTTGGAATATCCATGTTACGGTCGGAAGAACAAGCGTTGGGTATTTGCCATGGAGCTTTTTACTTGAGGTTAGGCTTAATTTGAAGCCTCGATGAGTCATAACCACACCCTTCTGGGGTTGGATGATCTCTAATGGTCTTTAAGCTTTGTATGTATTGTCGTCAAGACCCGAAGCTAAAAATATGCCATCACTCAGTTTTTGTTTTGATGATGTCGTACCAATTTTTCACTAAAGTCGGGTATACATCCATATGACCTCTATGCTGTAAGTATTGCAATCGAGATCCGGAGCTAGGAATATTCTATTGCTTCAATTTTATTTCACAGTTACGTCTGCACTCTGCTGGAATAAGGAGGAATGTTAAGATGATCTCTAGGCTGTAGATATTTCCATCGTGATCTGGTGCTAAGAATATGTCGTAACTCTGCTTTTGTTTATTTGACCCTTTGGTCTTTGTTGATGTTGCATCTGCACCGAGAAGGAATTTCGGGCTGGAGCTAGGATTTTGCCATTACTCCATTTTGATCTGATCTTTTTGTCTTTGATGACGTTGCGTCTCTATCCTACTGGAATGAGAAGAACGTCGAGTTGATCTCTAGGCTGTAGATATTGCCAGTTAGAAATATGTCGTTGCTCTACTTTTGTTTTGGCTCCTTGGAGCTTTGTTGACATCGCATATGTATCCTGTCGACATGAGAAGGAGAGATGATCTCTAGGCTGTAGATATTGCCATCGAGATCTGGAGCTAGGAATATGCCATCACTCAATTTTATTTGACCCTTGGGTCCTCATTGACGTCGCGTCTCCACCGAGAAGGAACGTCATCATTGAGATCAGGAGCTTGGATTTTACCATTGCTTCGCTCTTATATATTTAACCCTTTGGTCTTTATTGACGTTACATCTGGAACCTGTCGAAATGAGAAGAATGTCGAGATGGAGCTAAGATTTTGCCATTACTCCGTTTTAATTTGGCTCCTTGGAGCCTTTTCAACACCACGTCTGTACTCCGCTGTATGAGTGACGTCGAATTGGACTTTAGGCCACATATATTGCCATCAAGACTCGGTTCTTCTTTTGACGAAGCATGGTGAGAAAATATGGTTCCATTTTTTATTTGTGCCTATTGGTTGTATATAAGAGTCAGTATGGACCTACTTACAATGCAAATTTTTTTATTTTATTCTCTTCTTTTTTCTTTCTCTTTTTTATTTCCACGATGCTCTATCATTTCAATTTTTCATATCGCGAAAGTCGCGATTACCTAATCATTTCGTCTATTTATTCATGGTACCCAATCATTTCGGCTATGTCAGTTTTTATTTTTACTCGATATTTTTTATTGCGAGTTGTCCAAACATTTTGGCTGTTTCATAAGCATATATTTTTTGCTCGCTTATTTTTATTGTGAGTTGCCCCATCATTTCGGTTATTTCATATGTGTTGTTTCGCTCACTGATTTTACTGCGAGTCGAGGACATGGATCCTAATACCAATTTTAGCATCAGTATCGCTGCAACTGGAATATTACCAGGAGCGAATCATCATTTACCGTGAGAAGATTTAGAGTTTGACAGTTATTTAGGCATCAGCATCGCTACAACTAGGATATTGCCATGAGCGAATCATCATTTGTCTTTGTTGATTTGGACAAAGGTAGCTTAGCAAATAGGATTAGGATCCTGTTGGTTAAGACTTTTTGACTTTGTGAGCCGTAAGGGTCTTATAAATGTATTTCTTCCTACAAACCGAGAGGATCTCGTAGGTGTATTTTCTCCTTAGGAATCGTGGGGATTCCTAAGTGTGTTTTCTCTTGTAAGTCATAAGGATCTTACCAGAGATCTTTCTCCTTATAAGTCGAAAGGACTTACAAGTGTCATCCGCCATATGGGGACATTTCTCGCTATAGGTGGAATTTTATGGGAATAGATTTTGTTCATGTCCGTGGATGGTATACAAGAGTCGATATCGAACTACTTGTAGGGCAAGTTGGGGATATGATGGCTTAAGAATAGGTTTAGATCCTTATAACCTAAGGTTTTTGAATCCTATAAGCCGTGAAGGTCTCATAGGAGGGGATTCCCCTTACGAGTCGTGAGGATCTCGCAAGTGTAATTTCTCCATACGAATCGCATAGAATCCTAAGTGTGTTGATTCTTTGTGAGTCGTAAGGATCTCACGTAGGTATTTTTCCATCACAAGGTCGAGGGGATTTTGCAAGTGCACACACATTTTTTTACAAGGTTGCGCCCTTTTCGGTTTTCACAAACTCGTCGGTAGTCCTGTTGTTTTTACTCACGGCACCCTTTCGAATTTTCATCCGTGCCCATTTCACTTGTGGACATACCGTCTCTCTTTTTTTCCTTTTTTTTAAACGAGATTGTGCCCTTTCGGGTTTTCACAAACTCGCTGGCAGTCCCAATGTTTTTACTCATGGCGCCCTTTTGGGTTTTCATCTGTATTCATTTCGCTCATAGACATACTATTTTTTTTTTGCGAACGGTGAAACTCTCGAAAATAGTTTCATCGCAGGTGATCCATCTATTTGCCGGTAGGACTTGGGTTGCAACCTTCCCCGTTGGGACTTTGATTACAATATAGATATCAAGGGAGCATATCGGCGTATTTGGGGCGATGCGCTAGTTTGGAGACATTTCGATCCATCATAACCATATTTGGGGCGACGTGCTAGTTTAGAGACGTTTCGGTCCATCATTCCCATGTTCGGGATGAAATACTAGTCTATGGACATCTCGGTCCAAGATCACCGTGTTTAGGGCGACGCCATAGTTTAAGGACATTTTGGTCCATTATCGCCGTGTTTAGAGCGATGCGATAGTTTAAGAACATTTCAGTCCATCATCGCCGTATTTGGGGCAACGCGTTAGTTAAGGGACGTTCCGGTCCATTATTCCCGTGTTTGTGACGAAATGCTAGTTTAGGACAACTCAGTCCAACATCGTCGTGTTTGGGGCGACGCGATAGTTTAAGGACATTTCGGTCCACTATCATCGTGTTTAGGGCGATGCGATAGTTTAAGGATATTTCGGTCAATAGTTTATCATTTGGTCGGGGAGTTGCATAACTCATTCCTTCCAACGCTTACTTGCTGAGGCGCTGCTGCCTGCCCTTTATTTGCATGGACACTTCATGCCTTAGACTATCTTCACCCTCTTAGACTGCTTCATTTATCATCGTATGAATCGGGTTGTTTTGTGGGAAATACCGGGCAATTTACATGACACTTTCCCCCTGCTCATCAATGTCACTTTCTGATACTAACAAAGGAACGAGATATCACATCACTCCTTCTGTTGAGTCTTCTTCTTCCTTGGAATTATGAACTTGACTTAGGGGCTTTTCCTTTGATGATCTGATTCGGACATGGATTCCATGCCCCTTTCATGGTTTCTGGTTCAAGTGGGTTATTCCACTTGATTGTAGGACCTGCTTATAGGTCGCTTAATATCCTTTCTATTATTTGAAGAAAAGACCAACCCACGTAGAGATTCCTCCACCAGCGAGCAAGATGCCCCTTGCGTATATTTCGGGGGAGCGAATATTCGCGTCCCAATCCTTTCCCGAGGGTAGGACCTGCGCTGTCGCTATTTTAGTGACAGGTTGCTTCAAAGCCGCTCATTTTTTATTGAGCGTTGGTGACAAATGCCGCCTTACCTCCACTTTTCATATATCCTCATCGGAAGAGGATGTGTCTTGATCCATTTGATCCAACCGAGCCATTTTATCTATGAGCTCTTGGAAGGTCGTCGACTTGAATAGGGCCATGTATGGAAACACCTTTGAATTTGGGTCAAGGGTGGCTATGAACATTCTCACGGCTGCAGCTTTTTCGATGCGCTGCTCGTATTTTGACCAGAAATTTCTCCATCGGGTAACATATTGAATTCAGGTCTTATTCGGTCGAACCCTTTCGTTGACCAACACCATCAGGGTAGTGCATGTATTTACACTAGCAAATCTCTGATAGAAGAGCATCTCCATTTGTTCGAAGGTGTTCACAGAGTCATTTGGGAGTTTCGAATACCATTCGAAGGTAATGCCCGTTAGACTACTGATGAACTGCCGGAGGAGCAGTATATCATTTCCTCTAGTATTGCCACACTTGGAATTAAACCGCACGATGTGTCGGCGAGGATTCCCGGTTCATTTTTATATGTGGACGTCGGAAGTATATATTCTGGCGGGTACTGTATTTGATCGTAGCATGCCGGATACAGTCGACCATTATTGATTGACCTATTTGTGGTTTCACTGGCATAGTGAGCTTTAGTTTGCTGAGCGATATATTCGTCCAGCTTTGCTTTTGGATCATTTCCTCCTCAGCCGTTGATGAGGGTTGCAGAGGATTTGAAATGTCACCCTTGTCTTTAAGAGCGACTACCAGCAGTTCATCTGTCAGTGGTTTCGAATGGACCATCATTCCAGCCATATTCTAGATCAGAAGGGTTATCTGGTTCATTTTAGCGGACATCATTGCCGCTTCTTCATCTCTCTTCTTGAGAGCGCGCATTAGAAAATCACTATCCGATTCCTGCCCTACTCTTTCTTCAAGTGCGTCTTTAGGATTTTCCTTAGGCAATAGATTAGAGAGTGTTGCCGCTTGAGCAAGCATCTCCTACAGCTTTTCACGTTGCAGTTGAGCTTTTGTCGGAGACCGAGTATGAGGTCCATGACTAGTAGAAGCACAAATTTCTTCTTTGGAGTCCACCACATAGAGTGTGTGAACTACCATGATCCAAGGCTTGGGGCATCTGGAATCTTGACCCTTGGAGTTTACCTCGAGTATTTGGATTTTATTAGGCCTCTCTTTTTTGTGAGAAGCCACCTTGGCTTTAGGAGGAACTGTTGTAGCAGAAACCACCTTAGGAGAAATCTCCTTGTATTTGGAAAGGGAGTTGTCAGAGTCTGGCTGACGCTTAGAGGAAGAGCCGTAGACGACTCAGTTTTTCACCTGCTTCCACACCTTATATATAGATGAGGAATGTTCTTTTAGGGAGCGACTCGTTTCTGCTCTCTTTGGATCTCCGTGGGTTGCGGAGACTTTTTCAATACCGCGATAAGGGAATTTTGCCTGACCCTTCACAGCAGTTCAAATCAGTTCCTGGCTGGAACAACAACATTCGCCATCGGAGTTGAAGCAGAAGGAATCAACATGGATGGGGAATTGTCCCCAGCTTATCTTATTTGCTGAGCTTGCCCCCTGTGTTGAGCTTGGTCTTCGGCAGGTGCCAGTCGCATGAATATCAATGTTGTCGGCAGGGCTGAAGCTTGAGATGCCAGCCTGTAGAAGACATACTTCTTATGGGCTTCCTTCTTCGGCGTTAAGGCACCGAGGGTAGGAGGTCGGGGTATTGACCCAAAAATAAGCCTATTGATTCTTGAAGAGCCGGATTGTAGAGATTTGAGGCTGTAAGTGGCCCATACTTGACTCCACCAGATATGACAGAGCCTGAGATGCGGTGAGTGGAAGCAAACGCCATTCTACATAGAGAAGAAATGCTAGTTTCAGTATCTCATCACTCAAGGACAACTACAAACATATATACCGCGGTCATTTGATCGTGGAAAAACACGACACACGAAGTGTAGAGTGGAAAGAGGAAAAGGTCCTACCGGGTGTGCCGAAATCTGTTTACCGCCGAAGACTGGACTAAGACGTTGAGACATCTATCCTGAATTTGGGGGAGATGCTATTTGGACATATCCACTCACCGCTCTGAAGATATCAAGTTAATTTATAACACCATATATCGGAGGTTTGGATAGATACGACCGTTGTAACAGACTTTATCATATTCCCCCTCGATTATGAGGAATTTTTGATTGTGGGGATGCTCTTCCCTATATGTGCAAGCCCCTGCAGTTAATTAAGTTATCGCATTACGATAACTACTTTCTCCTGCTCCATTAGTTCACTTCATGCCGTCTGTTATTTTGTTTGTCCGTGGATTGTATACGGAGACTAATTTATGTCACCGCCAGTAGGGCACGAATTAGTCCAAATCTGTATATATATTTTCATTATTTGGGTCAAGCATTTGCTTGACGGGGTCCACGTTGGTAGCTTGGTTTGCCAATGGGAATGAACTTAGGACACATTTTTTACATTTGTGAGGTCCATCCGTTCACGGGAAACTTGGGTTTGATCTAAGAATCGTTTGTCTTATTTGAGACTAAAATCGACTTATGAACAAATGAGCATATGGGCTCAATTGATCATCAGATCATATATGAATAGCCCACATATTAGTTTAAAGATGTTGCGGTCCAACATTCATCTTGCGCGCACGTGTATTTGTTATGTAGCGAAGTGAATGATGGTGACATGGAATGCGTCCAATTTGGGGTGTGATCCAATTTAAGGTGTGCACATTAATGTGGAAGTGCATCAATGTGGAATATATCATTCCCTGTCTTGACGAAATTTCATATCAAGTTGGGACGAGAAAGGAGTTGTTGGTTGTCGGGACCCGCCACCTCTCTGAAAACGTTGAGAGATTACAACGACATATATCAAAGATGTGGAAAGATGTACCCTTAAACCAAATCCCATGTTTGAAGGAAAAGGTCATGGTGGTTCTAAGAATCGTTAGTCATATTTGAGATTAAAATTACCTTAGAAGATACGGGATGAATATCATTTTGGATATCATCGATGAGAGATTATTAGTCATGTTTAAGACTAAAATCAGTTTGGAAATCACGAGCATATGAGCTCGCTTGATTTAAAATCAAAGAGGTTTAACTTTAGGAAACTTAGCCAATTTGGGCTAAGATTGAGTTTTTATACTACCCAGCAGTGTTAAGCACTTAAATATATAGCGCTCATGTGTGTTTCACGTGAGGCGTTGAAATAGTGCTAAGCACTAGTCTTTCCTGCCGCTTACGTGGGTTTCACATGAGGCGCTGAGCTTTTGGTTTCTTTTGAGCGCTCACATGTATTTTAAGTGAGGCATCGAGTTTTGGCGCTCACGTGTTCTTCATGTGAGGCGCTGCACTAGTGCTAAACACTAAAATTTTCTGTTTTCTGGCGCTCACGTGTGTTTCACGTAAGGCACTATGTTTTGGGGGATTTAATTTCTGTTGATATTTTTTAGAGAATTTAAATCTCTGTTAATGGTATTTTGACCATCAACGATCACCAAGATCACTATTTTGAGGATTTTGGATCAAATTCTTTAAGAACTAAGTTCTTGATTTGAAGGAATTAAGTTCTTGATTTTGAGCGCTCACGTGTGTTTCACGTAAGGGCTGGGTTCTTAAAGATTTGATCTCTGTTCATGTTTTTAGAGAGGTTAAACCTCTGTTAATGGTATTTTGACCATTAATGATCACCACAATCATTACTTTGAGGATCTGGGATCAGATTCTTTAAGAACTAAATTCTTGATTTGAGCAAACTAAATTCCTGGAGTATTATGGACTTCACCTTCTCTATGTTCTTTCATCCATGATTTCCTTTTTAACCTTGTTCTACCATGAATCTTTGATTCTTAAGAACAAGATCTTTCCGGTGTGAATTAAATTCTCAACTTGTGAGAGACTTGTCTTGTGGATTTTAGATCCAGAGAAAGAACTAAGTTCTTTGAAAAGGGTTAAACCCTTATTTATGTAATATGATAGGTAAATGAGATATTTTGATCTCTGCTTTTTTCCTTTATCTAGGGTTTTAAGGAGGAAGAGCTTTCTTCTTTACTGAGAATTAAATTCTCTATTGTTTTTTTGTGGAACCTTTTGAGAGCTTTCTGTATTTTTACAGAAGCTTATGGGGGGTCTCCTACTTCTCTTTTATCCAGTCTCTTTGATTAATCTCTTTGCTCCTATTTATAGGAGAAGGAAAAAAGAATCAATTTGTTAAGAAAATCTCTCATTGAGGGATCATGATTGATTTCATAATTAATCAAAATGATCTTTTAGATCAACCGATGAATTTTATTCACCGTTGGATTTTTAATCCAAAGGCTCTCTATTTAATCAGAGAAGATTTCTTGTTTGTTTTAATACGATTGGGAAAATATTTTCTTAAGATAGAATTTAACTCTATCAGATGAATATATTGTTAGGAAGATATTTTCCTAACATACTCATATGAATATCTTGTTTGTTAATAAGATTAGAAAGATATTTTTATAACCATAAATTTACTTCTGTTTAACAGAGAAGATCTTTTTTATTTTAGAAAGATCGGGAAAATATTTCCCACATAGAATTTAATTCTGTCAGATTGTTTAATTGGTGATTTTATCACCATTAGATTTTAAATCTAAGATTCTCTTTTAAAGAAATATCTTTCCATATAAGAAATATTAGGGAAAATATTTCCCAAAAATAGAATTTAATTCTATATAGAATTCAATTCTATCCTTAAAGAGCATTTTAAATTGCAGCGCTCACATGTTTTGTATATGAGCGCTGCCAAAAGAATGCGGAAAAGAGAACTCATGTGCTTAACACGTGACCCCTAATATGGGTTTTAACCTGTTTATTTTCACCGCTCACGTGTTTAACACGTGAGGCATGTTTGTCCTTTGGTTATTTATGTTCAGCGCTCATATGCTTTGTATATGAGCGATCACGTGTTTAACACGTGAGGCCTGTTTGGCCTTTTTGTTATTTGCTTTTAGCGCTTATATGTTTTGCATATAAGCGCTCACGTGTTTAACATGTGATACCAAACTGTGAGAATTTTTTTCCTCTTTCTTCTCTCCCCTTTTTTATAAGATAACAAATAACTCTTAGCCAAAAAAAATTGGCGGGAACAATCCTTATGTTAAATCCAAATAATAAGATATCATCAATATAAATGCACAAGATTATACATGAATCACCTCTGGTCTTACAGTAAACACACTTATCAGACTCAACCATAGTGAAGTCAAATGAAGTGATGGTAGTATCAAACTTCTCATGTCATTGTTTAGAAGCTTGCTTAATTCCATAAAGAGACTTCACAAGTTTGTATACTTTTCTTTCATTACCAACAGCTACAAATCCTTCAGGCTGATCCATATAAATCTCTTCTTCAAGAGTACCATGAAGAAAAACGGTTTTCACATCTATCTGATGGATATTGAAATCATATATAGAGGCCAATACTATAAGCACTCTGATTGTAGTCATGCGGGCAACCGGAGAATAAGTATCAAAGAAGTCAATGCCTTCTCTTTATTTAAACCCCTTGGCAAAAAGTCAGGCCTTAAACTTATCGACGGTTCCATCTAGTTTCAGTTTTCTTTTGAAGATCCATCTACACCCAATGGTTGTACACCCAGAAAGAAGATATACTAATTCTTAAGTTCCGTTAGAAACAATGAAATCCATCTCACTCTTTATAGTATCTTTCCAGTGCTTAGCCTCTTTCGAGGCTATAGTAGCACTTTAGGTAGCAGGATCTTCCTCGACATTGTAAACGGCAAAATCGTTTCCAAAGCCCTTGAAGGTTCTGGCTCTTTTGCTTCTTCTGGGTTCATTAAATTCTTCAGATCTATAAGATCCAGAGTTGGAACTTTCTGCCTTTACATTTATCATCCTTTCCATATGATCAGGAATGGAAGTCGAGACAATGTTGGAATCTTCATTAGTAATATTTTGAGGTATACCAGTTTTCATAAGGAAAACGTCCTCAAAGAAAGTTGCATCACGAAATTCAACTATAATGTTAACATTTATGTCAGAGATTTCAAACTTAATCACTAAAAATCTCAGTGCATAAATGTTTTCCACATAGCCCAAAAAGATAGCATCTACAATTTTAGGATCCAGCTTTTTCTTTTTGTGTTCTGGGACTAGTACTTTTGCAAAACACCCCTACACTTTAAGGTATTTCAAGCTAGGCATTTGACCTCTCCAAAGTTCGAACTAACTACTTTTTTATGCTTCTAAGGGACTCTATTCAGAATATGGCAAGCTGTATTCAAAGCCTCTCCCCACGTATATTTAGGAAGTTCAGAACTTTCAAGTAGACTATTAATCATATCTTTCAATATTCTATTCTTTCGTTCTGTTACACCATTAGATTGTGGAGAGTATAGAGCAGTTTCCTCATGCACTATGCCAAAACATTGACATAATTGAGTGAACTGATTAGAGATGTATTCTCCTCCTCTATCAGATCTTAACCGTTTAAGTTTCTTACCAGTTTGAGTTTTGGTTTCATTCTTAAAATTATAAATTTTTTTAAGTCTCATCTTTGGTTTTAAGCAAGAAAACATAACAATATTTACTAGAGTCATTAATAAAGGTGATAAAGTATTTTTAAGTTTTTAGTTAAAACACCATTGAACTCACAAATATCGGTGTAAAATAAATCAAGCAAGTCTGAAGTCCTATCAACTGAATGAAAAGGTTTCTTTAGTTGTTTAGTTGTGACACAAACTAGACATTTTTACTTCGATCAATGTCATATTTAGGAATTAGGTTCAATTTCATCATTCTTTTTATAGAATCAAAGTTAACATGATCTAAACGACTATGCCAGATGATTCTATTAGATTATGCCAGCGCCCTGGCCATCAAACCGTGGCCGAATGCGGAACAAAAATTTTACAGACCAGCGCTAGAACAATCTGATGTTACGGATCGACCATTAACCCTAATCTAGCAAACTATATAGGAGGTTAGAAAGGTTATACCGAATGATCCGTGTCCTTCGGTCTTTAACCATCATCCCAAGCTCCTAGAGACCTCCATGATCAAGCTTGATCTCCGGTCTCCCCCATCGAAGATGATCTACCTGAGAGTCTATGAATCGAGCTCCAACCTCATAGCCGAGATAATTAGGGTACCTAGTTCGCTAAACTAGACACCCTAGATTTCTCAACACATGAGACTTGAAGGGTGGAGGTAGAAGAAGAAGAAGAAAGAGAGATGAGAGTGTAGCAACCATGGAAAAAATGGCTAAGTGTTGTGAGCTAAGAATAATGAGTCATCAACCAAAGAAAATATCTCACAACACAAACTAAATATCAAGCATGCTAGAATAGTGACCATGAGTCACCAAGTGAGCCATGCCATCAATTAAAGCCAAGCGCACCTCATCCTCCACCTCAAATAACCATTTAACCAAATGGTTATTGAACATAATGAGGTGTCTTCTTTTAGAAGCACCTTGTAATGATTTACAGGAATAACCCTCATCCATATATACATACCCGTATCCATATTCCGAAAAATACAAATACAAAGAGACAAAAATAATCCAGTAATATAATATTAGGATCCGGCTTAAACCAAAGCCCGCTAGTATTAGCCATCCGAATCATGATACGTGCACAAGTGCACGTATATGATTGAACCCTGCCATAAAACCATACGACCTCTACATCGTTTCGCCCAAAGCAGGGATACCCTCTGTGTGGGACTCTAAAGACTCGTCAATACGCTGGCAGTGGGTTTAACCATAAGCACGTCAGAGGCACTAGCTGTACGTAACGGCTACCCAGGTATTGAGCGAAAGGGAGACCGACGAGCAAACTCATCCGAACCCCTACTAAGCCTGTCCGTGACTATATCCGTACAGTCCGGTCTGTTCGTCTAAGAGTATCGCATATCGAGTCTAGGGCGTGGATAAAGTCAGACCCCTAATAACGCGATATTTCATGTCGGTATGAAGCCCATCACCACCAGAGAAACTACTTATCCTTGATCAGTAATTCTCGACTATCTTGACCAAGAATTTCTGGTGATGTTTACCCGTGCACAACGTGACATCAACCCCCAATACTGGGAGAGACGAATCCCAACGATCCGCTCACTGCCTCCATGTGGTTTGGGATTGTACCCAACTAAAACCTGTTTGCACAACTCCTTTGAGCCATGGTAGGGTGGTAATCAAAGTACAGTGGGAACTCACACGAGACAAATGATGATCTCAGGTCAAAATACTAACCTATACACATGTCACTTGGGAACTGCTATCTAACAATAGGTATAATACCAACTAGCATGTTCCCGGCGAGTCCGTCTAGTGTACTCATAACCCAATGAGCACATGTATACTATCTTAGGTGACAAACAGACACCAATGGCTTGTGAGACCGGCCACCTCCCCTCATCGCGGTCTCGATAAGTATACACTAGTCTACTCTGGATTATCGATGCCCAGTCTCGAAACTCCCATGACTAGGGACATTTAAGGATGTGCTTATAGACCACCCAGCTCTCACGTATATGATCTCTATCATACCGCTGGTAGTTGATTGAAGCGCGCTTTCGCGCATCGTATTTTAAGTTCTAAAGTTAACCGCAATCAGGACGGCGTCGCGTGTAGCTAGCCGCGATGAGTACGGCTCGTCCGCAGGGAGACGGTGTGTTTCACGTTCTTGTTATCACGAATTAATGCGCGGTTCGGAATGGTTCGTTTCTAACCTAAGTGTATATATGCACAGTATAAGTTGTTAGGATTAGATAGGTTAGTGTAAGTTAGTGAAGTCCGTCTTCATTCCTTTGTGCCGAACTTGACCATTGAAGCTAGAGCAATCAACAACAACGTGGATTAGGGTACTTAAGCACGGTATTAGTGAAATCCGGCTTATTGACCCTTGTCCGTCCGTTCTTGTCTCTTGGCTTTCGCCTCCGGCCAAACCGAACGCAACCGATCGTGGTTAGGGATCACTGGTACCTTGGTAGGATAGGGTGCCTAATGGAGCGCTTGCGTAATGTTTGGGCGGAGTTCAATTGGAAAATATCGGGCAAAGGAAATGAGAAACGAAAACCTTAACTTACACAACCATTTTTTTTCCTAACAACACTATATTCACAACCATAAAAACAACAACAAGAAAGAAAGCAAGAAATGATACAAAGAAAAGAATAGAACAACAAGCAAGTAAGTAAATGGCATGGAATTAAAAGAGCAAGTAAGTAAATGGCAAATATGAAAATTGCAAGAAAGTAAAGCAAGAGAAATACTAAAAACCCAAAGTGAAAAAAAGAAAGCTTTATTATGTCCAAGTGATACAAACCATGAGTTCAATAACCAAAACTTAAACTTACAAGCTCAGTGAAGAGCTTGCAAGATCAAGAGAAGGCAAAGAGCTCAAGGTGAACAAGCTATGTATAAGAACTAAAATGAAAAAGGAATAAGAAAACAAAAGTGTATGAAGTATTGGACATATGAGAGGCGATGTGAGGGAGCTTCCCTTGCTCATTAATCTTCCTTTTATAGGCACAAAAGAAGAATAAACAAATAATATAGTAAGCATGATGTGACAACAAAGGAACTCCAGAAGAAAAACGGGGCTCATTGGGCTTGATGGGGCCGGCGAGATCAGGCATTTTGAGGGTGTCGCCGGTTTTATGGAGGAGTTTGGGGCTCGTGCTTATTGTGTGATGTTGTGTGCTTTCCATAATCCCACTGGTATTGCTTGGTTTCTATGTAGAAGTCTGGGTTGTATTCAGGGATTTGGAGGGAAACTTGTAGCTTTATATCACATCATATTTTTTGCATTTATAATACATCACTTCTCACTTGTGCCCACTTGTGCCCCTTGCATAATGGCAACCCCACCATGGTCCATGCCAAAGAGTTGTATGCACACTTGCATTGTGTTGGACCAAAATTGTGTGCACACATTTATTTGCTAAAGAACTCTTTGTGTATCGATCGGTTTGCAGTTCCGGTTGAAGTGCCGGCTCACACAGATTGAGGAAAGTGCTTAGAAGATCGAACAAAAAGTCATCCACAAGTGGTCGCAAACGTGCGAGAAGCAAGTGGTGCCGAACCTTCCTCAAGTCGACATCCTCTCTATACTTTTGTCTCCAAAATCTCTCTTGACGTTATATCCGTGATTTTGAGTGTGTTTCCAATATTGTGTCACGGATACCTGTAATCTGTATTTACTGAGCAGACACTGATTAATAATACCGATATATAACAAAACAGATAATGAATGAGTGGTATTAAAATGCAGTTTTCTGCGATAAACAAACACCCCCAAACTTATCTTTTGCTCGTCCCAAGCAAAACAAAAAATCCTAACCTCACTTTCACAAGGAATGCGATTGCACTGGGCTCGTGCAACAAGCCGTTAAACCTCTAGGTGTCCCTAGTAGGAGGAGCATTGTCTCCTGAGGGTTTTCAGCGGATTACACCCACAAAATCCCGTCAAGCTAGTTTCACGAGTTAACGTTGATTCTACTCTACGGTTTAGTATCTAGATTATAAATTCTATTATCCTAAGTTAGAAATATCCAACCCTTATGTTTCACACCTCCTATGTATTCAACCCCAGATACTATACGTTTTACAGTTTAGAAAGATCTCGGTTTCTCTTGAGTTTTCCGTCTAAAGCGCAGTCTCCAATCCGGAATTTTTATCAACTTTACGGAACACATAAGTCTTATTCTTTATTTCTATCTTTTCTCTAAATATCGATTGTATACCCCTACGTGTGTGTAAACTTTCACCCTTACACTTAAAAATTCAATTCAAGCTATAGTACCCTTGCCCTAATACCTAATACTACTTCTTTTCGTTAATGATGGACGGTTTTGCTCACACACCTTTCATGCGACTATTAATGCTTCTTGAGGTACTAACAGCCGATTACTGAATGTGTGAGCTTAAAGCATAAATAGCAGTTTCCAGGTCTTGACTTTCTTTTTTTTCTTTTTTTTTCTTTTTCAAGACCGGATATATTTTTCAATGATACTCTTTTGGTGGTTAGCTTTAAATACCGTTTTTTCTTTCATACTAGGTTTTCAGGAAAGAGTATTTCTAGGCATCCTCTACTATCTCAAATTTCAAGATTCGTGTATGTGCAGTTTGTAGGGTATATACTTTCTAAGTTTGGACTCAAGAATATAAACTATTTTTCAGACTTATCCTTCAGTAAAGCGTTCAATAATTTCTCTTCATCTCGTCTTAACGCAAGAACTGAACTCAAGATTGCCTACTTCTATAAAAACAACTGCAAGGACGTATAATTACCAAGGTTAAACAGAATGAGGGTTATTTTTAGGGTTTTCAATTCCTAAGCCTAAGATTTAGTTATGTCTAACGTATCAACTAAACTTTCGGAATAAAAATCTAAGTTACTCTATTAGCAAACTTGACGACAAAGTTTTTATATTTTTGTAATTTTTTTTGATTTTTATGTGTTTTTAAATAATTATGCAAATGCAAAATATACACATGAATGCGAAGGTAGAAAGCTTACCGAGCACACCCCCAAACTTAAATTTGACAATGCCCTCACTGTCAGGCTACACCAAGAGAGTCAAAATTGCCAACGCTCCCCTTTTTTTATTTTATTTTATACAAAACAAAAAAGCAAACCAAAAATATATACATAAAAAGATCCCCCCCCCAAACTTAATTGAAACAGTGTTGCCACTGTTTAAGCGTTAAAGTTCAAAGTTAGGGGGGAGAGAACAATATCAATCTATACAAGGCCTTACACAGGCCAAAAGTTAACACCAACCATTCAAAAAATTTATTGGGATAAGGCCCAGGCTGGTGAAAGAATGCGGCGAGGAAAGAAATGGAAATACGCAAGACCGTATATGAATGGAAGCGGTGTACGGTTTCGGTCGGGGAGAAGAATGGCGGAAGGGGAAAAGAAATGGAGTACGAACTTGAGGGTGAAAAAGGAGTGAATAAATTAATACAATTTGTAATGACCGATGTGTAAAAAGAGATTGTACTAATCTATTAACCCATCGAGAAATAGGGTCAAATCCTTCAAGATTCGTGAGAAAACATGGGTAGACCGAACTTGGTAAACCAGACATAAGAAAAGAAGGTAATACGGTGTCTTATAAAGTGGGAATGATGGAAAGGATGGAGGGAAATGATTGAGGAAGGGTATCGGTTAAAGATTCATGAGGGTGTATACAGTCAATGAAAGGGACAGGATGAATTGGAAAATCCGACTCATCAAGTAAAACTGGTTCATCCTCAATACTATCCTCAAAATTCTCCTAAAAAATTATCTCATCCATGCATTTATCATCAATATCTAGACGCATATGAAGTTCGGGAAAAACAGTTAATGACTCGGGATGATGTCCAAATGGAAGTGAAAGGACATGATGAATTGGTGAGAAAAACTCATCCAAAACTGCGGGTTCATCATCCAAAATATTCCCAGCGTCGATATCCTCAATCAAGTGAAAATCAAATTTCTTAGACATCTCGTCAAAAGCATGGATTTCAATCAATTCAGGTTCTAGAGTGGAGGTGTAGAGATCAAAAGGATTGGGTGTGATTTCACTTGATAGGGTCCCTTCATAGTCAAGTAAATCAAACACTACAAAGTCACACAACTCATCAACTGTTCTATCGTCAATTTGTGATTCATTTAGGGTATTCGATAGACTTTCGAAACTGGAGTTGTGGGATTCAATTTGCAATGGGTGGGTTTGATCTAGAAGGGTATACTGCTCACTCTCACTACTCAAATTCTCAAACTGTCCAATTGCCTCATCATACATTGGAAAATTCGGAGCTAGTTGGAAACTGGCTACCGGGTCACTAGATTGTATGAGGGCGGCCATGGACGCATTCAAATCCATCATTTGTTGGCATGACGCCACCCGAAAGTCTTCTAACGACTGTTCTAGACTAGACATGGGTTGTGGAGAAGTTTCTATAAAAGATTCAACGTTGGTTGGATACATGAAACTCCCAAATGGCTATGTAGAATCAATGTCTAAGGAAAGTGCAAAAGTTGGGTAGGATTGGTAGGAATCGAATGGTTGGACAGTAGTAGGATCAACATTCGGATAAGAAGGTGATTGGAATTGTTGATCAAAAGAATTTGCAGTAGTGAAAGGAGTGAAAGATCGGTTACGAGATTGTTCAATTCGGTCAGCGATGGACATGAGTTTCAGAGTTGCAACAGGACTCTCAAAAAGGGTATCAACGTAAGAAGGTGGGGAAGGTTGAAATGGTTGATACAAGATGAATTGCGGAGTCCAATTGTTTGTCCTAGACGCGTCTATCCGATCTTTCAAAGAAATTTTAGGCATGGATGGATTGTTCGACGTTCGACCAAAGCAAGAGCCGTATGAAGTAATATCTAGTTGTGGGTACCAAAGTTCGGCAAGAGTTTTTCTAGGTGGGGTACCCATGATATGAAGAGAAGAAGAAGAAGAAAAGGAGAGGAAGAAGAATGTGAGTTTTTTTATGTTAGTTATTAACAAAAGAATGGAATATACGACACAATACCACACACCTAATTGTTCTAGGGTTCACCTAGGTCAACTAGACCTGCTCAAGAACTTGATTGTCGAAGTAAAACTGTGTCGAGAAACGGGCTCAAAATATACTAATCACGAGGCCAGGTAAGTGCAGAGATAAGGGAAGGTTTTCCAACGCTTTCGTGAAGGTCCTTATTTAGATAACTCTTTCTCTTTTGGCGGTTTCGCCGTAAACACTTTCCTAGACACCCCGTGAACGATATACCGTTAAGCGGTATTTTAAACACAGTTAACTTCTCCTAATGGGCGTGAAATCCTTAAAGGCATAAAGTCTAGTTTCTTTTAAAATTTGTCCGGGTAAACGTTATGCTCAATTTCATGATTTGTGGGCCACGGAAAAGGTGATGAAATCATTTACCGTATGTTGTGGGGTTCGCTTGCCCTTAAGTCCGTATTAATGGATGCAATGCGCAAATCAATGAAAAGGTTGTTAAAAACCTTAAAAAATCGATTTTTATGTTTAAGCACGGCACTGCAACAAATACGGTTAGTCAATTTTTGCGTTTGATAGCGAACATGCAAAGAATCCTGCAAAGATAGTATATTGGATGCGTCGGATTTGAGAAGAAGGTGTTAGTAAAGTACGTACCGATAAATTTTCGGGTTAAGAAACCCTCGTTGAATTGAATCCGGCTAGCCTGAAAATTTTGCTTGTGCGAGTCAAACTACCCGGATCTTTGGCACTGTACTTCGTAATCACCTTAGCTTTGAATGTACACTTTGCTCCACACGATCGCGGTTCGCAAATCCGTAAAAATCTGAAAATGTCGGAAAAATGGATTTTTAGTGCGAAAAAGCGATATGAATGCCCAAAATTCTGCACACTCAAAATTATAAAAATCAAACAATAAAATTGGGACAAAATTAGAACATTGGAGCATAGGGAAAAAAATTTGGAGCAAAAGGGGGAGAACAGGCCGGCGGCGCCGGACTTTTGAAGGATCTCGCCAGATTGAAATTTAAATTTGGGCTCCAATTTTCTTCTGGTGTCTAAGTGTTCTACTAGTGTCTCAATATTATTGTTTATCTTTTTAATTAGTCCCAGAGTGCTTGCAGGTTAAAAATCCAGAGAACAAAAAAGTTAGATATGTTAAGTTTTATTTTGGTTTTGAAATTTTTTTGATTTTTTAGTTTTTTTGTTTTTTTTTAAAATAGTGTTAGTGATATAAACAAGATTAACCCGAAATAACAAATATAAAAACGTTACCGTTTCCTCGGCAACGGCGCCATTTGATTGAAGCGCGCTTTCGCGCGTCGTATTTTAAGTTCTAAAGTTAACCGCAATCAGGACGGCGTCGCGTGTAGCTAGCCGCGATGAGTACGGATCGTTCGCAGGGAGACGGTGCGTTTCACGTTCTTGTTATCATGAGTTAATGTGCGGTTCAGAATGGTTTGTTTCTAACCTAAGTGCATATATGCACAGTATAAGTTGTTAGGATTAGATAGGTTAGTGTAAGTTAGTGAAGTTCGTCCTCATTCCTTTGTGCCAAACTTGACCATTGAAGCTAGAGCAATCGGCAACAACGTGGATTGAGGTACTTAAGTACGGTATTAGTGAAATCCGGCTTATTGACCCTTGTCTGTCCGTTCTTGTCTCTTGGCTTTCGCCTTCGGCCAAACCAAACGCAACCGATCGCAGTTAGGGATCACCGATACCTTGGTAGGGTAGGGTGCCTAATGGAGCGCTTGCATAAGATTTGGGCAGAGTTCAATTGGAAAATATCGGGCAAACGAAATGAGAAACAAAAACCTTAACTTACACAACCATTTTTTTTCCTAACAACACCATATTCACAACCATAAAAACAATAACAAGAAAGAAAGCAAGAAATGATACAAAGAAAAGAATAGAACAACAAGCAAGTAAGTAAATAGCATGGAATTAAAAGAACAAGTAAGTAAATGGCAAGAATGAAAATTGCAAGAAAGTAAATCAAGAGAAATACTAAGAACTCAAAGTGCAAAAAAGGAAAGCTTTATTATGTCTAAGTGATACAAATCATGAGTTCAATAACCAAAACTTAAACTTGCAAACTCAATGAAGAAGTTGCAAGATCAAGAGAAGGCAAAGAGCTCAAGGTGAACAAGCTATGTACAAGAACTAAAATGAAAAGGGAAAAAGAAAACAAAAGTGTATGAAGTATTGGACATATGAGAGGCGATGTGAGAGAGCTTCCCTTGCTCACTGATCTGCCTTTTATAAGCGCAAAAGAAGAATAAACAAATAATATAGTAAGCATGATGTGACAATAAGGGAACTCCAGAAGAGAAACGGGGCTCATTGGGCTTGATAGGGCCGGTGAGATTGGGCATTTTGAGGGTGTCGTCGGTTTTATGGAGGAGTTTGGGGCTCGTTCTTGTTGTGTGATGTTGTGTGCTTTCCATAATCCCACTGGTATTGCTTGATTTCTATGTAGAAGCCTGGGTTGTATTCAGGGATTTGGAGGGAACCTTGTAGCTTTATATCACATCACATCTTTTTGCATTTATAACACATCACTTCTCACTTATGCCCACTTGTGCCCCTTGCATCATGGCAGCCCCAATATGGTCCATGCCAAAGAGTTGTGTGCACACTTATATTGTGTTGGACCAAAATTGTGTGCACACATTTATTTGCTAAAGAACTCTTTGGGTATCGATCGGTTTGCAGTTCCGGTTGCAGTGTCGGCTCATAAACGTTATATCCGTGATTTTGAGTGTGTTTCCAATATTGTGTCACGGATACCTGTAAACTGTATTTACTAAGCAGACACTGGTTAATAGTACCGATATATAACAAAACAGATAATGAATGAGTGGTATTAAAATGCAGTTTTCTGTGATAAACAGTAGTCAAGCAAGAATCCTATGGGCTCTATCAATATGTAATAGTGATCTTTAATACCACATAAAGCATGTACATGATGATAAAGACAAACCAGATAGCATACTATCATTTTGAGTAAGACTGTTTTATCCGTATAGGTCCTCCCTCAATCATCACAATCACCTGCCTATGATTACAATAATTGCCTTGAGAGCACTATAGACAACAATCTCATATTTGCACTTAAGGCTAATTATTGCGATGTCGCATACTCACAGCTCGTGTGATACCGAACACCCAATTTCTCTACTAATCAGTCTCACAAAGCTCGTTTGTGAAACTATTGCGTTCGAGAAATAGCCTCAGTGAGTGGATCCGCTCCAATGTTTCTATCTTTATCTCTCTATATCTCAATTTCGCGGAGAAAGCCTATCTCCCGAAATGAGCAATACCTGTCTTAGAATTTGTCTGGATATCTGATGGGACCCAGTTCATAAATGAACACCAAATCCAACAAACTTCTTAGACCGTATCATCCACTGAATTTAATCAGTATCCTGCGCCATACCTTCCACAGTATCTGCTTGGACCACATGTCCAACATACTGTCTCTCAAAAGAAGGAAAACTATAACTCTGACAGCCACTCTGTCATCCAGGTCACCTTGGAAGCCTGAAATGATAACATCTCCTGAAGGAGGCTGCTGTTACCATATCCCAAAAACATCCACTTATATTCATAACTTCTTCTCAATGTTTCTCTCGGATTGGATTAATATATATGCTTATTGCAGCCTGTGCAAAAGCAATATCTTGTATTGTACTTGACATCTCATGATTGACTCAATTGCCTAAGCAAGCGATATGCCAATCATGCAAATCCCTCTCCTCATCAGTCTAGAAGACATCTCTTTAGAGAGGGTGACTCTATCACCTACGGGTACACCACCACGTAAGGAGTCGTCCATTCTAAAATACTTTTAGAATAGTGTCAAGTACCCGAATTAGGACACTTTCGAAATCTAGATTGAAAACCATAGATCTAGTCACCAAAATCCCTGATATTTTATCTAAATCCTATGTGGAGAAACACCTTGTGACAACCATAGTATAACCGATCGTAGTATAGGATAACTCTTCCTATTAAGTGCATGTAATCCAAATATCAGGACATCACACCATACTACATTCTTACCAAATCCATCTATTATTCTGATGAAGTCAAGCTCTATGACTGTCACATCAAAACTAGATGATCTATCTCTGTTGTGCCTGCTTTAGTCTATAAATAGATTTAAACTACTTGCCCGCTATGCTCCCGCTGCTCCCACTGACTACAACAACCCTCTGGCAGAGTCATATATGTGCACTCCTAAAGCTAGTTTAGAAAAACGTTATACTCATCCTCCTGCCAGATCTCATAGTCGAGAACGGCAGTAGTGGAAAGTTTGGGTAATCAAGAACCTCCCTGTCACCATCTTTGAGGAGACCGAAGTACCTCTCGGATATCTGAGATTACCCACCAAATCTGCGGAGTGGCTAATGGATTGTCGAAACCATTTGAATCCCTAGGTTTTATTAAATTTTCATTAATCGTTTGTGGTTCTGGAATCACTTCCAGTTCTACCATACTCCCACTAATGTTTTCTTAAAAGAATCCATTTTACTAAAACTGTGGCGATTCAAGAACAATACAACTATTAATCTTCCTAATGGTAGAAAGTTAACCCTCGTCAAAACCCGGGATAACCCACAAACTGCCATTACTGAAACATGCCTTGAGTTTGTCCAGATTCTGGTTTTAAGCATTAGCCGGATAACTCCATATATCTTAATATCATTAAGATATGAATCTATTCTATATCCAGTATATAGAAACAGAGGCACTAATTTAATTGGAACTAGATTCAAAAATCATGCAGCTGTTTCCAGTGCATATCAACCAAATGGAAGGAGGCCAAGCAGCATAACTCATCAAGGAATGCATCCACACATGAGTAACCTAAAAGACAAGCAGGTTCTCAAAACTATTACTTACAACGGAATACCTAACACAAGTTTCTACATCTTCGATCACCTTGAAGAATCCTGATACTTGCAACATATGGTTCTCTTCTTTATTCTTATACCTATAACTTCTCAATATCTGGACCTTGAATTTCAACGAAATACTTGTCCAGAACTGGAGAATTCATGAGTAAATAGAATATAATAAGAGTACCAACCCCTTTGTCCTAACGGACATCGGACAACATACAATACTTTGTATAAGTCTACTTAGTTCAATAACTTAAATTCTGTGCGTCGTAGGTTGAAAAAACTGTACTATAGTTAAGAAGAATTACACCGTTGTTGAATACACCTTACCTAGCCATCAATGGATATAGGTAAATGTCATAGACATAATTTCAAAAATTTATATCTCACTTTATAAAATAAACGTACAGATATATCGGTTTGAAATTGGTGCAAAACAACGGATATTCAAAACCAAATATTTCTCGTCTGGCAAAACCCAGGTGATTTTCTCAAATATCATCAATTACAAAGAATTCCGATATATAGAGGATTTAATCACCCAATTCCCAATATCTTACTCCCACTCATCATTTGTAACGACATGCAGATGTGAGAATCAAGTCTGGTAAATACATAACCTGGAGTTAGAATCTAATTGGAAAAACAGTTTTCAATTAACTGCGCACAGTCAAACTGAAACATGAAAATGTTTCGAAGGGGTAGCCTGGTATTCCTAGTAATGCCCCTTCCACTATCCAGATTCATGACAGTAACCGTATACTTTCTTGCCCTCACTCCAATCCCTTTATATGTATTTACTTATCACCTTCTGTACACCATACTTAGGCTAATTGATTTTCTTCCTTCCCTACCCTTCGTCACTAGTCTAAGATTTGGAAGAAGACTATCCAATAAGCGTAATAGGTGTAATCTCCTAATACCAGGAGCCCTCGCAACCTGAGAGAAGGTAAAGTGAAAATACAACTGAATGATCCTTATTCTATTTCTCCAGAACCAGAAACCATTCTCGAACTGGAACAAGTTCCTTCGAGTTCGTATGTAACTATACGATGGCATATCCAAGAACTGTGGATTCTCGTAGTGATACAGAATGTTCTGTAGAAAAGCAAAGGTGATATAGGAGTGGCAGGGGTATACTTGGTTTTGTCGTAAATGATAGCAGTCGCAATTTCCTTTTCCCTTATTCTAATCCCTTTATATGTTTTTACTTATTACTTTCTATACACCACACTTAGGCTTAATTGGTTTTCTTCCTTCCCCACCTTTCGGCACCTGCCTATGATTTGGAAGAAGACTACCCAATAAGCGTAATAGGTATACTCTCCTAACACTAGGAGCTCTCGCAACCTGAGAGAAGGTAAAGTGAAAAGACAACCAAATAATCATATTCAATTTCTCCAGAACCAGAATCCATCCTCGAACTGGAATAAATTCTTTCGAGTTCATATGTAACTATAGGATGGAAATATCTAAGCAATATGTGGATCTTCGTAGTGAAACGGAATGTTCCAGAGAAATGCAAAAGGGATGTAGAAGTGGCAATGATATATGCTACTAAATGACAATCCAAAAGCTAAAGTGTTTTAAAAAGGTTCGGTTAACTTGGTTCAGGAGTTTTAGTCTAGGGTCAGGCTATGGTCGCTGCTAAAGAGAGAGAAAAGAAACACTCAGCGTGTATTCTAACCTAGATCAGAATGGTTAATCACTTTATCTAATCAAGATAACTCCCACTGTTTCCTCGAATTCTCCCTCAAACCCTAAACGGAGAATTAGTCGGGATCATCTAAAATCACCCGAGGAGTAATCCTACTCATCAGTGGGAATCGGGATCCAACTAGTATTGCATGATAACTTGATGGAAGCCACTCAAGTCACCACACTCCAGAAGGTATGCGCATGCCTGGCAGGTTTCCTGTATGTTTGAAACTCCCGATGTGGTTTTTACCCCAAGCGGCTTATGACCATGACTAGGTCAACATATCATAAATCGCAAGTCAAGTTCAACCAGTCATTATCCTGAATTAATTAGACCTATCCATACGAGCCCTTGACTAAGTCAACATGACCGTGCAACTGTCCTAACCAATCACATATCCATGCAGCACAAAGTAATGCAGAGCTACCGAACACTACGCCTTGACTAGGTCAACATACGTAGCACGAATACTAAGCAATACTAATCTGAAATGACGGAGGGCTACGGCTGGTTTTTGGCGAAAAACCTTTAACGTAATGACTTGATATCGTTGAAGTAATCCAAGTGGTTTTACAAATTTATAGTGGCGAAAATTTTTGCTAAAGAGGTCACTCCCTGTGAAGGGATCTCAGCTCTTTCCTCATCGAATGAGGTGCAGGATATTCCAAACCGAATACCACGATGCAAAGCAAAAGAATCGACTATAGTGAAGTTATTATCCTGACGCAAACTTTTGCTCAAGAGGTCACTCCTTATGAAGGGATCTCGGCTCTTGCCTCGTCGAATGAGATGCTGGATATTCATAACCGAATACCACTGTGCAAAGCAAAAGGAAACGTCCGTAATGTCAGTTTTCAAAAAACATGGTTCCAACAACATCATATAAGTTTGTTTTCCTTGCATTGATCAGAATCAAAGCAGCCCCATCAATTAAACATATCACACCACAGAAAGGAACGAAAATATAATGTATGTATATGCCATCTGCATTCGCCACTGGGCCCCGTCATCACCCGTTAGGTTACTTAACTAATGGCAGAGCGGAGGCTGTTGGCTATAGTGCCCTCAAGTCAATTATTGAATCGCAGGCACGCGATTGTGATGATTGAGGGAGGACCTATACCGGTAGAACAGTCTTACTCGAGATGATAGTATGCTATCTGGTTTGTCTTTATCATCATGTATATGCTTCAGGTGGTATTACAGAACACTATTACATGTTGATAGAGCCCATAGAATTCTTGCTTGACTACCAGCATTATGATGGCGATCATATACGTGAGAGCTGGATAGTCTATAAGCACATCCTTAAATGTCCCTAGTCGTGGGAGTTTCAAGACTGGGTATCGATACTCCGGAGTAGACTAGTGTATACTGATCGAGACCCCGACGAGGGGCGGTGGCCAGGTCTCACAAGCCATTGGTGTTAGTTTGTTCACCTAAGATAGTATACAGATGCTCATTGGGTTATGAGTACACTGGACGAACTCGCCGGGAACCTGCTAGAGGGTATTATACCTATTGTCAGACGGCAGCTCCCTGGTGACATGTGTACAGGTTAGTCTGTCGACCTGAGATCGTCATTTGTCTCGTGTGAGTTCCCACTGTGCTTTGATTACTATCCTACCACGGCTCAAAGGAGTCGTGCAAGTAGGTTCTAGTTGGGTACAGTCCTGAGCCATATGGAGGCGGTGAGCGAATCGTCGGGGATTCGTCTCTCCCGGTATTGGGGGTTGATGTCGTGTTGTGCACGCGTAGCCATCACCAGAAATCCTCGGCCGGGGTAGACGAGAATTACCGATCTAGGATCAATAGTTTTTCAGGTGGTGATGGGTTTCATACCGACACTAATTATCGTGTTATTAGGGGTATGACTTTATCCACCTCCCTAGACTCAATATGCGATACTCTTAGACGAACAGACCGGACTGTACGGATATTATCACTGTCAGGCTCAGTAGGGGTTTGGATGAGTTTGCTCGTCGACCTTCCTTTCGCTCAATACCTGGGTAGCCGTTACGTACAGCCAGTGCCACTGAAGTGCTTGTGGTTAAACCCACTGCCAGCATATTGACGAGTCTTTAGAGTCCCACACAGAGGGTTTTCACGGTTCGGGCGATATGGTGTAGATGATGTATGTTGGTACATACAGGTGTCCGATTATATATGTGCACAGATTTTAATCGGACGGTTGATAATACTAGCGACTTAGGACTGAGCCGGATTATTAAATCAGGTTTTGACTTAATAATTTATATATGTATTCTAGTATTATTGTTCGCTATTCATTTTCTCTCTTGGCTGTTCGTATTTTTGTACGAATACGCGTATATGTATTTCGATACATGTACCAGGTTGTATTCCATATTTATACGGAATTACTTCTAAAAGTGGACACCTCATTTGTATGATTTTCTTTTTAGGAAATCATTTGTTTTACAAATGAGGTGGAGGGGGTGACATGGCATGAACAATGCAAGGTATGTAGAGAGGCATGGCTCTCTTTTATTTATTGAAAAAGGAGATGAGATATTTTGTTGGTTGATTGGAAGATGGGAGGGGCTGCCATGTTCTCTCTAGATGCTTTTGCTCATTTCTTTTCTTCACTTGATCATTCTCATTCTCACTTGAAAAAAGTTTAGCCATTCTTGAGTTGCTCATGCCGTTGTTTCCTCGCCTCCTTCATCTTCTTGAGTTGCTCCTTGAGCATTTGATGAGAGAAAATAGATAGTGAGACATTCCTACACCTCCACTCTCCATTTCTAGCAACCTTGGAGCGTCGGTTGCCTTGCTAGGCAAGGCTGAAGTTTGCGTCGTTTTTCTCGGGTGGATCATCGTAGATGGAGGAAAACCGGCAACCAAATTCGATCCGCGACCACTAGGAGCTTGGAATGATGGTTGAAGACCCGAAGGACTTGGTTCATTCGGTATAACCATCTCTAACTCTTTATATTGTTTTCTAGTATAGGGTTTATGGTAGATCCGGGTATCGGGTTCTGGTAGCGCTAGTTTAGAAAAATTTTGTTTCGCATTTGGTGACGGTTTGATGGCCGGGGCGCTGCCATAACCCAACATGGTATCAGAGCCAACCTTTAAACCCTTATCTAGCTAGTTTAAACAATGTTAAAGTATCGAAACCGAAACAACTCCGAAACAATACCCTGCAGATTCCAGTCTCTGTCAAATTTTCAGAGTCTTCAAAAAAAAATTTAAGCAATTACATAAGGCTATTTTTATGATAACTAGAACACCCTACAAAAACGAGCCCCATCCGCCGAATTTGACCCGGCAAGATTTGAAAAAATATGGGTGTGGCCAGTTTTTTAGAAGACTTAGGACTTGATTTTTGTAAGGTTCTCTGGTCTCTGGAATATTGGTTCAGTGGTATTGTTTGTTTTGCCCATTTTGGAAATTATATTATCTTTTCTTTAGGGACAATTCGGGGTGTTTTGAAGTCGATAATTTAATATTGTTTAAATGTTTATGGTACATGCATTACTATCTGCAACCATGAATGTCATTAGAGCGGTACAACTCGTCTAATTGCTATACGTTCTTTTAGACGAGTTTGTGAACGTGACATTCATGTTGATATTCTGTGTTGTGCTGTGTTGTGGTTGGATTGTCGTGGTGGATAGCTTGGGTGCAATGTTAGTACTGTTTAGATTCATTTGTACATTTGATATTGCGGGACGAGCGTCCGACATGTGGACTGCCGTCACTGCCAGTTTGTATATTATTTGTTTGTGGCACGACCGGGTTGAGGTCGATATCACCGTTGTACATATTATTTTCTTTTCTGTACTAGGATTACCCTACGGTGGAGTGCACAAATAGCCGGGTTCTAGAGGGCAACGGGTTCGCATCTCATGGCGTTAAGATAGAGGGGACCTTACTCTAGAATTGACGGGCTATTCGCTGCACTCGTAGGGGGTATAGGTTGACCCACGGAGGGGTGCCCAAGTTACCGGATTCTGTGAAGTGCCGGGTGGCCCATTCACGTTGTTGATTGGGGTTACCTCACTTCTGAGATTGGCGGGTAACTTGTCGCGCTCGTAGGGGTCTAGGTTTTCATTGCACATGCTATCCATACGACTGGGGAACATCGAGTTTCATTTGCGGCTCAAGTGAAACCCGGGGCTCCAAGATTATCCACCATTCTGTGTTGTTTCTGTGATGCTTCTGTGATGTTGCTTTATATCATGCCTAGGATGATTGTTATATATATTTATATATATACTAGTAGATGTTGTATATGTTTTGCACCCGCGCTAGTCCAGTCCCCGCTCTGTCGTTAGTTAAGTAACCTAACGGGTGATGACGGGACCCAGTGGCGAATGCGGATGGCATATACGTACATCATATTTTCGTTCTTTTCTGGTGTGATTAATTGATGGGACTGCATTGATTCTTATCAATGCAAGGATAAAACAAACCTATATGATGTTGTTGGAACCAAGTTTTTAAAAACTGACATTACAAACGTTTTCTTTTGCTTTGCACAGTGGTATTCGATTATGAATACCCAGCACCTCATTCGACGAGGCAAGGGCCGAGATCCCTTCATCCGGAGTGACCCCTTGAGCAAAAGTTTGCGTCAGCATAATAACTTCACTTTAGTCAATTCTTTTGCTTTGCATCATGGTATTCAGTTTGGAATATCATGCACCTCATTCTACGAGGAAAAAGCCGAGATCCCTTCACAGGGAGTGACCTCTTTAGCAAAAGTTTTCGCCACTATATATTTGTAAAACCACTTGGATTCCTTCAACGATATCAAGTTTATTACGTTAAAGGTTTTTCGCCAAAAACCAGCCGTAGCCCTCCATCATTTCAGACGAGTATTGCTTAGTATTCGTGCTACGTATATTGAACTAGTCAACGCGTAGTGTTCGGTAGCTCTGTAGTACTTTTCTGTTGCATGGATATGCGATTGGTTAGGACAGTCGTACGGTCATGTTGACCTAGTCAAGGGCTCGTACGAGTAGGTCTAATTAATCCAGGATAATGGCGGGTTGAACTTGACTTGCGACTTATGATATGTTGACCTAGTCAAGGTCATAAGTCGTTTGGGGTAAAAATCACTTCGGGAGTTTCAAACATATAGGAAACTTGCTAGGCATGCGCATACTTTCTGGAGTGTGGTGACTTGAGTAGCTTCTATCAAATTATCATGCGATGATAGTTGGATCCTGATTCCTACTGATGAGTAGGATTTCCTCGGGTGATTTTAGATGATCCCGACTAATTCTCCTTTTGGGTTTGGAGGAGAATTCGAGGAAACAGTGGGAGATATCCTGATTAGATAAAGTGATTAACCATTCTGATCTAGGTTAGAGTGCACGCCGAGTGTTTCTTTTCTCTCTCTCTCTCTCTGGCAGCGACCATGGCCCGACCCTAGACAAAAACTCATGAACCAAGTTAACCGAACCTTCATAAAACACTTTGGCTTTTGGAATGTCACGGTGTCGCATAACTCATTGCCACTACTACTTTCTCTTTGCATTTCTCCGGAACATTCCGTATCACTACGAAGATCCACATATTTAGGATATGCCATTGTATAGTTACATACGAACTCGATGGAACTTGTTCCAGTTCGAGGATGGTTTCCGGTTCTGGAGAAATCGAATAGGATTATTCAGTTGTCTTTTCCCTTTACCTTCTCTCAGGTTGCAAGGGCTCCTAGGATTAGGAGAGTACACCTATTACGCTTATTGGATAGTTTCTTCCAAACCATTGGCAGGTGCCGAAAGGTAAGGAAAGAAGAAAACCAACTAGCCTAAGTGTGGTGTACAGAAGGTAATAAATAAAGACATATAAAGGGATTGGAGTGAGGACAAAAGACATTGCGACTACTATCATTCACGAAGAAACCGCGTATACCCCTGCCACTCCTAGTTCACCTTTGCTTTTTTCCGGAACATTCTATATCACTACGAAGATCCACATTTATTGGATATGCCATCGTATATTTACATACGAACTCGAAGGAACTTGTTCCAGTTCGAGGATGGATTCTGGTTCTGGAAAAATAGAATAAGGATTATTCAGTTGTTTTTTCCCTTTACCTTCTCTCAGGTTGCGAGGGCTCCTGGTATAAGGAGAGTACACCTATTATACTTATTGGAAAGTCTTCTTCCAAATCTTAGGCTGGTGCCGAAAGGTAGGGAAGGAAGAAAATCAATTAGCCTAAGTATGGCGTACAGAAGGTAATGAGTAAAGATAAATAAAGAGATTAGAGAGATGGCAAGGAAATATACGGCTATTGTCATGAATCTGGATAGTGGAAGAGGCATTACTAGGAGTACCCGGATACCCCTTCGAAACATTTTCATGTTTCAGATTTACTGTGCAATATTAATTGAAAACTGTTTTCCCAATTGGATTCTAACTCCAGGGTATGTATTTACTAGATTCGTTTCTTACATCTGTATAGTGTTACAGATGGTGAGTGGGAGTAAGATATTGGAATTAGGTGATTATATCCTCATTATATCGGAATTCGTTGTAATTGGTGATATTTGAGGAAATCACCTGGGTTTTTGCCTGATGGCAAATATTTGGTTTTGAATATCCGATTGTTATGCACCAATTTCAAACTGATATATCTGTACGTTTATTTTATATAGTGAGATATAACTTTTTCAAATTATGTCTATGACATTTACCTATATTAGTTGATGGTTAGGTAAGGAGCATTCAACAACGGTGTAATTCTTCTTAACCATGGTACAGTTTTTCAACCCACAACGCACAGGGTTTGAGTAATTGAACTCAGCGGACTTATACAATGTATTGTATATTGTTGTTCATATCATAATATTGCATTATTATATTCCCCAGTCCTAGTCATTTTACAAATAAACAGGTGCTTTTGACCCATGTCTGCTACATAGTTACAGATTACAGGTTCTCGGAGCAAAAACAGTGAAATTGATGAAAAAGATGATACAAAGTGAGGCTACGACCAATAAATGGTGGAATCTTGATCAAGCCTACACAAAGATCAGTTCACAAAGTACAAGGCAGCGCAAGGTCCAAGACTTCGTCACGAAGCAACGGTAAAAGTCCACTGCAATTGTTTACTGTGGAGATCTGGGAGAGAACAAGACAACATTCTGAAGAACAAACCAAATAAATAGGAAGCCAAAGACACCAGGAAGTAGTACAAGAGAATTCATCACACGAACCCATCTTTTGGCCGCGGAACCGCGGCCAAACCTAGCCTATGGCCGCGGTTCCGCGGCCGGGTAGAGCACGTAAAGGTTAAAAATTTTACCAAAACGTGAGGCGGCGCTGACTAGTCTTCCTAGGGGTATTTTTGTAAAAGGATACATGCGGCGATTGTAAACCTAGGGTTTTCTATGTCCTATAAATAGAGACCCAATTTCTTGTATTAGGTCATGACTCCTTTCATTAATAAAATTCAGATTTCTTTTGAAGAGCATCGATACCTCTTTTCATATCATCTATTCAGATCTAACATGTCTTGTGTAAATGTTTGGAGAGAGCCATCAAGTAAGTAGTTTTATTTAATTGCCCTAGTATAGATCTTTAATTCCTTGCCCTAATTAGATAGATAGAATGTTCTTCAATTCCCTAATGAGGGAGTAGTCTCCTCGCTTGTTAGGGTTAGCTTTGGGGAAGGCTTTTGAGAGATGAGATCTCTCATCCCTTTCTTGCCCATCACATATAATCAATAGGACTCCATGCATACATGCACACACCGCTCCCTACGGTACCCTATCCCACGAGGTAGCGGTGATTCCGTAGTATAAAGGCCCGGTTGAGCGTGTTTTCCATGGAGGTTAGGGTAAGGATTGATAAAGTAAGGACAAGAACGTAGAGGAAGAAACATCTTCCCGAATGGTTCTAATCCCCTTTATTAATAATTACCATAACACCTCATAGATCTTAATTTGGGTATAGAAAGCGGTGAGATTTATTTACATTTTCAAACCTACCCTAAACCTAACCCTAGCAAGATTTAGATCTAGATTAATTTAGTTTTTAGATTTAATCAATCCGTGCACACCGTTCGGAATTAACTCGTAAGAACAATTAGGAAATTCACAACATCCCTGTGGACCGACCCATACTCACCGGCTAGCTACCAAACGACGCCGTTCTTGATTGCGGTTACTAAATTCTTTGATAAATCAAATGGCGCCGTTGCCGGGGATGGCGTGTTATTTTCTTTTTGCAATTTCGGGTTAATATAAAATTGAAAAAATCATAAAAAACTGAAAAATTAAAAAAATATAAAAATTTATCATCTTTGTAATTTTTGAAGGGTATTTTTTGTTTGAATTTTGCAGGATCTACAATCGAATTCAGATCTGGAAAAATCCGGAAATCGAAACAGAAAACAGAAGAACTGAAAATCAGAAGAGTACCATAACAGAAGAACAGAAGATTTTTGGAGGCATAAACCGACTAGCCGACCGCGCATCCGCGGCTTTAACCCTGTTCTGACCACGCATCCGCGGCGGCTACGTGACGTCAGCACCTGCAACTTTTTCTCGGGACTCGAGCCGACGCCTTGACCGCGGAACCGCCGCGCTAGCCCTCTCCCGACCACGGAACCGCCGCAACCTGGTCATTTCAGCTGGTGGAAAAATCTCTGTTTGTTTCCTTTCTCTCTCCTCTGCAAATCCTGATATATCTTCTGTAAATTTGCCTGCAGAATTCTTTGCGCTTAAAAAATCTTCCCCCTTCCAATAATAAATCTTGTGCAGGATTCTTTGCGCCGCGCTTAAAATAAAAAAATTGATTGCAAGTGGTTGTTACTGTTTTGCATATTTTTAATCGGACTTTAAGGGGCTTGAAACCAATCCAGATTGGGTGGGGATTTCATCCTTTCCCAGGACCCCAGAAATCACATAAGGCATATGCATTGACCATTCTTAATTAAAAAAATACTAGACTCAGCCCTAAGAACGTCGCGCTCAATAGGACAGAGGACTAGTTGTAGGCATCGGCCGTTGATCCTAACCTGACTTTGCGGTGTCTAGGCAAGTGTGTCTAAGGCGAGTGGTTACTTAATTAGGGTCACTACTTGTAGTGGAGAGCCTCCCACTCACCTGGCAGTTACCTGGCCGCAATTGGCGGTGAAGAGGCGGTTTGAGGTCCTATTTCTAGCCCTTTGGAACAGTTAGGAGCTGTCTAGCTGACCTAGGTGACCCTAGATCTAGGCCTGATTGTGCATTTGTGGTTGATTGAAAGTGTGTTTAAGCCCTTTATCGAAAATCTTTTTTGCAAAAAAAAAAGTTCCAAATAAAAGAAAAAAGAGGAATTTTGTTTAAAAAAAGAGAGAGACTTGCAAATTTTGTCGCTAACACATCCTTGCACCACCCACCTTCTTTCTCTTCTCCTTTTTACATCATGGGTACCCCACCTCACAAATCTCTTGCCGAACTTTGGTACCCTGAACCAAACTTTGCTTCGTACGCGAATTGTTTCAGTCGATTTAAGGACGACCCCTCCATACCCAAAATTTCTTTGAAAGATCGAATAGAAGCGTCTAGGAGAAACAGTTCGACTTTGCAATCCACTTTGTGTCAACCATGTCATCCTTCACCACCTTCGTACGTTGATACCACTTTTTCGAGTCCTGTTGTAACTCCTAAACCCATGTCTATAGCTGAGCATATTGAACAATCTCATAGCCGATCTTTCACTCCTCTCCACACATCCAGTTCTAGGATCAACAAGTCCATTCACCTTTTTATCCAAATGTTGATCCTACTCCTGTCCAACCATCCAATTCCTACCAGTCCTACCCAACTTTCACACCTTCCCTCGACACTGTTTCGACACAACCATTTGGGAGTTTCACGTATCCAAACAATTTCGAATCTTTTACCGAAACCCCTTCACAGCCCATGTCTAGTTTGGAACAGTCGTTGGAGGCCTATATGGTAGCGACAAACCAAATGATTAGGAATGTGGATGCGTCCATTGCCGCCCTTATGCAACCTAGTGAACCGGTAGCTAGTTTCCCACTAGCTCCAAATTTTCCAATGTATGATGGGGCAGTTGGACAGAGAGAGAATTTGAGTGGTGAGAGTGAGCTGTACACCCTTCCAAATCAAACCTACCCATACCCAATTGAATCCCACAACTCCGGTTTTCCATCGATTGTCCCAAATGATTCACAAGTTGAAAATAAAACATTTAACGAGTTTTGCGACTTTGTAGTGCTTGTGAGGAATCCCTTTCGAGTGAAACCATCACCAATCCTTTTGATATCTACACCTCCACTCTAGAACCTGAATTGATAAATATCCATGCTTTTGATGAGGTGTCAGAAAAAACTGATTTTCACTTGATTGAGGATATAGACGCCGGGAATATTTTGGATGATGAACCCGTAAATTTGACTGAAATTTTATCCCCAATTCATCATCCCGGGTCATTAATTGTTTCTCCCGAACTTCATATGCGTCTTGATTTTGATGATAATGGCATGGATAAGCTAAATATTGAGGAGAATTATGAGGATAGTATTAAGGATAATATTGAGGATGAACCATTTTTGTTTGATGTGTTGGATTTTCCAATTCATCCTCTTGAACCTTTAACTAAATCATCCTCCCTCCTTTCCATCGTTCCGACCACGCAAAATATCACGCTTGAAGACTGTGAGCTTGAAAAATTTCTCTTTGAATCTGACACAGTTCTCACAGACGATAATGATTACGAGTGTTTCACTTTTTCGGACGATGTTGAAAACTCACCTCCCGAGTTTGAGTCCTTTACATTTTCAGATGAGTTAGTTGAACCATCAGACTCGGTTGCTTACAGTCAATTCGAACCATTAATGGAATCCTTTAAGTTCGAGACAGATTACTTAGGTGAGAATAAGACTATCTCTAATTCACTCCCTTTCGTCCTTCCTATCGCTTCGACCACTCAAGACTCCGTCGCGTTTCCATTTCCAATGGATGGTTTACCAAGTTCGACGTGCCCATGTTTTCTTGCGAATCTTGAGAGATTTGACCCCATTTCTCGACGAGTTGATAGATTAGCACAATCGCTTTTAACACATCGGTCATCACAAATTGCGCTAATTTATTCACTCGATTTACACCCTCAAGTTCATACTACACTTCTTTCTCTTTTACGCCATTCTTCTCCTCCACCGAGACCATATTCCACTCTTCTTCCCATACGGTCTCGTGTGCTTCTCATTTCTTTTCTCTACACCCTATTCTTTCACCAACCCTACATTATCACGATAGAATTTTTGAATGGTTGGTGCTAACCTTTGGCCTGTGTAAGGCCTTGTTTAGTTTGGGGGGAGCTTGTTGTATATATGTATATATTTTTTTGTTTTCTTTTTCTATTAACAAAAAAAATAAAAAAAATAAAAAAAATTATAAATAAATAAACAGGGGAGTGCCGACATCTTGACCTCTTGGTGTAGCATGACAGTGAGGACACTGTCAAGTTTAAGTTTGGGGGTATGCTCGGTAAGCCTTCTTCCTTCGCATTCATGTGTATATTTTTGCATTTGCATACTTATTTTAAAACCCATAAAAATTGAAAATTTCAAAAAATTATAAAAATTAAAGTATTCAATTTTGGCCATAATTGACTTGAGTTTGACAAAAAATGTTTACTAGCTAGGAACAACTAGATCCTAGACTTAGTAAATTAAAAAACCTAAAAATAACCTTTCTTAAAGTTTAACGGTAGAAAGTATATGTCTTTGTAGTTTATTTAGAAATAGGCAAATTTTGAGTTCACTTCTTAGGCTAAGTTAAAACAAGGGAAGAGTATTGATATTTTTATTAAAGTGTAAGTTTGAAAAATAATTCCTAAGCTTAAATCTAAATTCTGAAAATATATACCCTACAAATTGCACAAACACGCACCTTGAAACTTGGAATAGTAGAAGAGACCTTGAAATGCTCTTGTCTAAAGTCCTTAGTACGAAGAAAATAAAATAAAATACAAGTGTGAATAAAGAAAAAAATGAACACTAATTTTTGTGATTACTTAAGGCTGCAAAATAGAAAAAAATATTTAGCAAGGGTGCTTCATCACCTAGTGCCTTAGACCAACTGGTTTGGGAGTCACTGCTAAAGCCTTAGGTGTTGCAAGACTAGGAATTACGCTTTAATGTGCAAACACATCTTGTAATCGGTTGTTGGTACCTCAAGAAGTATTAACAGTCGCATGAAAGATGTGTGAGCGAAATTCATCTAAAAATTCACCTATTAAGAAGTGTTTTGGACAACGGACAAGAGTATGATAGCTTGATTTGAATTTCCAAGTGTAGGGGTAATATACACACACACGTAGGGGTATGTGATTGGGGTTTAGATAAGAGATAGGAATGAAAAATAGGACTTATATCTTTAATAGAGATGATAAAAATTCCTAAGTTGAGATAGAACCCTAGAAGGAAAACTTAAGAGATACCGAAAGCTAAGTAAGTCTACAGAACATATATAATCTTAAGTTAAATGATAAGGAAGCGTGAAGAATACGGGTGGATAATTTATGAGTCGAAGATAATAGACTTCCTTATTAGAAAACCTAATTGGAGAATAAAAGTCAATGGGCCGAATTGATAGGATTTTGTGGGTAGTATCCGCTGAAAACCCTCAGGAGACAACACTCCTCCTACTAGGGACACCTAAAGGTTTAACGGCTTGTTGCACGAGCTCAGTGCAATCGCGTTTCCCTGCGAAAGTGAGGTTAGGTTTTTGTTGAGAATAAAACTAGGTTTGCTCGAGGACAAGCAAAAGATAAGTTTGGGGGTATTTGTTCATATCATAATATTGCATTATTATATTCCCCAGTCCTAGTCATTTTACAAATAAACAGGTGCTTTTGACCCATGTCTGCTACATGGTTACAGGTTACAGGTTCTCGGAGCAAAAACAGTGAAATTGATGAAAAAGATGATACAAAGTAGGACTACGACCAATAAATGGTGGAATCTTGATCAAGCATGCACAAAGATCAGTTCACAAAGTACAAGGCAGCGCAAGGTCTAAGACTTCGTTATGGAGCAACGGTAAAAGTCTACTGCAATTGTTCACTGTGGAGATCTGGGAGAGAACAAGACAACATTCTGAAGAACCAACCAAATAAATAGGAAGGCAAAGACACCAGGAAGCGGTACAAGAGAATTCAGCACACGAGCCCATCTTTTAGCCGCGGAACCGCGGCCAAACCTGGCCTATGGCCGCGGTTCCGCGGCCGGGTAGAGCACGTAAAGGTTAAAAACTTTACCAAAACGTGAGGCGGCGCTGACTAGTCTTCCTAGGGGTATTTTTGTAAAAGCATACATGCGGCGATTGTAAACCTAGGGTTTTCTATGTCCTATAAATAGAGACCCAATTTCTTGTATTAGGTCATGCCTCCTTTCATTAATAAAATTCAGATTTCTTTTGGAGAGCATCGATACCTCTTTTCATATCATCTATTCAGATCTGACAAGTCTTGTGTAAATGTTTGGAGAGTGCCATCAAGTAAGTAGTTTTATTTAATTGCCCTAATATAGATCTTTAATTCCTTGCCCTAGTTAGATAGATAGAATGTTCTTCAATTCCCTAATGAGCGAGTAGTCTCCTCGCTTGTTAGGGTTAGCTTTGGGGAAGGCTTTTGAGAGATGAGATCTCTCATCCCTTTCTTGCCCATCACATATAATCAATAGGACTCCATGCATACATGCACACACCGCTCCCTACGGTACCCTATCCCACGAGGTAGCGGTGATTCCGTAGTATAAAGGCCCGGTTGAGCGTGTTTTCCATGGAGGTTAGGGTAAGGATTGATAAAGGAAGGACAAGAACCTAGAGGAAGAAACATCTTCCCGAATGGTTCTAATCCCCTTTATTAATAATTAACATAACACCTCATAGATCTTAATTTGGGTATAGAAAGCGGTGAGATTTATTTACATTTCCAAACCTACCATAAACCTAACCCTAGCAAGATTTAGATCTAGATTAATTTAGTTTTTAGATTTAATCAATCCGTGCACACCGTTCGGAATTAACTCGTAAGAACAATTAGGAAATTCACAACATCCCTGTGGACCGACCCGTACTCACCGGCTAGCTACCAAGCGATGCCGTTCTTGATTGCGGTTACTAAATTCTTTGATAAATCAGTTGTCCAGTGTCCATTAGGATAAAGGGGTTGGTACTCGTACTATATTTTGTTTACTCATGATTCTCCAGTTCTAGACAGGTATTTCGTTGAAATACAAGGTTCAGAATTTGAGAAGTTATAGGTATAGGAATAAAGAAGAGAACCATTTGTTGGAAGTATCAGGATTCTTCGAGGTGGTCGAAAATGTAGATACTTATGTTTGGTATTTCGTTGATAGTAATGGTTTTGAAAGCTTGCTTCTCTTTCAGGTTACTCATATGTGGATGCACTCCTAGATGAGTAATGCTGCTTGGACTCATTCCACTTAGTTGACATGCACTGGGGACAGTTGTATGATTTGAATCTGGTTCCAATTAAATTAGTGCCCTTGTTTCTATATTGTATATAAAATGGTTCATATCTTAACGATGTTAAGGTATATGGAGTTGTCCGAATTATGCTTAAAACCAGACTCTGGACAAACTCAAAGTCTGTTTCAGTAATGGCAGTTTGTAGGTTATCCCGGATTATGACGAGGGTTAACTTTCTACCATCTGGAAGATCAATAGATATATTGCTTTTGACTCGCCACAGCTTTAGCAAAATGGACTTTTTCAGAAAACAGTAGTGGGAGTATGGTAGAACTGGAAGTGATTCCAAAACCAAAAATGATTACTGAAAATTTAATAGAACCTAAACATTCAATCGGGTTTGACGTTCCATTAGCTACTCCGCAGATTTGGTGGGTAACCTCAGGCGCCCGGGAGGTACTTCGGTCTTCTCAGAGACGGTGACAGGGAGGTTCTTGTTTACCCGGACTTGCCATTGCTGTTGTTCTAGACTATGAGACTCGGCAAGAGGATGAGTATAGCGTCGGTCTGAACTAGCTTTAGAAGTGCACGTATATATGACTCTGCCAGAGGGTTGTTGTAGTCAGTGGGAGCAGCGGAAGCGCAGTGGGCAAGCAGCTTATGTATATTTATAGACTAAAGCGGGTATAGCGGAGATAGATCGTCTATTTTTTATGTGATGGTCATAGGTTTTGACTTCATCAGAATAGAAGATGGATCTGGTAAGAAGGTAATAGGGAGTGATGTCCTGGTATTTGGATGGCATACTCTTGATAGGAAGAGATCTACCTATACTACGATCGGTTATACTGTGGTTATTACAAAGTTGTTTCTCCACACAGGATCTGGATAAAATATCAGGGTTTCTGGTCACTAGATCTATGGTTTTAGATCTAGATTTGGGAAGTGTCCCAATCTGGGTGCTTTGACACTATTCTAAAGGTGTTTTAGAATGGACGACTCCTGGCATGGTGGTATACCTGCAGGTGATGGAGTCACCCTCTCTAAAGGATGTCTTACAGACTAAAGGGGAGAAGGATTTGCATGATTGGCATATCACTTGCTTAGGCAATTGAGTCAATCATGTGATGTCAAGCACCATACCAGATATTGTTTTTGCACTAGCTGCAATAAGCATATATTAATCCAATCCTGGAGAAATATTGGGAAGCAGTTATGAACATAAGTGGTTGTTCTTGGGATATGGTAATGGCAGCCTCCTTCAGGAGACGGTTATCATTTTAGGCTTCCAAGGTGACCTGGTTGACAGAGTGGCTATCAGAGTTATAGTTTTCCCTCTTCTGAGGGGCAGTAGTTTGGACAGGTGCTCCAAGAAGATACTGTGGATGGCATGGCGCTTGATACTGATTAAGTTCAGTGGATGATGCAGTCTAAGAAGTTTGTTAGATTTGAAGTTCATTTATGAACTGGGTCCCATCAGATATCTAGACAAATTCTAAGACAGGTATTGCTCATTTCGGGAGATGGTCCTTCTTCACGAAGTTGAGATATAGAGAGATACAGAAAGAAACACTGTAACGGATCCACTCACTGAGGCTATTTCTCGAACGCAATAGTTTCGTAAACGGACTTTGCGAGACTAATTAGTAAAGAAGTTGGGTGTTCGGTATCACACGGGCTGTGACTATGCGACACTGCAATAATTAGCCTTAAGTGCAAGTGGGAGATTGTTGGCTATAGTGCCCTCAAGTCAATTATTGAATCGCAGGCACGCGATTGTGATGATTGAGGGATGACCTATACCAGTAGAACAGTCTTACTCGAGATGATAGTATGCTATGTATATGCTTCAGGTGGCTATGGAGCCCATAAGATTCTTGCTTGACTACCAGCATTATGATGTCGATCATATACGTGAGAGCTGGATAGTCTATAAGCACATCCTTAAATGTCCCTAGTCGTAGGAGTTTCGAGATTGGGTATTGATACTCCAGAGTAGACTAGTGTATACTGATCGAGACCCCGATGAGGGGCGGTGGCCAGGTCTCACAAGCCATTGGTATTAGTTTGTTCACCTAAGATAGTATACAGGTGCTCATTGGGTTATGAGTACACTGGACGGACTCGCCAGGAAGCTGCTAGAGGGTATTATACCTATTTTCAGATGGCAGTTCCCTGGTGACATGTGTACAGGTTAGTCTGTCGACCTGAGATCATCATTTGTCTCGTGTGAGTTCCCACTGTGCTTTGATTACTACCCTACCACGGCTCAAAGAGGTCGTGCAAACAAGTTTTAGTTGGGTACAGTCCTGAGCCATATGAAGTTAGTGAGCGGATCGTCGGGGATTCGTCTCTCCCGGTATTAGGGGTTGATGTCGCATTGTGCACGGGTGGCCATCACCAGAAATCCTCGGCCAGGGTAGACGAGAATTACCGATCTAGGATCGATAGTTTCTCAGGTGGTGATGGGTTTCATACCGACACTAATTATCGCGTTATTAGGGGTCTGACTTTATCCACCCCCCTAGACTCGATATGTGATACTCTTAGATGAACAGACCGGACTGTACGGATATTGTCACTGTCAGGCTCAGTAGGGGTTTGGATGAGTTTGCTCGTCGGCCTTCCTTTCGCTCAATACCTGGGTAGCCGTTACGTACAGCCAGTGCCGCTGACGTGCTTGTGGTTAAACTCACTACCAGTGTATTGACGAGTCTTTAGAGTCCCACACATAGGGTTTTCACGGTTCGGGCGATATGGTGTAGATGACGTATGTTGGTACATACAGGTGTCCGATTAAATATGTGCACAGACTTTAATCGGACGGTTAATAATACTAGCGGCTTAGGACTGAGTCGGATTATTAAATCAGGTTTTGATTTAATAATTTATATATGTATTCTAGTATTATTGTTCACTATTCATTTTCTCTCTTGGCTATTCGTATATTTGTACGAATACGCGTATATGTATTTTGATACATGTACCTGGTTGTATTCCGTATTTATACGAAATTACTTCTATAAGTGGACACCTTATTTGTATGATTTTCTTTTTAGAAAATCATTTGTTTTACAAATGAGGTGGAGGGGGTGACATGGCATGAACAATGCAAGGCATGTAGAGAGGCATGGCTCTCTTTTGTTTATTGAAAAAGAAGATAAGATATTTTGTTGGTTGATTGGAAGATGGGAGGGGCTTCCATGTTCTCTCTAAATGCTTTTGCTCATTTCTTTTCTTCACTTGATCATTCTCATTCTCACTTGAAAAAAGTTTAGCCATTCTTGAGTTGCTCATGCCATTGTTTCCTCACCTCCTTCATCTTCTTGAGTTACTCCTTAAGCATTTTATGAGAGAAAATAGATAGTGAGACATTCCTACACCTCCACTCTCTATTGCTAGCAACCTTGGAGTGTCGGTTGCCTTGCTAGGCTAGACTGAAGCTTACGTCGTTTCCCTCGGATGGATCATCGTAGATGGAGGAAGAACGGCAACCAAATTCGATCCGTGACCACTAGGAGCTTGGGATGATGGTTGAAGATCCGAACGACTTGGTTCATTCGGTATAACCATCTCTAATTCTTTATATTGTTTGCTAGTATAGGGTTTAGGGTAGATCCGGGCATCGGGTTGTGATAGCGCCAGTTTAGAAAAAAATTGTTCCGCATTTGGTCACGGTTTGATGGCCGGGGCGCTGCCGTAACCCAACAGGCTGGACTAGCGTGGGTGCAATACATATACAATATCTACTAGTATATATATATAAATATATATAACATTCGTCCCAGGTATGATATAAGCAACATCACAGAAAAGCGATAAGTATCACAGAACATCTGGAAAATCTGGGAGCCCCAGGTTTCCTTTGAGCCGCAAGTGAAACCCGACGTTCCCCTAGTCGTGTGGATAGCCTGTGCAATGAAAACCTGGACCCCTGCGTGCGCGGCAAGTTACCCGCCAACCCTAGAAGCGAGGCAACTCTAATCAACAAAGTGAATGGGCCACCCAGCACTTCACGGAATCCGGTAACTTGAGCATCTCTCCATGGGTCAACCTGCACCCCCTACGAGTGCGGCAAATATCCCACCAATTCTAGAGTGAGGCCCCCTCCATCTCAACGCCATGAGATGCGGGCTCGTTACTCTCTAGAATCTGGCTATTCGAGCACTCCACCGCGGGGAAATCCTAGTACAGAAAAGAAATGCAAATACAATGGCGACGTCGACCTCAACCCGGTTGTGCCCTAACAAAAGAATATACAACCTGGCAGAGACGGCAGTCCACATGTCGGACGCTCGCCCCGCAATATCAAATATACAAATAAATTTGAGCTGTACTGCTATTGCACCACTTACTATCTACCACGACAATCCAGCCATAACTATAGCACAACACAGAACATCAACGTGAATGTCATGTTCGCAAACCCGTCTAAAAGGCATATAGCAATTAGACGAGTTGTACCGCTCAAATGACATTCATGGTCGCAGATAGTAATGTATGCACTGAAAACTTTTAAACAGTGTTAAAAATAGCGACTTCGAAATGCTCCGTATTGCCTCCAAACCAAAAATAACACAATATGCAATCTGGGCAAAAACAAACAATACTAAAAAATCGATATTCAAGAATCTAGAACACACTAAAAAATCCAAGACCCAACTCCACGGTTCCACCGGCGACGCCAGGAAAAAATCCGGTCTCGCTGACCAACTTAAAGAATTTTGGACTCGTTTTTGAACTGTGTTCTAGTTTTCACAGGAGTAGTCTTTTGCAACTGTTTAAAAAAAATTTGAAGACTCTAAAAATTCGACAAAAACTAGAATATTTAAGGTATTGTTTCGAAGTTGTTTCGGTTTCGATATTTAAACATCGTCTAAAACTACTAGTATAGGATTTATGGGTTGACTCTGATACCATGTTGGGTTATGCCAGCGCCCTGACCATCAAACCGTGGCCGAATGCGGAACAAAAATTTTACAAACTGACACTAGAACAACCCGATGTTACGGATCGACCATTAACCCCAATCTAGAAAACTATAGGAGTTTAAAAAGGTTATACCTGTTAGTTATGTATATGCCCTAGAGGCCATTGTTGTACATATGATGTATATTATAGTGGATGCTTGGATATATATAGAGAAGACTTTCATGCTCGATATGATAGTATGCTATCCGGTTGCTCTTTGTCTTAACATGTTGACTTATATTGTGTTACTGTCTTGCTCTCACATGTTGATAAAGCCCTTAGGATATGTACATGACTACTAGGACTATGATGCAGATCATACTAGTGGGGCCAGGGTAGTCCACAAGTACATCCTATAAATGTTCCTAGTCGAGGGTGTATCGAGACAGGGCATCGATACTCCAGAGTAGACTAGCGCATACGCATCATGACCCATATGATGGGCAATGGATGATCCCACATCCATTGGTGTATGACATCATAGATGGTATACGGGTGCTCAGTGGAGACTGGGTACACTGAACGGACTCGCCGAGAACTCCTTGTTAGTATTATACCTATCGTCAGATAGCAGTTCTCTGGTGACACTGGTACAGGTTAGTCTGTAGACCCAAGATCGTCATAGAGTCTGGTGTGATTCCCACTGTACTTTGATTTCCACCTTACCACGTTCAAGAGAACGTGCAAAACGGTGGCCTTTGGGTACAGTCCCGAATCACATGGAGGCAATGAGCGATAGGAGGGGTTTCGTCTCTCCCGGTGTTGGGGGTTGATGTTGTGCTGTGTTCGATTGGCTATAACTGGAAGTCCCTGGTCAGGGCTGATATAGAGATCTACTGGTAAGTGTTATCAGTAGTTTCTCGACCTGTTATGAGCCTCACATCGACACGACTTATCGGTTACTGGGGTCTGACGTTTACCACCCCTAGACTGGATATGCGATATATCAGACGAAGAGACCGGACTGTACGGTAGTGTTTACTGATTGGAATCGCAGGAGTATGTACAGGCTTGCTTGTTGATCTTCTAGTCGCTCAATACCTGGGTGGCTGTTACGTTTAGCTGACCGCTTGCAGCTTGTGGGTGTTTGATATGATCATCACCTACTGCCGGCGTATTGACGTGTCTTTAAAGTCCTACACAGAGGTTTCCCGGCTCAGGAGAAACGGAGTATGTGCGGGACCGAGATTGATACGTGTATGTGATACCGTATTCTATTCTCGCGATATGTGATATCGGCCGAGTATATGTGATATAGCCGGTTATCGGATCAAGTGTTGATTCGATAAAATGATACATATTATATGCTCACTTAAGTATTTATTATTCTCACTTGTGATACATTTAACATATATATGATATATGTTTACTGTATTATTTTCTTTTGTTCACAAATGATACATATGTGATATATATTATTAATGTGACATTTTTGGTTATACATGCAACATGGGTGTATGAGACTTACACTATGCTATTAATAATGTTTGGGTTTCTATTTATATCAAGTAATTCAAAATTAAGTGGAAATGACTCATGGTTAGAAGCTTGGAGAAGCTTGGAGATAACCATTGACTTAGTCCACCCTTTTTGTTTCACTTGAGATATTTTGTTAACCTAACCATTACACATAGCCATGGTTAACTCTCTCCATGAGTTAGTGCATGCCATATACTCACCTAAGGTTGCATTTCTAACCTCACTTCAATTATTTTTCATCACTTCATATTCTTCTTCCTCATTGCAAAAGCTTTCTAGCTTTTGATCTTGTGATGAAAGATTGTGAGAAAAAGAAAACTAAAGAGAGCAAAATTCTTACTTCATCATCCTCTTCTATACTAGCCATATAGATTAGTGTGCTGGCTTCACTAATTCCATATTAGTGAATTCATAGCTTGAGTTCGTGTTTCCTCGAAGTAGATCATCTTGAATTTCGAAGTCTTCAAGCAAGTATGGATCATTCGACTTGTGGAGCCTCTCAAGAGTCCGGGAGTTCTTGGATCGTAGCGAAGAGACCACTACTCGGAGCTTATGAAGCGAAGAAACGGACTACAAAGGTTGTAATCCCTAAACACTTAGTTGTAAAGTTGTTTACATGCAAAGTTAATCCTAATTCTCTAGTTCGATTACTTGGTTGGTTTGTTTAGCACCCCAAAATTTTAAAATAGCATGATTGATACTTGCCAAAACCTTGCTAAGGTGCTAAGCAACCCTACAGTGGTATCAGAGCCAAGCTAGAGCATTAGGCGTTGTCTAGACGAAGTTAGAATTTCGATCGAACTCCGAAAACCCGAATTGGACCCCCTCTTTGGAAATTTTTCAAAAAGTTGAAATTTTTCATGTTAAAAATATTCAGAAAATCATGCAGGTAATTCTATAGACACACCTAAAGAATGAAACCCTGACTCGTCTAAGTGACCACGGATCCGCGGCCAAAACATGGTTTTGGCGGCGGATCCACGGCGCCACTTGAGAGGTTTGGGTCGGGCCTTCAGCTGTAGGTCCGTAGGAACTGTGGTATGTCTCTAGTTAACTTTAACAGTGCTCAAGTGTTGAGCTCTCTGGGAAATTTTGGGAATTCGTTGAATCGATCGAATTGTCTAATTTCGCCTGGCTATCTGTGATTGTGATACAATATGTGGAAATCATATAGTTAGGCATGAAATCCGTAATATATGATATTTCGGGTTTATGATGTCTAAGGTAATTGTGGATTCCAAATGTTATAGTTTTTCACTTTCTTTTCTGATACGGTAAGTGTAATATGTGGTGTATCACCGATTTCATTGCTATACATCAACGACAATTGGGATACACATATTTACATATGTTGATGACATGTGGTGTTATGTGTTGCTGTGATATGTTATATTGGATCGTCGTGATTAGAATAGCCGGGGGTTTATGTGATATGAGAGTTTTTATTTTCATTCATGTAATATTCATTGTATGTTCTTTTATTAAGGCACTTCCGGGTTGAGGATGATGTCACCATTATTGTATATTATTTACTTTTCCGCATTAGGATAGACCCAAGGTGGAGAGCACAAGTAACCGGGTTCTAGAATCCAGTAGGAGACCAACACGAGGAGTCGAGTCCAGGTCTCCTAACTCTAGAATTAGATGGGTTAATTGCCACTCTCGTAGGGGTCTAGGGATGTGGGTTTTGGCTATTCATCACGACCGTGGAATTCGCGTTTTTACTGGCTTAAATAAAACACGGAATTCCTAGTATATCCAATATTTCATATGTGATTCTTCTGCTGCTGATATTCTGTGATGTGATCATTTTATATGCGTGAGACGAATACTTATACTATATATATGATATATAAATACTATCGGTTTCGTTTCTTCTGTGATGCTTAGGAAGCATAAATGATGGGAATTCATTAATGGGATTAATGAAAAGAAAAGAAACCTATAAGATGTTGTAGAATCAAATTTTCAAAAAGGGTAGCTCTAGTTTCTGCTTTGCATAGCGGTATTCCTTATAGAATATCCAGCACCTTATTCGATAAGGAAAGAGCCGAGATCCCTTCACCGGGAGTGACCTCTTTAGCGAAACTAGCAGATGCTACAACTCGCTCGGTTATGTTTTTGATTGCTTCTATAGTTCTTGCTTTGCATAGCTGTATTTGTAAGTCTACGTTAGCGCCCCGGCAGTCTACAGACGCCAAATGCGGAATAAAACTTTTTAACTTGGCGCTATCGTATACTTTCACCCGGATCTGCCATTATTGCTAAACTAACAAACAGTAAAGAGTGTAGAAATGTTGTACCGACTGATCCGAGTCCTCCGGTCTTCATCTCCACTCATGTCTCCTCGCGGGATCTCCGTCCGTCTCCTCCTCGTCGGAAAGGGCACCAATTCGCCTGTAGCTTTTACGGGCTCCCACCTCAATACCGAGGCAACTCGGGCGCGAAGCTGGCGAATCGACGCGTCCAAGATTTGCTGTAGGAAGTGTAGTGTAGAGGCTACTTGTCTCTTTGGGGTTTGTTGCCTTTGGATGGAGGAATGAAGATTGAACTTTGGAGGGAAAAGAAGCTACCAATTTTGCAAGCCAAATGAGATGAACAAAATGAAGCACAAAATGAATCTCTCATTTTTCTCTCCTCATCATGAAGTGGCCGGCCATTCTAATCCAAAAATGAATAAGGTGGAGGAAAGAATGGATATGTATGATGAAGGGAGGTGAGTGTAGGAGTGAAGAAGGGGTGACCACATCAAGGGACATAAAAACATACAAGCATGCTTCACTCACATCAAACCCATACCCTTATCAAATCACAAATAAAGAAAGTCATGGTGCAAGAAAAGAAAACTATCATAATAGATCTTTATGCAAGAAAACCCCTCCACAAATGTAATTTGCAAAACTGCAAATTACCCCCTCCATCGGAAAAGTCCGGCCGGGAAAGAACAAAGGAAAACCGGCCGGAACGGAATGCAAACTGGCAACTCCAGAAAACTGGTCCCGTAATAAATTACAGGAAAACCCCGACACTGTGCATACACACCCGCATCTGTATTCCGTCCGGATACAAATGCAAAGAGACAAAATCTACACTGTACTAAACTAGGACCGGCTTAAACCAAAGCCGGCTAGTAATATCCGTTCGATCCTGATCCGTGCAATACCGCACGTATCTGATCGAACCCTGCCATATACTTATACGGCTACTAGTACAAACCGTCCGATCCTGATCCGTGCAATACCGCACGTATCTGATGGGACCCTGCCATATCTCCATACGGCCTCTACAGCGTTTCGCCCGAAAACTGAGTAACTGAAAGTGTGGTAGACTCTAAAGACTCGTCAATACTATGGCTGTGGATTTAACCACTAGCACGTCAGAGGTATAAGCCAATACGTAACGGGCCACCAGCTATTGACTAAAAGGGACGTCGATGAGCGAACTCATCCTGACACCCTACTGAGCCTGTCAGTGACAATATCCGTGCAGTCCGGTCCGTTCGTCTATGAGTATCGCATGGCGGGCCTAGGGGGTTGGTAAAAGTCAGACCCCCAAAAGCGGTACAAGTCGTGTCGGAGTGTAGCCCAGAACACCCTGAGATACTACTGGAATACCTACCAGTAAATCTCCTTGCCTTGGCCAAGGACTTTGTGTAATGGCTCTCCTAGACACAGCACGACCTCACCCCCAATACCGGGAGAGACGAACCCCTGAAGATACGCTCACTGCCTCCATGTGGCTCGGGACTGTACCCAACTAAAACCTGTTTGCACGACTCCTTTGAGCCGTGGTAGGGTAGTAATCAAAATACAGTGGGAACTCACACGAGACAAATGACGATCCCCAGGTCGATGAACTAACCTGCACACATGTCACCAGGGAACTGCCATCTGACGTCTGGTATATGACCAACTAGCATGTTCCCGGCGAGTCCTGTCCGGTGTACTCATAACCCAATGAGCACCTGTATACATCTTAGGTGATCCAACTGACACCAGTGGCTTGTGAGACCGGCCACCGCCCCTCGTCGGGGTCTCGACTGTATACACTAGTCTACTAATGGAGTATCGATGCCCAGTCTCGAAACTCCCACGACTAGGGACCTTTTAAGGATATGCTTGTAGACCCCCAGCTCCCACTTATATGATCGCCCTCATACTGCTGGTGGTCAAGCAAGAATCCTAGGGGCTCTATCAACGTGTAATAGCGACGTGTCATGTCACCTAAAGCAGTACACGATGATAAAGGTAAACCAGATAGCATACTATCATCTCGAGTAAGACTGTCCTACCGGGATAGGTCCTCCCTCAATCATTACAATCACGTACCTGTGACCTAATAATTGACTCTGAGGGCACTATCTCCAACAATCTCCCACTTGCACTCAAGGCTAATTATTGCGATGTCGCATACTCACAGCCCGTGTGATACCGAACATCCAACTCCTCTACTAGTCAGTCTCACAAAGCTCGTTTGCGGAACTATTGCGTTCGAGGAATAGCCTCAGTGAGTGGATCCGCGCTGAAGTTTCTTTCTATGTCTCTCTCTATCTCAAGTTCGCGGAGAAAACCATCTCCCGAAATGAGCAATACCTGTCTTAGAGTGTTTGGATGTCTGATGGGACTGAGCTCATAAATGAACTCCAAATCCAAACTTCTTAGACTGTATTGTCAACTGAACTTAATCAGTATCCTGCGTCATGCCTCCCTCAGTATTGCCTTGGACCACCTGTCCAAAATACTGCCCCTCGTCAGAGGGAAAACTATAACTCTGACAACCTCCTTGTCGTCCAGGTCACCTTGGAAGCCTGGAATGATAACTGTTTCCCAAATGAGGCTGTCGTTATCATATCCCTAGAACATCCACTTATGTTCTAAAACTGCTTCCGATTGTTTCTCCAGGATTGGAACAATATCAACTTATTGTACCTTCTGCAAGAACAACATCTGGTGTGGTACTTGACATCTCATGATTGACTCAATTGCCTAAGCAAGTGATCTGTCAATCATGCACATCCCTCTCTACTTTAGTCTATAAGACACCTTTAGAGAGGGTGACTCCATCACCTGCAGGTACACTACCGTGCCAGGAGTCGTCCATTCTAAATACTCTTAGAATGCTGTCAAAGTACCCTGATTGGGAAACCACCCAAATCTAGATCCAAAAACATAGATCTAGTAACCAGTATGTCTGATATAATGTCCAAGTCCCATGTGGAGAAACCACTGTGAGACGACCAAAGTATAACCGATCGTAGTATAGGAGTTTCCTTTCCTACTTTGTGTATGTCATCCAAATACCATGACATCACACCCTACTACTTTCTCAACAGATCCATCCCCTATTCTGATGACGTCAAACCCATGACTGTCACATCAGAAATAGATGATCTATCTCCGCTACATCTGCTTTAGTCTATAAATAGACATAAGCCTGATGTCCACCAATGCTTCCGCTGCTCCCACTGACTACGAAAACCCTCTGGCAGAGTCATATAGACATGCACTTCTAAAGCTAGTTTAGAACGACGCTATACTCATCCTCCTGCCGGGTCTCGCAGCCTGGAACAACAGCAATGGCAAGTGTGGGTAAACAAGAACTTCCCTGTCACCGTCCTTGACGCTACCGGAGTACCTCTCGGGTGCCTGAAGTTACCCACCTTATCTGCGGAGTGGCCAATGGAATGTCAAATCAGATTGAATCTTTAGGTTCCTTATCAAATCTTCAGTAATCGTTTGTGGTTCTGGAATCACTTCCAGTTCTACCATACTCCCACTACTGTTTTCTGAAAAAATAACCATTTCCTTTTAAAACTGTGGCGAGTCAAGAACAATATCACTATTGATCTTTCTTATGGTAGAAAATCAACCCTCGTCATAGCCTGGGTCAACCCACAAACAGCCATTACAGAAACGTGCCTTGAGTTATCCAGAGTCTGGTTTTAATCATAAGCCGGACAACTCCCCGTACCTTAACAATGTTAAGATATGAACTGTACTATATCCAATATAGAACCAGAGGCACTGATTTAATTGAACCAGATTCAAATCATGCAGCTGTCTCCAGTGCACGTCAACTAAATGGAGAGAGGCCGATCAGCGTTACTCAACTTAGGAATGCTTCCAATTATGAGTAACCTGAAAGAGAAGCAATTTCTCTTTATCATTACTATCAACTGAATACCATGCACAAGTATCTACATCTTCGATCACTTTGAAGAATCCCGATACTTGCTATACCTGGTTCTCTACTCTATTCAAATACCTATAACTCCTCAAAACTTAGACCCTGTGTTTCTACGAAACACATGTCTAAGAACTAGAGAAGTCAAAAGTAAACAGAATATAGTATGAGGACCAACCCCTCTGTCCTAATGGACCCTGGACAACATACAATACTCTGTATAAGTCCCTTGAGTCTGACAACTCATTCACTGTGTGTCGTAGGTTGAAAACTGTACTTATGGTTAAGAAGAATTACACCGCTGTTTAATGCTCCTTACCTAACCATCCACTGATATAGGTAAATGTCATCGACATAATTTCAAAAAGTACATCTCACTCTATGAAAATAGACGTACAGATATATCAATTTGAAATTGGCGCACAACAGCGGATATTCAAAACCAAATATTTGCCGACCGGCAAACAGCCCAGGTGATTTCCTCAAATATCACCGATTACAACGAATCCCGATATAATGAGGATGATCACCCAATTCCCAATAACCTACTCCCACTCATCATCTGTAAAACCATACAGATGTGACAATCATACCTGGTAAATACATACCCTGGAGCAAGTGTCCAATCGGGAAATCAGTTTTCATTTAACAGTACACAGTGAAAATGAAACATTGAAATGTTTCGATGGGGTATCCTGGTATTCTTAGTAATGCCTCTTCCATTATCCAAATTCACAACTATAACCGTATAATTTTTTGCCACCTCTCCAAATCCCTTCATATGTCTTTAGTCTTTACCTTCTGCACACCCCTTTAGGCCAAATGGTTTTCTTCCTTCCCTACCGTTCGGCACCAGCCTATGGTTTGGAAGAAGACTATCCAATAAGCATAAAGGGTGTACTGTCCTAATCCTAGGAACACTCGCAACACGAGAGAAGGTGAAGATAAAAGACACCTGAATGTACTTTATTCCTATTTCTCCTGAACCAGGATCCATCCCCGAACTGGAACAAGTTCCTTTCGAGTTCGTATATAACCATACGATGGAATATCCAAATAAACTGTGGATCTTCGTAGTGATACGGAGTGTCCTGGAGAAATACAAAGGTGATGTGGGAGTGGTAACGAAATATTTGGTTTGGTCGTGAATATCTGTTGCAATTTACTTTGCCCTCCTACTAATCCCTTGCTTTGTCTGAACTTAATACCTTCTGCACACCATCGTTATGCTAATTGGTTTTCTTCATTCCCTACCGGTCGGCACCAGCCTAAGGTTTGGAAGAAGACAATCCAATTTGCGTAATAGGTGTACTACCCCTAAACCAAGGAGTACTCGTAACCTGAGAGAGGGTAAAAGGAAAAGACAACTGAATAATCCTATCCGTTTTCTCCAGAACCAGAAACCATCCTCGAATTCCTTCGAGTTCGTATCTAACCATACGATGGTTTTGTCCAATGGAAGTGGACGTTCGCAGTAATACGGGGTGTCCTGGAGAAAAGGGTAAAAGTAGGAGTGGCAATGAGGTCTGCAACTCTGACAATCCAAAAGCCAGTGTTAAGAAGGTTCGGTCAACTTGGTCACTGAGTCAAAGTCTTAGGGTCGGGTCAATGGTCGCTGCCAAAGAGAGAGAGAAAAGAAACACTCAGCGTGCACTCTAACCTAGATCAGAATGGTTACCAATTTATCTAATCTGGAAACCTCCCACTGTACCTCAAATTCTCCTCCAAACCTGAAAGAAGAATCAGTCGGGGTCACCCGAGGAGTAAACCAACTCATCAGTGGGAATCGGGATCCAACTCTCATCGCATGACAACGTGACGGAATCCGCTCACGGTATCACACTCCAGAAGGTATGCGCATATCTGGCAAGTTTCAGTACTTTTGAAACTCCCGATGTGGATTTTTACCCCATGCTCTTATGACCTTGACTTTGGCCAACAAATCATAAGTCACATGTCAAGTTCTGCCCGTCATTCTCCAGGTTAATTTGAATCCACCCGTACATACCCTTGACTTTGGCCAACAAGGCAGTACGACTGTTCCAAACCAACGCATCTATCTATGCTGCATATGAATACCCAACAGCTACCAAACACTGTGCCTTGACTTTGGCCAACAAACACAGCTTGAATACTATTGACTACCCATATGAAACGACGGAGGGCTACGAATGGTTTCTGGCGAAAACCTTTAACGTAATGAACTTGATATCGTTGAAGGAACGGATAGCTTTTTAGAAAATATAGTGACGAAAACCTTTACTAAAGAGGTCACTCCCGGTGAAGGGATCTCGGCTCTTTCCCCGTAGAATGAGGTGCAGGATATTCCAACTGAATACCACGGTGCAAAGCAAAAGTAATCGGCTATAGTGAAGTTAATGCCCTGACGCAAACTTCTGTCCAAGGGGTCACTCCCGGTGAAGGGATCTCGGCCCTTGCCTCGTCGACTGAGGAGCAGGATATTCTAAATGAATACCACGATGCAAAACAAAAGTGAACGTCCTTGCAATAACAGCTTTTTGAAAAGTGTTCCAACAACATCAGATTAGGTTTGTTTAACTTGCATTGATCCGAATCAACGCAGTCCCATCAATTGATCACACCACAAAGAACGAAAATATACTGACGTACGTATATGCCATCCGCATTCGCCACTGGGTCCCGTCATCACCCGTTAGGTTAGCTAACTAACGGCAGAACGGGGACTGGACTAGCGCGGATGAAAAACATATACAACATCTACTAATATATATACCAATATATAGTATTTCGCTCAAGGCGTGAATAAAATGCAACATCACAGAAATGTACAGCATCACAGAACAATACAGATATCTGGGATCCCCGGGTTTCACAGAGCCACTACTGAAACCCGACGTTCCCCTGGTCGTGTGGATAGCCTGTGCAATGAAAACCTAGACCCCTACGGACGCGGCAAGTCACCCGCCAAAACCTGAAGCGAGGCAGCCCCCTTCAGCGCCGTGAATGGACCACCCAGCACTTCACGGAATCCGGTAACTTGGGCACCCCTCCTGGGTCAACCTGTACCCCCTACGAGTGCGGCGAATAGCCCGCCAATTCCAGACTGAAGCCCCCTCCGTCTCAATGCCATGAGATGCGGGCTTGTTGCCCTCCAGAACCCGGCTATCCGTGCACCCCTCCGCGGGGTATCCCTAGTACAGAAAGCAAAATATACATACACCGGGTACATCGACCGCAACCAGGTCGTGCCCCAAAAGAATAATACAAACAGGCAGTGACGGCAGTCCACATGTCGGACGCTCGCCCCGCAATATCAAATGTACATAATACAACAACACTGTACTAGCATTGCATCCAGGCTATCCCCCACGACCGATCCGCAACATCACAGCAAATACATAGAACATCAACGTGAAAATCACGTTCGCAAATCCGTCTAACCGGGCTATAGCAGTTAGACCGGATTTACCGATCGAGTGACATTCACGGTCACAGATATAATGTAAATACTGTGAAAACTAACGTGTTTAAATTTCGATCGACAAAATATCAAGAAGTGGGCCCCACGACTTACTGGTGAACAGTAACAAAATCTGGGCAAAACGATATATATCAAAAACCCCAAAATCCAACCAAGAACCAACTGACAAAATTTGGGAGCACGTGCTCCCCACGTGGCCGCGGTTGCGCGGCAAAACCATGGTTTTGGCCGCGCTTCCGCGGCAACTTGGAGGGATCACGACCCCAAATTTTGTCGTAACTCTTAAAAGTTCCTGCTCTGATACCACTGTAAGTCTACGTTAGCGCCCCGGCAGTCTACAGACGCCAAATGCGGAATAAAACTTTTTAACTTGGCGCTATCGTATACTTTCACCCGGATCTGCCATTATTGCTAAACTAACAAACAGTAAAGAGTGTAGAAATGTTGTACCGACTGATCCGAGTCCTCCGGTCTTCATCTCCACTCATGTCTCCTCGCGGGATCTCCGTCCGTCTCCTCCTCGTCGGAAAGGGCACCACTTCGCCTGTAGCTTTTACGGGCTCCCACCTCAATACCGAGGCAACTCGGGCGCGAAGCTGGCGAATCGACGTGTCCAAGATTTGCTGTAGGAAGTGTAGTGTAGAGGCTACTTGTCTCTTTGGGGTTTGTTGCCTTTGGATGGAGGAATGAAGATTGAACTTTGGAGGGAAAAGAAGCTACCAATTTTGCAAGCCAAATGAGATGAACAAAATGAAGCACAAAATGAATCTCTCATTTTTCTCTCCTCATCATGAAGTGGCCGGCCATTCTAATCCAAAAATGAATAAGGTGGAGGAAAGAATGGATATGTATGATGAAGGGAGGTGAGTGTAGGAGTGAAGAAGGGGTGACCACATCAAGGGACATAAAAACATACAAGCATGCTTCACTCACATCAAACCCATACCCTTATCAAATCACAAATAAAGAAAGTCATGGTGCAAGAAAAGAAAACTATCATAATAGATCTTTATGCAAGAAAACCCCTCCACAAATGTAATTTGCAAAACTGCAAATTACCCCCTCCATCGGAAAAGTCCGGCCGGGAAAGAACAAAGGAAAACCGGCCGGAACGGAATGCAAACTGGCAACTCCAGAAAACTGGTCCCGTAATAAATTACAGGAAAACCCCGACACTGTGCATACACACCCGCATCTGTATTCCGTCCGGATACAAATGCAAAGAGACAAAATCTACACTGTACTAAACTAGGACCGGCTTAAACCAAAGCCGGCTAGTAATATCCGTTCGATCCTGATCCGTGCAATACCGCACGTATCTGATCGAACCCTGCCATATACTTATACGGTTACTAGTACAAACCGTCCGATCCTGATCCGTGCAATACCGCACGTATCTGATGGGACCCTGCCATATCTCCATACGGCCTCTACAGCGTTTCGCCCGAAAACTGAGTAACTGAAAGTGTGGTAGACTCTAAAGACTCGTCAATACTATGGCTGTGGATTTAACCACTAGCACGTCAGAGGTATAAGCCAATACGTAACGGGCCACCAGCTATTGACTAAAAGGGACGTCGATGAGCGAACTCATCCTGACACCCTACTGAGCCTGTCAGTGACAATATCCGTGCAGTCCGGTCCGTTCGTCTATGAGTATCGCATGGCGGGCCTAGGGGGTTGGTAAAAGTCAGACCCCCAAAAGCGGTACAAGTCGTGTCGGAGTGTAGCCCAGAACACCCTGAGATACTACTGGAATACCTACCAGTAAATCTCCTTGCCTTGGCCAAGAACTTTGTGTAATGGCTCTCCTAGACACAGCACGACCTCACCCCCAATACCGGGAGAGACGAACCCCTGAAGATACGCTCACTGCCTCCATGTGGCTCGGGACTGTACCCAACTAAAACCTGTTTGCATGACTCCTTTGAGCCGTGGTAGGGTAGTAATCAAAATACAGTGGGAACTCACACGAGACAAATGACGATCCCCAGGTCGATGAACTAACCTGCACACATGTCACCAGGGAACTGCCATCTGACGTCTGGTATATGACCAACTAGCATGTTCCCGGCGAGTCCTGTCCGGTGTACTCATAACCCAATGAGCACCTGTATACATCTTATTATTTGAGACCGTTTAAAAACAACAGAAACTGTCGGCTTGGATTTTTGCAGTTTTCGATTTCCGGTCGGATCGAAGTTTTAAACGCGTTAGCACAAGTTAGCATAGCAAAATGGTGAGGCTCTGATACCAGTGGCTTGTGAGACCGGCCACCGCCCCTCGTCGGGGTCTCGACTGTATACACTAGTCTACTAATGGAGTATCGATGCCCAGTCTCGAAACTCCCACGACTAGGGACCTTTTAAGGATATGCTTGTAGACCCCCAGCTCCCACTTATATGATCGCCCTCATACTGCTGGTGGTCAAGCAAGAATCCTAGGGGCTCTATCAACGTGTAATAGCGACGTGTCATGTCACCTAAAGCAGTACACGATGATAAAGGTAAACCAGATAGCATACTATCATCTCGAGTAAGACTGTCCTACCGGGATAGGTCCTCCCTCAATCATTACAATCACGTACCTGTGACCTAATAATTGATTCTGAGGGCACTATCTCCAACAGTATTCCTTGTATAATATCCAGCAGCTTATTCGATAAGGAAAGAGCTGAGGTCCCTTCACCGGGAGTGACCTCTTTAGCGAAACTAGTAAAAGCCTCAAAAACACTCCTTTTCAAAATCACTTGTTTCTACAACGATATCCAGTTCATTACGTAAAAGGTTTACATAAAAACCTGTCATAGCCCTCCGTCATTTCAAATAAGTCCTACTTGGTATTCGTGCTGCGTTTGTTGACCTTGTCAAGGTATAGTGTATGGTAGCTAATTAGTGTTTATCTGCTAAAGCATGAGATGCGATTGGATTAGGGTAGTCGTACGGCCTTGTTGACCTTGTCAAGGGTCGTGCGAGTGGGTTTAATTCAATCATGAAATGTACGGGTTAAACTTGACTTGCGATTTATGGTTTGTTGACGTTGTCAAGGTCATAGATTGCTAAGGGCAAAAAGATATTATCAGGAATTTCAAGTGTTGAAATTTGCAATAAAATTGCATACCTTCTATGAGATAGTTGGATCCCGATACCCACTACGAGTAAGAGTTACTCCTGGGAGAGTTTTATACATGACAATTAGCCGATCAAGTAGGTGTCTAGAAAGGTGTTAACGGGGTTATGCCTCTGGGAAAACGAGGTTTATTTTAATTAGGTCTATGCGAAAGCACGGGGAACCTCCCTCAAAATACCAACACTGATCTGGCTGAAAGATTGGCGAACTTGTAATGTGTAATTAATCTCGGCCAGTCTTACCTTTTAGGGTTTGAAGAAAGATTTGATGAAAATCAGTGGGAGCCATCCTGATTAGATAAGATAATAACCAATCTAATCTTGCAAGAGCATATGCTAAAGTGTTTTCTTCTCTCTCTTCAGGTAGCGACCATGTCAGGCCTTAATCAAGATAATAATATTGATGTATTGACTGAACCCGCTTGTTATACTGAGCAGGGGAACGTTGGTTCCGTTTTTTCTTATAATTGTTATAAGACTGAACAGGAAATAGAGGAATGCCAGAATTCACATGCCGCCCAGACGAAGAATAATCATGCTGATGCATCTTCTTCGGGTGTGTTTGTTATCGAGAACTATTTCTCAGTTCACTCTACGTTCTGGGTATTAGATACCGGATTAGGATCCCACATATGTAATATGTTACATGGGATGAAGAAAGGTAGGGAACTGGGAGAGGGTGAGCATTCTGTAAGAGTAGGGAATGGTGCAAATGTTGCAGCCAAATCAGTTGGCGAATATCACCTTGTGTTACCAAATGGTAATACATTGGTTCTGAACGAATGCTATTACATACCGACCCTGATATGCAATCTTATATCAGTTTCTTTATTAAGTAAAGAAAGATATAACTTTGTAGTACAGGATAATATTATGAACATCTTCCTGAATCAAAAGTTGATTGGATCAGGCTCGTTAAATAATGGCATATACGTTCTAAACCAAACCGCAGTTCTTAATGTACAAAACACACACAAGAGGAAGAGTTCAGAAATGAAAGAATCCTTCTTGTGGCATTGTAGACTAGGTCATACCAATGCAACACGAATAGATAAGTTGCGTAAGGATGGATATTTGAATCCGTTCGAATTTTCATCTTATGACACTTGCCAGTCATGTCTCAAAGGCAAAATGACCAAAACTCCGCTTAGTGGACACGGAGAAAGAGTTACGGAACTCTTGGGACTAATATATAGTGATGTATGTGGTCCCATGTCTACACATGCCAGGAATGGTTCCTCGTATTTCATTACATTCACTGACGATCTCTCAAGATACGGACATGTGTTCCAGTTGAAACACAAGTCTGAAGTTTTTGAGAAATTCAAAGAATATAAGAACGAAGTCGAGAACTAAACGGGTAAAAGTATTAAGATCTTTCGATCTGATCGAGGAGGAGAATACTTGAGCAATGGGTTTCTGGATTATCTAAAATAGAATGGGATTCTCTCTCAGCTTACTCCTCCGTATACACCACAGCACAACGGTGTATCGGAACGGAGGAACCGCACCCTATTAGATATGGTGCGCTCTATGATGAGCACTACTGAGTTGCCTATTTCCTTTTGGGGTTATACGCTTGAGACAGCAGCATACCTATTGAATCAAGTCCCATCTAAATCTGTACCTACCACACCATATAAGATATGGAGTGGGAAGAGACCATATCTTAAACGAGTTAAGATATGGGGTTGTCCGGCCTATGTCAAAAGGAAAAATCCGGACAAACTCGAGGCACGATCAGTTCTTTGCAAGTTTGTGGGATATCCAAAGAATTCATATGGATATTTTTTCTACCACAGTGAGGAACAAAAGGTGTTTGTTGCTCAACATGCCAATTTTTTAGAAAATGAATTTCTTTTAAAGGAAATTAGTGGCAAAGAGGTAGAACTAGAAGAATTTCCAGCTACACAGACTACAACTGAAGACTTAGTGGAACTGGAGGATTCGGTAGTTCCCGACGAATCTCAGCCACTCCGCCGATCTAGTAGGGTTCCTTATCCACCTGAGAGATACTACGGTTTTCTCATTGATGGTGGAAGCGAGGACTGCATCATGGAAGATGATGACCCGACTAGTTTCGAGCAGGCCATCACGAGTGGAGACTCTGTGAAATGGCTGGATGCAATGCGATCTGAGATGGAATCCATGTACACCAATAAAGTATGGACTTTGGAAGTTGCTCCTGAAGGGGTAAAACCCATTGGGAGCAAATGGATCTTTAAGAAGAAACTTGGTGTAGATGGAAAAGTTAAGACTTTCAAAGCTAGACTTGTTGCAAAGGGTTTTCGTCAACGACCAGGTGTGGATTATAACGAAACATTTTCTCCAGTGGCTATACTTAAGTCCATCCGGATTCTACTTGCCATTGCTACATACCATGACTACGAAATCTGGCAAATGGATGTTAAGACCGCCTTTCTAAATGGTGATTTAGAGGAGTGCGTGTACATGATTCAGCGTGAGGGCTTCGTAGACAGTGGGAGCAGCGGAAAGGTGTGCAAGCTGCTTAAATCCATCTACGGGTTAAAGCAAGTATCGCGGAGTTGGAACATTTGTTTTGATGTTGTAGTCAAAGAGTTTGACTTCATCAAAAACGTAGATGAACCTTGTATATACAAGAAGGTGGCAGAGAGTAAGGTCGTCTTCCTCGTATTGTACGTAGATGACATACTCTTGATAGGAAATGATGTTCCTATGCTGCACTCGGTCAAGCTCTTCTTATCACATAAATTCTCAATGAAAGATCTAGGTGATGCCTCCTGCATTTTGGGAATTAAAATCTATAGAGATAGATCTAAGCGGATACTGGGATTGTCCCAATCCAGGTACATTGACACCATACTAAAGAGGTTTAGTATGGAAGAATCCAAACGTGGGAATTTACCCACGATCTCTGGACTTACTCTCTACAAAGAAATGTCTCCCAAGCCTGATTTGGAGAGAGCTCGAATGTAAGGCATACCCTATACTTCGGCAGTAGGCTCTATCATGTACGCGATGCTATGTACCAGACCCGATATAGCATACTCACTAAGTGTAGTGAGTAGGTATCAAGCAGATCCAGGAGAGAGTCACTGGACAGCTGTGAAGAACATTCTCAAGTACTTGAGAAAGACTAAAGAGATGTTCTTGGTGTATGGTAACGGAGAACTCCAGGTGGAGTCCTTTACCGATTCAAGCTTCCAAAGTGATATGGACGACTCTAAGTCGCACTCGGGATTTGTCTTTACCCTCAATGGAGGGGCGGTTTGTTGGAAGAGTTCCAAACAGAAAACCGTGGCAGACTCGACGATGGAGGCTGAATACATCGCTGCCAACGATGCTGCCAAAGAGGCTGTCTGGATGAAGAAGTTCATAAACGAACTTGGAGTGGTTCCGTCCATCGAGTATCCAATACCTTTGTGTTTTGATAACAATGGAGCTGTGGCTTTGGCCAAGGAACCCAGGTCCCATCAGAGATCCAGGCATATTCTGAGGCAGTATCACCTGATCCGGGAGATAATTGATCGCCGGGAGATCGAGATCAGGAGAGTAGACACGAAGGATAACACTGCGGATCCATTCACGAAGGCCATTCCCCAGATACAATTTGAGAGACTCTTCGGGATGTTGGGTATGAGATACTATAACAGCTGGCCTTAGTGCAAGTGGGAGATTGTTAGTTATGTATATGCCCTAGAGGCCATTGTTGTACATATGATGTTGTTGGGATTCCTTAGCACCCTACTGGGTTTTCACAGCAACTACCATGCCAAATTTAAAAATTCTAATGTGCTGATCAATCCTAAGCTAGGATCAAGCTAGAGTAACTACACAATATAATATGTAATCAACCATTACACTAAGTGAATGCGGAATACAACCTTTGTAGACCGGTCCTTCACTTCTAAAGCTCCGTGTAGTAGTCCCTTCACTGCGATCGAAGATCTCCCGAACTCTAGTATGGGTTCCCTTAGAGAAATGAACAAGCTTGCTCGAAGTCTTCGAGGCCGAAGATGATCTACGTCGAGGAGACTCAAACCCAAGCTACCTCTTCACTAGGTCAAGAACTTTGTGAAGAGAACACCCTTTACTACCCAAGCAAGTGTATAGGATGATGAAGTAAGAAGTGGGCTCACTTTAGATTTTATTTTCTCACAATATTTCTTCATGTTTCATGGAGCTAGTAAGCTTGAAGAAAGAAGGAGATGAAGAAAAGCAATCATGAAAAATGAAGAATGAAAACTAAATGAGGTGAGAATAGCAACCATGAGTGAGTTAGTGTCATATACTAACCATTGTAGAGACTAAACCATGGCTAATTGAAATGGTTAGGTTAATAAATATCTTAAGTGAGACAAAACAAGTGGACTTTGTCAAAGATGCTTCAAGCTTCTCCAAGCTTCCAAGCATGACAAAATTCTCACTAATTTTTAATTATTAAGATAAATAAAAACCTTCACATTTTAATTATCATGGTGTAAGTCACACACACACCCATGCTTGCATGTATCATCAAGCATGATACAAACTATGTACACAAGTATATATCACATATATACTTAATAAACAAATCAAGTGAGAAAAGAAATCTTAAGTGAGCTAATACTAGTTAATATAAATTAATATATCAAATATATAATTATACATTAGATTATCAAATCAACACTTGATTTAATAATCCGGCTATATCACATATAACCGACTAATATCATATGTATCAATTTATCGAATCAACACTTGATTCGATAACCCGGCTATATCACATATAACTGATCGATACGAATAAATCGCGAGAATAGAATACGGTATCTCATACGCATATTAATCTCGGTCCCGCACATATCTTATATATGCTCCTACTCCGTTTCTCCTGAGCCAAGAAACCTCTGTGTAGAACTCTAAAAACTCGTCAATACGCCGGCAGTAGGTGATGATCATATCAAACACCCACAAGCCGCAAGAGGCGTGCTAAACGTAACGGCCATCCGGGTATTGAGCGATCAGAAGATCAACAAGCAAGCCTGCTCATACTCCTGCGAGTCCAATCAGTAACACTTACAGTACAGCTCAGTCTCTGCATCTGATATGTCGCATATCTCGTCTAGGGGTGGCAAATGTCAGACCCCAGTAATTCGATAAGTCGTGTCGATGTGAGGCTCATAACGGGTCGAGAAACTACTGGTAACACTTACCAGTAAATCTTTGAAACAGCCCTGGCCAGGGACTTCCTGTTATAGCCAATCGAGCACGGCGCAACATCAAACCCCAATACCGGGAGAGGCGAATCCCCTCTTATCGCTCATTGCTTCCATGTGACTCGGGACAGTACCCAAAAACCACCGTTTTGCACGTTCTCATGAACGTGGTAAGGTAGAAATCAAAGCACGGTGGGAATTACACAAGACTCTATGACGATCTCGGGTCGACAGAATAACCTATACCAGTGTCACCAGAGAACTGCCATCTGACATGAGGTATAATACCATCTGGGAGTTCTCGGCGAGTCTGTCCAGTGTACCCAGTCTCCACTTAGCACCCGTATATCATCTCTGATGTCAAACACCAATGGATATGGGATCATCCATCACCCATCTACATGGGTTGAGAAGCTATACACTAGTCTACTCTGGTATATCGATGCCCCGTCTCGATACACCCATGACTAGGGACATTAAAGGATGTACTCACAGACTACCTTTGTCCCACTAGTATGATCTCCATCATAATCTAGGTAGTCAAGTACACATCCTAAGGGATTTACCAACATGTAACAGAGAGACAATCGGTGTACATGTTAAGATAAAGAGTAATCAGATAGCATACTATCATGTCGAGCAAGAAAGTCCTCCCTATATATGTCCAAGCATCCACTACAATGTACATCTCATGCACAGTAATGGCCTCTAGGGCATATATATAACTAACAATCTCCCAGTTGCACTAGGGCCATCATATAGCAGTGGTTGTAGTATCTCATACTCAACCATCTCATAAAAGTCTCTCTAGGAAAAAGGCCTTTGTGAGTAGATCCACCGTGTTGTCCTCTGAGTCTACTCTCCTAACCTCGATCCCCTGGAGATCAACCATCTCCATGATTAGGTGATACTTCCTTAGAATATGTTTGGATCGCTGATGGGATGGGAGTTCCTAGGCCTAAGCCACAACTCCATTGTCACGCAATGGTAGGAACGAAGTTCATCTCATGAACTAATATACACCCAGACTTCCTCTTTGGTAGCATCTTAGGTAGCGATGTATCCAGCCTTTATCGTCTAGTTTGCCACGGTATCTAGCTTGGAACTCTTCCAACATACCGTCCCTCTACTGAGGGTAAAGACAATGACTGTGACTGACATTCAGTCAACCTTACCACCCTGGAAGCTATCCAGTGATTCTTCCCAAGATCGATTGATACCATCTCACTACACCTAGTGAGAATCCTAACATCCACTTAGATCTATTTCATAGATCCAAAACGCAGGATTTAGGAGGTGTCACCTTGATCCTATATGGAGAATCTTTGTGATAAGAGAAGATTGACCGAGCGTAGCATAGGAAACACCTTTCCTATCAAGAGTATGTCATCCACGTACAATATGAGGAAGACCAACTTACTCTCTACTACCTTTTTGTTTATACAAGGTTCATCTACCATTTTGATGAAGTCAAACTCTTTGACTACCACATCAAAACAGATGTTCCAACTCCGCGATGCCTGCTTTAACCCGTAAAGCAACTTGCACACGTTTCCGCTGCTCCTACTATCTACGAAGCCCTCTGGCTGTGTACTAATAGACGCTCTCTTCTAAATCAATATTTAGAAAAGAAGTCATGACACCCAACCACCAGATATCTGTTGGAGATAGTGCCCTCAGAGTCAATTAATGGATCACAGGCACGTGATTGCAATGATTGAGGGAGGACCTGTCCCAGTAGGACAGTCTTACTCGAGATGATAGTATGCTATCTGGTTTATCTTTATCATCGTGTACTGCTTTAGGTGACCTGACATGTCGCTATTGCACGTTGATAGAGCCCCTAGGATTCTTGCTTGACCACCAGCAGTATGAGGGCGATCATATAAGTGGGATCTGGGGTCTATAAGCACATCCTTAAAAGGTCCCTAGTCATGTGAGTTTCGAGACAGGGCATCGATACTCCAGAGTTGACTGGTGTATAAAGTCGAGACCCCGACGAGGGGCGGTGGCCGGTCTCACAAGCCACTGGTGTCAGATGGTTCACCTAAGATGTATACAGGTGCTCATTGGGTTATGAGTACACCGGACAGGACTCACCGGGAACATGCTAGTTGGTCTTATACCTGACGTCAGATGGCAGTTCCCTGGTGACATGTGTACAGGTTAGTTCATCGACCTGAGGATCGTCATTTGTCTCGTGTGAGTTCCCACTGTACTTTGATTACTACCCTACCACGCTCAAAGGAGACGTGCAAACAGGTTTTAGTTGGGTACAGTCCCGAGCCACATGGAGGCAGTGAGCGGATCTTCAGGGGTTCGTCTCTTCCGGTATTGGGGGTGAGGTCGCGCTGTGTCTAGGAGAGCCATTACACGAAGCCCTCGGCCGAGGCAGGAGATTTACTGGTAGGTATTCCAGTAGTATCTCAGGGTGTTCTGGGCTACACTCCGACACGACTTGTACCGCTTTTAGGGGTCTGACTTTTACCAACCCCCTAGGCCCGCCATGCGATACTCATAGACGAACGGACCGGACTGTACGGATATTGTCACTGACAGGCTCAGTAGGGTGTCAGGATGAGTTCGCTCATCGACGTCCCTTTTAGTCAATACCTGGTAGCCCGTTACGTATTGGCTTATACCTCTGACGTGCTAGTGGTTAAATCCACAACCAAGGTGTTGACGAGTCTTTAGAGTCCCCCATATTCAGTTGCTCAAGTTTTCGGGCGAAACGCTGTAGAGGCCGTATGGAGATATGGCAGGGTTCGATCAGATACGTGCGGTATTGCACGGATCAGAATCGAACGGATAATACTAGTGGGCTTTGGTTTAAGCCGGATCCTAGTATTGCACAGTGTAGATTTTGTCTCATTGCATTTGTATTCGGTCGGAATACAGATGCGGGTGTGTATACACAGTATCGGGGTTTTCCTGTAATTTATTACGGGATCAGTTTTTTGGAGTTGCCAGTTTACTTTCCGTTTCGGCCATATTTCTTTGTATCTTTCATTGGCCGAAGATTGGTGGAGGATGGCTTATTTGCATTTGTGCAAATAAGCATTTGTGGAGGGTGTTCTTTGCATTTTCTTGCGTCATGATGGTTGCACCATCATTTGACTTGTTCACTTCATGATGGTGCATCATTGCATGACTTTTGGTTGTTATGATGATAGTTGGAGTGTGAGGTTGGTTTTGTGATCATTGTTGATTATCACCATTCTCTTGCATTATTCTTATGGCTTATCTCTTGGGATTATTACACACTCACTCCCTCTCTCATTCTCTCCTCTCCCTTCACCATTTGTGGCCGGCCAAGCTAGGAAAGGGGGGGCTGTCCAAACATTTTGGTGGGGGGGATTTTGGTTCATTTCATGGTGGAAAAATCCCACAACACCATCTCCAAAAGCTTATATCATTTCCTCCACCATAAGGCAACTCCACAACCCCAATTGAGACATAGCACTACACCATTCTACAGCAAATCTTGGGCACGTCGACTCGCCAGCTTCGTGCCCGAGTTGCCTCGGTCTAGAGGTGGGAGCCCGTAAAAGAAGCCGGCGACGTGGTGCCCTTCCGGCGACGAGGTGGACACCGGAGATTCCGCGGGAGATCGGGACGACGACGTGAAGACCGGAGGACACGGATCACTCGGTATATCTCTCTTCCCATCTTGTAGTTAGCTAGGACTAGTTTAATTGCACGATCCAGGTTTATAGTACGCGGTGGTACCGGTTTGAAATTTAAAGTTAACCATCGCTTCCGCATTTAGCCTCGGGATGGAGGCCGAGGCGCCGCCGTGCACTTACAGTGGTATCAGAGCCTCGCCATTAACTTAGTCTAGCTTTGTCCAATGTGTTTTACATTTCCGATCGAACAATATTCCAAAAACCCGCGTTTTCTTCACATCAGTTTCTGTCGAAATTTTTTGAAGTCCAAAAATTTTTCAGGTTGTTTCAGAATGATGTGTAGGACATTCTAAGAGTTCTGTGAAAATTTGGGCTCGTGAACAGTCCAAACCACCGCGGAACCGCGGCCAAACCCATGCTTGGGCCGCGGTTCCGCCGCGACTTGAACTGTTCAGTCCCCCAAAATTCTACAGAATGCTCCTGAGTGGAAAAATAGGTTTTCTGGAATGTTATTTTTTGGGCCCAGATTTCTTGATGTGCTACAGTAGTACTTGGGGGCCGACTTGGTAAAATTTGTTCGATCGGATATTTTAAACACATTAGTTCACAGTATTTACATTATATCTGCGACCGTGAATGTCACTTGATCGGTAAATCCAGTATAACTGCTATATCCCGGTTAGACGGATTTGCGAACGTGACATTCACGTTGATGTTCTGTGTATTGCTGTGATGTTGCGGATCGGTCGTGGGGGATAGCCTGGATGCAATGCTAGTACAGTTTTCTTGTATTATGTACATTTGATATTGCGGGGCGAGCGTCCGACATGTGGACTGCCGTCACTGCCTGTTTGTATTATTATTTTGGGGCACGACCAGGTTGCGGTCGATGTACCCATTGTATGTATATTTTACTTTCTGTACTAGGATTACCCCGCGGAGGGGTGCACAGTGTTGGAGATAGTGCCCTCAGAGTCAATTATTAGGTCACAGGTACGTGATTGTAATGATTGAGGGAGGACCTATCCCGGTAGGACAGTCTTACTCGAGATGATAGTATGCTATCTGGTTTACTTTTATCATCGTGTACTGCTTTAGGTGACATGACACGTCGCTATTACACGTTGATAGAGCCCCTAGGATTCTTGCTTGACCACCAGCAGTATGAGGGCGATCATATAAGTGGGAGCTGGGGGTCTATAAGCTTATCCTTAAAAGGTCCCTAGTCGTGGGAGTTTCGAGACTGGGCATCGATACTCCATTAGTAGACTAGTGTATACAGTCGAGACCCCGACGAGGGGCGGTGGCCGGTCTCACAAGCCACTGGTGTCAGTTGGATCACCTAAGATGTATACAGGTGCTCATTGGGTTATGAGTACACCGGACAGGACTCGCCGGGAACATGCTAGTTGGTCATATACCAGACGTCAGATGGCAGTTCCCTGGTGACATGTGTGCAGGTTAGTTCATCGACCTGGGGATCGTCATTTGTCTCGTGTGAGTTCCCACTGTACTTTGATTACTACCCTACCACGGCTCAAAGGAGTCGTGCAAACAGGTTTTAGTTGGGTACAGTCCCGAGCCACATGGAGGCAGTGAGCGTATCTTCAGGGGTTCGTCTCTCCCGGTATTGGGGGTGAGGTCGTGCTGTGTCTAGGAGAGCCATTACACAAAGTCCTTGGCCAAGGCAAGGAGATTTACTGGTAGGTATTCCAGTAGTATCTCAGGGTGTTCTGGGCTACACTCCGACACGACTTGTACCGCTTTTGGGGGTCTGACTTTTACCAACCCCCTAGGCCCGCCATGCGATACTCATAGACGAACGGACCGGACTGCACGGATATTGTCACTGACAGGCTCAGTTGGGTGTCGGGGTGAGCTTCCTCATCGACGTCCCATTTGGTCAGTACCTGGTAGCCCGTCACGTATTGGCTTATACCTCTGACGTGCTAGTGGTTAAATCCACAACCAAGGTGTTGACGAGTCTTTAGAGTCCCCCACATTCAGTTACTCAGCTTTCGGGCGAAAGGTTGTAGAGGCCGTATGGAGATATGGCAAGGTCCGATCAGATACGTGCGGTATTGCACGGATCAGGATCGGACAGTTTGTACTATAGGCCGTATGGTTATATGGCAGGGTTCGATCAGATACGTGCGGTATTGCACGGATCAGGATCGAACAGATATTACTATCCGGTTTTGGTATAAGCCGGATTCTAGTATAGTACAGTGTAGATTTTGTCTCATTGCATTTGTATTTCGGTCGGAATACAAATGCGGGTGTGTATGCACAGTATCGGGGTTTTCCTGTAATTTATTACGGGACCAGTTTTCTGGAGTTGCCAGTTTGCTTTCCGTTTCGGCCGATTTCCATTGTTCCGTTCATTGGCCGAAGTTTGGTGGAGGAGGGCTTATTTGCATTGTTGCAAATAGGCATTTGTGGAGGGGGTCTTTGCATCTTTGTTTTATCATGATAGCCTCTCATTGACCTTGACTTCATACTTCATGATTGCTTGACTTTTAGTGATCATCATGGTTGTTGATGATGAGTTTGGTGATGATGGTTGGATGAGTGTTGGTTTTGCTTGTGATCATTGCTTGATATCATAACCATTCCTTTCTTTCTCTTTTTGATTATGGTTGTGGTTTTTGATCTTTTGGTATATATATCATATCACTCCCTCACTCTATGCTCTTCTCCTCACCTCTCATGGCCGGCCAAACATAGTAGGGGCTGTCCCAAATTTTTGTGGGGAGGTTTTGGCTCATTTCATGTTGCAAAAATCCCACAAGTTCAATCCACAAACCCCCAAGTTCTATCCCTCCACAAATGGCAACTCCACAACCCCAAAAATAAGACTTCTTCTACTACACATTCTACAGCGATTCTTGGGCACGTCGATTAGCCGGCTTCGTGCCCGAGTTGCCTCGGCATTGAGGTGGGAGCCCGTAAACAAAGTTGGCGATGTGGTGCACTTCCGGCGACGAGGAGGAGACGGGACTTTTCCGCAGGAGATCGGGAGCATGACGAGAAGACCGGAGGACTTGGATCGTCGGTATATCTCTATTCCCATTCTTGTAGATAGCCTAGACTAGTTAATGGTTCGATCTGGAGTTTAGTGCGCGGTGGTGCCGGTTTGCAAAGTCCGCAAAATTTTAGTTATTCACCGCTTCCGCATTCCGGCGTCGGATTGACGGCCGGGGCGCCGCCGTGCACTTACAGTGGTATCAGAGCCTCGCCATTAACTTCGTCTAGCTTTCGTTTGATGTGTTTTGCTTTTCCGATCGACCAAAATTCCAAAATCTATGTTTTTGTGCACATCAGTTTTCTGTTAAGATTTTTTGGTGTCCAAAAATTTTTCAGGTGGTCTCAGAATGATGTGCAGGAAATTCTAAGCATACTGGAAAAATTCGACACTGTGATCTCTCCTCATAAGCGCGGAACCGCGGCCTCACCTCTATATTGGGCCGCGGATCCGCCGCAGTGTGGAGAGGTCAGTGGGCCATCTTTTTCCAGTGGGCTTCAGGGTAGTAATTAGGGGTTTTGGAATATTAAAATTGGGCCAATTATTTCTGTGAGTGCTACAGTATTGCTTGGGGGCCCACTTGTTAATTTTTGGTCAATCGGAAAATCTTAAACACATTTTTCACAGTATTTACATTATATCTGCGACCGTGAATGTCACTCGATCGGTAAATCCGGTCTAACTGCTATAGCCCGGTTGGACGGATTTGCGAACGTGACTTTCACGTTGATGTTCTATGTATTTGCTGTGATGTTGCGGATCGGTCGTGGGGGATAGCCTGGATGCAATGCTAGTACAGTTGTGGTTGTATTATGTACATTTGATATTGCGGGGCGAGCGTCCGACATGTGGACTGCCGTCACTGCCTGTTTGTATTATTATTTTGGGGCACGACCTGGTTGCGGTCGATGTACCCGTTGTATGTATATTTTACTTTCTGTACTAGGATTGCCCCGCGGAGGGGTGCACGGATAGCCGGGTTCTGGAGGGCAACAAGCCCGCATCTCATGGCATTGAGACGGAAGGGGCTTCACTCTAGGATTGGCGGGCTATTCGCCGCACTCGTAGGGGGTACAGGTTGACCCAGGAGGGGTGCCCAAGTTGCCGGATTCCGTGAAGTGCTGGGTGGTCCATTCACGGGGCTGAAGGGGGCTGCCTCGCTTCAGGTTTTGGCGGGTGACTTGCCGCGCCCGTAGGGGTCTAGGATTTCATTGCACAGGCTATCCACACGACCAGGGGAACGTCGGGTTTCAGCGGCTCTGTGAAACCCGGGGATCCCAGATATCTGTATTGTTTCTGTGATGCTGTACATTTCTGTGATGTTGCATTTTTATTCACGCCTTGAGCGAATATAATATATTGGTATATATATTAGTAGATGTAGTATATGTTTTGCATCCGCGCTAGTCCAGTCCCCGCTCTGTCGTTAGTAAGCTAACCTAACGGGTAATGACGGGACCCAGTGGCGAATGCGGATGGCATATACGTACATCAGTATATTTTCGTTCTTTTTGGTGTGATCAATTGATGGGACTGCATTGATTCGGATCAATGCAAGTTAAAAACAAACCTAATCTGATGTTGTTGGAACACTTTTTCAAAAAGCTGTTATTGCAAGGACGTTCACTTTTGTTTTGCATCGTGGTATTCATTTGGAATATCCTGCTCCTCAGTCGACGAGGCAAGGGCCGAGATCCCTTCACCGGGAGTGACCCCTTGGACAAAAGTTTGCGTCAGGGCATTAATTTCACTATAGCCGATTGCTTTTGCTTTGCATCGTGGTATTCAGTTGGAATATCCTGCACCCCATTCTACGGGGAAAGAGCCGAGATCCCTTCACCGGGAGTGACCTCTTTAGCAATGGTTTTCGTCACTATATTTTTAAAAAGCTATCCGTTCCTTCAACGATATCAAGTTCATTACGTTAAAGGTTTTCGCCAGAAACCATTCGTAGCCCTCCGTCGTTTCATATGGGTAGTCAATAGTATTCAAGCTGTGTTTGTTGGCCAAAGTCAAGGCACAGTGTTTGGTAGCTGTTGGTTATTCATATGCAGCATAGATAGATGCGTTGGTTTGGAACAGTCGTACTGCCTTGTTGGCCAAAGTCAAGGGTATGTACGGGTGGATTCAAAACAACCTGGAGAATGACGGGTAGAACTTGACATGTGACTTATGATTTGTTGGCCAAAGTCAAGGTCATAAGAGCATGGGGCAAAAATCACATCGGGAGTTTCAAAAGAACTGAAACTTGCCAGATATGCGCATACCTTCTGGAGTGTGATAGCGTGAGCGGATTCCGTCACGTTATCATGCAATGATAGTTGGATCCCGATTCCCACTGATGAGTTGGTATACTCCTCGGGTAACCCCGACTAATTCTTCTTTCAGGTTTGGAGGAGAATTTGAGGTACAGTGGGAGGATTCCAGATTAGATAAATTGGTAACCATTCTGATCTAGGTTAGAGTGCACGCTGAGTGTTTCTTTTCTCTCTCTCTTTGGCAGCGACCATTGACCCGACCCTAAGACTTTGACTCAGTGACCAAGTTGACCGAACCTTCTTAAACACCGGCTTTTGGATTGTCAGAGTTGCAGACCTCATTGCCACTCCTACTTTTACCCTTTTTCTCCAGGACACCCCGTATTACTACGAACGTCCACTTCCATTGGACAAAACCATCGTATAGTTAGATACGAACTCGAAAGAATTTATTCGAGGATGGTTTCCGGTTCTGGAGAAAACGGATAGGATTATTCAGTTGTTTTTTCCTTTTACCCTCTCTCAGGTTACGAGTACTCCTTGGTTTAGGGGTAGTACACCTATTACGCAAATTGGATTGTCTTCTTCCAAACCTTAGGCTGGTGCCGACCGGTAGGGAATGAAGAAAACCAATTAGCATAACGATGGTGTGCAGAAGGTATTAAGTTCAGACAAAGCAAGGGATTAGTAAGAGGGCAAAGTAAATTGCAACAGATATTCACGACCGAACCAAATATTTCATTACCACTCCCACATCACCTTTGTATTTCTCCAGGACACTCCGTATCACTACGAAGATCCACAGTTTATTTGGATACTCCATCGTATGGTTATATACGAACTCGAATGGAACTTGTTCCAGTTCGGGGATGGATTCTGGTTCAGGAGAAATAGGAATAAGGTTTATTCGGTTGTCTTTTATCTTCACCCTCTCTCTCATTGCGAGTGTTCCTAGGATGCGGACAGTACACCCATTATGCTTATTGGATAGTCTTCTTCCAAACCATAGGCTGGTGCCGAACGGTAGGGAAGGAAGAAAACCATTTGGCCTAAAAGGGTGTGCAGAAGGTAAAGACTAAATACATATGAAGGGATTTGGAGAGGTGGCAAAGAACTATACGGTTACAGTCGTGAATCTGGAAGAGGCATTACTAGGAATACCAGAATACCCCATTGGAACATTTCAATGTTTCAGTTTCACTGTGTAATGTTAAAGGAAAACTGATTTCCCGATTAGATACTTACTCCAGGGTATGTATTTACCAGGTACGATTCTCACATCTGTATGGTTTTACAGATGATGAGTGGGAGTAAGTTGTTGGGAATTGGATGATTATCCTCATTATATCGGGATTCGTTGTAATCGGTGATATTTGAGGAAATCACCTGGGTTGTTTGCCGGTCGGCAAATATTTGGTTTTGAATATCCGCTGTTATGCACCAATTTCAAATTGATATATCTGTACGTCTATTTTCATAGAGTGAGATATACCTTTCTGAAATTATGTCTACGACATTTACCTATATCAGTGGATGGTTAGGTAAGGAGCATTAAACAGCGGTGTAATTCTTAACCATAAGTACAGTTTTCAACCTACGACACACAGTGAATGAGTAATCGGACTCAAGGGACTTTTACAGAGTATTGTATGTTGTCCTGAGTCCATCAGGACAGAGGGGATGGTCCTCGTACTATATTCGGTTTACTCATGACTCCTCTAATTTTTAGACAGGTGTTTCGTGGAAACACAGGGTCTGAATTTGGAGAAGTTATATGTATTTGAATAGAGTAGAGAACCAGGTATAGCAAGTATCGGGATTCTTCAAAGAGATCGAAGATGTAGATACTTGTGTATGGTGTTCAGTTGATAGTAATGATTAAGAGAAATTGCTTCTCTTTCAGGTTACTCATAATTGGAAGTATTCCTAAGTTGAGTAACGCTGATCTGGCCTCCTTCCATTTAGTTGACATGCACTGGAGACAGTTGCATGATTTGGATCTGGTTCAATTAAATCAGTGCCTCTGGTCCTATATGGGATATAGAACAGTTCATATCTTAACGATGTTAAGGTACGGGGAGTTGTCCGGTTTATGATTAAAACCAGACACTGGACAACTCAAGGCACGTTTCTGTAATGGCTGTTTGTGGGTTGACCCAGGCTATGACGAGGGTTGACTTTCTACCATCTGGATGAACAATAGCGATATTGTTCTAGACTCGCCACAGTTTTAATAAAAATGGATTTTTTCAGAAAACAGTAGTGGGAGTATGGTAGAACTGGAAGTGATTCCAGAACCACAAACGATTACTGAAGATTTGATAAGGAACCTTAAGATTCAATCTGAATTGACATTCCATTGGCCACTCCGCAGATAAGGTGGGTAACTTCAGGCACCCGAGAGGCACTACGGTAGCCTCAAGGACGGTGACAGGGAAGTTCTAGTTTACCCACAATTGCCATTGCTGTTGTTCCAGGTTACGAGACCCGACGGGAGGATGAGTATAGCGTCGTTCTAAACCAGTTTTAGAAGTGTACGTCTATATGACTCTGCCAGAGGGTTGTCGTAGTCAGTGGGAGCAGCGGAAGCATTGGTGGACAGGTTGCTTATGTCTATTTATAGACTAGAGCAGATGTAGCGGAGATAGATCATCTATTTCTGATGTGACGGTCATGGGTTTGACTTCATCAGAATAGGGGATGGATCTGTTGAGAAGGTAGTAGGGTGTGATATCCTGGTATTTGGATGATATACACAGAGTAGGAAAAGAAACTCCTACACTACGATCGGTTATACTTTGGTCGTCACACAGTTGTTTCTCTACAAAGGAAATGGATTTTATATCAGACATACTGGTTACTAGATCTATGGTATTAGATCTAGATTTGGGTGGTTTCCCAATCAGGGTACTTGACAGCATTCTAAGAGTATTTAGGATGGACGACTCCTGGCACGGTAGTGTACCTGCAGGTAATGGAGTCACCCTCTCCAAAGGTGTCTTACAGACTAAAGGGGAGAGGGACGGGCATGATTGACAGATCACTTGCTCAGGCAATTGAGTCAATCGTGAGATGTCAAGTACCACACCAGATGTTGTTCTTGCACTAGATGCAATAAGTTGACATTAATCCAATCCTGGAGAAACAGTCGGAAGCAGTTTTTAGAACATAAGTGGATGTTCTAGGGAGATGATAACGACAGCCTCATTCAGGAGACAGTTATCATTCCAGGCTTCCAAGGTGACATGGACGACAAGGAGGTTGTCAGAGTTATAGTTTTTCCTTCTGATGAGGGGCAGTATTTTGGACAGGTGGTCCAAGGCAATACTGAGGGAGGCATGGCGCGCAGGACACTGATTAAGTTCAGTTGTCAATACAGTCTAAGAAGCTTGGATTTGGAGTTCATTTATGAGCTACGTCCCATCAGACATCCAGACATATTCTAAGACTGATATTGCTCATTTCGGGAGATGGGTTTCTCCGCGAACTTGAGATTTAGAGAGACATGGAAAGAGACAACTAAGCGGATCCACTCACTGAGGCTATTCCTCGAACGCAATAGTTCCACAAACGAGCTTTGTGAGACTGACTAGTAGAGGAGTTGGATGTTCGGTATCACACGGGCTGTGAGTATGCGACATCGCAATAATTAGCCTTGAGTGCAAGTGGGAGATTGTTGGAGATAGTGCCCTCAGAGTCAATTATTAGGTCACAGGTACGTGATTGTAATGATTGAGGGAGGACCTATCCCGGTAGGACAGTCTTACTCGAGATGATAGTATGCTATCTGGTTTACTTTTATCATCGTGTACTGCTTTAGGTGACATGACACGTCGCTATTACACGTTGATAGAGCCCCTAGGATTCTTGCTTGACCACCAGCAGTATGAGGGCGATCATATAAGTGGGAGCTGGGGGTCTATAAGCTTATCCTTAAAAGGTCCCTAGTCGTGGGAGTTTCGAGACTGGGCATCGATACTCCATTAGTAGACTAGTGTATACAGTCGAGACCCCGACGAGGGGCGGTGGCCGGTCTCACAAGCCACTGGTGTCAGTTGGATCACCTAAGATGTATACAGGTGCTCATTGGGTTATGAGTACACCGGACAGGACTCGCCGGGAACATGCTAGTTGGTCATATACCAGACGTCAGATGGCAGTTCCCTGGTGACATGTGTGCAGGTTAGTTCATCGACCTGGGGATCGTCATTTGTCTCGTGTGAGTTCCCACTGTACTTTGATTACTACCCTACCACGGCTCAAAGGAGTCGTGCAAACAGGTTTTAGTTGGGTACAGTCCCGAGCCACATGGAGGCAGTGAGCGTATCTTCAGGGGTTCGTCTCTCCCGGTATTGGGGGTGAGGTCGTGCTGTGTCTAGGAGAGCCATTACACAAAGTCCTTGGCCAAGGCAAGGAGATTTACTGGTAGGTATTCCAGTAGTATCTCAGGGTGTTCTGGGCTACACTCCGACACGACTTGTACCGCTTTTGGGGGTCTGACTTTTACCAACCCCCTAGGCCCGCCATGCGATACTCATAGACGAACGGACCGGACTGCACGGATATTGTCACTGACAGGCTCAGTTGGGTGTCGGGGTGAGCTTCCTCATCGACGTCCCATTTGGTCAGTACCTGGTAGCCCGTCACGTATTGGCTTATACCTCTGACGTGCTAGTGGTTAAATCCACAACCAAGGTGTTGACGAGTCTTTAGAGTCCCCCACATTCAGTTACTCAGCTTTCGGGCGAAAGGTTGTAGAGGCCGTATGGAGATATGGCAAGGTCCGATCAGATACGTGCGGTATTGCACGGATCAGGATCGGACAGTTTGTACTATAGGCCGTATGGTTATATGGCAGGGTTCGATCAGATACGTGCGGTATTGCACGGATCAGGATCGAACAGATATTACTATCCGGTTTTGGTATAAGCCGGATTCTAGTATAGTACAGTGTAGATTTTGTCTCATTGCATTTGTATTTCGGTCGGAATACAAATGCGGGTGTGTATGCACAGTATCGGGGTTTTCCTGTAATTTATTACGGGACCAGTTTTCTGGAGTTGCCAGTTTGCTTTCCGTTTCGGCCGATTTCCATTGTTCCGTTCATTGGCCGAAGTTTGGTGGAGGAGGGCTTATTTGCATTGTTGCAAATAGGCATTTGTGGAGGGGGTCTTTGCATCTTTGTTTTATCATGATAGCCTCTCATTGACCTTGACTTCATACTTCATGATTGCTTGACTTTTAGTGATCATCATGGTTGTTGATGATGAGTTTGGTGATGATGGTTGGATGAGTGTTGGTTTTGCTTGTGATCATTGCTTGATATCATAACCATTCCTTTCTTTCTCTTTTTGATTATGGTTGTGGTTTTTGATCTTTTGGTATATATATCATATCACTCCCTCACTCTATGCTCTTCTCCTCACCTCTCATGGCCGGCCAAACATAGTAGGGGCTGTCCCAAATTTTTGTGGGGAGGTTTTGGCTCATTTCATGTTGCAAAAATCCCACAAGTTCAATCCACAAACCCCCAAGTTCTATCCCTCCACAAATGGCAACTCCACAACCCCAAAAATGAGACTTCTTCTACTACACATTCTACAGCGATTCTTGGGCACGTCGAGTAGCCGGCTTCGTGCCCGAGTTGCCTCGGCATTGAGGTGGGAGCCCGTAAACAAAGTTGGCGATGTGGTGCACTTCCGGCGACGAGGAGGAGACGGGACTTTTCCGCAGGAGATCGGGAGCATGACGAGAAGACCGGAGGACTTGGATCGTCGGTATATCTCTATTCCCATTCTTGTAGATAGCCTAGACTAGTTAATGGTTCGATCCGGAGTTTAGTGCGCGGTGGTGCCGGTTTGCAAAGTCCGCAAAATTTTAGTTATTCACCGCTTCCGCATTCCGGCGTCGGATTGACGGCCGGGGCGCCGCCGTGCACTTACACACAGATAGCCGGGTTCTGGAGGGCAACAAGCCCGCATCTCATGGCATTGAGACGGAGGGGGCTTTACTCTAGAATTGGCGGGCTATTCGCCGCACTCGTAGGGGGTACAGGTTGACCCAGGAGGGGTGCCCAAGTTACCGGATTCCGTGAAGTGCTGGGTGGTCCATTCACGTTGCTGAAGGGGGCTGCCTCGCTTCAGGTTTTGGCAGGTAACTTGCCGCGCCCGTAGGGGTCTAGGATTTCTTTGCACAGGCTATCCACACGACCAGGGGAACGTCGGGTTTCAGTAGTGGCTCTGTGAAACCCGGGGATCCCAGATATCTGTATTGTTCTGTGATGCTGTACATTTCTGTGATGTTGCATTTTTTATCACGCCTTGAGCGAATATAATATATTGGTATATATATTAGTAGATGTTGTATATGTTTTGCATCCGCGCTAGTCCAGTCCCCGCTCTGTCGTTAGTTAGCTTACCTAACGGGTAATGACGGGACCCAGTGGCGAATGCGGATGGCATATACGTACGTCATATTATTTTCGTTCTTTGTGGTGTGATCAATTGATGGGACTGCGTTGATTCGGATCAATGCAAGTTAAAAACAAATCTAATCTGATGTTGTTGGAACACTTTTCAAAAAGCTGTTATTGCAAAGACGTTCACTTTTGTTTTGTATCATGGTATTCAGTTGGAATATCCTGCTCCTCAGTCGACGAGGCAAGGGCCGAGATCCTTTCACCGGGAGTGACCCCTTAGACAAAAAGTTTGCGTCAGGGCAATAACTTCACTATAGCCGATTACTTTTGCTTTGCACCGTGGTATTCAGTTGGAATATCCTGCACCTCATTCTACGGGGAAAGAGCCGAGATCCCTTCACCGGGAGTGACCTCTTTAGCAAAGGTTTTCATCACTATATTTTCTAAAAAGCTATCCGTTCCTTCAACGATATCAAGTTCATTACGTTAAAGGTTTTCGCCAGAAACCATTCGTAACCCTCCGTCGTTTCATATGGATGGTCAATAGTATTCAAGCTGTGTATGTTGGCCAAAGTCAAGGTACAGTGATTGGTAGCTATTGGGGTATTCATATGCAGCATAGATAGATGCGTTGGTTTGGGGCAGTCGTACTACTATTTTGGCCAAAGTCAAGGGTATGTACGGGTGTGCTCAAATTAACCTGGAGAATGACGGGTAGAACTTGACATGTGACTTATGATATGTTGGCCAAAGTCAAGGTCATAAGAGCATGGAGTAAAAATCACATCGGGAGTTTCAAAAGAACTGAAACTTGCCAGATATGCGCATACCTTCTGGAGTGTGATGACGTGAGCGGATTCCGTCATGTTATCATGTGATGATAGTTGGATCTCGATTCCCACTAATGAGTTAGTTTACTCCTCGGGTGATCCCGACTAATTCTTCTTTCAGGTTTGGAGAAGAATTTGAGGTTACAGTGGGAGGTTTCCAGATTGATAAATTGGTAACCATTCTGATCTAGGTTAGAGTGCACGCTGAGTGTTTCTTTTCTCTCTCTCGTTGGCAGCGACCATTGACCCGACCTTAAGACTATGACTCAGTGACCAAGTTGACCGAACCTTCTTAAACACTGGCTTTTGGATTGTCAGAGTTGCAGACCTCATTGCCACTCCTACTTTTACCCTTTTTCTCCAGGACACCCCGTATTACTACGAACGTCCACTTCCATTAGACAAAACCATCGTATGGTTAGATACGAACTCGAAAAGATTTTATTCGAGGATGGTTTCCGGTTCTGGAGAAAACGAATAGGACTATTCAGTTGTCTTTTCCTTCTACCTTCTCTCAGGTTGCGAGTACCCCTTAGATTAGGGGATAGTACACCTATTACGCAAATTGGATAGTCTTCTTCCAAACCATAAGCAGGTGCCGACCGGTAGGGAATGAAGAAAACCAATTAGCCTAACAATGGTGTACAGAAGGTATTAAGTTAAGACAAAGAAAGGGATTAGTAAGAGGGCAAAGTAAATTGCGACTGCTATTCACGACCATACCAAGTATTTCTTCGCCAATCCTAAATCACCTTTGTATTTCTCCAGGACACTCCGTGTCACTACGAAGATCCACAGTTTATTGGATACTCCATCGTATGGTTATATACGAACTCGAAAGGAACTTGTTCCAGTTCGGGGATGGATTCTGGTTCAGGAGAAATAGGAATAAGGTTTATTCGGTTGTCTTTTATCTTCACCTTCTCTCGCTTTGCGAGTGTTCCTAGGATTAGGACAGTACACCCATTATGCTTATTGGATAGTCTTCTTCCAAACCATAGGCTGGTGCCGAACGGTAGGGAAGGAAGAAAACCATTTGGCCTAAAGGGGTGTACAGAAGGTAATGACTAAAGACATATAAAGGGATTTGGAGAGGTGGCAAAGAATTATACGGTTACAGTCGTGAATCTGGAAGAGGCATTACTAGGAATACCGGGATACCCCATCGAAACATTTCAATGTTTCAGTTTCACTGTGTACTGTTAAAGGAAAACTGATTTCCCAATTAGACACTTACTCCAGGGTATGTATTTACCAGGTATGATTCTCACATCTGTATGGTTTTACAGATGATGAGTGGGAGTAGGTTAGTGGGAATTAGGTGATCATCATCATAATATCGGGATTCGCTGTAATCGGTGATATTTGAGGAAATCACCTGGGCTGTTTGCCGGTCGGCAAATATTTGGTTTTGAATATCCGCTGTTATGCACCAATTTCAAATCGATATATCTGTACGTCTATTTTCATAGAGTGAGATATACTTTTTTGAAATTATGTCTATGACATTTACCTATATCAGTGGATGGTTGGGTAAGGAGCATTAAACAGCGGTGTAATTCTTCTTAACCATAAGTACAGTTTTCAACCTACGACACACGGTGAATGAGTTGTCAGACTCAAGGGACTTATACAGAGTATTGTATGTTGTCCAGGGTCCATCAGGACAGAGGGGTTGGTCCTCGTACTATATTCGGTTTACTTATGACTTCTCTAGTTTTTAGACAGGTGTTTCGTGGAAACACAGGGTCCGAATTTTGAGAAGTTATAGGTATATGAATAAAGTAGAGAACCAGGTGTTGCAAGTATCGGGATTCTTCAAAGTGATCGAAGATGTAGATACTTGTGTATGGTATTCAGATGATAGTAATGATTTAGGGAACTTGCTTCTCTTTCAGGTTACTCATAATTGGAAGCATTCCTAAGTTGAGTAACGCTGATCGGCCTCCTTCCATTTAGTTGACATGCACTGGAGATAGCTGCATGATTTGAATCTGGTTCAATTAAATCAGTGCCTCTGGTTCTATATTGGATATAGAACAGTTCATATCTTAACGATGTTAAGGTACGGGGAGTTGTCCGGCTTATGCTTAAAACCAGACTCTGGACAACTCAATGCACGTTTTCTGTAATGGCTGTTTGTGGGTTGACCCAGGCTATGATGAGGGTTGACTTTCTACCATCTGGAAGATCAATAGTGATATTGTTCTAAACTCGCCACAGTTTTAATAAAAATGGATTTTTTTAGAAAACGGTAGTGGGAGTATGGTAGAACTGGAAGTGATTCCAGAACCACAAACGATTACTGAAGATTTGATAGGAACCTAAAGATTCAATCTGGTTTGACATTCCATTGGCCACTCCGCAGATTAGGTAGGTAACTTCAGGCACCCGAGAGGTACTCCGGTAGCCTCAAGGACGGTGACAGGGAAGTTCTTATTTACCCACACTTGCCATTGCTGTTGTTCCAGACCGTGAGACCCGGCAGGAGGATGAGTATAGCGTCGTTCTAAACTGGCTTTAGAAGTGAACGTCTATATGACTCTGCCAGAGGGTTGTCGTAGTCAGTGGGAGCAGCGGAAGCATTGGTGGACAGGTGGCTTATGTCTATTTATAGACTAAAGCAGATGTAGCGGAGATAGATCATCTATTTCTGATGTGACAGTCATAGGCTTGACTTCATCAGAATAGGGGATGGATCTGTTGAGAAGTTAGTAGGGTGTGATGTCATGGTATTTGGATGATATACACAGAGTAGAAGTGATATTCCTATACTACGATCGGTTATACTTTGGTCGTCACACAGTGGTTTCTCCACACAGGACTTGGACATTATATCAGACATACTGGTTACTAGATCTATGGTTTTAGATCTAGATTTGGGTGGTTTCCCAATCAGGGTACTTAGACAGCGTTCTAAGAGTATTTAGAATGGACGACTCCTGGCACGGTAGTGTACCTGCAGGTGATGGAGTCACCCTCTCTAAAGGTGTCTTACAGACTAAAGGGGAGAGGGATGTGCATGATTGGCATATCACTTGCTTAGGCAATTGAGTCAATCATGAGATGTCAAGTACCACACCAGATGTTGTTCTTGCACTAGATGCAATAAGTTGACATTAATCCAATCCTGGAGAAACACTCGGAAGCAGTTTTAGAACATAAGTGGATGTTCTAGGGATATGATAACGACAGCCTCTTTCGAGAGACAGTTATCATTCCAGGCTTCCAAGGTGACCTAGACAACAAGGAGGTTGTCAGAGTTATAGTTTTCCTTCTGACAAGGGGCAGTATATTGGACAAGTGGTCCAAGGAAATACTGAGGGAGACATGGCGCAGTATACTGATTAAGTTCAGTTGACGATACAGTCTAAGAAGTTTGGATTTGGAGTTCATTTATGAGCTAGGTCCCATCAGACATCCAGACACATTCTAAGACAGGTACTGCTCATTTCGGGAGATGGCTTTCTCCGCGAACATGAGATATAGAGAGACATAGAAAGAAACATCAAGGCGGATCCACTCACTGAGGCTATTCCTCGAACGCAATAGTTTCGCAAACGGCCTTTGTGAGACTGACTAGTAGAGGAGTTGGGTGTTCGGTATCACACGGGCTGTGAGTATGCGACATCGCAATAATTAGCCTTGAGTGCAAGTGGGAGATTGTTGGAGATAGTGCCCTCAGAGTCAATTATTGGATCACAGGCACGTGATTGCAATGATTGAGGGAGGACCTGTCCCAGTAGGACAGTCTTACTCGAGATGATAGTATGCTATCTGGTTTATCTTTATCATCGTGTACTGCTTTAGGTGACCTGACATGTCGCTATTGCACGTTGATAGAGCCCCTAGGATTCTTGCTTGACCACCAGCAGTATGAGGGCGATTATATAAGTGGGAGCTGGGGTCTATAAGCACATCCTTAAAAGGTCCCTAGTCGTGGGAGTTTCGAGACAGGGCATCGATACTCCAGAGTAGACTAGTGTATACAGTCGAGACCCCGACGAGGGGCGGTGGCCGGTCTCACAAGCCACTGGTGTCAGATGGTTCACCTAAGATGTATACAGGTGCTCATTGGGTTATGAGTACACCGGACAGGACTCGCCGGGAACATGCTAGTTGGTCTTATACCTGACATCAGATGGCAGTTCCCTGGTGACATGTGTACAGGTTAGTTCATCGACCTGAGGATCATCATTTGTCTCGTGTGAGTTCCCACTGTACTTTGATTACTACCCTACCACGCTCAAAGGAGACGTGCAAACAGGTTTTAGTTGGGTACAGTCCCGAGCCACATGGAGGCAGTGAGCGTATCTTCAGGGGTTCGTCTCTCCCGGTATTGGGGTTGAGGTCGCGCTGTGTCTAGGAGAGCCATTACATAAAGCCCTCGGCCGAGGCAGGAGATTTACTGGTAGGTATTCCAGTAGTATCTTAGGGTGTTCTGGGCTACACTCCGACACGACTTGTACCGCTTTTGGGGGTCTGACTTTTACCAACCCCCTAGGCCCGCCATGCGATGCTCATAGACGAACGGACCGGACTGTACAGATATTGTCACTGATAGGCTCAGTAGGGTGTCAGGATGAGTTCGCTCATCGACGTTCCTTTTAGTCAATACCCGGTAGCCCGTTACGTATTGGCTTATACCTCTGACGTGCTAGTGGTTAAATCCACAACCAAGGTGTTGACGAGTCTTTAGAGTCCCCCATATTCAGTTGCTCAAGTTTTCGGGTGAAACGCCGTAGAGGCCGTATGGAGATATGGCAGGTTCAATCAGATACGTGCGGTATTGCACGGATCAGGATCGAACGGATAATACTAGTGGGCTTTGGTTTAAGCCGGATCCTAGTATTGCACAGTGTAGATTTTGTCTCATTGCATTTGTATTCGGTCGGAATACAGATGCGGGTGTGTATACACAGTATCGGGGTTTTCCTGTAATTTATTACGGGATCAGTTTTTTGGAGTTGCCAGTTTGCTTTCCGTTTCGGCCATATTTCTTTGTATCTTTCATTGGCCGAAGATTGGTGGAGGAGGGCTTATTTGCATTTGTGCAAATAAGCATTTGTGGAGGGTGTTCTTGAAACTTTATCACCCGTTCTCAGTTCTCTACCTATCTGTAACCCATGTAACAGATTACATATATGGGATCCTGATCCGGTATCACATACCCAGGACGTAGAGGATACTGAAAAACAGTTCTCGGTAATGAACACACCCGAAGAAGATGCATCAATATGCACTTTCTTCGTTGGGCGGCACGGGAATTCTGGTAATCCACTATTTCCTGCTCGGTCTTATAACAATTATAAGTTTGGAGCGGGACTAACGTTCCCCAGCACAGTATAACAAGCGGGTTCGGTCAGTACATCCATATTATTATCATGATTAAGGCGTGACATGGTCGCTACCTGAAAAGAGAGAGAAGAAAACACTCAGTGTATGCTCTTGCAAGATCAGATTGGTTATTATTTTATCTAATCAGGATAGCTCCCACTATTTTTATCAAATCTTCCTTCAAACCCTAAAAGGAAAGACTAGCCGGGATTAATTACACCCTACAATTTCACCAATCTTTCAACCAGGCCAGTGACGGTACTTTGAGGGAGGTTCCCCGTGCTTTCGCACTGACCTAATTAAAATAAACCTCGTTTTCCCAGGGGCGTAACCCCGTTGACACCTTTCTAGAAATCTACTTGATCGGCTAATTGTAATGTGCAAAACTCTCTCAAGAGTAACTTTTACTCGCAGTGGGTATCGGGATCCAACTATCTCATAGAAGGTATGCAATCACATTGCAAATTTCAACAGTTGAAATTCCCGATAATATTTTGCCCCTAGCGTCCTATGACCTTGACGGAGGCCAAACTACCCATAGTCCGCTAGTCAAGTTCAACCAGTCATTTCCTGAGTGAATTAGACCCACCCGCACGACCCTTGACGGAGGCCAAACTACGCCGTACGAATACCCTAATCCAATCGCATCATATGCTGCAGATAAGCACTAATTTAGCTACCATACACTACGCCTTGACGGAGGCCAAACTACCATACACTACGCCTTGACGGAGGCCAAACTACCGTAGCACGAATACTAAAATAACACTTATCTGAAATGACGGAGGGCTACGACAGGTTTTTAAGAAAACCCTTTGCGTAATGAACTTGATAACGTTGCAGAATCGAGTGATTTTGAAAAGGAGTGTTTTTAGGCTTTTATTAGTTTTGCTAAAGAGGTCACTCCCGGTGAAGGGATCTCGGATCTTTCCTTATCGAATAAGGTGCAGAATATTTCACAAATACCACTATACAAAGAAAAAACTATAAAAGAAATTAAAAGACAATCCGAGTTTGTAGCATCTGCTAGTTTCGCTAAAGAGGTCACTCCCGGTGAAGGGATCTCGGCTCTTTCCTTATCGAATAAGGTGCTGGATATTCTACAAGGAATACTGCTATGCAAAGCAACAACTAGAACTACCTGTTTTTGAAAATTCGATTCCATAACATCTTTAGTTTTATTTTCTTTCATTAATCTCATTAATGAAGTCCCGTCATTTTAAGTTACATAAACATCATAGATAAATACAATGTACGCTTATGTCATCCGCATTCGCCTCGATGTCCCGTCATGCACCGTTAGGTTAGGTAATTAACGGCAGAGCGGGGCAGGGCTAGCGCGGGTGCAAAACATAAGCAACGTCTATATAATATATCATATATACTATATGTAAGTTCACGTTACCCGTCCCCGGTTCTTTGGGGTTGCGGAAATGGTGAAAAACAATTTTCTTCGGTGGGGTAACATGGACTCAAAAACGGATGTTTGTTAAACTAACTATCTAACATCCTAACTAGGAGTTTTACCTACTCGGTTAGGGGGTTATACCTTAACTTGAACTCCTTCTCTTCGACTCCTTATGGTGGTCGGAAGGTTCTCTCCTCGTCGTTTCCTAGTGCCGAAGATGGATCCACCCGAAAGCTTCTACCTTTGGCTCCAACCTCAATCTAGAGGAAACTAGAACACTTGGTTTGCTAAACCTTGTATACTAGGATAAGTAGAGAAGTGTTTTGGGTTTTTATCTCCAAGGAAATGGTTCTCAACTCATGAGAGGGAGTTTCCTTGAGCTAGAGAGAGAGCAAGAGGAAGAGGGAGAGCTTGAGGATGAGAGAGAATGAGAATGATGGAATGAGCAAGACTTTTTTCTTACCCTTGCTCTCATAATCCAAAATCATCATAACAAATAATAATAATTGAGTATTATGTGATGGTTGTTATCATATCAAATGGCAATATCATTTCATGCATTAAATGCAATGTGTGAACAAACAAGCAAGCAAAGGTCAATGCCATGAAATGATAGCCATTATCCTGATGATGGTCAACAAGTCCAACCTAGTCAACCGGTCAACAAAGTCAACAAGTCAACAAAGTTAACCTTTCAACCCAACCATGTCACAATAATACTTAATTAATATTATCATTAATCATATTTCTTATTCTCATTAGGGTTTAGCAAAAGTCAACAGTCAACAACCCTAATGAGAATCCTCTGCCTCTGTCTCTGTCAACCGTGCATACACACCCGCATCCGCGTTCCGGGGAACATGAATACAAACGAGATAAAACCAATCCCAAAACGTATACTAGGATCTGGCTTAAACCAAAACCCGCTAGTAATAACTGTCCGGACACCAAACGTGCACAAGTGCACGGATGTGACCGAACCCTGTCGCAAAAACCATGCGACCTCTACTCTTTTGCCTAAAAGCGAATAGCTCTCTATGTGGGACTCTAAAGACTCGACACTACGCTGGCAGTGGGTTTAACCACAGACCGCAAGCGGCACTAGCTGTGCGTAACGGCCCCCAGGTAGATGCCGATAAGAAGACTGACGAGGTGAAACCCATCTGAACTCCTACTGAGCCTGAATGTGACAATCTCCGTACAGTCCGGTCTGTTCGTCTGAGAATATCGCATGGCGGGCCTAGGGTGCGGTAAACGTCGGTCCCCTAATAGCGGTACAAGTCGTGTCGGAGTGTAGCCCAGAACACCCTGAGATAACACTGGAAACCTACCAGTATATCTCGCTTGCCCTGGCCAGGGACGACTATGTGTAATGGCTCTCCATGACACAGCGCGATATCAACTCCCAATACCGGGAGAGACGAATCCTGTCTAACCGTCACTGCCTCCAAGTGCTTCGGGATTGAACCCAACTACTACCTGTTTGCACGACTCCTTTGAGGCGTGGTAAGGTAGTAATCAAAGTACAGTGGGAACACACTCGAGGCGAAGTGACAGTGTTAAGTCAGCGGACTAAGCTGTACTCATGTCACCTGGGAACTGATAACTGACGATAGGTATAGTACCAACCAACAGTTCCCGATGAGTCATGTCCAGTGTACTCGTAACCTAACGAGCACCCGCATACTATCTCAAGTACGACGTACTGACGGCTGTGGGACAGACCGTCTCCCCTGCTGGTATGAGAAGCGCATATGCTAGTCTACTCCGGAGTATCGATGCTCTGTCTCGATAGTCCTACGACTAGGGACCTGTATAAGGATGTGCTTGTGGATTACCCAGCCCCCACGAGTGTGACTGCCATCACAATGCTGGTAATCAAGCAAAGATCCTAAGGGCTCCACTAATGTGTATAGGTGATATACTAAAAGAAACACATGTACACATTAAAGTAGAAACAAACCAAGTAGCATACTACCATTTTGAGCAAGATTGTCTATACAACTGTGAATATCCTAAGCTTTCATTAAGTAATATACAAACTAGTATGATACAGTAATGGCCTCTAGGGCATATATACTAACAATCTCCCACTTGCACTAAGGCCATGTACTGGCGTATCGAAGACCTATCATCTCGATCAGCCGCTCGAACTGAGTCTGGGGTAAGGCCTTCGTGAGTGGATCAGCAGTGTTATCTTCCGTAGCAACTCTCCGAACCTCGATCTCCTGGCGACCCACGATCTCCCTGATCAGGTGATACCGCCTCAAGATGTGTCTGGACTTCTGATGGGACCTGGGTTCCTTCGCTAAAGCTATAGCCTCGTTGTTGTCGCAATACAGAGGTATTGGATCAACAATGGATGGAAGAAGTTCTGTCAAGAACCTCCTCATCCAGACGGCTTCTTTTGCGGCATCAGCAGCAGCGATGTATTCCGCTTCCATCGTCGAGTCAGCAACGGTTTCCTGTTTAGAACTCTTCCAACACACCGCCCCTCCATTGAGGGTAAAGACATAACCCGACATGGACTTGGAATCATCCTTGTCACTCTGGAAGCTGGAGTCAGCAAAGGCCTCGATCTGGAGGTCTTTTCCGCCATACACCAAGAACATCTCCTTAGTCCTTCTCAGGTACTTGAGAATGTTCTTTACCGCTATCCAGTGCTTCTCCCCAGGGTTTGACTGATACCGGCTTACCACACTCAGTGCATAAGCTACATCTGGTCTGGTACACAACATTGCATACATTATAGAGCCTACCGCAGAAGCGTAGGGTATAATAGACATGCGATCCCTTTCCAAATCAGTCTTGGGAGACATCTCTTTGGAGAGGGTGATCCCGTGACAAGCCGGTAGATTACCGCGCTTGGAATCTTCCATACTGAATCTTTTCAGTATGGTGTCGATGTACCTGGACTGCGAAAGTCCTAATATCCTCTTGGATCTATCACGATGGATCCGGATCCCCAGAATGTAAATGGCATCACCCAGGTCTTTCATGGAGAACCTGTGTGACAAGAACCCTTTGACAGATTGTAGCATAGGAATGTCATTTCCTATCAAAAGAATGCCATCCACGTATATAACGAGGAATACGACAGTTCTTGCTACAAATCTACTATAGATGCATGGTTCATCTGGATTTTTGATAAAGCCAAAATCTTTGACTGTCTCATCAAAACAGATGTTCCAACTCCGCGATGCCTGCTTTAGTCCATAAATAGACTTAAGCAACTTGCACACCTTTCCGCTGCTCCCACTCTGAATGAAACCCTTTGGCTGGTCCATTTAGACATACTCCTCTAAATTTCCATTTAGAAAAGCGGTCTTTACGTCCATCTGACAAATCTCATAATCGTGGAAGGCAGCAATGGCAAGAAGGATCCAAATGGATTTCAGCATAGCCACTAGAGAAAAGGTTTCATCATAGTCCAAACCAGGTCTTTGACGAAAACCCTTTGCAACAAGTCTAGCCTTATAGGTTTCAACCTGTCCATCTACACCAATCTTCTTCTTGAAGATCCACTTGCATCCTACGGGTTTTACCCCATCTGGAGCAATGTCCAAAGTCCATACTTTGTTGGTGTACATGGACTCCATTTCGGTCCGCATTGCATCCAGCCATTTTACTAAGTCAACGCTCTGAATGGCCTGTTGGAAGCTAGTAGGCTCATCACTATCAATGATGCAATCCTCTCTATCCCCGTCTATGAGAAAACCGTAGTATCTCTCGGGCGGATGAGACTGCCTACTACTTCTGCGGAGCGGCGTAGGAATGTCATGTTCTTTCGAACCCTCTGGTTCTTTTAAGATTTCAGTAATAGCTCGTGGTTCTGGAATTTCTTCCAATTCTATTGCGCTCCCACTTATCTGATTTTCCAAAAACTCAGTTTCCAAGAAGCAGGCATGACGAGAAACAAAAACCTTTTTTTCCTCTTCGCAATAGAAGAAATATCCCTTGGAGTTCTTTGGATATCCCACAAACTTGCACTGTACTGAGCGTGCCTCGAGTTTGTCCGCATGCTGCTTTTTAACAAAAGCTGGACATCCCCATGTCTTAATGTGCTTAAAATAGGGTTTCTTCCCACACCACATCTGATATGGTGTGGTAGGCACAGTCTTAGTTGGAACTCGGTTCAAAAGATATGCAGCTGATTCTAGTGCATATCCCCAGAATGATCGCGGTAACTCAGCGTTACTCATCATGGAACGTACCATATCCAATAGGGTCCGGTTCCGTCTCTCCGATACACCGTTATGTTGCAGAGTGTATGGAGGAGTAAGCTGAGAGAGAATACCATTCTCTTTTAGGTAATCCAGGAACTCGGCACTCAAGTATTCACCACCTCGATCAGATCTCAGTGTCTTGATACTTTTGCCGGTTTGTTTTTCTACTTCATTCTTATATTCCTGGAATTTTCCAAAGGCTTCGAATTTATGTTTCATTAAGAAGACATATCCGTACCTTGAAAAGTCATCCGTAAAAGTAATGAAGTAAGAATAACCGCTTCGCGCATTTGTAGATATTGGACCGCACACGTCGCTGTGTACGAGTCCCAAGAGCTCGCTCGCTCTTACTCCGTGTCCAGTAAACGGAGTCTTTGTCATCTTTCTTTTGAGACAGGATTGACAAGTTGCATATGATTGATATTCGAACGGATCCAAATATCCTTCTGTATGTAACTTCGTCAACCTTCTCTCATTGATGTGACCCAGTCTATAATGCCATAAGAAAGCCTGATTTGTTTCTGGAGACTTTCTTTTGTGTGTATTCTAGACATTGAAAATCTGTGGTTGGTTTAATACGTATATACCATTGCTTAATGTACCTGACCCAATCAAAACTTGATTAAGGTGAATGTTTACAACATTGCTTACAAATGCAAATTCATAACCTTCTTTAGATAATAAAGATACAGATATGATATTACAAGTTGCATTGGGTACAAAATAACAATCACGCAAAACCAAAACATGTCCATCTGACATTCCCAAGTGATAGTCCCCCACGGACTCAGCATCCATGCCAGCTCCGTTTGCAACTCTGAGGGTCATATCACCTGCCTTCAAAACCCTACGCTTTCTCAGTGCCTGCATGGAATTACAGATATGAGATCCTGATCCGGTATCCAATACCCAGGAAGTAGAGTTTATTGATAGACAGTTTTCAATAACATACACACCTGAAGCCGAAGCCGCAACTTGCTTCGGATCCTGGTTTCTGGCCTTCCAAGCCCTGCAATCTTTCTTCCAGTGTCCACTCTTATGACAATAAAATCATTCCTCTTTCCCCACAAGCTTCCCCGCTACCTTTGTTGCTTTTGCCTTTCCCTTTGCTTCCACTTTACTAACACCGCCCCTTGGTTTGGCGGGGGCTTTCTTCTTCTTTCCCTTGGCTTTCGTCTTGGAATTAGAAGAAGAAGGTCCTCCTACAAACAAAGTGGATGTTTCCCTACCTTTCTGTAGGGTGCCCTCTGCACTCCTCAGCATGTTGAGGAGCTCCGGAAGTTCAACTTCTTTTCCTTGCAAGTTGAAGTTCAGGATAAACTGGGCGTAAGTGGAAGGAAAGGACTGGAGAATCAAGTCCGTATAGAGCTCGTTCTCTAACGTGGTCCCAAGGTCCGCGAGCTCTTCAATGAAGCCAATCATCTTAAGCACGTGTTCCGCTACCGATGATCCGATGGCCAATCTTGCCGAAAACAGCTTTTTTGACACTTCGTATCTGGTGATACGAGATTGCTCTCCATACAGTTCTTTTGTATGGAGAAATATGGATTCGAGGTCCATATTCTCGTGCCTCCTCTGATGTTCATTGTCCATAGAGGCAAGCACGAGGCACTTGGCCTTCGCGCAATCGATCTCCCAAGTCTTACGGATTTCCTTATCCGCGACGCTGGAGGTGGGACTTGGGACAGGGGGAGCTTTGGTGGTAAGGAGATACCCCAGCTTGTCATAAGTGATTGCCATTTTGACATTCCTGAGCCAATCTTTGTAGTTTGGCCCTGTCAGTATGATTTTATCTAGTAATAACTTAAGTCTGGTCATGACGATTGATCGCTGCAATTAGGAGAGAGAGAAGAAACACTTTAGCATGATGCTCTTGCAAGTTTAGAGTGGTTTTTAGTTTGTCTAAACAGGATGGCTCCCACTGTATCTTAAATTCCTCCTCAAACCAAAAAGGAAGAATTAGTCGGGATCAATCTCAAAGTACAATACTTGCTTAACCGTTCAGCTAGGCCAGTGTTGGTACTTCGAGGGAGGTTTTCCAACGCTTTCGCGAAGTTCCTTAATTAAATAACCTCTTTTCCCTGGGGGCGTAGGCCCGCTAACACCTTTCTAGACACCTACTTGGTTTATAGCATTGATCGTTAAGTGAGAAATTTCCCGAGGAGTAGCATATACTCACAGTAGGATCGGGATCCAAATATCATCACGTGACAAAACTGAAGGAATCCTACCAGAATCATCACACTCCAAATGGTATGCAGCGCTAGCAAGTTTCTGGTTCTTTAGAAACTCCCGATGTGGATTTTTTTCCCCATGCTCTTATGACCTTGACTTTAGCCAACAAATCATAAGTCACATGTCAAGTTCTACCCGTCATTCTCCAGGTTAATTTGAACCCACCCGTACCTACCCTTGACTTTGGCCAAAAGGCAGTACGACTGTCCCAAACCAACGCATCTATCTATGCTGCACATGAATACCCAATAGCTACCAATCACTATGCCTTGACTTTGGCCAACAAACATAGCTTGAATACTATTGACTATCCATGTGAAATGACGGAAGGCTACGAATGGTTTTGGCAAAACCGTGAACGTAGTGAACTTGATATAATCGATGGAACGAGATAGCTTTTAAAAGGAGTGGCTTAAGCTCCGCGTTTAAAATTTGTTTTTGAAAAGAAACCGAGTAGTTTTGAAAGTGTTCCAACGACTTTACTTTGGTTTATTTTCTTGCATTAATTTTTAATGTATCCCATCATTTAATCCTACCATTGCAGAAAACAACGAAAATATGACGTACGCTTATGCCATCCGCATTCGCCACGGGGCCCCGTCATTACCCGTTAAGTTACTTAACTAACGACAGAGCGGGGGCTGGACTAGCGCGGATGCAAAACATAAGCAACGCCTAAATAGATATCATATATAGATATATACATTCGTCAGATACAATGATAGCCATTCCAGATCACAGATGAACACATTGGATATACTAGGAATCCGCATTCCGTACGAGTCTGTAACGAAAAGCGGATTACACGGTCGCGGTGAATAGCCAATACCCCACCCTAGACCCCTACAGGTGCGGCAAACTACCCGCCAAATACCCGAAGTGAAGCAACCTCCCTCAACAACGTGAGTAGGCCACTTGGCACTTCGAGGTACCCGGTAGTTTGTGCACCCCCTCCATGGGTCTATCCTAGGAGCAAAAACAGTAAATGAAATTATACAATGACGGCTACAACCTCATCCCGGTTGTGCGGCCAAATAAATAATATTACATCAATTACAAATTACATGAATTGAAAGATAAAGAAAACTCTCATCTCACAACCCCCGGCTATTCATCCGCGACAATCCAATGAATTCATATACACATACCATCAACATTACAGATCACAGATATGTATAACCCCCACTAATCGACGTATAGCGATTAGCAGACGTTCAATACATATATCACATCACAGATATAATCCGTTAGCTAAAGTCTTTAGAAGTTCGATCAAAATACGGATTTTTAAACCCCAAAAACAAATTTTGCTTTCTGAAAAATCTGGGCAGAAAAATCATATTCCAAAAATCCCAAAATACCCCAATAAGAACACTGCAGGAAAATAGACCCACAACCGAGTTAACGCGGCCGCGGATCCGCGGCAGGAGCAAGCTCTTGCCGCGGATCCGCGGCGTGTTGACCGAGTTAGTGGACCAATTTTCTCCAGTGTTCTATAAAAAGCCTGAGCCGATTTTTGGTGTAAGATTAATTAATTTTTGAACAAGAAAAAAAATCGGCAGAAAGCTTACACTTCGGGCGTGTTTTGTGATTTTTTCTCCGATCGAACTTCTAGTTACTTTGCTAACATGTTAGATAGTGTTTAACTAGGCTCTGATACCACTGTAAGTCCACGTTACCCGTCCCCGGTTCTTTGGGGTTGCGGAAATGGTGAAAAACAATTTTCTTCGGTGGGGTAACATGGATTCAAAAACGGATCTTTGTTAAACTAACTATCTAACATCCTAACTAGGAGTTTTACCTACTCGGTTAGGGGGTTATACCTTAACTTGAGCTCCTTCTCTTCGACTCCTTATGGTGGTCGGAAGGTTCTCTCCTCGTCGTCTCCTAGTGCCGAAGATGGATCCACCCGAAAGCTTCTACCTTTGGCTCCAACCTCAATCTAGAGGAAATTAGAACACTTGGTTTGCTAAACCTTGTATACTAGGATGAGTAGAGAAGTGTTGTGGGTTTTTATCTCTAAGGAAATGGTTCTCAACTCATGAGAGGGAGTTTCCTTGAGCTAGAGAGAGAGAAAGAGGAAGAGGGAGAGCTTGAGAATGAGAGAGAATGAGAATGATGGAATGAGCAAGACTTTTTTCTCACCCTTGCTCTCATAATCCAAAATCATCATAACAAATAATAATAATTGAGTATTATGTGATGGTTGTTATCATATCTAATGGCAATATCATTTCATGCATTAAATGCAATGTGTGAACAAACAAGCAAGCAAAGGTCAATCCCATGAAATGATAGCCATTGTCATGATGATGGTCAACAAGTCCAACCTAGTCAACCGGTCAACAAAGTCAACAAGTCAACAAAGTCAACCTTTCAACCCAACCATGTCACAATAATACTTAATTAATATTATCATTAATCATATTTCTTATTCTCATTAGGGTTTAGCAAAAGTCAACAGTCAACAACCCTAATGAGAATCCTCTGCCTCTGTCTCTGTCAACCGTGCATACACACCCGCATCCGCGTTCCGGGGAACACGAATACAAACGAGATAAAACCAATCCCAAAATGTATACTAGGATCTGGCTTAAACCAAAGCCCGTTAGTAATAACTGTCCGGACACCAAACGTGCACAAGTGCACGGATGTGACCGAACCCTGTCGCAAAAACCATGCGACCTCTACTCTTTTGCCTAAAGGCGAATAGCTCTCTGTGTGGGACTCTAAAGACTCGACACTACGCTGGCAGTGGGTTTAACCACAGACCGCAAGCGGCACTAGCTGTGCATAACGGCCCCCATGTAGATGCCGATAAGAAGACTGACGAGGTGAAACCCATCTGAACTCCTACTGAGCCTGAATGTGACAATCTCCGTACAGTCCGGTCTATTCGTCTAAGAATATCGCATGGCGGGCCTAGGGGGGCGGTAAACGTCAGTCCCCTAATAGCGGTACAAGTCGTGTCAGAGTGTAGCCCAGAACACCCTGAGATAACACTGGAAACCTACCAGTACATCTCGCTTGCCCTGGCCAGGGACGACTATGTGTAATGGCTCTCCATGACACAGCGCGATATCAACTCCCAATACCGGGAGAGACGAATCATGTCTAACCGTCACTGCCTCCAAGTGCTTCGGGACTGCACCCAACTACTACCTGTTTGCACGACTCCTTTGAGCCGTGGTAAGGTAGTAATCAAAGTACAGTGGGAACACACTCGGGGCGAAGTGACAGTGTCAAGTCAGCGGACTAAGCTGTACTCATGTCACCTGGGAACTGATAACTGACGATAGGTATAGTACCAACCAACAGTTCCCGACGAGTCCTGTCCAGTGTACTCGTAACCTAATGAGCATCCGCATACTATCTCAAGTATGACGTACTGACGGCTGTGGGACAGACCGTCTCCCCTGCTGGGATGAGAAGCGCATACGCTAGTCTACTCCGAAGTATCGATGCCCTGTCTCGATAGTCCTATGACTAGGGACCTGTGTAAGGATGTGCTTGTGGATTACCCAGCCCCATGAGTGTGACTGCCATCACAACGCTGGTAATCAAGCAAAGATCCTAAGGACTCCACTAATATGTATAGGTGATATACTAAAAGAAACACATGTACACATTAAAGTAGAAACAAACCAAGTAGCATACTACCATTTTGAGTAAGCTTGTCTATACAACTGTGAATATCCCAACCTTCCATTAAGTAATATACAAACTAGTATGATACAGTAATGGCCTCTAGGGCATATACACTAACACTATATACAATATCTATCTCAACATATCAAATGATCACATCACAGATATCGCAGCAGAAAACAACATATGAAATATTGGATATACTAGGATTTCCGGGTTTTATATTAAGCCTATATAAAACACGGATTCCACGGTCATGATGAATAGCCAAACCCACATCCCGAGACTCCTACGAGAGCGGCAAGCAACCCTACCAATTCTAGTGTTAGGAGACCCGGTCTCGACGCCTCGAGATGGTCTCCCACTGGACTCTAGAACCCGGTTACTTATGCTCCCCTCCTTGGGTCTATCCTAATGCGGAAAAGTAAATAATATACATCAACGGTGACATCTTCCTCAATCCGGAAGTGCCCCAATAAAAGAATATTATATACATTGAATTTTACATGAATGAAAATGAAAAACTCCCATCTCACATAAAAAAAACCCGGCTATTCAAACACAATGATCCAATATAACATATCCCAGTAACACATAACATCACATGTCATCAACGTAAGTAAATATGCGTATCCCAATTGTCGTTGACATATAGCAACGAAACCGGCGATGCACCACATATTACACTTACGGTCGCAGAAAAGAAAGTGCAAAACTACAACAATTGGAATCTGCACTGCCCTTAGACATCATAAACCCGGAATATCACATATTCTGGATTTCATGCCTAACAATGCAAATTTTACATTTAGGTCTCAACCATGAAAACACTTTTCAAAGGAAGTCGGGTAATTCAACAAGATTCCCGATTATGTCCGAGACCGAAATGTTAAACTTGCATGCAACTAGATAGATTCCAATCATTGTATCCCATCAAATGATATCCGGACGACGTTAAACTTTTCGATCAATTTATCAAAATCCCACAATTTTCCGACAGCTCAACACTTGAGCACGGTTTTAATAATATCCGGAATATGCCACAGTACCTATGGACCAACCGTAGAAGGGCAAACCCAAGCCTCACTCATGTCGCCACGGAACTGCGGCAAACCCTAGGGTATGACCACGGTTCCGCGATCCAAAAAAAATCGAGTTAGGGATTCATTCTTCTAGAGGGTCTACAGAATTACTTGCATGTTTTTCCGAATACGTTAAACTTGGAAAAATGGGTTTTTGACATTCAATCGAACTTTTTAACTTCGCCTAGATAACTTGTGAAAACCCAAATACAATGTTAAACTATGAATACGAAACACTCCGAATTGTTTATAGTGTAATATTACATCTCATGCAAAATTAGCAAAAACAAACAACACCTGAAACACCAAAATCCAGAGACTGGAACACAGGCAAAATTTCAGGGGGTGAGCTTGGTTTTTGGCCGAGATGGGGGGTATGGTGGCCGGACAAATTTTCTCCAAAATGCCTCAAATTTTGCCAGTGTTCATGTTATATCACATACAACATTCTGCGGTTGTTTGAAAAAAAATTTGAGGTCATTTAAAAATCGACAGAATGCAGGTTTTGATGTTTAAGGTTTCGGAGCAGTTTCGGTTTCGTAATCTAACAAACACCGTCTAATACTCTAGCCCGGCTCTGATACCACTGTTGGGGTTCCTTAGCACCCTACTGGGTTTTCACAGCAACTACCATTCCAAATTTAAAAATTCTAAGGTGCTAATCAATCCTAAGCTAGGATCAAGCTAGAGTAACTAGACAATATAACATGTAATCAACCATTACACTAAGTGAATGAGAAATACAACCTTTATAGACCGGTCCTTCACTTCTAAAGCTCCGTGTAGTGGTCCCTTCGCTGCGATCGAAGATCTCCCGAACTCTAGTATGGGTTCCCTTGGAGAAATGAACAAGCTTGCTCCAAGTCTTCGAGGCCGAAGATGATCTACGTCGAGGAGACTCAAACCCAAGCTACCTCTTCACTAGGTCAAGAACTTTGTGAAGAGTACACCCTTTACTACCCAAGCAAGTGTATAGGATGATGAAGTAGGAAGTGGGCTCACTTTAGATTTTATTTTCTCACAATATTTCTTCATGTTTCATGGAGCTAGTAAGCTTGAAGAAAGAAGGAGATGAAGAAAAGCAACCATGAAAAATGAAGAATGAAAACTAAATGAGGTGAGAATAGCAACCATGGGTGAGTTAGTGTCATATACTAACCATTGCAGAGACTAAACCATGGCTAATTGAAATAGTTAGGTTAATAAATATCTTAAGTGAGACAAAATAAGTGGACTTTGTCAAAGATACTTCAAGCTTCTCCAAACTTCCAAGCATGACAAAATTCTCACTAATTTTTAATTATTAAGATAAATAAAAACTTTCAGATTTTAATTATCATGGTGTAAGTCACACACACACCCATGCTTGCATGTATCATCAAGCATGATACAAACTATGTACACAAGTATATATCACATATACACTTAATGCACAAATCAAGTGAGAAAAGAAATCTTAAGTGAGCTAATACTAGTTAATATAAATTAATATATCAAATATATAATTATACATTAGATTATCAAATCAACACTTGATTTAATAATCCGCAATATCACATATAACCGACTAATATCATGTGTATCAATTTATCGAATCAACACTTGATTCGATAACCCGGCTATATCACATATAACCGATCGATACGAATAAATCGCGAGAATAGAATACGGTATCTCATACGCTTATTAATCTCAGTCCCACACATATCTCATATGTGCTCCTACTCCGTTTCGCCTGAGCCAGGAAGCCTCTGTGTAGGACTCTAAAGACTCGTCAATACGCCGGCAGTAGGTGATGATCATATCAAACACCCACAAGCCGCAAGAGGCGTGCTAAACGTAACAGCCACCCGGGTATTGAGCGGTCAGAAGATCAACAAGCAAGCCTGCTCATACTCCTGCGAATCCAATCAGTAACACTTACCGTACAGCCCTGTCTCTTCGTCTGATATGTCGCATATCTCGTCTAGGGGTGGTAAACGTCAGACCCCAGTAACTCGATAAGTCGTGCCGATGTGAGGATCATAACGGGTCAAGAAACTACTGGTAACACTTACCAGTAAATCTCTGAAACAGCCCTGGCCAGGGACTTCCTGTTATAGGCAATCGAGCACAGCGCAACATCAACCCCCAATACCGGGGGAGATGAATCCTCTCCTATCGCTCATTGCCTCCATGTGACTCGGGACAGTACCCAAAAACCACCATTTTGCACGTTCTCATGAACGTGGTAAGGTAGAAATCAAAGCACGGTGGGAATCACACAAGACTCTATGACGATCTCGGGTCGACAGACTAACATATACCAGTGTCACCAGAGAACTGCCATCTGACGTGAAGTATAATACCATCTGGGAGTTCTCGGCGAGTCCGTCCAGTGTACCCAGTCTCCACTGAGCACCCATATATCATCTTTGATGTCAAACACCAATGGATATGGGATCATCCATTGCCCATCTACATGGGCCGAGAAGCTATACGCTAGTCTACTATGGTATATCGATGCCTCGTCTCGATGCACCCACGACTAGGGACATTAAAGGATGTACTCACAGACTACCTTTGTATCCACTAGTATGATCTCCATCATAATCTAAGTAGTCAAGTACGCATCCTAAGGGCTTTACTAACATGTAACAGAGAGACAATCGGTGTACATGTTAAGATAAAGAGTAACCAGATAGCATACTATCATGCCGAGCAAGAAAGTCCTCCCTATATATGTCCAAGCATCCACTACAACGTACATCTCATGCACAGTAATGGCCTCTAGGGCATATATATAACTAACAGATGTATATTATAGTGGATGCTTGGATATATAGAGAGAGGACTTTCTTGCTCGATATGATAGTATGCTATCTGGTTGCTCTTTGTCTTAACATGTTGACTTATATTGTGTTACTGTCTTGCTCTCACATGTTGATAAAGCCCTTAGGATATGTACATGACTACTAGGACTATGATACAGATCATACTAGTGGGGCCAGGGTAGTCCACAAGTATATCCTATAACTGTTCCTAGTCGAAGGTGTATCGAGAAAGGGCATCGATACTCCAGAGTAGACTAGCGTATACGCATCATGACCCATATGATGGGAGATGGATGATCCCATATCCATTGGTGTTTGACATCAAAGATGGTATACGGGTGCTCAGTGGAGACTGGGTACATTGAACGGACTCGCCGAGAACTCCTTGTTGGTATTATACCTATCGTCAGATAGCAGTTCTCTGGTGATACCGGTACAGGTTAGTCGGTAGATCCAAGATCGTCATAGAGTCTTGTGTGATTTCTACTGTGCGTTGATTTCCACCTTACCACATTCAAGAGAACGTGCAAAACGATGGCCTTTGGGTACAGTCCCGAATCACATGGAGGCAATGAGCGATAGGAGGGGTTTCGTCTCTCCCGGGATTGGGGGTTGATGCTGCGCTGTGTTCGATTGGCTATAACTGGAAGTCCCTGGTCAGGGCTGATATAGAGATCTACTGGTAAGTGTTATCAGTAGTTTTGTAATACCCAGCCCCTTGTACGTCTATACCCGTATTTTCTTTTCACCTATAAAATTTTATAACTATTCATTATTTTAAATTTTCCAATATATTTTTTGTTCTTCACTCCCCCAATTTATTTCCCAGCCGGTCTCTTCATTTTGCCTTACTTATTATTTCTATTCCGGCCTAACCCACCTTTCCTCAGCCCATTTATCCTAGTGAGATAACCCACCTTTCCTCAGCCCATTTATCCTAGTGAGCCATTTCCCTATTTATTAAATTTAAGTCTTCCTATTATTCATAGAACCCCAATTTCATTTTTAATTATTTTTAACTACCCAGCCCGTTCATTTCCCTTAGCCCATCTTTTAAAAATAGACTAAACTCATTTTTCTTAAGTCCATTATTCCCTATTTATTAACCCGGCCCAATCACCATTCTAAATCTATTCTTTAGTTTAAAGCCGGCCCATTTCTTTTATTTTCCATCTAAATTTTTCTCACTAAGCCCACCGTAGCCCGGCCCATGCCCACATCCCTATTTTATAAAATTCCTTAATCTTTCTTCCAGCCCACACCGGCAGCCCGTGATCAAAACCCACTCACCCAACCCCATTACTGTTCCTCTTCTTTAAATCTCCAACGGCTCCTTTCCCTAACTCCCGCTCGCGACCGCGTTTCTCGCCGCCTCCTCCGCCTTCGCTCGCGCGCCGTTACTCCCCACGACGCGCGACCCTGTCTCCATATCTCCCCTCTCGTACACACCCACTCACTTTTTCCTCACCTCACTATCTCTATCTCCCTCGTTCTCCTTCTTCCTCCCCTCTCGACCCGCACCTGCAACCGCCACCACCGCCATCATCACCCCCTCTTCTCGCTCCTCCCTCGCTCTCCCTTCTTCCTCATCAAAACCCGACTCACTCCCTCAGCCGAGATCGACTCCACTGCACCCCGTTTTCCCTCATTCGATTCCCACATCGGCGGCCGCCACCATCATCCCCGAGCACCCCTCACCAGACCCCATCGTCATCATCATCGTCACCGTCGCCACCATCCTCGACTCTCTTGATCTCTTCCTCACTCCCCTCGCTCACCCGAGACTTCGCCCTCGCTGCAATCTCTCTCTCTTTCTCACTCTGCTCTCCCTCTCGCCCTCGCTGCAATCTCTCTCTCTCTTTCTCACTCTGCTCTCCCTCTCGCCCTCGCTGCAATCTCTAATCTCCGTCTCCCTCTCACTCTACAGCTCACTCTCTCTGCCTCTGCCTACACACTCTCTCTCTCTCTCTCTGTCTTTCTCTCTCTCACTCTCTATTTCTCTGTCTCTCTTTCTAAATCTCTTTCTCTCTCTCTTTCTCAGTAATTCTTTCTCTCTCTCTCTCTCTCTGTGGCCAACATTCCACCTTCCGGCCACCACCACTCAAGCAGCCCACCATCAAGAGCTGCGACCACCGCAGACACCCCGACGACGACCCGAGCTCACTCGGAGCCGTAGCCGTCGCGGTGCTTTCCCGTCGCGCGTTCGTGCCTTTACCACTGCCGTGCATCGCCTAGACGCATCCAGACAAGTTCTCTACTTGCTTCATGCTATTCTATTTATGTTACAAATCCAAATCTTATAAATTATTGTGTTACCATTCCTGAAAATATACACTTTTTACCTGTTCGACGTGTGTTCCCTATGGGAAACCTTTCCCAATTTGGCGGAACTAAATAGTATTGTTTGGCCCGTATGGCTGTGAACCTAGTGCATGAATTTCGTTGGATAATTTGATCGTTAATGACCAAAACGACTACCCCCAAGTTTAATCGTAAAACTGAAATTTTATTGTACCTGAAAATCGTTAAATTCACCATAAATTATATACATACTATAATGGTGCGTTCGAGGGATCAAATCGAAGCCATCTTGACGAACTTTAACCCTATACTAGTTCCCAGACATTCCAGTACTTAAACCATGATGATATTTGGATCGGAGTGCGACTCTGGACTGCAGTCCAGAGCGACTCCAGTTATTTGGTTGCTGTTCCGTAATGGGTACCACCTGGATTACTTAACTCGTAGATTGCGGAACTCAGATGTTATTTATATGTGAACCTGTTATCTAGAGAACACAATTAGTTTCATCCTGTTTCGTTATCATTTGTTATTTAATCTGTAATTTAAAAGATCGGGACGCATAACAGTCCCAACAGATTCAGAATCGACATACTACTATTAAACAGTGTATATCTCCTGACGTACGGACGCGATCGAAGATCCGTCTGTTGAGTTGAAAACCTTACTGAAAACCCTAGATTTCATTCAACTGTAGTGTCGCTAAAATCTGATCCAAACTGGGATTAAAATGCGTTGCGAAACGGACTTCTGATTCTGAAACCGGATTTCCAGCCGCGAGCGCTTAAAATGAAATGGTTATAATCAATGATCCTGGAACCCGATTGGCTTGAAACTAAATTAGATGGATAGATAACTGAACATACTAATTATCACCTGTTTATCGTTTCACTAAACTATACACGTACGTTTCATGATAAATCGTGCAAGTGACGGAATACTACCTTATGACACCTTAACCATGCTTCATATACTGTTTACGCATCATATCATACCCATATCGTTGCATTGTTAACATAGTGATATCGTGCATTTACCCAGTGTTAGATTTTAGTGATGGTTGTGGCAAGTACGTCAGTGTTCGTGTATCTGTGAATAAGTGAAAGTGATACGTACTTGTGCACAATCAGTGACCCTATTATTCTATTGCATTGTCGACGTCTGTGGGATGCGTGTACGTGTGACTATAAGTGGTATGGGACACTTATGGAAGCGCTTGCACGGGTGTCACAGATAAGGCATCCGACACTGCCATTTATCTTAGGTATTAGTCGGGACGTGCTTGATGGAGGTCCTGCCTCCAATTCTCGCGCAGACTTGTCACGGATCGATTAGTATTTAGGGTTATGGTTAGCGTTTGATGTAGACCACGGGGTGTGGGGTAGTTTAAGTGTGAGTTCAACAGAATCTCGGGAGTCCCATGCCGGCTTATATATTTACGGAGATATATGGAGATTTATAGGGTATGTGATATACACCGTGATATACATGTTACATGTTGGGCCCGTGGTCCCTTGCCCTTGGGTTCTACCCTTAGGTGGAGGACACTCGCGAGTGGTTGACTCTCACACTTGGACTGACGATAGGCTTAGTGACCTGTACAGTGAGACTTAGAGGCTGATAGGGATACTGGCATTTATATTCTTTACATACTGTGTTGACATACGTGACATATTGTTCTACTGCTTTACTGCTCCGCTGCATTGATTACTGCACATTCATATTCATGCTGTCATTGATTTACTGTTTCATATGTCTGTTACCACTGTTAGAACTGTCACCTGATTTTTTATATATAATATATTGCTATTGTGTCGCTCTGACGACCTGAGTATGCATGCTCAGTGTGAGGAGAAGATTTAGCCTGGACCAGGACTAGACGCACTTCACGGATATCTTGTTTAGCTATTCAGAGTTATATCTTTTGTTTCCCATCAGGTCAGTTCATTTTACTATTTTATTCCAGTTGCTGCATTTCTCATTACCTGTGCATTATTTACTGTTTACCATGATAAACTTGAAGCCGAAGTGTGACTACGGTGGGACATTTCCTTGACTGTAGGAGCATGGCTGGCCTTGTCTACCCCTCGTATTCCGTATTTTGGGAAGCGGGGCGTGACATGGTTTAGTTGGTATCAGAGCCCAGGTTTTGCATTGATTGGGATTGCAGATTTCCATGTATAGCTTAGCAATCTAAGACATCCCTTGTCTAGATTGTAAACTTGTCGTTCTTGATCCATATTCACATCGTACTTTCAGCTATCTTTTCGCTAGGGTTTCGGGTGACTCGACAAGGTTACGTGGTTGCAAATGCACCACCGTACTCTATTCAATGACTTAAAGTCATACAGTTGATTCCCCACTTGTAATAAAGTCATCACTTCTGATATTCTTGAATCTTTGTCCTATCTATATTATATTTTGATTCGTTTAGCTTGTGACTTATATCATTCGCAAAATTATTGTCTCAGGATCATGTCTTCCAACGACTCTTCATCCATATCCACTCCCCAGAATCAGACTGTTGAGATCTTGAGTGTACTGCAAGGTTTAAAGGAAGCCCAGGAGCGAACAAACGATTTGTTAGCTGAAGGACTGAGAAGGCAGGTGAGGCAGGCACCAGCGGGAATCTCTAATCGTAAAGGGACTCCTGTTAGACGAGGAAAAGAGAAGATAATGAAACGCCAATTTATTTCCCAGCGACAGAAGCAGCAGAAGACCCCTCGTTGTGGGTATTGTAAGAGGCCAGGACACCTTCAGAGGGATTGTCGCCGTGCCCAAGGGAAATGTCTGATATGCGGGTCCAACAAATATCTCATCAACGGCTGCCCAGAAAGGAAGGAACTAAAAGGAGGAAACTCGTCCCCACTCCCCACTTCTGCCAAATGAGGATTATCGCGTAGTTCGAACTTCGACGATAAGGTGGATCTAACGCAGGATTCAACTCACGCGACGAGAATGCAACGTTATAGTAGTCGAAGAAGGATTTTTATGTTATCTACTTTCAGTAATAATGTTGTCATCTTCTTATGAATATGTCTTTCAGTTTGAAATATTGTATCCGCTGAATTCTTGATTGAATGCAATAAAACTTGAATCATGAAATATGTATCATTCTCTTGTCATCTCCCTTGTTCATACTGTTCATTAGCAAAACATTTTAATCTTAATTTTTCCAATTGCTGACACCGCATACCTTCCCATATTTCGCACACTTAGCCATTTTCCTGACGTATTCTATTGTCTAATCATGACTTTTCTTTTCAGACCATGGCCCACCCTGGAGCAGCGCCGCATCTAGCTGTGGATACGCAGTCATGCGTTTCCTTAGATCGCACACTGATGAGTTCTGATGATGAAGTCAACGGTCCCCAGGTCAACTTCGGGAACAACGATTCAGAGAACGAAGGAGTAGCAGCCCCAGAGTTTGACATGATAGGCGATTCCGACGAAGAGGAAGAAGACTTTGAAGAAAACCCAATAGAAGAAAATCCCGATAAAGATCCAATAGAAGAAAATCTAGTGGAGGAAAATCCCATGGAAGAGAACCCAGAAGGAGAGGATCACATGGAATCAGATCTTGATGAAGAAGCTCTATCCGAGGAAGAAGGACCAGAAGATCAAGATCCTGTGGTGGAAGAACTTCCAATAGCGATGCCTACGAGGCGATATGGAAATGGACGCCCCTACCTGAGTGCGCGAGCCTACCGCAACCTACTGAATCTCCACAACCGCGACTGACGGAATTTCTTTTGATGTTGTCTTCTGGCCAAATAAATGTGTATAGTTTAGGGCCACTTTTCGTCTTTGGGAATGCTTTGTTTCAAATTTTCTTGAATGAAATAAATCTTCTGAATTCGTAAACCTTTTGATTATTGGTTCGCTTGATACTTGTTTATCGCCCATATATATTTATTTTTCTGCTGAGATCCCTGACTGTCCACCCCTACTCATTGTATAGTTTTCACCCTTGTTTCGATTAGAAAGTACCGCACCCTAATCTTTGGAATGAGCCACCATTCATCCTTCGTCTGTACCCTGTTTGAGATCCTTCTAGGAGGAGGACCTATCTTATGAAATACCGAGTTCATTAACTTTTCAAATTTTTGATTCGCATGATGTACCGACCAGTATCCTCCCCATACATTTATCTCCTTATAGTCCTCTTTTGCTCATCCTTATTTTCTGTGCTGACCTGATCCCAATCTTCTTGATCTTCAGCCTAAAGCCGCCATACTCCGACCATTGAATGATCCACATTTTCTTGTAATCCTTACCCTAGCTAGCCCTATACATTTTATGTGTTTTCCTATTACCCTATATATAAATTTAAGGACCTTATTATTCGAAAATTTGATTTTCATTATCTTGTACTTGTCGAAAAGTGCGCATTATTGACTACTTAGCTTTATGTATTTCAAAGCACCCTACTATTATCTTTATTTTTACTAGCGCAACCTTGCACCGCGTATATTTTGTTCCATGTTTCTTATTTTCACTAAATGAGTTTTCTAAGCTATTTTTAAAAACTATTTGACCGATACGCTTTCCTCAAATGGTTTAACTACCGACTAAACTTCCACTACTTTATTATTATTATTTTATTTTCGAGTTTTATGCCTATGATTACCATTATAAATGATTGTGCCTTATACTTATTTTTCTGTCGTGCTACCTTTAATATACTTATACGTGCACATGTTTGGATTTCGATTTTATTGAATACGCCTTGATTATTTTTGTTCATCATTATTATCTATGTTCTCTTGTACTTGTAGGTTGCTCTTATAGTTATTCATACCTTATACCTATTTAGACTTATCTTCTGTATGTTGTTCTACATGTTTATGCCTTCAAATTTCTTCGTCCACGAAGTTCTAATAAACCCTTATGTGTTAGTTAGCAATAGGATAGCTTTCACCTATGTTTGTATAACCTTTCGTTTAGTTTTAAATTTCGAGGACGAAATTTTTGTAAGGGTGGTATGATGTAATACCCAGCCCCTTGTACGTCTATACCCGTATTTTCTTTTCACCTATAAAATTTTATAACTATTCATTATTTTAAATTTTCCAATCTATTTTTTGTTCTTCACTCCCCCATTTTATTTCCCAGCCGGTCTTTTCATTTTGTGATCAGTCGAAAATAATGTATTTTTAACACGGCAATTTCCCTAACATTTGCACTCATTTAGAAGTGTTCGGTATTCATATTTCACATATTAGCAAATCTATCACAGATTATCAGATTACATGTATTAGACCTTAAAACTGGCATTTCTAGGGAAATTGACCGCATTTCATGGCATCGCATCATTTCTGTATTTGCGCAACACTTGTCTTGAGTCTGTGCAGGAAAATACGGAAGAAAAACCAAAGAGCTGATCAAAATTACGCCAACTCAATGAAATCAGATCTGGTAGCATTTCAGAAGGAGATATTAAATTCAACATATAAAATAAAGGCCCAAGAATCAGCCCAAGCTTGTACCATAAATCCCAATCCCCAAGGCTCATAAAGCGCCGCGGATCCGCGGCGGGAGCCTGCTTTCGCCGCGGATCCGCCGCATTATTGCCACGTCAGCAGATGAATTTTTGGGCATAATTCTTCTTCCAGGGCCCACATTCCTTTATGATACTTCAAATTCCAGAAAGACCTCGAAGCTACTGCCAGATCAGCAAAGATCATTAAGCAAGGCTAATCCTAATTAAGCTCCTAACTAACCTCTTCTAGAAGCTCCCTCCTAACTAATCACATCTAGAAGCTTCTCCCCTAACTAACTTTTGGAGGGAAATTTGAATTTCCTCAACAAACTTTAGGAGGGAAACTTAGAATTTGAAATCCTAGATCTAGAGTTTAAATGTCTATAAATAGGAGCCTAGATCTAAGGGTTGAAGTAGGTTCATCATTAGTTGTTAATCTTTTAGTTAGCTAATTCCCTCTTTCATCATCTTCTTCCACAAGTCTAGTGACAAGGCTTGTGTGAATCCCTAACCCTAATTCCACTCCAAATTCAAGATCTTGAGTACCAATCAAGCGAGAAGCCTTCAACCTTTTAGGAGCCGAGCCGATCTTCAATCGGGCAAGTGATCCAAGCCGATTCACGACCCACGGAGACGAGCGAAGCCAAGTCGACGATCGAATTCTTCCTCTTGTAGTTCTTGAGCGAATGTAATGAAATTGTTGATATAAATAAAAGGTGAAATTCTTTAATCTTGCTTTCTTTTAATTCGTGCATCATGATTAGATCTCAATTTGTAATTGTTGTTCTTGTTGTGATGTTTGAGTAAAACTCCGCTCGTAAAGGAGTCGAGACGATTGTAGAATGATGATGTAACAAATCTTAATACGATTTTTAAGTCCTACGAGTTTTGTAAACCCTAGCAAGTTCAAGAATCGATGACCTAGTTTCGTAGCGATGCTTTCTTGATTGTGATCGCTCGAAATTAGGGATCTACGATCGTTTCTTGAATTTACTAGAGGCTAGAATGTGAATGATATCGACGAAAGAATAAGGGATAAGATGAAACCCTAGTTTCATAAGAAATCCCTAATTCTCGATCGATCATCATCGATCTAGTATCAATTCATCGAAGGATAAGAATACGTAATTGTAAGATTACATCACGTCTATAGATCCGATCGATTACTACGAGCCTCATTTCGATTCTTGATATTTGGTTTGGAAAAATCATCAAACGATCAATTCTTGATTCTATCTTTTACTTTTCTTAGATCTAGATATTTTCTTTTTCTTGAAATACAAAATTTAAATCATGAATTGTTTTGTTTTCTTTTCTTAAAATTTCGACTCATCTAATTCAAAACACGAACTATTACACTGTCCCTGTGGACGATCCGCACTCACTTACAATCTACATCCGACACCGTAGTTGATTGCGGTCAAATAATTTTTGGTTGTGATTTCTATACAATTTTTCATACTACACAATCCGAAATCTTTTACAATCAAATGGCGCCGTTGCCGGGGATAGTGCGCTAATTGTTCGTATTTTGAAATTTGAGTTGAAAATTTTATTCCATCTAAATTTTGTGATCTAAACTCGCACAAACTCTAATACGTGTGTTGTGATTTGATTGCGAGGAATTCTGGAATCATTGGAGCTTGGATAAAAATTTTCTGAGCATTCCAGAGAGCTAAGGGGAGCAACAGAAGCATTCTCCTAAATTTGTGTGCAGTGATCCCTTTCCCCAACCGCGATTCCGCGGCAATAACCACATTCCTGCGGCGGTTCCGTGGCCTTTCTAGCTCTTCTCTGCACCAATTTTCCCCTGTGAGTCTCTATCTTTCTTATCTTCTTCTCAATCTGCTCCAATTAATATTTTGCTGCAGGTTTCTTTGCAAATAATCGCAGCGCCGCAAAAGCAAAATTAAAAATTTGTGCGCGTTTTGATTTTTGGTTGTTTGCATATTAATACGGAAATTAAGGAGCACGGCCAAATCCAAATTAGGTGGGGAGTTCATTACCCTTCCTAAGCCCCGAAAATCGCAAAACTTGCATCCGCATTTACCCTCATTAATTAAAAGAAATCTAGAGATGACTCTAAGGACCGTCGCGCTCAATGAGGACAAGAGAAGGCCGTGGGTAATTCATTGCTTATCCGCGTTTTCTTGTGGTGTCTAAGGCGAGTGTGTCTAAGGCTAGTGGTTTTTAATTAGGCCCACTACTTACGTAGTGGAGTACCTTCCCACTTACCTGGCACTTATCCGGCCACAGGGGGACAAAGAGGCAGTGGAGGATTGATCCTGCGACTTGTCTTTTGGCAGTTAGGAGCGGTCTAGAGCCGGACTTAGGTGACCACTAGAAATTAGGGTTTGTGTGCTGCATTTGTTGTGTCGCATCATCTTTTCAAAATCCGTATCATTTTTCAAAGCAAACACCGCATTCATATCATTTCCCCTAATTATAAATTCACGCTGCCACTTGTACTAACCCTTTTTAGTGCAAGATAGGCTGGACAACGGGATTCTAGTGCCTGTTCAGTCCGCGTCCCCCGATCGACCCTAAAGTCGGTATTTCTACATTTACCCTTTCTTTACCCACTACCACACCCATATCGATGGATCCATCTCCATCGAACTTCTTTTCCACTACCCTGCCGCCGTCCGTTGGTGCGCAGAATCCACCTCGCATCTCTCTCCAAGAAAGATGCTATCCTACACGAGGCCCACTTTCCACCTGTCTTTCCATTCCACCAGCCAACGGGGAAAATTTTCAAATAAAACCCCAATACATCAACCTTCTACCAAAATTTCACGGTCTCGAGTCTGAAGACGCATACGTGTTTATCACGAAATTTGAAAATGTATGTGCAATGATGGGTACTTCACAGCTTTCTGTGGATGCTTTCCGTCTACGTCTTCTCCCATTCACTTTGTGCGATTTAGCCGAGAAGTGGCTATATAACACTACCGCACATTCCATTTCAAATTGGGACGAATTCGTCAAAGCATTCCTTAAGAAATTCTACCCACATCATAAGACAGCTCGAGTCCGCAGCGAAATCTATCAATTCACCCAGCTTCCAAATGAAACATTTTCAAAATGTCTTGAACGCCTCAAGGATTTGTTAGTCCAATGTCCACATCACGGCATCCCGAGATGGGAATTGTGCCGAATCATTTATGAGGGCATTACTCCTTACACAAGACAGACCCTTGAATCCATGTGTCAAGGCAACTTCATGACTAAAGATGATGGGGAAGCCTGGAATTTTCTAGAAGATTTCGCTGAAAAATCTTTACAGTGGGAGGGTGTGAGTCAATCGTCTAGGGAAGGCAATGATATTTCCATAGGAGTTAGAGCTGACATTTCAGCTATGCAAAAGAAACTTGAGACTATGGAAAACAAATTTTTAGCCGTCCTAAGTCAAATATCACTCTCCAAAACTGTATGTGGCTGTTGTTCTGATCCGTCTCACTTGACGGAAGAATGTCCGTTTCAAGGTCATGAGCATACCAATACTGCATTTCAAAGACCTAGAAACGATCCATCTTCCTCCACATATGATCAGGGTTGGAGGAATCACCCTAACTTTGCTTGGAACCAATCACAATCTCAAAACACGGTTCCAACCCAGCACAATTTCCAAAGGGTCCCTCCACCACAACAGCAACCACCACAATTGAGTCAGCACCCCTTTCAAGCACAAAATTTTCAAAATCCGGTCAACACTTTTGCACCATCTAGTCCTTTGCAGTTGACCGGGACTGAGGAATCCTATTCATTTGCACAATGCATGAATTTGGTCTTAACAAATATCATGCAAGTTTCGGCTGAAATGAAGTCTTCTGTCGATAAAATTGAGAAAAACTCAGCGTCCCAAGCTGAGAGTATCAAATCGATGGAAGCAGAAATTTCACGATTAAGAGCCGAAATGAGTGCAAGAGAGAAAGGGAAACTTCCAGCTCAACCTTTACCCAATCCTGGCTATTCACATCATGTGGATGCAATCACGTTGAGATCTGGAAGAGTGCTTGACACTCATGTTGGGGAAGAGTTTGATGATACAGAAAAATCAATCAATAACACCCCGGCTGAGACCTTTCCTCACACACACCATTCTAATTCTGACCCCAGTTCTTCTACCCCACTACCTTCTCACGAGCCTATTCTTCGTTTCCCAAAAGGCTCGCCACTTCAGCCCACCTCTTTTACCCCTCCACGGACGATCCCCACTTCTATTTTGGGATCGGTTCCACACACACTTCCTTCTCCTATGATGGACCCTGCGCTTATTGCTAAAGCACCTTATCCTAATCGGTTAAGGGCTAACACACCAAGTCCACATATGGAGAAGATTATGAACATGTTTAAGGAAGTTAACATCAACATCCCTCTCCTAGATGCTATCCAACAAGTTCCGTCCTATGCAAAAACCCTTAAGAACTTGTGCACTAGGAAGAGGAAGACTCAAGTGCCGAAAAAAATCTTCATGTCAAGTACTGTAGACACGGCTTTTCCCCAACAATTACCACGGAAACGTAAGGACCCTGGTTGTCCTACTATTTCCATTTCTATTGGGGAGAAACACATCAACCGTGCGTTACTTGACCTTGGCGCTAGTGTTAACTTACTTCCTTACTCGGTATACGAGCAACTAGGTATCGAAGTGTTAAAGCCCTCGAGTATAACTCTCCAGATGGCTAACCGATCAATCACCAAACCTAGGAGTGAACTGGAGGATGTGTTAATAAAAATCGGGGAATTTATATTCCCTGTGGATTTTATTGTAATTGATACACAGCCTGTAGCGAACCCAAGGAATCAAATTCCGGTGATTTTAGGTCGCCCCTTTTTGGCCACTTCCAATGCAATAATCAACTGTCGTAATGGTTCTATGACCCTATCCTTCGGGAATAGGTCAATAGAGCTGAACATTTACAAGTTGGGAAGTGTACCCTCCGAACCTACTGCTCAGGTCTGTTCTGTCGACTTAATGGATGTCGACAGCAGCGAATTTGATGATCCTCCTGATACCGATCTAGACTCTTTTCATATGTTATTGTTTGACCCAACTATGTATCATACACATACAGACTCTTCCACCGAGATGTCCGGGTCAACAATTAACACTGATTATGAACTGTTCTTAGAGTCTGAAGATCACCCCGCACTTTGTGATGACATTATTCATCGGGGTATTGATGGAACTTTTGAGGAGATTTTCGCTGATGAACTCGCATTTTTGAATGACACGGGTGTTGAAATGAATCATCTTCCAATCACTGAAATTGAACCTCCACCCCTTCTTCTGAACTGTAAAAAGAATGCGAGCAATCCATCACATTCACTGCATCCTCTCTCCAAAACGAGACGCACACACATTCTATTCCACCCCTTACCCTTTCCCCATTTCTTCTTCCACCAACCAAAGCACTGCATTGATAAAAATTTTGAATGGTTGGTGTTAACATTCGGTCTTTGCAAAGCTTGGCATCGACCAATGATTTTTGACCCCCTCATGTGATTTTCAAAGCTTAACATTGCATAACTCAAGTTTGGGGGGGGTATATTTTCTGGCTCTTGAAAAGAAAATTTTTACAAAATGATAAGCCAAAAATAAGTTTGGGGGAGGGTCTTCACTTAAATATTTTGCCCCCACTAATAAATTCCTCCCAAACTTACAGGTTTTTTCGAGATTTAGCGGATGACAACAATGAGGACACTGTTGAAAACAAGTTTGGGGGAGGTTTGTGCTTATTTTCGCATCATTTGCATCATACTTTGCATAAGCACAAAACAATTTTCAAAACCTATAAAATTTTTATAAAAAATAAAAATCAAAAATAAAAATATTTTTGTACATAAATAAGATAATAAAAGATTAGATAGTGAAAAATTACATCCATGAGATTAGAAAAATTTAAGAAAACCAAGAAAATTAGAAGTTTTCTGATACGAACTAGTAATAAGTAGTTATGAGCTGTTGTCCCAAGGGTTAGTAAGATGAAGGACGTCACTAATCTGAGGATAAAAATAAGTCTGAAAAATAGTTTCTATTCTGGAAGCCAAACATTTTGAACGTTGCTACCCTGCTATTCGCACTTACACACATCTTAAAGCCTGGGATAGTAGAGGATACCTTGAAATGCTCTTGCCTTTAAGCCGATGTATGAAGGAAATAAAAAGAAAAAAATGATGAATAAAGAAAATATAAGTGGTGAGAAAAATGAACACTGGTTTTGTTATCACCAAGGGCAATAAAAAATGTATTGCGAGGGTGCTTCTTCACCTAGTGCCCTAAGGCCAACTGGTCTGGGAGTCACTGCTATGCCTGAGGTGGTGCAAGACGAGAAAAATACACCAAGTAAGCAAGCACATGAGTAATCGGTCGGTTAGTACCTCAAGAAGTATTAACGGTCGCATGAAAGTGTGTGAGCAAATTCATAAAAATATTCATTAATTAAAAAGTACTGAGGCTGATGGGCAAGAGTATGATAGCTTGAATTGAATTCTCCGGGTGTAGGGATGTCTTTACACACACGCAGGGTGATATGATCGATGTTTGGAAGAAAGATAGGAATGAAGAATAAGGCGATGTTTTATTGAGGGAGGACGTGATTTCTAACATCTTTTCATGACCATTAAGATAGGGCTCATGACAACCGAAAAGCTAGCTTAGTTGGAAACCCTAATTTTCAAGGCTTTTCTTTTAGAATTCTTGTCTTTAAATGTAATATTCATGATCTTCCTTTTATTATTGGATTTTGTGGGTGCAATCCGCTGAAAACCCTCAGGAGACAACACTCCTCCTACTAGGGACACCTAGAAGTTTAAAGGCTTGTTGCAAGTGCTCAGTGCAATCGTGTTGCCTACGAAAGTGTGCTAGTTAGTTTTTCTCTTTCTTTATTTTCTCCTTCTCTTTTTAATAAAACATTCGCTCGAGACGATCGAAATTAAGTTTGGGGGTATTTGATCAGTCGAAAATAATGTATTTTTAACACGGCAATTTCCCTAACATTTGCACTCATTTAGAAGTGTTCGGTATTCATATTTCACATATTAGCAAATCTATCACAGATTATCAGATTACATGTATTAGACCTTAAAACCGGCATTTCTAGGGAAATTGACCGCATTTCATGGCATCGCATCATTTCTGTATTTGCGCAACACTTGTTTGAGTCTGTGCAGGAAAATACGGAAGAAAAACCAAAGAGCTGATCAAAATTATGCCAACTCAATGAAATCTGGTAGCATTTCAGAAGGAGATATTAAATTCAACATATAAAATAAAGGCCCAAGAATCAGCCCAAGCTTGTACCATAAATCCCAATCCCCAAGGCTCATAAAGCGCCGCGGATCCGCGGCGGGAGCCTGCTTTCGCCGCGAATCCGCCGCATTATTGCCACGTCAGCAGATGAATTTTTGGGCATAATTCTTCTTCCAGGGCCCACATTCCTTTATGATACTTCAAATTCCAGAAAGACCTCGAAGCTACTGCCAGATCAGTAAAGATCATTAAGCAAGGCTAATCCTAATTAAGCTCCTAACTAACCTCTTCTAGAAGCTCCCTCCTAACTAATCACATCTAGAAGCTTCTCCCCTAACTAACTTTTGGAGGGAAATTTGAATTTCCTCAACAAACTTTAGGAGGGAAACTTAGAATTTGAAATCCTAGATCTAGGATTTAGATGTCTATAAATAGGAGCCTAGATCTAAGGGTTGAAGTGGGTTCATCATTAGTTGTTTATCTTTTAGTTAGCTAATTCCCTCTTTCATCATCTTCTTCCACAAGTCTAGTGACAAGGCTTGTGCGAATCCCTAACCCTAATTCCACTCCAAATTCAAGATCTTGAGTACCAATCAAGCGAGAAGCCTTCAACCTTTTAGGAGCCGAGCCGATCTTCAATCGGGCAAGTGATCCAAGCCGATTCGCGACCCACGGAGACGAGCGAAGCCAAGTCGACGATCGAATTCTTCCTCTTGTAGTTCTTGAGCGAATGTAATGAAATTTTTGATATAAATAAAAGGTGAAATTCTTTAATCTTGCTTTCTTTTAATTCGTGCATCATGATTAGATCTCAATTTGTAATTGTTGTTCTTGTTGTGATGTTTGAGTAAAACTCCGCTCGTAAAGGAGTCGAGACGATTGTAGAATGATGATGTAACAAATCTTAATACGATTTTTAAGTCCTACGAGTTTTGTAAACCCTAGCAAGTTCAAGAATCGATGACCTAGTTTCGTAGCGATGCTTTCTTGATTATGATCGCTCGAAATTAGGGATCTACGATCGTTTCTTGAATTTACTAGAGGCTAGAATGTGAATGATATCGACGAAAGAATAAGGGATAAGATGAAACCCTAGTTTCATAAGAAATCTCTAATTCTCGATCGATCATCATCGATCTAGTATCAATTCATCGAAGGATAAGAATACGTAATTGTAAGATTACATCACGTCTATAGATCCGATCGATTCCTACGAGCCTCATTTCGATTCTTGATATTTGGTTTGGAAAAATCATCAAACGATCAATTCTTGATTCTATCTTTTACTTTTCTTAGATCTAGATATTTTCTTTTTCTTGAAATACAAAATTTAAATCATGAATTGTTTTGTTTTCTTTTCTTAAAGTTTTGACTCATTTAATTCAAAACACGAACTATTACACTGTCCCTGTGGACGATCCGCACTCACTTACAATCTACATCCGACACCGTAGTTGATTGCGGTCAAATAATTTTTGGTTGTGATTTCTATACAATTTTTCATACTACACAATCCGAAATCTTTTACAATCATTTTGCCTTACTTATTATTTCTATTCCGGCCTAACCCACCTTTCCTCAGCCCATTTATCCTAGTGAGATAACCCACCTTTCCTCAGCCCATTTATCCTAGTGAGCCATTTTCCTATTTATTAAATTTAAGTCTTCCTATTATTCATAGAACCCCAATTTCATTTTTAATTATTTTTAACTACCCAGCCCGTTCATTTCCCTTAGCCCATCTTTTAAAAATAGACTAAACTCATTTTTCTTAAGTCCATTATTCCCTATTTATTAACCCGGCCCAATCACCATTCTAAATCTATTCTTTAGTTTAAAGCCGGCCCATTTCTTTTATTTTCCATCTAAATTTTTCTCACTAAGCCCACCGTAGCCCGGCCCATGCCCACATCCCTATTTTATAAAATTCCTTAATCTTTCTTCCAGCCCACACCGGCGGCCCGTGATCAAAACCCACTCACCCAACCCCATTACTGTTCCTCTTCTTTAAATCTCCAACGGCTCCTTTCCCTAACTCCCGCTCGCGACCGCGTTTCTCGCCGCCTCCTCCGCCTTCGCTCGCGCGCCGTTACTCCCCACGACGCGCGACCCCGTTTCCATATCTCCCCTCTCGTACACACCCACTCACTTTTTTCTCACCTCACTATCTTTATCTCCCTCGTTCTCCTTCTTCCTCCCCTCTCGACCCGCACCCGCAACCGCCACCACCGCCAGCATCACCCCCTCTTCTCGCTCCTCCCTAGCTCTCCCTTCTTCCTCATCAGAACCCGACTCACTCCCTCAGCCGAGCTCGACTCCACTGCACCCCGTTTTCCCTCATTCGATTCCCACATCGGCGGCCGCCGCCATCATCCCCGAGCACCCCTCACCAGACCCCATCGTCATCATCATCGTCACCGTCGCCACCATCCTCGACTCTCTTGATCTCTTCCTCACTCCCCTCGCTCACCCGAGACTTCGCCCTCGCTGCAATCTCTCTCTCTTTCTCACTCTGCTCTCCCTCTCGCCCTCGCTGCAATCTCTCTCTCTTTCTCACTCTGCTCTCCCTCTCGCCCTCGCTGCAATCTCTAATCTCTGTCTCCCTCTCACTCTACAACTCACTCTCTCTGCCTCTGCCTACACTCTCTCTCTCTCTCTCTCTCTCTGTCTTTCTCTCTCTCACTCTCTATTTCTCTGTCTCTCTTTCTAAATCTCTTTCTCTCTCTCTTTCTCAGTAATTCTTTCTCTCTCTCTCTCTCTGTGGCCAACATTCCACCTTCTGGCCACCACTACTCAAGCAGCCCACCATCAAGAGCTGCGACCACCGCAGACACCCCGACGACGACCCGAGCTCACTCGGAGCCGTAGCCGTCGCGGTGCTTGCCCGTCGCGCGTTCGTGCCTTTACCACTGCCGTGCATCGCCTAGACGCATCCAGGAAAGTTCTCTACTTGCTTCATGCTATTCTATTTATGTTACTAATCCAAATCTTATAAATTATTGTGTTACCATTCCTGAAAATATACACTTTTTACCTGTTCGACGTGTGTTCCCTATGGGAAACCTTTCCCAATTTGGCGGAACTAAATAGTATTGTTTGGCCCGTATGGCTGTGAACCTAGTGCATGAATTTCGTTGGATAATTTGATCGTTAATGACCAAAACGACTACCCCCAAGTTTAATCGTAAAACTGAAATTTTATTGTACCTGAAAATCGTTAAATTCACCATAAATTATATACATACTATAATGGTGCGTTCGAGGGCTCAAATCGAAGCCATCTCGACGAACTTTAACCCTATACTAGTTCCCAGACATTCCAGTACTTAAACCATGATGATATTTGGATCGGAGTACGACTCTGGACTGCAGTCCAGAGCGACTCCAGTTATTTGGTTGCTGTTCCGTAATGGGTACCACCTGGATTACTTAACTCGTAGATTGCGGAACTCAGCTGTTATTTATATGTGAACCTGTTATCTAGAGAACACAATTAGTTTCATCCTGTTTTGTTATCATTTGTTATTTAATCTGTAATTTAAAAGATCGGGACGCATAACAGTCCCAACAGATTCAGAATCGACATACTACTATTAAACAGTGTATATCTCCTGACGTACAGACGCGATCGAAGATCCGTCTATTGCGTTGAAAACCTTACTGAAAACCCTAGATTTCATTCAACTGTAGAATCGCTAAAATCTGATCCAAACTGGGATTAAAATGCGTTGCGAAACGGACTTCTGATTCTGAAACCGGATTTCCAGCCGCGAGCGCTTAAAATGAAATGGTTATAATCAATGATCCTGGAACCCGATTGGCTTGAAACTAAATTAGATGGATAGATAACTGAACATACTAATTATCACCTGTTTATCGTTTCACTAAACTATACACGTACGTTTCATGATAAATCGTGCAAGTGACAAAATACTACCTTATGACACCTTAACCATGCTTCATATACTGTTTACGCATCATATCATACCCATATCGTTGCATTGTTAACATAGTGATATCGTGCATTTACCCAGTATTAGATTTTAGTGATGATTGTGGCAAGTACGTCAGTGTTCGTGTATCTGTGAATAAGTGAAAGTGATACGTACTTGTGCACAATCAGTGACCCTATTATTCTATTGCATTGTCGACGTCTGTGGGATGCGTGTACGTGCGACTATAAGTGGTATGGGACACTTATGGAAGCGCTTGCACGGGTGTCACAGATAAGGCATCCGACACTGCCATTTATCTTAGGTATTAGTCGGGACGTGCTTGATGGAGGTCCTGCCTCCAATTCTCGCGCAGACTTGTCACGGATCGATTAGTATTTAGGGTTATGGTTAGCGTTTGATGTAGACCACGGGGTGTGGGGTAGTTTAAGTGTGAGTTCAACAGAATCTCGGGAGTCCCATGCCGGCTTATATATTTAGGGAGATATATGGAGATTTACAGGGTATGTGATATACACCGTGATATATATGTTACATGTTGGGCCCGTGGTCCCTTGCCCTTGGGTTCTACCCTTGGGTGGAGGACACTCGCGAGTGGTTGACTCTCACACTTGGACTGACGATAGGCTTAGTGACCTGTACAGTGAGACTTAGAGACTGATAGGGATACTGGCATTTATATTCTTTACATACTGTGTTGACATACGTGACATATTGTTCTACTGCTTTACTGCTCCGCTGCATTGATTACTGCACATTCATATTCATGCTGTCATTGATTTACTGTTTCATATGTCTGTTACCACTGTTAGAACTGTCACCTGATTTTTTATATATAATATATTGCTATTGTGTCGCTCTGATGACCTGAGTATGCATGCTCAGTGTGAGGAGAAGATTTAGCCTGGACCAGGACTAGACGCACTTCACGGATATCTTGTTTAGCTATTCAGAGTTATATCTTTTGTTTCCCATCAGGTCAGTTCATTTTACTGTTTTATTCCAGTTGCTGCATTTCTCATTACCTGCGCATTATTTACTGTTTACCATGATAAACTTGAAGCCGAAGTGTGACTACGGTGGGACATTTCCTTGACCGTAGGAGCATGGCTGGCCTTGTCTACCCCTCGTATTCCGTATTTTGGGAAGCGGGGCGTGACAAGTTTCTCGACCTGTTATGAGCCTCACATCGACACGACTTATCGGTTACTGGGGTCTGACGTTTACCACCCCTAGACTGGATATGCGATATATCAGACGAAGAGACCGGACTGTATGGTAGTGTTTACTGATTGGAATCGCAGGAGTATGTACAGGCTTGCTTGTTGATCTTCTGGTCGCTCAATACCTGGGTGGCTGTTACGTTTAGCTGACCGCTTGCAGCTTGTGGGTGTTTGATATGATCATCACCTACACAGAGGTTTCCTGGCTCAGGAGAAACGGGGTAGGAGCACATATGTGATATGTGCGGGACCGAGATTAATACGTGTATGTAATACCGTATTCTATTCTCGCGATATGTGATATCGGCCGGGTATATGTGATATAGCTGGGTTATCGGATCAAGTGTTGATTCGATAAAATGATACATATTATATGCTCACTTAAGTATTTATTATTCTCACTTATGATACATTTAATATATGTGTGATATATGTTTATTGTATTATTTTCTTTTGTTCACAAATGATATATATGTGATATATATTATTAATGTGACATGTTTGGTTATACATGCAACATGGGTGTATGAGACTTACACCATGCTATTAATAATGTTTGGGTTTCTATTTATATCGAGTAATTCAAAATTAAGTGGAAATGACTCATGGTTAGAAGCTTGGAGAAGCTTGTAGATAACCATTGACTTAGTCCACCCTTTTTGTTTCACTTGAGATATTTTGTTAATCTAACCATTACACATAGCCATGGTTAACTCTCTACATGAGTTAGTGCATGCCATATACTCACCCAAGGTTGCATTTCTAACCTCACTTCAATTATTTTTCATCGCTTCATTTTCTTCTTCCTCATTGTAAAAGCTTTCTAGCTTTTGATCTTATGATGAAAGATTGTGAGAACAAGAAAACTAAAGAGAACAAAATTCCTACTTCATCATCCTTTTCTATACTAGCCATATAGATTAGTGTGTTAGCTTCACTAATTCCATATTAGTGAAGTTATAGCTTGAGTTCGTGTTTTCTCGAAGTAGATCATCTTGGATTTCGAAGTCTTCAAGCAAGCATGGATCATTCGACTTGTGAAGCCTCTCAAGAGTCCGGGAGTTCTTGGATTGCAGCGAAGGGACCACTACTCGTAGCTTATGAAGCGAAGGAATGAACTACAAAGGTTGTAATCTCTAAACACTTAGTTGTAAAGTTGTTTACATGCAAAGTTAACCCTAATTCTCTAGTTCGATTACTTGGTTGGTTTGTTTAGTACCCCAAAATTTTAAAATAGCATGATTGATGCTTGCCAAAACCTTGCTAAGGTGCTAAGCCAACCCTATAATACCGAATGATCCGTGTCCTTCGGTCTTTAACCATCATCCCAAGCTCCTAAAGGCCTCCATGATCAAGCTTGATCTCCGATCTCCCCCATCGAAGATGATCCACCTGAGAGTCTATGAATCGAGCTCCAACCTCATAGCCGAGATAACTAGGGTACCTAGTTCTCTAAACTAGATAGCTTAGAAGATATAGAGTCTAATGATGGATTGCTTTGTCTCTAAACAACCTAGGTTTCTCAACACATGAGACTTGAAGGGTGGAGGTAGAGGAAGAAGAAGCAAGGGAGATGAGAGTGTAGTAGCCATGGAAAAAATGATTAAGTGTTGTGAGCTAAGAATAATGAGTCATTAACCAAAGAAAATATCTCACAACACAAACCAAATATCAAGCATACTAGAATAGTGACCATGAGTCACCCCATGAGTCACCAAGTGAGCCATGCCATCAATTAAAGCCAAGCACACCTCATCTTCCACCTCAAATAACCATTTAACCAAATGGTTATTAAACATAATGAGGTGTCTTCTTCTAGAAGCACCTTGTAATGAATTACAAGAATACTCCTCATCCATATATACATACCCGTATCCGTATTCCGAAAAATATGAATACAAAGAGACGAAAATAATCTAACAATATAATACTAGGATCCAGCTTAAACCAAAGCCCACTAGTATTATCCGTCCGAATCATGATACGCGCACAAGTGCACGTATATGATCGAACCTTGCCGTAAAACCATACGAGCTCTACAACGTTTCGCCCGAAGCAGGGAAACCCTCTGTGTGAGAATCTAAAGACTCGTCAATACGCTGGCAGTGAGTTTAACCATAAGCACGTCAGCGACACTAGCTGTACGTAACGGCTACCCAAGTATTGAGCGAAAGGGAGGTCGACGAGCAAACTCATCTGAACCCCTACTGAGCCTGTCCGTGACAATATCCGTACAGTCCGGTCTGTTCATCAAGAGTATCGCATATCGAGTCTAGGGGGTGGATAAAGTCAGACCCCTAATAACGCGATATTTCGTGTCGGTATGAAACCCATCACCACCAGAGAAATTACTGATCCTTGATCAGTAATTCTCGACTACCTTGGCCAAGGATTTCTGGTAATGCCACCTGTGCACAACGCAACATCAACCCCAATACCGGGAGAGACAAATCCCCGACGATCCGCTCACTGCCTCCATGTGGCTCGGGATTGTACTCAACTAAAACCTGTTTGCACGACTCCTTTAAACCATGGTAGGGTAGTAATCAAAGTACAGTGGGAACTCATACGAGACAAATGACGATCTCAGGTCGATAGACTAACCTGTACACATGTCACCTGACAATAGGTATGACACCAATTAGCATGTTCCCAACGAGTCCGTCCAGTGTACTCATAACCCAATGAGCACCTGTATACTATCTTAGGTGACAAACAGACACCAATGGCTTGTGAGACCGGCCACCGCCCCTCGTCGCGGTCTCGATAAGTATACACTAGTCTACTCTAGAGTATCGATACCCAGTCTCGAAACTCCCACAACTAGGGACATTTAAGGATGCGCTTATAGACCACCCAGCTTTCACGTATATGATCGCCATCATACTGCTGGTAGTCAAGCAATAATCCTATGGGCTCTATCAACATGTAATAGTGATCTGTAATACCACATAAAGCATGTACATGATGATAAAGACAAACCAGATAGTATACTATCATTTTGAGTAAGACTGTTCTATCCGTATAGATCCTCCCTCAATCATTATAATCACATGCATGTGATTACAATAATTGCCTTGAGAGCACTATAGCCAACAGATTCAATTGAATAACTAACAGGATAATCAGATATTTCATTAATTTCAGAAAAAATGCATGTTCTGCCATAAACTTAAATATACCATCAGACATATAAGCTTTGCCAACAAAAGAACCAGAGTTTAAAATAACTACTTTATTACATTTAAAAGTAAATTCATACCCTTCTTTAATAAGACAAAATCCATTTAGAATATTGCGACGAACAATAGGAACATGATGTACTCTATATAAAGACAGAACTTGTTTTGAAGGAAACTTCAAGCCGACGCGTCCATATCCTAATACCTTAGCAGCAGAAGAGTTTCCCATCATCACTGAATTCCTAATTGCAGGCTGGTAAGACATAAATAACAATTTATCAACACAAATAAGCACATTTGCTCTAGTATCTACTAACCACTCATTAGGTTCATAAATAGTGAAAATTTGAGGATTAATAGAAACATACCTTTCAGTGGAAGATAGAATCTCAGTCGTCATCATGTTGACCTGAGGTTGACTAGTAGACCCTGGATCAGTTTCAGATTTCTTATTCGGACAATTCTTAGCCCAATATCCAACTTGTCCACAGTTCCTACATGGTTTGTTTACTTTCGGTTTCTTTTGGATTCTTGGCTCAAGTTTGATTTTATAATTATTTTTAGCAAATGGTTTGTATTTATTTTTCTCAGCAGTAATAACATTTGCCTTGGGTTGGTGTTCAACGGGCATAATATGATTCTGATTCTTATGCTCTTCTTCAATGGCTATGGAAACCATCAAATCATCGAGAGAGATCTTTTCCTGACGATGCTTGAGAGACATACTGAAGCTCTCCCAAGATCAAGGAAACTTTTCGATGATTGCCATTACTCGAAACTTTTCGGGCAGCTTCATTTCAACCTCTTGAAGAGCATGAAGAATGAATAGAAGTTCATGTGCTTGTTCTGTCATAGATTTGCCCTCAATCATTTGGAACTTTAAGAACCTGGACACAGAATACTTTTCAAGCCCGAGGTCCTTAGTATTGTATTTCCTGTCCAATTCATCCCACAGTGCCTTTTCAGTATTCGAAGAGGAACAATAGATATCGAAAAGCACATTGGATATGTTGGAGATAGTGCCCTCAGAGTCAATTATTAGGTCACAGGTACGTGATTGTAATGATTGAGGGAGGACCTATCCTGGTAGGACAGTCTTACTCGAGATGATAGTATGCTATCTGGTTTACCTTTATCATCGTGTACTGTTTTAGGTGACCTGACACGTCGCTATTACACGTTGATAGAGCCCCTAGGATTCTTGCTTGACCACCAGCAGTATGAGGGCGATCATATAAGTGGGAGCTGGGGGTCTACAAGCATATCCTTAAAAGGTCCCTAGTCGTGGGAGTTTCGAGACCGGGCATCGATACTCCATTAGTAGACTAGTGTATACAGTCGAGACCCCGACGAGGGGCGGTGGCCGGTCTCACAAGCCACTGGTGTCAGTTGGATCACCTAAGATGTATACAGGTGCTTATTGGGTTATGAGTACACCGGACAGGACTCGCCGGGAACATGCTAGTTGGTCATATACCAGACGTCAGATAGCAGTTCCCTGGTGACATGTGTGCAGGTTAGTTCATCGACCTGGGGATCGTCATTTGTCTCGTGTGAGTTCCCACTGTACTTTGATTACTACCCTACCACGGCTCAAAGGAGTCGTGCAAACAGGTTTTAGTTGGGTACAGTCCCGAGCCACATGGAGGCAGTGAGCGTATCTTCAGGGGTTCGTCTCTCCCGGTATTGGGGGTGAGGTCGTGATGTGTCTAGGAGAGCCATTACACAAAGTCCTTGGCCAAGGCAAGGAGATTTACTGGTAGGTATTCCAGTAGTATCTCAGGGTGTTCTGGGCTACACTCCGACACGACTTGTACCACTTTTGGGGGTCTGACTTTTACCAACCCCCTAGGCCCGCCATGCGATACTCATAGACGAACGGACCGGACTGCACGGATATTGTCACTGACAGGCTCAGTTGGGTGTCGGGGTGAGCTTCCTCATCGACGTCCCATTTGGTCAGTACCTGGTAGCCCGTCACGTATTGGCTTATACCTCTGACGTGCTAGTGGTTAAATCCACAACCAAGGTGTTGACGAGTCTTTAGAGTCCCCCACATTCTGTTACTCAGCTTTCGGGCGAAAGGTTGTAGAGACCGTATGGAGATATGGCAAGGTCCGATCAGATACGTGCGGTATTGCACGGATCAGGATCGGACAGTTTGTACTATAGGCCGTATGGTTATATGGCAGGGTTCGATCAGATACGTGCGGTATTGCACGGATCAGGATCGAACAGATATTACTAGCCGGCTTTGGTTTAAGCCGGATCCTAGTATAGTACAGTGTAGATTTTGTCTCATTGCATTTGTATTTCGGTCGAAATACAAATGCGGGTGTGTATGCACAGTATCGGGGTTTTCCTGTAATTTATTACGGGACCAGTTTTCTGGAGTTGCCAGTTTGCTTTCCGTTTCGGCCAATTTCCTTTGTTCCGTTCATTGGCCGAAGATTGGTGGAGGAGGGCTTATTTGCATAGTTGCAAATAAGTGTTTGTGGAGGGGATCTTTGCATATTGTTTTATCATGACATCTTTTCATTGACCTTGACTTCTTCTTGTCATGATGGCATGACTTTTGGCTCATCATGGTTGTTGATGATGAGGTTGGTGGTTGGTGGTGGAGTATGGGTTTTGTTTTGGTATCATTGTTTTTCATGATAACCATTCCTCTCTCTCTCTCTTGCATGATTCATATGGTTACCTCCCCCTTGACTTTTCCCTCTCTCTTTTTCCTATATGGGCCGGCCACTTTAGGGTGGAGGGTGATTGATTTTGGTGTGGCAATTTTTTGGTTCTCTTCATGCTCCAAAAATCACACAAGAAGACTCTCCAAAATTCCTAGCTCCTCTCCAAAAGCTTGTATCTTTTCCTCCACCATATGGCAACTCCTTCAACCCCAATAGAGACAATAGCTCACTACACATTCTACAGCAAATCTTAGACACGTCGAGTAGCCGGCTTCGTGCCCGAGTTGCCTCGGCATTGAGGTGGGAGCCCGTAAACAAAGTAGGCGATGTGGTGCACTTCCGGCGACGAGGAGGAGACAGGATCTTCCGCAGGAGATCGGGACCATGACGAGAAGACCGGAGGACTTGGATCGTCGGTATATCTCCTTTCCCATCTTATTGTTAGCTAGGACTTGTTAATGGTTACGATCCGGGTGTTTAGTGCGCGGTGGTGCCGGTTTGCTAAGTCCGCAAAAATTTAAGTTTTTCACCGCTTCCGCATTCCGGCGTCGGATTGACGGCCGGGGCGCCGCCGTGCACTTACAGTGGTATCAGAGCCTCGCCATTAACTTAGTCTAGCTTTGTGTAATGTGTTTGCATTTCCGATCGATCAAAAAGTTCCAAAACCCGTATTGCCTTCGCATCAGTTTCTGTTGAAAATTTTTGGTCTCGGAAAATTTTTCAGGTGGTCTCAGAATGATGTGCAGGGAGTTATAAGAACACTGTTCAAATTCGAGGCACTGATCCTCTCACTAGAGCGCGGAAGGGCGGCCAAAACCCACGTTTTGCCGCGCTTCCGCCGCAGCATACAGGAATCGGTGGGTTGGATTTTTACAGTGGGCTTCTGGGCTTAAATTAGGGGTTTTGGAATATTAAAATTGGGCCCAGGTTTTCTGTGAGTGCTACAGTTTTGATTGGGGGCCCACTTGTTAATTTTTGATCGATCGGATATTTTAAACACATTTTTCACAGTATTTACATTATATCTGCGACCGTGAATGTCACTTGATCGGTAAATCCGGTCTAACTGCTATAGCCCGGTTAGACGGATTTGCGAACGTGACTTTCACGTTGATGTTCTATGTATTTGCTGTGTTGTTGCGGATCGGTCGTAGGGATAGCCTGGATGCAATGCTGGTACAGTGTGCTGTTGTATTATGTACATTTGATATTGCGGGGCGAGCGTCCGACATGTGGACTGCCGTCACTGCCTGTTTGTATTATTATTTTGGGGCACGACCTGGTTGCGGTCGATGTACCCGGTGTATGTATATTTTACTTTCTGTACTAGGATTGCCCCGCGGAGGGGTGCACGGATAGCCGGGTTCTGGAGGGCAACAAGCCCGCATCTCATGGCATTGAGACGGAGGGGGCTTCACTCTGGGATTGGCGGGCTATTCGCCGCACTCGTAGGGGGTACAGGTTGACCCGGGAGGGGTGCCCAAGTTGCCGGATTCCGTGGAGTGCTGGGTGGTCCATTCACGGAGCTGAAGGGGGCTGCCTCGCTTCAGGTTTTGGCGGGTGACTTGCCGCCCCCGTAGGGGTCTAGGATTTCATTGCACAGGCTATCCACACGACCAGGGGAACGTCGGGTTTCAGCAGTGGCTCTGTGAAACCCGGGGATCCCAGATATCTGTATTGTTTCTGTGATGCTGTACATTTCTGTGATGTTGCATTTTATTCACGCCTTGAGCGAATATAATATATTGGTATATATATTAGTAGATGTTGTATATGTTTTGCATCCGCGCTAGTCCAGTCCCCGCTCTGTCGTTAGTTAGCTAACCTAACGGGTAATGACGGGACCCAGTGGCGAATGCGGATGGCATATACGTACATCAGTATATTTTCGTTCTTTTTGGTGTGATCAATTGATGGGACTGCATTGATTCGGATCAATGCAAGTTAAAAACAAACCTAATCTGATGTTGTTGGAACACTTTTCAAAAAGCTGTTATTGCAAGGACGTTCACTTTTGTTTTGCATCGCGGTATTCATTTAGAATATCCTGCTCCTCAGTCGACGAGGCAAGGGCCGAGATCCCTTCACCGGGAGTGACCCCTTGGACAAAAAGTTTGCGTCAGGGCATTAACTTCACTATAGCCGATTACTTTTGTTTTGCACCGTGGTATTCAGTTGGAATATCCTGCACCCCATTCTACAGGGAAAGAGCCGAGATCCCTTCACCGGGAGTGACCTCTTTAGCAGCGGTTTTCGTCACTATATTTTAAAAAGCTATCCGTTCCTTCAACGATATCAAGTTCATTACGTTAAAGGTTTTCGCCAGAAACCATTCGTAGCCCTCCGTCGTTTCAGTCGGGTAGTAAGTAGTATTCATGCTATGTTTGTTGGCCTTCGTCAAGGCATAGTGTATGGTAGCTACTTGTTGCCTTTCTGCAGCATAGATAGATGCGTTGGTTTGGGACAGTCGTATAGCCTTGTTGGCCTTCGTCAAGGGCTTGTGCGGGTGGGTTCAAATCAACCTGGAGAATGACGGGCAGAACTTGACATGTGACTTATGATTTGTTGGCCTTCGTCAAGGTCATAAGAGCATGGGGCAAAAATCACATCGGGAGTTTCAAAAGAACTGAAACTTGCCAGATATGCGCATACCTTCTGGAGTGTGATAGCGTGAGCGGATTCCGTCACGTTATCATGCAATGATAGTTGGATCCCGATTCCCACTGATGAGTTAGTTTACTCCTCGGGTAACCCCGACTAATTCTTCTTTCAGGTTTGGAGGAGAATTTGAGGTACAGTGGGAGGTTTCCAGATTAGATAAATTGGTGACCATTCTGATCTAGGTTAGAGTGCACGCTGAGTGTTTCTTTTCTCTCTCTCTTTGGCAGCGACCATTGACCCGACCCTAAGACTTTGACTCAGTGACCAAGTTGACCGAACCTTCTTAAACACCGGCTTTTGGATTGTCAGAGTTGCAAACCTCATTGCCACTCCTACTTTTACCCTTTTCTCCAGGACACCCCGTATTACTGCGAACGTCCACTTCCATTGGACAAAACCATCGTATGGTTAGATACGAACTCGAAAGAATTTATTCGAGGATGGTTTCCGGTTCTGGAGAAAACGGATAGGATTATTCAGTTGTCTTTTCCTTTTACCCTCTCTCAGGTTACGAGTACTCCTTGGTTTAGGGGTAGTACACCTATTACGCAAATTGGATTGTCTTCTTCCAAACCTTAGGCTGGTGCCGACCGGTAGGGAATGAAGAAAACCAATTAGCATAACGATGGTGTGCAGAAGGTATTAAGTTCAGACAAAGCAAGGGATTAGTAAGAGGGCAAAGTAAATTGCAACAGATATTCACGACCAAACCAAATATTTCCTTACCACTCCCACATCACCTTTGTATTTCTCCAGGACACTCCGTATCGCTACGAAGATCCACAGTTTATTTGGATACTCCATCGTATGGTTATATACGAACTCGAATGGAACTTGTTCCAGTTCGGGGATGGATTCTGGTTCAGGAGAAATGAGAATAAGGTTTATTCGGTTGTCTTTTATCTTCACCCTCTCTCATTGCGAGTGTTCCTAGGATTGGGACAGTACACCCATTATGCTTATTGGATAGTCTTCTTCCAAACCATAGGCTGGTGCCGAACGGTAGGGAAGGAAGAAAACCATTTGGCCTAAAAGGGTGTGCAGAAGGTAAAGACTAAAGACATATGAAGGGATTTGGAGAGGTGGCAAAGAACTATACGGTTACAGTCGTGAATCTGGAAGAGACATTACTAGGAATACCAGGATACCCCAACGAAACATTTCAATGTTTCAGTTTCACTGTGTACTATTAAAAGAAAACTGATTTCCCGATTAGACACTTACTCCAGGGTATGTATTTACCAGGTACGATTCTCACATCTGTATGGTTTTACCGATGATGAGTGGGAGTAGGTTATTGGGAATTGGGTGATCATCCTCATTATATCGGGATTCGTTGTAATCTGTGATATTTGAGGAAATCACCTGGGCTGTTTGCCGGTCGGCAAATATTTGGTTTTGAATATCCGCTGTTATGCACCAATTTCAAAATGATATATCTGTACGTCTATTTTCATAGAGTGAGATATACCTTTCTGAAATTATGTCTACGACATTTACCTATATCAGTGGATGGTTAGGTAAGGAGCATTAAACAGCGGTGTAATTCTTCTTAACCATAAGTACAGTTTTCAACCTACGACACACAGTGAAAGAGTTATCAGACTCAAGGGACTTATACAGAGTATTGTATGTTGTCCAGTGTCCATTAGGACAGAGGGGTTGGTCCTCATACTATATTCTGTTTACTTTTAACTTCTCTAGTTCTTAGACATGTGTTTCGTTGAAACACAGGGTCTAAGTTTTGAGGAGTTATAGGTATTTGAATAGAGTAGAGAACCAGGTGTAGCAAGTATCGGGATTCTTCAAAGTGATCGAAGATGTAGATACTTGTGTATGGTATTCAGTTGATAGTAATGATAAAGAGAAATTGCTTCTCTTTCAGGTTACTCATAATTGGAAGCATTCCTAAGTTAAGTAACGCTGATCGGCCTCCTTCCATTTAGTTGACATGCGCTGGGACAGCTGCATGATTTGAATCTGGTTCAATTAAATCAGTGCCTCTGTTTCTATATTGGATATAGAACAGTTCATATCTTAACGATGTTAAGGTACGGGGAGTTGTCCGGTTTATGATTAAAACCAGACACTGGACAACTCAAGGCACGTTTCTGTAATGGCTGTTTGTGGGTTGACCCAGGCTATGACGAGGGTTGACTTTCTACCATCTGGATGAACAATAGCGATATTGTTCTAGACTCGCCACAGTTTTATTAAAGATGGATTTTTTCAGAAAACAGTAGTGGGAGTATGGTAGAACTGGAAGTGATTCCAGAACCACAAACGATTACTGAAGATTTGATAAGGAACCTAAAGATTCAATCTGGATTGACATTCCATTGGCCACTCCGCAGATATGGTGGGTAACTTCAGGCACCCAAGGGGTACTACGGTAGCCTCAAGGACGGTGACAGGGAAGTTCTTGTTTACCCACAATTGCCATTGCTGTTGTTCCAGGTTACGAGACCCGGCGGGAGGATGAGTATAGCGTCGTTCTAAACCAGTTTTAGAAGTGTACGTCTATATGACTCTGCCAGAGGGTTGTCGTAGTCAGTGGGAGCAGCGGAAGCATTGGTGGACAGGTTGCTTATGTCTATTTATAGACTAGAGCAGATGTAGCGGAGATAGATCATCTATTTCTGACGTGACAGTCATGGGTTTGACTTCATCAGAATAGGGGATGGATCTGTTGAGAAGGTAGTAGGGTGTGATATCCTGGTATTTGGATGATATACACAGAGTAGGAAAGGAAACTCCTACACTACTATCGGTTATACTTTGGTCGTCACACAGTTGTTTCTCCACAAAGGAAATGGATTTTACATCAGACATACTGGTTACTAGATCTATGGTCTTAGATCTAGATTTGGGTGGTTTCCCAATCAGGGTACTTGACAGCATTCTAAGAGTATTTAGGATGGACGACTCCTGGCACGGTAGTGTACCTGCAGGTAATGGAGTCACCCTCTCCAAAGGTGTCTTACAGACTAAAGGGGAGAGGGACGGCATGATTGACAGATCACTTGCTCAGGCAATTGAGTCAATCGTGAGATGTCAAGTACCACACCAGATGTTGTTCTTGCACTAGATGCAATAAGTTGACATCAATCCAATCCTGGAGAAACAGTCGGAAGCAGTTTTAGAACATAAGTGGATGTTCTAGGGAGATGATAACGACAGCCTCATTCAGGAGACAGTTATCATTCCAGGCTTCCAAGGTGACATGGACGACAAGGAGGTTGTCAGAGTTATAGTTTTCCTTCTGATGAGGGGCAGTATTTTGGACAGGTGGTCCAAGGCAATACTGAGGGTGGCATGGCGCAGGATACTGATTAAGTTCAGTTGACGATACAGTCTAAGAAGTTTGGATTTGGAGCTCATTTATGAGCTATGTCCCATCAGACATCCAGACACATTCTAAGACAGGTATTACTCATTTCGGGAGATGGGTTTCTCCGCGAACTTGAGATATAGAGAGACATAGAAAGAAACAACTAAGCGGATCCACTCACTGAGGTTATTCCTCGAACGCAATAGTTCCGCAAACGAGCTTTGTGAGACTGACTAGTAGAGGAGTTGGATGTTCGGTATCACACGGGCTGTGAGTATGCGACATCGCAATAATTAGCCTTGAGTGCAAGTGGGAGATTGTTGGAGATAGTGCCCTCAGAGTCAATTATTAGGTCACAGGTACGTGATTGTAATGATTGAGGGAGGACCTATCCCGGTAGGACAGTCTTACTCGAGATGATAGTATGCTATCTGGTTTACCTTTATCATCGTGTACTGTTTTAGGTGACCTGACACGTCGCTATTACACGTTGATAGAGCCCCTAGGATTCTTGCTTGACCACCAGCAGTATGAGGGCGATCATATAAGTGGGAGCTGGGGATCTACAAGCATATCCTTAAAAGGTCCCTAGTCGTGGGAGTTTCGAGACCGGGCATCGATACTCCATTAGTAGACTAGTGTATACAGTCGAGACCCCGACGAGGGGCGGTGGCCGGTCTCACAAGCCACTGGTGTCAGTTGGATCACCTAAGATGTATACAGGTGCTCATTGGGTTATGAGTACACCGGACAGGACTCGCCGGGAACATGCTAGTTGGTCATATACCAGACGTCAGATAGCAGTTCCCTGGTGACATGTGTGCAGGTTAGTTCATCGACCTGGGGATCGTCATTTGTCTCGTGTGAGTTCCCACTGTACTTTGATTACTACCCTACCACGGCTCAAAGGAGTCGTGCAAACAGGTTTTAGTTGGGTACAGTCCCGAGCCACATGGAGGCAGTGAGCGTATCTTCAGGGGTTCGTCTCTCCCGGTATTGGGGGTGAGGTCGTGCTGTGTCTAGGAGAGCCATTACACAAAGTCCTTGGCCAAGGCAAGGAGATTTACTGGTAGGTATTCCAGTAGTATCTCAGGGTGTTCTGGGCTACACTCCGACACGACTTGTACCACTTTTGGGGGTCTGACTTTTACCAACCCCCTAGGCCCGCCATGCGATACTCATAGACGAACGGACCGGACTGCACGGATATTGTCACTGACAGGCTCAGTTGGGTGTCGGGGTGAGCTTCCTCATCGACGTCCCATTTGGTCAGTACCTGGTAGCCCGTCACGTATTGGCTTATACCTCTGACGTGCTAGTGGTTAAATCCACAACCAAGGTGTTGACGAGTCTTTAGAGTCCCCCACATTCTGTTACTCAGCTTTCGGGCGAAAGGTTGTAGAGACCGTATGGAGATATGGCAATGTCCGATCAGATACGTGCGGTATTGCACGGATCAGGATCGGACAGTTTGTACTATAGGCCGTATGGTTATATGGCAGGGTTCGATCAGATACGTGCGGTATTGCACGGATCAGGATCGAACAGATATTACTAGCCGGCTTTGGTTTAAGCCGGATCCTAGTATAGTACAGTGTAGATTTTGTCTCATTGCATTTGTATTTCGGTCGAAATACAAATGCGGGTGTGTATGCACAGTATCGGGGTTTTCCTATAATTTATTACGGGACCAGTTTTCTGGAGTTGCCAGTTTGCTTTCCGTTTCGGCCAATTTCCTTTGTTCCGTTCATTGGCCGAAGATTGGTGGAGGAGGGCTTATTTGCATAGTTGCAAATAAGTGTTTGTGGAGGGGATTTTTGCATATTGTTTTATCATGACATCTTTTCATTGACCTTGACTTCTTCTTGTCATGATGGCATGACTTTTGGCTCATCATGGTTGTTGATGATGAGGTTGGTGGTTGGTGGTGGAGTATGGGTTTTGTTTTGGTATCATTGTTTTTCATGATAACCATTCCTCTCTCTCTCTCTTGCATGATTCATATGGTTACCTCCCCCTTGACTTTTCCCTCTCTCTTTTTCCTATATGGGCCGGCCACTTTAGGGTGGAGGGTGATTGATTTTGGTGTGGCAATTTTTTGGTTCTCTTCATGCTCCAAAAATCACACAAGAAGACTCTCCAAAATTCCTAGCTCCTCTCCAAAAGCTTGTATCTTTTCCTCCACCATATGGCAACTCCTTCAACCCCAATAGAGACAATAGCTCACTACACATTCTACAGCAAATCTTAGGCACGTCGAGTAGCCGGCTTCGTGCCCGAGTTGCCTCGGCATTGAGGTGGGAGCCCGTAAACAAAGTAGGCGATGTGGTGCACTTCCGGCGACGAGGAGGAGACAAGATCTTCCGCAGGAGATCGGGACCATGACGAGAAGACCGGAGGACTTGGATCGTCGGTATATCTCCTTTCCCATCTTATTGTTAGCTAGGACTTGTTAATGGTTACGATCCGGGTGTTTAGTGCGCGGTGGTGCCGGTTTGCTAAGTCCGCAAAAATTTAAGTTTTTCACCGCTTCCGCATTCCGGCGTCGGATTGACGGCCGGGGCGCCGCCGTGCACTTACAGGATATAGCCAACAAATGCATCCTCTGGCTATTTGATCTCTCTCCATCCACTCTTCAATCTTATCGCATTTTTGGGATTTTTTTCATCCGGTTTTGGGTATTCTGACAGTATCATTGCCAACAACCTTTTTGTGCTCAACCAGATCTTCATCCGTTGTTACCAATGTTTGAAGAAATGTCATGAGAATTTCTTAGGCATTCCTGACATGTCTATCTTAGGGCTGAAAGCAGTTGTACCAACACCGAAAAATGAAGACATAACTGTTAATATTTTCTTCAAGATTGTTGCAAAGATAGCAAAGGCGTACATATAATCATATAATGACACGGTACAGATTATAACAACAGTTATTAGATCCAATTTAAGAAAGTATAACATACCGATTAGGAACAAACAAATAGAAATAAACATAATCAGTTAACTGAAGTTAAACAACAAAGTAATTTTACAGATTACCGAACAATAAGATGAATTGAATCGCCTTTTGAAGAAGACTAGTTTTGAAGAAAATATTGCCCCACAAATCTGTTGCGCTGAATATTGCAGTATTTTTCGTAGGATCAGACAGTTCTACCCAAGAACGCATTTGCAGCTAGCACTTCGAAAGCTAATTCAGATAGCCTAGACTTTAGAACTCGAAAATAGAAAAACTTAGAGAAGAGATTGTATTTTTTTTCTTTTTTTCTCCGCATATTTGGAATGATAAATGCACCTATTTATAGGTGCACGAAGGGAGAGGGTGGTTTCAACAGCCTACCATGTTTTTCATCTCCCACCAACTGCATTTAATAGCTCTCCATTAACTGCATTAAACAGTCAGGCCTTTTAGCTTCCACTAAATGCATTTAACATGCGCTTAACAACCCTCCATTAATTGTATTAAATAACTATGCTTTTCAGCTTCCACTAAATGCATTTAATATGCACTTAATAACCCTCCATTAATTGCATTAAACAGCCAAACTTTTCAGGTTCTACTAACTGAATTTAATTAATTAAGTCAATATTGTCAATTATGGAAACCAACCATATACAAGTTATCTTTCCAAAGTTCAATTATGACAACTACTTTCATTTACGAAATCTAATCACAAATATGGTATCCATCCATAAAACATTTTGCAATTAAATCACCCTTTAATTTATTATTCTCGTTAATTCCAATTTATTCCAACATAAAATCAACTGAAACAACTAAAGAATATTGCAACCACATAGTTACATGTAAGTTCTAATGACTTCTGGTCGGGTATGGCCAGGTTTGGGGTAAAGGACAGGTCGATTGCGCAGGCGTATGGTTCGGACGGGTCTTCAATATTTTAAAACACGCCCAATTGAAAGAAGTCTGCATAAAACTCGACCAAATTTATAAACGGGCAGTGTTTAACTGGTTTTTTACCTGTCAAATACGGCCTGTGCGGGGCTATTTCACTTTAAAAATAGGGTAGTTGACAATTGTAACTATCAACCCTCGTTTCCTCTTACAATTTATTAATAAGTAAAATTCTAAAGAGATTAAGAGCCTTGAAGAACAACCGACACCTTGAAGCTAATAAATTAATCCTATTTTATTCAAAAGCCTTAGAAATTGCAAGCTCCAAAATAAACTTGATTTAGCAATTGCTCCTCTACATCATTAGATTTTTAGTGTCATTATCAAACAATGATTGTTCTCTAACCCCTCTGGATTACCTAGCTCGATCTTGTTTGTTCAACAGTTACAACTATCACCTCAACTCTTCTATTTTAAAATTCACATCCTCGACATTTTATGATTCCATTATTGAATCAAAATACCAACATCGTGTAAAAATACTCAATATTACTAGTTCCTGTCTAGGAATCTTTTTTTGAGAAAACCATTATGGTTTGGACTTTCCTTTATCTTTCAAGAACCGAAATGCACGTTCCTAGGAGTATTTTAAGCCTAAATTGCAGGAAAGTATCTTCATTATGCTTGATTAACCGGAACTAATGTTGGTCTTAAAATACCTTTATTTTGATCCTTTGACTCTGATGTAATTTTTGCTATTTAAGTAAAGATCCATGATTGATATTCTGATAAGGGACATTTTGGAAATAAAAAATCATGGTAGAAACCAAAAAGTTATCGAAACAGAGTGGTGGTTTGGTTTCATGCTAATCTCAAAAGCTAAGAGGCTTCCCTGCAATTTAGCCTTTTTCAATTTTAAAAAAAGATAAAAAAAAAGAAAACAGCTACGAAATTCTAATTTCGCTTTCACCAGTCCACTCACTTATCAGTTACTTTTGCAATAAACACCCCCTTAATAAAAATCTCCTTTCATCTCTCTCAACAAAAGAAACGATGTGTCCCTAAAATTAATCAGGAAAAAAAGATCCCAGCTTTTCAAAAACCCAACTTTCTCTCTCCCCTCTCTCTCTCTCATCATTCTCACCCTCCATTTTCGCCTCCACAAGCCCTAATCTCGAGACGTACCGTTCGATTTTCCCTCAGGTTCGCTAAACCCTAGATTTCGATCGATTTGAGACCTAGGGAATTCGAAGGGTTTTGGTGAAAGATCTCAGATTGAAACCCTAGGGTTTGAGTTGGAGTGACTTAGTAGTTGATAAGATCTTTGGGCTGAAACCCGAGGGGTTTAGTGAAACTCTTGGATTGGAGTTCGAGAAGATGAGTAGCAAGAAGGAGGAGGAGAGAAATGAGAAGATTATTAGAGGCCTGATGAAGCTGCCGCCGAATCGGAGATGCATCAATTGCAACAGCTTGGTACTGTTTTTTCAATGGATGTTTGTTGATCTTGCTTATGTTGATTGCTTGTGATTTTCTCATAATCTTACTGTTTCTTTTTCGATCGTGACACAGGGTCCGCAGTATGTTTGTACCAACTTTTGGACTTTCGTCTGTATAGCATGCAGCGGGATCCAGTGAGTATTTGATCTCTTCTGTTTAGTGATGTTCAAACACTTAGGTGCTAAATCACCATATTTCATGTATAATAATACCTGTGGTTTTAATGCTTGATGATATTTTTCTCAACGGATGGTTTTTAGTGAGCATTGTACTACGATTCATTGTTTATGATTTTTTATTAATCATCTCAATGAAAATATGAGATTAGGAGCATGGTTTGAAATCTCGGACCATACCGATCCGAGATGGCTGATTTAGATCCAAAAATGGACTGTCTGAGTTTTGATACTGATATTGTCCTATACCAAGTAATATTTTGTTTACCATTTGATGAGTGGGTTGTAGTATTACGATTATTAATGGGTTAATATGGTTAATAGTAGATGAGTTATCATGGCTTATTTGACCTCAGTCGGACTTGAGCAACGGGGATAACCCCCTCAGACGCTGACGGCGGCCTCAATCGGCCGGGGCTAGCTGCACCTTCAAGCACGGGTTTAGATGGAGTCCGATCGCTCAAACAAGCTGACAACGTCATCAACATTGAGATGCCGAAGAGACGGAACGAGAGATGGTATGGAATCACCACTATAAAAAACCGCGAAAACACCTTGGGACGTAAAAAGGAAATTACCCGTTTGAATGAATAAATCCTGTAAAAAACGTGTCATGCGAACTAAATCTGGAATAAGAGAATTTCTTATGATAACCCTCTCTCATACGGAGAGAAGGGATGTACCGCTGCTAGTGAAATCATAGAGAGAGTCAGAACCAACTTTAAACCAAGGCAATCGTCGTGGCTGAGGATAATCACAGGGAGGAAGGATTCCACTTTCACATAGGCGTTAATAATATTTTACAAGATATCAAAACAATCACTATCGATATCATTAGCTACGAGAGAATTCGTCAAATTGTTTGCTGTTATTTTTACTATTTAAATAAGAGTTTTTACTAATTTCTTCAACTCTTTCTCAAATGATATATAATTCGATAATTCCAATCCGAGATGACCGATAAGGCCCAGATGACAGATTTTGAGTCCAAAAGTGCTTGTCCGATGCCGGCGTGATCCTGATCCATAGATTCGAAACCTTGATTAAGAGTATTGATTGACACATATTAGACCAAGAAGCTCGTTTATAAAGAAGAGTATTGTTTTGTGCTGTATATTGTCCTTTAAATTATCGATCAGATGCCTAAATTCTGTCCTTGCACGGACGTTGGCCGTTGACTTCGGAGATAGCTTATGATGTTTTGCATGAAGGAGATGGAGGTAACGAATGACCAAGGATCGTCTCTAAATGTACCCAAGTAACTCTAGTACCAAATGCTAACAACAAGATTTTATTAGACTTTTCTCATAAAGACTTGAGCTTGCTAGTTACTCTTCCAACCTTTGCAAAAGAAAGCTCCTATACTGATCAACAGGGGCATCCTCCTGTTCATTTATAGAGGATGGTTCTTTGATTCTTTCCACTTAAGCTCACAAGACATTTTTCAATTTTCGTGAAAAATATATAGTCTGAAGATTATAATTTTTAATATGTATTAGTATTACAAATTTACTTTTGGTTTTTCTTATTTTATGAGTTGAATCATACTGTGTATTATGCTGCTTTGTTATTTCGCAGGCTTGTACTCGGGTTATTTAATTATGCTTGGTTCATCCAAAGATGTATCACACTACTTATAATGAGTTAGGTCTATCTGACTTGGCTTCAGTAGTCATCTCTTAGTTTTACCCAGTCATAATTCAATCTGGGTCAGTCATAGAATGGAAGGATTACCCAGGAATTTGTTGTGTACATCATGGAATTATGATTTCTGCTTAGTCTAATGCACTGTTGGAAACCTGCACTTGATACATACACTATATGTATCTTGGTTTTCGCCTGACTGACTTCTTATTCCCATGTTTATACTTCCCTTTACACCCATTTATTGCTTAACTGAAACAATTTTAATATCGATTTGCAACCTAGCAATTCTGTACATCCTGAACCTTTTGTGTGATTTATAATTTTTCCCCACAATTGTGCAGCCGTGAGTTTACCCATCGGGTTAAATCGGTCTCCATGGCTAAGTTTACAAAACAAGAAGTTGAGGCTCTTCAAAGGGGCGGCAATCAGGTAATATTAAGTGCTCTGCCTGCAAGAACATGTAGTTGTACTCTGTCACCTTCATGACTCTACTGGTTGCAGGGTGCGAGAGAATTATTTTTGAAGGACTGGGACTCACAAAGGATGAGGTTACCTAATAACAGGTAAGACATGGGATTATGCTATATATATATATATATATATATATATATATATATATATTCTTTTTTCTTTTTTTTTGTGCTGTGAGCAAAATAATTTAATTATAAATATATTATTATTTTTACAGCAATCCAGAAAAAATTAGGGAATTTATAAAAAGTATTTATGTGGATAAGAAATATGCTGGGAGTAGGACCTCCGACAAACCACCAAGAGACACACAGGTAAACCATTTTACGTCTGTTACATAGTTGTCGAGTTTAACACAAGTTAATTTTTCATGCTTTAGTTGTTTTCCCTTGAAACTTTGATGTTATTGTCTTTCTTAAATACACTAGGTGTTAGTCTGTTCTAACTTTGAGCTATTCGTCTTATGGTCAGAGCAATAAGGGAGAAGAAGAACATAGGAGAGCCAGTTCTTATCACTCATTTTCTCAGAGCCCGCCATATGACCAACAGTACGAAGAAAGACGCTATGGAAAACAAGCTGGTATGCTAAGTAGAAAGCCAGGTTCAGATCGCGGGCATTATGAAGGGAAACTCTCTAGTTTCTTGTACAGCCCAGGTCATCAAGGAGATCAGATCTATGAGGACAGGTTTGCAAATGAGAGCTTGGGTTCAAGAACGTCTGACTATTCAGTTTCTAGTGACCCATTCAGATTCGGTGACCATTCACCGTGTTTCCATGACCCTGGATACGGAAGCCCACCTTCTCAAGTTGAAGGTGCGCGATCTCAGAAATTGGCTACATTGTCAGAATTAAATCAATCAATTGTCAAGGAGGATATAAATAGGATTCCACGTGCACATGTTAGTAATTCTTTTTGTATTTGCACCCTCTTATTTTAATTAAACAAGACCTGCGAATCTCGGACTAACATTGGTGACTTCTCTCTCTCTCTCTCTTCCAGAGAAGCGCGTCATCAGGAAGCTTTGGATCCTTTGATAGCAACTCGATATCTGTGAAATCAGCCAATGCAAATAGCTTAATTGATTCTGTCCTTGAGCCAGAGAATTCTTCTGGAATTCAGCAGGCAGATACATCAGCCTTTTCCACCTCACCACAGATCTCCATTGATGCAAATCCAACAAAGATTGACCTTTTTAATCAAGAATTTGTGCAATCGCAGAACACTTTCTCAGCTCCAGCTTTAGATTTGTTTGCTGATGTCAGTCAATTACCTTCGACCATACCCCCTGATGAGCAGAAACCTCCAGCAATTTTCTTAGATTTGTTTGCTGATGCCAATCAATTGCCTTCGACGATACCCCTTAATGAGCAAAAACCTCCAGCAGTTCCTTTATCCAACAATGCAGGATGGGCATCTTTCGACTTACCTGGTTTTGCTGCACCACCTTTACAAGCAAGTCACGGGCTTCCTCCAGTAGTACCTCCTGTTGAAAAAGATGCTCCTAAGGGGAACATTGATTTATTTTCATCCATGCTCAGTAATTCAGACTGGTTCTCAGTTCAAAATCCTGCAAGCCATGGACACTCTTCATTGGTGGCTGATCAGTGGCCAATGGGCTTAAATGAAGTTGAGGAATCTGCTGATTCAAGAAATTTGCAGGTAAGAAAAGAAACATGTGGCCCTTTTCTGGAAGGTAAATTAGGATACTTAATGCTGTTCTGAACTTTTCTTTGTGCAATTCTAAGTGCATGGAACATTTGTTCATTTTATTCAATTTGTAATGATGGTGCACGGTCATTTATTTTGCAGTTCTGGAATGCTTTTTCCAACCACACTGGAAACGTTCCTCAAACTTTGGCAGGCATCCTACCTCAAAATAGTGAATCACATGATCTTCACAGGCTGCCTACACCTGTTGATCCATATGTCGGTTTCAAAGCTCCGGAGGTGTGGCTATCATCTGTTATTATGCACTTCACCAATGTGAATTTCCACCTTTGGTGTTTTATACTTTAAAAATATATGCAGATCACATTTAATGACGGATTTCGTGGTCCAGCAATAGATGATAAAGCCCCTGCTGTTGCTCATCTAACTGGCATGTCATGGATGGTTCAAAGCCCTCCATCTACAATTCCTCACACGGTTTGTGATTCTTGAAATGAATTTACGGTTATCTTGTTTAGAAGATGACAAAGTTGGCGCTGAACTCTAATAAAAACTTTATCTTGTTGGTCATGTAGCAATTCTTCACTATCAATTTGCACTATACTGGCATTTCTTCTTATCATTCTGCTGATGTAATGTTAGCAAAACAGTAAGAAGAAATGATATTATAGTATGTAATATTTAGGAATCATAATTTCATTACTCAGGATTTATAATTAATCAGGACAGCAAATAATAATTTCGTCACACAGGTTTATAATTAATCATGATGGCGAGATTGAAATGGATGCAGTTTATAGAATCAAAATGAGGTAGTTGACGTGGACAAGTGTTTCATGAGTATTATATGATTGTAGAATACCTCTGAAATTAAAGAGAAAACTCAATAAGACAGCTATAAAACCACCATTGCTTTATGCAGCAGAATGATGCACAATCAAGAAACATGTCGTAAGAATGAGTATAACCAAAATGAGAATGTTGAAATTCTGGAGTGACAATACTCGCAAGATAGGAAAAGAAATGACTTTATTTATATTACAAGTAATTAGAGGTAGCTCCCATTGAGGATAAAAGTAAGGGAGAACTTATTGAGATGGTTTGCAAATGTGCAATGGAGGCTAATAAATGCAACAGTGGTTTGAAGAAGTGACAGAGTCATAGTTCATGGTGCTAGGATGGCTAGAGGTAGATAGGTAAATATGAGTAGAGGCGGTGAAAGAGGATATGTTAGTTGTCAATGTAATTGAGAAGAAGACCCTTAATATAGCAGAATGGAAAATAAAGGATTCCTTTGCCAACCTCATAAATTTTGGAAAAAAGTTTGCTGCCATTGTTAAGAAAAACTGTTCATTTTGGTTGGATGTTAAATGAAAAGTGATGATTAACAATCTAAGTACATCGTGCCTGACTATTTTTCTCCACCTCATTAATCTCCGATGGAAAATGTTTAGCTCACTAATCTTTGTCGGAGCCCAAATATCTGGAAATTGAAGAGTTTGCCATTGAGAAGGTATTGGTGCTTTATTGTAGACTTTGTGTCATAAGATTGATTTGTCTGGATAAAATATAGTATTCAAAATCAACAGCAGAAGGGCCTGCTAGCATGAAAAAATGTAACCTTTTATTGTACTTTTCTTTCCTTGAAGTTGAATATATGATTTATTTTTTAATTTGCTCCATTCAGCTTGGGTGATGTCCTCTACTATAGTAATACCCACCATGTCCTTTCCAACCATTTCAATCCATTTTCGTTTATGTCTATGCCCACTTCTTGTTCCGTCAACTTGAATCACTCCTCCTTAATTAGTAGTGCACACAAGGGTCTTTGGCGCACTTTTAAAGACAATTTCAACCGGTTTTTATTCCCTAAATCCCTCATTACACTTGTATATACCTTCTCAACATGTTCAGACCATCTCAATATGTTTTTCCCATCACCCATATATTACTTTTATCCTCAATTGGAGCTATGTCTATGTCTTATAGATGCATCCATTTCCTATCCAAACTCTATTCTTTTATCTCATCCAATTTGTTATATATATTGTTTGCAACAGCACTTTATTTTGGAACTGTTTAATACAATTATTTCCCCCAATCATTAGTTAGTTTCAATTATTTTGTCCATAGCATGATGGGACTTTTCTTTCCTGGTCCTGATTATGTGACAGCTATGTGTGGCATTTACAACATATTTCTCTGTGTGTTATCTCAACCAAGCAAATTATATTTGCAGCACATGCCCCTTGTAAGCCTGAAGATAATAAATAAGATGGACATATTATTATAGAGCAAAAAAATAGTAGGAAGGCACTTTGTTTCCCTTTCATCTTTAACTTAAACGAATAAAATGGATAAAAAGTTGCTCCCAAGGGATGTGAGAGTTGGTAGGGCATGATGATTGTTAGGTCACAAGATCAAGGCATGCAACCTCTAAGGGCCTGTTTGGTTCAAAACTAAAAAAAACATGGATTAGGAATGTGTCATAAATCCAATTTTTTTGCCCCCCTAAAATTCCAATTTTTTTTGTTTGGATGCAAATAATAAAGATGAATTTGTAGGTATGTACTCAAATCTTTTGTTTGGTTTGTATGATAGAAATATGGAGGGGGGGGGGGAGGGAGGGAGGGAGAGAGAGAGAGAGATAATTTTTTATTTAGTTAAATGATGGCATGGCACCAAATCACCCCTAATTCATTCCAAAATGCTCCAACTTTGAAATCCCTCTTTTTTACAAATCCAAAGACTCCAAATCCTTACAAACAAATAAGGATTTCATTTTTTTGTTGGATTGTGTACTTGATACAGTGTTTTGTCCCCTAATTCTTCTCAAATCCATGCAAATTTATGCAACCAAACAGCCCCTAAATCGAGAGGAGACCAACCCTTAGGCTGGGTCCTATAACCACAACTTAAAATACAAAGGAATTGTCACATCCAGCTTCCTCTATATCGTGTTCCATAGAATATGTATGAAGACACCCAGCAGCCATGGTAAAATATATATAATTAGCACCGTGCACAGTAACATAGTTGCATACATTATTTGTAATTTTATTATTCTAACATGTCAACCTTTTTCTGTTTCTCAGGGAGGGACCACACTAGAGCGTAAAGCATCAAATCCATTTGATATCCTATATGATTTGGACTCAGAAGCTAACAATCTGGTACGTTGATAGTAATTCATCTAATTTGTTTATTCCATATGATAGTTCAAGGGAATGGTTTTAGTGCGGAAACAATGCATATGCTGGGGTTATTTTTAACCGAGGTTGACCACATACACTTTCCACATGTGGTTGCCCCCCACGATATGCGACAAACAATGTTTGTATGCATTTTCTAATGATGGTTTGACTCTCAGGAAGTCCTGCTTGTTACATGTACATACTTTCACTTGTCGACATGCAACTTACAAAACATTCAAGTGCATCACAGTTTGTTCATTTATCTAGCCTTGATGCCTTATATGGAACTGTCGAAAGAATGTTAATTAATGATATGCTTGCTTTGAACGCTCCGATGTTGAAATATTGAATCTTGTGATTTTTCTTAGTATCATTTAATGGATGATTAGAGTCTTTAATCACATTTCCGTCATCATCACCATCACAAGTACTATTTTTTCATGAAGGGCTGTACTCTTGAGACACAAAGCAAGCCAAAAGGCAAACATAGTACATGTGGTTGCTTTTATCACTATAATTATAAAAGCCAACGGGTTTTTCTTATCACTACAATCATCATGCATAAAGCATGCTACTGCCTGACATCAACCCTCGGCTATTTAGTGCAGACAATAGTTTTGTGACGAGCAATTTCATTCGACTCTGAGACAATGTAAAACCAATGAAACACAATAATTTACATAGGTTGCTAATATCACCTTAATCTTAATGTTTCTTTAATGAAAATAATTTCAGCATCTGCAAATTCATGTTGACCAAATTTTCTTGAAATTAATTTTCACTTTTCACTATGTTTAAAAGAGGTTTTTGAAGTAATGTGCCTAAAATTTTAACTGCGGAAAGATAGTGAGCTTATTTGCTAACATATGGATCAAAATTCTAAATATATTGAAGATCAGTTTAGTTCATGACATAACGAGGAACCAAATAAAAAGATAAGAGTGATAAGGACATGGACAAATAATCTTATTAGGCTTTTTGGGTCTAAAATCAATAACAAATACTTGTTTAATATTAGATTTAGGACGATAACAAGTATTCAATTCTATTGGGGATGGACCATGCCTTTAAGACGAAAGTAAATGAAATAGAGAAGTTCTCTTACCGATAAGTGCTCTGTAGAAGAATATTTGAATAACAAATGCTAAAGATTTTAATATTAATTCATTCATCTTTCCTAGCTGGACAAAAGTAGCAAAAGGAATCTGAAAGAGAATTATCCTCTTCTCCTTTTATATTATATATGAGAGATAAGAAATTATACTATTCCGGAATGCTATGAGAAGTTACAATCCTCAAACCTGTGTTTTTTGCAGTTTATGAATATGAGTTCCTTGCAAGCTGCATTACCAGAGCCACAATTGCCTGCTACCTTTCAAGGTAGTGGTTTGACTGAGCCATGGTTTGCGCAAAATTCTGCGAAAAACTTTATTCCTCCTGTACCCCAAGGTGAATTTTTTGAAGTTCTTCTGTAATTTAATCTAGGATGATCATGAATTACAGAACTTGCTTTTCCTAAATGTTTAGGTGGATTAGCATATATTGGGGGCCAAGTACCAAGCGCACAACTGCAGTAAGTACATAAACAGTATTTCAGAGTTTTTTGTTTTCAATAAATACCCTGAAACTATATTACCTTAAATTAATGTTTTGAGTCATTTTTCAGATTCTTCTTTGTTAGATCGGGTGTACATCATGAAATATTACTTATCTATATTCGTTTTTCTAATCTCTAATTTAACCTTCATTTTCATTACTAAAATATGTTGCTTAAGACAATTAATTTTTATTCCACCGATTCACTCTTTGCAGTTCCATAAACTTATTGAAATGAAACAAAATGCTGATTCTTAACCGGAACATGATAAAAAGGATGAAGTAAATTCAATAAAAACTGATGAAGAAAATGAAGAGATTTGGTTTGGACCACTTATGAAAAACCATTATATGGTTTTTTGTTAACGCTGCACAGTTCAAATAGGCTGCATGCTTAACAGAAAAAGCGTGGTTTTTTTCCTCAAATGGTCCAAATGTTAGGGTGGTTTTTGGTAAATACCCCTATATTCTATCAGAAAATTAGGGAAAGTGTACATTGTGTAACATATTGGGAATGTAGAGATCCATTTTCTGTTTTTTTATATTGTATTGTCAAAATTATCTAAATTACAACTTCTTAACCATCAACTCTGCACTGAGACTAACTAAAAAGGCGGGGTTTCAAAATTATTGAAAATATCTGATGAGGTCTATAGAAATAAAAACCGGGATCTAAAGTGTACCAAACAAGTTTGTGGTCCACATTGGATATTCTAACTAATTAATGTGATATACATCAAAATTTATATAAATAGTTTGTGTTGTGTTACATTAATCATCTATATAACTCCCATTGTGGCATTGCCATCTTGGTTTCCACCGTAGAGAATTCATGGGGTTCAAATAATGTGAAAGAATGCAAGGGTAATAACAATAAAGAAAGTTCCCAGTTTCTGGTAATTCTGCCTCTTTCTATGCAGCATCACTAATCAATGTGTTGACATCTCAGGAACATACCTTCACAAGGTCCAGTAGCATCGCTCGGCGGGAACCCATTTGCATAGAAAAGTAAACCTTGAGGGGAAAAAATATCTCTAAGCTGGAAATTTGAGTGTGCTTTAATCGATATGACCATTGATATACTCAATCAAGGCACTAGTGGTATCACTGAGCACCGGTTTCCTCCGTGCATTACACCTTATATCCATGGAGGAGTCGACAGCTGCTGGATAAATGGCTGGTCCTACCAATACGCTAGTCACAAAGACACTGCTGTATAATATCACATTATGTTGACATAGAAGTTGTATTATTTGATTGTTTCCTTTGTAGTGAATGCGATTTGTTTATTTTAGTGAACTGTAGCTGAGGACATTTTACAGTTTGCGCCTGCTATTTGGCCTTGATGGATTGCTTGCTTATCGATCATTTTCCTTCTTGACTTGTAAATTGCGACTTTGTGACAAGTTTGGACCTGCGTATTTAGGTGATGTTATCAGATGTGAAGTGTACTGGATTGTGTTGCCTTCGTTCTTATTATTACGTAGTTTCTTTTGAGATTGTTAAGTTTTGGGGCCTGGAATGTGAAGTTTGTAAATGTTATAATCGGTAACAAGAATGTTATTATCACATTTTTTTGGGAAGGAAGACGAATAAATATGTCAACTCGAGTGTGGCCTGTGGTTAAGCACAAGATCGAGATGTGTGAACTGAAATGAAACCTCTGAATACTAATTTTCCTACAATTATGGTTTATTTTCAAAGTAACTCATCTTTGGATGCTTTTCCTTGTTTGTTTAGAGAGATTGCTCTGGTCATGGTTGGCGTAACAGCAACAGGGTAAAACCGGAAGGTCGCATCCTTTGGGTATTAGTGGGGCCGAGACATACTGTGCGGGGCTTGGTGAGTCGCTCATAGCTACTACGGGCAACCCCGGCCCCACTAAAATCTAGTCAAATAATGAATTGATAGGTGGTGGATTCTCAACTTTATTCAGCATACCCTCTGTCTATTTTTTTTATTCAACATTGCTTTAGCTGAAAGTTTTATGACGATTTGTTATTTGCAATACAGTTTTAGCTTTCAGTTAAAACTTTCATCTATGCTTATTTGCAGTCAACATTGTTTTTATTCAACATTGTTGAAAGCTTTTTGACAGATTGAAGAAAGAAAATCTTGGGACAATAAGCATTTATTCATTGCCTTCCATTTTTCTCTTAGCGATAATATTGGACGACTACTTGGTTAAAATGACAAGAGAAAAAAAAACAGAACAGAGTCCTATGCTAAAATTTTCCTTTTCAAATGGAAATTTCTGATACCTGTACACATCACCCCTCACGCCCTGGAAATGGGTTTCGCTTGAAGCATCAGACCAATGATCATATCGCCCTCATTATTGCTCCTCCAGTTCTGGGTCTTTACTTTAGGAAAACAATACTATTTCTGGTGCCGTTATGCCTACTTCAAAATCCAAAAATTTTGGGGGCCAAAATATCCAACTAACAAAAAAGTTGATAATATGTTTTTACCCAAAACAACTAATCAATCTGATCAAGGTTTTCCTATTGCTTGCAGTACAAGTAGAATCAAACCCTTCCTAAACCTCTCACATTTCCCCCTTTCCATGTCTCAAAACAGGAGCAAAATCCCAAATCGCCCGTCTTCTCTAATCTTTACCGTTGCCAATTCGTCAACATTGTTGAGACAAATCGATGGGTTCGTCAGCGAGCCATGCCGCCGACCCTCAGCCGGCGGCTCCGGTGGTCCTCGAGGCGGCGCTGCCGCCGGAGACGAAGAAGGAGAAGCCGAAGTGAGTCGATTACTTGAACCTCCCTTGCTCTGTCCCTTACGAGGACGTCCATAGAGAAGCATCGTGTGAGAATTCTTTGTTTTTTTTTCCTTTGCATGATTTTGTGATTTATTTTGCGAATTATTTGCAGTAAAATATCACAAGTGCTACTTTAGGGTAGTTTAGCGACAAACAGCGATAATTAATGGTGTCTTAGTGTAATTTACCCTTCTCTAGGAATTAACTGAGTAGAAAAATGTTTTTTTGGACGTTAGTAGAAAAATGAGTTTATGTGAGTGAAGGTAAACTTCATGCTGTTGCATTTGGATAAGGGTAAATTACCATAAACTCCCCTTGACTATTGCGTCTTTCACTAAACTACCTTAGAGATTTTTTATTACAGTAAAACACCTTAAGTGTTGCTTTTAAGGTATTTTAGTGAAAATAAATTCCTTAGACTTTTTCTTTATGTTAACTATCTGGTTGGAATTGTCCTATATCTACTTTAACTATCTGGTTACAACATTCCGGTTTCTTTATGTTACTTGGTATTTTTTTTTGTGTGTGTGTGTGTATTTTGTATCATAATCACAAATGGAAGTTGCTATGGTTGATTACACCTTCAAGTTTCCTTTGTTTCCATTCACAAGCTAACGGAATTATAGAGTAACAGAATGATAGTTCAGGAGGGAATTGACTACCAAAAACAGTTCAGGTAGGCCTTCTCTAGAAAATTCTAAATTTTATTATTAACAATGTAGATTCTACTTGCTATTTGAAACTTGAAATGATAAGTTCGTGGAAGCTTCTAGTGACGAGATGGAGGTGGCAGTAGGCAGTGCATTTTCTATTAATTAGGAACTATCTATTTTTATTATTTACAGCTTACATTCTAAGTACTATCTGAAACTGTTAGCGTCAAGTTATTTTATTTTGTTTGAGCAGGGTCATGATTGCAGATCTCAGATTAAGATGGTAAACGATTCGCTTTATGGGGCCAAAAATATTGAAGTAAGACCGCACGTCCCCTTGCAATACTTTATGCATCTTTCATTGCAAATGCAAGTTGCCTTTGCATATATTCCTTTTATAGTTGATATACCTAAGAATATTAATTTGTAACATATCTATCCACTGCTACAATAATGGGTTGCCCATACGGTAATCACTGTCTCTACGGAGATATCCGTAGAGATATAAAACTCCACCGTGGGTCCAAAGGCCGCAGGTGCAAGTCTTCGTCCTGAACATGCCCCTACGGAGTAATAATTGCCCCTACGTCTTACTCTGTATAGGCATTTATCCCTACGGATTATTCTGTAGGGATATAATCTTTATTTAATTTATTGGTTTATAAAATAAAGTACTTGCCCCTATGAATTTATCCGTATGGCTTGATAGATTCTCCTACGGATTTATTCGTAGGTCCAGATAAATGTCTCTACGGACTAAATCCCTAGGGTCAAGTTTTACCCATGTTACCGAGTCTATAGGGACAAAATATTATGTATCCTGATATTTTGTCCTTACGGCTAACTGTGTAGGGGCAAACATTACACCTATGGATTAATTCGTAGGGGCAACAGTTGACAAAATATCAGGTTTTTAAAAAAAAAAATTGGGCTTCCTGTTTTTTTCCCGCACTGTGCATAATAATATATACATCATATAATCAAATGTAGAAATATTTATAATCAACATTTCACGCATAATATATAAAAGAAATAAACAAACAGAATACGATATCAATTTAAATCATTGTGAACACGCAAACAACCACCAGTATCGTCCAAAATATATACAATATGCATCAGATAAGTACATATATCCTCAAAAATATAAAAAGCTACCCTATATCGGTCCAGCTCCTCCATCTCTGATAATCGCTGTAATCTGGCGCATCTGCTCCTCGGTGCAGCCCTGAGTCGTCAAAAACTCGACTAATGAAGGAGCGGACTGTGTGGAAGTCTGAGCGGGCTTTGGAGCTGCAGGAGTGGTCTACGCAACCGCAGTTGAGATAGTGGCTTGCGGAGCCGCAGCCGAAAGAGATGCATGTGGAGCCGCAGCCGAAATAATCTGTCGCATCTGTTAAATTTTATGTGTAATAAACAAGTCAGAACGGTATATTAGATTTTAGTCGATTCGTATTATTATCAGGTGTAACACCTTAGAATGTGTTTGTAGCTAATTATATTTTTAAAGTATGGTTTTTAATAAAAGTTTACCAAATTAAGTTTTAAATATTTTATCCTATTTATTGTGTATTTTTTTAGAATTTTGTTAGGCACACACACACACTTGTGCATGATAACTAGGGTTGTTTTTGGGGTTAAACCATGATTAGCAACATGGTAAACTAACCATTTTCTCCCTAATCTAGTTTTAATATTTGTTTAAGTGCATGGTTGTATTTATTCATGATAGATTTAAAATGAAAATGAATTTGGAAAAGGTTTTAATTTTGGTTTGAGTGTTGACTTTGAGAGAGAGAGAAGCATGGGCTTGATGGTATGAGCCATGCTTCATTATGAGGAAAGAGAAAGAGAATGAGAGGGGTTGTTGGTTTTTCTCTCATTCTCACCTCTCACTCTCATATCTCTCATTTCTCTCACACACACACACACTCACACCTAGAGAGAGAGAGAGAGAAGCAGCAACAACAGAGACAACAACAACAACAACAGAGGCAGCAACAGCAGCATCATCACCAGCAACAGCAACTTCATCATTATCATCAGCAGCAGCAGGAGCAGCAGGCAGCAACAGCAGCAACAGGGGCTCCAGCAACTTGCAGCAGCTCCTTCCACTTCTTCACCTGCTTCTTGGGGGTCTTTAGGGTATAACTCTTGAACCCAATTCCCCTTATTGCTTGCTTATGTGTTAATTAGCGTCGGTTTGTGTTAAATTGTCGATTTAGTGCTAGATTATGGTGTTTAAGTGGAATTTTGGGAAATTGTTGATTGTGTTAGCTACCCTAGTTCATTTAAGTGCTAATAGGGCCACTTCAACTGAGAAATCCCCAGATTACACTTAAATACCATAGGTTTTCCTTTTTGTGCAAAATTGGTGTTTTAAAGCGATATTTGTGACTTTTGTAATCTGCTGTGGACCCGGACCTTACAGAGTGAAATTGAGAAAACTGGGACATGATACCTAGGTCTAGAGCACACCACATGAACACGAACCCACCATTCCCAATTCTGGCCGCCAATTAATTCATATTGGCCGCAATTTGCGGCCAAGAGGGGGACAGGGGTGTTGGGCTCTGGGCTAGGGGTCCCTGCTGTGTTGTCTAGGTCTTTGGCATGTCTAGTTTTGTGATATCTTACCTGTAGGAAAATCTGGGGTCATATATCGTTTTTGTGTCCGTTGTGTTTGCGCGATACGCGCGATACGTGAGTTGGTTCTGTGATCCAGCATATCGCGGCGTGTCGCGATGGTTTTAGACGCGTACACACACGATTCAGCGTATCGTGCACACGCGCGTTTAGTTCGCGACGCGAGTTTCTCGTTTTGGTTCGATATCGCGTTTCGCGGAATATTTGGCTTATATGTGATTTTCATGCCTTATTTGCAGGTTTGCAGGCAGGGACTACGGACACGGCTACAGGGGGAGCAGATGATAGGATTCACCCAGCGTGGAGTGTAGGTGAGTAGATTTAACATCTACAGGGGAATCGCCCGCATGGCGTTATGCGTCTGGGCTAGGATTCAATACCTGTCGCACATTCTACGTCATTGTTAGAATTGTGCCTTTACTTTATTTCCTTGATATAGTTATACTGTGACTAGTAGCCGTAGGGCACTGCACACATTATTGACGGTTCATGTTGCACGAGCACGGATTGTATGCTACACACACACCGTCAATAATTGCCATGTCACACACAACCCCTTATAGATACTATTGCTTGTCACACATGACATCTAGCTTACCGGCATACATGTAGTGTATCATATCCTTAGTGATGGTACATATACACCTTGCGATACAGCTACAGGTATACCTTTTAGATATTTTACTTATACCGGGGGGGGATATCGTACTCATATTCTTCTTATACCCAGAGGGGTATACGATATCAGTTCCTATAGGTAGATACCTATACATTGCTACACCTGTATGTTACACACATATTCAGTTGCAGTTACATATTTACCCTTACTGATGTTACTTAGCTGTATCTTATTGGTTTTGCATACATCTGGTTTCAGCTACATATTCTCATTTATATGCTCGTATTTCAGATATATCGCATATGTTGATTCCTGGATTGCGCATTTTTATTTGGATTTTAGATGATGTTTTATGGATTTGGGAACCGCGGGAGTTCATGAAATTATGCATACATTGAAAAACCTGGTTTTCTTGATATGATATTTGCACGTCCACCATGAGTTTTATCGGTGCTGATTATACACCCCATATGAGGTGTGGTTGCCGTATGAGGGTACATGGTGGGGCCCGGTATGGTTCCTCTCGGCAAGAAGATCGATGGATGTTGCCGATTGAGCCTGGAGGCGGGCGAGTACCTACCGGTGACAGTACTGATGACTCGGCGGGGGTCGTGGAGACACCGTTGGGAGTCATGCACGTATGCATACGTCGGAAGGCGAGGGTCAGAGCTAGGCATTCGTGCTTTCGGGACAGCGTATGATACGTACCTATCAGGATTTCTGTGTCGATGCTTGGCACATTGTTTTCATGATATTTCTCTTAAACACCTTTTGTATATATAACAGGGGATTTAGCCGTTGTTATATATACCTTTACACCAATATTAGTGGAGTGGGATGCTAATATATGTGTATTGCCCCCATCATATTTATTTCTGTGTATATATACCTTTAGGATGTTAGAAGCTTGCTTGAGATTCGACTTGGGATATAGGTGATTCATTGAGATTGGATATTGGACATGAAAGAGATTGTGGATTTGTACATTCGAGATATAGGAGAGCTACTCGATATCGTACATTGAGGTGATGTGAGACCTATATGATGTGAGAGCCCAGTTGGGGGCTGATTAGAGGATTTAGGATTTGAGTGTCTTGATGGATTGTGATCCTACCACGATGACAGGTTTCCGTGGAAATGACATACTCTACCCTATACCTCACACTTATCTACTTTATGCACAGATTCATATATTGGTAGTACCTGTTAGTGTACCCTTATGATAGTTGCATATCGACTTTCTCATATCCCTATTGCATGGTTATTGTATATTATTGTCATGTTACTATTGCTTCACATATTGATTGTACCTGTTAGTGTACTTCCCTTTAATTCAGCATTTGCATGATATGCTATTACTGTAATCGCATATCTTAGATTCATGCTGTATGTGCATTCCTGCGATTACCTGCATATGTTATCTACTATTCACGAGTTGGCAACTCACCCCCGTTGTGCCACATGTGTTTCAGGTTGTTCCCCAGAGTAGTCGAGGCAGGCTATTCCTCCATTCAGCTATCAGCTATCATCTTTTGCTATAGATACCGCATCAGCTCACAGTACCATTTTGCTTAGGTGGGTTAGATGATTATCTGTATTTCACATTGTACATTCGTTGTATTTTGTACTCTCCATCTACTATTGTATAGTTGACTTAGAGACTTCGTGAGGACGTTACTGTGTATTATTTTGGATTTGATGTCTTTTATATACAGTTTCCTTTCTACTGTCTCTTATTTCTTCGCTACGGCGTCGTATACTTGTGATGAGATCGTTTTTCCGCCTTGGGCCACTTTTTACAAAAGGGGGTGTTCTCCAAATTTTAAAGAAAGAAAGTAAGACTTTTTAAAGAATTTGGGTTGTGCTTTCAAATGTTTCAAAAACTTGCATTATCTTTTCCGTATTTTCATGGTTTAGATTTCTGGGTTTGGCTTTCTTTTACTACGTTGCGTCTTTAGGCGTTGCGTAGTATTAGGGCCGTCACGGGCCATTTTTGGGTCGTGACAAAGTTGGTATCAGAGCGTTAGGTTTTACCTTTCGGAGTGTAGGGTGACCTTAGTATGATGGAGTAGGTTGTTTAAGCAAAGTAACGTAGAGTGTGTATGTCTGCAGCATACCCACGATGCGGTACTTCGCATTAAGTGACCTAAGTACAAATTTGCTTGAAATTCCTTCCTTGATGATTTCCTATCTTTAAGATTCGATTCCTTATTCTTATCGAATCTTACATCTATTTATAGCCTTGCCGCCGATGACTATGGGGACTCAGAGAGATGCAGCGAGGGCCGAGGTCAGAATTGGCTCGGGTGAGACGAGTACTGACCAGGATGGCACTCTAGTTGCACAGGTGTAGACGGATCAGCCTACGATCTATACTATGGATAGACTTTTGGTAGAGATGCAGGACTTCCGCCAGACGATGAGTTCTTTGGTTGATGTCGTTCGGGAGCTACGACAGGAGGTTGTCACCCCTGTTACTCAGCTGTCCCTTACGATCAGCATGCAGCAGTACGTCACCTATATAGCACCAGTGGTTGCAGCTCCAGTTGACGAGGCGCATATTCCAGAGGCTCAGAGAGTTCCAGGACAGTGGAGGACTCGTACCAGCGTACCAGCCCAGAGGCAGAGGTTTGGTCGTCGAGACAGATTTCGTGGCCGCCGCGGGAGTAGCAGAGGCTTAGGACGAGGACAGTCGTTCAGCTCTCATCCCCAGGATGGTCAGCAGTCAGCGCGTGGATGTTTCCGATGCGGGAGCCTTCAGCACTTCGTCAGGGATTGTTCCTTAGCACCTCGTCAGAGTCGTATTCAGAGAGGCCGTGGACGTGGAAGATTCGCTCAGAGGGCTCAGTCTACCAGAGGAGTTCATCCAGCTGCGAGTAGAGGGCAGACACAGGAGTTCGCTTCTACTCATCGGGACGCGCAGACGTCCAATGTGGAGTTTTCAGGTATTCTTGATTTATATGTTCTTTTGATGTATTCGTTTGTCTTCTTGCTTGTACCGTTGTCGGGTAGATTAGTAGTAGTTGTTTTAACTTCTGTCAGCGATCCTTTTGCTGCGCGACACGTATTCAGTTGTGTGCCAATCGGATAGGAGATAGAGATTCGTCCGTCGTTTCGATCCTTCTAGAGATGTTGGATTTGACGTTCTCCTGGGCACGGACTGATTAACTACGTGTTAGGCGTCTGTGGACTACCGTGGGGAAACAGTCTGGGTTGTTTTCCCGGCAAGTCAATTCTTGTTGTGCAGATGGATAGTTATGCCGCCTTTCACAGCTTGAATTCAGCCTTTTTCGCTAGTCGGCTACTGAGGAGATGTCGTGGATTCTTGGCGCTTATTCGTGATACCGGAGCCACAGTGAGATTGTTGGACCGAGTTCCTTTCATGCGAGAGTTTTTCCGACGTTGTTCCGGATGAGCCGGCGACGCTTGGGAGCTAAAGGATCAGCTGTAGAGTTGTGGTTTGGGGAGTTTTGTATGTCCGAGTGTTTCACTTTTGGAGGCTCCAATTTCTGTTCGTCGAGGAGGAAGACGGCAGTTTGAGGTTGTGTATCGACGGATCGTCAATTGAACCGGCTTACGGTGCGGATAGGTGTCCCTTACCTCGCATTGACGATTTCTTCGATCAGCTCCAGAGCGCGAGACATTTTCTAAGTTTGCTTGGGATCAGGTCATCATTATTGCAGGTTCGGAGTGATGGCATTCCGAAGACTGCCTTGTGCGTGCTACGGGCTTGTGTGTTTTTGGTGAGTCGTAGGATTCACTTGTGCCCTGGCAGCATTTGTAAATATGATGAACTAGATTTTTTCAGGCCGTTCCTCGACCAGTTATTGTTGTGTTATTTACGACATTCTGGTCTAACTAATGTGTCTTGAGGAACAGGAGCAGCACTTGAGGATTTGTTTTGCAGGTACTGGGAGAGCACCAGTAGTTTGCTAAATTCTCGGAGTGTTTCTTCAGGCTTGTTTTGTGTTGACTCCTAGGTCTTGTAGTCAAGGGAGACGGTTTCGTATGGTTCCGAGGGAGATCGTAACCGTACAGCTTAGGTCCAGACATGTGTGCAGGACGGAGATCCGCAGATTTTTGGACTTAGCAGGTTTTACCGCCGTTTCGTGCAGGATTACGAGAGTAGTGCTGCACCGTCGACTGAATGGACCGGAAGGGAGATTTCTTTTCTGTGGACCGAGGCATGTGTACGGAGTTTTCGGCAGTTGGAGATTCGGTTAACAACTGCATCAGTTCTTTCTTTGCTTTTGGCTCGGGCGACATTGTGGTTTAACTGTAATGTTTCTTGAGTGGGCTCGATTGTGTACTGAGGTGACACTATAGAGTTATCGCTTTTGCTTCCCTACATTTGGAGGAAGTACGGGAAGGATATTCCACTCATGATCTGGAGATGGCCGCGGTGGTTTTGCGTTGGAGATTTGGAGACACTATTTGTTGGAGAGTCGTGTCAGATTTCCCACGGACCACTAGAGCTTAATGGACATCTTCCTGCAGCGGATTTTGATTGTTATGATAGTCTTCTGCAGATTTACAGTTCTTGTGTGATCGTTGAGTACAGCTTAAGTTCGTCTCTACGGAGGGGACAGCTTGCTCATGTCCGCGCCCGACCACTTTCCTTAAATCGTTTTCGTGAGACACTGCCCGCCGATACTCATTCGTCAGTGATACTTGAGTATACTTGGCTGGGTAATGATTCGGAGACCTTGATTTGTGACAATGATGTGCTAAGTTAGGGACACGTTTGTGTACCTGGTTTCATCGGGTAGAGACGTGAAATCCTAAGGCATGCACATCTGTCAACTCTCTAGATACATTCAAGTTCCGCCAACAGTGACGTGACTTGTGAGATAGTTACGGGTGGATAGGGATGTAGAGAGAAGTTTCAGGTTTTGTTTCAAGGTGTCTGTCTTGTTGTGTGATTGGGTCGAGCATCTGAGGCCGGCTGGAGAGTTGCAATCTTTTACCGTTCCGAAGTAGGAATGGGAGCAGATCTCCACGAATTTCGTTAAGGTTTCTACCCAAGTTTGGTCAGGGTATGACTCCATTCGGATTCTTGTCGTCCGGTTATACTCAGTTTGCTCAGTTGTTTTATTAAAGTTGTGTGTTTGTGCTTTTGTTGACAGCGGTTGGGGATCGTCGCTCGCCATCGTTAGGGTTCTCCTTCGATAACCGTTATCAGGAGACACTCCAATTGGCCACCCTTAGGCTTAGGGGCTAGGTCGTGTCGATCACCAGTCTGTTGTTCTTCTGACTCCGCGTAAGTAGGACTTTGGACCCCAGCTAGTCTAGAGACTTCGGAGACGGTCCAGTTGTGTTAGGTCAGGATGGGAATTGTCCATTTCGAACTGAGGTCTTGTGACGACTGTGTTGGTCATAGACTCAAGTTCGCATGGACAGATCATGTATTCCTATGGACTTTCCGATGAATGACGGTGTTGGATTTTGGGAAGTTTGTCCCAGGATTTTGGTCCTTCTGGGATCCTATAAGCGAGTTAGTTTCGTTGCCTTTAAATTGGCACTTCTGCCAAGATTATTGGATTTTCACCCCGTATTCCTTGTGATGATACTCTACAATTACCTTCTTGACCTTTCTCACATGATTTGGCACCAGACCATTTAGCGTGACGCGATCTTTCGTTCACCAGCAGCCAATTGTGTTAATGGCTCGGCAGGAGGAGGAGCATCGGTCAAGGGTCTAGCCATCTGTGAAGGGTTTTCTTGGACGTAGCCGTGTAGTGAGATAATCACTTGGAGGCTGCGAGCGAGATTTGGGAGTTGTAATCTTCCCTTTGAAGCTACGCGTATCAGTATATTTTTAAATTCGGGGACGAATTTCTTTTAAGGGGGGGAGATTGTAACACCTTAGAATGTGTTTGTAGCTAATTATATTTTTAAAGTATGGTTTTTAATAAAAGTTTACCAAATTAAGTTTTAAATATTTTATCCTATTTATTGTGTATTTTTTTAGAATTTTGTTAGGCACACACACACTTGTGCATGATAACTAGGGTTGTTTTTGGGGTTAAACCATGATTAGCACCATGGTAAACTAACCATTTTCTCCCTAATCTAGTTTTAATATTTGTTTAAGTGCATTGTTGTATTTATTCATGATAGATTTAAAATGAAAATGAATTTGGAAAAGGTTTTAATTTTGGTTTGAGTGTTGACTTTGAGAGAGAGAGAAGCATGGGCTTGATGGTATGAGCCATGCTTCATTATGAGGAAAGAGAAAGAGAATGGGAGGGGTTGTTGGTTTTTCTCTCATTCTCACCTCTCACTCTCATATCTCTCATTTCTCTCTCACACACACACACTCACACCTAGAGAGAGAGAGAAGCAGCAACAACAGAGACAACAACAACAACAACAGAGGCAGCAACAGCATCATCATCACCAGCAACAGCAACTTCATCATTATCATCAGCAGCAGCACGAGCAGCAGGGAGCAGCAGGCAGCAACAGGGGCTCCAGCAACTTGCAGCAGCTCCTTCCACTTCTTCACCTGCTTCTTGGGGGTCTTTAGGGTATAACTCTTGAACCCAATTCCCCTTATTGCTTGCTTATGTGTTAATTAGCGTCGGTTTGTGTTAAATTGTCGATTTAGTGCTAGATTATGGTGTTTAAGTGGAATTTTGGGAAATTGTTGATTGTGTTAGCTACCCTAGTTCATTTAAGTGCTAATAGGGCCACTTCAACTGAGAAATCCCCAGATTACACTTAAATACCATAGGTTTTCCTTTTTGTGCAAAATTGGTGTTTTAAAGCGATATTTATGACTTTTGTAATCTGCTGTGGACCCAGACCTTACAGAGTGAAATTGAGAAAACTGGGACATGATACCTAGGTCTAGAGCACACCACATGAACACGAACCCACCATTCCCAATTCTGGCCGCCAATTAATTCATATTGGCCGCAATTTGCGGCCAAGAGGGGGACAGGGGTGTTGGGCTCTGGGCTAGGGGTCCCTGCTGTGTTGTCTAGGTCTTTGGCATGTCTAGTTTTGTGATATCTTATCTGTAGGAAAATCTGGGGTCATATATCGTTTTTGTGTCCGTTGTGTTTGCGCGATACGCGCGATACGTGAGTGGGTTCTGTGATCCAGCATATCGCGGCGTGTCACGATGGTTTTAGACGCGTACACACACGATTCAGCGTATCGTGCACACGCGCGTTTAGTTCGCGACGCGAGTTTCTCGTTTTGGTTCGATATCGCGTTTCGCGGAATATTTGGCTTATATGTGATTTTCATGCCTTATTTGCAGGTTTGCAGGCAGGGACTACGGACACGGCTACAGGGGGAGCAGATGATAGGATTCACCCAGCGTGGAGTGTAGGTGAGTAGATTTAACATCTACAGGGGAATCGCCCGCATGGCGTTATGCGTCTGGGCTAGGATTCAATACCTGTCGCACATTCTACGTCATTGTTAGAATTACGCCTTTACTTTATTTCCTTGATATAGTTATACTGTGACTAGTAGCCGTAGGGCACTGCACACATTATTGACGGTTCATGTTGCACGAGCACGGATTGTATGCTACACACACACCGTCAATAATTGCCATGTCACACACAACCCCTTATAGATACTATTGCTTGTCACACATGACATCTAGCTTACCGGCATACCTGTAGTGTATCATATCCTTAGTGATAGGTACATATACACCTTGCGATACAGCTACAGGTATACCTTTTAGATATTTTACTTATACCGGGGGGATATCGTACTCATATTCTTCTTATACCCAGAGGGGTATACGACATCAGTTCCTATAGGTAGATACCTATACATTGCTACACCTGTATGTTACACACATATTCAGTTGCAGTTACATATTTACCCTTACTGATGTTACTTAGCTGTATCTTATTGGTTTTGCATATATCTGGTTTCAGCTACATATTCTCATTTATATGATCGTATTTCAGATATATCGCATATGTTGATTCCTGGATTGCGCATTTTTATTTGGATTTTAGATGATGTTTTATGGATTTGGGAACCGCGGGAGTTCATGAAATTATGCATATATTGAAAAACCCGGTTTCCTTGATATGATATTTGCGCGTCCACCATGAGTTTTATCGGTGCTGATTATACACCCCATACGAGGTGTGGTTGCCGTATGAGGGTATATGGTGGGGCCCGGTATGGTTCCTCTCGGCAAGAAGATCGATGGATGTTGCCGATTGAGCCTGGAGGCGGGCGAGTACCTACCGGTGACAGTACTGATGACTCGGCGGGGGTCGTGGAGACACCGTTGGGAGTCATGCACGTATGCATACGTCGGAAGGCGAGGGTCAGAGCTAGGCACTCGTGTTTTCGGGACAGCGTATGATACGTACCTATCAGGATTTCTGTGTCGATGCTTGGCACATTGTTTTCATGATATTTCTCTTAAACACCTTTTGTATATATAACAGGGGATTTAGCCGTTGTTATATATACCTTTACACCAATATTAGTGGAGTGGGACGCTAATATATGTGTATTGCCTCCATCATATTTATTTCTGTGTATATATACCTTTAGGATGTTAGAAGCTTGCTTGAGATTCGACTTGGGATATAGGTGATTCATTGAGATTGGATATTGGACATGAAAGAGATTGTGGATTTGTACATTCGAGATATAGGAGAGCTACTCGATATCGTACATTGAGGTGATGTGAGACCTATGTGATGTGAGAGCCCAGTTGGGGGCTGATTAGAGGATTTGGGATTTGAGTGTCTTGATGGATTGTGATCCTACCACGATGACAGGTTTCCGTGGAAATGACATACTCCACCCTATACCTCACACTTATCTACTTTATGCACAGATTCATATATTGGTAGTACCTGTTAGTGTACCTTTATGATAGTTGCATATCGACTTTCTCATATCCCTATTGCATGGTTATTGCATATTATTGTCATGTTACTATTGCTTCACATATTGATTGTACCTGTTAGTGTACTTCCCTTTAATTCAGCATTTGCATGACATGCTATTACTGTAATCGCATATCTTAGATTCATGCTGTACGTGCATTCCTGCGATTACCTGCATATGTTATCTACTATTCACGAGTTGGCAACTCACCCCCGTTGTGCCACAGGTGTTTCAGGTTGTTCCCCAGAGTAGTCGAGGCAGGCTATTCCTCCATTCAGCTATCCAGCTATCATCTTTTGCTACAGATACCGCATCAACTCACAGTACCATTTTGCTTAGGTGGGTTAGATGATTATCTGTATTTCACATTGTACATTCGTTGTATTTTGTACTCTCCATCTACTATTGTATAGTTGACTTAGAGACTTGGTGAGGACATTACTGTGTATTATTGTGGATTTGATGTCTTTTATATACAGTTTCCTTTCTACTGTCTCTTATTTCTTTGCTACGGCGTCGTATACTTGTGATGAGATCGTTTTTCCGCCTTGGGCCACTTTTTACAAAAGGGGGTGTTCTCCAAATTTTAAAGAAAGAAAGTAAGACTTTTTAAAGAATTTGGGTTGTGCTTTCAAATGTTTCAAAAACTTGCATTATCTTTTCCGTATTTTCATGGTTTAGATTTCTGGGTTTGGCTTTCTTTTACTACGTTGCGTCTTTAGGCGTTGCGTAGTATTAGGGCCGTCACGGGCCATTTTTGGGTCGTGACATTAGGTTATTGCGAAACTCCAATTTAAGAATACTTAGGGACTTAGGCCTCATTTGGATATATAGTTTGGAAAACCGTAGTTTATTTTAATTAGATAGTTTTATGTAAGTATGATTAATCAAAGACAAATCCACAACCAAATAAGCTCAGGCTACTAATATTGCATATGTTACTATTTATAATGTGATATAATATTTTACTATTAAGTAATATACGTACCAACATTTCCTTCAACTTCTTGACGACAGTCTTCAAGGCGGCAACATTATGCTCCAGATGTCGCTCACGGGGGGTAGGGGAAGTAACTGCCGGAGTGGAGACCAACCTCATATGGGCCATGCTAGGACCCAGTCCCCGGCCACTCTCCCAACCTTCATGGTGCCCTTCGTGTGTGTTGTCCAGGACTGGGGTCAGTAGTATCGGATCGGTCTATCCACTAAAATTGATCCCGGATGCCCCCACCTGCTCCACCACCCACTCCTACACCAACATTAACCATTAAAATATAAGCATATCATTTAAATTTGAATTTATCAAAACAAAAATTTCATTCGAATTAGAATAAATATTAATACTTACGCAGAACTCTTGTGTAGCGGTGTCGAGAAATCGAACCTTCCCCATGGCGGGATCTGTCGAGGTGCTGTGGACGGCAAGATACGCGGTCAGCACGCTCGGTGTACTACCCTGCGCCAGGGTCTGAGCTCTCTGCAATTCACAAAAAATTTACATATATTATAAAATAACTCTTAATATTACATTATATCAAAATAGATCTATTGTAATTTACCAATATCTCCATGGCACGCGTAATGTTCCTCGAGCCACTTGTATAAGTGGGGCGACCCCTCTTCGTCGACTTCCTATTCTCCTTATTTTGATCGGCCTGTTTCTGCACAACACATTCAGATTTAGTTTTCTAATTAAGCAACACAAAAAATAAATTATATACTAAATAATGAATTATATTGAAATTACAAACCTGTTTGCGCTGAGAGTCGTAATATTGGTACAAGAGAGGCCATGTATCTACGTCGACTATCGCAAAGGCCGGAGTATGTAGGAGAGCCGCTCTCTCTGCTTCGGGGGTCGCCAGCCATACCAAATAGTAGTCAATCTTCAGCTCGTTCCTATTGTATCGGACATTTGATTGCATGTTCTTCATCAGGCCCAGGTACAGAGCGTGAAGATCGAGCACTCTCTCAGGATGATTTGGGTCGGGTACAGGCTGAAAGTCGTAATCCAATCGCAAATACAAAAAAATAATGTATTTAAATTGCAAGTGTTAAATAATAATAAATATATTGGATAAGTCAAATAAAAATATATATTAATACCTGAGCCTAATCCCAGAAGAGGGCAAATAAGCGCCAGTGCTGATCGCCCCACTCAACGTGAAGTGGATGCTTTTTTTGGATGCGGCTCTCATCCTCCATATATCGGCCGAACTTCTCGGCATAATCGCCAGTATAGCGATAATCGGGGGTAAAGAAGAGGGGGGATGGTGCCTCCCCCTATCTCTATCGGACCTCAGTCTGTGAGACTGATTCGGCCCTCGAGTCCCCCTCTCGGGATGGGGCTGCCCTGCATTTACAAGAAATATCAAGACAAGAAATATTAAGACAAAATGGTATCAAGAAATCAAGAATTAACGAAAATTGAAGTGCGATATATACCTCCGGCGATAGTTGTTTGCTATAGTGCCCTCAAGGCAATTATCATGGTCGCAGGCAGGTGATATGATGATTGAGGGAGGACCTATACCGGTAGAACAGTCTTACTCGAGATGATAGTATACTATCTGGTTTGTCTTTATCATCATGTACATACTTTATGTGGTATTACAGATCACTATTACATGTTGACAGAGCCCATAGGATTCTTGCTTGACCACCAGCATTATGATGGCGATCATATACGTGGGAGCTGGGTGGTCTATAAGCACATCCTTAAATGTCCCTAGTCGTGGGAGTTTTGAGACTGGGTATCGATACTCCAGAGTAGACTAGTGTATACTGATCGAGACCCCGACGAGGGGCGGTGGCCAGGTCTTACAAGTCATTAGTGTTAGTTTGTTCATCTAAGATAGTATACATGTGCTCATTGGGTTATGAGTACACTGGATGGACTCGTCGGGAACCTGCTAGTTGGTAGTATACCTATTGTTAAATAGCAGTTCCCAGGTGACATGTGTACAGGTTAGTCTGTCGATCTGAGATCGTCATTTGTCTCGTGTGAGTTCCCACTGTGCTTTGATTACTACCCTACCACGGCTTAAAGGAGTCGTGATAACAGGTTTTAGTTGGGTACAGTCCCGAGCCACATGGAGGCAGTGAGCGGATTGTCGGGGATTCGTCTCTCCCGGTATTGGAGGTTGATGTCGCGCAGTGAACGGGTGGCCATCACCAGAAATCTTTGGCTAAGGTAGTCGAGAATTACTAATCCAGGATTGGTAGTTTCTCAGGTGGTGATGGGTTTCATACCGACACTAAATGTCGCGTTATTAGGGGTCTGACTTTATCCACCCCCAAGACTCGATATGCGATACTCATAGACGAACAGACCGGACTGTACGGATATTGTCACTGTCAGGCTCAGTAGGGTTTAAGGATGAGTTTGCTCGTCGGCCTCCCTTTTGCTCAATACCTGGGTAGCCGTTACGTACAGCTAGTGCCGCTGACATGCTTGTGGTTAAACCCACTGCTAGCGTATTGACGAGTCTTTAAAGTCCCACACAAAGGGTTTTCCTGTTTCGGGTGAAATGATGTAGAGGCCGTATGGTTTTACGGCAGGGTTCGATCGTTTACGTGCACTTGTGCATGTATCAGGATTCGGACGGACAGTACTAGTGGCTTTGGTTTAAGCTGGATTCTAGTATTATATTGTTGGATTATTTTCGTCTCATTGTATTCGTATTCTTCGGAATAAGGATGCGGGTATGTATATACGAATGAAGGGTATTCTTGTAATTTCTTACAAGTTTACTTTTAGAAGATTACACATCATTATGGTTTAGACCTTTTTGGATTAAAAGGTTATTGAGGTGTAGGATGAGGTGTTTATTGCATTTTTGGTGGCATGGCTTATTAGTGACCCATGGTTACTTTTCTAAGCATGATTAAGTTTTTGTTTGTTGTGAGATTTTGTTGCCTTGAGATATTTTTGGTTGACTCTAGATATTTTGTAGCCATGGGATATTTAGTGGATGTCTTCAATTATTGACCACACGCTCACACAAAATTGTAGGGTTCCTAGGCACACTAATGAGGTCTCACAAGGCATCAACCATGGCTATTTCAAAATTTACATGTGCCGAGAAACCCTAATACGGATCGTTAACTAGAATTTTAGGCGAAACAAGAAGCTAGTTAACAATTTAACTAAGTGAACGGAAATACAACCTTTGTAGATCCGGTTCTCCACCTCCATAGCTCTGTGATGAAGTCCACTCGCTGTACAAATTGCATCCCGGACTCTAGCATCGGCTTCATCGGAGAATTGGGCGGGCTTGGTCGTCGGCTTCGATGCCGAAGATGATCTACGTCGAGGCATCACTAGATCAAGCTCCCACTTCACCAAGTCATGAAACTTGTGAAGAAAACACCCTATACTACTTGGCAAGAGGTAGAGGATGAAGAAATAGGAAGTGGGTTCACTTTAGAATTGGATTTCTCACTCTTTTCATCAAGTCACCATTGATGAAGCAAGGTTTTCTTCAAGTGAAGAAGAAGAAGAAGAAGATGAATATTATGATAAGTTGTTTTCAAAAATAGAAAATAAAAGAATACTTATCATAAAATGAACCATGGTTAGGTGTAGAGAATTGACTAAGGTTATGTGAATGGTTAGGGTTAAAAGAAGAAGACAAAATGGTCACTTGGTCAAAGCTTCATGAAGCTTCAACAAGCTTCATGAAAGAAAACAAAGAAAGAAACCATTTTGCTTTTCTTTTATCCATTTCTTTTTAATCCAAATTAAAAAGATAAATGAATGATAAAATAAAAACCCTAACCATTTACTTAACCAAGGTTTGATTCTTTACACAAAAACCCTAGCAATAATGTATCATCAAACATGATACAATCAAGTGCACAAAAGTATATCACATATACAACTTGTGAACTTCAAGTGAGAAAATCCATTTAAAGTGAACCAATACTAGTTAATGCAAAGTAATATATCTAATATATAATTATGCATTAAATCATCAAATCAACACTTGATTTAACGATCCGGTCATATCGCATATGACCGACTAATATCCAATGTATCGGCTTATCGAATCAATCCTCGATTCGATAACTAGGTTATATCGCATACAACCAATCGATACATTTATCGCGAGAATAAAATACGGTATCACATACACGCATTATTCTCGGTCCCGCACATATCTCATATGAGCTCCTATTTCGTTTTGCTTGAGCCAGGAAACCTCTGTGTAGGACTCTAAAGACTCGTCAATACGCCGGCAGCAGGTGATGATCATATCAAACACCCACAAGCCACAAGAGGTCTGCTAAACGTAACGGCCACCCGGGTATTGAGCGATCAGAAGATCGACGAGCAAGCCCGCTCACACTCCTGTGAATCCAACCAGTAACACTTACCGTACAGTCCAGTCTGATCGTCTGATATGTCGCATATCTCGCTTAGGGGTGGTAAACATCACACCCTAATAGCTCGATAAATCGTGTCGATATGAGTTCTATAACAGTTCGAGAAACTACAGGTAACACTTACCAGTAAATCTCAGCAACCCTGGCCAGGGATTTCCGGTTATAGCCAATCGAACACAGCGCAACATCAACTCCCTATACCGGGAGAGACGAATCCCCTCCCATCGCTCATTGCCTCCATGCGATTCGGGACTGTACCCAAAAGCCACTGTTTTGCACGCTCTCTTGGACGTGGTAAGGTGGAAATCAAAGCACAGTGGGAACCACACAAGACTCTATGACGATCTCGGGTCAACAGACTACTCTGTACCAGTGTCACCAGAGAACTGCCATCTGACGTAAGGTATAATACCATCTGGGAGTTCTCGGCGAGTCCGTCCAGTGTACCCAGTCTCCACTGAGCACCCGTATATCATCTCTGATGTCAAACACCAATGGATATGGGATCATCCATCGCCCATCTGTATGGGTCGAGAAAGTACATGCTAGTCTACTCTGGTTTATCGATGCCCCGTCTCGATACACCCACGACTAGGGACTTTGAAGGATGTACTTATGGACTACCATATCCCCACTAGTATGATCCGCATCATAGTCCAGATAGTCAAGTACACATCCTAAGGGCTTTACCAACATGTAACAGAGAGACAATCAATGTACACGTTAAGGTAAAGAGTAACCAGATAGCATACTATCATGTCGAGCGAGAAAGTCCTCCCTATATATGTCCCAGCATCCACTACAATATACATCCTATATACAGTAATGGCCTCTAGGGCATACATATAACTAACAATCTCCCACTTGCACTAGGGCCATCTGATAGCAGTGGTTGTAGTATCTCATACACAACCATCCCATAAAAGTCTCTCTCTGGGAAAAGGCCTTTCGTGAGTGGATCCGCCGTGTTGTCCTCTGAATCTACTCTCCTAACCTCGATCCCTTAGAGATCAACCATCTCCATGATCAGGTGATACTGCCTTAGAATATGTCTGGATCACTGATGGGACCGGCGTTCCTTGGCATAAGCCACAACTCCATTGTCTCACAATGGTTGGAATGTAGTTCATCTCATGAACCAATATACACCCAGACTGCCTCTTTGGTAGCATCTTAAGTAGCGATGTATTCAGCCTTAATCGTCTAGTATGTCACGGTATCTATCTTGGAACTCTTCCAACATACCGTCCCTCCACTGAGGGTAAAGACAATGCCTGTGACTGACATTCAGTCGTCTTTATCACCCTGGAACCATTCCAGTGATTCTCCCCAGGGTCGATTGATACCGTCTCACTACAACTAGTAAGAATCCTAACATCCATTTAGATCTATCTCATAGATCCAAAACTCAGGATTTAGGAGGTATCACTTTGATCCTATATGGAGAATCATTGTGATAAGCGGAGATTGACCGAGCGTAGCATAGGAAACTCCTTCTCTATCAAGAGCATGCCATCCACGTACTTTACGAGGATCGTCACTATACTCCCTACTACCTTTTTGTTTATACAAGGTTCATCTACCATTTTGATGATGTCAAACTCTTTGACTAACACATCAAAACAGATGTTCCAACTCCGCGATGTCTGCTTTATCCTATAAAGTATCTTGCACACGTTTCCGCTGCTCCCACTGTCTACGAAGCCCTCTGGCTGTGTACTTATAGACGCTCTCTTCTAAAACCTCTTTCAGAAAAGCTGTCATGACACCCAACCGCCAGATATCGTAGTCATGGTATGTAGCCGTGGCAAGTAGGATCTGGATGGACTTAAGCATAGCCACTTGAAAAGGTTTCATCATTATCCACGCCTGGTCGATGACGAAAACCTTTAACAAGTCTAGCTTTGAAAGTCTCAACCTTTCCATGTACAACAAGTAATCTTCTCAAGATATACTTGCTCCTGATGGGGATTTAACCCTTCAGATAAAGCAACTAAAGTCCATACTTTGTTGGTGTACATGGATTCCATCTCAGATCACTAAGCATCCAGCCATTCTTACAGAGTCCCACTCCTGATGGCCAGCTCGAAACTAGTTGGGTCATCATCTCATGATGCAACCTCGCTCCCACTGTCATAGAGAAACCGAAATATCTCTCAGGTGGGTGAGGAACCCTACTAGGTCGGCGGAGAGGCTGAGGTTCGTTGGAATCTACTGAATCCTTTGGTTCTTCCAAATCATCTGCTGTTGTTTGTATAGCTGGAATCTTTCCAGTTGTACATAACAGACCTTGCCTCGAGCTTGTTCGGATTATGCTTTTAGACATAGCCCGGACAACCCCAAATCTTAACCAACTTAAGATATGGGCTCTTCCCTTTCCATATCACATATGAAGCGGTAGGCAACGGATTTGATTTGAACCCTATTCAATAGGTATGCAGCTTCTCAAGTGCATAACTCCCAAAAGGAAATAGGAAACTCAGTAGTACTCATCATAGAGCACACCATATCACATCAGGTGCTAATGCTTCGTCCCGATATACCATCGTGCTATGATGTATATAGAGGAGTAATGCTGAGAGAGAAACTCATTCTCCTTTAGAATAGTCCAGGAATTCTGTGCTCAAGTATTCTCCTCCCTGATCTCATCATAGGACATAATACTTATACCCGTGTTTTGGTTTTCTACTTCTAAATCATATTCTGTGAATATCTCAAAAGGTTCGGACTTGTGTTTCAACAGGAACATATGTCTGAATCTTGAGAGATTATCAGATAATGTAACGAAGTACAAAGAACCAGTCCTGGCATATGTAGACAGGGGATCTACATACATCAACATGTATCATCCCAAGAGTTCACTAACTCTTTCTCTGTTTCCAGTAAACGGAGCTATGGTCATCTTATCTTTGTGACATGACTGGCAAGTTTCACAAGATGTAAATTCAAACAGGCTTTAAATATGCATCTTCATGTAACTTCAGCTAGTCTGGTCGCATTGATATGACCTAGTCTACAATACCTCAAGAAAGATTCGTTCAGTTCTGAACTCTTCCTCTTGTGTGTGTTCTGTATACTAAGAACTGTAGTTTGATTTAGAACATCAACGCTTTTAGATAACGTGCCTGAACCGATCAACTTTTGATATAGGAAATGTTCAAAACATTATCCGACAATACAAAATTATTTCCTTTCTTTATTAATAAAGAGACTGATATGATTTTGTATATCAGGTTCGGTATCTAATAACATTCGTTCAGAATCAATGTATTGGTAATACAGGGTGACAGTGAACAACAGACTTGGCTGCAACACTTGCCCCGTTTTCTGCCTCATGAAACTTATCACCCGTTCTCAGTTCTCTACCTTTATGTAGCCCTATGTAACAGATTACATATCTGGGATCCTGATCTGGTATCACATACCCAGGACGTAGAGGATACTGAGAAACAGTTCTTTGTAATGAACACACCCGAAGATGATGCATCAACATGCACTCTCTTCGTTTGGGCGGCACGGGAATTCTGGTAATCCCTAATTTCTTGCTCTTTCTTATAACAATTATAAGTTGGAGCGGGACCAACGTTCCCTAGCTCAGTATAACAAGCGGGTTCGGTCAATAATCCGTATTATTATCTTGATTAAGGCGTGATATGGTTGCTACCTGGAGAGAGAGAGAAGAAAACACTCAGCGTGCGCTCTTGCAAGAATAGATTGGTTATTATTTTATCTAATCAGGATGGCTCCCACTATTTTTACCAAATCTTCCTTCAAACCCTAAAAGGAAAGACTAGCCGGGATTAATTACACACTACAAGTTCGCCAATCTTTCAGCCAGGCTAGTGTCGGTACTTTGATGGAGGTCCCCCGTGCTTTCGCACGAACCTAATTAATGTAAACCTCGTTTTCCCAGAGGCGTAACCTCGTTAACACCTTTCTAGACACCTTCTTGATCGGCTAATTGTAATGTATAAAACTCTCCCAGGAGTAACTCTTACTCGCAGCGGGTATCGGGATCCAATTATCTCATAGAAGGTATGCAATCTCATTGCAAATTTCAACACTTGAAATTCCCGATAATTTTGCCCCTAGCTGTAGGGTTCCTAGGCACCCTAATGAGGTCTCACAAGGCATCAACCATGCCAATATAAAATTTTATGGTGCCGAGAAACCCTAAACTACGGATCGTTGGCTAGATATCTAGGCGAAAAGTAAACTAGTTAACACTTAACTAAGAGAATACGGAAATACAACCTTTGTAGATCCGGTTCTCCACCTCCATAGCTCCGCAATGAAGTCTCCTCGCTGTCCATAACAAGTCCCGGGCTCTAGCGTCGGCTTCATCGGAGAATGGACGGGCTAGGTCATCGATGTCCATGCCGAAGATGATCTACGTCGAGGCATCGCTAAATCAAGCTCCAACTTCACCAAGTGATGAAACTTGTGAAGAAAACACACTCTACTACTTGGCAAGAGGTAGAGGATGAAGAAATAGGAAGTGGGTAGACTTTAGAATTGGATTTCTCACTCATTTCCATCAATCACCATTGATGGAGCTTGCTTCTTCAAGTGAAGAAGATGAAGAAGAAGAAGATGAATATTATCATAAGTATTTTACAAAAAGGAAAATAATAAGAATACTTATCATAATGTAACCATGGTAATGTGTAGAGAGTTAATCATGGTTGAAAGGAATGGTTAGGGTTAAGCATGAGACAAAATGGTCACTTGGTCAAAGTCTTCATGAAGCTTCAACAAGCTTCCAAAGATGGCCACCATTTTGCATTATGCTTATCATTTTCCAATATGAATAAACAAACAAATAAATAGATATGAAAATGAAAACCCTAACCATTACATAACCATGGTTTAAACTTTACACAAAACACAAGTTAGCATGCATCATCAAACATGATACATACAAGTGCACAAAAATATATCACATATACAATGTGCACATCCGAGTGAGAAAATCCATCTTAAAGTGAACCAATACTAGTTAATGCAAAGTAATATATCAAATATATATAATTATGCATTAAATCATTAAATCAACACTTGATTCAATGATCCGGTCATGTCGCACATAACCGACTGGTATCATCAGTAACAACTTATCGAATCAACACTTGATCCGATAACCCGGCTATATCGCATATAACCGATCAATGTCACATCGCGAGAATGAAATACGGTATCACATACACGCATCATTCTCGATCCCGCACATATCTCATATGCGCTCCTATTTCGTTTCGCTTGAGCCAAAAAACCTCTGTGTAGGACTCTAAAGACTCGTCAATACGCCGGCAGCGGATGATGATCATATCAAACATCCACAAGCCGCAAGCGGTCTGCTAAACGTAACGGCCACCCGGGTATTGAGCGATCTGAAGATCGATGAGCAAGCCCGCTCACACTCCAGTGAATCCAACCAGTAACACTACCGTACAGTCCGGTCTGATCGTCTGATATGTCGCATATCTCGCCTAGGGGTGGTAAACGTCAGACCCCAATAGCTCGATAAGTCGTGTCGATATGAGGTCTATAACAATTCGAGAAACTACTGGTAATACTTACCAGTAAATCTCAGCAACCCTGGCCAGGGATTTCCTGTTATAGCCAATCGAACACAGCGCAACATCAACTCCCTATACCGGGAGAGACGAATCCCCTCCTATCGTTCATTGCCTCCATGTGACTCGGGACTGTACCCAAAAACCACCATTTTGCACGCCCTCTTGGACGTGGTAAGATGGAAATCAAAGCACAGTGGGAACCACACAAGACTCTATGACGATCTCGGGTCAACAGACTACTCTGTACCAGTGTCACCAGAGAACTGCCATCTGACGTGAGGTATAATACCATCTGGGAGTTCTCGGCGAGTCCGTCCAGTGTACCCAGTCTCTACTGAGCACCCGTATATCATCTCTGATGTCAAACACCAATGGATATGGGATCATCCATCGCCCATCTGTATGGGTCGAGAAGGTATACGCTAGTCTACTCTGGTATATCAAATCATCTGCTGTAGTTTGTATAGATGGAACATTTCCAGTTCTACATAACAGGTCTTGCCTCGAGCTTGTCCGGATTTTGCTTTTAGACATAGGCCGGACAATCCCAAATCTTAACTAGCTTAAGACATGGGCTCTTTCCATATCATATCTCATATGGAGCGGTAGGCAACTGATTTGATTGGAACCCTATTCAATAGGTATGCAGCTTCTCAAGTGCATAACCCCCAAAAAGGAAATAGGTAACTCAGTAGTACTCATCATAGAGCACACTATATCATATAGGGTGTGATTGCTCTGCCCCGATATACCATCGTGCTATGGTGTATTCGGAGGAGTAGTGCTGAGAGAGAATCTCATTCTCCTTTAGAATAATCCAGGAATTCCGTGCTCAAGTAATCTCCTCCTTGATCACATCAAAGGACATAATACTTTTACCCGTATTGGTTCTCTACTTCTATCTTATATTCTGTGAATATCTCAAAAGGTTCAGACTTGTGTCTCAACAGGAACATATGTCTGAATCATGAGAGATGATCAGAGAACGTAATGAAGTATAAGGAACCTGTCTTGGCATGTGTAGACAGGGGACCTTTATACATCAACATGTATCATCCCAAGAGTTCACTAACTTTTTCTCTGTTTCCAGTAAACGGAGCTATGGTCATCTTATCTTTGTGACATGACTGGCGAGTTTCACAAGATGTAAATTCAAACTGATTTAAATATGCATCTATATGTAACTCTAGCTAGTCGGGTCACATTGATCTGACCTAGTCTACAATGCCTCAAGAAGAATTCGTTCAGTTCTGAACTCTTCCTCTCGTGTGTGTTCTGTATACTAAGAACTGTAGTTTGATTTAGAACATTAATGCTTTTAGATAACGTGCCTGAACCGATCAACTTTTGATATAGGAAATGTTCAAAACATTATCCATCTATACAAAATTTTATCATTTCTTTACTGATAAAGAGACTGATATGATTTTGTATATCAGGTTCGGTATCTAATAACATTCGTTCAGAATCAATGTATTTGTAATACAGGGTGACAGTGACCGATAGACTTGGCTGCAACACTTGCCCCGTTTTCTGCCTCATGAAACTTATCACCCGTTCTCAGTTCTCTACCTTTCTGTAGCCCTATGTAACAGATTACATATCTGGGATCCTGATCCGGTATCATATACCAGGATGCGGGGGATACTGAGAAACAGTTCTGTATAATGAACACACCCGAAGATGATGCATCAGCATGCACTCTCTTCGTTTGGGCGGCACGGGAAATCTGGTATTCCCCAATTTCCTGCTCTGTCTTATAACAATTATAAGTTGGAGCGGGACCAACGTTCCCCAGCTCAGTATAACAAGCGGGTTCGGTCAATAATCCGTATTATTATCTTGATTAAGGCGTGATATGGTCGCTACCAGGAGAGAGAGAGAAGAAAACACTCAGCGTGCGCTCTTACAAGAATAGATTGGTTATTATTTTATCTAATCAGGATGGCTCCCACTGCTTTTTATCAAATCTTCCTTCAAACCCTAAAAGGAAAGACTAGCCGGGATTAATTACACACTACAAGTTCGCCAATCTTTCAGCCAGGCCAGTGTCGGTACTTTGAGGGAGGTCCCCCGTGCTTTCGCACGAACCTAATTAATGTAAACCTCGTTTTCCCAGAGGCGTAACCCCGTTGACACCTTTCTAGACACCTACTTGATCGGCTAATTGTAATGTATAAAACTCTCCCAGGAGTAACTCTTACTCGCAGCGGGTATCGGGATCCAACTATCTCATAGAAGGTATGCAATCTCATTGCAAATTTCAACACTTGAAATTCCCGATAATATTTTGCCCCTAGCGTCCTATGACCTTGACAGAGGTCAACAAACCATAGGCTGCTAGTCAAGTTCAACCCGTCATTTCCTGATTGAAGTAAACCCACCCGCACGACCCTTGACAGAGGTCAACAAGGTCGCACGACTACCCTAAATCAATCACATCATATGCTTATGCAGATAAGCACTAATCAGCTACCGCACACTACGCCTTGACAGAGGTCAACAAACGTAGCACGAATACTAACTAGTACTTATCTGAAATGACGGAGGGCTACGACAGGTTTTTCTGAAAACCTATTGCGCATCATAGTCCAGGTAGTACTTATGGACTACCATGTCCCCACTAGTATGATCCGCATCATAGTCCAGGTAGTCAAGCACACATCCTAAGGGCTTTACCAACATGTAACAGAGAGACTATTAGTGTACACGTTAAGGTAAAGATCAACCAGATAGCATACTATCATGTCGAGCAAGAAAGTCCTCCCTATATATGTCCCAGCATCCACTGCAATATACATCCTATGTATAGTAATGGCCTCTAGGGCATACATATAACTAACACTAGCGTCCTATGATCTTGACGGAGGTCAACAAACCATAGGCTACTAGTCAAGTTCAACCCGTCATTTCTTGATCGAATTAAACCCACCCGCACGACCCTTGACGGAGGTCAACAAGGCCGCACGACTACCCTAATCCAATCTGCATCATATGCATAAGCAGATAAATACTAGTTAGCTACCGCACACTACGCCTTGACGGAGGTCAACAAACGTAGCACGAATACTAAGTAGGACTTATCTGAAATGACGGAAGGCTACGACAGGTTTTTCTGAAAACCTATTGCGCAATGAACTTGATATCGTTGTAGAATCAAATGATTTTAAAATGGAGTATTTTTGAGGCTTTTCTAGTTTTGCTAAAGGGGTCACTCCCGGTGAAGGGATCGTCGGCCCTTTTCTCATTGAATAAGGTGCGGGATATATCATATATATCACTGTGCAAAGTAAAAGCTCTTAAAAGAAATCAAAAGACAAACCGAGTGTGTAGCATCTGCCAGTTATTGCTAAAGGAGTCACTCCCGGTGAAGGGATCTCGGTCCTTTCCTCATCGAATAAGGTGCAGGATGTTCTACAAGGAACACCGCGATGCAAAGCAAGAACTGTAGCTACCTGTTTTATTTAGAAATTCGATTCCACAACATCTTAGGTTTCTTTTATTTTCATTAATCAAATTAATGAAATCCCATCATTTAAATACCTAAACATCACAGATAAATACGACGTACACTTATGCCATCCGCATTCGCCTCGATGTCCCCTCGTGCACCGTTAGGTTAGGTAACTAACGGCAGAGCGGGGCAGGGCTAGCGAGGGTGTAAAACATAAGTAACGTCTATATAATATATCAAATATACTATATATAGTATCCATCACAGAACATATCACATGATCACATCACAGATATCGCAGCAGAAGAATCATATGAAATATTGGATATACTAGGACGTCCGTGTTTTCAATACGAGCCAGTATAAAACACGGATTCCACGGTCGTGATGAATAGCCAAACCCACACCCCTAGACCCCTACGAGAGCGGCAAGCAACCCTACCAATTCTAGGGTTAGGAGACCCGGACTCGACTCCTCGAGTTGGTCTCCCTCTGGACCCCAGAACCCGGTTACTTGTGCTCCCCTCCTTGGGTCTATCCTAGTGCGGAAAAGAAAATGATATACAAACGGTGACATCTTCCGCAACCTGGAAGTGCCCCAATAAAAGAATATTACATACAAGTTTTTACATGAATGAAAATGAAAAACACTCATCTCACATAAAAATCCCCGGCTATTCAAACACGACGATCCAATATAACATATCCAGCAACACATAACATCACATGTCATCAACGTAAGTAAATATGCGCATCCCAATTGTCGTTGACATATAGCAACGAAACCGGCGATATCACATATTACACTTACGGTCACAGAAAAGAAAGTGTAAAACTACAATAGTTGGAATCCGCAACCTCCATAGACATCGCATGCCTAATCAAATGAATCACTTAGACATCGCATGCCTAAGAATTATAAACCCCACATTTTAGTCTCAAAATCGAAAACACTTTTCAATATCAAGTCGGGCAATTCAACAAGATTCCCGACATCCTGATCGAATGCTCGTCGCAAACTTCAGTAGACGGCTGCACCCCCGACGCCATCGACTAAGTGCACCAAGACGGAACACCGCTGCCGCGAGCACCCAGACGGATGCTTTCGGCGACGGGGTTCTCCTATAGTCACTTGGTCGGGGCTATGGAGTGAGGTTGTCTATAATGTTTATCGGCGAATATCCGCGTACGCTACGTGATTGCGACGGACTTTTGATCACATCAAAATTCCGTGGCAACCGATCAAGAGAGACTAAAATGCTATGTTTATAACATTCATTCCGTTATCTCATAACATACTTGTGAATTCCAATTATTGTATCCCATTCCAGATAAATAGAAAATGTTAAACTTTCCGATCGAACAATCGAACACCCAAGTTTTCCCGATACAGATCAACACATGAAATAAGTTTTAAAAAACATTCAGTTCATGCCTCAGTACCAACGGTCCAGCCGTAGAAGGGTCAAGCCAACGCCTCACATGTGGCACGCCGTACTGCCCCAAACCCGAAGGTTCAAAGGGCAGTTCAAGACGGCCACATAATCGAGTTAAGGTTTGTTGTCTTCTAGAGGGTCCATCGCGTTACTTGCACTACTTAGAATGTCTTTAAACCTCGGAAAAATCCAACACTTGGAAATTTTTCGGCAGGGGAAAAAATTGGGTATTTATATCCGGTCGAACCTTTTAACATATTCTAAAATTATCCGGAAAGACACATAGACAAAGCTTGATAATCCGATCGAATAAACGAATCCCCAAAACAACCCAGAATATTCAACTCTTGAATAAATATTAAAAAATCCCAGAAAATACAGCACTAAAAGTTAGGAATTACTGTGCAAAATTCAAGAGGTGATGTGATAACTTGGCCGCGGAACCGCCGCACAAGCCATGCTTGTGCCGCGGTTCCGCCGCACTTTAGACGAATCAGTTGGTCAATTTTGCACCGTAATTCTTAGAATCTCCTGCTGAATTTTTTAAGAATTTTTAATCTGGAAAAAACCCAGTTTTTGAAAAAAGTCCAGAGAGCTATTTTGGGGTTAGGTTTTCGGTTCGATCGGACTTCTAACTCCGTCTACGCATCGTCTAAGGCTCTAGCTAGGCTCTGATACCACTGTAGGGTTCCTAGGCACACTAATGAGGTCTCACAAGGCATCAACCATGGCAATTTCAAAATTTACATGTGCCGAGAAACCCTAATACGGATCGTTAACTAGAATTTTAAGCGAAACAAGAAGCTAGTTAACAATTTAACTAAGTGAACGGAAATACAACCTTTGTAGATCCGGTTCTCCACCTCCATAGCTCCGTGATGAAGTCCCCTCACTGTATAAATCGCATCCCGGACTCTAGCATCGGCTTCTTCGGAGAATTGGGCGGGCTTGGTCATCGGCTTCGATGCCGAAGATGATCTACGTCGAGGCATCACTAGATCAAGTTCCCACTTCACCAAGTCATGAAACTTGTGAAGAAAACACCCTATACTACTTGGCAAGAGGTAGAGGATGAAGAAATAGGAAGTGGGTTCACTTTAGAATTGGATTTCTCACTCTTTTCATCAAGTCACCATTGATGAAGCAAGGTTTTCTTCAAGTGAAGAAGAAGAAGAAGAAGATGAATATTATGATAAGTTGTTTTCAAAAATAGAAAATAAAAGAATACTTATCATAAAATGAACCATGGTTAGGTGTAGAGAATTGACTAAGGTTATGTGAATGGTTAGGGTTAAAAGAAGAAGACAAAATGGTCACTTGGTCAAAGCTTCATGAAGCTTCAACAAGCTTCATGAAAGAAAACAAAGAAAGAAACCTTTTTGCTTTTCTTTTATCCATTTCTTTTTAATCCAAATTAAAAAGATAAATGAATGATAAAATAAAAACCCTAACCATTTACTTAACCAAGGTTTGATTCTTTACACAAAAACCCTAGCAATAATGTATCATCAAACATGATACAATCAAGTGCACAAAAGTATATCACATATACAACTTGTGAATTTCAAGTGAGAAAATCCATTTAAAGTGAACCAATACTAGTTAATGCAAAGTAATATATCTAATATATAATTATGCATTAAATCATCAAATCAACACTTGATTTAACGATCCGGTCATATCGCATATGACCGACTAATATCCAATGTATCGGCTTATCGAATCAATCCTCGATTCGATAACTAGGTTATATCGCATACAACCAATCGATACATTTATCGCGAGAATAAAATACGGTATCACATACACGCATTATTCTCGGTCCCGCACATATCTCATATGCGCTCCTATTTCGTTTTGCTTGAGCCAGGAAACCTCTGTGTAGGACTTTAAAGACTCGTCAATACGCCGGCAGCAGGTGATGATCATACCAAACACCCACAAGCCGCAAGCGGTCTGCTAAACGTAACGGCCACCCGGGTATTGAGCGATCAGAAGATCGACGAGCAAGCCCGCTCACACTCCTGTGAATCCAACCAGTAACACTTACCGTACAGTCCGGTCTGATCGTCTGATATGTCGCATATCTCGCCTAGGGGTGGTAAACGTCAGACCCCAATAGCTCGATAAGTCGTATCGATATGAGGTCTATAACAGTTCGAGAAACTACAGGTAACACTTACCAGTAAATCTCAGCAACCCTGGCCAGGGATTTCCGGTTATAGCCAATTGAACACAGCGCAACATCAACTCCCTATATCGGGAGAGACGAATCCCCTCCTATCGCTCATTGCCTCCATGTGATTCGGGACTGTACCCAAAAGCCACCGTTTTGCATGCCCTCTTGGACGTGGTAAGGTGGAAATCAAAGCACAGTGGGAACCACACAAGACTCTATGACGATCTCGGGTCAACAGACTACTCTGTATCAGTGTCACCAGAGAACTGCCATCTGACGTAAGGTATAATACCATCTGGGAGTTCTCGGCGAGTCCGTCCAGTGTACCCAGTCTCCACTGAGCACCCGTATATCATCTCTGATGTCAAACACTAATGGATATGGGATCATCCATCGCCCATCTGTATGGGTCGAGAAGGTACACGCTAGTCTACTCTGGTATATCGATGCCCCGTCTCGATACACCCAAGACTAGGGACTTTGAAGGATGTACTTATGGACTACCATGTCCCCACTAGTATGATCCGCATCATAGTCCAGATAGTCAAGTACACATCCTAAGGGCTTTACCAACATGTAACAGAGAGACAATCAATGTACACGTTAAGGTAAAGAGTAACCAGATAGCATACTATCATGTCGAGCGAGAAAGTCCTCCCTATATATGTCCTAGCATCCACTACAATATACATCCTATGTACAGTAATGGCCTCTAGGGCATACATATAACGACGAAGTGCACCAAGGCGGAACACCGCTACCGCGAGCACCCTTACGGATGCTTTCGGCGACGGGGTTCTCCTACAGTTACTTGGTCGGGGCTATGGAGTGAGGCTGTCTATCAAGTTTACCCGGCGAGTATCCGCGTACGCTACATGATTGCGACGGACTTTTGATCACATCAAAATTCCGTGGCAACCGATCAAGTGAGACTAAGGTGCTATGTTTATAACATTCATTCAGTTATCTCATAACTAATTGTGAATTCCAATTATTGTATCCCATTCCAGATAAATAGAAAATGTTAAACTTTCCGATCGAACATTCAAACACCCAAGTTTTCCAAAACATATCAACACATGAAATTGGTTTAAAAACATTCATTTCATGCCTCAGTACCAACGGTCCAGCCGTAGAAGGGTCAAGCCAACGCCTCACATGTGGCACGCCGTACTGCCCCAAACCCGAGGGTTCAAAGGGCAGTTCAAGACGGTCACATAATCGAGTTAAGCTTTGTTGTCTTCTAGAGGGACCATCGCGTTACTTGCACTACTTAGAACGTCTTTAAACCTCGGAAAAATCCAACACTTGGAAATTTTCCGGCAGGGGAAAGATTGGGTATTTATATCCGGTCGAACTTTTTAACATATTCAATAATTATCCGGAAAGCACATAGACAAAATCTGATAATCCGATCGAATCATCGAGTCCCCAATACAACCCAGAAATTTCAACTCTTGAATAAATATTAAAAAATCCCAGAAAATACAGCACTAAAAGTTAGGAATTACTGTGCAAAATTCAAGAGGTGATGTGATACCACTGTAGGGTTCCTAGGCACACTAATGAGGTCTCACAAGGTATCAACCATGCCAATTTCAAATTTTACAAGTGCCGAGAAACCCTAATACGGATCGTTAACTAGAATTTTAGGCGAAACATGCAACTAGTTAACAATTTAACTAAGTGAACGGAAATACAACCTTTGTAGATCCGGTCCTCCACCTCCATAGCTCCATGATGAAGTCTCCTTGCTATCCAAATCGAATCCCGGGCTCTAGCATCGGCTTCATCGGAGAAATGGGCGGGCTAGGTCATCGACAATGATGCCGAAGATGATCTACGTCGAGGCATCACAAGATCAAGCTCCCACTTCACCAAGTCATGAAACTTGTGAAGAAAACACCCTATACTACTTGGCAAGAGGTAGAGGATGAAGAAATAGGAAGTGGGTTCACTTTAGAATTGGATTTCTCACTCTTTTCATCAAGTCACCATTGATGAAGCAAGGTTTTCTTCAAGTGAAGAAGAATAAGAAGAAGATAGAAATATTATGATAAGTTATATTTTGAATAGAAAAGAAAATCAATACTTATCATAATACAACCATGGTCAAGTGTAGAGAATCAACTAGGGTTAAGTGGAGTGGTTAGGGTTAAGCATGAGACAAAATGGTCACTTAGTCAATGCTTCATGAAGCTTCAAGATGCAAACAAAGAAAGCCACCATTTTCTCTTTATGCCATTTTATTTTCCAAAAAGAATAAATAAATAAATAAATGAATAAGAAAACAAAACCCTAACCATTCATATAACCATGGTTTAATCTTTACACAAACCCAAGTAAACATGTATCATCAAACATGATACAATCAAGTGCATAAAAGTATATCACATATACAACTTGTGCAATGCAAGTGAGAAAATCCATTTAAAGTGAACCAATATTAGTTAATGCAAAGTAATATATCTAATACATAATTATACATTAAATCATCAAATCAACACTTGATTTAACGATCCGGTCATATCGCATATGACCGACTAATATCCAATGTATCGGCTTATCGAATCAATCCTCGATTCGATAACTAGGTTATATCGCATACAACCAATCGATACATTTATCGCGAGAATAAAATACGGTATCACATACACGCATTATTCTCGGTCCCGCACATATCTCATATGCGCTCCTATTTCGTTTTGCTTGAGCCAGGAAACCTCTGGGTAGGACTCTAAAGACTCGTCAATACGCCGGCAGCAGGTGATGATCATATCAAACACCCACAAGCCGCAAGCGGTCTGCTAAACGTAACGGCCACCAGGGTATTGAGCGATCAGAAGATCGACGAGCAAGCCTGCTCATACTCCTGTGAATCCAACCAGTAACACTTACCGTACAGTCCGGTCTCGTCGTCTGATATGTCGCATATCTCGCCTAGGGGTGGTAAACGTCAGACCCCAATAGCTCGATAAGTCGTGTCGATATGAGGTCTATAACAGTTCGAGAAACTACAGGTAACACTTACCAGTAAATCTCAGCAACCCTGGCCAGGGATTTCCGGTTATAGCCAATCGAACACAGCGCAACATCAACTCCCTATACCGGGAGAGACGAATCCCCTCCTATCGCTCATTGCCTCCATGTGATTCGGGACTGTACCCAAAAACCACCATTTTGCACGCCCTCTTAGACGTGGTAAGGTGGAAATCAAAGCACAGTGGGAACCACACAAGACTCTATGACGATCTCGGGTCAACAGACTACTCTGTACCAGTGTCACCAGAGAACTGCCATCTGATGTAAGGTATAATACCATCTGGGAGTTCTCGGCGAGTCCGTCCAGTGTACCCAGTCTCCACTGAGCACCCGTATATCATCTCTGATGTCAAACACCAATGGATATGGGATCATCCATTGCCCATCTGTATGGGTCGAGAAGGTATACGCTAGGCTACACTGGTATATCGATGCCCCGTCTCGATACACCCACGACTAGGGACCTTGAAGGATGTACTTATGGACTACCATGTCCCCACTAGTATGATCTGCATCATAGTCCAGGTAGTCAAGTACACATCCTAAGGGCTTTACCAACATGTAACAGAGAGACAATCAGTATATACGTTAAGGTAAAGAGCAACCAGATAGCATACTATCATGTCGAGCAAGAAAGTCCTCCCTATATATGTCCCAGCATCCACTACAATATACATCCAATGTACAGTAATGGCCTCTAGGGCATACATATAACTAACAATCTCCCACTTGCACTAGGGCCATCTGATAGCAGTGGTTGTAGTATCTCATACTAAACCATCCCATAAAAGTCTCTCTCTGGGAAAAGGCCTTTGTGAGTGGATCCGCCATGTTGTCCTCTGAGTCTACTCTCCTAACCTCGATCATCCTGGAGATCAACCATCTCCATGATCAGGTGACACTGCCTTAGAATATGTCTGGCTCACTGATGGGACCGGCGTTCCTTGGCATAAGCCACAACTCCATTGTCTCACAATGGTTGGAATGTAGTTCATCTCATGAACCAATATACACCCAGACTGCCTCTTTGGTAGCATCTTAAGTAGCGATGTATTCAGCCTTAATCGTCTAGTTTGTCACGGTATCTATCTTGGAACTCTTCCAACATACCGTTCCTCCACTGAGGGTAAAGACAATGCCTGTGACTGACATTCAGTCGTCTTTATCACCCTGGAACCATTCCAGTGATTCTCCCCAGGGTCGATTGATACCGTCTCACTACAACTAGTAAGAATCCTAACATCCATTTAGATCTATCTCATAGATCCAGAACCCAGGATTTAGGAGGTATCACTTTGATCCTATATGGAGAATCATTGTGATAAGCAGAGATTGACCGAGCGTAGCATAGGAAACTCCTTCCCTATCAAGAGCATGCCATCCACGTACTTTACGAGGATCGTCACTATACTCCCTACTACCTTTTTGTTTATACAAGGTTCATCTACCATTTTGATGATGTCAAACTCTTTGACTAACACATCAAAACAGATGTTCCAACTCCGCGATACCTGCTTTATCCTATAAAGCATCTTGTACACGTTTCCGCTGCTCCCACTGTCTACGAAGCCCTCTGGCTGTGTACTTATAGACGCACTCTTCTAAATCAATATTTAGAAAAGCAGTCATGACACCCAACCGCCAGATATCGTAGTCATGGTATGTAGCCGTGGCAAGTAGGATCTGGATGGACTTAACTATAGCCACTTGAAAAGGTTTCATCATTATCCACGACTGGTCGATGACGAAAACCTTTAACAAGTCTAGCTTTGAAAGTTTCAACCTTTCCATGTACACCAAGTAATCTTCTCAAGATATACTTGCTCCTGATGGGGATTTAACCCTTCAGATAAAGCAACTAAAGTCCATACTTTGTTGGTGTATAAGGATTCCATCTCAGATCACTAAGCATCCAGCCATTCTTACAGAGTCCCACTCCTGATGGCCAGCTCGAAACTAGTTGGGTCATCATCTCATGATGCAATCCTCGCTCCCACTGTCATAGAGAAACAGAAATATCTCTCAGGTGGGTGAGGAACCCTACTAGATCGGCGGAGAGGCTGAGGTTCGTTGGAATCTACTGAATCCTTTGGTTCTTTCAAATCATCAGCTGCAGTTTGTATAGCTGGAACATTTCCAGTTGTACATAACAGACCTTGCCTCGAGCTTGTCCGGATTATGCTTTTAGACATAGTCCGGACAACCCCAAATCTTAACCAACTTAAGATATGGGCTCTTCCCTTTCTATATCACATATGAAGCGGTAGGCAACGGATTTGATTTGAACCCTATTCAATAGGTATGCAGCTTCTCAAGTGCATAACTCCCAAAAGGAAATAGGAAACTCAGTAGTACTCATCATAGATCACACCATATCACATAGGGTGCTAAAGCTCCGCCCCGATATACCATCGTGCTATGGTGTATACGGAGGAGTAATGCTGAGAGAGAATCTCATTCTCCTTTAGAATAGTCCAGGAATTATGTGCTCAAGTATTCTCCTCCCTGATCTCATCATAGGACATAATACTTATACCCATGTTTTGGTTTTCTACTTCTCAATCATATTCTGTGAATATCTCAAAAGGTTCGGACTTGTGTTTCAACAGGAACATATGTCTGAATCTTGAGAGATTATCAGAGAATGTAACGAAGTACAAAGAACCAGTCCTGGCATATGTAGACAGGGGATCTACATACATCAACATGTATCATCCCATGAGTTCACTAACTCTTTCTCTGTTTCCAGTAAACGGAGCTATGGTCATCTTATCTTTGTGACATGACTGGCAAGTTTCACAAGATGTAAATTCAAACAGGCTTTAAATATGCATCTTCATGTAACTTCAGCTAGTCTGGTCGCATTGATATGACCTAGTCTACAATGTCTCAAGAAGGATTCGTTCATTTCTGAACTCTTCCTCTTGTGTGTGTTCTGTATACTAAGAACTGTAGTTTGATTTAGAACATCAACGCTTTTAGATAACGTGCCTGAACCGATCAACTTTTGATATAGGAAATGTTCAAAACATTATCCGACAATACAAAATTATATCCTTTCTTTATTAATAAAGAGACTGATATGATTTTGTATATCAGGTTCGGTATCTAATAACATTCGTTCAGAATCAATGTATTGGTAATACAGGGTGACAGTGACCAACAGACTTGGCTGCAACACTTGCCCCGTTTTCTGCCTCATGAAACTTATCACCCGTTCTCAGTTCTCTACCTTTCTGTAGCCCATGTAATATATTACATATGCGGGATCCTGATCCGGTATCATATACCCAGGACGTAAAGGACACTGAGAAACAGTTCTATATAATGAACACACCCGAAGATGATGCATCAGCATGCACTCTCTTCGTTTGGGCGGCACGGGAATTCTGGTAATCCCTAATTTCTTGCTCTTTCTTATAACAATTATAAGTTGGAGCGGGACCAACGTTCCCCAGCTCAGTATAACAAGTGGGTTCAGTCAATACTTCCGTATTATTATCTTGATTAAGGCGTGATATGGTCGCTACCTGGAGAGAGAGAGAAGAAAACACTCAGCGTGCGCTCTTGCAAGAATAGATTGGTTATTATTTTATCTAATCAGGATGGCTCCCACTATTTTTATCAAATCTTCCTTCAAACCCTAAAAGGAAAGACTAGCCGGGATTAATTACACACTACAAGTTCGCCAATCTTTCAGCCAGGCTAGTGCCGGTACTTTGAGGGAGGTCCCCCATGCTTTCGCACGAACCTAATTAATGTAAACCTCGTTTTCCCAGAGACGTAACCTCGTTAACACCTTTCTAGACACCTACTTGATCGGCTAATTGTAATGTATAAAACTCTCCCAGGAGTAACTCTTACTCGCAGCGGGTATCGGGATCCAACTATCTCATAGAAGGTATGCAATCTCATTGCAAATTTCAACACTTGAAATTCCCGATAATTTTGCCCCTAGCGTCCTATGACCTTGACGGAGGTCAACAAACCATAGGCTACTAGTCAAGTTCAACCCGTCATTTCTTGATCGAATTAAACTCACCCGCACGACCCTAGACGGAGGTCAACAAGGCCACACGACTACCCTAATCCAATCTGCATCATATGCATAATCAGATAAATACTAGTTAGCTACCGCACACTACGCCTTGACGGAGGTCAAACTACCGCAGCACGAATACTAACTAGTACTTATCTGAAATGACGGAGGGCTACGACAGGTTTTTCTGAAAACCTATTGCGTAATGAACTTGATATCGTTGTAGAATCAAATGATTTTGAAATGGAGCGTTTTTGATGCTTTTCTAGTTTTGCTAAAGGGGTCACTCCCGGTGAAGGGATCGTCGGCCCTTTCCTCGTCGAATGAGGTGCGGGATATATCACATATATCGCTGTGCAAAGCAGAAACTATAGAAGCAATGAAAAACAAACCGAGTGTGTAGCATCTGCCAGTTATTGCTAAAGGAGTCACTCCCGGTGAAGGGATCTCGGTCCTTTCCTCATCGAATAAGGTGCAGGGTATATCATATATACCGCTGTGCAAAGCAAGAACTGTAGCTACCCTTTTTATTTTGAAATTCGATTCTACAACATCTTTAGGTTTCTTTTATTTCATTAAACACATTAATGAAGTCCCATCATTTAAATACCTAAACATCACAGATAAATACGACGTATACTTACGCCATCCGCATTCGCCTCGATGTCCCCTCGTGCACCGTTAGGTTAGGTAACTAACGGCAGAGCGGGGCAGGGCTAGCGCGGGTGTAAAACATAAGTAACGTCTATATAATATATCAAATATACTATATATAGTATCCATCACAGAACATATCACATGATCACATCACAGATATCGCAGCAGAAGAATCATATGAAATATTGGATATACTAGGACGTCCGTGTTTTCAATACGAGCCAGTATAAAACACAGATTCCACAGTCGTGATGAATAGCCAAACCCACACCCCTAGACCCCTACGAGAGCGGCAAGCAACCCTACCAATTCTAGAGTTAGGAGACCCGGACTCGACTCCTCGAGTTGGTCTCCCACTGGACTCCAGAACCCGGTTACTTGTGCTCCCCTCCTTGGGTCTATCCTAGTGCGGAAAAGAAAATAATATACAAACGGTGACATCTTCCGCAACCTGGAAGTGCCCCAATAAAAGAATATTACATACAAGTTTTTACATGAATGAAAATGAAAAACACTCATCTCACATAAAAACCCCCCGGCTATTCAAACACGACGATCCAATATAACATATCCAGCAACACATAACATCACAAGTCATCAACGTAAGTAAATATGCGCATCCCAATTGTCGTTGACATATAGCAACGAAACCGGCGATATCACATATTACACTTACGGTCACAGAAAAGAAAGTGTAAAACTACAACAGTTGGAATCCGCATTCTCCATAGACATCACATGCCTAATCAAATGAATTCCTTAGACATCGCATGCCTAACAATTATAAACCCCGCATTTTAGTCTCAAAATCGAAAACACTTTTCAATATCAAGTCAGGCAATTCAACAAGATTCCCGACATCCTGATCGAATGCTCGTCGCAAACTTTAGTAGACAGCCGCACCCCCGATACCGTCGACGAAGTGCACCAAGGCGGAACACCGCTACCGCGAGCACCCGGACGGATGCTTTCGGCGACGGGGTTATATATGATATATCCTGCACCTTATTCGATGAGGAAAGGACCGAGATCCCTTCACCGGGAGTGACTCCTTTAGCAATAACTGGCAGATGCTACAACACTCGGTTTGTCTTTTGATAGCTTCTATAGTTTCTGCTTTGCACAGTGATATATATGATATATCCCGCACCTCATTCGTGGGTATGAGATGGTTGAGTATGAGATACTACAACCACTGCTATCAGATGACCCTAGTGCAAGTGGGAGATTGTTAGTTATATGTATGCCCTAGAGGCCATTACTGTACATTGGATGTATATTGTAGTGGATGCTGGGACATATATAGGGAGGACTTTCTTGCTCGACATGATAGTATGCTATCTGGTTACTCTTTACCTTAACGTGTATACTGATTGTCTCTCTGTTACATGTTGGTAAAGCCCTTAGGATGTGTACTTGACTACCTGGACTATGATGCGGATCACAACAAAAGAAAAAATTAACCATTTTTCTTTCTTGTGTTGCCTCACTCTTATCCTCATGGCATCTTCTTCTTCCTCCATCCAAACCCTTTCCTGTGTTGAGAAAGCTTGGGTGTCTTGAGACAAATTAATCCATCACCACACTCTACATCCATTAAGTTATCTAGTTTAGTGATCTAGGTACCCTAATTACTTCGGTTATGAAGTAGGAGCTCGTTGCACAAACCTTCAGGTGGACCATCTTCGATGGAGGGAGACCGGAGATCAAGCTTGATCATGGTGGCCTCTAGGAGCTTGGAAAGGTGGTTGAAGACCGAAGGACATGGATCAACTCGGTATAAACATTCCTAACTCTTTATATTGCTTGCTAGTTTAGGGTTTAGGGAAGATCCGGGCATCGGGTTCCGTTAGTGCCGGTTTTTGTAAATTTTTGTTCCGCATTTGGTCACGGATTGATGGCTGGGGTGCTTCCGAAACCCAACATGGTATCAGAGCCAACCCTTAAAACCGTATAGTAGCAGTTTAGACGATGTTAAAGTGTCAAAATCGAAACAACTCCAAAGCAATACCAACAATCTTCCAGTCTCTGTCGTTTTTTCAAAGTCTTCAATTTTTTTTAAGCAACTGCAGAAGACTACTGTGGAGACAACTAATAAACACCCCAAATACGAACCCCTCCCACCTGTTTTGGCCCGGCCAAATGCATAAAAAAACTGGTTTAGCCGATTTTCTAGAGGGGTTAGGGTTTCAGATTTGTGGTGTGCATTGGTCTCTGGAATATTGGTTAAGTGGTATTGTTTGTTTTTCCCAGTTTGGATATTAAGTTATCTTTTTGTTTGGGGGCAATTCGGGGTGTTTCGAAGTCGATATTTTAGCACTGTTTAAATGTTTATAGTACATGCATTACTATCTGCGACTGTGAATGTCATTAGAGTAGTACAACTCGTCTAATTGCTATATGTTCTTTTAGACGAGTTTGCGAATGTGACATTCACGTTGATGTTCCGTGTTATACTGTGTTGTGGCTGGATCGTCATGGTGGATAGCTTGGGTGCAATGTTAGTACCATTTATATTCATTTTTATATTTGATATTGCGGGGTGAGCATCCGACATGTGGAATGCGTCACTGCCAGTTTGTATATTATTTGTTTGGGGCACGACCGGGTTGAGGTCGATGTCACCCTTATATATATTATTTTCTTTTCTGTACTAGGATTACCCTGCGGTGGAGTGCACGAATAGCCGGGTTCTAGAGGGCAACGGGTCCGCATCTCATAGCGTTGAGACGGATGGGACCTTACTCTAGAATTAGCGAGGTATTCGCCGCACTCGTAGGGGGTATAGGTTGACCCACGAAGGGATGCTCAAGTTACCGGATTCCGTGAAGTGCTGGGTGGCCTATTCACGTTGTTGATTGGGGTTTCCTCGCTTCTGAGATTGGCGGGTAACTTGCCGCGCTCGTAGGGGTCTAGGTTTTCATTGCACAGGCTAACCACACGACAGGGAACGTCGGGTCTCATTTGCGGCTTAAGTGAAACCCGAGGCTCCAGGATTATCCACTACTCTGTGTTGCTTGGGTGAGTTTCTGTGATGCTTCTGTGATGTTGCTTTATATCATGCCTGGGACGATTGTTATATATATTCATATATATACTAGTAGATGTTGTATATGTTTTGCACCCGCGCTGGTCTAGCCCCCGCTCTGTCGTTAGTTAAGTAACCTAACGGGTGATGACGGGGCCCAGTGGCGAATGCGGATGTCATATACGTACATCATATTTTCGTTCTTTTCTGGTGTGATATGTTTAATTGATGGGAATGCGTTGATTCTGATCAATGCAAGGAAAATAAACCTATTTGATGTTGTTGGAACCAAGTTTTTGAAAACAGACATTACAGATGTTTTCTTTTTCTTTGCACAGTGGTTTTCGGTTATGAATATCCAGCACCTCATTCGACGAGGCAAGGGCCGAAATCCCTTCATTGGGAGTGACCCCTTGGGCAGAAGTTTGCGTCAACGTAATAACTTCACTATAGTCGATTCTTTTGCTTTGCATAGTGGTATTCAGTTTGGAATATCCTGCACCTCATTCGATGAGGAAATAGCCGAGATCCCTTCACCGGGAGTGATCTCTTTAGCAAAAGTTTTTGCCACTATATATTTGTAAAACCACTTGGATTCCTTCAACGATATCAAGTTCATTACGTTAAAGGTTTTTCGCCAAAAACCGGCCGTAGTCCTCCATCATTTCTTACAAGTGTTACGTAGTATTCGTGCTGCGTTTGTTGACTGTGTCAAGACGTAGTGTGCGGTAGCCAAGTAGTGCTTGTTTGTGGCATATATATATACGATTGGTTAGGACAGCCGTGCGGCTTTATTGACTGTGTCAATGGCTCGTACGGGTGGGTTTAATGCAATCCAGGATAATGACGGGTTGAACTTGACTAGGATTCTTTGATTTGTTGACTGTGTCAAGGTCACTTGGGTCCTAGGGGTAAAAATCACATCGGGAGTTTCAAACATACAAAAAACTTGCCAGGCATGCGCATACATTCTGGAGTATGGTGACTTGAGTGGCTTCCATCAAGTTATCATGCGATGATAGTTGGATCCCGATTCCCACTGATGAGTATGATTACTCCTCGGATGATTTTAGATGATCCTGACTAATTCTCCTTTTGGGTTTGTAGGAGAATTCGAGGAAACAGTGGGAGACATTCTGATTAGATAAAGTGATTAACCATTCCGATCTATGTTAAAGTGCACGCTGAGTGTTTCTTTTCTCTCTCTCTTTGGCAGCGACCAGGGCTCGACTCTAGACTAAAAATCATGAACTAAGTTAACCGAACCTTCTTTAAACACTTTGGCTTTTGGATTGTCACGGAGTCGCATATATCCTTTCCACTTCTACATCACCTTTGCATTTCTCTAGAACACCCGTATCACTACGAAGATACATATTTTTTGGACAATCCATCATATAGTTACATACGAACTCGAAGGAACTTGTTCCAGTTCGAGAATGGATTCTGGTTCAGGAGAAATTAAATAGGATTATTCGGTTGTCTTTTCCCTTTACCTTCTCTCAGGTTGCGAGGGCTCCTGATATTAGGAGAGTACACCTATTGCTCTTATTGGATAGTCTTCTTCCAAACCTCAGGATGGTGCCGAAAGGTAGGGAAGGAAGAAAACCAATTAGCCTAAGTATGGCGTACAGAAGGTAATAAGTAGAAAAATATCAACAGATAGAAATCGAATAAACAACGACTCTTAGGTCAACTATATCATAAGGTAATACTATGATATCTAGGGTGACCGGGTCTGTATATGTGACAACACTAATACTAATTTTAATCATCATGTGGATATCATCCAACAATATAATCAATTTATGTATATGGATCTCGTCCAAACATAATCAAGGTATGTATGCATGTGGATCTCGTCCAACCATATAATCAAGGTATGTATGCTTGTGGATCTCGTCCAACCATATAATCAATGTCTGTATGCACGTAGATCTCATAAAAGAGTGCATGAAAGTATGAGAATATAAATCAACGGTGTCCCACGCGACACATCAAAATCATGGAACCTGGGTGTCCAACATCGACACCCGAAAACATCATGAAACCCATATCCAGCATTGACACGTAAATCCTCATATATCGGGCTCTGTCAGTCAGGATAGGCCCACGGGCTCCGTCAGTCCGGATCGGCCCGTATCATCTCTCGACTCCGATCGGTATCCTCCGGATGTCCGCCGAGCCCAAATACTATCACCGGTAGGTAGTGGTCCCTCTGCCAGGCTCATCGTCTACTGCACGACAGATCCGTTCTTGCCCCGGGGTACCATACCGGGTCCACCATATACCCGCAATCGGCCTCTTCTAGCTCCTCGAATCGGGTTTCACATGTCACACGTCTCAGAACCGAGAAAACGCATGGTGGACGCACTGAAATATCATATTAAGAGAAACCGGGTTTTTAAAACAATACATACTTTCTTTTAAAAAGACCACGGTTCTCAAATCCAGAAATCTCATGAAAACAGCATATCTCAATGCGTAAAATCATAAAGCATGATGTATGCGACATATGATGGAAATGTAAGCATATCCGTATATCATGCAACATGGAACAATGATGTATCATATTAAGGGAAAACCGCTCCTTTAAATGATTCCAGTTTTGAAAATATATCTTGCGGTTCCCAATATCTCCAAAGTCAAATGCAACATCATATAAAAGTGCACAGGTAACTATAGCAAGTAAATCATGCAAAGAGTCATATCATGATGCAGCAATCCTACTGTGTAGTGACATGGCAATTATCGATGATGAAGTGTGTGAGCCGGAAAATCTGTGTACGTGTAACATACGCATCATCGATAATGGTGTAAGTGTACTAACACAGGTACATGTAATGCAATGATAATATCAAGAATGCAGCATAAGGTAAATCATCAGCTAAAAGCTATAAGATATACGTAACTATCATATGTTTGAGTCCGTGAATCTATTAATCGCCATCTAGCCTTACAACACCACGTACGGTATAATCCATCGTACGACATCCTCTAGTCAAGGGTATGGATCAAACCTCAAGTCAGACTCATCACGTACGGAAAATCATCGTACGGCGGCATTAAGCTATCAGGGATCTTATCAACCTATAAGACGAGGAGGGTACGAACCTATCGTCACGTACGGCTATCACTCACGATTCACAACATATATAAATATCTCCATATACCTATATCTCAGGTCACATTCACAATAATCTCATATCAGGGGACCAACAGGGTATAAATCATCTCAATCGACTCGCATCCGTATACCAACATATCACTAATTCAACATATCACGTCTTATATTCTTTCATCGCATTTATATCTCACATCAAGTCGAGTTTACATAAACATTCTATCTCTACTAAAAGTATAAGTATCTAATCTAACATACACACCCGAACTATACAATCAGATTTTTAAAGAAGCGAATCGTAGTTTTGAAAATATGGGTTGCGGTGTTCTTAAGGAAAATATATCATTTGAAATTCGTAACATCCCTCAAGACAACTGTTTAAAAGATGCATACGATTATTCAGTTTAGAAATATGTATGGTTCGGATGACACATCTACGTCGACTATCTAGTCCTATAGTATCCTAAACGGCAATATCGTTAAATATCATCCTCAAATACCGTCATCACATATTAGCCGTATTATATCACTTCTAATTATCCTTAGTTTCTAATATGGTTTCACTAACTACCAGTTAACTCTAACCCTAGTTTCCAAATCTAGGTTTTCTTAATCATATTCTACAATCGGTTTCCAACAAAACTTTGCGGGGGTGCTATACGCCATCCACCCGACTTCCCCCGTGGATATAGATCCATTCAACTTGGTCTTCGCTTGCCGAAGTCGATGACGCCACGCTCTGTCGTCTCAGAATCCATGTGAAGGTACCTACAATAACCATACATATCGTAACGATATTAAAATCAAGTTCTGAAATCCAAAACGGCACGCGCGTTGCTCAGAGGTTAGAACCTATAGCTTACGCGTACAAAACCAACAACTTACCCCAAGTTGTCGATGTACAAACATTCAACAACAAATTACAAATCCAAATATCAAAACTCATCATTCAAAATACAGAAAACATATCCTAAATCACACACAAGTGTTCCTAGATTTTGACTCAGGCGAAAGGGGTTGCATAAACAAGTCTAGGGTGTAGTAGAAGGTGTATATGATATACTGGACCAACCTTGACCCCAACTCTCACTATAAAACTGGCCACTACCCATGAAATTCCGGCCAGGCCGGTTTTACTGGCTCCTCTGGGCTTCGTCTTCATAGGGTGGTCTCCTGGTAGTGTATCTAGATCCCTGGTATTTTTTGCTACTCTCAAAAATCCCTCGGGTTGCTCCAGATTTCTCTGCACACCGTTTATCCTCAAAAAAACCGACATGGATCAATTCCTAAATCAGTTTTTTAGGTTTCTAAGCTCTGGTCCAGGTCAAGAATTATCTCAAAAGTCTTATTAACAACCACAAAACATCACCAATTTCCCAAACCCTTCTCTCGGGATTTCAAAGTTCACACATCCATCACTAAACGACAACTAAACTTAAACAAAAAGCTAGGAAATCAAAACCACTCTAAATGAAAAGAGATGTACCTCATGGTTACTCCCAAACAAAACCTTAGAAGTTCCAAAGTTGCCAAAATCCCATTTTGCTTGGTTCAATGTGACGAGCATGAAGAGGGGATCGTTTTTTGTGAAAGGGGTATATGGTTTGGATGGAGTTTTGGAGATGGATTTAGGGTTTGAAGGTGGAGGAAGATGAGGGTGAGGAAGATGAAGAATGAGGTGCAAAAAAAAAATTGGGGAAAAGGTATGAGGCAGCCCCCCCTCTCAATTATTCTCACTCTCTCTCTCCAAGTCATCATTATGTCTCCTTTCTCTCTCCCCACTCATCATGACACCTTTTTCTTTCTCTTTTCTCACCAAAACACATACACCCAAATAAAACAACACCATGAAATAACATGTAACATGTCATGGCGCACTTACTATGAAAAACTATAGAAACACGGATTTGGCTTACTCGCGATTAACAGTGCACTAATCGGGTTTTTATCAAAACTGCATATAATAAATTTTAAAAATGCCAAATCGTTTAAATATATTTTTAAATGAATAAATCATTTTAAATTTCCAATTATTTCACAAATATTGATATATATTTATACCTTTTTTCGAAAACCTCAATTTCGCAAATCGGACAGTTTTCGGAAAATATATTATTTTAATATTAAATACCTAAAATAACATTTTATATTTTCTGAAATGTTACAATCTTCCCCCCTTAAATAAATTCGGTCCCCGAATTTAAATTTAAACCCCAAAATTCAAAACATTTCAATAATCAGCTCAAATCAATGGGGCTCGGAAATCATGGAAAACACAGAAATAACACAGCGTGTCGCGTGCGCCTGAAAACGAATACGAAACTCAAATCGAACTCCGTCAAGTGTCATGAAAATCATCTGGTTCGCACGCATATCCTCGGATTTACAATAGAGATACAGATCTCGAAATTCACTACTGAAATCCAATATACACTAGTCAAATACTATAATACGTGTATAGTACGCATCTTTGGAAAACTTTCAAGAACTAAATAAAACTCATGCAAAAATCTTTTTCTAAATCGCCGCATGAATGCGTAACCCACGGCATGAGTGACGGATGCTCATTTTAAAATAATAATATATGTTAATAATATATGTCCATATATTATTATTTTTCCTAAATACACGTCCCATCGTTTTCAAAATATCCCAAAAGGTTTTCCTTTATAAACGTTCGTGTCGCTCACGGACACGTAGAAAATAGCGAGATTATAGCTCCTTTTGAAAACCTCTTGGTAATCTTTTAATGCATACCAGGTACTCAGGCACTGTCCTCAGACCAGTCCTGTTTGGCCACTATATAATATGGTGCCAAAACGAAAACAAAGTGCTCAAAAGCAAAACCAGCCTCAAAAGACGTATCCAACAATCACGTGTATCTGGTACGCACGGAAATCAAATCCAAATACAAATGCCACAATATGCACAAAAGCAAAACTCAGTGCAACGGGTGTGCACGAAAACATCTGTCCAGTGTAACAGGTGTGCACGACAACAATATCAAGTGCATCTAGAGTGCATCCGGTGCGACTAATATGCACGAATGAAAATCTCAATTGAGTGCATCCGGTGTGCACAAAAACCACATCTCATATCATGCGCCTAATATGCGCAAAAATCCAAATCAAGTGCATCCATCATGAACGAAAGAAATCTAAATCAAGAGCATCCAACATGCACGAGTAAAATCTCACTCAAGTGCATCCGATGCGCACAAAAATCCAAAATCAAGCGTCTAATATGCGCAAAAATCCAATCAAAACGCGTCGGGCCCATAAAAGCATATAGTGCAGTAGCATGCACGGAAACGAACGGCAAGTGCCAACGCGCACGAAAATACAAATCTGGTAAAACGAATGCTCAAGGAAATAAATCGGGTGCAACCAAGGTACGAAGTATAAATCCAGTGCGACAAACGCATAAGTACCCGTCCGGTGCAACAAATGCAAGAAATGCAAATCTAGTGCAATAAATGCACAAAGTGCCAATCTGGTGCATCCAGTGCATAAAATACAAATACAGTGCATCCAGTGCACGAAATACGAATACAGTGCATCCAGTGCACGAAATACTAATACAGTGCATCCTGTGCATGAAATACCGATCAATAACTCAAATGTGTAAACAGCAACACCGAGTGTACCAAGGTATATAAAATCATAAACGTGTGCAACTGCGTGCACGAAATGCATATCAATGCACTATAAGCATATATAAGCTATACCGAGTGCAAAAATCAAATCGAGTGCGTACCATACGCACAAAATCAAATCAACCGTATGAAATCCATAAAATCATAAACATGTGTAGCCAAGGTATAAAACCGAATCTCAAGTGTAATAGATATGCACAAATCGCAAATCAACACAACAGTGTATAAAATATATATAAGGTGCGATAATTATGCGCAAAAATGTAACTACTCAGTTGGTGCAGCCATGGTGCACGAAAGTGATATCATGAAACTCAATCATCAAAACTCAAATCCAAGCGATATAAGCATGATACTCGGATCACAAACGCAAATCGCAATAAATGACATTGAGGTACACCTCCTACAATATCGAAAAAGTAAATCGGTGCGCGTAAAACCTATAAAACAAGAACATCCGCTTGCCTCCTGCTCACAGACTGGCGTCCTCATTTTCTCTGCGGATTATCCGTCTCGCAATCCATCGGCTCATCGTCCCAGTCAGGTGTGTTAATGGAGACGATTCCGTCCTGGCACTCCTCTGTTCATCTCTCGGTCAACCATCACGACCACTCGTAAAGCAGCACGTCACTGGCGTCGGCCTCTGGTCCTCTGAATACACGTGACACATCTGATCCTGGTGCAAAGCTCATTGCAGCAGTGTCCTGGAAGAAATCCTGCTCAATATCTCTTCCGATCTTGCCTATGCCGAACTGTACGGAGGCTGGTACTCTTACATAATCCTTTCGCGTTTTTTGGACATCTGCGTTCCCAGCACACATTTCCTCGGAAATTGGCCGTATCCCAATGCCTCTGTATGCATATCAGATCTTTGATCTCGACGGGGAGTAATAATAGCTCGTCAGCGTCTCACACGAACCTCTGGTTCCACTCGTCTGTACCATCGCCCACTATGATGTCACGCCATGCTATCTGCGCACTGCAAATGTTCTTGGCTACAATCAATCCGAAGTTTCTCACACGGACTCGAAGTTCGAACTCGGTATCTTCATCACTCTGTAGAAGATATCTGGCCGAACACGTCCTCGGGAACTCGTCCCAACCGTCGGAGGAATACTCAATACTCGTCCGTCCTCGATCAACTCACAACGCATCTAGGTGAGGTCCTCTATCCAAAGCTGGTCAGCTTGCTAATCCCTTATCACATGATATCTGGACGACGTCAAACTTTTCGATCGAGTCATCAAGGTCCCAAAATTTCCCGAAGGCTCAACACCTGAGCACAGTCTAAAATATCTGGTACATACCACAGTACCTATGGACCCGCCGTAGAAGGGCAAACCCAAGCCTCACTGATGGCACCACTAAACTGCTGCAAACCCTAAGGTTCAAAAGCGGTTCCATGGTCATCATGTCGAGTTAGGGTTTCATTCTTCTAGAGGGTCCACAGAATTAACTGCATGTTCCTCCGAACACTTTAAACTTGGGAAAATGGATTTCTGACACTCGCTTGAACTTTTTAACTCCGCCTAGCCGACATGCGAATACCCTCCGTCCGCACGCTAAACAATGTCTTAATCCTCCAGGAAAGGCGATACCTCGACGGTCATCTCTGGATCGGTCTACTCTAGATCTGAGTAAGACTATCCACACTGAAAATCTTCAACTCAACTTGGCCTGCGTCGGCGCATCAATCTGACGAATCTCCTTCGTCTCTCAAATCGGGGTAGGCTAGCTATCACCTGTCGCATCTCTTTCTGGAATCTCCAGCGATCTCAGCTCGTAAGCCCTGGAAGCGACATCCCATCATTTCAGCAACAGCTGGGTCATATGTCTGCACAGTAGACGACATCCCAATCTCGGAGGTATGCTTTACATCAACAGTCCTCTCACTACTGACGGCCTCTATCAATGGCCCGATCGTCTGGTGTACAACCAAACACTCGCCTCATCCGCGAGGTCACAACAAAAAAACTAACTCGATACGTGCCCACGTCACCAGAAAACACAATGGTCAGCCCTCGTACCAGACGAGCTCACCCTGACCACAACACTAGCGGCAGCTCAATCTGCGCTTACACATCGTGACAGAGACCTCAATCGAGTTACAAAAAGAGCAGATCAATGGCAAGAAGGGAAACGACAGATCCAGAATGGATACATGATCATAATAAGGAACAACATCAATGCGAGTATGATCATAGAAACGAATAGAATCCAGGATCTCAAATGGATGTAAAATCATGGGTATGAAGAGAATCATAAGCTCAAAAATATGTACATCCTAAGGTTTTTTAAGTGGAGTATCGTATAGTAAATATGCCGTGGAACATATGTACGGTACGTCACTCTACTCAAGCTACCTAATCCATCAATCAGGGTCAACCTATGAAACGAAAGTTCGGGTCTAATACCCCCCTTTCAAGTCTAAGTTCCGTAAGGTCAAGCCTAGGTTCCGAAATACATACCCGCCCTAGACTCCGCATAGTCAAACATAGACTCGAACCAAGGTTAAACCTAGCGCTCTGATACCAACTTTGTCACGACCCGAAATATTAGCTCGTGATCAGCACTTGAATCACACAACGTCTAAAGGCGTAATGAAATTTAAGTAAGCTGAAACCCAGAAGTCTAAACCTTTTCAAGAAAATAAAGTAGGTGAAGTTTTGAAATAAAGGTGGAATGAAATAAATGTTTTCATAAATACATGGTGATGGAACAAGAAAAAATGTAAGTTGGAAAACAGGATTTCGTCTTTTAAAAATTTGGGCAGCACCTCCTTTGTGTTTTTTGATCCAAAACCACATATACAAGATAATGATAAAGGCATCCCCAAGCGGGGGCTAGCTCGTCGCGAAACGGTGGATCACAACCACGCAAGACAATATATATAAGTATACGACACCCAACGGCGAAGATCACCACAAACATAAAGAAAAGCAAGACAATAAAAACCACAAGTAGCGGAAAACCCCTCGCTCTAAGTCTCGCAACCATAATCCCACTGAGCCTCATTACTTACACAATTTACTAATTTTGATTGATGGAGTTTACTAGATACAATGTGGAATATAAATACAAGAGTGGGTACGATACAAATGCCCACCTACCAATGCAAAACACCCGAATGAAGGTTTATGCCAGCGATGCCGCTACTGATCCGTGCGGTCAACCTGCAAGAACCGTGGCACAACGGGGGTGAGTTGCCAATTCGTGAGTAGAAAAATATCAACAGATAGAAATCGAATAAACGATGACTCCTAGGTCAACTATATCATAAGGTAATACTATGATATCTAGGGTGACCGGGTTTGTATATGTGCCAACACTAATACCAATATTAATCATCATGTGGATATCATCCAACAATATAATCAATGTATGTATATGGATCTCGTCCAACCATAATCAAGGTATGTATGCATGTAGATCTCGTCCAACCATATAATCAAGGTATGTATGCATGTGGATCTCGTCCAACCATATAATCAATGTCTGTATGCACGTAAATATCATAAAAGAGTGTGCATGAAAGTATGAGGATATAAATCAACGGTGTCCCTCGTGACATATCAAAATCATGGAATCTGGGTGTCCAATATCGACACCAGAGAACATCATGAAACCCGTGTTCAGCATTGACACGTAAATCCTCATATATCGGGCTCCGTCAGTCCGGATCGGCCCACGGGCTCCATCAGTCCGGATCGGCCCGTATCATCTCTCGACTCCGCTCGGCATCCTCCGGATATCCGTCGAACCTAAATACTATCACCGGTAGGTATTGGCCCCTCTGCCAGGCTCATCGTCTACTGCACGACAGATCCGTTCTCTCCCCGGGGTACCATACCGGGTCCACCATGTACCCGCAATCGGCCTCATTCAGCTCCTCGAATCGGGTTTCACATGTCACACGTCTCAGAATCGAGAAAATGCATAGTGGACGCACTGAAATATCATATCAAGAGAAACCGGGTTTTTAAAACAATACATACTTTCTTTTAAAAAGACCACGGTTCTCAAATCCAGAAATCTTATGAAAACAGCATATCTCAATGCGTAAAATCATAAAGCATGATGTATGCAACATATGATGGAAATGTAAGCATATCCGTATATCATGCAACATGGAACAGTGATGTATCATATTAAGGGAAAGCCGCTCCTTTAAATGATTCCAGTTTTGAAAATATGTCTTGCGGTTCCCAATATCTCCAAAGTCAAATGCAACATCATATAAAAGTGCACAGGTAACTATAACAAGTAAATCATGCAAAGAGTCATATTATGATGCAGCAATCTTACTGTGTAGTGACATGGCAATTATCGATGATGAAGTGTGTGAGCCGACAAATCTGTGTACGTGTAACATATGCATCATCGATAATGGTGTAAGTGTACTAACACAGGTACATGCAATGCAATGATAATATCAAGAATGCAGCATAAGGTAAATCATCAGCTAAAAGCTATAAGGTATACGTAACTATCATATGTCTGAGTCGGTGAATCTATCAATCGGCATCTAGCCTCACAACACCACGTACGGTATAATCCATCGTACGACATCCTCTAGTCAAGGGTATGGATCAAACCTCAAGTCATACTCATCACGTACGGAAAATCATCGTACGGCGGCATTAAGCTATCAAGGATCCTATCAACCTATAAGACGAGGAGGGTACGGACCTATCGTCACGTACGGCTATCACTCACGATTCACAACATATATAAATATCTCCATATACCTATGTCCCAGGGCACATTCGCAATAATCTCATATCAGGGGACCGGCAGGGTATAAATCATCTCAATTGACTCGCATCCGTATACCAACATATCACTAATTCATCATATCACGTCTTATATTCTTTCATCGCATTTATATTTCACATCAAGTCGAGTTTACATAAACATTCTATCTCTACTAAAAGTATAAGTATCTAATCTAACATACACACCCGAACCATACAATCAGATTTTTAAAGAAGCGAATCGTAGTTTTGAAAATAGGGGTTACGGTGTTTTTAAGGAAAATATATCATTTGAAATTCCGTAACATCCCTCAAGGCAACTGTTTAAAAGATGCATATGATTCTTCAGTTTAGAAATATGTATGGTTCAGATGACACATCTACGTCGACTATCTAGTCCTATAGTATCCTAAACGGCAATATCGTCAAACATCATCCTCAAATACCGTCATCACATATTAGCCGTAATATATCACTTCTAATTATCCTTAGTTTCTAATATGGTTTCACTAACTACCAGTTAACTCTAACCCTAGTTTCCAAATCTAGGTTTTCTTAATCATATTCTATAATCGGTTTCCAACAAAACTTTGCGGGGGTGCTATACGCCATTCACCCGACTTCGCCCGTGGATATAGATCCACTCACCTTGGTCTTCGCTTGTCGAAGTCGATGACGCCACGCTCCGTCGCCTCGGAATCCACGCGAAGGTACCTACAATAACCACACATATCGTAACGATATTAAAATCAAGTTCTGAAATCCAAAACGGCATAGGTTAGAACCTATAGCTTACGAGTACAAAACCAACAACTTACCCAAAGTCGTCGATGTACAAACATTCAACAACAAATTACAAATCCAAATATCAAAACTCATCATTCAAAATACGGAAAACATATCCTAAATCACACACAAGTGTTCCCAGTTTTTGACTCAGGCGAAAAGGGGTTGCACAAACAAGTCTAGGGTGTAGTAGAAGGTGTATATGACATACTGGACCAACCTTGATCCCAACTCTCAATATAAAACCGGCCACTACCCATGAAATTCCGGCCAGGCCGGTTTTACTGGCTCCTCTGGGCTTCGTCTTCGTAGGGTGGTCTCCTGGTAGTGTATCTAGGTCCTTGGTATTGTTTGCAACTCTAAAAAATCCCCCGGGTTGCTCCGGATTTCTCTCCACACCCTTTATCCTCATAAAACCGACATGGATCAATTCCTAAATCCGTGTTTTGGGTTTCTAAGCTTTGGTCCAGGTCAAGAATCATCTCAAAAGTCTTATTAACAGCCACAAAACTCACCAATTTCCCAAACCCTTCTCTTAGGATTTCAAAGTTCACACATCCATCACTAAACGACATCTAAACTTAAACAAAAAGCTAGGAAATCAAAACTACTCTAAATGAAAAGAGATATATCTCATGGTTACTCCCAAATAAAACACTAGAAGTCCCAAAGTTGCCAAAATCCCATTTTGCTTGGTTCAATGTGATGAGCATGAAGAGGGGATCGTTTTTTGTGAAAGGGGTATATGGTTTGGATGGAGTTTTGGAGATGGATTTAGGGTTTGAAGGTGGAGGGAGATGAGGGTGAGGAAGATCAAGAATGAGATGCAAAAAAAAAATGTTGGGGAAAAGGTATGAGGCAGCCCCCCCTCTCTCAATTATTCTCACTCTCTCTCTCCAAGTCATCATTATGTCTCCTTTCTCTCTCCTCACTCATCATGACACCTTTTTCTTTCTCTTTTCTCACCAAAACACATACACCCAAATAAAACAACACCATAAAATAACATGTAACATGTCATGGCGCACTTACTATGAAAAACTATAGAAACACGGATTTGGCTTACTCGCGATTAACAGTGCACTAATCGGGTTTTTATCAAAACTGCATATAATAAATTTTAAAAATGCCAAATCCTTTAAATATATTTTTAAATGAATAAATCATTTTATATTTCTAATTATTTTACAAATATTGGTATATATTTTTACCCTTTTTCGAAAACCCCAATTTCACAAATCGGACAGTTTTCGGGAAATATATTATTTTAATATTAAATTCCAAAAATAATATTTTATTTTTTCTGAAATGTTACAGTTATTGTCATGAATCAGGATAGTGGAAGAGACATTACTAGGAATACCAGGTTACCCCTTCGAAATATTTTCATGTTTCAGATTTACTGTGCAATGTTAATTGAAAACTGTCTTCCCAATTGGATTCTAAATCCAGGGTATGAATTTACCAGATTTGATTCTCACATCTGTATGGCGTTACAGATGATGAGTGGGAGTAAAATATTAGGAATTAGGTGATTAGATTCTCAATGTATATCAGAATTCTTTGTAATTAGTGATATTTGAGAAAATCACCTGGGTTTTTTGCCTGACGGCAAATATTTGGTTTGGAATATGCGTCGTTATACACCAATTTCAAACTGATATATCTGTACGTTTATTTTATAAAGTGAGATATAACTTTTTGAAATTATGTTTATGACATTCACCTATATCAGTTGGTGATTAGGTAAGTGATGGGTAACGTAGCACGGCAGCAAAGCTTCGAGAGGCATCGTCCATGCCAATTTCAAAAATTTGCCGTTCTAGCTAACTCTAACCCTAGAATCGTTACTAGAAAATCCGACGATATAATATGTAAACACTTTACATCTAAGTGAATGAGAGAATACAACCTTTGTAGACCGGTCCTTCACTTCTAAACCTCCATGTCGTAGTCCCTTCGCCCCGAGTAATGATCCCCCGAACTCTTGAGTGGATCCACAAGGTGAAAGATGCAAACTTGCTCGAAGCCTTCGAAGCCGAAGATGATCTACATCGAGGAGACTCGAGCTCATGCTAACTCTTCACTAATAGTGAAATTAATGAAGCAACCACCCTAAACTAAATGGCTAATAGTGGAGGATGATGAAGTAGGAAGTGAGCTCACTTTAGATTTATTTTTCTCACAATATTTCATCACCTTTTCAAACCCTAGAAAACTCTTTTCATGAGGAAGAAGAAGATGAAGCGATGAACCATTAGATGAGATTAGAAATGCAACCATGGTGAGTTATTATTATGCCTAACTCATGTAGGGAATAAACCATGACTTAGGGTTAAATGTTGGGTTAATAAATATCTTAAGAAAAAAACAAATCAAGTGGACTTAGTCAATGTTTCTACTAGCTTCTACCAAGCTCAAGCATGACTAATTCAAATGATTTGTGAATTACTTAATGATAAATAAAATCCAAACATAAACCTAAGCATGGTGTGATTCTCATACACCTTTATTGCATGTGTAACCTAGCATGACACATGAATATATATCACATATATATTTATGTGTAAAAAGAAAACAATACATATATCACATATATGTAAAGTGTATCAAATGTGAGAAAAACAAATACTTAAGTGAGCTAATATTAGTTAATGTAATGTAATATATGAAATACATAATTATACATTAAATTATTAAATCAACACTTGATTTAATGATCCGGCTATATTACTTATAACCGACTAATATCAAATGTATTTATTGAATCAACACTTGATCCGATAATCCGGCTATATCATATATAACCGACCTATGTCACATATCGCGAGAATATAATATGGTATCACATACTCGTATTAATCTCGGTCCCGCACATATCATATGTGCTCCTACTCCATTTCGCATGAACCAGGAAAGCTCTGTGTAGGACTCTAAAGACTCGTTAATACGCCGACAGTAGGTGATGATCATAGCAAACACCCACAAACCGCAAGCGGTCTGCTAAACGTAACGGCTACCCGGGTATTGAGTGATCAGAAGATCAACAAGCAAGCCTGCTTGTATTCCTGCGAATCCAATCAGTAACACTACCGTATAGTCCGGTCTCTTCGTCTGATATGTCGCATATGACATCCTGGGGGTGGTATAACGTCAGACCCCAATAGCTTGATAAGTCATGCCGATGCAAGGTCCATAACGGTTCAAGAAACTACTGATAACACTTACCAGTAGATATCAGCAACCCTGGCCAGAGATTTCCTGTTATGGCCAATCGAGCATAGCGCAACATCAACTCCCAATACTGGAAGAGACGAAACCCCTCCTATCGCTCATTGCCTCCATGTAATTCGGGACTGTATCCAAAAACAACCTTTTTGCACGATCTCTTGACCATGGTATGGTGGAAATCAAAGCACAGTGGGAATCACACAAGACTCTATGACGATCTCGGGTCTACAGACTAACCTGTACCAGTATCAGAATTGCTATCCGACGATAGGTATAATACCATCTAGGAGTTCTCGGCGAGTCCGTTTAGTGTACCCAGTCTCCACTGAGCACCCGTATACCTTCTCTGATGTCAAACACTAATGGATATGGGATCATCCATCGCCCATCACATGGGTCGAGAAGCGTATATGCTAGTCTACTCTAGAGTATCGATGCCCTGTCTTGATACTCCCACGACTAGGAACGATTATAGGGTGTACTTGTGGACTACCCTTGGCCCCACTAGTATGATCTTCATTATAGTCCTGGTAGTCAAGTACACATCCTAAGGGTTTTATCAACCTGTGAGAGCAAGACAGCATCACGTATACAAGTCAACATGTTAAGACAAAGAGCAACCAGATAGCATACTATCATATCGAGCAAGAAAGTCCTCTTTATATATGTCCAAACATCCACTACAATATACATCCCATGTACAGTAATGGCCTCTAGTGTATACATATAACTGACAATCTCCCACTTACACTAAGGCCATCTGTTGTAGTATCTAATACCCAACAATTTAGCAGTGGTTGTAGTATCCCATACTCACCCATCCCAAAAATCTCTCAAATAGTATTTGGGGAAGCAGGTCTTAATGAGTGGATTCGCCGTGTTAACCTCAAAATCTTCTCTCCTTACCTCGATCCCTTGGAGATCAACCATCTTCCTGTTCAGGTGATACTTGCCTCAGAATATGTCTAGATCGCTGATGGGAACGGTGTTCCTAGGCCAAAGCCACAACTCCATTGTTGTCACAATAATAGTTATTGGACACTCAATGGTAGGAACCTTGTTCATCTCATGAACAATAAATGCCCAGACAGCCACTTTGGCAGCATTATTGGTAACAATGTATTCAGCCTTTATCGTCTATTATGTCACGGTATCTAGCTTGGAACTCTTCCAACATATCGTCCCTCCACCGAGGGTAAGACAATGCCTGTGACTGACTTTCAGTCGAACTTATCACTCTGGAAGCTGGAACCAAGAACTTTCTTTTAGTACTTTTCAAGTACTTTAAGAATGTCCTCCACAGCTTCCAGTGATTCTCCTAAGATCCGATTGATTCCTGATCACTACACCTAGTGAGTCAGCTACATCTGGTCTGGTACATAACATCGCATACATGATTGAGCTTACTGCCGAAGCATAAGGTATCTCTTGCACGCGAGCACTTTCTAAATCAGTTTTGGAAGACATCTTTTTGGAGAGAGTGATTCCTCAATAAGCGGGCGAACCACCACGTTTAGAATCTTCCATACTAAACCCTTTTAGTATGGTGTTAATGTACCTGGATTTGGGACACTCCCAACATCCACTTAGATCTATCATCATAGATCATAATCCATAAGATGTAGTAGGTAGCATCCAGATCTTCCATGGAGAATCCTTATGATAAGAGGAGCTTGACCGAGTGTAGCATATGAAACCATTTCCTATCAAGAGTATGTCATCTACGTACAATACGTGTAAGACAACCTCACTCTCTACAACCTTCTTGTATATACAAGGTTCATTTACCATTTTGATGAAGTCAAACTCTTTGATTGTCATATCAAAACAGATGTTCTAACTCCGCGATACGTGCATTGATCCTGGTGGACTTAAGCATAGTTTTGAAAGTCTCAACTTTTCCATCCACACCAAGAATCTTCTCAAGATCCATTTACTCCCAATGGGTTTTACCCCTCCAGGTGCAACATGCAAAGTCATACTTTGTTGGTGTACATGGATTCTATCTTTGATCGCACAACATCCAGCCTATTCACAGAGTCCCCACTTGTGATGGCCTGCCTGGACCTAGTTGGGCCATCATCTACCATGATACAATCCTCGCTCCCACTATCACCGAGAAGACCATAGTATCTCTCAAGTGGATGAGGAACCCTACCAGATTCGCGGAGAGGCTGAGGTTCGCTGGAGACTATTGAATCCTTTGGTTTCACCAAATCATCAGCTATTAGTTTGTCTAGCTGGAACTCCTTCCAGTTCTACCTTATAACCACTAATTTCTTCACAAGAAATTCCTTTTCTAAAAAGGTGGCATGCTGAGAAACAAAACACCTTTTGCTCCTTAGCCAGGTAGAAGATATACCCTCACAAATGTTTGGGATATCCTAACAAACTTATACAGAACTTACCTTGCCTCGAGCTTGTCCGGATTCTGTCTTTCAACATAGGCCGGACAACCCCATATCTTAACTCGTTTAAGACATAGTCTCTTCCTATTCCATATCTCATATGTAGTGGCAGGCCCTGATTTGGATGAAACTCCATTGAATAGGTATGCAACTTCTCAAGTGCATAACACCAAAAGGAAATAGACAACTCAGCAGTACTCATCATAGAGCGCACCATATCTCATAGGGCGCGATACTTCCGTCATGATACACCGTTGTGCTGTGGTTTATATGAAGTAGTAAGCTGAGAGAGAATCACATTCTCCTTTAAATAATCTAAGAACTTCATGCCCAATTATCCACTTCCTCGATCTCATCGAAGGACTTTAATACTTCTACCAGTCTGGTTCTTTAACTTCAAGCTTATATTCCTTGAATATCTCAAAAAGTTTCCGACTTGTGTTTCAACAGGAACACATGTCCGAATCTTGAGAGATAGTCGATGAATGTAATGAAGTAGTAAGAACCATCACTGGAATTTATAGACATAGGACCGTATATATCATCATGTATCTGTTCGAAAGAGTTCAATAACTCTTTCTCTGTTTCCAATAAACGGAGTATTGGTCATTTTACCTCTGAGACAAGACTGACAAGTATCATAAGATAAAAATTCGAATAGATTCTCATATTCATCTTTATGTAACTTAGCTGGTCGTGTCGCATTGATATGACATAGTCTACAATGCCACAAGAAGGATTTGTTCATTTATGAACTACTCCTCTTGTGTGTGTTTTACATACTTTGAAGTGTGTTTGATTTAGAACGTATATGCCATTACATAACGTGCTTGATCGAATCAACTCTTGATTCAGGAAAATGTTCACAACATTTTCTTCCAATACAGAATTATATCCTTCTTTAACTTATTAAAGAAAACGATGTAATGTTGTATATCAGGTTCGGTATGTAAAAACATTCGTTCAGAATCAATGTATTTAATATAAGGTGATATCTGTCAACCGACTTGGCTGCAACAATTGTACCATTCTCTAACTCTTAGAGATATATCACCTATTCTCAGTTCTCTACCTATCTGTAGCCTATGTAACTCTTACATATGTGGGATTCTGATCTAGTATCTCATACCTAGGACATAGAGGACACTGAGAAACAGTTCTCGGTAATGAACACACCTGAAGAAGATGCATCAATATGCACTTTCTTCGATTGGGTGGCATGGGAATTTGGATATTCCCCTATTTCCTGCTCGGACTTATAACAGTTATAAGATAGAGCGGAACCAATGTTCCCTAGCTCAGTATAATAAGCAGGTTCGGTCAATGCATCCATATTATTATCTTGATTAAGGCGTGACCTGGTCTCTACCAGGAGAGAGAGAAGAAAACACTCTACGTGCGCTCTTGCAAGATTATATTGGTTATTATTTTATCTAATCAGGATGGCTCCTACCGTTTTAGTCAAATCTTCCTTCAAACCCTAAAAAGTAAGACTAGTTGGGATTAATTACACCCTACAAGTTCGCCAATCTTTCGGCCAGGCCAGTGTCGGTACTTTGAGGGAGGTTCCCCGTGCTTTCGCACGGACCTAATTAAAATAAACCTCGTTTTCCTAGGGGCGTAACCCCGTTAATACCTTTCTAGATACCTACTTGATCGGCTAATTGTAATGTGCAAAAATCTCCCAGGAGTAACTCTTACTCGCAGTGGGTTTTGGGATCCAACTATCTCATAGAAGGTATGCAATCTCATTGCAAATTTCAACACTTGAAATTCCCGATAATATTTTGCCCCAAGCGATCTATGACCTTGACAAGGTCAACAAAGCATAGACCGTAAGTCAAGTTTAACCCGTCATTTCCTGATTGAATTAAACCCACCTGCACGACCTTTGATAAGGTCAACAAGGCCGCATGACTACCCTAATCCAATCGCATTATATGCTTTGCAGATAAGCACCAATCAGCTACCGCACACTACGCTTTGGCAAGGTCAACAAATGCAGCACGAATACTAAATACTACTTATCTGAAACGAAGGAGGGCTATGACAGGTTTTTAAGAAAACCTTTTGCGTAATGAACTTGATATCGTTGTAGAATCGAGTGAATTTGAAAAGGAGTGTTTTTGAGGCTTTTACTAGTTTTGCTAAAGAGGTCACTCCCGGTGAAGAGATCTCGGCTCTTTCCTCATCGAATGAGGTGCAGGATATTTCACAAATACCACTATGTAAAGCAAAAAACTATAGAAGCAATCAAAAGACAAACCGAGTGTTTGTAGTATCTGCCAGTTTCGCTAAAGAGGTCACTCCTGGTGAAGGGATCTTGGCTCTTTCCTTATCGAATAAGGTGCTGCATATTCTTCAAGGAATACCGCTATGCAAAGCAAGAACTAGAGCTACCAGTTTTTAAACAAGTTTCTACAACATGTTTAGGTTTCTTTTTCTTTTATTTCATTAACTCATTAATGAAGTCCCATCAATTATGCTTCCTAAGCATCACATAAGAAACGAAAGCATCGATAATTATCATATATCATATATATAATATAATATAGGCATTCGTCTCAGAACATATCAAGTGATCACATCACAGAATATCAGCTACAGAAGAATCACATATGAAATATTGGATATACTAGGAATTCCGTGTTTTAAATTCCGTGTTTTAAATTAAGCCAGTATAAAACACGGATTCCACGGTCGTGATGAATAGCCAAACCCACATCCCTAGACCCCTATGAGAGCGAAAAGCAACCCTACCAATTCTAGAGTTAGGAGACCCGGTCTCGACTCCTCGAGATGGTCTCCTACTGGATCCTAGAACCCGGTTACTTGTGCTCCCCGTCTTGGGTCTATCCTAATGCAGAAAAGTAAATAATATACATCAATGGTGACATCATCCTCAACCCGGAAGTGCCCCAATAAAAGAATATTACATACAAGCTTTTACATGAATGAAAATGAAAAACTCTCATCTCACATAAAAAACCCCGGCTATTCAAAACACGTCGATCCAATATAACATATCACAGCAACACATAACATCATATGTCATCAACGTAAGTAAATATGCGTATCCCAATTTTCGTTGACATATAGTACCGAAACCGGCGATACACCACATATTACATTTACGGTCGCAGAAAAGAAAGTGAAAAACTACAACAATTGGAATCCGCAACTACCTTAGACATCATAAACCCAGTGTATCATATACTTTGGATTTCATGCTCAATCAAATGAATTCCTTAGACATCATATGCCTAACAATTATAAACCCTGCATTTTAGTCTCGATATTGAAAACACTTTCCAATATCCTGTCGGGTAATTCAACAAGATTCCCGATAACCTGATCGAATGCTCGTCGGAAACTTTAGCAGACGGCCGCACCCCGATGCCGTCGACGAAGTGCACTAAGGCGGAACACCGTGGCCGCGAGCACCCGTACGGATGCTTTTGGCGACGGGGTTCTTCTACAGTCACTTGGTCAGGGCTATGGGGCGTGGTTGTCTATTAAGGTTACCCGGCGAGTATCCGCGTATGCTACGTAATTGCGACGAAGTTTTGATCCACATCAAAATTTCGTGGCAACCGATCAATTTAGACTAAACTGCTAGATTTATAAAATTCAAACTAGTTATCTCATAACTATTTGTGGATTCCAAATATTGTATCACAATTATATATAGCTAGACGATGTTAAACTTTTCGATCGAATAAGGAAGGACCCAAAATTTCCCAAAAAGCTTAACACTTGAGCGGAGTTCAAAAAGAACCCAGAACATGCCACAGCTCCTATGAACCAGCCGTTGAAGGGTCAACCAATGCCTCACCTATGGCACTGCTGAACTACCACAAACCCTAGGGTTTGTTGGTGGTTCCGACGGTCACAGAATCGAGTTAGGGTTTCGTTCTTCTAGAGGGTCCACAGAATCGCTTGCAAGATTTTCTGAAAATTTTAAACTCGGAAAAATTCAACTCTTGGAAAATTTCAACAAGGGAAAAATTGGGTTATTGATATCCGTACGAACCTTTTAACGTCGTCTAAATAACCCGAAAATATGTTAGAATTACGATTACGAAACAATTGCTTTTGCAGAAAGTTAACATCACATGAAAATTTAGCAAAAACAAATAATACCTGAAACAGCAAAACCCAGAGACTGGAACACACTACAAAATTCAACCTTTTCCCTCATCATTGGGCCGAGCAGGCCGGTTTTATGGGGTGTCTCGCCGACCAAATTCCGGCCGGGGGTTGGTTTTTTACTGTGCTCATTTTATATCACATACAACATTCTCCAGTTGTTAAAAATTTTTTTTAGAGCCCTTTAAAAATTCGACAGAAACTAAGTCATCGTATCGGGTGTTTCGGAGTAGTTTTGGTTTCGTAATCCTAGCAAATATCGTCAAATTTTCTAGCATGGCTTTGATACCACTGATGGGTTACGTAGCATGGCAGTGAGGTTTCGGGAGGAATCTTCAATGCCAATTTCAAAAATTTGCCGTTCTAGCTAACCATAACCCTAGAATCGTTACTAGAAAATCCGATGATATAACATGTAAACACTTTATATCTAAGTGAATGATGGAATACAACCTTTGTAGACCGGTCCTTCACTTCTAAAGCTCCATGTTGTAGTCCCTTCGCTGCGAGTAATGATCTCTCGAACTCTTGAGAGGATCCACAAGGTGAAAGATGCAAACTTTCTCGAAGCCTTCGAAGCCGAAGATGATCTACGTCGAGGAGACTCGAGCTCATGCTAACTCTTCACTAATAGTGAAATTAGTGAAGTAAACACCCTAAACTAAATGGCTAATAGTAGAGAATGATGAAGTAGGAAGTGGGCTCACTTTAGATTTATTTTTCTCACAATATTTCATCACCTTTTCAAACCCTAGAAAACTCTTTTCATGAGGAAGAAGAAGATGAAGTGATGAACCATTAGATGAGGTTAGAAATGCAACCATGGTGAGTTATTATCATGCCTAACTCATGTAGAGAATAAACCATGACTTAGGGTTAAATGTTGGGTTAATAAATATCTTAAGAAAAAGCAAATCAAGTGGACTTAGTCAATGTTTCTACTAGCTTCTACCAAGCTCAAGCATGACTAATTCAAATGATTTATGAAGTACTTAATGATAAATAAAACCCAAACATAAACCTAAGCATGGTGTGATTCTCATACACCCTTGTTGCATGTGTAACCTAGCATGGCACATGAATATATATCACATATATATTTATGTGTAAAAAGAAAACAATACATATATCACATATATGTAAAGTGTATCAAATGTGAGAAAAAGAAATACTTAAGTGAGCTAATATTAGTTAATGTAATGTAATATATCAAATATATAATTATACATTAAATTATTAAATCAACACTTGATTTAATGATCTGGCTATATTACATATAACCGACTAATATCAAATGTAACAACTTATCGAATTAACACTTGATCCGATAACCCGGCTATATCACATATAACCGACCTATGTCACATATCGCGAGAATAGAATACGGTATCATATACTCGTATTAATCTCGGTCCTGCACATATCACATATGTGCTCCTACTCCGTTTCACATGAACCAGGAAAGCTCTGTGTAGGACTCTAAAGACTCATCAATACGCCGGCAGTAGGAGATGATCATATCAAACACCCACAAGCCGCAAGCGGTCTGCTAAACGTAACAGCCACCCCGGGTATTGAGTGATCAAAATATCAACAAGCAAGTCTGCTCATACTCCTGCAAATCCAATCAGTAACACTACCGTACAGTCCGGTCTCTTCATCTGATATGTCGCATATCACAGCCTGGGGGTGGTATAACGTCAGACCCCAATAAGCCTGATAAGTCATGCCGATACAAGGTCCATAACGGTTCGAGAAATTACTGATAACACTTACCAGTAGATCTCAGCAACCCTGGCCAGGGATTTCCTATTATGGCCAATCGAGCATAATGCAATATCAACTCCCAATACCGGGAGAGATGAAACCCCTCCTATCGCTCATCGCCTCTATGTGATTCGGGACTGTACCCAAAAACTACCTTTTTGCACGATCTCTTGACCATGGTATGGTGGAAATCAAAGCACAGTGGAAATCACACAAGTCTCTATGACGATCTCAGGTCTATAGACTAATCTGTACCAGTGTCACCAGAGAACTGTTATCCGACGATAGGTATAATACCATCTAGGAGTTCTCGGCGAGTTCGTTTAGTGTACCCAGTCTCCACCGAGCACCCGTATACCTTCTAAGATGTCAAACACCAATGGATATGGGATCATCCATCGCCCATCACATTGGTCGAGAAGCGTATACGCTAGTCTACTATGGAGTATCGATGCCCTGTCTCGGTACTCCCACGACTAGGAACGATTATAGGGTGTACTTGTGGACTACCCTTGGCCCCATTAGTATGATCTCCATCATAGTCCTGGTAGTCAAGTACACATTCTAAGGGCTTTATCAACATGTGAGAGCAAGATACCATTACGTATACAAGTCAATATATTAAGACAAAGAGCAACCAGATATCATACTATCATATCGAGTAAGAAAGTCCTCTCTATATATGTCCAAGCATCCACTACAATATACATCCCATGTACAGTAATGGCCTCTAGGGCATACATATAACTAACAGTAAGGTGCATTCAACAGCGATGTATTTTTTCTTAACCATAGCTCAGTTTTCAACCTACGACGCACAGGGTTTGAGTTGTTGAACTCAGGGGACTTATACAAAGTATTGTATGTTGTCCAGTGTCCATTAGGACAAAGGGATTGGTACTCGTACTATATTCTGTTTACTCATGACTTCTCCAGTTCTAGACAATTATTTTGTTGAAATATAAGGTCCAGATATTGAGAGGTTATAGGTATAAGAATAAAGTAGAGAACCATTTGTTGGAAGTATTAGGATTCTTCGAGGTAGTCGAAGATATAGATACTTGTGTTTGGTATTCCGTTGATAGTAATGGTTATGAGAACTTGCTTCTCTTTTAGGTTACTCATATATGGATGCACTTCTAGTTGAGTAATACTGATTGGCCTCCTTCCATTTGGTTGATATGCACTGGAGACAGCTGCATGTTTTTTGAATCTGGTTCCAATTAAATTAGTGCCTTTGTTTCTAAATGGTATGTAGAATCAATTTATATCTTATTGATGTTAAGGTATAGGGAGTTGTCCGTCTGATACTTAAAACCAGAATCCGGATAAACTCAAGGCACGTTTCAGTAATGGCAGTTTGTAGGTTATCTCGGGCTTTGACGAGGGTTAACTTTCTACCATCAGGAAGATCAATAGTTATATTGTTCTTAACTCGCCACCAGTTTTAGTAAAATGGATTCTTTTCAGAAAACATTAGTTGGAGTATGGTAGAACTGGAAGTGATTCCAGGACCACAAACAATTACTAAAAATTTAGTAGAACCTAAAGATTTAATTAGATTCGACATTCCATTAGCCACTCCGCAGATTTGGTGGGTAACCTCAGGCACCCGAGAGGTACTTCGGTCTTCTCAGAGACAATGACATGGAGGTTCTTGTTTACCCAGACTTACCATTGCTGCTGTTCTAGACTATAAGACCTGGCAGGAGGATCAGTATAACGTCGTTCTAAACTAGCTTTGGAAGTGCATGTGTATATGACTCTACCAGAGGGTTGTTGTAGTCAGTGGAAGCAGCGGAAGCATATAGGGCAAGTAGCTTATGTCTATTTATAGACTAAAGCAGATATAGCGGAAATAGATCATCTATTTTTGATGTGACAGTCATAGGTCTTGACTTCATCAGAACAGGAGATGGATCTGGTAAGAAGGTAGTAGAGAGTGATGTCCAGGTATTTGGATGACATGCACTTTATAGGAAGTGAAATTCTTATACTACGATCAGTTATACTGTGGTTGTCACAAAGTTGTTTCTCCACACAGGATATGGATATAATATCAGGGTTTCTGGTTACTAGATCTATGGTTTTAGATCTAGATTTTGGAAGTATCTCAATCTGGGTACTTTGACATTATTCTAAAGGTATTTTAGAATGGTTGACTCCTGGCATGGTGGTGTACCTGCAGGTGATGGAGTCACCCTCTCTAAAGGATGTCTTTCAGACTAAAGGGGAAAGCGATTTGCATGATTGGCATATCACTTGCTTAGACAGTTGAGTCAATCATGTAATGTCAAGTACCACACCAGATATTTTTTTTGCACTAGCTGCACTAAGCATATATATTAATCCAATCGTGGAGAAACGTTGGGAAGCAGTTATGAACATAAATGGATGTTCTAGGGATATGGTAATGCCAGCCTATTTCAGGAGACGGTTATCATTTCAGGCTTCCAAGGTGACCTGGATGACAGAGTGACTGTCAGAGTTTTAGTTTTCCTTCTTTTGAGGGACAGTATGTTGGACAGGTGGTCCAAGCGGATACTGAGAAAGGCATGGTGCAGGATACCGATTAAATTCAGTGGCTGATACAGTCTAAGAAGTTTGTTGGATTTGGAGTTCATTTATGAACTGGGTCCTATTAGATATCCAGAAAAATTCTAAGACAAGTATTGCTCATTTCGGGAGATTTCATTCTCCGCGAAGTTGAGGTATGGAGAGACATAAAAAGAAACATTGGAGCGGGTCCACTCACCGAGGCTATTTCTCGAACACAATAGTTTCACAAATGAGTTTTGTGAGACTGATTAGTAGAGAAGTTGGGTGTTCGGTATCACACGGGCTGTGAGTATACGACATCGCAATAATTAGCCTTAAGTGCAAGTGGGAGATTGTTGGTTATAGTGCCCTTAAGGAAATTATCATAGTCGCAGGCAGGTGATTATGATGATTGAGGGAGGACCTATACCGGTAGAACAGTCTTACTCGAGATGATAGTATGATATTTGGTTTGTCTTTATCATAATGTACATGCTTTATGTGGTATTACAGATCACTATTACATGCTGATAAAGCCTATAGGATTCTTGCTTGACTACCTGCATTATGATGGCGATCATATACCGTTGGATATAGTGCCCTCAGAGTCAATTATTGGATTGCAAGTACGTGATTGCAATGATTGCGGAGGACCTATACCGGTAGGACAGTTTTACTCGAAATGATAGTATGCTATCTGGTTTTCCTTTATCAGTCGTGTACCGGTCCAGGTGACTGATCACTGATACACTTTGATAGAGCCCTTAGGATCTTGCTTTACTACCAACAGTATGATGGCGATCATATACGTGAGAGTTGGGTGGTTTATATACATATCCTTAATTGTGGTCCCTAGTCGTGGGAGTTTCGAGACAGGGCATCGATACTCCGGAGTAGACTAGTGTATACAGTCGAGACCCCGACGAGGGGCGGTGGCCGGTCTCACAAGCCACTGGTGTCATTTGGATCACCTAAGATGTATACAGGTGCTCATTGGGTTATGAGTACACCGGACAGGACTCGCCGGGAATCTGCTAGTTGGTATTATACATATCGTCAGATAGCAGTTCCCTGGTGACATGTGTACATGTTAGTTCATCGACCTGAGGTCGTCATTTGTCTCGTATGAGTTCCCACTGTGCTTTGATTTCTATCCTACCACGGCTCAAAGGAGTCGTGCAAACAAGTAGCTTTTGGGTACAGTCCCGAGCCATATGGAGGCACGTGAGCGGATCGGCAGGGGATTCGTCTCTCCCGGTATTGGGGGTGAGATCATGCTGTGTCTAGGAGAGCCATTACACAAAGCCCACGGCCGTGGCAGGAGATTTACTGGTAGGTACTCCAGTAGTATCTCAGGGTGTTATTGGGCTACACTCCGACACGACTTATACTGCTATTGGGGGTCTGACGTTACTAGCCCCTAGACAGATATGCGATACTCATAGATGAACGGACTGGACTGTATATACATTGTCACTGTTAGGCTCAGTAGGGTTTCCGGATGAGTTCGCTCATCGGCATCCCTTGAGGTCAGTCCATGGGTAGCCGTTATGCACAGCTAGTGCCGCTGACGGCTTGTGGTTAAACCCACTGCCAGGGTACTGACGAGTCATTAGAGTCCCCCACAGACTATTTCCCAAGTTCGGGCGAAACGTTGTAGAGGCCGTATGGTTTTATGGCAGGGTTCGGAAAATGCACGTGCGTTTACGCACGTGTCAGATTTCGGGCTGATGATACTGGTCGGCTTTGGTTTAAGCCGGATCCGAGTATTATATTAAGTAGATATAATATCTTTGTCTCAGTTGCATTTATATTCGGTTGTAATACAAATGCGGGTATATTTATACGGTTACGGGGTTATCCTGAAATTCGTTTCGGGATCGCTTTTGGAAGTTGCCAGTTTCCAGTTATCTATCAACTGTCTTTTAACATTTGGTTAAATACGGATTTTGTCTTTTCTTGAGAAGAGTGTGGATGCTTCTAGAAGTTTCTAGAAGAGGTGACTAGGTTAGAATGGTGTTGATGTTCCATTGGTTGCATTTAATGTGTTCATACTTTGTGTTCACACTTTGTGTTCACACTAGATATTTATCCTTGTGGTCACTCTCCTCTCTCCTACACTCATCCCCCCACTCCTATATAGTGGCCGGCCCCTCCCCTCTCTCTCACACACTCACTTGATTTGGTTAAAAAAGATTATGATAGTTTTGGGGTGTATGGAAATTTCATTGCTCATTTCATTCCATCACCCGAATCAATTGGTAACTTCATTAACCGATCGTCCACGGCTTTGGACGAAGTGAGGCAAAGTAATCTACTCATTCTCTACATCAATCTTGGTCGTCTCTTTTAGCAAACTTGACGATCGAGTTGCCTCGAGTCAGAGGCGGGAGCCAGTTTAAAGAATCGTTGACGTGGTGCCACCTGGACGAGCAGATCGGAGATCGATGAGATCGGAGCAGCCGCAACGGAGCGTGGGATGATGGTTAAAGAACGAAGGACTCGGATCGTTCGGTATAACCTTTCTACTCTCTTTACAGTTTGTTAGTTTAGCAATAATGGCAGATCCGGGTTATAGTATACGATAGCGCCAGTTAAAAAGTTTTTGTTCCGCATTTGGCGTCTGTAGACGGCCGGGGCGGTACCGTAGACTTACAGTGGTATCAGAGCCTCACCATTTTGCTTTACTAACTTGTGCTAACGCGTTTAAAATATCGATCGAACCGGATATCGAAAACCGCAAAATTCTAGTTCTGAGTTTCTGTTGATTTTTAAAAGGTTCTAAAAATAATTTTATATATCACAGAAAATTCAGCAGGGTTTTCTAAGAACACCGTACAAATTTGGGCACGTGATTCGACTAGACCGCCGTGGAATCGCGGTCAAACCTATGGTTTGACCGCGCTTCCGCGGCCATTCAGTGAGATCGTGGCCCCAAATTTGCACAGTGGGTTCTTGTCTGGAATTTAGGGTTTTTGGTATATATCTTTTGGGCCCAGATTTTGTTACTGTTCAATAGATGTTCATGGGGCCCACTTCGTGATATTTAGTCGATCGAAATTTAAACATGTTAGTTTACAGTGCTTACATTATATCTCCGACCGGGAATGTCATTTGATCGGTAAACCGCGTCTGATTGCTATAGTTCTTTTAGACGGGTTTGCGAACGTGACATTCGCGTTGATGTTCTGTGTTGTGCTGTGATGTTGCGGATTTGTCGTGGTGGATAGCAGTGTGCAATGATAGTGCAGTTTGGATTTATTTGTACATTTGATATTGCGGGGCGAGCGTCCAATATGTAGACTGCCGTCACTGCCTGTTGTATAATATTCTTTTGGGGCACGACCAGGTTGCGGTCGATGTATCTGTTGTACATATTCTTTATTTCTGTACTAGGTTTACCCCGCGACGGAGTGCACGGATAGCCGGGTTCTGGAGGGCAACGGGTCCGCATCTCATGGCTTTGAGAGGCAGAGGGGCCTCACTCTAGAATTGGCAGACTATTCGCCGCACTCGTAGGGGTTTCAGGTTGACCCAAGGAGGGGTGCTCAATTTACCGGATTCCGTGAAGTGCCGGGTGTTCCATTCACTATGCTGTGGGGGACTACCTCGCTTCAAGTTTTGGCGGGTAACTTGCCGCACCCGTAGGGGTCTAGGTTTCATTGTACAGGCTATCCACACGACCAGGGGAACGTCGGGTTTCAGCAGCGGCTCTGTGAAACCCGGGGATCCCACATTATCTGTATTGTTCTGTGATGCTTATTACTTTTCTGTAATGTTGCATATTATCACGCCTGGAGCGATTATTGTATATTGGTATATATACTATTAGATGTTTTATATGTTTTGCACCCGCGCTAGTCCAGTCCCCGCTCTGTCGCTAGTTAAGTAACCTAACGGATGATGACGGGACCCAGGGACGAATGCGGATGGCATATACGTACATTTTATTTTCGTTCTTTTCTGGTGTGATTGATTGATGGGACTGCGTTGATTCTGATCAATGCAAAGGAAAACAAACCTATTTGGAGTTGTTGGAACATTTTTAAAAAGTGTTATTACAAAGACGTTTCCTTTTGTTTTGCATAGCGGGATTTGGTTGGAATATCCTGCACCTCATTCGACGAGGCAAGGGCCGATATCCCTTCACCGGGAATGACCCCTTGGGCAGAAGTTTACATCAGGGTAATAATTTCACTATAGTCGATTACAAGTTGCTTTGCATCGCGGTATTCAGTGGAATATCCTGCACCTCATTCCACGAGGAAAGAGCCGAGATCCCTTCACCGGGAATGACCTCTTTAGCAAAAGGTTTTCGCCACTATTTTTTTATAAAATGCTATCAGGTTCCTTCAGCGATATCAAGTTCACTACGTTAAAGGTTTTTCGCCTAAAACCAGCCGTAGCCCTCCATCATTTCTTTTGGGTATTCAGTAGTATTCAAGCTATGCATTTTAGCCAAAATTAAGGCATAGTGTTTGGTAGGTGCTGGGTATTCAATTGTTGCATAGATAGATGAGTTGGTTTGGGACAGTCGTTCTGCCGATTGGCCAAAGTCAGGGGCATGTGCGGGTGGGTTCAAATTGACAAGATAGTGACGGGTAGAACTTGGCATGTGACTTATGACATTTTGACCAAAGCCAAGGTCATAAGAGCATGGGGCAAAAATCTTATCGGGAGTTTCTAAAGAAACTGAAACTTTCCAAGTATGCGCATACCTTCTGGAGTATGAGTAACGTGAGTGGATTCCGTCACGTTATCATGCGATGAGAGTTGGATCCCGATTCCTACTGATGAGTTGGTTTACTCTTCGGGTGATCCCGATTGATTCTTCTTTTAGGTTTAGAGGAGAATTTGACAAGGCAGTGGGAGGTTTCCGGATTAGATAAAGTGATAACCATTCTGATCTAGGTTAGAGTGCACGCAGAGTGTTTCTTTTCTCTCTCTTTGGCAGCAACCTTTGACCGACCCTAGACTATGACTCAGTGACCAAGTTGACCGAACCTTCTTAAAATACTGGCTTTTGGATTGTCTGAGTTGCATAAGTCATTGCCACTCCTTCTTTTACCCTTTGGATTTCTCAGAACACCCCGTATTACTACGGACATCCACTTCCATTGGATAGATCCATCGTATGGTTATATACGAACTCGGAGGGATTTCTTCGAGGATGGATCAAGGTTCAGGAGAAATAGAATTGGTTTATTCAGTTGTCTTTTATTATCACCTTCTCTCAGGTTGCGAGGGCTCCTTGGTTTAGGAGAGTACACCTATTACGCTTATTGGATAGTCTTATTCCAAACCATAGGCAGGTGCCGAAAGGTAGGGAATGAAGTGTTGGAGATAGTGCCCTCAGAGTAAATTATTAGGTCACAGGTACGTGATTGTAATGATTGAGGGAGGACCTATCCCGGTAGGACAGTCTTACTCGAGATGATAGTATGCTATCTGGTTTACCTTTATCATCGTGTACTGTTTTAAGTGACCTGACACGTCGCTATTACACGTTGATAGAGCCCCTAGGATTCTTGCTTGACCACCAGCAGTATGAGGGCGATCATATAAGTGGGAGCTGGGGGTCTATAAGCTTATCCTTAAAAGGTCCCTAGTCGTGGGAGTTTCGAGACTGGGCATCGATACTCCATTAGTAGACTAGTGTATACAGTCGAGACCCCGACGAGGGGCGGTGGCCGGTCTCACAAGCCACTGGTGTCAGTAGGATCACCTAAGATGTATACAGGTGCTCATTGGGTTATGAGTACACCGGACAGGACTCGCCGGGAACATGCTAGTTGGTCATATACCAGACGTCAGATGGCAGTTCCCTGGTGACATGTGTGCAGGTTAGTTCATCGACCTGGGGATCGTCATTTGTCTCGTGTGAGTTCCCACTGTACTTTGATTACTACCCTACCACGGCTCAAAGGAGTCGTGCAAACAGGTTTTAGTTGGGTACAGTCCCGAGCCACATGGAGGCAGTGAGCGTATCTTGAGGGGTTCGTCTCTCCCGGTATTGGGGGTGAGGTCGTGCTGTGTCTAGGAGAGCCATTACACAAAGTCCTTGGCCAAGGCAAGGAGATTTACTGGTAGGTATTCCAGTAGTATCTCAGGGTGTTCTGGGCTACACTCCGACACGACTTGTACCGCTTTTGGGGGTCTGACTTTTACCAACCCCCTAGGCCCGCCATGCGATACTCATAGACGAACGGACCGGACTGCACGGATATTGTCACTGACAGGCTCAGTAGGGTTGTCAGGCTGAGTTCACTCACAGACATCCCTTTTAGTCAGTACCTGGTAGCCCGTTACGTATTGGCTTATACCTCTGACGTGCTAGTGGTTAAATCCACAACCAAGGTGTTGACGAGTCTTTAGAGTCCCCCACATTCTGTTACTCAGCTTTCGGGCGAAAGGTTGTAGAGGCCGTATGGAGATATGGCAAGGTCCGATCAGATACGTGCGGTATTGCACGGATCAGGATCGGACAGTTTGTACTATAGGCCGTATGGTTATATGGCAGGGTTCGATCAGATACGTGCGGTATTGCACGGATCAGGATCGAACAGATATTACTAGCCGGTTTTGGTATAAGCCGGATCCTAGTATAGTACAGTGTAGACTTTGTCTCATTGCATTTGTATTTCGGTCGAAATACAGATGCGGGTGTGTATGCACAGTATCGGGGCTTTCCTGTAAATTATTACGGGACCAGTTTTCTGGAGTTGCCAGTTTGCTTTCCGTTTCGGCCAATTTCCTTTGTTCCATTCATTGGCCGAAGTTTGGTGGAGGAGGGCTTATTTGCATTGATGCAAATGAGTGTTTGTGGAGGGGGTTCTTTGCTTATTATCATGACATGATTCTTGTCCCATCATTTGACTTCATAAACTCATGATTGCTTGACTTTCTTTATCATCATGGTTTTAGTCATGGTTGTTGGTAGAGTGTTGGGATTGTTGTTGATGATGGATGATCATTGGTGTTGGAGTGTTGGACTTTCCTTGCTATCATTTCTTTTGCATGATAGCTTTCCTCTCTCTCCCTTTTTTTTGGTATTAGATGAGAATGGCTCCCTCTTGGATTTTCCTCTTGACTCTCCATTCTCACCCTCCTCTCATTGTCATGGCCGGCCTTGGCTCATTGGGGGCTGTCCCAATTTTTAGATGAGGGAATTACACTCATTTTGGTTTGGCAAAGTCTTTTTAGCTCCTCTCCAAAAGCTTGTATCTTTTCCTCCACCTTATGGCAACTCCTTCAACCCCAATAGAGACAATATAGCTCACTACACATTCTACAGCGAACCTTGGGCACGTCGAGTAGCCGGCTTCGTGCCCGAGTTGCCTCGGCATTGAGGTGGGAGCCCGTAAAAGAAGAAGGCGATGTGGTGCACTTCCGGCGACGAGGAGGAGACGGGACATTCCGCAGAAGATCGGGACGATGACGAGAAGACCGGAGGACTTGGATCGTCGGTATATCTCTAACCCATCTTCTAGTTAGCTTAGACTAGTTAATGGTTTCGATCCGGGTGTTTAGTGCGCGGTGGTGCCGGTTTGCTAAGTCCGCAAAATTTAAGTTTTCACCGCTTCCGCATTCCGGCGTCGGATTGACGGCCGGGGCGCCGCCGTGCACTTACAGTGGTATCAGAGCCTCCCCATTAACTTAGTCTAGCTTTGTGTAATGTGTTTTTCAGTTCCGATCGATCGAAATGTTCAAAAACCCCTATTTGCCCACATCAGTTTCTGTTGAAATTTTTCAGTCTCGAAATTTTTTTCAGGTTCTAAAATATTGATGTACTAAAAATTATAAGACCACTGTTCAAATTCGAGACAATGATCTTCCAACCAGAGCGCGGAAGGGCGGCCAAAACCCACTTCTGGCCGCGCTTCCGCCGCAGTATGGAAGAATCATTGGGTTGGATTTTTACAGTGGGCTTCTGGGGAGAAAATAGGGTTTTTGGAATATTAAATTTGGGCCCAGAATTTCTTTAACTGCTACAGTTTTGATTGGGGCCCACTTGTTAATTTTTGGTCAATCGGAAAATTTTAAACACATTTTTCACAGTATTTACATTATATCTGCGACCGTGAATGTCACTTGATCGGTAAATCCGGTCTAACTGCTATAGCCCGGTTAGACGGATTTACGAACGTGACTTTCACGTTGATGTTTTGTTTTTGCTGTGATGTTGCGGATCGGTCGTGGGGGATAGCCTGGATGCAATGCTAGTACAGTTCTGTTGTATTATGTACATTTGATATTGCGGGGCGAGCGTCCGACATGTGGACTGCCGTCACTGCCTGATTGTATTATTATTTTGGGGCACGACCTGGTTGCGGTCGATGTACCCGGTGTATGTATATTTTACTTTCTGTACTAGGATTACCCCGCGGAGGGGTGCACGGGTAGCCGGGTTCTAGAGGGCAACAAGCCCGCATCTCATGGCATTGAGACGGAGGGGGCTTCACTCTAGGATTGGCGGGCTATTCGCCGCACTCGTAGGGGGTACAGGTTGACCCAGGAGGGGTGCCTAAGTTACCGGATTCCGTGAAGTGCTGGGTGGTCCATTCACGTTGCTGAAGGGGGCTGCCTCGCTTCAGGTTTTGGCGGGTAACTTGCCGCGCCCGTAGGGGTCTAGGATTTCATTGCACAGGCTATCCACACGACCAGGGGAACGTCGGGTTTCAGCGGCTCTGTGAAACCCGGGGATCCCAGATATCTGTATTGTTTCTGTGATGCTGTTCATTCTCTGTGATGTTGCATTTTATTCACTCCTTGAGCGAATATAATATATTGGTATATATATTAGTAGATGTTGTATATGTTTTACATCCGCGCTAGTCCAGTCCCCGCTCTGTCGTTAGTTAGCTAACCTAACGGGTAATGACGGGACCCAGTGGCGAATGCGGATGGCATATACGTACATCAGTATATTTTCGTTCTTTGTGGTGTGATCAATTGATGGGACTGCATTGATTTGGATCAATGCAAGTTAAAACAAACCTAATCTGATGTTGTTGGAACACTTTTCAAAAAGCTGTTATTGCAAGGACGTTTACTTTTGTTTTGCATCGTGGTATTCATTGGAATATCCTGCTCCTCAGTCGACGAGGCAAGGGCCGAGATCCCTTCACCGGGAGTGACCCCTTGGACAGAAGTTTGCGTCAGGGCATTAACTTCACTATAGCCGAGTACTTTTGCTTTGCATCGTGGTATTCAGTTGGAATATCCTGCACCCCATTCTACGGGGAAAGAGCCGAGATCCCTTCACCGGGAGTGACCTCTTTAGCAACGGTTTTCGTCACTATATTTTCAAAAAGCTATCAGTTCCTTCGACGATATCAAGTTCTTTACGTTAAAGGTTTTCGCCAGAAACCATTCGTAGCCCTCCGTCGTTTCATATGGGTAGTCAATAGTATTCAAGCTGTGTATGTTGGCCAAAGTCAAGGCACAGTGTTTGGTAGCTGTTGGTTATTCATATGCAGCATAGATAGATGCGTTGGTTTGGGACAGTCGTGCTGCCATTTTGGCCAAAGTCAAGGGTATGTACGGGTGGATTCAAATTAACCTGGAGAATGACGGGCAGAACTTGACATGTGACTTATGATATGTTGGCCAAAGTCAAGGTCATAAGAGCATGGGGCAGAAATCACATCGGGAGTTTCAAAAGAACTGAAACTTGCCAGATATGCGCATACATTCTGGAGTGTGTTGACGTGAGCGGATTCCGTCACGTTATCATGCAATGATAGTTGGATCCCGATTCCCACTGATGAGTTAGTTTACTCCTCGGGTAACCCCGACTAATTCTTCTTTCAGGTTTGGAGGAGAATTTGAGGTACAGTGGGAGGATTCCAGATTAGATAAATTGGTAACCATTCTGATCTAAGTTAGAGTGCACGCTGAGTGTTTTCTTTTCTCTCTCTCTTTGGCAGCGACCATTTGACCCGACCCTAAGACTATGACTCAGTGACCAAGTTGACCGAACCTTCTTAAACACTGGCTTTTGGATTGTCAGAGTTGCAAACCTCATTGCCACTCCTACTTTTACCCTTTTCTCCAGGACACCCCGTTTTACTACGAACGTCCACTTCCATTGGACAAAACCATCGTATGGTTAGATACGAACTCGAAAGAATTTATTCGAGGATGGTTTCAGGTTCTGGAGAAAACGGATAGGATTATTCAGTTGTCTTTTCCTTTTACCCTCTCTCAGGTTACGAGTACTCCTTGGTTTAGGGGTAGTACACCTATTACGCAAATTGGATTGTCTTCTTCCAAACCTTAGGCTGGTGCCGACCGGTAGGGAATGAAGAAAACCAATTAGCATAACGATGGTGTGCAGAAGGTATTAAGTTCAGACAAAGCAAGGGATTAGTAAGAGGGCAAAGTAAATTGCAACAGATATTCACGACCAAACCAAATATTTCGTTACCACTCCCACATCACCTTTGTATTTCTCCAGGACACTCCGTATCACTACGAAGATCCACAGTTTATTTGGATACTCCATCGTATGGTTATATACGAACTCGAAAGGAACTTGTTCCAGTTCGGGGATGGATTATGGTTCAGGAGAAATAGGAATAAGATTTATTCAGGTGTCTTTTATCTTCACCTTCTCTCGCATTGCGAGTGTTCCTAGGATCGGGACAGTACACCCATTATGCTTATTGGATAGTCTTCTTCCAAACCATAGGCTGGTGCCGAACGGTAGGGAAGGAAGAAAACCATTTGGCCTAAAGGGGTGTACAGAAGGTAATGACTAAAGACATATGAAGGGATTTGGAGAGGTGGTAAAGAACTATACGGTTACAGTTGTGAATCTGGAAGAGGCATTACTAGGAATACCAGGATACCCTATCGAAACGTTTCGATGTTTCAGTCTCACTGTGTACTGTTAAAGGAAAACTGATTTCCCGATTAGATACTTACTCCAGGGTATGTATTTACCAGGTATGATTCTCACATCTGTATGGTTTTACAGATGATGAGTGGGAGTAAGTTATTGGGAATTGGGTGATCATCCTCATTATATCGGGATTCGTTGTAATCGGTGATATTTGAGGAAATCACCTGGGCTGTTTGCCGGTCGGCAAATATTTGGTTTTGAATATCCGCTGTCATGCACCAATTTCAAATTGATATATCTGTACGTCTATTTTCATAGAGTGAGATATACCTTTTTGAAATTATGTCTACGACATTTACCTATATCAGTGGATGGTTAGGTAAGGAGCATTAAACAGCGGTGTAATTCTTCTTAACCATAAGTACAGTTTTCAACCTACGACACACAGTGAATGAGTTATCAGACTCAAGGGACTTATACAAAGGATTGTATGTTGTCCAGGGTCCATCAGGACAGAGGGCTTGGTCCTCATACTATATTCGGTTTACTTATGACTTCTCTAGTTTTTAGACAGGTGTTTCGCGGAAACACAGGGTCCAAATTTTGAGAAGTTATAGGTATTTGAATACAGTAGAGAACCAGGTATAGCAAGTATCGGGATTCTTCAAAGAGATCGAAGATGTAGATACTTGTGTATGGTATTCAGTTGATAGTAATGATAAAGAGATCTTGCTTCTCTTTCAGGTTACTCATAATTGGAAGCATTCCTAAGTTGAGTAACGCTGATCGACCTTCTTCCATTTAGTTGACATGCACTGGAGACAGTTGCATGATTTGAATCTGGTTCAATTAAATCAGTGCCTCTGTTTCTATATTGGATATAGAACAGTTCATATCTTAACGATGTTAAGGTACGGGGAGTTGTCCGGTTTATGATTAAAACCAGACACTGGACAACTCAAGGCACGTTTCTGTAATGGCTGTTTGTGGGTTGACCCAGGCTATGACGAGGGTTGACTTTCTACCATCTGGATGAACAATAGCGATATTGTTCTAGACTCGCCACAGTTTTATTAAAAATGGATTTTTTCAGAAAACAGTAGTGGGAGTATGGTAGAACTGGAAGTGATTCCAGAACCACAAACAATTACTGAAGATTTGATAAGGAACCTAAAGATTCAATCTGGATTGACATTCCATTGGCCACTCCGCAGATAAGGTGGGTAACTTCAGGCACCCGAGAGGCACTACGGTAGCCTCAAGGACGGTGACAGGGAAGTTCTTGTTTACCCACAATTGCCATTGCTGTTGTTCCAGGTTACGAGACCCGGCGGGAGGATGAGTATAGCGTCGTTCTAAACCAGTTTTAGAAGTGTACGTCTATATGACTCTGCCAGAGGGTTGTCGTAGTCAGTGGGAGCAGCGGAAGCATTGGTGGACAGGTTGCTTATGTCTATTTATAGACTAGAGCAGATGTAGCGGAGATAGATCATCTATTTCTGACGTGACAGTCATGGGTTTGATTTCATCAGAATAGGGGATGGATCTGTTGAGAAGGTAGTAGGGTGTGATGTCATGGTATTTGGATGACATACACAAAGTAGGAAAGGAAACTCCTACACTACGATCGGTTATACTTTGGTCGTCACACAGTGGTTTCTCCACATAGGACTTGGATATTATATCAGACATACTGGTTACTAGATCTATGGTTTTAGATCTAGATTTGGGTGGTTTCCCAATCAGGGTACTAGACAGCATTCTAAAGAGTATTTAGAATGGACGACTCCTGGCACGGTAGTATACCTGCAGAAGATGGAGTCACCCTCTCCAAAGGTGTCTTACAGACTAAAGGGGAGAGGGACGTGCATGATTGGCAGATCACTTGCTCAGGCAATTGGGTCAATCGTGAGATGTCAAGTACCGCACCAGATGTTGTTCTTGCACTAGATGCAATAAGTTGACATTAATCCAATCCTGGAGAAACAGTCGGAAGCAGTTTTAGAACATAAGTGGATGTTCTAGGGATATGATAACGACAGCCTCATTTAGGAGACAGTTATCATTCCAGGCTTCCAAGGTGACATGGACGACAAGGAGGTTGTCAGAGTTATAGTTTTTCCTTCTGATGAGGGGCAGTATTTTGGACAGTTGGTCCAAGGCAATACTGAGGGAGGCATGGCGCAGGATACTGATTAAGTTCAGTTGACGATACAGTCTAAGAAGTTTGGATTTGGAGTTCATTTATGAGCTATGTCCCATCAGACATCCAGACACATTCTAAGACAGGTATTGCTCATTTCGGGAGATGGGTTTCTCCGCGAACTTGAGATATAGAGAGACATGGAAAGAGACAACAAGGCGGATCCACTCACTGAGGCTATTCCTCGAACGCAATAGTTTCGCGAACGAGCTTTGTGAGACTGACTAGTAGAGGAGTTGGGTGTTCGGTATCACACGGGCTGTGAGTATGCGACATCGCAATAATTAGCCTTGAGTGCAAGTGGGAGATTGTTGGAGATAGTGCCCTCAGAGTAAATTATTAGGTCACAGGTACGTGATTGTAATGATTGAGGGAGGACCTATCCCGGTAGGACAGTCTTACTCGAGATGATAGTATGCTATCTGGTTTACCTTTATCATCGTGTACTGTTTTAAGTGACCTGACACGTCGCTATTACACGTTGATAGAGCCCCTAGGATTCTTGCTTGACCACCAGCAGTATGAGGGCGATCATATAAGTGGGAGCTGGGGGTCTATAAGCTTTTCCTTAAAAGGTCCCTAGTCGTGGGAGTTTCGAGACTGGGCATCGATACTCCATTAGTAGACTAGTGTATACAGTCGAGACCCCGACGAGGGGCGGTGGCCGGTCTCACAAGCCACTGGTGTCAGTAGGATCACCTAAGATGTATACAGGTGCTCATTGGGTTATGAGTACACCGGACAAGACTCGCCGGGAACATGCTAGTTGGTCATATACCAGACGTCAGATGGCAGTTCTCTGGTGACATGTGTGCAGGTTAGTTCATCGACCTGGGGATCGTCATTTGTCTCGTGTGAGTTCCCACTGTACTTTGATTACTACCCTACCACGGCTTAAAGGAGTCGTGCAAACAGGTTTTAGTTGGGTACAGTCCCGAGCCACATGGAGGCAGTGAGCGTATCTTCAGGGGTTCGTCTCTCCCGGTATTGGGGGTGAGGTCGTGCTGTGTCTAGGAGAGCCATTACACAAAGTCCTTGGCCAAGGCAAGGAGATTTACTGGTAGGTATTCCAGTAGTATCTCAGGGTGTTCTGGGCTACACTCCGACACGACTTGTACCGCTTTTGGGGGTCTGACTTTTACCAACCCCCTAGGCCCGCCATGCGATACTCATAGACGAACGGACCGGACTGCACGGATATTGTCACTGACAGGCTCAGTAGGGTTGTCAGGCTGAGTTCACTCACAGACATCCCTTTTAGTCAGTACCTGGTAGCCCGTTACGTATTGGCTTATACCTCTGACGTGCTAGTGGTTAAATCCACAACCAAGGTGTTGACGAGTCTTTAGAGTCCCCCACATTCTGTTACTCAGCTTTCGGGCGAAAGGTTGTAGAGGCCGTATGGAGATATGGCAAGGTCCGATCAGATACGTGCGGTATTGCACGGATCAGGATCGGACAGTTTGTACTATAGGCCGTATGGTTATATGGCAGGGTTCGATCAGATACGTGCGGTATTGCACGGATCAGGATCGAACAGATATTACTAGCCGGTTTTGGTATAAGCCGGATCCTAGTATAGTACAGTGTAGACTTTGTCTCATTGCATTTGTATTTCGGTCGAAATACAGATGCGGGTGTGTATGCACAGTATCGGGGCTTTCCTGTAAATTATTACGGGACCAGTTTTCTGGAGTTGCCAGTTTGCTTTCCGTTTCGGCCAATTTCCTTTGTTCCGTTCATTGGCCGAAGTTTGGTGGAGGAGGGCTTATTTGCATTGATGCAAATGAGTGTTTGTGGAGGGGGTTCTTTGCTTATTATCATGACATGATTCTTGTCCCATCATTTGACTTCATAAACTCATGATTGCTTGACTTTCTTTATCATCATGGTTTTAGTCATGGTTGTTGGTAGAGTGTTGGGATTGTTGTTGATGATGGATGATCATTGGTGTTGGAGTGTTGGACTTTCCTTGCTATCATTTCTTTTGCATGATAGCTTTCCTCTCTCTCCCTTTTTTTTGGTATTAGATGAGAATGGCTCCCTCTTGGATTTTCCTCTTGACTCTCCATTCTCACCCTCCTCTCATTGTCATGGCCGGCCTTGGCTCATTGGGGGCTGTCCCAATTTTTAGATGAGGGAATTACACTCATTTTGGTTTGGCAAAGTCTTTTTAGCTCCTCTCCAAAAGCTTGTATCTTTTCCTCCACCTTATGGCAACTCCTTCAACCCCAATAGAGACAATATAGCTCACTACACATTCTACAGCGAACCTTGGGCACGTCGAGTAGCCGGCTTCGTGCCCGAGTTGCCTCGGCATTGAGGTGGGAGCCCGTAAAAGAAGAAGGCGATGTGGTGCACTTCCGGCGACGAGGAGGAGACGGGACATTCCGCAGAAGATCGGGACGATGACGAGAAGACCGGAGGACTTGGATCGTCGGTATATCTCTAACCCATCTTCTAGTTAGCTTAGACTAGTTAATGGTTTCGATCCGGGTGTTTAGTGCGCGGTGGTGCCGGTTTGCTAAGTCCGCAAAATTTAAGTTTTCACCGCTTCCGCATTCCGGCGTCGGATTGACGGCCGGGGCGCCGCCGTGCACTTACATGAAGAAAACCAATTAGCCTAAGTAGGGTGTACAGAAGGTAATATGTAAAGACAAAATAAAGGGATTAGAAAGAGAGAAAAGTAAATTGCGACTGATATCATTCACGACTATACCGCGTGCTTCATCGCCACTCCTATTTCACCTTTAATAGAATAAGGTATTATTCAGTTGTCTTTTATCATCACCTTCTCTCAAGTTGCGAGTACTCCTTGGTTTAGGAGGGTACACCTATTATGCTTACTGGATAGTCTTCTTCCAAACCATAGGCTGGTGCCGAACGGTAGGGAAGGAAGAAAACCATTTAGCCTAACGAAGGTGTACGAAAGGTAACGACTAAAGACAAATAAAGGGATTTGGAGAGATGGAAAAGAAATATATGGTTAAAGTCATGAATTGGATTATGGAAGAGGCATTGCTAGGAATACCAGGATACCCCTACGAAACATTTTCATGTTTCAGTGCATTGTTAAAAGAAAACTGTTTTCCCGATTAGATACTTATTCCAAGGGTATGTATTTACCAGGTTTCATTCTCATATCTGTATAGTTTTACAGATGATGAGTGGGAGTAAGTTGTTGGGAATTAGGTGATCATCCTCATTATATCGGAATTCGTTGTAATTGGTGATATTTGAGGAAATCACCAGGGTACAGGTTTCTACCTACAACGCACAGGTTTTGAGTTATTCAACTCAGTGGACTTATACAGAGTATTGTATGTTGTCCAGGTGTCCATCAGGACAAAGGGGTAGGTCCTCATACTATGTTCTGTTTACTTATGACTTCTCTAGTTTTTTGGCAAGTGTTTCGTAGAAATACAAGGTCTAAGTTTTGAGAAGTTGTGGGTATAAGAATAAAGTAGAGAACCAGATGTCACAAGTATGGAGATTCTTCAAAGAGATCGAAGATGTAGATTCTTGTGATTGGTATTCAGATGATAGTAATGGTTTTGAGAAACCTGTTTCTCTTTTAGGTTACTCATAATTGGATGGATTCCTAAGTTGAGTAATGCTGATTAGCCTCTTTCCATTAAGTTTATATGCACTGGAGACAGCTGCATGATTGAATATGGTTCCATTTAAATAAGTGCCAATGCTTCTATATTGGATATAGAATGGTTCATATCTTAACGATGTTAAGGTATGGGGAGTTGTCCAGCTTATACTTAAAACCAGACTCTGGATAACTCAGGGCACGTTTCTGTAATGGCTGTTTGTGGGTTGACCCTGGCTATGACGAGGGTTGATATTCTACCACTTGGAAGATCAATAGTGATATTGTTCTTGGCTCGCCACAGTTTTAGTAAAATGGATTTTTTCAGAAAACAGTAGTGGGAGTATGGTAGAACTGGAAGTGATTCCAGAACCGTGAACGATTATGGAAAATTTAATAGGACCTATATATTCAATCAGGTTTGACATTCCATTAGCCACTCCGCAGATATGGTGGGTAACCTCAGACACCCAAGAGGTACCTCGGTAGCCTCAAGGACGGTGACAGGGAGGTTCTTGTTTACCCAGACTTGACACTACTATTGTTCCAGACTATGAGACCAGGCAGGAGGATAAGTATAGCGTCGTTCTAAACTAGCTTTAGAAGTGCACGTGTATATTATTCTGCCAGAGGGTTGTCGTAGTCAGTGGGAGCAGCGGAAGTATAGTGGGCAAGTAGCTTATGTCTATTTATAGACTAGAGCAGTTATAGCGAAGATAGATCATCTAATTTTGATGTGACAGTCATGGGTTTGACTTCATCAGAATAGGGGATGGATCTGTTAAGAAGGTAGTAGGGTGTGATGTCATGGTATCTGGATGACATGCACAGAGTAGGAAGTAAAATTGCTATACTACGATCGGTTGTACTGTGGTCGTCACACAGTTGTTTCTCCAGACAGGATATGGATATAATATTAGACATTCTGGTTTCTAGATCTATGGTTTTAGATCTGGATTTGGGTAGTTTCCCAATGTGGGTACTTTGACAGTATTCTAATGGTTTTTAGAATAGTTGACTCCTGGCATGGTGGTGTACCTTCAGGTGATGGAGTCACCCTCTCTAAAGGTGTCGTATAGACTAAAGGGGAGAGGGCTGTGCATGATTGGCAGATCACTTGCTTAGGCAATTGAGTCAATCGTGAGATGTCAGGTACCACACCAGATGTTGTTTTTGCACTAGATGCAATAAGTTTGTATTAATCCAATCCTGGAGAAACATAAGGAAGCAGTTTTAGAACATGAGTGAATGTTCTATGGATTTGATGACGGCAGCCTCCTTCGGGAGACGGTTATCATTCCAGGCTTCAAAGGTGACATGGTTGACAGAGTGATTGTCAGAGTTTTAGTTTTCCCTCTGATAAGGGACAGTATTATGGACAGATGGTCCAAGAGGATACTGTGGGTGGCATGGTGCCGGATACTGATTAGGTTCAGTGATCGATACAGTCTAAGAAGTTTGGATTTGTAGTTCATTTATGAACTAGGTCCCATCAGATATCCATACATATTCTAAGACAGGTATTACTCAATTCGGGAGATGGCTTTCTCCGCGAACTTGAGATTAAGAGAGATATAGAAAGAAACTTCTGGGCGGATCCACTCACTGAGGGTATTTCTCGAACACAATAGTTTTACAAATGAGCTTTGTGAAACTGATTAGTAGAGGAGTTGGATGTTCGGTTTCACACGGGCTGTGAGTAGTCGACATCGCAATAATTAGCCTTAAGTGCAAGTGGGAGATTGTTGGATATAGTGCCCTCAGAGTCAATTATTGGATCGCAGGTACGTGATTGCAATGATTGCGGAGGATCTATACCGGTAGGACAGTCTTACTCGAAATGATAGTATGCTATCTGATTTGCCTTTATCAGTCGTGTACCGGTCCAGGTGACTGATCACTGATACATTTTGATAGAGCCCTTAGGATCTTGCTTTACTACCAACAGTATGATGGCGATCATATACGTGAGAGTTGGGTGGTTTATATGCATATCCTTAATTGTGGTCCCTAGTCGTGGGAGTTTCGAGACAGGGCATCGATACTCCGAAGTAGACTAGTGTATACAGTCGAGACCCCGACGAGGGGCGGTGGCCGGTCTCACAAGCCACTGGTGTCAGTTGGATCACCTAAGATGTATACAGGTGCTCATTGGGTTATGAGTACACCGGACAGGACTCGCCGGGAATCTGCTAGTTGGTATTATACATATCGTCAGATAGCAGTTCCCTGGTGACATGTGTACAGGTTAGTTCATCGACCTGAGGTCGTCATTTGTCTCGTATGAGTTCCCATTGTGCTTTGATTTCTACCCTACCACGGCTCAAAGGAGTCGTGCAAACAGGTAGCTTTTGGGTACAGTCCCGAGCCATATGGAGGCACGTGAGCGGATCGGCAGGGGATTCGTCTCTCCCGGTATTGAGGGTGAGATCGTGCTGTGTCTAGGAGAGCCATTACATAAAGCCCATGGCCATGGCAGGAGATTTACTGGTAGGTACTCCAGTAGTATCTCAGGGTGTTATTGGGCTACACTCCGACACGACTTATACTGCTATTGGGGGTCTGACGTTACTAGCCCCCTAGGCAGATATGCGATACTCATAGACGAACGGACCGGACTGTATATACATTGTCACTGTTAGGCTCAGTAGGGTTTCCGGATGAGTTCGCTCATCGGCATCCCTTGAGGTCAGTCCATGGGCAGCCGTTACGCACAGCTAGTGCCGCTGACGACTTATGGTTAAACCCACTGCCAGGCTACTGACGAGTCATTAGAGTCCCCCACAGACTGTTTCCCAAGTTCGGGCGAAACGTTGTAGAGGCCGTATGGTTTTATGGCAGGGTTCGGAAAATGCACGTGCATTTACGCACGTGTCAGATTTCGGGCTGATGATACTGGTCGGCTTTGGTTTAAGCCGGATCCGAGTATTATATTAGGTAGATATAATATCTTTGTCTCAGTTGCATTTGTATTCGGTTGTAATACAAATGCGGGTATATTTATACGGTTACGGGGTTATTCTGAAATTCGTTTCGGGATCGCTTTTGGAAGTTGCCAGTTTCCGGTTATCTATCAGCCGTCTTTTAACATTTAGTTAAATACGGATTTTGTCTTTTCTTGAGAAGAGTGTGTTGGAGGTAGTGCCCTCAGAGTCAATTATTGGATCACAGGCACGTGATTGCAATGATTGGGGGAGGACCTATCCCGGTACAACAGTCTTACTCGAGATGATAGTATGCTATCTGGTTTATCTTTATCATCGTGTACTGCTTTAGGTGACCTGACAGGTCACTATTGCACGTTGATAGAGCCCCTAGGATTCTTGCTTGGCTGCCAGCAGTATGAGGGCGATCATATAAGTGAGAGCTGCAGTCTATAAGCACATCCTTAAAAGGTCCCTAGTCGTGGGAGTTTCGAGACAGGGCATCGATTCTCCAGAGTAGACTAGTGTATACAGTCGAGACCCCGACGAGGGGCGGTGGCCGGTCTCACAAGCCACTGGTGTCAGTTGGTTCACCTAAGATGTATACAGGTGCTCATTGGGTTATGAGTACACCGGACAGGACTCGCCGGGAACATGCTAGTTGGTCTTATACCTGACGTCAGATAGCAGTTCCCAGGTGACATGTGTACAGGTTAGTTCATCGACCTGGGGATCGTCATTTGTCTCGTGTGAGTTCCCACTGTGCTTTGATTACTACCCTACCACGGCTCAAAGGAGTCGTGCAAACAGGTTTTAGTTGGGTACAGTCCCGAGCCACATGGAGGCAGTGAGCGGATCTTCAGGGGTTCGTCTCTCCCGGTATTGGGGGTGAGGTCGCGCTGTGTCTAGGAGAGCCATTACACGAAGTCCTTGGCCAAGGCAGGAGATTTACTGGTAGGTATTCCAGTAGTATCTCAGGGTGTTCTGGGCTACACTCCGACACGACTTGTACCGCTTTTGGGGTTCTGACTTTTACCCACCCCCTAGGCCCGACATGCGATGCTCATAGACGAACGGACCGGACTGTACGGATATTGTCACTGACAGGCTCAGTAGGGTGTCAGGATGAGTTCGCTCATCGACGTCCCTTTTGGTCAATAGCTGGTGGCCCGTCACGTATTGGCTTATACCTCTGACGTGCTAGTGGTTAAATCCACAGCCATTGTATTGACGAGTCTTTAGAGTCCACCACACTTTCAGTTACTCAGCTTTCGGGCGAAACGCTGTAGAGGCCGTATGGAGATATGGCAGGGTCCGATCAGATACGTGCGGCATTGCACGGATCAGGATCGGACGATTTTGTACTAGAGGCCGTATAGATATATGGCAGGGTTCGGTCAGATACGTGCGGTATTGCACGGATCAGGATCGAACGGATATTACTAGCCGGCTTTGTTTTAAGCCGGATCCTAGTTTAGTACAGTGTAGATTTTGTCTCTTTGCATTTTGTATCCGGACGGAATACAGATGCGGGTGTGTATGCACAGTATTGGGGTTTTCCTGTAATTTATTACGGGACCAGTTTTCTGGAGTTGCCAGTTTGCATTCCGTTCCGGCCGGTTTTCGTTTGTTTTTTCCCGGCCGGACTTTTCCGATGGAGGGGGGTTATTTGCAAGTTTGCAAATAACATTTGTGGAGGGGTTTTCTTGCATATGGATTAATTATGATACCATTCTTTTCTTTTCCACCATGCTTTTGCATTAATGAGAGGGTATGGTTTTGTTGTGCTTTAAGCATGGTTGATGTTTGTTTAGGGTCACCACTTCTTTTCTCCTACCATCACCTCCCTCTTGTGATATATTTTGTTTCCCTCCACCATTTCCCATATGACATGGCCGGCCACTCATTTGTGAGAGGATGAGAGAAATTTCCATTCTTTGGTAGCACACATTTCATCATCTCATTCATCTAGTTTTTGGAAAAATGAAAGCACCAATTTTCCATAACCTTATTCCTCCATCAAGGCAACTACAAACCCCAAATGAGACAAGCATCATCTACACTACATTCTACAGCAAATCTTGGGCATGTCGACTTGCCAGCTTCATGCCCGAGTTGCCTCGGTATAGAGGCGGGAGCCCGTAAAAGAAACAGGCGATGTGGTGCCATTCCGGCGAGGAGGCGACGACCGGAGTTTCCACGAGGAGATCGGAGAGGAGATGAAGACCGGAGGACTCGGATCAGTCGGTATATCTCTAACCCGTCTTGTTGTTAGCTAGATATAGTTTAATGGCCCGATCCGGAGTTTAGTGCGCGGTGGTGCCGGTTTGCAAAGTCCGCAAAATATTGCAAAAGTTTATCACCGTTTCCGCATTTGGCCGTCGGATTGACGGCCGGGGCGCCGCCGTGCACTTACAGTGGTATCAGAGCCTCGCCATTAACTTCGTCTAGCTTCGTTTGATGTGTTTTGCATTTCCGATCGACCAAAATTCCAAAATCTACATTTTCCTTTACATCAGTTTTCTGTTGAAATTTTTTGGGCTCTAAAAATTTTTCAGGTGATCTCAGAATGATGTGCAGGGAGTTCTAAGAACTCTGGGAAAATTCGAGGCAGTGATCCCTCAGGTAAAGCAGGGAACCGCGGCAAAACCCCCCTTGTTGCCGCGGTTCCGCCGCATGTTGGTGGGATCAATGCTTCCAATTTCTCCAGTGGGCTTCTGGGCTTATTTTAGGGGTTTTGGAATATTAAAATTGGGCCCAGAATTTCTGTGAGTGCTACAGTATTGCTTGGGGGCCCACTTGTTAATTTTTGATCGATCGGATATTTTAAACACATTTTTTTCACAGTATTTACATTATATCTGCGATCGTGAATGTCACTCGATCGGTAAATCCAGTCTAACTGCTATAGCCCGGTTAGACGGATTTGCGAATGTGACTTTCACGTTGATGTTCTGTGTTTTGCTGTGATGTTGCGGATCGGTCGTGGGGGATAGCCTGGATGCAATGCTAGTACTGTTTTGTTGTATTATGTACATTTGATATTGCGGGACGAGCGTCCGACATGTGGACTGCCGTCACTGCCTGTTTGTATTATTCTTTTGGGGCACGACCTGGTTGCGGTCGATGTACCCGTTGTATGTATATTTTACTTTCTGTACTAGGGTTACCCCGCGGAGGGGTGAACGGATAGCCGGGTTCTAGAAGGCAACAAGCCCGCATCTCATGGCATTGGGACGGAGGGGGCTTCACTCCAGGATTGGCTGGCTATTCGCCGCACTCGTAGGGGGTATAGGATTTCATTGCTCAGGCTATCCACACGACCAGGGGAACGTCGGGTTTCAGTAGTGGCTCTGTGAAACCCGGGGATCCCAGATATCTGTATTGTTCTGTGATGCTGTACATTTCTGTAATGTTGCATTTTATTCACGCCTTGAGCGAAATACTATATATTGGTATATATATTAGTAGATGTTGTATATGCTTTTCATCCACGCTAGTCCAGTCCCCGCTCTGCCGTTAGTTAGCTAACCTAACGGGTGATGACGGGACCCAGTGGCGAATGCGGATGGCATATACGTACGTCAGTATATTTTCGTTCTTTGTGGTGTGATCAATTGATGGGACTGCATTGATTCGGATCAATGCAAGATAAACAAACCTATTCCGATGTTGTTGGAACACTTTTCAAAAAGCTGTTATTGCAAGGACGTTCACTTTTGTTTTGCATCGTGGTATTCATTTAGAATATCCTGCTCCTCAGTCGACGAGGCAAGGGCCGAGATCCCTTCACCGGGAGTGACGCCTTAGACAGAAGTTTGCGTCAGGGCATTAACTTCACTATAGCCGATTACTTTTGCTTTGCACAGTGATATTCGGTTATGAATATCCAGCACCCCATTCTACGGGGAAAGAGCCGAGATCCCTTCACCGGGAGTGACCTCTTTAGTAAAGGTTTTCGTCACTATATTTTCTAAAAGCTATCCGTTCCTTCAACGATATCAAGTTCATTACGTTAAAGGTTTTCGCCAGAAACCATTTGTAGCCCTCCGTCGTTTCAGACGGGTAGCACGTAGTATTCATGCTATGTTTGTTGACCTTCGTCAAGGCATAGTGTATGGTAGCTGCTTGTTGCCTTTCTGCAGCATAGATAGATGCGTTGGTTTGGGACAGTCGTATAGCCTTGTTGGCCTTCGTCAAGGGCTTGTGCGGGTGGGTTCAAATCAACCTGGAGAATGACGGGTAGAACTTGACATGTGATTTATGATTTGTTGGCCTTCGTCAAGGTCATAAGAGCATGGGGCAGAAATCACATCGGGAGTTTCAAAAAAAACTGAAACTTGCCAGATATGCGCATACCTTCTGGAGTGTGATAGCGTGAGCGGATTCCGTCACGTTATCATGCGATGAGACTTGGATCCCGATTCCCACTGATGAGTTGGTTTACTCCTCGGGTGACCCCGACTAATTCTTCTTTCAGGTTTGAAGGAGAATTTGAGGTACAGTGGGAGGTTTCCAGATTAGATAAATTGGTAACCATTCTGATCAAGGTTAGAGTGCACGCTGAGTGTTTCTTTTCTCTCTCTCTTTGGCAGCGACCATTGACCCGACCCTAAGACTATGACTCAGTGACCAAATTGACCGAACCTTCTTAACACTGGCTTTTGGATTGTCAGAGTTGCAGACCGCATTGCCACTCCTACTTTTACCCTTTTCTCCAGGACACCCCGTATTACTACGAACGTCCACTTCCATTGGACAAAACCATCGTATGGTTATATACGAACTCGAAGGAATTTATTCGAGGATGGTTTCCGGTTTTGGAGAAAGCGGATGGGATTATTCAGTTGTCTTTTCCTTTTACCTTCTCTCAGGTTGCGAGTACTCCTTGGTTTAGGGGATAGTACACCTATTACGCAAATTGGATAGTCTTCTTCCAAACCTTAGGCTGGTGCCGACCGGTAGGGAATGAAGAAAACCAATTAGCATAACGATGGTGTGCAGAAGGTATTAAGTTCAGACAAAGCAAGGGATTAGTAAGAGGGCAAAGTAAAATGCGACTGATATTCACGACCAAACCAAGTATTTCTTCGCCAATCCTAAATTACCTTTGTATTTCTCCAGGACACTCCGTATCACTACGAAGATCCACAGTTTATTGGATACTCCATCGTATGGTTATATACGAACTCGAAAGGAACTTGTTCCAGTTCGGGGATGGATTCTGGTCCAGGAGAAATAGGAATAAGGTTTATTCGGGTGTCTTTTATCTTCACCTTCTCTCTCATTGCGAGTGCTCCTAGGACTAGGACAGTACACCCATTATGCTTATTGGATAGTCTTCTTCCAAACCATAGGCTGGTGCCGAACGGCAGGGAAGGAAGAAAACCAATTGGCCTAAATAGGTGTGCAGAAGGTAATGACTAAAGACATATAAAGGGATTTGGAGAGGTGGCAAAGAATTATACGGTTATAGTTGTGAATCTGGATAATGGTAGAGGCATTACTAGGAATACCAGGATACCCCATCGAAACATTTCACTGTTTCAGTTCACTGTGTACTGTTAAAAGAAAACTGATTTCCCGATTAGATACTTACTCCAGGGTATGTATTTACCAGGTATGATTCTCACATCTGTATGGCTTTACAGATGATGAGTGGGAGTAAGTTATTGGGAATTGGGTGATCATCCTCATTATATCGGGATTCGTTGTAATCGGTGATATTTGAGGAGATCACCTGGGCTGTTTGCCGGTCGGCAAATTTTTGGTTTTTGAATATCCGCTGTTGTGCACCATTTTCAAATTGATATATCTGTACGTCTATTTTCATAGAGTGAGATATACCTTTTGATATTATGTCGATGACATTTACCTATATCAGTGGATGGTTAGGTAAGGAGTATTAAACAGCGGTGTAATTCTTCTTAACCATAAGTACAGTTTTCAACCTACGACACACAGTGAAAGAGTTGTCAGACTCAGCGGATTTATACAGAGTATTGTATGTTGTCCAGTGTCCATTAGGACAGAGGGGTTGGTCCTCATACTATATTCTGTTTACTTTTAACTTCTCTAGTTCTTAGACATGTGTTTCATGGAAACACAGAGTCTAAGTTTTGAGGAGTTATAGGTATTTGAATAGAGTAGAGAACCAGGTGTAGCAAGTATCAGGATTCTTCAAAGGGATCGAAGATGTAGATACTTGTATATGGTATTCAGTTGATAGTAATGATAAAGAGAAATTGCTTCTCTTTCAGGTTACTCATAATTGGAAGCATTCCTAAGTTGAGTAACGCTGATCGGCCTCTCTCCATTTAGTTGACATGCACTGGAGACAGTTGCATGATTTGAATCTGGTTCAATTAAATCAGTGCCTCTGGTTCTATATTGGATATAGTACAGTTCATATCTTAACATTGTTAAGGTACGGGGAGTTGTCCGGCTTATGATTAAAACCAGACACTGGACAACTCAAGGCACGTTTCTGTAATGGCTGTTTGTGGATTGACCCAGGCTATGACGAGGGTTGATTTTCTACCATCTGGGAGATCAATAGAAATATTGTTCAAGACTCGCCACGGTTTTATTAAAAATGGATTTTTTCAAAAACAGTAGTGGGAGTATGGTAGAACTGGAAGTGATTCCAGAACCGCAAACGATTACTGAAGATTTGATAAGGAACCTAAAGATTCAATCTGATTTGACATTCCATTGGCCACTCCGCAGATAAGGTGGGTAACTTCAAGCACCCGAGAGGTACTCCGGTAGCCTCAAGGACGGTGACAGGGAAGTTCTTGTTTACCCACACTTGCCATTGTTGTTGTTCCAGGCTGCGAGACCCGGCAGGAGGATAAGTATAGCGTCGTTCTAAACTAGCTTTAGAAGTGCACATCTATATGACTCTGCCAGAGGGTTGTCGTAGTCAGTGGGAGCAGCGGAAGCATTGGTGGACATCAGGCTTATGTCTATTTATAGACTAAAGCAGATATAGCGGAGTTAGATCATCTGTTTCTGATGTGACAGTCATAGGTTTGACGTCATCAGAATAGGGGATGGATCTGTTGAGAAGGTAGTAGGAAGTGATATTCCTATACTACGATCGGTTATACTTTGGTCGTCACACAGTGGTTTCTCCACATGGGACTTGGACATTATATCAGACTTACTGGTTACTAGATCTATGGTTTTAGATCTAGATTTGGGTGGTTTCCCAATCAGGGTACTTTGACAGCATTCTAAGAGTATTTAGAATGGATGACTCCTAGCACGGTAGTGTACCTGCAGGTGATGGAGTCACCCTCTCTAAAGGTGTCTTATAGACTAAAGTAGAGAGGGATGTGCATGATTGGCAGATCACTTGCTTAGGCAATTGAGTCAATCATGAGATGTCAAGTACCACACCAGATGTTGTTCTTGCACTAGATGCAATAAGTTGACATTGATCCAATCCTGGAGAAACAGTCGGAAGCAGTTTTAGAACATAAGTGGATGTTCTAGGGATATGATAACGACAGCCTCATTTGGGAGACAATTATCATTCCAGGCTTCCAAGGTGACATGGACGACAAGGAAGTTGTCAGAGTTATAGTTTTCCCTCTGACGAGGGGCAGTATTTTGGACAGGTGATCCAGGAAGATACTGAGGGAGGCATGGCGCAGGATACTGATTAAGTTCAGTTGACGATACAGTCTAAGAAGTTTGGATTTGGAGTTCATTTATGAGCTAAGTCCTATCAGATATCCAGGCATTCTAAGACAGGTGTTGCTCATTTCGGGAGATAGTTTTCTCCGCGAACTTGAGATATAGAGAGACATAGAAAGAAACATCATGGCGGATCCACTCACTGAGGCTATTCCTTGAACGCAATAGTTTCGCAAACAAGCTTTGTGAGACTGACCAGTAGAGGAGTTGGGTGTTCGGTATCACACGGGCTGTGAGTATGCGACATCGCAATAATTAGCCTTGAGAGCAAGTGGGAGATTGTTGGAGGTAGTGCCCTCAGAGTCAATTATTGGATCACAGGCACGTGATTGCAATGATTGGGGGAGGACCTATCCCGGTACAACAGTCTTACTCGAGATGATAGTATGCTATCTGGTTTATCTTTATCATCGTGTACTGCTTTAGGTGACCTGACAGGTCACTATTGCACGTTGATAGAGCCCCTAGGATTCTTGCTTGGCTGCCAGCAGTATGAGGGCGATCATATAAGTGAGAGCTGCAGTCTATAAGCACATCCTTAAAAGGTCCCTAGTCGTGGGAGTTTCGAGACAGGGCATCGATTCTCCAGAGTAGACTAGTGTATACAGTCGAGACCCCGACGAGGGGCGGTGGCCGGTCTCACAAGCCACTGGTGTCAGTAGGATCACCTAAGATGTATACAGGTGCTCATTGGGTTATGAGTACACCGGACAGGACTCGCCGGGAACATGCTAGTTGGTCTTATACCTGACGTCAGATAGCAGTTCCCAGGTGACATGTGTACAGGTTAGTTCATCGACCTGGGGATCGTCATTTGTCTCGTGTGAGTTCCCACTGTGCTTTGATTACTACCCTACCACGGCTCAAAGGAGTCGTGCAAACAGGTTTTAGTTGGGTACAGTCCCGAGCCACATGGAGGCAGTGAGCGGATCTTCAGGGGTTCGTCTCTCCCGGTATTGGGGGTGAGGTCGCGCTGTGTCTAGGAGAGCCATTACACGAAGTCCTTAGCCAAGGCAGGAGATTTACTGGTAGGTATTCCAGTAGTATCTCAGGGTGTTCTGGGCTACACTCCGACACGACTTGTACCGCTTTTGGGGGTCTGACTTTTACCCACCCCCTAGGCCCGACATGCGATGCTCATAGACGAACGGACCGGACTGTACGGATATTGTCACTGACAGGCTCAGTAGGGTGTCAGGATGAGTTCGCTCATCGACGTCCCTTTTGGTCAATAGCTGGTGGCCCGTCACGTATTGGCTTATACCTCTGACGTGCTAGTGGTTAAATCCACAGTCATTGTATTGACGAGTCTTTAGAGTCCACCACACTTTCAGTTACTCAGCTTTCGGGCGAAACGCTGTAGAGGCCGTATGGAGATATGGCAGGGTCCGATCAGATACGTGCGGCATTGCACGGATCAGGATCGGACGATTTTGTACTAGAGGCCGTATAGATATATGGCAGGGTTCGGTCAGATACGTGCGGTATTGCACGGATCAGGATCGAACGGATATTACTAGCCGGCTTTGTTTTAAGCCGGATCCTAGTTTAGTACAGTGTAGATTTTGTCTCTTTGCATTTTGTATCCGGACGGAATACAGATGCGGGTGTGTATGCACAGTATTGGGGTTTTCCTGTAATTTATTACGGGACCAGTTTTCTGGAGTTGCCAGTTTGCATTCCGTTCCGGCCGGTTTTCGTTTGTTTTTTCCCGGCCGGACTTTTTCGATGGAGGGGGGTTATTTGCAAGTTTGCAAATAACATTTGTGGAGGGGTTTTCTTGCATATGGATTAATTATGATACCATTCTTTTCTTTTCCACCATGCTTTTGCATTAATGAGAGGGTATGGTTTTGTTGTGCTTTAAGCATGGTTGATGTTTGTTTAGGGTCACCACTTCTTTTCTCCTACCATCACCTCCCTCTTGTGATATATTTTGTTTCCCTCCACCATTTCCCATATGACATGGCCGGCCACTCATTTGTGAGAGGATGAGAGAAATTTCCATTCTTTGGTAGCACACATTTCATCATCTCATTCATCTAGTTTTTGGAAAAATGAAAGCACCAATTTTCCATAACCTTATTCCTCCATCAAGGCAACTACAAACCCCAAATGAGACAAGCATCATCTACACTACATTCTACAGCAAATCTTGGGCATGTCGACTTGCCAGCTTCATGCCCGAGTTGCCTCGGTATAGAGGCGGGAGCCCGTAAAAGAAACAGGCGATGTGGTGCCATTCCGGCGAGGAGGTGACGACCGGAGTTTCCGCGAGGAGATGAAGACCGGAGGACTCGGATCAGTCGGTATATCTCTAACCCGTCTTGTTGTTAGCTAGATATAGTTTAATGGCCCGATCCGGAGTTTAGTGCGCGGTGGTGCCGGTTTGCAAAGTCCGCAAAATATTGCAAAAGTTTATCACCGTTTCCGCATTTGGCCGTCGGATTGACGGCCGGGGCGCCGCCGTGCACTTACAGAGTGTGGATGCTTCTAGAAGTTTCTAGAAGAGGTGACTAGGTTAGAATGGTGTTGATGTTTCATTGGTTGCATTTAATGTGTTCATACTTTGTGTTCACACTAGATATTTATCCTTGTGGTCACTCTCCTTTCTCCTACACTAACCCCCCCACTCCTATATAGTGGCCGGCCCCTCCCCTCTCTCTCACACACTCACTTGATTTGGTTAAAAAAGATTATGATAGTTTTGGGGTGTATGGAAATTTCATTGCTCATTTCATTCCATCACCCGAATCAATTGGCAACTTCATTAACCGATCGTCCACGGCTTTGGACGAAGTGAGACAAAATAATCTACTCATTCTTTACATCAATTTTGGTCGTCTCTTTTAGCAAACTTGACGATCGAGTTGCCTCGAGTCAGAGGCGGGAGCCAGTTTAAAGAATCGTTGACGTGGTGCCACCTGGACGAGCAGATCGGAGATCGACGAGATCGGAGCAGCCGCAACGGAGCGTGAGATGATGGTTAAAGAACGAAGGACTCGGATCGTTCGGTATAACCTTTCTACTCTCTTTACAGTTTGTTAGTTTAGCAATAATGGCAGATCCGGGTTATAGTATACGATAGCGCCAGTTAAAAAGTTTTTGTTCCGCATTTTGCGTCTGTAGACGGCCGGGGCGCTACCGTAGACTTACATATACATGGGAGCTGGGTGGTCTATAAGCACATCCTTAAATGTCCCTAGTCGTGGGAGTTTCGAGACTGGGCATCGATACTCCAGAGTAGACTAGTGTATACTGATCGAGATCCCGACGAGGGGCGGTGGCCAGGTCTCACAAGCCATTGGTGTTAGTTTGTTCACCTAAGATAATATACAGGTGCTCATTGGGTTATGAGTACACTGGACAGACTCGCCGGGAACCTGCTAGTTGCTAGTATACCTATTGTCAGATAGCAGTTCCTATGTGACATGTGTACAGGTTAGTCTGTCGACCTGAGATCGTTATTTGTCTCGTGTGAGTTCTCACTGTGCTTTGATTACTATCCTACCACGGCTCAAAGGAGTCGTGCAAACAGGTTTTAGTTGGGTACAATCCCGAGACACATGGAGGCAGTGAGCGGATCGTCGGGGATTCGTCTCTCCCGGTATTGGGGGTTGATGTTGCGCAGTGCACGGGTGACCATCACCAGAAATTCTTGGCCAAAGTAGTCGAGAATTACTGATCCAGGATCGGTAGTTTCTCAGGTGGTGATGGGTTTCATACCGACACTAAATGACGCGTTATTAGAGGTTTGACTTTATCCACCTTCTAGAATCGATATGCGATACTCATAGACGAACGGATTGGACTGTATGTATATTGTCACTGTCAGGCTCAGTAGGGTTTCAGGATGAGTTTGCTCATCGGCCTCCCTTTCGCTCAATACCTGGGTAGCCGTTACGTACAGCTAGTGCCGCTGACGTGCTTGTGGTTAAACCCACTGCCACCGTATTGACGAGTCTTTAGTGTCCCCCACAGAGGGTTTCCTTGCTTCGGGCGAAACGATGTAGAGGCAGTATGGTTTTACGGCAGGGTTCGATCGTTTACGCGGACTTATGCATGTATCAGGATTTGGACGGATAATACTAGTGGCTTTGGTTTAATACGGATTCTAGTATTATATTGTTGGATTATTTTCTTCTCATTGTATTCGTATTCTTCGGAATACGGATACGGGTATGTATATACGAATGAAGGGTATTCTTGTAATTTCTTACAAGATTACTTTTAGAAGATTACACATCATTATGGTTTAGACATTTTTGGATTAAAAGGTTATTGAGGTGTAGGATGAGGTGTTTATTGCATTTTTGGTGGCATGGCTTATTAGTGACCCATGGTTACTTTTCTAAGCATGATTAAGTTTTTGTTTGTTGTGAGATTTTGTTGACTTGAGATATTTTTGGTTGACTCTAGATATTTTGTAGCCATGGGATATTTAGTGGATGGATTCAATTATTGACCACACGCTCACACAAAATGAAATCTCACAACAAAAGAAAAACATAGCCATTTTTCTTTCTTGAGTTGCCTCACTCTCATCCTCATGGCATCTTCTTCTTCCTCTACCCAAACCCTCTCATGTGTTGAGAAACCTTAGGTGTTTTGAGACAAATTAATCCATCACCACACTTTACATCCACTAGGATATCTAGTTTAGCGATCTAGGTACCCTAGTTACTTTAGTTATGAAGTAGGAGCTCGTTGCATAAACCTTCGGGTGGATCATCTTCGATGGAGGGAGACCGGAGATCAAGCTTGATCATGGTGGCCTCTAGGAGCTTGAGAAGGTGGTTAAAGACCGAAGGACACAGATCACCTCGGTTTAACCATTCCTAACTCTTTATATTGCTTGCTAGTTTAGGGTTTAGGGAAGATCCGGGCATTGGGTTCTGTTAGCGCCGGTTTTTGTAAATTTTTTTTCCGCATTTGGTCACGGATTGATGACCGGGGCGCTGTCGAAACCCAACAACAGCAGCACGAGCCTGGGCCTGGGCTGCAGCACGAGCGGGACGATAGTTCCTTCTGTGAGAAACGGCCGGTGACCCGGACGTGGACGCATCCCCTCCAATTAGAAAATAAACATCGACGATAAAATTACATAAAGTTCATGTTTATTTTTAGAGGATAGGTAAAATGAATACATATTTTTTATTTATTCATACTAATCTGCAGACTGAGCGGAGGATACGGAAGTGGTGGGAGTGGCCTCTGCGCCAGATGTGGATACACCACCTATAATTAGACAATTAAAAATAGATTATATAAGTAATTGCAAAAAATGTGTATATCAATAATATAACATTCTAAATCAATATGCATGCGATATAGGATATATAAACATACCCGCAGGTGCGGTGGTGGCCTCTGCCCGAGATGTGGAGGTACCACCTACAGTTAGACAATCAAAAATGATTATCTAAGTAAGAGCAAAAAGAATGTGTGTATATTTATGATATAACATTCGTAATTGTTAGGACCCTAGCACCGATCCCTACAAAAATTTCATATTATCGAGTATCATACGTTTAGTTTAAGATTTAATTTGAATTAGTTTTACATTTCAATTTCAAGGTTTAAAAATTTTTAGTTTAGGATAAAGTTTTTTAAAGTTAAGGGTTTCCATAATCAAGTTTAAGATTTTGGATTTAGGGTTGGGGTTAGAATGTGATTTAACAAGAGTTCAATGTAAAGGAGAATGATGATCAATTAAGATTTGGCCTTATTTGTATGTGTGTGTCTGTGTGTGTATGCTTGTGTGTATATATGCTTGTGTGTATGCGCGCGCGCGCACATAGACATACACACACATAAGATGTGGAGGCACCACCTACAGCTAGACAATCAAAAAATGATTATCTAAGTAAGAGCAAAAATAATGTGTGTATATTTATGATATAATATTCTAAATCAATATGTATGTACTATAGGATATATAAACATACCTGCAGATGCGGTAGTGGCCTCTGCCTCTGATGTGGATGCACCACCAACATCTAGACAATTAAACATTAACTATATAAGTGATTTAAAAATAAATATCGTGTATATATATAATATTACATTCAAAATGAATATGCGTGCAATATACCTGGAGGTGTGGTAAAGTCCACACGGAATGAGTCATCCGAAAGGGATACCGATATGGGTGCAAGGACAGCCCTCTGAAATTCCCTATGCAGCTCCCCGGACGGCAGAACCACTCTGCCTCTGCCGCGGTTGGTGCTCCTGCTGCCCCTTGCTGCTCCGGACTTCGTCATCAAACCTAGATAAGAGTACAATCATTACATATGCATGCAATATATGTATAGATCGTAGAAATGTGAAGTAATAATATAACGTTACTGATAACCTTTTCGTTTCGTGGACGCATCATCATCAATATCATTTCTAATCCATGTAACTTCACGATCAGCCGAAGACAACCCGTCTTTTGAAACAGACGATCGAAGCACTCTAAGTCTTCTTTCTTCTTCATCCTCATCGCCGTCCTCCATACGATCCTCGAATTCTGGGACATCGTAAACATCCCTAGGTTTCCAACGGCATTCGACACTCCATCTCGGATGCTTCAAGCACTGTGAGTAGTATACTTGGAATGCTTGGTTCAGAAAGATAAATCGATCGTATTGACCGTAAAATCGAAGTGTGTTCACACTAATCAATCCATATTTATCTTTCCAAGTCTCGAGATTGTTTCTCCACTTATCTGCATCGGTTCGTGTATCGTACCAAGTACACTGAAATATATAAAACGGTTCTGATCATTCGGGATATTGGATGCCAAGTATGCAATTTAAGTATCCATAATAAATCACACCATCTGATCTTACCGTCACAATGCCATTATTCTGAGTGGTTCGAGATGTTTCTAAGTTCTTAAGTTCAAATTTGTATCCAAGAACATCGAATCCTTTATAATATGCAACCTCCATGCTAGGAAACTGAGCTAAACATCTTGAATCTCTTTCTAATGATGCAAACAAGTTTGGCTCGTGGATCTGACAAAACAAATTTTACGGCAAATATATAATGATATAAGTTTAGATTAAGACCGGTAGCAATAACATATTATTCGAAAAACTTACATGATCTACAATCCAATCGCAAAAATTATCCTGATGATATTTTTCCATTCGTTCATCATTCCAATCAGAATGCCCCTCACGTATCACATCAATATGAATTCTGTTCTCAACGATAAATTATGAAATTAATATTATATTATTTCATATACACATAAACACAAACATAACAATTAATTCAAAAAAACTTACTCTCTAATTTCTTCAAGACATACGCTATTGAGGAGGATAAACCGATATATCTTGTTGATAAACATAGTGTCTACTCTCTTATAATCAGTTTTATCATATGGCCCGTTCTGAATTCTCCGAGGCCGGTTAAGCTTCGTCTTAATGTTCTCGTCCAGATAGCGGGAACAAAATGTGATTATTTCATCTAGAAGATAATCTTGCATGATAGAACCCTCTGGTCGATTTCTATTGCTTATATACTTTCTTAGAGTGTAGAGATAGCTAAAGAAAAATATGTTAAATAAATAAATACGGGCATATAGGACAACAATAATTTTATAAAATGTGTGAAATGAATAAATTCCACCTACCTTTCGACGGGATACATCCATCGATATTGTACCTGTCCGACAAATATAGCCTCGGTTGCAAGATGAACTGTCAGGTGTATTATGATATCGAAGAATGACGATGGGAAAATATGCTCAAGATTGCAAAGTATCATGAAATAGAATTTTCTAGATTCTCCAGTGTCATAACATCCAAGGTTTTAGCGCACAATTCTCTAAAAAAAGTAACAAAGGTCATTGATTACTAGACTAACCGATTCAGGAAGGGAAGTCCTGAGGGATAATGGAAGAAAGTGCTCCATAATAACATGGTGATCATGACTTTTCATCCCATCGATCTTAGCTTTCACAATTTTTATTTTTTAGCTAAATGATCCTGAGAAATCTGTGGGAATTTTCAAATCATGCAACACCTGCAGGAACTTTTTCTTCTTCGGTTGTGACATAAGATACGTGGCATTGGCAAGTACAAACTTACCTGGTTTACCCACTATCGGTTTAGAATACACTTCACTTCTAATTTTCCAGTCCTGAAGATCCATCCGAGTACAGAGGTTGTCTTTCGATTTTCAGTCTTTACAAAAAAGCAAGTTGAGTACGTGCTCGGATACTCCCTTCTCTATGTGCATGACGTCCAGACAATGACGCATTACATTTATTAACCAGTACGGAAGCTCGTAGAAAATGCTTAACTTGTTCCAGTAGGGTGGTTTGATCTGTTTTGCCGGATCTATCCCGAAGGTCACATTATTGTAACCATCCTACTGAGCAGTTACGTCCTCTTCGGACAATGAGGCTGGAGGTCTAAGAAGCTTCTGATGACTATTAAAGTGAGCAGCGTCTAACCTGTAGGGATGGTCTAGTGGCAGGAAACGCCGATGACCGCAATAACAAACCTTCCTGTTAAAATTCAACCATTTCGATATTGTATTTTGATGGCAATAAGGGCATACTTTGTGACCATGTACGGACCAACCTGATAGCATTCCATATGCAGGAAAGTCATTAATTGTCCACATTAAAGCCGCACGCATTGTGAAGGTTGTATCTGTGTTTGCATCGTAAGTCTCTACACCATCAATGAATAAAGATTTTAACTCATCGATCAGAGGTCGGAGATAGACGTCGATATTGTTTCCCGATGAGTTTTGTCCATTAATAAGAAGATGCATCATAAAGCAGGATTGATTCATAGCCAATGATTGATTCTGTGAAAGTGTATATAGTAGTAACCGCAATCAATAATGGTGTCGCGTGTAGCTAACCGAGATGAGTACGGGTCGTCCGCAGGGATGCATGGAACTTTTAATCTTTATTTAGATGAGTTGATTGAAGAATAAAAGAATAGGGAGAATACTTGTAGATCTTAGATCTATGTTAAACACGTATATAGAATATATAAGAGGGCTTGTAGGGTTCGTTAGAATTTAGTAGTTGTGGATGACTAATAAAGATTACTTCTTTTTATCTTTTGATAGATTTAAAACTAGATAGATAGTGATGAATGATGATTAGGGTTCTTGGAAGAAACTAGGGTTTCTCCACTATTGACCCTTGTCCCTTCATTGATCTCTATTCATGTCTAGCCCTTAACAAAACAATTGTTAATCTGATCTCAAATCGCGGTCAAGACTATCAATAAATTGATAGCGCACCCGATTAGGATGTTAACGATTCTTTTGCCTATTACATACAAATTTTTACATGAATGAAAATGGAAAAACTCCCATATCACGCAAAAAACCCCGACTATTCAAACACGACGATCCAATATAACATATCACAGCAACACATAACATCACATATCATCAACGTAAGTAAATATGCGTATCGCAATTGTCGTTGATGTATACCAACGAAACCGGCAATACACCACATATTACACTTACGGTCGCAGAAAAAAAATTTGAAAACTACAATAATTAGAATCCGCAACCACCTTAGACATCATAAAGCCGAAATATCACATATTTCGGATTTCATGCCTAACACTATAAATCTGGCATTTTAGTCTCAAATTGAAAACACTTTTCAATATCCAGTCGGGTAATTCAATAAAATTCCTAACAAATGATCGAATACCCGTCACAAATATTAATAGACGACCGCACCCTCGATGCCGTCGACGAAGCAAACTTAGGGGAACACCGCGGCCGCGAGCAACCGTACGGATGCTTTTGGCTACGGGGTCCTCCTACAGTCACTTGGTCGGGGCTATGGGGCGTGGCTATCTAGTAGTGTTACCCGACGATCGTTTGCGTACTGTACGAGATTGCGACGGAGTTTTGATCCGAATCAAAACCCCGCGGAACCGATCAAAAGAGACTAAATTGCTAGATTTATAAAATACTAATTAGTTTTCACAAAACTAATTATTGTGGATTCCAAATATTGTATCACAAATCACAGATATCTAGACGATGTTAAACATTTCGATCGATTTATCAAACACCCAAAATTCCCAGAGATCTCAACACTTGAGTCACAGTTAAAAATACCCAAAAAGTGTCCCAAGTACCTACGGACCAACACAAAAGGCACGCTCCCTGCCTCACCAACGGCGCCGTGGAACTGCCGTCAAAAGCATGTTTTGGCCGCGCTTCCATGGTTGTTTGGTCGAGTTGGGCCATCTTTTTTCTTGGGGATCCATAGAAAACCTTGCACAATTTTCTGATAATTTTTAATATGGAAAAATCCAACATTTGAATTTTTTTTCCAGAGAGTGGGATTTTTGGGTTTCGAAAGTCGATCGAACATTTTAACTTCGCCTAGACGACTCCTAATGCTCTAGCTTGGCTCTGATACCACTGCTGGGTTCGCTTAGCACCCCCGCTATATTTCTTCACGTATCAAGTATGCTATTTCAAAAAATCTAGAGTGCCGAGCGAGCCCGATCAAGGATCCAACTAGAGAATTAGGGTTTTTATAGTATGTAAACAAACTTTACACTAAGTGAAATACGAACATAACCTTTGTAGACCGCTCCTTCACTTCTAAAGCTCTATGTAGTAGTCCCTTAGCTCCAAGTAGTGGTGTCCCGGACTCTCCTTAGGCTCCACTAGGAAAAAGGAACGAGCTTGCTAAAGGATCTTCGAGGCCGAAGATGATCTACGTCGAAGAATCTCTAACTCAAGCTAGCTCTTCACTAATTGATGGATTAGTGAAGTAAACAACCTATACTAAATGGCTAGTTTGGTATAAATTGATGAAGTAGGAATTTTGCTCACTTTAGAATAATTTTTCTCTTTTTCTTTTTCACCTCACTAGAAATCAAGAGAAGAAAAATGAGATGAAGAAGAAGATCAAGTGATCAACCATGGGTGAGAAAATATCATAAGTGATATTTGTAGAGACTTAACCATGGTTCAAGATAATGGTTAGGTTAATAAATATCTCGAGTAAAACAAAATTAGTGGACTTAAGTTAAGCCTTTTACATGCTTCCACAAGCATCTTTAGCCATGCTAATTTCCACCTAATTTTGATTTTTCCCTTAATAATTAATCAACCAAATTATCTTTAGTTAGGTATGGGTCTCATACACCCAAGTCCAATGTATCATCAAGCACGGCACAAAATAAATACATTAATATATATCACATATATATTTAAATGTATTAGTAGAAAAGAAATTCTTAAGTTGGCTAATATTAGCTAACATATATTAATATATTAAATATATAATAATATATTAAATTATTAAATCAACACTTGATTTAATAATCCGGCTATATCATATATAATCGACTAATATTATTTATATCAACTTATCGAATCAACACTTGATTCAATAACCCGGCTATATCTCATATAACCGACTGATATCATATATCGCGAGATTAGAATACGATATCATATATACGTATTAATTTCGGTCCCGCACATATCACATATATGCCCTACTTCGTTTCGCTTGAGCCAGAAAATCTCTATGTAGGACTCTAAAGACTCGTCAATACGCCAGCAGTAGGTGATGATCATATCAGTCACCTGCAAGCCATCAGCGATACTAGCTGGACGTAACGGCTACCCAGGTATTGAGCGATCAGAAGATTAACAAGCAAGCTCGTTCATACTCCGATGAATCCAGTAAGTAATACTATCGTACAGTCCAGTCTCTTCGTTTGATATGTCGCATATCGAGTCTGGGGTGGTAAACGTCAGACCCCAATAACTTGATAAGTCATACCGATGTGAGGCTCATAACCGGTTGAGAAACTACTGATAACACTTATCAGTAAATCTCTGTATCAGCCCTGGACAGGGACTTCCTGTTATGGCCAATCGAGCACAGTGCAATATCAACCCCCAATACCGGGAGAGATGAAACCTTTCCTATCGCTCATTGCCTCCATGTGACTCGGGACTGTACCCAAAATCCACCTGTTTGCACGCTCTCTTGAATGTTGTAGGGAGGAAATCAAAGCACAATGGGAATCATACAAGACTCTATGGCGATCTCGGGTCTACAGACTAACCTGTACAAGTGTCACCAGAGAACTGCTATCTAACGTTAGGTATAATACCATTTAGGAGTTCTCGGCGAGTCCTGTTCAGTGTACCCATTCCACAATGAGCACCCGTGTACAATCTTTGATGTCAAACACCAATGGATATGGGATCATCCATCTCCCCATAGAGGGTCAAGAAACGTACACACTAGTCTACCCTGGAATATCGATGCCCTGTCTCGATACTCCCATGACTAAGAACAATTAAAGGATGAACTTATGGACTACCCTGGCCCCACTAGTATGATCTACATCATAATCCTGGTAGTCAAGTACACATCCTAAGGGCTTTATCAACAAGTGAGAGCAAGACATTATCACAATACTAGTCTACTTGTTCAGATAAAGAGCAATCAGATAGCATACTATCATGTCGAGCAAGAAAGTCCTCTCTCTATATGTCCAAGCATCCATTATAATATACAATCATGTACAATAATGGCCTCTAGGGCATACAAATAACTAACAATCTCCCTCTTGCACTAAGGCCAGTTGTTGTAGTATCTCATACCCAACATCCCAAAATCTCTCAAATTATATTTGGGGTATGGCCTTTATGAGTGGATTCGCTGTGTTATTCTTCGTCTCAACTCTCCCGACCTCGATCGCCCGGAGATCAACTGTATCCCTGATTAGGTGATACCGCCTAAGAATATGTCTGGATTACTGATGGGACCGGGGTTCCTAGGCCAAAGCCACAGCTTCATTGTTATCACAATACACAAGTATTGGATGCTTAATGATAGGAACCTCACTAAGTTCATCTCATGAACCTCTTCATCCAGACAGCCTCTTTGGCAGCATCGTTGGTAGAGATGTATTCAGTCTTTATCGTCGAGTATGCTATGGTATCTAGCTTGGAACTCTTCCAACATACCGTCCCTCCACTGAGGGTAAAGAAAAAACCCGTGACCGACTTTCAGTCGACCTTATCACCCTGGAAGCTCGAATCGGTAAAGGACTCGACATGGAGTTCACCGTTACCATACACCAAGAACATTTCATTATTCCTTCTCAATTACTTAAGAATGTTCTTCACAGCTGTCCAGTGATTCTCCCCAGGATGTAAGAGGTATCACCCAAATCCTTCATGGAGAACTGGTTGTGATAAGTAGAGCTTGACTGAGTGTAGCATAGGAACATCATTTCCTATCAAGAGTATGTCATCCACATACAATACGAAGAAGACAACCTTACTCTCTACAACCTTCTTGTATATACAAGGTTCATCTATGTTTTTGATAAAGTCAAACTCTTTGAATGCCACATCAGATATTCCAACTCCGTGATGCCTGCTTCAATCCGTAGATTGATTTAAGCAGCTTGCGCACCTTTCCGCTGCTCCCACTGTCTACGAAGTCCTCTGGCATTTCATGTACACGCTCTCTTCTAAATCACCATTTAGAAAAGCGGTCTTGATGTCCATCTGCCAGATTTCATAGTCATGGTATGCAGCGATGGCAAGTAGGATCCGGATGGACTTAAGCATAGCCACTGGAGAAAAGGTTTCATCATAATCCACACCTGGTCGTTGACGAAAACCTTTTGCTTTAAGTCTATCTTTGAAAGTCTCAACTTTTCCATCTACACCAAGTTTCTTTCTCAAAGATCCACTTACGCCCGATGGGTTTTACTCCTTCAGGAGCAACTTCCAAAGTCCATACTTTGTTGGTATACATGGATTCTGTAACGCCTTAGATTTCGATTAGTATTAGTTTAGACGATAATGCGGGTTTTTGGTAAAAAGTTTACCAATTTGGGTTCCTCACATTTTATAACATTTAATTAATAATTTATTATTATTTTCTATGGCATGTACACACTTGTGCATGTTTATGTGAGGGTGTGTTTGTGTAATCTAGATTAGTGACCATAACAACTTAACCTAATCTAATCTTTTTCTTTAATCCATTCCTAATTCTTTGCTTTATCTTAACCTTAATCCTAGATATTTTGTGTGGGAAGAGAGATATTTCTTTAGGATGTGAGAGGAGGTGGCATGGTGGTAGTGTGGATGCATTAATGGTGAATTAATGCAAGGGTGCACTCACCTCTTACACTCACCTCTCTCTTTCTCTTTATCTTTTCCTTCTCTCTTTCTCTCACACTTATTCCCTTCTCATTTTTTTTCATCTCTTTCTTATCTAAACTGAACACTTGCTAATCCTTCACAAAAACCATCACAAACTTCACAAATCTCACCAAAATCACTTCTTTTGCCTTGACTTGCCTCTTGGATGCCTTGGAGCTTGGAAAGCTAGGATTTTTGAGTTTGTAGGAGTAGATAATGATCTCTATCTGTTCTTTATGTAGTTATTGTGTTGTGTAGACTTTTAGTTTTAGTTTAGAACGTTTAAAGTTAAGTTTCGTGCAAATATCGTATTTTTAGTGTCGATTTGTGATATCTGTGATCTGCTGTGACCCGAGAGTTTACTAGAAAACCAAACAATGTAGTTGTGTTGTACCTGAGACTATTGGACATCACCTAGTGCATGAACCCCTGGAGCTCGGACTCGTCCGGTGACATGAAGGGAAATTCCGGCGACGTCGGTTTTTGGGTTGAGTTGGTGTGTGGGTTTTTGTGGATTGCTCTATGCCGTGGTTTATGTGTGTTTGGTCTTGTTTGAGTTTTGGGTTTTCTCTGTATGCAAAATCTGGGATCACATGGGTAGTTTCTTGTGTTGTGTTTACGCGCAATACGTTATACGACACGGATCATGCACTTTGTGTGGTTTTGCTCTTGGGTTGGTTTCGTAGTGTCGCTACGCATGTTAGCCACCATACGAACACTTGAGTGTATGTTTTGTGTTGTTGCGTCGGTCAAACGTAGTTGTAGGGTTAGTATAGCACGACAACAAGGTTTAGCAAGGCATCACACATGCTATTTTATAAAAATTTGGGGTGCTATGTAACTTTAACCAAGATCTTAACTAGAGAATTAGGGTAAACTATACAAGTAAACGACTTTACTTCTAAGAGTTGGGGATTACAACCTTTGTAGTCCGTTCATTCGCTTCATAAGCTTAGAGTTGAGGTCCCTTCGCTGCGATCATCAAGTACCCGTACTCTAGAGAGGCTGCATGAAGAGAAAGATGCAAGTTTGCTTCCAATCTTCAACTACTAAGATGATATACCTTGAAGAATCTCAAACCCAAGCTCTTGCTTCACTAATCAAGTATTAGCAAAGCAAACACCCTAATCTAAGTGGCTAGAATAGATGAGGATGATGAAGTAGGAATTTCTCTCTCTTTTGTTTTCAATTTCTCACTTTATTTCATCACATCACAAAAAGCTAGAAAGCTTTTTTCAAGAGGAAGAAGAATATGGATTTAATTTGTGATGAATAATGAATTGTTGTTATGGTTACAAAACCAACCTTGGGTTAAGAATGAAGGCTTAACCCTTGTAGAGAATTAACTAGGGTAAAGGGTTTGGGTTGGGTTAAGAAATATCTACACAAAATATCAATACAAAATATCTAAGCTTAAAACAAAAAAAAGCTTCTAGAAGCTACAAGAAAAAGCTAACCCAAGCAATAATATTTTCTAAGGTGTACGTGATATGGCAATTACCGATGAAGATGTGTGTGAGCCGGCAAGTAAGTGTACGTGGTACATACGCATCATCGGTAATGGTGCTGGTGTCCTAACAGCATGATATCAATAATGGAGTATGGAACATAATATAAGCATGCGATGCGAAGCGAACCACAATAAAGGGCGGGAGCTGAATACTAGACGCAACTATAACTAATCTGCATTAACCTAATATAAGTCCTACAAATGGTGCCTTTTGAAATAACACGAATCATGGGGTTTTGAAAATAGGGGCTACAGTGTTTTTATGAAAAGATACATCTTTTGAAATCTCCGTAGGATCCCTTGGGCTGTCTTTTAAAATACCCACGATTCGTTAGTTTTTGAAATAGGTAAGAATCGAATCTAATCTAACAACTAAACTAAACTAAAGGGCTAAGCTAACCAGCTGGACTACAGGTAAGGAAGCCGCCTAACATCTGAGTCGATATATATACATACATGTATATATATTAGTCGGTGATCCCGCCTCAATAATATCATATCCGATACCATATCTATAATCAGACATCCCAAGTCAAGAGTACAGATCAATCATCAATATATAGCTCGTACGTAAATCCGTCGTACGGCATCCCAAATCTGGGTACGGGTCAATATCACATTCATCATAATATTCATCTGGTATCCTCTTTATCAAATATCATGATCGGGGTACTGATCTACGTCTAGTACAATACTGATACCGCCTAAGTATGCATGCAGGTGTAAGAATCACTACGCCAAAAGACCTGCCAAAACATCATATCGTATATCAATACGAACCAAATCACATCACCGATCTCCTGGCCTCAAGCCCAGTCTCATCGACTCATCTCAAATTCCAAATACTATTCTCAAATCCAGTATATGAACACATTGTCCCATACCTATGTGAACACATAAATATATGTTCCCATACGCACATATGAAAGAAAGAATGTATGCAAATATGTGTGTACGTGCGTGTGTGAGTGCGACCACTACTCTAGGGTTTCGCAACTACACTAAACCAATCCAAAAATACCAAATATCCATCTTATCATCAATAATCTCAACAACATATAATCAATATCTATGTGTATACGTATTCGTATACATCACCACGAACTGCGGGGGTGCTATACGCCATCCACCCGACTTCTCCCCGTAGATATAAATCTACTCACCTGGTCCTCGCTAGCCGGTGCCGACGTCGCCACGCGCTTGCTTGTCGTCTAGAAGTCCACATGGGGGTACCTACATATCATAACGTACCATATCGCATTAAAACTAAATTCGAAATCGAAACGGCATACGAAAATCAAATCGGCACGCGTATCACGCATAGGTCCAAACCTATCGCCTACGCATGCAAGAATAGTCAAACCAACCCTCGATGTCGATGTACAAACGTCAAACCATCGAGAAAAATCCAATCACACTCATTTGCACATTCACGAACACTAATTTTAATATGAACTAGGTTAAAACTCACAAAACTCCAATTTCACTTAAAAAGTCATTTTTCCGAAAATCTAGCAAGCACAATTCGCCGTTTTTATACAAAACATGATGTTTAAACAAATCTAGTGGCCATAATACTTATTAAATATCTTAAATAAGTCATAAAAACAATTTCCATAATTTAATCCCAATAAATTTCATTAACCCCAAAATTCTAGTTTACAATATACTCAAATTTTTAACAATTTATAGCAAAACTGCACAAACGACAATTTAGCTAGGATTTTCATGATCTAAAGCATTAAACTACCTTTTAGAATGTTAATGAAGTCATGAAAAACCTACTTACATTTTTCTCTTAAACAAATTCATGGTTTACAAAAACCTAGTTAGTAATATAGCTTAATTATCACAATTTCAACCTAACAATTTACAAACTAGCAATTTGATTAGTTTTTCTCTCTCTTCATTTCACAAAAAGATGAATTACACTTGCAACCATAATTACACAACAAAAACCCTAATTTTAATTCACAACCCCCTCTTGAAATTCCAAAACTTGCAATTAGAACCAATATTAATTTCCTAATTAAGCTAGATTAAAGCAATAACCAACAATTGAACAAAAAGGTTAGGATTTATACCTCAATTTGTAGATCTAGCTTGACAAATCTTGACTTCCAAAATGCTAACTTGCTCCAAGAATCATGCTAGTATAGGTTGAGGAGAAATGGGTAAGGCTTAGTTAGGAGTTTGGAAGGTTTTAGTTTGGATTTTTGAGTGCATTCTTGTGGATTTTTGATGTGAAGAAGTGAGGATTTTTTTTCAAGAGGGGAGGCTGATCATTTTCGGCCAGAGGAAGATGGGGGGAATGGTGTGGGTGTTGTGCAAAATTGGTCAAGTCAACCCCCCTCAAATCAAGGTACAATGAGCCTCCAAAACAATACATCCTAACCTACACCTATAAACTCTATTTCACCCATACAAATGAGATGGAGAAATTTTTGAGGGGGAGAAGTGGGGTGCTGATGGTGGGCTCGGCCATGGAGGGGTGAGGGTGTGTGTGAGTGATTACAAAAAGAATTCCATGCAAAAAGACCCCCCACAATACCATATTTGCAAGTTTTAGTTCAAAATAACTATATTTTTGTTTTCCATAAATTAAATCAATTAAAACTTGAAATAAAATACTAAAAATTTATGTTACAACTAGATTTTAATTAACATGATTTTAAAGATTAAAATTATCCCATTTAAATTTGTATTTATCGCTAATTTAATGTATTTTCTTACCGGCTTAAAATAATATTAAAATAATTAATTTCGGAAAAATTTTCAGAAAATTTAAAATTTCAGCAGTGGCTCAATAAACACCAAATACTAGCAATTACATAGCTAGAATATGTATATTTAATTTTAAAGTAAAGATATTTGCATTTTGACTTTTTACAGAAACCCCTTTATTTTACCGTTTTTTCGAAATTTCACCGAAACGATTTTCAAAACGTTACAATCTTCCCCCCTTAAAGAAATTCGGTCCCCGAATTTAAATTAAAACTTCCCCCAAATACTAAAATATTTCAGCCAAAACCATCAAATCGCCGGGGCTCCGAAATCATAAATACATAAAACAAATCATAGCGCAATGCATGCGCATGAAAAATGAGCATATAACTCAAATCAGAACTCCGTCAAGCATCCCGCAATCATCGGAGTCATGGGGAAGACATCAATACCAAATCCAAAGCAAAACCAATATGATATAACTCGAAACTATATATGTAAAATATATTCAGGTACTGTCCTCTGACTAGTCCTGCTCAGTACGAAAACACATAGCAATATCATAAAAACGTACTGCTCTATAAGAAAAATCAATCCCAAAATACACGTATGAATACTACGTGCGTCTTGTGCGCACGGAATCAAAATCCAAATATGTGCCATACATATGCACAGAAACAACATCTAAGTGCATCGGGTGTGCACGAAACATCTGTCGTAGGCAACATGTGTGCCTGACAGCAAAATCAGGTGCATCTGACATGCACGAAAAATCTCGATTTAGTGCATCTGGTGTGCACCAAAATCATACTTCAAAACATGCGCCCAACATGCGCGAAAATCCAAATCAGGTGCATCCATCGTGCACGAAATCATGAAATCCAATATCAAGCGCCGAACGTGCGCAAAATCAATCAGGTGCACAAGGTGCACAAAACAAATATCGAGTATCACAATCGAAATCGAAGTCCAGTGCATCTAAGTGCACAAAAGGCGTATCACTGCACTGCAAGCATATATAAACTATACAGAGTGCAGGAACGAAATCGTGTGCATGCATACGCACAAAACCAACTCAACTGTTTAAAACCGTAAAATCATAAACATGTGAAACTAAAGCACGAAAACGATATCAAGTGCAACACTGTGCAAAGATCGTAAATCCTCAATCATCAAAATCAAATCATACGAATAAATCACCCAAAACATCGTAATCAATAATGGCGGAATAGTACTGCTCAAGCGCATCCTCTAAGAATCTCGGCCAACTGTCGTGGTCACTAGTGGGACGTCTCGTCGATGATCATGAACTCTGTCCTACTGGTGTGCGTAACCATGACCACTCCTGGGTCAGGGTCTTCACTGTGAATTACCAATCTTTCGGTCCATCGGCTCATCGGCCCTGTCGGGTGTGCTAACGGGGATGATCCAGTTCTGGCACGTCTCTTGTCATCTCCCGGTCAATCATCACGACCACTCGTAAGACAGCATATCACTGGCGTCGGCCTCTGGCTCTCTGAATATACATGACACATCTGATCCTGGGTGCAAGTATCATTGCAGCAGTATCCTGGAAGGAATCCTGCTCACGGTCTATTCCATGCCTCGTCTCTGCCAATTGTCCGGAAGTCGTTGTCCTTTCCTATATCTGCATCTTGCTCTGGAACGACTGCATACTCATCGCGACTCCTTCTGGAAGGTAAGTCCAAGTACCATGCCTTGGCATGCGCATCGCATCTCTGATGTCGGCGGAGTGGAACGTTATCTCATCTAGATCTGGTACGAACCTCTTACTCCACTTTTCTCTAATGTCGTCTGCTTTGGACTCGTCTCGTCGCGGCCGTATGGACTGAGCTCCAACGACTATCCTCGTATCTGGAGTCTCCCAAGAATGCATCTCACCACCAAGCATCCGATTGAAGTCGAACCATTCGATCGATTCGTCGAAACCTCGTAATCCCTTAAGAGCTCAACATCTTGGTACAGTTTAATAGTATCGAATATATATACCACAGCATCGGTGGTCCAGCCATAGAAGGGCAAACCCAAGCCTCACTAATGGCGCCGTAGAACTGCCACAAACCCGAAGGTTCAAAGGCTTCCACACGGTCATTAAGTCGAGTTAGGGTTTCATTCTTCTAGAGGGACCATAGAATTGCCTGCATGTCTTTCCGACTACTTTAAACTTGGAATAATAGGTTTCCGACATTCGATCGTCTCTGTCGACTCTCAACGTCTCCGCGTGAAGTCGTCTCTAGCTGGAATCAATCTGTCTGATGACCTCGCATCGGGGTAGGCGAACGAACCACCTGTCCTAGTCATTCATCATCGGGTGACTAGCGACCTTCTATCATCTATTAGTACAACTCGTCCCGCAATAGCTCCAACATATGAGGCGATATCTCATCACTCGCAGCAACAACTGGCTCACTCGTCTGCACGCTAAACAGTGCCTCAATCATCATGAGTAAGCAATACACCAACGATCATCAAAATCGGGCTGGCCTCTGTCAGTGGCTCAATCCTCTAGTGCTGATTGGCACGTCCAAGTAATCTCATACAGCGATCCATCCAACGCTCGTGGCGCGAAAGCACAATCAAAAGACACATCTCTACAATCGTGTGTCGCCGGAATTATGCTCTGGTCAGTCCTCGTTCGTAACGAGCTCATGCTAACCGCAACTCTAGCCGTAGCTCTCCCTGCCCGTAACCGTAGCAGCAAAACCATGACTGGTACTGATGAGGCTAGATCGGAATGAATATAATACTGAACAATGAAATGTACATCCTAAGGCTTCATAAGTGGAGTGGCGTGTCGTAAATATGCCGCGGAACATACCAACGGTATGCCACTCTACTTTAGTCACATATTCCATCAACCAAGGGTCGTCCTACGCTCCGAAGGTTAAAACCTAACGCTCTGATACCAACTTTGTCACGACCCGAAAGTACGAAACATGACCGGCACTTAAACTACGAACGTCTCGAGGCGTACGTAATCTAAGTAAACCGAAAATCCAGAAATCCAAACCAAGAAAAGTAGTAGAGTGAAAGAAAACCAATTTAAAACAAGTAGTTTTAATAGCATAAGCCGAATTATGCGGTTTTTAAAAACATCAAGTATTTTCTGAAATTTCGGCAGAGTCTCCTTTGTAAATACTGGCCCCCAAACGGGAAACAACATGAATAGTATACGAAATCAAGAAAAAGGGCATCCCCAAGCGGGAGCTAGCTCTTCGTCAATCGACGGTCACAACCACACAAGCAATATAATATACAACGCCAACGGCGAGGATCAAAACTCAAAAGGAAACTCAAAACCACCAGAAATATAACGAGCGACTCTAAATACATGTTTGGTTGATGGAATTTACTAGATACAACGGAATAATATTATACAAGGTAATATGATGGGTAGGATACAAGAAAAACCCACCTACTAGCAAGTCACCCGAATGAAACTGAGCCCGCAAAGCCGTAATGAAACCTGTACGGCAACCTGCAAGAAACTGGGGCACAACGGGGGTGAGTTACCAACCCGTGAATAGAAAAACATCTACGCACAGAAATCGCATAAATAACGCAATCCTAGGTCAATGATCATAATATATCCTCAAAAATGTATAAACATGCAGCCTATAACAATGGCTAGGGTAAATATCTAACCCGAGTGTAAACTCATGTGCCCGTGTCAGTGCCTCAGGTAGCAATATATCATATGAATGAGGTATGAATGCATGAAAACAGAATACATGTAAATGAAGAACTGTTTTCATAAATTAGTGAGATTTCTTTTGTATTTTTAAAATGAGGTATCATAATGAAATCAGCATAAAACAGTGCCTAGTATCGGCACAAAACATAATCCCAATATCTCGATATCTCTATATCACAGTCTCTGTACCTCAATATCTCGAAATCTCAATATCACAGTCTCAATATCTAGGGCGCCGTCAGTCCAGACCGGCCCCTACCATCCATCTCAAGACCACGACGGTATCCTCCGGATATCCGACGCGTCGGGTAAAATCACCGGTAGGTAGTGCTTCCCTGCCAGGCTCACATCGTCATCATCACGCGCTTCTTGCCCCGGGGTACCTTACCGGGTCCACCATGTACCCGAAACGGTTCATCCGCCTCCTCGAATCGGGTCTCGAAATCCATCAGCAAACTCATGGTGAACGACTCATACAGCATGGGAAAAACCGCACTTTTTATTTAAAAGAGCGAAATCAGTTTATATAAGTTTTGCGGTTTTCCTCCCAAATCCAGAAAATTTCATGGAAATCCGAATCCAAATCATCAATAGCATGTAAAACCATGAATATAGGCATAACAATGAATAACAGTATGCATGAAGTGACAAGTAATAACTACAATGTTAAGCTGGCATATAAGGCAGGTACACTAATATCATGTCAAATTACCAACTAACAAGCTAAGTCAAGCAATAATATTTTCTAAGGTGTACGTGATATGGCAATTACCGATGAAGATGTGTGTGAGCCGGCAAGTAAGTGTACGTGGTACATACGCATCATCGGTAATGGTGCTGGTGTCCTAACAGCATGATATCAATAATGGAGTATGAAACATAATATAAGCATGCGATGCGAAGCGAACCACAATAAAGGGCGGGAGCTGAATACTAGACGCAACTATAACTAATCTGCATTAACCTAATATAAGTCCTACAAATGGTGCCTTTTGAAATAACACGAATCATGGGGTTTTGAAAATAGGGGCTACAGTGTTTTTATGAAAAGATACGTCTTTTGAAATCTCCGTAGGATCCTTTGGGCTGTCTTTTAAAATACCCACGATTCGTTAGTTTTTGAAATAGGTAAGAATCGAATCTAATCTAACAACTAAACTAAACTAAAGGGCTAAGCTAACCAGCTGGACTACAGGTAAGGAAGCCGCGTAACATCTGAGTCGATATATATACATACATGTATATATATTAGTCGGTGATCCCGCCTCAATAATATCATATCCGATACCATATCTATAATCAGACATCCCAAGTCAAGAGTGCGGATCAATCATCAATATATAGCTCGTGCGTAAATCCGTCGTACGGCATCCCAAATCTGGGTACGGGTCAATATCACATTCATCATACTATTCATCTGGTATCCTCTTTATCAAATATCATGATCAGGGTACTGATCTACGTCTAGTACAATACTGATACCGCCTAAGTATGCATGCAGGTGTAAGAATCACTACGCCAAAAGACCCGCCAAAACATCATATCGTATATCAATACGAACCAAATCACATCACCGATCTCCTGGCCTCAAGCCCAGTCTCATCGACTCATCTCAAATTCCAAATACTATTCTCAAATCCAGTATATGAACACATTGTCCCATACCTATGTGAACACATAAATATATGTTCCCATACGCACATATGAAAGAAAGAATGTATGCAAATATGTGTGTACGTGCGTGTGTGAGTGCGACCACTACTCTAGGGTTTCGCAACTACACTAAACCAATCCAAAAATACCAAATATCCATCTTATCATCAATAATCTCAACAACATATAATCAATATCTATGTGTATACGTATTCGTATACATCACCACGAACTGCGGGGGTGCTATACGCCATCCACCCGACTTCTTCCCGTAGATATAAATCTACTCACCTGGTCCTCGCTAGCCGGTGCCGACGTCGCCACGCACTTGCTTGTCGTCTCGAAGTCCACATGGGGGTACCTACATATCATAACGTACCATATCGCATTAAAACTAAATTCGAAATCGAAACGGCATACGAAAATCAAATCGGCACGCGTATCACGCATAGGTCCAAACCTATCGCCTACGCATGCAAGAATAGTCAAACCAACCCTCGATGTCGATGTACAAACGTCAAACCATCGAGAAAAATCCAATCACATTCATTTGCACATTCACGAACACTAATTTTAATATGAACTAGGTTAAAACTCACAAAACCCCAATTTCACTTAAAAAGTCATTTTTCCGAAAATCTAGCAAGCACAATTCGCCGTTTTTGTACAAAACATGATATTTAAACAAATCTAGTGGCCATAATACTTATTAAATATCTTAAATAAGTCATAAAAACAATTTCCATAATTTAATCCCAATAAATTTCATTAACCCCAAAATTCTAGTTTACAATATACTCAAATTTTTAACAATTTATAGCAAAACTGCATAAACGACAATTTAGCTAGGATTTTCATGATCTAAAGCATTAAACTACCTTTTAGAATGTTAATGAAGTCATGAAAAACCTACTTACATTTTTCTCTTAAACAAATTCATGGTTTACAAAAACCTAGTTAGCAATATAGCTTAATTATCACAATTTCAACCTAACAATTTACAAACTAGCTATTTGATTAGTTTTTTTTCTTCTTCATTTCACAAAAAGATGAATTACACTTGCAACCATAATTACACAACAAAAACCCTAATTTTAATTCACAACCCCCTCTTGAAATTCCAAAACTTGCAATTAGAACCAATATTAATTTCCTAATTAAGCTAGATTAAAGCAATAACCAACAATTGAACAAAAGGGTTAGGATTTACACCTCAATTTGTAGATCTAGCTTGACAAATCTTGACTTCCAAAATGCTAACTTGCTCCAAGAATCATGCTAGTATAGGTTGAGGAGAAATGGGTAAGGCTTAGTTAGGAGTTTGGAAGGTTTTAGTTTGGATTTTTGAGTGCATTCTTGTGGATTTTTGATGTGAAGAAGTGAGGATTTTTTTTCAAGAGGGGAGGCTGATCATTTTCGGCCAGAGGAAGATGGGGGGAATGGTGTGGGTGTTGTGCAAAATTGGTCAAGTCAACCCCCCTCAAATCAAGGTACAATGAGCCTCCAAAACAATACATCTTAACCTACACCTATAAACTCTATTTCACCCATACAAATGAGATGGAGAAATTTTTGAGGGGGAGAAGTGGGGTGCTGATGGTGGGCTCGGCCATGGAGGGGTGAGGGTGTGTGTGAGTGATTACAAAAAGAATTCCATGCAAAAAGACCCCCCACAATACCATATTTGCAAGTTTTAGTTCAAAATAACTATATTTTTGTTTTCCATAAATTAAATCAATTAAAACTTGAAATAAAATACTAAAAATTTATGTTACAACTAGATTTTAATTAACATGATTTTAAATATTAAAATTATCCCATTTAAATTTGTATTTATCGCTAATTTAATGTATTTTCTTACCGGCTTAAAATAATATTAAAATAATTAATTTCGGAAAAATTTTCAGAAAATTTGAAATTTCAGCAGTCGCTCAATAAACACCAAATACTAGCAATTACATAGCTAGAATATGTATATTTAATTTTAAAGTAAAGATATTTGCATTTTGACTTTTTACAGAAAACCCCCTTATTACCGTTTTTTCGAAATTTCACCGAAACGATTTTCAAAACGTTACACACATATATAATTATATATTAAATTATCAAATCAACACTTGATCCGACAATCCGGCTATATTACATATAACCGACTAATATAACATGTACCAATTCATCGAATCAACACTTGATCCGATGACCCGGCTATATCACATATACCCGGCCGATATCATATATCGCGAGAATAGAATACGATATATCATATCGTATTATTCTTGGTCCTGCACACATCACATATGTGCTCCTACTCCATTTTGCCTGAGCCAGGAAAGCTCTGTGTAGGACTCTAAAGAATCGTCAATACGCCGGTAGTAGGTGATGATTGTTGGCTATAGTCCCCTCAAGACAATTATCATAGTAGCGGACTTGAGATTATGATGATTGAGGCAGGACCTATACCGATGAAACAGTCTTACTCAAGATGATAGTATGCTATCTGGTTTATCTTTATCATCATATACATGTTGATAGAGCCCATAGGATTCTTGCATGACTGCCAGCATTGTGATGGCGATCACATACGTGGGAGCTGGGGGTCTATAAGCACATCCTTAAATATTTCTAGTCGTGGGAGTATCGAGACCGGGCATCGATACTCCAGTGCAGACTAGTGTATACTGATCGAGACCCTGACGAGAGGCGGTGGCCAGGTCTCACAAGCCATTGGTGTTTGTTTGTTCACCTAAGATAGTATACGTGTGCTCATTGGGTTATGAGTACACTGGACGGACTCGCCGGGAACCTGCTAGTTGGTATTATACCTATTGTCATATAGCAGTTCCCTAGTGACATGTGTACAGGTTAGTCTTTCGACCTGAGATCGTCATTTGTCTCGTGTGAGTTCCTACTGTGCTTTGATTACTACCCTACCACGGCTCAAAGGAGTCGTGCAAACAGGTTTTAGTTGGGTACAGTCCCGAGCCACATGGAGGCAGTGATCGGATCGTCGGGGATTCTTCTCTCCCGGTATTGGGGGTTGATGTCGCGTTGTGTACGGATGGCCATCACCATAAATCCGTGGCCACGGTGGACGAGAATTATCGATCCAGGATCGATAGTTTCTCAGGTGGTGATGAGTTTCATACCGACACTAAGTATCGCGTTGTTGGGGGTCTGATTTTATCCACCCCCTAGACTCGATATGCGATACTCTTAGACGAACAGACCGGACTGTACAGATATTGTCACTGTCAGGCTCAGTAGGGGTTCTGCATGAGTTTGCTCGTTGGCCTCCCTTTCACTCAATACCTAGGTAGCCGTTACGTACAGCTAGTGCCGCTGACGTACTTGTGGTAAAATCCACTGCTAGCGTATTGATGAGTCTTTAGAGTCCCACATAGAGGGTTTTTACGGGTCAGGCGATATGGTGTACATGAGGTATGTTGATACATACAGATGTCCGATTAAATATGTGCACTTGCTGCGCAGACTTTAATTAGACGGTTGATAATACTAGTGGCTTATGATTAAGCCAGTCTATTAAATCAGGTTTTGATTTAATAATTTACATATGTATTTATATATATGTATTCTAGTATTATTGTTCGCTATTTATTTTCTCTCTTGGCTATTCGTATTTTTGTACGAATACGCGTATATGCATTTCGATACATGTACCGGGAAGTATTCCTTATTTTATACGGAATAGTTTCTAGAAGCTTTGCCACCTCATTATTTGATTTTCCATTTATGGAAATTCATTTTGTTTAATAATGAGGTGGAGGGTGGAAAAGGTGACATGGAATGGGCATGAGTCAAAGCATGGTGCAAAGTATGGTTGGATTTGTTTATTTGATTAATTGGAAAATGACATTTTTGTGGGGATGAGAGAGGGGGGGGCACAATTTGGAGGGGTTGATTTCATTTGATGATTATTTTCATTACACTTGCATTACTCCCTCACTCTCTCATTCACACAAAAAAGCATAGCCATTTTTTGGTTGCCTCATGCCAAGTTTTCATCACCTCCTTCATCTTCTTCTTTGGTTGCTCCCATGAGCATAGATGTTGAGAGAAAAATGTAGTGACACTTTCATACACCCCCACTCTCCATCGTTAGCGACGTTAGAGCGTCGGTTACCTCATTCGACGAGATTAGAGCTTGCGCCGTTTCTCTCGGGTGGATCATCAGAGATGCAGGAAGACCGGCAACCAAACATCATCAAAGGACCGCTAGGAGCTTGGAATGAAGACCGAAGGACTCAGATCAACTCGGTATAACGATTCTAACTCTTAGTTAGTTTGCTAGTTTAGGGTTTAAGGTCGATCCGTAAATCGGGTAGCGGTAGCGCCGGTTTAGAAAATTTTTGTTTCGCATTTTGGCCGCGTTTCGACGGCTGGGGCGCTGCCACAACCCTTCATAGAATCAGAGCCACCCTTTAAACCTCTTACTAGCTTGTTTAAACATGCTTAAAAGATCGATCGATGGAAATTGCCAAAATCACAATTTCATTTTCTGTTTGCTGTCGATTTTCAAAAGTGGTCAAAAAATTATTTCAGGCATCTTAAAAATCCGTGCAGGCAAATTTAAGGCTACACCAAAAATTTTGGGCTCGTGATGCCTCAAAAGTGCCGCGGATCCGCCGCACTTACCCCCCATTCGCGGCGGTTTCGCGGCCATTTATTGGCGACGGGCCTTCAAATTTTCACTGTAGCTCATATACTTGGAATTGCGATTTTTGTGATATTCTGTTTTGGCCCAGTTTTCTGTGTAGTGCTGTTTTTGCTATTGGGGTCAATTTGGGACTTAGTCGATCGATATTTTAAGTGTGCGTTTAACAATACATACATTTCTATCTGCGACCGTGAATGTCATTTGATCGGTAAACCCGTCTAACTGCTATATGTTCCTTTAGACGGATTTGCGAACGTGACATTCACGTTGATGTTCTGTGTTGTGCTATGATGTTGGTTGGATAGTCGTGGTGGATAGCTATGGTGCAATGTTAGTACAGTTTCTTTACATTTGTACAATTGATATTGCGGGACGAGCGTCTGACATGCGGATTACCGTCACTGCCAGTTTGTAAATTATTCTTTTAGGGCACGACCGGGCTGAGGTCGATGTCACCCTTGTATATTATTTTATTTTCTGTATTAGGATTACCCCTCGGTGGGGTGCACGAATAGCCGAATTCTAGAGGGCAACGGGTCCGCATCTCATGGCGTTGGGACGGAGGGGACCTTACTCTAGAATTGACGGGCTATTCGCCGCACTCGTAGGAGGTATAGGTGATCCAGGAGGGGTGTTCAAGTTACCGGATTCCGTGAAGTGCTGGGTAGTCCATTCACGTTGCTGAAGGGGGCGGCCTCACTTCTGGTTTTGGCGGGTAACTTGCCGCGCTCGTAGGGGTCTAGGTTTCATTGCACAGGCTATCCATACGACAGGGAACGTCGGGTCTCACTTGCGGCTCAAGTGAAACACGGGGCTCCAGATTATCCACCATTCTGTATTGCTTCTATGATGTTTCTGTGATGTTGCTTTATATCATGCCTGGGACGATTGTTATATATATTTATATATACTAGTAGATGTTGTATATGTTTTGCACCCGCGCTAGCCCAGTCCCCGCTCTGTCGTTAGTTAAGTAACCTAACGGGTGATGACAGGACCCAATGGCGAATGCGGATGGCATATACATACATTTTATTTTCGTTCTTTTCTGGTGTGATTAATTGATGGGACTGCATAGATTCTTATCAATGCAAGGATAAAACAAACCTATATATGATGTTGTTGAAACCAAGTTTTTTAAAAAACTGACATTACAGACGTTCTCTTTTGCTTTGCATCGTGGTATTCATTTTGGAATATCCTGCACCTCATTCGTCGAGGCAAGGGCCGAGATCCCTTCGTCGGGAGTGACCCCTTGAGTAAAAGTTTGCGTCAACGTAATAACTTTACTATAGTCGATTACTTTTGCTTTGCATCGTGGTATTCAGTTTGGGATATCCTGCACCCCATTCGACGGGTAAAGAGCCGAGATCCCTTCACCGGGAGTGACCTCTTTAGCAAAAGTTTTCGCCACTATATATTTATGAAACCACTTGGATTCCTTCAACGAGATCAATTTCATTACGTTAAAGGTTTTTCGCCAAAAACCATCCATAGCCCTCCGTCATTTCTTATAAGTACTATTTGGTATTCGTGCTATGTTTGTTGGCAAGCGTCAAGGCATAGTGTACGGTAGCTGAATAATACTTATTTATAGCATGGATTTGCGATTGATCGGGACAGTCGTACAACTTTGTTGGCAAGCGTCAATGGCTTGTGCGGGTGGGTTCGAGTTAATCCAGGACAATGACGGGTTGAACTTGACTAGTGGCCTATAACTTGTTAGCAAGCGTCAAGGTTATAGGTCTTTAGGGGTAAAAATCATATCGGGAGTTTCAAACATACAGAAAATTTGCCAGTCTTGCGCATACCTTCTGGAGTGTGATAACTTGAGTGGATTCCGTCAAGTTATCATGTGATGATAGTTGGATCCCGATTCCCACTGATGAGTAGCATTACTCCTCGGGTGATTCCGACTAATTCTCCTTTTGGGTTTGGAGGAGAATTCGAGGAAACAGTGGGAGCCATGCAGATTAGATAAAATGATTAACCATTCTGATCTAGGTTAGAGTGCACGCTGAGTGTTTCTTTTCTCTCTCTGGCTGCGACTATGACCCGACCTTTGACTAAAACTCATGAAACCAAGTTGACCGAATCTTCTTAAAACACTTTGGCTTTTGGAATGTCACGGTGTCGCATACATCATTGCCACTTCTATATCACCTTTGCATTTATCCAGAACACCTCATATCACTACGAACATCCACTTCCATTGGATAAATCCATCGTATAGTTACATACGAACTCGAAGGAACTTTTTCGAGGATGGATTCTGGTTCTGAAGAGATTGAATAGGATTATTCGGTTGTCTTTTCTCTTTACCTTCTCTCAGGTTGTGATGGCTTTTAGGATTAGGAGAGGGTACACCTATTGAGCTTATTGGATAGTCTTCTTCTAAACCATAGGCAGGTGCCAAACGGTAGGGAAGGAAGAAAACCAACAAGCTTAACTGTGGTGTACAGAAGGTAATAAGTAAAGACATATAAAGGGATTATAATAATGGCAAAGGAAATTGTGATCACCATCATTCACGACAAAAAACCGTGTGTACCCCTGCCACTCCTACATCCACTTTGCTTTTCTCTAGAACACTCCGTATCACTACGGATATCCACTTCTATTGGATAAATCCATCGTATAGTTACATACGAACTCGAAGGAACTTTTTCGAGGATGGATTCTGGTTCAAGAGAAATTGGATATGATTATTCAGATGTCTTTTCCCATTACCTTCTCTCAGGTTGCGAGGGCTCCTAGGATTAGGAGAGTACACCTATTACGCTTATTGGATAGTCTTCTTCCAAACCTTAGGCTGGTGCCGAAAGGTAGGGAATGAAGAAAACCAATTAGCGTAAATGAGGTGTACAAAAGGTAACAAGTAAAGACATATTAAAGGGATTGCAGTGAGAGCAGGTAAGTATATGGTTACTGTCATGTTTCAGGATAATGGAAGAGGTGTTACTAGAAATACCAGTTAACCCTTTTGAAACATTTTCATGTTTCAGTTTTACTGTGCGATATTAATTGAAAACTGTTTTCCCAATTGGAATATAACTCCAGGGTATGTATTTACCAGATTAGTTTCTCACATCTGCATATTATTACGGATGGTGAGTGGGAGTAAGATATTGAGAATTGGGTGATTAGATCCTCATTATATCGGAATTCGTTGTAATTGGTGATATTTGAGGAAATCATCTGGATTTTGCCGGATGACAAATATTTAGTTTTGAATATCAATTGTTATGCACCAATTCAAACTGATATATCTGTACATTTATTTTATAAAGTGAGATATAACTTTTTGATATTATGTCTATGACATTTACCTATATCAGTTGGTGATTAGGTAAGGTGCATTCAACATCGGTGTAATTCTTCTTAACCATAGTACAGTTTTTCAACCTACGACGCACAGGGTTTGAGTTATTGAACTCAGTGGACTTGTACAAAGTATTGTATGTTGTCCAGTGTCGATTACGACAATGGGGTTGGTACTCGTACTATATTCTGTTTACTTGTGACTTCTCCAGTTCTGGACAAGTATTTCGTTGAAATGCAAAGTCCAGATATTAAGAAGTTATAGGTATAAGAATAAAGTAGAGAACCATTTGTTAGAAGTATCAGGATTCTTCGAGAAAGTCGAAGATGTAGATACTTGTGTTTGGTGTTCCATTGATAGTAATGGTTTTGAGAACTTGCTTCTCTTTCGGATTACTCATATATGGATGCACTCCTAGATGAGTAATGCTGAATGGCCTTTTTCCATTTGGTTGATATGCGCTGGAGACAGCTGCATGATTTTTGAATCTGGTTCTAATTAAATTAGTGCTTTTGTTTCTATATCAGATATATATAGAATCAATTTATATCTTGACGATGTTAAGGTATAGGGAGTTGTCCGGCTGATGCTTAAAATCAGAATCCGGATAAACTCAAGGCACGTTTCAGTAATGGCAGTTTGTGGGTTATCCCGGGCTTTGACGAGGGTTAACTTTCTACCATCAAGAAGATCAATATTTATATTGTTCTCGACTCGCCATAGTTTTAGTAAAATGGATTTTTTCCAGAGAAACAAAAGTGGGAGTATGGTAGAACTGGAATGATTCCAGAAACACAAACGATTACTGAAGATTTAATTGGTTTTGACGTTCCATTAGCCACTCTGCAGATTTGGTGGGTAACCTCAGGCACCCGAGAGGTACTTCGGTCTTCTCAGTAACGGTGACAGGGAGGTTCTTGTTTACACAGACTTGCCATTGCTGTTGTTCTAGACTATAAGACCCAGCAGGAGGATGAGTATAGCGTCGTTCTAAACTAGCTTTAGAAGTGCACGTGTATATGACTCTGCCAGAGGGTTGTTGTAGTCAGTAGGAGCAGCAGAAGCATAGTAGGCAAGTAGCTTATGTCTATTTATAGACTAAAGAAGGTATAGCGGAAAAGGATCATCTAATTTTGATGTGACAGTCATAAGCTTTGACCTCATCAGAATAGGAGATGGATCTGGTAAGAAGGTAGTAGAGAGTGATGTCCAGGTATTGGTATGACATGCACTTGATAGGAAGAGATATTCCTATACTACGATCGGTTATATTGTGGTTGTCACATAGTTGTTTTCTCCACATAGGATATGGATATAATATCAGGTTTTCTGGTTACTAGATTTATGGTTTTAGATCTGGATTTGGGAAGTATCCCAATTTGGGTAATTTGACATTATTCTAAAGATATTTTAGAATGGACGATTTCTGGCATGGTGGTGTACCTGCAAGTGATGGAGTCACCCTCTCTAAAGGTGTCTTACAGATTAGAGGGGAGAGGGATTTGCATGATTAGCATATCACTTGCTTAGGCAATTGAGTTAATCATGAAATGCCAAGAACCACACCAGATATTGTTTTTGCACTAGCTGCAATAGACATATTTTAATCCAATCCTGGAAAAACATTGGGAAGCAGTTTATGAACATACGTGAATGTTCTTGGGATATGGTAACGGCAGTCTCCTTCAGGAGACGGTTATCATTTCAGGCTTCCAAGGTGACCTGGATGACAGGGTGACCTGGATGAGTTATAGTTTTTCCCTTTTTTGAGGGACAGTATGTTGGACAGGTGGTCCAAGCGGATACCGAGGAAAGGCAAGGCGCAGGATACTGATTAAATTCAGTGGACGATACAGTCTAAGCAGTTTGCTGGATTTGGAGTTCATTTGTGAACTGGGTCCCATCAGATATCCAAACAAATTGTAAGACAAGTATTGCTCATTTCGGGAGATGGTTTTCTCTGCGAAGTTGAGATTAAGAGAGATACAGAAAGAATCATTGGAGCGGATCCACTCACTGAGGCTATTTCTCGAATGCAATCATTTTCGCAAACAGGCTTTGCGAAACTGATTAGTAGAGAAGTTGGGTGTTCGGTATCACACGGGCTGTGAGTATGCGACATCACAATAATTGGCCTTAAGTGCAAGTGGGAGATTGTTGGCTATAGTGTCCTCAAGGCAATTATCATAGTCATGGACTTGTGATTATGATGATTGAGTCAGGACCTATACCGATGAAACAGTCTTACTCAAGATGATAGCATGCTATCTGGTTTGTCTTTATCATCATATACATGTTGATAGAGCCCATAGGATTCTTGCTTGACTGCCAGCATTGTGATGGCGATCACATAAGTGGGAGCTGGGGGTCTATAAGCACATCCTTAAATGTCCCTAGTCGTGGGAGTATCGAGACCGAGTATCGATACTCTAGTGTAGACTAGTGTATACTGATCGAGACCCTGACGAGAGGCGGTAGCCAGGTCTCACAAGCCATTGGTGTTTGTTTGTTCACCTAAGATAGTATACAGGTGCTCATTGGGTTATGAGTACACTGGACGGACTCGCTGGGAACCTGCTAGTTGGTATTATACCTATTGTTAGATAGCAGTTCCCTGGTGACATGTGTACAGGTTAGTCTGTCGACCTGAGATCGTCATTTGTCTCGTGTGAGTTCCCACTGTGCTTTGATTACTACCCTACCACGGCTCAAAGGAGTCGTGCAAACAGGTTTTAGTTGGGTACAGTTCCGAGCCACATGGAGGCAGTGATCGGATCGTCGGGGATTCTTCTCTCCCGGTATTGGGGGTTGATGTCGCGTTGTGTACGGATGGCCATCACCATAAATACGTGGCCACGGTGGACGAGAATTATTGATTCAGGATCGATAGTTTCTCAAGTGGTGATGGGTTTCATACCGACACTAAATATCGTGTTGTTGGGGGTCTGATTTTATCCACCCCCCTAGACTCGATATGCGATACTCTTAGACGAACAGACCGGACTGTACAGATATTGTCACTGTCAGGCTCATTAGGGGTTCTGCATGAGTTTGCTCGTCAGCCTCCCTTTCGCTCAATACCTGGGTAGCCGTTACGTACAGCTAGTGCCGCTGACGTGCTTGTGGTTAAACCCACTGCCAGCGTATTGACGAGTCTTTAGAGTTCCACACAGAGGGTTTTCACGGTTCAGGCGATGTGGTGTACATGAGGTATGTTGATACATACAGATGCCCAATTAAATATGTGCACTTGCTGCGAAGACTTTAATTGGACGGTTGATAATACTAGTGGCTTAGGATTAAGCCAGTTTATTAAATCAGGTTTTGATTTAATAATTTACATATATATATATATATATGTATTCTAGTATTATTGTTCGCTATTTATTTTCTTTCTTGGCTATTCGTATTTTTGTACGAATACGCGTATATGTATTTCGATACATGTATCGGGAAGTATTCCGTATTTTATACGGAATAGCTTCTAGAAGCTTTGCCACCTCATTATTTGATTTTCTATTTATGGAAATTCATTTTGTTTAATAATGAGGTGGAGGGTGGAAAAGGTGACAAGGAATGGGCATGAGTCAAAGCATGGTGCAAAGTATGGTTAGATTTGTTTATTTGATTAATTGGAAAATGACATTTTTGTGGGGATGAGAGGGGGGGGACGGCCACAATTTGGAGGGGTTGATTTCATTTGATGATTATTTTCATTACACTTGCATTACTCCCTCACTCTCTCATTCACACAAAAAGGCTTAGCCATTTTTGGTTGCCTCATGCCAAGTTTTCATCACCTCCTTCATCTTCTTCTTTGGTTGCTCCCATGAGCATAGATGTTGAGAGAAAAATGTAGTGACACTTTCATACACCCTCACTCTCCATCGCTAGCGACGTTGGAGCGTCGGTTACCTCATTCGACGAGGTTGGAGCTTGCGCCGTTTCCCTCGGGTGGATCATCGGAGATGGAGGAATACCGGCAAACAAACATCATCAAAGGACCACTAGGAGCTTGGAATGAATACCGAAGGACTCGGATCAACTCTGTATAATGATTCTAACTCTTAGTTAGTTTGCTAGTTTAGGGTTTAAGGTCGATCCGTAAATCGGGTAGCGGTAGCGCCAGTTTAGAAAATTTTTGTTCCGCATTTTGGCCGTGTTTCGACGGCCGGGGCGCTGCCGCAACCCTTCAATGATCATATAAAACACCTACAAGCTGCAAGCGGTCAGCTAAACGTAACAACAACCCAGGTATTGAGCAATCAGAAGATCAACAAGCAAGCCTGTACATTCTCCTGCGAATCCAATCAGTAACATTCCCGTACAGTCCGGTCTTTTCGTCTGATATGTCGCATATCCAGTTTAGGGGTGGTAAACGTCAGAACCCAGTAACCGATAAGTCGTGTCGATATGAGGTCCATAACAGTTCGAGAAACTACTGATAACACTTACCTGTAAATCTCAGCAACCCTGGACAGGGATTTCATGTTATAGCCAATCGAACACAGCGCAACATCAACTCCCTATAGCGGGAGAGACGAAACCCCTCCTATCGCTCATTGCCTCCATGTGATTCGAGACTTTACCCAAAAGCCACCGTTTTACACGCTCTCTTGGACGAGGTATGGAAATCAAAGCACAGTGAGAATCACACAAGACTCTATGACAATCTCGGGTTTATAGACTAACCTGCACCGGTGTCACCAGAGAACTGCCATCTGACGTGAGGTATAATACCATCTGCGAGTTCTCGGCGAGTCCGTCCAGTGTACCCAGTCTCTACTGAGCACCCGTATACTATCTCTGATGTCAAGCATCAATGGATATGGGATCATCCATCGCCCATCTACATGGGTCAAGAAGCATACGCTAGTCTACTCTGGTATATCGATGCCCTGTCTCGATACACCTGCGACTAGGAACATTTGAAGGATTTATTTAGCGACTACACTGTCCCCACTAGTATGATCTGCATCATAGTCCTGGTAGTCAAGTACTCATCCTAAGGGCTTTATCAACATGTAACATAGAGACTATCAGAGTACATGTTAAGATAAAGAGCAACCAGATAGCATACTATCATGTCGAGCAAGAAAGTCCTCCATATATATGTCCAAGCATCCACTACAATATACATTGGATGTACAGTAATGGCCTCTAGGGCATACATGTCACTAACAATCTCCCACTTGCACTAGGGCCATCTGTTGTAGTATCTCATACCCAATAATCAGCTGCGGTTGAAGTATCTCATACTCAACCATCCCATAAAAGTCTCTACTGGAAAATAGGCCTTTGTGAGTGGATCCGTGCTGTTGTCCTTTGTGTCTACTCTCCTAACCTCGATCTCCCTGGAAATCAACCATCTCCATGATCAGGTGATACTTCCTTAGAATATGTCTGGATCACAGACGGGACGGGGTTTCCTTGGAAAAAGCCAAAACTCCATTATCACACAATGGTAGGAACGAAGTTCATCTTATGAACTAGTGTACATCCAGACTATTTCTTTGGTAGCATCCTTGGTAGTGATTTATCCTGCCTTTATCCTCTAGTATGTCACGGAATCTAGCATGGAACTCTTCCAACATACCGTCCCTCCACTGAGGGTAAAGACAATGTCTGTGACTGACATTCAGTCGAACTTACCACCCTGGAAGCTATCCAGTGAGAATTAGGATCGATTGATACCATCTCACTACACGTAGTGAGAATCCTAACATCCAATTAGATCTATCTCATAGATCCAAAAACCCAGGATTTAGGAGGTATCACCTTGACCCTTTATGGAGAATCCTTGTGATAAGAGGAGATTGACCGTGCGTAGCATAAGAAACTCCTTTCCTATTAAGAGTATGTCAGCGATGTACAATACGAGGATCACCACCATACTCCCTTCTACCTTTTTGTATATACTAGGTCCATCTACCATTTTGATGAAGTCAAACTTTTTGACTATCACATTAAAACAGACGTTCCTACTCCGCGATGCCTGATTTATCTCATAAAACAACTTGCACACGTTTTTGCTGCTCCCACTGTCTACGAAGCCCTCTGGCTGTGTACTTATAGACGCTCTCTTCTAAATTATTATTTAGAAAAGCCGTCCTTACACCCAACCGCCAGATATCGTAGTCATGGTATATAGCAGTGGCAAGTAGGATCTGGATGGACTTAAGCATAGCTTTGAAAGTCTTAACTTTTCCATGTACACCAAGTAATCTTCTCAAGATATACTTGCTTCTGATGGGGATTTAACCCTTCACATAAAGCAACCAAAGTCTATACTTTGTTGGTGTATATAGATTCCATCTCAGATCACTAAGCATCCAGCCATTCTTACAGAGTCCACACTCTTGATGGCCTACTCGAAACAAGTTGGGTCATCATCTCATGATGCAATTTTTGCTCCCACTGTCATAGAGAAACCTAAATATCTCTCAGGTGGATGAGGAACCCTACTAGATCGGCGGAGAGGCTGAGGTTCGTTAGAAATTATTGAATCCTTCAGGTTTACCAAATCATCAGCTGCAGTTTGTATAGCTGGAACCTTTTCCAGTTCTACCTCATGACCACTAATTTCTTTACAAGAAATTCCCTTTCCAAAAGGTGGCATGCTGAGAAACAAAACACCTTTTGCTCCCCAGCTTGGTAGAAGATATTCCCTTGCGAATGCTTGGGATATCCAACAAACTTCCACAGAACTGACCTTACCTCGAGTTTGTTCGGATTTTGCTTTGGACAACCCCAAATCTTAACATCCTTAAGAGATAGGCTCTTTCCATACCATATCACATATGGAGTGGTAGGCACCTGATTTGGTTGGAACCCTATTCAATAGGTATGCAGCTTCTCAAGTGCATAACCCCCAAAAGGAAATAGGTAACTCAGTAGTACTCATCATAGAGCACACCTTATCACATAAGGTGCGATTTCTCCGCCCCGATATACCAACGTATTGTGGTGTATTCGGAGGAGTAATGCTGAGAGAGAATCTCATTCTCCTTTAGAATAGTCCAGGAATCCCGTACTCAAGTATTCTCCTCCCTGATCACATCAAAGGACATAATACTTATACCCATTTTGGTTCTCTACTTCTGAAGTACAAAGAACCAGTCCTGGCATGTGTAGACATGCGACCTCATACATCATCATGTATCAATCCCAAGAGTTCACTAACTCTTTTTCTGTTTCCAATAAACAGAGCTATGGTCATCTTATCTTTGTAACATGACTGGCAAGTTTCACGAGATGTAAATTTAAACTAATTTAAATATGCATCTAATTGTAACTTCAGCTGGTCGGGTCACATTGATATGACCTAGTCTACAATACCTCAAGAAGGATTCGTTTATTTCTGAACTCTTCTTCTTGTGTGTATTCTGTACATTAAGAACTGTGGTTTGATTTAGAACGTCTATGCTTTTAGATAACGTGCCTGAACCGACCAACTCTTGATATAGGAAATGTTCAAAACATTATCCAACAATACAAAATTATATCCTTCTTTACTAATAAAGAGACTGATATGATGTTGTATATCTGGTTCAGTATCTAATAACATTCGTTCGGAATCAATGTATTCTGGTAATACAGGGTGATAACTACCAACAGACTTGGCTGCAACACTTGCATCATTTCCAACTCTTGAAACTTATCACCCGTTCTCAGTTCTCTACCTTTCTGTAGCCCATGTAACAAATCACATCTGCGGGATCCTGATCCGGTATCTCATACCCAGGACGTAAAGGATACTGAGAAACATTTCTTGGCAATGAACACATCTGAAGAAGATGCATCAGCATGCACTTTCTTCGTTTAAGCGGCACGGGAATTCTGGTAATCCCCTATTTCCTGCTTGGTCTTATAACAATTATAAGTTGGAGCGGGACCAACATTCCCTAGCACAGTATAACAAGCGGGTTTGGTCAATACATCCGTATTATTATCTTGATTAAGGCGTGGCATGGTCGCTACCTGGAGAGAGAGAAGAAAACACTCAGCGTAAGCTCTTGCAAGATAAGATTGGTTATTAATATATCTAATCAGGATGTCTCCCACCGTTTTTGTCAAATCTTCCTTCAAACCCTAAAAGGAAAGACTAGCCGGGATTAATTACACGCTATAAGTTCACCAATCTTTCAGCCAGGCAAGTGCCGGTACTTTGATGGAGGTTTCCCGTGCTTTTGCACGGACCTAATTAAAGTAAACCTCGTTTTCCCAGAGGCATAACCCCGTTGACACCTTTCTAGACACCTACTTGATCGGCTAATTGTAATGTGTAAAACTCTCTGATTGGTATGAAGTGTGTTTGTAGTTAACCACAGTCAATAACGGTGTCGCTTGTAGCAGACCGAGATGAGTACGGGTCGTCCTCTGGGAAACGTGGAACCTTTTACTCTTACTTTAGATGTGTTGAAAAAGAGAGGAGGGATACAGAATATTGTAGAATGGTTTCTAAATCTACGTTAAGCACTAATGCAGAATATAGATCTAGATTATTTATGAATGTAAGTTTATATAAGAAGAGGGCTTGTAGGGTTCATTAGGATTTAGTAGTTATGGATGATTAATTAAAATTACTCTTTCTATCCTTTAATAGATTTAAAACTAGAACGACAGTGATGCGTGTAGATTAGGGTTTCTGGAGGGAAAAGGAATCCCACTCTTAACCCCTATCTCGACACGGAACTCCGTTCATATCTAGCCTTTACCAAAACAATCATTAATCTAATCTCTAATCGCGGTCGCGGCTAATAATGAATTGGCAGCGCGCCCGATTAGGATGTTAATGATTCTTTTGATAAAGTTTATAAACTTTATAGGACTTAAAAAGAGTTTAGGGATTTTCATCATCCATTAGCCTACCCTAATCCTACGAACCCTAACAAGCGGAGAATTATTCGTGCATGTTGGGAGAAAAAGAGATGGAGAGAAAATGCATAATTAAACTACGAAGAAATAGAATAAAAAAGAAAGCTACCTTTATTAATCAACAATATTCATTACACTTTGATTCCTTAGAAAATGATTACAAGTACTAGTTGCTTCTCGATCTCTTCTAAGGAGGTAGATGAACCGTTGATGACCAGCCTGGATGCGTGAGCCGTCTTGGACTTCGTGATCGCGTCGGCTTGATAATCTTTCCAAGAGGCTTTCGGTCTTTATTTATAGTTCCAAAGCCAGAAACTTAGCTTCTAAATTTGGAAGCAAGTAGTAAAGATTCACCCTGAAAACTCTCAGCTTCTAACTCCCAATACCTGCGGCGGATCCACGGCCAACAGAGGGGTTTGGCCGCGGATCCGCGGCCAAGGGTCTTGATCCGCGGCCAAGGGTCTTGATCTTTTGATCATTTCTCTGTGGCTTGCTCCTTGTGACATGTGGCTATCTCTGGTACCTTTGGAATTTGGAAATCTTCTCGTAGTTGCTGCCAGACTTGATTTTTAAGTTTTGATTTCTTAATTAGGCAGGTTTGCTTTAACAACTTGATTTCCTTGATTTTAGACCTGAAAATTTCTGCACAACAACTCAAATAATATTTAGTAGAGTTAAGATTTGGTCAATGCTAATTATAATATACCAACACATGGAAAATAGTATTTTTACAAATAAACCCTCATATGTATGATATATTATAATAAAGACCTTTTTAAATATGGAAATAGTAGGAAAAATATAATAACAAATGTGCAGTTTTATCAACTGAACAAATACCCCCAAACTTATCTTTGATCGTCCCGAGCAAACTAGTTTATTCAAGAGAAGGAGAAAAAGAAAGGAGAAAACTAAGCACACTTTTGTAGGCAAACACGATTGCACTGAGCACGTGCAACAAGCCGTTAAACCTCTAGGTGTCCCTAGTAGGAGGAGTGTTGTCTCTTGAGGGTTTTCAGCGGATTACACCCATAAAATCCTATAATAAAAGAGAGATGGTGAAATTTACATATAAAGATAAGAACCATAAAAGAAATATTTTGAAAATTTAGAGTTTCCAACTATACTAGCCTTTCAGTTGTCATGAGCCCTATCTTAATAGTCATGAAAAGATGTTAGAAATAACTTCATCCCTTAATAGAACGTCGCCTTTATTCTTCATTCCTATCTTTCATCCAAACATTGATCATATAACCCTACGTGTGTGTATAGAACATCCCTACACTTGGAGAATTCAATTCAAGCTATCATACTCTTGTCCATCTACCTCGGTACTTTTTAACTTGATGAATATTTATGGATTTGCTCACACATTTTCATGCGACCGTTAATACTTCTTGAGATACTAACCAACCGATTACTTATGTGCTTGCTGATTAGGTGATAGTATTTTTCTCGTCTTGCACCACCTAAGGCTTAGCAGTGACTCCCAAACCAGTTAGTCTAAAGCACTAGGTGATGAAGCACCCTCGCTATATTTTTTTATTGCTGCCTTGGCGATAAGAAAACCAGTGTTCATTTTTTTTCTTCACCATTTTTATATTTTCTTCATTTATTATTTCCTTCATACTTTGGTTTTTAGACAAGAGCATTTCAAGGTATCCTCTACTATCCCGAGTTTCAAGACGTGTGTAAGTGCATATAGTAGGGTATCAACATTCAAATGTTTGGCTTCCAGAATAGAAACTATTTTTCAGACTTATTTTTATCCTCAGATTAGTGACTTTCTTTATCTTACTAACCCTTGGGACAATAGCTCATAACTACTTATTACTAGTTCGTTTAAGAAAACTTCTAATTTTCTTGGTTTTCTTAAACTATTCCTATCTTTTGGATGTAATTTTTGACTTTCTACTCTTTTGTTATAAAAGAATTTTTTTTAAAATTTTTGAAAATGTTGTGCTTATGCACAGTATAATGCAAATTGATGTGTAAATAAGCATAAACCTCCCCCAAACCTGTTTACAGCAGTGTCCTCACTGATGTCATCCGTTAAGCTCAAAAACCTGTAGACTTGGGAGGAAATTATTAATGGGGGAAAGAATATATGAAAGTGAAAATCCTCCCCCAAACTTATTTTTGGCTCATAATTTTGTAAAAATCATTTTCTTTCAAGAGCCAAAATATCCCCTCCCCCAAACTTGAGTTAATCTTTTAAAATCACACGAGGGGATCAAGGTTATTGGTCAATGCCAAGCTTTGCAAAGACCGAAGGTCAACACCAACCATTCAAAAAATTTTATCGATGAAGCACCAAGGTTGGTGGAAGAACATGTCACCTTTCGACGTGAAGAAGTGGGGAGGTGATAAGAGGTGTAATGGAAAAGGATTGCGTCTCAATTTGGAGAGAAGACACAGTGATAGTGATGATGGATTACTCGCATTATCATGATTGTCGAGAAGAAGGGGTGGAGGTTCAATTTCTTTGTCTTAGAGTTGATTCATCTCAACACCCGTGTCTTGTAAAAATGCGAGTTCATCAGCGAAAATTTCCTCAAAGATTTCGTCGATACCCCGAAGAATAATGTCATCATAAAAAATGGGGTGATCGTCAGACTCTATAAAAAGTTCCTCCTCAGTGTTAGATGTTGACCCGGACTCGGTGGAAGAGTCCGTGTCAAGCAACAACATATGAAAAGAGTCAGAATTATGAGATTGATCAAAACCGCTGCTGTCGACATCCATTAATTTGACAGAACACACATGAGCATAGGGTTCGGAGGGTTCACTTCCCAACTTGTAAATTTTAAGCTCAATTGACTTCTTTCCAAATGATAGGGTCATAGAGCCGTTTCTACAATTGATTACTGTGTTGGAAGTGACCAAAGAGGGTCGACCGAGTATCACCGGGATTTGATTGCGTGGGTTTGTCACAGGTTGTGTATCAATAACGATAAAGTCCACAGGAAATATAAATTCCCCGACTTTGATTAACACATCCTCTAGCTCACCCCTAGGTTGGGTGATAGATCGATCGGCCATCTGAAGAGTGCAATACGCAGCTTTTAACTCTCCGATCCCTAATTGCTCATAAACAGAATACGGAAGCAAGTTAACACTAGCACCTAAATCGAGTAGAGCACGATTGATATTTTTACCCCCAATAGAAATAGAAATTGTAGGACTTCCGGGGTCCTTTCGTTTCTTGGGTAGTTGTTGTGTAAAAGCAGTGCTCACATTACTCGCGAGGAAATTTTTTTTAGGTACTTGAACTTTTCTCTTCCTAGTGCACAAGTCCTTTAGGATTTTCGCATATGACGGAACTTGTTGAATAGCATCTAGGAGAGGAATGTTTATGTTAACTTGCTTGAAAATTTCCACAATCTTCTCCATTTGTGGACTTGGTCTGTTGCCCCTTAACCTGTTTGGATAAGGTGCTTTATCAATAAGTTTTGGGTCCAACATTTGTGGAGAAGATTGTGGGGACGGATTCGATCCCAAAATTGGAGTGGGAATCGACTTAGATAGATTTGGCAAAATGTTCGAGCCTTGGGGAAAACGGAGAATAGGCTCGGATGCAGGTGGGAGACTAGACGAATTAGGGGAAGAAGAAGAAGTTGGGGTATCATTGGTGTCACTAACATCATCACATTGCTCACCCACTCGGTTATTCAGCACTTTTCCCGATCTCAACGTAGTAACGGCACTCACATTATAACTTTGTGAGTGGCCAGGATTAGGTATGGGTTGAGATGGGAGTTTCCCTTTCTCTCTCGCACTCATTGCGGCGTTCAACTGTGCAAGTTGGTTTTCTATTTATTTAATACTCTCGTCGTGGGAGGCGGAGTCATTCTGTATGGTATCAATAGAAGACTTCATCTCAGCCGACAATTGCATGGAATGTTTCATGAACATATCCAAAGTTTGTGCGAGTGAAGAGTTGTCAGTACCGGCCGCTTGTGGTGTAGAAGTGTTGGCCGGATTTTGAAAATTTTGTGACTGAAAGGGGGGCTGATTCTGTAGTTGTGGTTGCTGTGGAGGAGGTCTTTGATAATTGCTTTGTTGGTTTTGGTTCCAAGCAAAGTTAGGATGATTCCTCCATCCTTGATTGTACGTGGAAGAATAAGGATCGTTTCTAGGTCGCTGCTGAAAAGTAGCATTAGTTTGCTCGTGACCTTGAAACGGTGCATTCATAGGACATTCTTCCGTTAAGTGTGAAGGATCTGAACAGCAACCACAGACGGTTTTGGGAAGCGTAACCTGGTTTAGGGAGAATGATGAGAACTTGTTCTCAATAACGTCGAGATTCTTCTGTATCGCTGCCATTTCGGCTTTTACTGCGATAGAAACATCGAGCTGGTGAATACCTCCCTTAGATGAAGGTGGTCTTACACTTTCCCACTGCAAAGTGTTTTCTGCGAGATCTTCCAGATATTTCCATGCTTCACCGTCATCTTTAGACATGAAATTGCATTGACACATTGTTTCAAGCATCTGCTTTGTTGCTGGATTAATTCCCTCATATATAATCCGACATAAATCCCATCTTTATATTCCATGATGAGAACATTGGACAAGCAGATCCTTGAAACGTTCAAAGCAATTCCAAAATGGTTCATTGGGAAGCTGGGTGAACTGGTTGATCTCGCTCCTAATATGGGCAGTCTTATGGTTTGGGTAAAACTTCTTAAGAAATGCTATGACGAATTCATCCCAATTAGTGATAGAGTGTGCGGCAGTATTATTAAGCCATTTTTCTGCCAAGTCGCACAGTGTGAATGGGAGAAGACGTAAGCGCATAGCATTCATAGTCAATTGTGAAGTACCCATCATTGCGCATACGTTTTCGAATTTGGTGATGAAAACGTACGCGTCTTCCGACTCAAGCCCGTGAAATTTGGGCAGTAGATTGATGTAGTGGGGTTTAATTTCGAAATTATCCCCGTTAGCTGGTGGAAGAGATAGACAAGTGGGAAGAGGACCACGGATAGGATAGCATCTCTCTTGGAGAGAGATGCGCGGTGGATTCTGTGCACCTACGGACGGTGGCAGCGTGGTGTTATATTCTGATGGAGTGCCGTCCATCTCGGTCGTGGTGTGTGGTGTGGGGGGAAAAGAAGATGAAGAAGTACCGACTTCGGCGTCGATAGCAGAAACGCGGACAAGACGGGCACTAGAATCCCGTATCCAGCCGAGCATGCACTAAGCGGGTTTAGTGAAAGTGGCAGCGTGTGTGTTATTTAAAATTGGTTTGTTTTGAAAAAAGTAGGACTCAAGACAAATCATTCTAAAATGCACAAACAACCCTAGAACTAAGGTTGCCTAGTGTAAGTCGATGTACAACACCCCACGACTTGCGGGGAGGCGGAAATATGAAAAACGATCTTGTTCTTATGCTAAACATCGACTAACCGCATGAATCGAAGCTAAACGATAACTAACATCAAACATAGAAGTTAACAACTACTATGTAAAGGGATTATACCTAAAGAACCGTGTCCTTCGTCTTTACGAACTCCACCTCCTCCTCGGCCTTCTCGAAGTAGTAGACGATCCACCCGAGAGCTTTACTCCAAGCTTAGCCTCTAAACTTGAGGCAACTAACTTTCTTTAAGTGCTAATCAAAGAAGTTAGGTGATATAGAGTGAGGGTTATGGTTTAATTAGTCTAACTAATCCTTGTACTCAACACATGAGAGGGGAGGATTAGGGTTTGAAGAGGCAGAGCTTGAGGAGAGAGAATGTGAACATAATAATGAGAAGAGAAAATGAGTTATCATAATATATATCAAGCATTTTATTTTATCAAGAAAAGAAAAGAAAATGATTTACAACCATGCTTGATAAATATCTTGTGGTGATTCATCTCCATGAGTCATTAAGCAATTATGAAGCATTAATGACATGGATGAATCATCCATATGACTCACTAATCTCATTCAATGTATATGCCACCTAAACCTCCTTAGTCACCACCTTCTAGAAGCTTCTCGCGCAATTACGAGAACGCCCCTCCTTTCCTTAAAAATACGGAAAAACTTTAGACTGTATAAATCCAATAACCGGATACCAGTAAATAGCTTAAACCAAAGCCGACTGGTAAAAACTTTCCGAAAGTCGTACATGTGTAAACACACGTATGCGTCCGAACCCTTGTCGTAAAACCATACGACCTCTATATCGTTTCGCCTGGAGTAGGGAAACTCTCTGTGTGGGACTCTAGAGACTCGACTACTACGCTGGCAGTGGGTTTAACCACAGACCGCAAGCGGCACTAGCTGTACGTAACGGTCCCCAGGTAGATGTCGATAAGAAGGCCGTTGTGGAAACCCATCCGAACTCCTACTGAGTCTGATGTGACAATCTCCATACAGTCCGGTCCGTTCGTCTAAGACTATCGCATATCGGGCCTAGGGGGCGGCAAGCGTCAGTCCCCTAATAGCGGTATAAGTCGTGTCGGAGGGAAGCCCATTACACCCTGAGAAACTACTGGAACCTACCAGCAAATCTCGCTTGCCCTGGCCAGGGACTTTGCGTAATGGCTCTCTGACACAGCGCGATATCAACCCCCAATACCGGGAGAGACGAATCCTGTTTAACCGCCACTGCCTCCAAGTGCTCGGGACTGCACCCAACTGCTACCTGTTTGCACGACTCCTTTGAGCCGTGGTAGGGTAGCAATCTAAGAACAGTGGGACACACTCGAGGAGAAGTAGCAGTGTCAAGTCTGCGGATTATGTTGTACTCATGTCACCTGGGAACTGTTCACTGACGACTGGTATAAAACCATCCAACAGTTCCCTGTGAGTCCTGTCCGGTATACTCGTAACCCAACGAGCACCTGCATACTATCTCCAGTACGACGTACTGACGGCTGTGGGATAGAACATCTCCCCAACTGGGATGAGAAGCGTACACACTAGTCTACTCCGGAGTATCGATTCCCTGTCTCGATAATCCAATGACTACGGACCTGAATAAGGATGTGCTTGTAGACTACCCAGCCCCCACTAGTGTGACTGCCATCACAACGCTGGTAGTCAAGCAAGATCCTAAGAGCTCTATCAATACGTATACTCACATATTAAGATAGAAAAACCAAGTAGCATACTACCATGTTTAGCAAGACTGTTATATACATGTGAATATCCCAAGCTTCCATTAAGTAATATACAAACTAGTATGATACAATAATGGCCCCTAGGGCATATACACTAACAATCTCCCACTTGCACTAGGGCCATGTACTGGCATATCGAAGACCGATGATCTCGAGTAGCCTCTCGAACTGAATCTGAGGTAGGGCCTTCGTGAATGGATCAGCAATGTTCTCTTCAGAAGCAACTCTCCGTACCTCGATCTCCTGACGATCAATGATCTCCCTGATCAGGTGATACCGCCTTAAGATGTGTCTGGACTTCTGATGGGACCTTGGTTCCTTTGCTAAAGCTATAGCTCCGTTGTTGTCGCAATACAGAGGTATTGGATCAACTATGGTAGGAACCACCTGAAGTTCTGTTAGGAACTTCTTCATCCAGACTGCTTCTTTTGCGGCATCGCAAGCATCTATATACTCTGCTTCCATCGTTGAGTCAGCAACGGTGTCCTGCTTGGAGCTCTTCCAGCACACCGCCCCTCCATTGAGGGTAAAGACATAACCCGACATGGACTTGGAATCGTCCTTATCACTCTGGAAGCCGGAATCAGCAAAGGCCTCCAACCTGAGGTCTTTTCCGCCGTAAACCAAGAACATCTCCTTAGTCCTTCTCAGGTACTTGAGAATGTTCTTTATTGCTATCCAGTGCTTCTCTCCTGGGTCTGACTGATACCGGCTTACCACGCTCAGTGCGTAAGCTACATCTGGTCTGGTGCACAATATTGCATACATTATAGAGCCTACCGCAGAAGCGTAGGGTATAATAGACATGCGTTCCCTTTCCAAATCAGTCTTGGGAGACATCTCTTTGGAGAGGGTGATTCCGTGACAAGCCGGTAGATTACTGCGCTTAGAATCTTTCATACTGAATCTTTTCAGTACAGTGTCGATATACCTGGACTGCGAAAGTCCCAACATCCTCTTGGATCTATCACGATAGATCCGGATCCCCAGAATGTAAGAGGCATCACCCAGGTCTTTCATGGAGAACCTGTGTGACAATAATCCTTTGACAGATTGTAGCATAGGAATGTCATTTCCTATCAATAGAATGTCATCCACGTACAAGACGAGGAATACGACACTTCTGGCTACAACTTTACTATATATGCACGGTTCATCTGGATTTTTGATAAAGTCATATTCTTTAACTGTTTCATCAAAACAGATGTTCTAACTCCGCGATGCCTGCTTTAGTCCATAAATGGACTTAAGCAGCTTGCATACTTTCCCGCTGCTCCCACTCTGATTGAAACCCTCTGGCTGATCCATATCGACGCATTCTTCTAAATTTCCATTCAGAAAAGCCGTCTTTACGTCCATCTGCCAGATTTCATAATCATGGAAGGCAGCAATAGCAAGAAGGACCCGAATGGATTTGAGCATAGCCACTGGAGAAAAATTTTCGTCATAGTCCAAACCAGGTCTTTGACGAAAACCCTTTGCAACAAGTCTAGCCTTATAGGTTTCCACCTGTCCATCTACACCAATCTTTTTCTTGAAGATCCATTTGCATCCTATGGGTTTTACCCCATCTGGAGCAAAGTCCAAAGTCCATACTTTGTTGGTGTACATGGACTCCATTTCGGTCCGCATTGCATCTAGCCATCGTACCGAGTCGCCGCTCTGGATGGCCTGCTGGAAGTCAGTAGGTTCATCATCACCTATGATGCAATCCTCTCTATCCCCATCTATGAGAAAACCGTAGTATCTCTCAGGCGGATGAGACGGCCTACTACTCCTGCGGAGGGGTGCAGGAATGTCCTGTTCTTCTTGAACTTCTGGTTCTACCAAACTTTCAGTAGCAGCTTGTGGTTCTGGAATTTCTTCCAGTTCTATTTCGCTCCCACTTATTTCCTTTTCTAAAAACTGATGTTCTAGAAAATGGGCATTACGAGAAACAAAAACCTTTTGTTCCTCTGCGTAATAGAAATAATATCCCTTGGAGTTCTTTGGATATCCCACAAACATACATTTTACTGATCGTGCCTCGAGCTTGTCCACATGCTGCTTTTTAACAAAAGCTGGACATCCCCAAATCTTCATATGCTGAAGATGGGGTTTCTTCCCAGTCCACATCTGATATGGAGTGGTAGGTACAGTCTTGGTAGGAGCCCTGTTCAGAAGATATGCTGCTGATTCAAGCGCATAACCCCAAAAAGATCGCGGTAACTCAGCATTACTCATCATGGATCGTACAGTATCCAATAGGGTTCGATTCCGTCTCTCCGATACACCGTTATGCTGTGGAGTGTATGGAGGAGTAAGCTGAGAGAGAATTCCTTTCTCTTTTAGGTAACCTAGGAACTCGGCACTCAAGTATTTACCACCTCGATCAGATCTAAGTGTCTTGATACTTTTGCCGGTTTGGTTTTCTACTTCATTCTTATACTCTTGGAATTTCTCAAAAGCCTCGGATTTATGTTTCATCAGATAAATGAATCCGTATCTTGAGTAATCATCCGTGAAAGTAATGAAATAGGAAAAACCACCTCTTGCATGTGTAGACAATGTACCACATACATCGCTGTGTATGAGTCCTAAGAGCTCGCTCGCTCTTACTCCATGTCCAGTAAATGGAGTCTTTGTCATCTTTCCTTTGAGACAAGATTGACAAGTGTCATAAGTTTGATATTCGAACGAGTCCAAATATCCTTCTCTATGCAACTTAGTCAACCTTCTCTCATTGATGTGACCCAGTCTACAATGCCATAAGAAAACTTTATTTAAATCTGGAGACTTTCTTTTAAGTGTGTTCTGGACATTGAAAATTTGGAGTTGGTTTAAAACATATATACCGTTATTTAGTATACCGGACCCAATCAAACCATGATTAAGGTGGATGTTAACAACATCTCTTAGAAACGTGAAATCATAACCTTTATTTGATAACAAGGAAACTGATATGATATTACACGTTAAGCTTGGTACAAAAAAACAGTTATGTAAAACCAAAATGTGTCCACTCGTCAATCCTAGGTGATAATCCCCGACGGACGCAGCTCCAACGCTAGCTCCGTTAGCAACCTTTAGGGTCATATCACCTTCCTTCAGCACTCTACGGTTTCTCAGTGCCTGCAATGAATTGCAAATATGAGATCCTGATCCGGTATCCAATACCCAGGAAGTAGAGTTGATCGACAGACAATTCTCAATTACAAACACACCTGAAGTCGAAGCCACAGCTTGCTTCGGTTCCTGGTTCTTGGCGTTCCACGCCTTGCAATCCTTCTTCCAGTGCCCTTTCCTGTGACAATGGAAGCACTCATCCTGGCCAACTACCGGTACTGCAAACTTTTTCTTTCCCTTCCCTCCCACCTTACTAACACCTCCTCTAGGTTTGGTGGCGGCCTTCTTCTTCCTTCCTTTGGCCCTTGCCTTGGACCCGGAAGAAGATGTACCGCTAACAAACATAGCGGGTGTTTCCCTTGTCTTCTGCAAGGTGCCCTCTGCACTCCTTAACATGTTCAGGAGTTCCGGAAGTTCAACTTCTTTTCTTTGAATGTTGAAGTTCAGGATAAACTGGGCGTAGGTGTGAGGAAGGGACTGGAGAATAAGGTCTGTATAGAGCTCATTATCCAAAGTCGTCCCAAGGTCTGCGAGCTCTTCAATATAGCCGATCATCTTTAGGACATGTTCTCCTGCCGATGACCCGACAGCCAACCTCGCTCGAAACAAGTTCTTAGAGGTCTCGTATCTTGCTATACGAGATTGCTCTCCATAAAGTTCCTTTGTATGGAGAAATATGCCATCTAGGTCCATATCCTCGTGCCTCCTCTGATGTTCATTGTTCATCGAGGCAAGCACGATGCACTTGGCTTTCGCGCAATCTAAATCCTAGGTTTTGCGGATTTCCTTATCCGCATTGCTGGATTTGGGACCAGGGACAGCAGGTGCCGTAGCGGTGAGGACGTACCCCAATTTGTCATAGGTCAAAGCCATTTTGACATTCCGCAGCCAATCTTTATAGTTTGGCCCTGTCAGTATATTTTTCTCTAAAAGTAACTTAAGTCCAGTCATTTTCAGGGTCGCTGCAATTAGGAGAGAGAAGAAAACTCTTTAGCATGATGCTCTTGCAAGTTTAGAGTGGTTTTTAGTTTATCTAAACTGGATGGCTCCCACTGTTTCTCGAATCCTTCCTCAAACCATAAAAGAAGAATTAGCCAGGACTATTCTCACTGTACAATTCTTGCTTAACCGTTCAGCTAGGCTAGTGTCGATACTTCGAGGGAGGTTTTCCAACGCTTTCGCGAAGTTCCTTAATTAAAGAACCTCTTTTCTCTGGGGGCGTAACCCCGCTGACACTTTTCTTGACACCTACTTGGTTTATAGAATTGATCATTAAGTGATGAATATCCTGATAAGTAGCATATACTCACAGTAGGATCGGGATCCAAATATCATCGTATGATAATGTTGAAGGAATGCTACCAACATTCATCAAACTCCAAATGGTATGCATCTCTTTGCAAATTTCAGTTTCTTTAGAAATTCCCGATATAAGTTTTTGCCCCATGCTCTTATGACCTTGGCTTTGGTCAAAATGTCATAAGTCACATGTCAAGTTCTACCCGTCATTATCTTGTCAATTTGAACCCATCCGTATATACCCCTGACTTTGGTCAAATGATAATACGACTGTCCCAAACTAACTCATCTATCTTATGCAACAAATGAAAACCCAGCAGCTACCAAACACTATGCCTTGACTTTGGCCAAAATGCATAGCTTGAATACTACTGAATACCCAAATGAAATGACGGAGGGCTACGAATGGTTTTGGCGAAACCGTGAACGTAGTGAACTTGATATAACCGAAGGAACCTGATAGCTTTTAAAAGGAGTGGTTAAAGCTCCGCATTTAAAAATATCTGTTTTTAAAATTAACCGAGTGGTTTCTTTTAAATTGTTCCAACGATTAAACTTTTTGGTTTATTTTCTTTGCATTATAAATAATGCGTCCCATCATTAATCTATCATTGCAGAAAACAACGAAAATACAACGTTCTCTTATGCCATCCGCATTCGCCACCGGGTCCCGTCATCACCCGTTAGGTTACTTAACTAACGACAGAGCGGGGGCTGGGCTAGCGCGGGTGTAAAACATAAGCGACGTCTAAATAGCTATCATATATAGATATTGTACATTCGTCAGACGCAATAATAGGCATTCCAGATCACAGATGAACTTTATTAGATTTGCAAGCAATCCGTGTTTGTTTTGAGCCTGCAACAAAAGACGGATTACACAGTTGTCATGAATAGCCATTACCCCACCCAAGACCCCAACGGGTACGGCAAACTACCCTCCCGGCAGTTTGTGCACCCCACCTTGGGTCTGTCCTAGGAGCAAAAACAGTAAAATGAAATAATACAACGGTGGCTACAACCGCAACCTGGATGTGCCCCGCAAAATAATATTACAACAAATTACATTTACATCAAATGAATTAAATAATAACCCATCACAAAACCCCGGCTAAACATCACAACAGTCCAACACAGTTCATATCCACAAACAGTAAAAACCATTACAGAAATGTACAACCCCTGCCAACCGACATACTAGCAGTTAGGGGAGGTTTACGAACACATTATACAAACACAGATATAATCCAACAAGCAAATACTGTATAATTTCGACCGATTAAACACTTTTAATTTTGCTCCAATACTTCTCTGTAAATCTGAAACCTGAGCAAAAATAAAATATTCCAGAAAATACCAAATATCACAGAGAAGCAACACAGGAAAATTGGGTTCCTGAATCGCCAACTCGGCGGCGGAATCGCGGCGGATCGGTGGGATCCGCCGCGGTTCCACGGCGCTTTAGGCGATTCAGGGGCCCAATTTTCTTGGGTGTTCTTCTACTGTCTTTTCAAGCTTTCTAAACATCCCTGAAAAATTTTTGGACTTCATTTAAAAATCGACAGAAACTTGTGATTTCGGGTTTTTCCGGTTTCGTTTTTTCCGTTCGAAATTCATACAAATTTGCAAGTAAGTTATTTATTGTTTAGCGAGTCTCTGATACCACTGTAAGTCGATGTACAACTCCCCACGACTTGCGGGGAGGCGGAAATATGAAAAACGATCTGTTCTTATGCTAAACATCGACTAACCGCATGAATCGAAGCTAAACGATAACTAACATCAAACATAGAAGTTAACAACTACTATGTAAAGGGATTATACCTAAAGAACCGTGTCCTTCGTCTTTATGAACTCCACCTCCTCCTCGGCCTTCTCGAAGTAGTAGACGATCCACCCGAGAGTTTTACTCCAAGCTTAGCCTCTAAACTTGAGGCAACTAACTTTCTTTAAGTGCTAATCAAAGAAGCTAGGTGATATAGAGTGAGGGTTATGGTTTAATTAGTCTAACTAATCCTTGTACTCAACACATGAGAGGGGAGGATTAGGGTTTGAAGAGGGAGAGCTTGAGGAGAGAGAAGATGAACATAATAATGAGAAGAGAAAATGAGTTATCATAATATATATCAAGCATTTTATTTTATCAAGAAAAGAAAAGAAAATGATTTACAACCATGCTTGATAAATATCTTGTGGTGATTCATCTCCATGAGTCATTAAGCAATTATGAAGCATTAATGACATGGATGAATCATCCATATGACTCACTAATCTCATTCAATGTATATGCCGCCTAAACCTTTTTAGTCACCACCTTCTAGAAGCTTCTCGCGCAATTACGAGAACGCCCCTCCTTTCCGCAAAAATACGGAAAAACTTTAGACTGTATAAATCTAATAACCGGATACCAGTAACTGGCTTAAACCAAAGCCGACTGGTAAAAACTGTCCGAAAGTCGTACGTGTGTAAACACACGTATGCGTCCGAACCCTTGTCGTAAAACCATACGACCTCTATATCGTTTCGCCTGGAGTAGGGAAACTCTCTGTGTGGGACTCTAGAGACTCGACTACTACGCTGGCAGTGGGTTTAACCACAGACCGCAAGCGGCACTAGCTGTACGTAACGGTCCCCAGGTAGATGTCGATAAGAAGGCCGATGAGGAAACCCATCCGAACTCCTACTGAGTCTGATGTGACAATCTCCGTACAGTCCGGTCCGTTCGTTTAAGACTATCGCATATCGGGCCTAGGGGGCGGCAAGCGTCAGTCCCCTAATAGCGGTATAAGTCGTGTCGGAGGGAAGCCCATTACACCCTGAGAAACTACTGGAACCTACCAGCAAATCTCGCTTGCCATGGCCAGGGACTTTGCGTAATGGCTCTCTGACACAGCGCGATATCAACCCCCAATACCGGGATAGACGAATCCTGTCTAACCGCCACTGCCTCCAAGTGCTCGGGACTGCACCCAACTGCTACCTGTTTCCACGACTCCTTTGAGCCGTGGTAGGGTAGCAATCTAAGAACAGTGGGACACACTCGAGGCGAAGTAGTAGTGTCAAGTCTGCGGACTATGCTGTACTCATGTCACCTGGGAACTGTTCACTGACGACTGGTATAAAACCATCCAACAGTTCCCTGTGAGTCCTGTCCGGTGTACCCGTAACCCAACGAGCACCTGTATACTATCTCCAGTATGACGTACTGACAGCTGTGGGACAGACCATCTCCCCAACTGGGATGAGAAGCGTACACACTAGTCTACTCCGGAGTATCGATGCCCTGTCTCGATAATCCAACGACTAGGGACCTGAATAAGGATGTGCTTGTAGACTACCCAGCCCCCACTAGTGTGACTGCCATCACAACGCTGGTAGTCAAGCAAGATCCTAAGAGCTCTATCAATACGTATACTCACATATTAAGATAGAAAAACCAAGTAGCATACTACCATGTTTAGCAAGACTGTTATATACATGTGAATATCCCAAGCTTCCATTAAGTAATATACAAAATAGTATGATACAATAATGGCCCCTAGGGCATATACACTAACACCTAGGTCCAGTCTCTAGACCGCTCTTAGACTTCCAAAGGACAAGCCGCATGATCAATCCTCTACCGCCTCCGTACTACCCTTGTAGCCAGATAAATGCCAGGTAAGTGGGAAGGAACCATAGTAGTGGGCCTAATTAAAAACCACTAGCCTTTGTCACATTTGCCTAGACACTACAAAAGTAATGCGGATAAGCGATAGATTACCCACGACCTTCCTCTGTCCTTATTGAGCGCGAAAGTCCTTAGAGTCTGGTCTAGATATTTTTTAAATTAATGAAGGGTTGATGCAGATGCTCGGTTTGTGATTTGTGGGGCTTAGGAAGGGTGATGAAATCCCCACCTAATCTTGATTTGGTCTTTACCCCTTAAAGTCCGTATTCAAATATGCAAAACAAAACCAATCACAAAACTTTTGCAAAAAGATTTTTGAGCGGCGCTATTTTGCAAAGAATCCTGCAGAAAATAGATTTTATTGGATTTTAGAGGAGAGAGGAAGAGTTGAGAATCTTACCAGAGAATTTTGTACCCCTAACTCCTTAGTTACGCCGCGTTTCCGCCGCCGAAAGGGCCTTCGTGCCGCGGTTCCGCCGCAAAGTGGAGGGATCAGGTGATGAAATTTTTTCTTTGGTCTCCTGTACTCGTCTGGATCTCTAAGAATGTATCTGTCTCCTGTTTCTTCAATTCTGTGACTCCAGATCTCCTTGCAAAATTCACGCACAAATCGTTAAATATGCAATTTGCAGTTTTGTGTTAATTATGATATGTATGAAATAAGAATTCAACACAAATAGTAAGACTAAAAGATTACGCACGTATCCCCGGCAACGGCGGCATTTGATTAGTACGAAAATGTGTGTTTGTAGTTAACCGCAATCAATAACGGTGTCGCTTGTAGCTAGACCGAGATGAGTACGGGTCGTCCTCTGGGAAACGTGGAACCTTTTACTCTTACTTTAGATGTGTTGAAAAAGAAAGGAGAGATAAAGAATATTGCAGAATGGTTTCTAGATCTACGTTAAGCACTAATGCAGAATATAGATCTAGATTATTTATGAATGTAAGTTTATATAAGAAGAGGGCTTGTAGGGTTCATTAGGATTTAGTAGTTATGGATGATTAATTAAAAATCACTCTTTCTATCCTTTAATAGATTTAAAATTAGAACGACAGTGATGCATGTAGATTAGGGTTTCTGGAGGGAAAAGGAATCCCACTCTTAACCCCTATCTCGACACGGAACTCCGTTCATATGTAGCCTTTATCAAAACAATCATTAATCTAATCTCTAATCGCGGTCGCGGCTAACAATGAATTGGTAGCGCGCCCGATTAGGATGTTAATGATTCTTTTGATAAAGTTTATAAACTTTATAGGACTTAAAAAGAGTTTAGGGATTTTCATCATTCATTAGCCTACCCTAATCCTACGAACCCTAACAAGCGGAGAATTATTCGCGCATGTTAGGAGAAAAAGAGATGGAGAGAAAATGCATAATTAAACTACGAAGAAATAGAATAAGAAAAAGAAAGCTACCTTTATTAATCAACAATATTCATTACACTTTGATTCCTTAGAAAATGATTACAAGTACTAGTTGCTTCTCGATCTCTTCTAAGGAGGTAGATGAACCGTTGGTGACCAGCCTGGATGCGTGAGCCGTCTTGGACTTCGTGATCGCGTCGGCTTGATAATCTTTCCAAGAGGCTCTCGGTCTTTATTTATAGTCCCAAAACCAGAAACTTAGCTTCTAAATTTGGAAGCAAGTAGTAAAGATTCACCCTGAAAATTCTCAGCTTCTAACTCCCCATACCTGTGGCGAATCCGCGGCCAACAGGGGGGTTTGGCCGCGGATCCACGGCCAAGGGTCTTGATCTTTTGATCATTTCTTTGTGGCTTGCTCCTTGTGACATGCGGCTATCTCTGGTACCTTTGGAACTTGGAAATCTTCTCGTAGTTGCTGCCAGACTTGATTTTTAAGTTTTGATTTCTTAATTAGGCAGGTTTGCTTTAACAACTTGATTTCCTTGATTTTAGACCTGAAAATTTCTGCACAACAACTCAAATAATATTTAGTAGAGTTAAGTTTTGGTCAATGATATTATTTGAATACATTTTCCTACCAAATGCTAATTATAATATATCAACACATGGAAAATAGTATTTTACAAATAAACCCTCATATGTATGATATATTATAATAAAGACCTTTTTAAATATGGAAATAGTAGGAAAAATGTAATAACAAATGTGCAGTTTTATCAACTGAACACTCTCCCAGGAGTAACTCTTACTCACAGTGGGTATCGGGATCCAACTATCTTATAGAAGGTATGCAATCTCATTGCAAATTTCAACACTTGAAATTCCCGATAATATTTTACCCCTAGCATCCTATGACCTTGACGCAGGCCAACAAACCATAGTCCGCTCGTCAAGTTCAACCCGTACATTTCCTAATTGAATTAAACCCACCCGTACGACCCTTGACGCAGGCCGACAAAGTCGCACGACTACCCTAATCCAACCGCATCGTATGCTACAGATAAGTGCTAGTTAGCTACCGCACACTACGCCTTGACGTAGGCCAACAAACGTAGCACGAATACTAAGTAGTACTTATCTGAAATGACGGAGGGCTACGACAAGTTTTTATGAAAACCCTTTGCGTAATGAACTTGATATCGTCGTAGAATCGAGTGAATTTGAAAAGGAGTGTTTTTGAGATTTTTACTAGTTTCGCTAAAGAGGCCACTCCCGGTGATGGGATCTCGGCTCTTTCCTTATCGAATAAGGTACAGGATATTTCATAAATACCATTGTGTAAAGCAAAAACTATAAAAGCAATCAAAAGACAAACTGAGTGTGTAGCATCTGCTAGTTTCGCTAAAGAGGTCACCCCCGGTGAAGGGATCTCGGCTCTTTCCTTATCGAATAAAGTGCTGGATATTCTACAAGGAATACCGCTATGCAAACCAAGAACTAGAGCTACCAATTTTTAAACAAGTTTCTACAATATCTTTAGGTTTCTTTTATTTCATTAATCTCATTAATGAAGTCCCATTTTATTATGCTTCACAAGCATCACATTTGAAACAAAATCAGCAATATAACATATATCTCATATATATAATATAAACATTCGTTTCAAGCAGTAATATGATCTCATCACAGAACATTGCAGCAGAAGAACATATATGAAATATTGGATATACTAGGATTTCTGTGTTTTATATCAAGCCAGTATAAAACACGGATTCCATGGTCGCGATGAATAGCCAAACCCACATCCCTAGACCTCTACGAGAGCGGCAAGTAACCCTGCCAGTTCTAGAGTTAGGAGACCCGGTCTCGACTCCTCGAGATAGTCTCCCACTGGACCCTAGAACCCGGTTACTTGTGCTCCCCGCCTTGGGTCTATCCTAATGCGGAAAAGTAAATAATATACAATGGTGACATCATCCTCAACCCAGAAGTGCCCCAATAAAAGAATATTACATACAATGAATTTTACATGAATGAAAAAGAAACCCTCATCTCACATAAAACCCCCAGCTATTCAGAACACGAAGATCCAATTTAACATATCACAGCAACACATAATATTTCATATCATCAACGTAAGCAAGTATGCGTATACCGATTGTCGTTGATGTATATCAACGAAGCCGGCAATACTCCACATACTACGCTTACGGCCACAGAAAAGAAAGTGTAAAACTATAACATTTGGAATCCACAATCACTTTAGACATCTTAAATCCGAAATATCACATACTTCGCATTTCATGCCTAACTATATGAACTCCACATATTGTATCACATTCCAGATAAATAGACAATGTTAAACTTTCCGATCGAATAATCAAATACCCAAGATTTCCCAAATAGCTCAACATTTGAGCGGAGTTCAAAAATCCCAGAACATGTCACAGCCCCAATGAACCAGCCGTAGAAGGGTTAAACCAACGCCTCACATGTGGCAACGCTAAACTACCACAAACCCAAGGGTTCAGTGGCGGTTTTGACGGTCACATAATCGAGTTAAGCTTACGTTCTTCTAGAGGGTCCACAGATACGCTTGCATGATTTCCCGAAAGTTTTAAATTCAGGAAAAATCCAACACTTGAAAGTTTTCCGACAGGGGAAAAAGTGAGTTATTGATATCCGTTCGAACTTTTTAACATGTTCTAAATTACCCGGAAAAACTTATACGAAATTAAACTTTCCGATCGAATCAACGAGTTCCCAATGTTTCCCAGAAAGCTCAACACTAGAATAGAATTAAAAATTCCCAGAAGCATGAAAAAGTACCCAAGAATAAACCACTGAAGTATTAGCCCCAAGCTCCCAAAGCTGGCCGCGGAACCGCCGCCAAACCCATGGTTTGGCCGCGGTTCTGCGGTCTCTTGAGCGAGTTATGGCTTCGTACTTCACAGTAATTCTTAGAATTCTCTGCATGATTTTCTGAGTATTTTTAATATGAAAAATTTCAACTTTTGAAATTTTTTCCAGAGAAGGGTTTTTTTCGGGGTTTCGGAGTTCGATCAGACTTCAAATTTCATCTAGACAACGCCTAATGCTCTAGCTTGGCTCTGATGCCACTGTAGGGTTAGTATAACACGACACAAGGTTTAACAAGGCATCACACATGCCATTTTATAAAAATTTGGGGTGCTATGTAACCCTAACCAAGATCTTAAGTACATAATTAGGGTAAACTATACAAGTAAACAACTTTACTTCTAAGAGTTGGGGATTACAACCTTTGTAGTCCGTTCCTTCGCATCATAAGCTCCGAGTTGAGGTCCCTTCACTGCGATCATCAAGTACCCGGACTCTAGAGAGGCTCCATGAAAAGAAAGATTCAAGCTTGCTTCCAATCTTCAACTACTAAGATGATCTATCTTGAAGAATCTCAAACCCAAGCTCTTGCTTCACTAATCAAGAATTAGCAAAGCAAACACCCTAATCTAAGTGGCTAGAATAGATGGGGATGATGAAGTAGGAATTTTGCTCTTTTTTGTTTTCAATTTCTCACTTTATTTCATCACATCACAAAAAACTAGAAAGCTTTTTTCAAGAGGAAGAAGAAGAAGAATTTAATTTGTGATGAATAATGAATTGTTATTATGGTTACAAAACCAATCTTGGGTTAAGAATGAAGGCTTAACCCTTGTAGAGAATTAACTAGGGTAAAGGGTTTGGGTTGGTTTAAGAAATATCTACACAAAATATCAATACAAAATATCTAAGCTTAAAACAAAATAAAGCTACTAGAAGCTACAAGAAAAAGCTAACCCAAATGCTAACCCAAATCAAACCCTAACTTGTTTAATCTCCACAAATCATGCTCTATCTGTAATCATAACTTGTTACAATATTATATATCACATATATAATATATTTTGCAACAAAAGAAAATAATACAATTAACATATATCGCATAAATATCAATATATTATCTGGTGAGAAAATGAATCAATAAAGCGAGCTTATATTAGTTAACTTAATGTAATATATCACATATTTAATTATACATTAAATTATCGAATCAACACTTGATCCGACAATCCAGCTATATTGCATATAACCGACTAATATAACATGTACTAATTCATCGAATCAGCACTTGATCCGATGACCCGGCTATATCACATATACCCGGCCGATATCATATATCGTGAGAATAGAATACGGTATCTCATATCGTATTATTCTCGGTCCCGAACACATCACATATGTGCTCCTACTCCGTTTTTCCTGAGCCAGGAAACCTCTGTGTAGGACTCTAAAGAATCGTCAATACGCCGGAAGTAGGTGATGATCATATCAAACACCTACAAGCTGCAAGCGGTCAGCTAAACGTAACAGCAACTCAGGTATTGAGCAATCAGAAGATCAACAAGCAAGCCTGTACATTCTCCTGCGAATCTAATCAGTAACACTCCCGTACAGTCCGGTCTCTTCGTTTGATATGTCGCATATCCAGTCTAGGGGTGGTAAACGTCAGACCCCAGTAACCGATAAGTCGTGTCGATATAAGGTCCATAACAGTTCGAGAAACTACTGATAACACTTACCAGTAAATCTCAGCAACTCTGGCCAGGGATTTCCAGTTATAGCCAATCGAACACAGCGCAACATCAACTCCCTATACCGGGAGAGACGAAACCCCTCCTATCGCTCATTGCCTCCATGTGATTCGGGACTGTACCCAAAAGCCACCGTTTTACACGCCCTCTTGGACGTGGTATGATGGAAATCAAAGCACAGTGGGAATCACACAAGACTCTATGACGATCTCGGGTCTATAGACTAACCTGTACCGGTGTCACCAGAGAACTGCCATCTGACGTGAGGTATAATACCATCTGGGAGTTCTCGGCGAGTCCGTCCAGTGTACCCAGTCTCCACTGAGCACCCGTATACTATCTCTGATGTCAAACATCAATGGATATGTGATCATCCATCGCCCATATACATGGGTTAAGAAGCATACGCTAGTCTACTCTGGTATATCGATGCCCTGTCTCGATACACCTGCGATTAGGAACATTTGAAGGATGTATTTAGCGACTACACTGTCCCTACTAGTATGATCTGCATCATAGTCCTGGTAGTCAAGTACTCATCCTAAGGGCTTTATCAACATGTAACATAGAGACTATCAGAGTATATGTTAAGATAAAGAGCAACCAGATAGCATACTATCATGTCGAGTAAGAAAGTCCTCCATATATATGTCCAAGAATCCACTACAATATACATCGCATGTACAGTAATGGCCTCTAGGGCATACATATCACTAACAGTAGTTTGTACGTGTTATTGGTCGATTGCTAATAAATACTTGTTATATTGTTATTTGCTTTCAGGATCGCAGGCGGGGACTTTGGACGCTGCGAAGAAGGAGAAACAGGTGGTAGGCTTTACTTAGCCAGGAGCGTTGGTGAGTAGATTTATCATCTATAGGGGAATCGCCCGCATGGCATTATGCGTCTGGGTTAGAGATGTGTAACACTTTGAAATTCGTTTAGGATATTTTCGCGATAATTAGCAATTTTGCGTGTTTTTCATAAAAACCCGAATATCTTATTTTCCTTTTTATTAGTGATAATTGTGTTGTGAAGTGCTATAAATATATAATTATAGGGTTATTAATTATTTTAGTCGTGTTACCCTAAGTGAGGAATTTTGTGTTAAGTGCACACATGCACATTTAGCCAATTTTGTGACTTAGGTTTTTAGTGTAACATGTTAACCTTATTACATTTTCTTGCATGGTTCATTTTAATTCCCCACCCTTTTTAGCTAAGTCAAAACCCTTTTTTTAAAATTCAAAATGCAATAGAAAATGAGGTATGAGGGTTAGGTAAAGAAGTTGACCTTGTTTGACCCTTGCTTCTCTCTCATTTCTCTCTCTTTTCCCTCACTTTTGAGCTCCAGCAGGAATAGCAGCAGCAACAACACCATTTTCCTTATCTTTTCTTCTCTTTTCTGTTTCCATTTGGATCTACACAAAACCCTACACCAAAAACCCATTTTTATTCACAAAAACCCTTGTTAAGGTGGCTCTTTTGAGGTGTTTGGAGCAAATCTGCACACTTGAGGCTAGTGTTGAGACTTTTGGTGTTTCTTAAGATCCTTTGAAGGTATTAACTCACCCTTAGCGCCCTTTTTAAATAACTTGTAGTATTTCTAGCAAAATATCACATTTATATGCAATTTTAGTGCTAATGACGGGTTTTGGTGATGATATGTTAAAATTAGCATTTTTATGGTTTGATTATCTTGGTAATGAGTTATTAGTGTGGTTTTAGACTTGGGTTTGTTTTAGATTTCACAAAAATACCATAAAGTACCTTTTTTAGTGCCAAAGTCTGATTTTTAACTAGAATTAGGGCTCTATGGAATCTGCTTCTACCCGGGGTGTTTCAGAATAAAATTGTATTTACTGTAGAACGTATAGGGGGTATAGAGTGCACACACAAAACCGGGGGACCCACTACCCTACCCAGGCCTCCGGAAAAATGTATTTTGGCCGCAAATTGCGGCCAGATGGGTGAGTTGGGGGTTGGGGTTTGGACAGCAGGAGTCTGCTGTTAATTGTTGAACTGTGGTATATATATTTTTATAAAATCTATCCTGTATCAAAATCTGGAGTTAAATACCTATTTCTCGTATTTTAAATCTTCGCGACATGCGTGACACGTGTGTGGGTTTGGGGTGTTCTGCATATCGCGACGCGTCGGGTTAGCTTCAGGCACGTAATCACACGTTTTAGCGTATCGCGCACACGCGCACTTGGTTTGCGACGCGGGTTTCTAGTGTGACTTTAAATGGCGTGTTTTTGTTCATTTGAGCTTATGTGTGATATTCTGTGAAATTCTAGGTTCGCAGGCGAGTGCGACGGACGCCGCAAAGAAGGGGAAACAAGTCGTCGGCTATACCTAGCGAGAGACTACAGTGAGTAGATTTAACATCTACGGGGATATCGCCCGCATGGCGTTATGCGTCAAGGCTGATAGGACCTTATAGCAATATATTACATTCACCTACATGACTACTGTTTGTTGCATACCACATTCTCTGATATGTGTATATAAACTAGAATTGATAGAACACCGCACTATTACTAACGGTTCAAGTTGCACGAGCACGATTTATATGCTACACTCACACCGTTAGTGATTGCCATGACACTCACATTATAGGGCTGCTATAAATCATATATCATATTGATTCCGCTTTATTGATGTTTGTCATGATTTGCCGCATATCAGCAGATGTTATATTCATACTTGGACACATATACATCACATATCCATACATGTGCCATGTATATATTGATATCTTCATACTGCATAGATTTACGCATTGAGGTATGTTGTTTCCATGTTATTTCTGGATTTGGGAACCGTAGATATTTCAAATGAGAATAGGTAATTATTTAAAAACTCGGTTTCTCTTGATATGATATTTCAGTGCGTCCACCATGCGTTTTCTCGGTGTTAGAGTGATAGATATATGAGAGGGGGCTGACCCGGACTGACGGATGCCCGATATATGAGAGGGGGCTGACTTGGACTGACGGATGCCCGATATATGAGAGAGAGGAGGCTGACCCGGACTGACGGATGCCCGATATATGAGAGAGAGGGGGCTGACCCGAACTGACGGATGCCCGATATATGAGGATTTGCGTGTCGATGTTGGACACGAGTATTTATGATATTTGGGTGCCGATGTTGGGCACCCGTGATTCTCAGAGATGTACAGAATTTGAGGGCCGATGGGAGTGCCGGTGTCTGGGTTGTTGGGATTTGGGTGCATTGGTGGGTACCGATTATCTTTCCACATTGACATTCCGTGTAGATGTTATTTCATCCCATTCTCAGCATTTATCATTTTGCATCTCATCCTGTAGTTATTTTACTTGACAGAGCACTTGCATGATTATGCACATACTGCTTATTGCATATAGACTTATCTGCTGGCATTTGATAGAGTAGCGCAGCACGTGCATGCTCGCGATTACATTTATATGTTATCTCTTTTCACGAGTTGGCAACTCATCCCCGTTTTGCCACAGTATTTGCAGGTCGCCCCTCAGAGTAGTCGCGGCAGGCTGTCTTCGTACATCTTTTGGCTACAGATACCACTACAGTTGGTGCGAGAGCCGTTTTGCTGATAGGTGTTGTGGTATCTGGTTACTTTTATTGTACACACTTTTGTATCTAGTATTCTCCATCTACCTTATATGTACTTGACTTTGAGACAGTGTGAGGACGATGATGTATATTATTTGTATTCTGGTGTCGAGCTCGTGGGAGCCGACTTTATATATGCAGTTTTATTATCCAGTGATGTTCTTACTTATTGCTCATTTCTTCGCTACGGCGTCGTATATTACTTTTGTGGTGATGGTTTCCGCCGTTGGGTGTGATTGCTCCCGTTTGGGAATGCTTTATTTCATTGTGTATCATTTTCACTTATAGCCTGTTTTGTACCCGATTTCGGGGTTACTTTTACAAAGGAAATGCTGCCAAAATTATTTAAATGATAACTTAACCTTAAAGAACTTCATTAAACTACTCAAGGTTTTCTAAATGTTTTAACCAAATGTTTTCAACACTCTCTATTTTTAAATGGTTTTGATTTCTGGGTTCGGCTTACTTAGTCGCGTTACGCCTGTAGACGTTGCGTGGTTAAGTGCCGGTCACAAGTCGAATTTCGGGTCGTGACAAAGTTGGTATCAGAGCGTAGGTTTTACCTTTCGGAGTGTTCGTGAGATGACCCTGTTATGATGGAGTAGGTAGTTGAAGCAGAGTGGCGTAGCGTGTGTATGTTCCACGGCATACTCACGACACGGTACTCCGCCTAAGCGACCTTAGGACTTGTTGATTTAAATCCCTTCTTGGGTATATACATTCTTGCGATTCGATTTCCGTATCCTTATCGAATCCTATTTTTCCTTTCAGCCATTATGCCGCCAAAGACTACGAGGGTGCAAAGAGCGGCCGCGAGGGTCGAGATTCGAGTTGACTCGTCCGAGACGAGGACTGATCCGTGTAGTACACCGGTTGTGCCCGAGCAGGCTGTTCCTCCCGTGACAGATCAGATTGCCATGTTAGGGGCTGGTATGCAGGAGATGCGCTAGACGATGGGATCCAGTATGCAGCAGATGCGCCAGATGATGGGATCTCTAGTTGAGACACTTCGAGCGCAGCGACCAGAGATAGTTCCACCCGTTGCAGAGACCGCAGTAATACCCACAGCACAGGCAGTTGTCCCTACAGCTACAGAGGTCATTACGATATCGCTGTCAGAGTTTATGAGGCTGAAGCCTTCGGTCTTCACAGGCACCGATGCAGCCGAGGACCCACAGTCTTTCATTGATAGGATGGCTCGGATATGACATTCCCTCAGATGCGCAGATGCGATATGGGTTGAGTTCGCGAGCTTTCGCCTAGAAGGTCTTGCGCAGAAATGGTGCGAATCAGTCGAGAAGGGTAGAGCAGCAGGTCTTCCTCCTATGACCTGGACAGAGTTCGTGGCGCTATTCCTTGCCCGTTTTCTTTCACTGAGTGTCAGAGATGCTAGAGCACGCAGGTTTGAGTCCTTACGCCAGACTCCGGAGATGTCAGTGGCAGAGTATGATGTGCTGTTCATCGAGCTATCAGTTTATGCTCCGTACCTAGTGGCTACTGAGGAGTTGCGAGTCAAGAGATTTGTCCGAGGCTTGTTTACACCACTGTTTCTTGCGATCAGCGCACAGCATTACGAGACATATGCAGCAGCTGTAGACGCAGCCCTATTAGTCGAGGAGCGCCTTGCGGAGACTTCGGTAGTTCCAGAGCCGAAGAGAGTTCGTGCGGATACATCAGTGCAGAGACAGCCTTTTCGGCGCCGTGTTAGACGTCTTGCAGGTAGCAGAGATTTAAGGCGAGGCCGGTTGTTCAGTTCCTATCCCCAGGAGGGTCAGCGGTCATCGTCGGGATGTTTTTGCTGTGTGAGTTCTTATCATCGTGTACGAGATTGTCCTGAGATACCCCGGAGGGAGGCAGCAGCACCGCACGTCACATTACCACCTTCACCACCCCAGACGGCGTTGCCTATTGTACCTACTGTTACTCCGCGTCAGACGCATGCACAGAGAGGTCGTGGTCGTGGAGGATTTGTTCATAGAGGACGAGGTGACCGAGGCAGAGGGCAGCCAGCTGCCGGCAGGGTACAGCCAGTCACAGGTGGAGGACAAGCACGAGTTTTTTCTTTGACGCATCAGGACGCGCAGGCGTCCAATGCGGTGGTCTCAGGTATCCTTCCAGTATGTTCTGTTGATGCACACGTATTGTTCGATCCCGGATCCACGCACTCATACGTATCTACACACTTTGTGCCGAGTTTGGGTAGAGAGTCCGGTTTGCTTGATCAGCCGCTTGTTGTGACCACTCCTATGGGAGAGTCGTTTGTTGCTAGAAACGTATTCCGATCCTGTACCGTCTGTATTGGCGAGAGAGAGTTGCCTGTCGACTTGATCCTTCTGGAGATGTTGGACTTCGAAGTTCTTTTGGGCATGGATTGGTTAGCCACGTGCTATGCTTCCGTGGACTGCCGTGAGAAGACAGTTAGATTTTGTTTTCCCGGCGAATCGGTTTTTGTTGTGTTGGGGGACCGTGGTGCCGCCCCTCACAGTGTGATTTCTTCTTTTCGCGCTGGACAGCTTCTGAGGAAGGGATGTCAGGGATTTCTCGCCTATGTTTGTGATACTAGAGATACAGAGGTTCTGTTGGATCAGGTTCCGGTTGTGAGCGAGTTCCCTGATGTGTTTCCTGATGAGCTTCCTGGGCTACCGCCCGAGCGTGACATTTCTTTCTGTATTGATTTGGTTATTGGCACGGGGCCTATTTCTGTACCGCCTTATCGGATGGCCCCGGCGGAACTTCGAGAATTGAAGGGTCAGTTGCAAGATTTGCTGGATAAGGGACTTATTCGACCCAGTGTTTCTCCTTGGGGTGCTCCAGTCCTGTTTGTCAAGAAGAAGGACGGCAGTTTGCGTCTGTGTATCGACTACCGCCAGCTGAACAGGGTTACAGTGCGGAACATATATCCTTTGCCACGCATCGACGATTTGTTCGACCAGCTTCAGGGGGCAGGATACTTTTCGAGGATCGATTTGCGATCAGGCTACTATCAGCTGCGGGTTCGACAGGAGGACATTCCTAGGACAGCTTTCCGCACGTGCTACGGCCATTATGAGTTTTTGGTGTATCGTTCAGGCTCACCAATGCGCCAGCAGCATTCATGGACTTGATGAACCGTATTTTCCGGCCGTATCTTGATCTGTTCATCATAGTATTCATTGACGATATCCTGGTGTATTCTCAGAGTAGTGAGGAGCACGAGCAGCACCTGCGGATTACACTGCAGACCTTGAGGGAGCACCAGTTTTTTTCTAAATTCTCCAAGTGTGCTTTCTGGCTGGACAGCGTAGACTTCTTGGGCCACGTGATTACGCGAGATGGTATATGTGTGGACCCGAGGAAGATTGAGGCCGTTCAGCGTTGGCCCAGACCTACATCAGTTACGGAGGTTCGCAACTTTTTAGGGTTGGCCGGTTACTACAGGCGATTTGTGCAGGACTTCTCTCGCATTGCTATACCTTTGACCGGGTTGACCCGGAAGGGCGTTCCTTTCGATTGGACGGAGGAGTGTGAGCACAGTTTTCAGCAGTTGCGGACTCTACTGACTACGGCGCCAGTGTTATCATTGCCTTCAGGATCAGGCGGATTTGTGGTCTATTGTGATGCTTCACGAGTGGGGCTAGGGTGCGTATTGATACAGCATGACAGGGTGATCGCGTATGCTTCACGACAATTGAAGAAACATGAACAGAACTACCCCACTCACGATTTGAAGATGGCTGCAGTGGTCTTTGCACTTAAGATCTGGCGACACTACCTATATGGCGAGTCGTGCCAGATATTCACTGATCACAAGAGCTTAAATTATATATTTCAGCAGCGAGACCTGAACCTTAGAAAACGCCGATGGATGGAGTTAGTGAAGGACTACGATTGCGAGATCTTGTATCACCCGGGCAGGGCGAATGTAGTGGCGGATGCTTTGAGCAGGAAGCCCGGGGGTAGTCTATCTTGTTTGAGCGCAGTACAGAGGCAGTCATCGGCGGATTGGCAGATCTTATGCGACAGCCGGGTACAGTTCGAGTTTACTCCGATCGGAGGACTGATTGCGCATGTTTGTACACGCCCACAGTTGCTTGACCGTATACATGAGGCACAACACAGTGATGACCGATGTTCAGAGATCAGGGCACAGATTGGAAAGGGCAGATTTTCCGAGTTCATGATCGATGATCAGGGGATGCTACGATTTGGGACTAGACTGTGCGTACCAGATGCTGAGGGACTGCGGCGTGAGATTCTTGAGGAGGCACATCGATCGGTGTACAATGTTCACCCAGTTTCCACCAAGATGTACCACGATTTGAGAGATGTTTACTGGTGGGACGGAATGAAGAGGGACATCATAGATTTTGTGTCGAAATGCCTGACTTGTCAGCAAGTCAAGGCCGAGCACCAGAGGCCCTTGGGAGAGCTACAGCCGTTACCCATTCCGGAGTGGAAATGGGAACAGATTTCTATGGACTTCATTATGGGTCTACCCAGGACTAGTCGAGGGTATGACTCCATCTGGGTGATCGTAGATCATTTGACGAAAGCGGCTCACTTCCTACCAGTGAAGACGACTTTCGGATTTGCTCAGTATGCCCAGATTTACATCGACGAGATTGTACGACTGCACGGAGTTCCGATATGTATCGTGTCCGACAGAGGCACCCAGTTTACCAGCCGACTATGGCAGAGGCTTCAAGAGGCATTGGGCACCCGCTTGAGTTTCAGCACAGCATTTCATCCGCAGACCGACGGACAGTCAGAGCGGACTATTCAGAATCTCGAGGACATGCTCAAAGCATGCGTATTAGACTTCGGAGGTAGCCGGGATCACCATTTACCTTTAGTAGAGTTCTCCTACAACAACATCTACCAGGAGACCATTCAGATGGCACCATTTGAGGCTCTTTATGGGAGGAGATGCAGATCGCCCACCTGTTGGACAGAGCTCAGTGAGAGCAGTATCTTAGGGCCACAGATTGTTGAGTAGACGACCGCGAAGATCCAGTTGATTCGTGATAGGTTGAGAGCAGCCCAGAGTAGGCAGAGATCGTATGCGGACAGTCGGCGGCGCATACTTGAGTTTTCTGTTGGTGATCATGTTTTCTTGAGGGTCTCCCCAATGAAAGGTGTGATGAGATTTGGGAAGAAGGGGAAGCTTAGTCCCAGATATGTGGGCCCCTTCGAGATCCTCGAGCGTATTGGTGCAGTTGCGTATCGGTTAGCCCTTCCGTCCAGTTTTCCAGATGTACACCCCGTATTTCACGTTTCGATGCTCCGCAAGTATCTTTATGATCCTTCTGTAACGTTTCCAAAATAATAAAATATTATTTTCGGGAATTTTTATAATTTAATAATATTTTAATAAATATTTTAATATTCCGGTATAATTAAATACAAATAAATAGGGAAAAATTTTGGAAAATTATGGAAAATTCTAAAATAGGGTATTTTATGGAATTATGCCATTTTAAAGTTTTTAAGACTAGTTATATGCTAATTTAGTGTTAATCGCGATTAAAAATCGCTAATTGGATTTTTAGCTTTTTTGTGCAAAAATGTGCACATATCATTTTCCACACTTGTTACACTTGTGTTGCATTTCTATTGCCATGGTTGTTCTTTTGGGTTCACTATTGGAGTGAGAAGGAAAAGAAAAAGGAAAAGAAAAGAAAAGGAAAAAGTAAGTGGTGATGAGAGAGAGAGAGAGACTAGGTCAACCCTCACTTTTTGAACTATACCCATCATTTCCCCATCTCATTTCTCTCTCCCCATCCCCAAGAGCTGCTGTTGATCCTGCTCCTCCCTCATCTCCCTCCCCTTCACTCCATAGACCCCTCTCATTTCCCTCACCAAAACCCCATTCCCACTTCACAAAACTTGCTCCCAAGCTCACTAGCTACACATTGAACTTAGCAAGATTGGATTTGGAGGACTTTGAGCAACTCAATAAAGCTACACATTGAACCTAGCAAGATTGGATTTGGAGGACTTTGAGCAACTCAAGAATTTTCTTGAGTTGCCAAAGGAGGTAATTTCTGCACCCCTAGTGTAGTAATTCAATTCTTATTGCATCCATTCTAGTTTCATGTCGAATGTTGTCGTTTGGTGGATTTGTGAAACTTTAAGTTAGGGTTTATGTGAGATCTGAGATTAAAGATGAAATTGAGGATTGTGGTGACCTTAGAAACCCTGGTGTGATGTTATTTTAGACCCAAACCTGAAATTGAAATCAGAATACGGATTTATGAGACAATATCGGAGAAAAACTGTGAATCTGTGATCGTATTTAAGAATCTGCTATCACCTCGAGACCCCCAAAATAAAACTGAGTTGACAGTGAGATGTGCAGGCACCATAGAACCACCACACCAAACCTTAGCCCCCAACTCAAATGTACGGCAGCCAATTAATTCCTTCTGGCCGCAATTTGCGGCCCGAGCAGGAGGGAACCTTCTCGATTTTGGTGCATGGCCCGATTTCCTCTAGTCTTGACCCTGGGTATTGTTAGTTATATGTATGCCCTAGAGGCCATTACTATACATAGGATGTATATTGTAGTGGATGCTTGGACATATATAGGGAGGACTTTCTTGCTCGACATGATAGTATGCTATCTGGTTACTCTTTACCTTAACGTGTACACTGATTGTCTCTCTGTTATATGTTGGTAAAGCCCTTAGGATGTGTACTTGACTACCTGGACTATGATGCGGATCATACTAGTGGGGACATGGTAGTCCATAAGTACATCCTTCAAGGTCCCTAGTCATGGGTATATCGAGACGGGGCATCGATATACCAGAGTAGACTAGCGTATACCCTTTCGACCCATACAGATGGGCGATGGATGATCCCATATCCATTGGTGTTTGACATCAGAGATGATATACGGGTGCTCAGTGGAGACTGGGTACACTGGCCGGACTCGCCGAGAACTCCCAGATGGTATTATACCTTACGTCAGATGGCAGTTCTCTGGTGACACTGGTACAGAGTAGTCTGTTGACCCGAGATCGTCATAGAGTCTTGTGTGGTTCCCACTGTGCTTTGATTTCCACCTTACCACGTCCAAGAGGGCGTGCAAAATGGTGGTTTTTGGGTACAGTCCCGAATCACATGGAGGCAATGAGCGATAGGAGGGGATTCGTCTCTCCCGGTATAGGGAGTTGATGTTGCGCTGTGTTCGATTGGCTATAACCGGAAATCCCTGGCCAGGGTTGCTGAGATTTACTGGTAAGTGTTACCAGTAGTTTCTCGAACTGTTATAGACCTCATATCGACACGACTTATCGAGCTATTGGGGTCTGACGTTTACCACCCCTAGGCGAGATATGCGACATATCAGACGACGAGACCGGACTGTACGGTAAGTGTTACTGGTTGGATTCACAGGAGTGTGAGCGGGCTTGCTCGTCGATCTTCTGATTGCTCAATCCCTGGGTGGCCGTTACGTTTAGCAGACCGCTTGCGGCTTGTGGGTGTTTGATATGATCATCACCTGCTGCCGGCGTATTGACGAGTCTTTAGAGTCCTACACAGAGGTTTCCTGGCTCAAGCGAAACGAAATAGGAGCGCATATGAGATATGTGCGGGACCGAGAATAATGCGTGTATGTGATACCGTATTCTATTCTCGCGATGAATGTATCGATATGGTTGTATGCGATATAACCTAGTTATCGAATCAAGGATTGATTCGGTAAAGCCGATACATAGGATACTAGTCGGTTATATGCGATATGACCGGATCGTTAAATCAAGTGTTGATTTAATGATTTAATGTATAATTATATATTTGATATATTACTTTGCATTAACTAGTATTGGTTCACTTTAAAAGGATTTTCTCACTTGAAGTTCACAAGTTGTATATGTGATATACTTTTGTGCACTTGATTGTATCATGTTTGATGATGCATGCTCACTTGGGTTTGTATAAAGAATTATACCATGGTTAAGTTAATGATTAGGGTTTTATTTATATTTGATTTACTTATTTATTTATTTCTTTTCATTTATATTTGGAAAAGAAATGAAATGGTGGCTCATTTTGGACTTTCTTTTGAAGCTTCATGAAGCTTTGAATGGTTTGACCATTTTGTCTCTTTTCTTAACCCTAACCATTCACTTGAACCATAGTTGATTCTCTACACTAGTTATCTTGACCATGGTTGATATTATGATAAGTATTGTTTTTATTTTTCTATTTGAAAATAACTTATCATAATATTCATCATCATCATCTTCTTCTTCTTGAAGAAGAAACCTTGCTCCATCAATGGCAACTTGAGCAAATGAGTGAGAAATCCAATTCTAAAGTGAACCCACCTCCTATTTCTTCATCCTCTACCTCTTGCCAAGTAGTATAGGCGTTTTTCTTCACAAGTTTCATGACTTGGTGAAGTGGGAGCTTGATCTTGTGATGCCTCGACGTAGATCATCTTCGACATCGTAGTCGATGACCTAACCCGCCCATTTCTCCGATGAAGCCGACGCTAGAGCCCGGGATTCGATTTGGATAGCGAGGAGACTTCATTGCGGAGCTATGGAGGTGGAGGACCGGATCTACAAAGGTTGTATTTCCGTTCTTGTAGTTAAGTTGTTAACTAGTTGCTTGTTTCGCCTAAAATTCTAGTTAACGATCCGTATTAGGGTTTCTCGGCACTTGTAAAATTTGAAATTGGCATGGTTGATGCCTTGTGAGACCTCATTAGCGTGCCTAGGAACCCTACATTGGTATCAGAGCCTAGCTAGAGCTTTAGGCGATGCGTAGACGGAGTTTGAAGTCTGATCGAACCGAAATCCCATTTCCAAAATGCTCTCTGGACTTTTTTCAAAAACTGGGTTTTTTCCAGATTAAAAATTGCTAAAAAATTCAGCAGGGTCTTAGTTGAATTACTGTGAAATTCGAGGGGCTAACTCATCTAAAGCGCGGCGGAACCGCGGCACAAGCATGCATTATGCGGCGGTTCCGCGGCCATATGATGACGTCAGCCCTCCATTTTTGCACAGTAATTTGTCACTTCAGGTGTTGGATTTTCTGGGAATTTTTTTAATATTTATTCAAGAGTTGAATATTCCAGGGTGTTTTGGAGCTTAGATGATTCGATCGGATTGTCAGATTTTGTCTATATGTTTTCCGGATAATTTGTTGAATATGTTAAAAAGTTCGACCGGATATAAATACCCAATTTTTCCCCTGTCGGGAAATTTCCAAGTGTTGGATTTTTCCGTGGTTTAAAAACGTTCTAAGTAGTGCAAGTAACGCGATGGTCCCTCTAGAAGACAACAAACCTTAACTCGATTATGTGACCGTCTTGAACTGCCCTTTGAACCTCCGGGTTTGGGGCAGTACGACGTGCCACATGTGAGGCGTTGGATTGACCCTTCTACGGCTGAACCGTTGGTACTGAGGCACGAACTGAATGTTTTTAGACTTGTTTCATGTGTTGATCTGTATCGGGAAAACTTGGGTGTTTGAATGTTCGATCGGAAAGTTTAACATTTTCTAATTATCTGGAATGTGATACAATAATTGGAATTCACAAATAGTTATGAGATAACTGAATGAATATTATAAATATAGCGGTTTAGTCTCTCTTGATCGGTTGCCACGGAATTTTGATGTGATCAAAAGTCCGTCGCAATCACGTAGCGTACGCGGATACTCGCCGGGTAAACTTAATAGACAGCCTCGCTCCATAGCCCCGACCAAGTGACTGTAGGAGAACCCCGTCGCCGAAAGCATCCGTTCGGGTGCTCGCGCAGCGGTGTTCCGCCTTGGTGCACTTCGTCGACGGTATCGGGGGTGCGGCTGTCTACTGAAGTTTGCGACGAGCATTCGATCAGGATGTCGGGAATCTTGTTTAATTGCCCGACTTGATATTGAAAAGTGTTTTCGATAATGAGACTAAAATGCGGGGTTTATAATTGTTAGGCATGTGATGTCTAAGTATTTCATTTGATTAGGCATGCGATGTTTAATGAGGTTGCGGATTCCAACTGTTGTAGTTTTACACTTTCTTTTCTGTGACCGTAAGTGTAATATGTGATATCGCGGTTTCGTTGCTATATGTCAACGACAATTGGGATACGCATGTTTACTTACGTTGATGACATGTGATGTTATGTGTTGCTGGATATGTTATATTGGATCGTCGTGTTTGAATAGCCGGGGGTTTTTATGTGAGATGAGTGTTTTTCATTTTCATTCATGTAAAAACTTGTATGTAATATTCTTTTATTGGGGCACTTCCAGGTTGCGGAAGATGTCACCGTTTGTATATTATTTTCTTTTCCGCACTAGGATAGACCCAAGGAGGGGAGCACAAGTAACCGGGTTCTGGAGTCCAGTGGGAGACCAACTCGAGGAGTCGAGTCCGGGTCTCCTAACTCTAGAATTGGTAGGGTTGCTTGCCGCTCTCGTAGGGGTCTAGGGGTGTGGGTTTGGCTATTCATCATGACCGTGGAATCCGTGTTTTATACTGGCTCGTATTGAAAACACGGACGTCCTAGTATATCCAATATTTCATATGATTCTTCTGCTGCGATATCTGTGATGTGATCATGTGATGTTCTGTGATAGATACTGTATATAGTATATATGATATATTATATAGATGTTACTTATGTTTTACACCCGCGCTAGCCCTGCCCTGCTCTGCCGTTAGTTACCTAACCTAACGGTGCATGAGGGAACATCGAGGCGAATGCGGATGGCATAAGTGTACGTCGTATTTATCTGTGATGTTTAGGTACTTAAATGATGGGACTTCATTAATGTGATTAATGAAAGTAAAAGAAACCTAAAGATGTTGTAGAATCGAATTTCAAAATAAAAAGGTAGCTACAGTTCTTGCTTTGCACAGAGGTATATGTGATATATCCTGCACCTTATTCGATGAGGAAAGGACCGAGATCCCTTCACCGGGAGTGACTCCTTTAGCAATAACTGGCAGATGCTACACACTCGGTTTGTCTTTTGATTGCTTTTAAGAGTTTTTGCTTTGCACAGTGATATATATGATATATCCCGCACCTCATTCGACGAGGAAAGGACCGACGATCCCTTCACCGGGAGTGACTCCTTTAGCAAAACTAGAAAAGCCTCAAAAACACTCCATTTCAAAATTCATTCGATCCTACAACGATATCAAGTTCATTACGAAATAGGTTTTCAGAAAAACCTGTCGTAGCCCTCCGTCATTTCAGATAAGTACTAGTTAGTATTCGTGCTGCGGTAGTTTGGCCTCCGTCAAGGCGTAGTGTACGGTATCTAACTAGTGCTTATCTGCTAGCATATGATGCGATTGGATTAGGGTATTCGTACGACGTTGTTTGGCCTCCGTCAAGGGTCGTGCGGGTGGGTTTAATTCAATCAGGAAATGACGGGTTGAACTTGACTAGCGGACTATGGGTAGTTTGGCCTCCGTTAAGGTCATAGGACGCTAGGGGCAAAATTATCGGGAATTTCAAGTGTTGAAATTTGCAATAAGATTGCATACCTTCTATGAGATAGTTGGATCCCGATACCCGCTGCGAGTAAGAGTTACTCCTGGGAGAGTTTTACACATTACAATTAGGCGATCAAGTAGGTGTCTAGAAAGGTGTCAACGGGGTTACGCCTCTGGGAAAACGAGGTTTACATTAATTAGGTTCGTGCGGAAGCACGGTGAACCTCCCTCAAAGTACCGACACTGGCCTGACTGAAAGATTGGCGAACTTATAGTGTGTAATTAATCCCGGCTGGTCTTTCCTTTTAGGGTTTGAAGGAAGATTTGATAAAAAGCAGTGGGAGCCATCCTGATTAGATAAAATAAAAACCAATCTGATCTTGCAAGAGCGCACGCTGAGTGTTTTCTTCTCTCTCTCTCCAGGTAGCAACCATATCACGCCTTAATCAATTTAATAATACGGATTATTGACCGAACCCGCTTGTTATTCTGAGCTGGGGAACGTTGGTCCCGCTCCAACTTATAATTGTTATAAGACAGAGCAGGAAATTGGGGATTATCAGAATTCCCGTGCCGCCCAAACGAAGAAAGTGCATACTGATGTATCATCTTCGGGTGTGTTCATTATACAGAACCGTTTCTCAGTATTCTTTACGTCCTGGATATGAGATACCGGATCAGGATCCCGCATATGTAATTTGTTACATGGGCTACAGATAGGTAAAGAACTGAGAACGGGTGATAAGTTTCATGAGACAGAAAACGGGGCAAGTGTTGCAGCCAAGTCTGTTGGTCACTGTCACCCAGTATTATCAATACATTGATTCTGAACGAATGTTATTAGATACCGAACCTGATATACAAAATCATATCAGTCTCTTGATCAGTAAAGAAATGATAAAATTTTGTATTGTTGGATAATGTTTTAAACATTTCCTATATCAAATGTTGATCGGTTCAGGCACGTTACCTAAAAGCATTGACGTTCTAAATCAAACTACAGTTCTTAGTATATAGAACACACACAAGAGGAAGAGTTCAGAGATGAACAAATCCTTCTTGAGGTATTGTAGACTAGGTCATATCAATGCGACCCGACTAGCTAAGTTGCACATAGATGCATATTTAAATCTGTTTGAATTTACATCTTGTGAAACTTGCCAGTCATGTCCCAAAGATAAGATGACCATAGCTCCGTTTACTAGAAACAGAGAAAGAGTTAGTGAACTCTTGGGATGATACATGTTGATGTATGTAGCTTCCCTGTCTACAAATGCCAGGACCGGTTCTTTGTACTTCGTTAAATTCTCTGATAATCTCTCAAGAATCAGACATATGTTCCTGTTGAAACACAAATCCGAACCTTTTGAGATATTCACAGAATATAAGCTAGAAGTAAAGAACCAATACGGGTATAAGTATTATGTCCTTTGATGTGATCAAGGAGGAGAATACTTGTGCATGGAATTCCTGGACTTTTCTAAAGGAGAATGGGATTCTCTCTCAGCATTACTCCTCCGTATACACCATAGCATGATGGTATATCGGGGCGGAGCAATCTCACCCTATATGATAAGGTGTGCTCTATGATGAGTATTACTGAGTTACCTATTTCCTTTTTGGGAGTTATGTGCTTGAAAAGATGCATACCTATTGAATAGGGTTCCAATCAAATAAGTTGCCTACCGCTTCATATGTGATATGGAAAGGGAAGAGCCCATATCTTAAGTTGGTTATGATTTGGGGTTGTCCGGGCTATGTCTAAAAGCATAATCCGGACAAGCTCGAGGCAAGGTCTGTTATGTAGAACTGGAAATGTTCCAGCTATGCAAACTACATCAGATGATTTGGTACAACCAAAGGATTCAGTAGATTCCAACGAACCTCAGCCTCTCCGCCGATCTAATAGGGTTCCTCACCCATCTGAGAGATATTTCGGTTTCTCTATGACAGTGGGAGCGAGGATTGCATCATGTGATGATGACCCAACTAGTTTCGAGCTGGCCATCAGGAGTAAGACTCTGTAAGAATGGCTGGATGCTTAGCGATCTGAGATGGAATCCTTATACACCAACAAAGTATGGACTTTAGTTGCTATATCTGAAGGGTTAAATCCCTATCAGGAGCAAGTATATCTTGAGAAGATTACTTGGTGTACATGGAAAAGTTGAGACTTTCAAAGCTAGACTTGTTAAAGGTTTGCATCATTGACCAGGTGTGGATCATGATGAAACTTTTTCTAAAGATCTATGCTTAAGTCCATTCAGATCCTACTTGCCACGGCTACATACCATGACTACGATATCTGGTGGTTGGGTGTCATGACTGCTTTTCTAAATGATGTTTTGGAAGAGAGCGTCTATAAGTACACAGCCAGAGGGCTTCGTAGACAGTGGGAGCAGCGGAAACGTGTACAAGATGCTTTATAGGATAAAGCAGGCATTGCGGAGTTGGAACATCTGTTTTGATGTGTTAGTCAAAGAGTTTGACATCATCAAAATGGTAGATGAACCTTGTATAAACAAAAAGGTAGTAGGGAGTATGGTGGCGATCCTCGTAGAGTACGTGGATGACATACTCTTGATAAGAAAGAAGTTTCTTATGCTACGCTCGGTCAATCTCCGCTTATCACAATGATTCTCCATATAGGATCATAATGATACCTCCTAAATCCTGGATTTTGGATCTATGAGATAGATCTAAATGGATGTTAGGATTCTCACTAGTTGTAGTGAGACGGTATCAATCGATCCTGGGGAGAATCACTGGAAGGGTTCCAGGGTGATAATGACGACTGAATGTCAGTCGCAGGCATTGTCTTTACCCTCAGTAAAGGGACGGTATGTTGGAAGAGTTCCAAGCTAGATACCGTGGCATACTAGACGATAAAGGCTGGATACATCGCTATTTGAGATGCTACCAAAGAGGAAGTCTGGGTGTATATTTGTTCATGAGATGAACATCGTTCTTACCATTGTGAGACAATGGAGTTGTGGCTTATGCCTAGGAACGCAAGTCCCACAGTGATCCAGACATATTCTAAGGCAGTATCACCTGATCATGGAGATGGTTGATCTCCAGGGTGATCGAGGTTAGGAGAGTAGACTCAGAGGACAGCACGGCGGATCCACTCACAAAGGCCTTTTCCCAGAGAGAGACTTTTATGGGATGGTTGAGTATGAGATACTGCAACCACTGCTATCAGATGGCCCTAGTGCAAGTGGGAGATTGTTAGTTATATGTATGCCCTAGAGGCCATTACTATACATAGGATGTATATTGTAGTGGATTCTTGGACATATATAGGAAGGACTTTCTTGCTCGACATGATAGTATGCTATCTGGTTACTCTTTACCTTAACATGTACACTGATTGTCTCTCTGTTACATGTTGGTAAAGCCCTTAGGATGTGTACTTGACTACCTGGACTATGATGCGGATCATACTAGTGGGGACATGGTAGTCCATAAGTACATCCTTCAAGGTCCCTAGTCGTGGGTATATCGAGACGAGGCATCGATATACCAGAGTAGACTAGCGTATACCCTCTCGACCCATACAGATGGGCGATGGATGATCCCATATCCATTGGTGTTTGACATCAGAGATGATATACGGGTGCTCAGTGGAGACTAGGTATACTGGACGGACTCGCCGAGAACTCCCAGATGGTATTATACCTTACGTCAGATGGCAGTTCTCTGGTGACACTGGTACAGAGTAGTCTGTTGACCCGAGATCGTCATAGAGTCTTGTGTGGTTCCCACTGTGCTTTGATTTCCACCTTACCACGTCCAAGAGGGTGTGCAAAACGGTGGTTTTTGGGTACAGTCCTGAATCACATGGAGGCAATGAGCGATAGGAGGGGATTCGTCTCTCCCGGTATAGGGAGTTGATGTTGCGCTGTTTCGATTGGCTATAACCGGAAATCCCTAGCCAGGGTTGCTGAGATTTACTGGTAAGTGTTACCAGTAGTTTCTCGAACTGTTATAGACCTCATATCGACACGACTTATCGAGCTATTGGGGTCTGACGTTTACCACCCCTAGGCGAGATATGCGACATATCAGACGACGAGACCGGACTGTATGGTAAGTGTTACTGGTTGGATTCACAGGAGTGTGAGCGGGCTTGCTCGTCGATCTTCTGATCGCTCAATACCCGAGTGGCCGTTACGTTTAGAAGACCGCTTACGGCTTGTGGGTGTTTGATATGATCATCACCTGCTGCCGGCGTATTGACGAGTCTTTAGAGTCCTACACAGAGGTTTCCTGGCTCAAGCGAAACGAAATAGGAGCGCATATGGGATATGTGCGGGACCAAGAATAATGCGTGTATGTGATACCGTATTCTATTCTCGCGATGAATGTATCGATATGGTTGTATGCGATATAACCTAGTTATCGAATCAAGAATTGATTCGGTAAGCCGATACATAGGATACTAGTCGGTTATATGCGATATGACCGGATCGTTAAATCAAGTGTTGATTTAATGATTTAATGTATAATTATATATTTGATATATTACTTTGCATTAACTAGTATTGGTTCACTTTAAAAGGATTTTCTCACTTGAAGTTCACAAGTTGTATATGTGATATACTTTTGTGCACTTGATTGTATCATGTTTGATGATGCATGCTCACTTGGGTTTGAGTAAAGAATTATACCATGGTTAAGTTAATGATTAGGGTTTTGTTTATATTTGATTTACTTATTTATTTATTTCTTTTCATTTATATTTGGAAAAGAAATGAAACGGTGGCTCATTTTGGACTTTCTTTTGAAGCTTCATGAAGCTTTGAATGGTTTGACCATTTTGTCTCTTTTCTTAACCCTAACCATTCACTTGAACCATAGTTGATTCTCTACACTAGTTATCTTGACCATGGTTGATATTATGATAAGTATTGTTTTTATTTTTCTATTTGAAAATAACTTATCATAATATTCATCATCATCATCTTCTTCTTCTTGAAGAAGAAACCTTGCTCCATCAATGGCAACTTGAGCAAATGAGTGAGAAATCCAATTCTAAAGTGAACCCACCTCCTATTTCTTTATTCTCTACCCCTTGCCAAGTAGTATAGGGTGTTTTCTTCACAAGTTTCATGACTTGGTGAAGTGGGAGCTTGATCTTGTGATGCCTCGACGTAGATCATCTTCGGCATCGTAGTCGATGATCTAACCCGCCCATTTCTCCGATGAAGCCGACGCTAGAGCCCGGGATTCAATTTAGACAGTGAGGAGACTTCATTGCGGAGCTATGGAGGTGGAGGACCGGATCTACAAAGGTTGTATTTCCGTTCTTGTAGTTAAGTTGTTAACTAGTTGCTTGTTTCGCCTAAAATTCTAGTTAACGATCCGTATTAGGGTTTCTCGGCACTTGTAAAATTTGAAATTGGCATGGTTGATGCCTTGTGAGACCTCATTAGCGTGCCTAGGAACCCTACAGGTATGTCTAGTTTTGACTGATTCCAGTTAGGGTAAAATCTGGGTTGATTTGCTTGAGTTGGCGTATGAGTTACGACTTGTTTTAGCATGGATTTTGGTATTTGGTGTTTCGTTCCTGTCGGGTGGCGTTTGGACGTCAACGACAAGTGGATATTGATCCTGTTTACATGCGAGACGATAGGTTTTTACCTATGCGAGTAGCGTGTGCTATTTTGGTTTCCGATGTGATTTTCATGTGCTTTAGCGTTGTGATATACTTATAGGTACCCTACGTGATGTTGAGGCAAAGAAGATGAAGATGGCGACATCTGCACCGACACATGAGAAGCAAGGTGAGTAGCTTATATCTACGGGGAGAAGTCGGGTGGATGGCGTATAGCATCCCTGCAGTCCGTGGTGATGTATACGAATACGTATACACACATATATTTATTATGTGTTGTTTAGGATTATTGATGTTAATAATGGTATTATTGGTGATAAGGATGTATTGGTTTAGTATAGTGCGAAACGCTAGAGTAGTGGTTGTACCCATACATATACGTACACATATACTTGCATGCATTCTTTCATTTATCTGTGCGCATATAGAGGTGTGTATATCCACACATGGGTATGGGACTATGTGTTCATATACGGGATTGAGGATGATGCATGGGATTGAGATGAGTCGATGAGGTTTGTGATGTGATATGATGGTAGTGATACCGGATATGTGATGAGATGAATGTGATATCGACCCGTACCCAGCTATTGGGATGCCGTACGACGATTTACCGTACGAGCTTTATATTGATGTTAGATCCGCACTCATGACTCGAGGATGTTATATGATATACTGTATCGTACGTGATACTATTGAAGCGAGATCACCGACTATATATATATATATATGTATATCGACTCAGATTTAGGTGGTTTCCATACCCCTCCCGATTGCCTTGATTGTTGGGTTCGTAGTTCGCATAGTAGGCGTTAGACTAGACCCGAGTCATACCTATTTCAAAACTAACGAATTGGGGATATTTTAAAGATAGGCAAAAGGGTTTATACGTATATTTTCAAAAGACGCATCTTTTCTTAAAACACCGTAGCCCTTATTTTACCAAAAGCCTTGATTCGTCTTATTTCAAAAGGCAAGGTTGCATGATATATCTATTGAGGCAGGTTCTCTACTGTTGCGTTGATTATTCGATTCCACATATTCATGCTATTTGCAATGCATCGCTTGTATTGTTGATATATTTCAGTCATGCTGCTAGGACACCAGCACCATTATCGATGATGCGTATGTTCCACGTACACTTGTTTGCCGGCTCACACACTTCATCATCGATAATTGCCATGTCACTACACTGTAGTACTGTTGCATTCAGTGTATGTTGCTTACATTTCTTTACATGTCGCATACATCATGCTTTCTGATTATACGCATTGAGATATGTTGTTTCCATGATATTTCTGGTTTTTGGGAACCGTGGGTGTTTCAAAAAGAGAATATGCGATTGTTTTAAAACCCGGTTACCCTTGATATGATATTTCAGTGCGTCCACCATGTGTTTTCTCGGTGCTGAGAGCGACATGTGAAACTCGATTCGAGGAGGCGGATGAGGCCGATTGCGGGTACATGGTGGACCCGGTAGGGTTCCCCGGGGCAAGAAATGTTTTTCGTGGAGTAGACGATGAGCCTGGCAGGGTGGCGAGTACCTACCGGTGATTGGTTGGACCTGGCGGTTATCCGGAGGATACTGACCAGAGTCGATAGATGGATATGGGCGTACTGCCGGGGCCGAGGGCAGATACCGCAGACAGAGCCCGTGGGCCGATCCGGACTGACGGAGCCCGATATATGAGGATTTACGTGCCGATGCTGGGCACAGTTTTCATGATGTTTTCGAGTGTCGATGCTGGGCACTTCGGTTCCATGATTTTGACGTGTCGCGATGGACACAGATGGTTTATATCCTCGTATTATTTCCATGCACATGCTTTATGATATTTACATGCATGATGGTTATTGTTATTGGGTGACGAGTGGACGGGATCCACGTACATGCAGATTTGATTACATTGATCATACCCCACATTCATGATATGCTATTACCTGAGGCACTGGCACGAGCACTCGGCATTACACTCATGCATAGAGATTTCCTTGCCAGTTTAGCATGCTTCAGACTTATTCATATTGAGGTTTATTTATATCTGATCGTATTGACCTAGGATGGGTCATGCATTCGGTCTCTGCTTGTAGATATTTTCTATTCACGAGTTGGCAACTCACCCCCGTTGTGCCACAGTTCTTGCAGGTTTTGCCGTACAGATTCCATAGCGGCATTTCTGGCACACTGCTTCCTTATGGGTGACTTGCTTGGGTAGGTGGGTTCTTTTGTATCAGAACCGCCATTGTTCATGTATTATTCATTGTATCTAGACATTCCATCAACCAAAACTTATATATTGTTTCAGACTTAGAAAACGGTGTTGTATTATTTCGACCTTAGAGTCGCGCTTGTAGTATTGCGGTTTTCTGGCTGTTTTGAGTTTCTTTTTGGGTTTTGATCCTCGCCCTTTGGCGTTGTATATTATTATTGCTTGCGTGGTTGTGACCGTCGATTGACGAAGAGCTAGCTTCTGCTTGGGGATGCCTTTTATCATTTCACATATATTATTCTTGTTTTACCCCGTTCGGGGCCAGTTTTTACAAAGGAAACTCTGCCGAAATTTTCAGGAAAGGTTACACATTTTTTAAAAATGCATATTCGGCTTAGTTGTTTAAAAACTTTGATTTTCGAAACATGATTTCTTTACTTCTTAAAACCAGTTTTCCTTATTTACTCTTTAAACGGTTTTAGATTTCTGGGCTTTTGGCTTACTTGGATCAGATGGGGTCCTATAGACTTCATATGGTTCAATGGCCAGTCACGTGCTCTTTCGGGTCGTGACAAAGTTGGTATCAGAGCGCTAGGTTGACCTTGGTTCGAGTCTAAGTTTGACTATGTGGAGCCTAGGGCGTTATCTATATATGGAACTTAGGCTTGACCTTACGGAACTTAGACTTAGTCGAGGGGGTATTAGACCCGAACTTTCGTCGCGTAGGATGACCCTTGATTGATGGAATAGGTGACTAAAGTAGAGTGACGTACCGTGGGTATGTTCCGCGGCATACTTACGATATGCCACTCCGCTTAAGAAACCTTAGGTTGTACATTTCCTTGCACCGTATTATATTCCTTCCTATGATCTATCCTCATCGATACTGGTTATGGTTTTGCTACCGCGATTGCACGGGCAGAGTGAGCTACGGCTCGAGTTGCGTCAGCATGAGCTCGTCGTGGACGAGGACTGACCAGGGCGTGATTCCAGAGACATACGATTGCATAGTGAGGAGTCGTCTTATTGTGTTTTCGCGACATGAGCGTTGGATTGATCGCTTCTATGAGATTTCCGGATGTGCTGATCGGCACCAGCGGATTGAGCCACTGATTGAGGCCAGCCAGGATGTGATGACCGTTGATATTATCGCTTATCCAGGACGATTGAGGCGCTGTTCAGCGCATGGACGAAGAAGCCAGTCGTTGCTGCTAATGATGAGATATCGCCCAGATGATTAGAGCTACTGCAGCATGAGCATATTCTTAGAGATATGACGGTGAGTTGCTAGTCACCGAGGATTGATGACTAGGACATATGGTTCGTTCGCTTACCCCGATGCAAGGTCATCAGATAGATTGATTCCAGCTAGAGGCGACTTCACGCAGATTCATTGAGAGCCGATTGAGACGATCGAATGTCAGGAACCCATTTTCCAAGTTTAAAGTATTCGGAAAGACATGCAAGCGATTCTATGGACCCTCTAGAAGAATGAAACCCTAACTCGACATAATGACCGTGTGAAAGCTTTTGAACCTTAGGGTTTGCGGCAGTTCCGCGGCGCCATTAGTGAGGCTTGGGTTTGCCCTTCTACGGCTGGACCACCGATGCTATGGTATGTACTTGATACTATTAAAATGTACCCGAGATGTTGAGCTCTTGGGGGATTGTGAGGTTCTGACGAGTCGATCGGATGGTTCGACATCTTTCGGATATTGTGATGGGACACTGCTTAGGAGACTCCAGATGCAAGCATAGCCGTTGGAGCGCAGCCTATGTAGCCACGATGAGATGAGTCCGAATCAGTCGATAATGAAGCAGAGTGGAATAAAGAGTTCGCATGAGATTTCGACGAGATGACGTTCCACTCCGCCGATGTTAGAGATGCGATACGCACGTTGAGGACGTGATCGGCTAGATATCTTCTACTGAGTGACGAAGGTACCGAGTTCGTGATTTCGAGTCCGTGTTAGAGACTTCTGAGGGACCGTAGCCGAGGACATTGCAGTGCGCAGATAGAGACGCGATGTCGAAATGGTCGATGATACAGACAAGCGGGACAAGAAGTTCGTGCGAGATGCAGACGATCTGTTACTACACCCCGTTAAGATTAAAGGTCGGATATGCATACAGAGGCGCAGGGATGCGACCAGCTTCCGAGGAGATGTTGTACTAAGGACGCAGATGTCCAGAGAGCAAGAAAAGATTATGCCAGAGTACCAGCCTCCGTACAGTTTGGCTTAGGCAAGATCAGAAGAGTCCTTGAGCAGGGATTCCTTCCAGTACACTGCTGCAAGAAGATTTGCACCAGGAGCAGATGCGTGATGTGCATTTAGAGGACCAGAGGTCGGCGCCAGAGATGTGCTGCTTTACGAGCGGTCATGAGGATTGACCGAGTGATGACCAGGAAAGTGCCAGAACGGAATCGTTCCTGTCAACATACCTGACCGGGCTGATGAGCCGATGGATTGCGAGATTGGTAATCTACAGGAAAGATCAAGACCCAGAGACAGAGGACGCCAGCCGCGAGCAAGAGGCAAGTAGATATCTTGCGCCGCTAGCATCGGATGTACCGGTACCTTCTCGACCCTGAAGAAGGGTATACCGACGGCGGTATTTATGATTTGTGATTTTGTGATGTGACTATCACGTATCCGTCACTTTGGATTTCGGTATTTTGGTGATCTATTTGCATGATTTAGTCTTGATGACTGAGTTCCATGATATTTGATTTTGTGCACCATGGTTGCACCTACTGGGTATTTATACCTTGCGCATAGTTATTACTCTTGAGGTATTGATTGTGATTTCATGCATATTTTATGCCGGTGATTTGATTTACGCTTCCAGCGTAGTTTTCATGTACTTTTAGTGTTTTGATTTGATTTGTGCACACTGATGCACACGGTTGTGAGATTTTCCCTCGCGGTACACTTGATTTTGATTGAGCCACATTATATATCGTCGATTTTGACCCTGATATTGATGATTGATTCTTGCACTCCGTGCTTTCGACTGGACTTACGCATGTTCGACGTTTGCTATTGGATTTCGTGATTCCGTGCATGTTGAGTGCGTAGGGTTTAGATTTTCATGCGTGCACGATGGATGCGCCGATTTGGATTTTCGCGCATGTTGGGCGCATGTTTTGAGATTCGATTTTTGTGCACACCCGATGCACTAAATCGAGATTCTTCGTGCATGTCAGATGCACCGGATTTTTGGCTGTCAGGCACACACGTTGCCTATGACAGATGCTTCGTGCACACCCGTTGCACCTAGATGTTGTTTTGTGCACCTGTATGGCACATATATGGATTTTGATTTCCGTGCGCACCAGACGCACAGGGTGGTGTTATGTGCATTTTTGGGATTTATTCCTTTTGGAGCAGTACATTTTTATGATATTGGATATTTGTTTTCATACTGAGCAGGACTAGTCAGAGGACAGTACCTGGATATATTTTGCATGCATTGATAGTTCGAAGGGATTTCCAAAGAGCGAGCTATGGTCTCGATATATATATACCTACGTGTCCGATATGACACGAAACGTTTAAAAACAAGGAAACCCTTCTAAATTGATTTCAAAACGGCGGAACGTACCTATTAAACAAAGGATATATATATATACGTATATAGTTATTTTCTTATGAAAAACGTCCGCCACTGTGCAGTGTTACGTGCATCGCACAGCAATTTAAAAAGTTTTGGCATGCATTTACATAAGCTATTTACATGTATAGATTGGATGTCTACATATATAGTTCTGATCTATATCATATTGGTTTTGTATTGGATTTGACATTTGTGTCTTTACCATGACTCCGATGATTGCGGGATGCTTGACGGAGTTTGCTTTTGAGTTATCTACTCAGTACTCATGCGCATGCATTGTGCTAGGATACGTTTTATGTATTGCTGATTTCGGAGCCCCGACGACTTGGAATTTGTATTGAAATGTTTTAGTATTTGGGGGTTTTAAATTTAAATTCGGGAACCGAATTTCTTTAAGGGGGTATATTGTAACGTTTCCAAAATAATAAAATATTATTTTCGGGAATTTTTATAATTTAATATTATTTTAATATTCCGGTATAATTAAAAACAAATAAATGGGGATTTTTTTTGGAAAATTATGGAAAATTCTAAAATAGGGTATTTTATAGAATTATGCCATTTAAAAGTTTTTAAGACTAGTTATATGCTAATTTAGTGTTAATCGCAATTAAAAATCGCTAATTGGATTTTTAGCTTTTTTGTGCAAAAATGTGCACATATCATTTTCCACACTTGTTACACTTGTGTTGCATTTCTATTGCTATGGTTGTTCTTTTGGGTTCACTATTGGAGTGAGAAGGAAAAGAAAAAGGAAAGGAAAAGAAAAAGGAAAAGAAAAGAAAAGGAAAAAGTAAGTGGTGATGAGAGAGAGAGAGACTAGGTCAACCCTCACTTTTTGAACCATACCCATCATTTCCCCATCTCATTTCTCTCTCTCCATCCCCAAGAGCTGCTGCTGATCCTGCTCCTCCCTCATCTCCCTCCATTTCACTCCATAGACCCCTCTCATTTCCCTCACCAAAACCCCATTCCCACTTCACAAAACTTGCACCCAAGCTCACTAGCTACACATTGAACCTAGCAAGATTGGATTTGGAGGACTTTGAGCAACTCAAGAATTTTCTTGAGTTGCCAAAGGAGGTAATTTCTGCACCCCTAGTGCAGTAATTCAATTCTTATTGCATTCATTCTAGTTTCATGTCGATATGTTGTCGTTTGGTGGATTTGTGAAACTTTAAGTTAGGGTTTATGTGAGATCTGAAATTAAAGATGAAATTGAGGATTGTGGTGACCTTAGAAACCCTGGTGTGATGTTATTTTAGACCCAAACCTGAAATTGAAATCAGAATACGGATTTATGAGACGATGTCGGAGAAAAACTGTGAATCTGTGATCGTATTTAAGAATCTGCTATCACCCCGAGACCCCAAAAATAAAACTGAGTTGACAGTGAGATGTGCAGGCACCATAGAACCACCACACCAAACCCTAGCCCCCAACTCAAATGTACGGCCGCCAATTAATTCCTTCTGGCCGCAATTTGCGGCCAGAGCAGGAGGGAACCTTCTCGATTTTGGTGCATGGCCCCATTTCCTCTAGTCTTGACCCTGGGTATGTTTAGTTTTGACTGATTCCAGTTAGGGTAAAATCTGGGTTGATTTGCTTGAGTTGGCGTATGAGTTACGACTTGTTTTAGCATGGATTTTGGTATTTGGTGTTTCGTTCCTGTCGGGTGGCGTTTGGACGTCAACGACAAGTGGATATTGATCCTGTTTACATGCGAGACGATAGGTTTTTACCAATGCGAGTAGCGTGTGCTATTTTGGTTTCCGATGTGATTATCATGTGCTTTAGCGTTGTGATATACTTGTAGGTACCCTACGTGATGTTGAGGCAAAGAAGATGAAGAAGGCGACATCGGCACTGACACATGAGAAGCAAGGTGAGTAGATTATATCTACGGGGAGAAGTCGGGTGGATGGCGTATAGCACCCCCGCAGTCCGTGGTGATGTATACGAATACGTATACACACATATATTTATTATGTGTTGTTTAGGATTATTGATGGTAATAATGGTATTATTGGTGATAAGGATGTATTGGTTTAGTATAGTGCGAAATCCTATAGTAGTGGTTGTACCCACACATACACGTACACATATACTTGCATGCATTCTTTCATTTATCTGTGCGCATATAGAGGTGTGTATATCTACACATGGGTATGGGACTATGTGTTCATATACGGGATTGAGGATGATGCATGGGATTGAGATGAGTCGATGAAGTTTGTGATGTGATATGATGGTAGTGATACCGGATATGTGATGAGATAAATGTGATATTGACCCGTACCCAGCTATTGGGATGCCGTACGACGATTTACTGTACGAGCTTTATATTGATGTTAGATCCGCACTCATGACTCGAGGATGTTATATGATATACTGTATCGTACGTGATACTATTGAGGCGAGATCACCGACTATATATATATATATGTATATCGACTCAGATTTAGGTGGTTTCCATACCCCTCCCGATTGACTTGATTGTTGGGTTCGTAATTCGCATAGTAGGCGTTAGACTAGACCCGAGTCATACCTATTTCAAAACTAACGAATTGGGGATATTTTAAAGATAGGCAAAAGGGTTTATACGGATATTTTCAAAAGACGCATCTTTTTTTAAAACACCGTAGCCCTTATTTTACCAAAAGCCCTGATTCGTCTTATTTCAAAAGGCAAGGTTGCATGATATATCTATTGAGGCAGGTTCTCTACTGTTGCGTTGATTATTCGATTCCGCATATTCATGCTATTTGCATTGCATCGCTTGTATTGTTGATATATTTCAGTCATGCTGCTAGGACACCAGCACCATTATCGATGATGCGTATGTTCCACGTACACTTGTTTGCCGGCTCACACACTTCATCATCGATAATTGTCATGTCACTACACTGTAGTACTGTTGCATTCCGTGTATGTTGCTTACATTTCTTTACATGTCACATACATCATGTTTTCTGATTATACGCATTGAGATATGTTGTTTCCATGATATTTCTGGTTTTTGGGAACCGTGGGTGTTTCAAAAAGAGAATATGTAATTGTTTTAAAACCCGGTTACCCTTGATATGATATTTCAGTGCGTCCACCATGTGTTTTCTCGGTGCTGAGAGCGAAATGTGAAACCCGATTCGAGGAGGCGGATGAGGCCGATTGCGTGTACATGGTGGACCCGGTATGGTTCGCCGGGGGAAGAAATGTTTTTCGTGGAGTAGACGATGCGCCTGGCAGGGTGGCGAGTACCTATCGGTGATTGGTTGGACCTGGCGGTTATCCGGAGGATACTGACCAGAGTCGATAGATGGATATGGGCGTACTGCCGGGGCCGAGGGCCGATACCGCAGACAGAGCCCGTGGGCCGATCCGGACTGACGGATCCCGATATATGAGGATTTACGTGCCGATGCTGGGCACAATTTTCTTGATGTTTTCGAGTGTCGATGCTGGGCACTCCAGTTCCATGATTTTGACGTGTCGCGATGGACACAGATGGTTTATATCCTCATATTATTTCCATGCACATGCTTTTTGATATTTACATGCATGATGGTTATTTTCATTGGGTGATGAGTGGACGGGATCCACGTACATGCAGATTTGATTACATTGATCATACCCCACATTCATGATATGCTATTACCTGAGGCACTGGCACGAGCACTCGGCATTACACTCATGCATAGAGATTTCCTCGCCAGTTTAGCATTCTTCAGACTTATTCATATTGAGGTTTATTTATATCTGATCGTATTGACCTAGGATGGGTCATGCATTCGGTCTCTGCTTGTAGATATTTTCTATTCACGAGTTGGCAACTCACCCCCGTTGTGCCACAGTTCTTGCAGGTTTTGCCGTACAGACTCCATAGCGGCATTTCTGGCACACTGCTTCCTTATGGGTGACTTGCTTGGGTAGGTGGGTTCTTTTGTATCAGAACCACGATTGTTCATGTATTATTCATTGTATCTAGACATTCCATCAACCAAAACTTGTATATTGTTTCAGACTTAGAAAACAGTGTTGTATTATTTCGACCTTAGAGTCGCGCTTGTAGTATTGCGGTTTTCTGGCTGTTTTGAGTTTCTTTTTGGGTTTTGATCCTCACCCTTTGGCGTTGTATATTATTATTGCTTGCGTGGTTGTGACCGTCGATTGACGAAGAGCTAGCTCCTGCTTGGGGATGCCTTTTATCATTTCACATATATTATTCTTGTTCTACCCTGTTCGGGGCCAGTTTTTACAAATGAAACTCTGCCGAAATTTTCAGGAAAGGTTACACATTTTTTAAAAATGCATATTCGGTTTAGTTGTTTAAAAACTTTGATTTTCGAAACATGATTTCTTTACTTCTTAAAACCAGTTTTCCTTATTTACTCTTTAAACAGTTTTAGATTTCTGGACTTTTGGTTTACTTGGATCAGATGGGGTCCTATAGACTTCATATGGTTCAAGGGCCAGTCACGTGCTCTTTCGGGTCGTGACACCTTCGCATGCGATTCAGCACCCGACGATCCAGCTCGAGCGCGACCTTTTCTATACAGAGCAGCCGGTGATCATCTTGGATCGATAAGTGAAGAAATTGAGATCGAAAGAGATACCGTCCGTCAAGGTACTTTGGCGCAGTCCGAGTAGCGAGGAGGTCACTTGGGAGACCGAGAGCGAGATGAGGAAGAAGTATCCCCATCTTTTTGAAGGTACGCATAGTTAGATTTTAAATTCGGGGACGGAATTTCTTTAAGGGGGGTAGATTGTAACACTTTGAAATTCGTTTAGAATATTTTCGCGATAATTAGCTATTTTGCGTGTTTTTCATAAAAACCCGAATATCAGGGTTATTAATTATTTTAGTCGTGTTACCCTAAGTGAGGATTTTTGTGTTAAGTGCACACATGCACACTTAGCCAATTTTGTGACTTAGGTTTTTAGTGTAACATGTTAACCCTATTACATTTTCTTGCATGGTTCATTTTAATTCCCCACCCTTTTTAGCTAAGTCAAAACCTTTTTTTAAAATTCAAAATGTGATAGAAAATGAGGTATGGGGGTTAGGTAAAGAAGTTGACCTTGTTTGACGCTTGCTTCTCTCTCATTTCTCTCTCTTTTCCCTCACTTCTGAACTCCAGCAGAAATAGCAGCAGCAACAACACCATTTTCCTTATCTTTTCTTCTCTTTTCTGTTCCCATTTGGATCTACACAAAACCCTACACCAAAAACCCATTTTTATTCACAAAAACCCTTGTTAAGGTGGCTCTTTTGAGGCGTTTGGAGCAAATCTGCACACTTGAGGCTATAGTTGAGACTTTTGGTATTTCTTAAGATCCTTTGAAGGTATTAACTCACCCTCAGCACTCTTTTTCAATAACTTGTAGTATTTCCAGCAAAATATCACATTTATATGCAATTTTAGTGCTAATGACGGGTTTTGGTGATGATATGTTAAAATTAGTATTTTTATGGCTTGATTATCTTGGTAATGAGTTATTAGTGTGGTTTTAGACTTGGGTTTGTTTCAGATTTCACAAAAATACCGTAAAGTACCTTTTTTAGTGCCAAAGTGTGATTTTTAACTAGAATTAGGGCTCTGTGGAATCTGCTTCTACCCGGGGTGTTTCAGAATAAAATTGTATTTACTGTAGAATGTATAGGGGGTATAGAGTGCACACACAAAACCGGGGGATCCACCTCCCAACCCAGGCCGCCGAAAAATGTATTCTGGCTGCAAATTGCGGCCAGATGGGTGAGTTGGGGGTTGGGGTTTGGACAGCAGGAGTCTGCTGTTAATTGTTGAATTGTGGTATATATATTTTTATAAAATCTATCCTGTATCAAAATCTGGAGTTAAATACCTATTTCTCGTATTTTAAATCTTCGCGACATGCGTGGCACGTGTGTGGGTTTGGGGTGTTCTACCTATCGCGACGCGTCGGGTTAGCTTCAGGCGCGTAATCACACGTTTTAGCGTATCGCGCACACGCGCGCTTGGTTTGCGACGCAGGTTTCTAGTGTGACTTTAAATGGCGTGTTTTTGTACACTTGAGCTTATGTGTGATATTCTGTGAAATTCTAGGTTCGCAGGCGAGTGCGACGGACTCCGCGAAGAAGGAGAAACAAGTCGTCGGCTATACCTAGCGAGAGACTACGGTGAGTAGATTTAACATCTACGGGGATATCGCCCGCATGGCGTTATGCGTCAGGGCTGATAGGACCTTATAGCGATATATTGCATTCACCTACATGACTACTGTTTGTTGAATACCGCATTCCCTGCTATGTGTATATAAACTAGAATTGATAGAACACCGCACTATTACTAACGGTTGAAGTTGCACGAGCATGATTTATATGCTACACTCACACCGTTAGTAATTGCCATGACACTCACATTATAGGACTGCTATAAATCATATATCATATTGATTCCGCTTTATTGATGTTTGTCATGATTTGCCGCATATCAGCAGATGTTATATTCATACTTGGACACATATACATCACATATCCATACATGTGCCATGTATATATTGATATCTTCATACTGCATAGATTTACGCATTGAGGTATGTTGTTTCCATGTTATTTCTGGATTTGGGAACCGTGGATATTTCAAAAGAGAATGGGTAATTATTTTAAAACCCGGTTTTCCTTGATATGATATTTCAGTGCGTCCACCATGTGTTTTCTCGGTGTTAGAGTGATTGATATATGAGAGGGTGCTGACCCGGACTGACGGATGCCCGATATATGAGAGGGGGCTGACCCGGACTGACGGATGCCCGATATATGAGAGAGAGGGGGCTGACCCGGACTGACGGATGCCCAATATATGAGACAGAGGGGGCTGACCCGGACTGACGGATGCCCGATATATGAGGATTTGCGTGTCGATGCTGGACACGAGTATTTATGATATTTGGGTGCCGATGTTGGGCACCCGTAATTCTCAGAGATGTACAGGATTTGAGGGCCGATGGGAGTGCCGGCGTCTGGGTTGTTGGGATTTGGGTGCATTGGTGGGTACCGATTATCTTTCCATATTGACATTCCGTGTAGATGTTATTTCATCCCATGCTCAGCATTTATCATTTTGCATCTCATCCTGTAGTTATTTTACTTGACAGAGCACTTGCATGATTATGTACATACTGCTTATTGCATATAGACTTATCTGCTGGCATTTGATAGAGTAGCGCAGCACGTGCATGCTCGCGATTACCTTTATATGTTATCTCTATTCACGAGTTGGCAACTCACCCCCGTTGTGCCACAGTATTTGTAGGTCGCCCCTCAGAGTAGTCGTGGCAGGCTGTCTTCGTACATCTTTTGGCTACAGATACCACTACAGTTGGTGTGAGAGCCGTTTTGCTGTTAGGTGGGTTGTGGTATCTGGTTACTTTTATTGTACACACTTTTGTATCTAGTATTCTCCATCTACATTATATGTACTTGACTTAGAGACAGTGTGAGGAAGATGATGTATATTATTTGTATTCTGGTGTCGAGCTCGTGGGAGCCGACTTTATATATGCAGTTTTATTATCTAGTGATGTTCTTATTTATTGCTCATTTCTTCGCTACGGCGTCGTATATTATTTTTGTGGTGATGGTTTCCGCCGTTGGGCGTGATTGCTCCCGTTTGGGAATGCTTTATTTCATTGTGTATCATTTTCACTTATATCCTGTTTTGTACCCGATTTCGGGGTTATTTTTCCAAAGGAAATGCTGCCAAAATTATTTAAATGATAACTTAACCTTAAAGAACTTCATTAAACTACTCAAGGTTTTCTAAATGTTTTAATCAAATGTTTTCAACACTCACTACTTTTAAATGGTTTTGATTTCTGGGTTCGACCTACTTAGTCGCGTTACGCCTGTAGACGTTGCGTGGTTAAGTGCCGGTCACGAGTCGAATTTCGGGTCATGACAAGATGCTATGATACTGTCGCATATTCTATCGCATATATAGAGTTGCGCATACACCTTATTGCTTAGTTACTTGTTGTGCTTGGACTTGTACCCTTAGGACATTGCACTATTATTGACGGCTCACGTTGCACGAGCACTGATTGTATGCCACACACACCGTCAATAATTGCCATGACACGCACAACACACATACATATCTGATATTGTTTGGTTAGGGATATTGAGACATTGATTCATATTTCTTGTTGCATATGACTTATAGCATACCTGTATACCTACATGCTTACACATATGCCTTGACATGCTTACATACTAGTTACCTGTATACCTATATGGTATTGTACCATTAGTGATAGATATATACACATATGAGACATAGCTACATGTATACCTTGCATACATACTTCACTTATACCTGGAGGGTATATTACATCATTACTGATAGGTAGATACATATACCTTGCTATACCTTTATATTTACACATATATCTGGCTATAGCTACATGTTTACCTTTATTTGATGTTATATAGACTTGGAGAAATTAGGAATCCTTATGATATATATATATTAACTTGTTGCAGTTAATTAGCGGCTTTTCCTTTATATGCTCACATTACAGTTTTATGTTGCATATATTTTATTCATGGATTTTTGCATTGAGATATGGATTTTTCATGATATTTTTTGGATTTGAGGACAGTGGTAGTTTCATGAAATTATGCATTATTTGAAAAACCCGATTTCTCTTGATATGATATTTCAGCATCCACCATGAGATTTATCGGTTCTGATATATATACCCCATACGAGGAGGAGTCGTGGGCCGTGTGAGGATACATGGTGGGGCCCGGAGGTACCCCGGGGAAAGAAAAGGACTTCGATGTATCACGCCGATGAGCCTGACAGGGGAACTATACCTACCGGTGACAGTACCTATGACTCGGCGGTTATCGTGGGGATACCGATGGGAGTCATGTACGTATGGATACGTCGAAAGACGAGGGTCGAAGCTGGGCACTTGGGTTTTCACGATAGCGTATGATACGTACCTATCAGGGGGCCAGTCGTGGTGACAGCACCTGATAGATCAGTATTTTTGTGTCGATACTTGACACATTGGTTTCATGATATTTTTACTCCTAAATATATATAACAGTAGAATGAGACGCTGTTATATATATATATATATTCGTGGAATGGGACTCTAATAAATATGTATACATATCAATTCATATACATCATCATAATTATTCATGTAAATATACTTAGGATATATGAGATTCACTTGATATTGGATTCAGGATATATGAGATTCACTTGATATTGGATTCAGGATATATGAGATTCACTTGATATTGGATACAGGATATATGAGATTTACTTGATATTGTACATTCAGGATTTGTGAGACTTACATGATATGAGAGCCAATTTGGGGGCTGATTTGAGGAAATTTGGGATTTGGATTGTCTTGATGGACTTTGGTCCTACCACGAGGTCAGGATTCTGTGGGAATGACATGTTTTATCCCATACTCCGCATTTATTGTTTATGCACTGCTTCATTTATTAGTAGTACCTGATAGAGTACCTTTCATGACTGTTGCATATACATACTGTTATTTTATATGCATTGTTTTATGTATTAGTAGTACCTGATAGAGTACCTTACATGATTGTTGCATAGAGGTTGTCATATTATTACTTCATGTATTAGTTGTACCTTCTAGTGTTCCTTTCATGACCGTTGCATACATATGACCATTTATTGCTATTAGTTGCATATGTTAGATTCGCGCTGTACGTGCATACTTGCGATTACCTGCATATGTTATTTACTATTCACGAGTTGGCAACTCACCTCCATTGTGCCACAGTGTTTTGTAGGTTATTCCTCACAGTAGTCAGAGGCAGGGCTATTCTCATCTATCGTATCATCTTTTGCTGCGGATACCGCTTCGGCTCATAGTGTGCAGTTTTGCTTAGGTGGGTTTTGCGGTTATCCGATATTGTTTATTGTATATTCGTTGTATCCTATACTCTCCATCTTCCATTATCTTGTATGACTTATAGACTTGATGTGAGGACGATATTGTATATTATTTTGTGACCTGGAGGTCTTTTATGCAGTTTTATTTATATCGTCTTTTATTTCTTCGCTACGGCGTCGTATATCTGTTGTGGTGGTTTTTTTTCTCCTTTGAGTGTGTTTTTGCTCCCGTTTGGGGATGCTTTACTTATATTTATATTGTACCCATTTTTGGGGCTAGTTATTATAAAGGAGGTGCTGCCAAATTTTTTAAAGGAAATAAAGTTGGATTTTAATGAATTTGGGTTGAGATTTCAAAGGTTTTAAAATTGCTATTATCACTTACTACTTTTGATGGTTTAGATTACTGGGTTTTTGGCTTACTTAAATTGCGTTACGCCTGTAGACGTTGCGTAGTTTAAGGGCCGTCACGTGCCAATTTTGGGTCGTGACAAAGTTGGTATCAAAGCTCTAGGTTTTACCTTTCGGAGTGTAGGATGACCTTGTTATGATGGTGTAGGTAGCTGAAGCAGAGTAACGTAGCGTGTGTATGTCCGCGGCATACTTACGACACGGTACTACGCCTAAGTGACCTAAGTACTAATTGCTTGAAATTCCTTCCTTGATGATACATATCCTTGTGATTCGATTTCCGTGTTCTTATCGAATCCTTTTCCATTTATAGCCTTTGCCGCCGATGACTATGGGGATTCAGAGTGATGCAGCGAGGGCTGAGGTCAGGGTTGACTCGGGTGGGACGAGGACTGACCAGGATGGCACGCTCGTTGCACTGGAGCAGATGGATCCGCCTTCGATAGATCGTATCGCTAGGCTTGAGGCAGAGATACAGGACTTGCGCCGGACGATGAAGCCTTTGGTTGAGGCCGGTAGAGCGCAGCGACAGGAGGTTGCTACCCATGTTACCCAGTTGTTCCTTGCGGTCAGTACACAGTATTTCTTCACTTACCACTTACACAGTATTTCGTCACTTACACAACACCAGTGGATGCAGCCCTAGTTGACGAGGCATGTATTCCAGAGACTTTGGGAGTTCGAGGACTGAAGAGGGCTAGTACAGGTGTGTCAGCCCCGAGACAGAGGTTCAGTCGCCGAGACAGATTTCGTGACTGTCGCGGGAGTAGCAGAGGCTTAGGACGAGGACAGTCATTCAGCTCTCATCCCCCGGAGGGTCAACAGTCATCGCATGGATGTTTCTGGTGCGGGAGCCCTCATCACCTCATCAGGAATTGTTCTATAGCACCGCGTCAGACTCGTGTTCATAAAGGTTGTGGTCGCGGAGGATTCGTTCAGACGGGACAGGTTGGAAGAGGAGGAGTTCGGCCAGTTGTGGGTAGGGGGCAGACACGAGAGTTTGCTTCTACTCATTGGGACGCGCGGGCGTCCAATGCAGAGTTTTTAGGTATTCTTAATTCGTATGTTCTTTTGATGCACTTGTTTGTTTTACACACTTTGTGCCGTCGTTGGGCCGAGAGTCATGTTAGCTAGATCAGCCGTTTGTTGTGTTAATTTTTGTCAGCGATTCTTTTGTTACGCGAAACGTATTTCAGTCGTATGCCAATCGGATAGGAGATAGAGATTCATACATCGTTTTGAACCTTCTAGAGATATTGGATTTGACGTTCTCCTGGGCACGGACTGGTTAGCTACGTGCTATGCGTCTGTGGACTGCCGTGCGGAAACAGTCAGGTTTTGTTTCCCGGCGAGTCAATTTTTGTTGTGTAGGGGGACAGTGGTGCCGCCTCTCACAGCTTGAATTTTGCCTTTTTCGCTAGTCGGCTTTTGAGGAGAAGATGTCGAGGATTCTTGCTTTCTTTCGTGATACCGGAGCCATAGTGGATTTGTTGGACCGGGTTCCTATCGTGCGAGAGTTTTCCGACGTTGTTCTAGATGAGCCGGCGGAGCTTAGGGAGCTTAAAGATCTGCTGCAGAGTTGCTAGATAGGTGGGGCTTATGCATCTAAGTGTTTCGCTTTGGGGAGCTCCTATTCTGTTCGTCAGGAGAAGGACGGCAGTTTGAGGTTGTGTATTGATGGATCGTCAATTGAACCGAGTTATGGTGCGGATAGGTATCCTTTACCTCGCATTGACGATTTGTTCGACTTGCTCCACAGTGCGAGACATTTTCTAAGTTTGTTTGGGATCAGGTCATCATTGGTTGCGGGTTCGGAGTGATGACATTCCGAAGACTGCTTTTGTGCGTGCTATGAGCAATATGAGTTTTGGTGGTGTCGTTGGACTCACCAATGCCCTAGCAGCATTCGAGGATGTGATGAACCGGATTTCTTCAGGCCGTTCCTCGACCAGTTTATTGTTGTGTCATTGATGACATTCTGGTCTTTTCTAAGAGTCGTGAGGAACGTGAGCAGCACTTGAGGATTTGTTTTGTAGACATTGGGAGAGCACCAGCTGTTTGCTAAATTCTCGGAGTGTTCCTTCAGGCTTGATTGTGTTGACTCCTAGGTCTTGTAGTTACGGGAGACGGTTTCGTATGGTCCCGAGGAAGACTAAGGCCGTACAGCTTTAGCCTAGACTTGTGTACAGGACGGAGGTCCGCAGATTTTTGGGCTTAGCAGGTTATTACCGCCGTTTCGTGCAGGATTGCTAGTGTATCGCTGCACCATTGACTGAACTGACCGGAAAGGAGGTTCCTTTTCTTTGGACTGATGCATGCGTGCGGAGTTTTCAGCAGTTGAAGACTCGGTCGACAACTGCACCCGTTCTTTCTTTGCTTTCTGGTTCGGGGAAACTTTGTTGTTTACTGTGATGTTTCGCGAGTGGGGATCGATTGTGTACTGATGATGAATTTTAGAGTTATCACTTTTGCTTCCCGAAAGTTGGAGGAAGTACGAGCAGGATACCCCACTCATGATCTGGAGATGGCCGCGGTGGTCGTGCATTGAAGATCTGAGGACACTACTTGTGCGGAGAGTCATGTCAGATTTTCATGGACCACCAGAGCTTAATGTACATCTTCCTGCAGCGGGTTTTGATTATTGAGACAGTGCCGTTGGATGGAGCTTGTAGAGGATTGTGTTTCTGAGATCCTCGTTACCCGTGGCAAGGCGACTGTGGTAGCTGATGCTGGAGTCGTAAGCCCAGGGTTAGTTTGTCCCAGTTGTGCGCAGTTTTGAGACAGTCTTCTGCAGATTTACAGTTTTTGTGCGATCGTGGAGTACAGCTAAGTTCGCCTCTACTGAGGGGACAGCTTGCTCATGTCCGCGCCCGTCCATTTTTCCTTAATCATTTTCGCGAGGCACAGCCCGCCGATGCTCATTTGTCAGATATTCTTGAGCCTACTCGGCTGGGTAAAGATTCGGAGTCCTTGAATTGTGACCAGGGTGTGCTACGTTTAGGGACGCGTTTGTGTTTACCTGATACTGTTGGGTAGAGACGCGAAATCCTAGAGCAGGCACATCAGTCAGCTTTCTGTGTTCATTCAAGTTCTACTAATATGTGACGTGACTTGTGAGATAGTCACGGGTGGGCAGGGATGAAGAGTGAAGTTTCGGATTTCGTTTCGAGGTGTTTGTCTTGTTGTGAGCTAAGGTTGAGCATCTGAGACCGGCTAGAGAGTTGCAACCTTTAACCGTTCCAGAGTGGGAATGGGAGCAGATCTCCATGAATTTCGTTGTTGTGTCTACCCAGGGCTAGATAGGTTGTGACTTCATTTGGGTGTTTGTTGTCCGGTTATGCCCAGTTTGCTCAGTTGTTTTTCGGTAAGTCTGTGCGTTGCACGGAGTTCCTTCATGTGTTGTATCCAATAGAGGCACCCTGTTCGCTTGCCGTCTTGGGCAGAAGCTTAAGGAAGCCTTGGGTACTGGTTGAGCTTTAGCTCCACTTTTCCATCCACAGGATGATGGTTTTGTGAGAGCGGGCTATACAGACTCTGAAGGATATTCTTGTGCGTGCGTACTAATTGTTGTTGGCAGTTGGGATCGTCACTTGCCATTGTTAGGGTTCTCCTTCGATAGCTGTTATCAGGAGAAATTCCAATTGGCAACCTTTAGGTTTTTTTGGTAGGTGGTGTCGATCGCCAGTCTGTTTTTCTGACTCTCCGGGAGTAGGATTTTGGACCCCAGCTAGTCTAGAGACTTCGGAGATGATCCAGTTGATTCAGGTCAGGATGAGAGTAGCCCAGTGCAGACAGAGGTCTTATGCCGACCGTGGTGGTCGCAGACTTTAGTTCGCAGTGGGAGATCATGTATTCCTAAGGATTTTTCCGATGAATGACTTGTTGAGTTTTAGGAAGCTTATCCCAGGATTGTAGGTCCTTTGAGATTCTCAAGCGAGTTAGTTCCATTGCCTATAATTTGGCACTTCCGCCCAGATTATTGAGTATTCACCCCGTATTCCTTGTGTCGATACCTCGTAAATACCTTCATGACCTTGCTCACATGATTCAACATCAGACCATTTAGCTTGGACGCGATCTTTTCGTTCACCGGCAGCCAATTGTGTTAGTGGTTCGGCAGGTGGAGAAACTTCGGTCAAGGGTCTTACCATCTGTGAAGCGTTTTCTTGGACGTGGCCGTATAGTGAGGTGATCACTTGGAAGGCTGCGAGCGAGAATTGTGAGTTTTGCATTCATCTCTTTGAAGGTACGCTTAGTGAAAATTTTAAATTCGGGGACGAATTTTTATAGGGGGAGATTGTAACGCCTTAGATTTCGATTAGTGTTAGTTTAGACGATAATGCGGATTTTTGGTAAAAAGTTTACCAATTTGGGTTCCTCACATTTTATAACATTTAATTAATAATTTATTATTATTTTTTTTGGCATGCACACACTTGTGCATGTTTATGTGAGGGTGTGTTTGTGTATCTAGATTAGTGACCATGACAACTTAACCTAATATAATCTTTTGCTTTAATCCATTCCTAATTCTTTGCTTTACCTTAACTCTAATTCTAGATATTTTGTGTGAGAAGAGAGATATTTCTTTTGGATGTGAGAGGAGGTGGCATGGTGGTATTGTGGATGCATTAATGGTGAATTAATGTAAGGGTGTACTCACTTCTTACACTCACCTCTCTCTTTCTCTTTATCTTTTCCTTCTCTATTTCTCTCACACTTATTCCCTTCTCATTTTCTTCATTTCTCTTTTATCTAAACAGAACACTTGCTAATCCTTCACAAAAACCATCACAAACTTCACAAATCTCACCAAAATCACTTCTTTTGCCTTGACTTGCCTCTTGGATGCCTTGGAGCTTGGAAAGCTAGGATCTTTGAGCTTGTGGGAGTAGGTAATGATCTCTATCTATTCTTTATGTAGTTATTGTGTTGTGTAGACTTTTAGTTTTAGTTTAGAACGTTTAAAGTTATGTTTCGTGCAAATATTGTATTTTTAGTGTCGATTTGTGATATCTGTGATCTGCTGTGACCCCGAGAGTTTACTAGAAAACCAAACAATGTAGTTGTGTTGTACCTGAGACCATAGTACATCACCTAGAGCATGAACCCCTGGAGCTCGGACTCGGCCGGCGACATGAAGGGAAATTCTGGCTACGTCGGTTTTCGGGTTGAGTTGGTGTGTGGGTTTTTGTGGGTTGCTCTATGCTGTGGTTTCAGTGTGTTTGGTCTTGTTTGAGTTTTGGGTTTTCTCTGTATGCAAAATCTGGGATCACATGGGTAGTTTCTTGTGTTGCGTTTATGCGCAATACGTTATACAACACGGATCGTGCACTTTGTGTGGTTTTGCTCTTGGGTTGGTTTCGTAGTGTCGCTACGCACGTTAGCCACCATACGAACACTTGAGAGTATGTTTTGTGTTATTGCGTCGGTCAAACGTAGTTTGTACGTGTTATTGATCGATTGCTAATAAATACTTGTTATATTGTTATTTGCTTTCAGGATCGCAGGCATGGACTTCTGATGCTGCGAAGAAGGAGAAACAGGTGGTAGGCTTTACTTAGCCAGGAGCGTTGGTGAGTAGATTTAACATCTACAGGGGAATCGCCCGCATGGCGTTATGCGTCTGGGTTAGAGATGTTATGATACCTTCGCATATTCTATTGCATATATAGAGTTGCGCATACACCTTATTGCTTAGTTACTTGTTGTGCTTGGACTTGTACCCTAAGGACACTGTACTATTATTGACGGCTCACGTTGCACGAGCACTGATTGTATGCCACACACACCGTCAATAATTGCCATGACATGCACAACACACATACATATCTGATATTGTTTGGTTAGGGACATTGAGACATTGATTCATATTTCTTGTTGCATATGAAATATAACATACCTGTATACCTACATGCTTACACATATGCCTTGACATGCTTACATGCTAGTTACCTGTATACCTATATGGTATTGTACCATTAGTGATAGGTATATACACATATGAGATATAGCTACATGTATACCTTGCATACATACTTCACTTATACCTGGAGGGTATATTATATCATTACTGATAGGTAGATACATATACCTTACTATACCTTTATATTTACACATATATCTGGCTATAGCTACATGTTTACCTTTATTTGATGTTATATAGACTTGGAGAAATTAGGAATCCGCATGATATATATATTAACTTGTTGCAGTTAATTAACGGTTTTTCCTTTATATGCTCACATTACAGTTTTATGTTGCATATATTATATTCAAGGATTTTCGCATTGAGATATGGATATTTCATGATATTTTCTGAATTTGAGGACCGTGGTAGTTTCATGAAATTATGCATTATTTGAAAAATCCGGTTTCTCTTGATATGATATTTCAGCATCCACCATGAGATTTATTGGTTCTGATATATATACCCCATGCGAGGAGGAGTTATGGGCCGTGTGAGGGTACATGGTGGGGCCCGGAGGTACCCCGGGACAAGAAAGGGACTTCGATGTACCACACCGATGAGCTTGACAGGGGAACCATACCTACCGGTGACAGTACCTATGACTCGGCGGTTATCATGAGGATACCGACGGGAGTCATGTACATATGGATACGTCGAAAGACGAGGGTCGAAGATAGGCACTCGGGTTTTCGGGATAGCGTATGATACGTACCTATCAGGGGGCCAGTCGTGATGGCAGCACTTGATAGATCAGTATTTTTGTGTCGATGCTTGGCGCATTGGTTTCATGATATTCTTACTCCTAAGTATATATAACAGTGGAATGGGACGCTGTTATATATATATATATATATATATATATATATATATATATATATATATATATATATATATATATATATGGGACGCTAATATATATGTATACATATCAATTCATATACACTATCATAATTATTCATGCAAATATACTTAGGATATATGTGATTCGCTTGATATTGGATTCAGGATATATGAGATTCGCTTGATATTGGATTCAGGATATATGAGATTCACTTGATATTGGATACAGGATATATGAGATTTACTTGATATTGTACATTCAGGATTTGTGAGACTTACATGATATGAGAGCCAATTTGGGGGCTGATTTGAGGAAATTTGGGATTTGGATTGTCTTGATGGACTTTGGTCCTACCACGAGGTCAGGATTCCGTGGGAATGACATATTTTATCCGATACTCCATATTTTTTATTTATGCACTGCTTCATGTATTAGTAGTACCTGATAGAGTACCTTTCATGACTGTTGTATTTACATACTGTTATTTTATATGCATTGTTTCATGTATTAGTAGTACCTGATAGAGTACCTTACATGATTATTGGATACAGATTGTCATATTATTGCTTCATGTATTAGTTGTACCTGCCAGTGTACCTTTCATGACTGTTGCATACATATGACCATTTATTGCTATTAGTTGCATATGTTAGATTCGCGCTGTACGTGCATACTTGCGATTACCTGCATATGTTATTTACTATTCACGAGTTGGCAACTCACCCCTATTTTGCCACAGTGTTTTGCAGGTTGTTCTCCACAGTAGTCAGAGGCAGGGCTATTCTCATCTATCGCATCATCTTTTGCTGTGGATGCCGCTTCGGCTCATAGTATGCAGTTTTGCTTAGGTGGATTTTGCGGTTATCCGATATTGTTTATTGTATATTCGTTGTATCCTATACTCTCCATCTACCATTATCATATATGACTTAAAGACTTGATGTGAGGACGATATTGTGTATTACTTTATGACTTGGAGGTCTTTTATGCAGTTTTATTTATATCGTCGTTTATTTTTTCTCTACGGCGTCGTATATCTGTTGTGGTGGTTTTTTTCCGCCTTTGGGCGTGTTTTTGCTCCCGTTTGGGGATGCTTTACTTATATTTATGTTGTACTCATTTTTGGGGCTAGTTTTTACAAAAGAGGTACTGCCAAAATTTTTAAAGAAAATAAAGTTGAATTTTAAAGAATTTGGGTTGAGATTTCAAAGGTTTTAAAACTGCTATTATCACTTACTACTTTTGATGGTTTAGATTGTTGGGTTTTCGGGTTACTTAAATTGCGTTACGCATGCAAACGTTGCGTAGTTTAAGAGCCATCACGTGCCAATTTCGGGTCGTGACAGATTCCATCTCAGATAGCATTACATCCAGCCATTTCACAAAGTCCCCACTCGTGATGGCCTGATCGAAACTAGTTGGGTCATCATCTTCCATGATGCAATCCTCGCTCCCACTGTAAATGAAAAAACCGTAGTATCTCTCAGATGGATAATGAACCCTACTAGATCTGCGGAGTGACTGAGGTTCGTTAGAGGTTATTGAATCCTCTGGTTCTATCAAATCATCAGCTGTAGTTTATGTAGCTGGAACTTCTTCCAGTTCTACCTCATGACCACTAATTTCTTTCACAAGAAATTTCTTTTCTAAAAAGGTGGCATTCCGAGAAACAAACAACTTTTGTTCCTCACTATGGTAGAACATATACCCTCACGAATTCTTGTGATATCCTAAAAACTTGTACAGAACTGACTTTGCCTCGAGCTTGTCCGGATTTTGTCTTTTTGACATAGGCCGGACAACCCTATATCTTAACTCGTTTAGGAGATGGTCTCTTCCCATTCTATATCTCATACGGAGTGGTAGGCACTGATTTGGTTGGAACTCTATTCAATCGGTATGCGGCCTTCTCAAGCGCATAACTCTAAAAGGAAATAGGTAACTCAGCAGTACTCATCATAGTGCGCACCATCTAATAGGGTGCGGTTTCTCTGCTCCGACACACCGTAGTGCTGTGGTGTATATGGAGGAGTAAGCTGAGAGAGGACCTCATTCTCTTTTAAATAATTCAGGAACTCCGTGCTTAAGTATTCTTCTTCCCGATCAGATCGAAGGATTTTAATACTTCTACCCGTTTGGTTCTCTACTTCGCAATTATATTTCTTGAATTTCTTAAAAGCTTCAGATTTGTATTTCAACAAGAACACATGTCCGAATCTTGAGAGATCATCGGTGAATGTAATGAAGTACGAGAAACCATTCCTGGCATGTGTAGACATACGACCACATACATCACTATGTATCAGTCCCAAGAGTTTAGTAGCTCTTTCTCCATGTCCAGTAAACGGAGTTTTGGTCATCATTCCTTTGAGACATGACTGGAAAGTTTCATATGATGTAAATTCGAATGGATTCAAATAACCATCCTTATGTAACTTAGCTAGTCGTGTCGCATTGATATGACATAGTTTACAATACCACAAGAAGGATTCGTTCATTTCTGAACTTTTCCTCCTGTGTGTGTTCTGTATGTTAAGAATTGTGGTTTTATTTAGAACGTATATGCCATTACATAACGTGCCTGATCCAATCAACTTTTGATTTAGGAAAATGTTCATAACATTATCCTGCAATACAAAATTATATCCTTCTTTACTTAATAAAGTGAGTGATATAATATTGCATATCAGGTTCGGTATGTAATAGCATTCGTTCAAGATCAATGTATTCCCATTGAAAGTCTACCCTGTTAGTTATATGTATGCCCTAGAGGCCATTACTGTACATAGGATGTATACTGTAGTGGATGCTGGGACATATATAGGTAGGACCTTCTTTCTCGACATGATAGTATGCTATCTGGTTGCTCTTTACCTTAACGTGTACACCGATTGTCTCTCTGTTACATGTTGGTAAAGCCCTTAGGATGTGTACTTGACTACCTGGACTATGATGCGGATCATACTAGTGGGGACATGGTAGTCCATAAGTACATCCTTCAAGGTCCCTAGTCGTGGGTGTATCGAGACGGGGCATCGATATACCAGAGTAGACTAGCGTATACCTTCTCGACCCATACAGATGGGAGATGGATGATCCCATATCCATTGGTGTTTGAAATCAGAGATGATATACGGGTGCTCAGTGGAGACTGGGTACATTGGACGGACTTGCCGAGAACTCCCAGATGGTATTATACCTTACGTCAGATGGCAGTTCTCTGGTGACACTGGTACAGGTTAGTCTGTAGACCCGAGATCGTCATAGAGTCTTGTGTGATTCCCACTGTGCTTTGATTTCCACCTTACCACGTCCAAGAGGGCGTGCAAAACGGTGGTTTTTGGGTACAGTCCCGATTCACATGGATGCAATGAGCGATAGGAGGGGATTCCTCTCTCCCGGTATAGGGAGTTGATGTTGCACTGTGTTCGATTAGCTATAACCGGAAATCCCTGGCCAGGGTTGCTGAGATTTACTGGTAAGTGTTACCAGTAGTTTCTCGAATTGTTATAGACCTCATATCGACGCAACTTATTGAGCTACTGGGGTCTGACGTTTACCATCCCTAGGCGAGATATGTGACATATCAGACGACGAGATCGGACTGTACGGTAAGTGTCGCTTGTTGGATTCACAGGAGTGTGAGCGGGCTTGCTCGTTGATCTTCTGATCGCTCAATACCCGGGTGGCCGTTACGTTTAGCAGACCGCTTGCGGCTTGTGGGTGTTTGATATGATCATCACCTACTGCCGGCGTATTGACGAGTCTTTAGAGTCCTACACAGAGGTTTCCTGGCTCAAGCGAAACGAAATAGGAGCGCATATGAGATATGTGCGGGACCGAGAATAATACCAGTATGTGATACTGAATTCTATTCTCGCGATTTGTATCATCGGACGGTTATATAAGATATAGCCGGGTTACCGAATCAAATGTTGATTCGATATATTGATACACATGATATTAGTCGGTTATGACCGGATCGTTAAATCAAGTGTTGATTTAATGATTTAATGTATAATTATATATTGATATATTACTTTACATTAACTAGTATTGGTTCACTTAAGATTATTTTTCTCATTAGATTTTGCACAAGTTGTATATGTGATATATTTTTGTGCACTAGTTTGTATCATGTTTGATGATACATGCAAACTTGGTTGTGTGTATGCTTTAAAACATGTTTAGGTTAATGGTTAGGGTTTCATTTACTTTATTTATTTTGGTTAAAAAACTAAATGGTTGCTTTTGTTCCTTTGCTAGAAGCTTCATGATGCTTCATGCATCTTTGAAAAAGTAACCATTTTGTTTTTATTCCTTAACCTAACCATTTTACCTAAACCTTAGTTTATTCTCTACATTAGTTACCTCACCCGTGGTTGCTAAATGATAAGCATCACTTGATTTTCTATTTTGAGATTATTCATTCATTCTTTTTCTTTCTTCTTATTCTTCATGAAGAAGAAAACCATTGCTAGAAAATTCCAAGTGATGAATCCAAGTGAGAAATCCAAATCCAAAGTGAACCCACTTCCTATTTCTTCATCCTCTACCACTTGCCATGTAGTAGAGTATGTTATCTTCACAAGTTTCATGACCAAGTGAAGATGGAGCTTGAGTTAGAGTCGCCTCGACGTAGATCATCTTCGGCATCGAAGTCAACGACCTAGCCCGATCATTTCTCCGATGAAACCAACGCTAGAGTCCGGGATCCCGATGATCGCAGCGGAGGGACGTCATCACGGAGCTAAAGAGGTGGAGGACCGGATCTACAAAGGTTGTAGTCACTTTCACTTGTAGTTAAGTTGTTAATTTGCTTAGTTTCGCCTTACCTCTAGTTAACGATCTAGCATTAGGGTTCTTCGGTACATGAAAAATTTGATTTTAGCATGGTTGATCAGTTGTAGAACCTCTTGAGTGTGCATAGGAACCATACAGTGGTATCAGAGCCTAGCTAGAGCTTTAGGCGAAGTGTAGACGATGTTAGAAACCCGATCGAACCCCGAAACCCTATATTGCACCCTTCTCTGTATATTTTCTGAAACTGTGGATTTTTCCAAATTAAAAATACTCAAAAAAATCAGCAGGAATTTCTAAGCATTACTGTGAAGCACGTGACCCCAACTCTTCCAAGGCGCCGCGGAACCGCGGCCGTACCCTAGGTAGTGCGGCGGTTCCGCGGCCATAAAGTGTCCTCTTGCTTCACTGTTTGCATAGTAATGTCTCTTTGTGATTCCTGTGTTTTCTGGGTAATTTTAATTTCTACTCAACAGTTGAGTTTTCTGGGTTGTTTTGGAGACTCGATGATTCGATCGGATTGTTTAACTTTTTCTATGTGTTTTTCCGGGTAATTTTAGAACATGTTAAAAAGCTCGACCGGATATAAATACCCACTTTTTCTCCTGCCGAGAAATTTCCAAGTGTTGGATTTTTCCGTGGTTTAAGAACGTTCTAAGTAGTGCAAGTAACGCGATGGACCCTCTAGAAGACAACAAACTTTTACTCAATTATGTGACCGTCTTGAACTGCCCTTTGAACCTTAGGGTTTGGGGCAGTACGGCGTGCCACATGTGAGGTGTTGGCTTGACCCTTCTACGGCTGGACCGTTGGTACTGTAGTATGAAATGGATGTTTTTAAACTTATTTCAAGTATTGAGCTGTTTCGGGAAAACTTAGGTGTTTGATTGTTCGATCGGAAAGTTTAACATTTTCTATTTATCTGGAATGTGATACAATAATTGGAATCAATAACATTTGAATGTAATAAATCTAGCAGTTTAGTCTCACTTGATCGGTTTCCACAGAATTTTGATGTGATCAAAAGTCCGTCGCAATCATGTAGCGTACGCGGATACTTGCCGGGTAAACTTAATAGGCAGCCATACACCATAGCCCCGACCAAGTGACTGTAGGAGAACCCCGTCGCCGAAAGCATCCGTTCGGGTGCTCGCGGTAGCGGTGTTCCGCCTTGGTGCACTTCGTCGACGGTATCGGGGGTGCGGCCGTTTACTAAAGTTTGCGACGAGCATTCGATCAGAATGTCGGGAATCCTGTTGAATTGCCCGACTTGATATTGAAAACAGTTTTCGATTTTGGGACTAAAATGCGGGGTTTATAATTGTTAGGCATGCGATTTCTAAGGAGTTCATTTGATTAGGCATGCGATGTCTAAGGAGGTTGCGGATTCCAACTGTTGTAGTTTTACAATTTCTTTTCTGCGACCGTAAGTGTAATATGTGATATCGCCGTTTTCGACGACAATTAGAATACGCATGTTTATTTACGTTAATGACATGTGATGTTATGTGTTGCTGGATATGTTATATTGGATCATCGTGTTTGAATAGCCGGGTTTTTTTTTTGTGAGATGAGTGTTTTTCATTTTCATTCATGTAAAAACTTGTATGTAATATTCTTTTATTGGGGAACTTCCAAGTAGCGGAAGATGTCACCGTTGATGTATATTATTTACTTTTCCGCATTAGGATAGACCCAAGGAGGGGAGCACAAGTAACCGGGTTCTAGGGTCCAGTGGGAGACCATCTCAAGGAGTCGAGTCCGGGTCTCCTAACTCTAGAATTGGTAGGGTTGCTTGCCGCTTTCGTAGGGGTCTAAGGGTATGGGATTGGCTATTCATCACGACCGTGGAATCCGTGTTTTATTAAGGCTCAAAATAAAACACGGACGTCCTAGTATATCCAATATTTCATATGATATTTTCTGCTGCGTTATCTGTGATGTGATCATGTGATATGTTCAGATAGATATTGTATATAGTATAGATGATATATTATATAAACGTTGCTTATGTTTTACACTCGCGCTAGCCCTGCCTCGCTCTGGCGTTAGTTACCTAACCTAACGGTGCAGACGGGACATCGAGGCGAATGCGGATGGCATAAGCGTACGTTGTATTTATCTGTGATGTTTAGGTGGACTTAAATAATGGGACTTCATTAATGTGATTAATGAAAGAAAAAGAAACCTAAAATATCTTGTGAAATCGAATTTTCAAAAACAGGTAGCTACAGTTCTTGCTTTGCATCGCGGTGTTCCTTGTAGAACATCCTGCACCTTATACGATGAGGAAAGGGCCGGGATCCCTTCACCGGGAGTGACCCCTTTAGCAATAACTGGCAGATGCTACAACACTCGGTTTGTCTTTTGATTGCTTCTATAGTTTTTGCTTTGCACAGTGATATATATGATATATCCCGCACCTCATTCGACGAGGAAAGGGCCGACGATCCCTTCACCGGGAGTGACACATTTAGCAAAACTAGAAAAGCCTAAAAAACACTCCATTTTAAAATCATTTGATTCTACAACGATATCAAGTTCATTACGCAATAGGTTTTCAGAAAAACCTGTCGTAGCCCTCCGTCATTTCAGATAAGTCCTACTTAGTATTCGTGCTACGTTTGTTGACCTCCGTCAAGGCGTAGTGTGAGGTAGCTAACTAGTATTTATCTGCTTATGCATATGATGCAGATTGGATTAGGGTAGTCGTGAGAACTTGTTGACCTCCGTCAAGGGTCGTGCGGGTGGGTTTAATTCAATCAAGAAATGACGGGTTGAACTTGACTAGTAGCCTATCGTTTGTTGACCTCCGTCAAGGTCATAGGGTGCTAGGGGCAAAATTATCGGGAATTTCAAGTGTTGAAATTTGCAATGAGATTGCATACCTTCTATGAGATAGTTGGATCCCGATACCCGCTATGAGTAAGAGTTACTCCTGGGAGAGTTTTACACATTACAATTAGCCGATCAAGTAGGTGTCTAGAAAGGTGTTAATGAGGTTACGCCTCTGGGAAAATGAGTTTTACATTAATTAGGTTCGTGCGAAAGCATGGGGGACCTCCCTCAAAGTACCGACACTGGCCTGGCTAAAAGATTGGCGAACTTGTAGCGTGTAATTAATCCCGGCTAGTCTTTCCTTTTAGGGTTTGAAGGAAGATTTGATAAAAAATAGTGGGAGCCATCCTGATTAGATAAAATAATAACCAATCTATTCTTGCAAGAGCGCACGCTAAGTGTTTTCTTCTCTCTCTCTCTCCAGGTAGCGACCATATCACGCCTTAATCAAGATAATAATACGGATTATTGACCAAACCCGCTTGTTATACTGTGCTGGGGAACGTTGGTCCCGATCCAACTTATAATTGTTATAAGACAGAGCAGAAAATAGAGGATTACCAGAATTCCCGTGCCGCCCAAACGAAGAAAGTGCATGTTGATGCATCATCTTCGGGTGTGTTCATTACACAGAACTGTTTCTCAATATCCTTTACGTCATGGGTATTTGATACCGGATCAGGATCCCGCATATGTAATTTGTTACATGGGCTACAGAAAGGTAGAGAACTGAGAACGGGTGATAAGTTTCATGAGACAGAAAACGGTGCAAATGTTGCATCCAAGTCTATTGGTCACTGTCACCCTGTATTTCCAAATACATTGATTCTGAACAAATGCTATTAGATACCGAACCTGATATACAAAATCATATCAATCTCTTTATTTATTAAAGAAGGATATAATTTTGTATTGTTGAATAATGTTTTATACATTTCCTATATCGGTTCAGGCACGTTATCTAAAAGCATTGATGTTCTAAATCAAACTACAGTTCCTAGTGTACAGAACACACACAAGAAGAAGAGTTCAGAAATGAACGATTCTTTCTTGAGGTATTGTAGACTAGGTCATATCAATGTGACCCGACTAGCTTAAGTTACATTTTAGATGCATATTTAAATCAGTTTGAATTTACATCTTGTGAAACTTGCCAGTCGTGTCACAAAGATTAGATGACCATAGCTTTGTTTATTGGAAACAGAGAAAGAGTTAGCAAACTCTTGGGACTGATACATGATGATGTATGTAAGGTCCCCTGTCTACACATGCCAGGACCGGTTCTTTGTACTTCATTACATTCTCTGATGATCTCTCAAAATTCAGACATATGTTCCTGTTGAAGCACAAGTCCGAAACTTTTGAGATATCCACAGAATATAAATTAGAAGTAGAGAACCAAATTACGGGTATAAGTATTATGTCCTTTGTTGAGATCAAGGAGGAGAATACTTGAGCACGGAATTCCTGGACTATCCTAAAGGAGAATGAGATTCTCTCTCAGCATTACTCCTCCGTATACACCATAGCACGATGGTATATCGGGACGGAGCAATAGCACCCTATGAGATATGGTGCGCTCTATGATGAGTACTACTGAGTTACCTTTTTCCTTTTGGAGGTTATGCACTTGAGAAGCTGCATACCTATTCAATTGGGTTCGAATCAAATCAGTGCCTACCACTCCATATAAGATATGGTATGGGAAGTGTAAGTGCACGGCGGCGCCACGGCCGTCAATCCGACGGCCAAATGCGGAAACGGTGATAAACTTTAATTTTGCAAACCGGCACCACCGCGCACTAAACCCCGGATCGTGCCATTAAACTTGTCCTAGCTAACTAACAAGATAGGGAAGAGATATACCGAGTGATCCGAGTCCTCCGGTCTTCTCGTCATCGTCCCGATCTCCCGCGGAAACTCCGGTCGTCGCCTCCTTGCCGGAAGGGCACCACATCGCCTGCATCTTTTACGGGCTCCCACCTCAATACCGAGGCAACTCGGGCACGAAGCTGGCAAGTCGACGTGCCCAAGATGTGCTGTAAGATGTGTAGAGTCTATGTCTCATTGGGGTTTTGGTTGCCATGAAGGATGAAGAGAATCATGAACTTTGGAGAGGGTTTTTGAGAATTTGGCAAGCATGAAAATGAGATGTGAATTAATCCCTCATACAAAAATGAACTCCTCTCATCTCACTCCAAGATGTGGCCGGCCTTAATCAAGGAGAAAAAATGAACAAAGGGGTGAGGCTAGTAAAAGCATATGGCGACCACATCCACAAAGTAAACCTCACCATACTTATCACTCCATACCTTTCAAATCCCATTAATGCACCAAAAAGCAAAGATGCTATCATATCCAAACTTATGCAATAAACCCCTCCACAATATGTTATTTGCAAACTTGCAAATAACCCCTTCCATCGGAAAAGTCCGGCCGGGAAAGAACAAACGAAAACCGGCAGGAACGGAATGCAAACTGGCAGCTCCAGAAAACTGGTCCCATAATAAATTACAGGAAAACCCCGATACTGTGCATACACACCCGCATCTGTATTCCGTCCGGAAACAAATGCAAAGAGACAAAATCTACACTGTACTATACTAGGATCCGGCTTAAACCAAAGCCGGCTAGTAATATCCGTCCGATCCTGATCCGTGCAATACCGCACGTATCTGATCGAACCCTGCCATATATCCATACGGCCACTAGTACAAACTGTCCGATCCTGATCCGTGCAATACCGCACGTATCTGATCGGATCCTGCCATATCTCCATACGGCCTCTACAGCGTTTCGCCCGAAAGCTGAGTAACTGAAAGTGTGGTGAACTCTAAAGACTCGTCAATACTATGGCTGTGGATTTAACCACTAGCACGTCAGAGGTATAAGCCAATACGTAACGGGCCACCAGCTATTGACCAAAAGGGACGTCGATGAGCGAACTCATCCTGACACCCTACTGAGCCTGTCAGTGACAATATCCGTACAGTCCGGTCCGTTCGTCTACGAGCATCGCATGGAGGGCCTAGGGGGTTGGTAAAAGTCAGACCCCCAAAAGCGGTACAAGTCGTGTCGGAGTGTAGCCCAGAACACCCTGAGATACTACTGGAATACCTACCAGTAAATCTCCTGCCTTGGCCAAGGACTTTGTGTAATGGCTCTCCTAGACACAGCGCGACCTCACCCCCAATACCGGGAGAGACGAACCCCTGAAGATCCGCTCACTGCCTCCATGTGGCTCGGGACTGTACCCAACTAAAACCTGTTTGCACAACTCCTTTGAGCCGTGGTAGGGTAGTAATCAAAGCACAGTGGGAACTCACACGAGACAAATGACGATCCCAAGGTCGATGAACTAACCTGTACACATGTCACCTGGGAACTGCTATCTGACGTCAGGTATAAGACCAACTAGCATGTTCCCGGCGAGTCCTGTCCGGTGTACTCATAACCCAATGAGCACCTGTATACATCTTAGGTGAACCAACTGACACCAGTGGCCTGTGAGACCGGCCACCGCCCCTCGTCGGGGTCTCGACTGTATAAACTAGTCTACTCTGGAGAATCGATGCCCTGTCTCGAAACTCCCACGACTAGGGACCTTTTAAGGATGTGCTTATAGACTCCAGCTCTCACTTATATGATCGCCCTCATACTGCCGGCAGTCAAGCAAGAATCCTAGGGGCTCTATCAACGTGCAATAGCGACCTGTCAGGTCACCTAAAGCAGTACACGATGATAAAGGTAAACCAGATAGCATACTATCATCTCGAGTAAGACTGTTCTATCGGGATAGGTCCTCCCTCAATCATTGCAATCACGTGCCTGTGATCCAATAATTGACTCTGAGGGCACTATCTCCAACAATCTCCTACTTGCACTCAAGGCTAATTATTGCGATGTCGCATACTCACAGCCCGTGTGATACCGAACACCCAACTCCTCTACTAGTCAGTCTCATAAAGCTCGTTTGCGAGACTATTGCGTTCGAGGAATAGCCTCAGCGAGTGGATCCGCTCTGAAGTTTCTTTCTATGTCTCTCTATATCTTAAGTTCGCGGAGAAAGCCATCTCCCGAAATGAGCAATACCTGTCTTAGAGTGTCTGGATGTCTGATGGGACCGAGCTCATAAATGAACTCCAAATACAAACTTCTTAGACTGTATCGTCAACTGAACTTAATCAGTATCCTGGGCCATGCCACCCTCAGTATTTTCTTTGGACCACCTGTCCAAAATACTGCCCCTCTTCAGAAGGAAAAATATAACTCTGACAACCTCCTTGTCGTCCATGTCACCTTGGAAGCCTGGAATGATAACTGTCTCCCAAAAGAGGCTGTCGTTATCATATCCCTAGAACATCCACTTATGTTCTAAAACTGCTTCCGACTGTTTCTCCAGGATTGGGTCAATGTCAACTTATTGCATCTAGTGCAAGAACAACATCTGGTGTGGTACTTGACATCTCATGATTGACTCAATTGCCTAAGCAAGTGATCTGCCAATCATGTACATCCCTCTCTACTTTAGTCTATAAGACACCTTTAGAGAGGGTGACTCCATCACCTGCAGGTACACTACCGTGCCAGGAGTCGTCCATTCTAAATACTCTTAGAATGCTGTCAAAGTACCCTGATTGGGAAACCACCCAAATCTAGACCTAAAACCATAGATCTAGTAACCAGTATGTCTGATATAATGTCCAAGTCCCTTGTGGAGAAACCACTGTGTGACGACCAAAGTATAACCGATCGTAGTATAGGAATATCACTTCCTACTCTGTGTATGTCATCAAATACCAGGACATCACACCCTACTACCTTCTCAACAGATCCATCCCCTATTCTGATGACGTCAAACGTATGACTGTCGCATCAGAAATAGATGATCTATCTCCGCTATATCTGCTTTAGTCTATAAATAGACATAAGCCTGATGTCCACCAATGCTTCCGCTGCTCCCACTGACTACGACAACCCTCTGGCAGAGTCATATACACGTACACTTCTGAAGCTAGTTCAGAACGACGCTATACTCATCCAACTACCGGGTCTCGCAGCCTGGAACAACAGCAATGGCAAGTGTGGGTAAACAAGAACTTCCCTGTCACCGTCCTTGAGGCTACCGGAGTACCTCTCGGGTGCCTGAAGTTACCCACCTTATCTGCGGAGTGGCCAATGGAATGTCAAATCATATTGAATCTTTAGGTTCCTTATCAAATCTTCAGTAATCGTTTGCGGTTCTGGAATCACTTCCAGTTCTACCATACTCCCACTACTGTTTTTGAAAAAAAATCCATTTTTATTAAAACTGTGGCGAGTCAAGAACAATATCACTATTGATCTTTCTTATGGTAGAAAGTCAACCCTCGTCATAGCCTGGGTCAACCCACAAACAGCCATTACAGAAACGTGCCTTGAGTTATCCAGAGTCTGGTTTTAATCATAAGCCGGACAACTCCCCGTACCTTAACAATGTTAAGATATGAACTGTACTATATCCAATATAGAACCAGAGGCACTGATTTAATTGAACCAGATTCAAATCATGCAGCTATCTCCAGTGCATGTCTACTAAATGGAAGGAGGTCGATCAGCGTTACTCAACTTAGGAATGCTTCCAATTATGAGTAACCTGAAAGAGAAGCAATTTCTCTTTATCATTACTATCAACTGACTACCATACACAAGTATCTACATCTTCGATCACTTTGAAGAATCCCGATACTTGCAATACCTGGTTCTCTACTTTATTCAAATACCTATAACTCCTCAAAACTTAGACCCTGTGTTTCTACGAAACACATGTCTAAGAACTAGAGAAGTTAAAAGTAAACAGAATATAGTATGAGGACCAACCCCTCTGTCCTAATGGACACTGGACAACATACAATACTCTGAATAAGTCCGCCGAGTCTAACAATTCTTTCACTGTGTGTCGTAGGTTGAAAACTGTACTTATGGTTAAGAAAAATTACACCGCTGTCTAATGCTCCTTACCTAACCATCCACTGATATAGGTAAATGTCATCGACATAATATCAAAAGGTATATCTCACTCTATGAAAATAGACGTACAGATATATCAATTTGAAATTGGTGCACAACAGCGGATATTCAAAACCAAATATTTGCCGACCGGCAAACATCCCAGGTGATAGCCTCAAATATCACCGATTACAACGAATCCCGATATAATGAGGATGATCACCCAATTCCCAATAACTTACTCCCACTCATCATCTGTAAAACCATACAGATGTGAGAATCATACCTGGTAAATACATACCCTGGAGTAAGTATCTAATCGGGAAATCAGTTTTCTTTTAACAGTACACAGTGAACTGAAACATTGAAATGTTTCGATGGGGTATCCTGGTATTCCTAGTAATGCCTCTACCATTATCCAGATTCACAACTATAACCGCATAATTCTTTGCCACCTCTCCAAATCCCTTTATATGTCTTTAGTCGTTACCTTCTGCACACCCCTTTAGGCCAATTGGTTTTCTTCCTTCCCTACCGTTCAGCACCAGCCTATGGTTTGGAAGAAGACTATCCAATAAGCATAATGGGTGTACTGTCCTAGTCCTAGGAGCACTCGCAATGCGAGAGAAGGTGAAGATAAAAGACAACCGAATAAACCTTATTCCTATTTCTCCTGAACCAGAATCCATCCCCGAACTGGAACAAGTTCCTTTCGAGTTCGTATATAACCATACGATGGAATATCCAAATAACTGTGGATCTTCGTAGTGATACGGAGTGTCCTGGAGATATACAAAGGTGATCTAGGATTGGCGAAGAAATACTTGGTTTGGTCGTGAATATCAGTCGCAATTTACTTTGCCCTCTTACTAATCCCTTGCTTTGTCTTAATCTTAATACCTTCTGCACACCATCGTTATGCTAATTGGTTTTCTTCATTCCCTACCGGTCGGCACCAGCCTAAGGTTTGAAAGAAGACTATCTAATTTGCATAATAGGTGTACTATCTCCTAAACCAAGGAGTACTCACAACTTGAGAGAAGGTAAAAGGGAAAAGACAACTGAATAATCCTATCCGTTTTCTCCAGAACCGGAAACCATCCTCGAATTCCTTCAAGTTCGTATCTAACCATACGATGGTTTTGTCCAATGGAAGTGGACGTTCGTAGAAATACGGGGTATCCTGGAGAAAAGGGTAAAAGTAGGAGTGGCAATGAGGTTTGCAACTCTGACAATCCAAAAGCCAGTGTTAAGAAGGTTCGGTCAACTTGGTCACTGAGTCATAGTCTTAGGGTCGGGTCAATGGTCGCTGCCAAAGAGAGAGAGAAAAGAAACACTCAGCGTGCACTCTAACCAAGATCAGAATGGTTACCAATTTATCTAATCTGGAAACCTCCCACTGTACCTCAAATTCTCCTCCAAACCTGAAAGAAGAATTAGTCGGGGTCACCCGAGGAGTAAACTAACTCATCAGTGGGAATCGGGATCCAACCATCATTGCATGATAACGTGACGGAATCCGCTCACGCTATCACACTCCAGAAGGTATGCGCATATCTGGCAAGTTTCAGTTCTTTTGAAACTCCCGATGTGGATTTTTACCCCATGCTCTTATGACCTTGACTTTGGCCAACAAATCATAAGTCACATGTCAAGTTCTACCCGTCATTCTCCAGGTTGTTTTGAATCCACCCGTACCTACCCTTGACTTTGGCCAATAAGGCAGTACGACTGTTCCAAACCAGCGCATCTATCTATGCTGCATATGAATAACCAACAGCTACCAAACACTGTGCCTTGACTTTGGCCAACAAACACAGCTTGAATACTATTGACTACCCATATGAAACGACGGAGGGCTACGAATGGTTTCTGGCGAAAACCTTTAACGTAATGAACTTGATATCGTTGAAGGAACGGATAGCTTTTTAGAAAATATAGTGACGAAAACTTTTACTAAAGAGGTCACTCCCGGTGAAGGGATCTCGGCTCTTTCCCCGTAGAATGGGGTGCAGGATATTCCAAATGAATACCACGGTGCAAAGCAAAAGTAATCGGCTATAGTGAAGTTAGTGCCCTGACGCAAACTTCTGTCCAAGGGGTCACTCCCGGTGAAGGGATCTCGGCCCTTGCCTCATCGACTGAGGAGCAGGATATTCCAAATGAATACCACGATGCAAAACAAAAGTGAACGTCCTTGCAATAACAGCTTTTTGAAAAGTGTTCCAACAACATCAGAATAGGTTTGTTTTAACTTGCATTGATCCGAATCAATGCAGTCCCATCAATTGATCACACCACAAAGAACGAAAATATACTGACGTACGTATATGCCATCTGCATTCGCCACTGGGTCCCGTCATCACCCGTTAGGTTAGCTAACTAACGGCAGAGCGGGGACTGGACTAGCGCGGATGAAAAACATATACAACATCTACTAATATATATACCAATATATAGTATTTCGCTCAAGGCGTGAATAAAATGCAACATCACAGAAATGTACAGCATCACAGAACAATACAGATATCTGGGATCCCCGGGTTTCACAGAGCCACTACTGAAACCCGACGTTCCCCTGGTCGTGTGGATAGCCTGTGCAATGAAATCCTAGACCCCTATGGGCGCGGCAAGTCACCCGCCAAAACCTGAAGCGAGGCAGCCCCCTTCAGCGCCGTGAATGGACCATCCAGCACTTCACGGAATCCGGTAACTTGGGCACCCCTCCTGGGTCAACCTGTACCCCCTACGAGTGCGGCGAATAGCCCGCCAATTCCAGACTGAAGCCCCCTCCGTCCCAATGCCATGAGATGCGGGCTTGTTGCCCTCCAGAACCCGGCTATCCGTGCACCCCACCGCGGGGTAAACCTAGTACAGAAAGTAAAATATACATACAACGGGTACATCGACCGCAACCTGGCCGTGCCCCAAAATAATAATACAAACAGGCAGTGACGGCAGTCCACATGTCCGACGCTCGCCCCGCAATATCAAATGTACATAATACAACAGAAACTGCACTAGCATTGCATCCAGGCTATCCCCCACGACCGATCCGCAACATCACAGCAAAAACACAGAACATCAACGTGAAAGTCACGTTCGCAAATCCGTCCAACTGGGCTATAGCAGTTAGACCGGATTTACCGATCGAGTGACATTCACGGTCGCAGATATAATGTAAATACTGTGAAATAATGTGTTTAAAATATCCGATCGATCAAAAATTAACAAGTGGGCCCCCAAGCAATACTGTAGCACTCACAGAAAATCTGGGCCCAATTTTAATATTCCAGAACCCCTATTTTTAGCCCACAAGCCCACTGCAAAAAAATGATGACATGATCCCTCATTCATGCGGCGGATCCGCGGCCTCCATAGTGGTAATGGCCGCGGATCCGCGGTCGTACGGAGGGATCTTGTTGTCGAATTTTTCCAGTGTTCTTAGAACTCCCTGCACATCATTCTGAGACAACCTGAAAAATTTTTAGAGCCAGAAAAAATTCGACAGAAAACTGATGTGAGTGAAAATGTAGATTTTGGAATTTTGGTCGATCAGAAATGCAAAACACATCAAACGAAGCTAGACTAAGTTAATGGCGTGGGTCTGATACCAGTGTAAGTGCACGGCGGCGCCCCGGCCGTCAATCCGACGGCCAAATGCGGAAACGGTGATAAACTTTAATTTTGCGAACTTTGCAAACCGGCACCACCGCGCACTAAACCCCAGATCGGGCCATTAAACTTGTCCTAGCTAACTAACGAGATAGGGAAGAGATATACCGAGTGATCCGAGTCCTCCGGTCTTCTCGTCATCGTCCCGATCTCCCGCGGAAACTCCGGTCGTCGCCTCCTTGCCGGAAGGGCACCACATCGCCTGCATCTTTTACGGGCTCCCACCTCAATACCGAGGCAACTCGGGCACGAAGCTGGCAAGTCGACGTGCCCAAGATGTGCTGTAGGATGTGTAGAGTCTATATCTCATTGGGGTTTTGGTTGCCATGAAGGATGAAGAGAATCATGAACTTTGGAGAGGGTTTTTGAGAATTTGGCAAGCATGAAAATGAGATGTGAATTAATCCCTCATACAAAAATGAACTCCTCTCATCTCACTCCAAGATGTGGCCGGCCTTAATCAAGGAGAAAAAATGAACAAAGGGGTGAGGGTAGTAAAAGCATATGGTGACCACATCCACAAAGTAAACCTCAACATACTTATCACTTCATACCTTTCAAATCCCATTAATGCACCAAAAAGCAAAGATGCTATCATATCCAAACTTATGCAATAAACCCTTCCACAATATGTTATTTGCAAACTTGCAAATAACCCCTTCCATCGGAAAAGTCCGGCCGGGAAAGAACAAACGAAAACCGGCCGGAACGGAATGCAAACTGGCAGCTCCAGAAAACTGGTCCCATAATAAATTACAGGAAAACCCCGATACTGTGCATACACACCCGCATCTGTATTCCGTCCGGATACAAATGCAAAGAGACAAAATCTACACTGTACTATACTAGGATCCGGCTTAAACCAAAGCAGGCTAGTAATATCCGTCCGATCCTGATCCGTGCAATACCGCACGTATCTGATCGAACCCTGCCATATATCCATACGGCCACTAGTACAAACTCTCCGATCCTGATCCGTGCAATACCGCACGTATCTGATCGGACCCTGCCATATCTCCATACGGCCTCTACAGCGTTTCGCCCGAAAGCTGAGTAACTGAAAGTGTGGTGGACTCTAAAGACTCGTCAATACTATGGCTGTGAATTTAACCACTAGCACGTCAGAGGTATAAGCCAATACGTAACGGGCCACCAGCTATTGACCAAAAGGGACGTCGATGAGCGAACTCATCCTGACACCCTACTGAGCCTGTCAGTGACAATATCCGTACAGTCCGGTCCGTTCGTCTACGAGCATCGCATGGCGGGCCTAGGGGGTTGGTAAAAGTCAGACCCCCAAAAGCGGTACAAGTCGTGTCGGAGTGTAGCCCAGAACACCCTGAGATACTACTGGAATACCTACCAGTAAATCTCCTGCCTTGGCCAAGGACTTTGTGTAATGGCTCTCCTAGACACAGCGCGACCTCACCCCCAATACCGGGAGAGACGAACCCCTGAAGATCCGCTCACTGCCTCCATGTGGCTCGGGACTGTACCCAACTAAAACCTGTTTGCACGACTCCTTTGAGCCGTGGTAGGGTAGTAATCAAAGCACAGTGGGAACTCACACGAGACAAATGACGATCCCCAGGTCGATGAACTAACCTGTACACATGTCACCTGGGAACTGCTATCTGACGTCAGGTATAAGACCAACTAGCATGTTCCCGGCGAGTCCTGTCCGGTGTACTCATAACCCAATGAGCACCTGTATACATCTTAAGTGAACCAACTGACACCAGTGGCCTGTGAGACCGGCCACCGCCCCTCGTCGGGGTCTCGACTGTATACACTAGTCTACTCTGGAGAATCGATGCCCTGTCTCGAAACTCCCACGACTAGGGACCTTTTAAGGATGTGCTTATAGACTCCAGCTCTCACTTATATGATCGCCCTCATACTGCCGGCAGTCAAGCAAGAATCCTAGGGGCTCTATCAACGTGCAATAGCGACCTGTCAGGTCACCTAAAGCAGTACACGATGATAAAGGTAAACCAGATAGCATACTATCATCTCGAGTAAGACTGTTCTACCGGGATAGGTCCTCCCTCAATCATTGCAATCACGTGCCTGTGATCCAATAATTGACTCTGAGGGCACTATCTCCAACAATCTCCCACTTGCACTCAAGGCTAATTATTGCGATGTCGCATACTCACAGCCCGTGTGATACCGAACACCCAACTCCTCTACTAGTCAGTCTCACAAAGCTCGTTTGCGAGACTATTGCGTTCGAGGAATAGCCTCAGCGAGTGGATCCGCTCTGAAGTTTCTTTCTATGTCTCTCTATATCTCAAGTTCGCGGAGAAAGCCATCTCCCGAAATGAGCAATACCTGTCTTAGAGTGTCTGGATGTCTGATGGGACCGAGCTCATAAATGAACTCCAAATACAAACTTCTTAGACTGTATCGTCAACTGAACTTAATCAGTATCCTGCGCCATGCCACCCTCAGTATTTTCTTTGGACCACCTGTCCAAAATACTGCCCCTCGTCAGAAGGAAAAATATAACTCTGACAACCTCCTTGTCGTCCATGTCACCTTGGAAGCCTGGAATGATAACTGTCTCCCAAAAGAGGCTGTCGTTATCATATCCCTAGAACATCCACTTATGTTCTAAAACTGCTTCCGACTGTTTCTCCAGGATTGGGTCAATGTCAACTTATTGCATCTAGTGCAAGAACAACATCTGGTGTGGTACTTGACATCTCATGATTGACTCAATTGCCTAAGCAAGTGATCTGCCAATCATGCACATCCCTCTCTACTTTAGTCTATAAGACACCTTTAGAGAGGGTGACTCCATCACCTGGAGATACACTACCGTGCCAGGAGTCGTCCATTCTAAATACTCTTAGAATGCTGTCAAAGTACCCTGATTGGGAAACCACCCAAATCTAGACCTAAAACCATAGATCTAGTAACCAGTATGTCTGATATAATGTCCAAGTCCCTTGTGGAGAAACCACTGTGTGACGACCAAAGTATAACCGATCGTAGTATAGGAATATCACTTCCTACTCTGTGTATGTCATCAAATACCAGGACATCACACCCTACTACCTTCTCAACAGATCCATCCCCTATTCTGATGACGTCAAACGTATGACTGTCGCATCAGAAATAGATGATCTATCTCCGCTATATCTGCTTTAGTCTATAAATAGACATAAGCCTGATGTCCACCAATGCTTCCGCTGCTCCCACTGACTACGACAACCCTCTGGCAGAGTCATATACACGTACACTTCTGAAGCTAGTTCAGAACGACGCTATACTCATCCTCCTACCGGGTCTCGCAGCCTGGAACAACAGCAATGGCAAGTGTGGGTAAACAAGAACTTCCCTGTCACCGTCCTTGAGGCTACCGGAGTACCTCTCGGGTGCCTGAAGTTACCCACCTTATCTGTGGAGTGGCCAATGGAATGTCAAATCATATTGAATCTTTAGGTTCCTTATCAAATCTTCAGTAATCGTTTGCGGTTCTGGAATCACTTCCAGTTCTACCATACTCCCACTACTGTTTTTGAAAAAAAATCCATTTTTATTAAAACTGTGGCGAGTCAAGAACAATATCACTATTGATCTTTCTTATGGTAGAAAGTCAACCCTCGTCATAGCCTGGGTCAACCCACAAACAGCCATTACAGAAACGTGCCTTGAGTTATCCAGAGTCTGGTTTTAATCATAAGCCGGACAACTCCCCGTACCTTAACAATGTTAAGATATGAACTGTACTATATCCAATATAGAACCAGAGGCACTGATTTAATTGAACCAGATTCAAATCATGCAGCTATCTCCAGTGCATGTCTACTAAATGGAAGGAGGTCGATCAGCGTTACTCAACTTAGGAATGCTTCCAATTATGAGTAACCTGAAAGAGAAGCAATTTCTCTTTATCATTACTATCAACTGAATACCATACACAAGTATCTACATATTCGATCACTTTGAAGAATCCCGATACTTGCAATACCTGGTTCTCTACTTTATTCAAATACCTATAACTCCTCAAAACTTAGACCCTGTGTTTCTACGAAACACATGTCTAAGAACTAGAGAAGTTAAAAGTAAACAGAATATAGTATGAGGACCAACCCCTCTGTCCTAATGGACACTGGACAACATACAATACTCTGTATAAGTCCGCCGAGTCTAACAATTCTTTCACTGTGTGTCGTAGGTTGAAAACTGTACTTATGGTTAAGAAGAATTACACCGCTGTTTAATGCTCCTTACCTAACCATCCACTGATATAGGTAAATGTCATCGACATAATATCAAAAGGTATATCTCACTCTATGAAAATAGACGTACAGATATATCAATTTGAAATTGGTGCACAACAGCGGATATTCAAAACCAAATATTTGCCAACCGGCAAATATCCCAGGTGATCTCCTCAAATATCACCGATTACAACGAATCCCGATATAATGAGGATGATCACCCAATTCCCAATAACTTACTCCCACTCATCATCTGTAAAACCATACAGATGTGAGAATCATACCTGGTAAATACATACCTTGGAGTAAGTATCTAATCGGGAAATCAGTTTTCTTTTAACAGTACACAGTGAACTGAAACATTGAAATGTTTCGATGGGGTATCCTGGTATTCCTAGTAATGCCTCTACCATTATCCAGATTCACAACTATAACCGCATAATTCTTTGCCACCTCTCCAAATCCCTTTATATGTCTTTAGTCGTTACCTTCTGCACACCCGTTTAGGCCAATTGGTTTTCTTCCTTCCCTACCGTTCGGCACCAGCCTATGGTTTGGAAGAAGACTATCCAATAAGCATAATGGGTGTACTGTCCTAGTCCTAGGAGCACTCGCAATGCGAGAGAAGGTGAAGATAAAAGACAACCGAATAAACCTTATTCCTATTTCTCCTGAACCAGAATCCATCCCCGAACTGGAACAAGTTCCTTTCGAGTTCGTATATAACCATACGATGGAATATCCAAATAACTGTGGATCTTCGTAGTGATACGGAGTGTCCTGGAGAAATACAAAGGTGATTTAGGATTGGCGAAGAAATACTTGGTTTGGTCGTGAATATCAGTCGCAATTTACTTTGCCCTCTTACTAATCCCTTGCTTTGTCTTAATCTTAATACCTTCTGCACACCATCGTTATGCTAATTGGTTTTCTTCATTCCCTACCGGTCGGCACCAGCCTAAAGTTTGGAAGAAGACTATCTAATTTGCATAATAGGTGTACTATCTCCTAAACCAAGGAGTACTCACAACTTGAGAGAAGGTAAAAGGGAAAAGACAACTGAATAATCCTATCCGTTTTCTCCAGAACCGGAAACCATCCTCGAATTCCTTCGAGTTCGTATCTAACCATACGATGGTTTTGTCCAATGGAAGTGGACGTTCGTAGTAATACGGGGTGTCCTGGAGAAAAGGGTAAAAGTAGGAGTGGCAATGAGGTTTTCAACTCTGACAATCCAAAAGCCAGTGTTAAGAAGGTTCGGTCAACTTGGTCACTGAGTCATAGTCTTAGGGTCGGGTCAATGGTCGCTGCCAAAGAGAGAGAGAAAAGAAACACTCAGCGTGCACTCTAACCAAGATCAGAATGGTTACCAATTTATCTAATCTGGAAACCTCCCACTGTACCTCAAATTCTCCTCCAAACCTGAAAGAAGAATTAGTCGGGGTCACCCGAGGAGTAAACTAACTCATCAGTGGGAATCGGGATCCAACCATCATTGCATGATAACGTGACGGAATCCGCTCACGCTATCACACTCCAGAAGGTATGCGCATATCTGGCAAGTTTCAGTTCTTTTGAAACTCCCGATGTGGATTTTTACCCCATGCTCTTATGACCTTGACTTTGGCCAACAAATCATAAGTCACATGTCAAGTTCTACCCGTCATTCTCCAGGTTGTTTTGAATCCACCCGTACCTACCCTTGACTTTGGCCAACAAGGCAGTACGACTGTTCCAAACCAACGCATCTATCTATGCTGCATATGAATAACTAACAGCTACCAAACACTGTGCCTTGATTTTGGCCAACAAACACAGCTTGAATACTATTGACTATCCATATGAAACGACGGAGGGCTACGAATGGTTTCTGGCGAAAACCTTTAACGTAATGAACTTGATATCGTTGAAGGAACGGATAGCTTTTTAGAAAATATAGTGACGAAAACTTTTACTAAAGAGGTCACTCCCGGTGAAGGGATCTCGGCTCTTTCCCCGTAGAATGGGGTGCAGGATATTCCAAATGAATACCACGGTGCAAAGCAAAAGTAATCGGCTATAGTGAAGTTAGTGCCCTGACGCAAACTTCTGTCCAAGGGGTCACTCCCGGTGAAGGGATCTCAGCCCTTGCCTCATTGACTGAGGAGCAGGATATTCCAAATGAATACCACGATGCAAAACAAAAGTGAACGTCCTTGCAATAACAGCTTTTTGAAAAGTGTTCCAACAACATCAGAATAGGTTTGTTTTAACTTGCATTGATCCGAATCAATGCAGTCCCATCAATTGATCACACCACAAAGAACGAAAATATACTGACGTAAGTATATGCCATCTGCATTCGCCACTGGGTCCCGTCATCACCCGTTAGGTTAGCTAACTAACGGCAGAGCGGGGACTGGACTAGCGCGGATGAAAAACATATACAACATCTACTAATATATATACCAATATATAGTATTTCGCTCAAGGCGTGAATAAAATGCAACATCACAGAAATGTACAGCATCACAGAACAATACAGATATCTGGGATCCCCGGGTTTCACAGAGCCACTACTGAAACCCGACGTTCCCCTGGTCGTGTGGATAGCCTGTGCAATGAAATCCTAGACCCCTATGGGCGCGGCAAGTCACCCGCCAAAACCTGAAGCGAGGCAGCCCCCTTCAGCGCCGTGAATGGACCACCCAGCACTTCACGGAATCCGGTAACTTGGGCACCCCTCCTGGGTCAACCTGTACCCCCTACGAGTGCGGCGAATAGCCCGCCAATTCCAGACTGAAGCCCCCTCCGTCCCAATGCCATGAGATGCGGGCTTGTTGCCCTCCAGAACCCGGCTATCCGTGCACCCCACCGCGGGGTAAACCTAGTACAGAAAGTAAAATATACATACAACGGGTACATCGACCGCAACCTGGCCGTGCCCCAAAATAATAATACAAACAGGCAGTGACGGCAGTCCACATGTCCGACGCTCGTCCCGCAATATCAAATGTACATAATACAACAGAAACTGCACTAGCATTGCATCCAGGCTATCCCCCACGACCGATCCGCAACATCACAGCAAAAACACAGAACATCAACGTGAAAGTCACGTTCGCAAATCCGTCCAACTGGGCTATAGCAGTTAGACCGGATTTACCGATCGAGTGACATTCACGGTCGCAGATATAATGTAAATACTGTGAAATAATGTGTTTAAAATATCCGATCGATCAAAAATTAACAAGTGGGCCCCCAAGAAATACTGTAGCACTCACAGAAAATCTGGGCCCAATTTTAATATTCCAGAACCCCTATTTTTAGCCCACAAGCCCACTGCAAAAAAATGATGACATGATCCCTCATTCATGCGGCGGATACGCGGCCTCCATAGTGGTAATGGCCGCGGATCCGCGGTCGTACGGAGGGATCTTGTTGTCGAATTTTTCCAGTGTTCTTAGAACTCCCTGCACATCATTCTGAGACAACCTGAAAAATTTTTAGAGCCAGAAAAAATTCGACAGAAAACTGATGTGAGTGAAAATGTAGATTTTGGAATTTTGGTCGATCAGAAATGCAAAACACATCAAACGAAGCTAGACTAAGTTAATGGCGTGGGTCTGATACCAGTGTAAGTGCACGGCGGCGCCCCGGCCGTCAATCCGACGGCCAAATGCGGAAACGGTGATAAACTTTAATTTTGCGAACTTTGCAAACCGGCACCACCGCGCACTAAACCCCGGATCGGGCCATTAAACTTGTCCTAGCTAACTAACAAGATAGGGAAGAGATATACCGAGTGATCCGAGTCCTCCGGTCTTCTCGTCATCGTCCCGATCTCCCGCGGAAACTCCGGTCGTCGCCTCCTTGCCGGAAGGGCACCACATCGCCTGCATCTTTTACGGGCTCCCACCTCAATACCGAGGCAACTCGGGCACGAAGCTGGCAAGTCGACGTGCCCAAGATGTGCTGTAGGATGTGTAGAGTCTATATCTCATTGGGGTTTTGGTTGCCATGAAGGATGAAGAGAATCATGAACTTTGGAGAGGGTTTTTGAGAATTTGGCAAGCATGAAAATGAGATGTGAATTAATCCCTCATACAAAAATGAACTCCTCTCATCTCACTCCAAGATGTGGCCGGCCTTAATCAAGGAGAAAAAATGAACAAAGGGGTGAGGGTAGTAAAAGCATATGGTGACCACATCCACAAAGTAAACCTCACCATACTTATCACTCCATACCTTTCAAATCCCATTAATGCACCAAAAAGCAAAGATGCTATCATATCCAAACTTATGCAATAAACCCCTCCACAATATGTTATTTGCAAACTTGCAAATAACCCCTTCCATCGGAAAAGTCCGGCCGGGAAAGAACAAACGAAAACCGGCCGGAACGGAATGCAAACTGGCAGCGCCAGAAAACTGGTCCCATAATAAATTACAGGAAAACCCCGATACTGTGCATACACACCCGCATCTGTATTCCGTTCGGATACAAATGCAAAGAGACAAAATCTACACTGTACTATACTAGGATCCGGCTTAAACCAAAGCCGGCTAGTAATATCCGTCCGATCCTGATCCGTGCAATACCGCACGTATCTGATCGAACCCTGCCATATATCCATACGGCCACTAGTACAAACTGTCCGATCCTGATCCGCGCAATACCGCACGTATCTGATCGGACCCTGCCATATCTCCATACGGCCTCTACAGCGTTTCGCCCGAAACCTGAGTAACTGAAAGTGTGGTGGACTCTAAAGACTCGTCAATACTATGGCTGTGGATTTAACCACTAGCACGTCAGAGGTATAAGTCAATACGTAACGGGCCACCAACTATTGACCAAAAGGGACGTCGATGAGCGAACTCATCCTGACACCCTACTGAGCCTGTCATTGACAATATCCGTACAGTCCGGTCCGTTCGTCTACGAGCATCGCATGGCGGGCCTAGGGGGTTGGTAAAAGTCAGACCCCCAAAAGCGGTACAAGTCGTGTCGGAGTGTAGCCCAGAACACCCTGAGATACTACTGGAATACCTACCAGTAAATCTCCTGCCTTGGCCAAGGACTTTGTGTAATGGCTCTCCTAGACACAGCGCGACCTCATCCCCAATACCGGGAGAGACGAACCCCTGAAGATCCGCTCACTGCCTCCATGTAGCTCGGGACTGTACCCAACTAAAACCTGTTTGCATGACTCCTTTGAGCCGTGGTAGGGTAGTAATCAAAGCACAGTGGGAACTCACACGAGACAAATGACGATCCCCAGGTCGATGAACTAACCTGTACACATGTCACCTGGGAACTGCTATCTGACGTCAGGTATAAGACCAACTAGCATGTTCCCGGCGAGTCCTGTCCGGTGTACTCATAACCCAATGAGCACCTGTATACATCTTAGGTGAACCAACTGACACCAGTGGCCTGTGAGACCGGCCACCGCCCCTCGTCGGGGTCTCGACTGTATACACTAGTCTACTCTGGAGAATCGATGCCCTGTCTCGAAACTCCCACGACTAGGGACCTTTTAAGGATGTGCTTATAGACTCCAGCTCTCACTTATATGATCGCCCTCATACTGCCGGCAGTCAAGCAAGAATCCTAGGGGCTCTATCAACGTGCAATAGCGACCTGTCAGGTCACCTAAAGCAGTACACGATGATAAAGATAAACCAGATAGCATACTATCATCTCGAGTAAGACTGTTCTACCGGGATAGGTCCTCCCTCAATCATTGCAATCACGTGCCTGTGATCCAATAATTGACTCTGAGGGCACTATCTCCAACAGGAAGAGCCTATCTCTTAAGTAAGTTAAGATTTGGGATTGTCCGGCCTATGTCAAAAGCAAAAATCTGGACAAGATCGAGGCAAGGTCAATTCTGTAGAACTGGAAAGGTTCCAGCTATACAAAACTGCAGCTGATGGTTTGACAGAACCAAAGGATTCAATAGTCCCCGACGAACCTCAGCCTCTCCGCCGATCTGGTAGGGTTCCTCATCCGCCTGTGAGATACTTCGGTTTCTCGATGACAGTGGGAGCGAGGAATGCATCATGAGATGATGACCCAACTAGTTTCGAGCAGGCCATCGAGAGTAGGGACTCTGTAAGAATGGCTGGACGCTTAGCGATCTGAGATGGAATCCATATACACCAACAAAGTATGGACTTTGGTTTCTATATCTGAAGGGTTAAATCCCTATCAGGAGCAAGTATATCTTGAGAAGATTACTTGGTGTAGATGGAAAAGTTGAGACTTTCAAAGCTGGACTTGTTAAAGGTTTTCGTCATCGACCGGCGTGGATAATGATGAAACCTTTTCCAGTGGCTATGCTTAAGCCCATCCGGATCCTACTTGCCATTGCTACATACCATGACTACGATATCCGGTGGTTGGGTGCCATGACCGCTTTTCTAAATAATGATTTAGAAGAGAACGTCTATAAGAACACAGCCAGAGGGCTTGTAGACAGTGGGAGCAGCGGAAACGTGTGCAAGTTGCTTTACAGATTAAAGCAGGCATCGTGGAGTTGGAACATCTGTTTTGATGAGTTAGTCAAAGAGTTTGACATCATCAAAATGGTAGATGAACCTTGTATAAACAAAAAGATAGTAGGGAGTATGGTAATGATCCTCGTAGAGTACGTGGATGACATACTCTTGATAGGGAAGGAGTTTCCTATGCTACGCTCTGTCAATCTCCGCTTATCACAATGATTCTCCATATAGGATCAAAGTGATACCTACTAAATCCTAGGTTTTGGTTCTATGAGATAGATCTAAATGGATGTTAGGATACTCACTAGATGTAGTGAGATGGTATCAATCGATCCTGGGGAGAATCACTGGAAAGATTCCAGGGTGATAAGGACGACTGAATGTCAGTCATAGGCATTGACTTTACCCTTAGTAAAGGGACGGTATGTAGGAAGAGTTCCAAGCTAGATACCGTGGCTTACTAGACGATAAAGGCTGGATACATCGCTACTTAAGATGCTACCAAAGAGGCTGTCTGGGTGTATATTAGTTCATGAGATGAACTTAGTTCCTCCCATTGTGAGACAATGGAGTTGTGGCTTATGCCAAGGAACGTCCGTCCCATCAGTGATCCAGACATATTCTAAGGCATTATCACCTGGTCATGGAGATGGTTGATCTCCAAGGAGATCGAGGTTAGGAGAGACGACTCAGAGGACAACACGGCGGATCCACTCACAAAGGCCTTTTCCCAGAGAGAAACTTTTATGGGATGGTTGAGTATGAGATACTACAACCACTGCTATCAGATGGTCCTAGTGCAAGTGGGAGATTGTTAGTTATATGTATGCCCTAGAGGCCATTACTGTACATAGGATGTATATTGTAGTGGATGCTGGGACATATATAGGTAGGACTTTCTTGCTCGACATGATAGTATGCTATCTGGTTGCTCTTTACCTTAACGTGTACACTGATTGTCTCTCTGTTACATGTTGGTAAAGCCCTTAGGATGTGTACTTGACTACCTGGACTATGATACGGATCATACTAGTGGGGACATGGTAGTCCATAAGTACATCCTTCAAGGTCCCTAGTCGTGGGTGTATCGAGACGGGGTATCGATATACCAGAGTAGACTAGCATATACCTTCTCGACCCATATAGATGGGCGATGGATGAACCCATATCCATTGGTGTTTGACATCAGAAATGATATACGGGTGCTCAGTGGAGACTGGGTACACTGGACGGACTCACCGAGAACTCCCAGATGGTATTATACCTTACGTTAGATGACAGTTCTCTGGTGACACGGGTACAGGTTAGTCTGTAGACCCGAGATCGTCATAGAGTCTTGTGTGATTCCCACTATGCTTTGATTTCCACCTTACCACGTCCAAGAAGGCGTGCAAAACGGTTGTTTTTGGGTACATTCCTGATTCACATGGAGGCAATGAGCGATAGGAGGGGATTCGTCTCTCCCGGTATAGGGAGTTGATGTTGCGCTGTGTTCGATTGGCTATAACCGGAAATCCCTGGCCAGGGTTGCTGAGATTTACAGGTATGTGTTACCAGTAGTTTCTTGAACTGTTATAGATCTCATATCGACGCGACTTATTGAGCTACTGGGGTCTGACGTTTACCACCCCTAGGCGAGATATACGACATATCAGACGACGAGACCGGACTGTACGGTAAGTGTCGCTTGTTGGATTCACAGGAGTGTGAGCGGGCTTGCTCGTTGATCTTTTGATCGCTCAATACCCGGGTGACCGTTACGTTTAGCAGACCGCTTGCGGCTTGTGGGTGTTTGATATGATCATCACCTACTGCCGGCGTATTGACGAGTCTTTAGAGTCCTACACAGAGGTTTCCTGGCTCAAGCGAAACGAAATAGGAGTGCATATGAGATATGTGCGGGACCGAGAATAATACCAGTATGTGATACTGAATTCTATTCTCGCGATTTGTATCATCGGACGGTTATATAAGATATAGCCGGGTTACCGAATCAAATGTTGATACACATGATATTAGTCGGTTATGACCGGATCGTTAAATCAAGTGTTGATTTAATGATTTAATGTATAATTATATATTGATATATTACTTTACATTAACTAGTATTGGTTCACTTAAGATTATTTTTCTCACTAGATTTTGCACAAGTTGTATATGTGATATATTTTTGTGCACTAGTTTGTATCATGTTTGATAATACATGCAAACTTGGGTGTGTGTATGCTTTAAACCATGTTTAGGTTAATGGTTAGGGTTTCATTTACTTTATTTATTTTGGTTAAAAAACTAAATGGTTGGTTTTGTTCCTTTGCTAGAAGCTTCATGATGCTTCATGCATCTTTGAAAAAGTAACCATTTTGTTTTTATTCCTTAACCTAACCATTTTACCTAAACCTTAGTTTATTCTCTACATTAGTTACCTCACCCATGGTTGCTAAATGATAAGCATCACTTGATTTTCTATTTTGAGATTATTCATTCATTCTTTTTCTTTCTTCTTCTTCTTCTTCTTCATGAAGAAGAAAACCATTGCTAGAAAATTCCAAGTGATGAATCCAAGTGAGAAATCCAAATCCAAAGTGAACCCACTTCCTATTTCTTCATCCTCTACCACTTGCCATGTAGTAGAGTGTGTTATCTTCACAAGTTTCATGACCAAGTGAAGATGGATCTTGAGTTAGAGTCGCCTCGACGTAGATCATCTTCGGCATCGAAGTCAATGACCTAGCCCGATCATTTCTCCGATGAAACCAACGCTAGAGTCCGGGGTCCCGATGATCGCAGCGGAGGGACGTCATCATGGAGCTAAAGAGGTGGAGGACCGGATCTACAAAGGTTATAGTCACTTTCACTTGTAGTTAAGTTGTTAACTTGCTTAGTTTCGCCTTAGCTCTAGTTAACGATCTAGCATTAGGGTTCTTCGGCACATGATAAATTTGATTTTAGCATGGTTGATCAGTTGTAGAACCTCTTGAGTGTGCCTAGAAACCTTACATACCCTAGCATCACCATGAGGTACTAGTGGCATCAAGCATGTCGAATTTTAAAATTTTTGGTGTTAAGTTAGACTAAACCAAGATCATAACTAGAATATTAGAGTTAATCTATGATGATATGTAAACTAAAGGAAATGAAGATGGATATACCCTCGTAGATCGAGTCTTTCACTTCATATGCTCCGTGTAGTAGTCCGCACAACTCCACTAGGCTCCACTTGAGAGTTTGGAAGAGCTTACTCCGATGACCTTCGTGCCGAAGATGATCCACGCGAAGTCCCTCCAGCCCAAGCTACCTCTATACTAAACTATTTTTGTCACGACCCGAAGTTCGACTCGTGACCGGCACTTAACCACGTAACATCTAAAGGCGTAACGCGACTAAGTAAGCTGAAAACTCAGAAATCAAAACCATTAAAAGAAGTGAGTGTTGAAAACATTTGGAAAACCTTAAGTAGTTTAATAACAATCTTTAAAGTTTAAGTTATTATCTTAAAAATTTTGGCAGCATTTCCTTTGTAAAACTAACCCCAAAATCGGGTACAAAACAGGATATGAGTGAAAATGATACACAATATAATAGGGCATCCCAAACGGGAGCAGTCACGCCTAACGGCGGAATCAAACACCACAAGAGTAATATACGACGCCGTAGCGAAGAAATGAGCAATAAGTGAAAAACATCACAGAATGATAAATTGCATAAGTAAAGTCGGCTCACACGAGCTCAACACCAGAATACAAATAATATACATCATCGTCCTCACACTGGTCTCTAAGTCAATACATAAAAGCAGATGGAGAGTACTAGATACAAAAGTGTGTACAATGAAAATAACCAGATACCACAACCCACCTAACAGCAAACAGCTCACGCACCAACTGTAGTGGTATATGTAGCCAAAAAGATATAAGAAAGCAGCCTGCCGCGACTACTCCGAGGGGCAACCTGCAAACACTGTGGCACAACGGGGGTGAGTTGCCAACTCGTGAATAGAGATAACATATAAAGGTAATCGCGAGCATGCACGTACTGCGCTACTCTATCATATGCCAGCAGATAATATCTATATGAGATAAGCAGTATGTGCATAATCATGCAAGTGCTCTGTCAGGTAAAATAACTACAGGATGAGATGCATAATAATGAATGCTGAGCATGGGATGAAATAACATCTACGCGGAATGTCAACATGGAAAAATAATCGGTACCCATCAATGCACCCAAATCCCAATAAACTCAGGCGCCGACACTCTCATCGGCCCTCAAATCCTGTAAATCTCAGAGAATCACAAGTGCTCAATATCGGCACTCAAAATATCATGAAATAATCGTGTCCAGCATCGACACGTAAATCCTCATATATCGGGCTCCGTCAGTCTGGATCGGCCCACGGGCTCCGTCTGCGGTATCGGCCCTCGGCCCCGGCAGTACGGGTCATCCCATATCCATCTATCGACTCTGGTCAGTATCCTCTGGATAACCGCTAAGTCCAACCAATCACCGGTAGGTACTCGCCACCCTGCCAGGCTCATCGTCTACTCCACGAAAAACATTTCTCGCCCCGGGGAACCATACCGGGTCCACCACGAACCCGCAAACGGATCATCCAACTCCTCGAATTGGGTTTCAAGCACACGTCTCAAAACCGAGAAAACGCGTGGTGGACGCACCAAAATATCATATCAAGAGGAACCGGGTTTTCAAATAGTGCATATTTTCTTAAATAACTCCACGGTCCTCAAAACCAGAAATCACATGAAATCTAAAACCAATGTGTAAGTCAATGCGATGTGATAGGTGCATCAAGTCATACTATAAGTAAAAAGGGAGAAACCACTCTTCAAAATAGTTTCAGTTTTTCAAAAGGTATCGTGCGGCTCCCAGTTTCTACCGAAATCAGCTTATCTAGGTAAGTACAGTTTGAATATGCATAAGTATGTAAATGAGTACGTGCACAAGTATGAACATGTAAAGGAGTACGTGCACAAGTATGAATATGTAAATGAGTACGTGCACAAGTATGAATATGTAAATGTGTACGTGCACAAGTAAAATAATCATATCGAATCATATGTGAGATGAACTACAGTATAATGATCATGGCAATTCTACAGTGTGAGTGTCATGGTAGTTACTAACGGTGTGTGTGTAACATGCAGATTAGTGCTCGTGCAACATAAACCGTTAGTAACAGTGCGGTGTTTTTACCAATTCTAAGTTCATATACATATAGCAGGGAATGCGGTACGCAACAAACAGTATCCATGAACAGTCAACGTATGTAAATGCAATATGCTGCTACAAGGTCCTATCAGCCCTGACGCAAAACGCCATGCAGGCGATTTCCTCGTAGATGTTAAATCTACTCACCGTAGTCTCACGCTAAGTGTAGCCGATGACTTGTTTTCTCTTCTTCGCGGCGTCCGTCGTACTCTCCTGCGAACCTAGAATTTCACAAAATATCACACATAAGCTCAAATCTACAAAAAACACAACACTGAAGCCAAACTAGAAACCCGCGTCGCGAACCAAGCGCATGTGTGCGCGATACGCTAAAACGTGTGATTACGCCCCTGAAGCTACCCCGACACGTCACGATACGCAGAAAACCCCGAACCCACACACGTATCACGCGTGTCGCGAAGGTTTAAAAATACGAGAAATAGGGTAATTGGCTCCAGATTTTTCTACACAAGGAATTAAACAAAATTGCATATACCACAATTCTTCAAATAGAAGCAGACACCTACCAAACAAACCACAACCACCAGGTCCCCAATCTGGCCACAATTTGCGGCCAGAACCAATTTTCCGGCGGCCCGACTAGGGAGTTGGGCTCCCGGGCTTCATGTGTGTACTCTATACCTATTGTGCATGCTCCAGTAATTACAATTTTTAACTGAAGCAACCGGGGTACAAGCAGATTTCAACAGAGCCCCAAATCTAGTTAAAATAGCTATTTTAGCACAAAACGATACATTCAGGTATTTTAGTGAAACCTGAAGCAATTCATGAGTTAAAACCACTCTAATAACACCTCACTAAGCTAAGCAAGCCAATAAAATACCAATTTAACATAAACATCACTAATATCCTTCATTATCACAAAAATGCACATAAAAATACGATTTTTATCTAAAATACTACAAGTTATGAAATAGGATGCTAAGTGTGAGTTAAATACCTTCCAAAGACCTTAGGAAAACCAAAAGTTCATCTCTAGCCCTCACAAGCACAGACTTGCCACCAAACTCCCCCAATAAGCCATTTTTCCAAGGTTTTGTGAAGGAAAAGGGATTGTTTTGTGTAGGGTTTGTATAGGAATCAAAAGAGAAGCAAAAGGAGAAGAGAAGATGATGAAAATGCTGTTTTTGCTGCTGCTTCTCTGCAGGATTTTCCAGAAAATGAGAGGGAGAAGGAAAAGAGAGAGAGAACAATGGTAAAAAAGTCAATCCCTTCACCTAACCACCATACCTCTCATTCCCTCATTTAAAATTTAAAAAGAAAGGGTTTGACTTGATTAAATGGTGGGGATAAATAGAACCATGCAAGAAAATGAAAAGGGTTAACAAGTTAACACTTGCTTAGGTTACAAAAAGAAAAGAAAAGTGTGCATGTGTACACTAACATAAAAATTTCCAATTAAGGTAAACATAACTAAATTATAATTTATAAACCATATATATATATATATATATATATATATATATATATATATATATATAAACACAATTAGCACTAGTTAAAAAGAAAAATAAGATTTTCGGGTTTTTATGAAAAACACGCACAATTACTAATTAACGCGAAATAAACCTAAACGAATTTTCAAAGTGTTACACTTTTAGTGTAGGAAACACGCTACACTTGATCGCTAGTCAAGTGTAGGATGGTGAAGTAGGGATTTTGAAAGCTCACAAATTTGTGTTCAAGTTTTATGGTTCACATCACATGTGAAGGTTGAAGCTTGAACCATTATGAGGTAGAAGAAGAAGAGAACAAGAGAGCAACATGACAGCAACACAAGAAAATGGCTAAGTGTTGAATGAATGAGAGAGTGAATGGCAAACTCTTGACCCTCACTCATTCAAGCATGGAAAAATTGCAATATAAAATTGCAACCATGCTTGAATAGTGAGTCAAGATGAATAAACAAAGGAAAATAGCTATGCCTCACCATGCTCCCAATTTCCACCTCAATTTCTATTTTCCAAAAATAGAAATTCATGCCATGCTTCATATATATATATTTATATATCATATATATTAATATATATATTATGAAGAATAATTAGTGAGCAAATGATATTAGTTAAGATATAATTATATCACATATAATATATATCACATTATTAAATCAACACTTGATTTAATAATTCGGTTATATCACATATGACCGACTAATATCATTTATCTGTGTATCATATCGTCAAATCAACACTTGATTCGATAATCTGGTTATATCATATATAACCTAACTTGATAACAGATAACTGCCAGATTACAATACGGTATCACATACACGTATTTAATCAGGCCCACACACATATCATATATGTGTCCTACTTCGTTTCGCTTGAACCAGGAAACTTCCGTGTGGGACTCTAAAGACTCGTCAATACGCCAGCAGTAGGTGATGATCATATCAGTCACCTACAAGCTGTCAGCGGTATTAGCTGGACGTAACGGCTACCCGGGTATTGAGCGATATGAAGATCAACAAGTAAGCTTGTCCATACTCTCCATGAAGCCTATCAGTAACACTACCGTACAATCCGGTCTCTTCGTCTGATATGTCGCATATCATGTCTACGTGTGGTAAACGTCAGACCCCAGTAACGTGATAAGTCATGCCGATGTCTGGCCTATAACGGTTTGAGAAACTATAGATAACTCTTATCAGTTAATCTCAGCTGCAGCCCTGTTGGCTATAGTGCCCTCAAGTCAATTATTGGATCGCAGGCACGTGATTGCAATGATTGAGGGAGGACCTATACCGGTAGAACAGTCTTACTCGAGATGATAGTATGCTATCTGGTTTGTCTTTATCATCGTGTACATGCTTCAGGTGACATTACAGAACACTATTACATGTTGATAGAGCCCATAGGATTCTTGCTTGACTACCAGCAGTATGATGGCGATCATATACGTGGAAGCTGGGCGGTCTATAAGAACATCCTTAAAAGGTCCCTAGTCGTGGGAGTTTCAAGACTGGGCATCGATACTCCAAGAGTAAACTAGTGTATACTGATCGAGACCCCAACGAGGGGTGGTAGCCGGTCTCACAAGTCATTGGTGTTAGTTGGTTCACCTATGATGTATACAGGTGCTCATTGGGTTATGAGTACACCGGACGGACTCGCCGGGAACATGCTAGTTGGTATTATACCTAGTCAGATAGCAGTTTCCTGGTGACATGGGTACAGGTTAGTCTATTGACCTGAGAACGTCATTTGTCTCGTGTGAATTCCCACTGTGCTTTGATTACTACCCTACCACGGCTCAATGGAGTCGTGCAAATAGGTTTTAGTTGGGTACAGTTCCGAGCCACATGGAGGCAGTGAGCGGATCGTCTTGGGATTCGTCTCTCCCAGTATTGGGGGTTGATGTCCTGGTGTGCACGGACGACCATCACCAGAAATCCTAGGCCAAGGTAGTCGAGAATTACTGATTCAGATCAGTAGTTTCTCAGGTGGTGATAGGCTTCATACCGACACTAAATGTCAAGTTATTAGGGGTCTGATTTTATCCACCCCCTAGACTCGATATGCGATACTCATAGACGAACGGACCAGACTGTACGGATATTGTCACTGTCAGGCTCAGTATGGTTTTCAGTAAGAGTTTGCTCGTCGGCCTCCCTTTCGCTCAATAGCTGGGTAGCCGTTACGTACAGTTAGTGCTGCTGACGTGCTTGTGGTTAAACCCACTGCCAGCGTATTGACGAGTCTTCAGAGTCCCACACAGAGGGTTTCCCTGCTTTCAGGCGAAACGATGTAGCCGTATGGTTTTATGGCAGGGTTCGATCACATACGTGTACTTGTGCACGCATGATGTTCGGACGGATAATACTAGTAGGCTTTGGTTTAAGCCGGATCCTAGTATTATATTTGTTGGATTATCTTCGTCTCTTTGTATTCGTATTCTTCGGAATACGGATGCGGGTATGTATATACGGTTGAGGGGTATTCTAATAATTTATTACAAGATTACTTTTAGAAGATTACACCTCATCATGGTTTAGACCTTTTTGGATTAAAAGGTTATTGAGGTGTAGGATGAGGTGTTTATTGCATTTTTGTGGCATGGCTAATTAGTGACCTATAGTTACTATTCTAGCATGCTTAGGGTTTTTGTTTGTTGTGAGATTATGTTGACTTGAGATATTTTTTGTTGACCAAGATATTTTGGAGACATGGACATTTATGTGATGGCTCCATTATTTCTTATCACACTCACAAAACAAACAAAAACACAAGCCATTATTCATTTCTTTTTCTCTCTGCTGAGTTTGCTCTCAACACCTCATTCTCATGGCATCTTCTTCTTCCTCTAGCTCCACCCAAACCCTCTCATGAGTTGAGAATCTTTGGGTGTCTTGAGATAAATTAATCCTTCATCGCTCTCTACTTCATCTACGGTATCTAGAGTAGCGATTTAGGTGCCATAGTTGCCTCGGATATGAGGTCGGAGCTCGTTGCATAGACTCTCGGATGGATCGTCTTCGATGGAGGGAGACCGGGGATCAGGCTTGATCAAGGAATCCATGAGGAGCTTGGGATGATGGTTGAAGACCGAAGGACACGGATCTATTCGGTATAACCATTCTAACTCCTTTGCTTGTTTTGTTATCTAAGGCTTATGGGTAGATCCGGGTAATTGGTTGTGGCAGTGCCAAGTTTTATAAATTTTTGTTCAGCATTTGGTCATGGATTGATAACCGGGGCACTGCCGTAACCCAACATGGTATCAGAGCCACTCCATAAGCCTTAGTTAACTCATTGTGACATTAGAAATCCGCCGTTTTTGTCGTGCAAAAACGGTCGACAAAAACAGTTCCGAAAACTGAAAGTTTGAGATGTTTGCACATCTTGCAGGCTCACGGTTTGAACTGAGAAGCCGCGGGGTGGTGCATGGGCACCCCGGGGAACCCTCGGGGGACCGAACGGCTGGGCCCACTCCCCAAGACCACCATAAGGTAGTCTTGGCAGTGGGGACCCGAAACTGCCCCAACCTGGGCAGTTTCGGGTCTGCCTCACCCCTTGGCCACCTCATGGTGGCCTCGGGGGTAGGGTACCCCCTCTAGGCCCCCCGACTCGAAGTTAATTTCGTGCTCTAACCACAAAGGTTTGGGCACGTTTCGTTTTGATTTGGACTTCCGAATTGGCTTGAAACGGTCGGTTTTTGGAAATTTAGTGCACTGTTTTTTCCCATGGTTTTGGAAATTTGTTTAGTTTGCTAATTGCGTGCGGAATTCTAATGTCATAGTTTTTAGTACATACATTACTATCTGCGACCGTGAATGCAATTAGAGCGGTACAACTTGTCTAATTGCTATAGTTCTTTTAGACGGGTTTGCGAACGTGACATTCACGTTGATGTTCTGTATTGTGCTGTGTTGTGGCGGAATCGTCGTGGTGGATAGCTTGGATGCAATGTTAGTACAGTTTAGTTTCATTTGTACATTCGATATCGTGGGGCGAGCGTCCGACATGTGGACTGCCGTCAATACCTGTTTGTATATTATTTATTTGGGGCACGACCGGGTTGAGGTCGATATCACCATTGTACATATTTTCTTTTCTATACTAGGATTACCCCGCTGTGAAGTGCACGGATAGTCGGGTTCTAGAGGGCAACGTGCCCGCATCTTATGGCGGTGAGACGGAGGGGGCCTCACTAGAATTGGTGGGCTATTCACCGCACTCGTAGGGGGTACATGTTGACCCAAGGAGGGGTGCTCAAGTTACCGGATTCCGTGGATGCCGGGTAGCCCATTCATGTTTTTGATTTGGGTTGTCTCACTTCTTGGATTTGCGGGTAACTTTCCGCGCTCATAGGGGTTTAGGTTTTTATTGCACAGGCTATCCATACGACCCGGGAAATGTCGGGTTTCACTTGCGGCTCAATGGAAACCCGGGGTTTCCAGATTATCTGTATTGTTCTGTGATTCTTATCGCTTATCTGTGATGTTGCATATATTATGCTGGAGCGATTATTATATATTGTTATATATATACTAGTAGATGTTGTATATGTTTTTCATCCGTGCTAATCTAGTCCTCGCTCTGTCGTTAGTTAAGTAACCTAATAAGTGATGACGGGACCCAGTGGCGAATGCGGATGGCATATATGTACATCATATTTTCGTTCTTTTCTGGTGTGATTAATTGATGGGACTGCGTTGATTCTGATCAATGCAAGGAAAACATACCCATTCAATGTTGTTGGAACATTTTTGAAAAGCTGTTATTACAAGGGCGTTTTCTTTTATTTTGCACATCGGTATTCGGTTATGAATATCTAGCACCTCATTCGACGAGGCAAGGGTCGAGATCCCTTCATCGGGAGTAACCCCTTGGGCAGAAGTTTGTGTCAGGGTAATAACTTCACTATATTCGATTACATTTTACTTTGCATCACGGTATTCAGTTGGAATATCCTGCACCTCATTCCATGAGGAAAGAGCTGAGATCCCTTCACCGGGAGTGACCTCTTTAGCAAAGGTTTTGCGCCACTATATATTTGTAAAAAGCTATCCGGTTCCTTCAACGATATCAAGTTCATTACGTTAAAGGTTTTTCGCCAAAAACCATTCGTAGCCCTTCGTCATTTCGGACGGGTAGCACTTAGTATTCATGCTATGTTTGTTGGCCTTCGTCAAGGCATAGTGTATGGTAGCTGCTTGTTACCTTTCTATTGCATGGATAGATGTGTTGGTTAGGGATAGTTGTACAACCTTGTTGGCCTTCGTCAAGGGCGAGTACGGGCGGGTTCAAATTAATCTGCACAATGACGGGTAGATCTTGACATGTGACTTATGATTTGTTGGCCTTCGTCAAGGTCATAAGAGCATGGGGTAAAAATCACATCGGGAGTTTCAAACATACAGGAAACTTGCTAGGCATATGCATACCTTCTGGAGTGTGACAACTTGAGTGGATTCCATCAGGTTATCATGTGATAATAGTTAGATCCCGATTCACACTGATGAGTTGGTTTACTCCTTGGGTGTCTTTTGGATTTGGAGGAGAATTCGAGGAAACAGTAGGAGCCATCCGGATTAGATAAAGTGATTAACCATTCTGATCTAGGTTAGAGTGCACGCTAAGTGTTTCTTTTCTCTCTCTCTTTGGCAGCGAACATGTCTCGACCCTAGACTAGAACTCATAAACCAAGTTAACCAGACCTTCTTAAAACACTGGCCTTTGGATTGTCAAAGTTGCATACATCATTGCCACTCCTTCTTTTACCCTTTGCTTTTCTTCGGAACATTCCGTATCACTACGAAGATCCACATTTATCGGATATAACAATCGTATAGTTACATACGAACTCGAAGAAACTTGTTTTAGATTCGAGGATGGTTTCCGGTTCTGGAGAAATTGAATAGGACTATTCAGTTGTCTTTTCCTTTTACCTTCTCTCAGGTTATGAGGGCTCCTAGGATTAGGAGAGGGGACACCTGTTGCTCTTATTGGATAGTCTTCTTCCAAACCATAGACAGGTGTCGAAAGGTGGGGAAGGAAGAAAACCAATTATCCTAAGTGTGGTGTACAGAAGGTAATAAGTAAAGATAAAATAAAGGGATTAGAAAGAGGGCAATGTAAATTGCGACTGTTATCATTCATGACCAAACCGCGTATATCATCGCCACTCCTACTCCACCTTTGCATTTCTCCAGAACACCCCGTATGACTACGAAGATCCACAGTTATTGGATAATCCATCGTATTCAGAAGAACTTGTTCCAGTTCGAGAATGGATTCTGGTTCAGGATAAATAGAATAAGGATTATTCAGTTGTCTTTTTCCTTTTACCTTCTCTCAGGTTGCGAGAGCTTCTAAGATTAGGAGAGTACACCTATTACGCTTATTGGATAGTCTTCTTCCAAACCATAGGCTGGTGCCAAAAGGTAGGGAAGGAAGAAAACCATTTAGCCTAAGTACGGTATACAGAAGGTAATAAGTAAAGACAAATAAAGGGATTGGAGAGATGGCAAGAAAATATACGGTTTTAGTCATGAATCTGGATAATAGAAGAGGCATTACTAGGAATACCGGGATATCCCTTTGAAACATTTTCATGTTTCAGTTTCACTATGCGTTGTTAATTGAAAACTGATTTCCCAATTAGATCCTTACTCCAGGGTATGTATTTACCAGGTTTGATTCTCACATCTGTATGGTTTTACAGATGATGAGTGGGAGTAAGTTATTAGGAATAAGGTGATTATATCCTCATTATATCGGAATTCGTTGTAATTGGTGATATTTAAGGAAATCACCTAGTATTTTGCCTCACGATAAATATTTGGTTTTGATTATCCGTTGTTATGCACTAATTTCAAACTGATATATCTTTATGTTTATTTTATAAAGTGAGATATAACTTTTTGAAATTATGTCTATGACATTTACCTATATCAGTTGATAGTTAGGTAAGGAGTATTCAACAACGGTGTAATTCTTCTTAACCATAGTACAGTTTTCAACTTACGACGCACAGGGTTTGAGTTATTGAACTCAGGGGATTTATACAAAGCATTGTATGTTGTCCAGTGTCCATTAGGATAGAGGGGTTGGTGCTTGTACTATATTCTGTTTACTTATGACTTCTCCAGTTTTAGACAAGTATTTCGTAGAAATACAAGGTCCAAGTTTTGAGAAGTTATAGGTATAAGAATAAAGTAGAGAACCATGTGTTGCAAGTATCGGGATTTTTCAAGGTGATCGAAGATGTAGATACTTGTGTTTAGTATTCAGTTGATAGTAATGGTTTTGAGAACTTGCTTCTCTTTCAGATTACTCATATCTGGATGCACTCCTAAGTTGAGTAATACTGATTTGCCTCTTTCCATTAAGTGACATGTACTGGAGACAGCTGCATGATTTGAATCTGGTTCCAATTAAATCAGTGCCTCTATTTCTATATTGTATATAGAATGGTTCATATCTTAACAATGTTAAGGTATATGGAGTTGTCCGGCTTATGCTTAAAACCAGACTCTGGATAACTCAATGCACGTTTCTGTAATGGCAGTTTGTGGGTTATCCTGGGCTATGACGAGGGTTAACTTTCTACCATCTGGAAGATCAATGGTGATATTGTTCTTGACTCGCCACAGTTTTAGTAAAATGGACTTTTCAGAAAATAGTGGTGGGAGTATGGTAGAACTGGAAGAGATTCCAGAACCACAAACGATTGCTAAAAATTTAATAGAACCTAAAGATTCAATCGGGTTTGACATTCCATTAGCCACTCCGCAGATATGGTGGGTAACCTTAGGCACCCGAGAGGTACTCCGGTATCCTCAAAGACGGTGACAGGGAGGTTCTTGTTTACCTAGACTTGCCATTATTGCTGTTCTAGACTATGAGACCCGGCAGGAAGATGAGTATAGCGTCGTTCTGAACTATCTTTAGAAGTGCATGTGTATATGACTCTGCCAGAGGGTTGTTGTAGTCAGTGGGAGAAGCGGAAGCATAGTGGACAAGTAGCTTGTGTCTATTTATAGACTAAAGCAGGTATAGCGGAGATAGATCATCTATTTTTGATGTGACAGTCATGGGATTTGATTTCATCAGAATAGAAGATGGATCTGTTAAGAAGGTAGTAGGGTATGATGTCCTGATATTTGGATGACATGCACTTTATAGGAAGTGAAATTCCTATACCACGATCGGTTATACTGTGGTTGTCATACAGTGGTTTCTCCACATAGGATATGTATATTATATTAATCATTCTGGTTACTAGATCTATGGTTTTATATCTTGATTTGGGTAGTTTCCCAATCTGGGTACTTAGAAAGTATTCTAAAGGTGTTTTAGAATAGACGACTCCTGACATGGTGGTGTACCTGCAGGTGATGGAGTCACCATCTTTAAAGGTGTCTTACGGACTAAAGGGGAGATGGATGTGCATGATTGGTATATCACTTGTTTGTAAGTCAACGTTACACACCCCACAAGATGCAGGGAGGCGGAATAGGTAAAACAATCATTTTGTTCAAAGTAACATCGACTAGCAAACGGGTCTTTGCTAAACCCTAACTAACAAACTATCTAGAAGTAGTTAACTACTATGATAGATGATTATACCTCAAGATACTAGTCCTTCTTGTTCTTGTTATTCACCTCCTCGTCGGCCTCCTCGATGTAATAGAAGATCCACCCGAGAGTTCCTTCTTCAAGTTTTAACCTCTAACTTGAGGTAACTAAGTGGTTAGGATTGCTAATCCAAGTGACCTAGATGATATAGAGATGGATTAAGGATTGATTAGTCTTGCTAACCCTAGGGTTCTCAACTCATAAGAGGATTAGGGTTAGGATGAAGAAGGAGAGAGCTTGAGGAGAGAGAAAGTGTTTTGAATAATGAATTGAACTTGAGTCATTTGGATAATTATATGAAGCATGAAAATATCTAAACAATAATATATTAATACATCAACCATGCTTCATTTAATTCCCTTGAGATGAATCATCTCATGACTCATGGTGTAATTAATGATAATAACACCTCATCTCCTCCACCTCATTAAAGATTAAATCTAAATGATAAAACCCAAAATGAGTCACCTCCTTCTAGAAGCTTCCCGACTAATTACGAGAATGCCCCTCCTGTCCGTATTTACGAAAAACACAGATATCTTGAGACTATATCGTATCCAATAATCCAATACTAGAATCTGGCTTAAACCAAAGCCCGCTGGTATAACCTGTCTGAATATAATACGTGTATAAGTACACGTATATGTTCGAACCCTATCGTAAAACCATATGACTTCTATATCATTTCGCCTGAAGCAGGGAAACCCTCTGTGTGGGACTCTAAAGACTCGACACTACGCTGGCAGTGGGTTTAACTACAGCCGCAAGCGGTACTAGCTGTACGTAACGGTCCCCAGGTAGATGTCGATAAGAAGATCGATGAGGAAACCCATCCGAACTCCTAATGAGCCTGATGTGACAATCTCCGTACAGTCCGGTCTGTTCATCTAAGACTATCACATATCGGGCCTAGGGGCGGCAAGCATCAGTCCCCTAAAAGCGGTATAATTTACGTCGGAGTTAATCCCATTACACCTTGAGAAACTACTGGAACACCTACCAGTAAATCTTGCTTGCCCTGGCCAGGGACCTTGCGTAATGGCTCTCCAAACACCGCGCGATATCAACTCCCAATACCGGGAGAGACGAATCCTATCTAACCGCCATTGCCTCCAGGTGCTTCGGGACTGCACCCAACTGCTACCTGTTTGCACGACTCAGTCGAGCCGTGGTAGGGTAGTAATCTAAGAATAGTGGGAACACACTCGAGGTGAAGCAGCAGTGTCAAGTCTACAGACTATGCTGTACTCATGTCACATGGGAACTGTTAACTGACGACTGGTATAATACCAACTAACAGTTCCCTGCGAGTCCTGTCCGGTGTACCCGTAACCCAACGAGCACCTGCATACTATCTCCAGTACAACGTACTGTGGGTTAGACCATTTCCCCTGCTGGGACGTGAAGCGTATACACTAGTCTATTCCGGAGTATCGATGCCCTGTCTCGACAATCCTATGACTAGGGACCTAAAAAAGGATTTGCTAGTAGACTACCCAGCCCCCACTAGTGTGACTGCCATCACAACACTGGTAGTCAAGAAAGATCCTAAGGGGTCTATCAATATGTATTTGCGATATGCTAAAAAAATATATACACATATTAAGATAGATATAAACCAAGTAGCATACTACTATGTTGACTGTTAATATAACTGTGAATATCCCAAGCTTCCATTAAGTAATATACAAGCTAGTATGATACAATAATGGCCCCTACATATACACTAACAATCTCGCACTTGCACTAGGGCCATGTACTGGCGTATCGCGGACCTATCATCTCGAATAGCCTCTCGAACTGTGTCTGAGGTAAGGCCTTTGTGAATGGATCTGCAGTGTTCTCCTCTGTAGCAACTCTCCGGACCTCGATCTCCCGGCGATCTATGATCTCCCTGATCAGGTGATACCGCATTAAGATGTGTCTGGACTTTTGATGGGACCTGGGTTCCTTCACTAAAGCTGTAGCCCCGTTGTTGTCACATTACAGAGGTATTGGATCAACAATGGATGGAACCACCTGATGTTCTGTTAAGAACTTCTTTACCCAGACTGCTTCTTTTGCGTCATCAGAAGCTGTGATATACTCCGCTTCCATCGTCGAGTTAGCAACGGTATCTCGCTTGGAACTCTTCCAGCACACTGCCCCTCCATTGAGGGTAAAGACATAACCTGACATGGACTTGGAGTCATCCTTGTCACTCTGGAAGCTAGAGTCAGCAAAAGCCTCGATCTGGAGGTCTTTTCCGCCGTAAACCAAGAACATATCCTTAGTCCTTCTCAGGTACTTGAGAATGTTCTTTACTACTATCCAGTGCTTCTCCCCTGGGTCTGACTGATACCGGCTTACCATACTTAGTGCGTAAGCTACATCTGGTCTGGTACACAACATCGCATACATTATAAAGCCTACCGCAGAAGCGTAGGGTATAATCGACATGCGATCCCTTTCTAAATCAGTCTTGGGAGACATCTCTTTGGAGAGGGTGATTCCGTGACAAGCCGGTAAATTACCGATCTTAGAATCTTCCATACTAAATCTTTTCAGTATAGTGTTGATATACCCAGACTGCGAAAGTCCCAACATCCTTTTAGATCTATCACGATAGATCTGGATCTCCAGAATGTAAGAGGCATCACCCAGGTCTTTCATGGAGAACCTGTGTGACAAGAATCTTTTGACAGATTGTAGCATAGGAATGCCATTTCCTATCAAGAGAATGTCATCCACGTACAAGACGAGGAATACGACAGTTCGTGCTACAATCTTACTATAAATACACGGCTCATCTGGAATTTTGATAAAGTCATATTCTTTGACCATTTCATCAAAACAGATATTTCAACTCCGCGATGCCTGCTTTAGTCCATAAATGGACTTAAGCAATTTGCACACTTTTCCGCTGCTCCCACTCTGATTGAAACCTTCTGGATGATCCATATAGAAAAGCTGTCTTTACGTCCATCTTCTAGATCTCATAATCATGGAAGGCAGCAATAGCAAGAAGGATCCGAATCGATTTGAGCATAGCCACTGGAGAAAAAGTTTCATCATAGTCCAAACTAGGCCTTTGACGAAAACCCTTTGCAACAAGTCTAGCCTTATAGGTTTCCACCTGTCCATCTACACCAATCTTCTTTCTGAAGATCCACTTACATCCTATGGGTTTTACCCCATCTGGAGCAAAGTCCAAAGTCCATACTTTGTGGGTGTACATGAACTCTATCTCGGTCCGCATTGCATCCAGCCATCTTACCGAGTCGCCGCTCTGAATGGCTTGCTGGAAGCTAGTAGGTTCATCATTATCAATGACGCAATCCTCTCTATCCCCGTATATGAGAAAACCGTAGTATCTTTCGGGCGGATGAGATGGCCTACTACTCCTGCGGAGGGGTGTGGGAATGTCCTGTTTTTCTGGAACTTCTGGTTTTACCAAGCTTTCAGTAGTAGCTTGTGGTCCTGAAATTTCTTCCAGTTCTATTGCGCTCCCACTTGTTTCCTTTTCTAAAAACTGCTGTTCTAGAAAATGGGCATTACGAGAAAAAAAAACATTTTGTTCCTCTGCGTAATAGAAAAAATACCTCTTGGAGTTCTTTGGATATCCCACAAACTTACACTGTACTGAGCATGCCTCGAGTTTGTCCGCATGCTGCTTTTTAACAAAAGCTGGACATCCCCATATCTTGAGATACTGAAGATAGGGTTTCTTCCCACTCCACATCTAATATGGTGTGGTAGGCACAGTCTGTAGGGTTACTAGGCACACTAACAATGCTCAACAAGGCATCGACCATGCCAAAATTAAATTTTTATGTGCCGAACAACCCTAAGTAAGATCGTATACTAGAGATTAGGCGAACACAAGCAAGTAAATCACATTTACACTAAGTGAATACGAAATACAACCTTTGTAGATCGGTCCTTCACTTCTTAAGCTCCTTGTTGTAGTCACTTCGCTGCGATCAACGAACTCCCGACTATTGGACGGCTCCATGAGAAGAGGCAACGGAATTGCTTGAAGTCTTCGAGGCCGAAGATGATCTACGTCGAGGAAATACGAACTCAAGCTTCTACTTCACTAACCAAAGAATTAGTGAAGCAAACATCCTAAACTAAAGTGCTAGTCTAGTAGAGGATCGTGAGATAGGAAATGGGTACACTTTAGAATTTCTTTTCTCACTTTGATTCTCTCTCTATTTCAAACCCTAGAAAGAAATTTTGAGGAGGAAGAAGATGAGCTCAAAATGAATATGAGAACTAATCAAGAGAGAGAATGAGCTAACCATGGTGAGTGAGTATCATATACTAACTCATGTAGAGACTTTACCATGGCTAATTATAGTGGTTAGGTTAGTTAATATCTTAAGTAAAACAAAACTAGTGGACTAAGTCAATGCAACATAAGCTTCATGAAGCTTCATGCATATGAACTCATTATCCACTAATTTTAGAATTACTTTAAATATAAAAACCTAATACTATAATAAGTATGGTATAAGTCTTATACACTCATGTAAAGTGTATCGACAACCAAGATACAATTTGTACACTAATAAATATATATCACATATATATTAACTTGTACACAAGTGAGAAAAATAAATGCTTAAGTGAACCAATGTTAGTTAATGTAAATTAGCATATCTAATATACAATTATACACTAAATTATTAAATCAACACTTGACTTAATAATCCGGTCATATCTTATATAACCGACTAACAAACATTGTATCGACTTATCGAATCAACACTTGATTCGATAACCTGGCTATATCATATATAACCGACCGATACAAATAGTCGCGAGAATAGAATACGGCATCACATACACGCATTATTCTCGGTCCCGCACATATCACATATGCGCTCCTATTTCGTTTTTCCTGAGCCAGTAAAACCTCTATATAGGACTCTAAAGACTCGTCAATACACCAGCAGTAGGTGATGATCATATCAAGCACCCACAAGCCATCAGCGGTACTAGATGGACGTAACGGCTACCTGGGTATTGAGCGATCAGAAGATTAGCAAGCAAGCCCGCTCCAACTCCTGCAAAAAGCCTGACAGTGACACTACCGTACAGTCCGGTCTCCTCGTCTGATATGTCGCATATCAGTTTTAGGGGTGGTAAACGTCATACCCCAATAACCGATAAGTCATGCCAATATGAGGCTCATAAAGGGTCGAGAAACTACTGGTAACACTTACCAGTATATCTCTAAACCAGCCCTGGCCAGGGACTTTCCTGTTATGGCCAATCGAGCATAGCGCAACATCAACCCCTAATACCGGGAGAGACGAAACCCCTCCTATCGCTCATTGCCTCCATGTGACTCGGGACTGTACCCAAAAACCACCGTTTTGCATGCCCTCTTGGACGTGGTAAGGTGGAAATCAAAGCACAGTGGGAATCATACAAGACTCTATGACGATCTCGGGTCTACAGACTAACCTGTACCAGTGTCACCAGAGAACTGGCATTTGACGTAAGGTATAATACCATCTGGGAGTTCTCGGCGAGTCCGTCCAGTGTACCCAGTCTCCATTGAGCACCCGTAAATCATCTCTGATGTCAAACACCAATGGATGTGGGATCATCCATCGCCCATCTGTATGGGTTGAAAAGGCATACTCTAGTCTACTCTGGTATATCGATGCCCCGTCTCGATACACCCACGACTAGGGACCTTGAAGGATGTACTTATGGACTACCATGTCCCCACTAGTATGATCCGCATCATAGTCCAGGTAGTCAAGTACACATCCTAAGGGCTTTACCAACATGTAACAGAGAGACAATCAATATACACATTAAGGTAAAGAGTAACCAGATAGCATACTTTCATGTCGAGCAAGAAAGTCCTTCCTATATATGTCCAAGCATCCACTGCAATATACATCATATGTATAGTAATGGCCTCTAGGGCATACATATAACTAACAATCTCCCACTTGCACTAGGGCCATCTGATAACAGTGGTTGCAGTATCTCATACTCAACCATCCCATAATAGTCTCTCTCTGGGTAAAGGCCTTTGTGAGTGGATCCGCCGTATAGTCCTATGAGTCTACTCTCCTGACCTCGATCCCCTAGAGATCAACCATCTCCATGATCAGGTGACACTTCCTTAGAATATGTCTGGATACCTGATGGGATGGGCGTTCCTAGGCATAAGCCATAACTCTATTGTCTCACAATTGTAGGAACGAAGTTCATCTCATGAACTAATATACACCCAGACTGCCTCTTTGGTAGCATCTTTGGTAGCGATGTATCTAGCCTTTATCGTCTAGTATGCCATGGTATCTAGCTTAGAACTCTTCCAACATACCGTCCCTTTACTGAGGGTAAAGACAATGCCTGCGACTGACATTCAGTCTTTCTTATCACCCTGGAACCTTTCCAGTGATTCTCCCTAGGATCAATTGATACCATCTCACTACATCTAGTGAGTATCCTAACATCCAATTAGATCTATCTCATAGATCCAAAACCCAGGATTTAGTAGGTATCACTTTAATCCTATGTGGAGAATCATTGTGATAAGCGGAGATTGACTGAGCGTAGCATAGGAAACTCTTTCCTATCAAGAGTATGTCATTCACGTACTCTACGAGGATCACCACCATACTCTCAACTTCCTTTTTGTATATACAAGGTTCATCTACCATTTTGATGAAGTCAAACTCTTTGACTAACATATCAAAATAGACGTTCCAACTCCGCGATGCCTGCTTTATCATATAAAACATTTTGCACACGTTTCCGCTGCTCCCACTGTCTACGAAGCCCTCTGACTGTGTAATTATAGACTCTCTCTTCTAAAACATCATTTAGAAAAGCAGTCATGACACCCAACCGCCAGATATCCTAGTCATGGTATGTAGCAATGGCAAGTAGGATCTGGATGGACTTAAGCATAGGCCTCAGAAAAGGTTTCATCATTAGCCATAACTGGTCTATGATGCAAACCTTTAACAAGTCTAGCTTTGAAAGTCTCAACTTTTCCATGTACACCAAGTAATCTTCTCAAGATATACTTGCTCCTGATGGGGATTTACCCTTCAGATAAAGCGACCAAAGTCCATACTTTGTTGGTGTATAAGGATTCCATCTCAGATCGCTAAGCATCCAGCCATTCATACAGAGTCCCACTCTTGATGGCCTGCTCGAAACTAGTTGGGGCATCATCTCATGATGCAATCCTCGCTCCCACTGTCATAGAGAAACCGAAGTATCTCTCAGGTGGATGAGGAACCCTACTAGATCGGCGGAGAGGCTGAGGTTCGTTGGTTACTATTGAATTCTTTGGTTCTACCAAATCATCAGCTGCAGTTTGTATAGCTGGAACTCTTTCCAGTTCTACCTTATGACCAATAATTTCTTCTCAAGAAATTCCCTTCCACAAAGGTGGCATATTGAGAAACAAAACATTTTTGTTCCTCGGTTTGGTAGAAGATATTCACTTGCTAATGCTTAGGATATCCAACAAACTTGCACAGATCAGACTTTGCCTCGAGCTTGTCCGGATTTTGCTTTTAGACATATGCCGGACAACCCCAAATCTTAACTGACTTTAGAGATGGGCTCTTCCCTTATCATATCACATATGAAGTGGTAGGCAACTGATTTGGTTGGAACGCCATTCAAAAGGTATGCAGCTTCACAAGTGCATAACCCCCAAAAGGAAATAGGAAACTCAGTAGTACTCATCATAGAGCACACCATATCATATAGGGTGCTATTGCTCCGCTCCGATATGCCATCGTGCTATGGTGTATACGGAGGAGTAATGCTGAGAGAGAGAATCTCATTCTCCTTTAGAATAGTTCAGGAATCCCGTGTTCAAGTATTCTCCTCCCTGATCACATCAAAGGACATAATACTTATACCCGTTTGTGGTTCTCTACTTCTAACTTATATTCTTTGATTATCTTAAAAGTTTCGGACTTGTGTTTCAACAGGAACATATGTCTGAATCTTGAGAGATCATCAGAGAATGTAATGAAGTACAAAGAATCGGTCTTGGCATGTGTAGACAGGGAACCTTCATACATCAACATGTATCATCCCAAGAGTTCACTAATTCTTTCTCTGCTTCTAATAAACAGAGCTATGGTCATCTTATCTCTGTGACATGACCGACAAGTTTCACAAGATGTAAATTCAAACTAATTTAAATATGCATCTATATGTAACTTCAGCTAGTCGGGTCGCATTGATATGACCTAGTCTACAATGCCTCAAGAAGAATTCGTTCATTTCTGAACACTTCCTCTTGTGTGTGTTCTGTATACTAAGAACTGTAGTTTGATTTAGAACGTCAATGCTTTTAGATAACGTGCCTGAACCGATCAACTCTTGATATAGGAAATGTTCAAAACATTATCCAACAATACAAAATTATATCCTTCTTTACTAATAAAGAGATTGATATGATGTTGTATATCAGGTTCGGTATCTAATAACATTCGTTCAGAATCAAAGTATTCTGGTAATACAGGGTGATAGTAACCAATAGACTTGGCTGCAACACTTGCACCGTTTCTATCTCATGAAAATTATCACCCGTTCTCAGTTCTCTATAATGAACACACCCGAAGAAGATGCATTAGCATGCACTTTCTTCGTTTGGGCGGCACGGGAAATCTGGTAATCCACTATTTCTTGCTCTGTCTTATAACAATTATAATTTGGAGCGGGACCAACGTTCCCCAGCTCAGTATAACAAGCGGGTTCGGTCAATTTATCCGTATTATTATCTTGATTAAGGCGTGACATGGTCGCTACCTTGAGAGAGAGAGAAGAAAACACTCGGCGTGCGCTCTTGCAAGATCAGATTGGTTATTAGTTTATCAAATCAGGATGGCTCCCACTGTTTTTATCAAATCTTCCTTCAAACCCTAAAAGGAAAGACTAGCCGGAATTAATTACACCCTACAACTTCGCCAATCTTTTAGCCAGGCCAGTGTCGGTACTTTGAGGGAGGTTCCCCGTGCTTTCGCACGGACCTAATTAAAGTAAATCCCGTTTTCTCAGAGGCGTAACCCCGTTGACACCTTTCTAGACACCTACTTGATCGGCTAATTGTAATGTGTAAAACTCTCCCAGGAGTAACAATTACTCGCAGTGGGTATCGGGATCCAACTATCTCATAGAAGGTATACAATCTCATTGCAAATTTCAACACTTGAAATTCCCGATAATTTTCCCCCAAACGATCTATGACCTTGACAAGGTCAACAAACCATAGACCGTAAGTCAAGTTCAACCCGTCATTTCTTGATTGAATTAAACCCACCCGCACGACCCTTGACAAGGTCAACAAGGCCGTACGACTACCCTAATCCAATCTGCATCATATGCATAAGCAGATAAATACTGGTCAGCTACCGCACACTGCGCCTTGACAAGATCAACAAATGTAGCACGAATACTAAGCAGGACTTATCTGAAATGACGGAGGGCTACGAAAGGTTTTTCTCAAAACCTATTACGTAATGAACTTGATATCGTTGTAGAATCAAATAATTTTTAAAATGGAGTGTTTTTGAGGCTTTTCTAGTTTTGCTAAAGGGGTCACTCCCGGTGAAGGGATCGTCGGCCCTTTCCTCATCGAATAAGGTGCAGGATATTTCACAAATATCACTATGCAAAGAAAAAACTCCAAAAGCAATCAAAAGACAAACCGAGTGTTGCAGCATCTGCCAGTTATTGCTAAAGGGGTCGCTCCCGGTGAAGGGATCTCGGCCCTTTCCTCATCGAATAAGGTGCAGGATGTTCTACAAGGAACACCGCGATGCAAAGCAAGAACTGTAGCTACCTGTTTTTGAAAATTCGATTCCACAACATCTTTTAGGTTTCTTTTCTTTCATTAATCACATTAATGAAGTCCCACCATTTAAACACCTAAACATCACAGATAAATACGGCGTACACTTATGCCATCCGCATTCGCCTCGATGTCCCCTCGTGCACCGTTAGGTTAGGTAACTAACGGCAGAGCGGGGCAAGGCTAGCGCGGGTGTAAAACATAAGTAACGTCTATATAATATATCATATATACTATATATAGTATCTATCACAACATATTAAATGATCACATCACAGATATTGCAGCAGAAGAAACATATGAAACATTGGATATACTAGGACGTCCGTATTTTATTTTGAGCCTCTATAAAACACGGATTCCACGGTCGCGATGAATAGTCAAACCCACACCCCCAGACCCCTACGAGAGCGGCAAGCAACCCTACCATTTCTAGAGTTAGGAGACCCGGACTCGACTCCTCGAATTGGTCTCCCACTGGACTCCAGAACCTGGTTACTTGTGCTCTCCTCCTTGGGTCTATCCTAGTGCGGAAAAGTAAATAATATACAAATGGTGACATCGACCTCATCCCGGAAGTTCCCCAATAAAAGAATATTACATACATTTAATTATACATAAATGAAAATAAAAAATCTCATCTCACATAGAAACCCCCGGCTATTCAGAACGCAACGATCCAATATAACATATCCAGCAACACATAACATCACATGTCATCAACGTAAGTAAATATATGCATCCCAATTGTCGTTGACATATAGCAACGAAACCGGCGATATCACATATTACACTTACGGTCCCAGAAAAGAAAGTGTAAGACTACAACAGTTGGAATCCGCAACCTCCTTATACATCATATGCCTAACAATTATAAACCCCGCATTTTAGTCTCTATATCGAAAACACTTTTCAATATCTAGTCGGGCAATTCAACAAGATTCCTGATAAGTGATCAAATGCTCGTCGCAAACTTTAGTAGACGGCCGCACCCCCGGATACCGTCGACGAAATGCACTAAGGTGGAACACCGCTGCCGCGAGCACCCAAACGGATGCTTTTGGCGACGGGGTTCTCCTACAGTCACTTGGTCGGGGCTATGGGGCATGGCTGTCTATTAAGTTTACCCGGCGAGTATCCGCGTACGCTACGTGATTGCGACGGACTTTTGATCGCATCAAAATTCCGTGGCAACTGATCATTTGAGACTAAACTGCTATGTTTATAACAATCAAATTAGTTATCTCATAACTACTTGTGGATTCCAAATATTGTATCACATTCCAGATAAATAGACAGTGTTAAACTTTTCGATCGATTAATCAAAACACCCAAGTTTTCCCAATTGGTTCTCAACACTTGAGGGGAGTTTAAAAACATCCATCACATGCCACAGTACCAACGGTCCAGCCGTAGAAGGGTCAAGCCAACGCCTTACATGTGGCATGCCGTACTGCCCCAAACCCTAAGGTTCAAAAGGCAGTTCAAGACGGTCACATAATCAAGTTAAGGTTTGTTGTCTTCTAGAGGGTCCTTTGCGTAACTTGCACGATTTAGACGTTCTTAAAACTACGGAAAAATCCAACACTTGGAAATTTTCCGGGTCGGGAAAAAGTGAGTTATTGATATCCGTACGAACTTTTTAATACTTTCTAAATATCCGGAATAACATAAAAAAATTAAATTCTCCGATCGAATCGACGATTAAAAAATAAACCCCAAAATACTCAACACTTGAGTCAGTTTTAAACATACCCCAAAAAAATGCAGGAATAGCTAAAGATGTTACTGCACAAAGAATCGTCCCTAATACCCTTCTCTTGCCGCGGAACCGCCGCAAAAAGGGGCTTATTGCCGCGGTTCCGCGGCCATTTGGAGGACCTAGGGGCTCGTTTTTTATGGTAATTCTTAGAATTCCCTGCTGATTTTTAGGTATTTTTAATTCAGAAAAATCCCAGTTTTGAAAAATTTCCAGAGAGGGGGTTAACTTTGACGTTTTCGGGTTCGATCGGGGTTTTAACTTCGTTAACACATCGCCTAATGCTCTAGTTAGGCTCTGATACCACTGTAGGGTTACTAGGCACACTAACAAGGCTCAACAAGGCATCGACAATACCAAAATTAAATTTTTATGTGCCGAACAACCCTAAGCAAGATTGTATACTAGAGATTAGGCAAACACAAGCAAGTAAATCATATTTACACTAAGTGAATATGAAATACAACCTTTGTAGATCGGTCCTTCACTTCTTAAGCTCCTTGTTGTAGTCCCTTCACTGCGATCAACGAACTCCCGGACTCTTGGACGGCTCTATGAGAAGAGGCAACGGAATTGCTTGAAGTCTTCGAGGCCGAAGATGATCTACGTCGAGGGAATACAAACTCAAGCTTCTACTTCACTAACCAAAAAATTAGTGAAGCAAACACCCTAAACTAAAGTGCTAGTCCAGTAGAGGATGGTGAGATAGGAAATGGGTACACTTTAGAATTTCTTTTCTCACTTTGATTCTCTCTCTATTTCAAACCCTAGAAAGAAATTTTGAGGAGGAAGAAGATGAGCTCAAAATGAATATGAGAACTAATCAAGAGAGAGAATGAGCTAACCATGGTGAGTGAGTATCATATACTAACTCATGTAGAGACTTTACCATGGCTAATTATAGTGGTTAGGTTAGTTAATATCTTAAGTAAAACAAAACTAGTAGACTAAGTCAATGCAACATAAGCTTCATGAAGCTTCATGCATATGAACACATTATCCACTAATTTTAGAATTACTTTAAATATAAAAACCTAATACTATAATAAGTATGGTATAAGTCTTATACACCCATGTAAAGTGTATCGACAACCAAGATACAATTTGTACACTAATAAATATATATCACATATATATTAACTTGTGCACAAGTGAGAAAAATAAATGCTTAAGTGAACCAATGTTAGTTAATGTAAATTAGCATATCTAATATACAATTATACACTAAATTATTAAATCAACACTTGACATAATAATCCGGTCATATCTCATATAACCGACTAACAAACATTGTATCGACTTATCGAATCAACACTTGATTCGATAACCCGGCTATATCATATATAACCGACCGATACAAATAGTCGCGAGAATAGAATACGGTATCACATACACGCATTATTCTCGGTCCCGCACATATCACATATGCGCTCCTATTTCGTTTTGCCTGAGCCAGTAAAACCTCTATGTAGGACTTTAAAGACTCGTCAATACGCCGGCAGTAGGTGATGATCATATCAAGCACCCACAAGCCGTCAGCGGTACTAGCTGGACGTAACGGCTATCCGGGTATTGAGCGATCAGAAGATCAGCAAGCAAGCCCGCTCCAACTTTTGCAAAAAGCCTGACAGTGACACTACCGTACAGTCCGGTCTCCTCGTCTGGTATGTCGCATATCAGTTCTAGGGGTGGTAAACGTCAGACCCTAATAACCGATAAGTCATGCCGATATGAGGCTCATAACGGGTCGAGAAACTACTGGTAACACTTACCAGTATATCTCTAAACCAGCCCTGGCCAGGGACTTCCCTGTTATGGCCAATCGAGCATAGCGCAACATCAACCCCCAATACCGGGAGAGACGAAACCCCTCCTATCGCTCATTGCCTCCATGTGACTCGGGACTGTACCCAAAAACCACCGTTTTGTACGCCCTATTGGATGTGGTAAGGTGGAAATCAAAGCACAGTGGGAATCACACAAGACTCTATGACGATCTCGGGTCTACAGACTAACCTGTACTAGTATCACCAGAGAACTGCCATCTGACGTAAGGTATAATAGCATCTGGGAGTTCTCGGCGAGTCCATCCAGTGTACCCAGTCTCCACTGAGCACCCGTATATCATCTCTGATGTCAAACACCAATAGATGTGGGATCATCCATAACCCATCTGTATGGAGAAGGCATACGCTAGTCTACTCTTGTATATCGATGCCCATCTCGATACACCCACGACTAGGCACCTTGAAGGATGTACTTATGGACTACCATGTCCCCACTAGTATGATCCGCATCATAGTCCAGGTAGTCAAGTACACAACCTAAGGGCTTTACTAACATGTAACAGAGAGACAATTAGTATACATGTTAAGGTAAAGAGTAACCAGATAGCATACTATCACGTCGAGCAAGAAAGTCCTCCCTATATATGTCCAAGCATCCACTACAATATATATCATATGTATAGTAATGGCCTCTAGGGCATACATATAACTAACACAGTCTTGGTAGGAACTCTGTTCAAAAGATATGCAGCTGATTCTAGTGCATAACCCCAGAAAGATCGCGGTAACTCAACATTACTCATCATGGAGCATACCATATCCAATAGGGTTCGGTTCTGTCTCTCCGATACACCGTTGTGTTGTGGAGTGTATGGATGAGTAAGCTGAGAGAGAATTCCTTTCTCTTTTAGGTAACCCAGGAACTCGGCACTTAAGTATTCACCACCTCGATCATGTTGGTGCACGGCAGCGCCCCGGCAGTCTGAACGAGGCCAAAATGCGGAATCAAAAGTTTTACTTTAACTTTAAAAACCGGCGCTACCGCGTACTAAAAACCCGGATCGGGCTATTAACCTACTCCTAGCTAACTAGAGAATGGGTAGAAAGCTATACCGAGCGATCCGTGTCCTTCAGTCTTCGGCCTCCATCTCGATTTCCTCGCGGAATCTTCGGTCTTCATCTCCTCGTCGGAAAGGGCACCACATCGCCGGGTTCTTTTACGGGCTCCCACCTCTGGACCGAGGCAACTCGGGCACGAAGTTGGCGAGTCGACGTGTCCTAGAATACTGTAGGCTAGTGTAGAATAGTTTGTCTCTATTGGGGTTGAAGTTGCCATGGTTTTGGTGGATGAATGAGATGAACTTTTTGAGATGGAGCTTTAGGATTTTTGCAAGCAAAATGAGAGCAATTCCCCTCTCCAAAATTTGGGACAGCCCCTCTACCATGTGACCGACCATTTTCTTCAAGAATGAGAGAGAGTAGAGTAAGCAATAATACAAGAGAGAGAAAATGATAATCATGAAGAATAATGATCACAACCAAATCTCCACTCCATCACCTAATCATATCAAGTCATGATGAACAAATGAAGTCAATGGAAGTTACAACCATCATGAAACAATCAACACAAAAAAAAAGTCTTCTCCATTGTTAATTGCACAATTGCAAATAACCCTCTCCACCAATTTTCAGCCAAGGAAAGAAAACAAAGGAAAATGGCCGAAGCGGAAAGCAAGCCGGCAACTTTAAAAAACTGATCCCGTAATAAATTACAGGAAAACCCCGCGACTGTATATACATACCCGCATTTGTATTCCGACCGAATACAAATGCAATGAGACAAAATCTACACTGTACAATACTAGGATCCGGCTTAACCAAAGCCCGCTAGTATTATCCGGCCGATCATGATCCGTACAATACCGCACGTATATGATCGAACCCTGCCATATCTCCATACGGCCTCTACAGCGTTTCGCCCGAAACTTGAGAAACTGTCTGTGGGGGACTCTAAAGACTCGTCAATACTTTGGCTGTAGATTTAACCACTAGCACGTCAGAGGTATTAGCTATACGTAACGGGCTACCAGGTATTGACCAAAAGGGACGTCGATGAGCGAACTCATCCTGACACCCTACTGAGCCTGTCAGTGACAATATCCGTGCAGTCCGGTCTGTTCGTCTATGAGCATCGCATGGTGGGTCTAGGGGGTTGGTAAAAGTCAGACCCCCAAAAGCGGTACAAGTCGTGTCGGAGTGTAGCCAAGAACATCCTGAGATACTACTGGAATACCTACCAGTAAATCTCCTGCCTTGGCCAAGGACTTCGTGTAATGGCTCTCCTAGACACAGCGCGACCTCACCCCCAATACCGGGAGAGATGAACCCCTGCAGATCCGCTCACTGCCTCCATGTGGTTCGAGACTGTACCCAACTAAAACCTGTTTGCACGACTCCTTTGAGCCGTGGTAGTGTAGTAATCAAAGTACAGTGGGAACTCACACGAAACAAATGACGATCTCAGGTCGATGAACTAACCTGTACATATGTCACCAGGGAACTACTATCCGACGTCAGGTATAAGACCAACTAGCATGTTCCCGGCGAGTCCTGTTCGGTGTACTCATAACTCAATGAGCACCTGTATACATCTTAGGTGAACCAACTGACACCAGTGGCTTGTGAGACCGGCCACCGCCCCTCGTCGGGGTCTCGACTGTATACACTAGTCTACTCTGGAGTATCGATGCCCTGTCTCGAAACTCCCACGACTAGGGACCTTTTAAGGATGTGCTTATAGACCCCAGCTCCCACGTATATGATCGCCATCATACTGCTGGCCGTCAAGCAAGAATCCTAAGGGCTCTATCAACGCGCAATAGTGACCTGTAATGTCACCTAAAGCAGTACACGATGATAAAGATAAACCAGATAGCATACTATCATCGTGAGTAAGACTGTCCTACCGGCATAGGTCCTCCCTCAATCATTGCAATCACGTGCCTGTGATCCAATAATTGACTCCGAGGGCACTATCTCCAACAATCTCCCACTTGCACTCAAGGCTAATTATTGCGATGTCGCATACTCACAGCCCGTGTGATACCGAACACCCAACTCCTCTACTAATCAGTCTCACAAAACCCGTTTGCAAAACTATTGCGTTCGAGGAATAGCCTCAGTGAGTGGATCCGCCTTGATGTTTCTTTCTATGTCTCTCTATATCTCAAGTTCGCGGAGAAAACCATCTTCCGAAATGAGCAATACCTGTCTTAGAATATTTCTGGATATCTGATGGGACCTAGTTCATAAATTAACTCCAAATCCAAACTTCTTAGACTGTATCGTCAACTGAACTTAATCAGTACCCTACGCCATGCCTCCCTGAGTATCCGCTTGGACCACCTGTCCAAAACTCTGCCCCTCGTCAGAGCGAAAACTATAACTCTGACAGCCACTCTGTCATCCAGGTCACCTTGGAAGCCTGGAATGATAACTGTCTCTCGAGAGAGGCTGTTGTTATCATATCCCTAGAACATCCACTTATGTTCTAAAACTGCTTCCGACCGTTTCTCCAGGATTGGATTAATATCAACTTATTGCATCTATTGCAAAAACAACATCTGGTGTGGTACTTGACATCTCATGATTGACTCAATTTCCTAAGCAAGTGATCAGCCAATCATGCACATCCCTCTCCCCTTTAGTCTGTAAGACACCTTTAGAGAGGGTGACTCCACCACCTGGGGTACACTACCGTACCACGAGTCGTCCATTCTAAAACACCTGTAGAATACTGTCTAAGTACCCAGATTAGGACACTTCCCAAATCTAGATCTAAAATCATAGATCTAGTAACTAGAATGTCTGATATAATATCCAAGTCCCATGTGGAGAAACCACTGTGTGACAACCAAAGTATAACCGACCGTAGTATAGGAATTTCACTTCCTACTCTGTGTATGTCATCCAAATACCAAGATATCACACCCTACTACCTTCTTAATAGATCCATCCCCTATTCTGATGAAGTCAAACCTATGACTGTCACATCAGAAATAGATGATCTATCTCCTCTATTCTGCTTTAATCCATGAATAGACATAAGCCACTTGTCCACTATGCTTCCGCTGCTCCCACTGACTACGACAACCCTCTGGCAGAATCATATACACGTACACTTCTAAAGCTAGTTCAGAACGACGCTATACTCATCCTCCTGCCGGGTCTCACAATCTGGAACAACAGCAATGGCAAGTCTGGATAAACAAGAACCTCCCTGTCATCGTCTTTGAGTATACCGGAGTACCTCTTGGGTGCCTGAGGTTACCCACCATATTTGCGGAGTGGCTAATGGAATGTCAAACCAGATTGAATCTTTAGGTTCTTATCAAATTTTCAGTAATGGTTTGTGGTTCTGGAATCACTTCCAGTTCTACTATACTCCCACTTCTGTCTTCTGAAAAAATCCATTTTACTTAAAACTGTAGCGAGTCTAGAACAATATCACTATTGATCTTCCAGATGGTAGAAAGTCAACCCTCGTCATAGCCCGGGTCAACCCACAAACAGCCATTACAGAAACGTGCCTTGAGTTATCCAGAGTCTGGTTTTAAGCATAAGCTGGACAACTCCTCGTACCTTAACAATGTCAAGATATGAACTGTTCTATATCCAATATAGAAACAGAGGCACTAATTTAATTGGAACCAGATTCAAATCATGCAGCTGTCTCCAGTGCATGTCAACTAAATGGAAAAAGGCCGATCAGCATTACTCAACTTAGGAGTGCTTCCAATTATAAGTAACCTGAAAGAGAAGCAAGTTCTCTTAAACATTACTATCAATTGAATACCATACACAAGTATCTACATCTTCGATCACCTTGAAGAATCCCGATACTTGCAACACCTGGTTCTCTACTTTATTCATATACCTATAACTTCTCAAAACTCAGACCTTGTGTTTCTACGAAACACATGTCTAAGAACTAGAGAAGTCACAAGTAAACAGAATATAGTATGAAGACCAACCCCTCTGTCCTAATGGACACTGGACAATATACAATCCTCTGTATAAGTCCTCTGAGTCTAATAACTCAAACCCTGTCTGTCGTAGGTTGAAAACTGTACTTATGGTTAAGAAGAATTACACCGCTGTTTAATGCTTCTTACCTAACCATCCACTGATATAGGTAAATGTCATGGACATAATTTCAAAAAGGTATATCTCACTCTATAAAAATAGTCATACAGATATATCAATTTGAAATTGGTGCATAACAGCGGATATTCAAAACCAAATATTTGCCGTCCGGCAAACAACCCAGGTGACTTCCTCAAATATCACCAATTACAACGAATCCCGATATAATAAGGATGATCACCCAATTCCCAATAACTTACTCCTGCTCATCATCAGTAAAACCATACAGATGTGAGAATCATACCTGGTAAATACATACACTGGAGTAAGGACTACTTGGGAAATCAGTTTTCTTTTAACAGTACAAAGTGAAACTGAAACATTGAAATGTTTCGTAGGGGTATCCGGGTATTCCTAGTAATGCCTCTTCCATTATCCAGATTCACAATTGTAACCGTATATTTCTTTGCCATCTCTCAAAATCCCTTCATATGTCTTTAGTCATTACCTTCTATACACCCTCTTAGGCTAAATGGTTTTCTTCCTTCCCTACCTTCGGCACCAGCCTATGGTTTGGAAGAAGACTATCCAATAAGCATAATGGGTGTACTGTCCTAATCCTAGGAGCACTCGCAACCCGAGAGAAGGTAAAGATAAAAGACATCTGAATAAACCTTATTCCTATTTCTCCTGAACCAGAATCCATCCCCGAACTGGAACAAGTTCCTTTCGAGTTCGTATATAACCATACGATGGAGTATCCAAATAACTGTGGATCTTCGTAGTGATACGGAGTGTCCTGGAGAAATACAAAGGTGAAGTAGGAGTGGTAATGAAATACTTGGTTTGGTCGTGAATAGCAGTCGCAATTTACTTTGCCCTCCTTCTAATCCCTTTATTTGTCTTTACATAATACCTTCTGTACACCATCGTTAGGCTAATTGGTTTTCTTCATTCCCTACTGGTCGGCACCTGCCTATGGTTTGGAAGAAGACTATCCAATTTACGTAATAGGTGTACTATCCCCTAATCTAAAGGGCACTCGCAACCTGAGAGAAGGTAAAAGGAAAAGACAACTGAATAGTCCTATTCGTTTTCTCCAGAACCGGAAACCATCCTCGAATAAATTCCTTCGAGTTCGTATATAACCATACGATGGTTTTATCCAATGGAAGTGGACGTTCGTAGTTATACGGGGTGTCCTGGAGAAAAGGGTAAAAGTAGGAGCGGCAATGAGGTATGCAACTCAGACAGTCCAAAAGCTAGTGTTTAAGAAGGTTCGGTTAATTTTGGTCTCTGAGTCATAGTCTAGGGTCGGGTCAATGGTCGCTGCCAAAGAGAGAGAGAAAAGAAACACTCGGCATGCACTCTAACCTAGATCAGAATGGTTATCACTTTATCTAATCTGGAAACCTCCCACTGTAACCTCAAATTCTCCTCCAAATCTGAAAGAAGAATTAGTCGGGATCAGCCGAGGAGTAAGCCAACTCATCAGTGGGAATCGGGATCCAACTATCTGTTAGTTGTATGTATGCCCTAGAGGCCAGTATTGTACAGATTATGTATATTATATTGGATGCTTGGACATATATAGAGATGACTTTCTTGCTCGACATGATAGTATGCTATCTGGTTACTCTTTATCTTAACATGTACACTAGTCTCTTTATACTGTCTTATAGTTACATGTTGGTAAAGCCCTTAGGATTTGTACTTGACTACCTGGACTATGATGCAGATCATACTAGTGGGGACATGGTAGTCTATAAGTACATCCTTCAAGGTCCCAAGTCGTGGGTGTATCGAGACGGGACATCGATATACCAGAGTAGACTAGCGTATATGCTTCTCGACCCATGTGATGGGCGATGGATGATCCCATATCCATTGGTGTTTGACATCAGAGATGGTATACGGGTGCTCAGTGGAGACTGAGTACACTGGACGGACTCGTCGAGAACTCCCAGATGGTATTATACCTCACGTCAGATGGCAGTTCTCAGGTGACACTTGTACAGGTTAGTCTGTAGACCCGAGATCGTCATAGAGTCTTGTGTGATTCCCACTGTGCTTTGATCTCCACCTTACCACGTCCATGAGGGCGTGCAAAACGGTGGTCTTTGGGCACAGTCCCGAGTCACATGGAGGCAATGAGCGATAGGAGGGGTTTCGTCTCTCCCGGTATTGGGAGTTGATGTTGCGCTGCGCTCGATTGGCCGTAACAGGGAAGTCCCTGGCCAGGGCTGATCAAAGATTTGCTGGTAAGTGTTACCAGTAGTTTCTCGACCCGTTATGAGCCTCACATCGGCACGACTTATCGGGTTATTGGGGTCTGACGTATACCACCCCTAGACTTGATATGCGACATATCAGACGAAGAGACCGGACTGTATGGTAAGTGTTACTGGTCGGATTCGCAGGAGTGTGAGCGGGCTAGCTCGTCGATCTTCTGATCGCTCAATACCCGGGTGGCCGTTACGTTTAGCAGACCGCTTGCGGCTTGTGGGTGCTTGATATGATCATCATCTGCTACCGGCGTATTGACGAGTCTTTAGAGTCCTACACAGAGGTTTCCTGGCTCAAGCGAAACGAAATAGGAGCGCATATGAGATATGTGCGGGACCGAGAATAATGCGTGTATGTGATACCGCATTTCATTCTCGCGATATATGTTTCGATTGGTTATATTCGATATGACCTAGTTATCGAATCATTGATTCGATAAATCGATGTATTGGATACTAGTCGGTTATGTGCGACATGACCGGATCATTGAATCAAGTGTTGATTTAATGATTTAATGTATAATTATATATTTGATATATTACTTTGCATTAACTAGTATTGGTTCACTTTAAACGGATTTTTCTCACTTGATGCACATTGTATATGTGATATGCTTTCGTGCACATTTTTGTATCATGTTTGATGATACTTGATCATTTAGTTAAGTGTATAGAATTAATCCATGGTTAATTTGATAATTAGGGTTTTGCATATTTGTTTATTTATTTATTTGTTTATTTATTTATTTGAAATGAATTAAGATAAGAATGGTGGCTCTTTTTGTTTTAAGTTGAAGCTTCATGAAGCTTTGACTTTGCTAACCATCCTTATCTTCATGCTTAACCCTTACCCATCCAAGTGACCATGGTTAATTCTCTACACTTAACCCTAGTTTAAGTTATGATAAGTATTTGATTTTCTATTTCTTTTTATCATAACTTATCATAACTAGCTCATCATCTTCTTCTTCTTCAAGCTTGCTACAACAATGGCAACTTGAGATCTAGTGAGATAAATCCAATTCTAAATTGAACCCACCTCCTATTTCTTCACCCTCTACCTCTTGCCAAGTTGTTTTGGGTGTTTTCTTCACAAGTTTCATAACTTTGTGAAGTCGGAGCTTGAGATTGTGCAACCTCGACGTAGATCGTCTTTGACACGAAGCCGACGACCTATTCCGCACGTTTCTCCGATGAAGCCGTCACGAGAGTCCAAGCTTCAAGATGGACAGCGAGAAGACTTCATTGCGGAGCCGTGGAGGTGGATATCCGGATCTACAAAGGTTGTAATTTCCGTATCCTAGTAGTTAAGTGTTAACTAGCTTTTAGTTTCGCCTAGAATTCTAGCGACGATCCGTAGTCTAGGGTTTCTCGGCACCAAAAATTTTAAAATGGCATGTTCGATGCCTTGTGAGACCACTATAGGGTGTCTAGGAACCTTTCACTGGTATCAGAGCCTAGCTAGAGCCTTAGGCGAAGTCTAGACGGAGTTTGAAGTCCGGACGAACCCGAAACCCCGATGCCCAAGAGCTCTCTGGACATTTTATGAAATCTGGGAATTTTTGATATTAAAAATGCTTAAAAAATTCACCAAAGAATTCTAAGAATTACTGTGTAAAACGTTTCCCATGAACAGTTCAATGAGCCGCGGAAACGCGGCAGAAGCATGGCTTCTGCCGCTGTTCCGCGGTCAGATAGTGACGTCAGCCATGTTTGTTTGCACAGTAATACCTGATAAATTCTGGTGAGTTTTCTGGGTATTTTTAAATTGAATTAAGGGTTGAGTACTCTGGGGTTATATTGGGAATCGACGATTCGATCGGAATATCAAACTTTGTCTAAGTGTTTTTCCAGAAAACTGTAGAATATGTTAAAGAGTTCGACCGGATATAAATACCCAGGTTTTCCCCTGCCGGAATAATTCCAAGTGTTGGATTTTTCTGTGGTTAAAAGACGTTCGAAGTAGTGCAAGTAACGCGATGGTCCCTCTAGAAGACAACAAACCTTAACTCGATTATGTGACCGTCTTGAACTGCCCTTTGAACCTTCGGGTTTGGGGCAGTACGGCGTGCCACATGTGAGGCGTTGGCTTGACCCTTCTACGGCTGGACCGTTGGTACTGAGGCATGAAGTGAATGTTTTTGAACCTATTTCATGTGTTGATCGGTGTCGGGAAAACTTGGGTGTTCGAGTGTTCGATCGGAAAGTTTAATATATTCTATTTATCCGGGATTGGATACAATAATTGGAATTCACAAACAGTTATGTGATAACTGAATGGATGTTATAAATCTAGCAATTTAGTCCCATATGATATTGAAAAGAGTTTTCGATAATGAGACTAAAATGCGGGATTTATATCTGTTAGGCATGCGATGTCTAAAGAGATTGCGGATTCCAATTGTTGTAGTTTTACACTTTCTTTTCTGTGACCGTAAGTGTAGTATGTTCATATCGCCGGTTTCGTTGCTATACGTCAACGACAATTGGGGTATGCATACTTACTTACGTTGATGACATGTGATGTTATGTGTTGCTGGATATGTTATATTGGATCATCGTATTCGAATAGCCGGGGTTTTTTTATGTGAGATGAGTATTTTTCATTTTCATTCATGTAAAAACTTGTATGTAATATTCTTTTATTTGGGGCACTTCCAGGTAGCGGAAGATGTCACCTTTTGTATATTATTTACATTTCCGCATTAGGATAGACCCAAGGAGGGGAGCATAAGTAACCGGGTTCTGGGGTCCAGTGGGAGACCAACTCGAGGAGTCGAGTCCGGGTCTCCTAACCCTAGAATTGGCAGGGTTGCTTGCCGCTCTCGTAGGGGTCTAGGGGTGTGGGATTGGCTATTCATCACGACCGTGGAATCCGTGTTTTATACTGGCTCGTATTGAAAACACAGACGTCCTAGTATATCCAATATTTCATATGTTTATTCTGCTGCGATATCTGTGTTGTGACTCTGTGATGGATATTGTATATAGTATATATGATATATTATATAGACGTTACTTATGTTTTACACCCGCGCTAGCCCTGCCCTGCTCTGTCGTTAGTTACCTAACCTAACGGTGCACGAGGGGACATCGAGGCGAATGCGGATGGCATAAGTGTACGTCATATCTATCTGTGATGTTTAGGTATTTAAATGATGGGACTTCATTAATGTGATTAATGAAAGGAAAGAAACCTAAGATGTTGTAGAATCAGATTTTAAATAAAACAGGTAGCTACAGTTCTTGCTTTGCATAGCGGTATATATGATATACCCCGCACCTTATTCGATGAGGAAAGGACCGAGATCCCTTCACCGGGAGTGACTCCTTTAGCAATAACTGGCAGATGCTACACACTCGGTTTGGCTTTGATTGCTTTTTAGAGTTTTTGCTTTGCACAGTGATATATATGATATATCCCGCACCTCATTCGACGAGGAAAGGGCCGACGATCCCTTCGCCGGGAGTGACCCCTTTAGCAAAACTGGAAAAGCCTCAAAATCACTCCATTTCAAAACTTCATTTGATTCTACAACGATATCAAGTTCATTACGCTTATGGTTTTATGAAAACCTGCGTAGCCCTCCGTCATTTCAGATAAGTACTAGTTAGTATTCGTGCTGCGGTTGTTTGGCATGCGTCAAGGCGTAGTGTACGGTAGCTAACTAGTGCTCATTTGCTAGCATACGATGCGATTGGATTAGGGTATTCGCACGGTGTTGTTTGGCATGCGTCAAGGGTCGTGCGGGTGGGTTTAATTCAATCAGGAAATGACGGGTTGAACTTGACTAGCGGACTATGGTTTGTTTGGCATGCGTCAAGGTCATAGCACGCTAGGGGCAAAATATTATCGGGAATTTCAAGTGTTGAAATTTGCAATGAGATTGCATACCTTCTATGAGATAGTTGGATCCCGATACCCACTGCGAGTAAGAGTTACTCCTGGGAGAGTTTTACACATTACAATTAGCCGATCAAGTAGGTGTCTAGAAAGGTGTTAACGAGGTTACGCCTCTGGGAAAACGAGGTTTACAGTAATTAGGTTCGTGCGAAAGCACGGGGGACCTCCCTCAAAGTACCGACACTGGCCTGGCTGAAAGATTGGCGAACTTGTAGTGTGTAATTAATCCCGGCTAGTATTTCCTTTTAGGGTTTGGAGGAAGATTTGATAAAAAGCAGTGGGAGCCATCCTGATTAGATAAGATAATAACCAATCTGATCTTGCACGAGCATACGCTAAAGTGTTTTCTTCTCTCTCTCTCCAGGTAGCGACCATTTCATGCCCTAATAAAGATAATAATATGGATGTATTGACCGAACCCGCATGTTATACTGTGCTGGGGAACGTTGGTTCCGTTCTTTTCTATAAGAGTTATAGGACTGAACAGGATATAGGGGAATACCAGGATTCCCATGCCACCCGAATGAAGAAAGTACATGTTGATGCATTTTCTTCGGATGTGTTCGTTACTGAGAACTGTTTCTCCATTTGCTCTACGTCCTGGGTATTGGATACCGGGTCAGGATCCCATATATGTAATCAGTTACATGGGCTTAAGAAAGGTAGAGAACTTGGAGAAGGTGATAAAGACATTAGAGTTGGAAATGGTGCAATTGTTGCAGCTAAGACTGTCGGGGAATATCATCTTGAATTACCAACTGGTAATACATTGGTTCTGAACGAATGCTATTACATGCCGAACCTGATATGCAACATTATATCGGTTTCTTTATTAAGTAAAGAGGGATATAATTTTGTATTACAGGACAATGTTATGAACATTTTCCGTAACCAAAAGTTGGTTGGATCAGGCACGTTGTGCAATGGCATTTATGTTCTAAACCAATCAACAGTTCTGAGCATAACAAACACACACAAGAGGAAGAGTTCTGAACTGAACGAATCTTTCTTGTGGCATTGTAGACTGGGTCACATCAATGCGACACGACTGGCTAAGTTGCATAAGGATGGATATTTAAATCCGTTTGAATTTTCATCCTATGACACTTGCCAGTCATGTCTCAAAGGCAAGATGACCAAAGCTCCGTTTACGGGACACGGAGAAAGAGTTACCGAACTCTTGGGACTGATACATAGTGATGTATGCGGTCCCATGTCTACACATGCCAGGGATGGTTCTTCGTACTTCATTACATTCACTGACGATCTCTCTAGATTCGGATATGTGTTCCTGATGAAACACAAATCAGAAGCTTTTGAGAAATTTAGAGAATATAAACAAGAAGTCGAGAACCAAACCGGAAAAAGTATTAAAATCCTACGATCTGATCGAGGAGGGGAATACTTGAGCAATGAATTCCTGGACTTCCTAAAAGAGAATGGGATTCTCTCTCAGCTGACTCCTCCTTATACACCACAGCACAACGGTGTATCTGAACGGAGAAACCGCACCCTATTAGATATGGTGCGCTCAATGATGAGTACAGCTGAGTTACCTATTTCCTTCTGGGGACATGCGCTTGAGACAGCCATGGACCTATTGAATAGAGTTCCTACCAAATCAGTGCCTACCACTCCATATGAGATATGGAAAGGGAAGAGACCACATCTTAATTATATTAAGATATGGGGTTGTCCAGCCTATGTCAAAAGACAAAATCCGGACAAACTCGAGGCAAGATCTGTCTTATGTAAGTTTGTAGGATATCCCAAAAATTCACAAGGGTATATCTTCTACCACCCCGAGGAATAAAAGGTGTTTGTTTCTCGACATGCCACTTTCTTAGAAAAAGGTTTTCTTATGAAACAGATAAGTGGCATTGAGGTAGAACTGGAAGAGGTTCCAGCGACACAGACTACAACAGAAGAATTGGTTGAACCCGAGGATTCCGTAGTTCCCGATGAACCCCAGCCACTCCGCCGATCTAGTAGGGTTCCTCGCCAACCTGAGAGATACTACGGTTTTCTCATGGACGGTGGAAGCGAGGATTGCATCATGGAGGATGATGACCCAACTAGCTTCGAGCAGGCCATCACGAGTGGGGACTCAGTGAAATGGCTGGATGCTATGCGGTCTGAGATGGATTCCATGTACACCAACAAAGTATGGACTTTGGAAGTTGCTCCTGAAGGGGTAAAACCCATTGGGAGCAAGTGGATCTTCAAGAAGAAACTTGGTGTAGATGGGAAAGTGGAGACTTTCAAAGCTAGACTTGTAGCAAAGGGTTTTCGTCAAAGACCAGGTGTGGACTATGACGAGACCTTTTCTCCAGTAGCTATGATTAAATCCATCCGGATCATGCTTGCCATCGCTGCTTATCATGATTACGAAATCTGGCAAATGGATGTTAAGACCGCCTTTCTAAATGGTGATTTAGAAGGGTGCGTGTACATGACTCAGCCAGAGGGCTTCGTAGACAGTGGGAGCAGCGGGAAGGTGTGCAAGTTGCTTAAATCCATTTATAGATTAAAGCAAGCATCGCGGAGTTGGAACATCTGCTTTGACGTCGTTATCAAAGAGTTTGATTTCGTCAAAAATCCAGATGAACCTTGTATCTACAAGAAGGTGGCAGAGAGTAAGGTTGTCTTCCTCGTATTGTACGTGGACGACATACTCTTGATAGGAAATGATATTCCTATGCTGCAATCGGTCAAGCTCTTCTTATCACAAAGATTCTCAATGAAAGATCTTGGTGATGCCTCCTGCATATTGGGAATTAGGATCTATAGAGATAGATCCAAAAGGATTTTGGGATTGTCCCAATCCAGGTATATTGACACCATACTAAAGAGGTTTAGTATGGAAGAGTCCAAGCGTGGGAATTTGACCACGATCTCTGGAGTCATTCTCTCCAAAGAGATGTCTCCTAAGACTGATTTGGAGAGAGCTCGCATGCAAGGGATACCCTATGCTTCGGCAGTAGGCTCTATCATGTATGCGATGCTATGTACCAGACCCGATGTAGCATACTCACTAAGTGTAGTGAGCAGGTATCAAGCTGATCCTGGAGAGAGTCACTGGACAGCTGTGAAGAGCATTCTCAAGTACTTGCGAAGGACTAGAGATATGTTCTTGGTGTATGGTAACGGAGAACTCCAAGTGGAGTCCTTTACCGATTCCAGCTTCCAGAGTGATAAGGACGACTTTAAGTCGCAGTAGGGTTTTGTCTTTACCCTTTTCGGAGGGGCGGTTAGCTGGAAGAGTTCCAAGCAGGAAACCGTGGCAGACTCGACGATGGAGGCTGAATACATCGCTGCCAACGATGCTGCTAAAGAAGCTGTTTGGATCAAGAAGTTCATTACTGAACTTGGTGTGGTTCCATCCATTGAGCATCCAATACCTTTGTATTGCGATAACAATGGAGCGGTGGCTTTGGCCAAGGAACCCAGGTCCCATCAGCGATCCAGGCATATTCTGAGGCGGTATCACCTGATCCGGGAGATAGTTGATCGCCGGGAGATCGAGGTCAGGAGAGTTGACACGAAGAACAACACGGCGGATCCACTCACGAAGGCCATTCCCCAGATACAGTTTGAGAGACTCTTCGGGATGCTCGGTATGAGATACTACAGCAGCTGGCCCTAGTGCAAGTGGGAGATTGTTAGTTGTATGTATGCCCTAGAGGCCAGTATTGTACAGATTATGTATATTATATTGGATGCTTGGACATATATAGAGATGACTTTCTTGCTCGACATGATAGTATGCTATCTGGTTACTCTTTATCTTAACATGTACACTAGTCTCTTTATACTGTCTTATAGTTACACGTTGGTAAAGCCCTTAGGATTTGTACTTGACTACCTGGACTATGATGCAGATCATACTAGTGGGGACATGGTAGTCCATAAGTACATCCTTCAAGGTCCCTAGTCGTGGGTGTATCGAGACGGGGCATCGATATACCAGAGTAGACTAGCGTATATGCTTCTCGACCCATGTGATGGGCGATGGATGATCCCATATCCATTGGTGTTTGACATCAGAGATGGTATACGGGTGCTCAGTGGAGACTGAGTACACTGGACGGACTCGCCGAGAACTCCCAGATGGTATTATACCTCACGTCAGATGGCAGTTCTCAGGTGACACTTGTACAGGTTAGTCTGTAGACCCGAGATCGTCATAGAGTCTTGTGTGATTCCCACTGTGCTTTGATCTCCACCTTACCACGTCCATGAGGGCGTGCAAAACGGTGGTCTTTAGGCACAGTCCCGAGTCACATGGAGGCAATGAGCGATAGGAGGGGTTTCGTCTCTCCCGGTATTGGGAGTTGATGTTGCGCTGTGCTCGATTGGCCGTAACAGGGAAGTCCCTGGCCAGGGCTGATCAGAGATTTGCTGGTAAGTGTTACCAGTAGTTTCTCGACCCGTTATGAGCCTCACATCGGCACGACTTATCGGGTTATTGGGGTCTGACGTATACCACCCCTAGACTTGATATGCGACATATCAGACGAAGAGACCGGACTGTATGGTAAGTGTTACTGGTCGGATTCGCAGGAGTGTGAGCGGGCTAGCTCGTCGATCTTCTGATCGCTCAATACCCGGGTGGCCGTTACGTTTAGCAGACCGCTTGCGGCTTGTGGGTGCTTGAATGATCATCATCTGCTACCGGCGTATTGACGAGTCTTTAGAGTCCTACACAGAGGTTTCCTGGCTCAAGCGAAACGAAATAGGAGCGCATATGAGATATGTGCGGGACCGAGAATAATGCGTGTATGTGATACCACATTTCATTCTCGCGATATATGTTTCGATTGGTTATATTCGATATGACCTAGTTATCGAATCATTGATTCGATAAATCGATGCATTGGATACTAGTCGGTTATGTGCGACATGACCGGATCATTGAATCAAGTGTTGATTTAATGATTTAATGTATAATTATATATTTGATATATTACTTTGCATTAACTAGTATTGGTTCACTTTAAACGGATTTTTCTCACTTGATGCACATTGTATATGTGATATGCTTTCGTGCACATTTTTGTATCATGTTTGATGATACTTGATCATTTAGTTAAGTGTATAGAATTAATCCATGGTTAATTTGATAATTAGGGTTTTGCATATTTGTTTATTTATTTATTTGTTTATTTATTTATTTGAAATGAATTATGATAAGAATGGTGGCTCTTTTTGTTTTAAGTTGAAGCTTCATGAAGCTTTGACTTTGCTAACCATCCTTATCTTCATGCTTAACCCTTACCCATCCAAGTGACCATGGTTAATTCTCTACACTTAACCCTAGTTTAAGTTATGATAAGTATTTGATTTTCTATTTCTTTTTATCATAACTTATTATAACTAGCTCATCTTCTTCTTCTTCTTCAAGCTTGCTACAACTATGGCAACTTGAGATCTAGTGAGATAAATCCAATTCTAAAGTGAACCCACCTCCTATTTCTTCACCCTCTACCTCTTGCCAAGTTGTTTTGGGTGTTTTCTTCACAAGTTTCATAACTTTGTGAAGTCGGAGCTTGAGATTGTGCAACCTCGACGTAGATCGTCTTTGACACGAAGCCGACGACCTATTCCGCACGTTTCTCCGATGAAGCCGTCACGAGAGTCCAAGCTTCAAGATGGACAGCGAGAAGACTTCGTTGCGTAGCCGTGGAGGTGGATATCCGGATCTACAAAGGTTGTAATTTCCGTATCCTAGTAGTTAAGTGTTAACTAGCTTTTAGTTTCGCCTAGAATTCTAGCGACGATCCGTAGTCTAGGGTTTCTCGGCACCAAAAATTTTAAAATGGCATGTTCGATGCCTTGTGAGACCACTATAGGGTGCCTAGGAACCTTTCACTATCATCGCATGATAACGTGATGGAATTCACTCACGTTATCACACTCCAGAAGGTATGCGCATGCCTGGCAAGTTTCAGTTTCTTTAGAAACTCCCGATGTATGTTTTTACCCCTAGGACCCAAGTGACCTTGACACAGTCAACAAATCAAAGAGTCCTAGTCAAGTTCAACCCGTCATTATCCTGGATTGCATTAAACCCACCCGTATGAGCCCTTGACACAGTCAACAAGGCCGCACGACTGTCCTAACCAATCCTATTAAAATACCACAAACGAACACTACTTAGCTACCGTACACTACGCCTTGACACAGTCAACAAACGCAACACGAGTACTAAGTAAAACTTATAAGAAATGACGGAGGGCTACGTCTAGTTTTTGGCGAAAATTTTTTAACGTAATGAACTTGATATCGTTGAAGGAACTGCATACCTTTTTATAAAAATATAGTGGCGAAAACCTTCGCTAAAGAGGTCACTCCCGTTGAAGGGATCTCGGCTCTTTCCCCGTAGAATGAGGTGCAGGATATTCCAACTGAATATCACGATGCAAAGCAAAAGTAATCGACTATAGTGAAGTTATTGCCCTGACGCAAACTTCTGTCCAAGGAGTCACTCCCGGTGAAGGGATCTCGGCCCTTGCCTCGTCGACTGAGGTACAGGATATTCATAACCGAATACCACTGTGCAAAACAAAAGAAAACGTCCTTGCAATAACAGCTTTTTGAAAAATGTTCCAACAACATCAAACATGTTTGTTTATCTTGCATTGATCCGAATCAATGCAGTCCCATAAATTGATCACACCAATAAAGAACGAAAATAATGACGTACGTATATGCTATCCGCATTCGCCATTGGGTCCCGTCATCACCTGTTAGGTTACTTAACTAACGACAGAGCGGGGACTGGACTAGCGCAGATGCAAAACATATACAACATCTACTAGTATATATATCAATATATAATATTCCCTCAAGCCGTGATAAAATGCAACATCACAGAAATGTAATAAGTATCACAAAACAATACAGATATCTGGGATCCCCGGGTTTCATAGAGCCGCTACTGAAACCCGACGTTCCCCTGGTCGTGTGGATAGCCTGTGCAATGAAAATCCTAGACCCCTACGGGCGCGGCAAGTTACCCGCCAAAACCTGAAGCGAGGCAGCCCCCTTCAACAACGTGAATGGACCAACCAGCACTTTACGGGATCCGGTAACTTGAGCACCCCTCCTTGGGTCAACCTATACCCCCTACGAGTGTGGCGAATAACCCGTCAATTCTAGAGTGAAGCCCCCTCCGTCTCAAAGCCATGAGATGCGGGCCCGTTGCCCTCTAAAACCTGGCTACCCGTGCACCCCACCGCGGGGTAATCCTAGTACAGAAAGTAAAATATACAACGGGTACATCGACCTCAGCCCGGTCGTGCCCCAAAAGAATAATATACAAACAGGCAGTGACGGCAGTCCACATGTCGGACGCTCGCCCTGCAATATCAAATATACATATACAACCAAACTGTTCTAACATTGCATCCAGGCTGTCCACCACGACAAATCCGCAATATCACAGCACAACACAGAACATCAACGTGAATGTCACGTTCGCAAATCCGTCTAAAAAGGCTATAGCAGTTAGACAGGATTTACCGATCAAATGACATTCACGGTCGCAGATATAATGTAAATACTGTGAACTAACATGTTTAAAATTTTCGATCGACTAAAATTCTCGAAGTGGGCCCCAAGCACAACTGTAGCACTCAAAATAAATCTGGGCCCAAACAGTATATACCAAAAACCCCTTTTCAACTTAGGAACCAACAGAAGAAATTTGGTGCAGTGACTGTTCCTTACTGCGGCGGAACCGCGGCCAAAGCAGGGGTAAGGCCGCGGTTCCGCGGCTAAACAGGAAGATCACTCCACCAAATTTTCCCAGATTCCATTAAAAACCCTGCAAGATTTTTTGACATGCCAAGAAAAATTTTTGGAGCACAAAATAAAATCGTCAGAAACTGTTACTTTGAAAATGCAGTTTTGGGACATTTGTTCGATCGAAGTTTTAAACACACTAGAGCAAGCTAGACTAGGTTAATGGCATGGCTCTGATACCATGTTGGTGCACGGCAGCGTCCCGGCCGTCTGAACGAGACCAAAACACGGAATCAAAACTTTTACTTTAACTTTAAAAACTGGCGCTACCGCGTAATAAAAACCCGGATCGGGCCATTAACCTACTCCTAGCTAACTAGAGAATGGGTAGAAAGCTATACCGAGCGATCCGTGTCCTTTGGTCTTCGGCCTCCATCCCGATCTCCTCGTGGAATCTCCGGTCTTCATCTCCTCGTCGGAAAGGGCACCACATCGCCGGGTTCTTTTACGGTCTCCCACCTCTGGACCGAGGCAACTCGGGCACGAAGTTGGCGAGTCGACGTGTCTAAGAATACTGTAGGCTAGAGTAGAATAGTTTGTCTCTATTGGGGTTGAAGTTGTCATGGTTTTGGTGGATGAATGAGATGAACTTTTTGAGATGGAGCTTTAGAATTTTTGCAAGCAAAATGAGAGCAATTCCCCTCTCCAAAAATTGGGACAGCCCCTCTACCTTGTGGCCGGCCATTTTCTTCAAGAATGAGATAGAGTGGAGTAAGCAATAATACAAGAGAGAGAAAATGATAATCATGAAGAATAATGATCACAACCAAATCTCCACACCATCACCTAATCATATCAAGTCATGATGAACAAATGAAGTCAATGGAAGCTACAACCATCATGAAACATTCATCACAAAAAAAGCCTTCTCCATTGTTAATTGCACAATTGCAAATAACCCCCTCCACCAATTTTCAGCAAAGGAAAGAAAACAAAGGAAAATGGCCGAAGCGGAAAGCAAACTGGCAACTTCAAAAAACTGATCCCGTAATAAATTACAGGAAAACCCCGCGACTGTATATACATACCCGCATTTGTATTCCGACCGAATACAAATGCAATGAGACAAAATCTACACTGTACAATACTAGGATACGGCTTAAACCAAAGCCCGCTAGTATTATCCGTCCGATCATGATCCGTACAATACCGCACGTATAGATCGAACCCTGCCATATCTCCATACGGCCTCTACAGCGTTTCGCCCGAAACTTGAGAAACTGTCTGTGGAGGACTCTAAAGACTCGTCAATACTTTGGCTGTAGATTTAACCACTAGCACGTCAGAGGTATTAGCCATACGTAACGGGCTACCAGGTATTGACCAAAAGGGACGTCGATGAGCGAACTCATCCTGACACCCTACTGAGCCTGTCAGAGACAATATCCGTGCAGTCCGGTCCGTTCGTCTATGAGCATCGCATACCGGGCCTAGGGGGTTGGTAAAAGTCAGACCCCCAAAAGCGGTACAAGTCGTGTCGGAGTATAGCCCAGAACACCCTGAGATACTACTGGAATACCTACCAGTAAATCTCCTGCCTTGGCCAAGGACTTCGTGTAACGGCTCTCCTAAACACAGCGCGACCTCACCCCCAATACCGGGAGAGACGAACCCCTGCAGATCCGCTCACTGCCTCCATGTGGCTCGGGACTGTACCCAACTAAAACCTGTTTGCACGACTCCTTTGAGCCGTGGTAGGGTAGTAATCAAAGTACAGTGGGAACTCACACGAGACAAATGATGATCTCAGGTCGATGAACTAACCTGTACACATGTCACCAGGGAACTGCTATCTGACGTCAGGTATAAGACCAACTAGCATGTTCCTGGCGAGTCCTGTCCGGTGTACTCATAACCCAATGAGCACCTGTATACATCTTAGGTGAACCAACTGACACCAGTGTCTTGTGAGACCGGCCACCGCCCCTCGTCGGGGTCTCGACTGTATACACTAGTCTACTCTGGAGTATCGATGCCCTGTCTCGAAACTCCCACGACTAGGGACCTTTTAAGGATGAGCTTGTAGACCACAGCTCCCACGTATATGATCGCCATCATACTGCTGGCAGTCAAGCAAGAATCCTAAGGGCTCTATCAACGCGCAATAGTGACCTGTAAGGTCACCTAAAGCAATACACGATGATAAAGATAAACTAGATAGCATACTATCATCTTGAGTAAGACTGTCCTACCAGCATAGGTCCTCCCTCAATCATTGCAATCACGTGCCTGTGATCCAATAATTGACTCTGAGGGCACTATCTCCAACAGATCAGATCTCAGTGTCTTGATACTTTTGCCGGTTTAGTTTTCTACTTCATTTTTATATTCTCGGAATTTCTCAAAGGCCTTGGATTTATGTTTCATCGAGAAAATGAATCCATACCTAGAGAAATCATCCGTAAAAGTAATGAAATATGAAAAACCGCTTCTTGCATATGTAGACATTGGACCACATACATCGCTGTGTATAAGTCCTAAGAACTCGCTCGCTCTTACTCCATGTCTAGTGAATGGAGTCTTTGTCATCTTTCCTTTGAGACATGATTGACAAGTGGCATAAGATTGATATTCGAACGGATCCAAATATCCTTCTTTATGTAACTTAGTTAACCTTGTCTCATTGATGTGACCTAATCTATAATGCCATAAGAAAGCCTGATTTATATCTGGAGACTTTCTTTTTAGTGTGTTTTGAACATTGAAAATCCGCAATTGGTTTAACACATATATACCGTTATCTAGTGTACCGGACCCAATCAAACCATGATTAAGGTGGATGTTAACAACATCGCTTACAAATGTAAAATCATAACCTTCTTTTGATAACAACGATATTGATATGATATTACACGTTAAACTAGGTATACAAAAACAGTTGCGCAAAACCAAAACATGTCCACTCGTCAATCCGAGGTGATAATCCCATACGGATACAGCATCCACGCCCGCTCCGTTCATAACTCTCAGGGTCATATCACCAGTCTTCAGTACTCTACGGCTTCTCAGTGCCTGCAATGAATTGCATATATGAGATCCTGATCCGGTATCCAATACCCAGTAAGTAGAGTTGATTGACAGACAATTTTCAATTACAAACACACCTGAAGTCGAAGTCACAACATGTCTCGGGTCCTGGTTCTTGGCATTCCAAGCTTTGCAATCCTTTCTTCCAATGGCCTTTCCTACGACAGTGGAAGCACTCGTCCTTTGCTACTACCGATACTGCAACTTTTGCCTTTCCCTTGACTCCCACCTTTCCAACACCACCTCTCGGTTTGGTAGCGGCCTTCTTCTTCCTTCCTTTGGCCCTTGCCTTGGACCTGGAAGAGGAAGCACCACGAACAAACATAGCGGGTGTTTCCCTTGCTTTCTGCAAGGTGCGATCTGCACTCCTCAACATGTGAAGGAGTTCTGGAAGTTCAACTTCTTTACCTTGAATATTGAAATTCAAGATAAACTGGGCGTAGGTGGAAGGAAAGGAATGGAGAACCAAGTCTGTATACAGCTCGTTCTCTAATGTTTTCCCGAGGTCTGCGAGCTCCTCAATGTATCCAATCATCTTGAAGACATGTTCCCCTACAGATGATCCGATGACCATCCTCGACTGAAACAAGTTCTTCGAGGTCTCGTATCTAGCTATACGAGATTGCTCTCCATACAGTTCCTTGGTGTGGAGAAATATGGATTCAAGATCTATATTCTCGTGCCTCCTCAGATATTCATTATCCATAGAGGCAAGTACGATGCATTTGGCCTTCGCGCAGTCTATCTCCCAGGTCTTGCGGATTTCCTTATCCGCGATACTGGATTCTGGACCTGGGACGGCAGGGGCTTTAGTAATAAGGATATACCCCAATTTATTATAGGTGATTGCCATCTTGACATTCTTGAACCATTCTTTATAGTTTGGCCCTGTCAAAATATTTTTATCTAATAATAACTTAAGGCCCGTCATGTTCTTGGTCGCTGCAATTAGGAGAGAGAGAAGAAAACACTTTACCATGATGTTCTTGCAAGTTTAGAGTGGTTTTTAGTTATCTAAACAGGATGGCTCCCACCGTTTCTTGAATCCTTCCTCAAACCATAAAAGAAGAACCAGTCAGTTCTATTCTCACCGTATAATACTTGCTTAACTGTTCAGCTAGGCCAGTGTCGGTACTTCGAGGGAGGTTTTACGATGCTTTCGCGAAGTTCCTTAATTAAATAACCTCTTTCCCTGGGGGTGTAGCCCCGCTGACACCTTTCTCGACACCTACTTGGTTTATAGCATTAATCGTTAAGTGAAAGAATCTCCCGATAAGTAGCATATACTCACAGTAGGATCGGGATCCAAATATCATCATGTGATAAAGCTGAAGGAATCCTACCAAAATTATCACACTCCAAATGGTATGCAACTCTAGCAAGTTTCAGTTTCTTTAGAAACTCCCGATATTGATTTTTACCCCATGCACTTTTGACCTTGACGTTGGCCAAAATATCATAAGTCACATGTCAATTTCTACCCATCATTATCTTATTAATTTAAACCCACCCGTACATACCCCTGACGTTGGCTAAATGGCAGTACGACTGTCCCAAACCAACTCATCTATCTATGCAACAGATGAATACCCAGTAGCTACCAAACACTATGCCTTGGCGTTGGTCAAAATACATAGCTTGAATACTACTGAATACCCAAATGAAATGACGGAGGGCTATGAAAGGTTTTGGCGAAACCGTGAACGTAGTGAACCTGATATAATCGAAAGAACCTGATAGCTTTTAAAAGGAGTGGTTTAAGCTCCGCAATTAAAAATCTGCTGTTTTAAAATAACCGGGTGGTTTCTTTTAAATTGTTCCAACGATTCAACTTTGGTTTATTTTCTTTGCATTAATATAACGCGTCTCATCAATTAACCTATCACTGCAGAAAAAAATGAAAATACAACGTCCGCTTATGCCATCCACATTCGCCACTGGGCCCCGTCATTTACCCGTTAGGTTACTTAACTAATGACAGAGCGGGGGCTGGGCTAGCGCGGATGCAAAACATAAGCAACGTGTACTAGATATCATATATATATATATTGTACATTTGTCAGACGCACTAATAGGCATTCCAGATCACAGATGAACACATTGGATATTCTAGGAATCCGCATTTCCTTTGAGCCTGTAATGAAAAACGGATTACATAGTCGTGATGAATAGCCAACCCTACACTAGACCCCTATGGGTACGACAAACTACTCGTCAAGTACACGAAGTGAAGCGGTCTCCCTCAATGACATGAGTAGGCCACTAAACACTTCAAAGTACCCGGTAGTTTGTGCACCCCACCTTGGGTCTATCCTAGGAGCAGAAAACAGTAAATGAAATAATACAATGGTGGCTACAACCTCAACCCGGATGTGCCCTGCAAAAGAATATTACAACAATTTACAATTTATAAATGAATGAAAGAAACACTCGTCTCACATCCCCGGCTATCCATTCACGACAATCCAACAAGTTCATATTCACAAACATAAAGTAACCATTACAGAAATGTGTAACCCGCTGCTAACCGACATATAGCAATTAGAGGAGGTATACGAACACATTAATCACAACACAGATATAATCCAGTTATCCAAAGTTCTTAGAATTTCGATCAATCACAACATTTGAATCTACTCCAAAAACTTCTCTGTGCACAAAAAACCTGAGCAGAAACAAAAAATCCCACAAAACCCAACATCAACACAGAAGAATAATTGAGCAAATTTAAGTTGACTCGGTGTCAACTCGGCCGTGGATCCGCGGCAGATTGCTTGGCTCAGCCGCGATTCCGCTGCGGTTTGGCTGAGTCATAATCCCAAATTTCTTCACAATTCTTAAAAAACCCTGCATGTATTTTTAAGGTCCTTGAAAAATTTTTAGACCTCAATTTAAAAACGGCAGAAACTTGGTGAAAATATTGTTTTTTCGGGATTAAATCGCGATCGAATTTCTAAAGACTTTGCTAACATGTTAGTTATGGTTTAGCTAGGCTCTGATACCACTGTAAGTCAACGTTACACACCCCACAAGATGCAGGGAGGCGGAATAGGTAAAATAATCATTTTGTTCAAAGTAACATCGACTATCAAACGGATCTTTGCTAAACCCTAACTAACAAACTATCTAGAAGTAGCTAACTACTATGATAGAAAATTATACCTCAAGATACCAGTCCTTCTTGTTCTTGTTGTTCACCTCCTCGTCGGCCTTCTCGATGTAATAGAAGATACACTCGAGAGTTCCTTCTTCAAGCTTTAATCTCTAACTTAAGGTAACTAAGTGGCTAAAATTGCTAATCCAAGTGACCAAGATGATATAGAGATGGATTAAGGATTGATTAGTCTTGCTAACCCTAGGGTTCTCAACTCATGAGAGGATTAGGGTTAGGATGAAGAAGGATAGAGCTTGAGGAGAGAGAAAGTGTTTTGAATAATGAATTGAACTTGCGTCATTTGGATAATAATATGAAGCATGAAAATATCTAAACAATAATATATTAAAACATCAACTATGCTTCATTTAATTCCCTTGAGATGAATCATCTCATGACTCATGGTGCAATTAATGATAATAACACCTCATCTCCTCCACATCATTAAAGATTAAATCTAAATGATAAAACCCAAAATGAGTCACCTCCTTCTAGAAGCTTCCCGACTAATTACGACAATGCCCCTCCTGTCCGTATTTACGAAAAACACAGATATCCTGAGACTATATCATATGCAATAATCTAATACTAGAATCTGGATTAAACCAAAGCCCGCTAGTATAATTTGTCCGAATATCATACGTGCACAAGTACACGTATATATTCAAACCCTGTCGTAAAACCATACGACCTCTATATCGTTTCGCCTGAAGCAGGGAAACCCTCTATGTGGGACTCTAAAGACCCGACACTATGCTGGCAGTGGGTTTAACCAGAGGCCGCAAGCGGTACTAGCTGTACGTAACGGTCCCCAGGTAGATGTCGATAAGAAGGTCGATGAGGAAACCCATCCAAACTCCTACTGAGTCTGATGTGACAATCTCCGTACAGTCCGGCCTGTTCGTCTAAGACTATCGCATATCGGGCCTAGGGGGCGGCAAGCGTTAATCCCCTAAAAGCGGTATAAGTCGTGTCGGAGTGAAGCCCATTACACCTTGAGAAATTACTGGAACACCTACCAGTAAATCTTGCTTGCCCTGGCCAGGGACCTTGCATAATGGCTCTCCAAACACAGCGCGATATCAACTCCCAATACCAGGAGAGATGAATCCTATCTAACCGCCACTGCCTCCAAGTGCTTCGAGACTGCACCCAACTGCTACCTGTTTGCACGACTTAGTCGAACCGTGGTAGGGTAGCAATCTAAGAACAGTGGGAACACACTCGAGGCGAAGCAGCAGTGTCAAGTCTACGGACTATGCTGTACTCATGTCACCTGGGAACTGTTAACTGACGATGGGTATAATACCAACCAACAGTTCCCTGCGAGTCCTGTCCGGTGTACCCGTAACCCAACGAGCACCTGCATACTATCTCCAGTACAACGTACTAATGGCTGTAGGTCAGCCCATTTCCCCTGCTTGGACAAGAAGCGTATACACTAGTCTACTCCGGAGTATCGATACCCTGTCTCGACAGTCCTATGACTAGGGACCTGAAAAAGGATGTGCTTGCCCCCACTAGTGTGACTGCCATCACAACGCTGGTAGTGAAGCAAAATCCTAAGGGCTCTATCAATATGTATTTGCGATATGCTAGAAGAAACATATACACATATTAAGATAGATATAAACCAAGTAGCATACTACTATGTTTAGCAAGACTGTTAATAAAACTGTGAATATCCCAAGCTTCCATTAAATAATATACAAGCTAGTATGATACAATAATGGCCCCTAGGGCATATACACTAACATTGCTTAGGCAATTGAGTCAATCATGAGATGTCAAGTACCACACCAGATGTTGTTTTTGCATTAGATGCAATAAGTTTCTATATTAATCCAATCCTGGAGAAACATTCTGAAGCAGTTTATGAACATAAATGGATGTTCTAGGGATTTGGTAACAGCAGCCTCCTTCGGGAGACGGTTATCATTCCAGGCTTCCAAGGTGACCTGGATGACAGAGTGACTGTTAGAGTTATAGTTTTTCCTCTTTTGAGGGGCAGTTGTTTGGACTGATGGTCTAAGCGGATACTGAAAGAGGCATGGTGCAGCATACTGATTAAATTCAGTGGACGATACAGTCTAAGAAGTTTGCTGGATTTGGAGTTCATTTGTGAACTGGGTCCCATCAAATATCCAGACATATTCTTAGACAGGTATTGCTCATTTCGGGAGATGGTTTTCTCCGCGAACTTGAGATAAAGAGAGATACAGAAAGAATCATTGGAGCGGATCCACTCACTGAGGATATTTCTCAAAAGCAATAGTTTTACAAACGAGCTTTGTGAAACTGATTAGTAGAGAAGTTGGGTGTTCGGTATCACACGGGCTGTGAGTATGCGACACCGCAATAATTAGCCTTAAGTGCAAGTGGGAGATTGTTGGCTATAGTGCCCTCAAGTCAATTATTGGATCGCAGGCACGCGATTGCAATGATTGAGGGAGGACCAATACCGGTAGAACAGTCTTACTCGAGATGATAATATACTATCTGGTTTGTCTTTATCATCATGTACATACTTCAGGTGACATTACAGATGACTATTACATGTTGATAGAGCCCATATGATTCTTGCTTGACTACCAGCAGTATGATGGCGATCATATACATGGGAGCTGGGCGGTCTATAAGCACATCCTTAAAGGTCCCTAGTCGTGGGAGTTTCGAGACTGGGCATCGATACTCCAAGAGTAGACTAGTGTATACTGATCGAGACCCCGACAAAGGGCGGTGGCCGGTCTCACAAGCCATTGGTGTTACTTGGTTCATCTAAGATGTATACAGGTGCTCATTGGGTTATGAGTACACCGGACGGACTCGCCGGGAATATGCTAGTTGGTATTATACCTATTGTCAGATAGCAGTTCCCTGGTGACATGTGTACAGGTTAATCTATCGACTTGAGAACATCATTTGTCTCGTGTGAATTCCTACTGTGCTTGGATTACTACCCTACCACGGCTTAAAGGAGTCGTGTAAACAGGTTTTAGTTGGGTACAGTCCCGAGTCATATGGAGGCAGTGAGCGGATCGTCAGAGGATTCGTCTCTCCCAGTATTGGGGGTTGATGTCGCGGTGTGCACGGATGGCCATCACCAGAAATCCTTGGCTAAGGTAGTCGAGAATTACTGATTCGGATTAATAGTTTCTCAAGTGTTGATAGGCTTCATACCGACACTAAATGTCAAGTTTTTAGGGGTCTGACTTTATCCACCCCTAGACTCGATATGCGATACTAATAGACAAACGGACCAGACTGTACAGATATTGTCACTGTCAGGCTTAGTAGGGGTTTCAGGATGAGTTTCCTCGTCGGCCCCCCCTTCGCTCAATACCTGGATAGCCGTTACGTACAGCTAGTACTGCTGACGTGCTTGTGGTTAAACCCACTGCCAGCGTATTGATGAGTCTTTAGAGTCCCACACAGAGGGTTTCTCTGCTTCGGGCGAAACGATGTAGAGGCTCTATGGTTTTATGGCAGGGTTCGATCACATACGTGTACTTGTGTACACATGATGTTCGGACGGATAATACTAGTGGGCTTTGGTTTAAGCCGGATCCAAGTATTATATTTGTTAGATTATCTTCGTCTCTTTGTATTCTTATTCTTTGGAATACGGATGCGGGTATGTATATACGGTTGAGAGGTATTCTAGTAATTTATTACAAGATTACTTTTAGAAGATTACGCCTCATCATGGTTTAGACCTTTTTGGATTAAAAGGTTATTGAGGTATAGGATGAGGTGTTTATTGCATTTTTGTGGCATAGCTAATTAGTGACCCATGGTTACTATTCTAACATGCTTAGGGTTTTTGTTTGTTGTGAGATTATATTGACTTGAGATATTTTTTTATTGACTAAGATATTTTGGAGACATGGAAATTTATGTGATGGCTCCATTATTTCTTATCACACTCACACAACAAATAAAAACAAAAGCCATTATTCATTTCTTTTTCTCTCTCTTGAGTTTTCTCTCAACACCTCATTCTCATAACATCTTCTTCTTCCTCTAGCTCTACCCAAACTCTCTCATGAGTTGAGAATTCTTGGGTTTCATGAGACAAATTAATCCTTCATCACTCTCTACTTCATCTACGGTATCTAGAGTAGCGATCTAGGTGCCCTAGTTGCCTCGGATATAAGGTTGGAGCTCGTTGCATAGACTCTCGGGTGGATCGTCTTCGATGGAGGGAGACCGGAGATCAAGCTTGATCAAGGAAGCCACGAGGAGCTTGGGATGATGGTTGAAGACCGAAGGACATGGATCTATTCGGTATAACCATTCTAACTCCTTTGCATGTTTGGTTATCTAGGGTTTATGGGCAGATCCGGGTAATTGGTTGTGGTAGCGCTAAGTTTTATAAATTTTTGTTCCGCATTTGGTCACAGATTGATGGCCGGGGCACTGCCGTAACCTAACAAGCCCTGGACAGGGACTTCCAGTTATAGCCAATCGAGCATAGCGTAACATCAACCCCCAATACCGGGAGAAAAGAAACCCCTCCTATCGCTCATTACCTCCACGTAACTCGGGACTGTACCTAAAATCCACCTATTTGCACAACTCCTCTTGAGCGTTGTAGGGAGGAAATCAAATCACAGTGGGAGCCACACAAGACTCTATAACGATCTCAGGTCAATGACTAACCTGTACCAGTGTCACCAGAGGACTAATATCTGACGATAGGTATAATACCAATTAGGAGTCCTCGGCGAGTCCGTTCGGTATACCCATTCTATAATGAGCACCTGTGTACAATCTTTGATGTCATGCACCAATGGTTTTGGGATTAACCATCGCCCTCCAAGGGACAAGAAATATACACACCAGTCTACTCTGGAATATCGATGCCCTGTCTCAATATCCCCTCGATTAGGAACGGTTAAAGGATGTACTTTTGGACCACCCTGGCCCCGCTAGTATGATCTCATCATAATCCTGGTTGTCAAGTATATATCCTAAGGGTTTTATCAACATGTAAGAGACAGGCGGTATAAAAAATACCAGTCTACATGTTAAGATAAAGGTAACCGGATAACATACTATTATGTCGAACAAGAAAGTCCTATATATATGTCCAAGCATCCACTATATCAACAATAATGGCCTCTAGGGCATACATATTCCTAACAATCTCCCACTTGCACTAAGACCAGTTGTTGTAGTATCTCATACCCAACATCCCAAAAGTCTCTCGAATAGCCATCTAGGGGAGGGCCTCGGTGAGTGGATCCGCTGTGTTATCCTCTGTGTCAACTCTCCCGACCTTGATCTCCCGGAGATCAACTATCTCCCTGATCAGGTGATACTGCGTAAGAATATGTCTGGATCGCTGATTGGACTGGGGTTTCTAGGCTAAAGTCACAGCTCCATTGTTATCACAATATACATGTATTGGATGCTCAATGGTAGGAACCAATTTCATCTTATGAACTTTATTCATCCAGATAGCCCCTTTGGAAGCGTCGTTGGTAGTGATGTAATCAGCCTTTATCAACGAGTCTGCTACGGTATATAGCTTGGAACCCTTACAACATACCGTCCCTCCACTGAAGGTGAAGACAAAACCCGAGACAGACTTTCAGTCGTCCTTATCACTCTGGAAGCTCGAATCGGTAAAGAACTCCACCTGGAGTTCACCGTTACCATATACCAAGAACATCTCTTTAGTACTTCTCAAGTACTTAAGATTGTTCTTCACAGCTGTCCAGTGCTTCTCCTCTAGATCTGATTGATACCCACTCACTACACCTAGTGAGTAAGCTACATCTGGTCTGGTACATAACATCGCATACATGATTGACATGACTGCCGAAGCATAGGGCATTCCTTGCATGCGTGCCTTCTCCAAATCAGTCTCGAGAGACATCTCTTTGGAGAGAGTGCCTCCTGAATAAGAGGGTACATTACCACGCTTAGAATCATCTATACTAAACCCCTTTACCATGGTGTCTATGTACCTGGATTGGGACAATCCCAAATCCATTTTGATCTATATCCCTAGGATGAAGGAGGCATCAGTTAGATCTTTCATGGAGAACTTGTGTGATACGAGGAGCTTGACCAAGTGTAGTATAGGAACATTGTTTCCTATTAAGAGTATGTCATCCGTTTACAATACGAGGAAGACAACCATACTCTCTTCAACCTTCTTATGTATTTATGGTTCATCTACAGTTTTTATGAAGTCCAACTCTTTGACAGCATCAAAACAGATGTTCCATATCCGCGATGCCTGCTTTAATCCGTAGATGGATTCAAGTAGCTTGCATACGCTTCCGCTGCTCTTACTGTCTATGAAGCTTTCTGGCAATGTCATATACGCTCTCTCTTCTAAATCACCATTTAGAAAAGCGGTTTTGATGTGCAGTCTGCCAGATTTCGTAGTTATGGTATGCAGCAACAGTAAGTAGGATCCTGATGGACTTAAACATAGCGACAGGAGAAAAAGTTTCATCATAGTCGACACCAGGTCATAGATGAAAATCTTTTGCTACACGTCTAGTTTTGAAAGTCTCAACTTTTCCATATATACCAAATTATCTTTCTCAAAGATCCTTTGCTCCCGATGGGTTCAGGAGCAACATCCAAACTCAATACTTTGTTGGTGTACATGGATTCAATCTTAAATCACATAGCATCCAGCTATTTCACAGAGTCCCCACTCGTGATGGCCTGCTCGAAACTAGTTGGGTCATCATCTTCATGATGCAATCCTTGCTCCCACAGTCTATGAGAAAACCATAGTATCTCTCTGGTGGATGAGGAACCCTACTAGATCTGCAGAGTGGCTGTGGTTTGTCGGGGACTATTGAATCCTCCGGTTCCACCAAATCGTCAGTTATAGTTTGTGTTGCTGGAACTTCTTCCAGTTCTACCTCATTTCCACTAATTTCTCTCACAAGAAATTCCTTTTCTAAAAAGGTGGCATGTCGAGAAACAAACACCTTTTGTTCCTCGGTGTGGTAGAAGATATACTCTCGCGAATGTTTAGGATATCCAATAAAGTTGCACATAACTGACCTTGCCTCAAACTTGTCCAGATTTTTCTTTTCAACATAGGCCGGACAACCCCATATCTTAACTCGTTTAAGAGATGATCTCTTCCCATTCCATATCTGTGACGTTTTGAAAATCAGTTTAGCTTGATTTTGTGTTAATTAGTGATAATACGTGTTTTCCGTAAAAACCAAGATATAATTATTTTTCCACATAGACTTAAATATACCAATTTTAGCTATGTAATTTCTAGCGTTGGTATTTAATTAGTCACTTATTAATTGCTAGTTTACTTAAATATTTTTCTTAATTAATTATTTTTAATTATTAATTTAATCATACACTTATACACTAAATTAGTGATAATTACAAATTAGAATAGGTTAATACAAGTTTTGTGCACCATGACATAATTAAACCAAATTGTAACATGTTTTTTTAAAATGAAAAATTTGCTACGATGGTTCTAGAAATATATAGAAAAATTAATAGAAAACAAAATAAATAAAAAGAAAAATGAAGAGATAAAGAAGTATGGTGCTAGTTGACTTGAGGTATGGTGTCTATCTCCTTATGTTCCCTCACTCACACACACACACACTCACACACACACACCTCCCCACATCTGGCCGAACTGCAGCCCCCCTTCACCATTTTTTCTTCTTCTTCTTCTTTTAATTGTAAAAAACCTTACAAAAACTCACTCAAAATCCATCAAAAATCCACAATAAAATCAAGACAAATCCTAGCTAAAATCATCACAAATTCTTTGTTCAAATCAAAGCTTAGATCTTGAATCTAGTAGCATTTTAAGTGGCCAAGTTTGCAAGTTTGATCTTTCCTATAATCTTGAGGTATAAAACTTAATCCAAATAGTTACTTGTTAATTATTTGCTTGAATCTAATTTTAATTAGATATTAATATAACTCTAATTGCAAAATAGGAATTCAAAGAGAAAGGTTGAGATTAAGTTAAAGTTTACATCACTAATTTATGATAGCATGAGTAGATTTACATCTTAACACCTTGCAAAATCTAATCTAGTAGTCAATTTGCTAATCGTTACTTTTAATTGTGCCTGCAAACTAATTTCATAATTAGTGTGTAAATAGATGAGATTAAAATTAGTTAATATTTGTGTGGCCTAATTAAGATATTAAATGAACATTATGGTTACTAGATTTGCTAAAACATCTAAATTTGCACTAAATGGTTAATTGTTATTTACTAGGTTTCTGGAATAAATAAATTTTAATCAAGATAGAGATTGGAATGAGCTACAACCTATTTCCTAAAATATTTAGTATGTTGTGAATGCGCGATTGGTACGATTGGGTTCTAGTTTGGGGATTTCCACGTATAGCGACCCTTAGTTGTGATTTTGGCGATGTCGTGCGCGTTTTGTGCACCAAGTGTATGCACGTCTAGTTAGTGCGCGTTAGTTACTTTGTACCATCTTGACTTCACGTCTATTTAAGTGGTTAAACTCATGTATACTCATTGTGCGATTCTAGGATCAGTTGCAGAGACGTCGGACACGACGAGAAAAGGAAAGGCAGTGATTGGATCAGGAAAGGCAGTGATTGGATCAGTTTAGCCGAGAGTTCCCGGTGAGTAGATGTACACTTCTATGGAGGGATCGTTTGGATGGCACGAGGCGCCCGATAGTTAGGGTTTCTGTCACGCCCCGCTTCCCGGTATACGGCGAAGAGGACGGGACTGGTCCGCTACGTATTTACTGTGATGTAAATACGCTAAGCGTATCTAAGCAATATAAATGTAAATATACAAGAGACAAGATATATAAACTGAACAACAACTTTATTTATTAATATTCTTTTATACAATGCATGAAAAGTAAATACAATTGAAATAAAAACGATGCCTAAACAATGGTATAACAGGAACGTAAAGTATTGAAAGGAAATGTGTATAATGAAACTAAAGTGCTGGGTCTTCAGCAGACTGATCCAAGTCTTCAGTAGTAAGCTCGATCTCTGACGTGTCCAAATTACCTGACGACATTCAAAGAAGAAAGAAATAGAACGTCGTCAGCGAACAGGTCGCTCGGTAAGTCCCAAAGATAAGAGGAAAGTAGAATAGACAGAATAAGGAGGTATTTTTAAAGTTGTATTAGCTTGTTGTAATGTTGTATTAACGCTGTTGTTTATAGCTTGATACAGAAGAATGCCAGTGTATACGAGAGGAGTCTCTATATGCCAGAGACTAAAGGCAAGTATAGTACAAGGAACCGTTTATGCCACGGTAGAACAGCAATTGGATTCATGTTAGGTGTATTAAGTCTCACAGTTTCGTGCCACTTTTAACACCTTCCGTACCAATCTACCCCTTAAACCCCATAGTATCTTGTTTGTATTGTATTGTATTGTAAATTGTATTGATTGTATAATTGGATGACTGACCGAAACCATGATATCAGTAAACGGATGTAACCGTAGAATCATGTAAATGGAGTAACTGGAGAACCATGTAAATGGAATGTATATCCATGGTTCGGTTCAGTCAAGTTGTATAGATTGATAATTGGATTCATGTTGAATTATAATATTGAAGATTGTAGATTGTAGATTGTAGACTGTAGATTGTAGATTGTAGATTGTACTTAAATCATATTCAAGTCAGATTATAATGAGACTCGCTCTGAGTCAGTAAATTGAAGTCCTGATTGTTTTGACGTTATCGGTAACCACTGCAAATGGACGGCAGGATTTGTGCCTTTTCCAAGACGATTACCGTATTGATAACACCATTATTAAGTTGTCTACCTTAAATTGACAAGCACCCACTTCTCCGGCTCCCTGAGGCTCAAGAGATTGGTCCCGCTTAAACCTATGTTTACTAGGGTCCTTAGGGTAATTTATAGAACTTGAGGGGGTTTTATGTAAAAATACTTTTATATACTTTTCAAAATACACCCCAAGTATTTATTATTCCTCTTTTGAGTTGTAATGAACGTAAATTTTATATTGTGATATTTCTAGTGAAAATATCCTAATTTCAGAAATAAAGGTATTATTTGTAATATTGATTTGTATGGAATTCATGGTATTTTAGTGAAAAATGATTCTTGTAACATTTTTAGAAAAAGTGGAATATTTGTAATAATTCAAAATAGATATTTTATGTTACATATACATATATTTATATGAAAATAATTTTAGTATATATATAATATTATAGAAATCTCGTTTTCTTAAGATATCGTATTTTAAATCTTTCGAGACCGAATGCTCCTTGCGGAGGTCTGCATCTCACACTAGTAAGCCCGAGGATGTGCGATAATCCTCACCATCCCGAACGGGTTCCCCAAATGGGTTGTAGTTGCAGGGTTCCTAGGCACTCTAGTGAGGTCTCCCAAGCCATCAACCATGGCAATTTCAAAAATTATGGTGCCTACAAACCCTAAACTACGGATCGATAACTAGATGTCTAGGCGAACAATATCAAGTTAACACTTAACTAATGAGAATACGGAAATACAACCTTTGTAGATCCGGTGCTCCACCTCCATAGCTCCGCAACGAGGTCCTCTCCGCTGTCCAAAAAGAATCTGGGCTCTAGAGTCGGTTTCGTCGGAGAAAAAGTGAGCTAGGTCGTCGATGTCCATGCCGAAGATGATCTACGTCGAAGCATCGCAAGATCAAGCTCACAACTTCACCAAGTCATGAAACTTGTGAAGTAAACACACTCTACTACTTGGCAAGAGGTAGAGGATGAAGAAATAGGAAGTGGGTAGACTTTAGAATTGGATTTCTCACTCATTTCCATCACTTGCCATTGATGGGGCAAGCTTTCTTCACTTGAAGAAAATGGAAGAAGAAGAAGATGATATATGATAAGTTCAAAGAAAAAAAATGAAAAGAAAATGAATTCTTATCATAATTTTAACTAGAGTTAAGTGTAGAGAATGAATCATGGTTAGTGGGAATGGTTAGGGTTAAGGATGAGATAAGAATGGTTGACTTGAACAAAGCTTCATGAAGCTTCAACTAAAGAACAAAAGAAGCCACCATTCTTTTCTCATTTTCTTTTATTCATTTATCAAAAATAAAAAGGATAATTAAATAGATAAATGAATAAAAAATTATAAACCCTAACCATTTCATTAACCAAGGTTTAATCTTTACACTTGAACCCTAGCATGACATGTATCATCAAACATGATACAATCAAGTGCACAAAAGTATATCGCATATACAATGCGCACATCCGAGTGAGAAAATCCATCTTAAGTAAACCGATACTAGTTGATGCAAAGTAATATATCAAATATATAAATATGCATTAAATTATTAAATCAACACTTGATTCAATGACCCGGTTATGTCGCACACAACCGACTAGTATACAATATATCGGCTTATCGAATCAACGCTTGAATCGATAACTAGGTTATATCGCATACAACCATTCGATACATTTATCGCGAGAATAGAATACGGTATCACATACACGCATTATTCTCGGTCCCGCACATATCTCATATGCGCTCCTATTTCGTTTCGCTTGAGCCAGGAAACCTCTGTGTAGGACTCTAAAGACTCGTCAATACGCCGGCAGCAGATGATGATCATATCAAGCATCCACAAGCCGCAAGCGGTCTGCTAAACGTAACGGCCACCCGGGTATTGAGCGATCTGAAGATCGACGAGCAAGCCCGCTCACACTCCAGTGAATCCGACCAGTAACACTACCGTACAGTCCGGTCTGATCGTCTAATCTGTCGCATATCTCGTCTAGGGGTGGTATACGTCAGACCCCAATAGCTCAATAAGTCGTGTCGATATGAGGTCTATAACTGTTCGAGAAACTACTGGTAACACTTACCAGTAAATCTCAGCAACCCTGGCCAGGGATTTCCTGTTATAGCCAATCGAACACAGCGCAACATCAACCCCCTATACCGGGAGAGACGAATCCCCTCCTATCGCTCATTGCCTCCATGTGACTCGGGACTGTACCCAAAAACCACCGTTTTGCACGCCCTCTTGGACGTGGTAAGATGGAAATCAAAGCACAGTGGGAACCACACGAGACTCTATGACGATCTCGGGTCAACAGACTACTCTGTACCAGTGTCACCAGAGAACTGCCATCTGACGTGAGGTATAATACCATCTGGGAGTTCTCGGCGAGTCCGTCCAGTGTACCCAGTCTCTACTGAGCACCCGTATATCATCTCTGATGTCAAACACCGATGGATATGGGATCATCCATCGCCCATCTGTATGGGTCGAGAAGGTACACGCTAGTCTACACTGGTATATCGATGCCCCGTCTCGATACACCCACGACTAGGGACTTTGAAGGATGTACTTATGGACTACCATGTCCCCACTAGTATGATCCGCATCATAGTCCAGGTAGTCAAGTACAGATCCTAAGGGCTTTACCAACATGTAACAGAGAGACAACCAGTATACACGTTAAGGTAAAGTTCAACCAGATAGCATACTATCATGTCGAGCAAGAAAGTCCTCCCTATATATGTCCCAGCATCCACTACAATATACATCCTATGTACAGTAATGGCCTCTAGGGCATACATATAACTAACAATCTCGCACTTGCACTAGGGCCATCTGTAGCAGTGGTTTGAAGTATCACATACTCAACCATCCCATAAAAGTCTCTCTCTGGGAACAGGCCTTTGTGAGTGGATCCGCTGTGTTGTTCTCTGAGTCTACTCTCCTAACCTCGATCTCCCTGGAGATCAACCATCTCCATGATCAAGTGATACTGCCTTAGAATATGTCTGGATCACTGATGGGACCGGCGTTCCTCGGCATAAGCCACAACTCCATTGTCTCACAATGGTAGGAACATAGTTCATCTCATGAACCATTATACACCCAAACAGCTTCTAGGGTAGCATCTTAAGTAGCGATGTATCCAGCCTTTATCGTCTAGTATGTCACGGTATCTAGCTTGGAACTCTTCCAACATACCGTCCCTTTACCGAGGGTAAAGACAATGCCTGCGACTGACATTCAGTCGTCCTTATCACCCTGGAACCCTTCCAGTGATTCTCCCCAGGATCGATTGATACCATCTCACTACATCTAGTGAGTTTCCTAACATCCATTTAGATCTATCTCATAGATCCAAAATCCAGGATTTAGGAGGTATCACTTTGATCCTATATGGAGAATCTTTGTGATAAGCAGAGATTGATCGAGCGTAGCATAAGAAACTCCTTTCTTATCAAGAGTATGTCATCCACGTACTCTACGAGGATCGTCACCATACTCCCTACTACCTTTTTGTATATACAAGGTTCATCTACCATTTTGATGATGTCAACTTCTTTGACTAATCCATCAGAACAGATGTTCCAACTCCGCGATGCCTGCTTTATCGTATAAAGCATCTTGCATACGTTTCCGCTTCTCCCACTGTCTACGAAGCCCTCTGGCTGTGTACTTATAGACGCTCTCTTCTAAATCATCATTTAGAAAAGCAGTCAAGACACCCAACCACCAGATATCGCAGTCATGGTATGTAGCCGTGGCAAGTAGGATCTGGATGAACTTAAGCATAGCTACTTGAAAAGGTTTCATCATTATCCATACCTGGTCAATGATGTGGACCTTTAACAAGTCTAGCTTTGAAAGTCTCAACTTTTCCATCTACACCAAGTAATCTTCTCAAGATATACTTGCTCCTGATGGGGATTTAACCCTTCAGATATTGCAACCAAAGTCCATACTTTGTTGGTGTACATGGATTCCATCTCAGATCACTAAGCATCCAGCCATTCTTACAGAGTCTTACTCCTGATGGCCAGCTCGAAACTCGTTGGGTCATCATCTCATGATGTAATCCTCGCTCCCACTGTCATAGAGAAACAGAAGTATCTCTCAGGTGGGTGAGGAACCCTACTAGATCGGCGGAGAGGCTGAGGTTCGTTGGAATCTACTGAATCCTTTGGTTCTATCAAATCATCAGCTGCAGTCTGTATAGCTGGAACATTTCCAGTTCTACATAACTGACCTTGCCTCGAGCTTGTCCGGATTTTGCTTTTAGACACAGGCCGGACAACCCCAAATCTTAACTAGCTTAAGACATGGCTCTTCCCTTTCCATATCACATATGAAGCGGTAGGCAACTGATTTGATTCGAACCCTATTCAATTGGTATGCGGCTTCTCAAGTGCATAACACCCAAAAGGAAATAGGTAACTCGGTAGTATTCATCATAGAGCACACCTTATCATATAGGGTGTATCTGCTCCGCCCCGACATACCATCGTGCTATGGTGTATACGGAGGAGTAATGCCGAGAGAGAATCTCATTCTCCTTTAGAATAATCCAGGATTTCCGTGCTCAAGTATTCTCCTCCTTGATCACATCAAAGGACATAATACTTATACCCGTATTTTGGTTCTGTACTTCTAACTTATATTCTGTGAATATCTCAGAAGGTTCGGACTTATGTTTCAACAAGAACATAGGTCTGAATCTCGAAAGATCATCAGAGAATGTAATGAAGTACAAAGAATCAGTCCTGGCATTTGTAGACTGGGGACCTACATACATCAACATGTAACATCCCAAGAGTTCACTAACTCTTTCTCTGTTTCCGATAAACAGAGCTGTGGTCATCTTATCTTTGTGACATGACTGGCGAGTTTCACAAGATGTAAATTCAAACTGATTTAAAAATACATCTATATGTAACTCTAGCTAGTCGGGTCACATTGATCTGACCTAGTCTACAATACCTCAAGAAGGATTCATTCATTTCTGAACTCTTCCTCTTGTGTGTGTTCCGTATACTAAGAACTGTAGTTTGATTTAGAACATCAATGCTTTTAGATAACGTGCCTGAACCAATCAACTTTTGATATAGGAAATTTTCAAAACATTATCCAACAATACAAAATTTTATCATTTCTTTACATATAAAGAGACTGATATGATTTTGTATATCAGGTTCGGTATCTAATAACATTCGTTCAGAATCAATGTATTTATAATACAGGGTGACAGTGACCAACAGACTTGGCTGCAACACTTGCCCCGTTTTCTGCCTCATGAAACTTATCACCCGTTCTCAGTTCTCTACCTTTCTGTAGCCCTATGTAACAGATTACATATCTGGGATCCTGATCTGGTATCACATACCCAGGACGTAAAGGATACTGAGAAAACAGTTCTGTATAATGAACACACCCGAAGATGATGCATCAGCATGCACTCTCTTCGTTTGGGCGGCACGGGAAATCTGGTAATCCCCAATTTCCTGCTCTGTCTTATAACAATTATAAGTTGGAGCGGGACCAACGTTCCCCGGCTCAGTATAACAAGCGGGTTCGGTCAATAATCCGTATTATTATCTTGATTAAGGCGTGATATGGTCGCTACCAGGAGAGAGAGAGAAGAAAACACTCAGCGTGCGCTCTGTCAAGAATAGATTGGTTATTTTTTATCTAATCAGGATGGCTCCCACTGCTTTTTATCAAATCTTCCTTCAAACCCTAAAAGGAAAGACTAGCCGGGATTAATTACACACTACAAGTTCGCCAATCTTTCAGCCAGGCCAGTGTCGGTACTTTGAGGGAGGTCCCCCATGCTTTCGCACGAACCTAATTAATGTAAACCTCGTTTTCCCAGAGGCGTAACCCCGTTGACACCTTTCTAGACACCTACTTGATCAGCTAATTGTAATGTATAAAACTCTCCCAGGAGTAACTCTTACTCGCAGCGGGTATCGGGATCCAACTATCTCATAGAAGGTATGCAATCTCATTGCAAATTTCAACACTTGAAATTCCCGATAATATTTTGCCCCTAGCAGCTTATGACCTTGGCTAAGGTCAACAAATCATAAGTGCTAGCCAAGTTCAACCCGTCATTTCCCGATTGAATTAAACCCACCCGCACGACCCTTGGCTAAGGTCAACAAAGTCGCACGACTACCCTAACTCAATCGCATCATATGCTTATACAGATAAGCACTAATCAGCTACCGCACACTACGCCTTGGCTAAGGTCAACAAACGTAGCACGAATACTAACCAGTACTTATCTGAAATGACGGAGGGCTACGACAGGTTTTTCTGAAAACCTATTGCGTAATGAACTTGATATCGTTGTAGAATCAAATGATTTTAAAAAATGGAGTGCTTTTGAGGCTTTTCTAGTTTTGCTAAAGGAGTCACTCCCGGTGAAGGGATCGTCGGTCCTTTCCTCGTCGAATGAGGTGCGGGATATATCATATATATCACTGTGCAAAGCAAAAACACTTAAAAGCAATCAAAAGACAAACCGAGTGTGTAGCATCTGCCAGTTATTGCTAAAGGAGTCACTCCCGGTGAAGGGATCTCGGTCCTTTCCTCATCGAATAAGGTGCAGGATATATCGTACATACCGCTGTGCAAAGCAAGAACTGTAGCTACCTGTTTTATTTTGAAATTCGATTCTACAACATCTTAGGTTTCTTTTATTTCATTAATCACATTAATGAAGTCCCATCATTTATGTACCTAAACATCACAGATAGATATGACGTACACTTATGCCATCCGCATTCGCCTCGAAGTCCCCTCGTGCACCGTTAGGTTAGGTAACTAACGGCAGAGCAGGGCAGGGCTAGCGCGGGTGTAAAACATAAGTAACGCCTATATAATATATCATATATACTATATACTGTATCTATCAAAGAAACATCACATGATCACATCACAGATATCGCAGCAGAAGAATCATATAAAATATTGGATATACTAGGACGTCTGTGTTTTCAATACGAGCCAGTATAAAACACGGATTCCACGGTCGTGATGAATAGCCAAACCCACACCCCTAGACCCCTACGAGAGCGGCAAGCAACCCTACCAATTCTGGAGTTAGGAGACCCGGACTCGACTCCTCGAGTTGGTCTCCCACTGGACTCCAGAACCCGGTTACTTGTGCTCCCCTCCTTGGGTCTATCCTAGTGCGGAAAAGTAAATAATATACAATAGGTGACAACTCCCGCAACCTGGAAGCGCCCCAATAAAAGAATATTACATACAAGTTTTTACATGAATGAAAATGAAAAACACTCATCTCACATAAAAACCCCCGGCTATTCAAACACGACGATCCAATATAACATATCCAGCAACACATAACATCACATGTCATCAACGTAAGTAAATATGTCCATCCCAATTGTCGTTGACATATAGCAACGAAACCGGCGATATCACATATTACACTTACGGTCACAGAAAAGAAAGTGTAAAACTACAACAGTTGGAATCCGCAACCACCTCAGACATCGCATGCCTGACCAAATGAATCACTTAGACATCGCATGCCTAACAATTATAAACCCCGCATTTTAGTCTCATTATCGAAAACTCTTTTCAATATCAAGTCGGGCAATTCAACAAGATTCCCGACATCCTGATCGGATGCTCGTCGCAAACTTCAGTAGACGGCCGCACCCCTGATACCGTCGACGAAGTGCACCAAGGCGGAACACCGCTACCGCGAGCACCCGAACGGATGCTTTCGGCGACGGGGTTCTACTACAGTCACTTGGTCGGGGCTATGGAGTGAAGCTGTCTATTAAGTTTACCCGGCGAGTATCCGCGTACGCTACGTGATTGCGACGGACTTTTGATCACATCAAAATTCCGTGGCAACCGATCAAGTGAGACTAAATTGCTACGTTTATAACATTCATTCAGTTATCACATAACTTTTGTGAATTCCAATTATTGTATCCCATTCCAGATAAATAGAAAATGTTAAACTTTCCGATCGAACATTCTAACACCCAAGTTTTTCCCGATACAGCTCAATACATGAAATAAGTCTAACAACATTCCGTTCGTACCTCAGTACCAACGGTCCAGCCGTAGAAGGGTCAAGCCAACGCCTCACATGTGGCACGCCGTACTGCCCCAAACCCGAAGGTTCAAAGGGCAGTTCAAGACGGTCACATAATCGAGTTAAGGTTTGTGTCTTCTAGAGGGACCATCGCGTTACTTGCACTACTTACAACGTTGTTAAACTACGGAGAAATCCAACACTTGGAAATTTTCCGACAGGGGAAAAATTGGGTATTTATATCCGGTCGAACTTTTTAACATATTCTAGAATTTATCCGGAAAACCAAATAGACAAAATTTGATACCCCGATCGAAACACCGAATCCCCAAAACAACTCAAAAAAATTCAACTCTTGAAAAAATATTAAAAATACCCAGGAATACCAGCACAGCACAATATGAATTACTGTAGAAATTAGGATGCCAGAAACGACAAAATGGCCGCGCTTGCGCCGCACGAGCCAAGCTCGTGCCGCGGAAGCGCGACGCACTGTTGGAATTAGGCAGCCGAATTTTACAGTCTTTCTTATAATTGCCTGCTGTTTTTTCTGAATATTTTTAATGTTGAAAAATCCCAGATTTTAAAAATTGTACAGAGAGCAATATTGGTTCGGGGTTTCGGGTTCGTTCGGACTTCAATTTCCGTCTGGACTTCGCCTAAGGCTCTAGCTAGGCTCTGATACCACTGCAGGGTTCCTAGGCACTCTAGTGAGGTCTCCCAAGCCATCAACCATGGCAATTTCAAAAATTATGGTGCCTACAAACCCTAAACTACGGATCGATAACTAGATGTCTAGGCGAACAATATCAAGTTAACACTTAACTAATGAGAATACGGAAATACAACCTTTGTAGATCCGGTGCTCCACCTCCATAGCTCCGCAACGAGGTCCTCTCCGCTGTCCAAAAAGAATCCGGGCTCTAGAGTCGGTTTCGTCGGAGAAAAAGTGAGCTAGGTCGTCGATGTCCATGCCGAAGATGATCTACGTCGAAGCATCGCAAGATCAAGCTCACAACTTCACCAAGTCATGAAACTTGTGAAGTAAACACACTCTACTACTTGGCAAGAGGCAGAGGATGAAGAAATAGGAAGTGGGTAGACTTTAGAATTGGATTTCTCACTCATTTCCATCACTTGCCATTGATGGGGCAAGCTTTCTTCACTTGAAGAAAATGGAAGAAGAAGAAGATGATATATGATAAGTTCAAAAAAAAAAAAATGAAAAGAAAATGAATTCTTATCATAATTTTAACTAGAGTTAAGTGTAGAGAATGAATCATGGTTAGTGGGAATGGTTAGGGTTAAGGATGAGATAAGAATGGTTGACTTGAACAAAGCTTCATGAAGCTTCAACTAAAGAACAAAAGAAGCCACCATTCTTTTCTCATTTTCTTTTATTCATTTATCAAAAATAAAAAGGATAATTAAATAGATAAATGAATAACAAATTTTAAACCCTAACCATTTCATTAACCAAGGTTTAATCTTTACACTTGAACCCTAGCATGACATGTATCATCAAACATGATACAATCAAGTGCACAAAAGTATATCGCATATACAATGCGCACATCTGAGTGAGAAAATCCATCTTAAGTAAACCGATACTAGTTGATGCAAAGTAATATATCAAATATATAAATATGCATTAAATCATTAAATCAACACTTGATTCAATGACCCGGTTATGTCGCACACAACCGACTAGTATACAATATATCGGCTTATCGAATCAACGCTTGAATCGATAACTAGGTTATATCGCATACAACCATTCGATACATTTATCGCGAGAATAGAATACGGTATCACATACACGCATTATTCTCGGTCCCGCACATATCTCATATGCGCTCCTATTTCGTTTCGCTTGAGCCAGGAAACCTCTGTGTAGGACTCTAAAGACTCGTCAATACGCCGGCAGCAGATGATGATCATATCAAGCATCCACAAGCCGCAAGCGGTCTGCTAAACGTAACGGCCACCCGGGTATTGAGCGATCTGAAGATCGACGAGCAAGCCCGCTCACACTCCAGTGAATCCGACCAGTAACACTACCGTACAGTCCGGTCTGATCGTCTGATCTGTCGCATATCTCGCCTAGGGATGGTATACGTCAGACCCCAATAGCTCAATAAGTCGTGTCGATATGAGGTCTATAACTGTTCGAGAAACTACTGGTAACACTTACCAGTAAATCTCAGCAACCGTGGCCGGGGATTTCCTGTTATAGCCAATCGAACACAGCGCAACATCAACCCCCTATACCGGGAGAGACGAATCCCCTCCTATCGCTCATTGCCTCCATGTGACTCGGGACTGTACCCAAAAACCACCGTTTTGCACGCCCTCTTGGACGTGGTAAGATGGAAATCAAAGCACAGTGGGAACCACACGAGACTCTATGACGATCTCGGGTCAACAGACTACTCTGTACCAGTGTCACCAGAGAACTGCCATCTGACGTGAGGTATAATACCATCTGGGAGTTCTCGGTGAGTCCGTCCAGTGTACCCAGTCTCTACTGAGCACCCGTATATCATCTCTAATGTCAAACACCGATGGATATGGGATCATCCATCGCCCATCTGTATGGGTCGAGAAGGTACACGCTAGTCTACACTGGTATATCGATGCCCCGTCTCGATACACCCACGACTAGGGACTTTGAAGGATGTACTTATGGACTACCATGTCCCCACTAGTATGATCCGCATCATAGTCCAGGTAGTCAAGTACAGATCCTAAGGGCTTTACCAACATGTAACAGAGAGACAATCAGTATACACGTTAAGGTAAAGTTCAACCAGATAGCATACTATCATGTCGAGCAAGAAAGTCCTCCCTATATATGTCCCAGCATCCACTACAATATACATCCTATGTACAGTAATGGCCTCTAGGGCATACATATAACTAACAGTAGTGGCGCTTTGCAAAGATTTGTATAAATACTAATCATTAAGGAAAACAGTTTTATTGATTATGGTATTTAAATGAAAAAGTGTCATTTTCCCGTATTCTATGTTCTAGGGTCTCCTAAGTCAACCAGACCGCTCCTAATTGGTCCAAAGTGACAAGTTGTGAGATATCCCTCAAGTCGCCTCTTCACCGCCAATTGTGGTCAGGTAAGTACAAGTGAAGAAATGAGGGATCCGCTCATGAATCACCGTGAGACGGGCCTTTTAAAGTTACCTTTCTCACTTGTCTAGCCTAGACACCACAAAGTCAAGTTTAGATAAATGACTGAATGCCCATAACCTTCCTCTATCCTAATGATCGTGACGGTCCATAATTGGCTGAGTCTAGATATTTTTTATTAGCTCAAAGGTTATTTATTTGTAAAGATATATCAATTCTAAATCTTTTAGAAATGGTTTTATTAAGTAAAAGGGCATTTAAATGAAAATGTTTGTTTTCCCGTATTCTGAGTTCTCGAGGGTATCGTGTTATCTTGCATATGAGTGTGTGAGGAGGTAGGTCGTTACCCCATGATCTACTTAAAGATATAGCAAGTTTAATGGAGTTAAATGTAGAATTGAAACAATGTGGTATTTAAGTGAAAAATACGATAAATTGAAATAGCCATCATTTTATGAAATGAAACTTGATCAATTTGGTTTATTAGTGTTTAATAGTCAACATGAGGGAGTTTAAGCATAATTGTATTAACGAGAAGTGAAGTTTTATAAGAAACCGAATCGGAAATCGGATTTGTTCCGATTCCGTCAGATTTTGTAAATCCGTATTTTTAGATTGGAAAAGAAACTTAGAAATGGGACTTACGGGTTTTGGACAATAAAGAGAGTAAGATGGAAGAAGAGGAATCGTCGGTGTGTCAATTCGTCACTGAGAGTTCCTAGAACGATCGCCAGATGTTCGCCGGGAATTTCGCCGTAGCTTCGCTTCGTGCTCGTTTTCAAAGTACACAAATTTCTTGGAATTTTTAGAGAGTTAGCTCAGAGTTTTGGGGTGAGAGGGTTGAGGGTAGAGGTGTATTTATAGGGTTAGGCTAGGGTTAGGGTAGATGTAGGGTTTTAATTTAAAAATGTAAAAATGTGTGAAAAATGTATTAAAAATGAAGTAAATGAGAATTAATAGGCTCTCTTGAAGTGGTCTGCAGATTTAAAGTATGCAGGAGAATGGGGGATGCCAAAAGACACAAATTCCATGTTGATGACTCGGCCGTCCGGCCGAGTTCGGCCGGCGGCGCCGGCCCGAGTCGGGCCGAGTCAGGGGCTTGGGAGGTGGGGGGTCGTCTAGTGAAGCCTCTGGTACCTTCAGTTTTTCAGGTTCAGTAGAAAGTTTGGGAGTTATCTCGTAAGGACTGTTGGGCTTCTATAAAATTTAAAACAAATAAATATAAAATATAATGTGGGGCATGGGATTTGAACTCTGGTGCCTTGGTTCAGCAGTGCAAGGTATTACCAATGAGCTACATGCTCCTTCTTGTAATTATGGAGTGAAATAGATACTTAAAGTGGTAACAACAACATTAAATACTCCAAGTATACTTTAAATTTAAAGCAAATTTTTGTACACTAAAAATGGAGTTGTTACAGTCTAACCTCCTTACAAAAATTTCGTCCTCGAAATTTACAAGTTTTATTTGAGGACTAGTTTACAAAGTGGTGAGGATATCTTGCACTCATTTCATGTTCCCTTTCCCAAGTGGACTCTCCTGGAGTGTCTTTCCTCCACATCACTCGGACCAAGTTAACTTCCTTGTTCCGAAGTGTTTTCACTTTCCTGTCCAGGATCTCCGCAGGCTGTTGCTCATAAGACAAGTCGGGCTGCATAGTGAGCTCGGAATGATTAAGAACATGGGTGGGGTCACTCACATACCTTCTGAGTTGGGATATATGGAACACATTATGCATTCCTTCCAATGAGGGTGGAAGCGCTAAGTGGTATGCCACTTCACCGACTCGTTCGAGTATGTCGAACGGTCCAATGTATCTCGGACTTAATTTACCCCGTCTTCTAAATCGGATCACTCCGCGGTTCGGAGATATCTTTAAGAACATATGATCTCCTGGCTGGAACTCCAAGTAACGTCTCTTTGCATCAGCCCAGTGCTTCTATCGATCTTGGGCTATGCGCATCCTTTCCCTGATAGTTCATACCACATCAACAGTCGCTACTATCATCTCTGGTCCAAGAAATTCCCTATCTCCGATGTCGTCCCAACTTAATGATGATCGACACTTCCTTCCATATAGTGCTGCAAAAGGTGCCATTCCTTTGCTTGCTTAGTAGCTGTTATACGAAAACTCCACAAGATGTAGATGATCTTCCTACGATCCTTTGAAGTCTAACATACATGCTCTGAGCATATCTTCCAAGATCTGAATATTTCGCTCAGACTGACCATCTGTTTGTGGATGATAAGACGTGCTGAAGTTCAGACTTGTTCCCAAGCTTGCTTGCAGACTCTGCCAAAATTGCGATCGGAACCTGGTGTTATGATCGAAGACAATGCAGACTGGTACTCCATGAAGTCTCACAATTTCCTGTATGAGTTCATGGGTATCAGAGATAGTATATTATGAAGAGTTTAAATCTTTAAGTAGATTATTACGTCCATGTACTTCTTTTCTAGTGTCTCAGTAGATTGGCCAACTCGAAATGGGATGAAGTAAGCCGACTTTATGAGTCGATCCACAATGACCCATACGGCATCGTTACCCTTTGTGCTGCGAGGAAGAGCAGTCACAAAATCCATCGTGATGTGTTGCCACTTCCATTCTGGGATTGGTAACGGTTGAAGTAGTCCAGCTGTCCTATGATGTTCAGCCTTTACTTGCTGACACACCAAGCATTTTGCGACGCTTCTGGCTATTTCACGCTTCATTCCATGCTACCAATAATTCTGACGTAGATCTTTGTACATTTTGGTACCTCCAGGATGTACTGAGTAGGGAGAGCTGTGAGCTTCTTTTATTAACTCTTCCCGTACATGACCTTTTGGTACACACAATCTGCTGCCGTATCTCAAAGATCCGTCTTCATGGATGATGAAGTCTGTTCTGAGTCCATTCTCTACTTGTTCTCTAATCTTTTGCAACTTAGCATCACTTGCTTGAGCTGCTTTGATCTGATTGACAATGGTTGATTGAATTTGTAAATTCATCAAACTTGAAGCGTTACATGGCATGACTACTTCAATCTCCATATGATATAAGTCTTGTTGAAACTTCCACTGAGCGGTGAGACTCATCGATAATGGTTGACGACTAAGTGCATCAGGTACCATATTCACCTTCCCTGGGTGATATTGCATGTTAATGTCAAAGTCCACCATGAGTTCTAACCATCTTCTCTGCCGCATATTCAACTCCTTCTGAGTAAACACATATTTCAGGCTCTTGTGATCTGTGTATATGTTCACTCGTTCACCAAGTAGATTGTGGCGCCAAATCTTGAGAGCAAAGCTGACGGCTGCTAACTCCAGGTCATGCGTCGGATAATTGCGCTTATGAGTCTTCAGCTGTCTTGAAGCATAATCCACAACTTTACCGTGCTGATGTAGAACGCATCCTAATCCCTTACCAGATGCATCACAATGCACTTCGAATCCTCCAGATTGATCCGGTATGACGAGAATAGGCGCTGATGTTAATCTTGACTTGAGTTCTATGAAAACTTGTTCGCATGCTTCTGACCACACAAAGTCTTCATCTTTACGTGTGAGCTTGGTCAGGGGTGTTGCTATCTTCGAAAAGCCTCCAATGAACCTTCTGTAATATCCAGCTAAACCCAAGAAACTTCGAATGTCCTTCACTGACTTTGGTGTAGGCCATTCGCTAACTGCTGAAACTTTCGCTGGATCCACAGAGATTCCATCACCTGATACGATATGTACAAGAAAACCAACTTGCTTTAGCCAAAACTCGCACTTGCTGTACTTGGCATAGAGCTGGTGTTGTCGAAGAGTTTCCAGGACAATTCTTAGGTGTTCGGCATGTTCTTTCCGACTCTTAGAATACAACAGGATGTCGTCGATGAAGATGACAACAAACCTGTCTATGTACTCCCGGAAAACTTGATTCATTAGCTTCATGAATATTGCTGGTGCGTTGGTCACTCCAAATGGCATCACTAGAAATTCGTAATGTCCATAACGAGTTCTGAAATCTGTTTTATGAATATTAGCTTCCTTGACCTTCACCTGATGATAACCTGAACGAAGATCCAATTTAGAGAACACACAAGATCGACTTAGCTGATCGAATAAATCGTCGATGTGCGGGAGTGGATACTTGTTCTTTATCGTGACTTCGTTCAAGACACTATAATCGATGCACATTCTGTATGAACCTTCCTTCTTCTTCACAAGTAGTACGGGTGATCCCCAACTTGAAGTGCTGGGACGAATCCATCATTTCGCCAATAATTCGTCCAACTGTGTTCGGACTTCCTTCAAACCTTTCGGACTTAAACTATAAGGTGCTTTGATCACCGGTTGTGCTCCTGGTACTAAATCAATACTGAATTCAAGAGCTCGATCGGGAGGAAAACCTGATATATCGTCAGGAAATACATCGTCGAACTCTCGAACTACATCTGTTCTTGATTCTTCCTCTGCTTGAGCTGCTGCAACTACTGCTTCTCTTGGCTTCGCTTTGTAGGTGCTTTCTCCAGGGTACGGTCTCCTCTTTTGAAATAGAAGACTAGATGGTCTGGAATCTCAAATACTACCCTCCTTTGACGACAGTCGATGGTAGCATAAAAAGTTCCAAGCCAATCCATACCTAGAACCACATCGAAGTTCGGTATGTTCAGCACTTTGAAGTCAGCATAAAACTCTCTGCTGCAGACGACAATTGGACACAAGCTATATCCCATGGTTGCCTTTAGAACGCCATTTCCTGAACTGACATTCCAGCTGAATACAAGTGGTGAGACTGGAATCGTATGGGTTCGGACGAACCGTTGCAACATAAAGCAGTGAGATGCTCCAGTATCAAACAGTGCTAGTGCAGGTAGTGAGGCTACTAAGATTGTACCTAAGGTATGTAGGATATGTTTTAGGTATAGGGAAAGGTATTTAGGATAGTTATCAAGACTGAAAGAAATTTGAGAAAGAAATGGTTACCAGTGATAACTTGGCCAGTGGCCTCAGCTTCTTCCACGGTCATTGTCAAAGCATGGCGTCTTGGTACATTCCTCCTGGCCTGAAGAGCATTCCTCGGAACGTTCCTTTGAGCTTGATGGAACTGATGAGGAGGTGGTGCAGCTTGTGGTCCTCTGGGTGGTGCAGGTAGTGCAAATCTTGGAGCAGGGGCTTGGATGGCTGGGCACTGTGGGTAATTGTTTGCTGGCCTGGGTGCAGCAATTGGATTTTGTTTATGAGGACAAGACCCAATACCATAAGCAGCTGAGCCGCAGATCAAGCAAAGGTTGTTCGCACGCCGGCAATCTCTTGCCAGACGCCCATTTCTCTTGCAGTAGTTACAAAAGGCTAGGCTGGGCCTATTGATTGGTGCTCCTGGACGCCTTGGCACAAAAGGTGGTCTGGACGAGGCTCCTCCTGCCATCTGGTTGGCAGGGCGCTTAACTCCTGCAGACTGAGGTCTGCCCCTTTCCTTTATCACTGCCTCATAACTGCGGGCAGCTTCCAGAGAATCCTCATGAGTTGGAAATTTCCCTGTGGCTAGAGCAACTTGAATTTCCGTATCCAAGCCTTGTTGAAAGCGACGGGCTCTGATCTCGTCCGTCGGTATCAAGTGTGCCGCGAATTTGTTTAAAGGATTGTGTTAGCTGTGTATTATGTGATATTTTAAAAATTGAACTATTGTGACATATCTTACCGACTTAGCATGGTGAATTCAGCGTCATACTCGTCTACTGACTTGTCCCACATCGACCCTTGTTGTAGATGAATGAACTGCTATTCCATGGCAAACCTGGCAGTCATAGGGAAGTACTTCGCGTCAAACTTATTGCGAAAAGTCTTCCACTCAATAGGCTGTTTAAGACGGCTTTCTTCCACCTTCCACCAGTTGCGAGCATTATCCGTGAGCTACAATTTCGCCACACGGACCCAAGCTATGTCTGGCACTTGTGCTGCCGCCAGATCAACCTCTATTCTTTGTGCCCATTCCTCAGCTTCAAGTGGGCTTCCCTTTCCGGAGAACTGCTTGGGATGTAAAGCCCTGAATTGCTTTACCCCAGGCGCGTCAGTCTCGGGACGGTTCAGGAGTTGTTGCTGTCCCTCAAGGAGGCTGCGGATCGCCTCAAGTAAAACCGTTTGCTCGATGGGTGGAGCAGGAACAGTAGGCATAATGGGTAGTAGAGGTGGAGTGTTGTTGAAGTTGGCGCTGGTGTTGTTTGGGGAATCCATAACCTTGAAGAAAAATTTGGGTTAGGACAGATTCAAGAACATGAAATGATAAGATTCAAGGAACATGAATTGTAAATAATTTTTTAGTTGCTGGTTCTTATGTTATATTGCTTAGGTTTGTTCACGCAGAACAGAACTGCATAGTATGGTTCTATACAGTTCTGACCTGCATGGGCCACCAACAAAACCCGTCACGCCCCGCTTCCCGGTATACGGCGAAGAGGACGGGACTGGTCTATTTACTGTGAAGTAAATACGCTAAGCGTATCTAAGGAATATAAAAGTAAATACACAAGAGACAAGATATATAAACTGAACAGCAACTTTATTTATTAACATTCATTTGTACAATGCATGAAAAGTAAATACAACTGAAATAAAAACGATACCTAAATAATGGCATAACAGGAATGTAAAGTACTGAAAGGAAATGTGTACAATGAAACTAAAGCGCTGGGTCTTCAGCAAACTGATCCAAGTCTTCAGCAGTAGGCTCGATCTCTGACGTGTCTAAATTACCTGACGACATTCAAAGAAGAAAGAAAGAGAATGTCGTCAGCGAACAGGTCGCTCGGTAAGTCCCAAAGATAAGAGGAAAATAGAATAGACAGAATAAGGAGATATCTTTTAATGTTGTATTATCTTGTTGTAATATTGTATTGTCACGACCCAAAGTTCGGCCCGTAACCGGCACTTAACCACGTAACTTCTGCAGGAGTAACGCGACTAAGTAAGCCGAAACCCAGAAATCAAAACCATTGAAAAGAGAGTGAAAAGAAACATTAGTTTAAAACATTTTGAAAACCTTAAATAGTTTAGTAAAAATTCTTTAAGGTTCAAGTTATTATCTTAAAAATTTTGGTAGCATTTCCTTTGTAAAAACTAGCCCCAAAATCGGGTACAAGACAAGATATGAGTAAAATGATATACAATAAGAATAAAGCATCCCAAACGGGAGCAATCACACCTAACGGCGGAAACAACCATCACAATGATAATATACGACGCCATAGCGAAGAATAAGAAAAATAAGTGAAAGCAAGTATCATGAAAGATAAACTACATAAATAAAGTCGGCTCACAACGAGCTCGACACCAGAGTACAAAATAATATACATCGTCCTCACAACTGGTCTCTAAGTCAATACATGGATAGTAGATGGAGAGTACTAGATACAACAGTGTATACAACTGGAAAATAAACGGATATCGCAAAAACCCACCTATCAGCAAAAGGGCTCACGCGCGAACTGCAATGGTATCCGTATCAAAAGATGCAAGAAAGCAGCCTGCCGTGACTTCTCCGAGGGGCAACCTGCAAACACTGTGGCACAACGGGGGTGAGTTGCCAACTCATGAATAGTAGATAACATATAAAGGTAATCGCGAGTATGCACGTACTGCGATACTCTAACATATGCCAACAGATAATATCTATATGATGAACTGGATACGCAATAATCATGCCTAACAAGTGCAATTTAATAACATCAATATATGATGAGCAGGGTATGCAATAATCATGCAAAAGTACTCTATCAGGTACTACAACTACAGGATGAGATGCAAAATAATGAATGCTGAGCATGGGATAAAATAACATCTACATGGAATATCAACGTGGAAAGATAACCGATGTCCATCCATGCACCAAAATCCCAGTAAAACCCAGGCGCTGTCACCTTCATCGGCCCTTAAATCCTATAAATCTCATAGAACCGTGAGTGCCCAATATCGGCACTCGAAATATCATAAAATAATCGTGTCCAGTATCGACACGCAATCCTCATGTATCGGGCTCCGTCATTCCGGATCGGCCCACGGGCTCCGTCTGCGGAATCGGCCCTCGGCCCCGGTAATACGTGTCGTCCGGTATCCATCTATCGACTCTGGTCAGTATCCTCCGGATAACCGCCAGATCCAACCAATCACCGGTAGGTAGTAGTCCCTCTGCCAGGCTCACCGTCTGTATACACAGCATCCCTTTCTTGCCTCGGAGTACCATATCGGGTCCACCATGTACCCGCAATCGGCCTCGTCTAGCTCCGCGATTCGGGTTCACATGTCACACGTCTCAGAATCGAGAAAATGCATGGTGGACGCACTGAAATATCATATCAAGAGAAACAGGGTTTTTAAAACAGTGCGTATTTTCTTAAAATAATACCACGGTTCTCTAATCCAGAAATCACATGAATCCAAAACTCAATTGCGTAAATCCATGCAATGTGTCGTATGCCACTAAGAGTAAAAAGGGAAAACCTCTCTTTTAAAAAGATCCAGTTTTGAAAATATCTCATGCGGTCCCTTAGTTTTTAAATCATGTCAATATCATCCATGTATGTAACATGTGTATGTATATAAGTATGGATGTGCAAATGGATATATACGCGAATATGAGTGTAGCAATGTATATGTGCACTAATATGGATATACAAGGTATGTGTGCGCAAGTGTAGATATATCAATATGAATGTGCGCAAATATAGATATATCAAGGTATGTGTGCATCAATATGAATATATCAATGTAAATATATGCCAATATGTGACAAAGTCATGTCTAATCATCAGTATATGATTCGTAGTAATCCTATAGTGCGAGTGTCATGGCAATCACTAACGGTGTGAGTGTAACATACAATTAGTGCTCGTGCAGCTGGAACCGTTAGTAACAGTGCGGTGTTATATACTACCATTTCTATATGCAATAGAAGAAGGTATGCTACAATAGTACATATAAATATCTACCACTAAAATATCCTATCACGCCCTGATGCTTAACGCCATACGGGCGATTTCTCCGTAGATGTTAAATCTACTCACCTGATCTCGTGCTAAGCGTAGCCGACCACTTGCTTTCCCTTTTTTGCGGCGTCCGACGTACCCGCCTGCGAACCTAGAATTTACACAAAGAATACACATAAGCAAAATCTACAAAAATGCGATATCGAAATCAAAAGAAAAACTCGCGTCGCGAACTAAACGCGCGTGTGCCCGATACGTTGAAACGTGTGAATACGTATATGAAATTACCCCGACACGTCGCGACACGCAGAAACACTAAACCCACTCATGTATCACACGTGTCGCGCAAAATAAACGTTGGAAAAACGGTATATCGCTCCAGATTTTGACTCCAGTGAAAACTTAAAAAGTTCCATATGCCAAACTACTTTAATACACAGCAGACTACCCTAGACCCAACCCCAGTACCTAACTCCCCTATCTGGCTGCAAATTGCGGCCAGAATGATTAAATTGGCGGCCTGGGTGTGGGATTATGGCCTCGTGCTTCGTGTATGTAGTCTAGACTTAGTGTACATGCTCCAGTTATCCCAGATTTTCTCTGAAGCATACGGGTCAACAGCAGATTACAGAAAGGCCAATATTTACTCTAAAATGTTAAATTTTGCACTAAATGAAAGCCTATGGTATTTTAGTGAAATCTGGGGTAAAATCTCAGTTTAAAGGGCCTAATAACCCTTAGTTAAGTTAAGCTAACCTTCAATATCACCACTTGGCCAAAACTTCACACAAATCACCATTTTTAGCACTAAAACGCATATTTAACACTAACCGATGCTACTTATCACATAAGTTTAGCAAGCTAGGAAGTTGAGTCTAAGAAGTATACCTTACTTGACCCTAGGTGTAAGGAGAAGGAGAAGAAGAAGAAGAAGAGAAGGAGCTGCTGCTGCTGCCTGATGCTACTGGTGCTGATGCTGTTGCTGCTTGTGCTGATGCTGTTGCTGCTACTTGGTGTTGCTGGTGTTGTTGCTGGCTGCTGCTGATGCTGAAGCTCCTGCTGCTGCTGCTTCTTCTGGTGCTGCTGCTGCTTGTGAGTGAGAGTGAGAGATATGTGAGGAAAATAAAAGAGTGAGGCAAAGAAAGAAATGAGAGTCTAAGCTAGTCAACCCCCCCTCTCTCCTCATTAAATGAAAGCATGGCTCAAGCCATGATGCCCACTCTCTCTCTCTCTCTAAGTCAACCACTAAACTAATTCATTTTCATTTTAAAAAAGAAAACCCAAAACACTTAATAAAAATCCAATTAGCTTAACAAAATGGTTAGTCCACCATGGTTGGTAAACATGGTCTAACCCTAATTTAACCCTAGTTTACAAGCACATGTGTGTGCAAGCCTAAATAAATTCTAATAAAATATTCATTAAATTTGATAAAATATTTGAAAATCAATTTGGTAAACTTTTTATTAAAAACCCTTTATTAAGGTATAATTAGACACTAATCACATTCTAAGGTGCTATAATCTTCCCCTCTTAAAGAAATTCGTCCCCGAATTTAAAAATGTATAGCTACACATACCTTCAAAGAGATGAGGGAATTTCTTCCGCATCTCGCCCTCGGCCTCCCAAGTGATCTCTTCACCATTCGGGCTGCATCAAAGCACCTTCATAGATGGCAAGACCTTCGATCGAAGTTTCTTCACCCGTCGGTCCAATATCACGACTGGCTGCTCGGTGAACGAAAAATCGCGATCGAGCTAAACGGTCTGATGCTGAATCATGTGAGAAGGGTCATGTAGGTATCTGCGAAGCATCGACACGTGGAATACGGGGTGAACATCTGGGAAGTCGGGTGGAAGGGCAAAACGATATGCTACTGCGCCCACACGCTCAAGGATCTCGAAAGGACCTATGAATCTGGGGCTAAGCTTCCCCTTCCGTCCAAACCTCATCACTCACTTCATCGGAGAGACCCTCAGAAAAACGTGATCGCCAACTGCGAACTCTAATCTGCGGCGGTGTCTGTCAGCATACAATTTCTGCCTACTCTGAGCTGTCCTCATCCTATCTCGAATCAGCTGTATCTTCTCGGTCGTCTCCTGTACGATCTGCGGCCCCAAAATACTACTCTCACTGACCTCTGTCCAACAGACGGGCGATCTACATCTCCTCCTATACAAGGCCTCGAAAGGTGCCATCTGAATAGTATCCTGAAAACTATTGTTGTAGGAGAACTCCACCAAGGGTAAATGATGATCCCAGCTACCACCAAAGTCTAAAATGCACGCTCGGAGCATGTCCTCAAGAGTCTGAATAGTCCGCTCTGACTGGCCGTCAGTTTGCAGATGAAATGCTGTGCTGAAACTCAAGAGGGTGCCTAAAGCCTCCTGAAGCCTCTGCCATAGTCGGCTGGTAAACTGGGTGCCTCGGTCGGACACGATACATGTCGGGACTCCATGTAGTCGTACTATCTCGTCAATGTATATCTAGGCATACCGAGCAAATCCGAAAGTCGTCTTCATCGGCAGGAAGTGAGTCGCTTTCGTCAAACGATCCACGATCACCCAAATGATGTTATACCCTCGCCTAGTCCTGGGTAGACCCACAATGAAATCCATAGAAATCTGCTCCCATTTCCACTCCGGAATGGGTAACGGCTGTAGCTCTCCCGCTGGCCTCTGGTGCTCGGCCTTGACTTGCTGACAAGTCAGGCATCTCGACACGAAGTCTGTGATGTCCCTCTTCATCCCGTCCCACCAGTAAACGTCTCTCATATCATGGTACATCTTGGTGGAACCCGGATGAACACTATACACCGATCGATGTGCCTCCTCAAGAATCTCGCACTGCAGTCCCTCGGCATCTGGTACGCACAGTCTAGTCCCAAATCGCAGTATCCGTTGATCATCAATCACGAACTCGAAAAATCTGCCCTGTCCAATCTGTGCCATGATCTCTGAACAACGGTCATCACTGTACTGTGCCTCATGTATACGGTCAAGCAACTGTGGGCGTGCACGAACATGCGCAAGCTGTCCCCTGATCGGCGTGAACTCGAACTGCACTCGGCTGTCGCATAAAATCTGCTAATCTGCCGACGACTGCCTTTGCACTGCGCTCAAACAAGATAGACTGACCCCGGGCCTCCTGCTCAAAGCATCCGCCACTACATTCGCCTTGCCCGGGTTATACAAGATCTCGCAATCGTAGTCCTTTACTAGTTCCATCCAACGGCGCTGTCTAAGATTCAGGTCTCGCTGCTGAAATATATACTTCAAGCTCTTATGATCAGTGAATATCTAGCACGACTCGCCGTATAGGTAATGTCGCCAGATCTTGAGTGCAAAGACCACTGCAGCCACTCTAAATCGTGAATAGGGTAGTTCTGTTCATGTTTCTTCAACTGCCGTGAAGCATACGCGATCACCCTATCGTGCTGCATCAATACGCACCTTAGCCCCACTCGAGAAGCGTCACAATAGACCACAAATCCGCCCGATCCTGAAGGCAATGATAACGCCGGCGCCGTAGTCAAACAAGTCCGCAACTGCTGAAAGCTATGCTCGCACTCCTTCGTCCAATCGAAAGGAACTCCCTTCCGGGTCAACCCGGTTAAAGGTGCGGCAATACGGGAGAAGTCCTGTACAAATCGCCTGTACTAGCCGGCTAGTCGTTGAAAGCTGCGGATCTCCGTAACTGATGTGGGTCTGGGCCAACTCTGAACGGCCTCAATCTTTTTCGGGTCCACACATATACCATCTCGTGTAATCACGTGACCCAAGAAGTCTACGCTGTCAAGACAGAATGCGCACTTGGAGAATTTTGCGAATAGCTGGTGCTCCTTCAAAGTCTGCAGTGTGATCCGCAGGTGCTGCTCGTGCTCCTCTCGGCTCCGGGAATACACCAAAATATTGTCAACGAATACGATGATGAAAAAATCAAGATACGGCCTGAAAATACGGTTCATCAAGTCCATAAATACTGCCGGGGCGTTGGTGAGTCCGAACGACATCACCGAAAGCTCATAATGGCCGTAACGCATGCGGAAAGCTGTCCTCGGAATATCCTCCTGTCGAACCCGCAACTGATGGTATCCTGATCGCAAGTCGATCTTCGAAAAGTACCCTGCACCCTGAAGCTGGTCGAACAAATCGTCAATGCGTGGCAAAGGATATCTGTTCCGTATGGTAACCTTGTTCAGCTGGCGGTAGTCAATACACAAACGCAAACTGCCGTCCTTCTTCTTGACAAACAGGACCGGAGCACCCCAAGGAGACACACTGGGTCGAATAAGTCCCTTATCCAGCAAATCTTTCAACTGACCTTTCAACTCTCCAAGCTCCGCCGGGGCCATCCGATAAGGCGGTATAGAAATAGGCCCCGTGCCGGGAATCAAATCAATACAGAAAGCAATATCGCGCTCAGGCGGTAGCCCAGGAAGCTCGTCAGGGAAGACATCAGGGAACTCACAAACAATCGGAACCTGGTCCAACGGAACATCTGTAGCTCTAGTATCGCAAAGATAGGCTAGAAATCCCTGACATCCCTTCCTCAAAAGCTGTCCAGCGTGAAGAGAAGAAATCAAACTGTGAGGGGCGGCACCACGGCCCCCTGCACAACAAAAGCCGACTCGCCGGGAAAACAAAACCTAACTGTGTTCTCGCGGCAGTCCACAGACGCATAGCACGTGGCTAGCCAATCCATGCCTAAAAGAACGTCGAAGTCCAACATCACTACTACAAATAGGGGTTGCCCCTACGGATTTATCGGTAGGGGCAACCCACTACCCCTACAGATATATACGTAGGGGCGAAAAAAGACCCCGTAGGTGCAAAGGCCGCAGGTGCAAGTTGAGGTCCTGAACTTGGCCCTACGGATAAATTGAAGCCCCTACGGATAACTCTGTAGGTGCTATAGCCCCTACGGAGTACCCCGTAGGGGTAATAAAATCATATATTTAAATTTTTTTTTGAATATATTGTATATACCTACGGATATATCCGTAGGTCCTATTTAGTCCCCTGCGGATACAGCCGTAGGGGATATAAAGTAGCCCCTACGGCTGTTTCCGTAGGGGCCACTCACAACACAATGCACTGAGATCGGGGGGAAAATATCAGGGAACCTGATATTTTGCCCCTACGGATATATACGTAGGGGATAAATATTGGCCCCTACGTATATATCCGTAGGGGCACCCCCAACACCCTGAACTGATATCAGGTGGGAAAATATCAGGTTTCCTGATAGTTTGCCCCTACGGATAACTCCGTAGGGGCAATATATATACCTACGGAGTAATCCGTAGGTACATGTTTTCTGTATTTTTTTTTAAAAAAGGGCTGCTAGATTTTTTCCCGCCCTGTGCACAATACTATATACATCAATCAAATCATATATTGCAGTATTCATAATCACATCCCACGCATATATATAATATACAAAAGAAACCCAAAAACTGAATATGATATAAATTCAAACCAATATCAATATCGTTTCAAAATGTAGTACAATGTGATATAAATAAATACATGTTTCAAAAAATAAGAACCAAAAAGCTACCCTAGTTCGGTCCAGCTCCACCTCCGAGTAACGTTCGAATAACGCGCGCCTGCTCCTCGGTAAATACACTATCCAATACTGCAAATAAAGAAGTCTGAGCGGCATGTGGAGCTGGCGTCGTGGTCTGCGCAGCCGCCGTCGAGGTAGTCGCTTGCGGAGCCGCGGCTGCGGGAGTCTGAGTGGGCGGTGGAGCTACAGGAGCTGTCTGCGGAACCGCAGCCGATGTAGTGGCTTGCGGAGCCGCAGCCGAAGGAGATGCATGTGGAGGCTCGGCCGATCTACCCTGTCGCGTCTGGACATAACGTGTGTAAGAAGCGTCTAAGAACTGTGTATTATTCGAATTCGTTTCATTATTAAGTTATTTCGAAACCCTGTTTGGATATCTAGTTTGGAAAAGCGTTGTTTATTTTAATTACATATGTATGTATGATTAATCAGACTTGCGTACTAATAAGGGTTGTGTTGATATGTATATAATATGAAATGATATTTTACTATAAAGTAGTATACATACCAGCATCTCCTTCAACTCCTGAACGGTGGCCCTCAAGCTATCCAGTTCCTGATGGATATGCCGGCCACTGGAGACGGAGGAAGTAACCGCCGGGGTGGAGTCCAACCTCATATGGGCCCTGCTAGGGCCCAATCCCCGGCCTCTCTCCCAACCTCCGTGGTGCCCTCCGTGTGCGGCGTCCAGAACTGGGGTCAGCAGCCTCGGATCGTTCTGTCCGGTAAAATCGATCCCCGAGGCCTGGGCCTGCTCAACCACCCGCTCCTACACCCATATTAAGCAGTAAAGTATAAGTATAAAATTTAAACTTGAACCTTCCAAAACTAAAATTTCAAATTTGGGTAGAAAAAATATTAACACTTACGCAGTACTCCTGGGTAGCGACGTCGGGACATCGAAGCTCGCCCGTGGCGGGATCTGTCGAGGTGCCGTGGACGGCAAGATATACGGACAGCACGCTCGGTGTACCACCTGACGCCACGGTCCGAGATGTCTGCAATATTAGAAAGTAACTCTTAATATTAGAAATATTAGAGAATAACTCTTAATATTGCAGAATATTAGAGAATAACACTTAATTTACCGATAACTCCATGGCTCGAGTAATGTTCCTCGAGCCACCTGTGTAAGTGGGGCGACCCCTCTTCGCCGACTTCCTGTTCTCCGTATTCTGAGCGGCCTGTTTCTGCACAACGCATTAACATTTAGTTTTCTAATTAAGAAACACAAAGAAATAAATTATATCATAAATAATGAATTAAATTTAAAATACATACTTGTTTGCGTTCGGAGTCGAAATAAGCGCACAATAGAGGCCATGTCTCTACGTCGACTCTCGCAAACGCCGGAGTAGATAGGAGGGCCGCTCTCTCTGCCTCGGGGGTCGCTATCCACAGGGAGTAGCAGTCGGCCTTCAGCTCATTCCTGTTGTATCGGACCTTGGCCTGCATGTTCTTCATCAGGCCATTGTACAGAGCATGAAGGTCGAGCACCCTCCCCGAGTGATCAGGGTCGGCTACAGGCTGAAAATCGTAATCCAACTGAAAATACAAAAAAAAACATTGTTATTATATTGCAAGTGTTAATAATAAATATATTGGATAGATCAAATGAAAATATATATTAATACATACCCGAGCCTGTTCAAAGAAGAGGGCGAATGAGCGCTGGTGCTGCTCGCCCCACTCAACGTGAAGTGGATAGTTCTTCACGATCCGGCTCTCGTCCCCCAAATACCGGCCGAACCTCTCGGCATGAGGACCGGTATAGCGATAGTCAAGGGTAAAAAATAGGGGGAATGCTGCCTCCCCCCTAGCTCTATTAGGCCTCAGCCTATGGGACTGATTCGGGCCTCGAGTCCCCCTCTGGGGATGGAGAGGCCCTGCGTCTGCATGAAATATCAAGACAATCAATAATAATACAAAGTTGTATTAAGAAATCAAGGTTAAACAAAAATTCAAGTGTGATATATACCTCCGGTGAATAACGCACGAGCCTAGGCCCGAGCAGCAGCACGAGCGGGACGATAGTTCCTCCGGTGAGGAACAACCGGGGTCCCGGACCCGGACGCATCCCCTCCAACTATAAAATAAACATCGACGCTAAATCTCCATGAAGTTCATATTTATTCTATAGAGCATATGTAAAATAAATAAATATTTTAAATTTATTCATACTAACCTGCAGACGATGCGGAGGGTACGGAAGCGGCAGGAGTGGCCCCTGTGGAAGGTGTGGACGCACCACCTATAATTAGACAATTAAAAATAGATTTTATAAGTAATTGCAAAAAGAATGTGTAGATCAATAATATAACGTTCTAAATCAATATGCATGAACTATAGGACATATAAACATACCCGCAGGTGCGGTGGTGTCACCACCTACAGCTAGACAATAATAAAAATTGCTAAGTAAGAGCAAAAGGAATGTGTATATTTATGATATAGCATTCTAAATCAATATACATACACTATATGATATATGAACATACCTGGAGGAGCGGGGGTGGCCTCTGTCCCAGATGTGGACGCAGGACCAACAACTAGACAATTAAAAATAGATTTGATAAGTAATTGCAAAAAGAATGTGTAGATCAATAATATAACGTTCTAAATCATTATGCATGCACTATATGATATATAAACATACCTGGAGGAGCGGGGGTGGCCTCTGTCCCAGATGTGGACGCAGGACCAACAACTAGACAATCAAACATTGACAATATAAGTAATTTTGACATAAACAGGCATGAATATCTGTAATATTAAATTGAAAATGGATATGCGTGCAGTATACCTGGAGGTGTGGCAAAATCCACACGGAAGGAGGCATCCGAAGGGGTCTCCGATCTGGGTGCAAGACCGGCCCTCTGAAGCTCCCTACGGAGCTCTCCGGGCGGCAGAACCGCTCTGCCTCTGCCTCTGCCTCTGCCGCGGCTGGAGCTCCTGCCGCCCCTCGCTGCTCCCGACATCGTCATCCAATCTAGATAAACGGTTCGTGGACGCATTAGACAATCATTAAAAGTATTGACTATATATGATCTAGAGCGTAAAATGTGAAGTAATAATATAACATTACTGATAACCTTTTTCGTTTCGTGGGCGCATCATACATATCTACTTGGATTTCATCGTCGATGTCATTTCTAACCCACGTAACTTCATGATCGGTCGAAGACAACCCGTCCTTCGAAACAGACGGTCGGAGCACTTTAAGCCTTCTCTCTTCTTCGTCCTCATCGCTGTCCTCGTATTCTGGGACATCGTAGACATCTCTAGGTTTCCATCTGCATACAACACTCCACCCCGGATGCTTCAAACACTGTGAGTAGTATACTTGGAACGCTTGGTTCGGAAAGATAAACGGATCGTCTTGACCGTAAAATCGAAGTGTGTTCACACTGGTCAATCCATATTCATCTTTCCAAGTCCCAAGACTGCTTCTCCACCTGTCTGTATCGGTTCGCGGATCGTACCAAGTACAGTGGAATATATAAAAGGGTTCTGATCGTCCGGGATAGTGGATGCCGAGTATACAATTTAAGTACCCATAGTAAATCACACCGTCCGATCCTACCGTCGCAATACCACTATTCTGAGTGATTCTAGATGTTTCTATGTCCTTAATTTCGAATTTGTATCCAAGGACACCAAATCCTTTGTAATGTGCAACCTCCATACTAGGAAATTGAGCTAAACATCTTGAATCACTCTCAAATGATGCAGACAAGTTCGGATCGTGGATCTAACAAAACAAATTTTACGATAAATACATAACGATACAAGTTTAGATTAAAACTGATAGCAATAAAATGTAATTCGAATAACTTACATGCTCTGTGACCCAATCACAAAAATTATCCTGATGGTATTTTTCCAAACGCTCTTCGTTCCAATCAGGATGCCCCTCACGTACCTCGTTAAAATGAGTTCTGTTTTCGACAAATAATTGTGACATTAATATTATGTCATTTCATACACACACAAACACAGATATAACAATTAATCCAAAAGAACTTACTCTCTAATTTGTTCAAGACATTCGCAATTAAGCAAGATAAACCGGTATATCTTGTTGATAAACATAGTGTCTACCCTCTTATACTCGGCTTTACCATATGGCCCGTCTTGAATTCTTCGAGGTCGGTTAAGCCTTGTCTCAATGTTCTCGTCCAGATAGCGGGAACAAAATGTGGTTGCTTCATCAAGAAGATAACCTTGCATGATAGAACCCTCTGGTCGATTTTTATTGCGTATATACTTCTTAAGAGTGTAAAGGTACCTAATGAGAATATATTGAATAAATAAACACGGGCATACATGACAAAAATAAATTTATCAATTGCGCGAAACGAAAAATTACACGTACCTCTCGACGGGATACATCCATCGATATTGTACCGGTCCGGCTAACTTCGCCTCAGTTGCAAGATGAACCGTCAAGTGTATTATGATATCGAAGAATGACGGTGGGAAAATACGCTCAAACTTGCAAAGTATCAACGCAATAGAATTTTCTAGTTTATCCAGCGTCGCAACCTCCAGCGTTTTAGCACACAACTCCCTGAAAAAACAACATAGGTCGTTGATTACTAGACCAACCGAGTCGGGGAGAGAAGTCCTGAGGGCTAATGGAAGAAGGTGCTCCACGATAACATGGTGGTCATGACTTTTCAGCCCATCGATCTTGCCCTTCACAATTTTTATTTTCTTGCTGAATGATCCTGAGAAACCTGTGGGGACTTTCAAATCATGCAACACCTGCAGGAATCTTTTCTTCTCCGGTTGTGACTATGATAAGCGGCATTGGGAAGTACAAACTTGCCCGGTTTACCCGCTACCGGTTTAGGGTGCAGTTCACTTCTTATTCCCCACTCTTGTAGATCCATCCGGGCATTCATGTTGTCTTTCGATTTCCCGTCTTTACACAGAAGCAAGTTAAGTATGTGCTCTGATACTCCCTTTTCTATATGCATGACGTCCAGACAATGACGCACTGAATTTGTAGACCAGTACGGAAGCTCGAAGAAAATGCTTAACTTGTTCCAATATTGTGGTTTGACCTGTCTCGTCGGATCCATCCCGAAGGTCACGTTATTGTAACCATCCCATTTAGCAGTCACGTCCTCTCCGGACAATGGGGATGGAGGCCCAAGAAGCTCCTGATGACCATCAAAGTGAACCGTGTCTAACCTGTAGGGGTGGTCTGGAGGCAGAAAACGTCGATGGCCGCAATAACAAACCTTCCTGCTAAAATTCAAAAATTTTGATGTTGTGTGTTCATGGCAATGAGGACATGCTTTGTGACCATGTACGGACCAACCTGAAAGCATTCCATATGCAGGAAAGTCATTAATTGTCCACATTAAAGCCGCACGCAGTATGAAGGTTGTATTTGTGTTTGAATCATATGTCTCTACACCATCAATAAACAAAGTTTTCAGCTCCTCAATCAGAGGTCGGAGATAGACGTCGATATTGTTCCCCGGTGAGTTTGGTCCGTCGATAAGAAGAGGCATCATAAAGTATGATTGGTCCATAGCCAACCAAGGCGACAGATTATAAATTATCATTACAACGGGCCATGTACTGTGACTTCCAGCCATATAGTTGAATGGGCAGAAGCCATCGGCAGCCAGTCCAAGCCGGACATTGCGGGGATCGCTACTGAATATTGTGTGCCTCCTATCGAAATCCTTCCATGCCGGTGAATCTCTTGGATGGCTCATTTTTCCATTTTCGCTTGGAGGAGCACGATGATGCCAAATCATTGCCTCGGCTGTTTTCTTGCACCTGAATAGCCTCTGTAGCCTCTGTGTTATGGGAAAATATCGTGCTATCTTCACAGGTATATCAGGCTTCTTATCAGAATCTTTCGGCTTATACCTTGCATCTCCGCATGTTGGACACTCTTTCAAATCTGAATTCTCTTTCCGGTACAACACGCAATTTTTAGGACATGCTTGAATCTTCTCGCACTTTAGACCCAAATCAGACATCATTTTCTGGGCTTCGTACCAGCTTTCGGGCACATTATTTCCCGGAGGCATAGAATCTTTCAAGAACGAAAGAAGCATTGTGAATGACTTGTTGCTCCATCCATTTAGGCACTTAATTTGGAAAAGTTGGACGAACCATGAGAGGGTGGAATACTTCGCATTCTCATAAATTGGTTTCCTAGCATCATTCATGAAATTTTCATATTTATCCGCACGCGGTCCTTGACCGGAAGGAATGTCATCTTCGGTACGAATAGATTCACCTAGGGCAGCCTCTACCATATCCTCCATTTCTTCTGATGGAAATAAATTTCCGTATCCTGCCGTATTACCGAATTCTTCTTCTTCTCCTGCCGCATTATCGTGTTCTCCTTCTTCTACCGCAGTACTGCATTCTTCTCCTTCCCCGTGATATTTCCAAATTGAATAAAGTCTAGTAAACCCATGTTTTACAATATGAAGCTCTGCTAATTCTACCTTCTGCCAGTACTTATTGCCACATCTATCGCACGGACAGAGAATCTTCTCTATTATGATCTTATTATGTGCTCGTGCAAATTCAAGGAAAGCAGCAACCCCTGCGACAAACTTAGGTTGCATACGTTGTTTCCAATCCACATACATCCAGTCCTTAACTCTGACGTACTCATGGGCCATGTTAGACTGAATAACATATAAATTGTAGGTTATGCTGACTATATTGAGAAATATAAGAACGGGATAGTTACTGACAAAGGAGAAAATCCATGTATATGCTTTGTGTGTGCGTTTGTCGTTGAAAAGAATAAATTATCGCACGTTATGTTGACCGATAGACGGGGACTAAGTGGCGCTTTTAATTAGTTTCATATATGGGTATCGATGGGAATATGAAGGTTTCATATTATCATATATTGGTTTTAACCCGAACATCTCGAGTCGCTCTCTGATTATACGTTTGTATGTATGTGTTCCGGCTGTCGGGGGTAGGCTTCTATCCCATTAAGAATGTATAGAGCGAACGCCCATCACTTGTGCTTTCAACCGTTTCAAGTAAATTTCGGCAGCACCTCCCCGCTGTTCTCCGAGTACACTGTAATAGAATAGATAATCATTTCAAAGCTGTGAAACAACGTTGAAATGAACATCTAATCTATCTTTGTACACGGAGAACCAGCGGAAAGGTACCGACGAAATATCTCGAAACGGATGAAAACATAAGTGAATGAAGGCGTTTGCTTTATACATTCTTAATTTGTCCACACGGGACAAATCTATGGGTTACCATACGATTGAATTTTCTCGTCGCGCAGACTATACGACGGTTGTTAGTATCGAGCTATACTGTCCGATATTTAACAACCTTCGTATAGTTCTAGGTCACGACGAGCATCGCACGTATGTTAACCGATAGACGGGGACTAAGTGGCGCTTTTAGTTTCATATACGGGTATCGATGGGAATATGAAGGTTTCATATCATCATCGAGTATCATATATTGGTTTTAACCCGAACATCTCGAGTCGCTCTCTAATTATGCGTTTGTATGTATGTGTTCCGGCTGTCGAGGGTAGGCTTCTATCCCATTAAGAATGTATAGAGCGAACGCCCATCACTTGTGCTTTCAACCGTTTCGAGTAAATTTCGGCAGCACCTCCCCGCTGTTCTCCGAGTACACTGTAATAGAATAGATAATCATTTCAAAGCTGTGAAACAACGTTGAAATGAACATCTAATCTATCTTTGTACACGGAGAACCAGCGGAAAGGTACCGACGAAATATCTCGAAACGGATGAAAACACAAGTGAATGAAGGCGTTTGTTTTATACATTCTTAACTTGTCCACACGGGACAAATCTATGGGTTACCATATGATTGAATTTTCTCGTCGCGTAGACTATACGACGGTTGTTAGTATCGAGCTATACTGTCCGATATTTAACAACCTTCGTATAGTTCTAGGTCACGACGAGCATCGCACGTATGTTAACCGATAGACGGGGACTAAGTGGCGCTTTTAGTTTCATATACGGGTATCGATGGGAATATGAAGGTTTCATATCATCATCGAGTATCATATATTGGTTTTAACTTGAACATTTAACGTGAATAAGTTTTACGTTTACGTTTCGTTATTAAGAGTTCGAAATTTCATGTTTAGGGTAAATTTTTCTTGCGTTTGTGGTAAAGTTGTACGTTTATGTTGTCATCGAGTATCCTATTGTAATGAACTAGTGTATCCTACTAAATAAATTAGTGCACCATAAACCTAAATAACCCAAATTAACCTAATTAACCACAATTAACCATAATTGTTACCCTAACACAAATTATCACTAATTAACCCAATTTACCCAAATTAACCTAATTAACCCTAATCAACCCAAACTTAACCAAATTTACCCAAATTAACCAAATTAAGCCTAATCAACACCCTAACCTTTTCAAATTATCACTAATTAACCCAAATTAACCCTACATTGCAATTAACCCAAATTAACCATAGCCTCTAACCCTAAACATGACCCTAACCCTAACACTAACCCTAACCCTAAATACCATAACCCTAACCCTAAACATGAACCCTAACCACAACCCGGCCAACACCAATCCCAACCCCAACCGAACCCTAATCCCAACCCCAACCCCAACCGGCCCCAACCAAACCCTTACCCTAACCCCAACCCCAACCCCAATCGAACCCTAACCCTAACCACAACCCGGCCAACACCAATCCCAACCCCAACCGAACCCTAATCCCAACCCCAACCCTAACCGGCCCCAACCAAACCCTTACCCTAACCCCAACCCCAACCCCAATCGAACCCTAACCCTAACTGACCCGATGCCACCCCTACCCGAACCCAGATCCCTGAACCCTACCCCTAACATCATCAAAAGAGGGAAATAAAAGTATTAAATTAGAAGTAAAAATTGGAAATTTACTAACCGCGGTGGAGGAGACGACGGAGGAGGCCAGTAGTCGACGATGCGATCGGCGACGAGTCAAGCACGGTTGCGACGTGGAAGTCGACGAGTCAAGCACGGTTGCGGTGGCGAGGTCAGGATGAGGACGTCGATGGCCGACGAGATCGGGATCGAGACGCGGGAAGAATAAGAGAGAAGAAAAATTTGGGAACGGTGAGGGATTTTCTGTGCCTTTTTTTTTATTATTAACCCGTATACATGCCCCTACGTACTTAACCGTAGGTTCTTTGTTTGCGCCACCGTAGGGCCAAACAACAAATTATGATTAAATATTTTTAAATTAAAATATAGAAAACCGTAGGGACAACAGTGGGCACCTACGGATTAATCCGTAGGGGCAATAAAACGTTGCCCCTACGGATTCCTTTATCCGTAGGGGCAACCCCTATTTGTAGTATCGAGAAGGATCAAGTCGACAGGCAGCTCTCTCTCACCAATACGGACAACACAGGATCGGAACACATGTCTAGCAACAAACGACTCGCCTACAGGAGTGGTCACAACAAGCGGCTGATCAAGCAAACCGGACTCTCTACCCAAACTCGGCACGAAGTGTGTGGAAACGTACGAGTGCGTGGATCTGGGATCAAACAACACGTGTGCATCAACAGAACATACTGAAAGGGTACTTGAGACCACTGCATTGGACGCCTGCGCGTCCTGATGCGTCAACGTGAAAACCCGTGCCTGTCCTCCACCTGCGACTGGCGGTCCCCTACTAGCAACTGGCTATACTCTGCCGGTAGCTGGCTGTCCTCTGCCTCGGCTACCTCGTCCTCTATGAGCAAATCCCTCACGACCATGTCCTCTCTGTACATGAGTCTGACGCGTAGCAACAGTAGCTACAATAGGCAACGCCCTCTAGGGTGGGGAAGGTGGAAGTGTGACATATGGTACGTCAGTCTCACCCTCACATGGCTCCGGGCAATCTCGAGCACGATGATAAGTACTCCCGCATCGAAAACATCTAGATGGTGTCGGCTGACTCTCCTGGGGATAAGAGCTGAATAGCTGACCCTGTCCCGATCCTCCGCTAACCCCCGTACCTGAACGGAACCTGTCGCGGAGCCTAAATGGCTGTCTCTGTGCTGACGTATCTGTACGAGCTCTCTTCAGCCGTGGAATTACCGAAGTCTCAGCAAGGCGCTCTTCGACTAATAAGGCTGCATCTACAGCTGCTTCATAGGTCTCGCAACGCTGTGCGCTGATCGCAAGAAACAACGGGGTAAGCAAGCCTCGAACAAACTCTTGACTCGCATCTCCTCAGTAGCCACTAAGTATGGGGCATAAACAAATAGCTCGGTGAATAACACATCGTACTCTGCCACTGTCATACTGGCGTAAAGACTCGAACCTGCACGCTCGGGCATCCCTGACACTCTGGGGAAGGAAACGGGCTAGAAATACCGTCACAAACTCGGTCCAGGTCATAGGAGAAAGACCTGCTGCTCTGCCCTTCTCGATCGACTCACACCATTTCTGCCAAGACCTTCAAGGTGAAAGCTCGCGAACTCTACCCATCTCGCATCTGAGCATCTGAGTGAACAACATATCCTGGCCATCCTATCAATGAAAGACTGTGGGTCCTCGGCTGCATCGGTGCCTGTGAAGACCGAAGGCTTCAGCCTCATAAACTCTGTTAGCGATACCGTAATAACCTCTGTAGCCGCAGGGGCAACTGCCTATACTGTAGGTACCATCGCGGTCCCCGTAACGGGTGGAACTACGTCTGGTCGCTGTGCTCGAAGTGTCTCGACTAGCGACCCTATCATCTGGCGCATCTCCTGCATACCGGCCCCTAGCATGGCGATCTGATCTGTCGTAGGAGTAATAGTCTTCTCTGGCACAACGGGTGTACTTCCCGGGTCAGTCCTCGTCTCAGACGAGTCAACTCGAATCTCGGCTCTCGCGGCCGCTCTCTGCGCCCTTGTAGTCTTTGGCGGTATAATGGCTGAAAAGAAAGTAGGATTCGATAAGGATACGGAAATCGAATCACAAGAATGTAGATAATCATGAAGGAATTCCAATCAATAAGTCCTAAGGTCGTTTAGGCGGAGTACCGTGTCATAAGTATGCCGCGGAACATACACACGCTACGTCACTTTGCTTCAGCCACCTACTCCATCATACTAGGGTCATCCTACACTCCGAAAGGTAAAACCTACGCTTTGATACCAATTTTGTCACGACCCAAAGTTCGGCTCGTGACCGGCACTTAACCATATAACGTCTACAGGCGTAACGCGACTAAGTAAGCCGAAACACAGAAATCAAAACCATTGAAAAGAGAGTGAAAAGAAACATTAGTTTAAAAAATTTAGAAAACCTTAAGTAGTTTAGTAAAAATTCTTTAAGGTTCAAGTTATTATCTTTAAAATTTTGGCTGCATTTCCTTTGTAAAAACTAGCCCCGAAATTGGGTACAAGACAAGATATGAGTAAAATGATATGCAATAAGAATAAAGCATCCCAAATGGGAGCAATCACACCCAACGGCGGAAACAACCATCACAATGATAATATATGACGCCGTAGCGAAGAATAAGCAAAATAAGTGAAAGCAAGTATCATGAAAGATAAACTGCATAAATAAAGTCGGCTCACAACGAGCTCGACACCAGAGTACAAAATAATTTACATCGTCCTCACAACTGGTCTCTAAGTCAATACATGGATAGTAGATGGAGAGTACTAGATACAACAGTTTATACAACTGGAAAATAAACGGATTCCGTAAAAACCCACCTATCAGCAAAAGGGCTCACGCACCAACTGCAATGGTATCCGTATCAAAAGATGCAAGAAAGCAGCCTGCCGTGACTACTCCGAGGGGCAACCTGCAAACACTGTGGCACAACGGGGTGAGTTGTCAACTCGTGAATAGATAACATATAAAGGTAATCGCGAGTATGCACGTACTACGATACTCTAACATTTGCCAATAGATAATATCTATATGATGAACTGGATACGCAATAATCATGCCTAACAAGTGCAATTTAATAACATCAATATATGATGAGCGGGGTATGCAATAATCATGCAAAAGTACTCTATCAGGTACTACAACTACAGGATGAGATGCAAAATAATGAATGCTGAGCATGGGATAAAATAACATCTACACGGAATATCAATGTGAAAAGATAACCGGTGTCCATCCATGCTCCCAAATCCCAGTAAAACACAGGTGCCGTCACCCTCATCGGCCCTCAAATCCTGTAAATCTCATAGAACCATGAGTGCCCAATATCGGCACTCGAAATATCATAAAATAATCGTGTCCAGCATCGACACGCAAATCCTCATGTATCGGGCTCCGTCAGCCCGGATCGGTCCACGGGCTCCGTCTGCAGAATCGGCCTTTGGCCCCGGCAGTACGTGTCGTCCCGTATCCATCTATCGACTCTGGCCAGTATCCTCCAGATAACCGGCAGGTCCAACCAATCATCAGTAAGTAGTAGTCCCTCTGCCAGGCACATTGTCTATATACACAGCATCCCTTTCTTTCCCCTGTAAGGTTCCTGGGCACCCTAATGAGGTCTCCCAAGGCATCAACCATGCCAATTTCAAAAAAACTAGGTGCCGAGAAACCCGACTACGGATCGTTGGCTAGAAAACTAGGCGAAAAAACAAACTAGTTTACAACTAAACTAGAAGAATACGGAAATACAACCTTTGTAGATCCGGTGCTCCACCTCCACGGCTCCGCAACGAAGTCCCCTCGCTGTCCTAGTGAATTCCCGGGCTCTAGCGTCGGCTTCGTCGGAGAAATGGCGAGCTAGATCGTCGATATCCATGCCGAAGATGATCTACGTCGAGGCATCGCTAGATCAAGCTCCACCTTCACCAAGCCATGAAACTTGTGAAGGAAACACACTCTACTACTTGGCAAGAGGTAGAGGATGAAGAAATAGGAAGTGGGTTCAATTTAGAATTGGATTTCTCACTCTTTTCCATCAATCACCATTGTTGGAGCTTGCTTTCTTCACTTGAAGAAAAGAAGAAGAAGAAGAAGCTAATTATGATAAGTTATTTAATAATAGAAAAAGAATTATACTTATCATAACTTAAACCAAGGTTAGATGTAGAGAGTTAACTCAAGTTAGATGAATGGTTAGGGTTTAAACAAGAAGACAAAAAGGTTACATAAGTCAAAGTTGCATGAAGCTACAAGAAGCTTCATGTAAGAAAGCAACCTTTTTATTTTCTTTTCGCTTTTTCTTTTAATCCAAATTAAAAGATAATTGCATGAATAAATGAATAAAAACCTTAACCATTTATTTAACCAAGGTATTAACTCTTTACACAAACCCTAGCTATCATATATCATCATACATGATACAAGCATGTGCACAAAACTATATCGAATATACAATGCGCACATCCGAGTGAGAAAATCCATTTAAAGTGAACCGATACTAGTTAATGCAAAGTAATATATCAAATATATAATTATGCATTAAATAATTAAATCAACACTTGATTCAATGATCCGGTCATGTCGCACACAACCGACTAGTATACAATGTATCGGCTTATCGAATCAATCCTTGATTCGATAACTAGGTTATATCGCATACAACCATTCGACACATTCATCGCGAGAATGGAATACGGTATCACATACACGTATTATTCTCGGTCCCGCACATATCTCATATGCGCTCCTATTTCGTTTTGCTTGAACCAGGAAACCTCTGTGTAGGACTCTAAAGACTCGTCAATACGCCGGCAGCAGGTGATGATCATATCAAGCACCCACAAGCCGCAAGCGGTCTGCTAAACGTAACGGCCACCCGGGTATTGAGCGATCTGAAGATCGACGAGCAAGCCCGCTCAAACTCCAGTGAATCCAACCAGTAACACTACCGTACAGTCCGGTCTGATCGTCTGATATGTCGCATATCTCACCTAGGGGTGGTAAACGTCAGACCCCAATAGCTCGATAAGTCGTGTCGATATGAGGTCTATAACAATTCGAGAAACTACTGGTAACACTTACCAGTATATCTCAGCAACCCTGGCCAGGGATTTCCTGTTATAGCCAATCGAACACAGCGCAACATCAACTCCCTATACCGGGAGAGACGAATCCCCTCCTATCGCTCATTGCCTCCATGTGACTCGGGACTGTACCCAAAAACCACCGTTTTGCACGCCCTCTTGGACGTGGTAAGATGGAAATCAAAGCACAGTGGGAACCACACAAGACTCTATGACGATCTCGGGTCAACAGACTACTCTGTACCAGTGTCACCAGAGAACTGCCATCTGACGTGAGGTATAATACCATCTGGGAGTTCTCGGCGAGTCCGTCCAGTGTACCCCGTCTCTACTGAGCACCCGTATATCATCTCTGATGTCAAACACCAATGGATATGGGATCATCCATCGCCCATCTGTATGGGTCGAGAAGGTACATGCTAGTCTACTCTGGTATATCGATGCCCCGTCTCGATACACCCTCGACTAGGGACTTTGAAGGATGTACTTATGGACTACCATGTCCCCACTAGTTTGATCCGCATCATAGTCCAGGTAGTCAAGTACACATCCTAAGGGCTTTACCAACATGTAACAGAGAGACAATCAGTGTACACGTTAAGGTAAAGATCAACCAGATAGCATACTATCATGTCGAGCAAGAAAGTCCTCCCTATATATGTCCCAGCATCCACTACAATATACATCTAATGTACAGTAATGGCCTCTAGGGCATACATATAACTAACAATCTCCCACTTGCACTAGGGCCATCTGTAGCAGTGGTTGTAGTATCTCATACTCAACCATCCCATAAAAGTCTCTCTCTGGGAACAGGCCTTTGTGAGTGGATCCGCTGTGTTGTCCTCTGAGTCTACTCTCCTAGCCTCGATCTCCCTGGAGATCAACCATCTCCATGATCAAGTGATACTGCCTTAGAATATGTCTGGATCACTGATGGGACCGGCGTTCCTCGGCATAAGCCACAACTCCATTGTCACACAATGGGAGGAACATAGTTCATCTCATGAACCAATATACACCCAAACAGCCTCTTTGGTAGCATCTTAAGTAGCGATGTATCCAGCCTTTATCGTCTAGTATGTCACGGTATCTAGCTTGGAACTCTTCCAACATACCGTCCCTCCACTGAGGGTAAAGACAATGCCTGTGACTGACATTCAGTCGTCTTTATCACCCTGGAACCCTTCCAGTGATTCTCGTCAGGATCGATTGATACCATCTCACTACAACTAGTGAGAATCCTAACATCCAATTAAATCTATCTCATAGATCCAAAACTCAGGATTTAGGAGGTATCATTTTGATCCTATATGGAGAATCATTGTGATAAGCGGAGATTGATCGAGCGTAGCATAGGAAACTCCTTCCCTATCAAGAGTATGTCATCCACGTACTCTACGAGAATCGTCACAATACTCCCTACTACCCTTTTTGTTTATACAAGGTTCATCTACCATTTTGATGATGTCAACATTTTTGACTAATCCATCAAAACAGATGTTCCAACTCCGCGATGCCCGCTTTATCCTATAAAGCATCTTGCACACGTTTCCGCTGCTCCCACTATCTACGAGGCCCTCTGGCTGTGTACTTATAGACGCACTTTTCTAAAATATCGTTTAGAAAAGCAGTCATGACACCCAACCGCCAGATATCGTAGTCATGGTATGTAGCCGTGGCAAGTAGTATCTGGATGGACTTAAGCATAGCTACTCAAAAAGGTTTCATCATTATCCACACCTGGTCAATGATGCAAACTTTTAACAAGTCTAGCTTTGAAAGTCTCAACTTTTCCATCTACACCAAGTAATCTTCTCAAGATATACTTGCTCCTGATGGGGATTTAACCCTTCAGATATAGCAACCAAAGTCCATACTTTGTTGGTGCATAAGGATTCCATCTCAGATCGCTAAGCATCCAGCCATTCTTACAGAGTCTCACTCCTGATGGCCAGCTCAAAACTAGTTGGGTCATCATCTCATGATGCAGTCCTCGCTCCCACTGTCATAGAGAAACCGAAGTATCTCTCAGGTGGGTGAGGAACTCTACTAGATCGGCGGAGAGGCTGAGGTTCGTTGGTAACTATTGAATCATTTGGTTTTACAAAATCATCTGCTGTTGTTTGTATAGCTGGAACCTTTCCAGTTCTACAATACAGACCTTGCCTCGAGCTTGTCCGGATTTTGCTTTCAGACATAGGCCGGACAACTCCAAATCTTAACTAACTTAAGACATGGGTTCTTCCCATTCCATATCACATATGAAGCGGTAGGCAACTGATTTGATTAGAACCCTATTCAATAGGTATGCAGCTTCTCAAGTGCATAACACCCAAAAGGAAATAGGTAGCTCAGTATTACTCATCATAGAGCACACCTTATCACATAGGGTGTAATTGCTCCACCCCGATATACCATCGTGCTATGGTGTATGCGGAGGAGTAATGCTGAGAGAGAATCTCATTCTCCTTTAGAAAAGTCCAGGATTTCCGTGCTCAAGTATTCTCCTCCTCGATCACATCAAAAGACATAATACTTATACCCTTATTGGTTCTCTACTTCTAACTTATATTCTATGAATATCTCAAAAGGTTCGGACTTGTGTTTCAACAGGAACATATGTCTGAATCTTGAGAGATTATCAGAGAATGTAATGAAGTACAAAGAACCGGTCTTAGCATGTGTAGACAGGGGACCTACATACATCAACATGTATTATCCCAAGAGTTCACTAACTCTTTCTCTGTTTCCAATAAACAGAGCTAGTGTCATTATATCTTTGTGACATGTCTGGCAAGTTTCACAAGATGTAGATTCAAACTGATTTAAATATGCATCTACATGTAACTTCAGCTAGTCGGGTCACATTGATCTGATCTAGTCTACAATACCTTAAGAAGGATCCGTTCATTTTTGAACTCTTCCTCTTATGTGTGTTCCATATACTAAGAACTGTAGTTTGATTTAGAACATCAACGCTTTTAGATAACGTGCCTGAATCGATCAACTTTTGATATAGGAAATGTTCAAAACATTATCCAACAATACAAAATTATATCCTTTCTTTACTAATAAAGAGACTGATATGATTTTGTATATTAGGTTCGGTATCTAATAACATTCGTTCAGAATCAATGTATTGGTAATACAGGGTGACAGTGACCAACAGACTTGGCTGCAACACTTGCCCCGTTTTCTGCCTCATGAAACTTATCACCCGTTCTCAGTTCTCTACCTTTCTGTAGCCCTATGTAACAGATTACATATCTGGGATCCTGATCTGGTATCACATACCCAGGACGTAAAGAACACTGAGAAACAGTTCTATATAATGAACACACCCGAAGATGATGCATCATCATGCACTCTCCTCGTTTGGGCGGCACGGGAAATCTGGTATTCCCCAATTTCCTGCTCTGTCTTATAACAATTATAAGTTGGAGCGGGACCAACGTTCCCCAGCTCAGTATAACAAGCGGGTTCGGTCAAAAATCTGTATTATTATCTTGATTAAGGCGTGATATGGTCGCTACCTGGAGAGAGAGAGAAGAAAACACTCAGCGTGCGCTCTTGCAAGAATAGATTGGTTTTTATTTTATCTAATCAGGATGGCTCCCACTGCTTTTTATCAAATCTTCCTTCAAACCCTAAAAGGAAAGACTAGCCGGGATTAATTACACATTACAAGTTCGCCAATCTTTCAGCCAGGCCAGTGTCGGTACTTTGAGGGAGGTCCCCCGTGCTTTCGCACGAACCTAATTAATGTAAACCTCATTTTCCCAGAGGCGTAACCTCGTTAACACCTTTCTAGACACCTACTTGATCGGCTAATTGTAATGTATAAAACTCTCCCAGGAGTAACTCTTACTCGCAGCGGGTATCGGGATCCAACTATCTCATAGAAGGTATGCAATCTCATTGCAAATTTCAACGCTTGAAATTCCCGATAATATTTTGCCCCTAGCGTCCTATGACCTTGACAGAGGTCAACAAACCATAGGCTGCTAGTCAAGTTCAACCCGTCATTTCCTGATTGAAGTAAACCCACCCGCACGACCCTTGACAGAGGTCAACAAGGTCGCACGACTACCCTAAATCAATCACATCATATGCTTATGCAGATAAGCACTAATCAGCTACCACACACTATGCCTTGACAGAGGTCAACAAACGCAGCACGAATACTAACCAGTACATATCTGAAATGACGGAGGGCTACGACAGGTTTTTCTGAAAACCTATTGCGTAATGAACTTGATATCGTTATAGAATCAAATGATTTTAAAATGGAGTGCTTTTGAGGCTTTTCTAGGTTTGCTAAAGGAGTCACTCCCGGTGAAGGGATCGTCGGTCCTTTCCTCATCGAATGAGGTGCGGGATATATCACATATATCACTGTGCAAAGCAAAAACTCTTAAAAGCAATCAAAAGACAAACCGAGTGTGTAGCATCTGCCAGTTATTGCTAAAGGAGTCACTCCCGGTGAAGGGATCTCGGTCCTTTCCTCATCGAATAAGGTGCAGGATATATCACATATACCGCTGTGCAAAGCAAGAACTGTAGCTACCTGTTTTATTTTTGAAATTCGATTCTACAACATCTTAGGTTTCTTTTTATTTCATTAATCACATTAATGAAGTCCCATCATTTATATACCTAAACATCACAGATAAATACGACGTACACTTATGCCATCCGCATTCGCCTCGATGTCCCCTCGTGCACTGTTAGGTTAGGTAACTAACGGCAGAGCAGGGAAGGGCTAGCGCGGGTGTAAAACATAAGTAACGTCTATATAATATATCATATATACTATATACTGTATCTATCACAGAACATCACATGATCACATCACAGATATCGCAGCAGAAGAAACATATGAAATATTGGATATACTAGGATGTCCGTGTTTTCAATACGAGCCAGTATAAAACACGGATTCCACGGTCGTGATGAATAGCCAAACCCACACCCCTAGACCCCTACGAGAGCGGCAAGCAACCCTACCAATTCTAGAGTTAGGAGACCCGGACTCGACTCCTCGAGTTGGTCTCCCACTGGACTCCAGAACCCGGTTACTTGTGCTCCCCTCCTTGGGTCTATCCTAGTGCGGAAAAGTAAATAATATACAAACGGTGACATCTTCCGCAACCTGGAAGTGCCCCAATAAAAGAATATTACATACAAGTTTTTACATGAATGAAAATGAAAAACACTCATCTCACATAAAAAACCCCGGCTATTCAAACACGATGATCCAATATAACATATCCAGCAACACATAACATCACATGTCATCATCGTAAGTAAATATGTCCATCCCAATTGTCGTTGACATATAGCAACGAAACCGGCGATATCACATATTACACTTACGGTCACAGAAAAGAAAGTGTAAAACTACAACAGTTGGAATCCGCAACCTTCTTAGACATCGCATGCCTAAACCAATGAATTACTTAGACATCACATGCCTAACAATTATAAACCCCGCATTTTAGTCTCATTATCCAAACTCTTTTCAATATCAAGTCGGGCAATTCAACAAGATTCCCGACATCCTGATCGAATACTCGTCGCAAACTTCAATAGGCGGCCGCACCCCCGATACTGTCGACGAAGTGCACCAAGGCGGAACACCGCTACCGCGAGCACCCGGACGAATGCTTTCGGCGACGGGGTTCTCCTACAGTCACTTGGTCGGGGCTATGGGGTGAGGCTGTCTATTAAGTTTACCCGGCGAGTATCCGCGTACGCTACGTGATTGCGATGGACTTTTGATCACATCAAAATTCCGTGGCAACCGATCAATTGAGACTAAACTGCTATGTTTATAACATTCATTCAGTTATCTCATAACTTATTGTGAATTCTAATTATTGTATCACATTCCAGATAAATAGAAAATGTTAAACTTTCCGATCGAACAATGGAACACCCAAGTTTTCCCGATACAGCTTAACACATGAAATAAGTCTAACAACATTCAGTTCGTGCCTCAGTACCAACGGTCCAGCCGTAGAAGGGTCAAGCCAACGCCTCACATGTGGCACGCCGTACTGCCCCAAACCCGAAGGTTCAAAGGGCAGTTCAAGACGGTCACATAATCGAGTTAAGGTTTGTTGTCTTCTAGAGGGTCCATCGAGTTACTTGCACTACTTAGAACGTCGTTAAACTACGGAAAAATCCAACACTTGGAAATTTCCCGACAGGGGAAAAATTGGGTATTTATATCCGGTCGAACTTTTTAACATATTCTAAAATTTATCCGGAAAGCCACACAGACAAAAATTTGATAATCCGATCGAACACCGAATCCCCAAAACAACTCCAGAAAATTCAACTCTTGAATAAATATTAAAAATTCCTAGAAAAATCAGCATCTGAAAACATGAATTACTGTGCAGAAAGGGGAGGATGATGTCACCTTGTTGCCGCGGAACCGCCGCAGAAGCAAGGCTTCTGCCGCGGTTCCGCCGCCATCTATACTGTTCATGAAAATATTTTTGCGCCGTAATTCTTATATTTCCCTGCTGAATTTTTTAGCAATTTTTAAGCTGGAAAAATCCCAGTTTTTGAAAAAAGGACAGAGAGCTAATTTGGGTTTGGGTTTTCGGGTCGTTCGGACTTCAAACTCCGTCTAGACTTCGCCTAAGGCCCTAGCCTGGCTCTGATACTACTGTAGGGTTCCTGGGCACCCTAATGAGGTCTCCCAAGGCATCAACCATGCCAATTTCAAAAAAACTAGGTGCCGAGAAACCCGACTACGGATCGTTGGCTAGAAAACTAGGCGAAAAAACAAACTAGTTTACAACTAAACTAGAAGAATACGGAAATACAACCTTTGTAGATCCGGTACTCCACCTCCACGGCTCCGCAACGAAGTCCCCTCGCTGTCCTAGTGAATTCCCGGGCTCTAGCGTCGGCTTCGTCGGAGAAATGGCGAGCTAGGTCGTCGATGTCCATGCCGAAGATGATCTACGTCGAGGCATCGCTAGATCAAGCTCCACCTTCACCAAGCCATGAAACTTGTGAAGGAAACACACTCTACTACTTGGCAAGAGGTAGAGGATGAAGAAATAGGAAGTGGGTTCAATTTAGAATTGGATTTCTCACTCTTTTCCATCAATCACCATTGTTGGAGCTTGCTTTCTTCACTTGAAGAAAAGAAGAAGAAGAAGAAGCTAATTATGATAAGTTATTTAATAATAGAAAAAGAATTATACTTATCATAACTTAAACCAAGGTTAGATGTAGAGAGTTAACTCAAGTTAGATGAATGGTTAGGGTTTAAACAAGAAGACAAAAAGGTTACATAAGTCAAAGTTGCATGAAGCTACAAGAAGCTTCATGTAAGAAAGCAACCTTTTTATTTTCTTTTCGCTTTTTCTTTTAATCCAAATTAAAAGATAATTGCATGAATAAATGAATAAAAACCTTAACCATTTATTTAACCAAGGTATTAACTCTTTACACAAACCCTAGCTATCATATATCATCATACATGATACAAGCATGTGCACAAAACTATATCGAATATACAATGCGCACATCCGAGTGAGAAAATCCATTTAAAGTGAAACGATACTAGTTAATGCAAAGTAATATATCAAATATATAATTATGCATTAAATAAGTAAATCAACACTTGATTCAATGATCCGGTCATGTCGCACACAACCGACTAGTATACAATGTATCGGCTTATCGAATCAATCCTTGATTCGATAACTAGGTTATATCGCATACAACCATTCGACACATTCATCGCGAGAATGGAATACGGTATCACATACACGTATTATTCTCGGTCCCGCACATATCTCATATGCGCTCCTATTTCGTTTTGCTTGAACCAGGAAACCTCTGTGTAGGACTCTAAAGACTCGTCAATACGCCGGCAGCAGGTGATGATCATATCAAGCACCCACAAGCCGCAAGCGGTCTGCTAAACGTAACGGCCACCCGGGTATTGAGCGATCTGAAGATCGACGAGCAATCCCGCTCACACTCCAGTGAATCCAACCAGTAACACTACCGTACAGTCCGGTCTGATCGTCTGATATGTCGCATATCTCACCTAGGGGTGGTAAACGTCAGACCCCAATAGCTCGATAAGTCGTGTCGATATGAGGTCTATAACAATTCGAGAAACTACTGGTAACACTTACCAGTATATCTCAGCAACCCTGGCCAGGGATTTCCTGTTATAGCCAATCGAACACAGCGCAACATCAACTCCCTATACCGGGAGAGACGAATCCCCTCCTATCGCTCATTGCCTCCATGTGACTCGGGACTGTACCCAAAAACCACCGTTTTGCACGCCCTCTTGGACGTGGTAAGATGGAAATCAAAGCACAGTGGGAACCACACAAGACTCTATGACGATCTCGGGTCAACAGACTACTCTGTACCAGTGTCACCAGAGAACTGCCATCTGACGTGAGGTATAATACCATCTGGGAGTTCTCGGCGAGTCCGTCCAGTGTACCCAGTCTCCACTGAGCACCCGTATATCATCTCTGATGTCAAACACCAATGGATATGGGATCATCCATCGCCCATCTGTATGGGTCGAGAAGGTACACGCTAGTCTACTCTGGTATATCGATGCCCCGTCTCGATACACCCTCGACTAAGGACTTTGAAGGATGTACTTATGGACTACCATGTCCCCACTAGTATGATCCGCATCATAGTCCAGGTAGTCAAGTACACATCCTAAGGGCTTTACCAACATGTAACAGAGAGACAATCAGTGTACACGTTAAGGTAAAGATCAACCAGATAGCATACTATCATGTCGAGCAAGAAAGTCCTCCCTATATATGTCCCAGCATCCACTACAATATACATCCAATGTACAGTAATGGCCTCTAGGGCATACATATAACTAACATCCCCGGGGTACCATACCGGGTCCACCATGTACCCGCAATCGGCCTCGTCCAGCTCCTCGATTCGGGTTCACATTTCACACATCTCAGAACCGAGAAAACACATGGTGGACGCACTGAAATATCATATCAAGAGAAACCGGGTTTTTAAAACAGTGCGTATTTTCTTAAAATAATACCACGGTTCTCAAATCCAGAAATCACTTGAATCTAAAACTCAATTTCATAAATCCATGCAATGTGTCGTATGACACTAAGAGTAAAAAGGGAAAACCGCTCTTTTAAAAGGATATAGTTTTGAAAATATCTCATGCGGTCCCTTAGTTTTTAAATCATGTCAATATCATCCATGTATGTAACATGTGTATGTATATAGGTATGGATGTGCAAATGGATATATACGCGAATATGAGTGTAGCAATGTATATGTACACTAATATGGATAAACAAGGTATGTGTGCGCAAGTGTAGATATATCAATATGAATGTGCGCAAGTACAGATATATCAAGGTATGTGTGCATCAATGTGAATATATCAATGTAAATATATGCCAATATGTGACGAAGTCATGTCTAATCATCAATATATGATTCGTAGCAATCCTATAGTGCGAGTGTCATGGCAATCACTAACGGTGTGAGTATAACATACAATTAGTGCTCGTGCAGCTGGAACCGTTAGTGACAGTGCGGTGTTATATACTTCCATTTCTATATGCAACAGAAGAAGGTATTCTACAATAGTACATATAAATATCTACGACTAAAATATCCTATCACGCCCTGACGCTTAACGCCATACGGGCGATTTCCCCGTAGATGTTAAATCTACTTACCTGGTCTCGTGCTAAGCGTAGTCGACCACTTGCTTCCCCTTCTTTGTGGCGTCCGACGTACCCGCCTGCGAACCTAGAATTTACACAAAGAATACACATAAGAAATATCTACAAAAACGCGATATCGAAATCAAACGAAAAACTCGCGTCGCGAACTAAATGCGCGTGTGCCCGATATGCTGAAACGTGTGAATACGCATATGAAATTACCCTGACACGTCGTGACACGCAGAAACACTAAACCCACTCACATATCACATGTGTCATGCAAACTAAACGTAGGAAAATCGGTATATCGCTCCAGATTTTGACTCGGGTGAAAACTTAAAAAGTTGCATATGCCAAACTACTTAAATACACAGCAGACTACCCTAGACTCAACCACAGCACCTAACTCCCCTATCTGGCCGCAAATTGCGGCCAGAACGATTAAATTGGCGGCCTGGGTGTGGGATTATGGGCTCGTGCTTCGTGTGTGTAGTCTAGATCTAGTGTACATGCTCCAGTTATCCCAGATTTTCTCTGAAGCATACGGGTCAACAGCAGATTACAGAAAAGCCAATATTTACTCTAAAATGTTAAATTTTGCACTAAATGAAACCCTATGGTATTTTAGTGAAATCTGGGGTAAAATCTCAGTTTAAAGGGCCTAATAACACTTAGTTAAGTTAAGCTAACCTTCAATATCACCACTTGGCCAAAACTTCACTCAAATCACCATTTTTAGCACTAAAACGCATATTTAACACTAACCGATGCTACTTATCACATAAGTTTAGCAAGCTAGGAAATTGAGTCTAAGAAGTATACCTCACTTAACCCTAGGTGTGCTCGGAGAAGGAGAAGAATAAGAAGAGAAGGAGCTGTTGCTGCTGCCTAGAGCTGCTGCTGGTGCTGGTGCTGATGCTGTTGCTGCTTGTGCTGATGTTGTTGCTGCTACTTGGTGTTGCTGGTGTTGTTACTGGCTGCTGCTGCAGCTGAAGCTCCTGCTGCTGCTGCTGCTTGTGAGTGAGAGTGAGAGATGTGAGGAAAAGAAAAGAGTGAGGCAAAGAAAGAAATGAGAGTCTAAGCTAGTCAACCCCCTCTCTCTCTCCTCCTTAAATGAGAGCATGGCTCAAGCCATGATGCCCACTCTCTCTCTCTCTCTCCAAGTCAACCACTAAACTAATTCATTTTCATTTTAAAAAAGAAAAACCAAAACACTTAATAAAAATCCAATTAGCTTAACAAAATGGTTAGTCCACAATGGTTGCTAATCATGGTCTAACCCTAATTTAACCCTAGTTTACATGCACATGTGTGTACAAGCCTAAATAAATTCTAATAAAATATTCATTAAATTTGATAAAATATTTGAAAATCGATTTGGTAATTTTTTTTATTAAAAACCCTTTATTAAGGTATAATTAGACACTAATCACATTCTAAGCTGCTACATGTATTAACGCTGTTGTTTGTAGCTTGATACAGAAGAGTGCCGGTGTATACGAAATGAATCTCTATATGCCAGAGACTAGAGGCAAGTATAGTACATGGAACTGTTTATGTCATGGTACAACAGCAACTGGATTCATCTTAGGTGTATTAAGTCTTACAGTCTCGTACCACTTTTAACACCTTCCGTACCAATCTACCCCTTAAACCCCGTAGTGTCTTGCTTGTATTGTATTGTATTGTAAATTGTATTGATTGTATAATTGGATGACTGACCGAAACCATAATATCAGTAAACGGATGAAACTATAGAATCATGTAAATGGAGTAATTGGAGAACCATGTAAATGGAATGTATATCCATGGTTCGGTTTAGTCAAGTTGTATAGATTGATAATTGGATTCATGGATTCATATTGAATTGTAATATTGAAGATTGTAGATTGTAGATTGTAGAATGTAGATTGTAGATTGTAGATACTTGAATCATATTCAAGTCAGATTATAATGAGACTCAATCTGAGTCAGTAAATTGAAGTCCTGAGATATTATCGGTAACTACTGCATATGGACGGCAGGATTTGTGTATTTTTCCAAAACGATTACCGTATTGATAACACCATTATTAAGTTGTCTATCTTAAATCGGCAAGCACCTACTTCTCCGGCTCCCTGAGGCTCAAGAGATTGGTCCCGCTTAAACCTATGTTTACTAGGGTCCTTACGGTAATTTATAGAACTTGAGGGGGTTTTATGTAAAAATAATTTTATATACTTTTTAAAATACACCCCAAGTATTTATTATTCATCTTTAGAGTTGTAATGAATGTAGATTTTATATTGTGATATTTCTAGTGAAAATATCCTAATTTCAAAAATAACGGTATTTATTTGTAATATTGATTTGTATGGAATTCATGGTATTTTAGTGAAAAATCATTCTTGTGACATTTTTAGAAAAAGTGGAATATTTGTAATAATTCAAAATAGATATTTTATGTTACATATACATATATTTATATGAAAATAATTTTAGTATATATATAATATTCTAGAAATCTCGTTTTCTTAAGATGTCGTATTTTAAATCTTTCGAGACCGAATGCTCCTTGCGGAGGTCTGCATCTCGCAATAGTAAGCCCGAGGATGTGCGATAATCCGCACCATCCCGCACGGGTTCTCCAAATGGGTTGTAGCTGCGCTTTGCAAAGATTTGTATAAATACTAATCATTAAGGAAAACGGTTTTATTGATTATGGTATTTAAATGAAAAAGTGTCGTTTTCTCGTATTCTATGTTCTAGGGTCTCCTAAGTCAACTAGACCGCTCCTAACTGGTCCAAAGCGACAAGTTGTGAGATATCTCTCAGATCGCCTCTTCACCGTCAATTGTGGCCAGGTAAGTACAATTGAAGAAAGGAGGGATCCGCTCATGAATCACCGTGAGACGGGCCTTTTAAAGTTACCTTTCTCACTTGTCTAGCCTAGACACCACAAAGTCAGGTTTAGATAAACGACTGAATGCCCACAACCTTCCTCTGTCCTAATGATCGCGACAGTCCTTAATTGGCTGAGTCTAGATATTTTTTATTAGCTTAAAGGTTATTTATTTGTAAAGATGTATCAATACTAAATCTTTTAGAAATGGTTTTATCAAGTAAAAGGGTATTTAAATGAAAATGTTTGTTTTCCCGTATTCTGAGTTCTCGAGAGTATCGTGTTATGTTGCATATGAGTGTGTGAGGAGGTAGGTCGTTACCTCGTGATCTACTTAAAGGTATAGCAAGTTTAATGGAGTTAAATGTAGAATTGAAACAATGTGGTATTTAAGTGAAAAATATGATAAATTGAAATAGCCATCATTTTATGAAATGAAACTTGATCAATTTGGTTTATTAGTGTTTAATAGTTAACATGAGGGAGTTTAAGTATAATTGTATTAACGAGAAGTGAAGTTTTATAAGAAACTGAATCGAAAATCGGATTTGTTCCGATTCCATCGGGTTTTGTAAATCCGTATTTTTAGAATGGAAAAGAAAGTTAGAAATGGGACTTACGGGTTTTGGACAATAACGAGAGTGAGATGGAAGAAGAGGAATCGCCGGTGTTTCGATTCGTCTCCGAGAGTTCCTAGAACGATCGCCGGAAGTTCGCCGGGAATTTCGCCGTAGCTTCGCTTCGTGCTCGTTTTCAAAGTTCACGTGTTTCTTGGAATATTTAGAGAGTTGGCTCAGTGTTTTGGGGTGAGAGGGTAGAGGGTAGGGGTGTATTTATAGGGTTAGGGTAGATGTAGGGGTTTAATTTAAAAATGTAAAAATGTGTGAAAATGTATTAAAAATGAAGTAAATGAGAGTTAATGGGCTCTCTGGAAGTGGTCTGCAGATTTAAAGTATACAGGAGAGTGAGGGATACCAAAAGACACAAATTCCAAGTTGACGACTCGGCCGTCCGGCCGAGTCCGGCCGGCGGCGCCGGCCTGAGTCGGGCCGAGTCAGGGGCTTGGGAGGTGGGGAGTCACCTGGTGAAGCCTCTGGTACCTTCAGTTTTTCAGGTTCAGTAGAAAGTTTGGGAGTTATCTCGTGTGGACTGTTGGGCTTCTATAAAATTTAAAACAAATAAATATAAAAAATAATGTGGGGCATGGGATTTGAACTCTGGTGGCTTGGTTCAGCAGTGCAAGGTATTACCAATGAGCTACAAGCTCTTTCTTGTAATTATGGAGTAAAATAGATACTTAAAGTGGTAACAACAACATTAAATACTCCAAGTATACTTTAATTTTAAAGCAAATTTTTGTATACTAAAAATGGAGTTGTTACAGTTTTTAGTAGTTCTTGCACCTATATACGTAGTCTCAAAGCATTTCATAGCATGACATTGCATCTTCTTACACATGATGTTATTACTTAGGACACCTGCACCATTACCATTGGTTCATACCGCACGTGCACTATTTATGAGAACACACACGCCATTAGTAATTGCTATGTCACGAATACTATAGAACTTGCTTAAATCAGTATCTGAGCATTTGCATTAATTATAATATGTAATTTGTAGTTATATATTCATTTCATCAGGATGGATACGTAGGGTTCCTAGTCATATGTATATACTTCATTGCATTATTCATACGTGGTTCTCTAGCCATACGTCGCATTGCATATTATTGATACCATGGACATTCATCTTCACCGACTTGTTTATATATGGTGATTCTTCTTGAAGATTTCAGTACTTATGAGATTTCTGGATTTTGGGAAAAACCGCAAGAATTTATAAACCTATTATCATTTTAAAAATGCAAGTTGCGGTTTTCTCGTGATATGATGTATGTGTCGTCCACCATGAGTTTTCCTGGTTTCTGTTGGTTTTCGAGACCCGATTCGAGGAGTAGGATGAACTGTCTCGGGTACATGGTGGGCCCGGTAAGGTACCCCGGGGCAAATAAGCTCGAGTTGTAGACGATAAGCCTGGCAGGGGAGGACTACCTACCGGTTATGATTGACTCGGCGGTTATCCGGAGGACACTGACCGGAGTCGTGGGATGTGACAGATTTGAGAGCCGATCTAATAGATGGCCATTGAGATATTGAGACATTGAGATATCGAGACATTGAGATATTGAGATATTGAGATACATGTATTGTATCGATATTTTGACATGGATTTTCTGTCGATTTCTTTAATAATACTCCAGTTTTATTATACCAAAGTTTTACCAAAATGATAATACGGATTTTCCCATACCAGATATATTCAGGTTTCGTGTTGATTATGCATGCTGTTCACCACATAAAATTGCATTTTAATACCGCTTATTCGTTATCTCTTTTGTTATATATCGGTATTATTAATCAGTGTCTGCTCAGTTATTACAGTTTACAGGTATTCGTGATACAACACTGAAAACATACTCAAAATCACAGATATCACGTTTGGGAGACGACACTGCAAACAGAACAGGAAACCGACCGATGTCCCAGAAGCTCTTTTTTGGAAATAATACTTATGCACACATTTTTTGTATAAAAATGGTGCAACCCTTACATGTGTACACATAGTCTTGGATCTAGGTGAAGGGCTGCCATAGACCATGATGGGTTCTCTTGACATCATGAAGAAAACAAGTGGGCACATAAAGTGGGTGTGAATGCATTTATTGCATAAAGTGTGGATGCGATGTAAAGACCAAGTTTCCCTCCAATTCTCTGCATACAAACCAGGTTAAATCAGACCAAGCAAACTGCGCCAGTGTGATTAGAGAGAGCACACAAGTCTACACTACAATCCCGAGCCTCTCTACTCGGTTTTTGGCTGGCGAGTCCCCTTGCAAATCTGGCGAGCTCAGTTCCCGAGGCTCCAGTGGGCCCCATTTTCTCACAGCCCCTTCCCTGGTGCCACCTCGTCATGTTTTTATTGTTTATTTATTCCTATTTTGGGTCTATAAATAGCAGATCGGTGGCAAGGGGAGGGCTCTCTCATACTCTCTCATATTCTACATTGTATATTTCTTAGTTTTAGTTTGTTTTGGTTTAGCTTGAGGGTGAGTGGGCTTCATCATTAGTTTCTTTTTCTTCTTCCCTCTTGAATCTCTCTTTGGAGAGCTTCATTAGGGAGGTTGAACAAGTCACCAAATCTTGTATCTTGTTCTCAAGTGTTTATATAATTGTTGCTTTCTTTTATTTACTTGCTTTCTTTACTTGCTTTCTTTAACCATGCTTAGCTAATTCTTTTATTTGGTTGTGGTGTGTGTGAGGAAGTGAGATGAAAGGATTTGCCTCCTCCACCTCTTGTTTATGTTTCATGCGCTAAATTTACGATTCTAACTTGAATATTGTTTATGTATTGATATGATACGGTATCTTGAATCATGGTTACTTGTAACCTCCTCATATACCGTATTCATTCTCTTTCCCCATTTTCAATGATTAAGTTAAGATCCATTTGGTGTTAAGTTTGCTAAGCTAGGATATGGTATGTTGTGATAAGGGCTTGACACGCTTTTTGTTTCATATACTATATACCTTCACATGCCCTTAGGAAAATCAACACCAAAATCATTTGCTCTCGCTAAACACTTGTTTTTTTATTGTTGCGGTATGCTTGCTAACCCTTGTGCTTAGTGTTGATACCCCAAGAGCGGACATGCAAATGGTAAGTGACCAAAACAGACTCGTTTTGTGCTTTGCGGCGAATATCGGACTTTGACGGTTTGTGCTCCGCAACCGCGTTGAAAAGTCGTGCTACATGCCGGGATCAAGGTAAGGCCGAACAACTCATGACCAAGGGAGTGTAGAGGTAAACGTCACGATTCAAGCTTCCGAAGCTAGCCACAACCATTCTTTTCTTTAACTCCTTTTCTTGCTTTTTCCTTGTTTTTATTTTTTTTATATATTTTTGTGACACAACCCCAATTCATTGATTTTTTAACCTTAAATCGCAATACCCAATACAAAATTCTCTACGGATCGGCCCGTGCTTGCCGGCTCGCTACAACGCGCTGTGCACTTACGGTTATAAATTGTAAAATGAGAACGATCCCGCGTGCGCATTCCGTTTCATTAAAACCATATCTCTATTTCCCAAACATACGCGTTTGCGCGCGCGGGTGAATTCCCAACAAGCTTTTGGCGCCGTCGCCGGGGAATTGTAGTTATTAGGTGTTGTTATTTCTGGTTTTACTAACAAAACTAACTTTTAACACAAATTCTTTTAAAACTAACACTAATTGAATTCTTTGACTTTTGTTCTCTGTTCTGGAAACCTGCAATCACCCTGAAATTTAACGTAAAAATATAGTAATACCATAAGATCACTTTGATAGCCAAGGGGAATCACTCAAAATTCTATCACAAACCCACCACATACGGCCGACGACATAAGTGTAAAATTCGGCAAGATCGGCTATGTTGGGTAGTTTTTGAATTTTTCTTTTTGTGATCTCCAGTGTGTTATTAGTGTTCCTTTGGTCTTGTTTGATTTTTATAATTTTGACCAAGCAGGAATTGGGGCACACGTATCGCTTTTGACATTAAATATCGTATTTTTCGACATTTTAGGTTTTTCGCGGAATTACGACCAGCGATCGTGCGGAGCGAGGTTCAAATGAGATTTCAAGACGTTAGTGAATTACAGCGCCAATGATCCGGGTAGTTTGTGTAAGATTTTGGAAATTTTAGAAAAATAAATAAATTTTATTAATTAAATAATAAAAGGTTAATTTAAAAAGTTATTAAAACCAAATAGGACTGTTTCCTGACTTAAAATCAGGAAAAAAACCTACGGAAGAAGTATCACGTGCTAGCACGTGACCAACAGTCACGTGTTGGCACATGACAATTCAAAGCAGCGACAAAGGCAGATTCGGTTCCTTGACTAAATCAAAAAAAAGTCTCCAGAAAGGGTCACGTGATCAGGGGTCACGTGTTGGCACGTGACGGCTGAACAGCGGCTAGAAGACAAAGCACAGAAAGCAGAAGAAAACTCGTTCCAAGGGCTCACGTGCCTACACGTGACCAAGGATCATGTGACCACACGTGACCGGCTTTCAAAGCCTATCTATTTAACAGAATTAAATTCTGAACAGCATTCAAATCTTTCCAAAGAAGAACGATTATTTGGAACCGATTGGATTAAAGATCTAAAGGTGATTAAATATCACCTATCTATGGAAAAATCTTGAACCTGGAAAGATTCCCCTTAAAATCTAACCGAAATAACATACGAATATCTTTGGATTCAAAATCCAATGGTGAATAAAATTCACCTAATAATCCAAAGGTCCAAATGAACGACGAACGCAAATCAAATCGCTCAACGAATGATTCACTAAAACTGATTGATTCTGCTCCTTCTCCTTCTCCTATAAATATGAGCCAAGAGATATACAGAGGAGGAGATAGAGAGATCGACAGAGAGAGAGAGAGAGAGAGAAAAATAGAGCCTTGAGACTTTGGAGGAATTTGGATCTTCTGCAAAAAAAAACCTTAGGTAAGAAAGGAGAGGGTTTTAAAAAGAGAATTTAATTCTCAAAAGAGTTTAACTCTTATATTAAAAAGAAAAACTTAGTTCTCTCTTTAGCAAAGGATCTGCAAAGTGCACATCTCCCCATGAATTGAGAATTTAATTCTCATTGGGTTGAGATCCTGCCATGCAGATCCAAAACATAGAGAGGGAATGGATGTTTGAGAATTTAATTCTCATAGAATTATAGGAATTTAATTCTTTCGAATTAAAATTAGGGTTTAACCCTATGTTGTAGGGATTTAATTCCTTCAAATGGACAGAACCAGGGTTTAACCCCAATTAAGAGCTTAATTCTGTCAAAATAACAGGAATTTAATTCCCTTAAAAAAGAAGAAATGAGGGTTTAACCCTATTTAAGAATATAATTCTTCAAAAGAAAGTAGGAATTTAATTCCTCTAAAGTTATTGCTAGGGTTTAACCCTATGAAGAATTCAATTCTTAAAAAGATAAACGCATCTTCAAACAGGCAAAGGAATAGGGTCACGTGCTACCGCGTGACCCCTGAAAAGAAACAGAAAAGAGCTTTAGAGCACCCTCACGTGTCGACACGTGACCCCTAGTGAACATTCTAACAGATCAAAACGCAGGCCCCCATCACGTGCCCATACGTGATGGCTTTCAGAATTAAAAGTGTTAAACACTTATCTGTAGAACAAAATAAAGGGAAACAGGGCGCTATCACGTGCTACCACATGACCCCTTGGCTGAAGCTTTAACGGACAAACACCAAAATGCCCATCACGTGACAGCACGTGATGCTCCAAAGTATTCAATACTTTTGACAGAATAAAATGAATTGAGGGCGCCCTCACGTGCTACCACGTGACCCCTCTTGCCTTAGTGTTTAACACTAGAGTTGAAACCTCTATATCCAGTGTTCAACACTGATTTTCTTAGTGTTTAAATACTAATTTGGAAAACATCTATTTACAGTATTTAACACTGACTTTCTTAGTGTTGAACACCAACCTGGAAAACCCTGTTTCCAGTATTTAACATTGATCTGCCTTAGTGTTAAACACTAATTTGAAATCTCCACTGCCAGTGTTTAACACTGATTTGTTTTAGTGTATAAACACTAATTTAAAAGCCCTGTTGCTGGCGTTTAACACTAACTATCTTTTAGTGTTAAATACTAACTTGTCAATCTCATTTTCAGTGTTCAACACTGGTTGATCTTTAGTGTTTAACACTAACTTTAGCCCCATTGGCTAAGTGTCTAGAGGCAAAGCCTCTCCTCTAATGGACCAACAGAGGGCCAATATCCTAAACATGATTGGACTTAGCCCAAGCTCTCCATAAGTCCTCAATTCAAATTCAACTCAGCCAATGGGCTCATAATATAATTAATTGGTCTTGGTTCCAAATTGGGCCAAAGATTATTTAATCTATCTCGGTTTAAGGGTACATCTCTTCATTCCTTTGATACTTGGCGTTGTAATTCCTCAACGTCTTCAAAGAGGTGACGGGTCCCGATGACTACATATTGATACGGACTGTGGGGTCCTTAAACTCATGGACTATGAGGTCTTTAACCTTGACCGGGATGTCTTAAAACTAACGACAGACTGTGGGGTCCTTAAACTCATGGACTATGAGGTCCTTAACCTTGACCGTGATGTCTTAAAACTAACGCCGGACTGTAGAGTCCTTAAATCCACGGACTATGAGGTCCTTAACCTTGACCGTGATGTCTTAAAACTAACATTGGACTGTGGAGTCCTTAAATCCACGGACTACGACGTCCTTAACCTTGACCGCAACGTCTTAAAACTAACACTGGACCGCAATGTCCTTAAACTACTTATTGACCGCAATGTCACTAAACTAAACAACAGGGCTCCCTTAATTGCTCTATTGTTGGATCTAAACGATCCCGTTAAGTTGATCTTAGTCTGAAAACTAGACTAACGTATCCTTAACAAATGTTTAAGTCGATCTTAGTCTCGAATGAGGCTAACGTATCCTTAAACCCAAAACCCCCAAACCTAAATCTAAGATAATACGGATTTGGACTAGTCCACGCCCTACGGGCGACGACATAACTCAGTCTCCGTATACAATCCACGCGAAACTAAACACAAAATAAACACACACGACACGAAGTGACCATCTGGAGAAGGAGAAAGTGGTTACCGCGTTGCGGTAGCGTAATTAACTGCAGGGGCTTGTGCCTGCAGGGAAGAGCGTCCCCACAATCAAAAACCCCTCAAAGCGAAGGGGAATCTGACGAAGTCTGCTACATCGGATGCATCCGTTTAAACCTTCGATACACGGTGCCATAAATCAACTTGGCATCTTCGGAGAGGTGGACGGATAGCACCAATTAGCATCTGCCCCGAATCTCAGGCAAGACGTCTCTGTTGCGCCGTCATTCGGAAAGGAACAGATTCTGGCACGCCCGGTGGGATCTTTTCCTCTTTCCACTCCACATTTCATGTGTCGTATTCGCGAACCAATCGCGGTTTGCTAATGGTTGCCCTTGGGTTTTGAAGTACTAAGACTTGGTGTTTCGTTTGCTTTAGAAAGCAAAAGGATCAATGGCTGACAACTGCTCCAACTACAACTGTAACCAGCGCTCCGCCTCGCCAGGAAGTGTAGCCTACGGGCCCCAAGCTACTTCGCTGTTCACAATGCCCATGGAACAGGTCACTCGAGCTACCACAGGATTGTTTTTCGGTACCATGCTCCCGCCAATGAGCTTTACCGCTCCTGTGCTAACGCCGGAAGTTCCCAAGAAGTCGGTCTTCGATCGGTTTACACCTACCGCGGCCCTTCTCAACGGGTCGCCCAACACCAGTGCCTGGGTCTTCTTCATATTGGGCCAGAGCTCCTGTGGACCCGCGATGGGGCCTACAATCCCAGAGAAGGCTTTTCCGAAAAAAGTAACCAGCCATGCTCCTGAAGTCGTCAAGGCGGCTTCCCCTGCCAAAAAGTCGGTCTTTACATGATTGACGGCTCCAGCTCCCGCTCCTGCTACCCAAAGGGTATCGGTCTTTGACAGGCTAACATCAGCGGCGACCCTTCATCTACACAGGGGGCAAGACGAGACTATCACCCTCACCAAGCCGGTTCCATCAGCACGACGCGCTCGACGTCGTTACTGGCGTCGAGTGAGGAAGGCTGTAGGCAACTCCCCTCCTGGGCTAACTCCTCCAGCCCCGATGGCAGAAGTTAATGCTGCTGTTCCAACTGGGAACAACTTTGAGATGCTAAATAAGGTGCATAGGAATTCTCCTACCGCGGTGCTAAAGAGGTCTCCCCCTCTGCTGAAAAAGGTTGTAGAAGTAAAGCCAGAACAGCCCCAATCTCCTCAGCGACTGTCCTCTCAAATCTATAAAGTCTGGCGGTAGACCCGAGACTCGGTGATCGATCCAAATTTCTCCCACCAGCACAAGAAGTTGAAAATCCAACAGGAAGTCAGTCACCAGGCTAAGCCACGAAAAGCTGTCTGGGTGCCCACTTCAACGGCCCCCTTAACTTCCACTGCTCGTAAAAAGAAGAGGCCAGAGAGGACCCCTGGGCCTGCAACAAAAGCTAAAAGCGCTGAGCCCAGACGCCCTAAGGCTGGGGGCAGGATGGTCCATACTGTATACATGGCATCGGGGAAGGAAGACAGCCGTGCGTGTACAGGTCATAGACCGCTTACACGGTCGGTGACCAAAGCTCAGGAGCAACAGCAGAAGCTCCAGGAAATGATGATCGCAATGGCCGTGCTTACTGGACCAAAAGAAAGCCCCGAGGCGTCCTCGGATCAGCAACAAGAATAGGAAACCGACGCCGAGTTCCTCCGGAGGATACTGGAAAAGAAAGATAGAGAGGCTGCGGAACAAGCGGCCAATATAAAGCAGATAGCCCACTTATTTCAAGACATGGTTGAGATGATGATTTAACAAGATTCTCCTGCTGAAGATCCCCCGATCGTCCTCGAAGATGATAAAGGAGAAACATCGAATCCACCATTGGCTCTTTCAACGGCCAAGGAGGAGACAATCTCCAAGGCTGACTTGGACGACTATATAGCCCAGCAGATCCGGGTTCATCAGGCGACTGAGGCAGCTGGTCAAGTCGTAAAAACGGGGTGACCGTATCCGAGCTGGTATGACCAAATCAAATATCCACCAGGTTATACAATACCGAAATTCCATGTGTATAAAGGGACTGGCAATCCCCACCAACATGTTGCCCAGTTCAGGGCCCTTTGCGGTAACACCGGTGGTGATGATAAACTATTGCTTCGCCAGTTCGTGGGCAGCTTATCAGAAATAGCGTTCAAATGGTATTCGGAACTCCCGAACGATTCTATCAAGACGTTCGCTGAAATGGAGTTGCTATTCACTCAGCGATTCGCAAGCGCCAGCGAACGTACTCCAATAACGGCATTGATTAATGCCAGGGTGAAACCAGGCGAAACGTGGGTCCAGTATGCTATACGCTGGCGAAATTTGTGGTCGAAATGCGAGCAAAGCATTGAGGAAGCGCCCACGGTGGGCATGTTCGTGGGTACCCTAGATCCTCATGCAACTATCTCCCAGTTTATGATGTTCATTAAGCCAACCACATTCCAGGATCTAATCGACAAGTTGGCCCAGATGGACCAGATGGGTCACAGGCCGCCTCCCCCGAAGCCAGAACCTCGGAATGACAAGGGTAAAGGGAATGCAACCTTCGTTGCGAACGCACAGCAACAACCCAGTGCCCCAAAGCTGGCGGATCAGCTGGAAGAAAGGCGGCGGTATTACAACGAGAAGATGAAGCGCCCCTACTCGTTCCCGCGGGATAAGACGAAACGGTTATTCGAGCTGGCAGTACGCAACAGACTTATAAACCTGCCAAATCCAAGGCGACCGCCACAACCCATTGAGGTGAATAACCCCAACTATTGCCCCTACCATCAAACGGTAAGCCATCCGATTGAGGATTGCTTCGTTTTTAAAGGATGGATTGAAGATCAATACCTCCAGGGGAAGTTTGCACTATCCGAAAAGTGGAAGGTGAACCCGCCACAGCCGCATACTCCTAAGAAAGCAGATACACCGGGGGCAACCTGTTCCTTTATTGAAGAAGCTCCATGGGAGGTCGTGCTGTCAACTAAAACCAAAAGAATGCTGAGGGTCCTTCATGCGTGCCCGGCGGTCGAATGGAAGGACCCGCTTGAACCTCAAATCATCGAAGGGATGTTGAAGCCGCGCCCAACTACGAAGACTCGTGGTGATGGCCCGAATACTCACACCCAACCGTCAAAATCTTCGAAGAAAAAGAAGAAGAAATCCAAAAAGCCCGTGAAGCCTGGAGGCAAGCGCACGGATTTACAGAAACAGATTGACGCGCTGGAGGAGTACAATTAAAAGGCGCGGACTCCCGTCACGCTGCAAGAGTTCCTCAACCACGTCTTTCAGGAGGAAGATGATGGAGAGAGCTCATCGGATGAATCCGAGGAATATGTGGCGAGTTGTCATGTGATTTCTCACTCGGAAGATGAGGAAGCTCCTGGGACTGAGGAACTGGGGGCACAGCCTAAGCCAGAACTTGTATGGCCAATAGATGAAATGATTGACGCCTTTCTAGACGAGATTCGTTTGAAGAGTAAAGCCGATCAGGAGCGTGAGATGGCTGCATCGGAAGGAGCCAAGCGCAGGCGACTAAACGAAAGAGTCGAAGCACTCCCGCCAGATCGAAAGACATCCGATGCGAATAAAAACGTGTTCAAGACGAGGAAAAGGTTTGCCAAAGCCATGTCAATGGGAATGAAGCTACCACCTTTAGAAGAAAACACACTCAATGGAGCGGAAAGGCACCCTAATTATTGCTCATATCATCGGAAAATTTCGCACCCCACTGAGGAGTGCGACGCTTTTAAGATGTGGTGGCAAGGATATGTTGCTCACCGGCAACATTTTAAGCGCATGAAACGCAAGACTCGTCGGGAACGAAGAAGTACGGCCGAAGAACACAAAAGAACTGCCGGCAATTGTTACACGGTTAACGCCGGAAGGTTACAAGTTCTCACCTTTGGAAGCGACTCTGATGAAGAAATGGCTCTGGGCCCTCTCTTTAAGGAATCCGTTTTAGGGAAAGAGGAAGAACCAGAGGCCTGCGAAAACATTCAGCTGCGCAATCGCACGCTCCCGGAAAAGAATCTCGGACCCGCAAATAGAAAAGATAAGGGAAAGGAGAAGGTCACTGAGGATATCACCTTAGATGATCATGTCACGAAAGAGTTGGCTGCCAAAGATCCTCCCAGGAAGAGTAAGGTGGATTACAACATCCTAGCGCACCTAAGGAAGCTACCTTCTCAGCTCAGCATTCTCGACGCCTTCCTACTATCAAAGGAAGCAAGAGATTCATTAATTAAGGCATTACAAGAACCCGAGCAATTCCAAGCCTTCCTCGCCACAGAAAGGATGAAGGATGAACTGGAAGAAGTGCGCACGGCCGACATCACTTTCGGTGACGAAGACCTTCTCCTCGGGACGTGCGACCACAACCGTCCCCTATACGTCTCCGGATATTGCCACGATATCAAGATAGGCAAGATCCTGGTGGATAATGGATCCTCCGTCAATCTCCTCAATGTTCGGGTGTTGAAGGAAATCTGCATGAGCGTACAGCACCTCACTCGTGATAAAATTACCATCTCCGGTTTCGACTCCCAGTCATCACGGACTCTCGGATCTGTAATACTAACATTACGCTTCGGACTGCTCATCACGGACATCAAGTTTCACGTCATTGACGCCAAGACCTGCTACAACGCCTTGCTCGGTCGTCCTTGGTTACATGAGTACAAAATCATCCCTTCTACACAGCATCAGTGTATAAAGTACTTTAAGGATGGTTTCGAGTATACCGTAACAGGTGAGCTGAACCCATTTTCAGTGAACGAAGTCCGCAAGTACGAAGATGCGAAGTACTTTTTGCCAGATTTCGAGGATACAGAAAGGTGTCGCAAGCCGGAAAACAAAGCCGCCACCACCATCCCTGTTTTCGGGAGCGATACCGAAGAAGGAAAAGAGATAGTTTACGCTGGTCCGTCTCGGCGCAACAACCCGGGACCGTCCGCCCCCATATTGATCTTCGGAAGTGACTCGGAAGATGAGGTTAATGCCGTGTTCTCCAGTCGGCCGTCGATACAAGCATCCCCTGGCGATGATCAGAGTTTGCAAATCACCATGGTGCCGCGGAAACACTACAAGGATCTCGACACACTTCAAGCTCACAATGTGCAGGACCTGCAGACGTTTTATGTCCCTCCCAGGCGAAAGGGTGTAAAGGTGATCCTGTTCTACCAATCCATAGAAACGAGGGTGGAGAAAGAGATATGGCATGGCGCGGATGCTACACTCGACAGGCTCCAACCCATCCGTTTGCCCAGATACTACACAAATGGACTAAAGAGGCTATTGAAGCGCCAAGGAGTACCCTTAAAACAGACTGCTCGACAAGCTCGGTTCTACAACAGGATTTGGGATGTCCCTGGAACTCAGCGCAAATTGCCCAACGGGAGAATGGAAACGCTCGGCCTTGGATACGTGAGATCCGGTAAACGGGAGCGAATCCACGGTAGTTACGCTGTATATAACTTCGATGAGGAGGAAAACGCCCTGTCCAGCAATGCCAACCCCTCATCAAAACTGGATCCCGCTAGCGAAGTGCCGAGTCCGTCATTTGAAGAACAAGTGGACAAGCTTATCAGGAAAGCAGGTCAAAAGGCTCGGGAAGACCACAATCGCGAGATGGCCATCTACGAGAAGGCCAGGACGCAACGTCTGTTTCAACAGGCCGCAAAAGACGAAGATGCTCCTCCCTGTCAACCCGTTGTACAAAAGGCCCGACGCAGAGGCAGAAGTAGGTCAAGAAGCGGAAAAAGGAGCCGACAACAACGATGCAGGATTAGAGAGTTATGTGATCGGGTATTGTGCGGTCCGAATTTGTCCCTCATGAAGAAGATGAGTCGAGCGTATTCCTTCCCCCGAGACAAGACGAAGAAATTACTTGAGCTCGCTATAAAACATCAAATGATCGCACTTCCAGAGTCTAAACACCCTGAGCAAGCTAACAAAGTTTCTCATCCGGGCTATTGCTCTTATCACCAAGCCATAAGACACCCTATCGAAGACTGCTTCACCTTCAAGAACTGGGTCGAAGACCAGTACCAGCAAGGCAGATTTGCTTTATCCAGCAGCTGGAAGGTAACGCCGCCACAAAAGCACGAACTCAAAGCCGCAAGAGCAGAACCAGATCCACATCGATCTCGGAAGCGGATTCGCACCTGTCACATGATTACAATATTGAAATAGGAGCCCGAGAACATGGATGACCTTCCCTGGTGCTTTGAGAACAGCAATGACGAGGTGATCTCAGAATTTCCACCAGCTCCGAAAGAACTAGAAGATGGCATACATACTACTGCAGATAACCTCAAGAAGATTGAGTTGGGGTCGGCAGACGATCCGTGACCGACATTTGTTAGCGAGCTGCTATCTGAAGAAAGGGTGGCTGCGTTAAAGGACGTGCTTCTACAGCATAAAGATTGCTTCGCGTGGAACTATTCCGAGATGCCAGGATTAGATCCAGAGATTGCTGTGCATAAATTAGCAATATCCCTGGATATCAAGCCAGTCAAGCAGGCGCCGAGAAGGATGCGGCTCGAGCTTGAGATGAGCATCAGCGCCGAAGTCAAGAAGCTGATCGATTCTGGATTTATCCAAGAAGTCTAATATCCTGACTGGATCGCCAACATCGTCCCGGTAATGAAGAAAAATGGGACGGTGCGCATATGCGTGGATTTCAGGGATCTCAATAAAGCCTGCCCGAAGGAAGATTTCCCAGTACCGGTAACCGAGCTGATGATAGATAACACGTCCACTCACGAGGTTTTCTCCTTTATGGACGGTTCATCAGGGTACAATCAGATAAAGATGCATCCCGAAGACCAGAAGCACACCGCTTTCCGGACCCCTCTGGGAATATTCTGCTACAAAGTTATGCCCTTCGGTCTAAAGAACGCCGGTGCCACCTATCAGAGAGCCATGACAAAGATCTTTGATGATCTCATACATGAAATCGTCGAGTGCTATATCGACGACCTCGTAGTAAAGAGCATGTCACATGAAGAGCATTTAGAACATCTGAAGACCGTATTTCAACGCCTTCGGCAATATAATTTGAAGATGAACCCCCTCAAATGCGTGTTCGGAGTCTCCTCGGGTAAATTCCTAAGATTCATCGTCCGACACCGAGGTATCGAGATAGATCCGTCCAAGATCAAAGCGATCATGGAAATGCCACTGCCAAGGACTCTCAAACAGCTGCGATCTCTCCAAGGAAAGCTCGCGTATATCCGGCGGTTTATCGCCAACCTGTCAGGCAAGTGTCGTCCTTACAGCCACCTCATGAAGAAGGTAACTCCGTTCTTCTGGGACCACAAATGCCAAGGCGCACTGGACGAGATCAAGCAATACCTGCAGAACCCGCCAGTGTTAGCTGCTCCGGTCAAGGGAAAACCTCTTATTCTTTATACAACAGCCCTCGAAGGTTCCTTAGGCGCATGATGGGCACAAGAGAATGATCAACGGAAGGAGAGACTCTTTATTACCTAAGTCGAGTTCTGCTGGGGGCAGAAAGAAATTACTCCCCTATCGAAAAACACTGCCTGGCGTTAATCTTCGCGATAACAAAACTCCGGCACTATGCATTGGCACATGAAGTCCGTCTTATATCAAAGGTAGACCCCCTAAAATATCTCATGTCAAAGGCCATATTGACAGGGAGACTCGCTAAATGGGCCCTGCTCTTGATGGAGTTTTCAATAACCTATCAGCCGCTTAAGGCAGTGAAAGGCCAAGCCATCGCCGACTTCCTTGCTGAGCATCCAGTACCTGCCGGTTCTCCTCTAAATTGCGATTTGCCGGATGAAATTCGTTTGACGCGATCGACGGTGATGACACCCGATGGGAACTTTATTTCGATGGAGCGTCCTCCGTAAAGAAGCGCAAACAAAGTACCCCAATGATTAAATCGGGGGTAGGCCTCATCTTCGTAACTCCACAAGGAGGGATAATGCGCTTCGCTTTCTCCTTAACAGCACCGAGGACGAACAATGAAGCCGAATACGAAGCTTTGAAAGCAGGCCTCGAGATCGCCATTGATATGGGAATTGAAAACCTCTTTATATACGGGGATTCTCAACTGGTCGTTAGTTAAGTAAACGGCGACTACCAAACGTGCAAACCGGAGTTGGTGAAGTACGGTGAAAAGGTGCGACAACTGTTGACCCAAATTCCCTCCTATACTCTGGAAAGTATACCACGCGCGGAAAATAGCAAAGCAGACGCGTTAGCTAAGCTCGCTAAAGAACTGGCTGACGAGAACCTCGATGACGTCAGAATCGTGGTACAAAACCGTCGAGTGCTTGCCCCAGCAGAAATATCTCCGGAATCATACGAAGAAAAGGTAGCGACTGGGCAGACGACCCTATAAATAAAAGACCGTGAGAAGGCTGAGGACTGGAGGGAAGTCTTCATAGACTACTTTAAGTCCCACCGAATGCTCGAAGAAGCGTCCTCAAGACATCAGCTCATGAAACGAGCTTTATCTTTCGCTTTCGTCAATGATACTCTATACAAGAGATCGTTTGATTCTCTGTGGCTGAGATGCTTAGGACCTGACGAAGCAGAAAGAGTTGTTCAGGAAGTTCATGACTGAATCTGTGGTTCTCATCAAGCAGGCCCGAAGATGAAGTTAAAAATTAAACGGATGGGTTACTACTGGCCCACGATGATCCAGGACTGCCTCGAATATGAGAAGCGGTGCCACTCATGCCAAATTCATGGGGACTTTATCCACCAGCATCCGAATCTACTACATCCAACGGTGGCTAGCTGGCCATTCGAAATGTGGGGAACTGACATAGTCGGCCCCATCGAACCGGCATCGTCCAGGGGACATCGTTTTGTAGGGTTGCTAGGAACACTAATGATGTCTCACAAGGCATCAACCATGCCAATTTCAAATTTTACATGTGCCGAGAAACCCTAATACGGATCGTTAACTAGAATTTTAGGCGAAACATGCAACTAGTTAACAATTTAACTAAGTGAACGGAAATACAACCTTTGTAGATCCGGTTCTCCATCTCCATAGCTCCATGATGAAGTCCTCTTGCTGTCCAAATCGAATCCCGGGCTCTAGCGTCGGCTTCATCGGAGAAATGGGCGGGCTAGGTCATCGACAACGATGCCGAAGATGATCTACGTCGAGGCATCACAAGATCAAGCTCCCACTTCACCAAGTCATGAAACTTGTGAAGAAAACACCCTATACTACTTGGCAAGAGGTAGAGGATGAAGAAATAGGAGGTGGGTTCACTTTAGAATTGGATTTCTCACTCATTTGCTCAAGTTGCCATTGATGGAGCAAGGTTTCTTCATGAAGAAGAAGAAGAGGAAGAAGATGATAAGTGTTATGATAAGTATTTTCTAAAAAGAATATAATATGAATACTTATCATAATCCAACCATGGTCAAGTGTAGAGAATGAACTAGGGTTAAATGAATGGTTAGGGTTAAGTATGAAGACAAAAATGGTGACTTAGTCAAAGCTTCATGAAGCTTCAACATGCATCCAAAGAAAGCCACCATTTTTCTTTTCTTTTGCCAAAAAGAAATAAATAAATAAATGAATGAATAAATAAGCAAAACCCTAATCATCAATTTAACCATGGTTTAGTTCTTTACACTTAACCAAAAAGGCATGTATCATCAAACATGATACAATCATGTGCACAAAAGTATATCATATATACAACTTGCACAATCCAAGTGAGAAAATCCATTTAAAGTGAACCAATACTAGTTAATGCAAAGTAATATATCAAATATATATAATTATACATTAAATCATTAAATCAACACTTGATTTAACGATCCGGTCATATCGCATATAACCGACTAATATCCAATGTATCGGCTTATCGAATCAACCCTTGATTCGATAACTAGGTTATATCGCATACAACCAATCGATACATTCATCGCGAGAATAGAATACGGTATCACATACACGCATTATTCTCGGTCCCGCACATATCTCATATGCGCTCCTATTTCGTTTCGCTTGAGCCAGGAAACCTCTGTGTAGGACTCTAAAGACTCATCAATACGCCGGCAGCAGATGATGATCATATCAAACACCCACAAGCCGCAAGCGGTCTGCTAAACGTAACGGCCACTCGGGTATTGAGCGATCAGAAGATCGACGAGCAAGCCCACTCATACTCCTGCGAATCCAACCAGTAACACTTACCGTACAGTCCGGTCTGATCGTCTGATATGTCGCATATCTTGCCTAGGGGTGGTGAACGTCAGACCCCAATAGCTCGATAAGTCGTGTCGATATGAGGTCTATAACATTTCGAGAAACTACTGGTAACACTTACTAGTAAATCTCAGCAACCCTGGACATGGATTTCCGGTTATAGCCAATCGAACACGGCGCAACATCAACTTCCTATACCGGGAGAGACGAATCCCCTCCTATCGCTCATTGCCTCCATGTGATTCAGGACTGTACCCAAAAGCCACCGTTTTGCACGCCCTCTTGGACGTGGTAAGGTGGAAATTAAAGCACAGTGGGAACCACACAAGACTCTATGACGATCTCGGGTCAACAGACTACTCTGTACCAGTGTCACAAGAGAACTGCCATCTGACGTAAGGTATAATACCATCTGGGAGTTCTCGGCGAGTCCGTCCAGTGTACCCAGTCTCCACTGAGCACCCGTATATCATCTCTGATGTCAAACACCAATGGATATGGGATCATCCATCGCCCATCTGTATGGGTCGAGAAGGTATACGCTAGTCTACACTGGTATATCGATGCCCCGTCTCGATACACCCACGGCTAGGGACCTTGAAGGATGTACTTATGGACTACCATGTCCCCACTAGTATGATCTGCATCATAGTCCAGGTAGTCAAGTACACATCCTAAGGGCTTTACCAACATGTAACAGAGAGACAATCAGTATACACGTTAAGGTAAAGAGCAACCAGATAGCATACTATCATGTCGAGCAAGAAATTCCTCCCTATATATGTCCAAGCATCCACTACAATATACATCCTATGTATAGTAATGGCCTCTAGGGCATACATATAACTAACAATCTCCCACTTGCACTAGGGCCATCTGATAGCAGTGGTTGTAGTATCTCATACTCAACCATCCCATAAAAGTCTCTCTCTGGGAAAAGGCCTTTGTGAGTGGACCCGCCGTGTTGTCCTCTGAGTCTACTCTCCTAACCTCGATCAACCTGGAGATCAACCATCTCCATGATCAGGTGACACTGCCTTAGAATATGTCTGGATCACTGATGGGACCGGCGTTCCTTGGCAAAAGCCACAACTCCATTGTCACACAATGGGAGGAACGAAGTTCATCTCATGAACTAATATACACCCAGACTGCCTCTTTGGTAGCATCTTTAGTAGCGATGTATCGAGCCTTTATCGTCTAGTATGCCACGGTATCTAGCTTGGAACTCTTCCAACATACCGTCCCTTTACTGAGGGTAAAGACAATGCCTGCGACTGATTTTCAGTCGTCCTTATCACCCTGGAACCCTTCCAGTGATTCTCCCCAGGATCGGTTGATACCATCTCACTACAACTAGTAAGAATCCTAACATCCAATTAGATCTATCTCATAGATCCAAAACCCAGGATTTAGGAGATATCACTTTGATCCTTTATGGAGAATCATTGTGATAAGCGGAGATTGACCGAGCGTAGCATAGGAAACTCCTTCCCCATCAAGAGTATGTCATCCACGTACTCTACGAGGATCATCACCATACTCCCTACTACCTTTTTGTATATACAAGGTTCATCTACCATTTTGATGATGTCAAACTCTTTTACTAACACATCAAAACAGATGTTCCAACTCCGCGATGTCTGCTTTATCCTATAAAGCATCTTGCACACGTTTCCGCTGCTCCCACTGTCTACGAAGCCCTCTGGCTGTGTACTTATAGACGCTCTCTTCTAAAACATCATTTAGAAAAGGAGTCATGGCACCCAACCGCCAGATATCGTAGTCATGGTATGTAGCCGTGGCAAGTAGGATCTGGATGGACTTAAGCATAGCCACTTGAAAAGGTTTCATCATTATCCACGCCTGGTTGATGACGAAAGCCTTTAACAAGTTTTGCTTTGAAAGTCTCAACTTTTCCACCTACACCAAGTAATCTTCTCAAGATATACTTGCTCCTGATAGGGATTTAACCCTTCAGATATAGCAACCAAAGTCCATACTTTGTTGGTGTATAAGGATTCCATCTCAGATCGCTAAGCATCCAGCCATTCTTACAGAGTCCCACTCCTGATGGCCAGCTCGAAACTAGTTGGGTCATCATCTCATGATGCAATCCTCGCTCCCACTGTCATAGAGTAACCGAAATGCCTCTCAGGTGGGTGAGGAACCCTACTAGATCGGCGGAGAGGCTGAGGTTTGTTGGAATCTACTGAAACCTTTTGGTTGTACCAAATCATCTGCTGTAGTTTGCATAGCTGGAACCTTTCCAGTTCTACATAACTAACCTTGCCTCGAGCTTGTCCGGATTTTGCTTTTCAGACATAGGCTGGACAACCCCAAATCTTAACTAACTTAAGAGATAGGCTCTTCTCTTATCATATCAAATATGAAGTGGTAGGCAACCGATTTGATTTGAACCCTATTCAATAGGTATGCAGCTTTTCAAGTGCATAACTCCCAAAAAGGAAATAGGTAACTCAGTAGTACTCATCATAGAGCACACCTTATCATATAGGGTGAGATTGCTCCGCCCCGATATACCAACGTGATATGGTGTATATGGAGGAGTAATGCTGAGAGAGAATCTCATTCTCCTTTAGAATAATCCAGGATTTCCATGCTCAAGTATTCTCCTCCTTGATCACATCAAAGGACATAATACTTATACCCGTATTGGTTCTCTACTTCTAATTATATTCTGTGAATATCTCAAAAGGTTCGGACTTGTGTTTCAACAGGAACATAGGTCTGAATCTTGAAAGATCATCAGAGAATGTAATGAAGTATAAAGAACCGGTCTTGGCAAGTGTAGACAGGGGACCTACATACATCAACATGTATCATCCCAAGAGTTTACTAACTCTTTCTCTGTTTCCAATAAACAGAGCTGAGGTCATTTTATCTTTGTGACATGACTCGCAAGTTTCATAAGATGTAAATTCAAACTGATTTAAATATGCATCTAAAATGTAACTTCAGTCAGTCGGATCGCATTGATATGACCTAGTCTACAATGCCTGAAGAAGGATCCGTTCATTTCTGAACTCTTCCTCTTCTGTGTGTACTAAGAACTGTAGTTTGATTTAGAACATCAACGCTTTTAGATAACGTGCCTGAACCGATCAACTTTTGATATAGGAAATGTTCAAAACATTATCCAACAATACAAAATTTTATCATTTCTTTGCTGATAAAGAGACTGATATGATTTTGTATATCAGGTTCGGTATCTAATAACATTCGTTCAGAATCAATGTATTGGTAATACAGGGTGACAGTGACCAACAGACTTGGCTGCAACACTTTCCCCGTTTTCTGTCTCATGAAACTTATCACCCGTTCTCAGTTTTTCTACCTATCTTTAGCCCTATGTAACAGATTACATATCTGGGATCCTGATCCGGTATCATATACCCAGAACGTAAAGTCCACTGAGAAACAGTTCTGTATAAAGAACACACCCGAAGATGATGCATCAGTATGCACTTTCTTCGTTTGGGTGGCACGGGAATTCTGGTAATCCCCTATTTCCTGCTCTATCTTATAACAATTATAAGTTGGAGCGGGACCAACGTTCCCCAGCTCAGTATAACAAGCGGATTCGGTCAATAATCCGTATTATTATCTTGATTAAGGCGTGATATGGTCGCTACCTGGAGAGAGAGAAGAAAACACTCAGCGTGCGCTCTTGCAAGATCAGATTGGTTATTATTTTATCTAATCAGGATGGCTCCCACTGCTTTTTATCAAATCATCCTTCAAACCCAAAAAGGAAAGACTAGCCGGGATTAATTACACACTACAAGTTCGCCAATCTTTCAGCCATGCCAGTGTCGGTACTTTGAGGGAGGTGCCCCGTTCTTTCGCACGGACCTAATTAATGTAAACCTCGTTTTCCCAGAGGCGTAACCCCGTTGACACCTTTCTAGACACCTACTTGATTAGCTAATTGCAATGTGTAAAACTCTCCCAGGAGTAACAATTACTCGCAGCGGGTATCGGGATCCAACTATCTCATAGAAGGTATGCAATCTCATTGCAAATTTCAACACTTGAAATTCCCGATAATATTTTGCCCCAAGCGATCTATGACCTTGACTGAGTCAACAAATCATAGACCACAAGTAAAGTTCAACCCGTCATTTCTCGATTGAATTAAACCCACCCGCACGACCCTTGACTGAGTCAACAAGGCCGCACGACTACTCTAATCCAATCGCATCATATGCTTTGCAGATAAGCACTAATCAGCTACCGCACACTACGCCTTGACTGAGTCAACAAACGCAGCACGAATACTAACTAGGACTTATCTGAAATGACGGAGGGCTACGACAGGTTTTTAAGAAAACCTTTTGCGTAATGAACTTTATATCGTTGTAGAATCAAATAATTTTAAAATGGAGTGTTTTTTAGGCTTTTCTAGTTTTGCTAAAGGGGTCACTCCCGGTGAAGGGATCGTCGGCCCTTTCCTCGTCGAATGAGGTGCGGGATATATCATATATATCATTGTGCAAAGCAAAAACTCTTAAAAGCAATCAAAAGACAAACCGAGTGTGTAGCATCTGCCAGTTATTGCTAAAGGAGTCACTCCCGGTGAAGGGATCTCGGTCCTTTCCTCATCGAATAAGGTGCAGGATATATCATATATACCGCTGTGCAAAGCAAGAACTGTAGCTACCTGTTTTTATTTTGAAATTCGATTCTACAACATCTTTAGGTTTCTTTTATTTCATTAATCTCATTAATGAAGTCCCATCATTTAAGTACCTAAACATCACAGATAAATACGACGTACACATATGCCATCCGCATTCGCCTCGATGTCCCCTCGTGCACCGTTAGGTTAGGTAACTAACGGCAGAGCGGGGCAGGGCTAGCGCGGGTGTAAAACATAAGTAACGTCTATATAATATATCATATATACTATATAAAGTATCCATCACAGAACATCACATGATCACATCACAGATAACGCAGCAGAAGAATCATATGAAATATTGGATATACTAGGACGTCCGTGTTTTCAATACGAGCCAGTATAAAACACGGATTCCACGGTCGTGATGAATAGCCAATCCCACACTCCCAGACCCCTACGAGAGCGGCAAGCAACCCTACCAATTCTAGGGTTAGGAGACCCGGACTCGACTCCTCGAGTTGGTCTCCCACTGGACCCCAGAACCCGGTTACTTGTGCTCCCCTCCTTGGGTCTATCCTAGTGCGGAAAAGTAAATAATATACAAATGGTGACATCTTCCACAACCTGGAAGTGCCTCAATAAAAGAATATTACATACAAGTTTTTACATGAATGAAAATGAAAAACACTCATCTCACATAAAAAACCCCGGGCTATTCAAACACGACGATCCAATATAACATATCCAGCAACACATAACATCACATGTCATCAACGTAAGTAAATATGCGCATCCCAATTATCGTTGACATATAGCAACGAAACCGGCGATATCACATATTACACTTACGGTCACAGAAAAGAAAATGTAAAACTACAACAGTTGGAATCCGCAACCTCCATAGACATCGCATGCCTAATCAAATGAATTACTTAGACATCGCATGCCTAACAATTATAAACCCCGCATTTTAGTCTCATTATCGAAAACTCTTTTCAATATCAAGTCGGGCAATTCAGCAGGATTCCCGACATCCTGATCGAATGCTCGTCGCAAACTTCAGTAGGCGGCCGCACCCCCGACGCCGTCGACAAAGTGCACCAAGGCGGAACACCGCTGCCGCGAGCACCCGAACGGATGCTTTCGGCGACGGGGTTCTCCTACAATCACTTGGTCGGGGCTATGGAGTGAGGCTGTCTATTAAGTTTACCCGGCGAGTATCCGCGTACGCTACGTGATTGCGACGGACTTTTGATCACATCAAAATTCCGTGGCAACCGATCAAGTGAGACTAAATTGCTAGATTTATAACATTCATTCAGTTATCTCATAACTTATTGTGAATTCCAATTATTGTATCACATTCCGAATAAGATAGAAAATGTTAAACTTTCCGATCGAACAATCGAACACCCAAGTTTTCCCGAAACAGCTCAACTCATGAAATAAGTTCAAAGACATTCATTTCGTGCCTCAGTACCAACGGTCCAGCCGTAGAAGGGTCAAGCCAACGCCTCACATGTGGCACGCCGTACTGCCCCAAACCCGAAGGTTCAAAGGGCAGTTCAAGACGGTCACATAATCGAGTTAAGATTTGTTGTCTTCTAGAGGGACCATCGCGTTACTTGCACTACTTAGAACGTCGTTAAACTATGGAAAAATCCAACACATGGAAATTTCCCGACAGGGGAAAAGTTGGGTATTTATATCCGGTCGAACTTTTTAACATATTCAAAAATTATCCGGAAAGCCACATAGACAAAATCTGATACTCCGATCGAAACACCGAATCCCCAAAACAACCCCAGAAAATTCAACTCTTGAATAAATATTAAAAATTCCCAGAAAATCCAGCATAATAAAATAGGAGTTACAGTGCAAACAGGGAATGATGATGTGATCATCTGGCCGCGGAACCGCCGCATAAGGCAGGCTTATGCCGCGGTTCCGCCGCGCTATGGAATCATCTCTGGGAAAATTTTGCACCGTAATTCTTAGAATTCCCTGCTGAATTTTTTAAGCATTTTTAATCTGGAAACAACCCAGTTTTTGAAAAAAGTCCAGAGAGCGGGTCGGATTAGGGTTTCGGGGTTTGTTCGGATTTGAAATTCCGTCTACGCATCGCCTAAGGCTCTAGCTAGGCTCTGATACCACTGTAGGGTTGCTAGGCACACTAATGATGTCTCACAAGGCATCAATCATGTCAATTTCAAATTTTACATGTGCCAAGAAACCCTAATACGGATCGTTAACTAGAATTTTAGGCGAAACATGCAACTAGTTAACAATTTAACTAAGTGAACGGAAATACAACCTTTGTAGATCCGGTTCTCCACCTCCATAGCTCCATGATGAAGTCCCCTTGCTGTCCAAATCGAATCCCGGGCTCTAGCGTCGGCTTCATCGGAGAAATGGGCGGGCTAGGTCATCGACAACGATGCCGAAGATGATCTACGTCGAGGCATCACAAGATCAAGCTCCCACTTCACCAAGTCATGAAACTTGTGAAGAAAACACCCTATACTACTTGGCAAGAGGTAGAGGATGAAGAAATAGGAGGTGGGTTCACTTTAGAATTGGATTTCTCACTCATTTGCTCAAGTTGCCATTGATGGAGCAAGGTTTCTTCATGAAGAAGAAGAAGAGGAAGAAGATGATAAGTGTTATGATAAGTATTTTCTAAAAAGAATATAATATGAATACTTATCATAATCCAACCATGGTCAAGTGTAGAGAATGAACTAGGGTTAAATGAATGGTTAGGGTTAAGTATGAAGACAAAAATGGTGACTTAGTCAAAGCTTCATGAAGCTTCAACATGCATCCAAAGAAAGCCACCATTTTTCTTTTCTTTTGCCAAAAAGAAATAAATAAATAAATGAATGAGCAAAACCCTAATCATCAATTTAACCATGGTTTAGTTCTTTACACTTAACCAAAAAGGCATGTATCATCAAACATGATACAATCATGTGCACAAAAGTATATCATATATACAACTTGCACAATCCAAGTGAGAAAATCCATTTAAAGTGAACCAATACTAGTTAATGCAAAGTAATATATCAAATATATATAATTATACATTAAATCATTAAATCAACACTTGATTTAACGATCCGGTCATATCGCATATAACCGACTAATATCCAATGTATCGGCTTATCGAATCAACCCTTGATTCGATAACTAGGTTATATCGCATACAACCAATCGATGCATTCATCGCGAGAATAGAATACGGTATCACATACACGCATTATTCTCGGTCCCGCACATATCTCATATGCGCTCCTATTTCGTTTCGCTTGAGCCAGGAAACCTCTGTGTAGGACTCTAAAGACTCGTCAATACGTCGGCAGCAGATGATGATCATATCAAACACCCACAAGCCGCAAGCGGTCTGCTAAACGTAACGGCCACTCGGGTATTGAGCGATCAGAAGATCGACGAGCAAGCCCGCTCATACTCCTGCGAATCCAACCAGTAACACTTACCGTACAGTCCGGTCTGATCGTCTGATATGTCGCATATCTTGCCTAGGGGTGGTGAACGTCAGACCCCAATAGCTCGATAAGTCGTGTCGATATGAGGTCTATAACATTTCGAGAAACTACTGGTAACACTTACTAGTAAATCTCAGCAACCCTGGCTAGGGATTTCCGGTTATAGCCAATCGAACACAGCGCAACATCAACTCCCTATACCGGGAGAGACGAATCCCCTCCTATCGCTCATTGCCTCCATGTGATTCGGGACTGTACCCAAAAGCCACCGTTTTGCACGCCCTCTTGGACGTGGTAAGGTGGAAATCAAAGCACAGTGGGAACCACACAAGACTCTATGACGATCTCGGGTCAACAGACTACTCTGTACCAGTGTCACCAGAGAACTGCCATCTAACGTAAGGTATAATACCATCTGGGAGTTCTCGGCGAGTCCGTCCAGTGTACCCAGTCTCCACTGAGCACCCGTATATCATATCTGATGTCAAACACCAATGGATATGGGATCATCCATCGCCCATCTGTATGGGTCGAGAAGGTATACGCTAGTCTACACTAGTATATCGATGCCCCGTCTCGATACACCCACGACTAGGGACCTTGAAGGATGTACTTATGGACTACCATGTCCCCACTAGTATGATCTGCATCATAGTCCAGGTAGTCAAGTACACATCCTAAGGGCTTTACCAACATGTAACAGAGAGGCAATCAGTATACACGTTAAGGTAAAGAGCAACCAGATAGCATACTATCATGTCGAGCAAGAAAGTCCTCCCTATATATGTCCAAGCATCCACTACAATATACATCCTATGTATAGTAATGGCCTCTAGGGCATACATATAACTAACACGTTTCATCCTGGCGACGACTGATTACTTCTCCAAGTAGGCAGAAGCAGTACCGTTGAGGGAAGTGAAGACGGAGAATACCCTCCACTTTTTCAAGACGCACATCATTTATCGGTTTGGAACTCCACGGCGGATTATCTCCGATAACGGGCCAGCCTACAGAAGCCATAAGATTAGCCGCTTCGCCCAACAGTATAATATAGACTGGAGGTACTCCTCAGTTTATAATCCATGAGCTAACGGTCTGGCCGAGGCCTTCAATAAGACCTTGACAAAGATCATAAAAAAGACGGTGTCCCGAAATAAGAAGGACTGGCATGAGAGACTGCAAGAGGCTCTTTGGGCGTACCGAACTACGTTCAAGACGGCCACGAGCACAACGCCATACGCATTGGTATTCGGTACAGAAGCAGTACTCCCCCTTGAGATAGAGCTACCGTCTCTACGAATGGCAGTCCACTGCGAGCTGACGGACGAAGAAAATGCTCACCTGCGGCTTGAGGAGCTTGATGCCCTCGATGAAACCCGGCTCATAGCGAAACAAAATCTGGAGGCTTACAAAGCAAAGATGACGCGCTCATATGAAAGATTGACCCGACCGAGGACATTCCGCCAAGGCGAACTCGTGCTAGTGGTCAAAAGGCCTATGATTCCCAATCGCGACAAACGGGGAAAATTCGAGCCAAACTATGAAGGCCCGTACATCATAGATAAGGTCTACCAGGGAGGGGCCTATCTACTCATGGACATACATGGTGAAAGGCCTTTCAGGCCAATAAACGGTCGCTTCCTAAAGAGATACTACGCTTAATGAGCCACAGCCTAGGTCAATGGTAGATGACGACGACTATGTCCGCTCGCTATCTTCCTAAGCTCAAGCTTTATAAGCAGTTGCCGGCCTTCTCCATGACGGACCGAAACGTCCTTAAACTAATAGCGGACCGAAACGTCCTTAAACTAATACCGCAGCATCCGTAGGCTGACAAGAAAAAAAAATATAAGAAAAAAAATATAAATAAATAAAAACGGTATGTCCATAAGCAAAAAAGGGCACGGATGAAAACCCGAAAGGGCGCCGTGAGTAAAAACAACAGGACTACCGGCGAGTGTTCGTGAAAACCCGAAAGGGCGCGACCTCGTAAAAAAAAAGAGAAGAAGAAAATAAATAAATAAAAAAAATAAAAATAAATATAAAATAAAAACGGTATGTCCACAAGCAAAATGGGCACGGATGAAAACCTGAAAGGGCTCCGTGAGTAAAAACAGCAGGACTACCGGCGAGTGTTTGTGAAAACCCGAAAGGGCGCAACCTCGTTAAAAGACACTTATAAGGTCCCCTCGACCTTGTAAGAAGAAACAACCCCCGTGAGATCCTTACGACTCACAAGGGAGCAGCACACTTAGGGATCCCCACGGTTCCTAAGGAGAAAATACACTTGCGAGATCCTCACGACTCGTAAGGAGAACTCTCTTATGAGACCCTCACGGCTCATAAGATTTGAAAGTCTTAAGTTACAGAGACCTAAACCTGTGCTTAAGCAACCCCCACAACCTTCAATATTGCCCTATAAGTGGTCCAATACTGGCCTTTGTATACAATCCACGGGCGCGAATAAACATTTCTCTAACCAAGTCCCATCCGTGACTGGGGATATATCCCTATGGTGAACAACCCTTATGAGTCCTCTCGACTTATAAGGAGAAAGCCCTCTTGTAAGATTCTTACGAATTACAGAGGAACATATACTTAGGAATCCTCATGATTCCTAAGGAGAAAATACACCTACGAGATCCTCACGACTTGTAGGGAGAAATACCTTCGTGAGACCCTTACGGCTCATGAAGTCAAAAGCCTTAGTCGACGGGACCCTAACCCTGTTTGCTAAGCCACCTTTGTTCAACATCGACAGAGGCAGATGATGATTCGCTCCTGGCCATATCCCAGTTGTAGCGGTGCTGATGCCGAAATCTGTGTCTAATTTCAGGTTTATGGCGAAAAGCCAGTAGTCCGCACGTGCATACAAGATAGCCGAAATGATGGGGCAACTTGCAATAAAAAGCAGCAAGTAAAAATGTATGCACGCAAAATAGCCGAAATGATGGGGCAACTCGCAATAAAAAAACAGCGAGTAAAAATGAAATAAATAGCCGAAATGATTGGGCACCGCGAAAAACAACCGAAATGATTGGGCAATCGCGACCTTCGTGATATGAAGCTGAAATGATAGAGGATCGCGGAAAAAGAAATAAAATAAAATAAAAAGTTTTAATTTATGCCCTACAGGTGATGTTCCATCACACCCTGTATACAATCCAAGGGCGTAAACAAAAAAGGGACCATACTCCTCCCCCAGGTCTCATCATAAGAAGAAGCCAAATTTCGACGGGCTATAAGTGACCTAGAGATCATCTTAACACTCGTCTCGTAACAACGAACACAACTCCAAGCGAAACGGAACAGCGGGAACTTCCAGTTCCATGGCTCGGCGATATACTGATCACCGAAAAGTCAAGTCCCAATTCCGTGAAATGCGAATACAATCAATACAATTCTTGGTTACGTGGAACGCGGATAACATCACTCTTTGACTCCGTGGAAAACGTCCAGAGCGGATCCTGGTCCTCGCAGAGCACGGCAGTGAACCCGTGTGAAGCATCCAGAGCGGAGCCCAGTCCTCGCCAAGCACGGCAGTGAACCCGTGTGAAGCATCTAGTGCAAAATTCTTGGTTACGTGGAACGCGGATAACGTCACTCTTTGACCCCGTGAAAAACGTCCAGAGCAGATCCTGGTCCTCGCAGAGCACGGCAGTGAACCCGTGTGAAGCATCCAGAGCAGAGCCTAGTCCTCGCCAAGCACGGCAGTGAACCCGTGTGAAGCATCTAGTGCAAAATTCCTGGTTACGTGGAACGCAGATAACGTCACTCTTTGACCCCGTGGAAAACGTCCAGAGCGGATCCTGGTCCTCACAGAACACGGCAGTGAACCTATGTGAAGCATCCAGAGCGGAGCCTAGTCCTCGCCAAGCACGGAAGTGAACCCGTGTGAAGCATCTAGTGCAAAATTCCTGGTTACGTGGAACGCGGATAACGTCACTCTTTGACCCCGTGGAAAACGTCCAGAGCGGATCCTGGTCCTCGCAGAACACGGTAGTGAACCCGTGTGAAGCATCCAGAGCGGAGCCTAGTCCTCGCCGAGCACGGCAGTGAACCCGTGTGAAGCATCTAGTGCAAAATTCCTGGTTACGTGGAACGCGGATAACGTCACTCTTTGACTCCGTGGAAAACGTCCAGAGCGGATCCTGGTCCTCGCAGAACACGGAAGTGAACCCGTGTGAAGCATCCAGAGCGGAGCCTAGTCCTCGCCAAACACGGCAGTGAACCCATGTAAAGCATCTAGTGCAAAATTCCTGGTTACGTGGAACGCGGATAACGTCACTCTTTGACCCCGTGGAAAACGTCCAGAACGGATCCTTGTCCTCGCAGAGCACGGCAGTGAACCCGTGTGAAGCATCCAGAGCGGAGCCTAGTCCTCGCCGAGCATGGCAGTGAACCTGTGTGAAGCATCTAGTGCAAAATTCCTGGTAACGTGGAACGCGGATAACGTCACTCTTTGACCCCGCGGAAAACGCCCAGAGCGGAGCCTGGTCCTCGCCAAGCACGGCAGTGAACCCGTGTGAAGCATCCAGAGCAAACACCGGACTGTGGAGTCCTTAAAATCCACGGACTATGATGTCCTTAACCTCGACCGTAACGTCTTAAAACTAACGATCAACCACCCTGATTCTGTACTGATTCTACCTTGGTTTAAGGGTACATCTCTTCACTCCTTTGATACCTGGCGTTGTAATTCCTCAACGTCTTCAAAGAGGTGACGGGTCCCCGCAACCACACATTAGACTCTGGAGTCCTTAAATCCACGGACTATGAGGTCCTTAACCTTGACCGCGATGTCTTAAAACTAACATCGGACTGTGTAGTCCTTAAATCCACGGACTATGAGGTTCTTAACCTTGACCGCGATGTCTTAAAACTAACATCGGACTGTGGAGTCCTTAAATCCACGGACTATGAGGTCCTTAACCTTGACCGCAATGTCTTAAAACTAATATCGGACTGTGGAGTCCTTAAATCCACGGACTATGAGGTCCTTAACCTTGACCGCGATGTCTTAAAACTAACATCAGACTGTGGAGTCCTTAAATCCACGGACTATGACGTCCTTAACCTTGACCGTGATGTCTTAAAACTAACATCGGACTGTGGAGCCCTTAAATCCATGGACTATGACGTCCTTAACCTTGACCGCAAGGTCTTTAAACTACGATGCCTTGAGCAACCCCTGACCCCGTGAAACACGGATAAGGGCGACCACATCCAGCACTTGCAGGTCCTCACGACCTGTAAAGAAGAAAAACTCTCTTCTGAGATCCTTACGACTCTCAAGGGAAAACCCGCTTAAGAATCCTCATGATTCTTAAGAAGAACTTATACCTATGGGATCCTCTCCACCTGTAGGGAGAAAAACTCTTTATGAGACCCTCGTGGCTCATAAAGCGCAAAAGTCTTAGGAAGCATACCTTAACCCGGAATCCTAAGCCGTCGCTGCCCTGCAAGGAGATCAAGATAAATTGTCCGCAAAACTCATTCAATGAAAGAGATACACCATTGAGAAGAAAAATGTATCTTTTATTCATAAACCAAAATGGATACAAAGTACAATTCATGAAAGAGCAAAAAGAAGATACTCTCAGTCATGAGTATGTACAAAAACAGAAAAGAAAGGAAAAGATACAAGTTTTCAAGCCGGTGGGCGATTTAGCAGCTTGGTCAGCTCATACCGCTTTTGCTGGGCCACGGCCTCATGATTTAAGATCGCCAAAAGACGGGCCTCCGCCTGAGCCTGCTGGGCCTCATATGAAGCAAGCCGAACTTCAAGCTCTTTCTCGATGGCCTTATGAGCCTCGACCCTCTCACGAGTGAACGTAGCAGCTTTATCAAGAGTCACCACCTCCCTGATAGACTCTTGAAGCACCCGCCAGAGTTCATGCGCTTTGTTGGCCTTAGCAGTAAGACTCGCCTGAAGCTCGCTCAGCACTTTAGAAGACAGCTCTCTTTCCGAGAATTTGAGACCTAGCCTCTTCTCGCACGATGTCATGTTTGCTGCGCACCGCTCTATCAGCCCCCGCAAGTCCGCCTTTGCAGCCATGACCTCCGAGGAAAGACGGGAACATTCAAGTGCGTGCAAGCAAGCCTCCACCTGCCGACAGAACTCCACCCAGACTCGCACCACCTCTTCGCTATGGTAGGTGGCAAGAAAAGGAAGAGAACCGTTAGCCTCGGCAGCAAATGCTTCAGCTGTGGTTGCACTGCCAGCACGAAGCTCCTCGATCAAAGACGACAGGGAGATAAGGCTCAATTGGGCCAAGCGTTCTGAAGCTCGAAAAGCATAAGGGCCAGGCGGCATGACGACACGCGATTCCAACGCTATTGGAGCTGGCAAGGCTGTTCAGAGTTGAAAAATATTAGTAAGACTCTTAAGCAAAGGAACAAGTAAGGCTATACCGGAATGTCACTTACCTACGGTCATGCAAGTAGGAGTTGAGGGTTCCCCTGGCCCTTCGAGAACCTCGACCTCATCATCGGCTTCCAAAACTGTAGAGACCATCAATGTAAATACGCAAAATAACAACGATGCTATGAGAAGTGATGAACAACACTCACCTTGTTCAGACGAGAGGACGATGCGTTGAGGAGATATCGCCTGCGGAGCGGCCATTTCCAAAAGACGCTGGAAGGACTGCCGAGGAGACAGATCGACAATGGAGGCCGCCAGTCCACGCAATTCTGAAAATACAAAAGAGTTCAGGTAATAGAAAGATTACTAGCTCAAAACGTGGAAGGTTACCTTCGACACTCCTCCCATTCTGAGCCGGGGGGATAGCAGCTTCAGCGGTCTCTGTCATGACCTCAGGCTCCAACAAAGGGAGGGTGGTCCCGACTACCTCCATCTCAGCCTCTGGGCCGCCTTCGGGAAGAGCCGTTGGAGCGGTAGTCTCCAAAGGAGCCTCCCTCAAAGGGGCAAGCACTCCCTGATCAAGAACCGCCGCTGGAGGCTCTATCATAAGAGGAGCAGCCTCATCAGCCCCCTCCACATCGAGCAATGCTTCATCGGGAATTTCAGCAGGCTTCAGCTTCAATGAGCCCGTAGGGAGCTCCCCCAGCGTCGAAGATTCTGCACAATTCAAATAAGAATAAGGATACACATATACAGGCGTAAATAATCTGAAAAACTACAAAAAAAAAACAACAACGTACCGATGCGCAAAGAAGCCCTCAATATGGCTTCTTCAAGCCGCTGCTCCTTCTCAAGGAGGCGTGCTCGCCGGGGTTCAAGGGTAGACTCATGGCCGCCGGTCCATAAAGAAAGTGCGTCCGCTGCGTCTTCTGAAGCGGCCTGCTTCAGGGCCCTTTCCCCCCATTCCACCAAAGGACCGATAAACCGCCGCCGAATCCACGATGGGTCTTCGTAAAAGATTACAGTGGGATAGGGCTTCTTCGGAACCCTAGCGTTATGAGACGCATCTTTGGAACGCCGTATGGCCTCGGCCAACTGTGCGGCTTCCTCATCGGCTGAATTCGAGAAGAGAAGTCCAGCGTCTGACTCTTGCAAGGCCAATGGTTCGTCTTCAAGAATAGGCTCAGACTCCGCCAAAGAATCGAGCAAATTGGTGGCCGCTTTCCTCCGCCGCTTAGACTTAGAGCCGGTCGCCGAGGATGACCGTTTCCTCCCCCATGAAGCCTTAGGGCGGCGCCGACCCACATCGCCCTCGACACCCTCATCCCTATTACTCTCGCTCGGTGCCACAACCGAGGATGACACCGCCATTGTCGACGCCACGGGGGGCGGTGCTGCCACTGGTGGTGGTGCTACTACTGGGGCCCGTCTACCCCGCGATCGGGAACCTAGAGGCATACCAGCTGTTGGAGTAAAGTCCACCCCTGACTCCCCCGGAATGAGCGCGGTACCAATCTCCCTCAGAGGGAAGCAGACCGGAGCCCTCGGTCGCAGCTTAGCCCCCGGAACCTGAGGAGGGGCATCATGACCAAGAAGCACCCTCCTTTCCTCAAGAATAATTGGGCTGACCCGGTAGAGATACCAACCCGTAAACGAGCCCGCGCACCGGGGCATGTACTCAGCTTCAGGGACCATGAAGTGGGAGCCGGTGTTTAGCCTCACGAAATGATGAGCGGCATCGTGAACGGCATCAAGCGAAGGGACCGGTGCAACTATAAAAGCCTCGAAAGGAACACCCTGGTCGTATCCAAGTTGTCGGGCGAATCGATGCGGGTTGTACCGCATGAAAAGAGCTGCACTGTCCTGGCGAAACACCAAGTAGCCCGGTCTAATTGTATACAAGTGTGCGGCCTCCCGAGGCTTCACAAAAGGTACGTTGTTTTTTGACTGGTCCCAGAGTTGTTTAACTGGACCTAAAGGAGTAGACAAGACCCGATCATTAAAAACCAGCCTGCCAGCGGCAGCGTAAGGAGAAATCAGCACCCGAATAACCCCAAATTGGGTCGGGTCGGCGGCAGAAGCATCCACTAATCGCATAAGTCATGGGAAGGGGTAGGCATCGTAAAACACGGGCCTCTGATGCACAGCGAAAGCCCCAAGCACATGGATTTCGATCCAGGATGTAAAGTAATGAAGCGAAAAATTCACTACGTCTACGCCAGGGCTGGAAGTGTTGGCCGCAGCGCCCAACCCGTGGTAAAGATGCGCCAGCGCTGGGATGCCGATAGCCAATCGCGTCCCCTCAGCAATACAATGAGCCGGGTAGATAACCGAGGCTCTCATGAAGCGGAGATGCATGGGGATAATGAACCAACTGAGCCAGACACTGACAAACCCCACGAAGAACGTCTCCTCATCCATACTGGGTGCTGCAGTGGACTCAAAAGACATCGGCGACATGATGGGGATATAGTATTGAGGTAGATCCGATTCAGTGGTCGGCAGCTTCTTCGGACCAAACCCAAAGGGATCTTTGACGTTGGAAAACTTCGGAGCTGTCTTCGACACGACATCTTCGCGAAGGAAGCAGGCAATGAAGCTCTTAAAAGTGACTCCCTGCTCCTCAGATTCGGTGAACAATCGGTCAAAGATACCTAGCGCCTTGATCAAGCTGGGACGCTTGTGGCAAATTGCGTTCTCAACAGACAAGCCGTCAACCGGTGCAGGCTCGGGCTCGAAAACGTACTCGTCAGGAGGCAACAACTCCTCATACAGTGTACCCCTGATTGGCAATCCCGAGATTTCATAAAATTCTGCTAGAGAAATCGAAACCTCGCGATCTCCTAAAATAAAAGTGTTGGTGGGGAGATTCCATTGATTCAAGAACGCCCTAACCCACCAGACATGCGGGGACTTATAATGGAAGAGTGACGCGTATATTGCCTGATAAAGCCCGACCTTCTCCAGCCGCGCACGATGGGTGGCAAGGATATAGCGAGCCCAGAGAAGGTAGCCCGTAGGGTGTCGAGGAGTAAGCCCTATCTTATAAATCTGCCCCCATGGGTGGGCCTCACCCTGAAAAATGCGATGCCTCAGGATATCTATAGCGGGGACCGGATGGTTCGGGATACCTGTCGTCGAAGGCTCGAGCCTCCCCGTTGGAGTCCAGTTGGGCATCTCCACAGCAAAAACCGTTCTCGGAGGGTCCATCGGCAAGAATGGGAAAGTAGGCTCTGTCGGTACTATACATAGGAAACTCCGGCGACCCCGGATAATATGGCTGTACCAAGTTCCCCACAGAAGCAAGTTGGTGCAGTTCGGGTCATGAGCCCGGATCATCGCCATCGCTTCCTCATCAGATGGTGCTTGAGGAAAAGCGGCCTCCGAACGAGTAAAGGGAAAGCACGGAACAGAAGCCATCGCACCTGAAATCAAATAAAAGAAGACTGTCAAAAGCAAAGCCAGTGATATATACATGCATGAACATGAAGACAAGTTGAGGAAGGCAACAGCAGACTTTTTTTTATGGGACCATTGGCTGCAAAACACATGGGCCCCAAAGAATCAAGATTATGGCTCGTTAATAATAAGACCAAGCAGTTGTAATAAGACAAAGGGGATACCCTCATTAATAAAATATAGGTTTCAAGTGGCCCTGCACATCCCCTAGAAGACAAATCTACCTTGGACTCCACAACAAATCAAACGGGATCAAGGGATTTAAATTCCCACAGAAGATATCATTGCAAACTTCTGTTCCATTAATTGAAGAAGGACAACCTCGGGCCAAGAGACCCTAAGAAGCCTCCATGGGAAGAACTTAGTTCTTCACAGGAATTAAATTCCTTTTGAAAAGGGGAATTAAATTCCCATGAACATTTTTTCTGTGAACGGAGTTAAACTCCGTGGATTATCACCATCATTTCCCTAAAAGATCATCTAAACCCTAAGAGATCTACTGTTGAAGGTTAAGTGGTTTCATATTTTGGTTAAAGAACTTGAAGAAAAATGGGTTCTTTGTTAAAAAAGGAGTGAAGCCCTTGATGTGGATTTAAAATCCAGCGAGTTTTGTCAAAATGAAGGTGCATCGATCACCATTACCTGAGGAAAAAGAGTCTTTTTAAACAGAGTTAAACTCTGAAAGGTTTGAAGCAAAGAACTAAGCTCTGGAAACGAGAATTAAATTCACAAGGAAAAAGTTCTCAAAGTAAGAAGATGAGCAAAGTGGAGGCGTCTCTGAGATGACCCCACTATTTATAGGATATGATGGAAACGCTTCATCTCCCCGATTCCCTAGATGGATCCAACGGTCACCAAAGTGACAGCGTTGCACTCACATGCAGACACGTGAGAACAATGCTGTGGGGGCATTTGTTTCCTGACTTAAAATCAGGAAAAAACCTACGGAAGAAGCATCACGTGCTAGCACGTGACCAACAGTCACGTGTTGGCACGTGACAATTCAAAGCAGCGGAAAAAGCAGATTCGGTTCCCTGACTAAATCAAAGAAAAGGCTCCAGAAAGGGTCACGTGCTCACACGTGACCAGGGGTCACGTGTTGGCACGTGACGGCTGAACAGCGGCTAGAAGACAAAGCGCAGAAAGCAGAAGAAAACTCGTTCCAAGGGGTCACGTGCCTACACGTGACCAAGGGTCACGTGACCACATGTGACCGGCTTTCAAAGCCTATCTATTTAACAGAATTAAATTCTGAACAGCATTCAAATCTTTCCAAAGAAGAACAATTATTTGGAACCGATTGGATTAAAGATCTAAAGGTGATTAAATATCACCTATCTATGGAAAAATCTTGAACCTGGAAAGATTTCCCCTTAAAATCTAACCGAAATAACAAAGGAATATCTTTGGATTCAAAATCCAATGGTGAATAAAATTCACCTAATAATCCAAAGGTCCAAATGAACGACGAATGCAAATCAAATCCCTCAATGAATGATTCACTAAAACCGATTGATTCTGCGCCTTCTCCTATAAATAGGAGCCAAGAGATATACAGAGGAGGAGATACAGAGATCGACACACACAGAGAGAGAAAAATAGAGCCTTGAGACTTTGGAGAAATTTGGATCTTCTGCAAAAGAAAACCTTAGGTGAGAAAGGAGAGGCTTTTAAAAAGAGAATTTAATTCTCAAAAGAGTTTAACTTTTATATTAAAAAGAAGAACTTAGTTCTCTCTTTAGCAAAGGATCTGCAAAGTGCACATCTCCCCATGAATTGAGAATTTAATTCTCATTGGGTTGAGATCTTGCCATGCAGATCCAAAGCATAGAGAGGGAATGGATGTTTGAGAATTTAATTCTCATAGAATTATAGGAATTTAATTCCTTCGAATTAAAATTAGGTTTTAACCCTATGTTGTAGGGATTTAATTCCTTCAAATGGACAGAACCAGGGTTTAACCCCAATTAAGAGCTTAATTCTGTCAAAATAACAGGAATTTAATTCCCTTAAGAAAGAAGAAATGAGGGTTTAACCCTATTTAAGAATATAATTCTTCAAAAGAAAGTAGGAATTTAATTCCTCTAAAGTTATTGCTAGGGTTTAACCCTATGAAGAATTCAATTCTTAAAAAGATAAACGCATCTTCAAACAGGCAAAGGAATAGGGTCACGTGCTACCACGTGACCCCTGAAAAGGAACAGAAAAGAGCTTTAGGGCGCCCTCACGTGTCGACACGTGACCCCTAATGAACATTCTAACAGATCAAAGCGCATGCCCCCATCACGTGCCCACACGTGATGGCTTTCAGAATTAAAAGTGTTAAACATTTATCTGTAGAACAAAATAAAGGGAAACAGGGCGCTATCACATGCTACCACGTGACCCCTTGGCTGAAACTTTAACATACAAACACCAAAATGCCCATCACGTGACAGCACGTGATGCTCCAAAGTATTCAATACTTTTGACAGAATAAAATGAATTGAGAGCGCCCTCACGTGCTACCACATGACCCCTCTTGCCTTAGTGTTTAACACTAGAGTTGAAACCTCTATATCCAGTGTTCAACACTGATTTTCTTAGTGTTTAAACACTAATTTGGAAAACATCTATTTACAGTGTTTAACACCGACTTTCTTAGTGTTGAACACCAACCTGGAAAACCCTGTTTCTAGTATTTAACATTGATCTGCCTTAGTGTTAAACACTAATTTGAAATCTCCACTGCCAGTGTTCAACATTGATTTGTTTTAGTGTATAAGCACTCATTTGAAAGCCCTATTGCTGGCGTTTAACACTAACTATATCTTTTAGTGTTAAATACTAACTTGTCAATCTCATTTTCAGTGTTCAACACTGATTGATCTTTAGTGTTTAACACTAACTTTAGCCCCATTGGCTAAGTGTCTAGAGGCAAAGCCTCTCCTCTAATGGACCAACAGAGGGCCAATATCCTAAACATGATTGGACTTAGCCCAAGCTGGCCATAAGTCCTCAATTCAAATTCAACTGAGCCAATGGGCTCATAATATAATTAATTGGTCTTGGTTCCAAATTGGGCCAAAGATTATTTAATCTATCTCGGTTTAAAGGTACATCTCTTCACTCCTTTGATACTTGGCATTGTAATTCCTCAACGTCTTCAAAGAGGTGACGGGTCCCGATGACCACATATTGATACGGACTGTGGGGTCCTTAAACTCATAGACTATGAGGTCCTTAACCATGACCGGGATGTCTTAAAACTAACGACGGACTGTGGGGTCCTTAAACTCATAGACTATGAGGTCCTTAACCTTGACCGTGATGTCTTAAAACTAACACCGGACTGTGGAGTCCTTAAATCCACGAACTATGAGGTCCTTAACCTTGACCGTGATGTCTTAAAACTAACATCGGACTGTGAAGTCCTTAAATCCATGGACTACGACGTCCTTAAACTTGACCGCAACGTCTTAAAACTAACACTAGACCGCAATGTCCTTAAACTACTTATTGACCGCAATGTCACTAAACTAAACAACAGGGCTCCCTTAATTGCTTTATTGTTGGATCTAAACGATCCCGTTAAGTTGATCTTAGTCTAAAAACTAGACTAACGTATCATTAACAAATGTTTAAGTCGATCTTAGTCTCGAATGAGGCTAACGTATCCTTGAAGCCAAAACCCCCAAACCCAAATCTAAGATAATACGGAATTGGACTAGTCCACGCCCTACGGGCGACGACATAACTAAGTCTCCGTATACAATCCACGGGCAACTAAACACAAAATAAACACACACGACACGAAGTGACCATCTGAAGAAGGAGAAAGTGGTTACCGCGATGCGGTAGCGTAGTTAACTGCGGGGCTTGCGCCTGCAGGGAAGAGCGTCTCCACAATCAAAAACCCCTCAAAGCGAGGGGGAATCTGACGAAGTCTGCTACATTGGACGCATCCGTTTAAACCTTCGATACACGGTGCCATAAATCAACTTGACATCTTCGGAGAGGTGGACGGATAGCACCAATTAGCATCTGCCCCCGAATCTCAGGAAAGACGTCCCTGTCGCGCCGTCATTCGGAGGGGAACAAGGACATTTTCATAAGTAGTATATGAAACTAATAACAATTGGAATTTTAGTTATAACATTAGTAAATTTCAAGGGTTTTAGTGGATAATTTAGCTTCATTTTAATAAAATGATGTTTATATAATAACTTAGAAAATGAGGGGTTTTGCGAAAAGACTATGTAATTGGTTTTTGTGTGAGGTCCTTTTTGCAAGGGTGCTAGGTCATGGTTAGGGTAAGTTGAACCTCACACACACCACAACTCCAAATGAACCTTAAGCTCACACCTCCTTCTTGCATGAAAATACTACCTCCTTTTATTCTTACACCTCCTTCTTCCTCTCATGTCACCTCCACCTCTTAACATGCACCTTATGCTTTCTATACATGCCTCCTCACCTATTTACTCATGATACTCAGAAATCCTTTAGCAACCCTAACTGAAACACTACACTTTCAGCCCCAAACCAAAAATATTCTAAGTATTCCTACCAAAAGAAAGAGAGCAATGAATTGCTTCTTCAAGTGTGCACTTTTCCAAACTTGTGATACTACAAACCATAGATGTTCCCACATACCATTCTTGAGCTGGTGTTCTCTTGTGAATCATTCAATAGGTATAAACTCAACCCTTCAGTTCTTAGTTCAATACTGTTTTTGTGTGATATCAGTATATATTGTACTATGATAGATTAGGCTCTGTTTATGAATCTGCTATAGTTTAAAGGTAAATTAGAAAAACTAAACAGCGCCTTAACCTTGTAAATTGGACCTAGAGTAACCCACAGGAAGACGGACCCCTTACCTCGGAGATGAGCCGGCAACATAAAGGGGATTTCCGAGCTCGCCGGTCTGCATAGGGATTTGGGTGTTTTGGGTTTTTGGGGTATCTCTCTGCAGGTGTTTAGGTATATTTGGTATTGTTTAAACAAGTTAGTTTTTTAGCGGGATAATTGTGTAAACTAATATCAGTTTAGGAGTGAAACTATATATATACGACACATAGCATGTTTAGTGTTTGTGATAATTTAACTACAGAAAGTAAATCTGGAACTAATAAGTGTAAACACTAGAAAAACTAGTAAGATCAAAAGTATAATGAGCAAGCCAGAAGACTACACTTAAAACCAGAGCCCCAAACTCACCACAAAATCCGGCGACCACCTTAAAAATTCCGGCGACGTCGGCCCCCCTTGAGAGTTTGGTGTTGGTTTTTCTCCTGTAACTTTGTTTTGGAATTTTATAAGTCTCTGTATTGTTGTTTTGCCTAATTATTCATACAGAGGAATATGGGAATGTTTTAAAAATGGTTTTCTCAAAATTCAGATATTTATGATACGCATTTTTCGTATTTTGATGTCGCAGTTGAACCGTTAACGTTTATACGTTAACGACAGAATTATATGGTAGTTTTTGAGTTAAGTATGCTGTAGGTTCTAACCTACGTGTATTTAACTTGTTGTTTTGATTTCCGATATGATATTTACATCTATGCGATTTAAATACGACTATAGGTACGATTCGAGGATTCCGAGACGGAGTGGGCGATGTAGCAGCGTGGATTCAGTGAGTTCTCAAGTTGGTGAGTAGATTTATATCTACTGGGAAAGTTGGGTGGATGGCGTATAGCACCCCCGCAATCTTATAAATAGTATTATGATTCTAGTTAATATAGTAGTTATTCAAGATATTGATATAGTATCGCATCTTATATGTCTTTCATTTGCATAGAGTTTATATATAGTTTTAAGTGAGACATGTTCATAATGTTGGATCCGTACGACATGGGTTTGATTTGATGAGTTGTACGAGGAATCATGCCGTACTTAGGATGATATGGATATAGCAATATGATGAGCTATAATACAAAGATTTATATGTATTGGAAATGATGAACTTTGTATACTGACTAACGGCCAATTTATTCTTTGCTTCGTGGAGTTAGGTTATATTCTGTTATAGGATGTAATACTTGTATGAGCTATATTCTTTTAAAAACCACGGTTCGTTGTCTTTTAAATAAACTACTAGGATGCGTGCCAGTTTCTAAAACAAAAATCTCTTTTAAATCTATGGCAGCTTTCTTATTTCAAACTTAATGTTCCGATCATTTCTAAAGATAATGGTATAACTCATAACAAGTAATTACAATAAGTACGTTTAGATTATATTATCTATAATATATGTTTCTACGTTACGCACACTCTGATAGAACACTGCACAAATACCATTGAGTACTATGCTGCACAAGCACGTAAATATATGTTACACTACACCTCATTGGTACTGCCATGTCACTGTAGAATCGTTCTGATAGATATGTGTTAATTTATAGATTGTTACACCGTATAACACTTGCACATATACTAATGATTTCCATGTTCCACGAGCACAGATGCGTATGCTACACTACACATCATTAGTAGTGCCATGACACATTAGAATTGAATTCATTATGTTATGTGATATGATTACGTAGTCGTTTCCTATTCATGTTGTAGTACTATAGATGATGTATTTGATTTTCTTGGGATTTCTGAGTATTTTACTCCTGATGATATATATATCGGTGGTATGGGATACTGCTATATATATACATATATTGTATATCATCGATACAAACTATGCAATTATTCTTATTCCTTACTTGATACTTTAAGATGATGAGTAAAACGTCCACCATGAGTTTTGTGTTTTCTGGTTTTGTTCCGGACCGAGTGGGGGAGATATACGGTCGCATATTTTTACGTCATCTAGACTGAGTGGGGGAGATATACAGTTGGATACATGGTGGACCCGGTCGAGACCGAAGGGCAGGATAGCCGCATTGAGGCGGGGGAGCCTAGCGAGGATACTCGATACCGGAGATAGAATTGAGCACGACAGATATTCAGGGGATACTGACTGGAGATTGAGATGAGCACGACAGTTATCCATGGGATACTGACCGCGGTTCGATTAGGTACGGCAGATATCCCGAGGATACTGATCGTAGCCAGGATATCGGGTGGCGATCATCTGTTGAGATGGTGTCGACGGTATCTGTTTTTACGTGTCGATGCTGGACACGAGAGATCGCGGATTTCGATGTCGATGCTGGACATTTATATGTATATTGATGTGATCATTATCATGCGGTACACAGTTAGATATGTATTTATTGGATTCCACCAGGACTGATTTGGGGGACGGTACCTGCATATATTTGTACAGATATTCATAGACAAAAAGGGAATTCTAATACAGATAATAGATTCATGATTTTCATTCATATGACTTTATGATATTATAATTTTGATTGCATGATAGTTAGTATTGCACCTTTGCATATCATATAGTATATCGATATAGATTATGATAATACTATCCTTATGACCTAGGTATCGTCATGCATTTCGATTTCTATCTTTAGATACACTTTTATTCACTGTGTTGGCAACTCATTCCCGTTGTGCCACAGTTTCTTGCAGGTTTTACCGCTTGGATTATCCGCGGTTTGGGCACACATTTTTTAGGGATTGGTGGGTATGTGAGTTGTTATTGTATCCTATTCACTCTTGATTATTTATATATTCTTGTATCTAGCGGAATCTCCATCAACTTAGAAATGATATATTATGGACTTAGAAGTGAGACTTAGAGTTTATGTGTGGTGATGTCGCACTCTTTAGAGTCGACTTCTGATATAGCTTGTTTGGTTGTTCTGTCTTTTGGACTGAAGGTTAGCTTCCGTTGGGATGCTATTTTATTGTGGTAGTTGTATCGCGTTTTTATATAAAATTTTCAAAGGCGGTGCGGTCAGATTTTCAAAACGTCATAGATATTTTTCAAACATAAGTATTAAATTTAAAGGTTAATTAAACTGATTCCATCTGATGACTATTTCAAACTCACCTCCAAGATTTTCAAAAAGGTTTAGATTCCGGGTTTTGGCTTACTTGAACCACGTCGATGTCTTTAGATGTCACGTGATTTAAGTGCCGGTCATGTGCCACATTTGGGTCATGACAAAGTTGGTATCAGAGTGTTTGGTTTAACCTTTGTTCGAGTCTAGATTGACTATATGGAGTCTGGGAATATATTTTGTCATCTATGCTTGACCTTATAGGACTTAGACATGATTTTGGGGGTCTTATACCCGAACTTTCGTTATATAGGACGGCCCATGTTGATGGAGTATGTACTAAGTAGAGTGACGTACCGTACATATGTTCCGCGGCATATTTACGATATGATACTCCACCTAAGTTACCTTAGGATTTATATCTTGAGATCTTCCTTCTATTCTTTCCGTTGATCTATTTTCGTCAGTGCATGATTGATTGTTTCAATCACCATGTTTATGAGGGCCAAGAGGGCTGCTGTTAGAGATGCGGTCAGAGCAGACTTGTCTGGGACAAGGACTGATCGGGGTGACTTTCCGATGATATAAAAACATGTCGTTTATTCATAATTGATTGAGTTCTGATAGTGAAGCGAGTTTCTTCGGGATCCGCACCAGATGGTAGAGTCATTGTTAGAGCTCAGGCAAACTTGAGACGTGATGTTTTGCTCTCTTTGAAGATCATGGTGTTGGGTACTGTTCAGACAGCGGTATCAAGCTTTGCTAAGATTATCGAGATGTTAATTCTGGAGTTCATGAAGTTAAAGGTTGACGATGTTACATGTGTAGATGGATCAGCAGGATTCATAGCCGTTCAGGTGTGGAATGGTTAGGATTTTTAATCCATTGTGGCGCTTCGATACGAGATCGGTGAGATTGATGTACTTCTTTCGATGGAGTTTGTTAGACCAGATGCAAGTGGTTCAAGAAGGAGATCGTGCAGTAAGTTTCCCTCCGACAAATTGGGATGAGTCTTCGAAGGTGAGATTAGCTAGATTCTTCTACAGAGTAGCAGAGATGACAGATTCGTGTTTCAGAGTTTGAAAGACTCTGAGTGGGTCATAACTAAGGATGAATTGCAAATTCGCGTGACGATGCAGATACGCTCCTTAAGTGGTCGATATAGGGAATTTATAGGACAGAAGATTGGTACGAAGTTTCAGTGGACAATTGCTCTACAAAGTGGATATTGAAGGTTTGATGATGCGTACGACTACACTTTCAGGAGGAAATCAAAAAGAAATGACAGTGGTTATCAAATGAAAAGTGGATTAAGTAATAAGTACTAGTTCCCGGCAGGCTGGATAAATGATTTTAGTAGAAGACTTGATTTTCCAGGAGCTTATAATAAATAATATTGGACTAGCATTAGTTGTTAGTACACACGCAGAGGACAGAGATTTCCGTTATCAACATGTTGCGTTACAAAGGACTGGACTACGGGTCAAAAAGGTGTGATGGGATGTATCCACAATAAAATGAATGGTGTTGTTGCTCCTCACCGGGTAATCGTGTAAATAAGCTATGGTATTAGAGATCCACAAGAAGAACCTGAATTCAGAGGCAGAGAACGTTCGAACGTGGAAAACGGCAAGTTGTAATTCTAGCTATGCTAATTCCGGTGGTATAACACCTTCCGACATTGAAGAGAATATGCTTCGATGTTCTTTATGTTCGATTTATGTTTTTATACTCTAAAACATTCATTTTCAAACGTTGGAGAAAGGACAACTCGATGTCCGTGATTTTTTTATTTAAGGATTTGAGAATCAATTTATGTTTTGTGCACATCAGGTGCACTTGATGGGATTTTTATGTACAGTAATTTCATTTGACTAATGTTTTGTGCATACAAGGTGCACTTATTGGGATTCTAGTGCGAGGTGACTACCCTCGATTGGGTGTTGTGTGCACCGGATACACTACACTGAGTTTCCGTGCACATCATATGCACTTGGTTAAGAATTTATATATCTATTATGGGTATACTTGGTTTGATTTTATGCACTCTGATGCACTAGATTTTGATTTTGTGCACCGCGATACACTTGGTATTATTTTTGTATACTTTTATTCCATACACAGTGGATGCAGTGGATATCGTTTCGTGCACGCCTGTTGCACTTAGCGCTGTTTTGTTTTCGTGCACACCGTGGAGTGCGGTTTGAGACTTACATACAAAACCATTAAGGGTTGATTTTGTTTTAATGATTCACACTGGATAGAATATGTGATAAATTTGATTTTTCGCTTGGTCGTATGCACTGATATTGCATTACGATTATTGCATTGATTTTGTGTACTTAGGATACACAACAGTTTTCATAATTGGCACAATTTTGTCATAACTGGAGTAATTCTCATAGCAATCACTAGAATTACAGTTATAAAAGATTATCTTTTGAGCTTTCACGCACACTGTTGCGTTACGATACATTTTTAGCTCATATGGGACTTTGGAGTCGTGTTATATCGAGCAAATTTTATATTTTAAAATTGGAACCCGGGAACTTGTTTTGAGATAAGTTGATTGGGTTAAGAAAATGTTTTAAGTGGTTTAATTTAAATTTAGGGACCGAATTTTCTTAAGGGGGGAATATTGTAACATTTTGGAAATTTTAGAAAAATAAATAAATTTAATCAATTAAATAATAAAAGGTTAATTTAAAAAGTTATTAAAACCAAATTGGACATTTTCATAAGTAGTATATGAAACTAATTACAATTGGAATTTTAGTTATAACATTAGTAAATTTCAAGGGTTTTAGTGGATAATTTAGCTTCATTTTAATAAAATGATGTTTATATAATAACTTAGAAAATGAGGGGTTTTGCGAAAAGACTATGTAATTGGTTCTTGTGTGAGGTCCTTTTTGCAAAGGTGCTAGGTCATGGTTAGAGTAAGTTGAACCTCACACACACCACAACTCCAAATGAACCTTAAGCTCACACCTCCTTCTTGCATGAAAATACTACCTCCTTTTATTCTTACACCTCCTTCTTCCTCTCATGTCACCTCCACCTCTTAACATGCACCTCATGCTTGCTCTACATGCCTCCTCACCTATTTACTCATGATACTCAGAAATCCTTTAGTAACCCCAACTGAAACACTACACTTTCATCCCCAAATCAAAAATATTCTAAGTATTCCTACCAAAAGAAAGAAAGCAATGAATTCCTTCTTCAAATGTGCACTTTTTCAAACTTGTGATACTACAAACCATAGATGTTTCCACATACCATCCTTGAGCTAATGTTCTCTTGTGAATCATTCAATAGGTATAAACTCAACCCTTCAGTTCTTAGTTCAATACTGTTTTTGTGTGATATCGGTATATAACGTACTTTGATAGATTATGCTCTGTTTATGAATCTGCTATAGTTTAAAGGTAAATTAGAAAAACTAAACAGCGCCATAACCTTGTAAATTGGACCTAGAGTAACCCACAGGAAGATGGACCCCTTACCTCGGAGATGAGCCGGCGACATAAAGGGGATTTCTGAGCTCAACCGGTCTGCATAGGGATTTGGGTGTTTTGGGTGTTTTGGGTTTTTTGGGTATCTCTCTGTAGGTGTTTAGGTATATTTGGTATTGTTTAAACAAGTTAGTTTTTCAGTGGGTTAATTGTGTAAACTAATATCAGTTTAGGAGTGAAACTATATATATACGACACATAGCATATTTAGTGTTTGTGATAATTTAACTACAGAAAGTAAATCTGGAACTAAAAAGTGTAAACACTAGAAAAACTAGCAAGATCAAAAGTATAATGAGCAAGCTAGAAGACTACACTTAAAATCAGAGCCCCAAACTCACCACAAAATCCGGCGACCACCTTAAAAATTCCGGCGACGCCTGCCCCCTTGAGAGTTTGGTGTTGGTTTTTCTCCTGTAACTTTTTTTGGTATTTTATAAGTCTCTGTATTGTTGTTTTGCCTAATTATTCATACAGAGGAATCTGGGAATGTTTTAAAAATGGTTTTCTCAAAATTCAGATATTTATGATATGCATTTTTCGTATTTTGATGTCGCAGTTGAACCGTTAACGTTTATACATTAACGACAGAAGTATATGGTAGTTTTTGAGTTAAGTATGCTGTAGGTTCTAACCTACGGGTGTTTAACTTGTTGTTTTGATTTCCGATATAATATTTACATCTATGCGATTTAAATACGACTATAGTTACGATTCGAGGATTCCGAGACGGAGTGGGCGATGTAGCAGCGTGGATTCAGCGAGTTCTCAAGTTGGTGAGTAGATTTATATCTACTGGGGAAGTCGGGTGGTTGGCGTATAGCACCACCGCAACCTTATAAATAGTATTATGATCCTAGTTAGTATAGTAGTTATTCAAGATATTGATATAGTATCGCATCTTATATGTCTTTCATTTATGTAGAGTTCAAATATAGTTTTAAGTGAGACATGTATATAATGTTGGATCCGTACTATATGGGTATGATTTGATGAGTTGTACGAGGAATCTTGTCGTACTTAGGATGATATGGATATAGCAATATGATGAGCTATAATACAAAGATTTTTATGTATTAGAAATGATGAACTTTGTATGCTGACTAACGACCAATTTATTCTTTGCTTCGTGGAGTTAAGTTATATTCTGTTATAGGATGTAATACTTGTATGAGCTATATTCTTTTAAAAACCATGGTTCGTTGTCTTTTAAATAAACTACCAGAATGCGTGCCAGTTTCTAAAACAAACATCTCTTTTAAATCTAAGGTAGCTTCCTTATTTCAAACTTAACGTTCCGATCATTTCTAAAGATAATGGTATAACTCATAACAAGTAATTACAATAAGTACGTTTAGATTATATTATCTATAATATATGTTTCTGCGTTACGTACACTCTGATAGAACACTGCACAAATACCAATGAGTACTATGCTGCACAAGCACGTAAATATATATTACACTACACCTCATTGGTACTGCCATGTTACTGTAGAATCGTTCTGATAGATATGTGTTAATATATAGATTGTTACACCGTAGAACAGTTTCACAAATACTAATGATTTCCATGTTGCACGAGCACAGACGCATATGCTACACTACACATCATTAGTAGTGCCATGACACATTAGAATTGAACTCATTATGTTATGTGATATGATTACGTAGTTGTTTCCTATTCATGTTGTAGTACTATAGATGATGTATTTGATTTTCTTGGGATTTCTGAGTATTTTACTCCTGATGATATATATATATCGGTTGTATGGGACACTGCTATATATATACCTATATAGAATATCATCAATACAAACTATGCAATTATTCTTATTCCTTACTTGATATTTTAAGATGATGAGTAAAACGTCCACCATGAGTTTTGTGTTTTCTGGTTTTGTTCCGGACCAAGTGGGGGAGATATACGGTCGCAGATTTTTTATGTTATCTAGACTGAGTGGGGGAGATATACAGTTGGATACATGGTGGACCCGGTCGAGACCGAGGGGCAGGATAGCCGCATTGTGGCGGGGGAGCCTAGCGAGGAAACTCGATACCGGAGATAGAATTGAGCACGGCAGATATCCAGGGGATACTGACCGGAGATTGAGATGAGAACGACAGTTATCCATGGGATACTGACCGCGGTTCGATTAGGTACGGCAGATATCCAGGGGATACTGATCGTAGCCAGGATATCGGGTGGCGATCATCTGTTGAGATGGTGTCGACGGTATCTGTTTTTACGTGTCGATGCTGGACACGAGAGATCGCAGATTTCGATGTCGATGCTGGACATCTATATGTATATTGATGTGATCATTATCATGAGGTACACAGTTAGATATGTATTTATTGGATTCCACCGGGACTGATTTGGGGGACGGTACCTGCATATATTTATACAGATATTCATAGACAAAAAGGGAATTCTAATACGAATAATAGATTCATGATTTTGATTCATATGACTTTATGATATTATACTTTTGATTACATGATAGTTAGTATTGCACCTTTGCATATCATATAGTATATCGATATAGATTATGATAGTACTATCCTTATGACCTAGGTATCGTCATGCATTTCGATTTCTACCTTTAGATACACTTTTATTCACTGAGTTGGCAACTCATTCCCGTTGTGCCACAGTTTCTTGTAGGTTTTACCGCTTGGATTATCAGCGGTTTGGGCACACATTTTTTAGGGATTGATGGGTATTTGAGTTGTTATTGTATCCTATTCACTCTTGATTATTTATATATTCTTGTATCTAGCGGAATCTCCATCAACTTAGAAATAATATATTATGGACTTAGAAGTGAGACTTAGAGTTTATATGTGGTGATGTCGCACTCTTTAGAGTCGACTTCTGATATAGATTGTTTGGCTGTTCTGTCTTTTGGACGTGAAGGTTAGCTTCCGTTGGGATGCTATTTTATTGTGGTAGTTGTATCGCGTTTTTATATAAAATTTTCAAAGGAGGTGCGGTCAGATTTTCAAAATGTCATAGATATTTTTCAAACATAAGTATTAAATTTAAAGGTTAATTAAACTGATTCCATCTGATGACTATTTCAAACTCACCTCTAAGATTTTCAAAAAGGTTTAGATTCCTGGTTTTGGTTTACTTGAACGGCGTCGATATCTTTAGATGTCACGTGATTTAAGTACCGGTCACGTGCCATATTTGGGTCGTGACAAAGTTGGTATCAGAGCGTTTGGTTTAACCTTTGTTCGAGTCTAGATTGACTATATGGAGTCTGGGAATATATTTTGTCATCTGGGCTTGACCTTATAGGACTTAGACTTGATTTTGGGGGTCTTAAACCCGAACTTTCGTTATATAGGACGGCCCTTGTTGATGGAGTAGGTACTAAGTAGAGTGACGTACCGTACATATGTTCCGCGGCATATTTACGATATGATACTCCACCTAAGTTACCTTAGGATTTATATCTTGAGATCTTCCTTCTATTCTTTCCGTTGATCTATTTTCGTCAGTGCATGATTGATTGTTTCAATCACCATGTTTATGAGGGCCAAGAGGGCTGCTGTTAGAGATGCGGTCAGAGCAGACTTGTCTGGGACAACGACTGATCGGGGTGACTTTCCGATAATATAGAGACATGTCATTTATTCATAATTGATTGAGTTCTGATAGTGAAGCGAATTTCTTCGGGATCCGTACTAGATGGTAGAGTCATTGTTAGAGCTCAGGCTGAGACATGATGTTTTCCTCTCTCTGAAGATCATGGTGTTGGGTACTGTTCAGACAGCGGTATCAAGCTTTGCTAAGATTATCGAGATGTTAATTCCGGTGTTCATGAAGTTAAAGGTTGACGATGTTACATGTATAGATCGATCAGCAGGATTCATAGCCGTTCAGGTGTGGAATGGTTAGGATTTTTAATCCATTGTGGCGCTTCGATACGAGATCGGTGAAATTGATGTACTTCTTTCGATGGGGTTTGTTAAACCAGATGCAAGTGGTTCAAGAAGGAGATCGTGCAGTAAGTTTCCCTCCGACAAATTGGGACGAGTCTTCGAAGGTGAGATTAGCTAGATTCTTCTACAGAGTAGCAGAGATGACAGATTCGTGTTTCAGAGTTTGAAAGACTCTGAGTGGGTCATAACTAAGGATGAATTGCAAATTCACGTGACGATGCAGATACGCTCCTTAAGTGGTCGATATAGGGAATTTATAGGACAGAAGATTGGTACGAAGTTTCAGTGGACAATTGCTCTACAAAGTGGATATTGAAGGTTTGATGATGCGTACGACTACACTTTCAGGAAGAAATAAAAAAGAAATGACAGTGGTTATCATAGGAAAAGTGGATTCAGTAATAAGTACTAGTTCCCGGCAGGCTGGATAAATGATTTTAGTAGAAGACTTGATTTTCCAGGAGCTTATAATAAATAATATTGGACTAGCATTAGTTGTTAGTACACACGTAGAGGACAAAGATTTCCGTTATCAACATGTTGCGTTACAAAGGACTGGACTACGGGTCACGGTGTGATGGGATGTATCCACAATAAAACGAATGGTGTTGTTGCTCCTCACCGGGTAATCGTGTAAATAAGCTATGGTATTAGAGATTCACAAGAAGAACCTGAATTCAGAGGCAGAGAACTTTCGAACGTGGAAAACGGCAAGTTGTAATTCTTGCTATGCCAATTCCGGTGGTATAACACCTTTCGACATTGAAGAGAATATGCTTCGATATCCTTTATGTTCGATTTATGTTTTTATACTCTAAAACATTCATTTTCAAACGTTGGAGAAAAGACAACTCGATGTCCGTGATTTTTTTATTTTAAGGATTTGAGAATCAATTTATGTTTTGTGCACATCAGGTGCACTTGATGGGATTTTTATGTACAATAATTTCATTTGACTTATGTTTTGTGCATACAAGGTGCACTTGTTGAGATTCTAGTGCGAGGTGACTGCCCTCGATTGGGTGTTGTGTGCACCGGATACACTACACTGAGTTTCCGTGCACATCATATGCACATGGTTAAGAATTTATATATCTATTATGGGTATACTTGGTTTGATTTTGTGCACTCTGTTGCACTAGATTTTGATTTTGTGCACCCCGATACACTTGGTATTATTTTGTATACTTTTATTCCATGCACAGTGGATGCAGTGGATATCATTTCATGCACGCCTGTTGCACTTAGCACAGTTTTGTTTTCGTGCACACCGTGGAGTGCGGTTTGAGACTTACATACAAAACCATTAAGGGTTGATTTTGTTTTAATGAATCGCACTGGATAGAATATGCGATAAATTTGATTTTTCGCTTGGTCGTATGCACTGATATTGCATTACGATTATGGCATTGATTTTGTGTACTTAGGATATACAACAGTTTTCATAATTGGCACAATTTTGTCATAATTGGAGTAATTCTCATAGCAATTACTAGAATTACAGTTATAAAAGATTATCTTTTGAGCTTTCACGCACACTGTTGCGTTACGACACATTTTTAGCTCATATTGGACTTTGGAGTCGTGTTATATCGAGCAAATTTTATATTTTTAAATTGGAACCCGGGAACTTGTTTTGAGATAGGTTGATTGGGTTAAGAAAATGTTTTAAGTGGTTTAATTTAAATTCGGGGACCGAATTTTCTTAAGGGGGAATATTGTAACATTTTGGAAATTTTAGAAAAATAAATAAATTTAATTAATTAAATAATAAAAGGTTAATTTAAAATGTTATTAAAACCAAATAGGACATTTTCATAAGTAATATATAAAACTAATAACAATTGGAATTTTAGTTATAACATTAGTAAATTTCAAAGGTTTTAGTGGATAATTTAGCTTCATTTTAATAAAATGATGTTTATATAATAACTTAGAAAATGAGGGGTTTTGCGAAATGACTATGTAATTGGTTTTTGTGTGAGGTCCTTTTTGCAAAGGTGCTAGGTCATGGTTAGGGTAAGTTGAACCTCACACACACCACAACTCCAAATGAACCTTAAGCTCACACCTCCTTCTTGCATGAAAATACTACCTCCTTTTATTCTTACACCTCCTTCTTCCTCTCATGTCACCTCCACCTCTTAACATGCACCTCATGCTTGCTCTACATGCCTCCTCACCTATTTACTCATGATACTCAGAAATCCTTTAGTAACCCCAACTAAAACACTACACTTTCATCTCCAAACCAAAAATATTCTAAGTATTTCTACCAAAAGAAAGAGAGCAATGAATTCCTTCTTCAAGTGTGCACTTTTCTAAACTTGTGATACTACAAACCATAGATGTTCCCACATACAATCCTTGAGCTGGTGTTCTCTTGTGAATCATTCAATAGGTATAAACTCAACCCTTCAGTTCTTAGTTCAATACTGTTTTTGTGTGATATCGGTATATAACGTACTTTGATAGATTATGCTCTGTTTATGAATTTACTATAGTTTAAAGGTAAATTAGAAAAACTAAACAGCGCCTTAACCTTGTAAATTGGACCTAGAGTAACCCACAGGAAGACGGACCCCTTACCTCGGAGATGAGCCGGCGACATAAAGAGGATTTCTGAGCTCGCCGGTCTGCATAGGGATTTGGGTGTTTTGGGTTTTTTGGGTATCTCTCTGTAGGTGTTTAGGTATATTTGGTATTGTTTAAACAAGTTAGTTTTTCAGTGGGTTAATTGTGTAAACTAATATCAGTTTAGGAGTGAAACTATATATATACGACACATAGCATGTTTAGTGTTTGTGATAATTTAACTACAAAAAGTAAATCTGGAACTAATAAGTGTAAACACTAGAAAAACTAGCAAGATCAAAAGTATAATGAGCAAGCTAGAAGACTACACTTAAAATTAGAGCCCCAAACTCACCACAAAATCCGCCGACCACCTTAAAAATTCCGGCGACGCCTGCCCCCTTGAGAGTTTGGTGTTGGTTTTTCTCCTGTAACTTTGTTTTGTTATTTTAAAAGTCTCTGTATTGTTGTTTTGCCTATTTATTCATACAGAGGAATCTGGGAATGTTTTAAAAATGGTTTTCTCAAAATTCAGATATTTATGATATGCATTTTTCGTATTTTGATGTCGCAGTTGAACCGTTAACGTTTATACGTTAACGACAGAATTATATGGCAGTTTTTGAGTTAAGTATGCTGTAGGTTCTAACCTACGGGTGTTTAACTTGTTGTTTTGATTTCCGATATAATATTTACATCTATGCGATTTAAATACGACTATAGGTACGATTCGAGAATTCCGAGACGGAGTGGGCGATGTAGCAGCGTGGATTCAGCGAGTTCTCAAGTTGGTGAGTAGATTTATATCTACTGGGGAAGTCGGGTGGATGGCGTATAGCACCCCCGCAACCTTATAAATAGTATTATGATCCTAGTTAGTATGGTAGTTATTCAAGATATTGATATAGTATCGCAACTTATATGTCTTTCATTTGCGTAGAGTTCATATATAGTTTTAAGTGAGACATGTACATAATGTTGGATCCGTACGACATGGGTATGATTTGATGAGTTGTACGAGGAATCTTGTCGTACTTAGGATGATATGGATATAGCAATATGATGAGCTATAATACAAAGATTTATATGTATTAGAAATGATGAACTTTGTATGCTGACTAACGGCCAATTTATTCCTTGCTTCGTGGAGTTAAGTTATATTCTGTTATAGGATGTAATACTTGTATGAGCTATATTCTTTTAAAAACCACGGTTCGTTGCCTTTTAACTAAACTAGCAGGATGCGTGCCAGTTTCTAAAACAAACATCTCTTTTAAATCTAAGGTAGCTTCCTTATTTCAAACTTAACGTTCCGATCATTTCTAAAGATAATGGTATAACTCATAACAAGTAATTACAATAAGTACGTTTAGATTATATTATCTATAATATATGTTTCTGCGTTACGCACACTCTGATAGAACACTGCACAAATACCAATGAGTATTATGCTGCACAAGCACGTAAATATATGTTACACTACACCTCATTGGTACTGCCATATTACTGTAGAATCGTTCTGATAGATATGTGTTAATATATAGATTGTTACACCGTAGAACAGTTTCACAAATATTAATGATTTCCATGTTGCACGAGCACAGACGCATATGCTACACTACACATCATTAGTAGTGCCAAGACACATTAGAATTGAACTCATATGTTATGTGATATGATTACGTAGTCGTTTCCTATTCATGTTGTAGTACTATAGATGATGTATTTGATTTTCTTGGGATTTTTGAGTATTTTACTCCTGATGATATATATATCGGTGGTATGGGACACTGCTATATATATACATATATAGTATATCATCGATACAAACTATGCAATTATTCTTATTCCTTACTTGATATTTTGAGATGATGAGTAAAACGTCCACCATGAGTTTTGTGTTTTCTGGTTTTGTTCCGGACCGAGTGGGGGAGATATATGGTCGTGTATTTTTACGTTATCCAGACTGAGTGGGGGAGATATACAGTTGGATACATGGTGGACCCGATCGAGACCGAGGGGCAGGATAGCCGCATTGAGGTGGGGGAGCCTAGCGAGGATACTCGATACCAGAGATAGAATTGAGCACGGCAGATATCCAGGGGATACTGACCGGAGATTGAGATGGGCACGACAGTTATCCATGGGATACTGACCGGGGTTCGATTAGGTACGATAGATATCCAGGGGATACTGATCGTAGCCAGGATATCGGGTGGCGATCATCTGTTGAGATGGTGTCGACGGTATCTGTTTTTACGTATCGATGCTGGACACGAGAGATTGCGGATTTCGATGTCGATGCTAGACATCTATATGTATATTGATGTGATCATTATCATGAGGTACACAGTTAGATATGTATTTATTGGATTCCACCAGGACTGATTCGGGGGACGGTACCTGCATATATTTGTACAGATATTTATAGACAAAAAGGGAATTCTAATACGGATAATAGATTCATGATTTTGATTCATATGACTTTATGATATTATACTTGTGATTGCATGATAGTTAGTATTGCACCTTTGCATATCATATAGTATATCGATATAGATTATGATAGTACTATCCTTATGACCTAGGTATCGTCATGCATTTCGATTTCTACCTTTAGATGCACTTTTATTCACTGAGTTGGCAACTCATCCCCGTTGTGCCACAGTTTCTTGCAGGTTTTACCGCTTGGATTATTAGCGGTTTGGGCATACATTCTTTTGGGGATTGATGGGTATGTGAGTTGTTATTGTATCCTACTCACTCTTGATTATTTATATATTCTTGTATCTAGCGGAATCTCCATCAACTTAGAAATGATATATTATGGACTTAGAAGCGAAGCTTAGAGTTTATGTGTGGTGATGTCGCACTCTTTAGAGTCGACTTTTGATATAGATTGTTTGGCTGTTCTGTCTTTTGGACGTGAAGGTTAGCTTCCGTTGGGATGCTATTTTATTGTGGTAGTTGTATCGCGTTTTTATATAAAATTTTCAAAGGAGGTGCGGTCAGATTTTCAAAACGTCATAGATATTTTTCAAACATAAGTAGTAAATTTAAAAGTTAATTAAAATGATTCCATCTGATGACTATTTCAAACTCACCTCCAAGATTTTCAAAAAGGTTTAGATTCCGGGTTTTGGCTTACTTGAACCGCGTCGATGTCTTTAGATGTCACGTGATTTAAATGCCGGTCACGTGCCACATTTGGGTCATGACAGTTTGACCCGCGCAAGCGAACATTCAATAACTTGGATCAATTCAAAGGGGTTTTCTTAAACCAATTCATATCGGTACATATTCCTAACACCTTCGCTCGAATCCGACACAATACAATTCTCCATCTTTTGCAGGATTCTTCGCACAATTTTGCCGCCAATAAAACAAGAGAACTAACCCGTATTTGTTGCAGCGCATAATACTTAACTGAAAAATAATTATTTAAATTTCATGATTTCTTGAATTCTTTTATTTGATTGCGCATTGCATCTTAATACGGAAATTAAGGGCATAAATGACCAAATATGATATGGTAAAGGATTTCATCACCTTTTCTCTGTCGCCCACAAATCACAAAAACTGCATTCTTACATACTCTCAGTAAGTTAAAATCAATTAGACTTTGACTCTAAATACATCGCGCTCATTAGGAGAAATTAACTATGTTTAGAACACTGCTTAACTGTATATCGTTCACGGGGTGTCTAGGCAAGCGTTCAAGAGAAAGGGTTATTTAATTAATGAACTTCGCGAAAGTATTGTAAAACCTCCCCTTCTCTCTTGCACATACCTGGCTTCGTGATCCGTATATCTTGAGCCCGTTTCTCGACACAGTTTTATTTCGACAATCAGGTTCTTGAGCTGGTCTAGTTGACGTAGAATACCGTAGACTGCTAGGGGTGTGATATTCTTTGTGTTTGTGATATTTATGCATTCTTGTTAATATGGATGATACACGATTCAATTCTATTTTTCACGACTCTTATTCTTTTATTTATACTCAATCCCAATTGATTTGTACAAATTATCAAAATTCTTCCCACATTCATGATAATTGTCCTTTTCTAGGGGGTGGCCAACCGTTCCAAATTCTTGATAACGGTCACCCACCTAACACTCCTGAACCCAGTACCGCTTCAAATATTGACCAATTGATTGCAAATTTAGAGAAGGAGGTCGACAGAATGACTGCTTTAGTATCACCACCATCACAACCCCTTCAACCCAAAACCGTTGAACCATCTGGAGGGTGTGATAGTGAGATGGATGCTAGGTTGACCGCTCTAGAAAAAGGTATTGAAGTGATGACTGCGGTCGAGAATCAATAAGCTTCTACGTTAGCCCTATTCATACAGCAGTCTGAGCCATTATTTCTTTCTTAGGCCCAATCTTTGGCTAACATAGAGGGACAGGTGAAACACTTAGCTGTAAAGATTTTAGGAAGTGAGCACAACCAATCGGAACCCAATAGTGTAAACATCTGTCAGCTAGGAAGTCACCCGAGTTAAATAACTGAACTGATCAATTTGGATGATTTCATAGATGATGACACAACTGGATTGACTGAGTGCTACCAGGACACACAAGAAATTCCTCCGACTGATTTTTTTTTCCAATTTTAGAGGAGGAACCTTGTGAATTTGACGGGTATGGTTGGGATAGATTAGAAAAGATTAATGATCAGGAACATACAATTTTTGTATCACCTAGTGATATTGTTTCGGAAGAAACATTAGAGTGGGAACCTACTTTTTTAAATGAAATGAACCTACCCATTTGTGAATGTGATGAGGAAGAAATCGTTTTGGGAGAGAGTGTCAATAATGAGAGTAGGATTGTGAAAAATAATATGGAAGAAGACAGCACCGAGCACTATTCTTTCTTGTCGAGTTTTGAAGAAATTTTTGCTGGTGAACTTGATACTCTTGGTGAGTTCGAGTTAGGATTATTTTGGGATCATCCTTTGGACCTTTCTTTTTCTGAATTTTTTGCGGATGAACTCGGATTTTTAAACGAACCTGATTTTGAAACTTCACTTGTAATTCTGGAAAATTCATTTCATTCGAACAATAATTATTTTCTGTCGTCAAAACTTCGTCTTCACCTTCAGCGTCTTCTAATCCATTCCTTCACGCACCCATGCCCTTTACTAACGTCTAACCATTCTTTGTATATTTTCTTTTTAATATACCTATTCTTTTGCCAGCCATGACACTATATTGACAAAATTTTCTTATGGCTGGTATTAACTTCTGCATTAACAATGTCGTTTAGATTGTGAATATTATGATTTTTTGTTTTCTTTGTTTTTTTCCTAGGTTTTTAATAAAATCTCACCCATTAGGGGATGGGTGTTGTGTTTCTTTTTAGCGGGACGAGACGGTTTTCAATTTTTGTTTGAGAAGAGGTATAATCAGGATGGGATTTCATTGTGGGGGGTGTTTTTGCAAAATTCCTTTTTATATATAGAGCCCACTTCCCAACCCCATGACCTCACTTCCCATTCTCGCAAACAGATCTAGTTTTCTTCTTCCCTCTTCCCGCAGCCTCTCACCAAACCCTATCCTCTCCCCTCGGATTTCGGCCGGCGAGACGACCACCAGGTCCGGCGACCTCGGCTCGTCTTCCTCCTTGCTCCGATCTTCTTCTCTCTGGCTATAAAGAACTCCTTTTCCCTCTCTTCTGCACTGTTTATTTTCTGCAAACTCAACAAGCCTTTGAGAAATGGCCCCATTTGAATTGGAACGCAATTTCGTTGCCATTTTCTCGCACGGGGTGTTCGGGCATTATTTTTGCGATGCACTCCGACAACTAGGTTGGGAATTTCTGTTTATGGGGAAGAGGGGTTGTGTGCATGTGAGAGTTTAGTCGATGAGTTCGATGATGCGTTAAGAGATGGCAAAATATTTCAAGATAGGGTTAGAATTCAATTTCGGGGTATAGACGTAGGATATTTTCCGCTGAAACCATATCCAATATCACCGGTATCCTGATGCGTTCTGGCTCTCAAAAACCTTTAGAACTAGCGCAGTATAAGATAGTTCTGGGAAATCACTGTGAACTATGAGATGCTGGGCTGAATGCGCAGCAGATTTACAGGAACGCCTATACGGCATGCCGCTGGGTATATCGCAACGTTAGGGGGGATCGCGTACATATCTTCTTTTCCAGCGATTATAGGGCACATGGTCCATTGTATGATGACCATAGACTACCACTTTTGCATGGCGAGCATGCTCTTCGCCACAATCAAGGAAAGTATGGCTGCGCGAAAATCTCTGCTTCCCGTCCTCATTACCCAAATTTTCCGATCTTATATGACGGACGAGGATTTCACGGTCTATCTCATGATGTTCGATACTGTACCAGTGGAAATAAAGAAGCTGTCACCAGGGTACATGGATCCCAGGAGTGAGCAGCAAATTTAGACCCCTACCGACCCCAGCGAGCACGCGGCCCCGCAGACTTCATCCGAGATATACTTAGGAGATGACGTTCCGACGGATCCCGACGAGATTCACAGAATGCATGTCCGCGACCTCAAGACTATCATCCGGCAGAATAAGGAGATCAAGGAGCAGCTTAGCTAGCTCTTGGCTAAACAGGACGATGAAAGCGGAAGCAGCCGAGGCAAAGGCAAAGGCAAAGCAAAACGACGATGAGGACATCGTCTGGATCAGTTTGGGGGGTAGAGTTTGGTGATGGCATTTTGTATCTGCATATAGTTTGCATTTGCATATTTCCTGCATTTTCAGCATTTACTTATTGTATTTTTTTTCTTTTGCATGTAGTTGCATTTAATATCTGCTTTTGTACTGCACTGTATAGAAAAATTGAAAAAATTATAAAAAGTGAAAAATTTCTTGAAAATTTATAAAAACTTTGTCGTGTGGTTATCTAGGATATTTGGATTCAAAATCTGACGGTTGGTTGATAAGATAGAAATGACTAAATCCTTTTTATGAAACCGACAACCCGAAAAATAGCCCTCCTTTATGTTTAACCGTAGCTAATATGTGTCTTTTATAACACTTTTCACGTATCATTTGTTTTTAAGAATGTGATGATAGTCTGACATATCTCAAACTTTGTAAATTGATAAAAATCTTTAGGATCAAACAGGTTTAGCCGAGTTAAGCACAGTATCAAGAATTGTTCATATAGTAAAGTAGATATGAATATCTTTATAGAGATTTGAACAGAAGCTATAAGTCTGAAAAATAACCCATCTAGAACCTTGTTGGAGTAATTACACACTTTTTCACATGTAACGTCTTCAGATTTAAAAGAAAAAGCTGGTTATATCTCCGTTTTCACTAAGTGCAAAAATTCAAAATAAAATGAGTCTTTTGTTTTGTGGCCTTGGTAATTTGGGTAATTAAGTCCTTGGGGTGTCTCCACACCTAATACCCTAAAACCATCTGGTTTGGGAGTCATTGATCCAAAGCTCGCTAAGTTTCCAATCGCCAGATAAAACAAGCTAAGCAAGTGTTCTCTCCAAGTTAAAAGTCCTAACGGTTCTTTGTGGGAGAATAATCTTGGCGGTGACGAATTTTCTATTTAAAACAGTTTTTTCGCGGAGATATGAAGGTTTGTATTTATTAAGACGTTTTGCACGATAATGAAAGGTGTGTATGAACAAAAACAGGTGAAAAGTGGGAGTGAAAAATAAGACTTAGGTTCTCTATTAAAATTGATATATATTTCTGACTTGAAACCTAACTGAAGAATAAAACTTGAGAAAATCTTAACTCCTCTCGTGTGATCCTTTAGAAGTTTATTCTGGTCAGTAATTTTTGACATGATGACCCTAGTCAAGCTCTTAAAAATCTGTCGACACTACCACACAATTACGAAAAGACGCATATTAGCTTGTTAAACAAATTACGAGGAGTGAAAAATAGGGTTTAATGTTTCTAACTTGGGTGATAGAACTTCAAGCTTTGATTCATAACTTTAGGATCTGAATCAACAGTTTCTCCGTAACTAAACATGACTGGATTTTGTGGGTGTAATCCGCTGAAAACCCTCAGGAGACAACACTCCTCCTCCTAGGGACACCTAGAGGTTTAACGGCTTGTTGTACGTGCTCAGTGCAATCGCGTTCCCTGCGAAAGTGAGGTTAGGATTTTTTGTATTGCTCGGGACGAGCAATAGATAAGTTTGGGGGTATTTGTTCACCACATAAAACTGCATTTTAATACCGCTCATTCGTTATCTCTTTTGTTATATATCAGTACTATTAATCAGTGTCTGCTCAGTTATTACAGTTTACAGGTATTCGTGATACAACACTGAAAACATACTTAAAATCACAGATATCACGTTTGGGAGCCGACAATGCAAACAGAACAGGAAACTGACCGATGTTCCAAGAGCTCTTTTTTGGAAATAATATATGTGCACACATTTTTTGTATAAAATGGTCCAACCCTTACATGTGTACACATAACCTTGGATCTAGGTGAAGGGCTGCCATAGACCATGATGGGTTGCCTTGACATCATGAAGAAAACAAGTGGGCACACAAAGTGGGTGTGAATGCATTTATTGCATAAAGTGTGGATGTGATGTAAAGACCAAGTTTTCCTCCAATTCTCTGCATACAAACCAGGTTAAAACAGACCAAGCAAACTGCGCCAGTGTGATTAGAGAGAGCACACAAGTCTACACTACAAGCCCGAGCCTCTCTGCTCGGTTTTTGGCCGGCGAGTCCCCTTGCAAATTCGGCGAGCTCGGTTCCCGAGGCTCCAGTAGGTCCCATTTTCTCACAGGCCCCTTCCCTGGTGCCACCTCGTCATGTTTTTATTGTTTATTTATTCCTATTTTGGGTCTATAAATAGCAGATCAGTGGCAAGGGGAGGGCTCTCTCATACTCTCTCATATTCTACATTGTATATTTTTTAGTTTTAGTTTATTTTGGTTTAGCTTAAGGGTGAGTGGGCTTCATCATTTTTTTCTTTTTCTTCTTCCCTCTTGAAGCTCTCTTTGGAGAGCTTCATTAAGGAGGTTGAACAAGTCACCAAATCTTGTATCTTGTTCTCAAGTGTTTATATAATTGTTGCTTTCTTTTATTTACTTGCCTTCTTTACTTGCTTTCTTTAATCATGCTTAGCTAATTCTTTTATTTGGCTGTGGTGTATGTGAGGAAGTGAGATAAAAGGCTTTTCCTCCTCCACCTCTTGTTTATGTTTTATTCGCTAAATTTACGATTCTAACTTAAATATTGTTTATGTATTGATATGATACGGTATCTTGAATCATGGTTACTTGTAACCTCCTCATATACCGTATTCATTCCCTTTCCCCATTTTCAATTTTTAAGTTAAGATCCATTTGGTGTTAAGTTTGCTAAGCTAGGATATGGTATGTTGTGATAAGGGCTTGACACGCTTTTTGTTTCATATACTATATACCTTCACATACCCTTAGGAAACTCAGCACCAAAATTATTTGCTCTAGCTAACCACTTGTGTTTTTGTTGTTGCGGTACGCTTGCTAACCCTTGTGCTTAGTGTTGATACCCCAAGCACAGACATACAAACGGTAAGTGACCAAAATGGACTCGTTTCGTACTTTGCGGCGAATATCGGACTTTGACGGTTTGTGCTCCGCAACCGCGTTGACAAGTCGTGCTACATGCCGGGATCAAGGTAAGGCTGGACAACTCATGACCAAGGGATTGTAGAGGTAAACGTCACGATTCAAGCTTCCGAACCTAGCCACAACCATTCTTTTCTTTAAATCCTTTTCTTGCTTTTTCCTTGTTTTTATTTTTTTAATATATTTTTGTGACACAACCCCAATTCATTGATTTGTTAACCTTAAATCGCAATACCCAATATGTGGATCGACCCGTGCTTGCCGGCTCGCTACAACGCGCCGTGCATTTGCGGTTATAAATTGTAAAATGAGAACGATCTCGCGTGCGCATTCCGTTTCATTAAAACCATATCTCTATTTCCCAAACATACGCGTTTGCGCACGCGAGTGAATTCCCAACACATGCATGTTGCATTCATACTAGTGCATCGCATCATAATGGTATATATATATATATAAATATATATATATAGGTTGTGTCGTATTGCGTGCATGCTTACGATAGCTTTATTAGATGTTACTTACTACTCACGAGTTAGCAACTCACCCCCGTTGTGCCACAGTATCTTGCAGGTCCGACCCGTTAGCACAGTAGCGGCGGGCGTACTTTCTCTTCTGTTTCATTTGCATTGACTTGCAGCTTGCTCGTAGGTGGGTTTTGAGGATATTCTTTTGCTCCTACCATTTATATTATTTTGTATCTAGTATACTCCATCTTCCTTTCGTATATTAGACCTAGACTGTGAGCTTGTGAGGTTTGTTGGAATATATGTATATATATTCTGATTTCTGGTGTCGAGCTCGTGAAAGCCGACATCATACTTGGTTTTTATTTCTTACTTTCAGATGCTTATTTCACACTTTATGATATATATATATATATATATATATATATATATATATATATATATTTCATGTGGTTGTGATTCCTTTTTGGTGAAGAGCTAGCTCCCGCTTGGGGATGCCTTTATTCATTACTTATGCATATTGTGTATTATACCCGTTTTGGGGTCAGTTTTTACAAAGGAAACTCTGCCGAAATTTTCAGGAAAAATTTGATGTTTTAAAATGTTTTAATGTGACTTTATTTTACTCAAATCATCTTTTTAAGTCAAGTTTTCCTTCTCTCTAATTCTTTAAACGGTTTAGATTTCTGGGCTTTGGCTTACTTGGATTACGCTACGCCTTGAGACGTTTCGTAATTTAAGTGCCAGTCATGTTCCGTACCTTTGGGTCGTGACAATATCTTATATGGACTTGTAGGCGACAGATTTAGTCGGAACTCTATTCAATAAGTATGCAACTATCTCAAGTGCATATCCCCTAAAGGAAATAGGTAACTCAGCAATACTCATCATAGAGTGCACAATATCTAATAGGGTGCGATTCCTCCATCCCGATAAACCATTGTGCCGTGGTGTATATGGAGGAGTAAACTGAGAGAGAATCTCATTCTCTTTTAAATAGTCTTGGAATTCCATACTCAAGTATTCTCCTCCCCGATCATATCGAAGGATTTGAATACTTTTACCCATCTAGTTCTCAACTTCGTACTTATATTCCTTAAAATTCTCAAAAGATTTAGATTTGTGCTTCAATAAGAACACATGTCCGTATCTTGAGAGAATATCGGTGAATGTAATAGAGTCTGCAGAACCATCCCTGGCATGTGTAGACTTAAGACCGCATACATCACTATGTATCTGTCCAAGAGTTCTGTAGCTCTTTCTCTGTTTCCAGTAAACGAAGATTTGGTCACCTATTCTTTGAGACGTGACTGGCAAGTTACATAAGATGTAAATTCGAATGGATTCAAATATGCATCTTTATGCAACTTTAGCTAGTCTTGTCGCATTGATATGACCTAGTCTACAATGCCACAAGAATACTTCGTTCATTTCTGAACTGTTCCTCTTGTGTGTGTTCTGTACGTTTAGAACCGTGGTTTTATTTAGAACGTATATACTGTTACATAACGTACCAAACCCAATCAATACTTGATTTAGGAAAATGTTCATAATATTTTTCTCTAATGCAAAGTTATATTTTTCTTATCCAAATAAAGCGATGAATATGATATTGCACATCATCGAGGGTACGCAATAACAGTCGTTTTTAGAATCAATGTATTACTACTTAATACAAGGTAATATTCGCCAACTGCTTTGGCTGCAACAATTGCACCATTCCCTACTACTAGAGACATATCACCTTTCTCCAATTCTCTACCTCTCTATAGCCCATATAACAAATTACATACATGGGATCCTGATCCGGTATCAAATACCCAGGACGTAGAGTTAACTGAATAACAGTTCTTAGTAACGAACACACCCAAAGACAATGCATCACCATACTTATTCTTCGTTTGGGTGGCTTGGGAATTCGGATATTCCCCTATTCCTTGCTCAGACTTAAGGAAATCATAAGATAGAGCGGAACCTAGCCCACTATAATAAGTAGGTTCGGTCAATACATTCATATTATTATCTTGATTAAGGTATGTCATTGGTCTCTACCAGGTGAGAGAGAAGGATAATCACTTTGCGTGCGCTCTTTATAAGATTAGATTGGTTTTTATCTAATCAGGATGGCTCCCACTGTTTTTATCAAATCTTCCTTCAAAACCTAAAATGTAAGATTAGCTGGAATTAATTACACCTTACAGGTTCGCCAATCGTTCGGCCATGCAGGTATCGGTACTCCGAGAGAGGTTCCCCGTGTTTTCGCACGGACCTAATTAAAATAAATCTTGTTTCCCTAGAAGCATAACCCGTTGACACCTTTCTAGACATCTACTGGATTAGATAATTGTAAAGTGCAAAACTCTCTCAGTAGTAACTCTTACTCACATTGGATATCGAGATCGAACTATCATATAGAAGGTATGCAATCTCATTGCAAATTTCAACACTTGAAATTCCCTATAATGGTTTTTACCACTAGCAACTTATGACCTTGGCTATGGTCAACAAATCATAAGTGCTAGCCAAGTTCAACCCGTCATTTCTTAATTGAATTAAACCCACCCGTACGACCCTTGGCTAAGGTCAACAAAGCTGTACGACTATCCTAATCCAATCGCATCACATGCTGCAGACAAGCACTAATTAGTTACCGCACATTACATCTTGGCTATGGTCAACAAACATAGCATGAATACTAAATAGTGCTTATCTGAAATGATGGAGGGCTACGCAGGTTTTTAAGAAAACCATTAGCGTAATGAACTTGATATCATTGTAGAATCCAGTGATTTTGAAAAGGAGTGTTTTTAAGCTTTTTCTAGTTTCGCTAAAGAGGTCACTCCCGGTGAAGGGATCTTGACTCTTTCCTCATCGAACGAGATGCTGGATATTCATCAAGGAATACCACTATGTAAAGCAAGAACTAGAGAAGCTAAACAAAACCGAGTGGATTGTAGTATTTGCTAGTTTCGCTAAAGAGCTCATACCCGATGAAGGGATCTCGGCTCTTTCATCATCGAATGAGGTGCTGGATATTCATCAAGGTATACCACTATGCAAAGCACGAACTAGAGCTATCCTTTTTGAAAAATTTAATTCTACAACATCTTTAAGTTTCTTTCTTTTCATTAATCTCATTAATGAAGTTCCATCATCTAATGTTTCCTAAACATTATAGAAAAATGAAACGAAAATAGAACGTACGCTTATGCCATCCGCATTCGCCACTGGGCCCCGTCATGCACCGTTAGGTTACTTAACTACCGGCAGAGCGGGGGCTGGACTAGCGCGGGTGTAAAACATAAGCAACGTTTATTATATATCATATATATAATATAACATTCGTCTCACGCAGTTATATGATCACATCACATAATCAAGCAGCAGAAGCAACATATGAAATATTGGATATACTAGGATTTCCATGTTTTAAATTTAGCCAGTAATTTAAAACACGGATTCCACGGTCGTGAAGAATAGCCAAACCCACATCCCTAGACCCCTATGAGAGCGGCAAACAAACCTACCAATTCTAGAGTTTGGAGGCCCGGTCTCAACTCCTTAAGATGGTCTCCCACTGGACTCTAAAACCCAGTTACTTGTGCTCTCCTCCTTAGGTCTATCCTAATACGGAAAAGTAAATAATATACATCAATGGTGACATCATCCCCAACCAGGAAGTGTCCCAATAAAAGAATACTACATACATAATTTATATGAATGAAAATAAAAACTCACATTTTACATAAACCACCCTTGGCTATTCTTACACGACGATCCAATAAATCATATCAACAACAACAAATAACATCACATGTCATCAACGTAAGTAAATATGCATATCCCGAAAACTCGTTGACATATAGCAAAGAGATTGGGATACCCTACATATTATACTTACGGTCGTAGAAAAGAAATGGAAAACTACAATAATTAGAATCCGTATATCCTTAGACATCATAAACCCGAAATATCTCATATTCCGGATTTCATGCCTAACCTATAAACCTTGTATTTTAGTCTCAAATTGAAAATACTTTTCAATTACTTTAGTCGGGTAATTCAACAGGATTCCCGACTATATTATTGAATACTTATCGGAAACTTTAGCAGATGGCCGCACCCCCGATGCCGTCGACGAAGTGCACTAAAGCGGAATACCGTGTCCGCAGGCACCCGAGTGGGTGCTTTTGGCTACGGGGTTCCCCTACAGTCACTTGGTCGCGGCTATGGGGCATGGCTGTCTACTAGAGTTACCCGGCGAGTGTTCGCGTACAATACACGATTGCGACGGAGTTTTGATCCGATTCAAAATTCTGTGGCTACCGATAAACCGAGACTAATACACTAGGTTTATAATATACTAACTAGTTTTCACAAAACTAATTATTTGGATTCTAAATATTGTATCACATATCATCAAGATCTATACAACGTTAAACTTTTTCAATCGATTTGGCAAACATCCACAAAATCCAGAGATTTCAACAGCTTTAGAAGTATTAAAAATATCCAGAGAGTGCTAAGTGATAATATGGAGCAGCACAAGAAAAGTGACACCACAAACTCCCTAACATGCCGCGGAACCGCGGCCAAACGTGATGTTTGGCCGCACCTCCGCGGCCTTTTCATGGAGATGGGTGCTCAAATTTCTTGATGATCCAGATTAAACCCTGCAAGATTTTTTGAATATTTTTAATTACAAAAATTCCAACATTTGAAAAATTCGACAGAAACATGCAAGAATTGGCATTTCGAAAACCAATCGACTATTTTAACGCCGTAAAAACCTACCCAAATGTTCTCGCTTTGCTCTGATACCATGAAAGTCTACCCTAGCACTACCATGAGGTTCTAGTGGTATCAAGCATGCCGAATTTTAAAATTTTAGGTGCTAAGTTAGAATATGGCTAAACTAAGATCATAACTAGAATATTAGGGTTAATCTATGATGATATGTAAACTAAAGGAAGTGAAGATGGCTATACCCTCATGGATCGAGTCCTTCACTTCATATGCTCCATGTAGTAGTTCGCGCGACCCCACTAGGCTCCACATGAGAGTTTCGACGAGCTTCCTTCGATGACCTTCGTGCCGAAGATGATCTACGCGAAGTCCCTCCAATTCAAGCTACCTATACACTAAACTCTTTTAGTATAAGAAACACGCTACACTTGATCGCTAGTTAAGTGTACGATGGTGAAGTAGGGGTTTTGAAAGCTCACAAATTTGTGTTCAAGCTTCATGGTTCACATCACATGTGAGGGTTGAAACTTGAACCATTATGAGGTAAAAGATGAAGAGAGCAAGAGAGCAACATGAGAGCAACACAAGAAAATGGCTAAGTGTTGAATGAATGAGAGAGTGAATGGCAACCCCTTGACCCTCACTCATTCAAGCATGGAAAAATTGCAATATAAAATTGCAACTATGCTTGAATAGTGAGTCAAGATGAATAAACAAAGGAAAATAGCCATGCCTCACCATGCTCCCAATTTCCACCTCAATTTCTATTTTCCAAAAATAGAAATTCATGTCATGCTTCATATATATATACATATTTATATATCATATATATATATATATATTATGAAGAATAATTAGTGAGCAATTGATATTACTTAAGATATAATTATATCACATATAATATATATCACATTATTAAATCAACACTTGATTTAATAATTCGGTTATATCACATATGACCGACTAATGTCATTTACCTGTGTATCGCATTATCAAATCAACATTTGATTCGATAATATGTTTATATCACATATAACCTAACTTGATAACAGAGAACTGCCATAGTATAATATGGTATCACATACACGTATTTAATCAGGCCCACACACCTATCACATATGTGTCCTATTTCGTTTCGCTTGAACCAGGAAACTTCTGTGTGGGACTCTAAAGACTCATCAATACGCCAGTAGTAGATGATGATCATATCAGTCACCTACAAGCCATCAGCAGTACTAGCTGGACGTAACGGATACCCGGATATTGAGCGATATGAAGATCAACAAGAAAGCTTGTCCATACTCTCCATGAAGCTTATCGGTAACACTACTGTACAGTCCGGTCTCTTCGTCTGATATGTCGCATATCATATCTAGGGGTGGTAAACGTCAGACCCCAGTAACGTGATAAGTCATGCCAATGTTTGGCCTATAACGGTTTGAGAAACTACTGATAACTCTTATCAGTAAATCTCAGCTGCAGCCCTGGCCAGGGACTTCCAGTTATAGCCAATCGAGCATAGCGCAACATCAACCCCCAATACCGGGAGAGATGAAACCCCTCCTATCGCTCATTACCTCCATGTGATTCGGAACTGTACCCAAAATCCACCAGTTTGCACAACTCCTCTTGAGCGTGGTAGGGAGGAAATCTAATCACAGTGGGAGCCACACAAGACTCTATAACGATCTCGGGTCTACATACTAACCTTTACCAGTGTCACCAGAGGACTGCTATCTGACGATAGGTATAATACTAACTAGGAGTCCTCGGCGAGTCCGTTCGGTATACCCATTCTATAATGAGCACCTGTGTACAATCTTTGATGTCACACACCAATGGTTGTGGGATCAACCACCGCCCTCCAAGGGACAAGAAACGTACATACTAGTCTACTCTGGAATATCGATGCCCTGTCTCGATATCCCCTCAATTAGGAACAGTTAAAGGATGTACTTTTGGACCACCCTGGCCCCACTAGTATGATCTCATCATCATTCTGGTAGTCAAGTACATATCCTAGGGGCTTTATCAACATGTAAGAGATAGACGGTATAAAAAATACCAGTTTACATGTTAAGATAAAGGTAACCAGATAGTATACTATCATGTCGAGCAAGAAAGTCCTCTATATATATGTCCAAGCATCCACTATATCAACAATAATGTCCTCTAGGGCATACATATTCCTAATACCCATTTGGTAATACAAGATGATATTCACCAACTGGTTTGGCTGCAACTATTGCACCATTCCCTACTCTGAGAGAATGATCACCTATTCCCAGTTCTCTACCTTTCTTTAGCCCATGTAACATATTACATATGTGGGATCCCGATCCGGTATCTAATACCCAGGACGTAGAGTGTACTGAAAAACAGTGCTCGGTAACAAACACACCCAAAGAAGATGCACCAATATGCTCATTCTTCGTTCGGGTCGCTTAGGAATCCGAATATTCCCCTATTTCCTGCTCGGACTTATAACAATTATAAGATAGAGTGGAACCGACGTTCCCCATCTCAGTACAGCAAGCAGGTTCGGTCAATACAGCAATATTATTATCTTGATTAAGGCATGTCATAGTCGCTACCAGGAGAGAGAGAGAGAAGAAAACACTACGTGCGCTCTTGCAAGATTAGATTGGTTATTATTTTATCTAATCAGGATGGCTCCCACTGTTTTTATCAAATCTTCCTTCAAATTCTAAAAGGTAAAACTAGCCGGGATTAATTACACCCTACCAGTTCTCTAACCGGTCGGCCAGACCAGTGTCAGTACTTTGATGGAGGTTCCCCATGCATTCGCACGGACCTAATGAAAATAAACCTCATTTTCCCAGAGGCATAACCCCGTTGACACCTTTCTAGAACACCTACCTGATCAGCTAATTATAAAGTGCAAAACTCTCTCAGGAGTAACTCTTAGTTGCAGTGGGTATCGGGATCCAACTATCTCATAGAAGGTATGCTATCTCATTGCAAATTTCAACACCTGAAATTCCCGATAATGTTTTTCCCCTAGCGACTTATGACCTTGATGGAGGTCAACAAACCATAGGCCGCTAGTCAAGTTCAAATCGTACATTGTGTGATTGAATTAAACCCACTCGCACGACCCTTGACGGAGGTCAACAAGGCCGTATGACTACCCTAATCCAATCACATCATATGCGGCAGATAAGCACTAATCAGCTACCGCACACTACATCTAGATGGAGGTCAACAAACGCAGCACTAATACTAAATAGTCCTCATCTGAAATGACGGAGGGCTACGACAGGTTTTAAAGAAAACCTTTTGCGTAATGAACTTGATGCCGTTGTAGAATCGAGTTATTTGAAAAGGAGTGGTTTAAGATCCGCGTTTTAAAATCGAGTTTTTCAAAATAAACCGAGTGGGTGTAGCATCTGCTAGCTTTTGCTAAAGAGCTCAGTTCCCGTGAAGGGATCTAGGCTTTTTCCTCATCGAATGAGGTGCTGGATATTCATCAAGGAATACTTTCATGCATAGCAAGAACTAGAGCTACTTTTTTAAAAATTTGATTCCACAACATCACTGGGTTTCTTTCCTTTTTATTAATCTCATTACTGAAGTCCCATCATTTATGCTTCCTAAGCATCACAGATAAAGAAACGAAAATACAACGTACGCTTAAGCCATCCGCATTCGCCACGGGGTCCCGTCATGCACCGTTAGGTTAGTTAACTAACGGCAGAGCGGGGGCAGGACAAGCGCAGATGCAAAACACAAGCAAAGTTTATTATATATTTATATATATATATATATAATATAAAGCATTCGTCTCACACAGTTATATGATCTCATCATAGAATATTGCAGCAGAAGTCAACATATGAAATATTGGATATATTAGGAGGTCCGTGTTTTATATTAAGCCAGTAAAAAAACACGGATTCCACAGTCGTGATGAATAACCAAACCCACATCCCTAGACCCCTACGAGAGCAGCAAGCAACCCTACCAATTCTAGAGTTATGAGACCCGGTCTCGACTCCTCGAAATGGTCTCCCGCTAGACTCTAGAACCCGGTTGCTTGTGCTCCCCGCCTTGGGTCTATCCTAATGCAGAAAAGAAAATAATATACATCATTGGTGACATCACCATCAACCCGGAAGTGTCCCAATAAAAGAATATTACATACAAATTTTTACATGAATGAAAATGGAAAAACTCCCATATCACGCAAAAAGCCTCGGCTATTCAAACACGACGATCCAATATAACATATCACAGCAACACATAACATCACATGTCACCAACATAAGTAAATATGTGTATCGCAATTGTCGTTGATGTATAGCAACGAAACCGGCGATACACCACATATTACACTTACGGTCGCAGAAAAAAAATGAAAACTACAATAATTAGAATCCACAACTACCTTAGAGATCATAAACCCGAAATATCACATACTTCGGATTTCATGCCTAACACTATAAATCCGGCATTTTAGTCTCAAATTGAAAACACTTTTCAATATCTAGTCAGGTAATTCAATAAAATTCCCAACAAATGATCGAATGCTCGTCGCAAATATTAATAGACGACCGCACCCCCGATGCCGTCGACGAAGCAAACTTAGGCGGAACACGGCAGCCGCGAGCACCCGTACGGATGCTTTTAGCTACGGGGTCCTCCTATAGTCGCTTGGTCGGGGCTATGGGGCGTGGCTATCTAGTAGTGTTACCCGGCGAGCATTTGCATACTGTACGAGATTGCGACGGAGTTTTGATCCGAATCAAAACCCCGCGGAACCGATCAAAAGAGACTAAATTGCTAGATTTACAAAATACTAATTAGTTTTCACAAAACTAATTATTGTGGATTCCAAATATTGTATCACAAATCACAGATATCTAGACGATATTACACATTTCGATCGATTTATCAAACACCCAAAATTCCCAGAGACCTCAACACTTGAGTCACAGTTAAAAATACCCAAAGAGTGCCCCAAGTACCTACGGACCAACACAAAAAGGCACGCTCCCTGCCTCACCAACAGCGCCGCGGAACTGCCGTCAAAAGCATGTTTTGGCCGCGCTTCCGCGGTTGTTTGGTCAAGTTGGGCCATCTTTTTTCTTGGGGATCCATAGAAAACCTTGCACAATTTTCTGATAATTTTTAATATGGAAAAAATCCAACAATTGAAAATTTTTCCAGAGAGTGGGATTTTTGGGTTTCGAAAAGTCGATCGAATATTTTAACTTCGCCTAGACGACTCCTAATGCTCTAGCTTAGCTCTGATACCACTGCTAGGTTCGCTTAGCACCCCCGCTATATTTCGGCACGCATCAAGTATGCTATTTCAAAAAATCTAGAGTGCCGAGCGAGCCTAATCAAGGATCTAACTAAAGAATTAGGATTTTTATAGCATGTAAACAAACTTTACAGTAAGTAAAATACGAACATAACCTTTGTAGACCGCTCCTTCACTTCTAAAACTCCGTGTAGTAGTCCCTTAGTTCCAAGTAGTGGTGTCCCAGACTCTCCTTAGGCTCTACTAGGCAGAAGGAACGAGCTTGCTCAAGGATCTTCGAGACCGAAGATGATCTACGTCGAAAAATCTCTAACTCAAGCTACCTCTTCACTAATTGATGCATTAGTGAAGTAAACAACCTATACTAAATGGCTAGTTTGGTATAGATTAATGAAGTAGGAATTTTGCTCAATTTAGAATAATTTTTCTCTTTTTCTTTTTCACCTCACTAGAAATCAAGAGAAGAAAAATGAGATGAAGAAGAAGCTTAAGTGATCAACCATGGGTGAGAAAATATCACAAGTGATATTTGTAGAGACTTAACCATGGCTAAAGATAATGGTTGGGTTAATAAATATCTCGAGTAAAACAAAATTAGTGGACTTAAGTTAAGACTTCTACATGCTTCCACAAGCATCTTTAGCCATGCTAATTTCCACCTAATTTTGATTTTTCCATTAATAATTAATCACCCAAATTATCTTTAGTTAGGCATGGGTCTCATACACCCAAGTCCAATGTATCATCAAGCATGACACAAAATAAATACATTAATATATATCACATATATATTTAAATGTATTAGTAGAAAATAAATTCTTAAGTGAGAGCTAATATTAATTAATATATATTAATATATCAAATTCATAGTTATATATTAAATTATTAAATCAATACTTGATTTAATAATCCGGCTATATAACCGACTAATATTATTTATATCAACTTATCGAATCAATACTTGATTCAATAACCCGGCTATATCTCATATAACCGACTAATATCATATATCGTGAGATTAGAATACGGTATCACATACACGTATTAATCTCGGTCCCGCACATATCACATATGTGCCCTACTTCGTTTCGCTTGAGCCAGGAAATCTTTATGTAGGACTCTAAAGACTCGTCAATATGTCGCAGTAGGTGATGATTGTAGGGTTCCTAGGCACCCCAATGAGGTCTCACAAGGCATCGAACATGCCAATTTCAAATTATCTAGGTGCCGAGAGACCCTAATACGGATCGTTGGCTAGAAATCTAGGCGAAAAAGTAATCTAATTAACAGTTAACTAAGGGATACGGATATACAACCTTTGTAGATCCGTTTGTCCACCTCCATAGCTCCATGAAGAAGTCATCTCCGCTGTACAAATCCGAAATCCGGGCTCTTGCGTCGGTTTCATCGGAGAAGAAGCGGGCTAGGTCATCGACGACGTGCCGAAGATGATCTACGTCGAGGCATCGCTAAATCAAGCTCCGACTTCACCAAGTCAAGAAACTTGTGAAGTAAACATACTCTACTACTTGGCAAGAGGTAGAGGATGAAGAAATAGGAAGTGGATTCTATTTAGAATTGGATTTCTCACTCTTTATCATCAATCACCATTGATGAAGAAAGCTTTTTCTTCAAGTGAAGAAGAAGAAGAAGAAGATGAATATTATGATAAGTATTATGTAAAATGAATAATAAAATCAATACTTATCATATGCTAACCTTAGTTAGGTGTAGAGAATAGACTAGGGTTAAGTGGAATGGTTAGGGTTAAGCATGAGACAAAATGGTCACTAAGTCAAAGCTTCATGAAGCTTCATAATACAAACAAAGTTAGCAACCATTTTTCTCTTTATGCTTTTCATTTTCCATAAAGAATAAATCAATAAATAAATGAATAAGAAAATGAAAGGAAAACCCTAACCATTACACAACCATGGTTTAATCTTTACACATGCTCAAGTTAGCATGTATCATCAAACATGATACAAACTTGTGTACAAAAGTATATCACATATACAATGTGCACAATCCAAGTGAGAAAATCCATTTAAAGTGAACCAATACTAGTTAATGCAAAGTAATATATCAAATATATAATTATGCATTAAATCATTAAATCAACTCTTGATTTAACGATCCGGTCATATCGCATATAACCGGCTAGTATCCAATGTATCGGCTTATCGAATCAATCCTTGATTCGATAATTAGGTTATATCGCATACAACCATTCGACACATTGATCGCGAGAATGATATACGGTATCACATACACGCATTACTCTCGGTCCCGCACATATCTCATATGCGCTCCTATTTCGTTTCGCTTGAGCCAGGAAACCTCTGTGTAGGACTCTAAAGACTCGTCAATACGCCGGCAGCGGATGATGATCATATCAAACATCCACAAGCCGCAAGCGGTCTGCTAAACGTAACGGCCACCCGGGTATTGAGCGATCTGAAGATCGACGAGCAAGCCCGCTCACACTCCAGTGAATCCGACCAGTAACACTACCGTACAGTCCGGTCTGATCGTCTGATATGTCGCATATCTCGCCTAGGGGTGGTAAACGTCAGACCCCAATAGCTCGATAAGTCGTGTCGATATGAGGTCTATAACTGTTCGAGAAACTACTGGAAACACTTACCAGTAAATCTCAGCAACCCTGGCCAGGGATTTCCTGTTATAGCCAATCGAACACAGCGCAACATCAACCCCCTATACCGGGAGAGACGAATCCCCTCCTATCGCTCATTGCCTCCATGTGACTCGGGACTGTACCCAAAAACCACCGTTTTGCACGCCCTCTTGGACGTGGTAAGATGGAAATCAAAGCACAGTGGGAACCACACAAGACTCTATGACGATCTCGGGTCAACAGACTACTCTGTACCAGTGTCACCAGAGAACTGCCATCTGACGTGAGGTATAATACCATCTGGGAGTTCTCGACGAGTCCGTCCAGTGTACCCAGTCTCTACTGAGCACCCGTATATCTCCTCTGATGTCAAACACCAATGGATATGGGATCATCCATCGCCCATCTGTATGGGTCGAGAAGGTATACGCTAGTCTACTCTGGTATATCGATGCCCCGTCTCGATACACCCACGACTAGGGACTTTGAAGGATGTACTTATGGACTACCATGTCCCCACTAGTATGATCCGCATCATAGTCCAGGTAGTCAAGCACACATCCTAAGGGCTTTACCAACATGTAACAGAGAGACAATCAGTATACACGTTAAGGTAAAGTTCAACCAGATAGCATACTATCAGGTCGAGCAAGAAAGTCCTCCCTATATACGTCCCAGCATCCACTACAATATACATCCTATGTACAGTAATGGCCTCTAGGGCATACATATAACTAATAATCTCCCACTTGCACTAGGGCCATCTGTAGCAGTGGTCGAAGTATCTCATACTCAACCATCCCATAAAAGTCTCTCTCTGGGAATAGGCCTTCGTGAGTGGATCGGCCGTGTTATCCTCTGAGTCTGCTCTCCTTGCCTCGATCACCTTGGAGATCAACCATCTCCATGATCAGGTGATACTGCCTTAGAATAAGTCTGGATCACTGATGGGATCGGCGTTCCTTGGCATAAGCCACAACTCCATTGTCACACAATGGGAGGAACATAGTTCATCTCATGAACCAATATACACCCAAACAGCCTCTTTGGTAGTATCTTAAGTAGCGATGTATCCAGCCTTTATCGTCTAGTATGTCACGGTATCTAGCTTGGAACTCTTCCAACATACCGTCCCTTTACTGAGGGTATAGACAATGCCTGCGACTGACACTCAGTCGTCATTATCACCCTGGAACCCTTCCAGTGATTCTCCCCAGGATCGGTTGACACCATCTCACTACAACTAGTGAGAGTCCTAACATCCAATTAGATCTATCTCATAGATCCAAACACAGAATTTAGGCGGTATCATATTGATCCTTTATGGAGAAAACTTGTGATAAACGGAGATTGACCGAGCGTAGCATAGGAAACTCCTTCCCTATCAAGAGTATGTCATCCACGTACTCTACGAGGATCATCACCATACTCCCTACTACCTTTTTGTATATACAAGGTTCATCTACCATTTTGATGATGTCAAACTGTTTGACTATCTCATCAAAACAGATGTTCCAACTCCACGATGCCTGCTTTATCCTATAAAACATCTTGCACACGTTTTCGCTGCTCCCACTGTCTACGAAGCCCTCTGGCTGTGTACTTACAGACGCTCTCTTCCAAAACATCATTTTAGAAAAGCAGTCATGACACCCAACCACCAGATATCATAGTCATGGTATGTAGCCGTGGTAAGTAGGATCTGGATGGACTTAAGCATAGATACTTGAAAAGGTTTTATCATTATCCACAGCTGGTCAATGATGCAAACTTTTAACAAGTCTAGCTTTGAAAGTCTCAACTTTTCGATGTACACCAAGTAATCTTCTCAAGATATACTTGCTCCTGATGGGGATTTAACCCTTCAGATATAGCAACAAAGTCCATACTTTGTTGGTGTATAAGGATTCCATCTTAGATCGCTAAGCATCCAGCCATTCTTACAGAGTCTTACTCCTGATGGCCAGCTCGAAACTAGTTGGGTCATCATCTCATGATGCAATCCTTGCTCCCACTGTCATAGAGAAACCGAAGTATCTCTCAGGTGGGTGAGGAACCCTACTAGATCGGCAGAGAGGCTGAGGTTCGTTGGTATCTACTGAATCCTTTGGTTGTACCAAATCATCTGCTGTAGCTTGTATAGCTGGAACTATTCCAGTTCTATATAACAAACCTTGCCTCGAACTTGTCCGGATTATGGTTTTAGACATAGGCCGGACAACCCCAAATCTTAACTAGCTTAAGACATGGGCTCTTCCCATACCATATCTCATATGGAGCGGTAGGCAACTGATTTGATTTTGAACCCTATTCAATAGGTATGCAGCTTCTCAAGTGCATAACTCCCATATGGAAATAGGTAACTCAGTAGTACTCATCATAGAGCACACCTTATCATATAGGGTGTATCTGCTCCGCCCCGATATACCATCGTGCTATGGTGTATACAGAGGAGTAATGCTGAGAGAGAATCTCATTCTCCTTTAGAATAGTCCAGGAATTCCGTGCTCAAGTATTCTCCTCCTTGATCTCATCAAAGGACATAATACTTATACCCGTATTGGTTCTCTACTTCTAACTTATATTCCGTGAATATCTCAAAAGGTTCGGACTTGTGTTTCAACAGGAACATATGTCTGAATCTTGAGAGATTATCAGAGAATATAACGAAGTACAAAGAACCAGTCCTGGCATATGTAGACAGGGGACCTACATACATCAACATGTATCATCCCAAGAGTTCACTAACTCTTTCTCTGTTTCCAATAAACAGAGCTGTGGTCATCTTATCTTTGTGACATGACTGGCGAGTTTCAGAAGATGTAGATTCAAACTGATTTAAATATGCATCTACATGTAACTTCAGCTAGTCGGGTCACATTGATCTGACCTAGTCTACAATACCTCAAGAAGGATCCGTTCATTTCTGAACTAGTCCTCTTGTGTGTGTTCTGTATACTAAGAACTGTAGTTTGATTTAGAACATTAATGCTTTTAGATAACGTGCCTGATACGATCAACTTTTGATATAGGAAATGTTCAAAACATTGTCCAACAATACAAAATTTATCGTTTCTTTACTAATAAAGAGACAGATATGATTTTGCATAACAGGTTCGGTATCTAATAACATTCGTTCAGAATCAATGTATTGTAATACAGGGTGACAGTGACCAACAGACTTGGCTGCAACACTTGCCCCGTTTTCTGCCTCATGAAACTTATCACCCGTTCTCACTTCTCTACCTTTCTGTAGCCCTATGTAACAGATTACATACCCAGGACGTAGAGGTTACAGAGAAACAGTTCTGTATAATGAACACACCCGAAGATGATGCATCAGCATGCACTCTCTTCGTTTGGGCGGCACGGGAAATCTGGTATTCCCCAATTTCCTGCTCTGTCTTATAACAATTATAAGTTGGAGCGGGACCAACGTTCCCCAGCTCAGTATAACAAGCGGGTTCGGTCAAAAATCCGTATTATTATCTTGATTAAGGCGTGATATGGTCGCTACCAGGAGAGAGAGAGAAGAAAACACTCAGCGTGCGCTCTGTCAAGAATAGATTGGTTATTATTTTATCTAATCAGGATGGCTCCCACTGCTTTTTATCAAATCTTCCTTCAAACCCTAAAAGGAAAAACTAGTCGGGATTAATTACACACTACAAGTTCGCCAATCTTTCAGCCAGGCCAGTGTCGGTACTCTGAAGGAGGTCCCCCGTGCTTTCGCACGAACCTAATTAATGTAAACCTCGTTTTCCCAGAGGCGTAACCTCGTTAACACCTTTCTAGACACCTACTTGATCGGCTAATTGTAATGCGTAAAACTCTCCCAGGAGTAACTCTTACTCGCAGCGGGTATCGGGATCCAACTATCTCATAGAAGGTATGCAATCTCATTGCAAATCTCAACACTTGAAATTCCCGATAATATTTTGCCCCTAGCGTCCTATGACCTTGACGCATGCCAACAAACCATAGTCCGCTAGTCAAGTTCAACCCGTCATTTCCTGATTGAATTAAACCCACCCGCACGACCCTTGACGCAGGCCAACAAAGTCGCACGACTACCCTAATCCAATCACATCATATGCTTATGCAGATAAGCACCAGTTAGCTACCGCACACTACGCCTTGACGCAGGCCAACAAACGCAGCACGAATACTAACTACTACTTATCTGAAATGACGGAGGGCTACGACAGGTTTTTCTGAAAACCTATTGCGTAATGAACTTGATATCGTTGTAGAATCAAATGATTTTAAAAATGGAGTGTTTTTTAGGCTTTTCTAGTTTTGCTAAAGGAGTCACTCCCGGTGAAGGGATCGTCGGTCCTTTCCTCGTCGAATGAGGTGCGGGATATATCATATATATCACTGTGCAAAGCAAAAACACTTAAAAGCGAACAAAAGACAAACCGAGTGTGTAGCATCTGCCAGTTATTGCTAAAGGAGTCACTCCCGGTGAAGGGATCTCGGTCCTTTCCTCATCGAATAAGGTGCAGGATATATCGTATATACCGCTGTGCATAGCAAGAACTGTAGCTACCTGTTTCATTTTTGAAATTCGATTCTACAACATCTTAGGTTTCTTTTATTTCATTAATCGCATTAATGAAGTCCCATCATTTAATTACCTAAACATCACAGATAAATACGACGTACGCTTATGCCATCCGCATTCGCCTCGATGTCCCCTCGTGCACCGTTAGGTTAGGTAACTAACGGCAGAGCGGGGCAGGGCTAGCGCGGGTGTAAAACATAAGTAACGTCTATATAATATATCAGATATACTATATATGTATCTATCACAGAACATCACATGATCACATCACAGATATCGCAGCAGAAGAATCATATGAAATATTGGATATACTAGGACGTCCGTGTTTTCAATACGAGCCAGTATAAAACACGGATTCCACGGTCGTGATGAATAGCCAAACCCACACCCCTAGACCCCTACGAGAGCGGCAAGCAACCCTACCAATTCTGGAGTTAGGAGACCCGGACCCGACTCCTCGAGTTGGTCTCCCACTGGACTCCAGAACCCGGTTACTTGTGCCCTCCTCCTTGGGTCTATCCTAGTGCGGAAAAGTAAATAATATACAAAAGGTGACTACTTCCGCAACCTGGAAGCGCCCCAATAAAAGAATATTACATACAAGTTTTTACATGAATGAAAATGAAAAACACTCATCTCACATAAAAACCCCCGGCTATTCAAACACGACGATCCAATATAACATATCCAGCAACACATAACATCACATGTCATCAACGTAAGTAAATATGTCCATCCCAATTGTCGTTGACATATAGCAACGAAACCGGCGATATCACATATTACACTTACGGTCACAGAAAAGAAAGTGTAAAACTACAACAGTTGGAACCCGCAACCACCTCAGACATCGCATGCCTGACCAAATGAATTTCTTAGACATCGCATGCCTAACAATTATAAACCCCGCATTTTAGTCTCATTATCGAAAACACTTTTCAATATCAAGTCGGACAATTCAACAGGATTCCCGACATCATGATCGAATGCTCGTCGCAAACTTCAGTAGACGGCTGCACCCCCGATACCGCCGACGAAGTGCACCAAGGCGGAACACCGCTACCGCGAGCACCCGAACGGATGCTTTCGGCGACGGGGTTCTCCGACAGTCACTTGGTCGGGGCTATGGAGTGAGGCTGTCTATTAAGTTTACCCGGCGAGTATCCGCGTACGCTACGTGATTGCGACGGACTTTTGATCACATCAAAATTCCGTGGCAACCGATCAAGTGAGACTAAACTGCTATGTTTATAACATTCATTTAGTTATCTCATAACTACTTGTGAATTCCAATTATTGTATCCCATTCCAGATAATTAGAAAATGTTAAACTTTCCGATTGAACATTCGAACACCCAAGTTTTCCCGATACAGATCAACATATGAGACAAGTCTAACAACATTCCGTTCGTGCCTCAGTACCAACGGTCCAGCCGTAGAAGGGTCAAGCCAACGCCTCACATGTGGTACGCCGTACTGCCCCAAACCCGAAGGTTCAAAGGGCAGTTCAAGACGGTCACATAATCGAGTTAAGGTTTGTTGTCTTCTAGAGGGACCATCGCGTTACTTGCACTACTTAGAACGTCGTTAAACTACGGAAAGATCCAACACTTGGAAATTTCCCGACAGGGGAAAAATTGGGTATTTATATCCGGTCGAACTTTTTAACATATTCTAAAATTTATCCGGAAAGCCACACAGACAAAATTTGATACTCCGATCGAAACACCGAATCCCCAAAACAACTCCAGAAAATTCAACTCTTGAATAAATATTAAAAATTCCCAGAAACACCATAAATAATATATAAGAATTACTGTGTAGAAAAGGATGCACAACACGACAAAAGGGCCGCGGATCCGCCGCCTGATCCTACTGTAAGGCCGCGGATCCGCGCCCCATTTAATGAATCTTTCGCCTGAGTTTGCACAGTAATTCTTATATTATTTTACTGAGTTTTCTGAATATTTTTAATCTGGAAAAATCCCAGAATTTGGAAAACGTCCAGAGAGCTATTTGTAATAGGGTTTCGGGTTCGTTCGGAGTTCAAAATCCGTCTAGATTTTGCCTAAGGCTCTAGCTAGGCTCTGATACCACTGTAGGGTTCCTAGGCACCCCAATGAGGTCTCACAAGGCATCGAACATGCCAATTTCAAATTATCTAGGTGCCGAGAGACCCTAATACGGATCGTTGGCTAGAAATCTAGGCGAAAAAGTAATCTAGTTAACAGTTAACTAAGGGATACGGATATACAACCTTTGTAGATCCATTTGTCCACCTCCATAGCTCCATGAAGAAGTCATCTCCGCTGTACAAATCCGAAATCCGGGCTCTTGCATCGGTTTCATCGGAGAAGAAGCGGGCTAGGTCATCGACGACGTGCCGAAGATGATCTACGTCGAGGCATCGCTAAATCAAGCTCCGACTTCACCAAGTCAAGAAACTTGTGAAGTAAACACACTCTACTACTTGGCAAGAGGTAGAGGATGAAGAAATAGGAAGTGGGTTCTATTTAGAATTGGATTTCTCACTCTTTATCATCAATCACCATTGATGAAGAAAGCTTTTTCTTCAAGTGAAGAAGAAGAAGAAGAAGAAGATGAATATTATGATAAGTATTATGTAAAATGAATAATAAAATCAATACTTATCATATGCTAACCTTAGTTAGGTGTAGAGAATAGACTAGGGTTAAGTGGAATGGTTAGGGTTAAGCATGAGACAAAATGGTCACTAAGTCAAAGCTTCATGAAGCTTCATAATACAAACAAAGTTAGCAACCATTTTTCTCTTTATGCTTTTCATTTTCCATAAAGAATAAATCAATAAATAAATGAATAAGAAAATGAAAGGAAAACCCTAACCATTACACAACCATGGTTTAATCTTTACACATGCTCAAGTTAGCATGTATCATCAAACATGATACAAACTTGTGTACAAAAGTATATCACATATACAATGTGCACAATCCAAGTGAGAAAATCCATTTAAAGTGAACCAATACTAGTTAATGCAAAGTAATATATCAAATATATAATTATGCATTAAATCATTAAATCAACTCTTGATTTAACGATCCGGTCATATCGCATATAACCGGCTAGTATCCAATGTATCGGCTTATCGAATCAATCCTTGATTCGATAATTAGGTTATATCGCATACAACCATTCGACACATTAATCGCGAGAATGATATACGGTATCACATACACGCATTACTCTCGGTCCCGCACATATCTCATATGCGCTCCTATTTCGTTTCGCTTGAGCCAGGAAACCTCTGTGTAGGACTCTAAAGACTCGTCAATACGCCGGCAGCGGATGATGATCATATCAAACATCCACAAGCCGCAAGCGGTCTGCTAAACGTAACGGCCACCCGGGTATTGAGCGATCTGAAGATCGACGAGCAAGCCCGCTCACACTCCAGTGAATCCGACCAGTAACACTACCGTACAGTCCGGTCTGATCGTCTGATATGTCGCATATCTCGCCTAGGGGTGGTAAACGTCAGACCCCAATAGCTCGATAAGTCGTGTCGATATGAGGTCTATAACTGTTCGAGAAACTACTGGTAACACTTACCAGTAAATCTCAGCAACCCTGGCCAGGGATTTCCTGTTATAGCCAATCGAACACAGCGCAACATCAACCCCCTATACCGGGAGAGACGAATCCCCTCCTATCGCTCATTGCCTCCATGTGACTCGGGACTGTACCCAAAAACCACCGTTTTGCATGCCCTCTTGGACGTGGTAAGATGGAAATCAAAGCACAGTGGGAACCACACAAGACTCTATGACGATCTCGGGTCAACAGACTACTCTGTACCAGTGTCACCAGAGAACTGCCATCTTACGTGAGGTATAATACCATCTGGGAGTTCTCGACGAGTCCGTCCAGTGTACCCAGTCTCTACTGAGCACCCGTATATCTCCTCTGATGTCAAACACCAATGGATATGGGATCATCCATCACCCATCTGTATGGGTCGAGAAGGTATACGCTAGTCTACTCTGGTATATCGATGCCCCGTCTCGATACAACCACGACTAGGGACTTTGAAGGATGTACTTATGGACTACCATGTCCCCACTAGTATGATCCGCATCATAGTCCAGGTAGTCAAGCACACATCCTAAGGGCTTTACCAACATGTAACAGAGAGACAATCAGTATACACGTTAAGGTAAAGTTCAACCAGATAGCATACTATCATGTCGAGTAAGAAAGTCCTCCCTATATACGTCCCAGCATCCACTACAATATACATCCTATGTACAGTAATGGCCTCTAGGGCATACATATAACTAACAATGATCATATCAGTCACCCATAAGCCGTCAGCGGTACTAGCTGGACGTAATGGCTACCCGGGTATGGAGCGATCAGAAGATCAACAAGCAAGCATATTCATACTACAGTGAATCCAGTAAGTAACACTACCGCACAGTCCGGTCTCTTCGTCTGATATGTCACATATCCAGTCTAGGAGTAGTAAACGTCAAATCCCAATAACTTGATAAATCATGCCGATGTGAGGCTCATAACGGGTCGAGAAACTAATGATAACACTTATCAGTAATCTCAGTATCAACCCTGGCCAGGGACTTCCTGTTATGGCCAATCGAGCACAATACAACATCAACCCCCAATACCGGGAGAGACGAAACCCCTCCTATCGCTCATTGACTTTATGTGACTCAGGACTTTACCCAAAATCCACCTATTTGCACGCTCTCTTGAACGTGGTAGGGAGGAAACCAAAGCACAATGGGAATCCCACAAGACTCTATGAAGATCTCGGGTCTACAGACTAACCTGTACCAGTATCACCAGAGAACTATATTTGACGTTAGATATGATGCCATCAAGGAGTTCTCGGCGCGTCCTGTTCGGTGTACCTATTCTCCAATGAGCACCTATATACAATCTTTGATTTCAAACACCAATGGATGTGGGATCATCCATCACCCTATACAGGGTCAAGAAATACACTAGTCTAATCTGGAATATCGATGCCCTGTCTCGATACTCCCACGACTAGGAACAATTAGGATGAACTTATGGACTACCCTGGCCCCACTAGTATGATCTGCATTATAATCTTGATAGTCTAGTATACATCCTAAGGGCTTTATCAATAAGTGAGAGCAAGACAGTATCACAATACTAGTCTACATGTTAAGATAAAGAGCAACCAGATAGCATACTATCATGTCGAGCAAGAAAGTCCTCTCTATATATGTCCAAGCATCCATTATAATATACAATCATGTACAATAATGGCCTCTAAGCCATACATACAACTAACAAAATGTTATATCAAATGCGCGATATTTTCGACTGAACAGCCAACCAAGGCGACAGATTATAAACTATCATTACAACGGGCCATGTACTGTGGCTTCCAGCCATGTAGTTGAGTGGGCAGAACCATTACTAGCGAGTCTGAGCCTGACATTGCGAGGATCACTACTGATTATTTTGTGCTTCCTATCAAAATCCTTCCTTGCCGGTGAATCTCTTGGATGACTCATTTTTCCATCTTCGCTTGGAGCAGCACGGTGATGCCAAATCATTACCTCGGTTGTTTTTCTTGCACCTGAATAGCCTCTGCAGCCTCTGTGTTTTGGGAAAATATCGTGCAATCTTGAAAGGTATCGGGCTTCTTATCAGATTCTTTTGGTTTATACCTTGCCTTTCCGTATATTGGATACTCTTTCAAATCTGAATTTTCTTTTTGGTACAACATGCAATCTTTGGGACATGCATGAATCTTCTCACACTTCAGACCCAAATCAGACATCATCTTCCGGGTTTTGTACCAGCTGTCGGGCACGTTATTCCCTGGGGCATAGAATCTTTTAAGAACTTCAGAAGCATTGTAAATGATTTGTTGCTCCATCTATTTAGGCACTTAATCTGGAAAAGTTGGTCGAACCATGATAGGGTGGAATAATTTGCATTCTCATAAATTGTTCTTCTAACATCATTCATGAACTTTTCATACTTATCCGCACGCGGTTCTTGACCCGAAGGAATATCATTTTCGGTAAGAATAATATCACCGAGGGCAGCCTCTACCATATCCTCCATTTCTTCTCCTGGAAAGAAGTTATTGTCTTCTTCTTCTGCCGCATTACCGTCTTCTCCTTTTTCTTCTGCCGCATTCCCATCTTTTTCTTGTCCTTCCCCATGATATAGACAAGTTGTATAAAGTCTAGTAAAACCATGTTTAACGATGTGAAGCTCTACGATTTCTACTTTCTGGCAGAACTTATTCCCACATCTATCGCACGGATAGAGAATCTTCTCTAACACGATCTTATTATGTACACGTGCAAATTCAATGAAAGCAGCAACTCCTGTGATGAACTTAGATTGTATGCGTTGTTGCCAATCCACATACACCCAGTCCTTAACTCTGATGTCCTCATAGGCCATGTTAGACTGTATAATATATAAATTGTAAGTTATGGTGATTATATTGAAAAATCTAAGAACGAGATGGTTACTGACAAAGAAGAAAATCCGTAGAGGCAAGTTTGTCGTTGAAAAGAATAAATTATCGATTAACAAAGTTAAATTTGAAGATACCCAAGTATGAGTTGTATTTTGTGTATGTGTGTTTCAATTTATGTTTCACTTAGGTGTAGGGTTGTTAGTGTGTATGTGCTTTGTGTGTTCGTTTTTTGTGTATTCGTGTTGTATGTGTGTGTTTCGGCTATCAGGGGTAAGAATTCTATCCCATTAAAAATGTATAGAGCAGACACCCATTCGCTTATGTTTTCGTTCGTTTCGAGTAAATTTCGGAAGCACCTCTCCGCTGTTCTCCGAGTACACTGTAATACAATAGATAACCATTTCAATGCTGTGAAACAACGTTGAAATGAACATCTAATCTATCTTTGTACATGGAGAACCAGCGAAAAAGTACCGACGAAATAACTAGAAACGAATGAAAACACAAGTGAATGTAGGTGTTTTCTTTATACATTCCTAACTTGTCCACACTGGACAAATCTATCAGTTATCCTACGATTGAATCTTCTCGTCACATAGACTACACGACGGTTGTAGCACCGAACTATACCGTCCGATATTTAACAACCTTCGTATAGTTCTATGTCACGACGAACATTGAACGTATGTTAACCGATAGACGGGGACTAGGTCGCGTTTTGATTTTCGCATATGAGTATCGATGAGAATATGAAAGTTTCATATTATCATCGAGTATCATATATTGGTTTTAACTTGAACATTTAAATTAAATAGGTTTTACGTTTACGTTTCGTTTTTAAGGGTTCGAAGTTTTTAGTTTAGGATAAAGTTTTCTTCCGTTTACGATAAACTTGTACGTTTACGTTATCATCAAGTATCCTACTAAAGAAACTAATGCACCATAAACCCTAACCCTTATTAACCCAAATTAACCCTAATCATCACCCTAACTCAAATTATCCCTAATTAACCCAAAATTAAGCTAATTAAACCAAATTAACCTAATTAACCCAAATTAACCCTAACTCAAATTTTCCCTAATTAACCCAAAAGTAACTTAATTAAACCAAATTAACCCTTATCAACACCCTAACACAAATACACTCTATTTTACCTAATTAACCCAAATTAAACTTAGCCCAAACCCTAAACCAAATTAACTTAACCCTAATCATCACCCAAAACCTAACCCAAACCAAAATTAACCCTAATTAATCTAATTAACCCTAACCCCAACCCTAATCATCACCAACTCTATTTTATCTAATTAACCCAAACTAACTGTAACCTTAACCCTAACCCTAACCCTAAACATCAACTGAATCCTAACCCTAACCCAACCTAATTAATCCTAACCCTAACCCAAACCCTAAGCCTGATCATCCCCAAACCCCAACCCTAACATAAATTAACCCCCAATTAACCCAGCCCTAGATATAACCCTAACCCTAAAATCAACAACAATAACACAAAAACAACATAAACTAAACTCGAAATTAACCCAGTTTAGTAGTCACCGGCCGGCGGCAACGAGCTCGACGAGACGGAGGAGGCCGGGAAGATGGAGCTCGAAGAGGTACTCACGGCAAGAGTGTGATGGTGACGACGAGAGTGTGGTGGCGATGAGGAAGTCGACGATGAAGGGTGTGGCGGCGATGAGGAAGTCGAAGACGAAGTCGACGACGATGCACGGGTGCTCGATCGGAAATTGGTAGGAAATTTTGGTGACGGTGGGAAATTACTTAGCTTTATTTTTTTATAAATAACCCTTTGTTACCCCTACGGATTAATCCCTAAGGCTTTCTTTTGCGGCACCATAGGGCCAAATAAAAGATTACAGTTTAATATTTTTTAAATTTATTTATGCCTCTATGGTGGGCACCGCATGGGCAAATAGATGACCTTACGGATTAATTCGTAGGGGTGATAAAAAGTTGCCCCTATGAATTCCTCTATCCACAGGGGAAACCCCTCATTGTAGTAATGACCGACAGTGAAACTTGAATCCAATTCTTGCTTACATTGTGTTTGATGGGATTTTCTGATCTTTTGCGTTTGTTTCAGCAGTTGCACATCAAACATGCTTTCTTTTGGGTTTCTAGTATACTAGTGTTCTTATGCATCGTTTTTGCACTTCGTTATATGCAGCAGGTAATATTTCCTGTATAGAGCGAATGAGCATTTATTACTCATGCAGTAAAATTACTTATTAGTGTCACGTAGGCGACTTAGATTGCAATTGAAGGTAGATTGCAATCTACGAAGTCACATTACAGCCATTTTTCTCGTATATATACGTACGTGCGCACGTTGTGAGTGTGCGTGAGAACGCAGGTATGTTTGCTCATGCACATAAATACGCATACACATAAACTACAGGTGTGTATTTTCGTGTCTGTATGTATATATTCACGAATATGTATATTTGTTTGCATAGATAATCAATCTCCTAAGCTAAATGCCCATTAAAGAAATAATTCGGCTCATCAAGAGTATTAACCAGACAAAGGGCTTAGGAAAGTGGGTCGGATGGATAGCTTGGGTTCCACCCGCTTGATCAAGACTTGACTTCCAAGCAAGCCATGAGCTAGAAAGGATCACTCAAAGGCAGTGAAAAAAGGGATATGAACAAAATCAATCAAAAACCCTAATATAAAAATTAGCTATAGTTTCTTCTCCGGTTGATATGGCCGTGGATTTGGTAGATAAATGATCTCCGATCGCAACCACCATCGAGGTTCTGCTCGGCATCCAGAAGTCCATCCCACTCCAACAGGTAACGCCTCTTTTATCCCCGATTTGCCATCGGTGACACTAGATGGGACGATCTTTGGCCCCAACGTCGGCATACAGCCAATCCATGGCCGATCATGCCGGTGTGGACATGACCGAGGATCCCAGTGAACTGGATTGGAGCAGGTCCATCACCAAGGGTGATCCAGATGCCTAACCCTGCACCCTTGGCTTGATGGAAATGATTTGGACCTCATCTTGGATAAGGTAAGTGGTGTGTGTTCGACATCTCATAGCAACAATGACCGACCCATGATCTCAGTTTCTGAGGTCGGACGAGTGATCAAATGTCCAGTCATGCACTCAGACTATTCGAGGTTAAGCCGAGCATGATGCCCGTCGTAGACCGAGTTGTCAGATGCGGCTCGTTTTTTCCTGTAAGTCAGATGTCCAGTCTTGGACGAGCATGAGTTTGCAGATGATACCTTAGTCGGCTACTGAATGGTCCATGAGCGGAAAGAAAAAATTTGACACAACACTTGTTAACCCTTCTATGGAGGCCGAACGATCCCAGACTAATGGCATAGAAGCATATTCGGCCAAAACTTTCCTTTAGTATTTTCATGCTTTCTAGAAAGTGTTTGATTGTTTGTATTATCCGGTTTTTACCGGGCTGATGAACGTGATGACTACCTGTAATAAGAGTGCTATCAGTTAGGTCATAGGACAGTTGTCATGTTTGGTGGATCAACTTTTTGGCCGATCTATAGAATTTAGTGTATGCGTTTGATATGGTTAATAAACCTAAAGAGGCCGATTAGTTGGGTCGAAGCTCTATCATTCTATCTTTTATGAGTACTTGCTAAGTTTGCATATTACCGGGTTGAATTCTTTTTACGAAGACCGTTCTTCCATTCCTCTAAAAATGAGATCAATCATTTAGGGAGACGTAGTTTCTAAATCGGTCTCTTCGATTTAATGCAGGCTCAGTAACAGGAGATCGACCAAAATAGGCAACATCTCTTTTGGCACGTCCGGTGGGACCCAGGTAGTGCATGGTAAGTACCGGGTCCACTTGCTACGATAAAGATTCAGAGATTATGGAGGAAGATCATGCTAATCCTAGCCGATCTGAACGTCCAGGATTACTCTCCTTGCCAAGGAACGAAGCCTTGGTATCTTGATGTCTTGCTAAACGAATTGGTAGAATGTCAAACCCTAATACGAAACCTATATTGCTTATCTCAAGGTCAGAAATTGGTTCATCAGCTAAGCAAGAGAGGGCATCGGCTTAGGCCGTGCCCATAACCACAACATCCTAAAACAACTCATTATCTCCGAGACCACTATAATATGAAGATCCCATCATGGTGGAAGCAATGATCCTGTTCAGTGCTATGGTGGAGGGTATCAGCCGACAGTTACTCGAAACAAGCCAGAGAGTGTAACAACCGAGTTCAATTATACCAATTTCTGTTGCCGTATGTGTTGTTTGTGGTGTTTATTTCATTTACTGTGTTTGGATGCGAATGGTAGTTTACTTTATATTCGACCCGCTTGCTTGAGCATGTTGTTTTATAGTTATGGAATACCCTAACATTACGTATTTTGCATATAACAATTTAAGTCACTTAAAATAATTTAAAAAATACATGACATGGCCTGCATGGTACCCCTAACCCTGTGGTAGTGTCCTTGCATCATGTTCTCGTCCCGTCCAGTGAAACGGACGCGTTTGGATGGCTACGCGCACGTACGTGCGTCCGTTCTTGGGGGTATGCATTTCTGTTACAAAATCCTTCATTTTAATTTTTGGAACTTGCTAATAATTTTCATATTTCAAATTCAAAATTTTGGACCCGACCCAGGCGCATTTCTGAAATATTTTGTAGTCCGCCTAAATTCAAATTAATTATTTTATTTATTTATTTAGATTTTATGTTAATGAATTGGGGAACTGAGTAAATCTTTTAGTTTTAAAATCTTTTATAAATTTTTATCAATTTTTTCCCCACCGAGCCATCTCTCTCTTTTCTCTTTCTTTTATTTATTCCTCCACCAATCAGAATCTTTTTTTTATTTTGCTGGGCCCCACCGATCCCTCTCTCTTCTTTCCCTTCCTCCTTCACTCTCCTCCGCCGCAGCTCTCTCTCTCTCTCTCTCTCTCTCTTTCTCTCTCCTCTCGTGCCCTCTCTCTCACATCTCGCAATTACTGTGCGCTCCTCGAGTCGCGTCACCGCCTCCCCGCTACACTCACCTCCCTTTTTTGGAATTATATATTTCTTCTTCTTCTTTTTTTAAACCCGTAGCTTCTCTCCTCCTTCAACCCATAACCCTCATCACCTCCATCAACCCTAACCCTATCTCCTCGTCTCCTCTACCCTCGTCGACACCCTCTGCATCCCCTCGTCACCCTCATCTCCATCACCTCTTTCTCCTTCTTCCTCCCTCGAACGAACCCACTGCACCCAAGGAACCCGAGCACCTTTTTCCACTACCACCACCTTCTTACGTCGCCGACCATCCCCCATCGCCATCGCCATCTCCTCCCTCTCCACTGCTCTCCCTCCAGCACCCAAAACCCCGCACATATAACCCCAACAACTTCAAACCTGAGCCCAAACCCTAGCTTTTCAAAACCCTTCACCGGCGCCCCTCACCGCCATTGGTCTCGCCGCCACCGCTAACTCACCCCTCTGCAACCCAGTAAGGCACTCATCCCTCCTCCATTCTCTCTCTTGCTTTCTTTTTCTTCCTTTCTTTCTTTCTTCCTTTACCTTCCTTAAAAATTCTCTGTTCTTTCTAGATCGCCGGATTTGGCCGAGACGTCGACGATCCCGACGACCCAGCGAGGACCTCTGACCCGTGTGATCCCACTGTTCATTGTTTGGACTCATTCCGTGTACCGTATACGCGTCGTGACTTTTCTCGCCGACGTGTGACGTTCCGTACGCCTTATCGCGATCCGTCAAGGTAAGTGAAACTTTCTACATGCTACTATATTATTTATACATATTTATTTCATGATTGAACCTGTAAATTGAACCTAAGGCTATTAGTTTCCATTCTTGCATTTCCATGTCAGATTATATCATTGTAGACTCGGATCTTAAATTATAACTTGTTACACCTTAAAGTACAATATCGTGTACCCAGATCCGTGGTTTAATTACTTACTAATTAACTGCATAACCCATAGCACTTTTAAATAGTTTCTACCCCGAATACCCGGTTGCATCCATTGAACGTATTTTATATGTCATTGCATCTCTAGATTATTTAGTACATATTAACATGATTTTAACATCCATATTTGTTATACTGTATTCATGTAATGTTGAAACTATCCCTTAAACCCAAACTGATAACTGTGCATCTACATACGTTAATCTATACCTGATTGCATTTCACGTTACAAGTTCCAGCTTGTTGATTCTATTAGTACACATGCTTGTTCTGTATACCCATGATTATTCTAGTTTGATTAAGGGCACCCACATGATATCTTGTACATCCTGACATGACTTGCTACACCTATTACTTGACACGACATGGTACCGTGCAACTCTTGACATGACATGACACCTATATACATTACTTGACCTGACCTGATATACCATGGCTTTACCTGTTACCGGATCTTGTATCTAATGCTAACAAACCTGACCTGTTGTCCTTACAGACCGTTCCTGTTGTCTATCCAGACAAACCTGTACCTGTCTGATCTTGTGTTGGCATTAGCTTTAGATCACTTAATACCTGACTTGAACACTTTTGACTTGGGGGTATAGGGAAATCAATGATGAAACCTGACTTGTAACTCGACAGTTCTATACCTGTTCTGATCAGTCTTATGGGCTAGGCCAGCCCCGGAGTGATGCTATGGACATCACTCGTCATTACCTACCATCCTTTACTGCCTTGCGGCACGTCTCGGGTTCAGCTCGAGAGTCATAGACTATGATCCCGGGCACGCACGGGATACTATTGAGTTACATCGATGATTCATCAGACTGATTTCAAAGACTTGAGAGTAGATAACCCAATAGACCCGTTTAGTTTACTCACTGCACACTACCCTTCACTGCCCTGATTTATATTGCTGTTACACCTGCTTTACCATTTATGATTATACTTGCATGTCTTGTTACCCTGTTTATATTTTATTTCTTGATGACATGACGCGCTGACGTTTGGGTTTTGCATGGCCCAGATTCCGTACCTTTGATGCAGTCCGAGCAGGAGTACTTCAGCCAGCAGGCTGAGCAGTGAGGACTCATTAGTAGTTAGTTCTTTTACTTTTCAGTATTTTATTCTTGATGTGAGCCCGCATTATGGGACATACATTCCAGTTATTCTTGTATTGGATCTTTTGCTTCCGCATTATTTATTCTTGACTCGTTTTATTTAGGCTTATGGACATATGCTAGATAGTTTTATTTTTGTTCTTGATATCTCTACAGCCGTAATGTGACTATGGAAGGATAATTCCTATCCACAGGTAGCATGGTTGGCCATGTCACGTGCCTACCTTAGCGTACTCTAGGAAGCGGAGCGTGACATGGTTCTTTTGGTATCAGAGTCATAGGTTATAGGTTAATCGGGTTGATTCTTTTTGTAGTTGGGTATTGGACCCAATACACGAATCAGAATACTCGTGATTAGGAAACATGTCCTGCCACCTTGCCGTTTCACCGTTCTTAAATCTTAACCTCCTCCTGATTATACTTTTACGATATGCACACCTCCTTTGCATATCGACTCGAAACCTGGTTCCTTATTTATCTCTAGAACTTAGGCGACTTGGGTGGAGTTATGTAATTGTAGCTATGATACCGCGGCATGGTTACAATGTGGTACTCTATTTATGTAACTTGGAGTTCTAGCCTTGATTCATATCCTTAATCTACATTTGAATCTGTTATCATGCTAATCTATTGGTGCTTTGATTTCAGGAATATGGCAGACAAGAATCTGAAGACGTACCAAAGGCGTGTTGACGAAGCCGCCATGCTTGGAGTGATACGTGGGATATTGGAGAATCAAAAGCGATAGACCGAGCTGATCCAGCAGCAGGCTGAATCTTTTCAGGAAAGTTTGCGGACCGTTCAGCAGTCCGTGAACAAGGTTGTGGCCATACCGGGGGATCGTATGGGTACCGTGGCGGATTTCAAGAGATTGGGTCCGTCTATCTTTACTGGTTTAGAAGAGCCGTTGCCATCGGAGCAGTGGCTGGTTGACACGGAGAATTTACTCATTGCGGCACAGATCCCAGAAGATAAGAGAGTTGATGTGGTACGCATCCAGCTGGTGGATTACGCCCGTGAATGGTGGCGTGTGGAAGAGACCCGCTTGCCCAAGCCGATCAAGTGGGTGGATTTTTCAAGGAGTTTCTTGGAGAAGTTCTTCCCGCGGACTGCACGGGAGGAAATGGAGGAAAAGTTCGTTAGTTTGAAGCAGAACGGCGCACTTGTAGATGCGCATGCAGCTGAGTGGACGCGGCTTAGTCGATTCGCTGGACCTCTGGTTGCCAACGATGCTGATAGGGCAAGGTGGTTCATGCGCAGTTTGGATATGGACATCCAGAGGCAGATTGTCTCCTTGGGGTGACCACTTTTTCTCAAGTGCTTACAGCGGCTCGAGAGCAGCAGAGCCTATCTACGAAGACTAGGAGTTCACAGCAGCCAGCAGTTACAGTAAGGAAGCAGGCATTTGCACTGAACCGAGCTCATGGACGAAGAGGTATTTTAGTGGACCGTCGTGGTGTAACACCGATGAAGAAGCATGCTGTTGTTGATTAGAGGAGGACCGTGATTTGTGACTACTGCCATTTACCCGGGCACGTGCAAAGGGAGTGTCGAAGGAAACAATGACTCTGTTTGGTCTGTAGATCGGTGGATCATACTATCAGCACTTGTCCGTCGAAGCTTCGCACGAAGGATGATGGTCAGAAGCCACCGCAGAAACCGTTTCAAGGACAGAAGCAGCTGATTCAGGGACCTAATCAAGCTTGAGCATATACCCTGACGGCTGAGGAAGCCAAGGCCTCGGGGGAAGTTGTTTCAGGTATTCTACTTGTTCATGGTTTTCCCGCATTAGCATTATTTGATTCTGGTGCATCCCATTGTTTTATGTCGTCCAAGTTTATAGCTACACACTCGATTACCTGCATGACCCTGTCTAGTTTCTGGGACATACTTACTAGGAATGGGAAAATCATATCTAGTAGAGAGTGTAAAGATTGTGCAGTTGTTGTTTGCGGACGGGAGCTTTTTGCAGATTTCTTGGTGATTGATACGGGCAACTATGAAGTCGTCTTGGGAATGGATTTTCTCGGCACTTTCCATACTCACATTGATTGTAGGGCAAAGAAAGTAATTTTCCAGATTCCTGGACATCCAGAGTTTATCTTTACTTGAAGAAGCATTTCTGTCGGGCCAGTCGAGTTTAGGGCTAGGCCGACAGCTAATGTTATTTCGTTGATGGAGGTTGCTCAAGATGAAAAGCCAGCGGTTGTTCGAGATTTTATGGACGTGTTTGAAGACATATCAGGATTACCGCCGAAGCGAGACGTAGAGTTCGCGATTGATCTTATTCCTGATGCAGTGCCAGTCTCTAAAGCATACTATCCAATGGCACCGGTGGAGTTGGAAGAAGTTAAGAAGCAGGTTACTGAATTACTTGAGAAGGGTTTGATTCGAAGCAGTAACTCGCCATGGTGAGCTCCAGTTCTTCTAGTCAAGAAGAAAGATGGCACAAGAAGGATGTGCATCGATTATCGGGAATTAAACCGGGTGACTATTAAGAACAAGTACCCGATCCCTCGCATTGGCGAACTATTTGAGCAGCTTAGTGGCGCGAGGGTATTCTCGAAGCTGGACTTGCGATCCGGATATCATCAGGTCCGAGTGAAAACAGAAGATATTTGCAAGAAGGTGTTCCGAACTCGGTATGGACATTACGAGTACTTAGTGATGCCTTTCGGAGTAACGAATGCACCGGCGATATTCATGGACTTGATGAACCGAATCTTTTCACCATTCTTGGACCAGTTTATTATGGTGTTCATTGATGATATTCTGATCTACTCGAAGAGTATTGAAGAGCATGCATAATATTTGAGGATCGCACTGCAGACGTTGAGGCAAGAAAAATTATATGCAAAGATGAGCAAGTGCGAGTTTTGGCTGAAAGAAGTAAAATTTTTGGGGCATGTCGTGTCTGGTGATGGAATCACCGTTGATCCCGAAAAGATTGCAACAGTTCGTGATTGGCCGATTCCGAAGAATGTTGCGGAGATAAGAAGTTTTTTTGGACTAGCCGGGTATTACAGAAGATTCGTGGAGAACTTTGCTCGTCTGGCGGAACCGTTGACCAAGCTTACACGCAAGGAGGTGCCATTTGTGTGGACGGATAATTGTGCGTCAACTTTTGAGGCGTTGAAGCAGAGATTGATAACCGCTCCTATTCTGACCGTGCCAGACAATTCTGGAGGATTGGTAATTCACAGCGACACATCTGGGAAAGGATTGGGATATGTTTTGATGCAGCATGGGAAGGTTATAGCGTACGCATCGAGACAGTTGAAGACCCATGAGAAGAACTACCTAACTCATGACTTGGAGCTTGCGGCTGTGATCTTCGCTTTAAAGATTTGGAGACACTACCTTTTGGGCGAAAGGGTCGAGGTTTTTACCGATCATAAAAGCTTGAAGTATGTGTTCACGCAGAAGGAGCTTAATATGAGGCAACGTAGATGGTTGGAGCTGATGGCTGACTGCGATCTTGATCTTAAGTACCATCCAGGGAAAGTTAATGTCGTGTCGGATGCGCTCAGTCGGTTACCAGCAATTCAGACGTTGACTGCTCAGAAGGAACTCATTGAAGATTTTCGAAGATTTGATTTGGAGGTTGTGCTACCGCATTCTTCGGGATAGTTGATTGAGCTGCAGGTACATTAGTCGTTGATCGAGAACATTAAAGCAGCGCAGTCGCAAGACCCTAGATTGCAGAAGTTTCGAGAACAGGTTGAAGCTGGACTTCGAACAGACTTACTGATCTGCGAAGATGGCTCGTTGAGATATGGTAGCCGTTTGTGTGTGCCGAAGGGATATATTCGCAAAGAACTTATGAAGGAGGCGCACAGTTCAGCATATTCCGTACATCCAGGAAGCACGAAGATGTACCGAGATATACGACAGCATTTCTGGTGGGAAGGCATGAAACGGGAAATTGCCCGCTTTGTGGCAAAATGCTTGGTGTGTCAACAAGTTAAGACTGAACATCAAAGGGTTGCTGGTTTATTGCAACCACTTCCGATTCTTCAGTGGAAGTGGGAGTATATAACCATGGATTTCGTGACAGCTCTACCGCGGAGTCCAAAGGGCAACAGTGCAGTTTGGGTGATTGTTGATTGTTTGACCAAGGCAGCTCATTTCATCCCTTTCCGGGTTGGTCAATCAACAGAAACTTTGGAAGAACGGTACATGCAGGAGATTGTAAGATTGCATGGAGTACCGGTGAGCATCGTGTCCGACCGTGACACTCGGTTCCTATCACACTTTTGGAGGAGCTTACAGGAAAGTTTGGGGATTCGATTGAAGTTTAGCACAGCTTATTATCCTCAAACAGATGGCCAGTCGGAGAGAACGATCCAAACCCATGAAAATATGTTGAGAGCTTGCATGTTGGACTTCAAGGGTTCATAGGAGAATCATCTACATTTAGTGGAGTTTTCTTACAACAACAGTTTTCAGGCGACGATTCAGATGGCTCCATTCGAAGCTTTATATGGTCGCAAGTGTCATTCACCTGTTTGTTGGGACGATGTCGGTGAATGAAGATTGTTGGGACCAGATTTGGTTGTGCAGACAGTTGAGAAAGTTAACGCTATCAGGAATCATATGAAAGCGGCACAAGACCGACAGAAGAGTTGGGACCTCTAGAGTTCGCCGTGGGTGATTTGGTATTCTTGAAGAGATCACCGACTAGAGGGGTGATTCATTTCGGAAGTCGAGGAAAGCTCAGTCCTCGATTCGTCGGAACTTTCGAGATCTTGGAGCGCGTTGGTGAGGTAGCGTATCGATTGGCGTTACCGCAATCCTTGGCGAATGTTCATGATGTGTTTCACGTATCTTAACTCCGTAAATATGTCCGAGATGAAACACATGTGTTGGATCATTCGGAACTGACTGTACGAGAAGACTTGACTTGTGAGGAGCGACCGATTGCGATTGTGGATCGAAGGGAAAAGGTTCTTAAGAACAAGGTTATCCCTCTTGTACTTGTTTCTTGGGGTAATCGCTCACATGGAGAGTCAACTTGGGAACGAGGAGATGATATCCGGCAGAAGTTTCCCCATCTTTTCTTGTAGTTGTTGGTCGTTTAACCTTTTTGTGTTCTTGGAATTTCGAGAACGAAATTATTTTTGTAGTTGGGTATAATATAACAACCGAGTTCAATTATACCAATTTTTGTTGCCGTATTTGTTGTTTGTGGTGTTTATTTCATTTACCGTGTTTGGATGCGAATGGTTGTTTACTTTATATTCGACCCGCTTGCTTGAGCTTGTTGTTTTATAGTTATGGAATACCCTAACATTACGTATTTTGCATATAACAATTTAAGTCACTTAAAATAATTTAAAAAATACATGACATGGCCTGCATGGTACCCCTAACCCTGTGGTAGCGTCCTTGCATCGTGTTCTCATCCCGTTCAGTGAAATGGACGCGTTTGGATGGCTGCGCGCACGTACGTGCGTCCGTTCTTGGGGGTATGCATTTCTGTTACAAAATCCTTCATTTTAATTTTTGGAACTTGCTAATAATTTTCATATTTCAAATTCAAAATTTTGGACCCGATCCGGGCGCATTTCTGAAATATTTTGTAGTCCGCCTAAATTCAAATTAATTATTTTATTTATTTTTTTAAGATTTTCTGTTAATGAATTGGGGAACTGAATAAATCTTTTAGTTTTAAAATCTTTTATAAATTTTTATCAATTTTTGCTCCCCCGAGCCATCTCTCTCTTTTCTCTCTCTTTTATTTATTCCTCCACCAATAATAATCTTTTTTTTATTTCGCTGGGCCCCACTGATCCCTCTCTCTTCTTTCCCTTCCTCCTTCTCTCTCCTCCGCCGCAGCTCTCTCTCTCTCTCCTTTCTTTCTCTCTCCTCTCGCGCCCTCTCTCTCACCTCTCGCGATTACTGTGCGCTCCTCGAGTCGTGCCACCGCCTCCCCGCTACACTCACCTCCCTTCTTTGCAATTATATATTTCTTCTTCTTCTTCTTTTTTAAACCCGTAGCTTCTCTCCTCCTTCAACCCATAACCCTCATCGCCTCCATCAACCCTAACCCTATCTCCTCGTCTCCTCTACCCTCGTCGACACCCTCTGCATCCCCTCGTCACCCTCATCTCCATCACCTCTTTCTCCTTCTTCCTCCCTCGAACGAACCCACTGCACCCAAGGAACCCGAGCACCTTTTCCCACCACCACCACCTTCTCATGTCGCCGACCATCCCCCATCGCCATCGCCATCTCCTCCCTCTCCTCTGCTCTCCCTCCAGCACCCAAAACCCCGCACATATAACCCCAACAACTTCAAACCTGAACCCAAACCCTAACCAAACCCTAGCTTTTCAAAACCCTTCACCGGCGCCCTTCGCCGCCGTTGGTCTCGCTGCCACCGCTAGCTCACCCATCTGCAACCCAGTAAGGCACTCATCCCTCCTCCATTCTCTCTCTTGCTTTCTTTTTCTTCCTTTCTTTCTTTCTTCCTTTACCTTCCTTAAAAATTCTCTGTTCTGTCTAGATCACCGGATTTGGCCGCGACGTCGACGATCCCGACGACCCAATGAGGATCCCACTGTTCGTTGTTTGGACTCATTCCGTGTACCGTGCGCACGTCGCGACTTTTCTCGCCGACGTGTGACGTTCCGTACGCCGTATCGCGATCCGTCAAGGCAAGTGAAACTTGCTACATGCTACTATATTATTTATACATATTTATTTCATGATTGAACCTGTAAATTGAACCTAAGGCTATTAGTTTCCATTCTTGCATTTCAATGTCAGATTATATCATTGTAGACTCGGATCTTAAATTATAACTTGTTGCACTTTAAAGTACAATATTGTGTACCCACATCCATGGTTAAATTACTTACTAATTAACTGCATAACCCATAACACTTTTAAATAGTTTCTACCCCGAATACCCGGTTGCATCCATTGAACGTATTTTATATATCATTGCATCTCTAGATTATTTAGTACATATTAATATGATTTTAACATCCATATTTGTTATACTGTATTCATGTAATGTTGAAACTATCCCTTAAACCCAAACTGATAACTGTGCATCTACATACGTTAATCTGTACCTGATTGCATTTCACGTTACAAGTTCCAGCTTGTTGATTCTATTAGTACACATGCTTGTTCTGTATACCCATGATTATGCTAGTTTGATTAAGGGCACCCACATGATATCTTGTACACCCTGACATGACTTACTACACCTATTACTTGACACGACATGGTACCGTGCAACTCTTGACATGACATGACACCTAGATACATTACTTGACCTGACCTGATGTACCATGGATTTACCTGTTACCTGATCTTGTGTCTAATGCCAACAAACATGACCTGTTGTCCTTACGGACCGTTCCTGTTGTCTATCCAGACAAAGCTGTACCTGCCCGATCCTGTGTTGGCATTAGCTTTAGATCACTTAATACCTGACTTGAACACTTTTGACTTGGGGGTATGGGGAAATCAATGATGAAACCTGACTTGTAACTCGACAGTTCTATACCTGTTCTGATCAGTCTTACGGGCTAGGCCAGACCCGGAGTGATGCTATGGACATCATTCGTCATTACCTACCATCCTTTACTGCCTTGCGGCACGTCTCGGGTTCAGCTCGAGAGTCATAGACCGTGATCCCGGGCACGCACGGGATACTATTGAGTTACATCGATGATTCATCAGACTGATTTCAAAGACTTGAGAGTAGATAACCCAATAGACCAGTTTAGTTTACTCACTGCACACTACCCTTCACTGCCCTAATTTATATTGCTGTTACAACTGCTTTACCATTTATGATTATACTTGCATGTCTTGTTACCCTGTTTATATTTTATTGCTTGATGACATGACGCGCTGATATCTGGATTTTGCATGACCCAGATTCCGTACCTTTGCTGCAGTCCGAGCAGGAGTACTTCAGCCAGTAGGCTGAGCAGTGAGGACTCATTAGTAGTTAGTTCTTTTACTTTTCAGTATTTTATTCCTGATGTGAGCCCGCATTATGGGACATACATTCCAGTTATTCTTGTATTGGATCTTTTGCTTCCGCATTATTTATTCTTGACTCATTTTATTTTGGCTTATGGACATGTGCTAGATAGTTTTATTTTTGTTCTTGATATCTCTACAGCCGTAATGTGACTATGGAAGGATAATTTCTATCCGCAGGTAGCATAGTTGGCTATGTCATGTGCCTACTTTAGTGTACTCTGCGAAGCGGGGCATGACAGAGAGCCTTCAGAGATATGCCAACAATTTTGGCTTAGGCATTGAAACCCCTGGAAGAGTTGAATGCGGGAACCCGTCGTGCACATGACCAATAGTTTAACAGTCTGGGGAAATCTCCTGTGCGGGGCTTTGATCAACCACATCCCTTGAATGTTCCAGTATGAGGACCCTTTCAAGGAGAAGCTTCCAATCAAATCATAACCAGGAATTCCCCTTTCTAAATATGAATGCAGGGGCACCAATGGAGGCCTTGGCTCAGCTCCTTAACAAGCGAATGCACAAAGTCATAGCACGTGCTATCAAGCTCGGGAGGGATTGGCGCCGACCAAATTCCTAGGGGTAATAGTGGTATACCGCACCAACAAAGGACCAACATAGTTTTTTCAACCAACAGTTTCCCCAGAAACAATACCGCCCCTTTCCACATAAACAGCCGAATTATCGCTATGAACCACAAGCGGGTACGCTCAGTGTTGCTAGTATGGAAATCCTAGTGCAGGTTACCACCAAAGAGCCGATCCTGTGGTTTACCCTTTTAATTTGACCAATAATGCTCAGCACAACTTTCAGGGTATCGTCCTCCTCAGTATGACCAAAATCTCTATCATAAGCCATACCCGAACAGTATGACATAATGTATGAGTAATTAATGGGATTTAAAATCCCAGATTTTACACAATTTTTGGGAGATAACGGACAATTTACTGACAAGCACATTGCCAGGTTCACACTGCAATGCCGAGAGGTCGACAATAACGGATTTTTTTAGATTCGGCTATTCGGAGGATCCTTTACAGGGGTGGCTTATGAATGATTCAGAAATTTGGCTCTAGGATCAATTTTCGAATGGCCGATCATAGAACATGCTTTTAGACATCGGTTTATTACTGCAACCGCGGATGTAACAGTTGCCGACCTCAGCCGAATCAGTCAAAGAGGGGTTTGGAAACTTCATGTTACCTCCAAAGACGGCAAATTTTAACAGTTTTAATCTGAACAACCTTCATGTTAAAACTTATCCACGAAGGTCGTTCAGATTATCGGCTGATATGAAGTTTTAACAGTTTTAATCTGAACGACCTTCATGTTAAAACTTGAACAGTAAAACCACCTGTTGCACCAATAGGGGTTTGGAAAAGAATTGAATGACAACAAGCATAAATCCGCAAACCGATGACTCCTGATTTCCACTACATGATTAAGACTCAGAAATGGAGATGGCAGCGGGCAAGGATGGCCGAAAGGAAACTACCTCCAAAGACGGCAAATGTTGGCCCACGGCATGAATATAAGGTGATAGGCATAAAGGACCAGCTCTCAATAGGTGAGCATCCAAGAGCATCAAGACAAAGGCAAGAAACCAATGGAGGTCGATGAAATGAAGATTAACATGGTGTTTACATTACCAGCTAATTTCAAAGCAAGTGCAGATCAGCCAAGATATCTGACTGGTGATTCAGAGGGAGAAGAAATCACTTGTTGCTTTTTGACCCTGAAAAATCCCAGATTGAGGTCATGTTATTTGAAAGGCCGCATGAGGATATGGCCAATCATTTGAGGCCATTATATATCTCGTCCACTCTTGAGGGCAAACCGACGGACATGATCTTGGTCGACAATAGAGCAACAGTAAACCTACTTCCCACGTGCATGTTGAAGAGGTTGAACAAGACCTAGGCCGATTTAATTCTCACTAATACTATGTTGACCAGGTTCAGTGGGGAATCAGCCAAGGCGAAGGGTGTGCTAGCTCTAGAGGTGGAGGTTGGAAGCTTCTTAAGCCTGACAACTTTTTACGTGGTAGATACAGATGGCTTGTACAAGGCTTTGTTTGGCCGAGAATGGATTCATTCCAATGAATGTTTCCCTTCAACTCTTCATCAATCGATCTTATATTGGGATGACGAAGGAATGGGAGAAATAATGATTGAAAATAAGCCATTCCCTATGCATCATGAGATATTGTTTGCTCGGCTTTATCATAAGCCGATTGGCCTTATTCAGTTTATTGAAGACGAAAACGGGTAGCGACAGATGTCTACAGCCAAAGACTACATAGATAAGGAAAGAGTTAATTTCCTCCGGACGATGATTCGGCTTAGCAGGTCGATCGCACAAGAAGAAGAATGTCGCAAACCTTAGGCGACAGCGCTGCCAAGGTGATTGGCCCGGCCTGTGATGATTCAGCTGAAGAAATATGGCTTCAGTCTAATAAGTCTAGTCATCTGAAAGCAAAAGCACAGGATGAATTAGAAGAGATTAATGTAGGAAAAGACGATGTTTGTCGACCGCTTTTTATCGGCAAGAACTTATGTAAAACTGTACGAGCAAAATTGATTGCGTTACTATTCGACTACATCCGAATGTTTCAGTTGGAATTATGATGAACTAACAGGTCTCAGCTGATAGCTGGTAGAACACAAACTCCTATTGAAGTGCAATTATCGGCCAAAGAAACAACAACCACAAAAAATGACGATCATGGTGATTCCAAAGGTCAAGGAGGAGGCTGAAAGGCTGCTTCAAGCATGATTTATTCGTTACCCCGATTGGTTAGCTAATATAGTTCCGGTAAAAATAAAAATAGAAAGATCAGGGTATGCATTGTTTTCGGAGACTTCAATGATGCAACACTCAAAGATGAATATCCAATGCCTATAGCCGAGTACTTATTAGACGCTTCATTTCATTATAAGATGCTTTCATTGATGGACAGACACTCAGGATACAAGCAGATAGCCATCGAAGAAAAGGATGTTTCTAAGACTTCTTTCCAAGGACCGAGCCCTCTTGCTTTTTACGAATGGGTGGTTATGCCGTTCGGATTGAAGAATCCGGAGCTACTTCCCAAAGGGTAATGAAGCATATTTTTCATGATATGATCGGTATGTTTGTAGAAGTATACATTGACGATATCATCGTAAAATCAAGACAAGTTGATGGCCATATTGCAGATTTGAAAAAGGCGTTTAATCGAATGCGTTTACACAACTTGAAGCTCAATTCATTAAAATGTACATTCGGAGTCTCGGCAGGGAATTTTCTCGGTTTTCTCGTACATCAGAGAGGGATAGAAATCGATTCCAATAAGACTAAGGCCATCATAGACGCGAAACCATCGTGGAACAAGAAAGAGCCACAGAGATTGTTGGGCCAGGTGAATTACTTGAGGAGGTTTATTGCCAATCTGGCCGGTAAGGTCAGGTCATTCTCGCCATTGCTTTGAATAAAATGTGATTCAGATTTTCTCTAGGGGGAGAAGTAGCAAAAAGCGTTTGAAGATATTAAGACATACTTGATCAACCCTCCTGTCATAGTACCGCTAATGGCAGGAAAGCCGATCAAGGTCTACATTTCGGCCACTCAGGATTCAATTGGGAGCCTCTTGGCTCAAGAAAATGAATCAGGGCATGAACAAGCAATCTATTATCTTAGCCGATTTTTGTCAGATATCGAGCAAAGGTATCAACCGATCGAAAAGATTTGTCTATCATTACAACCTGTGGGCACTAAACTAAGGCATTATTTGTTTCTTGTTGAGGTACATCTTATAAGCTACGTAGACGTGCTTAAATACATGATCGAGATGCCAATATTAAGTGGAAGTGTCGGCCGATGGGCAATAGCGTTGTTAGAATTCTTTATTAGCTATTATCCGGCAAAGATGGTTAAAGCGCAGGATGTTGCCGATTTCTTGGCCGACCATCCATGCATCGTCATAGGTTTTTTTTGGGGTTCCTAGCGCCTTAGCCACCACAACCGCGGCCTATGCGGAACAAAATACAAAAAATTCTAGAGGCGCTATGAACTACAAACCCTAGAATCGAATCCAAACACATGAACTAGAAAACTGCATAGAGTTTTTAGCTACTATGTTAGAGGGTTATACCAAATGATCGAGTCCTTCGGTCTTCAACTCCTTTTCCTTAGCTCATCGGGATCTCCTTGGTCGAGCTTGACCGCCAGTCTTCCTCCGTCGAAGATGATCCACCCAAGGGATGTGGTTCATGGCTCTAGTTCCACACTAAAAATCAAGTGGAGCAACTAAAGTTCCTAGCTTGCTACACTAAGAAGTCTAGTGATGTAGTGAGTTGTTCTAGTATATTTCTATCTCTCTTCCATACTTGATTCTCAACACATGAGGGTGTAGGTTGGAAGAAGAAGGAAGAGCTCAAGAAAGGTTAGTGAGGAAGGAGAAGCAAAATGGTGAGAATGAAAACTCATGAGAGAGAAACAATCCAACCATAGTTTTGTATAAAATGGTTTTTCAAATAAAAATATTAAAACCATGTTTGAATAGTTTGCACAAATGAATATATAATTCATTTATCAACACTATTCAAGTATGGTTCTCACCATTCTCACCTCACTATCTTTACATCTCATTTTCCATTTAAAAGAATAAATGGATAAACTAAAAATGAGGTATCTACCTTCTAGAATGTTTTCCGTATAAATACGGAATACACTCTATCGTATATACATACCCGTATTCGTATCAAAATACGAATACCCAAAGAGATAGAATAACACAAAGAACATAATATTAGAATATACATATCGAAATATATATATATATATATATATATATATATTATTAAATCAATACTTAATTTAATAATTCGGTTTAATCCTAAGCCGGCTAGTGTTATCAACCGTCCAATCAAAAGTCCGGGTAGCTAGTAAACTCATTTGATCGGAACCCTGCATGTATCAAAATACGGCCACCACATCATTTTGTCTGAACCAGGGAAACCCTCTGTATGGGATTCTAAAGACTTGATGGTACGCCGGCATTGAGCTACTGGATAAATCCATAACCACAAGCACGTCAGCGGTACTACCTATACGTAACGGCTACCCGGGTACCTGTCGAAAAGAAGGCCGACGAGCAAGCTCATCCAAACCTTTACTGAGCCTATCTGTGATAATCTACGTACAGTCCGGTCTCTTCGTTTAAGAGTATCACATACCGTGTCTAAGGGTGGTAAACGGAAGACCCTAATAACCCTGTAATTCGTGCCGATGTGGCTCAGGACCAATCCGGGAAAATACTGATCCAATTATCAGTCAATCCCAACTGCCTTGGCCAAGGTCTAATGGTGCTGGCCAACCGAACACAATGCGATATCGACTCCCTATATCGTGAAATACAAATTCCCAACAATTGCTCACTGCCTCCATGTGGCTCGAGACTGTACCTAACTAAAACCTATTTGCATGATTTAATAGTGCCATGGTAGTGTAGTAATCTAAGTACAGTGGGAACTCACACAAGACAAATGACAGTCTTAGGTCTAAAAACTAACCTGTACTCATGTTACCTGAGAACTGCTATCCGATGATAGATATAGTACTATCTAGAAGATCTCGGTGAGTCCGTCCAGTATACTCACCCCTAGTGAGCACCTGTATACGATCTTAGGTGCGAAAGACTAATGGCCGTGGGACCAACCATCGCCCCTCGTCGCGGTCTAGAAACGTATACACCGGTCTACTTCAGAATATCGATACCCAGTCTCGATACTCTCACAACCAGGGATATTTAAGGATGTGCTTATGGACTATCCAACCCCACATGTATGATCACCATCATAACGTTGGTAGTCAAGTAATAGTCCTATGTGTTTTATCAACATGTATTAATGATACCTAACAACAAGTAAAACATATACATATGTTAAGATAATGACAAACCAAATTGAATACTATCATATTGATCAAGATTGTTCTGTACATACATATGTCTAAGCATCCACTATATATACATATACAATAATGGCCTCTAGGGCATACGTATCCAACAGTTTTGAAGGCCATAGCTTGAATCAAGTTAACATACAAGCCTAGATTCTCTTTTTTGACGGCTCGAGCACAAAACATGCGGCAGGAGCTGGTGTTACTTTGATTTCCCCAACAGGACTGAAGTTCTTTTTCATGGTGACTCTGGACGCCAAATGTATAAATAACCAAGTGAAGTACGAGGCATTGATACCCGGTTTAGAAATCTTATCTGAGATGGGCGTTTTAATGGTTGAAGTCTTCGGTGAATCAGAATTAGTAATACAACAGTCGTTAGGAGGATACAAGTGCTTAAGCTCAAACTTAGTTCAACATGCCGAGAAAGTCAGAAATCATATATTGAAATTTATGGAAGGCTAAAACACGTCGATCAGAGTGTTAATGAGGAATCTAACGATCTAGCTCAATCGGCTTTTAGGTTGGAAGAAATCCTCTCTCTAAAGGAGTCGGCCCTAAAGAATGGCCGAAAAACAACTTAATAGGAACAATTAAATGGTTGGTTGGAGAAATTAATGTTGAAATGATTGATTGGCGTCACCCTATCATCCAATTCTTAAAGACTCTAGGCCAGAGAACTGATAAAAAATTAAAATTAAGTGTTATTCAGTACATAATTATAAAAGATGTGCCTTACCATAAAAGCTATGATGGCCTAATGTTGATATGTCTGGGACTGCCAGAATCCATGACGGTAATGGGTGAGGCGTATGAAGGAATTTGTGGCGCTCATCAGGAAGGAACAAAGATGTGATGGCTTATTAGGCGTATGGGTACTATTGGCCTACAATCATGGTCGACTGTGTGAAATATACAAAGGGATGTCATGCATGCCAGAAACATGGGCCAATCCAGAACGATCCCATTGTGGACCTTCATCCAATTGTTAAACCTTGGCCGTTTAGAGGATGGGCCATAGATTTGATCGGCCACATTCACCCCCCGTCGTCAAAAGGGCATTGTTACATCATCATTGCCACCGATTGTTTTACCAAGTGGGTTGAAGCTAAACCAATGAAAAATGAAAGTTCCTAGTGCCCTCGCCACTAACCCATGGCCAATGCAGAATACAAAAACAATAATTTTGATGGCACTAGAAACTTATACCCAAGAATCTAAACCAAACACCTAAATTAGCAAACACAAAAGGATAGAAATCACAAGCTTTGTGCCATCTTCATTTGCTCCAATTGGGTTAGACTTTAGCATACTCTCAAGAGCTCTAGATCGCGCTTGCAAGCTGGTCTTACTTCGCCGAAGATGATCCACCCGAGAGAACCAAGTTCAAGCTTCAACTTCGTTAATGAAGTATCTAAAAATCCCATGTTACTAATTTAGGATGCTTAGTGATGAGTGTGAGTGTTCTAGCATTTTTCTTTCTCTTTATCTTCATAATTCTTAACTCATGAGAGTGTTGAAGATGAAAAATAAGGAGGAGTTATGGAAGAGAAGGAAGCTAAATGGTGGAATGAATAAACTTACTCACAAATTCAAGTATGCAACCTTTTCTTTTGTTAAAAGAGTTTTCTAATTTAAAATTACAACTATGCTTGAATAGTAAATGCAAATGAATTTATAATTCATTTTTCCACACCCTCCACCATTTCTTTTCCACCTCATTTCATAATTTCTTTAAAAGAAAATCCTAGAAATAAGTTGTCCTTCTTCTAGAAGTATTCTTGTATTAATACAAGAAGGCGTCTCCGCAAATACATGCCCGTATTCGTATCAAAATACGAATACTTAAGAGATAGAAAAATACAATGAACATAATATTAGAATATATATATATCGAAATATATATATGTAAATTATTAAATCAAAATTTGATTTTATAATCCAGCTTAATCCTAAACTGGCTAGTATTATCATCCGCCTGATTGAAGTTCGCATGACTAGCACACATACCTAATCGGAACCTTGCATGTATCAATATACGTCCACTATATCATTTTTCCTGAACTGGGAAAACCCTCTATGTAGGACTCTAAAGACTCATCAATATGCCGACAGTGGGTTTAACCACAAGCACGTCAGCGACACTAGCTGTACATAATGGCTATCCAGGTTTTGAGTGAAAGGAAGGCCAACGAGCAAACTCATCCGTACCCCTACCGAGCCTGTCTGCGGCAATCTCCGTACAGTCCAGTCTCTTCGTCTGAGATAATCATATACCGGGTCTACAAGGTCAATACCGTCAGACCCCTACTAACCCGATAAGTCGTGCCGGTCTGAAGCTCATCACCCACCGAGAAACTACTAACATCACATCGGTAATTCTCATCCACCTTGGCCAAGGATTTTTGGTGATGTCTGACCCAACACAGTGCGACATCGACTCCCAATACAGGGAGAGGCGAATCCCTGACGATTGTTCACTGCCTTCATATGGTTCGGGACTGTACCCAACTATAACCTATTTGCATGACTCTTTTGAGCCATGGTAGGATAGTAATCTAAGAACAGTAGGAACTCACACGAGACAAATGAAAATCTCAGGTCAAAGGACTACCCTGTACTCATGCCACAAGAGAACTTCCATCTGACGATAGGTATAATACCATATAGAACTTCTCGGTGAGTCCATCCGGCATACTCATCTCCAGTGAGCACCTGTATACCATCTTAGGTGACTCAACACCAATGGCTTATGAGATTAGCCACCGCACCTTGTCGGGGTCTCGAAAAGTATACACTAGTCTATTTCGGAGTATCAGTACCCAGTCTCGATACTCTCTCAACTAGGTACATTTAAGGATGTGTTTATGGACCATCCAGCTCCCACATATATGATCGCCATCATAATGCTGGCAGTCAAGCAATAATCCTATGGGCTTTATCAAAATGTATACACATAATGATAAAAACAAAGCAAACATCATACTATCATCTTGAGTAAGATCATTCTACCTGTATAGGTTCTCGTTCAATTATGATAATCACCTACTTACAATTACAATAATTGCCTTGAGGGCAATATATGCAACAATCTCCCATTTTCACTTAAGGCTAATTATTGCGGTATCGCATACTCACGGCTCGTGTGCTACCGAATACCCAACTTCTCTACTAGTCAGTTTCTCAAAACTCGTTAAGAAACTTACGTGTTCAAGAAATAGGCCCGGTGAGTGGATATGCGCCAATGTTTCTATCTTTATCTCTATATATCTCAATTTCACGGAGAACGACTATCTCCCGAAATGAGCGATATCTGTCTTAGAAATTGTCTGGATATCTGATGGGACCTTGTTCATAACACGAACACCAAATCCAACAAACTTCTTAGACTGTTTCCATTGCTGATGTAATCAGCACCCAACACCATGACAACCTCAGTATCCTGTTTATAAAACTATCTAACATACTGCATTTCAGAAGAGGGTAAATTTATAACTCTGATAGCTACTTTGTCATCCACGTCACCTTGGAAGCCTAAACCGGTAACCGCCTCCTGCAGGAGGCTGCCATTACCATACTCCAAGAACATCATCTTATATTCTTAACTACTTCCTTTTGTTTCTCCAGGATTGGATTAATATCCGCTTACTACAACAAGTGCAAAAGCAATATTCGGTGTGATACTTGACATCTCATGATTGACTTAATTGCATAAGTAAGTGATATGTCAATCATGCAAATCTCTCTCCTCATCAGTTTAGAAGACATCACTTTTGGAGAGGGAGACTCCATCACCTGCGGGTAGACTACTACGCCAGGAGTCGTCCATTCTAAAACACTTTAGAATAGTGTTAAGGTACCCGAATTAGAGTACTTCCCAAATCTAGATCTAAAACCATAGATCTAGTCACCAAAATTCATGATATATTGTCCAAATCCTATGTGGAGAAACATCTTGTGATAACCAAAATTAGACCGATCGTAGTATAGGAACATTACTTCCTATCAGGAGCATGTCATCCAAATACCAGGACATCACTCCCTACTGCCTTCTTACCAGGCCCATATGTTGTTCTGATGAAGTCAAAATCTTTGACTAACATATCAAACTAGATGACCAATTCCGCTCTCCTTGCTTTAGTCTTTAAATAAATATAAGCAACTTGATCACCATGCTTCCGCTACTCCTACTGACTACAACAACTCTCTGGCAGAGTCATATACATGTGCACTTTTAAATTCAATTTAGAATGACATTATAGTCATCCATCTGCCAGATCTCATAGTCAAGGACAGTAGTAGTGACAAGTTTAGGTTATCAAAACTTCCCTGTCACCGTCTTTGAGAAAACTAAAGTAGCTCTCGGGTGGCTGAGATTACCCACTAAATCTGCGGAGTGGCTAATGGATTGTTGAATCCAATTGAATCTCCAGTATCTACTAAATTTTCAGTAACTGCTTGTGGTTCTGGAATCACTTCCAGTTCTACCATACTCCTACTTGTTTCTTTTAAAAAAAGATTCCTTTTATAAAAAGGTGGCGAGTTAAGAAAAAAATAACTTTTGATCTTGCAAATGGTAGAATGCAAACTCTTGCTAAAAAGCCTGGAATAACCCACAAATTGCCATTACAGAAATGTGCCTTGAGATTGTCCGAATTCAACTTTTAAACAAAAACCGGATAACTCCATATCTTAACATTCTCAAGATATGTAATCATTCTATGTGTACATAGAAACTAAGACACTAATTTAGATAGAACCATATTCAATTATTATGCAACCGTTTCCAGTGCACATCACCTAAATGGAAGAAGGCCATTCAACATTACTGATCACGGAGCGTATCCACAGATGAGTAACCTGAGAGAGAATCAAGTTCTCAAATATTACTATGATAGAATACCTAGCATAAGTATCTACATTTTCGATCATCTCGAAGAATCCTGATACTTCCATTGCATGGTACTCTACTTTATTCTTATACCTATAAAGTTCTCAAAATCTTTGGACCTTGCATTATAACGAATACGTATATAAAATCAAAGAACTTATAAATAAACTGAATGATTAAAGATTACCAACCCCTTGTCCCGAAGGACACCGGACAACATACATTTCCATGTATAAGTCTCACAAGTTTAATAACTCAAACCCTATGCGTCGTAGGTTGAAAACTGTATTATGGTTAAGAAGAATTAGACCATTATTGACTGCACCTTACCTAATCATCAATTGATAAAGGTAAATATTATAAACATAATTTCAAAAAATTATATCCCACTTTATAAAATAAACGTACAGATATATCAGTTTAAAATTGGTGCATAACAACGAATATTCAAAACCAAATATATGCCGTTAGGCAAAACTCAGATGATTTCCTCAAATATCACCAATTACAAAGAATTTTGATATTGAGGATCTAATCACCCAATTCCCAATATTCTACTTCTACTTAGCATGTGTAACACCATACAGATGTGAGAATCAGGTCTGGTAAATACATACTCTGGAGTTAGAAACTAATTAGGAAAACGGTTTTAAATTAAAACCGCACAGTGAAACTGAAACATGAAAATGTTTCGAGGGGGTGGCCGGATATTCCTAGTAATACCTTTTCCACTGTCCAGATTAATGACAGTAGTCGCAATTTTCCTTTGCCCTCACTTAAATCCCTTTATATGTCTTTATCTCTTACCTTCCGTACACCATACATAGGCTAATTGGTTTTCTTTTTCCCTACCTTTCGACACCTATCTAAAATTTGGAAGAAGACTATATAATAAGCGTAATAGGTGTACTCTCCTAATACTAGGAGGCCTTACAACCTGAAAGAAGGTAAAGAGAAAAAACATCCGAATAATCTTATTCAATTTCTTCAGAACCAGAATCCATTCTCAAACTAAAATAAGTTTCTTTGAGTTCGTATGTAACTATACGATAAAATATCCAAGAAATATAGATCTTCATAGTAATACAGAGTGTTCCGGAGAAATGCAAAAGGGAAGTAGGAGTGGCAGGGATATATGTTTGTCGTGAATCATGACAACCCAAAAGCCAAAGTGTGTACGAAAGTTCGGTTAACTTGGTTCATGAGTTTTAGTTTAAGATCAGGTCATGGTTGCAAACTAGAGAGAGAAAAGAAACACTCAATGTGCATTCTAACCAAGATTAGATTGGCTAAACACTTTATCTAATCAGGATGGCTCCCACTATTTCCTCGAATTCTCTATCAAACCCTAAAAGGAGAATTAGTCGGGATCATTTGAAAATCACCTGAGGAGTAACACCTACTCATTAGTGAGAATCGGGATCCAACTATCATCGTATGATAACCTGGCAGAAGCCACTCAGGTCACCACACTCCAGAAGGTATGTGCATGCCTAGCAAGTTTTCTTTATGTTTGAAACTCTCGATGTGGTTTTCACCCCTATGACCAAGGATCTTGACGCTTGCCAACAAATCAAGGGCCCTAGTCAAGTTCAACCCGTCATTATCTTGACTGGATCGAACCCATCCGCAATAGCCCTTGACGCTTGCCAACAAAGCAGTATGATTATCCCGATCAATCACATCTCTATGCAACAGATAAGAATCACTCAACTACCGTATACTATGCCTTGACGCTTGCCAACAAACATAGCATGAATACTAGGCCATACCTATTTAAAATGACGAAGGGCTACGACTGATTTTTGGTGAAAAACCATTAAAGTAATGAACTTGATATTGTTGAAAGAACCGAGTGATTTTATAAATATATAGTGGCGCAAACTTTTGCCAAAGAGGTTGCTCTCTGTGAAGGGATCTTGGCTCTTTCCTTATGGAATGAGGTGAAGGATATTCCTAACTGAATATTAGGATGCAAAGCAAAAGAATCGACTATAGTGAAGCTATTACATTGATGCAAACTTTTGCTCAAGAGGTCACTCCCCATGAAGGGATCTCGTCTCTTGCCTTGTCGAATGAGTTGCAGGATATTTATGATCGAATACCGCTGTGCAAAGTAAAAGGATACGCCTGTAATGTCAGTTTTAAAAATAAAATCGGTTCCCACAATATCATTTATGTTTGTTTTACTTGCATTAATCAGAATTAATGCAGTCCCATTAATTAATCATATCATTCCAAAAAAAACAAAAATAGACACGCACATATATGCCATCCGCATTCGCCACAGGGTCCCGGGTCTTCATTGTAAGGTTACTTAACTTACGGCTGGGCGGGAACATAACTAGCGCAGATGCAAAACATATATAGCGTCTACTAAATATGTAATATATATCAATATTCGTCTCACATATGATATCAAGTAACATCACAGAAGTATCACAGCAGAAGCAAACACAGTATGGAAATGCGCATAATCTAGGAATAGTATATTCCAATGGAGCCAATTATGAAATGCAATTTTTTGGTCATGTGGATAGCCCGTAATATCATACTCTAGACCCCTACGAGTGCAACAAGCCATCTGCCAATCCCAAAAGTTGAGCAACCCTAATCAATTAAGTGAGTGGGCCACCTAGCACTTCCAAAATCCGATGACTTAGGCACCCCTCCGCAGGTCAATCCTATACCCCCTATGAGTGCGGCGAATAGCCCGTCAATTCTAGAGTAAGGCATCCCGGTCTCAACGCCATAAGATGGAGGCTTGTTTCCCTCTAGAACCCGGCTACTCGAGCACTCCGCCATGGGGTAATCCTAGTGCATGTAATGAAAACATGAATATACAATGGTGACTACATCCGCAACTTGGATGTGCCCCAAAGAATAATACAAGCTGCGATGACGGCAGTCCACATGTCGGACGCTCACCATACAACATGAATATACATTACATCACAGATAATAACATCTAATACTACAAACACCGGGCTATCCATCATGAAAAATCCAACACAACCACAATCAATAAGCAATATCCATCACATAACATGCAAACTTGCGAGTATCAATTCCGTAACCCCGTCTAATTGATACGTATAGCAATTAGATGACGTTTTACCAAACATTATGATACATGCAACCATCACTAAACCTACGACAATTGAATGCTGTACACAAATAGCCAACACTTCAATTTTCCAAAACATCGAAAATCAAGTGTGTTAAAAACCGGCAAAAATTTCATGCTAAAACCCACTCCGGGAGGCCGAGAGCTCGGATTGATTTGAAACTTGGCAGAGAACCCCGGCACAAAATTAATGTCGACCCGGTGGAATCTAGAGGTACCGACCCCTTAGTCGACCATAAGGCGACCAGAGGGTAGGCAGACCCAAAACTGCCTTGTAAGGCAGTGTTCAGGTCTCTACCTCCTTAAGGTCACCTTTGGGTGGTCTCTAAGGTGCGGGACCTCCTTAATATTGGCTATAGCGCCCTCAAGGCAATTATTGTAATCGCAGGTAGGCGATTATGATGATTGCGGGAGGACCTATACAGGTAGAACAGTTTTACTCGAGATGATAGTATGCTATCTGGTTTGTCACTATCATCATGAACATGCATTATGTGGTATTACAGATCATTATTACATGTTGATAGAGCCCATAGAATTTTTTCTTGACTACCAGCATTATGATAGCGATCATATACGTGGGAGATGGGTGGTCTATAAGCACATCCTTAAATGTCCCTAGTCGAGGGAGTGTAGAGACTGGGCATCGAAACTTCGGAGTAGACTAGTGTATACTTTTTGAGACACCGACGAGGGGCGGTGGCCAGTATCACAAGCCATTGGTGTCAGTTAGTCACCTAATATGTTAGGTTTACCTAGCACCCTATGAAGGGTTTGGAAGTATCACATGTCTCAAAGATTAAACTTTTAGGGTGCTAAGTAAGCATACAAAGAATCAATCTTAGAAAATTAGGGTTTCATAACTTTAAAGGTAACAAAGACTAGGGTTTTGAGAGTACAACCTTTGTAGCTCCCTACGGTAGACTCCTTGGCCACTTGAGGGTTGGAGGAGGGTTCGCTTGAGGTCTTCTAGTGTCCACGACGATCCACCCGAAACTCCTTGTCCAAGCTTGCAACTTCACTTTATCAAGAGAAAGAAATGAAGCTAACACTCTAAACAAGTGGGCTAAACTTGTGTAGAATGATGTTATGGTGGCTATTCTCACTTCAAAAACCTAACTTGATGAGCGTTTTGCTCACTATAGAAATCTAGAGAGCAAAAGGTGAAGGAGGAAGAAGATGATGGCTTTTGAACAAGAGTGAAAGAAAAAACTCTTATGAGAAAAAGAAAAATATATGTATATATATATTTTCCACTTCTCATCTCAAACCATGGTTAAATGAAAAAGATATTATTGTATTTGAGTTTTAAAAACAAAAGAAGGATTAACCCATGGTTAATAAGTAGGTGAGCATGGTAAGATGAAGAAGAGTGTAGAAACTAATCCATTAATTAACCCTTTTCCTTTTTCTTTTTGTTTTAACACAAATGCAATAATAATCCATATAAAAACCCATGGTGTGAGTCTTGTATTGCCACCATTTTCAATGTATAAATAACCATGAAGGATGATGTATGTATGTATGTGTGCATGCACATCCATATGTGCATGAATCTAGAAAGAAAGCATACATGCATGCATACATCCATCAAATACAAGAAAGGATTTCTAGTGAGAAACTAATGGTTAAATGATAAATCAACACTTGATTTATCAATCTGGCCATATCACATACGTCCCCACCAAAAGCAAGCCGCCCGATTAATATACGGTATCCTATACGTGCATTTTAACCGGGTCCATGCGCATATCGCATACGCGCACCACAACGTTTCGCCTGGACTAGGTAACTCCTTTGTGGGACTCTAAGACTCGTCAATACGCCGGCAGTGGGTGATGATCATATCAAGCACCCCCAAGCCACAAGCGGTCAGCTAAACATAACGGCCACCCGGGTATTGAGTGATCAGAAGAAAACAAGTGAACCTACTACAACTCCCGTCGAGTCAAGCGGCAACACTACCGTACAGTCCGGTCTCTTAGTCAGATATGCTGCATATCGAGCCTAGGGATGGTCACGTCGACCCCAATAACTCAATAAGTCATGCCGGTGAATGGTCTATAACAGATCGAGAAACTACTAATAACACTTATCAGTAAATCTTAGCAGCCCTGGCCAGTGACTTACTAATATAACCAGTCGGGCACAGCACAGCATCAACTCCCAATACCGGGAGAGACGAAACCCCTCCTATCGCTCATCGCCTTCGTGTGTCTCGGGACTGTACCCAACGGCCACCTGTTTGCACGACTCAGTAGAGCCGTGGTAGGGTGGCAATCAAAGTACAGTGGGAGAACACACAAGACTCTATGACGATCTCGGGTCTACAGACTAACCTGTACCAGTGTCACCTGAGAACTGCTATCCGACGATAGATATAATTCCATATAGGAGTTCTCGGTGAGTCCGTCCAGTGTACCCAGTCACCACTGAGCACCCGTATACGATCTCGATGTCAAACATCGATGAATGTGGGAACATCCATCGCCCATCATATGGGTCAAGTATCATATACGCTAGTCTACTCTGGTATATCAATGCCCCGTCTCGATATACCTACGACTAGGGACATTCCAGGATATGCTTATAAACTACAGATGTCCCACTAGTAAGATCTCCATCATAATCACAGTAGTCAAACCGATATCCTCAGGGCTTTATCAGCATGTATGAATGAATAAAAGCATGATCAAATCAACATGTCAGATAAAGAAGAACCAGATAGCATATTATCATGTCGAGCAAGAATGTACAATGAATATATATATATACATGTACAGATACATCCACTATCAAATAATGGCCTCTAGAGCATACATATATCCAACATAAGATAGTAGACAGGTGCTCATTGGGTTATGAGTTACACTGGACAGACTCGCCGGGAAAATGCTAGATGGTATTATACCTATGGTCAGATGACAGTTCTCAGGTAACATGCATACAGGTTAGTCTGTCGACTTGAGATCGTCATTTGTCTTGTGTGAGTTCCCAATATGCTTTGATTACTACCTTACCACGGTTGAAAGGAGTCATGCAAACAGGTTTTAATTTGGGTACAGTCCCGAACCACATGGAGGCAGTGAGCGAATCGTCGGGGATTCGTCTCTCCCGGTATTGGGGGTTAATATCGCGTTGTGTACGGGTGACCATCACCAGAAATCCTTAGCTAAGGTAGACGAGAATTACTGATTTGTGTCACACCCCGCTTCCCAGAGTGCGCTAAGATCGGCACCTGACAGAGCTGGCTAGGAAACATCCCTCCACAGTCACATTACGGCTGTCTATAGATATCAAGAACAAGAAAATAAAAGAAACTATCATGTACAAGTCCATGAGCCAGAAATAACGAGTCAAGAAATAATATGCGGAAGCAATAGATCCAATAAACAATAACAATCTAGAATGTACGTCCCAAATACGGGCTCACATCAGGAATGAAAATGCCGAAAGAAAACCAAACTAAAAATACTAACAGGTCCGTTTCACTGAACGGGACAGGAACACGATATACGGATGCTACAACAGGATCAGCGGTATCATGCAGGTCATGCAATATATTTTTAAATTATTTTATATGACTTAAATGTTATATTAAAATGCAGATGCCAGGTAAAATGCTAGTATGCAAATGAAAGTGCACGAGTCCACGTATTAAGGCAGGATAAATCATAAATATGAATCAAGACAGGTTTCAAGCATGTGGGTCGGGTCGGATGCAAATACAGATGTCAAAATACTATTCGCGCCCAAAACACAGTAAACCAAGAACCTAACATAAATAAAGAAATACTTGAGTAGAACTGGTATAAATGAACTAGGGTGTTACATTATACCCAACTACAAAAATAATTTCGTCCTCGAAATTCCCAAGACAAGAAAAGACAAACAATCAAGAATTTATAAGAATAGGTGTGGAAAATTTTATCGAATTTCGTCTTCTCATTCCCAAGTCGATTCTCCATGCGAGCGATTTCCCCAAGAAACAAGTATAAGAGGGATAACCTTGATCTTAAGGACCTTTTCTCTTCGATCAACAATCGACATCGGTCATTCCTCAAAGGTTAAATCCTCCTAACAGTCAGCTCCGAATGATCCAGCATGTGTGTTTCATCTCGAACATACTTACGGAGTTGAGATACATGAAACACGTCATGAACATTCACCAAAGATTGTGGTGACGCCAATCGATAAGCTACTTCTCCGACACGCTCCATAATCTCAAAAGGCCCAACGAATCGAGGACTAAGCTTGCCTCGACTCCTAAAACGAATCACTCCTCTAGTCGGTGATATCTTCAAGAATACCAAATCACCAACAGCGAACTCTAGAGGTCTTCTCGATGTATCGGACCAACTCTTCTGCCGATCTTGTGCTGCCTTCATGTGGTTTCGGATGGTATTAACCTTCTCTACTGTTTGCACGATCTAATCTGCTTCCAACAATTTTCGTTCTCCAACATCATCCCAACAAACAGGTGAGCGACACTTGCGACCATACAATGCTTCGAATGGAGCCATCTGAATAGTCTCCTGAAAGCTGTTGTTGTAAGAAAACTCCACCAAGTGTAGATGATCCTCCCATGAACCCTTGAAGTCTAACATGCAAGCTCTCAACATGTCTTCAAGAGTTTGGATCATTCTCTCCGACTGGCCATATGTCTGAGGATGATAAGCTGTGCTAAACTTCAATCGCGTCCCCAAACTTTCCTGTAAACTCCTCCAGAAGTGTGATAAGAATCGGGTGTCACGGTCGGACACGATACTTACAGGTACTCCATGCAATCTCATAATCTCCTGCATGTACCGTTCTTCCAACGCTTCCGTTGATTGACTAACTCGAAATGGTATGAAATGAGCTGCCTTGGTCAATCGATCAACAATCACCCAAACTGCATTGTTGCCCTTTGGACTCCGCGGTAAAGCTGTCATGAAATCCATGGTTATATGTTCCCACTTCCATTGAGGAATTGGAAGTGGTTGTAATAAACCAGCAACCCTTTGATGTTCAGCCTTAACTTGCTGATACACCAAGCACTTCGCTACAAAGCGAGCAATCTCCCTTTTCATGCCTTCCCACCAGAAATGTTGTCGTAGATCACGGTATATCTTCGTGCCTTCGGGATGTACGGAATACGCGGAACTATGTGCCTCCTTCATAACTTCTTCGCGAATATCTCCTTTTGGCACACACAAACGGCTACCAGAACGCAACGAACCATCTTCATGAATCAACAAATCCGTTCGAAGTCCAGCTTCAACCTGTTCTCGAAACTTCTGCAATCTTGGGTCCTGTGACTGTGTTGCTTTAATACTCTCGATCAACAACGACTGTACTTGCTGCTGTATCAACTGTCCCGAAGAATGCGGTAGCATAATTTCCAACTCGAATCTTCGAAAATCCTCGATAAGCTCCTTCTGTGCAGTCAACATCCGAATTGCTGGCAACCGACTAAGCGCATCCGGCACTATATTAACTTTCCCCGGATGGTACTTAAGATCAAGATCGTAGTCAGCCATCAGCTCCAACCATCTACGCTGCCTCATGTTAAGCTCTTTCTGTGTGAACACGTACTTTAGGCTTTTGTGATCGGTGAATACTTCGACCCTTTCGCCCAATAAGTAGTGTCTCCAAATCTTCAAAGCAAAGACCACAGCTGCTAGCTCCAAATCATGAGTTGGGTAATTCTTCTCATGGATCTTCAACTGTCTCGATGCATAATCTATAACTTTCCCATGCTGCATTAAAACACATCCCAAACCTTTCCCAGATGCGTCGCTGTGAATCACCAATCCTCCGGAACCGTTTGTTACGGTCAAAATAGGAGCGGTTATCAATCTTTGCTTCAATGCCTCAAAAGCTGACACACATTTATCCGTCCATACGAACGGTACTACCTTCCGCGTAAGCTTGGTCAAAGGTTCAGCCAAACGAGCAAAATTCTCCACGAATCTTCTGTAATATCCGGCAAGTCCAAAAAAACTACTGATCTCTGCTACGTTCTTCGGAATCGGCCAATCCTGAACTGCTGCAATCTTTTCAGGGTCAACGGCGATTCCATCTCCGGATACAACATGCCCTAAAAACTTCACTTCTTCAAGCCAAAACTCGCACTTGCTCATCTTTGCATATAATCTTTCTTGTCTTAATGTCTGCAGTGCGATCTTCAAGTATTCCGCATGCTCTTCAATGCTTCTCGAGTAGAGCAAAATATCGTCGATGAACACTACTATAAACTGGTTCAAGAACGGAGAAAATATTTTATTCATCAAGTCCATAAATATCTCTGGTGTATTCGTGACTCCGAATAGCATTACTAAATACTCGTAATGTCCATATCGAGTTCGGAACGCAGTCTTGCAGATATCCTCTGATTTAACTCAGACCTGATGATATCCGGATTGCAAATCCAGCTTCGAGAATACCCTCGTGCCACTAAGCTGCTCGAACAATTCTCCAATGCGAGGGATCAGGTACTTGTTCTTAATAGTCACCCGGTTTAATTCTCGATAATCAATGCACAACCTCCTTGTGCCATCTTTCTTCTTGACTAGAAGAACTGGAGCTCCCCAAGGTGAATTACTGCTGCGAATACAACCCTTCTTAAGCAATTCGGTAACCGGCTTCTTGAATTCTTCCAACTCTACTGGTGCCATTGGATAGTACGCCTTTGAGATTGGAGCTGCACCGGGAGCAAGATCGATCGCAAACTCCATATCTCGTTTTGGCGGTAAACCCGAAATGTCCTCGAACACATCCATGAACTCTCGAACTACTACTGGCGCTTCCTCCTTATCAACTTCCATCGACGAAAGAACATTGTTTGTCGGCCTAACCCTAAACTCGACTGGTCCGACAGAACTGCTACCTCCATCAAAAAAAAACTCCGGATGTCTGGGAATCTGGAAAATCACTTTCTTTTCCCTACAATCAATGTGAGCGTGGAAAGTGCCGAGAAAATCCGTTCCCAAGACAACATCAAACAATGGGATGCACCAGAATTGAATAATACTAATGCAGGAAAAACATGACCAAGTAAGATACCGAAATGACTTCATCCGAAGCCAAGATAATGAAGAAGATTAAGCACGGTAAACAGGATTCAAGCGTGCGATAAAACATGAACTGGTAAACAATGCAACCGAGAGAGTAGGGTAATACAACGACCATAAAACAAGGAAATGAATCAAGACTAGGACTCGAAGTTACTTAAATAGAGTACCGCATTATAACCATGCTGCAGTTCATGGGTACAATCACATAACTCGGTTTAAGTCGCCCAAATCCTTGTATCAAAATCGAAGAAATAGGAAAGGAGAAACAATAGAACCAAAAGGTTTCTAGCCGAGATGCAAAGTTGTTTGCATATCGTCAAGAAAAGGGTCAAGAGAAAGATAAGATTCAAGGATCATGATAACAATGTAGCAGGACATGTTCCTAATTATGGGTTTTCCGATTTGTGTATTGGGTCCAATACCCAACTATAAAAGAATCAAACCCGATTAACCTAAATCCTATGTCTCTGATACCAAACAAACCTTGTCACTCCCCACTTCCCAGAGTGCGCTAAGATCGGCACGTCACAGAGCCAACCATGCTACCTGTGGCTATGAAACATCCCTCCACGGTCATATTACGGCTGTCTATAGATATCAAGAATAGGAAAATAAAAGAAACTATCTAGTACATGTCCATGAGCCAGAAATAACGAGTCAAGAAATAATATGCGGAAGCAATAGATCCAATAAACAATAACAATCTGGAATGTACGTCCCAAATACGGGCTCACATCAGGAATGAAAATGCTGAAAGAAAACCAAACTAAAAATACTAATAGGTCCGTTTCACTGAACGGGACGGGGACACAATATACGGATGCTACAACAGGGTCAATGGTATCATGCAGGCCATGCAATATATTTTTAAACTATTTTATGTGACTTAAATATTATATTAAAATGCAGATGCCAGGTAAAATGCTAGTATGCAAATGAAAGTGCATGAGTCCACCTATCAAGTCAGGATAAATCATAAACATTAATCAAGAAAAGTTTAAAGCATGTGGGTCGGGTCGGATGCAAATACAGATGTCAAAATACTATTCGCACCCAAAACACAGTAAACCAAGAAACTACCATAAATAAACAAATACTTGACTAGAACTGGTATAAATGAACTAGGGTGTTACATTAATGTCGCGTTGTGCACAGGTGACCATCACCAGAAATCCTTGGTCAAGATAGACGAGAATTACTGATTTGGATCAGTAGTTTCTCATTGGGTGATGGGCTTCACACCGACACGAAATATAGCATTATTAGGGGTCTGACTTTATCCACCCTCTAGACCCGATATGCGATAGTCTTAGACGAACAGACCAGACTGTATGGAGATTGTCACAGACAAGCCCAGTAGGGTTCGGATGAGTTTACGCGTCGGCCTTCCTTTCGCTCAATACCTGGGTAGCCATTACATATAGCTAGTACTGCTGACATGCTTGTGGGTAAACCCGCTGCCAGTGTATTGACGAGTCTTTAGAGTCCCACACAGAGGGTTTCCTTGGTTCAGGCGAAATGATTTAGTAGCCATATTTTAATACGTGCAGGGCTCCAATCGAATGATTGTACTAGTACCCGGACTTTATACTAGCCGGCTCAGGTTTGAGCCGGATTATTAAATCGGGTATTGATTTAATAATTTACGTATATGTATTTCGATATGTTTATTCTAGTATTATGTTCTTTGTGTTATTATATCTCTTTGGGTATTCGTATTTTGGTACAAATACGGTATGTATATATAGTAGAGTGTAATCCGTATTTATACGGAAAACACTCTAAAAGGTGGACATCTCTTTTATCCATTTATTAAATTAAATGGAAATGAGATGTGAAGGTAAAGAAGAGAGAATGTTGAGAACCATGCTTGAATAGTATTGAAAAATGAATTGTTAATTCATTTGTGCAAACTATTTAAGTATGGTTGCTAAATATTTATTGAAAAATATGTTTTACAAAACCACGCTTCATCTTTTTCTCTCTCATGGTTTTTCTTATTCTCACCATTTTGGTTATCTCTCCTAACTTACCTTTCTTGAGCTCCTCCTCATTCTTCTTCATCTTCTACCCTACCATCTCATGTGTTGAGAATCAAGAGTAGAAGAGAGATAGATACACACTTAGATCAACTCACAACATCCCTAAGCACTCTAGATTAGCAATTTAGAGTCCCTAATTTCTCCATTATATTCTTAGCGTGGAGCTAGAGCCATGATCCACATCTCTCGAGTGGATCATTTTCGACGGAGGAAGACCGGCGATCAAGCTCGATCAAGATGACCTCAAGGAGCTAAGGAAGAGGGTAGAAGACTAAAAGACACGGATCTTTTGGTATAATACTTCTAACTTAGTAGCTAGATCTTCTTTTGTTAGTTAGTTTAAGTTTATGGTTTGATTCTAGGACATGTTTTTTAGCGCCAAAATTTTTAAACACCAATTTTATTCCGTATCGGCCACGGTAGATGGCCAGGATGCTAGCAAACCCCAACATGGTATCAGAGACACCCCATAAAGCTTTACTAGCTAGTTTGCACAAGTTTAAAATATTGATCAACGGAATTTTCCGAATTGTATTTCCAAAACTGTTGCTTGCTGTTCGATTTCAAAGTTATTAAAAAAAAATTCTGGTTGTATTAAAATTATGTACAGGAAAAACTAGAGCTAAGAAAAAAATTTGGGCACTTAATCCCAAAAACCGACCATGGAACAGAAGAAAAATAGCACATTCGGCGACTGAATCGTGGCCTTTTTTGGGCTACAGTGCCCCAAATTTTTTCTAGGGCTTTAGTTCATGGAAATATGAATTTTGGGATATTTCGTTTTGGCCCAAATTTGTTTGTGTACTGGTTTCTATTTTGGGGGCCAATGTGGAAAGTTTTAATCGATTGAAATTTTAAATTTGTGTTTTTTTCTGAGCATTTTTTTCTGCGACCGTGAATATTATTAAGCGGTATAAGCCGACTAATTGCTATATGTTCAATTAGAAGGGTTTGCGAACATGACATTCACGTTGATATTCTGTGTTGTGCTGATATTGTGGATGGATTGTCGTGGTGGATAGCCTATAGTGCAATGGTTGTAGTACAGTTCATATTCATTTGTATATTCATTATTGCGAGACGAGCGTCCGACATGTGGACAGCCATTTCTGTCAGATTGTATATTGTTTTATTGGGGCACGACCGGGTTGAGGTCGATGTCGCCATTGTATATATATATTTTTTTCTGTACTAGGATTACCCCACGGTGGAGTGCTCGAGTAGCCGAGTTCTAGAGGGCAACGGGCCTGCATCTTATAGCGCTGAGACGGAGGGGCCTTACTCTAGAATTGGCGGGCTATTCGTCGCACTCGTAGGGGGTATAGGATAACCCACACAGGGGTGCTCAAGTTTCCGGATTCCATAAAGTGCTGGGTAGCCCATTCACTTTGTTCATTGGGGTTGCCTCACTTCTGCGATTGGCGGGTAACTTGCCGCACTCGTAGGGGTCTTGGTTTTTCATTGCACAGGCTATCCACACGGCCGAGGAACGTGGGGTTTTATTTTCGGCTCAAAGGAAACCCGGGGCTCGTAGATTATCCATTATTCTGTGTTGCTTATCGCTTTTCTGTGATGTTGCTTATATCATGCCTGGGACGAATGTTATATATATATATTTATTGTTGGAGATAGTGCCCTCAGAGTCAATTATTAGGTCACAGGTACGTGATTGTAATGATTGAGGGAGGACCTATCCCGGTAGGACAGTCTTACTCGAGATGATAGTATGCTATCTGGTTTACCTTTATCATCGTGTACTGCTTTAGGTGACCTGACACGTCGCTATTACACGTTGATAGAGCCCCTAGGATTCTTGCTTGACCACCAGCAGTATGAGGGCGATCATATAAGTGGGAGCTGGGGTCTATAAGCTTATCCTTAAAAGGTCCCTAGTCGTGGGAGTTTCGAGACTGGGCATCGATACTCCATTAGTAGACTAGTGTATACAGTCGAGACCCCGACGAGGGGCGGTGGCCGGTCTCACAAGCCACTGGTGTCAGTTGGATCACCTAAGATGTATACAGGTGCTCATTGGGTTATGAGTACACCGGACAGGACTCGCCGGGAACATGCTAGTTGGTCATATACCAGACGTCAGATGGCAGTTCCCTGGTGACATGTGTGCAGGTTAGTTCATCGACCTGGGGATCGTCATTTGTCTCGTGTGAGTTCCCACTGTACTTTGATTACTACCCTACCACGGCTCAAAGGAGTCGTGCAAACAGGTTTTAGTTGGGTACAGTCCCGAGCCACATGGAGACAGTGAGCGTATCTTCAGGGGTTCGTCTCTCCCGGTATTGGGGGTGAGGTCGTGCTGTGTCTAGGAGAGCCATTACACAAAGTCCTTGGCCAAGGCAAGGAGATTTACTGGTAGGTATTCCAGTAGTATCTCAGGGTGTTCTGGGCTACACTCCGACACGACTTGTACCGCTTTTGGGGGTCTGACTTTTACCAACCCCCTAGGCCCGCCATGCGATACTCATAGACGAACGGACCGGACTGCACAGATATTGTCACTGACAGGCTCAGTAGGGTTGTCAGGCTGAGTTCGCTCACAGACATCCCTTTTAGTCAGTACCTGGTAGCTCGTTACGTATTGGCTTATACCTCTGACGTGCTAGTGGTTAAATCCACAACCAAGGTGTTGATGAGTCTTTAGAGTCCCCCACATTCAGTTACTCAGCTTTCGGGCGAAAGGTTGTAGAGGCCGTATGGAGATATGGCAAGGTCCGATCAGATACGTGCGGTATTGCACGGATCAGGATCGGACAGTCTGTACTATAGGCCGTATGGTTATATGGCAGGGTTCGATCAGATACGTGCGGTATTGCACGGATCAGGATCGAACAGATATTACTAGCCGGTTTTGGTATAAGCCGGATCCTAGTATAGTACAGTGTAGATTTTGTCTCATTACATTTGTATTTTGGTCGAAATACAGATGCGGGTGTGTATGCACAGTATCGGGGTTTTCCTGTAATTTATTACGGGACCAGTTTTCTGGAGTTGCCAGTTTGCTTTCCGTTTCGGCCAATTTCCATTGTTCCGTTCATTGGCCGAAGATTGGTGGAGGAGGGTTTATTTGCATTGTTGCAAATAGGCATTAGTGGAGGGATTTCTTTGCATCTTGTTTCATCATGATGGTTTTCATGATGAGCACCATACCTTGACCTTTTGACTTGATCACTTCATGATAGCTTGACTTTGGATGTCATCATGGTTGTTGTTGATTGGTTAGTGGAGTATGGATTTGGTTGTGATGATAATTTCTTTTCACCATTCTTTTTCTCTCATGATTATAGTAGTAGTTGAATCATCCATACACCACACACTCTCTCTCTCCAATCTTACTCCCTCTTTTGTTTGGCCGGCCATTCAAAAATGGTGGGGTGGGATTCATTTTTATGTGTGGCATTTTGTTTCTCATGCTCACTAGAAAAGCCCTCTAGTTCATTTCCTAAAGTTGCTCTCTTTCTCTTCCACCAAATGGCAAAGCTCCAAAAACCCCAAAATGAGACTTGAGGACTACACATTCTACAGCGAACCTTGGGCACGTCGAGTAGCCGGCTTCGTGCCCGAGTTGCCTCGGCATTGAGGTGGGAGCCCGTAAAAGAAGAAGGCGATGTGGTGTACTTCCGGCGACGAGGAGGAGACGGGACATTCCGCAGGAGATCGGGACGATGACGAGAAGACCGGAGGACTTGGATCGTCGGTATATCTCTTTCCCATCTTCTAGTTAGCTTAGACTTGTTAATGGTAACGATCCGGGTTATAGTGCGCGGTGGTGCCGGTTTGCAAAGTCCGCAAAATTAAAGTTTATCACCGTTTCCGCATTCCGGCGTCGGATTGACGGCCGGGGCGCCGCCGTGCACTTACAGTGGTATCAGAGCCTCCCCATTAACTTAGTCTAGCTTTGTGTAATGTGTTTTTTAGTTCCGGTCGATCAAATGTTCCGAAAACCCAATTACACCCACGACAGTTTCTGTTGAAATTTTTCAGTCTCTAAAATTTTTTCAGGTTCTAAAATATTGATGTCCTAAAAATTATAAGAACACTGTTCAAATTCGAGGCACTGATCCTCTCACTAGAGCGCGGAAGGGCGGCCAAAACCCACGTTTTGCCGCGCTTCCGCCGCCGAATACAGGAATCAGTGGGTTGGGTTTTTACAGTGGGCTTCTGGGCTTAAATTAGGGGTTTTGGAATATTAAAATTGGGCCCAGATTTTCTGTGAGTGCTACAGTTTTGATAGGGGGCCCACTTGTTAATTTTTGATCGATCGGATATTTTAAACACATTTTTCACAGTATTTACATTATATCTGCGACCGTGAATGTCACTTGATCGGTAAATCCGGTCTAACTGCTATAGCCCGGTTAGACGGATTTGCGAACGTGACTTTCACGTTGATGTTTTGTTTTTGCTGTGATGTTGCGAATCGGTCGTGGGGGATAGCCTGGATGCAATGCTAGTACAGTTTTGTTGTAATATGTACATTTGATATTGCGGGGCGAGCGTCCGACATGTGGACTGCCGTCACTGCCTGTTTGTATTATTATTTTGGGGCACGACCTGGTTGCGGTCGATGTACCCGTTGTATGTATATTTTACTTTCTGTACTAGGATTGCCCCGCGGAGGGGTGCACGGATAGCCGGGTTCTGGAGGGCAACAAGCCCGCATCTCATGGCATTGAGACGGAGGGGGCTTCACTTTAGGATTGGCGGGCTATTCGCCGCACTCGTAGGGGGTAAAGGTTGACCCAGGAGGGGTGCCCAAGTTACCGGATTCCGTGAAGTGTTGGGTGGTCCATTCACGGAGCTGAAGGGGGCTGCCTCGCTTCAGGTTTTGGCGGGTGACTTGCCGCGCCCGTAGGGGTCTAGGATTTCATTGCACAGGCTATCCACACGACCAGGGGAACGTCGGTTTTCAGCGGCTCTGTGAAACCCGGGGATCCCAGATATCTGTATTGTTTCTGTGATGCTGTACATTTCTGTGATGTTGCATTTTATTCACGCCTTGAGCGAAATATAATATATTGGTATATATATTAGTAGATGTTGTATATGTTTTACATCCGCGCTAGTCCAGTCCCCGCTCTGTCGTTAGTTAGCTAACCTAACGGGTAATGACGGGACCCAGTGGCGAATGCGGATGGCATAAACGTACATCAGTATATTTTCGTTCTTTTTGGTGTGATCAATTGATGGGACTGCATTGATTCGGATCAATGCAAGTTTAAAAACAAACCTAATCTGATGTTGTTGGAACACTTTTCAAAAGGCTGTTATTGCAAGGACGTTCACTTTTGTTTTGCATCGCGGTATTCATTTAGAATATCCTGCTCCTCAGTCGACGAGGCAAGGGCCGAGATCCCTTCACCGGGAGTGACCCCTTGGACAAAAAGTTTGCGTCAGGGCATTAACTTCACTATAGCCGATTACTTTTGCTTTGCACCGTGGTATTCATTTGGAATATCCTGCACCCCATTCTACGGGGAAAGAGCCGAGATCCCTTCACCGGGAGTGACCTCTTTAGCAACGGTTTTCGTCACTATATTTTCAAAAAGCTATCCGTTCCTTCAACGATATCAAGTTCATTACGTTAAAGGTTTTCGCCAGAAACCATTCGTAGCCCTCCGTCGTTTCATATGGGTAGTCAATAGTATTCAAGCTGTGTTTGTTGGCCATAGTCAAGGCACAGTGTTTGGTAGCTGTTGGGTGTTCATATGCTGCATAGATAGATGCGTTGGTTTGGGACAGTCGTATAGCCTTGTTGGCCCTAGTCAAGGGCTTGTACGGGTGGGTTCAAATTAACCTGGATAATGACGGGTAGAACTTGACATGTGACTTATGATTTGTTGGCCTTAGTCAAGGTCATAAGAGCATGGGGCAGAAATCACATCGGGAGTTTCAAAAGAACTGAAACTTGCCAGATATGCGCATACCTTCTGGAGTGTGTTGACGTGAGCGGATTCCGTCACGTTATCATGCAATGATAGTTGGATCCCGATTCCCACTGATGAGTTAGTTTACTCCTCGGGTAACCCCGACTAATTCTTCTTTCAGGTTTGGAGGAGAATTTGAGGTACAGTGGGAGGTTTCCAGATTAGATAAATTGGTGACCATTCTGATCTAGGTTAGAGTGCACGCTGAGTGTTTCTTTTCTCTCTCTCTTTGGCAGCGACCATTGACCCAACCCTAAGACTATGACTCAGTGACCAAGTTAACCGAACCTTCTTAACACTGGCTTTTGGATTGTCAGAGTTGCAAACCTCATTGCCACTCCTACTTTTACCCTTTTCTCCAGGACACCCCGTATTACTACGAACGTCCACTTCCATTGGACAAAACCATCGTATGGTTAGATACGAACTCGAAAGAATTTATTCGAGGATGGTTTCCGGTTCTGGAGAAAACGGATAGGATTATTCAGTTGTCTTTTCCTTTTACCCTCTCTCAGGTTATGAGTACTCCTTGGTTTAGGGGTAGTACACCTATTACGCAAATTGGATTGTCTTCTTCCAAACCTTAGGCTGGTGCCGACCGGTAGGGAATGAAGAAAACCAATTAGCATAACGATGGTGTGCAGAAGGTATTAAGTTCAGACAAAGCAAGGGATTAGTAAGAGGGCAAAGTAAATTGCAACAGATATTCACGACCAAACCAGGTATTTCATTACCACTCCCAAATCACCTTTGTATTTCTCCAGAACACTCCGTATCACTACGAAGATCCACAGTTTATTTGGATACTCCATCGTATGGTTATATACGAACTCGAAAGGAACTTGTTCCAGTTCGGGGATGGATTCTGGTTCAGGAGAAATAGGAATAAGATTTATTCAGGTGTCTTTTATCTTCACCTTCTCTCGCATTGCGAGTGTTCCTAGGATTGGGACATTACACCCATTATGCTTATTGGATAGTCTTCTTCCAAACCATAGGCTGGTGCCGAACGGTAGGGAATGAAGAAAACCATTTGGCCTAAAGGGGTGTACAGAAGGTAAAGACTAAAGACATATGAAGGGATTTGGAGAGGTGGCAGGGAACTCTACGGTTACAGTCGTGAATTTGGAAGAGGCATTACTAGGAATACCAGGGTACCCCAACGAAACATTTCAATGTTTCAGTTTCACTGTGTACTATTAAAAGAAAACTGATTTCCCGATTAGACACTTGCTCCAGGGTATGTATTTACCAGGTACGATTCTCACATCTGTATGGTTTTACAGATGATGAGTGGGAGTAAGTTCTTGGGAATTGGGTGATTATCCTCATTATATCGGGATTCGTTGTAATCGGTGATATTTGAGGAAATCACCTGGGCTGTTTGCCGGTTGGCAAATATTTGGTTTTGAATATCCGCTGTTATGCACCAATTTCAAATTGATATATCTGTACGTCTATTTTCATAGAGTGAGATATACCTTTCTGAAATTATGTCTACGACATTTACCTATATCAGTGGATGGTTAGGTAAGGAGCATTAAACAGCGGTGTAATTCTTCTTAACCATAAGTACAGTTTTCAACCTACGACACACAGTGAAAGAGTTATCAGACACAAGGGACTTATACAGAGTATTGTATGTTGTCCAGTGTCCATTAGGACAGAGGGGTTGGTCCTCATACTATATTCTGTTTACTTTTAACTTCTCTAGTTCTTAGACATGTGTTTTGTAGAAACACAGGGTCTAAGTTTTGAGGAGTTACAGGTATTTGAATAGAGTAGAGAACCAGGTGTAGCAAGTATCGGGATTCTTCAAAGTGATCGAAGATGTAGATACTTGTGTATGGTATTCAGTTGATAGTAATGATTTAGAGAAATTGCTTCTCTTTCAGGTTACTCATAATTGGAAGTATTCCTAAGTTGAGTAACGCTGATCGGCCTCCTTCCATTTAGTTGACATGCGCTGGGGACAGCTGCATGATTTGAATCTGGTTCAATTAAATCTGTGCCTCTGTTTCTATATTGGATATAGAACAGTTCATATCTTAACGATATTAAGGTACGGGGAGTTGTCCGGTTTATGATTAAAACCAGACACTGGACAACTCAAGGCACGTTTCTGTAATGGCTGTTTGTGGGTTGACCCAGGCTATGACGAGGGTTGATTTTCTGCCATCTGGATGAACAATAGCAATATTGTTCTAGACTCGCCACAGTTTTATTAAAAATGGATTTTTTTCAGAAAACAGTAGTGGGAGTATGGTAGAACTGGAAGTGATTCCAGAACCACAAACGATTACTGAAGATTTGATAAGGAACCTAAAGATTCAATCTGGATTGACATTCCATTGGCCACTCCGCAGATAAGGTGGGTAACTTCAGGCACCCGAGAGGCACTACGGTAGCCTCAAGGACGGTGACAGGGAAGTTCTTGTTTACCCACAATTGCCATTGCTGTTGTTCCAGGTTACGAGACCCGGCGGGAGGATGAGTATAGCGTCGTTCTAAACCAGTTTTAGAAGTGTACGTCTATATGACTCTGCCAGAGGGTTGTCGTAGTCAGTGGGAGCAGCGGAAGCATTGGTGGACAGGTAGCTTATGTCTATTTATAGACTAAAGCAGATGTAGCGGAGAAAGATCATCTATTTCTGACGTGACAGTCATGGGTTTGACTTCATCAGAATAGGGGATGGATCTGTTAAGAAGGTAGTAGGGTGTGATATCCTGGTATTTGGATGATATACACAGAGTAGGAAAAGAAACTCCTACACTACGATCGGTTATACTTTGGTCGTCACACAGTAGTTTCTCCACAAAGGAAATGGATTTTATATCAGACATACTAGTTACTAGATCTATGGTCTTAGATCTAGATTTGGGTGGTTTCCCAATCAGGGTACTTGACAGCGTTCTAAGAGTATTTAGGATGGACGACTCCTGGCACGGTAGTGTACCTGCAGGTAATGGAGTCACCCTCTCCAAAGGTGTCTTACAGACTAAAGGGGAGAGGGACGTGCATGATTGGCAGATCACTTGCTCAGGCAATTGAGTCAATCATGAGATGTCAAGTACCACACCAGATGTTGTTCTTGCACTAGATGCAATAAGTTGACATTAATCCAATCCTGGAGAAGCAGTCGGAAGCAGTTTTAGAACATAAGTGCATGTTCTAGGAATATGATAACGACAGCCTCATTCGGGAGACAGTTATCATTCCAGGCTTCCAAGGTGACATGGACGACAAGGAGGTTGTCAGAGCTATAGTTTTCCTTCTGATGAGGGGCAGTATTTTGGACAGGTGGTCCAAGGCAATACTGAGGGAGGCATGGCGCGCAGGATACTGATTAAGTTCAGTTGACGATACAGTCTAAGAAGTTTGGATTTGGAGTTCATTTATGAGCTAGGTCCCATCAGACATCCAGACATATTCTGAGACAGGTATTGCTCTTTTCGGGAGATGGCTTTCTCCGCGAACTTGAGATATAGAGAGACATAGAAAGAAACAACTAAGCGGATCCACTCACTGAGGCTATTCCTCGAACGCAATAGTTCCGCAAACGAGCTTTGTGAGACTGACTAGTAGAGGAGTTGGATGTTTGGTATCACACGGGCTGTGAGTATGCGACATCGCAATAATTAGCCTTGAGTGCAAGTGGGAGATTGTTGGAGATAGTGCCCTCAGAGTCAATTATTAGGTCACAGGTACGTGATTGTAATGATTGAGGGAGGACCTATCCCGGTTGGACAGTCTTACTCGAGATGATAGTATGCTATCTGGTTTACCTTTATCATCGTGTACTGCTTTAGGTGACCTGACACGTCGCTATTACACGTTGATAGAGCCCCTAGGATTCTTGCTTGACCACCAGCAGTATGAGGGCGATCATATAAGTGGGAGCTGGGGTCTATAAGCTTATCCTTAAAAGGTCCCTAGTCGTGGGAGTTTCGAGACTGGGCATCGATACTCCATTAGTAGACTAGTGTATACAGTCGAGACCCCGACGAGGGGCGGTGGCCGGTCTCACAAGCCACTGGTGTCAGTTGGATCACCTAAGATGTATACAGGTGCTCATTGGGTTATGAGTACACCGGACAGGACTCGCCGGGAACATGCTAGTTGGTCATATACCAGACGTCAGATGGCAGTTCCCTGGTGACATGTGTGCAGGTTAGTTCATCGACCTGGGGATCGTCATTTGTCTCGTGTGAGTTCCCACTGTACTTTGATTACTACCCTACCACGGCTCAAAGGAGTCGTGCAAACAGGTTTTAGTTGGGTACAGTCCCGAGCCACATGGAGACAGTGAGCGTATCTTCAGGGGTTCGTCTCTCCCGGTATTGGGGGTGAGGTCGTGCTGTGTCTAGGAGAGCCATTACACAAAGTCCTTGGCCAAGGCAAGGAGATTTACTGGTAGGTATTCCAGTAGTATCTCAGGGTGTTCTGGGCTACACTCCGACACGACTTGTACCGCTTTTGGGGGTCTGACTTTTACCAACCCCCTAGCCCCGCCATGCGATACTCATAGACGAACGGACCGGACTGCACAGATATTGTCACTGACAGGCTCAGTAGGGTTGTCAGGCTGAGTTCGCTCACAGACATCCCTTTTAGTCAGTACCTGGTAGCTCGTTACGTATTGGCTTATACCTCTGACGTGCTAGTGGTTAAATCCACAACCAAGGTGTTGATGAGTCTTTAGAGTCCCCCACATTCAGTTACTCAGCTTTCGGGCGAAAGGTTGTAGAGGCCGTATGGAGATATGGCAAGGTCCGATCAGATACGTGCGGTATTGCACGGATCAGGATCGGACAGTCTGTACTATAGGCCGTATGGTTATATGGCAGGGTTCGATCAGATACGTGCGGTATTGCACGGATCAGGATCGAACAGATATTACTAGCCGGTTTTGGTATAAGCCGGATCCCAGTATAGTACAGTGTAGATTTTGTCTCATTACATTTGTATTTCGGTCGAAATACAGATGCGGGTGTGTATGCACAGTATCGGGGTTTTCCTGTAATTTATTACGGGACCAGTTTTCTGGAGTTGCCAGTTTGCTTTCCGTTTCGGCCAATTTCCATTGTTCCGTTCATTGGCCGAAGATTGGTGGAGGAGGGTTTATTTGCATTGTTGCAAATAGGCATTAGTGGAGGGGTTTCTTTGCATCTTGTTTCATCATGATGGTTTTCATGATGAGCACCATACCTTGACCTTTTGACTTGATCACTTCATGATAGCTTGACTTTGGATGTCATCATGGTTGTTGTTGATTGGTTAGTGGAGTATGGATTTGGTTGTGATGATAATTTCTTTTCACCATTCTTTTTCTCTCATGATTATAGTAGTAGTTGAATCATCCATACACCACACACTCTCTCTCTCCAATCTTACTCCCTCTTTTGTTTGGCCGGCCATTCAAAAATGGTGGGGTGGGATTCATTTTTATGTGTGGCATTTTGTTTCTCATGCTCACTAGAAAAGCCCTCTAGTTCATTTCCTAAAGTTGCTCTCTTTCTCTTCCACCAAATGGCAAAGCTCCAAAAACCCCAAAATGAGACTTGAGGACTACACATTCTACAGCGAACCTTGGGCACGTCGAGTAGCCGGCTTCGTGCCCGAGTTGCCTCGGCATTGAGGTGGGAGCCCGTAAAAGAAGAAGGCGATGTGGTGTACTTCCGGCGACGAGGAGGAGACGGGACATTCCGCAGGAGATCGGGACGATGACGAGAAGACCGGAGGACTTGGATCGTCGGTATATCTCTTTCCCATCTTCTAGTTAGCTTAGACTTGTTAATGGTAACGATCCGGGTTATAGTGCGCGGTGGTGCCGGTTTGCAAAGTCCGCAAAATTAAAGTTTATCACCGTTTCCGCATTCCGGCGTCGGATTGACGGCCGGGGCGCCGCCGTGCACTTACATTTATATATACTAGTAGATGTTGTATATGTTTTGCATCTGCGCTAGTTCATTCCCCTCTCTGCCGTTAGTTAAGTAACCTAACGGTGCATGACGGAGACCTATGGCGAATACGGATTACGTACATTGTATTTTTGTTCTTTTCTGGTTTGATATAGATTAATTGATGGGACTGCATTAATTCTAATTAATGCAAGAAAAACAAACCTAAATGATGTTTTTGGAACCAATTTTTGAAAACTGACATTACAGACGTTTCCTTTTGCCTTGCATAGCAGTATTCAGTTATGAATATCCAGCACCTCATTCGACGAGGCAAGAGCCGAGATCCCTTTACGGGGAGTGACCTCTTGGGTAAAAGTTTGCGTCATTGTAATAACTTCACTATAGTCGATTCTTTTGCTTTGCATCGTAGTATTCAGTTAGGAATATTCTGCACCTCATTCGATGAGGAAAGAGCTGAGATCCCTTCACAGGGAGTGACCTCTTTAGTAAAAGTTTACGTGACTGTAAACTACTCGGCTTTTTTCAAAACCATCGGTTTTCTACAAAACCACTCGTTTTAAAAATGCGGAGCTTAAACCACTCCTTTTCAAAAACTACTCGGGTTCCTTCAACGATATCAAGTTCATTACGTTAAAGGTTTTTCGCCAAAAACCAGCCATAGCCCTCCTGTAACATTTCAGAAAATAAAATATTATTTTTGGGAATTTAAATAATTAATATTAGTGATATTTTAAAAGGTTTGGAGATTTGTTTTAATGAAGAGGTATAATTATATACCGATAATTTGGAGATTTATATAAATTATTTATTTGAAGGTATTTATGTGATTTAGGCATTTCATGAATTATTTTGCAATTAATTGTAAATGGGTTATTTACTAAACTCGATTAGTATTTCACTAATTTTGCATTAATCTAGTTTATGTTATGCATGCAACAAAACATGTTGCAAACACTTGTCACATATTTTATGAACCATGGTTTCCTTTTTTTGTTTTCTTTAATGATTTGTTTCAAAATGGGGAGAATAAGAAAAAGGAAAATAAAAGAAAAGAAAAGTGAAGAGGGGACAAGATGGCATGAGTGGTGACATGTGAGAGAGAGAGAGAGAGGAAATTTCCACACTCTTCCTTGGCCTTTTTACCATGGCCCTCACCATTTTTCACTTCATTTTCCTTTTTCTCTCCTCCTTCATCCTCCATCACCTCCTCACTACCACCCATGGCCACCCTCCAAAACCATCACTAAACCCTATACTCTTTTCACAGAAATTGATCACAAGACCATCACATACACCATGGATAGATCAAGATTGGACTTGAAGACTTTGGGCAACTCAAGAAAATTCTTGAGTTGCCAAATGAGGTAATCTCTACACCTATAGTTTATAATTTGAGTTTCTTTAACCTCTATAGTAGTTTAGAGCTTAGTAATTGAGGTTTAGTGATCTTAGAAAATTCTAAGATGAGGGTTAGGGGATTTTATGAGTTGTGAAGTGTAATTGAGGTTAGTAGATGCCATAAAACCTTTCTAGTGTTAGAATTCTGGACAAAACTAGAGACTAGACCCCAAGATATGAACTTTGAATTTGTCGATATCGGTTTTTGTGGAAATTGTGGTGTGTTTTGAGATCTGCTATAACCCTGGAACCCTAAAAATTATTTAGCAATTACAATGATACAAGCAGATGACCTAGAAGCTAATCTAGAGACCCAAGACCCAAACCTTCCATCATGGCCGCAAATTTTCCCTTTCTGGCCACAAATTGCGGCCAGGGTGTGAGCTTTGGTTCTTGTTCTTGGTTCATGACTCCATTTTCAGTAAATTAGACCTGCCCCATATGCAAAATTGGCTAATTTGACCTGAGGCAAAATTTGGAGGTGTTTTCTTGAGTTTCTGTTTTCGTTTTGCGATTTTTTATGACTTGGATACTGAGATTTGTGTTTTATCTCAGGCGATTGACATTCGTACATCGATGTCGAGAGTTGTTTGGTTGTTTTTGCATGCGTGAACCATAGGATCTAACCTAGGGATGTTTCGCGCATCATATCGGTTTTCTCGTAGTTGATTCTTCTTTCCGATACGATGATTTTGAAATGTAGGTACCTTTTCATGGACTTGGGACGACAAGGAGAGTAGGGCGTCATCGACTTCAGCAAGTGAGGGTCGAGGTGAGTAGATGTATATCTACGGGGGAAGTCGGGTGGATGGTGTATAGCACCCTCGTAAACAGTAGAATAGGGTGTTACTATACTGGTAAGTTTGGATGTGATATTTGGATACTTAGCGAATAGGGTATTTCGAAGACTTTAGGTAAGATTAGATTGATCTAGGAAGACCTATCCATAGGATGTTTACCTTGGTGGCGAATCGCAGGTTATATGTAGACACACACACGCACGTACACACACACTTGATTTTGTGTGTATGTGTGTGTGTGTGTGTGTGTGTGTGTGTGTGTGTATACACACACACATATACACACAAAATCAAGTGTGTGTGCGCGTCTGTGTGTATATACACACATACATATACACGGGTGATGAGGATAGTATGTGATATGTGGAGATGAGTCGATATGACCGAGCATGATGCCGTGAGATTCTGATATGTGATTGAGTCGTGATATGAGATATGATATGATATTGTAGTGGATCGTTGGGTGATATGTTTTCGTTCATACGATAATAAGTGAGTTGATGATATTAAATGTACGAGACTTTAGAGCCGTACCCCTGATCATGATATTGTATGATGATGATACCATATAAAGGATGATATATATATGATATTTGACCCATACCCTCGATTTTGGGGATGCCGTATGATGGATTTTACCGTACGAGGTATAAATATGATGATCGATCCGCACTCTTGACTCGAGGATGCCGTATATGTATTATACGGTACGTAAATGCTATGAGGCTGGATCGCCGACTACTAGGTATATCGACTCGAAATATATGTAGATTTTCTTATCCTTCCGACTAGTTGCTTAGTTTTGTCTCTTAGTTGTTATATAGATGCTAGACTAGGCTCGAGTCATACCTATTTTCAAAACTAATGAATCATGAGTATTTTCAAAGGACAACCCGAGGGATGCAATGGATTTTTCAAAGGACATATCTTTTCTCAAAAACACCGTAGCCCCTACTTTTCTAAAAACCACGATTCATCCTATTTCAAAACACTAAAACTGTATGACTCGTATACAGATATGTATATTTTATAATGTTACGTTTACTATTCGCTTTTCTGTTATATTTATGTTGTTCTTATTGCGCATTGCATATTTATTACATATGTTTCTTTAGCTATTATGAATCCCGTCTGTTATGACACCAGCACCATTACTGATGATGTGTATGATCTACGTACACTTGCTTGCCGGCTTACACACACCATCATCGGTAATTGCTATGTCACGTACACTTAAAAACGTTATTTTATTGGTATAACCTGCTAGCTGATAGTTTCAACATATTATTAGTATGCTTACTCTCATATGCTAGTTTAGATATCGTATTACTTACTTAGATACCCCATGCATTATATATTCATTCAGCTATGCAATATTGTAGGGCTTTATGCCGATATTCACTGCTTATTGACTTTTGATTTTGAGATTTCGGATTTTTTATAAACTTATTATCATTTTAAAAATGCAAGTTGCGGTTTTCTCGTGATATGATGTATATGGCGTCCACCATGAGTTTTCCTGACTGAATTGGTTTTCGAGACCCGATTCGAGGAGTAGGATGAACCGTTTCGGATATATGGTGGGCCCGGTAAGGTACCGCGTGGCAAGAAGCTTGAGTTGTAGATGATGAGCCTGGCAGGGGCAGACTACCTATCGGTGATATTTGGCATGGCGGATATCCGGAGGATATCGACCGTAGTCGTGAGATTTGATGATATGGGCCGATCCGGACTGACAGAGCTTGGGATATTGAGGATTTGGTGTCGATGTTTGACATGGAATTCTGTTGATTTCATTGATGATACTACAGTTTTTACACTAACATCTTACTGAGATAAGAACACAGTCTTCTCATACAGATATATTATGATTTCATTCCTTATGCATTCGTACATCCTATATATGACATGTTGCTACTTGAGGCACTGACACGAGTACATGGTATCACACTTATGTTTAGATGATTACCCTTACCACTACTAGATGTTTCAGTATATTATGAGTGCAATATGGTATGACCTAGGAGATCTTCATACATTCGGTTTTTACTCGGTGATGTCTTCTACTCACGAGTTGGCAACCCACCCCTGTTGTGCCACAGTTTCTTACAGGTTTAGCCATACAGGTTCTATGGCCGCTTCGCTAGCACACTACATCCTTCCAAGTGATTCTTTAGGTGGGTGGGTTCACTTGCATCATGACCACCGTTGTACTTTTATTTATTTCAGTTGTATCTAGTAAACTCCATCAACCATACTTGTATTTTTAGTAGACTTAGATGACCTCGGTTTGTATATTCTTTCGGCCTTAGAATCACGCTCTTGTATTCTTTATTATTGTTTCTGGTTTTCTTTATGATGCTTAGTTTTCTCGCTTTCTTTCTGAGTTTTGATCCTCGCCCTTTGGCATTGTATATTCATTTTATCTTGCGTGGTTGTTCCGCCATTAGGCGAAGAGCTAGCTCCCGCTTGGGGATGCCTTATATATTATTGCTTGTATTCGTTTTTGGGTTAAAAATTACAAAGGAGGTGCTGCCCAAATTTCAAATGACAAAAAGGGTTTTCAAATTAGATACAAATATAATGTTTTCATATACTACTACTTATGTGTGTGTGTGTATAAGAATAAGTTTGATTTTCAGTAAACCTTATTTCAAAACTGTACCTCCACTATTTTCCCCTAAAAAGGTTTAGATTTCTGGGTTTTTGGCTTACTTGAATTAGGTGAGATCCTATAGACTTCACATGATTCAAGTGCCAGTCATGTGCCATTTTCGGGTCGTGACACCTCCGTCGTTTCAGATAATTACTATTTAGTATTCGTACTGCGTTTGTTGATTATTTGTCAAGGCGTAGTGTACAGTAGCTAAGTAATGATTGTCTATAGCATAGATAATGTGATTGGTTAGGACGGTCGTGTGACTTTGTTGATTATTCTTCATGGGTCATGCAGATCGGTCTAATGCAATCTTGGATAATGACAGGTTGAACTTGAATAGGACCTTTTGATTTGTTGATTATTCGTCAAGGTCATTTGGGTCCTAGGGGCAAAAACTACATTGAGAGTTTCAAATATAAATAAAACTTGCCAGGCATACGCATACCTTCTGGAGTGTGGTGACTTGAGTGGCTTCCATCAAGTTATCATACGATGATAGTTGGATCCCGATTCCCACTGATGATTAGGTGTTACTCCTCGGATGGGTTTTATATGATCCCAACTAATTCTCCTTTTAGGGTTTGAAGGAGAATTCGAGAAAACAGTGGGAACAATCATGATTAGATAAAGTGATTAACCAATCTAATTTTGGTTAGAGTGCACGCTGAGTGTTTCTTTTCTCTCTTTCTCTGGTAGCGACCATGACCTGACCTTAAACTAAAACTCATAAACCAAGTTAATCGAACCTTCTTAAACACTTTGGCTTTTGGATTGTCATTAAGTCGCATATATCCCTGCCGCTCCTACTTTTCCTTTGCATTTTTCCAGAACACTCCGTATCACTACGAAGGTCCATATTGCTTGGATATTCCATCGTATATATACGAACTCAAAGAAACTTGTTTCTATTTGAAGATGGATTTCGGTTCTGGAGAAATTGAATAAAATTATTCAGTTGTCTTTTCTTTTTCCCTTCTCTCAGGTTGCAAGAGCTCATAGTATTAGGAGAGTTACACTTATTAAGCTTATTAGATAGTCTTCTTTCAAATCATAGGTAGCCGCTGAAACGTAGGGAAGGTAGAAAATCAATTAGCCTAAGTATGGTGTACAGAAGGTAAGAAGTAAAGACATATAAAGGGATTAGAGTGAAGGAAAAGAAAATTGCGACTACTATCATTTGCGAAGAAACAACGTATTTCCCTGCCACTTTTAATTCCTTTTTTCATTACTCCAGAACACTCCGTATCACTACGAAGATCCATATTGCTTGGGTATGGTATCATATAGTTACATACGAACTCGAACAAACTTGTTTCTATTTGAGGATGGATTCCGGTTCTGAAGAAGTTGAATAGGATTATTCGGTTGTCTTTTATTTTTCCCTTCTCTCGGGTTGTGAGAGCTCCTAGTATTAGGAGAGTATACCTATTATGCTTATTGGATAGTTTTCTTCCAAACCTTAGGCTGGTGCCGAAGGGTAGGGAAGGAAGAAAATCAATTAGCTTAAGTATAGTGTACATAAGGTAAGAAGTAAAGACCTATAAAGGGATTGGAGTGAAGGTAAGGAAATTACGACTACTGTCATGAATCTGGATAGTGAAAGAAGCATTATTAGGAATACCCGACCACCCCTTTGAAACATTTTCATGTTTCAGTTTTACTGTGCGGTGTTAATTGAAAATTGTTTTCCCAATTAGATTCTGACTCCAGGATATGTATTTACCAGACTTGATTCTCACATCTGTATGGCATTATAGATGCTGAGTGCGAGTAATATATTGGGAATTGGGTGATTAGATCCTCAATATATCAGAATTCTTTGTAATTAGTGATATTTGAAGAAATCACCTGGGTCTTGCCTAACGGCAAATATTTGGTTTTGAATATCCATTGTTATGCATCAGTTTAAAACTGATATATCTGTACGTTTATTTTATAAAGTGAGATATAACTTTTTGAAATTATGTTTATGACATTTACCTATATCAGTTGATGGTTAGGTAAGATGAATTCAACAACGGTGTAATTCTTCTTAACGATAACGCGATTTTCAATCTATGACGCACAAGATTTGAGTTATTAAATTCAGAGGACTTATATAAAATATTGTATGTTGTCTGATGTCCGTTAAGACAAAGGGGTTGGTACTCATACTATATTCCGTTTACTTATGACTTCTCTAGTTTTAGACAAGTATTTCGATGAAATATAAGGTCCAAATTTTAAGAAGTTATAGGTATAACAATAAAGTAGAGAACCATATGTTACAAGTATTAGGATTCTTCGAGGTAATCGAAGTTGTAGATACTTGGGCTAGGTATTTCGTCGTAAGTAAAATATTTGAGAACTTGTTTCTCTCTCAGGTTACTCATCCGTGAGTACGCTTCTTGATGAGTAATGCTGCTTGGCCTTCTTCCATTTAGTTGATATGCACTGGAAATAGCTGCATGTATTTTGAATCTGGTTCCAATTAAATTAGTGCCTTTGTTTCTATATTGGATATAGAATGGATTCATATCTTAACGATGTTAAGTTATATGAAGTAGTCTGGCTTATACTTAAAACCAGAATCTGGATAAACTGAAGGCACGTTTCAGTAATATCAGCTTGTGGGATATCCCGGGCATTAACGAGGGTTAACTTTCTACCATTTGGAGGATCAATAGTTATATTGTTCTTGACTCGCCATCCGTTTTAGTAAAATGAATTTTTTTCAGAAAACATTAGTGGGAGTATGGTAGAACTGGAAGTGATTTCAGAACCATAAATGGTTATTGAAAATTTAGTAGAACCTAAAGATTCAATTGGATTCGACAATCCATTAGCCACTCCACAGATTTGGTGGGTAACATCAGCCATCCAAAAGGTACTTCGGTCTTCTCAAAGACGGTGACAAGGAGGTTTTGATGACCCAAGTTTGTCACTACTGTTGTCCTAAACTATGAGATCTGGCTGGTGAATGACTATAACGTCGTTCTAAATTAGCTTTAGAAATGCACGTGTATATGACTTTGTCAGAGGGTTGTTGTAGTCAGTGGGAGCAGCGGAAAAATGGTAGGCAAGTAGCTTATGTCTATTTATAGACTAAAGAAAGTATAGCGGAGATAGATAATCTATTTTTGATGTGAAAGTCATAGAGTTTGACTTCATCAGAATAACAGATGGACCTGGTAAGAAAATAGTAGGGAGTGATATCCTGGTATTTGGATGACATGCTCTTGATAGGAAATAATCTTCCTATACTACAATCGGCTATACTGTAGTTTTCATAGGGTATTTCTCTACATATGATTTGGATAAAAATATCAGGGATTCTAGTGACTATATTTATGGTTTTAGATGTAGATTTGGAAAGTGTCCCAATTCGTTTATTTTGACAGTATTCTAAAGTGTTTTAGAATGGACGACTCCTGTCGTGGTGGTGTACCCATAAGTGAGGGAGTTACCCTCTCTAAAGAGATGTCTTTTAGACTGATGAGGAGATGGATTTGCATGATTGGCATATCACTTGCTTAAGCAATTGCGTTAATCATGAAATGTCAAGTACCACACCAGATATTGCTTTTGCACTGACTGCAATAAGTATATATTAATCCAATCCTGGAGAAACATTGGGAAGCAGTTATGAACATAAAAGGATGTTCTTGGTATATGGTAACGACAACCTCTTTCAAGAGGCGGTTATCATTTAAGGCTTCTAAGGTGACCTGGATGACCGAGTGACTGTCAGAGTTATACTTTTCCCTCTTTTGAGGGGCAGTATATTAGACAAATGATCCAAGTGGATACTGAGGAAGGCGTGGCGCAGGATACTGATTAAATTCAGTGGAAGATACGGTCTAGGAGGTTTCTTAGATTTGGAGTTCATTTACGAACTAGGTCCCATCAAATATCCAGACAAATTCTAAGACATGTATCGCTCATTTCGGGAGATAGACTTTCTCCGCGAAGTTGAGATATAGAGAGATAAAGATAGAAATATTAGAGTGGATCCACTTACTGAGGCTATTCTCGAACGCAATAGTTTCGCAAACAAGCTTTACGAGACTGATTAGTTGAGAAGTTGGGTGTTCGGTATCGCACGGGCTGTGAGTATGCGACCCCGCAATAATTAGTTTTAAGTGCAAGTGGGAAATATTTGGTTATAGTGCCCTCAAGGCAATTATTGTACTCGTAGGCAGGCAATTATGATGATTGCGGGAGGACCAATATTGGTAGAACAGTCTTACTCGAGATGATAGTATGCTATTTGGTTTGTCTTTATCATCATGTACATACATTATATGGTATTACAGATCACTATTACATGTTGAAAGAGCCCATAGGATTCTCGCTTGACTACCAGCATTATGATGGCGATCATATACGTGGGAGCTGAGTGGTCTATAAGCACATCCTTAAATGTCCCTAGTCGAGGGAGTGTCGAGACTGGCCATCGAAACTCCAGAGTAGACTAGTGTATATTTTTTAAGAACCCGACGAGAGGTGGTGGCCGGTCTCACAAGCTATTTGTGTTAGTTAGTCACCTAAGATAGTATACAAGTGCTCATTGGGTTATTAGTTACACTGGACGGACTCGCCGGGAACATGCTAGATGGTATTATACCTATTGTCAGATGGCAGTTCTCAAGTGATATGAGTACAGGTTAGTCTGTTGACCTGGGATCGTCATTTGTCTTGTGTCAGTTCCCTCTATGCTTTGTTTACTACCCAACCACGGCTCAAAGGAGTCGTGCAAACATGTTTTAGTTGGGTACAGTCCTGAGCCACATGGAGGCTATGAGTGAATCGTCGGGGATTCGTCTCTTGTGGTATTGGGGATTGATGTCACGCTGTGCACGGGTGGCAATTACCAGAAATCCTTGGCCATGGTAGACGAGAATTACTGATTTGGATCAGTAGTTTCTCAGTGTGTGATGGGCTTCACACCGACATGAAATATCGCGTTATTAGGGGTCTGACTTTATCCACCACTAAACCCGATATATGATACTCTTAGACGAACAGAACGTATTGTATGAAGATTGTCACAGACAGGCTCAATAGGGGTTCGAATGAGTTTGCTCATCGGATTTCCTTTCGCTCAATACCCGGGTAGCTGTTTCGTACAGCCAGTGCCGCTGATATGCTTGTGGTTAAACCCACTGCCAGCGTATTGACGAGTCTTTAGAGTCTCACACAGAGAGTTTCCTTGGTTCAGACGAAATGATATAGTATCCGTATTTTGATTCAAAGGGCTCCGATCGAATGATTATATTAGTTACCCGGACTTTCGATCAGATAGTTGATAATACTAGCCGGCTCGGGTTTGAGCTGGATTATTAAATCAGGTATGGATTTAATAATTTACGTATATGTATTTCAATATGTATAATCTAGTATTATATTCTTTGTGTTATTCTATCTCTTTGGGTATTTGTATTTTGGTACGAATACGGGTATGTATATACAGTAGAGTGTAATCCGAATTTATACGGAAAACATTCTAGAAGGCGGACATCTCATTTTGGTTTATCTATGTATTAAATTAAATAGAAATGAGGTGTAAAGGTAAAGAAGAGAGAATGGTGAGAACCATACTTGAATAGTGTTGACAAATGAATTATTAATTCATTTGTGCAAACTGTTTATGTATGGTTACTAAATGTTTATTGAAAAATATGTTTTACAAAACCATGCTTCATCTTTTTCTCTCTCATGTTTTTTCTCATTTTCACCATTTCGGCTATCTCTCCTCACTTACCTTTCTTAAGCTCCTCCTTCTTCTTCATTTTCTACCCTACCATCTCATGCGTTGAGAATCAAGTATAGAAGAGAGATAAATACACAATTAGAGCAACTCACTACATCCTTACGCACTCTAGATTAATAATCTAGAGTCTCTAGTTGCTCCACTAGATTCTTAGTATGGAGCTAGAGCCATGATCCACATCCCTCCAGTGGATCATCTTCGACGGAGGAGGACCGACGTCAAGCTCGATCAAGGTGACCTCAAGGAGCTAAGGAAGAGGGTAAAAGACCGAAGGACACGGATCTTTTGGTACAACACTTCTATCTCGGTAGATAACATCTTTGTAGATTGCTAGTTTTATATTTGGTTTCGATTCTACGTAGTTTTTTAAACCCCAAAATTTTTCGTTTTGCAACGGCCGCGGTCGACGGCCACGGCGCTAGGAACCCCAACACTTAGGTCCCTCCAGGACGTGCCCAGGGTCCCTGCACACCTTCCCACATCTTCTCTGTCCAAACCGAGAGCCTGCGAGGAGCCAAAACATTAAGATAACATGAAAAGTTACTGGTTTTGCGGTAGTTTTTGCGGGGAAAAAACCAGTGGAATTCAGAAGTCGTATCTTTCTAGTTTAGGGTATTTGGATATCTCTGATACCATTGAAAATTCCTACCTCGCTGCTAACTCACGGCCAATGAGGAATACGACAACGAAAATTTTGATGGCACTAGAAACTTATACCTAAGAATTTAAACCAAACACCTAAACTAGAAAATACAAAAGGATAGAAATCATAACCTTTATGCTGTCTTCATTTGCTCCAATTGGGTTGGACTCTAGCATGCCCTCAAAAGCTCCGAATCGCGCTTGCAAGCCGGTCTTCCTTCGCCGAATATGATCCACCCGGGAAACTAAGTTCAAGCTTCAAAATCGTCAATGAAGTAACTAAAGATCCTAGGTTACTAATCTAGGATACTTAGTGATGTATGTAAGTGTTTTAGTATTTTTCTTTCTCTTTATCTTCATGATTCTCAACTCATAAGAGTGTTGAAGATGAAGAAGGAGGAGAAGGAGCCATGGAAGAGAAAGAAGCTAAATGGTGGAATGAATAAACTTACTCACAAATTCAAGCATGCAACCTTTTCTTTTGTTAAAAGAATTTTTCAATTTAAAATTACAACCATACTTGAATAGTAAATGCAAATGAATTTATAATTCATTTGCCAATACCCTCCACCATTTCACTTTTCCACCTCATTTCATAATTTCTTTAAAAGAAAATCCTAGAAATGAGTTGTCCTACTTCTAGAAGTATTCTTGTATGAATATAAGCATACGTCTCCGCAAATATATGCCCGTATTCATATCAAAATATGAATACCCAAGAGATAGAAAAATAAAATAAACATAATACTAGAATATATATATCGAAATATATATATGTAAATTAAATCAAAACTTGATTTAATAATCCAGTTTAATCCTAAATCGGCTAGTATTATCATCTGCCCGATTGAAGTTCATGTGAAGTTCTGCACATATCAATATACGGCCACTACATCATTTTTCCTGAACTCGGAAACCCACTGTATGGGACTCTAAAGACTCGTCAATACACTGGCAGTGGGTTTAACAACAAGCGCATCAGCGGTACTAGCTGTACGTAACGGCTACCCAGGTTTTGAGTGAAAGGAAGGCCGACGAGCAAACTCATCTGTACCTTACTGAGCCTGTCTGTGACAATCTCCGTATAGTTCAGTCTCTTCGTCTGAGATAATTGTATACCGGGTCCAGGAGGTGGATAACATCAGACCCCAACTAACCCCATAAGTCGTGCCGGTCTGAAGCTCATGACCCACCGAGAAACTATTAACATCACATTAGTAATTCCTATCCACCTTGGCCAAAAATTTCTGACGATTGTTCACTGCCTCCATATGGCTCAGAACTGTACCCAACTAAAATCTGTTTGCATGACTCCTTTGAGCCATGGTAGGGTAGTAATCTAAGCACAGTAGGAACTCACATGAGACAAATGAAAATCTCAGGTCAAAGGAATAAGCTGTACTCATTCCATAAGAGAACTTTCTTCTGATGATAGGTATAATACCATCTAGAAGTTCTCGGTGAGTCCATCCGGTATACTCACCTCCAGTGAGTATCTGTATACTATCTTAGGTGACTCAATATGTAACATTTCAGAAAAAATGAAATATTATTTTTGAAATTTAAATAATTAAAATAATAAATTTTATGGATATTATAAAAAGTATGGAAATTAGTTTTAATGAAATGGTATGATTATATACTTATAATTTGAAAAATAATTGGAAAATTAATATGAATTATTGATTTTGGAAGTATTTAATTGATTTGGACATTTTATAAATTATTATACAATTATTGTATACAAGTTTAATGCTAAACTTGATTAATATTTCACTAATTATGCATTAATCTTGTTCATGTATCATGACATGCAACAAAATATGTTGCAAACCTTGCCCACATTTATTTGAACCATGGTTTCATTTTCATTTATATGGTTTTTGGTTTTGTTTTAAAATGAGAAGAAAAAGAAAAAGAAAAAATAAAAGAAAGAAGAAAGGAGATATGAGGGGACCATGAGGCATAGGCTTAAGAGGGTGAGAGAGAGAGAGAGAGAGTGAGAATGTTCTTGTAACCATACGCCATCACCTTATTATTTCCTCATTCCTCATTTCTCTTCTTCATCCTCCCTCTACCTTCTCTACCAAAATGCACCACCCCCGAAACTCAATCAAAATCTCACACTCCCTTCACAAAAAATGACCAAAACTTCATCACGCACGACATGGATGAATCAAGTTAGGACTTTGAGCACCTTGGGCTACCTTAGAATTTTCTTTAGTTGCTACATAAGGTATAATTCTACAGTTTTAGTTAAGTATCTTGTTTTCCTAACCTCCTATAGTGATTTAGAGTTAAACTAGTGTAGTATAACGATCTTGAAAAATTCTAAGATGAGGGTTAGGGGATATTATGATTTGTGAAGGTGTATTTGAGATTTAGTAGTGGCCACAAACCCTTCTAGTGCTAGAATTCCGGACCAAATTGAGTTTAGAATCCCAAACTTGATAGTTTAGTTTCCGGATATCGGATTTTTGTCAAAAATGTGATGTGATATTAGGATCTTCTATAACTCATGAGCTCTGAAAATTATTTAGAAAACACAGCGAGACAAGCAGGCACATAGGAAACTAACCCTTAGACCCAAGACCCCAACTCACACTTTTTGCCGCAAATTACGGCCTGAACATGAAGTTTGGGTATCGTGCTTGGTCCATGGCTCCTTTATCTGATAATTAGAACTACCACATATTCAAAATTGCCTAATTCAAGCTAGGGTAAAATCTGAGAGTGTTTTCCTAAGTTGCTGTTTTCGTTTTGCGACTTTGTATTTACTTGATTTTTGGTATTTGCATTAGTCTAGGTCGTCTGATGTTTGCACGTCAATGTCGAGAGTTGTTTGGTTATTCTTGCATCCGTAGGCTGTTGGTTCTAACCTATGTGCACTTCGCGTGCCGTGTCGGTTTTCGTGTGCGATTCTTGTTTATGATATGACATGCTTGAACTGTAGGTACTTTCGCGTGGACTTTGGGACGACAAGGGAGAGCAAGGCATTCATCGACTCTGGATAAGCGAGGATATTAGGTGAGTAGATGTATATCTATGGGGGAAGTCGAGTGGATGACATATAGCACCCCCGCAACCATAGATTAAGATACTTATTTATACTTATATATTTATGTCGATGTAAGATATGGGTACTTAGCAAATAGGGATCTAGGAGACTATAGGTTAGATTAAGCGTACTCGTAGGAAAGTTTACCCTTAGTTTTATTTCCTTAGTCGTGAGCCGTTGGTTTTATATTGTCGTGCACACATACACACGCGCACTTGGTGTGATATGAGATGTGTGTGTGTGTGTGTGTGTGTGTGTGTGTGTGTGTGTGTTTATACACACACATACATATACATGTAAAATGAGGATATGATATGTTAGATAAATATGAGTCGATATGATAAGACATGATGTCACGAGGTCATAATATATGATTTGAGACCGAAACACCATGTTATGATATGAGATATTACATGATCAATGAGCGATATACATATAACATGCGATAACATGTGACTTGATGAGGTAATAGAATGTACGTGACCTAAGATCAATACCTTTGAAGTATGATATTGAACGACGGATTATACCGTACGAGATATGATATATAAATATGATGATTGACCCATATTCTTGATTTGAGGATATCATACGATGGATCATACTGTACGAGATATGATATATATATATATGATGATTGATCTGCACTCTGACTCAAGAATGTTGTACGAGGAACTATACCGTACGTGATATTATGAGGCTGGATCGCCGACTGATAGATATATTGACTCGGAAATGTTATAGATTTCTAACCACTTTCGACTCGGGTTTTAGTTTATTCTTTTAACCACTTAAGCAGGTGTTAGAATATAATTAGAGTCATACCCATTTTCAAAACTAACGAATCGTATGTATTTTCAAAGGACAAAATCCAAGGGATGCTACCGATTTTCATATGGTATCTTTTTTCAAAAATACCGTAACCCCTATTTTTCTAAAAATGACGGTTCGTGTTATTTTAAATATTATAACTGTATAGCTCGTATATAGATATATATTTTATATTGTTGCGTTTGTTGTTTACTTTTCTGCTGTGATCATATTATTCTTATTGCATTTATATATATATATATATATATATACATGTTCTTTCTTTAGCTGTTATAACCTCGTCTGCTAGGACACATGGACCATTACTGATGATGCGCATGTTGCACGTATGCTTATTTGCCGGCTCACACATATCATCGTCGGTAATTTCCATGCTACGTACACATTAGAAACTATTACTTCACTCATTCAACTTGATAACTTGTAGCTTAATACTATGGTTTAGCATTCATGATCTCACATGCTAGTTTAGATATTGTATTTCTTACTTAGATAACACATGCTTTTATATATACATTCTGGTTATGCACTGTAGATTGGCTCTATGGCAGTATTCATTGTTTCATTTTTGACTCATGATTATGAGATTTCGGTTTTCATGAGATTTCTGGATTTGGAAAACAGCATATAAATTTTGAAAAATTATGATCATTTTAAAAGAAAAATGCAGTTTTTCTTGATATGATGTGTGGCGTCCTGATTGGATGATTTAGCGTGCTTGCGCTTTCTAAAAGATAGATCAAAAATATTTGTAACCGCAATCAAGAACGGCGTCGCTTTGCAGCTAGCCGGTGAGTACGGGTCGGTCCACAGGGATGTTGTGAATTGCTTAATCGCGCAAACGAGTTAATTCCGAAGGGTGTTCGGATTGATTATTAAATCTAAAAATTGAAGTTGTATGATATTAGAATTAGAAACTTACTAGGATTAGGTTTAGGGAAAATTTGGTAAACAAAGATCTATATCTCTTTCCATTGCCTTTAATTAAATCTATCATATTAGTGTTATGGTAAATCTTAATAAAGGGGATTAGGATGATTGGGAAGATTGATTCTTCCTCTAGATCCTTGTCCTTCCTTTCTTAATCTTTACCCTAACCTCCATGGAAAGCCTTAAAATCCGGGCCTTTAGACTACGGAATCACCGTTACCTCGAAGGTAGAGTGCCGTAGGGAGCGGAATAAGAAGGTATGCATGGAGTTCTAATGTTCATAAAAGATTGGCAACGAAAAGAGATGAGAGATCTTCATCTCTCAAATCCTTCCCTATTCCTAACCCTAACAAGCGAGGAAACTACTCGCTCATTAAAGGGATGAAGAAAGACATGATTTTATTAAAGAGAAGAAACATCTATTACAAGTTAAATAAAATTCTAAACTAAATTAAATTAAAGCAAGAAAGTAAATTACCTAGGGCAGATATGAAAAACTATAATTAGGGCAAGGAAAGAAAATTAAGCTAAGGCAGAAAATAAAGAACTTACAAAAAAATGATGCTCTCCAAAAGAATGCTGAAATTTATTAATGAAGGGAGGCATAAAGTTTACAAAGATTTAGAGTTCTATTTATAGGAAATAGAAACCCTAGGTTACATTTTGATCCGCATGTCTAAAAGTACAAATATACCCTCAGGAAATCTTTTCAGCGCCGCAACAAACTTTTGATAAAAAATTATTTTTATTTTGTCTTCTTCTGGCCGCGGAACCGCGGCAACGGTGGGCTTGGGCCGCGGTTCCGCGGCCCTTTGGCAGGCTTGGATGCTGAAAATTCATGGTTTTGTTTTGGGTCTTTTTGGGCTTCTGGTTCTTTGGTTCTTTTATCAATTGGACATCTACATTAGCTCCAGATCTTCAGTGAACCATTTGCAATGGATTTTTAACCGTCCGCTTTGTATTTTTGGACCTTGAGTTGCCTTGTTAATTATGAACTGTCTTTCGATGTAGGCTTGACTAAGATCCTCCCATTTGTTGGTCAAAAGTCCATATTTTCATCGTCTTTACATCGTTTTCACTGTTTCCTGTCCAAGAACCTGTAACCTGTAACATGTAGCAGACATGCGTCAAAAGTACCTGTTTATTTATAAAAAGAATAAGAATGGGGAATATAATAATGCAATATTATGGTGTGAACAAATACCCCCAAACTTATCTTTTTCTCGTCCTCGAGCAAACTTATTTTTATTCACTAAAATCCTAACCACACTTTCGCAGGGAAACGCGATTGCACTGAGCACGTGCAACAAGCCGTTAAACCTCTAGGTGTCCCTAGTAGGAGGAGTGTTGTCTCCTGAGGGTTTTCAGCGGATTACACCCACAAAATCCTATCAATTTGGCTTTTTGACTTTTATTCTCCAATTAGGTTTTCTAACTAAGAATTCTATTATCTTTTACTTGTAAATTATCCATCCATATTCTTCACACTTCCTCATCATTTAACTTAAGATTATATATATCTTGCAGATCTACTTAGCTTTCGGCATTTCCTAAGTTTTCCTTCTAGAGTTCCATCTCTACTTAGGAATTTCTATCAACTCTATTAAAGATACAAGTTCTATCTTTCATTCCTCTATCATATCTAAATTCCAATCACATACCCCTACGTGTGTGTATAGATCACCCCTACACTTAGAAATTCAAATCAAGCAATCATACTCTCGTCCGTTGTCCAAAGTACTTATTAGTAGGTGAATTTTTAATTGAATTTCCGCTTACACACCCTTCATGCGACCGTTAATACTTCTTGAGGTACCAACAACCGATTACAAGATGCGTTAGCACTTTAAAGCGTACTTCCTAGTTTTGCAACACCCAAGGCTTTTAGCAGTGACTCCCAAACCAGTTGGTCTAAGGCACTAGGTGATGAAGCACCCTCGCTAAGTATTTTTCTATTTTTGCAGCCTTAAGTAATCACAAAAACCAGTGTCCATATTTTTCTTTATTCACTTTTTTTCCTTTTATTTTCATTGTGCTAAGGACTTTAGACAAGAGCATTTCAAGGTCTCTTCTACTATTCCAAGTTTCAAGGTGCGTGATTGCGCAAATTGTAGGGTATACGTTTTCAGAATCTAGACTTAAATTAGGAACTATTTTTCAAACTTATACTCTAATAAGAACATCAATACTCTTCCCTCATTTTGACTTAGCCCAAGAAGTGAACCCAAAATTTGCCTATTTCTAAATAAACTACAAGGCATATACTTTCTACCGTTAAACTTTAAGGAAGGTTCTTTTTAGGGTTTTTAATTTACTAAGTCTAAGATCTAGTTGTTCCTAACCAGTTAACCTATTTGTCAAACTCAAGTCAATTAGCCAAAATTGAATACAATAATTTTTATAATTTTTGAAATTTTTCAAATTTTTATGGGTTTTCAAAAAAATATGCAAATGCAAAAATATGTATAAATGAATGCGAAGGAAGAAGACGTACCGAGCATACCCCCAAACTTGAACTTGACAGTGTCCTCACTGTCATACTAAACCAAGAGGGTCAAAATGTCGGCACTCCCCTGTTTATTTATTTACAATTTTTTTATTTTTTTTTTTGTTTTGAAATTTTTTTTTTATTTTTTATAGAAAAAGAAAACAAAAAGATATATACATATATACAAAGTTTCCCCCCAAACTTAAGCTTGGCCTTGCACAAGCCAAAAGTTAGCACCAACCATTCAAAAATCTTATCGTGGAAATGGTATAGTTGGTGCAAGAAAATGAGAAGCACGCGAGACCGTATGGAAAGAAGAATGGTAGAATATGGTCTCGGTGGGGGAGAAGAATGGCGAAAAGAAGAAGGAAGTGGAATACGATCTTGAGGGTGTAAATTGAGTGAATAAATTAGCGCAATATGTGATGACCGATATGTTATAAGCGATTGTGCTAACCTATCAACTTGTCGGAAATGGGGTCAAATCCCTCAAGATTCGCAAGAAAACATGGGTACGCCGAACTTGGTATAGTAGATGAAAGCGTAACGGTCACTTGCACGGTCGGAACAATAGGAAGGAGGGAAGGAAGTGAGTGAGGAAGGGTATCAGTTAAGGATTTAGGAGGGTGTATTGGAAAATTCGACACATTAAATGAAATTAGTTCAACCTCAATATTATTTTCAGTACTATCCTCATAATTCTCCTCAATATTTTCCTCTAAAATTTGCTTATCCATGCCAATATCATCAAAATCAAGAGGTATATGAAGTTCGGGAGAAACATTTAATAACTCGGGATGATGATTTGAACATAAAATTTCAATTAAATCGACAGGTTCATCATCCGAAATATTCCCGGTGTCTATATCCTCAATCAAGTGAAAATCAATTTTCTTAGACACCTCATCAAAAGCATGGATATTTATCGATTTAGGTTCTAGATGGGAGGTGTAAAGATCGAAAGGATTAGGTGTGGTTTCACTAGAAAGGGGTTCTTCACAATTTGGCAAATCAAACACTACAAAGTCGCACAACTCGTTTTTATTTTGAACTTATGAATCATTTAGGACATTCGATGGAAAACTGGAGTTGTGGGCTTCAATTGGGTAAGGGTAGGTTTGATTTGGAAATCCTCTCATATTCTCTTTCTGTCCAACCGCCTCCTCATACATTGAAAAATTTGGGGCTAGCGGGAAACTAGCTACCGGTTCACTGGGTTGCATAAGGGCGGCCACGGACGCTTCCACATTCCTAACCATTTTGTTTGTTGCTGCGATATACGCCTCCAACGCCTCTTCTAAACTAGACTTTGGTGGTAAGGGGGTTTCAGTGAAAGATTCAAAATTGGTTGGATATGTGAAACTCCCTAATGGCTGTGAAGAAACAATATCTAGTGAAGGTGGAAAAGTCGGGTAGGACTGACAGGAAGTCGGTGGTAGGACAGGGGTAGGGTCAACATATGGATAAGAAGGTGAATAGTCTTGTGGATCCCTAGAACTAGATGAGTGGAGAGGGGTGAAAGATCGACTGCGAGATTGAGCAATATGCTCAGCAATGGACATCGGCCTAGGAGTGACAGAAGGACTTGAAAAAGTGGTGTCAACATATGGAGGTGGTGAAGGTTGACTCGGTTGACACAAAGTAGGTTGAAAAGTCAAACTGTTTCTCCTAGACTCCTCTATGTGATCTTTCAAAGATTTTTTAGGCACGGAAGGATCGTCTTTAAATTGACCGAACACATTGACATATGACGCAAAATTAGGTTCGGGATACCAAAGTTCGGCTAATGATTTTTTATGTGGGGTACCCATGTTAAAAGAAGGGGAAAAGGAAAGAAAGTTTGTTGTGCAAGGATTTATTTGCGGCTAAAAAAATTTTGCAAGCTCTATAAAATATTTGTCCTTTTTATTTTCATTTTTCATTGATTTTTTTCTTTCTCTTTATTTGGAAAAAATTTTGTTGCAAAAAGATTTTTTAGAGAAAAGATATGCAACAGCAAAATATTTTATAGAAAAGATATGCAACAGCAAAATATTACTTGCAATCAATTATTATTTTAAGCATATCACAAGAATCTTTATTTGGAAAGAATTGTTGCAAAAAGATACTCGAGAAAAGATATGCAACAACAAAATATTTCTTGCAATCAATTTAGTTCAAACGGGGCCCAAAAATCCTGCACAAGATCGTTATTTGGAAGGGAATATATTTTTAAGGTGCACAAAATCCTGCAGGCATTTCCAGAAAATATATTTCAAAATATACCGAAAAGGAACAGAAAATCTTACAGAAAATTTTTCAGAAGTAGATGCCACCAGATCGCCGCCCTTCCGCGGCAATAGCGCTCTAACACCGCGGTTCCGCGGTCCTCTTGATGGCTCAGATCCCCACAAATGTTTTGGTGCGACGAATCGACAAGACGGTCGCGTTTCCGCGGCCTAAGGTGGGTATTGGCCGCGGAATCGCGGCGGGTTGGGGGGTTTGGGGCTCCAAAATTTTTGTGCTTCTCTGTTTTTTAAAATCCCTTCTGTTCCGATACCCCTTTTTCTGTTTCGCTTTCTGGAAATTTCCAGATCGTCTTTGTATATCCTGCAAAATTAAAACAACAGAGTATCCTTTCCAAAAATAACAAATTATATATTTTTATATTTTTTTTGATTTTTTTGATTTTTTAGATTTTTTAAATTTTATGATTAACCCGAAATTGCGAAAAGAAAATTCTACGCCATCCCCGGCAACGGCGCCATTTGATTGGATGATTTAGCGTGCTTGCGCTTTCTAAAAGACAGATCAAAAATATTTGTAACCGCAATCAAGAACGGCGTCGCTTTGCAGCTAGCCGGTGAGTACGGGTCGGTCCACAGGGATGTTGTGAATTGCTTAATAGCGCAAACGAGTTAATTCCGAAGGGTGTTCGGATTGATTATTAAATCTAAAAATTGAAGTTGTATGATATTAGAATTAGAAACTTGCTAGGATTAGGTTTAGGGAAAATTTGGTAAACAAAGATCTATATCTCTTTCCATTGCCTTTAATTAAATCTATCATATTAGTGTTATGGTAAATCTTAATAAAGGGGATTAGGATGATTGGGAAGATTGATTCTTCCTCTAGATCCTTGTCCTTCCTTTCTTAATCTTTACCCTAACCTCCATGGAAAGCCTTAAAATCCGGGCCTTTAGACTACGGAATCACCGTTACCTCGAGGGTAGAGTGCCGTAGGGAGCGGAATAAGAAGGTATGCATGGAGTTCTAATGTTCATAAAAGATTGGCAACGAAAAGAGATGAGAGATCTTCATCTCTCAAATCCTTCCCTATTCCTAACCCTAACAAGCGAGGAAACTACTCGCTCATTAAAGGGATGAAGAAAGACATGATTTTATTAAAGAGAAGAAACATCTATTACAAGTTAAATAAAATTCTAAACTAAATTAAATTAAAGCAAGAAAGTAAATTACCTAGGGCAGATATGAAAAACTATAATTAGGGCAAGGAAAGAAAATTAAGCTAAGGCAGAAAATAAAGAACTTACAAAAAAATGATGCTCTCCAAAAGAATGCTGAAATTTATTAATGAAGGGAGGCATAAAGTTTACAAAGATTTAGAGTTCTATTTATAGGAAATAGAAACCCTAGGTTACATTTTGATCCGCATGTCTAAAAGTACAAATATACCCTCAGGAAATCTTTTCAGCGCCGCAACAAACTTTTGATAAAAAATTATTTTTATTTTGTCTTCTTCTGGCCGCGGAACCGCGGCAACGGTGGGCTTGGGCCGCGGTTCCGCGGCCCTTTGGCAGGCTTGGATGCTGAAAATTCATGGTTTTGTTTTGGGTCTTTTTGGGCTTCTGGTTCTTTGGTTCTTTTATCAATTGGACATCTACATTAGCTCCAGATCTTCAGTGAACCATTTGCAATGGATTTTTAACCGTCCGCTTTGTATTTTTGGACCTTGAGTTGCCTTGTTAATTATGAACTGTCTTTCGATGTAGGCTTGACTAAGATCCTCCCATTTGTTGGTCAAAAGTCCATATTTTCATCGTCTTTACATCGTTTTCACTGTTTCCTGTCCAAGAACCTGTAACCTGTAACATGTAGCAGACATGCGTCAAAAGTACCTGTTTATTTATAAAAAGAATAAGAATGGGGAATATAATAATGCAATATTATGGTGTGAACACGTCCACCATGATTTTTCTCGATTCTTGAGCTATATGTATACCCAATTCGAAGAGAGAGGAGGCACCGTCTGCGAGTACAAGGAGGACCCGGTGTGGTACCCCGGGGCAAGAAGATTGTATATAGAGACGTTGAGCCCGGCAGAGGAGCACTACCGGCCGGTGATTGTTTGGCTCGGCGGATATCCGGAGGATACCGACCGAAGTCGTGAGATCATATGAATATGGGGCCGATCCGGACTAACGGAGCCCGAATATGAGGATTGTGTGTCACTGCTGGACACAGTTTTCATGATGTTTTCGTGTGTCGATACTGGGTACTCAGTCATGATTTAGTATGTCGTTGCTGGACACACGTTGGATGATGCATTTATATATGATACACATGACATGTTACCACTTTATGACACGGACACGAGTATATTGATATTATACTTATGATTATATTATTACCCTTGTACCACTTGACATCACTATATTATTAGTATATTACTGTATAACCTAAGAGATCCTCATACATTCAATTTCTTCCCGGTGGTGTCTTCTACTCACGAGTTGGCAACTCAACTCCGTTGTGCCAAAGTTTTCTTGCAGGTTTTGACTGTACAGGTTTCGTAGTGGCTTGCTGCCACACTGCTTTCTTTCGGGTGATTGCTTTAATATGTGGGATACACTTGAATCGTGACCACCATTTATACTTTTAGTTTTATTTCAGTTGTATCTAGTTGAAACCTCCATCAACCAGACTTGTATATTTAGTAGACTTAGAAACCACTGTTTGTATATTCTTTCGGACTTAGAGTCACGTCATGTATTTATTCTTATTTCTATTTTCTTGATGATGTTTTGGTTTCTTTCCTTTCTTTACCGTGTTTGATCTTCACCTTAGGGCCTCGTATATATATTGTTTTCATGGTTGTTTCCGCCAATTGACGAAGAGCTTGCTCCCGGTTGGGGATGCCTATTGTTATTATTGCTTGTATTTTTTCGGGTTAAAATTTACAAGGGAGGTGCTGCACAAATTTAAAACGACGAAAATGTTTTCAAGTTAGATACAAAACATTGCATTTTTCATATGATATTACTTATACTTTTAAAAGAAGAATATGATTTCATTAAACCCTTATTTCAAAACTTCACCTCCACTATTTTCCCTAAAAAGGTTTAGATTTCTGGGATTTTGGCTTACTTGAATTAAGTGGGGGTCCTATAGACTTCATGTGATTCAAGTGCCAGCACGTGCCTTTTCTGGGTCATGACAAAGTTGGTATCAGAGTATTAGGTTTAACTTTGGTTCAAGTCTAGGTTTGACTATACGGAGTCTACGGTATATATATATTTCGGAACCTAGGCTTGACTTTACGGAACTTAGACTTGACCGATGGGGTATTAAACCCGAACTTTCGTCGCGTAGGTTGACCTTGGTTGATGGAGTAGGTAACTTAAGTAGAGTGGCGTACTGTGTGTATGTTTCGCGGCATACTTACGATACACAACTCCGCTTAAGTAGCCTTAGGATGTACATTTTTTATGCATCGTATTTCCATTCGTTCCTATGATCTATCATCATCGATATTTGATTGCGGTTTCTGTTACATTGGCTATATGAGCAGAGAGAGCTACGGCGAGAGATGCGGTCAGAGCGAGCTCGTTAGGGATGAGGACTGACCAGGACGTATTCCGGTGACGTATGAACGCATATATATATTGTTTTACTAGGATTTCTCATTGATGTGAACGTTCATGATCTGCATTAGACAATCGGGCCATTGTTAGAGGCCAGCTAGATTGTGAAGACAGTTGATGTGCCGTCTACTCTAGATGATTGAGGCATTGTCTACCATGCGGACATTTGAGCCAGCTGTTGCTGAGTTTGATAAGATATCGCCCCCAGAATTTTGAAGCTAATGCAGCATGAGTTTTTACACAGGGATATGATGGAAGATCTCTAGTCACCTTTGGATAAGTGACTAGGACACTTTGTTCATTTGGATGCTATGATGCGAAGTCATCAAATTGACTGGATTCAGTTAGAAGGGGACCACACTCAGACGTGTTGTGAGTCGATCGAGAAAGGACGAGTGAAGGCGCATTACTCCGATGACTTGGATGAGTTCCCGATGATGTAATTGGCCAGATGGCTTCTTCATTGGAAATACCGAGTTCATAGCTTCAAAAGAGACTATGGATATGACTATAACCAATTGGAGCGCAGTCCATACAGTTACGAAGAGATGATTCCGAATTGGTCCAAATTGAAGGGAAACGAAGTAAGAGATTCGTGCGAGGTTTTAACGAGTTGACGTTCTTTTCCGTTGATGTCAGAGACCTGATAGGTACGTAGAGGCGTTGGATACGGTCATAATTTCTAAAGGAAGGTCTTGACAGGAATGCAGCTGTCCCGGAATGAGAAAATGGATTAAGTAAAGAGTGCTAACTTCCGGGCAGTCTGGCAGAGATGAGATTGGGAAGAGACCCTGACAGGATCTTTCGGGAGTACTTCACGATAAAGACTTGGACCAGGATTGATTGTATTATGCACACTCAGTGGGCTAGGGATTTCTATCATTGACATGATATATTATGAGTGGCCATATAAATTGGTTAGGAGATCTTCAGAGAACCGCCAAAACGGGACTGTTTCCGTCATTACCCCGTATCGGGATGTCAAGCTGAGGAGTCATATAACTGGTGATCCGCAGAGAGCAGAGGACGCTAGACCGTGGGCAGGAGGCAAGTAGATATCTTGCTCTGTCAGCCTTGGGTGCACCAGCACTTTTCGACGTTGAAGGAGGGGCACCTCGATGTCAGTTATTGTAAATTGCGTCTTGGTGATTCGGATATCACGTTTTCATCGTTTTGATTATGGTATTTTGACGATTTATTTCATGATTGATATTCCTAAGTGCACCAGAGTTGCATTTGATTCGTATTTTCATGTATCAGTTGTACTGATTTTGTTTTTGAGCATACCCATTTGCACTTGATTTTGATTTTATGCACTCCGAGATACTTGATTTGATTTCATGCATATGGTATGCAGATGGTTTGACTTATGCATTCGGTGTAGTTTACACTCGCTTTCAGTACATTGATTTAGGTTTTGTGCCTGCAGTGGCACGCTTTTACGAGTTCATATGCCGCGGTATACTTGATTTTGATTTGATGTATGTCGTATACCATTGATTTCGATTTTGATACTCGATATTCTTTTTCGTGCACCCTAGAGCGCTCGATTTATGTTTTTATGCACAAGATGCACTTAATCGAGATTCTTCGTGTATATCAGATGCACCTAATATTGTTGTCGTGCACATCCGTCGCACTCGACATATATTTTCGTGCACATCCGTTTCACCTAGTTTTGTTTCTGTGCATATTTGTGGCATCTGTATTTCATTTCGATTTCCGTGCGCACCAGACACACATGCCATTCTTTGTATACATTTTAAGGACCGATTTCTTTTGAGCAGCATGTTTCTATGATATATACTATATGGTTTAATAACCGAGCAGGACTAGTCTGAGGACAGTACCTGAGTATTTTGCATGCATCGATATTTACCGAGGGGATTTTCAAAAGGAGCTATAGTCTCAATATTTTCCTACGTGTCCATGATGACATGAAAATTTTATAAAGAAAACCCTTCTAAATCATTTTCAAAAAGGCGGGACGTATATGTTAAACAAATGATATATATATATATAGCTATTTCCTTATAAATTCACGTCTGCTACTTGTGCTGTGATATGCGCATCGCACGGTGATTTGAAAAAGGAATTTTGCATGCACTTTTATTTAGTTGTTTTGACGATTTCACAACGATGCGTACTATACATATGCTATAGTCCTAACTATATTATAATTGATTTAACAATGGATTTTGAAACTGGTATTTTCGTATTAAATCATATTATGGCGTGACGCTTGACAGAGTTTCGATTTTGGGTTTTACACTCGTTTTCACGCGCATACGATACGTTATGATATATCTTACGTATTCGTGGTTTCGGAGCCCCGTTGATTTGATTGTTTTGCTGAAATGTTTTAATATTTGGGGTTTTAAATTTAAATTCGGGGACCAAATTTATTTAAGGAGGGAAGATTGTAACATTTCAGAAAAAAATATTATTTTTGTAATTTAAATAATTAAAATAATAAATTTTATGAATATTATAAAAATTATGGAAATTATTTTTAATGAAATAGTATGATTTTATACTTATAGTTTGAAAAATAATTGGAAAATTAATATGAATTATTGATTTTGGAAGTATTTAATTGATTTGGACATTTTATAAATTATTATACAATTATTGTATACAAGTTTAATACTAAACTTGATTAATATTTTACTAATTATGCATTAATCTTGTTCATGTATCATGACATGCAACAAAACATGTTGCAAATCTTGCCCACATTTATTCGAACCATGGCTTTATTTGCATTTATATGGTTCTTGGTTTTGCTTTAAAATGAGAAGAAAAAGGAAAAAGAATAATAAAAGAAAGAAAAGAGGAGAAATGAGGGGGACCATGAGGCATGGGCTCAAGTGGGTGAGAGAGAGAGAGAGAGAGAGTGAGGGAGAAAGAGTGAGAATGTTTTAGTAACCATGGGCCATCACCTTATTATTTTCTCATACCTCATTTCTTTTCTTCATTTTCTTCTTCTCCTCCTCCTTCATCCCCCCTCTACCTCCTCTACCACCATGCACCACCCCCAAAACTTAACCAAAACCTTACACCCCTTCACAAAAAATGACCAAAACTTCATCAAAAACCACATGGGTGAATCAAGTTGGGACTTTGAGAATCTTGGGCCATCCTAGAATTTTCTTTAGTTGCTACATAAGGTATAATCCTACACTTTTAGTTAAGCATCTTGTTTTCCTAACCTCCTACATGAAGTTTGGGTCTCGTGCTTGGTCCATGACTCCTTTATCTGATAATTAGACCTACCACATATGCAAAATTGCCTAATTCAACCTAAGGTAAAATCTTGGAGTGTTTTCCTAAGTTACTGTTTTCGTTTTACGACTTTGTATTTACTTGAGTTTTGGTATTTGCGTTTGTCTCGGTCTTCTAACGTTTGCACATCAACGTCGAGAGTTGTTTCATTATTCTTGCATGCATAGGCCGTAGGTTCTAACCTATGTGAACTTCGCGTGCCGTATCGGTTTACGTATGCGATTCTTGTTTACGATACGACGTGCTTGAACTATAGGTACTTTCGCATGGACTTCGGGATGACAAGGGAGAGCAAGGTGTTCATCGACCCTGGATAAGCGAGGATAGTAGGTTAGTAGATGTATATCTACGGGGAAGTCGGGTGGATGGCATATAGCACCCGCAACTGAAGATTAGGATACTTATTTATACTTATAATTTTATGTTGATGTGAGATATGGGTACTTAGCAAATAGGGATCTAGGAGACTATAAGTTAGATTAAGCGTACTCGTAGGAAGGTTTATCCTTAGTTTTATTTCCTTAGTCGTGAGCCGTTGGTTTTATATTGTCGCGCGCGCGTGTGCACGCACACACACGTGCACTTGGTGTGATATGAGATGTGTTTATGTGTATATAAATGTGTGTGTGTGTATGTGTATGTTTATATATATATATATATACATGTAAGATGAGGATATGATATGTTACATGGATATGGGTCGATATGATCGGACATGATGTCACGAGGTCACGATATATAATTTGAGACCGAAACACCATGTTATGATATGAGATATTACATGATCATTGGGTGATATACACATAACATGCGATAACATGTGACTTGATGCGGTAATAGAATGTACGTGACCTAAGATCCGTACTTTTGAACTATGATATCGTACGACGGATTATACCGTACGAAATATGATATATAAATATAATGATTGACCCATATTCAAGATTTGAGGATATCGTACGACGGAACATACCATACGATATATGATATATATATGATGATTGATCCGTACTCTGACTCGAGGATGTTGTACGAGTAACTATACTGTACGTGATATTATGAGGCTGGATCGCCGACTGATAGATATATCGACTCGAAAATATTATGGATTTCTAACCACTTTTTACTCGAGTTTTAGTTTAGTATTTTAACCACTTAAGCAGGTGTTAGAATATAATTGAAGTCATACCTATTTTCAAAACTAACGAATCATATGCATTTTCAAAGGACAAAATCCAAGGGATGCTACGGATTTTTAAATGGTATCTTTTTCTCAAAAACACTGTAGCCCCTATTTTTCTAAAAATGATGATTCATGCTATTTTAAATACTATAACTGTATGGCTCGTATATTGATATATATTTTATATTGTTGCGTTTATTGTTTACTTCTCTGCTGTGCTCATATTATTCTCATTGCATTTATATATATACATGTTCTTTTTTTAGTTGTTATAACCTCGTCTGCTAGGACACATGCACCATTACTGATGATGCGCATGTTGCACGTACATTTATTTGCGGGCTCACACGCATCATCATCGGTAATTGTCATGCCACGTACACATTAGAAACCGTTACTTCGCTCATACAACCTGATAACTTGTAGCTTAATAGTATGGTTTAGCATTCATGATCTCACATGCTAGTTTAGATATTGCATTTTTTACTTAGACGCCACATGCATTTATACATACATTCTGGTTATGCACTGTAGATTGGCTCTATAACGGTATTCATTATTTCATTATTGACTCATGATTATGAGATTTCAGTTTTCATGAGATTTCTGGATTTTGGAAACCGCATGTGAATTTTGAAAACTTATGATCATTTTAAAAAAATGCGGTTTTCCTTGATATGATGTGTGGCGTTGACCATGAGTTTTTTCAGTTCTTGAGCTATATGTATACCCGATTCGAGGAGAAAGAAGATACCATCTGCGGGTACATGGTGGACCCAGTGCGGTACCCGGAGCAAGAAGATTGTAAAGGGAGACGTTGAGCCCGGTAGGGGAGTACTACCGACCGGTGATAGTTTGGCTCGGCAGAAATCTGGAGGATACCGACTGGAGTCGTGAGATCAGATGGATATGGGGTCGATCCGGACTGACGGAGCCTGAGATATGAGGATTTGATGGACATGGTTTTCATGATGTTTTCTAGTGTTGATGCTAGGCACTCAGGTTTTATCATGATTTAGTGTGTCATTGCTGGACACACGTTGGATGATGCATTTATATATGATACACATGACATGTTACCACTTTATGACACGGACACGAGTACATTAGTATTATACTTATGTTTATATTATTACCCTTGTACCACTCGACGTCACTATATTATTAGTATATTACTGTATGACCCAGGATATCGGTATACATTCGATTTCTACCCGATGATGTCTTCTACCCATGAGTTGGCAACTCACCCCCATTGTGCCATAATTTTCTTGCAGGTTTTGACCTTACAGGTTCTGTAGCAGCTTGCTGGCACACCGCTTTTTTCCGGGTGATTGCTTTGATAGGTGGGATACACTTGCATCGTGACCACCGTTTGTACTTTTATTTTTATTTCGGTTGTATCTAGTTGAAAGCTCCATCAACCAGAATTGTATATTTAGTAGACTTAGAAATCACTGTTTATATATATGCTTTCGGACTTAGAGTCATGCTAATGTATTTATTCTTATTTCTGTTTTCTTGATGATGTTTTGGTTTCTTTCCTTTCTTTACTGTGTTTGATCTTCGCCTTAGGGCGTCGTATATATATTGTTTGCGTGGTTGTTTCCGCCAATTGGCGAAGTGCTAGCCTCGGTTAGGGATGCCTATTATTACTATTGCTTGTATTATTTTCAGGTTAAAATTTACAAGGGAGGTGCTGCCCAAATTTAAAACGACGAAAATGTTTTCAAGTTAAATACAAAACATTGCATTTTTCATATGATATTACTTATACTTTTAAAAGAAAAACGTGATTTCATTATACCCTTATTTCAAAACTTCACATCTACTATTTTTCCTAAAAGGTTTAGATTTATGGGCTTTGGCTTATTTGAATTAGGTGGGGTCCTATAGACTTCACGTGATTCAAGTGTCAGTCACGTGCCTTTTTCGGGTCGTGAAACAATACTGATGGCTTGTGAGTACAGCCACCGCCCCTTGTCGGAGTCTCGAAAAGCATACACTAGTCTAATCCAGAGTATCGATGCCCAGTCTCGATACTTGCTTGACTAGGGACATTTAAGGATGCGCTTATGGACCATCCAGCTCCCACGTATATGATCGCTATCATAATGCTCGTAGTCAAGCAATAATCCTACGGGATTTATCAAAACGTATACACATAATGATAAAGACAAAGCATCTAGCATACCTATCATCTCGAGTATGACCGTTTTACTTGTATAGGTCCTCATTCAATTTTGATAATCGCCTAATTGCAATTAAAATAATTGTCTTGAGGGAACAGTATCCAACTAAATGTGATCGGTCCCTAGTGCTCACGCAGCGGAAGCTCGCCACGACGGAAGAATACTAAACAAAAATTTTCGTAGCAAGCGATAGCAACCGCAACCATAGAATCGTTCCAAAACACTAAACTAGCTATCTAAACTACGAGAACCATACAAGGTTGCGAGACTACAACCTTTGTAGAATGTCCATCCAATCTTGGAAGACCCCTATAATCTTCGCAGCTATTGGGAACATGCTTGAGATACGACCGTCCATTCCTGTAACATTTCAGAAAAATAAAATATTATTTTTGGGAATTTTTATAATTAAATAATAAATATAATGAATATTTTAATATGCGGTATAATAAAATACAGATAAATTGGAAAAAATTTGGAAAGATTATAGAAATTACTAAAAAGAGGGTGCTTTATGTGATTTATGCAAATTATGAAACTTTACGATTTATTATACATTATTTTAATGCTAATCGCGGTTAACTATCGCTAATCGGGCATTAAGAGTATTTTGTGCACATGACATGAACATGTCATTTTTACACATTTACATTGGATTACCATGGTCTTTTCTTCATCTTTCATGCAATTTCCTTGTTTTAAAATGAGAAGAGAAAAGAAATGAAAAGAAACCAAAAGAAAAGAAAAGAATAGAAAAAGAGGGATGGGCATGAGAGAGAGAGAGGGTGAGGGGTCAAACTTAACCATGGCTTGTCTCCCTTCATCATTTTCCTTCATCTTTTCCTCCCCTCTCCTCCCATGGCTGCCTCCTTCATCCCCCTCCACTTCAACACCTCAAAACAACACCAAAACAATCTCAAAACCTCATTCTCACTTCATTAAAAACATGCACATTCCCACTAGCTACACTTTGGACCAAGAAAGCAAGGATTTTGGACACTTGGAGCAACTTAAGAAATTTCTTGAGTTGACAAATGAGGTAATCCCTTCACCATTTGTATTGTATTCGATTTAATTTAGTGTCCATGCATGTTTAGAAGTGATTTAGTTCGGTTTAGTGAACTTAGGAAATTTCAAGTTAGGGTTTGAGGAATTCTTGAGTTGTGAAGTGTAATTGAGATTAGTATGGGCCTTGCAACACCTGTAGTGATTGTTTATTGGACTTACAACATAGAATTAAACCACGCAATACGGACTTAGAAACCTCGACATCGGAAAATTGTGAGAATTGTGATGATATTTAGGGATCTGCTAAGATCCGGGGCACCTGAAAAATATTTAGCGAAGACTGTGAGTCATGCTGGCAACCTAGAAGCTGTTCCCAAGACCCGAGACCATATCTCTTCATTTTGGACACCTTTTTTCTCTTTTTGGCCGCAATTTACTGCCATGGTATGTTGGAATCATTCCGTGCTTGGTCCATGGCTTCATTTTAGTCAAATTAGACCTACCCCATATGCAGAATTGCCTAATTTCACCTGGAACAAAATATGGAGCATGTTTTCTAAGTTTCTGAATTCGTTTTGCGGCTTTTAATGAATTTGGATTTGGTATTTGATATTGTGTTTCCGTCGTGTGGCGTTTGAACGTCAACGACTAAGGTTACTGATCGTGTTTTGCATGCGAGGCTATGGATTTTGACCTATGAACGATACGCGTGCTGATTTGGTTTTCGTGCGCTATTTCCATTTACGTTGTCTTGTGGTATACATGTAGGTACCCTCGAGTGGGTTCGGAGCAACAAGGAGGGGCAAGGCGACATTGACATCGGCAAGCAAGAGTAGGTGAGTAGATATATATCTACGGGGCAAGTCGGGTGGATGGCGTGTAGCACCCCCGCTGTTCGAAGTATAGTATGCTATATATATGTTATATATATATGATATTGTTATGTGAAACATGGATATTCATGATTGGTTATAAGGTTCACAGTATAGTGTGGTGTAATTAGAAGTAACTTAGTTTAGCTTCTTAGTCGCGAAACCCTAGATTAGGGATTACACCCACACGCATACACACACTTGCACACATTTACTTCCTTGTGAGTATATGGGGATGTGCATATAAGTATATGCGCATGGGTATGGGACTATGCACAAATATATTCATATACACATGCATGGATGTTGAGGATAGGGCATGATATTCGAAGATGAGTCGATGAGGTTAGGCATGGTGCCATGAGATCTGTGATATGACGTGATTCGTATGATGAGATACGACACGATGTTATAGTGAGTCCTTGGGCGATGTGTATTCACACACACGCATACATTTATGTTGATGATATTGTAGTGTACTAGACTTAGATCAGTACCCCCCAGCTCACGATATGTGATGATGTAGATACCAGATGAATAATGAGATAAATGTGATATTTGACCCGTACCCTAATTTGGGAAGCCGTATGATGGATTTGCCGTACGAGTTATTGATGATAGATCCACACTCTTGACTCGAGGATGTCATATTAGATGGTGTATTGTATGGGATACTATTGAGGCGGGATCACCGACTATTATATAGATAGATAGATATATCGACTCAGATGTATGTGGTTTCCTTACCCTTTTCGATTAGCCTGTTAGCTCAGTCCTGTAGTTTGTTTGTAAATGTTAGACTAGATTCGATTCCTACCTATTTCAAAACTAATGAATCGTGTGTATTTTAAAGATAGGACAAGGGATTCTACGGATAATTCAAAGGACGTATCTTTTCTTAAAAACACCGTAGGCCTTATTTTCAAAACACCACGATTCGTATTATTTCAAATGGAAAACAGTATTACACATGTATGGCGATGTAGATTCCTTATTGTTACGTTATCATTCATGTCCCGCATATTATTGTTGCATTCACTATTCATTTGCCATTTGTCATGTTGTTATCGTCTCATTGCATGTTTACGGTGTATTTAGTGATTATGAGACCATGCTGTCAGGACACCAGCACCATTACCGATGATGCGTATGCTCCATATACACTTACTTGCCGGCTCACAAACATCTTCATCGGTAATTTTCATGTCACGTACACTTTAGAAAATACTATTTCATTGACATAACTTGCTAACAGATAGTTGCTACATGTTATAGCTATCATATGCTAGTATAATTATTGCATGATATCAGATGCATCCATATATTCATTGGTTATGCAGTATTATAGAGATTTATGCCGGTTTTCATTGTTATTGACATGATGACTTGATAATTTCGGATTCTTCTTGATATTTTCAAGATTTGGAAACCGCATGTGAAAGTTTTGTAAACTGATGAATTATTTTTAAGCGAAAAATGCGGTTTTCCTTGATATGTTGAGTATTGTCCACCATGATGTTTTCTCGGTTCTGAGATGTTTTCGAGACCCGATTCGAGGAGTTGGATGAACCGTCTCGGGTACATGGTGGGCCCTGTAAGGTACCCCGGCGAAGGAAGCTCGAGTTGTAGACGATGAGCCCGGCAGGGGCAGACTGCCTACCGGCGATTTTACCTGGCACGACAGATATCCGGAGGATACCGTTCGTGGTCGTGTGATTGATGATATGGGCCGATCCGGACTGATGGAGCCCGAGGTATTAAGATATGGAGATTTGAGACACTGAAATATTGAGACTTGAGACACTGAGATATTGAGATTTGATGATACAGGCCAGTCCGGATAGCCGGAGCCTGAGGTATTGAGATACTGAGATTTATGTTTTGTGTCGATGCTGGACACTGTTTTATCTGTCGATTTCATTGATGATACGCGATTTATATACATACAGAAATCTCATTAAATAAAGAAAATAGTCGTCTCATTCACGATGTATTTTGTTTTATTTGTAATGCATTCATACATCATATATCTGATATGTTGCTATCTGGGGGCACTGACACGAGCACGTAGTATTGCACTTATATGTTTATGGATATTGTTTGAGGATATTACTCGATATGACCTAGGATAGCGTCATACATGCGTTTTCTGCTCTGTGGTGTTTTCTACTCACGAGTTGTCAACTCACCCCCGTTGTGCCACAGTTTCTTGCAGGTTTTGCCGTACAGGTTTCGTTGCGGTTTTTCTGGCACACTGTTCCTTCTGGGTGATTGCTTTGGTAGGTGGGTTCTTTTACATCAGGACCACCATTGTATATTTGTTATTTTAGTTGTATCTAGTGAAACTCCATCAACCAGACTTGTATATTGTTAGAGATAGATGACCAGTGTATATTCTTTCGAACTTAGAGTTGCGCGCTGTATTATTATGGTTTTCCTCTGGGTTTTCTTGTTGATGTTTGATTTTTATCTTGAGTTCGATCCTCGCCTTTCGGCATTGTATATTATATTGCATTACGTGGTTTTGTCTGCCGTTTGGCGAAGAGCTAGCTACCGCTTAGGGATGCCTTTATTCATTATATATGCTTTATCAGGTTTTGTACCCGTTTGGAGTTAATATTGACAAAGGAACTTCTGCCGAAATTTTCAGAAAAGACTTGAGATTTTAAAAATACATACTTCGGCTTATGTGGTGAAACTTCTTGCCTTAAATTGGTTTTCCTTCACTCTATTGCTTTACTTGGTTTTGATTTCTGGGTTTTGGCTTACTTAGATTACGTACGCCTCGAGGCGTTTCGTAATTTAAGTGCCGGTCATATTCCGTACTTTTCGGGTCGTGACAATGTTGGTATCAGAGCATTAGGTTTTACCTCCTGAGTGTAGGATGACCCTTGGTTGATGGAGTAGGCGACTCAAGCAGAGTGACGTACCGTGTGTATGTTCCGCGGCATACTTACGATACGATACTCCGCTTAAGAAGCCTTAGGATGTACATTTCCTTGCACAACATTATATTCATTCATGATCTATCCTTATCAATATTGGTTTATGGTTTTGCTGCCACGATTACACGGGCAGAGAGAGCTACGGCAAGAGTTGCGTCAGCACGAGCCCGTCATGGATGAGGACTGACCAGGGCGTGATTCCAGGGACATACGATTTGCTTAGAGGCGTCGTTTTATTGTGTTTTCACTCCAGGAGCGTTTGATGGATCTCTTTTACGAGATTACTCGGACGTGCAGATTAGCACCAGAGGATTGAGCACTGATAGAGGCCAGCCAGAATGTGATGACCATTGATATATCGCTTATTCATGATGATTGAGGCACTGTTCAGCGTGCGGACGAATGAGCTAATTGTTGCTACGAAAGACGAGATATCGACCCAGATGTTGGAGCTATTGCTGTATGAGTTGTACTTAGAGATATGATGGAAGGTCGCTAGTCACTCGAGGCTGAATGACTAGGACATGTGGTTCGTTCGCTTACCCCGATGCGAGGTCATCAGATTGATTGATTCCAGCTTGAGAAGACTTCACGCAGATATGTTGGCAGTCGATAGAGATGATCGAATGTCAGAAACCCATTTTCCAAGTTTAAAGTATTTGGAGAAAACATGCAAGTAACTCTACGGACCCTCTAGAATAATGAAACCCTAACTCGACATAATGACCATGAGAACGCCTTTAAACCTTAGGGTTTGCGGCAGTTCTGCGGTGCCATTAATGAGGCTTAGGTTTGCCTTTCTACGGTTGATCCATAGGTACTGTGTCATGTACTCGATATTATTATACTGTACTCAAGGTGTTGAGATCTTGGGGGATTATGAGGTTTTGACGAATCGATCGAATGGTTCGACTTCATTCGGATATCATGTGATGGGATGCATTGCTAGATACGAGTATAGTCGTTAGAGTACAGTCCATGTAGCCACGAAGAGACAAGTCCGAAGCAGTCGACATTAGAGAAAAGTGGAGTAAGAGATTCGTACGAGATCTTGATGAGATGACGTTCCACTCCGCCGACATCAGAGATGTTATACACATGCAGAGGCGTTGTATATGGATATACCTTCCAGAAGGAGTCGCGATGAGTATGCAGCCATTCTGGAACCAGAAATATATATAGTAAAGGGTGATAACCTCCAGGCAATACGGCAGAAACGATATTTGGGAGATACCTCGACAAGACCTTTCTGGGATATTATACGAGAAGACTTAGACCCAGGAGTGGTTATTTTGGGCACACCCAGCAGGACAGAATTCGGCACCGTCGACGAGACATGTTATGAGTGACCACGATAGTTGGCCATAGATTCTTTAGAGGATGTGCTTGAGCGGGACTATTCCGCCATACTTGATTTCGGTATTTTGGGCGATCTATTCGAATGATTGTGTTTTGATGACTGAGTTTCATGATATTTGTTTTAGTGCACCATGGTTGCAGCTACTGGGTATTTATATTTTGTGCATAGTTATTACACTTGAAATATGTTTTATACACCATTGTGTTGACTTATGATTTGTGCACAGTTATTGCACTTGATATCGTTTTGTGCCTTGGCTGCACATGTTTATGATTTATTGGATTTCATACAGTTGGGTTGATTTTGTGCATATAGTACGCACACGATTTGGTTTTTGCACTCGGTATAGTTCACATATTCTTGCAGTGCATTCATACGTATTTTGTGCACCACGGTTGCACCTGACTTCATTTTGATGTCATTCGAGACATTGATTTTGATTTCATGCCTAGGGCATGCATATGATTTGACTTATGCTTTCAGCATAGTTTTCATACACTTTTAGCATTTGATACGTATTTTGTGCACGCTGATGCACATGGTTGTGAGATTATAAACCACGGTATACCTGATTTGGATTTGGATTGAAATGTGTTGTATACCGTCGATTTCGATTGTGATGCTCGATATTTGTTTTGTGCACTTTGTGCACCTGATTTGGATTTTCGCGCATGTTGGGCACATGATGTGAGATGCGATTTTGGTGCATACCAGATGCACTAAATCAGGATTCTTTGTGCATATCAAATGCACCTGATAATACTGTCGGCACACTGTTGTCTCTGACAGGTGTTTCGTGCACACCCGTTGCACTTAGATGTTGTTTCTGTGCACATGTATGGCACATTCATGGATTTTGATTTACGTGCACACCAGACGCACGCGGCATTCTTATGCGCATTTTGGGATTGATTTCTTATGGAGCAGTACGTTTTATGATATTTACTGTTTGTTTTCATACTGAGCAGGACTAGTCAGAAGACAGTACCTCGATATATTTTGCATGTATTGATAATTATCGAAGGGATTTCCAAAAAAGGGAGCTATAGTCTCAGTATTTACCTACGTGTCTGAGATGATACGAAAAGTTTAAAACAAGGGAACCCTTCTAAATTGTTTTCAAAACGGCGGGACGTGCATATTAAACAAAAGATATATACATATATGGTTATTTTCTTACAATAGACGTCCGCCACTGTGCAGTGTTATGTGCATCTCACAGCAACATGAAAGGTTTGGCATGCATTTCCTTCAGATGTTACATGTATAGATTTGATGCTTACATGTATAGTTTTGATGTATATCATATTGGTTTCGTTTTGGATTTGACATTTGTTTCTTCACCATGACTCCGATGATTGCGGGATGCATGATGGAGTTTTGATTTTGAGTTATCTGTTCATTGTTCATGCGCATGCATTGCGCTACGATGCGTTTTATGTATTGATGATTTCGGAGCCCCGTCGACATGATCCTTTTACTGAAATGTTTTAGAAATTGGCGGAAGTTTAAATTTAAATTCGGGGACCGAATTTATTTAAGGGGGGAAGATTGTAAAATTTCAGAAAAATAAAATATTATTTTTGGGAATTTTTATAATTAAATAATAAATATAATGAATATTTTAATATGCGGTATAATAAAATACAGATAAATTAGGAAAAATTAGGAAAAATTATAGAAATTACTAAAAAGAGGGTGCTTTACATGATTTATGCAAATTATGAAACTTTACCACTTATTACACATTATTTTAATACTAATCGCGATTAACTATCGCAAATCGGTCATTAAGCATGTTTTGTGCACATGACATGCACATGTCATTTTTATACTTTTACATTTGCTTACCATGGTATTTTCTTCATCTTTCATGTAATTTCCTTGTTCTGAAATGAGAAGTGAAAAGAAATGAAAAGAAACCAAAAGAAAAGAAAAGAATAGAAAAAGAGGGATGGGCATGAGAGAGAGAGAGGGTGAGGGGTCAAACTTGACCATGGCTTATCTCCCTTCATCATTTTCCTTCATCTTTTCCTACCCTCTCCTTCCATGGTTGCCTCCTTCATCCCCCTCCACTTCAACACCTCAAAACAATACCAAAACAATCTCAAAACCTCATTCTCACTTTATTAAAAACATGCACAATCCCACTAGCTACACTTTGGACCAAGAAAGCAAGGATTTTGGACACCTGGGGCAAGTAAAGAAATTTCTTGAGTTGCCAAATGAGGTAATCCCTTCACCATTTGTATTGTATTCTATTTACTTTAGTGTCCATGCATGTTTAGAAGTGATTTAGTTCGGTTTAGTGAACTTAAGAAATTTCAAGTTAGGGTTTGAGAAATTCTTGAGTTGTGAAGTGTAATTGAGATTAGTAGGGGCCATGCAACCCCTGTAGTGATTGTTTATTGGACTTAAAATATTGAATTAAACCCCGAAACATGGACTTAGAAACCCCGACATCAGAAAATTGTGAGAATTGTGATGGTATTTAGGGATCTGGTAAGACCCGGGGCACCTGAAAAATATTTAGCGAAGACTGTGAGTCGTGAAGGAAACCTAGAAGCTGTTCCCAAGACACGAGACCATATCTCTTCATTTTGGCCGCCTTTTCTCTCTTTTTGGCCGCAATTTACTACCATGGTACGTTGGAATCATTCCGTGGTTGGTCCATGGCTTCATTTTAGTCAAATTAGACCTATTCCATATGCAGAATTGCCTAATTTCACCTGGAACAAAATCTGGAGCATGTTTTCTAAGTTTATGAATTCTTTTTACGGCTTTTAATGAATTTGTATTTGGTATTTGATATTGTATTTCCGTCGTGTGGCGTTTGAACGTTAACGACTAGGGTTACTGATCGTGTTTTGCATGCGAGGCTATGGTTTCTGACCTATGAACGATACGCCGCCGATTGAGGGCGCAATGAAGTAGTGGAGGCAAGGTCTGCGTACTGATTTGGTTTTCGTGCACTATTTCCATTTACGTTGTCTTGTAGTATACATGTAGGTACCCTCGAGTGGGTTCAGAGCAACAAGGAGGGGCATGGCGACACCGACATCGGCAAGCAAGAGCAGGAGAGTAGATATATATCTACGGGGGAAATCGGGTGGATGGCGTGTAGCACCCCCGCTGTTCGAAGTATAGTATGCTATATATATGTTATATATATATGATATTGTTATGTGAAACATGGATATTCATGATAGGTTATAAGGTTCATGGTATATTGTGGTGTAATTAGAAGTAACTTAGTTTAGCTTCTTAGTCGCGAAACCCTAGATTAGGGATTACACCCACACATACTCACACACTTGCACACATTTACTTGTGCGTATATGGTGATGTGTATATAAGTATATGCGCATGGGTATGGGACTATACACATATATATTCATATACACATGCATGGATGTTGAGGATAGGGCATGATATTCGGAGATGAGTTGACGAGGTTGGGAATGGTGCCACGAGATCGGTGATATGACGTGATTCGTATGATGAGATACGACACAATGTTATAGTGAGTCCTTGGGCGATGTGTATTCACACACACGCATACATTTATGTTGATGATATTGTAGTGTACTAGACTTAGATCAGTACACCCCTACTCACGATATGTGATGATGTGGATACCAGATGAATAATGAGATAAATGTGATATTTGACCCGTACCCTGATTTGGGATGCCGTACGATGGATTTGCCATACGAGCTATTGATGATAGATCCGTACTCTTTACTCGAGGATGTCATATTAGATGGTGTATCGTATGGGATACTATTGAGGCGGGATCACCGACTATTATATAGATAGATAGATATATCGAGTCAGATGTAGGTGGTTTCCATACCCTTTTTGATTAGCCTGTCAGCTCAGTCATTTAGTTTGTTTGTAGATGTTAGACTAGATTCGATTCCTACCTATTTCAAAACTAATGAATCGTGTGTATTTTAAAGATATGACACAGGATTCTACGGATATTTCAAAGGATGTATCGTTTCTTAAAAACACCGTAGCCCTTATTTTCAAAACACCACGATTCGTATTATTTCAAATGGAAAACAGTATTACACATGTATGGCGATGTAGATTCCTTATTGTTACGTTATCATTCATGTCCTGCATATTATTGTTGCATTCACTATTCATTTGCCATTTGTCATGTTGTTATCGTCTCATTGCATGTTTACGGTGTATTTAGTGATTATGAGACCATGCTGTCAGGACACTAGCACCATTACCGATGATGCGTATGCTCCATATACACTTGCTTGCCGGCTCACACACATCTTCATCGGTAATTGCCATGTCACGTACACTTTAGAAAATATTATTTCATTGACATAGCTTGCTAACTGATAGTTGCTACATGCTATAGCATTCATATGATAGTTTAATTATTGCATGATATCAGATGCATCCATATATTCATTGGTTATGCAGTATTATGGAGATTTGTGCCAGTTTTCATTGTTATTGACTTGGTGACTTGATAATTTCGGATTCTTCTTGATATTTTCTGGATTTGGAAACCGCATGTGAAAGTTTTGTAAACTGATGAATTATTTTTAAGAGAAAAATGCGGTTTTCCTTGATATGTTGAATATTGTCCACCATGATGTTTTCTCGGTTCTGAGATGTTTTCGAGACCCGATTCGAGGAGTTGGATGAACCGTCTCGGGTATAAGGTGGGCCCGGTAAGGTACCCCGGGGCAAGAAGCTCGAGTTATAGACGATGAGCCCTGCAGGGGCAGATTGCCTACCGGTGATTTTACCTGGCGCGGCGGATATCCGGAGGATACCGTTCATGGTCGTGTGACTGATGACATGGGCCGATCCGGACTGACGGAGCCCGAGGTATTGAGATATTGAGATTTGAGACACTGAGATATTGAGACTTGAGACACTGAGATATTGAGATTTGATGATACAGGCCAGTCCGGATAGCCGGAGCCTGAGGTATTGAGATACTGAGATTTATGTTTTGTGTCGATACTGGATACCGTTTTATCTATCGATTTCATTGATTATACACGATTTATATACATACAGAAATCTCATTAAATAAAGAAAACAGTTGTCTCATTCACGATGTATTCTGTTTCATTTGTAATGCATTCATACATCATATATTTGATATGTTGCTATCTGAGGCACTGACACGAGCATGTAGTATTGCACATATATGTTTATGGATCAGGATATTGTTTGAGGATATTACTCGATATGACTTAGGATAGCATCATACATGCGATTTCTGCTCTGTGGTGTTTTCTACTCACGAGTTGGAAACTCACCCCCGTTGTGCCACAATTTCTTTCAGGTTTTGTCTTACAGGTTTCATTGTGGTTTTGCTGGCACACTGTTCCTTCCGGGTGATTGCTTTGGTAGGTAGTTTTTTTGCATCAGGACCACCATTGTATATTTGTTATTTTAGTTGTATTTAGTAAAACTCCATCAACCAGACTTGTATATTATTAGAGATAGATGACCAGTGTATATTCTTTCGATCTTAGAGTCGCGCGCTGTTCTATTATGGTTTTCCTATGGATTTTCTTGTTGATGTTGGATTTTTATCCTTAGTTTGATCCTCGCCTTTCGACGTTGTATATTATATTGCATTGCGTGGTTTTGTCCGCCGTTTGGCGAAGAGCTAGCTCCCGCTTGGGGATGCCTTTATTCATTATATATGTTTTATCCGGTTTTATACCCGTTTGGGGTCAGTATTTACAAAGGAAGCTCTACCGAAATTTTCAGAAAAGACTTGAGATTTTAAAATTACATACTTCGGCTTATGTTGTGAAACTTCTTGCCTTAAATTGGTTTTTCTTCACTCTACTGCTTTACTTGGTTTTGATTTCTGGGTTTTGGCTTACTTAGATTACGTACGCCTCGAGACGTTTCGTAATTTAAGTGCCGGTCATGTTCCGTACTTTTCGGGTCGTGACAATGCCGAAAATGATCCACCCAAGAGAAACTGATCCAAGCTCCAGCTTCACCTAGAGAACTCTAGTGAAGCAACTAGTCATCTAAGTTTGCTAGAAGTAGAGTGTTAATGATGTAGGGATTATCACTATAATTTATCTCTCTCAAATTAATCCATATTTCTTAACCCATGAGAGCTTGGAGGAAGAATGAGAGGAGCTAAGAATGAGAATGATGAGAGAGAATAAAAAATGAGAGAATGAATTATTCAAAAGTGTGAATGATCAATAATTCAATAGCGTTCACAAATGAATTTCCAATATAATATTGGATGCACATTCCTATCACCTCACTCTTTTTACACCTCACCTAACCACCTCATTTATATTTTCTATAAATGGAAATCCAAAGAAATGAGTTGTCCTCCTTCTAGAAGTACTTCATATAAATACAAAATACGACCCCGGTGTATGTATCGAAGTACATACACGCGTATCCGTATAAAAATATGGATAGTAATGAGAGAGAAAATGAACAGTGAACATAATACTAGAATATATATATATATATTAAATCAAAACTTGATTTAATAATCTTGTTTAATCCTAAGCTGGTTAATATTATCAACCGTCCGATTAAATTCCTGCAACTAGTACACATATTTAATCGGATTGCTGCACGTATCAACGTACGACATCTACATCATATTGCCTGAACCCAGAAAACCATCTGTGTGGGACTCTAAAGACCCTATAATATGCTGGCAGTGAGTTACTAAATAAATCCATAAACACAAGCACGTCAGCGACACTAGATGTACGTAACGACTATCCAGGTAAATGTCGAAAGGGAGGTCGACAGTCAAGTCCGTTCATACCCTACTAAGCCTGAATGTGACAATCTCCGTACAGTCCGATCTCTTCGTCTAAAAGTATCGCATGCCGGATCTAGGGGGTGGAAAATGTCAGACCCCTAATAACCCGATAAGTCGTGCCGGTGTTAAGATCACCACCAACCGAGAAACTACTGATCTCCCATTAGTAAATCTCATCCACCATGGCCTTGGAATCATGATGATAACAAACCAAACACTGCACGCCATCGACTCCCAATACCGAGAGAGACGAATCCTTGAAAATCGTTCACTGTCTCCATGTGGCTCGGGAATGTACCCAACTAAAACCAGTTTGCACGACTCGTTTGAGCTGATTTAGGGTAGTAATGTAAATATAGTGGGAACTCACACGAGAAAAATGGAGATCTCAGGTCAAAGGACTAACCTGTACTCATGCCACTAGAGAACTGCAATCCGACGATAGGTATAATACCATCTAGAAGTTCTTGGTGAGTCTGTCCGGTGTACTCACCTCCAATGAGCACCTGTATACTATCTTAGGCGACACAACACCAATGGCTTATAAGACCGGCCAAACATATACATTAGTCTCCTCCGGAATATCGATACCCAGTCTCGATACTCTCTTAACTAGGGACATTTAAGGATGTGTTTATGGACCACCTGACTCCTACCTATATGATCGCTATCAGAATGCTGGTAGTAAAGCAAGAATCCTACGGGCTCCATCATTATATATTAGCGATACGTAATAGCAAGTAAAACGTATATATACAATGATAAAGACAAACTATATAACATACTATCATCTCGAGTAAGACTGTTCCACCTGTATAGGTCCTCCTTCAATTATCATAATCGCCTGCCTACAATTACAATAATTGCCTTGAGGGCACTATAGCCAACAATCTCCCACTTGCACTTAAGGCTAATTATTGCGGTATCGCATACCCATAGCTCATGTGCTACCGAATACCCAACTTCTCTAATAATCAGTTACGAAAACCGTGTTTGTGAAACATCTGTGTTCGAGAAATAGCCTCAGCGATTGGATCCGCTACAATATTTATAACTGTATCTCTCTATATCTCAACTTTACGGAGATCAATTATCTCTCAAAATGAGCGATACTTTCCTTAGAATTTATCTGGATACCTGATAGGACCAAGTTCACAAATGAACAACTTTGTCTAACAAACTTCTTGGCATGTATCCTCTGCTGAATTTAATTAGCATCCTGTGCCATGCCTACCTCAGTATCTTACTTGGAAACCTATCCAACATACTACCCCTCCGAGAGTGTAAATTTATAATTCTGACAATCATTCTGTCATCAAGGTCACCTTGGAAGCCTGAAACGATAATCACCTCCTGCAGGAGGCTGTCGTTACCATATACCAAAAACATCCTCTTATGTTCTTAACTGCTTCCATTTGTTTCCACGGGATTGGATTAATATCTTCTTACTATAGCTAGTGCAAAAGAAATATCTGGTATGGCATATGACATCGCATGATTGACTCAATCACCTAAGTAAGTGATATGTCACTCAAGCGAGTCCCTCTCCTCATCAATCTATGAAGACATCTCTTTAGAGAGGGTGACTCCATCACCTGAAAGTAAACTACCATGTCAGGAGTCATCCATTCTAAACCACTTCAGAATGATATCCATGTACCCATATTAGGACACTTTCCAAATCTAGATAAATCTAGTCACCAGAATCCCTGATATATTATTCACATCTTATGTGGAGAAATATCCGTGACAACCAAAATTTGACCGATTGTAGTATATGAACAGTACTACCTATCCGGAGTATGTCATCTATATACCAGGACAATACTCCCTACATTCTTCTTACTAGGTTCATCTGTTGTTTTGATGAAGTCAAACTTGACTATCACATCAAAACAGATGATCCGTCCCCGCTATACCTGTTTTAGTTTATAAATAGACATAAGCTACTTACACACCTTCCGCTGCTCCCACTGACTACGATAACTCTCAGGTAGAGTCATACACATACTCTTCTAAATTCCCATTTTAGAAAAACATTATAGTCATCATCTTGCTAGATATTATAGTCTTGAATAGTAGCAGTGGCAAGCCATATTCGTATGGATTTCAGCATAGACACTGAAGTAAAATTCTCATCATAATGCACATCGTGTATTTGATGATAACCTTTACAACAAGTCTAGCCTTATTGGGTTATTACCTTTCCATCTTCACAGATCTCGAAAGATCTCATTTCTTCTAATCGGTTTTACCTCTTCAGGAGCACCCAACAAATTTAATAATTTGCTGAAGTACGTGGAATCCAACTTAGACATGATACATCTGGAATTTATCAATTCGCATGACCCGCTGATAACTAATAGGGCCATTATCGTTGTCACATCCCGCTTCCTAGTGTACGGGCAGAGGGCGAGACGGGCCCTCTACGTATTTACTCAGAAGTAAACACGCTAAGTGTATCTAAGCAATATAAAGTAATATGTACACAATAGACAATATGTAAATGAATAACAACTTTATTTATTAAACATTCTTTTTACAATACAACTGAAATGAAAATACATGGAATGAAAGCAATGCCTAAACAATAGCATAACAGAAATGAAAATGAAATGTACAAGTAAACTAGAGCTCTGGGTCGAAGGCTATCTGATCCAAGTTCTCGCTGCTGGGCTCTATCACCAGAAGGTCTAATCCACCTGACACCATTCCAAAGATAGAAGAAACGGAATGTCGTCAGCGAATAATCACTCGGTAAGTCCCAAAGATAAATAGAGACAGAATAAACAGAAGGAGAATGTAACTTCTAGAGTTGTATTATATTGTTAACGCTGTTGTTTGTAGCTTGGTACAGAAGATGCCAGTGTATACGAGAGGAGTCCAACTTACACCGTGGACTTTGGTAACTCGTAGTATAAGGCTCTGTTGATAATACCACGGAACAACGATATGGATGTAATTACGTCTTAAGTGACCACCTCATACCACCTTTAACATATTCCGTACCAGTCTACCCCTTATATACCCCGCGATATCTTGATTGTATTGTTTGTATTGTTTGTATTGCATGTACTAATTTGTATTGATTGATTATATAGATGGACGACTTACCGAAACCATGATATCAGTAATGGAACGGATATAATGGATGAACATGTAAATAGAGAATATCCATGGTTCGGTTCAGTGAAGTTGTATAGATTGATTAGATTGACTATATTGAGTATATGGATTCATATTGAATTGTGGTTTTATATTTGAATCACATTCAAGTCAGATTGATTATATTGAGACATAGTCTGAGTCAGACACTTTTAAGAAGAATATGAAATCCTGATTGTTTTGATGTTATCGGTAACTGCTGCACATTGACGGCAGGATTTATGTCTTTTTCCAAGACAATTACCGTATTGATAACACCTTTTGTTAGGTTGTCTACCTTAGATAGGCAAGCACCTATATCTCCGGCCCCCTGAGGCTCAAGAGACTGGCCCCGCTTAAACCTATGTTTACTAGGGTCCTTATTGTAATTTAATATAACTTAAGGGGGTTTTATGTAAAAATAGTTTTGGCATAATTTCAAAATACACCTCAGGTATTTAATTATCATCTTTAGAGTTTTCATATATATTTATTTTACAATTGTGCAATTTCTAGTAAATAGAACCTAGTTTTCATAGTATGTGGTATTTTCTTGAAATATTGTACTTGTATTGTATTTGGATGGTATTTTCATGTAATAGTGATTCCTTTGATTTAGAAAACTTAGAATATTTATATAATTAAAATATATATATATATATATATATTTTATGAAAATAATTTATTTATTTTCTTATAGAAATATCATTTTCTAAAGAAAAATGTATAAAAAATCCATCGAGATCGAATGCTCCTTGCGGAGGTCTGCATCTCGCTCTACTAAGCCAGAGGATGTGCGATAATATGCAACATCCCGAACGGGGTCTCCAAAATGGGTTGTAGAGGCGCAATTGCATGGAAATTTGGTAATACATCTTCTTTTTTTTTTTAAAAACGGTTTTATAAGTTAGGGTATTTATTTGTAAAGTCGTATTTCCCGTATTCTATTGTCCTAAAATCAATTGTGCTATGATAGAGATGTGTGTTGTGATGATGTAGATCATTATCTCGTGAACTATCTAACGGTATAGTAAAGAATAAAGGTTATAATGTCAAAATGAATAGTTTGTGGTGTTTTTATATAAAAATGCGATAAATGTCACAAAAATGATTATTTTGATGTAAAACTTATTTGATTGTGTTTTTTAATGTTTATTAATCAACATATGAGAATATGGTTTTATCTTGTTAAAGAAAAGTGTAGTTTTAAAAAGAAAACCGAATCGGAAGTCGGACTAACTCCGCTTCCGTCGGATTTTAGAAATGGAACTTTTTAAAGAAAGAGATGAGAGGGAAGATGGGACTTATTGGTTTGTTGGAATAAAGGAGAGAGAGTGGATGCTAAATAAAGCTTCGGTGCATCTATTTGTCGCCGGAATCTCGTCGGAAGTTCGTCGGAGCTTCGCCCTTCAGTAACTCCACTTGTACACTAAAAGACTTGGGATTTTGGTATAATTTTTGCAAGAGAATTCTGAGTGAGAGGGGTGTAAAATGGGGTGGGTATTTATAGGGCAATCTAGGGTTTAGGGGGAATGAATAATGCATTAAAAATTTGCATTAAAATAGAATTTGAAGGGTTGTATTATTCTTTGTAAATATGCAGAGTAAATAATCAATACTGGAGTTATGGGGGGAGTCCTAGGGTCTAGGGTTTACAAAAAAAATAGGGTTTGGACTATACAAAACAGGCGGCGCTGGTCCATGCGATATTCTCGCCGGTCCGATCATAGAGGTGGGGGCTTGGATTATGGCCATGGGTCCCTAACGGTCTAAATACTAATTTGTATCTGTTTGTTTTAAGTGTGACTCTTGGTTTTACGTGTTGTGCACGTGAAAAATCTTGGGCTTATAAAAAAATTAAAAGAATTTTAAATAAATAGAATGTGTGGCTGATGGGATTTGAACTCTGTTGCTATGGTTCAGCAGCGCAAGGTCTTACCATGAGCTACAAGCTTTTTCTTGTTGTTTTAAAGCAAAACAAACTTATAAGTCGTGTTTAGGCTTAGGTGTGCCTTTCTGTATTTTGAAAAAATTGTACAGAAAGTTTAGGGTTGTTACAATCATAGTGATGCTGACCTCCCTGTCACCATTTACGAGGAAACCAATGTATCTCTCAGGTGGCAGAGGTAACCTACTAATATTTGCGGAGTGGCTAAGGTTTTTCGGGTCCAATCGAATTCTTAGGTTCTACTAAATTTCAGTAACCGTTTGGTTCTGGAATTGCTTCCAGTTCTACCATACTCCCACTAGTCTCTTTTTGAAAAGAAGTACCTTTTTATAAAAAGGAGGCGAGTCAAGAATATCCCAACTTTTGATCTTGCAAATGGTAGAAGTTAACTCCTTACGAATGCTTGGGATCATCCACAAACTGCCATTATTGAAATGTGCCTTGAGTTTGTCTGGATTATACTTTAAAAAAACGAATAACTCTATATCTTATCATCCTCAAGATATGCTACCATTCTATATCCATATAGAATCAAAGGCATTTATTTAGATGGAACCAGATTCAAATGTTATGCAACTTTTTCCAGTACGTATCACCTAATAGAAAAAGGCCATACAACATTACTAGTCAAGGAGGGAACCTACGGATGAGTAACCTGTGAGAGAATCAAGTTCTCAATATTAATACGAAGGAATACCTAGCATAAGTATCTAAATCTTTGATCACTTCGAAGAATCCTGATACTTTCAACGTATGGTTCTCCACTTTATTCTTATTCCTATAAACTTCTCAAAATCTTTAGACCTTGCATTTTAACGGATGCGTGTCTAATAAACAGAGAATTCATAAGTAAACTAAATAAAGTAAGATTTCCAACCATTAGTCCTAAAGGACACCGGACAACATACATTACCATGTATAAGTCCTAAGAGTATATTAACTCAAACTTCGTGTGTCGTAAATTGAAAAACTGTATTTTGGTTAAGAACATCTATACCGTTATTTAATGCGCACCCTACCTTATCTTCAACTGAAAAAGATAAATGTTTAGAACAAAATTTTCAAAATTTATATCTCACTTTATAAAATAAAGATACATATATATCATTTTAAAAATTGGTGCATAACAACAGTTATTCAAAACCAAATATTTGCCCTTAGGAAAAACCAGGCGATTTAATCCAATATCACCAATTACTATAAATTCTGATATTGAGGATCAAATCACCCATTTCCCAACATTCTACTCCTACTCAGTATCTATAACGTCACAGATGTGAAATTCTAATCTGGTATATACATACCCTGGAGTCAGAATTAATTGGTAAAACAGTTTTCAATTACAACTACACAAAAAAATTGAAACATGAAAATGTTTCTAGGGGGTGACCGGGTATTCTTAGTAATTCCTCTTCTACTATCTATATTCATAACAGTAGTCGCAATTTCTTTTTCCCTTACTTTAACCTCATTATATGTCTTTACATCTTACTTTCTGTACGCCATACTTAGGCTAATTGGTTTTTCCTTTCTTACTTTTCGGCACCAGCCTAAGGTTTGGAAGAAGACTATCCAACTAGCGTAATTGGTGTACTCTCCTAATATAAGGAGCTTTCGTAACCTGAGAGAAGGTAAAGGGAAGAGACAACAGAATAATCATATTCAATTTCTCCAGAACCAGTGGCCATCCTCGGACTGAAACAAGTCTCTTCGAGTTCATATATAACTATACGATGACATACCCAACCAATGTGGATCTTCATAGTGATACAGAGTGTTCTGGAGAAATGAAAAGGGGAAGTGGGAGTGGCAGGGATATATGCGCCTTTTTCATGAACCGTGACAAGCCAAAACCAAAGTCTGTAAAAAAGTTCGGTTAACTCAGTTTATGAGTTTTAGTTTAAGGTAAGTCATGGTCGCAAACCAAAGAGAGAGAAAAGAAATACTCAGCGTGCACTTTATCAAGATTAGATTGGTTTATCACATTATCAAATCAGGATGGTTTCCATTGTATCTCCGAATTCTCCTTCAAACCTTAGAAGGAGAATTGTAAGTAGGTGCTCGTGCTCGGGCTCGTGCCGCTAACTAGCGATCAAGGCGGAATACAAAAAAAAATTCTAATACAAGAGCATGAACTTCTACTACCTAGAGTCAAAACCAAACACTAAACTAGTGAAGGAGTTAACTACTTGGATAGTGATACCTAACTTTGTAGTCGTTTCCTTCGTGTTCTTTCCACTTCTTACGCTCTTAGGAACTCCGGGAACGAACTTGGATGCCGGTTTTCTTTGTCAAAGATGATTCACCCGAGTGAACCCTAACCTAGGCTCTAGCTCCATACTTAAAAGCTAAGTGAAGCAACTAGTGATCAAGACTTGTTGGAAATTGGTCACTATGATGTATTAGTAGCTAATCTCTAAGTGTTTCTTTTTTCATCTTTTTCCTTTCTCTTTTTCAAGAACTCAAGAGGAGAAGGAAGAAGAAGCTAACGGTGAAGAACAATTGAGCATGGCAAATGATAATCTCTACGCTTTCCTTTTCTTTTCTTTTCATATAATTCTTGAAATAATCAAGTGAGTGGATTTGTGACTCACCAGGTGAGTCATATGTCCACACACCTCTTGTGAAACCAAAAAGAGATGAGAATAAGAAAGAAGCCGCCTCACATATACACATATACATATGTGTGTGTATCTATACACACACACAAATACACTAATACAGGTATATACTAAAAATACATACATCTGCATTCGTATAAAATATGAATACCCGTATTTGTATTAAGATACAAACACCCATATTTATATCAAGACATAAATACACGTATTTATACAAATACCCGTTTTCGTATAAATATCATATTCTGTCAAAATACAAATACCAAAAGGAGAGATACTAGCAGAAATATATATAATACTAGCTCACATTTTATCCAAATGTGATAATTTGGCTATCTTTCAAACCGGTTAGTGTTAAAAAAATGTCCGATTAAAAGTACGTTTACAAGAACACGTATTTAATTAAACCTAAGTACGTATTAAAATACGCACACTACATCGTTTCGCCTGAGCTGGAAACCCTCTGTGCAGGACTCTAAAAACTCGACAATACGCTGGCAGTGGGTTTAACCACAAGCACGTCAGCGACATTAGCTGTACGTAACGGCTTCCCAGGTATTGATCGAAAGGAAGGTCGACAAGAAAACTCGTTTGTATCCCTACCGAGCCTAAAAGTGATAATCTCCGTACTGTCCGGTCTCTTTGTCTGAAAGTATCGCATACTAGGTCTAGGGGTAGAAAATGTTAGACTCCTAATAACCCAATAAGTCGTGTCGATGTGGCTCAAAACTATCTCAAGAAACTACTAATCTCACAATCTGTAAATCTCAACTGCCTTGGCCAAGATCTTATGGTGATGACCAATCGAACATAGTATGACATCGACTCTATATATCGGGAGAGACGAATCCCTTCTATCGCTCACTGCCCCTAAGTGCTTCGGGACTGTACCCAACTAAAATATGTTTGCATGACTCATTAAAGAGGTGGTAGGGTAATAATCTAAGTACAGTGGGTACTGTTGGATATGTATGTCCTAGAGGCCTTCATTGTATAGAATGCTAGGGATATGTATGTACAGGACAATCTTGCTCAATATAATAGTATGCTATTAGGTTTTCCTTTATCTTAACATGCGATATGTTTTACTTGTTATTTCATATCGCTTATACATTTTGATAAAGCACTTAGGATCTTTGCTTGACTACCAGTATTATGATGGCAATCATACTTGTGGGAGCTGGGTAGTCGATAAGCACATCCTTAAATGTCCCTAGTCATGGGAGTATCGAGACTGGGTATCGATACTCCAGAGTAAACTAGTGTATACATTTTTAGACCCTGACGAGGGGCGATGGTTGGTCACGCAGTCATTGGTGGATGCACCTAAAATTGTATACAGGAGCTCACTGGAGGTGAGTAAAATGGACGGACTCATCAAGAACTGGCTTGATGGTATTATACCTATCGTCGGATAGCAGTTCTCAGGTGATATGAGTACAGATAGTTTGTCGACCTGAGGTCGTCATTTGTCTCATGTGAGTTCCCACTATATTTTGATTACTACGCTACCACGGATCTACTGAGTTGTGCAAACAAGTTTTAGTTGGGTACAGTCCCGAGCCATATGAAGGCAGTGAGCGATTGTTGGACCCGGTATAGGGAGTCGATGTCACACAGTGTTTGATTGGACAAAACCATAAGTCTCTGACCAGGGCAGATTGAGAATTACTGATAGTTAGATTAGTAGATTCTCATATGGTCTTGAGCCATATCAGCACGACTTGTCAGGTTATTAGGGGTCTGACGTTTTCCACCCCCTAGAACTGGCATGCGATACTCTCAGACGAACAGACCGGACTGTACGGAGATTGTCACGGACATGCTCAGTAGGAGTTCGGACGAGTTTGCTCATCGGCCTTCTTTTCGACAGATACCTGGGTAGCCGTTACGTACAGCTAGTGACACTGACGTGCTTGTGGTTAAACCCATTGTCAGCGTACTGTCATGTCATTAGAGTCCCACACAGAGGATTTCCCTAGTTCAAGCAAAATGATGTAGAGGCCGTATGGTTTTAAGTGCGATCATATACGTGTACTAGCTACACGTATTTTTGATCGGACAGATAATACTAGTGGGTTTTGGATTAAGCCGCATTCTAATATTATAATATTGGATTATTTTCACCTCTTGAAATTTGTAGTACGAATACGGGTAGGTATATACGGTGAGGGTATTCTTGTATTTTCACAAGAGTGCTTCTAGAAGAAGATACCTCATTTGTGATAAATTCATTTTGTTTAAATAGATAATGAGGTGGAGATATGAGGTGTTTTTTAAGCACAGTTGAAGCGTGGCTATATTAGATGCCTCACTCATTTGGATAACTATTGAAGCATATCACGTTATTTTTAATGAAAATGATATGCTAGATATTATCACACTTAGCCATTCTTCAACTTATTCTTCACTTGACACTCTTTTTCCTCCTTTACTCTCTTCTTCTTCCTCAAACTCTAAACACTCTCATAAGTTGAGAAACCTAGGGTTATTAAGACAATTAATTTAATAAACATTCTCTACATCTCCTAAGCTACCCAGATTAGCAAACTACGTATTTTAGTTACCTCATCCTAGAGGTTAGAGCTTGAACCATAGACTCTCGGGTGGATCTTCTTCGACACGAGGAGGCCGACAATAAAGCTCGATCCATTCCAAAGGGAAGCTTAAGAAGAGGATAAGAAGACCTGAAGTACTTGGACACAAAGGTATAAATCATTTTATAGTAGATTAGAACCTTTGCTAGATTTGCTAGCTAGGGCTTATGGTCGATCTTGGAAGTTAGTCGATGTTGCTTGCAATAAAATTATTTTTTGTTAATTATGCCTCTCTAAAAACCCTGTAGAGTGTGCAACATCGACTTAAATGGTATCAAAGACACTCCATCAGCCTTAGATAGCTCGTAGCGACGTTTGAAATCCGCCGTTTTTGTCGCGCACGAACTGCCGACAAAAACAGTCCCTAAAAATGAAATTTTGAGATGTTTGCACACCCCGCGGGCTCACGGTTTGAACCAAGAAGCAGTAGGATGAAGCATGGGCACCCTAAAGATAGATCGGGGGGACAAAAGGCCGGGCCCACCCCTTAAGACCAGCAAAAGGCGGCCTTAGGGGGTGGTGACCCAAGAGCAGCCCAATAGGGTGCTCTCGGGTATACCTACCTTTGGTTGCCACCTCATGGTGGCCCCTAAAGGTGGGTACCCCCTTGAGGCCCCCAGATCGATAATTAATTTTATCCCCTTCACCTCTGTGAAGATTCGGATGGGTTTCGAGTTCATTTCAACTCCCGGATCGGATTAAAACGAAAATTTTGGTGACTTTAGTGGATAGTTTTTCAAGTCTTGAAAAATTGGTTTCGTTCGCTAATTGTGCATGGAATTCTAACTTCGTGGTTTTTTTACTTTCTTTATTAATGTGTATATGTGTTCATAAACGTCTTCTAATCTCTATACGTCGATTAGAAGGGGTTGCACATATCCTGTGATGTTCAAATGCAAATGGTTTCATGGATCGTCGTGTGAATGGCCCGATGCCCGATGTGAGATTTGAGTGGATTTTTTGTAATTTATGTAATAATTCTTGTATATTCTTTTATTAGGGCACATCCCGGTTGAGGATGTAGTCACCGGCTGTATATTACTTTTCATTTCTGCATCTAAGTTTGACCCACGGAGGAGTGCATAAGCTACCATGTTCTAGGATTCAGTGGGTGGCCATCTCGAGGATTTGAGATCCGAGTCACCCAATTCTAGGATTGGCGGGTAGTTTTCCACACTCGTAGGGGTCTAGGATGATTCACACTCGGCTATTCGCACGACCGTGGAGGACTGTATTTCATTGGTGGCTCATTGGAATGCAAATGTTTCTAGTTGATCCATATTTCCATTCTCTATGATGCTTATATCTTCCTGTGTTGCTTATCATGTCTATGATGGGTATATGTGTGTGTGTGTGTGCGTGCGCGTGCGCGTGCGTGCGTGTGTGTGTGTGTGTGTGTGTGTGTGTGTGTGTGTGTGTTTGTGTATGTGTGTGTGTGTGTGTGTTTAAATAAATGTTGTATATGTTTTGCATCTACTTTAGTCATGCCCCCACTCTGTCGTTAGTTAAGTAACCTAACGGTGCATGACGGGGCCCTACGGTGAATGCGGGTGGCATATACCTACATTCTATTTTCGTTCTTTTTGTGGTATGATAAGGTTAAGATTAATCTCACTTAATTCAAAGTAATAAACCTAATATCCGACGTCGTTGGAACAATTGCAAAACCAATCGGTTTTCTTCAAAAACAACTTTTAAAATCGGGGCTTAAACCACTCTTTTCAAAAGCTATCTGGTTCCTTCGACTATATCAAGTTCATTACGTTAACGGTTTTTTCCAAAACCAGCCGTAGCCCTCCGTCATTTCAGATAGGTATCTACTAGTATTTATGCTATGTGTTTTCACCTTCGCCAAGGCATAGTGTTTGATAGCTAGTAGGTGCTTATCTGTAGCATAGATAGATGCATTAATCTAGAACCAACGTACAACTGTTTTGGCCTTCATCAAGGGCTTGTACTAATGGGTCTAGATTAATCTGGATAATGACAAGTTAAACTTGACTTGCGACTTATAATGTTTTGACCTTTGTCAAGGTTATAAGCGCTCGGGGAAAAAACCACATCGGGAGTTTCAAACATACAGGAAACTTGCTAGTGTTGCATACCTTCGAATTGTGGTAGTTTTGGTATTCTTCCTTCAAAATTATCACACAATGATAGTTGGGTTCTGATCCTACTGTGAGAATCCGCTACTCTTCAGGAGAATTTTTCACTTTACAATTAGCTAATCAAGTAGGTGTCGAGAAAGGTGTTAACAGGGCCACGCCTCTGGGAAAACGAGGTTATTCCGTGCGAAAGCACGGTGGTGGGGGAGGGGAAGGGGCTCCCTCCAAAGTACTAACACTGGTCTAGCCGAAAGATAAGCGAACTTGTAGGGTGCGATTAATCCTGACTAATTCTTCTATTAGGGTTTGAAAAATAATTTGAGAAAACAGTGAGAGCCATTTTGTTTAGATAAACTAATAACCAATCTGAACTTGCAAGAGCATATGCTGAGTGTTTCTTTTCGCTCTCTCTTAATTGTAGCGACCATGACGGGACTTAAGTTTATACTAGATAAAAACAAACTGACTGGCCCAAGCTATAAAGACTGGCTGAGGAACGTCTAAATGACCCTTACTTATGATAAGGTTTCATATGTCCTCACGACTAAAGCCCCCCTGTTCCAGGTCCGGCATCCTTGGTCGCGGATATTAAGGTCCGTAAGACTTGGGATCTATATTACGCGAAAGCCAAGTGCCTCGTGTTGGCCTCCGTGGATAACAAATATCAGAGGCGACACGAGAAGATGGAACTTGCTTCAAACTTCCTCCATACCAAAGATTTAAATGGAGAGAAATCTCGTATCGCAAGATACGAGACTTCGAAGAAATTGTTTCAAGTGAGGTTGGCTGTCGGATCATCTGTTGGGGACCACGTCCTGAAGATAATTACTCTCATTGAAGAGCTTGCGGACCTGTAAACTACATTGGAGAATGAGTTGTATACCGACTTAGTTCTATAGTCCCTACCCTCCACCTATACCCAATTCATATTGAATTTCAATATGCAAAAACTGGAAGTTTCACTTCCTGAGCTCCTCAATATGTTGAGGGTGGCAGGGGACACCTTGAAGAAATCTAAGGAAACACCCGATATATTTATTGGGGAATCTTCTTCTGCCTAAATCCAAGGCTAAGGCCAAGGGAAGAAGAAGAAGAAGGCCAAGGGGAAGAAGAAATCTATGGAAACACCCCTAGTCTTCTAATCACTTAAGTAGATATTAGAATATAAGTAGAGCCATACCTATCTTCAAAACTAACGAATCGTATGCATTTTCAAAAGACAACCCTAGAAGACGCTACAGATTTTCAAAGGGTATCCTTTTCTCAAAAACACCGTAGCTCCTATTTTTTCGAAGAACGACGATTCGTACTATTTTAAATACTATAACTGCTTGGCTCGTATGTAGCTATATATGTTTTATATTGTTGTGTTTACTGTTTAACTTTTTTCTATGCTCGTATTATTCTTTTTTTCGTTTTACATACATGTTCTTTTCATTATATTATATGATATCGTCTACTAGGATACATGCACCATTACCGATGATGCACATGTTGCACGTACACATACTCAACGGCTCACACACACATCATCGGTAATTGCCATGCCACGTACACATTAGAAATCATTACTTCATCATATAACCTAATAATTTATAGCTTATTAGTATTGCTTAATACTTATTACCTCACATGCTAGTTTATATATTGCATTTCTTACTTAGTTAGATGCCACATTTATATATACATTCTAGTTATGCACTGTAGATTGGCTCTGTACCAGTATTCATTGTTTCATTATTAGCTCATGTTTATATGATTTCGGGTTTTCATAAGATTTTTGGATTTGGAAAACCGCATGTGAATTTTGAAAACTTATAATCATTTTAAAAGAAAATTGTCGTTTTCCTTGATATGATGTGTGGCGTCCACAATGAGTTTTCTCGGTTCTGAGCTATATGTATACCCGTTTCGAGGAGAGAGGATGCACCGTCTGCGGGTACATGGTAGACCCGGTATGGTACCCCGGGGCAAGAAGATCGTATAGAGAGACGTTGATCCCGGCAGGGATATTGACCGGTGATAGGTTGACCTTGGTTGGTGGAGTAGGTAACTTAGGTAGAGCGACGTATCGTATGTATGTTCCACGACATACTTATAATACGCTGCTCCGTTTAAGTAACCTTAGGATGTACATTTCTTAGGCACTGTATTCCTATTCGTTCTTATGATCTATCCTCATCAATATTTGATTGCGGTTTTTGTTACCTTGGCTACACAAGTAGAAAGAGTTGCGGCTAGAGATGCGGTCAGAGAGAACTCGTCATGGATGAGGACTGACCGGGATGTATTTCGATGACACACAAACGTATTGATTTATTGTTCTGCTAGGATTTCTTGTTGACACAAACATTCGGGATCTGCACCAGATGATCTGGCCATTGCTAGAGGCCAGCCAGATTGTGAAGACTGTTGATATACCGTCTACTCTAGATGATTGAGGCATTGTCTACCATGCAGACAGATGAGTCAGCTGCTGCTGAGTTTGATAAGATATCGCCCCCAGACTTTTGAAGCTAATGTCGCATGCGTTTACAGGCAGAGATGTGATAGAAGATCGCTAGTCACCTTTGGATAAGTGACTAGGACATTTTTTTCGTTTTGATGCTCCGATGCGAGATCATTAAATTGACTAGCTTCAGTTAGAAGGGGACCTCATTTAGAAGTGATGTAAGTCAATCGAGAAAGGACGAGCAAAAGCGTATTCCTCCAATGACTCGGATGAGTTCCAGAGGACGTAATTGTCTAGATGTCTTCCACGGAGTAGTGAAGATAACAGATTCGTAGCTTCGAGTCCTTACAAGAGACTCCAGATTGACTGTAGTCGAGAATGAAGTGCAGTACATAGCCCGCAAGGTATGATTTCAAAGCGGACGATAATAAAGAAAGATGGAACCAGAGGTTTGTGTTAGATCTTAACGGGTTTTTGTTCCTCACCGTTGATCTCAGTGACTTGACACGCACGCAGAGGCATTGGATACGGCCATATTTTCAGAGGAAAGTCGTGATGGAAATGTAGCTCTCCCGGAATGAGAAACGAATTAAGTAAAGAGTGCCAACTTCCGGGCAGTCCGGCAGAGATGGGATTGGGAGAGGCCATGGCAGGTACTTTCTGTAGTACTTCAGCAGTGAAGATTTAGACCCAGGATCAGTTGTATGGTATTTACTCAGAGGGCCAGAGGCCGCCATCGTTGACGAGCTACATTACGAGTGGCTATGTAAATTGGCCAGGAGATGTTCAGAGAAATGTCTGAACGAGACTGTTTCCGTCGCTACTTCCTAATGGGCTGTCGAGCCGAGGAGTCATGCAAGTGGTGATCCATAGTGAAAATAAGGACCTAGGGACAGAGGATGCTAGGCTGTGGGTAGGAGGCAAGTAGATAGTCTTGCTCTGCAAGCCTTGGGTGCACCAGAACTTTTCGATATTGAAGGAGGGGTAACTCTATGTTAGTTATTTATGAATTGCATCTTGGTGATTCGGATATCACGTTTCCATCGTTTTGATTCCAGTATTTTGATGATTTAGTTTCATGATTGATATTTTCGTGTACTACAGCTGCACTTGATTCATATTTTTATATATCAGTTGTACTGATTTTTTGTTTTCATGCACACCCATTGCACTTGATTTTGATTTTATGCACTCCGGGATACTTGATTTTGATTTCGTGCATATAGTATGCACTTTATTTTGACTTAAGCATTCGATGTAGTTTACGTGCGCTTTCGGTGCATTAAGATGGGTTTTGTGCGCGCAGTTGCACATGTTTACAATTTCACATATCACGGTATACTTGATTTTGATTTGGTGCATGTTGTATACCGTCGATTTTGATTTTTGATACTCGATATTCGTTTTTGTCCACCCTATTGCACTAGATGCTTTCGTGCGGACCCGACACACTTGATTTAGTTTCTTGCACACACTTGGCACACTTGATGTGATTTTGTGCACACTAGACGCACATAATCGAGGTTCTTCGTGCATATTAGATACACTTGATATTGTTGTCGTACACACCCGTTGCCCTTGACAGATGCTTTCGTGCATACCCGTTGCACTTAGTTTTTATTTCTGTGCACATCCGTTGCACTTGTATTTGATTTCGATTTCCATGCGCACCCGACGCACGTGACATTTTTGTATACACTATTTGACATTGATTTCTTTCGAGCATCGTGTTTTTATGACATATATTATATTATATAGTAACTGAGCAGGGCTAGTCTGAGGACAGTACCTGGGTATTTCTGCATGCATCGATATTTACCGAGGGGATTTCAAAAAGAGCTATAGTCTCAATATTTTCCTACGTGTTCATAAGTGACACGAAAATTTATAAAGAAAACCCTTCCAAATCATTTTTTTTCAAAAGACGGGACGTATATGTTAAACAAATATATATGATAAATAGCTATTTCTCTACAAATAAGCATCTGCTACTTGTGCCGTGATATACGCATCGCACGGCGATTTGAAAAGGATTTTTCATGTACCTTTATTCAATCATTTAGACGATTTTACAAGGATGCGTACTATATATATATATATATATATATATATATATATGTTATGGTCTTAAATATATTATATTTGATTTTAATAGTAGATTTTGAAACTTGTATTTTCGTCATAACTCCCATGATTGCATGACGCTTGACGGAGAATTTTGAGTTTTGCATTCGTTTTCATGCGCATAGCGTTGCGCTATGATATATCTTACGTATTCGTGATTTCTGAGCCTTGTTGATTTTATTATTTTACTGAAATGTTTTAGTATTTGGGGGTTTAAATATAAATTCGGGAACCGAATTTATTTAAAGAGGGAAGATTGTAACGTTTCAGAAATATAAAATATTATTTTCTGAATTTAAATAAATAAAATAATAAATTTTATGAATATTATAGAAGTATAGAAATTAGTTTTAATGGAATGGTGTAATTATATACCTATATTTTGGAAAATATTTGGAAATTAATATGAATTATTGATTATGGAAGCATTTATTTGATTTGGACATTTTATAAGTTATTATACAATTATTTATACACAAGTTTAATGCTAAACTCGATTAATACTTTACTAATTATGTATTGATCATGTTCATATATCATGACATGCAACATATCATATTGTAACAACTGTTCATATTGATAACCATGGCTTCATTTGCTTTTAAATGGTTTTGTTTTTTTAAAAAAGAAAAAGAACAGAATAAATGAAAGAGGGTGGGGACAAGAGCATGGTTGAGAGAGGGACAGAGAGAGAGAGAGAGAGAGAGAGAGAAGTTTCTACACCCTTCCATATCTTTCCTCAACTCCTCATTCTCTTGATTTTCTTCATCCTCTTTCTCTTCTTCATCTCCTTCTTCATTTTCTCTGACTCCTCATCCACCACCTCACTACCATCGTACAACCCCCTCAATCATTCAACAAAACCTTATACAACCTTCATAATTAATGTCCCTCACATTACTATAAACACCATGGTAGGATCAATTCGGGACTTTGAGCACTTTGGCCATCATAGGAATTTCTTGCATTGCTCTTGGAAAGTAAATCCTTCACTTTTAGTTAAGTGTTAAGTTTCCCTAATCTCCTATAGTAATTTAGAGTTAAACAAGTATAGGTTTAGTGATCTTGAAAAATTCTAGGATGAGATTTATTGGATGTTTTGAGTTGTGGAAGTGTATTTGAGGCTTAGTTAGTGACTACAAACCTTTTAGTGAAAGCATTATGGACCAAATCGAGTTTAGAAGACCCAAACATGAACTTGGAATTTTTCGATATCGGGTTTTTATGGAAGTGTGATGATCAATTAGGATCTGCTTTGACTCGGGGACTCTGAAAAATATTTAGCAAACATAGAGTGATGTGCATGTAACTATGAATCTACTCTAGAAGCTTGAGCACCCAACTCCCTAACCTGGCCGCCAAAATATGCATTCTGGGTGCAATTTGTGGCCTAGACATGGAGTCTAGGCTTGGTTCTTGGTCCATGGTTCAATCATCTGATATTTAGACCCACCACATATCCAAAATGTTCTAATTTTACCTGAGTCAAAATCTAGGAGTGTTTTTCTAAGTTTCTGATTTCATTTTACGAATTTTATTAACTTGAGTTTTGGTATTTGAGTTTTGACTCAGTTGTTTGATGTTTGTACGTCAACGCCGAGAGAAATTTGGTTGTTCTTGCATGCGTGGGCCATAGGTTCTAACCTATGTGCACTTCGCATGCCATATCGGTTTTCGGATTTGGTTTGATCTCGTTACGATGTGTGTTGATTTGTAGGTACCATTGCGTGGACTTCCGAGATGACAAAGGAGAACAAGGCGTCATCGACTTTGGTTAGAGCGAGGATAGTAGATAAGTAGATGTATATCTACGGGGAAAGTCGGGTGGATGGCGTATAGCACCTCCACAACCGTAGTATTAGGATTTTAGGTATATAGTTATATAGGTAGATATTAGATGAGTATAATTAGTTAATAGGGTTCTAGGAGAGTTTAGGCTATAGTGGGCATACACGCTGGAAGGTTTACCCTTAGATCTTATGCTCTTAGTTTTGAGCCTTTGATATATATGTTGTCACACACACAAACTTGGTATGATATATATACACACACACACACACACACACACACACACACATATATATATAGAGACACACACACACATATACATACATACATACATACATACATACATACACGCACACACACATGTGAATTTGAGGATCATGTAAATCTGAGGATAATGTTGATATGATATCACGAGATGATGATATGATATGTTAGAATGATATGAGTTGATATGATCGCACCTGATGTCACGAGCTTATGATATATGATTTGAGATTGGAACATCATGTTATGATATGATATATTAAATGATCATTGGGCAATATACACATAACATGTGACTAGATGAGATGATAGAATGTACGTGACCATAGATCCGTACCCCTGATTTATGATATTGTACGACGGATTCTACCGTACGAGATATGATATATATGATAATTGACCTGTACTCTTGCTTCAAGGATGCCGTACGATGGATTATACCGTATGAGATATGATATATATGATGATTTATCCGCACTCTTGATTCGAGGATGCCGTACAATGGACTACACCATACGTGATACTATGAGGCTGGATCGCCGACTGATGGATGTATCGACTTGAAAATGTTATAGTCTTCTAATCACTTTCGACTCGGAAATATCTTAGTCTTCTAATAACTTAAGTAGATATTAGAATATAACTAAAGCCATACCTATCTTCAAAACTAATGAATCATATGCATTTTCAAAAGACAACCTCAAGGGATGCTATTGATTTTCAAATGGTATCATTTTCTCAAAAACGCCGTAGACCTTATTTTTTCTAAGAACGAAGATTCGTACTATTTTAAATACTATAACTGTATGGCTCCTATGTAGCTATATATCTTTTATATTATTGCGTTTTCTGTTTACCTTTCTGCTATGCTCGTATTATTCTCTTTTGCGTTTTACATACATGTTCTTTTCGTTATATTATATGACGTCGTCTGCTAGGACACATGCACTATTACCGATGATGCGCATGTTGCGCGTATACATACTCGCCGGTTCACATACTCACATTAGAAATTGTTACTTCATCATATAACCTAATAACTTCTAGCTTATTAGTATTGCTTTGTAGTTATTACTGTTAGTCATATGTATGCCCTAGACGCCATTATTGTACAAGATTGTATATTATTGTGGATGCTTGGACATATATATAGAGAGGACTTTCTTGCTCGACATGATAGTATTCTATCTGGTTGCTCTTTATCTTAACATGTACACTAATATTATTATGTTGTCTCTCTGATATATGTTGATAAAGCCCTTAGGATGTGTACTTGACTACCAGGACTATGATGCAAATCATACTAGTAGGGCCAGGGTAGTCCACAAGTACATCCTTTAATTGTTCTTAGTCGAGAGAATATCAAGACAGAGCATCGATATTCCAGAGTAGGCTAGTGTGTACGTTTCTTGACCCTGTATGAGGCGATGGTTGATCCCATAACCATTGGTGTTTGACATCAGAGATTGTATACAGATGCTCATTAGAGAATGGGTACACCGAACATGACTCGCCGAGAACTCCTAAATGGTACTATACCTATCGTCAGATAGCAGTTCTCTGGTGACACTGATACAGGTTAGTCTGTAGACCCGAAATCGTCATAGAGTCTTGTGTGGTTCCCACTGTACTTTGATTTCCTCCCTACCATGGATCAAAGGATTCGTGCAAACAGGTTGATTTTGGGTACACTCCTGAGTCACATGGAGGCAATGAGCGATAGGAGGGGTTTCGTCTCTCCCGGTATTGTGAGTTGATGTTGCACTATGCTCGATTGGCTATAACAGGAAGTCCCTGGCCATGATGATATTTACTGGTAAGTGTTATCAGTAGTTTCTCGAACCGTTATGAGCCTCATATCAGCATGACTTATCAAGTTACTGGGGTCTGACGTATCCACCCCCAGACTCGATATACGTCATATCAGACGAAGAGACTGGACTGTACAGTAGTGTTACTTATAGGCTTCATGGGAGATTGGACATGTTTGCTTGTTGATCTTCTATTCGCTCAATACCTGGGTTGCCGTTACGTCCAGCTAGTACCGATGACGGCTTATGGGTAACTGATGTGATCATTACCTACTGCTGGCGTATTGACGAGTCTTTAGAGTCCCACGCAGAGGTTTCCTAGCTCAAGCGAAATGAAGTAGGGCACATATGTGATATGTACGGAACCTTGATTAAATACGTGTATGTGATACCATATTCTAATCTCGCGATATATATTATATCGGTCAGTTATATGTGATATAACCGGGTTATTGAATCAAGTGTTGATTCGATAAATTGATATACATGTAAATGATATTATTCGGTTATATATAATATAGCCGGAATATTAAATAAATTGTTGATTTAATAATTCAATATATAATTTTATATTTGATATATTAATATATATTAACTAACATTGTGCTCACTTAATGAATTTCTTCTCTTTATAATACATTTAATATATATGTGATATATATTATATGTATTTATATTTTTGTGTCATGGTGGATGATACATTGGACATTGGTGTATGAGACTCATACCAAGTTAACGATAATTATGGTTTCTAATTATTAAGAGGAAAATAGAATTAGTGAGAAAATGAGCATTGCTTGGATGCTTCATGAAGCATGTAGAAGCCATCACTCATTCCACTAGTTTTGTTTTACTCTAAATATTTTTAAACCCAACCATTACCCTTAGCCATGGTTAAGTCTCTACAATATATCTTGGATATATTTTTTCACCTATGGTTCATGAGATTTTTTCAAGAGTTCATTTTCTTTATTCTTTTGGTTTTTCTAGAGTTGAAAAAAAGAGAAAAATAATTCTAAAGTGAGCAAAATTCCTACTTTTTCAATCTATACCAAACTAGCTCTTTAGTATAGGTAGTTTCCTTCACTAATTCCTTGATTAGTGAAAAGGTAGCTTAAGTTAGAGATTCTTCAAGGTGGATCGTCTCGGTCTCGAAGATCCTTGAGCTAGCTCGTTCCTTTCGCCAAGTGGAGCCTACGAAGAGTTCTAGGGATCACTACTTGGAGATAAGAGACTACTACTTGGAGCTTTAGAAGTGAAGGACCGGCATACAAAGGTTGTACTCTCGATTCACTTAGTGTAAATTTTTTTTACGTGTTAAGAAACCATAATTCTCTAGTTCGATTCTAGGATGGCTTGCATTAGCACACTAGATTTTTTAAAATTTTATACTTGATACTTCTTAAAACCTAGTAGCAGTGCTAAGGCAGATCTTCATAGTACAGATCCAAACTAGAGCATTAGGCGATGTCTAAACGAAGTTAAAGTGTTCGATCAAGTTTCAAAACCCCATAAATTCCTAGTTTCTGTAAAAAATTTCAAAAGTTAATATTTTTCAGATTAAAAATAATCAGAAAATCGTGCAGGGTATTTGATGGAGCACCAAGAAATTTGAGGCCCCATCTCTACTAACGCGCTACGGAATCGCGACATATACCCCTATTTGGCCGCGGTTCCGCCGCATTATTAAGGAGTTGTGGGCTCTTTTCTCTTGTGCTGCTCCATCTTGTTATTTAGCACTCTTTGAGAATTTTTTAATGAGACTCAAGTGTTGAGGTCTCTATGATTTGTGGGTGTTTGAAATATCGATCGAAAAGTTTAATATCGTCTAGATATATATTGATATATGATACAATATTTAGAATCCACAGTAATTAGTTTTGTGAAAACTAGTTTTTGTTTTGTAAATTGTAACATTTCAGAAAATAAAATATTATTTTTGGGTATTTAAATAAATAAAATAATTAATTTTATAAATATTATAAGATATGGAGATCGGTTTTAAATGAAATTATATAATTATATACCGATAGTTTGGAAATCAAAATGAATTATTGAATTTGAAGGTATTTAGTGGATTCGGGTATTTTATGCATAATTATGTAACTAATTATGTGCAAGTTTATATCAAACCCGATTAGTGCACTACTAATCATGTTTAAGCCAAAAACCCATTTTGTTTAGCTTTGTTAACTATGACACATTGTATTCTTATTTATGTATGGTTTCATTTCAAATTGTTTCTTGCTATTTGTGGTTTTTTTAAGAAAAGAGGGGATAAATTAATTGTGAGGACAAAAGGGAATGGCTAGGTGAGAGAGAGAGAGAGAGAGAGAGAATGTGAGAAAGTTCTACACACTTGACCATTCTTCACATCATTTTTTTTCTTGCATTTTCTTCACCTCATTCTCAACTCACATTTTTCTTCACCTCCTCGTCCTTCATCCTTCACCACCTCCTCTACCAGCCCAAATTATCTCCAAATCCACACCAAAATGCTATGCCATCTTCATAAAAAACAATCACAAGCTCACTACAAACCCCATGGTGGAATCAAGGTTGGACTTTGAGCACTTTGGACAACCCAAGAAAATAGTTGCCAAATGAGGTAATTTCTTCACCCTTAGTTTAGAACTTAAGTTTCTTTAACTCTTATAGTGATTTAGAATTATGCAAATGAGGTTTAGTGATCTTTGGAAATTCCAAGAGATGGTTTAAGGGATTTTATGAATTAAAAGGGTGCAATTGAGGTATAATTAGTGACCACAACCCCTGTTGTATTAATACAATGGACAAAACCAGAGACTAAACCCCAAGACTTGACTTTAGATTTGCCGATATCGGGTTTTCTGAGAATTGTGACGCGTTGGTGTGAATTTTCTATAACCCGACGACTCTAAAAAATATTTAACAAACAGCTGGAGATGAGCAGACACCTAGGGAGCTACCGTAGGAACCCGAGCCCCTATACCCCTTGTTAAGCCACAGATTTTCCGATATGGCCGCAAATTGCGGCCATATTTTATTGTTTGGGTGTGACCTTGGGTTGGAAGCTCAATTATCCTATAACTAGACCTACTCTATATGCAACTTTTCCTAATTCTAACAAGGGAAAAATCTGAGAGAGTTTTCTTAAGTGGCCACTTTGTTTTGTGACTTTGCTTTAACTTGAGTTTTGGTATTTGGTTTTGTTAGATATATGTATGCCCTAGAGGCCATTACTGTATATACGATGTATATTGTAGTGGATGCTTGGACATATATAGGGAGGACTTTCTTGCTCGACATGATAGTATGCTATCTGGTTGCTCTTTATCTTAACATATACTCTGATTGTCTCTATGTTATATGTTGATAAAGCCCTTAGGATGAGTACTAGACTACCAGGACTATGATACAGATCATACTAGTGGGGACAGTGTAGTCGCAAAGTATATCCTTCAAATGTTCCTAGTCGTCGGTGTATCGAGACAGGACATCGATATACCAGAGTAGACTAGCGTATGCGCTTCTCGACCCATATGACGGGCGATGGATGATCCCATATCCATTGGTGTTTGAAATCAGAGAAGGTATAGGGGTGCTCAGTGAAAACATGGTACACTGGACGGACTCGCCGAGAACTCCCAGATTGTATTATACCTCACGTCTGATGGCAGTTCTCTGGTGACAGTGGTACAGGTTAGTCTGTAGACCCGAGATCATCATAGAGTCTTGTGTGATTCCTACTGTGCTTTGATTTCCATCATACCACGTCCGAAAGGGCGTGCAAAACGGTGGCTTTTGGGTACAGTCCCGAATTACATGGAGGCAATGAGCGATAGGAGGGGTTTCGTCTCTCCCGGTATAGGGGGTTGATGTTGCGCTGTGTTTGATTGGATATAACTGGAAATCCCTACCCAGAGTTGCTGATATTTACTAGTAAGTGTTATCAGTAGTTTCTCGAACTGTTATAGACCTCATATCGACACGACTTATCAAGCTATTGGGGTCTGACGTTTACCACCCCTAGGCGAGATATGCGACATATCAGACGAAGAGACCGGACTGTACGGGAGTGTTACTGATTGGATTCGCTGGAGAAAGTACAGGCTTGCATGTTGATCTTCTGATCGCTCAATACCCGGGTGGCCATTACGTTTAGCAGACCGCTTGCGGTTTATGGGTGTTTGATATGATCATCACCTACTGCCGGCGTATTGACGAGTCTTTAGAGTCCTACACAGAGGTTTCCTGGCTCAAGCGAAACGGAGTTGGAGCGCATATGTGATATGTGCGGGAATGAGAGTAATGCGAGTATGTGATACCGCATTATATTCTCACGATGTGTGACATGATTGGTTATATGTGATATAGCCGAATTATCGGATCGAGCGTTGATTCGATAAGATGTTGCATTTGACATTAGTCGGTTATATGTGATATAGACGGATTATTAAATCAAGAGTTGATTTGATAATTTAATGTATAATTATATATTTGATATATTATATTACATTAACTAATATTTACCTCACTATTGATTTCTTTTCTCACATGATGTGCATATTGTATATATATACGCGATATGTACATTTATGTACTTGGATTGTGTCATGTTTGATGATACATGAAAGATGGGTGTATGAGATTAACACAATGCTAGGGTTAAGTTAGGGTTTCTATTTATGTTAAGCTAATTCAAAAGAGATTGAGTTTGTTATGCTAAAGCTTGCACAAAAGCTTATGGATAAGCTTTGACAAAGTCAACCCTTTTGTCTAGTTTAAGATATTTATCAAACCCAACCTTTAACCATAGCCATGAGGACTTAACTCAACCATGGGTGCAATAATTCATTTGGATGAATTATTCATAAGTCTTCTTCTTCTTCTTCAAGCTTCATGAAAAAGCTTGCTAGCTCTAATGGAGTTTTGAGAAAAAGTGTGAGAAAATTAATTCTATAGTGAGCCCACCTCCTACTTCTTCATCCTCTACCACTTGCCACGTAGTAGAGTGTGTTCTCTTCACAAAGTTAATGACCTAGTGAAGGAATAGCTTGAGTCAGTGTCTCCTCGACGTAGATCAATTTCGGCCTCGAAGTCATCGAAGCAAGCACGTTCGTTTCTTCATAGAGCCTCTCTAGAGTCCGGAGTTTATGATCGCAGCGAAGGGGACTACTACACGGAGCTATTTTAAGTGAAGGACCGGACTACAAAGGTTGTAATCCCAAACTCGTAGAAGTAAAGTTGTTTACTTGCTTATTGTTTTCGCATAATCTCTAGTCTACGATCTTGGTTAGGGTTGTTCGGCACGTCTAAATTTTAAATCGGGCATGGTTGATGCCTTGTAGACCCTTGTGAGAGTGTCTAATAACACTACAGTGGTATCAGAGCCAAGCTAGAGAGCTTTAGGCGAAGTCTAGACGAAATTTAAAGTCCGATCGAACCCCGAAACCCCATTTTACACCTCTTCTCTAGAAATTTTTCAAAATGTTGATTTTTTCATATTAAAAATACTCAGAAAATTGAGTAGGGTATTATAGGAATTATTGTGAAAAACGAGCCCATAATTCTTTCAGAGAGCCGCGGAACCGCGACAATACCCTACCTTGGGCGGCGGTTCCGAGGCCAAATAGTGGGATTAGGGTTTCTTTTTTGCACAGTAAAATCCGTATGTATTTCCTGTTGCTTCTGGGAATTTTTAATTCTACTCAAGTGTTGAGTTTTCTGGAGTTGTTTTGTATTCGTTGATTCGATCGGAAAGTTTAATTTCGTTTAAGTGTTTTTCCGGGTATTATAGAACGTGTTAAAAAGTTCGAACGGATATCAATAACTCACTTTTTCCCCTGCCGGAAAATTTTCAAGTGTTGGATTTTTTCCTTAGTTAAAAAACGTTCTAAGTCGTGCAAGTAACGCGGTGGACCCTCTAGAAGAACACAAACCTTAACTCGATTATGTGACCGTCTGAACCGCTTCTAAACCTTAGGGTTTAGGGCAGTACGGCGTTGCCACATGTAAGGCGTTGGTTTGACCCTTCTACGGCTGGACCATTGGTACTGTGGCATGTGATGGACGCTTTTAAACTAATTTCAAGTGTTGAGAACTATTTGGGAAATCTTGAGTGTTTGTTTATTCGATCGGAAAGTTTAACATTGTCTATTTATCTGGAATGTGATACAATATTTGGAATCCACAAGTACTTATGAGATAACTAATTTGAATGTTATAAATCTAGCACTTTAGTCTCAGATGATCGGTTACCACGGGATTTTGATGCGATCAAAAGTCCGTCGCAATCACGTAGCCTACGCGGATACTCGCCGGTTAAACTTAATAGACAGCCACGCCCCATAGCCCCGACCAAGTGACTGTAGGAGAACCCTGTCGCTAAAAGCATCCGTTCGGGTGCTCGCGGCAACGGTGTTCCGCCTTAGTGCACTTCATCGACGGCATCGGGGGTGCGGCCGTCTACTGAAGTTTTCGACGAGCATTCGATCAGGATATCGAGAATCTTGTTGAATTGCCCGACTAGATATTGAAAAGTGTTTTCGATAATGAGACTAAAATGCGGGGTTTATAATTTTTAGGCATACGATGTCTAAGGAATTCATTTGGTTAGGCATGCGATGTCTAAGGAGGTTGGGGATTCCAACTGTTGTAGTTTTACACTTTCTTTTCTGTGATCGTAAGTGTAGTATGCAGTTGTATCACCGGTTTTCGTTGCTATACATCAACGACAATCGGTGTATGCATACTTACTTACGTTGATGATATGAGATATTATGTGTTCCTGTGATATGTTATATTGGATCGTCGTGTTTTGAATAGCCGGGGGTTGTATGTGAGATGAGAGTTTTTCTTTTTCATTCTTGTAAAATTCATTTGTATGTAATATTCTTTTATCGGGGCACTTCCGGGCTGAGGATGATGTCACCATTATATATTATTTACTTTTCCGCGTTAGGTTAGACCCAAGGCGGGGAGCACAAATAATCGGGTTCTAGGGTCCAGTGGGAGACCATCTCGAGGAGTCGAGACCGGGTCTCCTAACTCTAGAACTAGTAGGGTTACTTGCCGCTCTCGTAGGGTCTAGGGATGTGGGTTTGGCTATTCATCGCGACCGTGGAATCCGTGTTTTATACAGGCTCGTATTAGAACACGGGGGCCCTAGTATATCCGATATTTCATATATGTTCTTCTGCTGCAATGTTCTGTGATGAGATCATATTACTGCCTGAGACGAATGTTTATATTATATATATATAAATATATATTATATATTATTGATTTCGTTTCAAATGTGATGCTTGTGAAGCATAATAAAATGGGACTTCATTAATGAGATTAATGAAATAAAAGAAACCTAAAGATGTTGTAGAAACTTGTTTTAAAAACTGGTAGCTCTAGTTCTTACTTTGCATACTTGTAGAACATCCAGCACCTTATTCGATAAGGAAAGAGCCGAGATCCCTTCACCGGGAGTGACCTCTTTAGTAAAACTAGTGGATGCTACAAACTCGGTTTGTCTTTTGATTGCTTCTATAGTTCTTGCTTTGCATAGTGATATTTATGAAATATCCTGCACCTTATTCGATGAGGAAAGAGACAACGATCCCTTCACCGGGAGTGACCTCTTTAGCGAAACTAGAAAAGGCCTCAAAAACACTCCATTTAAAATCACTCGATTCTACAACGATATCAAGTTCATTATGCAAAAAGTTTTCTTAAAAACCTGTCGTAGCCCTCCGTCATTTTAGGAAGTAGAGTACTTAGTATTCGTGCTGTGTATGTCGACTTTAGTTGAGGCATAGTGTACGGTAGCTAAGTGATGTCTTTCTACACAGCATATTATGCGATTAATTAGGACAGTCATGTGATTATGTCGACCATAGTTGAGGGTCATGTGGGTGGGTCTAATTAATCATGAAATGATGGGTAGAACTTGACTAGTGCTTATGATATGTTGACTTTAGTTAAGCTCATAAGTACTAGGGATAAAATATTATCAGGAATTTCAAGTGTTGAAATTTACAATGAGATTGCATACCTTCTATGAGATAGTTGGATCCCGATACCCGCTGCGAGTAAGAGTTACTCCTGGGAGAGTTTTACACATTACAATTAGTCAATCAAGTAGGTGTCTAGAAAGGTGTTAACAGGGTTACGCCCCTGGAAAAATGAGGTTTACTTTAATTAGGTCCGTACGAAAGCACGGGGAAGCTCCCTCAAAATACCGACACTGGCCTGGCTGAAAGATTGGCGAACTTGTAACATGTAATTAATCCCGGCTAGTCTTTCCTTTTAGGGTTTGAAGGAAGATTTGACTAAAAAAGTGAAAGACATCCTGATTAGATATATTTTACAACCAATCTAATCTTGCAAGAGCATATGCTAAGTGTTTTCTTCTCTCTCTCTCATGGTAGCGACCATGTCACGCCTTAATCAAGATAATAATACGGATGTATTGACCGAACCAGCTTGTTATACTGCGCTAGGGAACGTAGGTCCCGCTCCAACTTATAAATGTTATAAGACAGAGCAAGAAATTAGGGATTACCAGAATTCCCGTGCCGCCCAAACGAAGAAAGTGCATGTTGATGCATCTTTTTCGGGTGTGTTCATTACACAGAACTGTTTCTCAGTATACTTTACGTCCTGGGTATGAGACACCGGATCAGGATCCCACATATGTAATATATTACATGGGTTACAGATAGGTAGAGAACCGAGAACGGGTGATAAGTTTCAGGAGATAGAAACGGTGCAAGTGTTGCAGCCAAGTTTGTTGGTAGTTATCACCCTGTATTACCAGAATACATTGATTCTGAACGAATGTTATTAGATACCGAACCTGATATACAACATCATATCAAGTATCTTTATTTAATAAAGAAGGATATAATTTTGTATTGTTGGATAATATTTTGAACATTTCCTATATCAAGAGTTGATCGGTTCAGGCACGTTATCTAAAAGCATAGACATTCTAAATCAAACCACAGGTTTTTAACATACAGAACACACACAAGAGGAAGAGTTCAGAAATGAACGAATCCTTCTTGAGGCATTGTAGACTAGGTCATATCAATGCGACCCGACTAGCTAAGTTATATTTAGATGGATATTTAAATTAGTTTGAATTTACATCTTGTAAAACTTGCCAGTCATGTCACAAAGATAAGATGACCACAGCTCTATTTATTGGAAACAGAGAAAGAGTTAGTGAACTCTTGGGATTGATACATGATGATGTATGTAAGTCCCCTGTCTACACATGCCAAGACCGGTTCTTTATACTTCATTACATTCACTATTTATCTCTCAAGTTCCGGACATATGTTCCTGTTGAAACACAAGTCTGGACCTTTTGAGAAATTCAATGAATATGAGTTGGAAGTAGAGAACCAAAACGGGTATAAGTATTATGTCCTTTGATGTGATCAAGGAGGAGAATACTTGAGCACGGGATTCCTGGACTATTCTAAAGGAGAATGAGATTCTCTCTCAGTATTACTCCTCCGCATACACCACAACACGTCGGTGTATCGGGGCGGAGAAATCACACCCTATTTGAGATGGTGTGCTCTATGATGAATACTATTGAGTTTCTTATTTCCTTTTGGGAGTTATGCACTTGAGAAGCTGCATACCTATTGAATAGGGTTCCAATCAAATCAGGTGCCTACCACTTCATATGTGATATGGTATGGGAAGAGCCCATCTCTTAAGGACATTAAGATTTGGGGTTGTCCGGCCTATGTCTAAAAGAAAAATCCGGACAAGCTCGAGATAAGGTCAGCTCTGTAAAATTGGAAGTAGTTCCAGCTACACAAATTGCTACAGATGATTTGGTAGACCCGAAAGATTCAATAGTTTCCAACGAACCTCAGCCTCTCCGCCGATCTAGTAGGGTTCCTCACCCACCTGAGAGATACTTCGGTTTATCTATGACAGTGGGAGCGAGGATTGCATCATGAGATGATGACCTAACTAGTTACGAGCTGGCCATCAGGAGTGGGACTCTGTAAGAATGGCTGGATGCTTAGCGATCTGAGATGGAATCCTTATACACCAACAAAGTATGGACTTTGGTTGCTTTATCTGAAGGGTTAAATCCCCATCAGAAGCAAGAATATCTTGAGAACATTACTTGGTGTACATGGAAAAGTTAAGACTTTCAAAGCTATGCTTAAGTCCATCCAGATCCTACTTGCCATTGCTACATACCATAACTACGATATCTGGCAGTTGGGTGTCATGACAGCTTTTCTAAAATGATAATTTAGAAGAGAATGTCTATAAGTACACAGCCAGAGGGTTTCGTTGACAGTGGGAGCAGCGGAAACGTATGCAAGTTGTTTTATGGGATAAAGCAGGTATCGCGGAGTTGGAACGTCTGTTTTGATGTGGTAGTCAAAGAGTTTGACTTCATCAAAATAGTAGATGAACCTTGTATATACAAAAAGGTAGTAGAGAGTATGGTATTGATCCTCGTATAGTACGTGGATGACATTCTCTTGATAGGGAAGGATTTTCCTATGCTACACTCGGTCAATCTCCGCTTATCACATTGATTCTCCATAGAGGATCAAGATGATACCTCCTAAATCCTGGATATGGATATATGAGATAGATCTAGATGGATGTTAGGATTCTCACTAGTTGTATTGAGACGGTATCAATCGATCCTGGGGAGAATCACTGGAATGGTTCCAGGGTGATAAGGACGACTGAATGTCAGTCGCAGGCATTGTCTTTACCCTCAGTGGAGGGACGGTATGTTGGAAAAGTTCCAAGATAGATACCGTGACTTACTAGACGATTAAAGGCTAGATACATCGTTACCAAAGATACTACCAAAGAGGTAGTCTGGATATAGATAATAGTTCATGAGATGAACTCAGTTCCTGCCATTATGTGACAACGGAGTTGTGGCTTTGGCCTAGGAACGCCCGTCCTATCAGAAATCCAGATATAATTCTTAGGCAATATCACCTGATCATGGAGATGGTTGATCTCCACGGAGATCAAGGTTAGGAGAGAAGACACAGAGGAAAACAGCGCGGGTCCGCTCACAAATGCCTATTTCCCAGTAGAGACTTTTATTGGATGGTTGAGTATAAGATACTTCAACCACTGGTGATTGTTGGGTATGCGATACCACAACAAATGGCCCTAGTGCAAGTGGGAGATTGTTAGTTATATGTATGCCTTAGAGTCCATTACTGTACATACGATGTATATTGTAGTGGATGCTTGGACATATATAGGGAGGACTTTCTTTCTCAACATGATACTATGCAATCTGGTTGCTCTTTATCTTAACATATACTCTGATTGTCTCTATATTATATGTTGATAAAGCCCTTAGGATGAGTACTTGACTACAAGGACTATGATGCAGATCATACTAGTGGGGACAGTGTAGTCGGAAAGTACATCCTTCAACTGTTCCTAGTCGTCGGTGTATCGAGACAGAGCATCGATATACCAGAGTAGACTAGCGTATGCGCTTCTCGACCCATATGATGGGCGATGGATGATCCCATATCCATTGGTGTTTGACATCAGAGAAGGTATACGGGTGCTCTGTGAAAACTAGGTACACTTGACGGACTCGCCGAGAACTCCCAGATGGTATTATACCTCACGTCAGATGGCAGTTCTCTGGTGACACTGGTACAGGTTAGTCTGTAGACCCGAGATCGTCATAGAGTCTTGCGTGATTCCCACTGTGCTTTGATTTCCATCATACCACGTCCGAAAGGGCGTGCAAAACGGTGGCTTTTGGGCACAGTCCCGAATCAAATGGAGGCAATAAGCGATAGGAAGGGTTTCGTTTCTCCCGGTATAGGGAGTTGATGTTGCGCTGTGTTTGATTGGCTATAACTGGAAATCCCTGGCCAAGGTTGCTGAGATTTACTGGTAAGTGTTATCAGTAGTTTCTCGAACTGTTATAGATCTTATATCGACACGACTTATCAAGCTACTGGGGTCTGACGTTTACCACCCCTAGGCGAGATATGCGATATATCAGACGAAGAGACCGGACTCTACGGGAGTGTTACTGATTGGATTCGCTGGAGAAAGTACAGGCTTGCTTGTTGATCTTCTGATCTCTCAATACCCGGATGGCCGTTACGTTTAGCAGACCGCTTGCGGCTTGTCGGTGTTTGATATGATCATCACCTACTGCTGGCGTATTGACTAGTCTTTAGATTCCTACACAGAGGTTTCCTGGCTCAAGCGAAACGGAGTAGGAGCGCATATATGATATGTGCGGGAACGAGATTAATGCGAGTATGTGATACCGCATTATATTCTCGCGATGTGTGATATGATTGGTTATATGTGATATGGCCGAGTTATCGGATCGAGCGTTGATTCGATAAGATGTTGCATTTGATATTAGTCGGTTATATGTGATATAGCCGGATTATTAAATCAAGAGTTGATTTGATAATTTAATGTATAATTATATATTTGATATATTATATTACATTAACTAATATTTAGCTCACCATTGATTTCTTTTCTCACATGATGTGCACATTGCATATATATATATATATTTATATATATATATATATATATATATATATATATATACATACGCGATATGTACATTTGTGTACATGGATTGTGTCATGTTTGATGATACATGAAAGATGGGTGTATGAGATTAACACAATGCTAGGATTAAGTTAGGGTTTCTATTTATGTTAAGCTAATTCAAAAGAGATTGAGTTTGTTATGCTAAAGCTTGCACAAAAGCTTATGGATAAGCTTATGGATAAGCTTTGACAAAGTCAACCCTTTTGTCTAGTTTAAGATATTTATCAAACCCAACCTTTAACCATAGCCATGAGTTAATTCTCTACATGAGTTATCCATGAGGACTTAACTCAACTATGGGTGCAATAATTCATTTGGATGAAGTATTCACAAGTCTTCTTCTTCTTCTTCGAGCTTCATGAAAAAGCTTGCTAGCTCTAATGGAGTTTTGAGAAAAAATGTAAGAAAATCAATTCTATAGTGAGCCCACCTCCTACTTCTTCATCCTCTACCACTTTCCATGTAGTAGAGTGTGTTCTCTTCACAAAGTTCATGACCTAGTGAAGGAATAGCTTGAGTCAGTGTCTCCTCGACGTCGATCATCTTCGGCCTCGAAGTCATCGAAGCAAGCACGTTCGTTTCTTCATAGAGCTTCTCTAGAGTCCGGAGTTTACGATCGCAGCGAAGGGGACTACTATACGGAGCTATTTTAAGTGAAGGACCGGACTACAAAGGTTGTAATCCCAAACTCTTAGAAGTAAAGTTGTTTACTTTCTTATTGTTTTCGCATAATCTCTAGTCTACGATCTTGGTTAGGGTGGTTTGGTACGTTTAAATTTTAAATCGGGCATGGTTGATGCCTTTTAAACCCTTGTGAGAGTGCCTAGTAACCCTACAGGTTTTGACTCGGTTGTTTGACGTTTGCACGTCAACGTCGAGAGTTATTCTTGCATGCGTAGGCCATAGGTTCTAACCTATGTGCTCTCCACGTGACGTACCGGTTTTTGGTATTTGATTCTTGTTTTACAATACGATGTATTTGAAACTGTAGGTACCTCCGTATGGACTTCGGGATGACGAGGAGAGCGTGGCGTAATCAACTTCGGCAAGCGAGGATCGAGGTGAGTAGATGTATATCTACGGGGAAAGTCTGGTGGATGGCGTATAGCACCCCCGCAATTCGTAGATTAGAGCGTCTATATTATATATATATATATATACACACACACACACACATATATATGTTAATGAGAGATACAGATAGTTAGCGAGTAGGGATCTAAAAGACTCCAGGTTAGAATAGGTATGCTTGTAAGAAGTGCTTATCCTTAGTTTAGTTTCTATAGTCGAGACACGTTAGTTTATTTTGTCGCACGCACACACACGCCAGTGATATGATATGGGTGTATATGTATGTATGTATGTGTGTGTATATATATATATATACATACATATACATGTAAGATGAGGATATGATATGCTTATGGATATGAGTCGATATGATCGGGCATGATGCCGTGAGGTTATGATACGTGATTGAGTCGAAGCACCATTTATGATATGGTATAATAAAGGATCGTTAGGCAATACACATGCAAACAAGCGATAACATGTGACACGATGAGAAAAATAGATTGTACGAGACTTTAGATCCGTACCCCTTGATATTGATATTGTACGATGATTGATACCGTACGAATGATAATTTATATATGGTATTTGACCCGTACTCTCGATTTTGGAGATGCCGTACAATGGATTTTACCGTACAAGATACATACGATGATTGATCCGCACTCTTGACCCGAGATTGCCATACGATGTATTATACCGTACATGATGCTATGAGGCTGGATCGCCGACTACTAGATATATCGACTCGGAATATGTTTAGATTTTCTTATCATTCCAACAAGTTTCTTAGTTTAGTCTTTTAGTTGTTTAGGTAGATGCTAGACTATCCTCGAGTCATACCTATTTTCAAACTAACGAATCGTGAGTATTTTCAAAAGACAATCCGATGGATGCTACGGATTTTCAAAGGAAATATCTTTTCTCAAAAACACCATCGCCCTATTTTTCTAAAAGCCACTATTCGTACTATTTCAAACACTAAAACTGTATGACTCGTATACAGATATGTATATTCTATAATATTGCGTTTACTATTCATTTTCCGTTATATTCATGTTGTTCTCATTACATTGCATATATACATGTGTTTTCTTTAGCTATTATGATCTCGTCTGCTAGGACACCTGCACCATTACCGATGATTTGTATATTACATGTACACTTGCTTGCCGGCTCACACACATCATCATCGATAATTGCCATGCCACGTATACACTAGAGAACTTTTACTCCATTCATATAATCTGACAATCTGTAAAAGTAGAATTGTTTTATATTCATGATCTTAAATGCTAGTGTAGACATTGTATTTCTTACTTATATGCCACATGCATTTGCATCCATACATTCTAGTTATGCAACGATCATTGGCTTTATGTCGATATTTATTATCTCATTGTATACACATAGATTGTGATTCTTTTGGAGATTTTCGTATTCATGCGATTTCTAGATTTGGAAACACCGCAAGTGATATTTATAAACTCATGATTATAATTTTAAAAGAAAAATATGGTTTCTCGTGATATGATGCATGTGGCTTCCACCATGAATTTTCTCGGTTCTTGAGCCACGTGTGTACACATACCCGATTCGAGGAGGGGGGCGCAGCATCTGCGGGTACATGGTGGACCCGGTGCGGTACCCCGGGACAAGAAGATCATGTAGAAAGGAGTTGAGCCCGGCAGGAGAGCACTACTGACCGGTGATATTTGACGCAGCGGATATCCATAGGATACTGACCATATTCGTGTGATCAGATGATTTAGGCCGATCCGGACTGGTGGAGCCCGAGATTTATGAGGATGATGTGTCGCTGATGGACACGGTTTTCATGATGTTTTCGAGTGTCGATGCTGGGAACTCAGATTTTCCGTTGATTTTGTATGCCGATGCTGGGTACACCCATTAGATGATGCATTCATACATGACAAATAGTTACTTTGTGACACAGACATGAGTACTTGGTGTTACACTTATGCTTATATTATTGCCCTTACTATTACTAGATGTTTCAGTGTATATTATTAGTATATTACTGTATGACCTAGAAGATAGTCATACATTTGGTTTCAACTCGGTGATATCTTCTACTCACGAGTTGGCAACTCACCCCCGTTGTGCCACAGTTTCTTACAAGTTTAGCCATACAGGTTCCATAGCGGCTTCGCTGGCACACCTTTTCCTTCCGGATGATTGCTTTGATAGGTGGGGTACATTGCATCGTGACCAATATTATATACTTGTATATTTTATTTCAGTTGTATCTAGCTAAAAGCTCCATCAACCAGACTTTGTATAATTAGCAAACTTAGATACCATTATTCTATATTCTTTCGGCCTTAGAGTCGCATTCATGTATTTTCATTACTTTTTCTGGTTTTCTTGATGATATTAGTTTTTCTTTACTGATTTCTGTGTTTTGATCCTCGTCCTTCGGCGTTGTATATTTATGTTACTTTCGTGGTTGTTTCTGCCTTTTGGCGAAGAGCTAGCTCCCGCTTGGGGATGCCTTATATATTATTGCTTATATTCGTTTTTGGGTTAAAAATTACAAAGAAGGTGCTGCCCAAATTTTAAAAGACGAAAATATTTTTTTAAAAGTTAAATACAAAGATTCCGTTTTTCATATATTATTACTTATATATATTTTAAAGAAAGAACTTGATTTGATTATACCATTCTTTCAAAACTGCACCTCCACTATTTCCCCTAAAAAGGTTTAGATTTCTGGATTTTTAGCTTACTTGAATTAGGTGGGGTCCTATAGACATTACATGATTCAAGTACCAGTCACTTGCCTTTTCCCGGCCGTGACAAAGTTGGTATCAGAGCATTAGGTTTAACCTTTATTCGAGTATAGATTTGACTATGCGGAGTCTAAGGCGTAAATATATATATATATATATATATATATATATATATATATATATATTCCGAACATAGGCTTGACCTTACAAACTTAGACTTGGACGAGGGGGTATTAGACCCGAACTTTCGTCGCGTAGGTGACTTAAGTAGAGTAACGTACCATGTGTATGTTCCACGTCATACTTACGATACGCTACTCCTCTTAAGAAGCCTTAGGATGTACATTTTTAAGCACTGTAATTTTTATTCGTTCTTATGATCTATCCTCATCGATGTCGGATTGTGGTTTCCGTTACCATAGTTACACGAGTAGAGAGAGCTGCGGCTAGATATGCGGTCAGCACGAGCTCGTCATAGACGAAGACTGACCGGGGTGTATTCCCGTGACACACGAGTTTTTTGATGTGTTGATTTTACTAAGGTTTCTCGTTGATGCGAACGATAAGATCTATACCAGATGATCGGGCCATTGCTAAAGGCCATCCAGATTGCGAAGATTATTATGGTACTGTTTACTCCATATGATTGAGGTCTTGTCCACCGTGCGAACAGATGCGCCAGCTGTTGCTGCTATTGATAAGATGTCGTCCCCAGACTATTGAAGTTGATGCAGCATGAGGTTATACTCAGGGATGGGAAGGAAAATCGCTAGTTACCCTTGGATAAGACTAGGACCTTTTATTCGTTGGATGCTCTGATGTATGATCAGTAAGTCGACCCGCTTCAGATATAAGGACCTCACCCAGATGCATTGTGAGATGAGCGAAAGCGTATAACTCCGATGAGTTGGACGAGTTCCCGAGGACGTAATTGGCCAGATGACATCTACAGGATGTTAGAAATGCTGAGTTCGTAGCTTCGAAAGAGACTCCAGATATGACTTTAGTCAATTGGAGCGCACTCCACACCGCTACGAAGAGATGATTCCGAATTGGTTTATATTGCACTACTACAATAAGGGTTTGCCCCTACGGCTACAGTAAACCGTAGGGGAAACTTTTTGTTCCCCTATGGATTAATCCGTAGGGCCATCCGGTTGCCCCTACGGTGCCCTATGGATTAATTTAAAAATATTTAAATGTATTCTTTTATTTGGTCCTACGAAGCCACAAAAGAAGGCCCTACGGATTATTCCGTAGGGGTAAAGAAAGGTAATTTATAAAAAAAAGCTTCTGAAATTTCCTCATCTCCCTCAATTTTTCCCACCAACTTCCCTGCTCGCGCGTCGTCCCCTCAGTCTCGTCACCCGCAGGACCTACTTCTCGTCGCCAAAACTTCCCGTTGTCGTCGTCAGCTTAGTCTCCGCTACCACCTCGTCGAGCTTCTCCACCTCAGTCTCACCATAGTCTCAAAATTTCCTGCTTGTCTCCATCTTGCTGCCACCACCTCGTCGAGCTCTATCCCCGGCCTCCTCCACCTCGTCGAGCTCCATCCGTCGGGAAAACTACAAGTGAGGTGAGTTAATTTCCATTTTGAAGTATTAATTATTCTTAATTTGTGTTATTGTTGATTTTAGGGTTTGGGTTTGGGTTATTGGGGGATAATTAGGGTGAGGGTTAGGGTTAATTAGGTAGGTTAGGGTTAGGCTTAGGGTTCGGTTTGGGGTTAGGGTTAGGGTTAGGGTTCGGTTTAGTGTTAGGGTTGGGTTGGGTTTCAGTTTAGGGTTAAGGTTAGGGTTAGGGTTAGGGTTAGGGTTATGACATGGATTATTCTGTTTTTCCTGTTAATCTTTTGGGTGTTCTTTGAGACATTTTCAGCTTGTAATAATTTTTGTTTACTATGAAGTTTCAATTTTGAAGTCTCTAGTCACTTGTTAAAACATGATGGTGGGATGCTAATTTTTCAGCTTGGAGTTAGGGTTGGGGTTCGGTTTAGGGTTAGGGTTAATTAGGTAGGGTTAGGGTTAGTTAGGCTTAATTAGGTAAAATTGGGTTGGTGATGATTAGGGTTAGGGTTACGGTTAATTAGATTAATTAGGGTTAATTTTGGTTTAGATTAGATTTAATTTGGGTTGGGGTTTGGGAGATGATTAGGGTTAGGGAACAACTTCTTCTGTAACTTAAATAGACAGAAAGAAGAACTGAAAGAGAAGCCTCGTAGACCAGCTAGCAGCGGTGCTCACGGTGTGTCCGTCCGAGCGGGAATAAGCAGTCCTGTAAATGGACCTTTATGAGCCTCTAAAATGTCTTTAAGGCCATGACCAATACCCCAGTTGGTCCTATACATATGACCGGCGATTAATTTGGGTTAATTAGGTAAAATAGAGTGTATTTGTGTTATGGTGTTGATTAAGGTTTAATTTGGGTTAATTAGGTAAAATAGAGTGTATTTGTGTTATGGTGTTGATTAAGGGTTAATTAGGTAAAATAGAGTGTATTTGTGTTATGGTGTTGATTAAGGTTTATTTGGGTTAATTTTTGGTTGATTAAGGTTTATTTGGATTAGGGTGATTGAAAGGTTATGCTAACGCCTAAGCCATTTCCCGTGGCCATTTGCGGAACAAAAATTTTGATAACGAAAAAACTAGGTGCTATAATAACCCTAAACTGTATCTTTACCATAAACCCAACTAGCTACAAATGATATATATCTACTATGATAGACCATGAGAATCAAGTCTTTCGGGTCTTCAATCCTCTCCTCTAGCGCCTCGAAGGAAGTACGGATCGTGCTTGAATATCGGCCACATCGCGTCATAGATGATCCACCCGAGAGTTCCGACTTTGAGCTCCTACCTCCAAAACAAGGTAACTACGTTACTTAGCTTGATAATCTAAATAGCCTAGAGTGTGTAGAGAGTGAAGATGAATTAGTTTGTCTCTTGGAACCCTGGGTTTCTCAACTCATGAGAGGTTTAGAGTTATGAGGAAGACGAGAGAGCTTGTGGAAGTGCAAGTGAAGAAAAGTCTTGGATGAAGAATGAATGGCTCAAGTGAGATAATAATAATATTTATGACGCATTCAAATAAATGATGAGATAAAATATCTCTTCAAAAATATCAACCATGCCTCACAAATATCTATTTTGTCAAGCTATGAGTCACGCTTCATCCAAAAATATCTCCACCTCATTTCCTTTACCTCATTTATCTTTAATCTTTAATCAAATATTAAAAGCTTTAATCTTTAATTAAAAGATTAAAAGGAAACCCTAATGAGGTGTCTCATTCTAGAAGCTTTCTCGAGTGAATTACGAGAATACCCATCATCCGTATATACGTACCTGTATCCGTATTCCGAAGAATACGAATACAATGAGATGAAAATAATCCATCAATATAATACTAAGATCCTTCTTAAACTAAAGCCCATAAGTATTATCCGCCCGAACATCATACGTGCACAAGTACATGTATGTGATCGAAGCCCTACAGTAAAACCATACGGCCTCTACATCGTTTTGCCCAAAGCAGGGAAACACTCTGTCTGGGACTCTAAAGACTCTCCGGTATGCTGGCAGTGGGTTTAACCACAAGCACATCAGCGACACTAGCTGTACGTAGCGGCTACCCTGGTACCTGTCGAAAAGGAAGGCCGACGAGCAAACTCGTCCGAACTCCTACCGAGCCTATCCGTGACAAAATCCGTACAGTCCGATCTCTTCGTCAAAGAGTATCGCATACCGGTTCTAGGGGGTGGTAAACGTCGGAGCCTAATAACCAGATAAGTCATGCTGATATGGCTCAGGGCAAATCCAGGAAACTACTGATCAACCTATCAGTAAATCCCAACTGCCTTGGCCAAGGTCTTATGGTCCAAACCAATCTAATACTGTGCGATATCGACACCCAATACCGGGAGAGACGAATCCCCAAAAATCGCTCACTGCCTCCATGTTGAAAGGTTAAGCTAGGGCCCCAGCCAACATCCATGGCCAAATGCGGAACAAAAATTTTTCCTACGAATCGAGACTTGGTGCTAGAATAAACTTAAACTGGATCTACCATAAACCTAACAAGCATGTAAGGTTCTATCTACTATGATAGAAAGTATACCTAAAGAAACCAAGTCTTTCGGGTCTTCGATCCTCTCCTTAAGTGTAGGGTTCCTAGGCACACTAATGGGGTCTCACAAGGCATCAACCATGCCAATTTCAAAGTTTACAAGTGCCGAGAAACCCTAATACGGATCGTTAACTAGAATTTTAGGCGAAACAAAAACAAGTAAACGACTTTACTCTAAGTGAACGGAAATACAACCTTTGTAGATCCGGTTCTCCATCTCCATAGCTCCATGATGAAGTCCCCTTGCTGTACAAATCAAATCCCGGGCTCTAGCGTCGGCTTCATCGGAGAAATGGACGGGCTAGGTCATCGACTACGATGCCGAAGATGATATACGTCGAAGCATCGCTAGATCAAGCTCCCACTTCACCAAGTCATGAAACTTGTGAAGAAAACACCCTATACTACTTGGCAAGAGGTAGAGGATGAAGAAATAGGAGGTGGGTTCACTTTAGAATTGGATTTCTCACTCATTTTCACTAGTTGCCATTGATGGTAGCTAGCTTTTTCTTCTTGAAGAAGAAGAAGAAGATGAAGATAATGATATGATAAGAATAATCAAAATAGAAAAGAAAAATGAATTCTTATCATATTCAAACCATGGTTTAGTGTAGAGATTTAACTAAGGTTAGATGGAGTGGTTAGGGTTAAGCATGAGACAAAATGGTCACTTAGTCAAAGCTTCATGAAGCTTCATGATGCAAACAAATAAAGCCACCATTTTCTCTTTATGCCATTTATATTCCAAAAGGAATAAATAAATAAATAAATGAATAAGAAAAGAAAACCCTAACCATTCATATAACCATGGTTTAATCTTTACACAAACCCAAGTAAGTATGTATCATCAAACATGATACAATCAAGTGCACAAAAGTATATCACATATACAACTTGTGAACTTCAAGTGTGAAAATCCATTTAAAGTGAAACAATACTAGTTAATGCAAAGTAATATATCAAATATATAATTATACATTAAATCATTAAATCAACACTTGATTCAATGATCCGGTCATATCGCATATAACCGACTAGTATTCAATGTATCGATTTATCGAATCAATCCTTGATTCGATAACTAGGTTATATCGCATACAACCAATCGACACATTCATCGCGAGAATGAAATACGGTATCACATACACGCATTATTCTCGGTCCCGCACATATCTCATATGCGCTCCTATTTCGTTTCGCTTGAGCCAGGAAACCTCTGTGTAGGACTCTAAAGACTCGTCAATACGCCGGCAGCAGGTGATGATCATATCAAACACCCACAAGCCGCAAGCGGTCTGCTAAACGTAACGGCCACCCGGGTATTGAGCGATCAGAAGATCGACGAGCAAGCCCGCTCATACTCCTGTAAATCCAACCAGTAACACTTACCGTACAGTCCGGTTTGTTCGTCTGATATGTCGCATATCTCGCCTAGGGGTGGTAAACGTTAGACCCCAATAGCTCGATAAGTCATGCCGACGTGAGGTCCATAACATGTGTGAAACTACTGATAACACTTAACAGTAGATCACTGCAACCCTGGCCAGGGATTTGCTGTTATGGCCAGTCGAGCATAGCGCAACATCAACCCCCAATACCGGGAGAGACAAATCCCCTCCTATCGCTCATTGCCTCCATGTGATTCAGGACTGTACCTAAAAACCACCGTTTTGCACGTCCTCTTGGACGTGGTAAGGTGGAAATCAAAGCACAGTGGGAACCACACAAGACTCTATGATGATCTCGGGTCAACAGACTACTCTGTACCAGTGTCACCAGAGAACTGCCATCTGACGTAAGGTATAATACCATCTGGGAGTTCTCGGCGTGTCCGTCCAGTATACCCAGTCTCCACTGAGCACCCGTATATCATCTCTGATGTCAAACACCAATGGATATGGGATCATCCATCGCCCATCTGTATGGGTCGAGAAGGTATACGCTAGTCTACTCTGGTATATCGATGCCCCGTCTCGATACACCCACGACTAGGGACTTTGAAGGATGTACTTATGGACTACCATGTCCCCACTAGTATGATCCACATCATAGTCCAGGTAGTCAAGTACACATCTTAAGGGCTTTACCAACATGTAACAGAGAGACAATCAATGTACACGTTAAGGTAAAGAGTAACCAGATAGCATACTATCATGTCGAGCAAGAAAGTCCTCCCTATATACGTCCCAGCATCCACTACAATATACATCCAATGTACAGTAATGGCCTCTAGGGCATACATATAACTAACAATCTCCCACTTGCACTAGGGCCATCTGATAGCAGTGGTTGTAGTATCTCATACTCAACCATCCCATAAAAGTCTCTCTCTGGGAAAAGGCCTTTGTGAGTGGATCCGCTGTGCTGTCCTCTGAGTCTACTCTCCTAACCTCGATCTCCTTGGAGATCAACCATCTCCATGATCAGGTGATACTGCCTTAGAATATGTCTGGATCACTGATGGGACCGGCGTTCCTTGGCATAAGCCACAACTCCATTGTCACACAATGGGAGGAACAAAGTTCATCTCATGAACCAATATACATCCAGACTGCCTCTTTGGTAGCATCTTAAGTAGCGATGTATCCTTCCTCTATCGTCTAATATGCCACGGTATCTATCTTGGAACTCTTCCAACATACCGTCCCTCCACTGAGGGGAAAGACAATGCCTGTGACTGACACTCAGTCGTCTTTATCACCCTGGAACACTTCCAGTGATTCTTACCAGGATCAATTGATACCATCTCACTACAACTAGTGAGAGTCCTAACATCCAATTAGATCTATCTCATAGATCCAAAACCCAGGATTTAGAAGGTATCACTTTGATCCTATATGGAGAATCATTATGATGAGCGGAGATTGACCGAGCGTAGCATAGGAAACTCCTTCCCTATCAAGAGCATGTCATCCACGTACTCTACGAGGATCGTCACTATACTCCCTACTACTTTTTTGTTTATACAAGGTTCATCTACCATTTTAATGATGTCAAACTGTTTGACTACCACATCAAAACAGATGTTCCAACCCCGCGATGCCTGCTTTATCTTATAAAGCATCTTGTACACGTTTCCGCTGCTCCCACTGTCTACGAAGCCCTCTGGCTGTGTACTTACAGACGTTCTCTTCTAAAAGAGCATTTAGAAAAGCAGTCATGACACCCAACCACCAGATATCATAGTCATGGTATGTAGCCGTGGCAAGTAGGATCTGGATGGACTTAAGCTTAGCTCCTTAGAAAAGGTTTCATCATGATTCATACCTGGTTAATGATGCAAACCTTTAACAAGTCTAGCTTTGAAAGTCTCAACTTTTCCATGTACACCAAGTAATCTTCTCAAGATATACTTGCTCCTGATGGGGATTTAACCCTTCAGATAATGCAACTAAAGTCCATACTTTGTTGGTGTATAAGGATTCCATCTCAGATCACTAAGCATCCAGCCATTCTTACAGAGTCCTACTCCTGATGGCCAGCTCGAAACTAGTTGGGTCATCATCTCATGATGCAATCCTCGCTCCCACTGTCATAGAGAAAACGAAGTATCTCTCAGGCGGGTGAGGAACCTTACTAGATCGGCGGAGAGGCTGAGGTTCGTTGGTAACTATTGAATCCTTTGGTTCTTTCAAATCATCAGCTGCAGTTTGTATAGCTGGAACATTTCCAGTTCTATATAACAGACCTGGCCTCGAGCTTGTCCGGATTTTGCTTTTAGACATAGGCTGGACAACCCCAAATCTTAAGCATCTTAAGACATGGGCTATTCCCTTTCCATATCACATATGAAGTGGTAGGCAACTGGTTTGATTTAAACCCTATTCAATAGGTATGCAGCTTCTCAAGTGCATAACTCCCAAAAGGAAATAGGAAACTCAGTAGTACTCATCATAGAGCACACCATATCACATAGGGTGCTATTGCTCCGCCCCGATATACCATCGTGCTATGGTGTATACGGAGGAATAATGCTGAGAGAGAATCTCATTCTCCTTTAGAATAGTCCAGGAATTCCATGCACAAGTATTTTCCTCCCTGATCTCATCATAGGAAATAATACTTATACCCGTATTTTGGTTCTCTACTTCTAACTTATATTCCGTGAATATCTCAAAAGGTTCGGACTTGTGTTTCAACAGGAACATATGTCTAAATCTTGAGAGATCATCAGAGAATGTAATGAAGTACAAAGAACCAGTCCTGGCATATGTAGACAGGGGACCTACATACATTAACATGTATCATCCCAAGAGTTCACTAACTCTTTCTCTGTTTCCAGTAAACGGAGCTATGGTCATCTTATCTCTGTGACATGACTGGCAAGTTTCACAAGATGTAAATTCAAACTGATTTAAACATGCATCTATATGTAACTTCAGCTAGTCGGGTCGCATTGATATGACCTAGTCTACAATGCCTCAAGAAGGATTCGTTCATTTCTGAACTATTCCGCTTGTGTGTGTTCCGTATACTAAGAACTGTAATTTGATTTAGAACATCAATGCTTTTAGATAACGTGCCTGAACCGATCAACTCTTGATATAGGAAATGTTCAAAACATTATCCATCAATACAAAATTTTATCATTTCTTTACTGATAAAGAGACTGATATGATTTTGCATATCAGGTTCGGTATCTAATAACATTCGTTCCGAATCAATGTAGTGGTAATACAGGGTGACAGTGACCAACAGACTTGGCTGCAACTCTTGCCCCGTTTTCTGCCTCATGAAACTTATCACCCGTTCTCAGTCCTCTACCTTTCTGTAGCCCTATGTAACATATTACATATCTGGGATCCTGATCTGGTATCACATACCCAGGATGTAAAGGATACTGAGAAACAGTTCTCTGTAATGAACACACCTGAAGATGATGCATCAGCATGCACTCTCTTCGTTTGGGCGGCACGGGAATTCTGGTAATCCCCAATAACCTGCTCTATCTTATAACAATTATAAGTTGGAGCGGGACCAACGTTCCCCAGCTCAGTATAACAAGCGGGTTCGGTCAATAATCCGTATTATTATCTTGATTAAGGCGTGACATGGTCGCTACCTGGAGAGAGAGAGAAGAAAACACTCAGCGTATGCACTTGCAAGATCAGATTGGTTATTATTTTATCTAATCAGGATGGCTCCCACTGCTTTTTATCAAATCTTCCTTCAAACCCTAAAAGGAAAGACTAGCCGGGATTAATTACACACTACAAGTTCGCCAATCTTTCAGCCAGGCCAGTGTCGGTACTTTGAGGGAGGTCCCCCGTGCTTTCGCACGAACCTAATTACAGTAAACCTCGTTTTCCCAGAGGCGTAACCCCGTTAACACCTTTCTAGACACCTACTTGATCGGCTAATTGTAATGTGTAAAACTCTCCCAGGAGTAACAATTACTCGCAGCAGGTATCGGGATCCAACTATCTCATAGAAGGTATGCAATCTCATTGCAAATTTCAACACTTGAAATTCCCGATTATATTTTGCCCCTAACATGCTATGACCTTGACGAAAGCCAACAAACCATAGCCCGCTAGTCAAGTTCAACCCGTACATTTCTTGATTGAATTAAACCCACCCGCACGACCCTTGACGAAAGCCAACAAAGACGCACGACTATCCTAATCCAATCGCATCGTATGCAGCAGATAAGCAGCATATAGCTACCGCACACTACACCTTGACGAAAGCCAACAAATGTAGCACGAATACTATATACAACTTATCTGAAATGACGGAGGGCTACGACAGGTTTTTCTTAAAACCTATTGCGTAATGAACTTGATATCGTTGTAGAATCAAATGATTTTAAAATGGAGTGCTTTTGAGGCTTTTCTAGTTTTGCTAAAGGAGTCACTCCCGGTGAAGGGATCGTCGGTCCTTTCCTCGTCGAATGAGGTGCGGGATATATCATATATATCACTGTGCAAAGCAAAAACTCTTAAAAGCAATCAAAAGACAAACCGAGTGTGTAGCATCTGCCAGTTATTGCTAAAGGAGTCACTCCCGGTGAAGGGATCTCGGTCCTTTCCTCATCGAATAAGGTGCAGGATATATCATGTATACCGCTGTGCAAAGCAAGAACTGTAGCTACCTGTTTTATTTTGAAATTCGATTCTACAACATCTTAGGTTTCTTTTATTTCATTAATCACATTAATGAAGTCCCATCATTTAAATACCTAAACATCACAGATAAATACGACGTACACTTATGCCATCCGCATTCGCCTCGATGTCCCCTCGTGCACCGTTAGGTTAGGTGACTAACGGCAGAGCGGGGCAGGGCTAGCGCGGGTGTAAAACATAAGTAACGTCTATATAATATATCATATATACTATATAAAGTATCTATCAAAGAACATCATATGATCACATCACAGATATCGCAGCAGAAGAAACATATGAAATATTGGATATACTATGACGTCCGTGTTTTCAATACGAGCCAGTATAAAACACGGATTCCACGGTCGTGATGAATAGCCAAATCCACACCCCTAGACCCCTACGAGAGCGGCAAGCAACCCTACCAATTCTAGAGTTAGGAGACCCGGACTCGACTCCTCGAGTTGGTCTCCCACTGGACTCCAGAACCCGGTTACTTGTGCCCTCCTCCTTGGGTCTATCCTAGTGCGGAAAAGTAAATAATATACAAAAGGTGACAACTTCCGCAACCTGGAAGTGCCCCAATAAAAGAATATTACATACAAGTTTTTACATGAATGAAAATGAAAAAACACTCATCTTACATAAAAACCCCCGGCTATTCAAACACGACGATCCAATATAACATATCCAGCAACACATAACATCACATGTCATCAACGTAAGTAAATATGTCCATCCCAATTGTCGTTGACATATAGCAACGAAACCGGCGATATCACATATTACACTTACGGTCACAGAAAAGAAAGTGTAAAACTACAACAGTTGGAATCCGCAACCTCTTTAGACATCACATGCCTAATCAAATGAATTACTTAGACATCGCATGCCAAACAATTATAAACCCCGCATTTTAGTCTCATTATCGAAAACACTTTTCAATATCAAGTCGGGAAATTCAACAAGATTCCCGACATCCTGATCGAATGCTCGTCGCAAACTTTAGTAGACGGCCGCACCCCCGATACCGTCGACGAAGTGCACCAAGGCGGAACACCGCTACCGCGAGCACCCGAACGGATGCTTTCGGCGACGGGGTTCTCCTACAGTCACTTGGTCGGGGCTATGGGGCGAGGCTGTCTATTAAGTTTAACCGGCAAGTATCCGCGTACGCTACGTGATTGCGACGGACTTTTGATCACATCAAAATTCCGTGGCAACCGATCAAGTGAGACTAAAGTGCTATGTTTACAACATTCATTCAGTTATCTCATAACTGCTTGTGAATTCCAATTATTGTATCCCATTCCAGATAAATAGAAAATGTTAAACTTTCCGATCGAATAGTCGAACACCCAAGTTTTCCCGAAACAGCTCAACTCATGAAATAAGTTCAAAGACATTCACTTCGTGCCTCAGTACCAACGGTCCAGCCGTAGAAGGGTCAAGCCAACGCCTCACATGTGGCACGCCGTACTGCCCTAAACCCGAAGGTTCAAAGGGCAGTTCAAGACGGTCACATAATCGAGTTAAGGTTTGTTGTCTTCTAGAGGGACCATCGCGTTACTTGCACTACTTAGAACGTCTTTAAACCTCGGAAAAATCCAACACTTGGAAATTTTCCGGCAGGGGAAAAGTTGGGTATTTATATCCGGTCGAACTTTTTAACATATTCAATATATCCGGAAAGCCACATAGACAAAGTCTGATAATCCGATCGAATCATCGAATCCCCAAAACAACCCCAGAAAATTTAACTCTTGAAAAATTATTAAAAATTCCCAGGAAAACCAGCACTGTAAAGTAGGAGTTCCTGTGCAAAATTCAATGCACAAGGAGACATTTCGGCCGCGGAACCGCCGCACAAGCCATGCTTGTGCCGCAAAACCGCGGCGGTTTGATAGATTCAGGCTGTCGAATTTCACAGTAACCCTTACAATCTCCTGCTGAATTTTCTGCATATTTTTAATCCTCAAAAATCCCTGTTTTTGAAAAAAGTACAGAGAGCATGTTTGTGTTAGGGTTTCGGTTCGATCGGACTTCAAACGTCGTCTACACTTCGCCTAAGGCTCTAGCTAGGCTCTGATACCACTGTAGGGTTCCTAAGCACACTAATGGGGCCTCACAAGGCATCAACCATGCCAATTTCAAAGTTTACAAGTGCCGAGAAACCCTAATACGGATCGTTAACTAGAATTTTAGGCGAAACAAAAACAAGTAAACGACTTTACTCTAAGTGAACGGAAATACAACCTTTGTAGATCCGGTTCTCCACCTCCATAGCTCCATGATGAAGTCCCCTTGCTGTACAAATCAAATCCCGGGCTCTAGCGTCGGCTTCATCGGAGAAATGGGCGGGCTAGGTCATCGACTACGATGCCGAAGATGATCTACGTCGAGGCATCGCTAGATCAAGCTCCCACTTCACCAAGTCATGAAACTTGTGAAGAAAACACCCTATATTACTTGGCAAGAGGTAAAGGATGAAGAAATAGGAGGTGGGTTCACTTTAGAATTGGATTTCTCACTCATTTTCACTAGTTGCCATTGATGGTAGCTAGCTTTTTCTTCTTGAAGAAGAAGAAGAAGATGAAGATAATGATATGATAAGAATAATCAAAATAGAAAAGAAAAATCAATTCTTATCATATTCAAACCATGGTTTAGTGTAGAGATTTAACTAAGGTTAGATGGAGTGGTTAGAGTTAAGCATGAAACAAAATGGTCACTTAGTCAAAGCTTCATGAAGCTTCATGATGCAAACAAATAATGCCACCATTTTCTCTTTATGCCATTTATATTCCAAAAGGAATAAATAAATAAATAAATGAATAAGAAAACAAAACCCTAACCATTCATATAACCATGGTTTAATCTTTACACAAACCCAAGTAAGTATGTATCATCAAACATGATACAATCAAGTGCACAAAAGTATATCACATATACAACTTGTGAACTTCAAGTGAGAAAATCCATTTAAAATGAACCAATACTAGTTAATGCAAAGTAATATATCAAATATATAATTATACATTAAATCATTAAATCAACACTTGATTCAATGATCCGGTCATATCGCATATAACCGACTAGTATTCAATGTATCGATTTATCGAATCAATCCTTGATTCGATAACTAGGTTATATCGCATACAACCAATCGACACATTCATCGCGATAATGAAATACGGTATCACATACACGCATTATTCTCGGTCCCGCACATATCTCATATGCGCTCCTATTTCATTTCTCTTGAGCCAGGAAACCTCTGTGTAGAACTCTAAAGACTCGTCAATACGCCGGCAGCAGGTGATGATCATATCAAACATCCACAAGCCGCAAGCGGTCTGCTAAACGTAACGGCCACCCGGGTATTGAGCGATCAGAAGATCGACGAGCAAGCCCGCTCATACTCCTGTGAATCCAACCAGTAACACTTACCGTACAGTCCGGTCTGTTCGTCTGATATGTCGCATATCTCGCCTAGGGGTGGTAAACGTCAGACCCCAATAACTCGATAAGTCATGCCGACGTGAGGTCCATAACATGTGTGAAACTACTGATAACACTTACCAGTAGATCACTGCAACCCTGGCCAGGGATTTCCTGTTATGGCCAGTCGAGCATAGCGCAACATCAACCCCCAATACCGGGAGAGACAAATCCCCTCCTATCGCTCATTGCCTCCATGTGATTCGGGACTGTACCCAAAAACTACCGTTTTTCACGCCCTCTTGGACGTGGTAAGGTGGAAATCAAAGCACAGTGGGAACCACACAAGACTCTATGATGATCTCGGGTCAACAGACTACTCTGTACCAGTGTCACCAGAGAACTGCCATCTGACGTAAGGTATAATACCATCTGGGAGTTCTCGGCGAGTCCGTCCAGTGTACCCAGTCTCCACTGAGCACCCGTATATCATCTCTGATGTCAAACACCAATGGATATGGGATCATCCATCGCCCATCTGTATGGGTCGAGAAGGTATACGCTAGTCTACTCTGGTATATCGATGCCCCGTCTCGATACACCCACGACTAGGGACTTTGAAGGATGTACTTATGGACTACCATGTCCCCACTAGTATGATCCGCATCATAGTCCAGGTAGTCAAGTACACATCCTAAGGGCTTTACCAACATGTAACAGAGAGACAATCAATGTACACGTTAAGGTAAAGAGTAACCAGATAGCATACTATCATGTCGAGCAAGAAAGTCCTCCCTATATACGTCCCAGCATCCACTACAATATACATCTAATGTACAGTAATGGCCTCTAGAGCATACATATAACTAACATTAAGCTCCTCGATGGAAGTATGGATCATGCTTGAACTTCGGCCTCCTCGCGTCAATGATGATCCACCCGAGAGTGCCAACTAAGAACTCCTACCTCCTAATTGAGGTAACTAGAATACTCAACTTGCTAATCTAAGTAGACTAGAGTGTGTAGAGAGTGATTATGGAATGCATTTTCTCACTAACCCTTGCTTTCTCAACTCATGAGACAATTAGGGTTAGTATTAGAAGAAGAGAGCAAGGAGAAGATGGGAGTGTAGAGTGAGCTTGAGAAAAAAAATGAAGAATGGCTAAGTGAATGAGATAATGATGCAAGCAAAAAAAAAACTCCACAAAATATCAACCATGAAAAAATAGTAAACCATGAGTCATTGCATGAGTCATCAAGCTATCCATGCTTCATTTAATTATAATGCACACCTCATTTCTCCACCTCATTAATCCATTAACTCAAATGGTAAATCAAAATAATAAGGTGTCTTCTTCTAGAAGCACCTTGCATATTACAAGAATGCCCCCTACCCGCATATACATACATGTATCCGTATTCCGAAAAATACGAATACAAAGAGACAAAATAATCCAAGAATATAATACTAGGATCCGGCTTAAACCAAAGTCCGCTAGTATTATCCACCCGAACATCGTACATGCACAAGTGTACGTATGTGATCGAACCCTGCTGTAAAACCATATGGCCTGTACATTGTTTCGCCCGAAGCAGGGAAACCCTTCGTGTGGGACTGTAAAGACTCAACAGTATGCTGGCAGTGGGTTTAAGCACAAGCACATCAGTGGCACTAGCTGTACGTAATGGCTACCCAGGTACCTGTCGAAAAGGAAGGCCGACGAGCAAACTCGTCTGAACTCCTACTGAGCCTATCCGTGACAATCTCCGTACAGTCCGGTCTCTTCGTCTAAGAGTATCGCATACCGGGTCTAGGAGGTGGTATATGTCAGACCCTAATAACCCGATAATTCATACTGATGTGGCTCAGGACCAATCCGGGAAACTACTGATCAACCTATCGGTAAATCCCAACTGCCTTGGCCAAGGTCTTATGGTCCTGACCAATCGATCACTGTGCGATATCAGCGCCCAATATCGGAAGAGAAAAATTCCCAACAATCGCTTATTGCTTCCATGTGGCTCGGGACTGTACCCAACCAAAACCTGTTTGCATGACTCAGTAGAGCTATGGTAAGGTAGTGATCAAAGCTCAGTGGGAACTCATAAGAGATAAATGCTGATCTCAGGTCCGAAGACTAACCTGTACACATGTCACCTGAGAACTTCCATCTGACGATAGGTATAATACCAGCTGGAAGTTCTCGGCGAGTCCGTCCAGTGTACTCACACCCAGTGAGCACCTGTATACGATCTTAGATGCATCAGACCAATGGCTGTGGGACCAACCGTCTCCCGATGGGGCTAAAAATGTATACACTAGTCTACTCTGGAGTATCAATGCCCAGTCTCGATACTCACGCGACTAGGGACCATTTAAGGATGTGCTTATAGACTACCATGCTGCCACAAGTATGATCGCCATCACAACGCAGGTAGTCAAGCAAGATCCTATGGGCTTTATCAACATGTAACCGCAATATATAATAACGAGTATAACATATGCCATGTTAAGATAAAGACAAAACATAATAGTATACTACCGTATCATGTCTTTATCAATATGTGCAAGCAGGATAAAGCATCAATAAAAACAAATACACATATCAGATAAAGGCAACTGAAATAATATACTATAAAACTGAGCAAGATTGTCTTGTACATACATATCCCTAGCATCCATATGTATACATATACAATACTGGCATCTTGGTCATACATATCCAACAATCTCCCTCTTGCACTAAAGGCCAGTAATTGGTGTATCGAATACCTAACGTCTTCACTAAGGCCACTGCTGGCGTACCGCATACCCAACATCTCAAAAAGTCGCTCGAACTGCGCTTGAGGGAGAGCCTTTGTAAATGAATCCGCCGTGTTTTCTTTTGTATCCACTCTCCGGAACTCGATTTCCTGGCGATCTATGATCTCCCTGATCAGGTGATACCGCCTTAAGATGTGTCTGGATTTCTGATAGGACCATGGCTCCTTTGCAAAAGCAATAGCCCCATTGTTATCGCAATACAAAGGTATCGGATCAACAATGTACGGAACCACCTGAAGTTCAGCAATGAACTTCTTCATCCATACTGCTTCTTTTGCGGTATCGCTGGAAGCAATGTATTCAGCCTCCATCGTTTAGTCTGCGACGATGTCTTGTTTGGAACTCCTCCAACACACCGCCCCTCCGTTGAGGGTAAACACAAAACCCGAGACAGACTTGTTGTCATCCTTGTCGCTCTGGAAGCTCGAATCGGTAAAGGACTCGACCCTGAGGTCTCCATTACCGTAAACCAGGAACATCTCCTTAGTCTTTCTCACATACTTAAGAATGTTCTTCACAGCTGTCCAGTGGTTCTCACCTGGGTCTGACTGATACCGGCTCACCACTCTTAGCGCGTATGCTACATCCGGTCTTATACATAGCATCACATACATTATAGATCCTACCGCCGAATCGTATGGTATAGTGCTCATGCGAACCCTCTTCTCGTCAGTCTTGGGAGACATCTCCTTGGAGATGGTGATTCCGTGCAATGTGGGTATGTTACCGTGCATAGAATCTTCCATACTAAATCTTTTTAGTATGGTCTCTATGTACTTGGACTGCGAAAGTCCCAGTAATCTCTTAGATCTATCTCTGTAGATCTTGATCTTCAGAATGTACGAGGCATCACCTAGGTCCTTCATGGAGAACCTTTGTGACAAGAATAGCTTGACCGATTGTAGCATAGGAATGTCATTTCCTATCAAAAGAATGTCGTCCACGTACAAGACTAGGAATACGACAGTTCGTCCAACAATCTTCTTATATATACATGGCTCATCTTCGTTCTTGATGAAGTCAAAGTCCTTGACTGTCTCATCAAAACAGATGTTCTAGCTCTGTGATGCTTGCTTCAATCCATAAATGGATTTGAGCAACTTGCATACCTTCCCGCTTCTCCCACTGTCTATAAAACCTTCTGGTTGATCCATGTAAACGCACTCTACCAAACTTCCATTTAGAAAAACCGTTTTTACGTCCATCTGCCAGATCTCATAGTCATGGAAGGCAGCAATGTCAAGTAGAACCTGAATGGATTTGAGCATTTCCACTGGAGAAAAGGTTTCGTCATAGTCCACTCCTGGTCTTCGACGAAAACCTTTTGCAACGAGTCTAGTCTTATAGGTTTCCACCTGCCCATCTACACCAAATTTTCTTTTGTAGATCCAATTGCATCCAACTGGTTTTACCCTAGATGGAGCTATTTCCAAGGTCCACACTTTATCGGTGTACATAGACTCCATTTCGGATTGCATTGCATCCAGCCACTTATCAGAGTCCCTAGTGATAATGGCATGCCTGAAACTAGTAGGATCATCTTCTTCTAAGATGCAATCCTCTCGATCCCCATCTATGAGAAAACCATAGTATCTCTCGGGCGGATGAGAAATCCTACTAGATCTGTGGAGTGGCTGAGGTTCGTCCAGGACTATTGAATCTAGCGGTTATACTAAATCTTCAGTTATAAATTGTCCTTCTGGAATTTCTTCCAATTCTACCGTGCCCCCACTTATTTCTTTTTCAAGAAACAACCTTTCAAGAAAGGTGGTGTGTCAAGAAACAAAAACCTTTTGTTCATCGACATGGCAGAATAGTTATCCATTCGAATGCCTGGGATATCCTACAAACTTATATAAAACTGACCGTGCCTGAAGTTTGTCCGGATTCTGGTTTTTCACATAGGCTGGACAACCCCATATCTTAACCCGTTTAAGACATGGTCTTTTATTACTCCATATTTCATATGGAGTCTTAGGCACAGATTTAGATGGAACCTGATTCAATAGATACGCTGTTGTTTCAAGCGCAAGCCCCCAGAATGAAAGAGGCAATTCTGCATTACTCATCATGGAGCGAACCATGTCCAATAGGGTAAGGTTTCTCCGCTTCGATACACCGTTGTGCTGTGGTGTATACGGAGGAGTAAGCTGAGAGAGAATACCATTCTCTTTCAGAAAGTCCCTGAATTCCGTACTTAAGTACTCCCCCCTCTATCAGATTGGGGGATCTTAATACTTTTACCAATCTGGTTATCTACTTCTTTTCTGAATTCTTTGAATTTCTCAAAAGTTTCAGATTTGTGTTTCATAAGATACACATACCTGAATCTAGAGAGATCGTCAGTGAATGTGATGAAGTACGAGAACCCACCCCTTGCATTTATAGATATCGGACCACATACATCACTGTGTATGAGTCCCAAGAGCTCTGCTGCTCTTTCTCCGTGTCTGGTGAACGGAGATTTGGTCATCTTTCCTTTGAGACAAGACTGAAAAGTTTCATAAGATGAAAATTCGAACGTATTCAAGAGTCCATATTTATGTAACTTACTTAGTCTTTTCTCTCCGATATGACCAAGTCTACAATACCCCAAGTAGGATTCGTTCTTATCTGAACTCTTCCTCTTGCGTGTGTTTTGTACATTGAGAACCGTGTTCTGATTTAGAACATAGATACCATTACATAGTGTACCTTCTGCAACCAATATCTTATCAAGGTAGATGATGATGATATTTTTATCAAGAACAAAGTTATATCCATCTTTATCAAGTAAAGAAACTGATATGATATTGCAAATCATGGAAGATACATAGTAGCAATTGTTCAGAATCATAGTATTGTCATTTAGCAACACTAGGTGATATTCACCGACGGCTGCAGCATTAACTTATGGTCCGTTCCCTACTCTGAGGGACATATCACCAGGTCCAACCATCCTACTTTTTCTCAGTCCCTGCAATAAATTACAGATATGAGATCCTGATCCGGTATCTAGTACCCAGGAGGTAGGACTGACGGAAAAGCAGTTCTCAACTACAAGAACACCTGAAGGAGATGCAATAGTATACTTCTTCTTCGATGAGGTCATCAAGGAATTCATGCTTTTCTCTTTCTCTTGCTCATACTCATGATTTCTGTCATAGTTTAGAGCCGAACCGACGTTCCCCAGCCCCGAATAAGAATTCGGATCGGTCAAGCGATACATTTTATTATCTTGATTAGGGCGTGAAATGGTTGCTACCTGGAGAGAGAGAAAAGAAACACTTAGCGTGTGCTTTTGCAAGATTAGATTGGTTTATTATTTTATCTAACCAGGATGGCTCCCACTGTTTCCTCAAATTCTTCTTCAAACCATAAAAGAAGAACTAGTCAGGATTAATCGCACATCACAATACTTGATTAACCTATCCGCCAGGCTAGTGTTGTTACTTCGAGAGAGGTTTTCCAACGCTTTCATGAAGTTTCTTAATTATATAACCTCTTTTCCCTGGAGGCGTAGTCTCGCTAACATCGTTCTAGACACCTATTTGGATTATAGCATTGATTGTTTAGTGAAATAATGTCTCGAGAGTAATCCTGCTCATCAGTGGGATCGGGATCCAACTATCATTGTGTGATGACCTAGACGGAATCCACTCTAGTAACCACACTCTAGAAGGTATGCTAAATCTGCAAGTTTTCTGTATGTTTGAAACTCCCGATGTGGTTTTTTCCCCTAACGACATATGGTCTTGATAGTGATCAACATACCATAAGTCGCAAGTCAAGTTAAACCCGTCATTATCCTGGATTAACTTAGACCCATCCACATAAGCCCTTGATAGAGACCAAAGTGGCTATGCGACTGTCCTAATCAATCGCATTCTAAAATGCAACAGATAAGTAACACTTAGCTACCGTTCACTATGCCTTGATAGAGACCAACGTACATAGCATGAATACTAACTGCTATTTATCTGAAATGACGGAGGGCTACGGCCGGGTATTTGGCGAAAAACCTATTAACGTAATGAACTTGATATCGTTGAAGGAACCTGAATGGTTTTGAAAAGGAGTGGGTTAGGCTCCGCTTTGAAAACTTGTGGTTTTGAAAAAACTGAGTAATCTACAGTATAGACTTTTGCTCAAGAGGTCACTCCCCGTGAAGGGATCTCGGCTCTTGCCTCTTGGAATGAGGTGCTGGATATTCATGGTCGAATGCCACTATGAAAAGCGAAAGAATATAACTATATTTTTTCGAAATTTATTCCAACAACATCTTTTAGGCTTATTTTCTTGCATTAATCAAAATTAATGTGGTCCCATCAATTACTCCTATCACACCAGAAAAGAACGAAAGTACAATGTACGTATATGCCATCCGCATTCGCCACTGGGCCCCGTCGTCACCCATTAGGTTACTTAACTAACGACAGAGCGGGGGTCGGACTAGCGCGGGTGCAAAACATATACAATATCTACTAGTATATATATAAGTATATACAATAATCGTCCCAGGCATGATAATAATCAACATCACAGAATCTCAGCCAACAATACAGAATAGTGGATTATCTTGGAGCTCCGGGTTTCATTTGAGCCGCAAATAAAACCCGACGTCCCCGGTCGTGTGGATAACTTGTGCAATGAAAACCTGGACCCCTACGAGCACGGCAAGTTATCTGCAAATCCCAAAAGTTAGGCAGCCCCCTTCAACAAAGTGAATGGGCCATCCAACACTTCACGAAATCCGTTAACTTGGGCGCCCCACCTTGGGTCAACCTGTAACCCCTACGAGTGTGGCGAATAGCCCGCCAATTCTAGAATGAAGCCACCTCCGTCTCAACGCCATGAGATGCGGGCTTGTTGCTTTCTAGAACCCGGCTATTCATGTACTCCACCACGAGGTAATCTTAGTATAGAAAAAGAAAATAATATGTATAAATGGTGATATCGACCTCAACCTGGTCGTGCCCCAAACAAATAATATACAACCCGGTAAAAAAGGCAGTCCACATGTCGGACGCTCGCCCCGCAAAATGAATATACAAATTAATCTTTAACTGTACCACTAACATTGCACCACATGCTATCCACCACGACTATCCAACCACAATCACAGTACAAACACAAAATATCAACGCGAATGTCATGTTCGCAAACCCGTCTAAAAGAACATATAGCAATTAGACGAGTTGTACCAATCGAATGACATTCACGGTCGCAGATAAAAGTGAATGTACTGTAAACTATTAAACAGTGTCAAATATAATGACTTAGAAACACACCAAATTGCCCCAAACTCAAAAACAACAGAATATGAAACTTGAGCAAAAACAAACAACACGTGAAACCCAGAATTCAAGATACTAGATCTGTTAGTGTATATGCCCTAGAGGCCATTACTGTATCATACTGGTTTGTATATTACTTAATGGATGCTTGGGATATTCACCTTGTATATACAATCTTGCTTAAAATAGTAGTATGCTACTTGGTTTGTTTCTACTTCAATGTGTACATGTGTTTATTTTTGTATATCGCCTATACACATTAGTAGAGCCCTTAGGATCTTTGCTTGATTACCAGCGATGTGATGGCCGTCACACTAGTGGGGCTGGGTAATCTATAAGCACATCCTTATGCAGGTCCCTGGTCGCAGGACTATCGAGACAGGGCATCGATACTCCGGAGTAGACCAGCGCATGCGCTTCTCATCCCAGTGTGGGAGACGGTCTGTCCCACAGCCGTCAGTACGTCGTACTTGAGATAGTATGCGGGTGCTCGTTAGGTTACGGGTACACTGGACAGGACTCGTCGGGAACTGACTAGTTGGTATTATACCTATCGTCAGTTATCAGTTCCCAGGTGACATGAGTACAGCTTAGTCCGCTGACTTGACACTGTCATTCCGCCTCGAGTGTGTTCCCACTGTACTTTGATCACTACCCTACCACAGCTCAAAGGAGTCGTGCAAACAGGTAGTGGTTGGGTGCAGTCCCGAAGCACTTGGAGGCAGTGACGGTTAGACAGGATTCGTCTCTCCCGGTATTGGGGGTTGACATCGCGCTGTGTCTAGGAGAGCCATTACACGAGTAGTCCCTGGCCAGGGCAATCGAGATATACTGGTAGGTTTCCAGTGTTATCTCAGGGTGTTTTGGGCTTCGCTCCGGCACGACTTGTACCGCTATTGGGGGATTTACGCTTACCACCCCCTAGGCCCGCCATGCGATGTATCAGACGAACAGACCGGACTGTACGGACAATGTCACACTCAGGCTCAGTAGGAGTTCAGATGGGTTTTGCCTCGTCCGTCTTCTTGTCGGCATTACCTGGGGACCGTTACGCACAGCTAGTGCCGCTTGCGGTCTGTGGTTAAACCCACTGCCAGCGTAGTGTCGAGTCTTTAGAGTCCCACACAGAAAGCTTTTCGCCTTTAGGCAAAAGAGTAGAGGTCGCATGGTATTGCGACAGGTCGCATGGTTTTGCGACAGGGTTCGGTCACATCCGTGCACTTGTGCACGTACAGTGTCCGGACAGTTCACACTAGCGGGCTTTGGTTTAAGCCAGATCCTAGTGTACCTTATGGGATTGGATTTATCCAGTTTGCATTCGTGTTTCTCGGAACGCGGATGCGGGTGTGTATGCACAGTTGACAGGGAGGCAGAGGCAGCGGATTCTCATTAGGGTTGTTGACAGTTGACCGTTGACTTTTTGACTTTATGCTCAACCCTAATGAGAATATGATATGTGATTAACTATTATATTAATTAAGTATTATGGTGATATGGTTGTTGACTTGTTGACTTTTGTTGACTTGTTGACTTTGTTGACTTGTTGACCGGTTGACTAGGCTTGACTAGTTGACCATCATGATAACCATAGCCATCATTTCATGGCAAAGACTTTTGTTTACTTGCTCATTTGTGTAAAATGAGTGCATGAAATGATATGGTTGTGGTTGCTTCTAACCATCACATAAGACTTTTGTTAATATGATGAGTTATCATTGCTTTGGATTATGAGAGGGTGAGAGACAAAATACTTGCTCATTCTTTCTTGCTCATTCTCTCTCTTGTTCTTGAGCTCTCCTCTTGCTCTCACCCTCAACCTCTTGCTCCCTCTCTTGATCTATGGTTCTCTTGTCTCATGAGTTGAGAATTAAGAACCATAGATAAAATCCCATTCTATTTCCTCTCTACTCATTCTAGTTCACTAGGTTTAGCAAACCAAGTGAACTAGTTTCTTCAAAGAACGAAGAAGGAGCTAAAGGTTGGAGCTTTCAAGTGGATCTATCTTCGGCGTACGGAGACGACGAGAAGGAGCCATCGGACCACCATCGGAGCTTGAAGAGAAGGAGTTCAAGACAAGCTAGGTATAACCCCCTAACTGAGTAGCTAGAATCTCTTAGTTAGGATGTTAGATAGATGTTTAACCAAGATCCGGGTTATAGGTCCATGTTACCATCTTTAAGAAAATCGTTTTTTACCAAATTCCGCATTCCCGAAAGTACCGGGAGAGGTAGCATGGACTTCCAGTGGTATCAGAGCCTAGTTAAACTCTATCTAACATGTTAGCAAGTAACTAGAAGATCGATCAAAGAAAAAGTCCCGAAAACAAAACCCCAAATTTTCAACTTTCTGTCGATTTCTAAAGTACTGGAAAAACTTTTTGGAACACACCTAAAATCGACTCAGGCTTTTTTAAAGAATCTGCAAAATTTTGGGCCCCTGACTCGATCAAAGCGCCGCGCTTCCGCGGCGGGAGCATGCTCCAGCCGCGGAAAAGCGGCCGAGTTGACTCGGTCAGGAGTTTTATTTTTTGCAGTTTACTCTTGGGGGTATTTTGGGATTTTTGGTATATATATTTTCTGCCCAGATTTTCCAGAACGAAAATTTTATTTTGGGGTCCCGAAAATCCGTATTTTTGATCGAACTTCTAAAAGACTTAAGCTAACGGGTTTTCTGTAATGTGATATTTGTATTGAACGTCTACTAATCGCTATATGTCGATTAGTGGGGGTTATACAAATCTGTGATCTGTAATGTGCTGGAATGTGTATATAAATATGTTGGATTGTCGCGGGTGAATAGCCAGGGGTTGTGAGACGAGAGTTTTCTTTTCTTGCAATTCATGTAAATTTGTAAATTGATGTAATAATTATTTGTATGGCCGCACAACCGGGTCGGGGTTGTAGCCGTCATTGTATAATTTCTTTTTACTGTTTTTGCTCCTAGGATAGACCCATGGAGGGGTGCACAAACTACCGGGTATGCCGAAGTGTCGAGTGGCCTACTCATGGAGATGAGGGAGGTTGCTACGCTTCGGGTACTTGGCGGGTAGTTTGCCGCACCCGTAGGGGTCTTGGGTGGGGTATTGGCTATTCACCGCGACCGTGTAATCCGTTTTTGTTACAGGCTCGTACAAATTACAGATTCCTAGTATATCCAATGTATTTATCTGTGATCTGAAATGTTTATCATTGCAGTATATCTATATATGATATTATTTAGGCATTGCTTATGTTTTACAGACACGCTAGCCCAGCCCCCGCTCTGTCGTTAGTTAAGTAACCTAACGGGTAATGACGGGGCCCAGTGGCGAATGCGAATGGCATAAGCGTACGTCATATTTTGGTTGTTTTCTGCAATGGTAGGATTAAATGATGGGACGCATTAAAAGAACTAATGCAAGAATATCACGCATTAAAAGAACTAATGCAAGATAATAAACCAAGTTAAAGTCGTTGGAACACTTTCGAAAAACCACTCGGTTCTTTTCAAAAACAACTTTTAAATGCGGAGCTTGAGCCACTCCTTTTAAAAGCTATCTCGTTCCATCGACCAAATCAAGTTCACTACGTTCACGGTTTTGCCAAAACCATTCGTAGCCCTCCGTCGTTTCGTATGAATATTCAATAGTATTCAAGCTGTGTTTGTTGACCTTCGTCAAGGCATAGTGATTGGTAGCTATTGGGTATTCATATGTAGCATAGATAGATGCGTTGTTTTGGGACATTCGCATTACCTTGTTGACCTTCGTCAAGGGTATATACGGGTGGATTCAAATTAACCTGGATAATGACGGGCAGAACTTGACATGTGACTTATGATTTGTTGACCTTCGTCAAGGTCATAAGAGCATGGGGCAAAAATCCACATCGGGAGTTTCATAAGTACTGAAACTTGCTAGATTTGCATACCATTTGGAGTGTGATGATTCTGGTAGGATTCCTTCAGTTTCGTCACGCAATGATATTTGGATCCCGATCCTACAGTGAGTATATGCTACTCCTCGGGAAATTTCTCACTTAACGATCAATGCTATAAACCTAGTAGGTGCCTAGAAAGGTGTTAGCGGGGCTACGCCCCCAGGGAAAAGAGGTTCTTTAATTAAGGAACTTCGCGAAAGCGTTGGAAAACCTCCCTCGAAGTACCGACACCGGACTGGCTGAACGGTTAAGCAAGTATTGTGCGGTGGGATTGATCCCGGCTAATTCTTCCTTTATGGTTTGAGGAGGGATTCGAGAAACAGTGGGAGCCATCCTGTTTAGACAAACTAAAAACCACTCTAAACTTGCAAGAGCATCATGCTGAGTGTTTCTTCTTCTCTCTCCTAATTGCAGCGACCAAATCAACATGACTGGACTTAAGTTACTCCTAGATAAAAACAAACTGACAGGGCCAAACTACAAAGATTGGCTCAGGAATGTCAAGATAGCAATCACTTACGACAAGCTGGGGTATCTTCTTACCACCAAAGCTCCCCCTGTCCCTGGTCCAACTTCCAGCGTCGCGGATAAGGAAATCCGCAAGACTTGGGAGATTGATAGCGTGAAGGCCAAATGCCTCCTGCTTGCCTCGATGGACAACGAACATCAGAGGAGGCACGAGAATATGGACATGGAATCCATATTGCTTCATACAAAAGAACTGTATGGAGAGCAATCTCGTATCGCAAGATACGAAGCGTCGAAAAAGTTATTTTCGACAAGAATGGCCGTCGGATCATCAGTAGCCGAGCACGTGCTAAAGATGATCGGCTTCATTGAGGAGCTCGCTGACCTAGGGATCACATTGGAGAGTGAGCTATATACGGATATAGTTCTCCAGTCCCTTCCTTCCACTTACGCCCAGTTTATACTGAACTTCAACTTACAAGAAAAAGAGGTTGAACTTTCAGAGCTCCTCAACATGCTGAGGAGCGCAGAGGGCACCCTACAGAAAGGTAGGGATACATCCACTTTGTTTGTAGGAGGATCATCTTCTTCTAGGTCCAAGGCGAAAGCCAAGGGAAAGAAGAAGAAGGCCCCCGCCAAACCAAGGGGCGGTGTTAGTAAAGTGGATACGAAGGGAAAAGGTAAAGCAACAAAGATAGCGGGGAAGCTTGTGGATAAGGAAGAATGCTTCTATTGTCATAAGAAAGGACACTGGAAGAATGATTGCAGGGCCTGGAAGGCCAGAACATAGGAATTGAAGCAGGTTGCAGCTTCAGCTTCAGGTGTGTATGTTATTGAAAACTGTCTTTCAATAAACTCTACTTCCTGGGTATTGGATACCGGATCAGGATCTCATATCTGTAATTCTTTGCAGGCGTTGAGAAACCGTAGTGTTTTGAAGGCAGGTGACATGACCCTCAAAGTTGCGAACGGAGCTAGCATGGATGCTAAAGCCGTGGGGGACTATCAGCTGGGAATGTCAGATGGACATGTTTTGGTTTTGCGTAATTGCTTTTTTGTACCCAACGCAACTTGTAATATCATTTCTGTATCTTTAGTTTCTAAAGAAGGTTATGAATTTGCGTTTGTAAGTAATGTTGTAAACATTCACCTTAATCAAGTTTTGATTGGGTCAGGTACATTGAGTAATGGTATATACGTGTTAAACCAACCACAGATTTTCAACGTCCAGAATACACACAAAAGAAAGTCTCCGGAAATGAATCAGACTTTCTTATGGCATTGTAGATTGGGTCACATCAATGAGAGAAGGTTGACTAAGTTACATACAGAAGGATATTTGAATGCGTTCGAATATCAATCGTATGCCACTTGTCAATCTTGTCTCAAAGGAAAGATGACAAAGACTCCGTTTACTGGACAAGGAGTAAGAGCGAGCGAGCTCTTGGGACTCGTACACAGTGACGTGTGTGGTCCAATGTCTACACATGCCCGAAGCGGACATTCTTACTTCATTACTTTTATGGATGACTTCTCAAGGTACGGTTATGTCTTCTTGATGAAACATAAGTCCGAGGCCTTTGGAAAATTCCAGGAGTATAAGAATGAAGTAGAGAAACAGACCGGCAAAAGTATTAAGATTCTAAGATCGGATCGAGGTGGAGAATACTTAAGTGCCGAATTCCTGAATTACTTAAAAGAGAATGGTATTCTCTCTCAGCTTACTCCTCCATACACTCCGCAACATAATGGTGTATCGGAGAGACGGAACCGAACCCTATTGGATATGGTTCGGTCCATGATGAGTAACGCTGAGTTACCGCGATCATTCTGGGGATATGCACTAGAAGCAGCTGCGTATCTCTTGAACAAGGCTCCCACCAAGACTGTGCCTACCACCCCATATGAGATGTGGACTGGGAAGAAACCCTGTCTAAAGTATCTTAAGGTATGGGGATGTCCAGCTTTTGTAAAGAAGCAGCATGCGGACAAGCTTGAGGCACGTTCAGTACAGTGTAAGTTTGTGGGATACCCAAGGAACTCCAGGGGGTATCTTTTCTATTCCGCTGAGGAACAAAAGGTTTTTGTTTCTCAGCATGCCCGCTTCTTGGAAACTGAGTTTTTGGAAACCCAGATAAGTGGGAGCACAATAGAACTGGAAGAAGTTCCAGAACCACAGACTGTTACTGAAAGCTTAGTGGAACCAGAGGGTTCAACAGAACAGGACATTCCTGCGCCACTCCGCAGGAGTAGTAGGCAGTCTCATCCGCCCGAGAGATACTACGGTTTTCTCATAGACGGGGATAGAGAGGATTGCATCATAGATTATGATGAGCCTACTAGCTTCCAGCAGGCCGTTCAGAGCGTTGACTCAGTGAAATGGCTGGATGCAATGCGGACCGAAATGGAGTCCATGTACACCAACAAGGTATGGACGTTGGACATTGCTCCAGACGGGGTAAAACCCGTAGGATGCAAGTGGATCTTCAAAAGGAAGATTGGTGTAGATGGACAGGTTGAGACCTATAAAGCTAGGATGGTAGCAAAAGATTTTCGTCAAAGACCTGGCTTGGACTATGACGAAACCTTTTCTCCAGTAGCCATGCTGAAATCCATTCGGATCCTTCTTGCCATTGCTGCCTTCCACGATTATGAGATTTGGCAAATGGACGTAAAGACAGCTTTTCTAAATGGAAATTTAGAGGAGTGTGTCTATATGGACCAACCAGAGGGTTTCATTCAGAGTGGGAGCAGCGGAAAGGTGTGCAAGTTGCTTAAGTCCATCTATGGACTAAAGCAGGCATCGCGGAGTTGGAACATCTGCTTTGATGAGACGGTCAAAGAATTTGGCTTTATCAAAAATCCAGATGAACCATGCATCTATAGTAGATTTGTAGCGAGAACTGTAGTATTCCTCGTTTTATACGTGGATGACATTCTCTTAATAGGAAATGACATTCCTATGCTACAATCTGTCAAGGGGTTCTTGTCATACAGGTTCTCCATGAAAGACCTGGGTGATGCCTCATACATTCTGGGTATCCGGATCTACCGTGACAGATCCAAGAGGATGCTAGGACTTTCACAGTCCAGGTACATCGACACCATACTGAAGAGATTCAGTATGGAAGATTCCAAGCGCGGTAACCTACGGGCTTGTCACGGGATCACCCTCTCTAAAGAGATGTCTCCCAAGACTGATTTGGAGAGGGATCGCATGTCTATTATACCCTACGCTTCTGCGGTAGGCTCTATAATGTATGCGATGTTGTGTACCAGACCGGATGTAGCTTATGCACTGAGTGTGGTAAGCCGGTATCAGTCAAACCCTGGGGAGAAACACTGGATAGCGGTAAAGAACATTCTCAAGTACCTGAGAAGGACTAAGGAGATGTTCTTGGTGTATGGCGGAAAAAACCTCCAGATCGAGGCCTTTGCTGACTCCAGCTTCCAGAGTGACAAGGATGATTCCAAGTCCATGTCGGGTTTTGTCTTTACCCTCAATGGAGGGGCGGTGTGTTGGAAGAGTTCCAAACAAGAAACCGTTGCAGACTCGACGATGGAAGCGGAATACATCGCTGCATCTGATGCCGCAAAAGAAGCTGTCTGGATAAGGAAGTTCTTGAAAGAACTTCAGGTGGTTCCGTCCATTGTTGATCCAATACCTTTGTATTGCGACAACAACGGGGCTATAGCTTTAGCGAAGGAACCCAGGTCCCATCAGAAATCCAGGCACATCTTGAGGCGGTATCACCTGATCAGGGAGATCGTAGATCGCCAGGAGATCGAGGTTCGGAGAGTCGCTTCAGAAGATAACACTGCTGATCCATTCACCAAGGCCCTGCCCCAGACTCAGTTCGAGCGGCTGATCGAGATGATAGGTCTTCGATACGCCAGTACATGGCCTTAGTGCAAGTGGGAGATTGTTAGTGTATATGCCCTAGAGGCCATTACTGTATCATACTGGTTTGTATATTACTTAATGGATGCTTGGGATATTCACCTTGTATATACAATCTTGCTCAAAATAGTAGTATGCTACTTGGTTTGTTTCTACTTCAATGTGTACATGTGTTTATTTTTGTATATCGCATATACACATTAGTAGAGCCCTTAGGATCTTTGCTTGATTACCAGCGATGTGATGGTCGTCACACTAGTGGGGCTGGGTAATCTATAAGCACATCCTTATGCAGGTCCCTGGTCGCAGGACTATCGAGACAGGGCATCGATACTCCGGAGTAGACCAGCGCATGCGCTTCTCATCCCAGTGTGGAAGACGGTCTGTCCCACAGCCGTCAGTACGTCGTACTTGAGATAGTATGCGGGTGCTCGTTAGGTTACGGGTACACTGGACAGGACTCGTCGGGAACTGACTAGTTGGAATTATACCTATCGTCAGTTATCAGTTCCCAGGTGACATGAGTACAGCTTAGTCCGCTGACTTGACACTGTCATTCCGCCTCGAGTGTGTTCCCACTGTACTTTGATCACTACCCTACCACGGCTCAAAGGAGTCGTGCAAACAGGTAGTGGTTGGGTGCAGTCCCGAAGCACTTGGAGGCAGTGACGGTTAGATAGGATTCGTCTCTCCCGGTATTGGGGGTTGACATCGCGCTGTGTCTAGGAGAGCCATTACACGAGTAGTCCCTGGCCAGGACAATCGAGATATACTGGTAGGTTTCCAGTGTTATCTCAGGGTGTTTTGGGCTTCGCTCCGGCACGACTTGTACCGCTATTGGGGGACTGACGCTTACCACCCCCTAGGCCCGCCATGCGATGTATCAGACGAACAGACCGGACTGTACGGAGAATGTCACACTCAGGCTCAGTAGGAGTTCAGATGGGTTTCGCCTCGTCCGTCTTCTTGTCGGCATTACCTGGGGACCGTTACGCACAGCTAGTGCCGCTTGCGGTCTGTGGTTAAACCCACTGCCAGCGTAGTGTCGAGTCTTTAGAGTCCCACACAGAAAGCTTTTCGCCTTTAGGCAAAAGAGTAGAGGTCGCATGGTATTGCGACAGGTCGCATGGTTTTGCGATAGGGTTCGGTCACATCCATGCACTTGTGCACGTACAGTGTCCGGACAGTTCACACTAGCGGGCTTTGGTTTAAGCCAGATCCTAGTGTACCTTATGGGATTGGATTTATCCAGTTTGCATTCGTGTTCCTCGGAACGCGGATGCGGGTGTGTATGCACAGTTGACAGGGAGGCAGAGGCAGCGGATTCTCTTTAGGGTTGTTGACAGTTGACCGTTGACTTTTTGACTTTATGCTCAACCCTAATGAGAATATGATATGTGATTAACTATTATATTAATTAAGTATTATGGTGATATGGTTGTTGACTTGTTGACTTTTGTTGACTTGTTGACTTTGTTGACTTGTTGACTTTTGTTGACTTGTTGACCGGTTGACTAGGCTTGACTAGTTGACCATCATGATAACCATAGCCATCATTTCATGGCAAAGACTTTTGTTTACTTGCTCATTTGTGTAAAATGAGTGCATGAAATGATATGGTTGTGGTTGCTTCTAACCATCACATAAGACTTTTGTTAATATGATGAGTTATCATTGCTTTGGATTATGAGAGGGTGAGAGACAAAATACTTGATCATTCTTTCTTGCTCATTCTCTCTCTTGTTCTTGAGCTCTCCTCTTGCTCTCACCCTCAACCTCTTGCTCCCTCTCTTGATCTATGGTTCTCTTGTCTCATGAGTTGAGAATCAAGAACCATAGATAAAATCCCATTCTATTTCCTCTCTACTCATTCTAGTTCACTAGGTTTAGCAAACCAAGTGAACTAGTTTCTTCAAAGAACGAAGAAGGAGCTAAAGGTTGGAGCTTTCAAGTGGATCTATCTTCGGCGTACGGAGACGACGAGAAGGAGCCATCGGACCACCATCGGAGCTTGAAGAGAAGGAGTTCAAGACAAGCTAGGTATAACCCCCTAACTGAGTAGCTAGAATCTCTTAGTTAGGATGTTAGATAGATGTTTAACCAAGATCCGGGTTATAGGTCCATGTTACCATCTTTAAGAAAATCGTTTTTTACCAAATTCCGCATTCCCGAAAGTACCGGGAGAGGTAGCATGGACTTACAGGATCACAGACCAAAGAACGAGGCAATCCATTACAAGAAAACCGGTGAGGCCGGTTTCTAGCAAGATGTGGCCGGTCAAAAATGGTTAGAATCGCATCGTTTTTGGTCAGTGTTCATCTCTCTGTGAAAAGAGCATTCTGTAATTGTTAAAAAAAAATGGAGCCTCTGAAAAATCGACAGAAACTTGAAATTTTGTTTCAATGTTTGGATTTGTTTCGGTTTAGTTATTTTAACATTGTTTAAACTTTCTTGTGTAGGGTTTATGGGCTGGCTCTGATACCATGAAAGTTTACGCTAGCGTCTCGGCCAATTTCCGTGGACAAATGCGAAACAAAATTTTTTCCTATGAATCGAAACTTGGCACTAGAATAAACTTAAACCGGATTTACCATAAACCTAACAAGCATGTAAGGGTTCTATCTACTATGATAGAAAGTATACCTAAAGAAACCAAGTTCTTCGGGTCTTCGATCCTCTCCTTAAGCTCCTCGATGGAAGTATGGATCATGCTTGAACTTCGGCCTCCTCGCGTCAATGATGATCCACCCGAGAGTGCCAACTAAGAGCTCCTACCTCCTAATTGAGGTAACTAGAATACTTATCTTGCTAATCTAAGTAGACTAAAGTGTGTAGAGAGTGATTATGGAATGCTTTGTCTCACTAACTCTAGGTTTCTCTACTAATGAGACAATTAGAGTTAGTATTAGAAGAAGATAGCAAGGAGAAGATGAGAGTGTAGAGTGAGCTTGAGAAAAAATGAAGAATGGCTAAGTGAATGAGATAATAATGCAAGCAAAAAAAAATATCTCCATAAAATATAAACCATGGAAGAATAGTAAACCATGAGTCATTGCATGAGTCATCAAGCTAGCCATGCTTCATTTAATTAAAATGCACACCTCATTTCTCCACCTTATTAATCCATTAACTAAAATGGTAAATCAAAATAACGAGGCATCTTCTTCTAGAAGCACCTTGCATAATTACAAGAATGCCCCTTACCCGTATATACATACCCGTATCCGTATTCCGTAAAATACGAATGCAAAGAGATAAAATAATCCAAGAATATAATACTAGGATCCGGCTTAAACCAAAGTCCGCTAGTATTATCCGCCCGAACATCGTACGTGCACAAGTGTACGTATGTGATCGAACCCTGCCGTAAAACCATACGGCCTGTACATTGTTTCACCCGAAGCAGGGAAACCCTCCGTGTGGGACTGTAAAGACTCAACAGTACACTGGCAGTGGGTTTAACCACAAGCACATCAGCGGCACTAGCTGTACGTAACGGCTACCCAGATACCTGTCGAAAAGGAAGGCCGACGAGCAAACTCGTCCGAACTTCTACTGAGCCTATCCGTGACAATCTTCGTACAGTCCGGTCTTTTCGTCTAAGAGTATCGCATACCGGGTCTAGGAGGTGGTATATGTCAGACCCTAATAACCCGATAATTCATGCTGATGTGGCTCAGGACCAATCCGGGAACCTACTGATCAACCTATCGGTAAATCCCAACTGCCTTGGCCAAGGTCTTATGGTCATGACCAATCGATCACTGTGTGATATCAACGCCCAATATCGGAAGAGAAAAATTCCCAACAATCACTTATTGCCTCCATGTGGCTCGGGACTGTACCCAACCAAAACCTATTTGCACGACTCAGTAGAGCAGTGGTAGGGTAGTAATCAAAGCTCAGTGGGAACTCATAAGAGACAAATGCCGATCTCAGGTCCAAAGACTAACCTGTACACATGTCACCTGAGAACTTCCATCTGACGATAGGTATAATACCAGCTGGAAGTTCTCGGCGAGTCCGTCCAGTGTACTCACGCCCAGTGAGCACCTGTATACGATCTTAGGTCCATCAGTCCAATGGCTGCGGGACCAACAATCTCCCGACGGGGCTAGAAACGTATACACTAGTCCACTCTGGAGTATCAATGCCCAGTCTCGATAATCACGCGACTAGGGACCATTTAAGGATGTGCTTATTGACTATCCTGCTCCCACAAGTATGATCACCATCACAATGCAGGTAGTAAAGCAAGATCCTACGGGTTTTATCAACATATAACCGCAATATGTAATAAAGAGTATAACATATGCCATGTTAAGATAAAGACAAACCATAATAATATACTATTGTATCATGTCTTTATCAATATGTGCAAGATGTATAAAGCATCAATAAAAACAAATACACATATCAGATAAAGACAACTGAAATAATATACTATAAAACTGAGCAAGATTGTCCTGTACATACTGATTGATACGAATTCTCGGTGTGTAGTTTTAGAAAATGTATAGAAATCACAACCAAAGAAATTTTTTGACCGCAATCAATAACGGTGTCGATTGTAGCGCGTTAGCGAGTGCGGATCGTCCACAGAGAAAGTGTGATCCGTTCGTAATTGAATTAGATGAATTGAAGATTAAAGAAAGAAAAAAAAGACAATTCAATTCAAGATTTATAAAATGAATTCAAGAATCATCTAGATCTAAATCTAATTAACAAGAAAACATTAAAATCAAGAATTAAGAATTGATGATTTCCAATCCAATAATCAAGAATCGAAGTGAGGCTCGTAGGAATCGATCGAATCTATAGACGTGATGAAATCTATTGATTACATATTCTTATCCATCGATGAATTGATACTAGATCGATGATGATCAACGAGAATTAGGGATTTCTTGCGGAAACTAGGGTTTCATCATCTATCGCATGTCCTTTCGTTGATTTCATTCACATTCTAGCCTCTAGTAAACTCAAGAATCGATCGTGGATCCCTAATTAAGAGCGAACACAATCAAGAAAGCATCGCTCGAAACTAGGTTGTCAATTCTTCAATTTACTAAAGTTTACAAAACTCATAGGACTTAAGAATCGTTTCAAGATTTGTAATATCATCATCTATTGATTCTCTCGACTCCTTCACGAGTGGAGTTTTAGTCAAAAATCATAACAAGAAACACAATCAAGAATTGAGATCTAATCATGATGCAAGAATGTAAAGAAAGCAAGATTAAAGAATTTCACCTTTTATTTATCAACAATTTCGTTACAGTTCTCTCAAGATCTACAATGAGGAAAGAACTCGATCGTGGATTTGGCTTCCCTCGTCTTCGTGAGTCGCGGATCGTCTTGGATCACTTGCTCGGATGAAGATCGGCTTCGCTCCTAAAAGGTTGAAGGCTTCTTGCTTGAATTGTACTCGGTGTTCTTGATTTTTGGCTTGGTGATTGGATTAGGGTTAGGGTTTGGAGATACAAGTTGTGTCACTCAACTTGTGGGAGAGATGGTTAATGAACAACCCAAAACCCTAGATCTAGGTTTCCTTTTATAAGTATCACAACCTTAGATCTAGAATTCAAATTTCAAATTTCCATCCAAAAGTTTGTTAGAGAGAGGCTTCTGGAAGAGGTTAGTTGGAGGGAATATTCTAGAATGAAGAATATTCTAGAGCTAGGTTGTTAGGCCGAGCCTTCTGGATGAAGCCACGTGGCATTCTTGAGTCTTCTAGAAGCTATTGCCGTTACATAAGCCACGTGCAGGAATTCTATGATGAAGATGTCACTAGCAGACGCGGATCCGCGGCGCATGCCATGCTCCGGCCGCGGATCCGCGGCCGTTTAGGATCCTTAGTGCATGAAAATCTGTGCACTGCTTTCTGCTGACTTCTTGATATATTTCTGATATGTGTAATCTTATATTTCCCTCTAGTTCATTGCCAGATCTCAAGTCTTGGAGTTGGCATATTTTTATCAACATTTTTTCACAGATTTGACTTTTCTCCTGGAATTTCCTGCACAGATTCTCGAGACAAGTGTTGCGCTATACAAAGATTATGCGATGCCATGATAAACACTCAATTTCCCTCAGAAATGTCGGTTTTAATATATAACACAAGTTATTTGGTATTTTACAGTCAATTTGCTAATATGTGCTATATTAATACCGAACACCTCTTGATGAGTGCAAATGGTAGCGAAATTGACGTGTTAAAAATGCAATAATTTCGACTGATCAAATTCCCCCATACTTATTTTCGGTCGTCTCGAGCGAATTGTTTTATTAAAAAGAGAAGGAGAAAATAAAGAAAGAGAAAAACTAACTAGCACACTTTCGTAGGCAACACGATTGCACTGAGCATGTGCAACAAGCCTTTAAACCTCTAGGTGTCCCTAGTAGGAGTGTTTTCTCCTGAGGGTTTTCAGCGGATTGCACCCACAAAATTCAATAATAAAAGGAAGAACGTGAATATTACATATAAAGATAAGAATTTTAAAAGAAAAGTTTTGAAAATTAGGGTTTCCAACTATGCTAGCTTTTCGGTTGTCATGAGCCCTATCTTAATAGTCATGAAAAGATGTTGGAAACCACATCATCCCTCAATAAAACATCGTTTTTATTCTTCATTCCTATCTTTCTTCCAAACATCGTTCATATAACCCTACGTGTGTGTAATAAACATCCCTACACCCGGAGAATTCAATTCAAGCTATCATACTCTTATCCATCTGCCTCAGTACTTTTTAATTAATGAATATTTAGATGAATTTGCTCACACACTTTCATGCGACCGTTAACACTTCTTGAAGTACTAACCGACTGATTACTTATGTGCTTGCTTATATGGTGTTTTTTTCTCATCTTGCACCACCTAAGGCTTAGCAGTGACTCCCAGACCAGTTGGTCTAAGGCACTAGGTGAAGAGGCACCCTCGCTATATTTTTTTTTTGCTGCCTTGGCGATAACAAAACCAGTGTCCATTTTTCTCATCATTTTATATTTTATTCATTTTTTTTATTTCCTTCATACTTTGGCTTTAAGACAAGAGCATTTCAAGGTATCCTCTACTATCCCGAGTTTCAAGACGTGTGTAAGTGCGAATAGTAGGGTATAAACGTTCAAAATGTTTGGCTTTCCGAATAGGAACTATTTTCAGACTTATTTTTATCTTCAGATTAGTGACTTCCTTCATCTTACTAACCCTTGGGACAACGGCTCATAACTACTTATTACTAGTTCGTTTAAGAAAACTTCTAATTTTCTTGGTTTTCTTAAATTTTTCTAATCTTTTGGATGTAATTTTTCACTATCTAATCTTTTATTATCTTATTTATGTAAAAAAATATATTTTTTGAAAATTTTTAAATTTTTATAGGTTTTTTTTTTAAAAATGTTTTGTGCTTATGCAAAGTATGATGCAAATGATGCGAAAATAAGCACAAACCTCTCCCAAATTTGTTTTCAACAGTGTCCTCACTGTTGCCATCCGCTAGATCTCAAAAAACCTGTAAGCTTGGGAGGAAATTTATTAATGGAGGCAAAATATTTAAGTGAAAATCCTCCCCCAAACTTATTTTTAGCTCATCATTTTTGAGTAAAAATTTTCTTTTCAGGAGCCGGAAAATCCCCCCCCAAACTTGAGTTAAACCATGTTAATCTTTGAAAATCACAAGGGGGTCAAGAATCATTGGTCGATGCCAAGCTTTGCAAAGACCGAAGGTCAACACCAACCATTCGAAGATTTTATCAATGTAGTGCTCAGGTTGGTGGAAAGCTAGAAAGACGTGGGGAAAAGGTAAGTGGTGGAATAGAATTTGTTTGCGTCCCATATTGGAGAGACGATGTAGTGAATGTGATGGATTGCTCGCATCCTTTTTACAGTCCAGAAGAAGGGGTGGAGATTCAATTTCTTTGTTTTAGAGATGATTCATCTCAACACCCGTGTCATTCAAAAATGCGAGTTCATCAGCGAAGATTCCATCAATACCCTGGAGAATAATGTCATCACAAAGCGCGGAGTGATCTTCAGACTCTAAAAGCAGTTCATAATCAGTGTTAATTGTTGACCCGGATATCTCGGTGGAAGAGTCCGTATGTGTATGATACATAGTTGGGTCAAACAACAACATATGAAAAGAGTCAAGATCGGTATCATGAGGATCATCAATTTCGCTGCTGTCGACATCCATTAAGTCGACAGAACAGACCTGAGCAGTAGGTTGGAGGGTACACTTCCCAACTTATAAATGTTCAGCTCTATTGACCTATTCCCAAAAGATAGGGTCATAGAGCCATTACGACAGTTGATGATAGCATTAGAAGTGGCCAAAAAGGGGCGACCTAAAATCACCGGAATCTGATTCCGTAGGTTCGCTACAGGCTGTGTATCAAGTACAATAAAGTCCACAGGGAATACAAATTCCCCGATTTTTATTAACACATCCTCCAGTTCACCCCTAGGTTTGGTGATTGATCGGTCAGCCATCTGGAAAGTTATGCTCAAGGGCTTTAACACTCCGATACCTAGTTGCTCATAGATCGAGTAAGGAAGCAAGTTAACACTAGCGCCAAGGTCAAGTAAAGCACGGTTAATGTGTTTTTCCCAATAGAAATAGAAATAGTAGGACAGCCAGGGTCCTTACGTTTCCTTGGTAATTGTTGGGGAAAAGCCGTGTCTACATTACTCGACATAAAAAAAATTTAGGCAGATGAGTCTTCCTCTTCCTAGTGCACAAGTTCTTAAGAATTTTCGCATAGGATGGAACTTGTTGTATAGCATCTAGGAGAGGGATGTTGATGTTAACTTCCTTAAACATGTCCACAAGCTTCTCCCTTTGTGCATCATGTTTGTTGGGCTTCAACCTTTCAGGAAATGGAGCTCTATCAATAACTGTTGGGTCCAACATTTATGGAGAAGTTTGTGGGGGTGGAAAAGGTGAGGTGGGTGGAGGGTTCGAGCCTTTGGAAAAACGGAGAATAGGCTCGGAAGAAGACAATAAATTAGACGAAATATGGTAAGAGTAGAAGTGTGAGGGGAAGTGGAAGCCGGGGTGTTAATGATCAATTCATCATTATCAATTTGTTCACCTACATGATTGTCTAGCACTCTTCCAGATCTCGACGTTGTAAAAGCATCCACATTAGTGCAATGTGAAGGTCCAGGATCGGGTAGGGGTTGAGATGGAAGTTTCCCTTTTTCTCTGGCACTTATTTCGGCTGTTATTCGTTCAATTTGTGCTTCCATCGATTTAATATTCTCATTTTGAGTGAGAATGATCTTTATCATATTATCGATGGAAGATTGAAAACTTGCCGACCCTTGGATGGATTGTTTCATGAAAGTAACCAAGGTTTGTACTAGTGCAGAGGTATTATCAGTACCGGCCAATTGCAAAGAGTTTTCATGTGGTGCAAAAGTGTTGGCTGGATTTTGGAAGTTTTGTGATTGGTAGAGGTGCTGACTCAATTGAAGTGGTTGCTGTTGTGGTGGAAGAGCCCTTTGGAAAGTGTTCTGGTTTAGATCCGTGTATTGAGGTTGGTATTGGATCAAAGAAAAATCAGGGTGATTCCTCCAATCTTGATTATATGAGGAAGAAGAAGGGTCGTTTCCAGGTCTTTACTGAAATGCAGCATTAGTGTGACGTTGAAACTGTACATTCAAAGGACATTCTTCCGTCAAATGTGAAGGGTTTGAACAGCAGCCACACACGGTTTTGGGAAGTGTGTATTGGTTTAGGGAGGCTGAAGAGATTTTGTTTTCTATAGCGTCGAGTTTCTTTTGTATTGTGACCATTTCGGCTTTCATTATGACGGAAACATCGAGCTGATTGACATCTTCCCTAGGCGGTGGTGGTCTAACACTTTCCCATTGTGATGTGTTTTAAGATAAATCTTCTAGGTATTTCCAAGCTTCACCAACATCTTTAGATAGGAATTGGCAATGACACATGGTTTCAAGTATCTGTCTAGTAGTGAGATCAATACCCTCATAGATAATTCGACACAAATCCCATCTGGAGATTCCGTGATAAGGGCATCGGATAAGAAGATCCTTGAACCGTTCAAAGCATTTCCAAAATGGTTCATTGGGAAGTTGGGTAAATTTGAAGATTTCACTCCGAACACGGCTGGTCTTGTGATTGGGATAAAATTTCTTAAGGAATGCTGCAACGAATTCGTCCCATGTTGAAATAGGATGTGCGGGTGTATTGTAAAGCCACTTCTCGGCTAAATCGCATAAAGTGAAAGGGAGAAGAAGTAAACGCAGAGCATCCAAAGACAGTTGTGAATTTCCCATCAAAGCACATACATTTTCGAATTTGGAAATAAACATGCATGCATTTTCAGAATCAAGACCGTGAAATTTGGGTAGCAGTTTGATGAATTGGGGGTTGATTTCAAAATTTTCCCCGTTGGCAGGTGGTATAGAAAGACAGGTGGGAAGGGGAACACGTGTAGGATAGCATCTCTCTTGGAGAGAAATACGTGGAGGATTCTGTGCACCTGCGGGCGGTGGCAGAGTGGTGTTAAAGTTTGATGGAAATCCGTCCATCGCGGTCGTGGTGGGTGGTGGGGAAGAAGACGAAGAGTTACCGACTCTGGGGTCGATAAAAGAAACGCGGACAAGACGGGAAATGGAATCCCGTGTCCAGCCTAACATGTGCTAAATGGTTGTAGCACAAGTGGCAGCGTTGGTAATAATTAGGGGAAAGATTGATTGGTGTTTGTTTTGAAAAAGATACGGATTTTTTTTGAAAAAAATGATGCAAATCAAAACAAATGCACAAGCAAAAACCAAAGTCTAATGGTCACCTAGGTCAAGTCTCTAGACCGCTCCTAACTGCCAGAAGACAAATCGCAGGATCAATCCTCTACTACCTCTTTGTCTCTCATGTGGCCAGGTAAGTGCCAGGTAAGTGGGAGGTTCTCCACTACGTAAGTAGTGGGCCTAATTAAGTAACCGCTTGCCTTAGACACACTTGCCTTAGACATCACAAAAGAAACGCGGATAAGCAATAGATTACCCACGGCCTTCTTCTGTCCTAAGTGAGTGCGACGGTCCTTAGAGTCATGTCTAGATTTCTTTTAATTATGAGGGTAATGCGGATGCAGTTTTGTGATTTTCGGGGATTAGGAAGGGTAATGAACTCCCCACCTAATCTGGATTTGGTCTTTGCCCCTTAATTTCCGTATTAATAATGCAAACAACCAAGATCAAACACGCACAATTTTAATTTTTGCGGCGCTGCGAATTTTTGCAAAGAAACCTGCAGCAAATTTGTTATTGGAGCAGACAGAGAAGGAAATAAGAAAGTCAAGAAGTCACCTGAGAACTTTAGTGCGCTGTATCATTTGACACGCGGCGGATCCACCACAATGAGCTCCTTAAACCGCTGATCCACGGTCAGGTTTCAAGATCACTGCACAAAATTTTTTTGGTACTGTTCTCCATCACTTCTTGAGCTCTCTGGAATGCTCTAAATATTTTTCCATTCGCTCCACAGATTCCAGATTTCCTCGCAACAAATTACAACGAATCGTTTAGTGTTTGCGCGAATTTAGATCTAAAAATTTTGATGGAATAAACTTTTCAACTCAAATTTCAAAAACGAACGAATTAGCGCACTATCCCCGGCAACGGCGCCATTTGATTGATACAAAATCTCGGTGTGTAGTTTTAGAAAATGTATAGAAATCACAACCAAAGAATTTTTTTGACCGCAATCAATAACGGTGTCGATTGTAGCGCGTTAGCGAGTGCGGATCGTCCAATGGGAAAGTGTGATCCGTTCGTAATTGAATTAGATGAATTGAAGATTAAAGAAAGAAAAAAAAGACAATTTAATTCAAGATTTATAAAATGAATTCAAGAATCATCTAGATCTAAATATAATTAACAAGAAAACATTAAAATCAAGAATTAAGATTTGATGATTTCCAATCCAATAATCAAGAATCGAAGTGAGGCTCGTAAGAATCGATCGAATCTATAGACGTGATGAAATCTATTGATTACGTATTCTTATCCATCGATGAATTGATACTATATCGATGATGATCAACGAGAATTAGGGATTTCTTGCGGAAACTAGGGTTTCATCATCTATCCCTTGTCCTTTCATTGATTTCATTCACATTCTAGCCTCTACTAAACTCAAGAATCGATTGTGGATCCCTAATTAAGAGCGAACACAATCAAGAAAGCATCGCTCGAAACTAGGTTGTCGATTCTTCAATTTAGTAAAGTTTACAAAACTCATAGGACTTAAGAATCATTTCAAGATTTGTAACATCATCATCTATTGATTCTCTCGACTCTTTCACGAGCGGAGTTTTACACAAACATCATAACAAGAAACACAATCAAGAATTAAGATCTAATCATGATGCAAGAATGTAAAGAAAGCAAGATTAAAGAATTTCACCTTTTATTTATCAACAATTTCGTTACAATTCTCTCAAGATCTACAATGAGGAAAGAACTCGATCGTCGATTTGGCTTCGCTCGTCTTCGTGAGTCGCGGATCGTCTTGGATCACTTGCTCGGATGAAGATCGGCTTCGCTCCTAAATGGTTGAAGGCTTCTTGCTCGAATTGTACTCGGTGTTCTTGATTTTTGGCTTGGTGATTGGATTAGGGTTAGGGTTTGGAGATACAAGTTGTGTCACTCAACTTGTGGGAGAGATGGTTAATGAACAACCCAAAACCCTAGATCTAGGGTTCCTTTCATAAGCATCACAACCATAGATCTAGAATTCAAATTTCAAATTTTCCTCCAAAAGTTTGTTAGGGCGAGGCTTCTGGAAGAGGTTAGTTGGAGGGAATATTCTAGAATGAAGAATATTCTAGAGCTAGGTTGTTAGGCCGAGCCTTCTGGATGAAGCCACGTGGCATTCTGGAGTCTTCTGGAAGCTATTGCCCTTACATAAGCCACGTGCAGGAATTCTGCGATGATGATGTCACTAGGCAGCCGCGGATCCGCGGCGCATGCCATGCTCCGGCCGCGGATCCGCGGCCGTTTAGGAGCCTTAGTGCATGAAAATCTGTGCACTGCTTTCTGCTGTTTTCTTGATATATTTCTGATATGTGTAATTTTATATTTCCCTCTAGTTCATTGCCAGATCTCAAGTCTTGGAGTTTGCGTATTTTTATCAGCACTTTTTCACAGATTTGGCTTTTCTTCTGGAATTTCCTGCACAGATTCTCGAGACAAGTGTTGCGCTATACAAAGATTATGCGATGCCATGATAAACACTCAATTTCCCTCAGAAATGTCGGTTTTAATATATAACACAAGTTATTTGGTATTTTACAGTCAATTTGCTAATATGTGCTATATTAATACCGAACACCTCTAGATGAGTGCAAATGGTAGGGAAATTGACGTGTTAAAAATGCAATATTTTCGACTGATCATATACATATCCCTAGCTTCCATATGTAAACATATACAATACCGGCCTCTAGGGCATACTTATCTAACACATGTGGCTTGGGACTGTACCCAACCAAAACCTATTTGCACGACTCAGTAGAGCCATAGTAGGGTAAAGATCAAAGCACAGTGGGAACTCACACGAGACAAATGACGATCTCAGGTCCGAAGACTAACCCGTACACCTGTCACCTGAGAACTTCTATCTGACGATAGGTATAGCACCATCTAGATGTTCTCCACGAGTCCGTCCAGTATACTCACAGCCAGTGAGCACCTGTATACGATCTTAGGTGCATCTGACCAATGGATGCGGGACCAACCATTGCCCCTTGTCAGGGCTAGAAACGGATACACTAGTCTACTCTGGATTATCAATGCCCAGTCTCGATACTCACGCGACTAGGGACTATTTAAGGATGCGCTTATGGACTACCCTGCTCCCATAAGTATGATCGCCATCACAACGCAGGTAGTCAAGCAAGATCCTACGGGCTTTATCAACATGTAACCGCAATATGTAATAACATGTATAACATATGCCATGTTAAGATAAAGTCAAACCATAATAGTATATCACTGTATCAAGTCTTTATCAATATGTGCAAGCTGGATGAAGTATGAATAAAAACAAATACACATATCCTGATAAAAGACAACTAAAACAGTATACTATATCACTAAGTAAGAATGACCTGTACATATATATCCCTAACATCCACATGTATGCATATACAATAATGGCCTCTAGGGCATACATATCCAACAATCATCCACTTGCACTAAAGGCCAGTAATTGGTGTAGCGCATACCCAACGTCTGCACTAAGGCCAGCTGCTGGCGTACCGCATACCCAATTGCTCAAAAAGTAGCTCGAACTGTGCTTGAGGGAGGGCCTTTGTAAATGGATCTGCCGTGTTTTTTTTATTGTCCACTCTCCGCACCTCGATCTCCTGGCGATCAATGATCTCTCTGATCAGGTGATACTGCCTTAAGATATGTCTGGATTTCTGATGGGACCGTGGTTCCTTCGCTAAAGATATAGCCCCTTTGTTATCCCAATACAAAGGTATCAGACTAATAATGGACGGAACCACCTGAAGTTCAGCAATGAACTTCTTCATCCATATCGCTTCTTTTGCGGCATTGCTGGAAGCAATGTATTCAGCCTCCATCGTCGAGTCTGTGACGGTGTCCTGTTTGGAACTCTTCCAACACACCGCCCCTCTGTTGAGGGTAAACTCAAAACCTGAGACAGACTTTCTGTCATCCTTGTCACTCTGGAAGATTGAATCGGTAAAGGACTCAACCCTGAGGTCTCCATTACCGTAAACGAGGAACATCTCCTTAGTCCTGCTTAGGTACTTGAGAATGTTCTTCACGGCTGTCCAGTGGTTCTCACCTGGGTTTAACTGATATCGGCTCACCACGCTTAGTGCATAAGCTACATCTAGTTTTGTACACAGCATCGCATATATTATAGATCCTACCGCCGAAGCGCAGGGTATAGTGCTCATGTGAACCCTCTCTTCGTCAGTCTTGAGAGACATCTCCTTGGAGAGGGTGATTCCGTGCAATGCGGGTATGTTACTGCGCTTGGAATCTTCCATTCTAAATCTCATTAGTACGGTCTCTATGTACCTGGACTGCGAAAGTCCTAATAATCTCTTGGATCTATCTCTGTAGATCTTGATCCCCAGAATGTTCGAGGCATCACCCAGGTCCTTCATGAAGAACCTTTGTGACAAGAACGGCTTGGCCGATTGTAGCATAGGAATATCATTTCCTATCAAAAGAATGTTGTCCACGTACAAAACTAGGAATACGACAGTTCAGCCTACGATATTCTTATAAATACATGGCTCATCTTCATTTTTGATGAAGTCAAATTCCTTGACTGTTTCATCAAAATAGATGTTCCAGCTCCGCGATACCTGCTTTAATCCATAAATGGATTTAAGCAACTTGCACACCTTCCCCCTGCTCCCACTGTCTACAAAACCTTCTGGATAATCCATATAAACGCACTCTTCTAAACCTCCATTTAGAAAATCTGTTTTTACGTCCATCTGCCATATCTCATAGTCATGGAAGGCAGCAATGGCAAGTAGGATTCGAATGGATTTGAGCATAACTACTGGAGAAAAGGTTTTCTCATAGTCCACACCTGGTTTTTGACGAAAACCTTTTGCAACTAGTCTAGCCTTATAGCTTTCCACCTGCCCATCTACACCTAGTTTTCTTTTGTAGATCCATTTGCATCCAACGGGTTTTACCCCAGGTGGAGCAATATCCAAGGTCCATACTTTATTGGTGTACATGGACTCTATCTCGGATCGCATAGCATCCAACCACTTATCAGAGTCCCTACTGATAATGGAATGTCTGAAAATGGTAGGGTCATCTTCTTCCAAGATGCAATCCTCTCTATCCCCGTCTATGAGAGAACCAAAGTATCTCTCGGGCGGATGAGAAATCCAACCAGATCTGAGGAGTGGCTGAGGCTCGTCTGGGGTTATTGAATCTTGAGGTTCCACCAAATCTTCAATTTCAGTTTGTGGTCGCTGAATTTCTTCCAGTTCTACCATGCACCCACTAGATTCTTTTGCGTGAAATTAACACTCTAAAAAGGTGGCATGGTGAGATATAAACATCTTCTGTTTCTCGGTGTAGTAGAACTAATATCCTATTGAATTTTTAGGATATCCCACAAACTTGCACAAAACTGACCGTACCTGAAGTTTGTCCGGATTCTGTACTTTAACATAGGCCGGACAATCCCATATCTTAATATGTTTAAGATACGGTCTTTTACCATTCTATATCTCGAATGGTGTCTTAGTCACAGATTTGGATGGAACATCATTCAACAGATATGCTGCTGTCAAAAGCGAATGTCCCCAAAATGAAAGAGGTAACTTGAGGTTACTCATCATGGAGCAAACCATTTCAAATAGGGTATGGTTCCTCCGCTCCGATACACCGTTGTACTGTGGTGTATACGGAGGAGTAAGCTAAGAGAGAATACCATTCTCTTTTAAGTAATCAAGGAATTCCATGCTTAAGTACTCCCTAATATCGATGAATATAAAAAAAGAGAAGAGGTGGGTCATTCTTCTCAATTCTTCTACAAACCATGACTCACTTCTCTTTCCTTTAATTCATAAATATTAATCATTATCTTCTCATATTCACCTCATGTATGATTCTCATACATCCTAGTTCTATGTATCATCAACCATGATACAATATATATATATATATATCAAATATATAAAGAGAAGAAAATCTTAAGTGAGCTTAATATTAGTTTATAAATATATATATGTATGTATGTATGTATATTAAATCAGTACTTCATTCAATAATCCGGTTATATCATATATAACATGGCTAATATTAAATATATATGTATATTAAATCAACACTTAATTCAATAATCCGGTTATATCTCATACAACCGGCTAATATTCAATATAAGTTTATATATATATATATATATATCTGTGTGTGTGTGTGTGTGTGTGTATTAAATTATTAAATCAACACTTGATTCAATAATCCGGTTATATCATATATAACCTTGCTATTATCAAATATATAAATATATATATAAATCAAATCATTGAATCAATACTTGATTCAATAATCCGGTTATATGTTATAAAACCGCCTGATATCAAACATCGCTAGATTATAATATGGTATTATATACTCATATTTAATCAAGCTCCCGCACATATCTCCATACGTGCCCTTCATAATTTCGCTTGAGCTAGGAAACCTCTATGTGGGACTCTAAAAACTCGTCAATACGTCAGCAGTGGATAATGATCATATCAGATACCTACAAGCCGTCAGCAGTACTAGCTGGACGTAACGGCTGCCCATGTATTGAATGAAAAGAAGATCTACAAGCAAACTTTTTCAAACTCCCATAGAGCCTATAAGCAACACTTACCGTATAGTCCGTTCTCTTCGTCTGATATGTCGCATATCGAGTCTGGGGGTGGAATCGTCAGACCCCACTAACTCGATTAGTCATACCGACATCAACTCCCAATACCAGGAGAGACGAAACCCCTCCTATCGCTCACTGCCTCCATATGACTCGGGACTGTATCCAAAATCCACCTATTTGCATGAATCCTTTGAGCCGTGGTTTGGAGAAAATCAATGCACAGTGGGAACCACACAAGACACTATAACGATCTCGGGTCTACAGACTAACCTGTACAAGGTTCACCAGTGAAATGCTATCTGACGATAGGTATGGTACCATCTAGGAGTTCTCGGCGAATCCTGTTCGGAGTACCCACTCTCTAATGAGGACCGGTGTACAATCTTTGATATCAAACACCAATGGTTGTGTGATCAACCATCGCCCAATACAGGGTTATGAAACGTACACACTAGTCTACTGTGGAATATCGATGACCTCTCTCGATACTCTCTCGACTAGGAACTATTAAGGATGTGCTCGTGGACTACTCAAGCCCTACTAGTATGATCTGCATCATAGTCCTGGTAGTCAAGCCAACATCCTAAGGGCTTTATCAACATATAACAAAGAGAAAGTAAACTAAAACAAGTGTACATGTTAAGATAAAGAGCAACCATATAGCATACTATCATTTTGAGCAAGAAAGTCCTCTTTATATATATGTCCAAGCATCTACTATAATGTACAATAATGGCCTCTAGGGCATAGATATTCCTAAAATAGATATGTCGCTGTCTCAAGTGCATATCCGTAGAAAGAAAGAGGCAACTCGGCATTACTCACCATGAAGCGAATCGTATCTAATAGAGTACGATTCCTCCGCTCCGATACACCATTGTGCTGTGGTGTATACAAAGGAGTAAGTTAAGAGAGAATATCATTCTCTTTTAGCAAGTCACGGAATTCCGTACTCAAGTACTCCCCTCCACGATCTGATCGAAGGATCTTGATACTTTTTCCTGTCTGGTTCTCTGCTTCGCTTTTATATTCTTTGAAGTTCTCAAAAGTTTCAAATTTGTATTTCATAAGAAATACATATCTAAATCTAGAAAGATCATCAATGAAGTACGAGAACCCACCCCTTGCATGTATAGACATTGGACCACATACATCACTGTGTATGAGTCCTAAGAGCTCTGTAGCTCTTTCTCCGTGTCCAGTAAACGGAGATTTGATCACCTTTCCTTTGAAAAAAGACTGATAAGTTTCATAGGAAGAAAATTTGAATGGATTCAGATATCCATCCTTATGCAACTTAGATAGTATTTTCTCATTGATATGACCAAATCTACAATGCCATAAGTAGGCTTCGTTGGTATCTGAACACTTCCTCTTACGTGTGTTTTGTACATTGAAAATCGTGTTTTGATTGAGAACATATATATCATTACACAGTGTACCTTCTGCAACCAATGTTGGATATAGTGCCCTCAAGGCAATTATTGTGATTGCAAGTAGGAAATTATGATAATTTGAGTGAGGACCTATACGGGTAAAACAGTTTTACTCGAAATGATAGTATGTTATATGGTTATCTTCATCGTTGATGAAGCCCATAGGATTCTTGCTTGACGACCAGCATTATGATGGCGATCATATACGTGGGAGCTGAGTTGTCTATAAGCACATCCTTAAATGTCTCTAGTCGTGGGAATATTGAGAATAGGCATCGATATTCCGGAGTAGACAAGTCTATACACTTCGAGACCCCGACGAGTGGCGGTGGCCAGTCTCACAAACTATTGGTGTTGTGTTATCTAAGATAATATACAGGTTCTCACTAGAGGTGAGTACACTGGACGGACTTGCCGAGAACTTCTAGATGGTAATATATCTATCTTCAGATAGAAGTTCTCAAGTAGCATGGGTACAGGTTAGTCCTTTGACCTGAAATCGTCATTTGTCTCGTGTGAGTTCCTACTGTACTTTGATTACTACCCTACCATGGCTCAAAGGAATCATGCAAACAGTTTTTAGTTGGGTACTGTCCCGAGCCACATGGAGGCAATGGTCGATTGTCAGGGATTCTTCTCTCCTGGTATTAGAAGTCAATGTCGCGCTGTGTTTAGTCGGCTATCACTGGAAATCCGTGACCACGGTGGTTGAGATTTACTGATAGTTGATCTGTAGTATCTTAGTTGGTGATGGGATGGAATCAGACACAATTTATCGGGTTAGTAGGGGTCTGACGTTATCCACCCTCTATACCCGATATGCGATACTCTTTGACAAAAAGACCGGACTGTACGTATATTGTCGCATTTAGGCTCAGTAAGGTAATGATGTACTTGATTGTCGATCCCCTTTCAACAACTACCTAGGTAGCCGTTACATACTGATAATGCCGCTGACGTGCTTGTGGTTAAACCCACTGTCAGCGTATTGTCGAGTCTTTAAAGTGCCATACAAAGGGTTTTCCCGGTTCAGGCGACAGATGTAGGAGACCGTACGTTGGTACGTGCAGGGGTCTAATTAAATACGTGTATGCAATAGACGGACTTTAAACGAGCGGTTGATAATACTAGCAGGCTTAGAATTAATCCGGATTATTAAATCAAGTTTTGATTTAATAATTTGTGTATGTATTCTGACACATATATTCTAGTATTATTGTTCACTATTTATTTTCCCTCTTTGGTGCTATCCGTATTTTCATACGGATACGCGTATATATAGCGATACATATACCGGGTGAAGTATTCCATATTTATACGGGAATGCTTCTAGAAGAAGGATGCCTCATATTTGTTTTTCTTTTTAGAAAACAAATAAGAAAATTGTTAGGAATATGTATGCCCTAGAGGCCATTATTGTACATTGATGTATATTATAGTGGATGCTTGGATATATATATAGAGGACTTTCTTGCTCGACATGATAATATGCTATCTGGTTACTCTTTATCTTAACATATTGACCGGTATTCTTTACTGTCTTTCTATCACATGTTGATAAAGCTTTTAGGATATATACTTGACCACCAGGATTATGATAGGATCATACTAGTGGGGCCAGGGTGGACCAAAAGTACATCCTTTAACAGTTCCTAGTCGAGGGGATATCGAGACAAGGGCATCGATATTCCAGAGTAGAGTAGTGTGTACGTTTCTTGTCCCTTAGAGGGCGATGGTTGATCCCATAACTATAGGTGTGTGACATCAAAGATTGTACACAGGTGCTCATTGGAGAATGGGTACACCGAACAGGACTCGCCGAGAACTCCTAGTTGGTAGTATACCTATCGTCAGATAGCAGTCTTTTAGTAACACTGGTACAGGTTAGTTTGTAAACCCTAAATCGTCATAGAGTCTTGTGTGGCTCCCACTGTGCTTTGATTTCCTCCCTGCAACGCCCAAAGGAGACATGCAAAAAAGTGGATTTTGGGTACAGTCTCGAGTCACATAGAGGAAATGAGTGATAGGAGGGTTTTCGTCTCTCCCGGTATTGGGGTTGATGTTGCGCTATGCTCGATTGGCTATAACTGAAAGTCCTTGATGAGGGCTGCTGAGATTTACTGATAAGAATCAGTAGTTTCTCGAACCGTTATAGGCCAGACATCGGCATGACTTATCACGTTACTGGGGTCTGACGTTTACCACCACTAGACATGATATTCGACATATCAGACGAAGAGATCAAACTGTACGGTAGTGTTACGGATAAGGTTCGTGGAGAGTATGGACAAACTTACATGTTGATCTTGATATTGCTCAATACCCGGGTAGCCATTACGTCCAGCTAGTACCGCTGATGGCTTGTGGGTGACTAATGTGATCATCACCTACTTTTGGTGTATTGACGAGTCTTTAGAGTCCCACACAGAAGTTTCCTGGTTTAAGCAAAACGAAATAGGGCACATATGTGATATGTGCGGGGGCCAGATTAAATACGAGTATATGATATCGTATTGTAATCTGGCAGTTATCTGTTATCAAGTTAGGTTATATGTGATATAACCGGATTATCGAATGACGTGTTGATTTGATAATGTGATATACAGATAAATTAAATTAGTCAGTTATATATGATATAACCGGATTATTAAATCAAGTGTTGATTTAATAAAGTGATATATATTATATTTGATATAATTATAACTTAACTAATATCATTAGCTCACTAATTATTCTTCATAATATATATATATATATATATATATATATATATACATATATGATATATATATGTATTTTATGAAGCATGGCATATTTTTCTATTTTATGGAAAATGGAAAAATGAGGTGGAAAGTGAAAAGATATAGAGGGCATGGGTGATGCATGGCTTTTTATGATTGTTTATTCATCTTACATCACTATTGAAGCATGGCTTCATATTTTTATTGAAAAATATAGCATGCTTCAATAAGTGAGGAATACATTATGAGTCATTCTTCATACTTGACCACACTTAGTCATTTTTCTCTAGTTGGGATTATTCTTGAGTTGCTCTCTAGCTTGCTCTCTTCTTATTCTTCCTCTTCATGTCTTAAAAATCCAACCCCTCACATGTGATGTGAATCACGGAGTTTTGAACCAACTAGTGAGTCTCAAATCCCCTACTTCATCATCCTACACTTGATTAGCAATCAAGTGTAGCGTGTTTTCTTCATTAAAGGTAGTTTAGTGAGAGGTAGCTCGAACTAGAGGAACTTCGGTGGATCGTTTTCGGCGCAAAGATCTACGAAGAGGTTCGTTCAACTCGAAGAAGAGCCTAGTTGAGTCGCGTGGACTACAACCCGGAGATTTAGAACCGAAGGACTCAATCTACGAGGGTATAGTCATCTTTTCTTCTTTAGTTTAGTTGATATCATCATAGAAAACCCTAAGTATTCTTGTAAAGATCTTGTTTAGTCTAACTAAGCACCTAAAATTTTTAAAATTTGGCATGCTTGATGCTACTAAAACCTCATGGTGGTGCTAAGGTAGACTTTCATGGTATCAGAGCCAAGCTAGAACATTTGAGTAGGTCTTTACGATGTTAAAGTGTTCGATCGGTTTCGAAACCCACAAAATATGATACTTTTTGTCGAATTTTTCAAATGTTGAAATTTTCGTGATTAAGAATATCTAAAAATATCGTACAGGGTTTTTTATGGAGCCCCAGAAAATTTTAAACCCTAACTCCCCCAAACGACCGCGGAACCACGGCTCAAACCCCTGTTTGGCCGCGGTTCCGCAGCACCTTTGTGATGTTATGGGTTTATCTTTTTTGTGCTGCTCCATTTGTAGATTTTGCACTCTCTTGGTATTTTTAATGATTCTCAAGTTGTTGGAGTCTCTGGATTTTGTGGCTATTTGCTAAATCGATCAAAAATTTTGACGTTGTATAGATCTTGAAGGTATGTGAAATATTTAGAATCCGAATTAATTAGTTTTATGAAAACTAGTTAGGATATTATAAATCTAATAATTTAGTCTCGATATATCAGTTGCCACGGAGTTTTGATTCGGATCAAAACTTCTTCGCAATCGTGTATTGTACGCGAACACTCGCCAGGTAACTCTAGTAAACAGCCACGCCCTATAGCCGTGACCAAGTGGCTGTAGGAGAACCCTGTTGCCAAAAGCACCCACTCGGGTGCTTGCGGCCACGGTGTTCCGCCTTAGTGCACTTCGTTGACGGCTTCGAGATTGCGGCCATCTGCTAAAGTTTCCGACGAGTATTCGATAATGTAGTCGTGAATCCGGTTTAATTACCCAACTAAAGTAATTGAAAAGTGTTTTCAATTTGAGACTAAAATACAAGGTTTATAGGTTAGGCATGAAATCCGGAATATGAGATATTCCGGGTTTATGATGTCTAAGGATATATGAATTTTAATTATTGTAGTTTTCCATTTCTTTTCTGCGACCATAAGTGTACTATGTGGGGTATCCCGATCTCGTTGCTATATGTCAACAAATTTTCGTGATACACATATTTACTTACGTTGATGACATGAGATGTTATGTGTTGCTATTGATATGATTATTGGATCGTCGTGAATGGATAGCCGAGGGTTTTATGTGAGATGAGAATTTTTCATTTTCATTTATGTAAAATCTGTATGTAATATTCTTTTATTAGGACACTTCCGGGTTGAGGATGATGTCACCATTGATGCATATTATTTATTTTTCCGTATTAGGATAGACCCAAGGCAGGGAGCACAAGTAACTGGGTTCTAGAGTCCAGTGGGAGACCATCTCAAGGAGTTGAGACCGGGTCTCCTAACTTTAGAATTGGTAGGGTTGCTTGTCGGTTTCGTAGAGGTCTAGGGATGTGGATTTGGCTATTCTTCACGACCGTTGAATCCGTGTTTTACATTACTGGCTAAATTTAAAACACGGAAATCCTAGTATATCTAATATTTCATATGTTGCTTTTGCTGCTTGGTTCTGTGATGTGATCATATTGTTAGTAGATGTTGCACACCCTCATAACAATTGTGAGGAGGCGGAAGTGGCAAACAATAATTTTTCTTGTATGCAACACCTATTTTAAAACTAGATCTTGTGCTAAACCATAACTAGAAACCCTATCTAGAGATCTTATCTACTGTGATAGGGGTTATACCTCTACGAAACGGTCCTTCGAGTCTTCTTTCCGCTGCGACTCCTTGGCTCCTTCGATGGTTGAGAAGAACTCGGTCTCCGGTCACCTCTAGATCCAAGACGATCCACCCGAGAGCTATAAAACAAGCTACAAACTCTTCACAAGAGTTAACTAAGAAACCAAGTGTGCTAGAAATGATCACTTAGATGATGTAGAGATCAAGTAGTGGATTATTATGTCTCTTGACCTATGAATCACAACACATGTGAGTGTTTAGGTCAAGAGGAAGAAGAAGGAGATAATAAGGAGAGAGAAGATGAGAGTGATAACGAAAAATCAAGCATGGAAAAATGATATGGCTCTTGGAAAATAATTGAAACATGTATTATTTTATCTCCAAAAAAATGCACCATGCTTCAATAGTAATCCCATATGAATAAAAAATAATATAAGCCATTTCTTCATCCTTGCTTTGACATTTCTCCAAATTCCACCTCATTCATTTCTTTTCCAAAAAAAAGAAAATCATCTAATATGAGGTGTCTCCTTCTAGAAGGTGCTCTTGTACAATTACAAGAATACCCCTCACCGTATACCATATAAGTATATCCGTATTCGTATTCCAAAAAATACGAATACAAAAAATCCAATAATATAATACCGGTATTCGGCTTAAACCAAAGCCTACCAGTATTATCCTTTCGATCATTATTCCTGTAGCCAGTACAGGAACATGATCGAAACCTTGCCGTAACAACTTACGACCTTTACATCTTTCGCCTGAACCAGGGAACCCTCTGCGTGGGACTCTAAAGACTCGACAGTACGCTGGCAGTGGGTTTAACCATAAGCACGTCAGTGTCACTAGTTGTGCGTAACAGCTACCCAGGTACAAGACGATAAGGTGGCCGACGAGCAAACTCATCACAACCCTAACGAGCCTGTAAGCAACACTTACCGTACAGTCCGGTCTCTACGTCTGATACGTCGCATATGAAGTCTAGGGATGGTAAATTTCAGACCCCAGAAACTTTATAAGTCATGCTGATTTATGGCCCATAATGAATCGAAAAACTACTGATAACTCTTATTAGTAAATCTCGACAACCCTGGCCAGGGATTTGTTATTATGGCCGATCAAGCATACCGCGACATCAACTCCCTATACCGGGAGAGACGAAACCCCTCCTATCGCTCACCTCCCCTATGGGATTCGGGATTTTACCCAAAATCCACCTGTATGCACGACTCAATAGAGCCATGGTAGGGAGGAAATCAAAGCACGGTGGGAATCACACAAGACACTATGATGATCTCGGGTCTACAGACTAACATGTACAAGTGTCACCAAAGAACTGCTATCTGACAATAGGTATATATACCATCTAGGAGTTCTCGGCGAGTCCTGTTCGGTGTATCCATTCTCCAATGAGCACCTGTGTCCAATCTTTGATGTCAAACACAATAGTTGTGGGATCAACCATCGCCCCCAGGGTCAATAAACGTACACACTAGTCTACTATAGTAATATCGATTTCCTATCTCGATATACCCTCGATTAGGAACTATTAAAGGATTTGCTTATAGACTGCCCAGGCCCCATTAGTATGATCTACATCATAATCCCGGTAGTCAAGCATAATCCTAAGGGCTTCATCAACATGTATATAAAGATATGAAATACAACACATCATACGTTAAGATGAAGATAAACCAGATAGCACACTATCATTTCGAGCAAAGATTGTTTCTGTATATATACATGCCTAGCATCCTATATAATACAGGTCTCTAGGGCATACATATCTAACAATCTCCCACTTGCACTAAGGCCTATAGTTAGTGCAATAAGTACCCACTGTCTACACTAGAACCAGTTGCCGGCGTACCGCGTGCCCAACATTTTGAACAGTTTCTCAAATTGGACTCGAGGGATGGCCTTGGTGAATGGATATGCTTTGTTTTCTTTCGTGTCTACTCTCCGTACCTCGATGTCCTGACGATCCACTATCTCCCTAATGAGGTGATACCGCCTCAAGATATGTCTAGATTTCTGATAGGACCGCGGTTCCCTTGCCAAAGCCATGGCTCCATTGTTATCGCAATACAAAGGTATTGGATTAGTAATGGATGGAACCACCTGAAGTTCAGAAATGAACTTCCTCATCCAGACTGCCTCTTTTGCAGCATCATTAGCAGAATATACTCAGCTTCCATCGTGGAGTCAGCGACGGTATCTTGCTTGGAACTCTTCCAACATACCGTCCCTCCATTTAGGGTAAATACAAACCCTGAGATAGACTTGCTATCATCCTTATCGCTCTGGAAGCTGGAGTCGGTAAAGGCCTCCATTTGGAGATCTCCGTTACCATATACTAAGAACATTTCTTTAGCCCTTCACAAGTACTTCAGAATGTTCTTCACAGCAGTCCAGTGTTTCTCCTCTGGATTGGATTGATAACTGCTTACTGCACTCAGTGCATAAGCTACATCTAGGCGAGTACACAACATCGCATACATTATAGATCCCACCACCGAAGCGTAGGGTATAATGCTCATGCGAGCCCTCTCCTCATCAGTCTTTGGATACATCTCTTTGGAGAGGGTGATCTCGTGACAAGCGGGTATATTACGTCGCTTGGAATCTTCCATACTAAACCTCTTTAGTATGGTTTCTATGTATCTCGATTGGGACAATCCGAATAATTTCTTAGATTTATCTCTATAGATCTTAATTCCCAGAATGTACGAGGCATCACCCAGGTTTTTCATGGAGAACCTCTGCGATAAGAATAGTTTGATTGATTGTAGCATAGGAATATCATTTTCTATCAAGAGAATGTCATCCACGTACAATACGAGGAATGTAATAGTACTCTCTACAATCCTTTTATAAATACATGGTTCATTTACATTTTTTTATAAAACCAAACTCTTTTATTGTATCATCAAACTAGATGTTCCAACTCTGCGATGCCTGATTTAATCCATAGATGGATTTAAGCAACCTGCATGCTTTTCCGCTGCTCTCACTGCCAATGAAGCCTTCTGGCTGATTTATAAAAACACATTCTTCTAAATCACCATTTAGAAATGTTGTTTTGACATCTATCTACCAAATTTCATAGTCATTGTGAGCAGCTATAGCAAGCAGGATCCGAATGGATTTAAGCATCACGACTGGTGAAAAGGTTTCATCATAGTCCAAGCCTGGTCTTTGACGAAATCCTTTTGTAACCAACCTAGCTTTATAAGTCTCCATCTGACCATCCACTCCAATCTTTCTCTTAAAGATTCACTTGCACTCTATAGGTTTTACTTCAGAAGGTGCAACCTCCAAAGTCCATACTTTGTTAGTGTGCATGGATTCCATTTCGGAGCTCATGGCATCCAACCACTTCATTGAGTCACCACTTGTGATAGCTTGCTGAAAACTAGTAGGATCATCATCATCCATGATACAATCTTCTCTATCACCATCAATTAGAAAACCGTAGTGTCTATCAGGTGGGCGAGAAGTCCTACTAGATCTACGAAGTGGCTGAGGTTCGTTAGGTTCTATTGAAATCTCAGGTTCAACTAAATCATCGGTAATTGTTTGTGGATCTAGAATTTCTTCCAGTTCTACCGCATTGCCAACAGTATCATTTGTAAAAAATTCATTTTCTAAAAATGTGGAATACTGAGAAACAAACACCCTTTGTTCCTCCTTGTGGTAGAAAAGATATCCATACGAATGTTTTGGATATCCCACAAATTTACATAAAATAGGTCGTGTCTCGAATTTTTCCGGATTCTGCTTTTTCACATAAGCTGGACAACCCCATATCCTAATTCGTTTAAGAGATGGTCTCTTCCCATACCATATCTCATATGGAGTGGTAGACACGGTTTTGGTCGGAACCCTATTCAATAGATATAACGCAATCTCCAATGCGTTCCCCCATAATGAAAGTGGTAACTCAGCATCACTCATCATTGATCGTACCATATCTAATAGGGTATGATTCCTCTGTTCCGACACACCGTTGTGTTGTGGTGTGTACAGAGGAGTGAGCTGAGAGAGAATCCCATTCTCTTTTAGAAAATCCAGAAACTCTAAGCTTAGGTACTCACCTCCTTGATCTGATCGTAGTTTTTTGATACTCAAGCCTGTTTGTTTTCCTACTTCAGATTTATACTCCTTGAACTTTTTGAAGGCTTCGGACTTATGTTTCAACAAGAACACGTGTCCGAATCTTGAGAAATCATTGGTAAAAGTTTTGAAGTATGAAAAACCACCTCTCGCATGTGTAGACATTGGTCCATATACATCACTATGTATGAGGCGTAAGAGTTTAGTAGCTCTCTCTCTGTGTCCAGTAAACGGAGTTTTGGTCATTTTACATTTGATACAAGACTGGCAAGTCGCATAAGATTTATATTCAAACGAGTTTAAATATCTATCTTTATGTAGCTTGGTTAGTCTTGTTTTATTAGTATGACTAAGTCTACAATGCCAAATAAAAGCTTCATTTATGTCTGAAATCTTTCTTCTGTATGTGTGTTGTATATTGAAAACTGTATATTGATTTAGGACGTATATCTCGTTATTTAATGTACCAGACCCAATCAACTATTGATTAAGGTTAATGTTCATATCATTATATTGTAACACAAAATTATATCCTTCATTATCCAACAACGATATTGATATAATATTACATAACATCGAAGGTACAAAATAACATGGGGTCAAACCAATATACAACCCGACCGCAAACCAAGGTGATACTCTCCCACTGCTACAGCATTTACAAAGGAACCATTCCCAACTCGGTGAGTGTGATCACCTTTCTTCAAAAACCTGCTATTTCTCAGCCCCTGCACACAATTGCAGATGTGAGATTCTGACCCGGTATCTAATACCGAAGAAGCAGAGTTAATTGAAAAAAAGTTTTCTGTTACAAACACACCTGAAGTGGAAGTATCAACATGCTTCTTCTTCTTGAGGTCGGCAAGGTATCCAACATAGTATCTCTTCCAGTGCCCAGTCTTGTGGCAGTGGAAGCATTCCCCTCTTCCTGACGCAGCAGCCCCTATCTTGCCCTTTCCCGGTGCCTTTTCGACTTGATGGGATTCTTCTTCTACTTTCCCTTGACCTTAGCTTTCGAGACGGAAGAGGAAGATGACCCAGCAATTAGAGCGGGAGTGCTATCTTTAGCATGCTCTCTGCACTCCTCAACATATTGAGGAGTTCATGAAGTGACTTCTCCATGTTGTGCATGTTGAAGTTCACAATGAACTAAGCAAAGGCAGGGGGAAGGTACTGTAGAATAATATCAACATATTGTTCGTTCTCCATGGTCCATCCCAGGTCCTCTAGTTCTTCGATACGTCCTATCATCTTCAATACATGGTCACCTACAGACGTGCCAGCAACCATCTGCATCTGAAACAACATTCGAGATGCATCGTATCGGAGAGTGCGAGATTGCTCTCCATACAACTCCTTTCTGTGGAGAAAGATGGATTGTACATCCATCTTCTCATGCTGCTTCTGATGTTCATTGTTCATAGAAGAAAGTGCGAAGCATTTGGCTGTTGCACAGTCTATATCATGTCTTTCGGATTTCCTTATCCGCAACTGAAGAATCAGGACGTGGGTTAGGAGTGTCTGGAGTAGTCAGGATGTATCCGAACTTATCATAGGTCAGGGCAATATTTACGTTTCTCAGCTAATCTTTATAATTCGGTCCCGTGAGTTTATTCTTATCTAATAAAAGCTTAAGTCCCGTCATATGTATCTGCCATTAGGAGAGAGAAAAGAAGGCACTCAGCGATTGCTCTTGCATGATTATATTGGTTATTAATCTTATCTAATCGATATCTTCCACTGTTTTTATCAAATTTTCCTTAAAACCTTAAAAAGAAATTAGGCAAGATTAATTGCAATCTACAAGTTCGCTAACCAGTCAGCCAGGCCAGTGTCGGTACTCCGAGGGAGGTTCCACGTGCTTTCGCACGGACCTAATTAAAATAAACTTCGTTTTCCTAGAGGCGTAACCCCAATGACACCTTTCTAGATACCTACTGGATTAGCTAATTGTAAAATGCAAAACTCTCCCGGGTGTAACTTTTACTCACAGCGGGATCGGGATCCAACTATCAAATAGAAGGTATGTAATCTCATTGCAAATTTTAACTCTTGAAATTCCCGATATGGTTTTTACCCCCAGTGTCTTACGACCTTAACTATGGTCAACAAATCATAAGCACTAGTCAAGTTCTACCCACCATTTCGAGATTGATTTAGACCCACCCGTAAAACCCTTAACTATGGTCAACAAGGTCATGCGCATGTCCTAATCGATCGCATCATATACTTTGTAGGAAGACATCACTTAGCTACCGTACACCACGGCGTAACTATAGTCAAAAAACAAGGTACGGATACTAAGTACTCTGCTTCCTAAAATGGCGAAGGGCAACAGATGGTTTTGATGAAAACCTTTAAAGTTTTGAACTTGATATCGTTGTAGAATCTAGTGAAAGAAGTGGTTTAAGCTCCAGTTTTAAAAGTCGAATGGTTTTGTAGTATCTTTCTAATTTTGCTAAAGAGGTCACTCCCGGTGAAGGGATCTCGGCTCTTTTCTCATCGAATGAGGTGCTAAATATTCATGAATACCACGATGCAAAGGAAAAATTAGATCAACTATAAAAACAAATCGAGTGCTTTGTAACATTTGCTAGTTTTGCTAAAGGGGTCACTCCTGGTGAAGGGATCTCAGCCCTTTCCCCATCGAATGAGGTGTTGGATATTCATCAAGGAATACCACTATGCAAAGCAAAAACTAGAGTTGTCCATTTTAAAAAAATGATTCTACAACATCTTTAGGTTTCTTTTTCTTAACATTAATCACATTAATGTTGTCCCATCATTTACGTTTCCTAAACATCACAGAAAAGAAATGAAAATAAAACGTACGCTTATTCCATCCGCATTCGCCACGGAGCCCGTCATGCACCGTTAGGTTACTTAACGGCAGAGCGGGAGCTGGACTAGTGCGGGTGCAAAATATAAGCAACGTTTATTATATATCTCATATATAAATAGCCATTCGTCGCACGCATTTATAAACATTCCAGATCACAGATGAATACATTGGATGTACTAGGAATTCCGTATTTCGTTTAAGCCCTTAACGAAAGACGGGTTCCACGGCCGTGATGAATAACCAAACCCCATCCTAGACCCCTACGGCTGCGACAAACTACCCGCCAAATTCCCGATGTGAAGCAACCTCCCTTAATAAAATGAGTAGACCACTCGGCATTTCGAGAACCCGGTAGTTTGTGCACCACACCTTGGGTCTATCATAGGAGCAAAAATTGTAAAAAGAAATTATACAACGGTGGCTACAAGCTCAACTCGGATGTGCCGCGCAAAATAATATTACATCGCTTTTTACAAATTACATGAATGAAAGAAAAGAAAAACGCTCTTCTCACATCCCCCCGGCTATTCATCCATGACAATCCAACATATTCATATACACATACCATCACATGATATATATATATATATATATATGTGCAACCCCAACGAATCGTCGTATAGAAATTAATGGATGTTTTAAACACATATCAAACTGAAAAGCGGATAAACGACATTAAAAGTTCAATTTCGAAACACTCTGATTTCCCTAACACTTAGGTTACATCATATGTAATCTGGAAATAATTAAATAATACCATAAAACCAAAAACATGGAGTACAGAGAACCCTAAAAAACCCAAGCCTAAACATCACTGTTCATCCAGCGACGCCGGGAAAATGGGGGATCTCGCCGGGAAAAATCCGGTTGTTTTGGCTCATCTTTCTAGGGTTGTCTAGTTATCTCATAACAAGTATTCTGCACATGCTTAAAAAAATTTAGAACACTTTTTAAAAATTTCCAGAGAGCAGTTTTTAGTTTTACTGTTTTGGAGTTTTTTCGTGTTTCAAAATTTTAAACGTCGTCTAAATAACTAGTTAGGATTTAGTTAGGCTCAGATACCATGTTAGTAGATGTTGCACACCCTCACAACACTTGTGAGTAGGCGTAAGTGGCAAACAATAATTTTTCTTGCATGTAACACCTACTTTAAAACTAGATCTTATGCTAAATCATAACTAGAAACCCTATCTAAAGATCTTATCTACTGTAATAGGGGTTATACCTCTAGAAACGGTCCATCGGGTCTTCTTTCCGCTGCGACTTCTTGGCTCCTTCGATGGTTGAGAAGAACTCGGTCTCCGGTCACATCTAGATCCAAGATGATCCACCCGAGAACTATAAAACAAGCTACAAACTCTTCATAAAAGTTAACTAAGAGATAAAGTGTGCTAGAAATGATCACTTAGATAATGTAGAGATCAAGTAGTGGATTATTATGTCTCTTGACCTATGAATCGCAACACATGTGAGTGTTTAGGTCAAGAGGAAGAAAAAGGAGATAATAAGGAGAGAGAAAATGAGAATGATAATGAAAAAATCAAGCATGGAAAAATGATATGGCTCTTGGAAAATAATTGAAGCATGTATTATTTTATCTCCAAAAAAATGCACCATGCTTCAATAGTAATCCCAAATGAATAAAAAATAATATAAGTCATTCCTTCATCCATGCTTTGGCATTTCTCCAAATTCTACCTCATTCATTTCTTTTCCAAAAAAAGAAAATCATCTAATATAAGGTGTCTCCTTCTAGAAGGAACTCTTGTACAATTACAAGAATACCCTATACCATATACCGTATAAGTATACCCGTATTCGTATTCCGAAAAATACGAATACAGATAATCCAATAATATAATACCGGTATTCGGCTTAAACCAAAGCCTACCGGTATTATCCTTTCGATCATTATTCCTGTAGCCAGTACATGAACACGATCGAAACCCTGTCGTAACAACTTAAGGCCTCTACATCTTTCGCCTGAACCAGGGAACTCTCTGTGTGGGACTCTAAAAACTCGACAATACGCTGCAAGTGGGTTTAATTACAAGCACGTCAGAGGCACTAGTTGTGCGTAACGGCTACCCAGGTACATGACAATAAGGTGGACGACGAGCGAACTCATCAAAACCCTAACGTGCCTGTAAGCAACACTTACCGTACAGTCCGGTCTCTTCTTCTAATACTTCGCATATGAAGTCTAGGGGTGGTAAAAGTCAGACCCCAGAAACTTTATAAGCCATGTTGATTTATGGCCCATAATGAATCGAGAAACTACTGATAACTCTTATCAGTAAATCTCGACAACCCTGACCACGGATTGCTGTTATGGCCGATCAAGTATACCGCGACATCAACTCCCTATACCGGGAGAGACGAAACCCCTGCTATCGCTCACCGCCTCCTTGTGATTTTGGATTGTACCCAAAATCCACTTGTTTGCACGACTCAGTAGAGTAGTGGAAGGGAGGAAATCAAAGCACGATAGGAATCACACAAGACACTATGACGATCTCGGGTCTATAGACTAACCTGTACAAGTGTCTCCAGAGAACTGCTATCTAACAATAGGTATATATACTATCTAGGAGTTCTTGGCGAGTCCTGTTCAGTGTAACCATTCTCCAATGAGCACATGTGTACAATCTTTGATGTCAAACACCAATGGTTGTGGGATCAACCATTTATCCCAGGGTCAAGAAACGTACACACTAGTCTACTCTGGTAATATCGATGCCCTGTCTCTATATACCCTCGACTAGGAACTATTAAAGGATTTGCTTATAGACTGCCCAGGCCCTACTAGTTTGATCTATATAATAATCCCGGCTGTCAAGCATAAACCTAAGGTCTTCATCAACATGTATAAAGAGATATGAAATACAACACATCACACGTTAATATGAAGATAAACCAGATGGCATACTATCATTTCGAGCAAAGATTGTTTCTCTATATATACATGCCAAGCATCCTTTGCAATACAGGCCTCTAGGGCATACATATCTAACACATATATCTGCGTGAGACGAATGTTATATTATATATATGATATATAATAAACATTTCTTATGTTTTGCACCCGCGCTAGTCCAGCCCCCGCTCTACCGGTAGTTAAGTGACCTAACGGTGCATGACTGGGCCCAGTGGCGAATGCGGATGGCATAAGCATACGTTCTATTTTCGTTTCATTTTTCTGTGATGTTTAGGAAACATTAAATTATGGGACTTCATTAATGAGATTAATCAAAAGAAAGAAACCTAAATATGTTATAGAACCAAATTTTTCAAAAAGGGTAGCTCTAGTTCTTACTTTGCATAGTGGTATTCCTTGATGAATATCCAACACCTCATTCGATGAGGAAAGAGCCGAGATCCCTCCACCGGGGGTGACCTCTTTAGCAAAACTAGCAAATGCTACAACCCACTTGGTTTTGTATTTTGATAGCTTCTCTAGTTCTTTCTCATAGAAGGTATGCAATCTCATTGCAAATTTCAACACTTGAAATTCCCAATAATGTTTTTCCACTAGCACTATGACCTTGACGGAGGTCAACAAATCATACGCTACTAGTCAAGTTCAACCCGTACATTTCTTGATTGAATTAAACCCACCCGCACAATCCTTGATAGAGGTCAACAAGGCCGCACGACTACCCTAATCCAATCGCATCATATACTTGTGCAGATAAGCATAAATAGCTACCGCACACTACGTCTTGACAGAGGTCAACAAACATAGCACGAATACTATGAAGTACTTATCTGAAATAACGGAGGGCTACGACAGGTTTTTAAGAAAACTCTTTGCATAATGAACTTGATCTCGTTGTAGAATCGATTTATTTTGATAAAGGAGTGTTCTTTAAGGGTTTTACTAGTTTTTCTAAAGAGGTCACTCCCGGTGAAGGGATCTCGGCTCTTTCCTTATCGAATAAGGTGCAGGATATTTCACAAATACCGCTATGCAAAGCAAAAACTATAAAAGCAATCAAAAGACAAACCGAATTTGTAGCATCTGCTAGTTTCGCTAAAGAGGTCACTCCCGGTGAAGGGATCTCGGCTCTTTCCTTATCAAATAAGGTGCTAGATATTCTACAAGGAATACCGCTATGCAATGCAAGAACTAGAGCTAACAGTTTTTAAAATAAGTTTCTACAACATCTTTACGTTTCTTTTATTCATTAATCTTATTAATGAAGTCCCATCATTTTAAGTTACCTAAACATCCCAGATAAATACAACGTACGCTTATGCCATCCGTATTCGCCTCGATGTCCCCTCATGCACCGTTAGGTTAGGTAACTAACGGTAGAGCAGGGCAGTGCTAGCGCGGGTGTAAAACATAAGCAACTTCTATATAATATATCATATATATTATATCCTGTATTCATCTCATCAATATATTAAATGATCACATCACAGATATCGCAGCAGAAAACAACATATGAAATATTGGATATACTAGGATTTCCGTATTTTAAATTAAGCCTGTATAAAACACGGATTCCACGGTCGTGATGACTAGCCAATACCACACCCATAGACCACTACAAGAGCGGCAAGCAACCCTACCAATTCTAGAGTTAGGAGACCCGGTCTCGACTCCTCGAAATGGTCTCCCACTGGACCGTATAACCCGGTTACTTGTGCTCCCCGTCTTGGGTCTATCCTAATGCGGAAAAGTAAATAATATACAATGATGACATCATCCCCAACCCGAATGTGCCCCAATAAAAGAATATTACCTACAATGAATTTTACATGAATGAAAATGAAAAACTCTCATCTCACATAAAACCCCGGGCTATTCAAAACACGACGATCCAATATAATATATCACTGCAACACATAACATCACATGTCATCAACGTAAGTAAATATGCGTATCCCAATTGTCGTTGATATATAGCAATGAAACCGGCGATACACAACGTATTACACTTACGGCCGCAGAAAAGAAAGTATAAAACTACAACAGATGGAATCCGCAACCTTGTTAGACATCACATGCATAACCAAATGAATTCCTTAGACATCGCATGCCTAACATTTATAAACCCCACATTTTAGTCTCAACATCGAAGACACTTTTCAATATCAAGTCGGGCAATTGAACAAGATTCCCGACATCCAGATCGAATGCTCGTCAGAAACTTTAGTAGACAGCCGCACCCCCCGATGACGTCGTTGAAGTGCATTAAGGCGGAACACCGCTTCCGCGAACATCCGAACGGATGCTTTTGGCAACGGGATTCTCCTACAGTCACTTGGTCGGGGCTATGGGGCGTGGCTATCAATTAAGTTTACCCGGCGATTATCCGCGTACGCTATGTGATTGCGATGGACTTTTGATCACATCAAAATCCCGTGGCAACCGATCATCTGAGACTAAACTGCTAAATTTATAACATTCAAATTAGTTATCTCATAACTACATGTGGATTCCAAATATTGTATCACATTACAAAAAAAGTTAGACGACGTTAAACATTCCGATCGAATCAACAAACACCCAAAATTTCCCTATTTGCTCAACACTTGAACTTAGTTTAAAAGCATCCATCACATGCCACAGTACCAATGGACCAGCCGTAAAAGGGTCAAACCAATGCCTCACATGTGACAATGCTGAACTACCACAAACCCTAAAGTTTAGAGGTGGTTCTGACGGTCACATAATTGAATTAAGGTTTCGTTCATCTAGAGGGTCCACCATGTTACTTGCATGATATTTGAATGTTCTTTAACTAAGGAAAAATCCAACACTTGGAAATTTTCCGGCAGGGGAAAAAGTGAGTTATTGATATCCGTTCGAACTTTTTAACACTGTCTAAATAATCCGAAACAAAGCTAGAATTGTGAATACGAAACACTCCGAATTACCTTTATAGTAAATAGATATCTCATGCAAATTTAGAAAAAATAAACAACACCTGAAGTACCAAACCCTAGATATTAGAACACCACCCAAAACTGGAGCTCAAAACCCTCTTGGGGGCCGGCCTGCTCGGATTTCCTAGCTATGTGCTCGGCCAAAATCCGAGCACATGGGTCCAGGTTTGGGGTATGTTCACTATGTATCTCATACATGATTCTGCACTTGTTTGAAAATTTTTTAGAACTCAATTTAAAATCGACAGAAACTAGGGTTTGATATCGGGTGTTTCGGAGTTGTTTCGGTTTCGTAATCCTACACTTATCCGTCTAATTCTCTAGCTAGGCTCTGATACCACTATTGGGATACCTACAACGGTAGCAAGGTTTCGGGTGGCATCTCACATGCGAATTTCAAAATTTTCCATTACAGATAACTATAAACCTAGATTATTAACTAGAGAATCAAACAAAACTAGCATGTTAACACTTTAACATCTAAGAGTTAGGTATTACAACCTTTGCGGTCCATTCCTTCGCTTCATAAGCTCTGAGTTGAGGTCCCTTCGCTGCGATCATCAAGTACCCAGACTCTAGAGAGGCTCCATGAAGAGAATGATGCAACCTTGCTTCTAATCTTCAAAAACTAAGATGATCTACCTTGAAGAAACACTAACCCAAGCTCTCACTTCACTAATCAAGTATTAGTGAAGCAAACACCCTAATCTAAGTGGCTAGAATAGATGAGGATGATGAAGTAGGAATTTTTCTCTCTTTTGTTTTCAAGTTCTCACAAAACATCCATCACAAATGAAAAGCTAGAAAGCTTTTGGAGTGAGGAAGAAGAAGATGAAGTTGTGATGAATGAATTAATTGTTGAGGTTAGAAATGCAATCATGGTTTAATATGTATCATGTCTAACTCATGTAGAGAATTAACCATAGGGTAGGGTTAAACTTAGGTTAACAAATATCAAGGATAAAAGAAAGAGGGTGTTCAAAGTCAAAGGATCATGAAGCTTCCTCAAAGCTCATCCAAAAGAAAATGAATTATCCATAATAAAATGTTAACCCTAATTTAAAAACCCTAGCATGGTTTAAACTCTAAACCCTAGTTGCATTTGTAACCCTAACATATTACAATATTATATATCACATATACAATATTTTGTAACAAAACTAATACAATTAACATATATCATATATTTATCAATTTATCAATTTGTGAGAAAAAGAATATTTAAGTGAGCTTATATTAGTCAATGTAATGTAATATATCAAATATATAATTATACATTAAATTATCGAATCAACACTTAATCCGATAATCCGGCTATTATCAAATAACCGACTAATATAATCTGTATCATTTCATTGAATCAACACTTGATCCGATGACCCAGCTATATCACATATACCCGGCCGATGTCACATATCGCGAGAATCGAATACGGTATCAAATACACGTATTATTTTCATTCCCGCACATATCACATATGTGCTCCTACTCCGTTTTTCCTGAGCCAAGAAACCTCTATGTAGGACTCTAAAGAATCGTCAATACGCCAGCAGTAGGCGATGATCATATCAAACACCCACAAGCTTCAAGCGGTCAGCTAAACATAACAGCCACCCAGGTATTGAGCGATCAGAAGAACAACAAGCAAGCATGTACATTCTCCTGTGAATCCAATCAGTAACACTCCCGTACAGTCTGGTCTCTTCGTCTGATATGTCGCATATCTAGTCTAGGGGTGGTAAACGTCAGACCCCGGTAACCGATAAGTCGTGTCGATATGAGGTCCATAACGGTTTGAGAAACTACTGATAATGCTTACCAGTAAATCTCAGCATCCCTGGCCAGGGATTTCCAGTTATAGCCAATCGAACACAGCGCAACATCAACTCGCAATACCGGGAGAGACGAAACCCCTCCTTTCGCTCATTGCCTCCATGTGATTCGGGACTGTACCCAAAAGCCACCGTTTTGCATGTTCTCTTGAACGTGGTAAGGTGGAAATCAAAGCACAGTAGGAATCACACAAGACTTTATGACGATCTCGGGTCTACAGACTAACCTGTACCAGTGTCACCAGAGAACTGCTATCTGACGTGAGGTATAATACCATCTGGGAGTTCTCGGCGAGTCTTTCCAGTGTACCCAGTCTCCACTTAGCACCTGTATACTTTCTCTGATGTCAAACACCAATGGATATGTGATCATCCATCGCCCATCTACATAGGTCGAGAAGCTATACGCTAATCTACTCTGGTATATCGATGCCCTATCTCGATACACCCATGACTATGAACATTTGAAGGATGTACTTAGTGACTATACTGTCCCCACTAGTATGGTCTACATAATAGTCCTGGTAGTCAAGTACTCATCCTAAGGGCTTTATCAACATGTAACATAGAGACAATCAGAGTACATGTTAAGATAAAGAGCAACCAGATAGCATACTATCATGTCGAGCATGAAAGTCCTCCATATATATGTCCAAGCATCCACTACAATATACATCGTATGTACAGTAGCCTCTACGGCATACATATCACTAACAATCTCCCACTTGCACTAGGGTCATCTGTTGTAGTATCTTATACCCAACAATCAGAAGTGGTTGAAGTATCTCATACTCAACCATCCCATAAAAGTTTCTATTAGGAAATAGGCCTTCGTGAGTGGATCCGCGCTGTTGTCTTCTGTATCTACTCTCCTATCCTCGATCTCCTTGGAGATCAACCATCTCCATGATCAGGTAATACTGCCTAAGAATATATCTGGATCTATGATGGGACGGGGTCCCTAGGCATAAGCCACAGCTCCATTGTCACACAATGGTAAGAACGAAGTTCTTCTCATGAACTTATATATATCCAGATTGCCTCTTTGGTAGCATCCTTGGTAGCGATGTATCCAGCCTTCTTCATCTAGTGTGTCACGGTATCTAGCTTGGAACTCTTCCAACATACCATCCGTCCACTGAGGGTAAAGACAATGCCTGTGACTGACGTTCAGTCGACCTTACCACCCTGGAAGCTATCCAGTGATTCTCCCCAGGATCGATTGATACCATCTCACTACACATAGTGAGAATCCTAACATCCATTTAGATCTATCTCATAGATAAATCTAGGATTTAGGAGGTATCACCTTGATCCTATATGGAGAATCCTTGTGATAAGAGGAGATTGACCGAGCGTAGCATAGGAAACTCCTTTTCTATCAAGAGTATGTCATCCACGTACAATACAAGGATCAACACCATACTCCCTACTACCTTTTTGTATATACAAGGTACATCTACAATTTTGATGAAGTCAAACTCTTTGACTACCACATCAAAACAGATGTTCCAACTCCGCGATGCCTGCTTTAACTCATAAAGCAACTTGCACAAATTTTCGCTGCTCCCACTGTCTACGAAGCCCTCTGGCTGTGTACTTATAGACGCTCTCTTCTAAATCATCATTTAGAAAAGCAGTCCTGACACCCAACCGCCAGATAGCATAGTCATGGTATGTAGCAATGGCAAGTAGGATCCGGATGGAGTTAAGCATAGGCACTAGAAAAGGTTTCATCTTTATCCACACCTGGTCGATGACGAGAACCTTTTGCAACTAGTCTTAGCTTTGAAAGTATCAACCTTTCCATGTACACCAAGTAATCTTCTCAAGATATACTTGCTACTGATGGGGATTTAACCCTTCAGATAAAGAAACCAAAGTCCATACTTTATTGGTGTACATAGAATCTATCTCAGATCGCTTAGCATCCAGCCATTCTCATAGAGTCCCCACTCTTGATGACCTACTTGAAACTAGTTGGTTCATCATCTCATGATGCAACCCTCGCTCCCACTGTCATAGAGAAAACCGAAGTATCTCTTAGGTGGGTGAGCAACCCTACTAGATCGGCGGAGAGGCTGAGGTTCGTTGGGAGCTATTGAATCCTTTGGTTCTACCAAATCATCAGCTGTAGTTTGTATAGCTGGAACTCCTTCCAGTTCTACCTCATGACCACTAATTTCTTCACAAGAAATTTCCTTTTCTAAAAAGGTGGCATGCCGAGAAATAAAACACCTTTTGTTCCTCGGTGTGGTAGAAGACATTCCCTTGCGAATGCTTGGGATATCCAATAAACTTCCACATAACTGACCTTGTCTCGAGCTTGTCCGGATTTTTCTTTTAGACATAGGCCGGACAACCCCAAATCTTAACATCCTTGAGAGATGGGCTCTTACCATACCATATCACATATGGAGTGGTAGGCACCTGATTTGATTGGAACCCTATTCAATAGGTATGCAGCTTCATAAGTGCATAACCCCCAAAAGAAAATAGGCAACCCGGTAGTACTCATCATAGAGCACACCATATCACATAGGGTGCGATTGCTCCACCCCAATGCACCGACGTACTGTGGTGTATTCAGAGGAGTGATGCTGAGAGAGAATCCCATTCTCCTTTAGAATAGTCCAGGAATTCCGTGCTCAAGTAATCTCGTCCCTGATCTCATCATAGGACATAATACTTATACCTGTTTTGGTTCTCTACTTCTAACTTATATTCATTAAATTTCTCAAAAGCTTCAGACTTGTTTTTCAATAGAAACATATGTCCGAAACTTGAGAGATCATCAGTGAATGTAATGAAGTATAAAGAACCGGTCCTGGCATTTGTTGACATGAGACATACATACATCATCATGAATCAATCCCAAGAGTTCACTAACTCTTTCTCTGTTTCCAATAAACGGAGCTATGATCATCTTATCTTTGTGACATGAATGACAGGTTTCATAATATGTAAATTCAAACTAATTTAAATATGCATCTTTATGTAACTTAGCTAATCGTGTCGCATTGATATGACCTTGTCTACAATGCCTCAAGAAGGATTCGTTCATTTCTGAACTCTTCCTCTTATGTGTGATTTGTGCGTTAAGAACTGTGGTTTGATCTAGAACATATATGCTTTTAGATAACGTGCCTGAACCGATCAACTCCTGATATAGGAAAATGTTCAAAACATTATCCAACAATACAGAATTATATCCTTCTTTACTAAATAAAGAGAGTGATATGATGTTGTATATCAGGTTCGGTATTTAATAACATTCGTTCAGAATCAATGTATTTTGGTAATACAGGGTGATAACTGCCAACATACTTGGCTGCAACACTTGCACCGTTTCCAACTCTTTAAAATTATCACCCGTTCCTAGTTCTCTACCTATCTTTAGCCCATGTAACAGATTACATATATGGGATCCTGATCCGGTATCTGATACCCAGGACGTAAAGAATACTGAGAAACGGTTCTCGGTAATGAACACACCCGAAGAAGATGCATCATCATGCACTTTCTTCGTTTGGGCGGCACGGGAATTCTGGTAATCCCCTAATTCCTGCTCGGTCTTATAACAATTATAAGTTGGAGCGGGGCCATCGTTCCCTTGCTCAGTATAACAAGCGGGTTCGGTCAATACATCCGTATTATTATCTTGATTAAGGCGTGACATGGTCGCTACCTGGAGAGAGAGAGAAGAAAACATTCAGCGTATGCTCTTGCAAGATTAGATTGGTTATTAATATATCTAATCAGGATGGCTCCCACTGTTTTAGTCAAATCTTCCTTCAAACCTTAAAAGGAAAAACTAGCCGGGATTAATTACACCCTACAAGTTCGCCAATCTTTCAGCCAGGCCAGTGTCGGTATTTTGAGGGAGGTTCCCCGTGCTTTCGCATGGACCTTACTAAAATAAACCTCGTTTTCCCAAAGGCATAATCTCGTTAACACCTTTCTAGACACCTACTTGATCGGCTAATTGTGATGTGTAAAACTCTCTCAGGAGTAACTCTTACTCGCAGTGGGTATCGGGATCCAACTATCTCATAGAAGGTATGCAATCTCATTGCAAATTTCAACACTTGAAATTTCCAATAATGTTTTGCCCCTAGCATCTTATGACCTTGACGGAGGTCAACAAATCATAGGATACTAGTCAAGTTCAACCCGTACATTTTTTGATTGAATTAAACCCACCCGCACGACCCTTGACGGAGGTCAACAAGGCTGCACGACTAGCCTAATCCAATCGCATCATATGCTTATGCAGATCAGCATAAATAGCTACCGCACACTACGCCTTGACGGAGGTCAACAAACGTAGCACGAATACTATGAAGTACTTATCTGAAATGACGGAGGGCTACGACAGATTTTTAAGAAAACCCTTTGTGTAATGAACTTGATCTCGTTGTAGAATCGAGTAATTTTGAGAAAAGAGTGTTCTTTGAGGGTTTTACTAGTTTTGCTAAAGAGGTCACTCCCGGTGAAGGGATCTCGGCTCTTTCCTTATCGAATAAGGTGCATGATATTTCACAAATACCGCTATGCAAAGTAAAAACTAAAAAAGCAATCAAAAGACAAACCGAGTTTATAGCATCTGCTAGTTTCGCTAAAGAGGTCACTCTCGGTGAAGGGATTTCGGCTCTTTCCTTATCGAATAAGGTGCTGGATATTCTACAAGGAATACCGCTATGCAAAGCAAGAACTAGAGCAACCAGTTTTTAAAACAAGTTTCTACAATATCTTTAGGTTTCTTTTATTTCATTAATCTCATTAATGAAGTTCCATCATTTTAAGTTACCTAAACATCACAGATAAATACAACGTACGCATATGTCATCCGCATTCGCCTCGATGTCCCCTCGTGCGCTGTTAGGTTAGGTAACTAACGGCAGAGCGGGGTAGTGCTAGCGCGGGTGTAAAATATAAGCAACCTATATATAATATATCACATATACTATATCCTGTATTCATCTCATCAATATATCGAATGATCACATCATAAATATCGCAGCAGAAAACAACATATGAAATATTGGATATACTAGGATTTTCGTGTTTTAAATTAAGCCTTTATAAAACACGGATTCCACGGTCGTGATGAATAGCCAATACCACACCCATAGACCCCTACGAGAGCGGCAAGCAACCCTACCAATTCTAGAGTTAGGAGACCTTGTCTCGACTCCTCGAGATGGTCTCCCACTGGACCCTAGAACCCGGTTACTTGTGCTCCCCGTCTTGGGTCTATCCTAATGCGGAAAAGTAAATAATATACAATAGTGACATCATCCTCAACCCGAAAGTGCCCCAATAAAAGAATATTACCTACAATGAATTTTACATGAATGAAAATGAAAAACTCTCATCTCACATAAAACCCCCGGCCATTCAAAACACGACGATCCAATATAATATATCACTGCAACACATAACATCACATGTCATCAATGTAAGTAAATATGTGTATCCCAATTGTCGTTGATATATAGCAATGAAACTGGCGATACACAACGTATTACACTTACGGCCGCAGAAAAGAAAGTATAAAACTACAACAGTTGGAATCCGCAACCTTGTTAGACATCACATGCCTAACCAAAAGAATTCCTTAGACATCGCATGCCTAACATTTATAAACCCCGTATTTTAGTCTCAATATCGAAAAAAAACTTTTTAATATCAAGTCGGGCAATTCAACAAGATTCCCGACATCTAGATCGAATACTCTTTGGAAACTTTAGTAGATAGCCGCACCCTCCGATGCCGTCGACGAAGTGCACTAAGGCGGAACACCGCTGCCGCGAACACCCGAACGGATGCTTTTGGCGATGGTGTTCTCCTACAGTCACTTAGTCAGGGCTATGGGGCGTGGCTTTCTATTAAGTTTACCCAGCGATTATCCGCGTACGCTACGTGATTGCGACGGACTTTTGATCACATCAAAATCCCATGGCAACCGATCATCTAAGAATAAACTGCTAGATTTATAACATTCAAATTAGTTATCTCATAACTAGATGTGGATTCCAAATATTGTATCACATTACAGAAAAAGTTAGACGGCGTTAAACATTCCGATCGAATCAACAAATACCCAAAATTTCCCTATTTGCTCAACACTTGAACTTAGTTTAAAATTATCCATCACATGCCACAGTACCAATGGACCAGCCGTAGAAGGGTCAAACCAACGCCTCACATGTGGCAACGCTGAACTACCAAAAACCCTAAGGTTTAGAGGTAGTTCTAACGGTCACATAATCAAGTTAAGGTTTCGTTCATCCAGAGGGTCCACCGTATTACTTGCACGATATTTGAATGTTCTTTAACTAAGGAAAAATCCAACATTTGGAAATTTTCCAGCAGGGGAAAAAGTGAGTAATTGATATCCGTTTGATCTTTTTAACACTGTCTAAACAATCCGAAACAAAGCTAGAATTGCGAATACGAAACACTCCGAATTACCTTTATAGTAAATAAACATCTCAAGCAAATTTAGCAAAAATAAACAACATCTGAAGTACCAAACCCTAGATATTAGAACACCACCCAAAACTGGAGCTCAAAACCCACTTAGGGGCCGGCCTGCTCGGATTTCCTAGCTATGTGCTCGGCAAAAATCTGAACACATGGGTCCAGGTTTGGGGTATGTTCACTATGTATCTCATACATGATTCTGCACTTGTTTGAAAAAATTTTAGAACTCAATTTAAAATCGACAGAAACTAGGGTTTGATATCGGGTGTTTCGGAGTTGTTTCGGTTTCGTAATCCTACACTTCTCCTTCTAATTCTCTAGCTAGGCTCTGAAACCACTGTTGGGATATCTACAACGGCAGTAAGGTTTTGGGTGGCATCTCACATGCCAATTTCAAAATTTGTCATTATAGATAACCATAAACCTAGATCATTAACTAGAGAATCAAACAAAACTAGATTGTTAACACTTTAACATCTAATAGTTAGGGATTACAACCTTTGTAGTCCGTTCCTTCGCTTCATAAGCTCCGAATTAAGGTCCCTTCGCTGCGATCCTCAAGTACCCGGACTCTAGAGAGGCTTCATGAAGAGAATGATGCAACCTTACTTCTAATCTTCAAAAACTAAGATGATCTACCTTGAAGAAACACTAACCCAAGCTCTCACTTCACTAATCAAGTATTAGTGAAGCAAACACCCTAATCTAAGTGTCTAGAATAGATGAGGATGATGAAGTTGGAATTTTGCTCTCTTTTGTTTTCAATTTCTCACAAAACATCCTTCACAAATGAAAAGCTAGAAAGCTTTTGGAGTGAGGAGGAAGAAAATGAAGTTATGATGAATGAATTAATTGTTGAGGTTAGAAATGAAACCATGGTTTAATATGTGTCATGGCTAACTCATGTAGAGAATTAACCATAGGCTAGGGTTAAACATATGTTAACAAATTTCAAGGATAAAAGAAAGAGGGTGGTCAAAGTCAAAGGATCATGAAACTTTCTCAAAACTCATCCAAAAGAAAATGAATTATCCATAATAAAATGTTAACCCTAATTTAAAAACCCTAGCATGGTTTAAACTCTAAACCCTAGTTGCATTTGTAATCCTAACATGTTACAATATTATATATCACATATACATTATTTTGTAACAAAAGAAACTAATACAATTAACATATATCACATATATATCAATGTATCAACATGTGAGAAAAAGAATCTTTAAGTGATCTTATATTAGTCAATGTAATGTAATATATCAAATATATAATTATACATTAAATTATCGAATCAACACTTAATCCGATAATTCGACTATTATCAAATAACCGACTAATATAATCTGTATTAGTTCATCGAATCAACACTTGATCCGATGACCCGGCTATATCACATATACCCGGCCGATATCACATATCACGATAATCGAATACGGTATCACATACACGTATTATTCTCGGTCCCGCACATATCACATATGTGCTCCTACTCCGTTTTTCCTGAGCCAGGAAACATCTGTGTAGGACTCTAAAGAATCGTCAATACACCGGCAGTAGGTGATGATCATATCAAACACCCACAAGCTGCAAGTGGTCAGCTAAACGTAACAGCCACCCAGGTATTGAGCGATCAGAAGATCAACAAGCAAGCCTGTACATTCTCCTGTGAATCCAATCAGTAACACTCCCGTACAGTCCGGTCTCTTCGTCTGATATGTCGCATATCTAGTCTAGGGGTGGTAAACGTCAGACCCCAGTAATCGATAAGTCGTGTCGATATGAGGTCCATAACGGTTCGAGAAACTACTGATAACACTTACCCGTAAATCACAGCAACCCTGGCCAGGGATTTCCAGTTATAGCCAATCGAACACAGCGCAACATCAACTCCCAATACCGGGAGAGACGAAACCCCTCCTATCGCTCATTGCCTCCATGTGATTCGGGACTGTACCCAAAAGCCACCGTTTTGCACGTTCTCTTGAATGTGGTAAGGTGGAAATCAAAGCACAGTGGGAATCACACAAGACTCTTTGACGATCTCGGGTGTACAGACTAATCTGTACCAGTGTCACCAGGGAACTGGCATCTGACGTGAGGTATAATACCATCTGGGAGTTCTCGGCGAGTCCGTCCAGTGTACCCAGTCTCCACTGAGCACCCGTATACTTTCTCTGATGTCAAATACCAATGGATATGGGATCATCCATCGCCCATATACATGGTTCGAGAAGCTATACGCTAGTCAACTCTGGTATATCGATTCCCTGTCTCGACACACCCACGACTAGGATATAGGGTTACTAGGCACTGTTATAAGGGTCTACAAGGCATAAACCATGCCAAAATCAAAATTTTCAAGTGCCGAACAACCCTAACCAAGATCTTTGACTAGAGATTAGGCGAAACAAAAAGCAAGTAAACAACTTTACTTCTAAGAGTTTGGGATTACAACCTTTGTAGTCCGTTCCTTCACTTCAAAAGCTCCGTGTTGAGGTCCCTTTGCCGCGATCATCATGTACCCGGACTCTAGAGAGGCTCCATGAAGAGAAAGATGCAAGCTTGCTTCCGATCTTCGATAACAAAGATGATCTACCTTGAAGAAACTCAAGCCCAAGCTTTTGCTTCACTAATCAAATATTAGCAAAGCAAACACCCTAATCTAAGTGGCTGGAATAGATGAGGATGATGAAGTAGGAATTTAGCTCTCATTTGTTTTCGATTTCTCACTCATTTTCATCACTTATGAAAAATCTAGAAAGCTTTTCATCAAAAAAGGAAGAAGAAGAAGAAGCAAATCCTTTTGTGATGAAAAATGAAAACTTATATGAGGTTAGAAATGCAACCATGGGTTAAGAAAGAAAACTTAACCCTTGTAGAGATTTAACTAGGGTAAAGGGTTGGGTTGGGTTAAAGAAATATCTATGCAAAATATCACAAAATATCAAGGTCAAAGTCAAAACTTCAAGAAGCTTCTTGAAAGCTTCATGAAAGCTTAACCCTAATCCAAACCCTAACCATATTTAAACTCCACAAAACATGTTGCATTTATAACCCTAACTTGTTACAATATTATATATCACATATACAATATTTATTGTAACAAAATAAAATAATACAATTAACATATATCACATATATATCAATGTATTACCCGAGTGAGAAAAAGAATGTTTAAGTGAGCTTATATTAGTTAATGTAATTCAATATATCAAATATATAATTATACATTAAATCATCGAATCAACACTTGATCCGATAATCCGTCTATTTCACAAATAACTGACTAATATAATATGTATCAGTTTATCGAATCAACACTTGATCCGATGACCCGGCTATATCACATATACCCGGCCGATATCATATATCACAAGAATCTAATACGGTATCGCATACTCGTATTATTCTCGCTCCCGCACATATAACATATATGCTCCTACTCCGTTTTGCCTGAGCCAGGAAACCTCTGTGTAGGACTCTAAATAATCGTCAATACGCCGGCAGTAGGTGATGATCATATCAAACACCCACAAGCTGCAAGCGGTCAGCTAAACGTAATAGCCACCCAGGTATTGAGCGATTAGAAGATCAACAAGCAAGCCTGTACATTCTCCTGTGAATCCAATCAGTAACACTCACGTACAGTCCAGTCTCTTCGTCTGATATGTCGCATATCTCGCCTAGGGGTGGTAAACGTCAGATCCCAGTAGCTTGATAAGTCGTGTCGATATGAGGTCCATAACAGTTCGAGAAACTACTGATAACTCTTACCGGTAAATCTCAGCAATCCTGGCTAGGGATTTCCAGTTACTGCCAATCAAACACAGCGCAACATCAACTCCCTATACCGGGAGAGACGAAACCCCTCCTATCGCTCATTTCCTCCATGTGATTCGGGACTGTACCCAAAAGCCACCGTTTTGCACGTCCTCTCGGATGTGGTATGATGGAAATCAAAGCACAGTGGGAATCACACAAGACTCTATGACGATCTCGGGTCTACAGACTAACCTGTACCAGTGTCACCAGAGAACTGCCATCTGACGTGAGATATAATACCATCTGGGAGTTCTCGGCGAGTCCGTCCAGTGTACCCAGTCTTCACTGAGCACCCGTATACCTTCTCTGATGTCAGACACCAATGGATATGGGATCATCCATCGCCCATCATATGGGTCAAGAAGCGCATACGCTAGTCTACTCTGGAGTATCGATGCCCTGTCTCGGTACTCCCACGACTAGGAATATTTGAAGGATGTACTTGGAGACTACACTGTCCCCACTAGTATGATCTGCATCATAGTCCTGGTAGTCAAGTACTCATCCTAAGGGCATTATCAACACGTAACATAGAGACAATCAGAGTACATGTTAAGAAAAAGAGCAACCAGATAGCATACTATCATGTCGATCAAGAAAGTCCTACCTATATATGTCCAAGCATCTACTACAATGTACATCGTATGTACAGTAATGGCTTCTAGGGCATACATATAACTAACAATCTCCCACTTGCACTAGGGCTATCCGTTGTGGTATCACATACCCAACAATCAGCTGTGGTTGAAGTATCTCATACTCAACCATCCCATAAAAGTCTCTACTGGGAAATATGCCTTTATGAGTGGATCCACACTGTTGTCCTCTGTGTCTACTCTCCTAACCTCGATCTCCTTAGAGATCAACCATCTCCATGATCAGGCGATACTGCCTAAGAATATGTCTGGAACTCTGATGGGTCGGGGGTTCCTACGCATAAGCCACAACTCCATTGTCACACAATTGTAGGAACTAAGTTCATCTCATGAACTATTATATATATTTATCCAGACTGCCTCTTTGGTAGCATCCTTGGTAACGATGTATCTAGCCTTTAATCGTCTAGGAAGTCACGGTATCTAGCTTGGAACTCTTCTAACATACCGTCCCTCCACTGAGGGTAAAGACAATGCCTGCGACTGACATTCAGTCGTCCTTATCATCCTGGAACCTTCCCAGTGATTCTCCCCTTGATCGATTGATACCATCTCACTACAACTAGTGAGAATCCTAAAATCCAATTAGATCTATCTCATAGATCCATAACCCAGGATTTAGGAGGTATCACCTTGATCCTATATGGAGAATCTTTGTGATAAGACGAGATTGACCGAGTGTAGCATAGGAAACTCCTTCCCTATCAAGAGTATGTCATCCACGTACTCTACGAGGATCACCACCATACTCTCTACTACCTTTTTGTATATACAAGGTTCATCTACCATTTTAATGAAGTCAAACTCTTTGATTACCACATCAAAAAAGACGTTCCAACTCCGCGATGCCTGATTTATCACATAAAACATCTTGCACACGTTTCTGCTGCTCCCACTGTCTACGAAGCCTTCTGGCTGTGTACTTATAGACGCTCTCTTCCAAATCACTATTTAGAAAAGCAGTCATGACACCCAACCGCCAAATATCGTAGTCATGGTATGCAGCAGCGGCAAGTAGGATCTGGATGGACTTGAGCATAGCTTTGAAAGTCTCAACCTTTCCATGTACACCAAGTAATCTTCTCAAGATATACTTACTCCTGATGGGGATTTAACCCTTCAGATAAAGCAACAAAGTCCATACTTTATTGGTGTATAAGGATTCCATCTCAGATCGCTAAGCATCCAGCCATTCTCACAGAGTCCCACTCCTGATGGCCTGCTCGAAACTAGTTAGGTCATCTTCTTATGATGCAATCCTCGCTCCTACTGTCATATAGAAACCGAAGTATCTCTCAGGTGGGTGAGGAACCCTACTAGATCGGCGGAGAGGCTAAGGTTCATTGGAAACTATTGAATCTTTCGGGTTTACCAAATTATCAGCTGCAGTTTTTATAGCTGGAACTTTTTCCAGTTCTATCTCAGGACCACTAATTTCTTAACAAGAAATTCCCTTTTACAAAAGTGGCATGCTGAGAAACAAAACATCTTTTGTTCCTTGGTTTAGTAGAAGATATTCCCTTGCGAATGCTTGGGATATCCAAGAAACTTCCACAGAACTGACCTTGCCTCGAGCTTGTCCGTATTTTGCTTTTAGGCATAGGATGGACAACCCCAAATCTTAACATACTTAAGATATGGGCTCTTCCCATTCCATATCATATATGAAGTGGTAGGAAACTGATTTGATTGGAACCCTATTCAATAGGTATGCAGCTTCTCAAGTGCATAACTCCCAAAAGGAAATAGGAAACTCAGTAGTACTCATCATAGAGCACACCATATCAAAATAGGGTGTATTTGCTCCACCCCGATATATCGACGTGTTGTGGTATATACGGAGGAGTAATGCTGAGAGAGAATCTCATTCTCCTTTAGAATAGTTCAGGAATCACGTGCTCGAGTATTCTCCTCCTTGATCACATCAAAGGACATAATACTTATACCCGTTTCGGTTCTCTACTTCTAACTCATATTCATTGAATTTCTCAAAAGTTTCAGACTTGTGTTTCAACAGGAACACATGTGCGAATCTTGTGAGATAATCAGTGAATGTAATTAAGTACAAAGAACCAGTCCTGGCATGAGTAGACAGGGGACTTACATACATCATCATGCATCAATACCAAGAGTTCAATAACTCTTTCTCTGTTTCCAATAAACAGAGCTATGGTCATCTTTTCTTTGTGACATGACCGGCAAGTTTCACAAGATGTAAATTCAAACTAATTTAAATATGCATCTAAATGTAACTTAGCTAGTCGGGTCGCATTGATATGATCTAGTCTACAATGCCTCAAGAAGGATTCGTTCATTTCTGAACTCTTCCTCTTGTGTGTGATCTGTACGTTAAGAACTGTGGTTTGATTTAGAACGTCTATGCTTTTAGATAACGTGTCTGAACTGATCAACTGTTGATATAGGAAATGTTCAAAACATTATCCATCAATACAAAATTATATCCTTCTTTACTAATAAAGATAATGATATGATGTTGTATATCAGGTTCGGTATCTAATAACATTCGTTCAGAATCAATGTATTCTGGTAATACAGGGTGATAACTGCCAATAGACTTGGCTGCAACACTTGCATCATTTCCAACTCTTGAAACTTATCACCCGTTCTCAGTTTGTTACCTTTCTGTAGCCTATGTAACAGATTACATATCCGGGATCCTGATCCGGTATCAAATACCCAGGACGTAGAGGATACTGAGAAACATTTCTTTGTAATGAAACACACCCGAAGAAGATGCATCGGTATGCACTTTCTTCGTTTGGGCGGCACGGGAATCATGGTAATCCCCAATTTCATGCTCGGTCTTATAACATTTATAAGTTGGAGCGGGACCAACGTTCCCTAGCGCAGTATAACAAGCGGGTTCGGTCAATACATCCGTATTATTATCTTGATTAAGGCGTGACATGGTCGCTACCTGGAGAGAGAGAGAAGAAAACACTCAGCATATGCTCTTGCAAGATTAGATTGGTTATTAATATATCTAATCAGGATGGCTCCCACTGTTTTAGTCAAATCTTCCATCAAACCCTAAAAGGAAAGAATAGCCAGGATTAATTACACCCTACAAGTTCGCCAATCTTTCAGCCAGGCCAGTGTCGGTACTTTGAGGGAGGTTCCCCATGCTTTCGCACGAACCTTATTAAAATAAACCTCGTTTTCCCATAGGCATAACCCCGTTAACACCTTTCTAGACACCTACTTGATCGGCTAATTGTAATGTGTAAAACTCTTCCAGGAGTAACTCTTACTCGCAGCGGGTATCGGGATCCAACTATCTCATAGGAGGTATGCAATCTCATTGCAAATTTCAACACTTGAAATTCCCAATAATATTTTGCCTCTAGTATTTATGACCTTAACTATAGTCAACATATCATAAGCACCGGTCAAGTTCTACCCGTCATTTCATGATTAATTAGACCCACCCACATGACCTTCAACTATGGTCGACATAATCACATGATTGTCCTAATTAGTCGCATTTATATGCTGTGTAGGAAAACATCACTTAGCTACCGTACACTACGCCTCAACTATAGTCGACATACACAGCACGAATACTAAGTACTCTACTTCCTAAAATGACGGAGGGCTACCACAGGTTTTTAAGAAAACCTTTTGCGTAATAAACTTGATATCATTGTAGAATTGAGTGATTTTGAAAAAGGAATGTTTTTTAGGCTTTTCTAGTTTCGCTAAAGAGGTCACTCCTGGTGAAAGGATCTCGGCTCTTTTCTCAACGAATAAGGTGCAGGATATTTCATAAATACCGCTGTGCAAAGCAAGAACCATAGAAGCAATCAAAAGACAAACCGAGTGTGTAGCATATGCTAGTTTCGCTAAAGAGGTCACTCCCGGTGAAGGGATCTCGGCTCTTTCCTTATCGAATAAGGTGCTGGATATTCTACAAGGAATACCGCTATGCAAAACAAGAACTAGAGCTACCAGTTTTTAAACAAGTTTCTACAACATCTTTAGGTTTCTTTTATTTCATTAATCTCATTAATGAAGTCCTATTTTAATTATGTTTCACAAGCATTAGATATAAAACGAAATCGACAAAATATAATATATATCTCATATATATAATATAAACATTCATCTAAGGCAGTAATATAATCTCATCACAGAACATTGCAGCAGAAGGACATATATGAAATATTGGATATACTAGGAGGTCCATGTTTTAATACAAGCCTGTATAAAACACGAATTCCACGGTTGTGATGAATAGCCAAACCCATATCCCTAGACCCCTACGAGAGCGGCAAGTAAGCCTGCCAGTTCTAGGGTTAGGAGACCCGGTCTCGACTCCTCGAGATGGTCCCCCACTGGACCCTAGAACCTGGTTACTTATGCTCCCCGCCATGGGTCTATCCTAATACGGAAAAGTAAATAATATACAATAGTGACATCATCCTCAGCCCGGAAGTGCCCCAATAAAATAATATTACATACAATTGAATTTTACATGAATGAAAATGAAAACCCTCATCTCACATAAAACCCCCGGCTATTCAAAACACGACGATCCAATATAACATATCACAGCAACACATAATATCTCATATCATCAACGTATGTAAATATGCGTACCCCAATTGTCGTTGATGTATAGTAACGAAACCGGCGATACACCACATATTACACTTTCGGTCGCAGAAAAGAAATTGTAAAACTACAACAGTTGGAATCCGCAACCACCTTAGACATCGCATGCCTAACCAAATGAATTCCTTAGACATCGCATGCCTAACAATTACAAACACTGCATTTTAGTCTCAATATCGAAAAAACTTTTCAATATCTAGTCGGGCAATTCAACAAGATTCCCGACATCCTGATCGAATGATCGTTGAAAACAATAGTAGTCGGCCGCAACCCCGATGCCGTCTACGAAGTACACTAAGGCGGAACACCGCTGCCGTGAGCACCCGAACGGATGCTTTTGGAGACGGGGTTCTCCTGCAGTCACTTGGTCGGGGCTATGGGGCGTGGCTATCTATTAAGTTTACCCGGCGAGTATCCGCGTACGCTACGTGATTGCAACGGACTTTTGATCACATCAAAATCGCATGGCAACCGATCATCTGAGACTAAACTGCTAGATTTATAACATTCAAATTAGTTATCTCATAACTACTTGTGGATTCCAAAAATTGTATCACATTCCAGATAAATAGACAATGTTAAACTTTCCGATCGAATAAACAAACACCCAATATTTCCCAAATAGCTCAACACTTGAGCGGAGTTCAAAAAGTATCCATCACATGCCGCGGTACCAATGGTCCAGCCGTAGAAGGGTCAAACCAACGCCTCACATATGGCAACGCCGTACTGCCCCAAACCCTAAGGTTTAGAGGCGGTTCAGACAGTCACATAATCGAGTTAACGTTTGTGTTCTTCTAGAGGGTCCACCGCGTTACTTGCACGACTATAAATGTTCTTTAATTAAGGAAAAAATCCAACACTTGGAAATTTTCCGGCAGGGGAAAAAGTGAGTTATTGATATCCGTTCGAACTTTTTAACACGTTCTAAATTACCCAGAAAAACTTAAACGAAGTTAAACTTTCTGATCGAATCAACGAATATAAAAGATCTCTAGAAAACCCAACACTTGAGTAATATTAAAAATTCCCAGAAGCATGTAGAAATACCTACGGATGTTACTGTGAAAACAACTAACCCTAATTCCTAAGTTCGGCCGCGGAACCGCCGCGCAAGGCATGGTATTGCCGCGGTTCCACGGCGCTTTGAGGGGATTAGTGGTTCGTTTTTCACAGTAATCCTTAGAATTCTCTGCTTAATTTTCTGAGTATTTTTAATACAGAAAAAATCAACATTTTAAAAAATTTCCAGAGAGGGGGTGTATTGCGACGTTTCGGGATTCGATCGGACTTTAAATTTCGTCTAGACTTTGCTTAATGCTCTAGCTTGGCTCTGATACCACTATAGAGTTACTAGGTACTGTCATAAGGTTCTACAAGGCATCAACCATGCCAAAATCAAAATTTTCATGTGCCGAACAACTCTAACCAAGATCTTAGACTAGAGATTAGGCGAAACAAAATTCAAGTAAACAACTTTACTTCTAAGTGTTTGGGATTACAACTTTTGTAGTCCGTTCCTTCACTTCAAAAACTCCGTGTTAAGGTCCCTTTGCCACGATCATCATGTACCCGGACACTAGAGAGGCTCCATGAAGAGAAAGATGCAAGCTTGCTTCCGATCTTCGATAACAAAGATGATCTACCTTGAAGAAACTCAGGCCCAAGCTTTTGCTTCACTAATCAAGTATTAGCAAAGCAAACACCCTAATCTAAGTGGTTAGAATAGATGAGGATGATGAAGTAGGAATTTAGCTCTCATTTGTTTTCGATTTCTCACTCATTTTCATCACTTATGAAAAAGCTAGAAAGCTTTTCATCAAAAAAGAAAGAAGAAGGAGCAAATCCTTTTGTGATGAATAATGACAACTTATATGAGCTTAGAAATGCAACCATGGGTTAAGAAAGAAAACTTAACCCTTGTAGAGATTTAACTAGGGTAAAGGGTTGGGTTGGGTTAAAGAAATATATATGCAAAATATCACAAAATATCAAAGTCAAAGTCAAAACTTCAAGAAGCTTCTTGAAAGCTTCATGAAAGCTTAACCCTAATCCAAATCCTAACCTTATTTAAACTCAACAAAACATGTTGCATTTATAACCCTAACTTGTTACAATATTATATATCACATATACAATATTTATTGTAACAAAATAAAATAATACAATTAACATATATCACATATATATCAATGTATTACCCGAGTGAGAAAAAGAATCTTTAAGTGAGCTTATATTAGTTAATGTAATTTAATATATTAAATATATAATTATACATTAAATCATTGAATCAACACTTGATCCGATAATCCGGCTATTTCACAAATAACCGACTAATATAATCTGTATCATTTCATCGAATCAACACTTGATCCGATGACCCGGCTATATCAAATATACCCGGCCGATATCATATATCGCGAGAATCTAATATGGTATCGCATACTCGTATTATTCTCGGTCCCGCACATATCACATATGTGCTCCTACTCCGTTTTGCCTGAGCGAGGAAACCTCTGTGCAGGACTCTAAAGAATCGTCAATACGCCGGCAGTAGGTGATGATCATATCAAACACACACAAGCTGCAAGCGGTCAGCTAAACGTAACAGCCACCCAGGTATTGAGTGATCAGAAGATCAATAAGCAAGCCTGTACATTCTCCGGTGAATCCAATCAGTAATACTCCCGTACAGTCCGGTCTCTTCGTCTGATATGTCTCATATCTCGCCTAGGGGTGGTAAATGTCAGACCCCAGTAGCTTGATAAGTCGTGTCGATATGAGGTCCATAACAGTTCGAGAAACTACTGATAACTCTTACCAGTAAATCTCAACAACCCTGGCCAGGGATTTCCAGTTATAGCCAATCGAACACAGCGCCACATCAACTCCCTATACCGGGAGAGACGAAACCCCTCCTATCGCTCATTGCCTCTATGTGATTCGGGACTGTACTCAAAAGCCACCGTTTTGCACGCCCTCTCGGACGTGGTATGATGGAAATCAAAGTACAGTGGGAATCACAAAAGACTCTATGACGATCTCGGGTCTACAGACTAACCTGTACCTGTGTCACCAGAGAACTGCCATCTGACGTGAGGTATAATACCATCTGGGAGTTCTCGGCGAGTCCGTCCTGTGTACCCAGTCTTCACTGAGCACCCGTATACCTTCTCCGATGTCAAACACCAATGGATATGGGATCATCCATCGCTCATCATATGGGTCAAGAAGCGCATACGCTAGTCTACTCTGAAGTATCGATATCCTGTCTCGGTACTCCCACAACTAGGAACATTTGAAGGATGTACTTGGTGACGAAACTGTCCCCACTAGTATGATCCGCATCATAGTCTTGGTAGTCATGTACTCATCCTAAGGTCTTTATCAACATGTAACATAGAGACAATCAGAGTACATGTTAAGATAAAGAGCAACCAGATAGTATACTATCATGTCGAGCAAGAAAGTCCTACCTATATATGTCCAAGCATCCACTACAATGTACATCGTATGTACAGTAATGGCCTCTAGGGAATACATATAACTAACATAGGAGCATTTGAAGGATGTACTTAGCGACTACAATGTCCCTACTAGTATGATCTGCATTATAGTCCCGATAGTCAAGTACTCATCCTAAGGGCTTTATCAACATGTAACATAGAGACAATCAGAGTACATGTTAAGATAAAGAGTAAACAGATAGCATACTATCATGTCGAGCAAGAAAGTCATCCATATATATGTCCAAGCATCAACTACAATATACATCGTATGTACATTAATGGCCTTTAGGGCATACATATCACTAACTCATTTCGAGCAAAGATTGTTTCTGTACATATGCATGCCTAGCATCCTATGAAATACAGGCTTCTAGGGCCTACATATCTAACACATATAACTGCATCAGACGAATGTTATATTATATATATGATATATAATAAACATTGCTTATGTTTTGCACCCGCGCTAGTCCAGCCCCCGCTCTACCGGTAGTTAAGTGACCTAAAGGTGCATAACAGGGCCTAGTAGCGAATGCGGATGGCATAAGCATACGTTCTATTTTCGTTTCATTTTTCTGTGATGTTTAGGAAACATTAAATTATGGGACTTCATTAATGAGATTAATCAAAAGAATGAAACCTAAAGATGCTGTAGAATCAAATTTTTCAAAAAGGGTAGCTCTAGTTCTTGCTTTGCTTAGTAGTATTCCTTGATGAATATCCAGCACCTCATTCGATGAGGAAAGAGCCGAGATCCCTTCACCGGGGGTGATCTCTTTAGCGAAACTAGCAAATGCTACAACCCACTCGGTTTTGTCTTTTGATAGCTTCTCTAGTTTTTTCTTTGCATAGTGGTATTCCTGAATATCCAGCACCTCATTCAATGAGGAAAGAGCCGAGATCCCTTCACCGGGAGTGACCTCTTTAGCGAAACTAGCAAAAGACTCAAAAACACTCCTTTTCAAAATTACTAGATTCTACAACGATATCAAGTTCATACGTTAAAGGTTTTTTCAAAACCAGCCGTAGCCCTCCGACAATTCAGATAAGTGTCATTTAGTATTCGTGCTACATTTGTTGACTATGTTAAGGCATAGTGTGCGGTAGCTAATTAGTGCTTATCTGTAACCATATGATGCGATTGGATTAGGGTAGTCGTACGACTTTGTTGACTATGTTAAGGGCCGAATCGGTGGGTTTAATCCAATCATGAAATGACGGGTTGAACTTGACTAGCGTTTATGATTTATTGACTATGTTAAGGTCATAAGTAGTTAGGGGTAAAAACAATTATCGGGAATTTCAAGTGTTGAAATTTGCAATGAGATTGCATACCTTCTATATGATAGTTAGATCCCGATACCCACTGTGAGTAAGAGTTACTCCTCGGAGAGTTTTGCATTTTACAATTAGCTAATCCAGTAGGTGTCTAGAAAGGTGTCAACGGGGTTATGCCTATAGGGAAATGAGGTTTATTTTAATTAGGTCCGTGCGAAAGCACGGGGAACCTCCCTTGGAGTACCGACACTTGCCTGGCTGACCGATTAGCAAACTTGTAGAATGTAATTAATCCCGGCTAATCTTACCTTTTATGGTTTGAAGGAAGATTTGATAAAAAACAGTGGGAGCCATCCTAATTAGATAAGATAATAACCAATCTAATCTTTCAAAGAGCACACGCTAATGCATATCCTTCTCTCTCTCTCTCCAGGCAGCAACCAATGTCACACCTTAATCAAGATAATAATATGGATGTATTAACCAAACCCTGTTATTATACTAAACTGGGGAACGTTGGTTCCGTAGGAATAGGGGAATATCAGGATTCCCGCGCCACCGTACGAAAAAACAACATGTTGATGCATCTTCTTCGGATGTGTTCGTTACCAAGAACTGTTTCTCAGTTTGTTTTACATCCTGTGTATTAGATACCGAATCAGGATCCCACGTATGTAATTTATTACATGGGCTAAAAAAAGGTAGAGAACTGGGAAAGAGTGATAAATCACTAACGGTAGGGAATGGTGTAATTGTTGCAGGCAAGGCAATTGGCGAATATCATCTTGTATTACCAACTGGTAATACATTGATTCTGAACGACTGTTACTGCGTACCAAAGATGATATGCAACATTATATCGGTTTCTTTGCTAACTAAAGAAGGATATAATCTTACATTAGAGGATAATGTTATGAACATTTTCTAAAATCAAGTATTAATTGGATTTGGTACGTTATGTAACGGTATATACGTTCTGAATCAAAGTTCGGTTCTTAACGTATAGAACACAAACAAGAGGAAAAGTTCAGAAATGAATGAAGCCTTCTTATGGCACTGTAGACTAGATCATATTAATGCGACAGGACTGACTAAGTTGTATAGACATGGATATTTGAATCTGTTCGAATTTTCATCTTAAGAAACTTGCCAGTCATGTCTCAAAGGCAAGATGACCAAAAATCCATTTACTGGACACGGAGAAAGAGCTACTGGACTCTTGGGACTAATACATAGTAATGTATGCGGTCCTATGTCTACACATGCCAGGAATGGTTTCTCGTACTTCATTACGTTCACCGATGATCTTTCAAGGTTCGGACATGTGTTCTTGATGAAACACAAGTCTGAAGATTTTGAGAAATTCAAGAAATATAAACACGAAGTAGAGAACCAGATGTGTAGAAGTATTAAAATCCTTCGATCTGATCGGGAAAGAGAATACTTGAGCACGGAGTTGCTAGATTATCTAAAAGAGAATGGGATTCTCTCTCAGCTTACTCCTCCGTATACACCACAACACATCGGTATATCGGAGCTGAGGAATCACACCCTATTAGATATGGTGCGCTCTATGATGAGTACTGCTGAGTTACCTATTTCTTTTCGGGGTTATGCGCTTGAGACAGCCACATACCTATTGAATCATGTTCCATCAAAATCTGTGCCTAAACACCATATGAGATATGGAGTGGAAAGAGACAATATCTTAAACGAGTTAAGATATAGGTTTGTCCGGCCTATGTTAAAAAGCAAAATCCGGAAAAGCACGATGCAAGGTCAGTTCTATGTAAGTTTGTAGGATATCTAAAGTTCTTCATGAAAGATCTAGGTGATGCCTCCTATATTCTGGGGATAAAGATCTATAGAGATAGATCTAAACGAATATTGGGATTGTCCCAATCCAGGTATATAAACACCATACTAAAGAGGTTTAGTATGGAAGATTCCAAGCGAGGTAATTTACCCGCTTGCTCAGGAATCACTCTCTCCAAAGAGATATCTCTTAAGACTGATTTGGAGAGGGCTCGCATGCAAGAGATACCATATGCTTCGGTGGTAGGCTCTATCATGTATGCGATATTATGTACCAGACCGGATGTAGCTTACTCACTAGGTGTAGTGAGCAGATATCAATCAGATCCTGGGGAGAAACACTGGATGGCTGTGAAGAACATTCTTAAGTACTTGAGAAGGACTAAAGAAATGTTCTTGGTGTATGGTAACGGTGAACTCTAGGTGGATTCCTTTACCGATTCGAGCTTCCAGAATGATAAGGACGACAGTAAGTTAGTCTCGGGTTTTGTCTTTACCCTCAACGGAGGGGCGGTGTGTTGGAAGAGTTCCAAGCAAGACACTGTAGCAGACTCGACGAAGGAGGTTAAATATATCGCTGCCAACGATGCTGCCAAAGAGAATGTCTGGATGAAGAAGTTCATTGCTGAGCTTGGTGTGCTTCCATCCATTGAGCATCCAATACCTGTATATTGTGATAACAATGGAGCTGTGCCTTTGGCCAAGGAACCCAGGTCCCATCAGAGATCCAGACATATTCTTAGGCAGTAACACCTAATCAGGGAGATAGTAGATCGCCATGAGATCGAGGTCAGGAGAGTTGACACGAAGGACGACATAGCGGATCCACTCACGAAGGCCCTCCCCCAGATGCAGTTTGAGAGACTTTTTGGGATGTTGGGTATGAGATACTACAACACATGGCCTTAGTGCAAGTGGGAGATTGTTAGGAATATGTATGCTCTATAGGCCATTATTGTACATTCATGCATATTATAGTGGATGCTTGTACATATGTAGAGAGGACTTTCTTGCTCGACATGATAGTATGCTATCTGGTTACTCTTTATCTTAACATGTTGACTGGTATTCTTTACTCTCTTTCTTTCACATGTTGATAAAGCCCTTAAGATATGTACTTGACCACCAAGATTATGATGAGATCATACTAGTGGGGCCAGGGTGGTCCAAAAGTACATCCTTTAACAGTTTCTAGTCGAGGGGATATCGAGACAAGGGCATCGATATTCCAGAGTAGACTGGTGTGTTTGTTTCTTGTCCCTTAGAGGGTGATGGTTGATCCCACAACCATTGGTGTGTGACATCAAAGATTGTACATAGGTGCTCATTAGAGAATGGGTACACCGAACAGGACTCGCCGAGAACTCCTAGTTGGTAGTATACCTATTGTCAGATAGCAGTCCTATGGTGACACTGGTACAGGTTAGTCTGTAGACCCGAGATCGTCATAGAGTCTTATGTGGCTCCCACTGTGCTTTGATTTCCTCCCTACCACGCTCAAAGGAGACGTGCAAATAGGTGGATTTTGGGTACAGTCCCGAGTCACATGGAGGCAATGTGCAATAGGAGGGGTTTCGTCTCTCCCGGTATTGGGGGGTTGGTGTTGCGCTATGCTCGATTAGCTATAACTGGAAGTCCCTGGATAGGGCTGCTGCTGAGATTTATTGATAAGAGTTATCAGTAGTTTCTCGAACTGTTATAGGCCAGGCATGGGCATGACTTATCATGTTACTGGGGTTTGACGTTTACCAACCCTAGACATGATATGCGACATATCAGACGTTTCTCTGAAGCCGACTTAGAAGGACCCCCACACGATGATGCACTTGTTGTGGAGCCAAAAAGAAACAACTATATATCTTGTAAAACGCATTTTATAGTGTTACTGATAGGCTTCGTGGAGAGTATGGACAATCTTGCTTGTCGTTCTTCATATCGCTCAATACCCGGATAGCCGTTACGTCCAACTAGTACCACTGACGGCATGTGGGTGACTGATGTGATCATCATCTACCGTTGGCGTATTGACGAGTCTTTAGCGTCCAACACAGAAGTTTTCTGGTTCAAGCTAAACGAAGTAGAGCACATATGTGATATGTGTAGGGGTCGGATTAAATACGAGTATGTGATACCATATTGTAATCTGGCAGTTATCTGTTATCAAGTTAGCTTATATGTGATATAACCGGATTATTGAATCAAGTGTTGATTTTATAATGTGATATATAGATAAATGATATTAGTCGGTTATATGTGATATAACCGGATTATTAAATCAAGTGTTGATTTAATAATGTGATATATATTATATTTAATATAATTATATCTTAACTAATATTATTAGCTCACTAATTATTCTTAATAATATATATATATATATATATATATTAATATATATGATATATATATATATATATATTTTATGAAGCATGGCATGTTATTCTATTTTACGGAAAATGGAAAAATGAGGTGGAAAGTTAAGAGATATGGAGGGCATCGGTGAGGCATGGCTTTTTATGATTGTTTATTCATCTTACTTCACTATTGAAGTATGGTTTCATATTTTTATTGAAAAATATAGCATGCTTCAATAAGTGAGGAATACATTATGAGCCATTCTTCATACTTGACCACATTTAGTCATTTTTTTCTCTAGTTGTGCTCATTCTTGAGTTGCTCTCTAGCTTGCTCTCTTCTTCTTCTTCTTGTTCCTCCTCTTCATGTCTCAAAACTCCAACCCCTCATATGTGATGTGAACCATGGAGTTTTGAACCAATTAGTGAGCCTCAAATCCCCTACTTTATCATCCTACACTTGACTAGAAATCAAGTGTTGCGTGTTTTCTTCACTAAAGGTAGTTTAGTGAAGAGCTAGCTCGAACTAGAGGGACTTCGGGTGGATCGTCTTCGACGCGAAGATCTACGAGGAGGTTCGTTCAACCAGAAGAGGAGCCTAATGGAGTCGCGTAGACGACAACCCGGAGTTTTAGAAGCGAAAGACTCGATCTACAAGGGTATAGCCATCTTCTCTTCTTTAGTTTAGTTGATATCTTCTTAGCAAACCCTAAGTATTCTAGTAAAGATCTTGTTTAGTCTAACTTAGCACCTAAAATTTTTAAAATTTGATAGCTTGATGCTACTAAAATCTCATAGTGGTGCTAGGGTAGACTTTCAGAAATGAGGTGGAAATTGGGGTTTTAATGAATCGTGGTGATGAGGGATGGCTTGGATGGTGATGTGCATTTATTATGCACTATTGCATTATGGTTGCAAGCTATTTTAGCCATTCTCTCTTTCATTTCTACACTTGATAATTTTTCATTCCACACTTGATGAGCTTCATGCTCAATGGTTGCTTCATTCCCTCTCCTTCTCCTTCTTCTTCTTGCTCTCATTTTGAGCATACATTTTAGAAAGAAAAATTTAGTGAAGTATTCCTGCATCACTGCCCATCTAAACCTAACGAGTATGGATCGTTGGTTAGAGCCTCCTCCGGATTCCCTCGGGTGAATCGTCTTCGGTAAGAGTGGTCAATTCTCAAATGTGATCCCGGCGACTACGAGTTTAGAGGGGTCTTCCACAATTGGGTGGACAGGCGACAAAGGTTGTATTTTTATAACCATTACACTTCTAGCTAGCTAGTTTAGATTATTGGACCGAATCCTAGGTTTTATGGGCATTCAGTGCTCGCAAAAGTTTTTGTTTTCGCTTCCGCCTCGGCCGCGGCGCAGGCACCGAAAGCCAACATGGTATCAGAGCCACTCCATAAACCTTAACTAGCTAGTTTTCACCTATTTAGAGTTTCAATCGACGAATTTTTCCGAATCGTCCATAAACATGTCCGCTGTTCGAATTTTAAAGTTGTTCAAAAAAATTGTTCAGATTGTTTTAAAATTATGTGCAGGCAATACTAGAGGCCACAAAGAAATTGGAGCACAAAAACCTAACTTTTGGCCGCGGAACCGCCGCCTATCATGGCATTTGGCCGCGGTTCCACAGTCAGCTTGGGTTGTTGTCCTCTAAATTTCTTCAGGTACTCTATTATATGGAAATGTGATTTTTGGAATATTTGGTTTTGGCTCAGATTTGTTTGAATACTGGTTTTTTCTTGGGGCCAATGCGGAAAGTTTTAGTCGATCGAAAATTTGAATTCGTGGTTTTCAGTGCGTTTCTGCGACTGTGAATATCATAGCGAGGCACATGCCGACTGGTTGCTATATGCACAATCAGACGGGTTTACGAACATGATAATCGCGTTGATGTTCTGTGTTGCACTGATGTTATAGATGGATTGTCGTGATGGATAGCCTTGTGTGCAATGTTAGATGTATAGTTCAGATTCATTTGTATATTGATTATTGCTGGGCGAGCGTCCAACATGTGGACTGCCGTTTCTGCCAGTGTGTATATTCTTTTATTGGGACACAACCGGGTTGAGGTCGATGTCACCATTGTATATATGTTTTCTTTTATGTACTAGGATTACCCCGCAGAGGAGTGCTCGAATAGACGGGTTCTATAGGGCAACGGGAACGCGTCTCATGGCATTGAGACTGGGGGGACTTAGAATTGGCGAGCCATTCGCCGTACTTGTAGAGGGTATAGGTTGACCCACAAATGAGTGCTCAAGTTACCGGATTCCATGAAGTGCTGGATAGCCCATTCACTTTGTTGACTGGGGTTGCCTCACCTCGGGAATTGGCGGGTAACTTACCGCACTCATAGGGGTTTAGGTTCTTCATTACACTGGCTATCCACACGACTGGGGAACGTCGTGTCTTATTTATAGCTCAAATGAAACGAGGGGCTCCTAGATTATCCGCTATTCCATATTGTTGTTCGCATGCTTGTGATGATTTTTATCTGCCTGTGATGATTTTTATCTGCCTGCGATTTTGATATTATATATATATATACATATATATATATAGTAGATGCTTTTATGTGTTTTTAATCCACGCTAGTCCTACCTCCGCTCTGCCGTTAGTTAAGTAACCTAACGGTGCATGACGGGGGCCCCGTGGCGAATGCGGATGGCATATAAAAATCATGTTATTTTGGTTGTTTCTTTTATGGCTTGGAAACATAAAATGATGGGAACACATTATCTTAATAATGTAAGGAAAAATAAACCTAAATGATGTTGTCGGAACCAATTTTAAAACTACTCGGTTTTCTTCAAAATCCATGGTTATATTCTTTTGCTTTGCATAGAGATATTCGATTAGGAATATCCCGCATCTTATTCTATGAGGGAAGATCCTTGATCCCTTCATTGAGAGTTCACTCGTAAGCAAAAGTTTATGTTACAGGTTTTAAAAAGCGAAGCTTAAGCCACTCCATTTCAAAGCCGCTTGAGTTCCTTCAACGATATCAAGTTCAATACGTTTAAGGTTTTTCACCAAAAACCAGCCGTAGCCCTCCATCATTTTAGATTAGTATTGCTTAGTATTCGTGATACGTATGTCGTGCTCAGCTGAGGCATAGTGTTCGGTAGCTATGTAGTACTTTTCTATAGCATTAGAAGTGATTGGTTAGGACAGTCGTACGATCATTTTGTCTCAGTAAAGAACTCATATGGGTGGGTTTAATTCAATCTAGATAATGACGGGTTGAACTTAACTAGGACCCTTTTGTTATGTTGGCTCAGTCAAGATTACTTAGGTCCTAACGGAAAAAACCATATCGGGAGGTTAAACATTCGGGAAACTTTCCAGGCATATGCATACCTTTTGGAGTGTGATGACTTGAGTGGATTCCATCAAGTTATCACATTATGATAATTGGGTCCCGATTCCCACTGATGAGTATGTATTACTCCTCGGGAGATTTTCACTTCGCATTTAGCTAACCTATTAGGTGTCTAGAAAGTGTTAACGAGGTTACGCCTCTGCGAAAACACGGTTATTAATTGGGTCCGTGCAAAACCACGGGGGACCTCCCTCGAAGTACTAAATTGGGCCTGGCTAAACGGTTTGCGAACTTGTAAAGTGTAAATGATCCCGACTAGTTCTCCTTTTAGGGTTTGAAGGAGAATTCGAGGAAATAGTAGTAGCCATCCTGATTAGATAAAGTGAAAACCATTCTAATCTTGATAGAGTGCATACTGAGTGTTTCTTTTCTCTCTCTCTCTGGTATAGCGACCCATGACTTACCTTAAAAACTCATGAACCAAGTTAACATAACCTTCTTAAACCCTTGGGCTTTGACTAGTCTTGATTCGCGACAAAGTCGCATATATCCCTGTCACTCATACTTTACCCTTTACATTTCTTCAGAACACATCGTAACACTTCGATTATTCACATTGCTTGGAACGACCATCGTATAGTTACATACGAACTCGAAGAAGGTACTTTAAGTCGAGGATGGTTACAGGTTCTGAAGAAATTGAATAGGATTATTCGGTTGTCTCTTCCCTTTACCTTCTCTCAGGTTGCGAGAGCTTCTTCAATTAAGAGAGTACACCTATTACGCTTATTGGATAGTTTTCTTCCAAACCTCAGGCTGGTGCCGAAAGATAGGGAAAGAAGAAAACCAGTTAGCGCAGGGACGGTGTGCCGAAGGTAAGAAGTTGAGACATATAAAAGAATTGAAGTGAGGGCAAAGAAAATTGTGACTGCTATCATGAATCTGGACAATAGAAAAGGCATTACTAGGAATACTTGGCCCGCCCATATGAAACATTGTTATGTTTCAGTATTTCTGTGTACTCGTAAAAAAAACTATTTTCCAAATTAATTCTAACTCCAGTGTATGTATTTACTAGATTTGGATTTCACATCTGTATGGTGCCACAGATGATGAGTAGGAGTAGAATATTAGGAAATACGCGATTGATCCTCTATATCAGAATTTGTTCTAATTGGTGATATTGGATTAAATCGCCCGGCATTACTTAACGGCAAATATTTGGTTTCGAACAACCGTTGTTATGCACCGAATTTTAAAATGAAATATCTGTATCTTTATTTTATAAAGTGAGATATACATTTTGAAAATTGTGTTATAAACATTTATCTTTATCAATTGAGGATAAGGTAAGGTGCATTAAATAACGGTTAAGGTGCATTAAATAACGGTGTAAGATATTCTTAGCCAAGATACAGTTTTCAAATTATAAACACAGAATTTGAGTTAGTATACTCGTGGGACTTATACATGAAAATGTATGTTGTCCAGTGTACTTCGGGACAAGGGATCGATACTCTTACTTCATTCTGAATTACCTAGGAGTTCTCTAGTTTTGGACATGCATTCGTTGTAATGCAAGGTCCAAAGATCTTGAGAAGATTATAGGTATAAGAATAAAGTAGAGAACCAAATGTTGAAAGTATCAGGATTCTTCGAGGTGGTCAAAGATATAGATACTTATGCTAAGTATTCCATCATAGTATTGAGAACTTGATTCTCTCGCAGATTGCTCATCCTTGGATGCACTCCTTGATGAATTTTGTATTGACCTTTTTCCATTAGGTAATATGCACTGGAAACAGCTGCATGACATTTGAATCTGGTTCCATCTAAATTAGTGCATTGATTCTATATGGATATAGAATGGTTGAATATCTTAAGGTTGTTAAGATATGAAGTTATCTAGTTTCTGTTTAAAAGCAGAATTCGAACAAACTCGAGGCACACTTCAGTAATAGCGGTTTGTGGATTATCCCAAGTATTCGCTAGGATTTTGTTTCTACCATTTTCAAGATCAATAGTTATATTGTTCTTGACTGGCCATTTTTTTATAAAAGGAATCTTTTTGCAAAAGAAACTAGTGGGAGTGTGGTAGAATTGGAAGCCATTCTAGAACCACAAACAGTTACCAAAAATTTAGTAGAACCTAATGATTCAATTGGACTTGACAAACATTAGCCACTCCATAGATTTTAGTAGGTGACCTCAGACACCAAAGAGATACTTCGGTTTTCTCGTAGACGGTAGCAGGAAGGTCAGCATCATGGTGATGATGACCCTACTAGTTATCAGTAAGTCATAGGAAGTGGTAACTTCCAGGTGACCAAATGCTATATCCAAAATGGACTCCATGCACTTTAGCAAAATTATGGATTTTGGATTTTGTTGGATGCTCCTGAAGGGGTAAAACCCATAAGGAGCAAGTAGATCTTTCAAGATCTGTTTAGGTGAAAAGAGACTAACCTAATAAAGCTAGAATTGTTGTAAAGAGTTTTTATCAAATACCCGTTGTGGATTGTATTGAGTCTTTTACCTCGGTGTCTATGCTGAAGTCCATACGATATGGCTTGGAATTGTTATTCCCCCTACTGGTTATCAGCAGGTCATAGGAAGTGGTTACTTCCAGGTGACCAGATATTTCATATCCAAAATGGACTCCACGCACTTCAGCAAGTCCTGGATTTCTGACATTGTTAGGTGCTCCTGAAGGGGTAAAACCCATTAGGAGCAAGTAGATCTTTCGATATCTGTGCAGATGGAAAAGTATCAACCTAATAAGGATAGACTTGTTGTAAAAAGTTTTCATCAAATACGCATTGTGGATTGTAATGTGACTTTTACTTCAGTGTCTATGCTGAAGTCCACATGGATATGATTTGGCGCCGATGCAGTTCATGGCTATGATATCTGGCAGGTGGATGACTATAACGTCTTTCCAAATGGGAATTTGGAAGTGCATGTGTATATGACTCTATCAGAGGGTTATCGTAGTCAGTGGGAGCAGCGGAAGGTGTGCAAGTTGCTTATGTCGATTCGTAGACTAAAGCATGGACAACAAAAATGGATCATCTGTTTTTGATGTAACAGTCAAGGTGATTGATTTTATCAAAAAAATAAATGAACCTAGTAAGAAAGATGTAGAGAGTACTATCCTGAGATTTGGATGACATACTCCAGATAGGAAGTGATGTTCATATACTACAATCGGTCAAACTTTGGTTGTCACATAATGTTTTCTTCATGTTGGATATGGATAATATGTCAAGAGTTCTGGTGACTAGATCTATGGCTTTAGATCTAGATTTGGGAAGTTTCCCAATCGAGTACTTAGAAAGTATTCTAAAAGTATTTAGAATGGATGACACCAGGCGTGGTGGTGTACCCACGGTGATGGAGTCACTCTCTCTAAAAGGGATGTCTTCTAGACTAATGAGGAGAGGGACTGGCATGAATGACATATAATTTTCTTAGGCAATTGAGTCAATTAAGCAAAGTCTTGTACAACACCAGATATTGCTTCTACACTAGGTGCAATAAGCATATTTTAACCTAATCCTTGAGAAACAATGGGAAGCAGTAAAGAACATAAGAGGATATTCTTGGTATAAGATAACAGTGGCCTCCTCTGGGAGGCGGTTATCGGTTCAGGCTTCCAAGATGACCTGAATGACAGAGATGCTATCAGATTTTTGAGTTTAGCCTCTTCTCAGGATCAGTATATTAGATATTGTTCCAATAGGGATACTGAGGTAATCATCGTGTAATATGACGGTTATAAGAGGATATTCTTCGATAGAGTTGTTCATTTATGAACTTGGTCCCATCAAGTATTCAGAAAAATTCTTGAGGCGGGGTATCACTCAGTTTGGAAGACTGTTAATCTCCGCAAAGTTAAGATATAGAGAGAAGAAGTTGGAACATTGTAGCGGATCCACTCACTGAGACTATTTCTCGAACACAATGAGTTTCACAAACATAGTTTGCGAAACTTATTAGTGGAGAAGTTGGGTATTCGGTAGCACATGAGCTGTGAGTATGCGATACCGCAATAATTGGCCTTAAGTGCAAGTGGGAGATTGTTGGATATAGTGCCCTCAAGGCAATTATTGTGATTGCAAGTGGGCAACTATGATAATTGAGTGAGGATCTATACGGGTAAAACAGTCTTACTTGAAATGATAGTATGCTATCTGGTTTATCTTCATCATTGATGAAGCCAATAGGATGCTTTCTTGACGACCAGCATTATGATGGCAATCATATACATGGGAGCTGGGTTGTCCATAAGTACATCCTTAAATATCCCGAGTGATGGGAATATCGAGACTGGGCATCGATATTCCGGAGTAGACTAGTATATACGCTTCTAGACCCCGACGAAGGGCAGTGTCCGGTCTCACAAGCCATTTGTGTTGTGTCACCTAAGATAGTATGCAGGTGCTCACTATAAGTGAGTACACTGGGACATGCCAAAAACTTCTAGATGGTATTATATCGATCATCAGATGGAAGTTCTCATGTGGCATGAGTACAGGTTAGTCATTTGACCTGAAGTCATCATTTGTCTCGTGTGGGTTCTCACTGTACTTTGATTACTACCCTACCACGGCTTAAAGTAGTTGTGCAAACATGTTTTAGTTGGGTACAGTCCTAAGCCACATAGAGGCGGTGGATGATTGTCAGGGATTCGTCTCTCCTGGTAATAGGAGTCAATGTTGCCCTGTGTTCAGTCGGCTATCACTGGAAATCCATAGCCATGGTGGATGAGATTTACTAATAGTTGATCGATAGTATCTCAGTTGGTGATGAGCTTGACTCAGACACGACTTATCGGGTTAGTAGGGGTCTGAAGTTATCTACCCCTAGACCCGATATGTGATACTCTTTGACGAAGATTCCGTACTGTACGGAGATTGTCATATTCAGACACAGTAAGGTAAGGACGTACTTGATTATCGATCCCCTTTCAACAAGTATCTGGGTAGCCGTTACGTACAGCTAGTGTCGTTGATGTGCTTGTGTTTAAACCCACTACCAGCGTATTGTCGAGTCTTTAGAGTCCTACACATAGGGTTTTCCCGGTTCAGCCGACAGATGTAGGAGTCGTACGTTGGTACATGCAGGGGTCCGATTAAATACATGTACGTGATACACAGACTTTAAACGGGCGGTTGATAATACTATCCGGCTTAGGATTAAGCCGTATTTTTAAATCAGGTTTTGATTTAATAATTTATGTATGTATTTTGATACATGTATTCTAGTATTATTATTCACTATTTATTTTCTCTCTTTGGTGCTATCAGTATTTTTATACGGATACGCGTATATGTAGCGATACATATACCAGGTGAAGTATTCCGTATTTATACAGGAATGTTTCTAGAAGAAGGACACCTCATATTTGCTTTTCTTTTTAGAAAAAAAATAAGGAAATGAGGTGGAAATTGGGGTTTTAATGAATCATGGTGATGAGGGATGGCTTGGATGGTGATGTGCATTTATTGTGCACTATTGCATCATGGTTGCAAGTTTATGTAGCCATTCTCTCTTTCATTTCTACACTTGATGATTTTTCATTCCATACTTGATGAGCTTCATGCTCCATAGTTGCTTCATTCCCTCTTCTTCTCCTTCTTCTTCTTGCTCTCATTTTGATCATAGATTTTATAGAGAAAAATTTAGTGAAGTATTCCTACATCACCGACCATCTAAACCTAGCAAGTTGGATCGTCGGTTAGAGCCTCCTCCGAATTCCCTCGGGTGGATCGTCTTCGGCAAGGGTAGTCGATTCCCATATGCGATCCCGGTGGCTACGAGCTTAGAGGGGTCTTCCATAATTGGGTAGACACGTGATAAAGGTTGTATTTTCTCAACCATTGCACTTTTAGTTAGCTAGTTTAGGTCTAAGGATTGAATCTTGGGTTTTACGGGTGTTCGATGTTCGCTAAAATTTTTGTTTTTGCTTCCGCCTAGGCTGTGGTTTCCGCAGCGCGGGCACCGAAACCCAACAACCAATACCTGATTAAGGTAAATGTTCATGATATTTCTATCTAGAACAAAGTTATATCTATCTTTATCAAGTAAAGAAACTGATATGATATTGCAAAGTATGGAAGGTATATATTAGCAGTTGTTCAAAATCATAGTGTTGCCACTTGGCAGCACAAGGTGATATTCACCGACGACTGCAGCATTAACTTGTGCTCTGTTCCCTATTTTGAGGGATATATCATCCGGTCCAACCATTCTACTTTTTCTCAGTCCTTATAATAAATTACAAATATGAGATCCTGATGCGGTATCAAGTACTCAGGAGGTAGGGTTGACCGAAAAACAGTTTTCAATAACAAATACACCCGAAGAAAGTGCATTAGAATATTTCTCCTTCAATAAGGTCATCTGGAATTCCTTACAGTCCTCTTTCCCTTGTCCATACTCGTGACAACTGTCACAAGTTTGAGCCGAACCAACGTTCCCCAGCCTAGTGTAATAAACTGGTTTAGTCAAGTCATACATTTTATTATCTTGATTAGGGCGTGACATGGTTGCTACTTAGAGAGAGAGAGAGAGAGATAAGAAACGCTCAGCGTGCGCTCTTACAACATTAGATTGGTTATTAATTTATCTAATCAGGATGGCTCACACTGTTTCCTCGAATTTTCCTTCAAATCTTAAAAGAAAAACTAGTCGAGATCATTCGCACCTTATAAGTACGCTAACAGTTCAGCCAGGTGAGTGTTGGTACTCCAAGAGAGGTTCTCCGTGCCCTCACACGGACCTAATTAAAATAAACCTCATTTCAGCAGAGGCGTGGCCCCATTAACACATTTCTAGACACCTAATAGGTTAGCTAATTGTGAAATGAAAAATATATCCCAAGAGTAATCTTAATCATTAGTGAGATCGGGATCCAACTATTATTGCATGATAACCTAGATGGAAGCCACTCTAGTCAGCACACTCCAGAAGGTATGCAACACTAACAAGTTTCCTGTGTATTTGAAACTCCCGATGTGGTTTTTGCCCCTAGCAGTTTATGATCTTGACAAAGGCCAACAAACCATAAATCACTAATCAAGTTCAACCCGTCATTATCCTAGATTAATTTAGGCCCACTCGTATAAACTCCTGACAGAGGCCAACAAGGTTATACGACTGTCCTAGATAATCACATCTCTATACAACAAACAAGCAATATCTAGCTACCGTACACTATGCCTTGACAAAGGCCAACAAACGCAGCACGAATACTAGGTACTACTCATTCGAAATGACAGAGGGCTACTCATTAAAAAAATCTTTAACGTAATGAACTTGATATCGTTGAAGGAACCGAGTAGTTTTGAAAATGGGTGGTTTAAGCTCCGCTTTTGAAAACTAGTGCTTTTGAAGAAAACTAAGTAATCTATAGCAATATAAACTTTTGCTCAAGAGGTCACTCCCTATAAAGGGATCTAGGCTCTTTCCTCCTCGAATGAGGTGTTAGATATTCATAACCGAATATCACTATGCAAAGCGAATGAGCATGACTATAGTTTTTCGAAATTTGTTCCAACAACATCTTGTTAGGTTTCTTTTTCCTTACATTAATCAAAATTAATGCAGTCTCATCAATTAAATCCTTTCACACTAGAAAAGAACGAAAATAAAATATACGTATATGACATCCGCATTCGCCACGGGGCCCTATCATGCACCCTTAAGTTACTTAACTAACGGCAGAGCGGGGGCTGGACTAGCACGGATGCAAAACATATATAACATCTACTAGTATATATAAATATATATATAACCATTCGTCCCAGGCATGATATAAGCAACATCACAGAATAGAGATAAGCAACATGGAGTAGTGGATAATTTAGGAGCCCCGAGTTTCATTTGAGCCGCAAATGAAACTCGACGTTCCCCGGTCATGTGGATAATCTGTGCAATGAAGAACTAAGGCCCCTACGAGTGCGACAAGTTACCCGCCAATCCCGGAAGTGAGGCAACCCCAATTAACAAAATGAACGGGCCACCCAGCATTTCACAGAATCTTGTAACTTGAGCATCCCTACATGGGTCATCCTATACCCCCTACGAGTGCGGCGAATAGTCCGCTAATTCTAGAGTAAGGCCCCTTCGGTCTCAACGCCATGAGATGTGGGCCCGTTGCCTTCTAGAACCTGGCTATTCAAGCACTCCTCTGTGGGGTAATCCTAGTACAAAAAAGAAAATATATACAATAGTGATATCGACCTCAACCCGGTCGTACTCCAATCAAAAAATATACAAACTGGCAGAAATGGCAATTCACATATCGGACGCTCGCTCCGCAATAATGAATATATAAATGAATCTAAACTGTACAACTACCATTGCACTAGAGGCTATCCAACACAAAAATCCGAATAAACCATCACAGATATAAATATCACAGCAACAGAAGTAAGTATGTACAATTACGTCTAAATGACATATATAAAATAGACGATGTTTGAAAACACATACACCACATCATAGAGATCAACGGTGCAAAAGTTGTAGGGTTCCAAAGCACAGCAACAAGGTTTCGGATGGCATCATCCATACCAAATTTAAATTTTGCCATGCTAAAGAACCCTAACCTAAGATGTTTAACTAGAGAATCATACTAAACGATATGTAAACAACTTTACAACTAAGTGATTGCAGAATACAATCTTAGTAGACTGGTCCTTCAGTTCAAATGCTCCAAGTAGTGGTCCCTTCGCTGCGATCAAAGAGCTCCCGGAGTCTTGAGAGGCTCCACAAGGTGAATGATGCGTGCTTGTTTGAAGTCTTCAAAATCCAAGATGATCTACGTTGAGGAAACACGGACTCAAGCTTTCACTTCACTAATATGGAACTAGTGAAGCCAGCACCCTAAACTATATGGCTAATATAGAAAAGGATGATGAAGTAGGAATTTTGCTCACTTTATAATTTAATTTCTCACTAATTTTCTTCACTTGATAAAAACTAGAGAGCTCTGACTTGAGCTTGAAGAAGATGAAGCAAATGAAAATGAGAGAGGGTGAGGTTAGAAATGCAACCATGGTGAGTATATGTCATGGCTAACCCATGTAGAGAATAAACCATAGTAAGAGATAATGGTTAGGTTTACAAATATCTAAAGAAAAACAAAAATGGTGGACTAAGTCAATGGTTATCCATTGCTAGCAACCATGACAAAATCCATTCATTTTTGAATTGCTTAAATAAACAAAAACCTAGATATTATCTCATATATGGTGTAATTCTCATACACCTATGTTGCATATATAACCTAGCATGTCACAATAATATATATATCAGATATATATTATTTATGTAACAAAAGAAAACAATACAATAAACATATAGCACATATATGTTAAATGTATCAAAAGTAAGAAAAAGAAATACTTAAGTGAGCATATATTAGTTAATATAATTTAATATATCAAATATATAATTATACATTAAATTATTAAATCAACACTTGATTTAATAATCCGGCTATATCACATATAACCGACTAATATAAAATGTATCATTTCATCAAATCAACACTTGATCCGATGACCCGGCTATATCACATATAACCGGTCGATATCACATATCGCGAGAATAGAATACGGTATCACATACACGTATTAATCTCGGTCCCGCACATATCACTTATGTGCTCCTACTCCGTTTTGCCCGAGCCAGGAAACCTCTGTGTAGGACTCTAAAGACTCGTCAATACGCCGGCAGTAGGCGATGATCATATCAAACACACAAGCCGCAAGCGGTCAGCTAAACGTAACGGCCACTCGGGTATTGAGCGATCAGAAGATCAACATGCAAGCCTGTACATACTCCTGCGAATCCAATCGGTAACACTACCGTACAGTCCGGTCTCTTCGTCTGATATGTCGCATATCCAGTCTAGGGGTGGTAAATGGCAGACCCCAATAACCGATAAGTCGTGCCGATCTGAGGCTCATAACGGGTCGAGAAACTACTGATAACACTTACCAGTAGATCTCCATATCAGCCCTGGTCTGGGACTTCCTGTTATAGCCAATCGAGCACAGCGCAACATCAACCCCCAATACCGGGAGAGACGAAACACCTCTTATCGCTCAATGCCTCCATGTGATTCGGGACTGTACCCAAAAGCCACCGTTTTGCACGTTCTCTTGAACGTGGTAAGGTGGAAATCAAAGTACAGTGGGAATCACACAAGGCTCTATGACGATCTCGGGTCTACAGACTAACCTGTACCAGTGTCACCAGAGAGCTGCTATCTGACGATAGGTATAATACCAACTAGGATTTCTCGGCGAGTCCGTTCAGTGTACCCAGTCTCCACTGAGCACCCATATACCATCTTTGATGTCAAACACCAATGGATGTGGGATCATCCATCGCCCATCATATGGGTCAAGATACGTATACGCTAGTCTACTCTGGAATATCGATGCCCTGTCTCGATACACCCTCGACTAGAAACAATTATAGGATGTACTTGTGGACTACCCTGGCCCCACTAGTATGATCTCCATCATAGTCCTAGTAGTCAAGTACACATCCTAAGGGATTTATCAACATATGAGAGCAAGACAGTATCACAATACAAATCTACATGTTAAGACAAAGAGCAACCAGATAGCATACTATCATGTCGAGCAAGAAAGTCATCTCTCTATATATCCAAGCATCTACTATAATATACATCATATGTACAATAATGGAATCTAGGGCATATACATAACTAACAAAAGTTTCAAGTTCTAAACTTTCCAAGTTGACCCAAATTAAAGATAACACTAAATGAAATTTGGGGAAAATCAAACAAGACCAAAATCCTAATTTCCATAACCTAACACACTTGATGAAAACGAGGACCAGAGGGCATCAAAAAACCGCTGGTAGCAAGTATTTAAAGGATTTAGGCGGTTTTTCTTGGCCAATCTTTCTCGTTTTCATTTTGTGTCATATACAGATCAAGAGTAAGCCTCCGCACTTGTTTGAAAAAACTTTCAAAGACCAAACATAAAACTAGAAAATTTAAGAGATCTAGCTACTGTGATAGAGGGTTATACCAAAAAATTGTGTCCTTCGGTCTTCTACCCTCTTCTTTAGCTCTATGGGGTCTCTGTGGTCGAGCTTGATCTCCGGTCTTCCTCCGTCAAAGCTGATCCATCCAAGGGATGTGGTTCATGGCTCTAGCTCCACTCAAAAACCTAGTGGAGTAAGTCTTCCTCCGTCAAAGCTGATCCATCTAAGAGATGTGGTTCATGGCTCTAGCTCCACTCAAAAGCCTAGTGGAGCAAGTAAAGGCACTAACTTGCTAATCTAAAGTTTTTAATAATATAGTGTGTGGTTCTAGTATTTGTCTATCTCTCTTCCTCCCTTGTTTCTCAACTTATGAGAGGGGTAGGGAGGAGGATGAAGGAGGAGCTCAAGAAAAGAGCTTGTGAGGAGAGAGAACAAAAATATGAGAATGGAAAAAATCTCATAAGATAAAAACATCCACCATGGTTTTGTATAAACCATTTTCCCAATATTATAACACGACCATGTTTGAATAGTTTGCACAAATGAATTTACAATTCATTTGTCAATACTATTCAAGTATGGTTCACACCATTCTCTCTTTTACACCTCATTTTCGCTTTTACACCTCATTTCCGTTTTACAAATAAAATGTAAAATACATGATGAGGTGTTCTCCTTCTAGAATGTCTTTCCGTATAAATACGGAATACACTCTACCGTATATACAAACCCGTATTCGTATCAAAATACGAATACCCAAAGAGATAGAATAATAGAAAGAACATAATACTAGAATATACATATCAAAATATGCATATGTAAATTATTAAATCAACACCCGATTTAATAATCCGGCTTAATCCTAATCACGGCTAGTATTATCTGCCATCCGATCGAAAGCCCGGATAATACTAGAATATACAAATCAAAATATGTATATGTAAATTATTAAATCAATACCTGATTTAATAATCTAGCTTAATCCTAAGACGACTGGTATTATCATTCGATTGGAACCCTACACGTAGCAAAATACGGCTACTATATCATTTTGCCTGGACCAGGGAAACCCTCTTATCACGACCCAAATTTAGGCACGTAACCAGCACTTAAACCATGTGACGTCAACAGACGTACGCAATTTAAGTAAGTCGAAACCCAGAAATCTAAACCACCCCAAAAAGGGATAAGTGGAGAAAACATAGTTAAAAACCTTCGGAAATCTCAAGTAAAAATCTTTAAACTTAAGTTTACTTTCATAAAAATTTCGCCAGCACCTCCTTTATAAAAACTAGCCCCGAAAACGGGTACAACATAGAATATAAATAAAGTATCCCAAATGGGAGCAAATCACGCCCAACGGCGGAAATAACCACCACAAGCATATATACGACGCCGTAGCGAAGAAATATAAATGAAAATAGCATAACGAGGTAAAACTTCATAAAAAGGCCGACTCCCACGAGCACGGCACCCAGAGTCACAAAATAATACAACATCGATCCTCACAACTCGTCTCTAAGTCGAATACAAGAAGTGGTACATGGAGAGTACTAGATACAAAATATAAATAATGAACATCCTCGGATAACTGCAAAACCCACCTACAGTAAAATGCCTCTAGCCAACCGTAGCGGTATCCGCAAAAGTAAAGATAATAACAAGCCCTGCCACGACTACTCTGAGGGTAAATCCTGCAAAACACGGTGGCACAACGGGGGTGAGTTGCCAACTCGTGAATAGTAAATAACATCATACTTTAATCGCAAATATGCACGAACAACGATAATCTATCACATGTAATCTGATAGCATAAGTATGGCAATATAGATATGCAATAATCATGATCAAGGTACACCATCAGGGTACTACAATTATATGAATAAAAATGCATATCAAATAAATCAAATAAATGCTAGGTATGGGATACAACATAACATCATCAATGAATCATCATCGTGGAAAATTACTGGTGTCCATAAACGACACTCCAAATCTCAATATCTTAGGCACTGCATCCTCAAATCGACCCTCATATCCTGTAAGTCTCATGGAACCCGAGTGTCCAACACCGACATCCGAAACATCATGAAAACATATACCTGTATACATATATGTGTGTGTGTGTGTGTCTCTCAACGACACATCAAAATCATGGAACCTGAGTGTCCAATATCGACACCCGAAATATCATGAAACCCGTGTCCAGCATCGACACGTAAATCCTTATATATCGGGCTCCGTCAGTCCGGATCGGCCCTCGGGCTCCTTCAGTCCGGATCGGCCCATATCCATCTCTCGACTCCGGTCGGTATCCCCCAGATAACCGCCGAGTCCAAATACTATCACCGGTAGGTACTAGTCATCCTGCCAGGCTCATCGTCTATACCACGAAAATCACCACTTACCCTGGGGAACCATGCTGGGTCCTCCATGTACCCGCAGACGGTGCCTACCGCTCCTCGAATTGGGTTTCTAACACAAGTCTCAGAACCAAGAAAACTCATGGCGGACGCACTGAAATATCATATCAAGAGAAACCGGGTTTTCAAACAATACATAAATTCTTGAAATACCCCCACGGTTCTCAAATCCATAAATCACATGAAATCCATATCTCAATGCGTAATTCCATGAAAACTGATATACGCAGCATAAAACAGCAATATGAGCATATTAAGGGAAAACCGCTCTTTTAAATGAATCCAGTTTTAAAATATATCATGCGGTTCCCAAATCCTCCGAAATCAAGTGCAACATCATATGAGGTGTATATGTAACTATAGCTAGATATGTGTATATACATATAAGCAGGTATGTATGATGCATTTCATAAACACAATAGCACAATAATCAACGTCTAAATGTCAAATGACAATACAATACTACTTAAGGGTATATGTAGCTATAGTAAGATATGTGGGTGTACATGTAAGTATGTATGCATGATGTACATGTAGCTATAGCCAGGTATGTGTAAGCATGTTGGTATAGCATGTATACTACATTTCATATACGCAACGGAATAAGAATCACTGTCTCGATGACAATAACCGATACAATATCACATATGTATATATGTAGTGTGTGTCATGGCAATTACCGATGGTGTGTGTGTAGTATACAATTTTTGCTCGTGCAGCATGAGCCGCCAGTAATGGTGTTGTGTCCAATATGTGCCAAGTCAAGGCACAACAGGTAATAATATGCAATGACGCTCATGCGCAATCAAGTCATATGTGTATAAACATGCAGCTATAATATCATATCCAGCCCTAACGCATAACGCGATACGGGTGATTTCCTCATAGATTTTAAATCTACTCACAGATGATCTCGAGCTAAGAAAATCCGACCACCTGCTTCACTTTCTTCACAGCGTCCGAAATCTCTGCTTGCAGTCCTAAAATTTCACAAATACAATACATAAGGCTAAATATCCTACGCCGACACAAAGATAATGAAATCCAAGGATAATGTCCACAAGATATACACACTGTGCACCTAGTTCACAAAACGCGTACGACATCGGCACAACCCTAACTAGGATCGCTAAACTACACAACCACTCCGCCTAGACCCCGATCGTACCGATCGCGCATTCTCAACACAATATATATCGTGGAAGATAATATATAAATTATCGCACCGTAAATTAAAACCCACGCCTAATTTTACCAAAAACCCAGTAAGCAACTTTTAATCATTTTAGCTCAAGTCTAAAATTTTAAACAATTCTAGCGATCACAATCATCGCAAAATAGCTTAACTAAGTCACACAAACTTTACTGCAATTTTAATCTCACCCATATAAGATTTAGTAAAAGTTAGTTTGCTATTAAGCTTAATTAGACAATTAGGAAAATAACAAATAATATTCTCACAACTAGGTTAAGTTTTTCCAAGTGTACACTTCTCCATTAACCATTTCAACCAATCAAAAACCTTAACTTGATCTTCATAACCCTTTCTAGAATTTCCAAAACATGCTAATTCAGGCTTTAATTAAACATCTAATAATTAGATTAAGGTATTTAAACAACACTAGCGCTTAGGGTTAGGATTTTATACCTCACTTAGATTCACAACTTGCAACTAAACTTCCAAATTAGCCTCTAAAATGCTAACTTTCATGAAGATCCAATCTTTGTTAAGCTAAAGAATAATGGGTATGGATTTGTATTTGAGTTTGTGGGATTATTTGATGATTTTAGATGATTAATTTGAGCTTTAAGAAGTGCAAATGGGGTGAGAAAAGAGAGAGGGCGGCAAGGGGGAGGTCAGCCAAATGAGGGAGAAAAAAGAAGGTTATGGAAAAATCAAAGTCAAAACTCATTAAAGCACAATTAATACCTCTCCCATCCATGCCACCTCTTAATCTTTTAAATAAAATTTCCTTTAATTTCACCAAAATATCTAGATATTTTCTAGGATATTTTCAAAGATGGTTTAAATGCTTAATCTTGTGATTAAGTTAGCATAGATTCACTTTAGCATAATTAACCCAATAAAAATTGTAATTACCACTAATTAAGTGCATAATTAAAAGTTTATAATAATATTTTAATTAAGGAAAAATATTAAAGTGAACTAAAATTTTCAAGTGACAACTAAAAACCGCAAACTAGCAATATCCTAGTTAAATTAAGTGCAATTAAGTCTATACTGAAAATTGATCACTTCTGGGTCTTTATGGAAAACACGGTTTATTTTTACCTATTATCGGAAAATTCGCATAACGATTTATAAAACGTTACAATCTTCCCCCGTAAAGAAATTCGGTCCCCGGATTAAAAATTTTAACTACGCGTACCGTCGAAGAGATGAGGGAATTTCTTCCGCATCTCACTCTCGGCCTCCCAAATGATCTCTTCACTAGTAGGGCCACGCCAAAGAACCTTCACAGATGGCAAGACCATTGACCGAAGTTTCTTCACCTGCCGATCCAATATAACTATCGGCTGCTCGATGAACGAAAGATCGCGATCAAGCTGAACGGTCTGGTGCTGAATCATGTGAGAAGGATCATGAAGGTACCTACGAAGCATCGACACATGGAAAACAGGGTGAACATCCGGAAAACTGGGCGGAAGTGCCAAACGATAGGCAACGGCACCAACTCGCTCAAAGATCTCAAAAGGACCTACAAATCTAGGACTGAGCTTCCCCTTTTTCCCAAATCTCATAATGCCCTTCATCGGAGAAATCCGCAGGAATACATGATCCCCCACTGCGAACTCAAGTCTGCGACGACGACGGTTGGTATAAGACTTCTGTCTGCACTGGGCTGCTCTCATCCTGTCCTGAATCAGCTAGATCTTCTCCATAGATTCCTAAACTAGCCAGGGTCCCAAAACCCTAATCTCGCTGAGTTCGGTTCAACAGAATGGTGATCGAAACTTCCTACCATACAAAGCCTCAAAAGGTGGTATCTGAATAGTCTCCTGAAAGCTATTGTTGTAGGAGAACTCAATCAACGGCAAGTGACGATCCCAACTGCCACCAAAATCAAGCACACACGCATGAAGCATATCTTCCAGAGTCTGTATAGTCCGCTCTGACTGACCATCGGTCTGCGGATGGAAAGCGGTGGATAAACTTAACCGGGTACCCAAAGCTTCCTGAAGCTTCTGCTAAAGACGGATAGTAAAATGGGTGCCCCTGTCGGATACGATGCATATGGGAACGCCGTACAAACGCACAATCTCATCTATGTACAACTGAGCATACTGAGCATAACCGAAAGCAGTCTTCACTGGAAGGAAATGAGCCGTTTTCGTCAACCGGTCAACAATCACCCAAATGGAGTCATACCCACGACTGGCCCTGGGAAGACCCATAACGAAGTCCATGGAAATCTACTCCCATTTCCACTCCGGAACGGATAAAGGCTGCAACTCTCCTGCCGGTCTCTGATGCTCAGCCTTGACTTGCTGAAAAGTCAGGCACCTCGAAACAAAGTCCAAAACATCACTCTTCATCCCTGACCACCAGTAAATGTCTCTCAAGTCACGGTACATCTTGGTGGAACCTGGATGAACACTAAAGGCTGACTGATGTGCCTGCTCTAGGATCTCGTGTCTCAACCCATCGGTATCTGGTACACACAAGAAAGTCCCATAATGCAGCATACCCTGGTCATCAATCATGAACCCCGAATCTGTACCCTGCCGAACAAGCTTAAGAATCTCAGACAAACAGGCATCTCTGGACTGCGCCTCACGGATAAGATCAAGTAGAAGTGGACGGGCACAGACGTAAGCAAGCTTTCCCCCAGAGGAAGTGAACTCAAACTATACTCTACCGTCGCGCAAGATCTGCCAATCTACAGAAGACTGTCGCTAAACTATGCTCAACCGGGACAAGCTACCCCCGGACCTACGACTCAAAGCATCAGCTACCACATTCGACTTTCCCAGGTGATAAAGGATATCGCAATCATAATCCTTTACAAGCTTCATCCAACGGCGCGGTCTCAGATTCAGATCCCGCTGCTGGAAGATGTACTTCAAGCTCTTATGATCCATGAAAATCTGACACGACTCTCCGTACAAGTAGAGTCTCCAAATCTTCAACGCAAAGACCATCGTGGCCATCTCAAGATCGTGAGTGGGGTAATTCTACTCGTGCTTCTTCAGCTGCCGAGAAGCGTAAGCGATAACTCTATCATGCTGCATCAATACACAACTAAGACCCACTCGAGAAGCATCACAGTAAACAACATAGCCGCCCGATCCAGAAGGCAAAGTTAGAACTGTTACAGTCGCCAACCGAGTTTTCAACTGCTGAAAACTCTGCTCGCATGCCTCGGTCCAAAGAAAAGGAACCCCCTTCCTGGTCAGCCTGGTCAGTGGTGCAGCGATACTCAAGAAATCCTGCACGAAACGTCGGTAATAACCAGCTAAACCCAAAAAGCTGCGGATCTCTGTCACGGATACAGGTCTGGGCCAAAGATGTACAGCCTCGATCTTCCTCGGGTCCACAAGAATACCGTCTCCCTTCACCACATGACCCAGGATGTCAACTCTATCAAGCCAAAACGCGCACTTTGAGAATTTAGTATACAACTGGTGCACTCTCAATGTCTGCAAAGCAATCCTCAAGTGCTGCTCATGCTCCTCTAGACTCCTAGAGTAGACCAGAATGTCATCAATAAACACAATAATAAACTGGTCGAGGAACATCCTGAAAATCTGGATCATCAGATCCATGAACGCTGCTGGCGCATTGGTGAGTCTGAACGATATCACCAAAAACTCATAATGCCTATAGCGTGTACGAGAAACAGTCTTCGGAATGTCATCCTTCCGAACCCGCAACTGATGATAACCAGATCGCAAATCAATCTTAGAAAAATGTTTCGCACCCTGGAGCTGATCAAACAAATCATCAATGCGAGGTAAAGGATACCTATTCCACATCGTAACTCGGTTCAATTGACGATAATCTATACAAAACCTCAAACTGCCGTCCTTCTTCTTGACGAATAGAACAGGAGCTCCCCAAGGTGAAACACTCGGACGCACAAGTCCCTTATCAAGAAATTCTTGAAATTGATCTTTAAGCTCTCTAAGCTCCGTCGAGGCCATCCGGTAAGGTGGTATAGAAATAGGTCCCGTGCTGGGAATCGGATCAATGCAAAACTCAATATCGAGCTCTGGCGGCAAACCAGGTAACTCATCGGGAAAAACATCAAAAAACTCTCACACGATAGGAATCTGGTCCAACGACTCTACTGTGGCTCCAGCATCATGAATGAAATCCAAGAATCCCCGACATCCCCTCCTCAAAAGCCGACTAGCGCAAAGGGTTGAAATTAAACTGTGAGGGGCGGCACCATGGTCCCCCTGCACAACAAGAACTGGCTCACCGGGAAAACAAAACCTAACTGTCTTCTCGCGGCAGTCCACGGATGCGTAGCAAGTAACTAACCAGTCCATGCCCAGGAGAACATTAAAGTCCAACATCTCAAGAAGGATCAAGTTGACGGACAAATCTCTATCTCCTATACGAATGGCACACGACCGGAACACGTGTCGTGCAATAAACGACTCGCCAATAGGAGTAGTCATGATAAGCGGCAGACCTAGCAAACACGACTCTCGGCCTAACCTTGGCACGAAGTGCGTAGAAACATACGAATGAGTAGATCCCAGATCAAATAAAACTTGTGCATCAAAAGAACATACAGAAAGAGTACCTGAAACTACTGCATTGGACGCCTGCGCGTCCTGATGAGTCAAGGCAAACACTCGAGCCCGTTCTCTACCGGCAACTGGCTGTCCTCTACCTCTGCCACCCCGTCCTCTCTGAGCAAACCCTTCGTGACCACGACCTCTCTGAGCATAAGTCTGATATGGAGCAACAACAGGCACAAGAGGCAACACTCTCTGAGGTGGAGAAGGTGGTAAGGTGACATGTGGTACGGCTGCCTTTCTCTGGAGTATCACGGTACAATCCTTAACAAGGTGATGTAGACTGCCACACCTAAAGCACCCAGACATCGACTGCTGACCCTCCTAGGATAAGTGCTGAATAACTGGCCTCGTCCTACGTCTCTGCTACTCCCGTGCCTGAACGAACGCTGTCGCGGCATCTAAACGTCTGTCTCCGTGCTGGCACACAAGTACGAACCCTCTTCGGTTCTGAAACAACCGACGTCTTGAAAAGATGCTCCTCAACCAATAGGGCTGCGTCCACCGCTGCTGCATACGTGCCACAATGCTGAATGCTGATAGCGAGGAACAACTGGGTAAGCAAGCCTCGAATGAACCTCCTTACCCGCATCTCCTCAGTAGCCACCAAATACGGAGCATACACAGACAGCTCGGTAAACTGCAAATCGTACTCAGCCACCTTCATACCCGGAGTCTGGCGTAACGACTCGAAACTGCGCGCTCGAGCATTCCTGACGCTCTGCAGAAGAAAACGGGCAAGAAACACCGTCATGAACTCTGCCCAGGTCATAGGAGCAAGACATGCGGCTCTGTCCTTCTCTAACGACTCACACCACTTCTGGGCCAGACCCTCCAGACGAAAACTCGCGAACTCTACCCATCTCGCGTCGGAGCATCTCAACGAACGACATATCCTGGCTATCTAGTCGATAAACGACTGCGGATTCTCGGCTGCATCGGTGCCTGTGAAAACCGGAGGGTTCAGCCACATGAACTCCGATAACGATACGGTAATCACCTCTGTAGCTGCAGGTACAACTGCCTGAACAGTAGGCACCAACGCGGTCCCCACAACAGGTAGAACAACATCCTGTCTCTGCGCCCCACTGGTCTCAACCAATGACCCCATCATCTAGCGCATATCGTGCATACCGGCCTTAAGTCTAGCAATACGGTCCATCGACGAAGGATCAATCTGCTCCGGTACAATAGGCGTACCGCCCTGGTCAGTCCTCGTCTCTGACAAGTCAACTCTGACCTCGGCCCTCGCGACCGCTCTCTGCGCCCTCGTAGTCTTCGGTGGCATAATGGCTATAAATGAAAATAGAATTCGATAAGAACATAGAAATCGAATCGTAAGGATGTATATAATCACGGAAGGAATTTTCAAGCAATAAGTTCTAAGGTCATTTAGGCGGAGTACCATTTCGTAAGTATGCCGCAGAACTTACTCACGCTACGTCACTCTGCTTAAACTACCTACTCCATCATACCAAGGTTATTCTACACTCCGAAAGGTAAAACCTAGCGGTCTGATACCACCTTTGTCATGACCCAAATTTAAGCACGTGACCAGCACTTAAACCACGTGACGTCAACAGGCGTACGCAATTTAGGTAAGCCGAAATCTAGAAATCTAAACCACCCCAAAAAGGGATAAGTAGAGAAAATATAGTTAAAAACTTTTGGAATTCTCATGTAAAAATCTTTTAAACTTAAGTTTACTTTCTTAAAAATTTTGCCAGCACCTCCTTGTAAAAACTAGCCCCGAAAACGGGTACAACATAGAATATAAATAAAGCATCCCAAACGGGAGAAAATCACGCCCAACGGCGGAAACAGCCACCACTAGCATATATACGACGCCATAGCGAAGAAATATAAATGAAAACAGCATAAGGAGGTAAAACTTCATAAAAAGGTCGGCTCCCACGAGCACGGCACCCAGAGTCACAAAATAATACAATATCGATCCTCACAACTCGTCTCTAAATCAAATACAAGAAGTGGTAGGTGGAGAGTACTAGATACAAAAGATAAATAATGAACATCCTCGGATAACAACAAAACCCACCTATAGCAAAATGCCTCACAGCCAACCGTAGCGGTATCCGCAAAAGTAGAGATAATAAAAAGCCCTGCCGCGACTACTCTAAGGGTAAATCATGCAAAATACTGTGGCACAACGGGGGTGAGTTGCCAACTCGTGAATAGTAAATAACATCATGCTGTAATCGCAAGTATGCATGAACAACGATAATCTATCACATGTAATCTAATAGCATAAGTATGGCAATATAGATATGCAACAATCATGATCAAGATACACCATCAGGGTACTACATCTATATGAATAAAAATGCATATCAAATAAATGATGGGTATAGGATACAACATAACATCATCAATGAATCATCATCATGGAAAATTACTGGTGTCCATAAACAACACCCCAAATCCCAATACCTCAAGCACCGCATCCTCAGATCGCCCTCATATACTGTAAGTATCATAGAACCTGAGTGTCCAACACCGACACCCGAAACATCATGAAAACATATGCCTATATATATGTGTGTGTGGGTGTGTGGGTGTCCCTCAACGACACATCAAAATCATAGAACCTGAGTGTCCAACATCGACACCCGAAACATCATAAAACCCGTGTCCAGTATCGACACGTAAATCCTCATATATCGGACTCCGTCAGTCCGGATCGGCCCTCGGGCACTGTCAGTCCGGATCGGCCCATATCCATCTCTCGACTCCGGTCAGTATCCCCCAGATAACCGCCGAGTCCAAATACTATCACCGGTAGGTACTAGCCCTCCTGCCAGGCTCATCGTCTATACGACGAAAATCACCTCTTGCCCGGGGAACCATACCGGGCGCACCATGTACCCGTAGACGATGCCTACCGCTCCTCGAATCGGGTTTCTAACACAAGTCTCAGAACCGAGAAAACTTATAGTGCACGCACTGAAATATCATATCAAGAGAAACCGGGTTTTCAAACAATACATAAATTCTTGAAATGCTCCCACGGTTCTCAAATCCATAAATCACATAAAATCCATATCTCAATGCGTAAATCCATGAAAACTGATACATGCAACATAAAACAGAAATATGAGAATATTAAGGGAAAACAACTCTTTTAAATGAATCTAGTTTTAAAATATATCATGAAGTTCCCAAATCCTCCGAAATCAAGTGCAGTATCATATGAGGTGTACATATAACTATAGCAAGATATGTGTATTTACATGTAAGAAGGTATATATGATGCATTTCATAAGCGCAATAGCACAATAATCAACGTCTAAATGTCAAATGACAATACAATACCACTTAGGGATATATGTAGCTAAAGCAAGGTATGTGGGTGTACATGTAAGTATGTATGCATGATGTACATGTAGCTATAGCCAGGTATGTGTTGTTTACCCCAATCAGAGCAAAGCTCTGTTCAAATTCTAAGGCGGGAGACGAAGCAACGCTTCTATTTCCCCCAATCAGAGCAAAGCTCTGTTTTGAAAATTGAAGTGAAAATTAAAGTTAAAATAAATAAAGCAACGCTTCAAATCTCGGGCGCAACGCGCCACGTGTCAGACGCTGATACGTCAGCGCAGCGCCCAAGAAGGCGCGCCCAATCAGAGCAAAGCTCTAGGAAGCAACGCTTCAGTTGCGCAAGCACTGCGCTGGGCGACATGTGTCGGCGCAGATGCGCTAGCGCAGTTGCGCTGCGCGACACGTGTCAGCGCAGATGCGCTAGCGCAGTTACGCTGCGCGCTGCGTGACACGTGTCACGCGCTGGGGCATTTGTGCCAAACAGAATTAAGATTTTAAAGAAATCTTTCTGTTCTTCTTAAAACAAGAAAAAAAATTTCTGTAAAATAGAAGCCCTTGGATCAAAAATCCAACGGTGGGGAAAATTCCCCAAATCACTCAGAGAAAAATCTCTTTAACAAATTTAACTAATTTATGGGCACTATAAAAAGGACCCTAGACCTCAATTCAAAATCATCAACATTTTGTGAGAAATCAAAAATTTCAAATAGAGAGAACTCTGAAGAAATCTCAAGAAGAAAAAAAGTATTAAAAAAACCCTTTAAAATAGAAGAATTTCTTCTAATAGATCATTGATCTAAGAACAAGATCAATGATCTTCAATAAAAAACAAATAAAAACAGTGCTTTGCACTTTTTATGAACCTCTGGTTCCTGAAATAAGAAAAAGCTTGTTTTTCTTTGATCTAAATTAGATCAAGAAATCAAATAGTGCTCTGCACTTGAAAACCTGCACCGTTGCGCTCTTGGGTTGGCGCAAGCCACCAGAGAGCGCCACGTGTCAGTATCTGAACCACTTGCGCTATGCGCTTTAAGATAGAGCTTTGCTCTCTGAAATTGGCGCAACTCACCAGAGTGTGCCACGTGTCAGCAGCGCAAGCACAGCGCACTAGCGCAGCGCATTACGCTTGCATGACATGTGTCATCACTACAAGCGCTTGCGCTCTTTGATTGGCGCAAAGTTCCTGAAATGCAATGCATTTCTTTTGCTAAAGGGTCAGGCCCAAGTCAAAAAGACCTAACAGGCCAAATTAAATTGCAAAGCAATAAATGGGCAGAGCCCAGGTAAAATTGATGCTCTGCATCTTTTATAAAAGGGCAAAGCCCAAGTAAAATTGATGCTCTGCATCATGGGCAGAGCCCAAAACAAATTGATGCTCTGCATCCTTTATGGGCAGAGCCTAAATAAAAGAGAAATGCAATGCATAATCAAATAAAAATGATGAGCAATTTCCAACTGGACTTAGCCCAATCATGGCCGTAAGTCCTCAAATTAAATTGACTGAGCAAAATTGCTCTCCTAAAATCAATTTATCTCCAGTTCAAGGGTACATCTCCGAACTCCTCTGACACCTATCGTTGTAATCCTTCAACGACGTTAGAGAGGTGACGGGTCTCGACGACCATATATGAATATGGACTGCGGGGTCCTTAAACTCGTGGACCGAAATGTCCTTAAACTAATATTGGACCGAAACGTCCTTAAACTAATGTCGGACCGAAACGTCCTTAAACTAATAATGGACCACCGCGTCCCTAAACTGGCGAAGGACCACCATGTTCCTAAACTGGAACATGGACCACTACGTCCCTAAACTGGAACAATAGAGCCTCCAAATGCTCTTTCGCTGGATCTAAATGGTCCCGTTTAAGTTGATCTTAGCCCCAAATACGGCTAACGTATCCTTAAACATTCAAATGTACTATAAAACTCCAAATCAACTTTGGTTCAAGGGTACATCTCTGAACTCCTCTGACACCTATCGTTGTAATTCTTCAACGACGTCAGAGAGGTGACGAGTCCTGACGGCCATATAATAAATGGATCACCACGTTAAGTTGATCTTAGTCTCAAACAGGACTAACGTATCCTTAACGAACATTTAAGTTGATCTTAGCCTCAATACGGCTAACGTATCCTTAAACTAAAAACAACAAATCCAAATCTAAGTAATTACGGATTTGGACTAATTCACGTCCTACGGGCGACGGCATTACTCGGTCTCCGTATACAATCCACGGGCAACCACAAACAAAACAAACACACACGACACGAAGTGAAATTCTGGAGAAGGAGAAAGCGGCTACCGCGATGCGGTAGCGTAATTTACTGCAGGGGCTTGCGCCTGCAGGGAAGAGCGTCCCCACAATCAAAATCCCCTCTAGCGAGGGGGAATCTGACGAAGTCTGCTACATCGGCCGCATCCGTCTAAACCTCCGATACACGGTGCCATAAATCAACTTGGCATCTTCGGAGAGATAGACGGATAAAACCATATAGCATCTGCCCCGAATCTCAGGCAAGACGTCCATGTCTTGCGCGTCTTTCGGAGGGGAACAGATTCTGGCACGCCCGATGGGACCTTTTTCTCTTTCCATTCCACACTTCCTGTGTCGTCTTCGCGAACGAATCGCGGTTTGTTAACGGTTGCCTTTGGATTTTCAAGTTACTAAGATTTGGTCTTTTGTCTGGCGCAGAACTCAAGCATCAATGGCCTCTAACTGCACCAACTGCTCGAAATGCCACAGCAACGGACGCTCCACCTCACCTGGAGGTGTAGCATATGGGCTTCAAGCGGCTTCCTTCCTCGCTCTGCCGGTAGAACAGGTGACCCAGGCCACCACCGGCCTATTTTTCGGGACCATGATCCCACCCGCAAGCTTCTCTATACCAATACCTCCACCAGAAGCGTACAAGAAGTCGGTCTTCGACCGGCTCACTGCTACGACGGCCCCTGTCAACGGGTCGTCCACTAGCAAACCAACAGCCTCTCTTCGACAGGCTGGATCAAAAGATTGAAGGGCCCGTCAAGAATCCTGTGAACTCTAAAAAGGCTGTCCCCTGGAAGGGCAACAGCCGCTGCTCCGGAAGTCGTTAAGGCGGCTTCCCCCGTCAAAGAGTCAGTCTTTTCAAGGCTGACTATTCCCGCTTCGGCCCCTGTACGAGGATCTTTCTTCGACAGGTTGAATATTACCCCTCAAAGAACAACCTCAGTCTTTAAGAGGTTAACACCAACAGCGCCTCAGCCGGACAAGGGGCAAAAAGAAGACATCTCTATCTCCGAGCCAGTCCCAACGGCTCATCATGCTCGGCGTCGCCATTGGCGATGAGTGAGGAAGGCAGGGGGCAACTCCCCCTCTGAGCTAACTCCACCTGCTCCAATGGTGGAGGTCAACGCTGCTATTCCAACTGGGAACAGTTTTGAACTGCTGAGGAGGGTACGTAAGAACTCTCCAACCGCTATATTGAAAAGATCTCCTCCGCCCGTGGAAAGAGTTTCAGAAACACAGCAAGAACAGCCCCCTCAACGGCTGTCCTCAAAAATATGCAAGGTTTGGCGGAGGGTTCAAGACTCCGTGATTAACCCAGATCACTCTCGTCAACAGAAAAAGGCGAAGGTGCAAAAAGAAAAGGATCCTACTATTAAACAGCAGAGGACAACAGCTACTTGGGTGCCCACTGCAATGGCCCCCTCCACTTCAACGGCCCACAAAAGAAGAAGGCCGGAGAAAATCCCCGCGCCAGCGGCAAATGTTAAAAATGGTGAACCTAAACGCCCTAAGTCTGGGGGCATAACAGTTCATACCGTATACATGGCGTCAGGAAAGCAAGACAGCCGTGCATCCACAGGTCACAGACCGCTTACACGGTAAGTGACCAAGGCTCAGGAGCAACAGCAAAATCTCTACGAGATGATGAACGCAATGGCCGCACTTACTGGGCTAAAAGAAAGCCCTGAAACATCTTCAGATGAACGCCAGGAGCAAGAAACCGATGCCGAATTTCTTCGACGAATATTGGAGAAGAAGGATAAAGAGGCTGCTGAACAAGCAGCCAACATAAAGCGTATGGGCCTCCTATTCCAAGACATGGTGGGGATGATGATTCAGCAAGACCCACCTGCTGAAGATCCTCCGATCATCCTTCAAGATGATAGGGGAGAAACGTCGAATCCTCCTCCGGCTCTGTCAACAGCCAAGGAGGAGACAATCTCCAAAGCCGATCTGGACGAATATATAGCTCAGCGGATCCGGGTCCATCAAGCGACGGAAGCAGCGGGTCAGGTGGTAAAAACGGGGCGACCGTATCCGGGCTGGTATGACCAGATCAAGTACCCGCCAGGTTATACGATACCAAAATTCCATGTATATAAGGGGACTGGCAATCCTCACCAACATGTCGCCCAGTTCAGGGCGCTTTGCGGCAACACTGGAGGTGATGATAAATTGTTGCTCCGCCAGTTCGTTGGTAGCTTGTCAGATACGGCATTCGAGTGGTATTCCGAGCTCCCGAATGACTCTATCAAGACCTTTGCTGAAATGGAACTGCTATTTACCCAACGTTTCGTGAGTGCCAGCGAGCGTACCCCGATAACGGCATTGATTAATGCCAGGGTAAGGCCGGGCGAGACATGGGTCCAATATGCTATACGGTGGCGTAATTTATGGTCAAAATGCGAGCAACGCATAGAAGAAGCTCCTGCGGTGGGAATGTTTGTGGGAACCCTCGATCCGCAAGCAACCATCTCGCAATTTATGATGTAATTCAAGCCGACCACCTTCCAGGCACTAATCGACAAGCTGGCACAAATGGATCAAATGGGCCATAAACCTTCTCTTCCAAAGCCGGACTCCCGAAATGAGAAGGGAAAGGGGAAAGCAATCGTTGTCACTAATACTCAGCAACAGCCGAACAACCCGATGCCGGTCGTTCGTCAAAATAATATGCGCCCATGCATACCCCTTGAGGAGAGGATGGGATGTTCTTACTCGTTCCCCCGAGATAAAACGAGAAGGTTATTCGAGTTGGCGTTGCGCAACCGACTCATAAATCTGCCAGATCCAAAACGTACGTCGCAACCAAGTGATGTCAATGAGCCCAACTACTGTCCTTATCATCGAGTACTGGGTCACCCGATCGAGGATTGCTACGTCTTCAAGAATTGGCTCTAAGACCAGTACCGACAGGGCAAGTTTGCATTATCCGACAAATGGAAGGTGAATCCACCGCAGCCCCACACCTCTAAGGGAATGAATACGCTGGGGGCAACATGCTCTGTCGTTGAAGAAGCTCCTTGGGAAGTTGTATTATCAGCCAAGACAAAGAGAATGCTAAATGATCTTCAAACATGCCCAGCGATCAAGTGGAAGAACCCGTTAGAGCCGCAGATCATTGATGGGATGTTGATGCCTCGTCCAACTCAAAAGATCAATGGAGGTGGCCCAAGCATTCACAACCAGCCGAAAAAGAAGTCAAAGAAGCCCGTGAAGCCTGGCGACAAGCGCACGGACTTGCAAAAACAAATTGACGCGTTAGAGGAATACAACCAGAAGGCACGGACTCCCGTTACATTCCAAGAATTCCTCAATCACGTCTTTCAAGAGGAAGATGAGGGAGAAAGTTCATCTGATGAATCTGAAGAATACGTGGCGAGCTGTCATGCGATTTCCCATTCGTTCATGGACAATGAGGAGACTCCTTGTACTGAAACGCTGGGGGCAGATCCTGAACCAAAAATTCTGGAGCCATCGGATGAAGTAATTGACGCATTCCTCAATGAAGCTCTCTTAAAAAGCAAAGCTGATCGGGAGCGCGAGGCGGTTATATTCGAAAGTGCCAAACGCCAGCGCCTTGACGAAAGAATTGAGATACTCCCGCTGGAGCAAAGTACACCCACTGCGGATAAAATCAAATTCAAGATGAGGAAGAGGTTTGCTAAAGCCGTGTCAATGGGTATGAAACTACCATCTTCTGAGGGAAGCGTTACTGGTGAAGCGGAAATGCACCCCTCCTATTGCTTGTATCATTGGAAGATTTTGCACCCTACTGAAGAGTGCAAAGCTTTCGATAGATGGTGGCAAGGATATGTTGCTCACCGACAGCATCTTAAGCGGGAAAAGCGCAAGACTCGCCGAGAGCAGAGCGATACGACCGGAGGGCTTAATAGGACTACCGGCAATTGTCACATGGTTAATGCCGAAGGATCACAAGTGCTCACATTCGGGAGCGATTCCAACGAGGAGCTGGCTCTTAGCCCCCTTTTTAAAGAGTCCACTTCGGGAAAAGAAGAAGAGCCGAAGATTTGTGAAAATATCCGGCTGCGTAATCGCACGTTTCCTGAAAAGAATCTTGGACCCTCAAACAAGAAAGATAAAGGGAAAAAGAAGGTCTCTGAGGATATTGCCCTAGACGACCAAGTTGCGGAGGAGCTAACTGCCAAGAACCCGCTGAAGAGAAATAAGGTGGATTACAACGTCTTAGCACATCTGAGGAAGTTACCCTCGCAGCTCAGCATTTTTGATGCCCTGTTACTATCAAAAGAAGCGAGAGATTCGTTAAATAAGGCACTACAGGACCCGGAACAGTTCCAAGCTTTCCTGGCCGAAGAAAAGATGAAGGATGAACTGGAAGAAGTGCACACGGCCGATGTCACTTTTGGCAATGAAGACCATCTCCTTGGGACGTGCGAACACAATCGCCCCCTCTATGTCTCAGGATACAGCCATGATATAAAGATAGGCAAAATCCTGATCGATAACGGGTCGTCTGTTAACCTACTCATTATGCGGGTTTTAAAGGAAATCTGCATGAGCGTTCAACACCTCGCTCGAGACAAGATCACCATCTCCGGGTTCGACTCCCAATCGTCAAAGACTCTTGGATCTGTGATACTGACGCTATGCTTCGGGCTACTCGTCACGGACATTAAATTCCACGTCATAGATGCCAAGACATGCTACAACGCTCTGCTCGGCCGACCATGGTTACACGAGTACAACATCATCCCTTCTACACAGTATCAGTGTATGAAATATTTTAGGGATGGTCTTGAGTATACCGTGACGGGAGAATTGAATCCATTTTCCATAAACGAAGTTCGCAAATATGAAGATGCCAAATACTTCTTGCCAAATTTCGAAGACACGGAAAGGTGTCACAAGCCGGAGAACAAAACTAACGCTACCATCCCTGTCTTCGGCAGCGACACCGAGGAGGAAGAGGAGATAGTTTATTCGGGTCCGCCCCAATACACTAAGCTGGGACCATCTATTCCTACATTAATCTTTGGTAGTGATTCGAAGGATGAGGTCCATGCTGTATTCTCTGCTCGACCTTCGATAAGAGCTTCCGCTGACGAAGAGCAAAGTCTGCAAGTCGCCATGGTGCCGATTAAACATTATAAAGAACTGGATGCGCTCAATACCGACAGTGTAGAGGAGCTGCAGACGTTCTATATACCTCCCAGGAGAAAAGGCGAAAAAGCATTTCTATTCTACCGCTCTGAAGAAAACAAAGTGGAGAAAGAAATCTGGCACGGGGCGGATCCTACGCTGGACAGGCTTCAACCCATCCGTCTACCCAGATATTATACAAAAGGCTTGAAGAGGCTGTTGAAGCGCCAAGGGATACCCTTCAAACTGACCGTTAGAAAGGCTAAATTCTATGACAGGGTCTGGAACGTTCCCGGAACTCAACACAAGCTTCCTAGTGGGAGGATGGAGACGATCGGGTTCGGATACATTCGCTCCAAGAAACGAGAGCTGCTCCGCGACTGTTACGTCGTGCACGACTTCAATGAAGAAGCAGATGCTCGATGGAAGGACACTAATCCTGAACCAATAAAAGTTCCTGATGCAAAAGGGGCCTGTCCGTCGTTTGAAGAACAAATGGACAGGCTTATAAGGGAAGCTGGTCAAAAAGTCCGAGATGATCACAATCGTGAAATGGCAATCTACGAGAAAGCGAAAAAGCAACGCCTCCTTCAACAGGCCGTCAAAGATGAAAGTGCCGCTCCCTGTCAACCTGTTATAAAAAAGTCTCGACAAAGAGGCAGAAACAAGTCGAAAGGCCAAAAAAGTGCTCAACAGCAACAAAGCAGGGCTAAGAAGCCGCGCAAACGGGAGTCGAGCGTTATTGATCTATCCCTTATGATGAAAATGGGTCGAGCGTACTCGTTTCCTCGGGACAAGACGAAAAAGATACTTGATCTTGCTCTAAAACATCAGATGCTTACACTGCCGGAGTCCAAGCATCCCAAATGAGCAGGTGAAGTCTCTGACCCAAATTATTGCTCTTACCATCGAGTAATAGGGCACCCTCTCGAAGACTGCTTCACCTTTAAGAATTGGGTCGAAGATCAGTATCAGCTCGGCAAATTCGCTCTGTCCGACAACTGGAAGGTAGCACCGCCACAAAAGCATGAACCCAAAGCCACGAGAACAGAACCAACTCCACATTGGGATTGGAAGCGGATTCGCACTTGTCACGTGATAACAATATTAAAAGAAGAGCATGAGAACATGGATGACCTTCCCTGGTGCTTCGAAAATAGCGACGATGAGGTGATCTCAGAGTTTCCACCGGCGCCGAAAGAGCTGGAAGATGGAATACATACCACTGCAGATAACCTCAAGAAAATTGAGTTGGGGACGACAAGTGACCCACGCCCGACGTTTGTCAGTGAGCTGCTATCTGAAGAAAGGATGGCTGCGTTAAAAGACGTCCTTGTACAGCATAAAGATTGCTTCGTATGGAACTATTCCGAAATGCCAGGATTAGATCCAGAAGTTGTTGTGCACAAATTGGCGATATCCCCAGACGTCAAGCCAGTCAAACAGGCGCCGAGAAGAATGCGGCTTGAGCTTAAGATGAGCATCAACGCCGAGGTCAAGAAGTTAATCGACTCTGGCTTTATCCAGGAGGTTCAATATCCTGAATGGATCGCTAACATCGTCCCGGTGATGAAGAAAAATGGGACGGTGCGCATATGCGTGGACTTTCGGGATCTCAATAAAGCCTGCCCGAAGGATGATTTCCCAGTGCCAGTCACCGAACTGATGATAGACAATACGTCCACTCATGAGGTTTTCTCCTTCATGGACGGCTCATCAGGGTTTAATCAGATAAAGATGCATCCCGAAGACCAGAAGCACACCGTCTTCAGGACTCCTTTGGGAATATTCTGTTATAAAGTGACGCCCTTCGGTTTAAAGAACACCAGTGCCACCTATCAGAGGGCCATGACAAAGATCTTCGATGACCTTATACATGAAATCGTCGAATGTTATATCGACGACCTCGTGGTTAAGAGCAAATCATACGAGGAACATCTCGAGCACCTAAAGACTGTATTTCGATGCCTTCGGCAATACAACCTGAAGATGAACCCTCTCAAGTGCGCATTCGGAGTTTCCTCGGGTAAATTCCTGGGATTCATCGTCCGATACCGGGGTATCGAGATAGATCCGTCAAAGATCAAGGCGATCATGGAAATGCCTCCGCCAAGGACTCTTAAACAGCTGCGGTCTCTCCAAGGGAAGCTCGCATATATACGGCGATTTATAGCTAACATTACAGGAAAGTGCCGCCCTTACAGTCACCTGATGAAGAAGGGGACTCCATTCGTCTGGGATCAAAAATGCCAGGGCGCGCTGGACGAGATTAAACAGTACCTACAGAACCCGTCAGTGTTGGCTGCTCTGGTTAAGGGAAAGCTTCTCATTCTTTACACGACCGCCCTCGAAGGTTCTTTAGGCGCATTGTGGGCGCAAGAGAATGACTAAGGGAAAGAAAGAGCACTCTACTACTTAAATCGAGTTCTACTGGGGGCAGAAAGCAACTACTCCCCCATTGAAAAACACTGTCTGGCATTGATCTTTGCGATAACAAAGCTCAGGCACTATGCATTAGCACATGAAGTCCGTCTCATCTCGAAGGTGGACCCTCTTAAATATTTAATGTCGAAGGCCATATTGACGGGACGACTCGCTAAATGGGCCCTGCTCTTGATGGAGTTTTCGATAACCTATCAACCTCTCAAGGTAGTGAAAGGTCAGGCCATTGCCGACTTCCTCGCTGAGCATCCGATCGCTACCGATTCTCCTCTAAATTGCGATTTTCCAGACGAACATGCGTTTGACGCGATAGATGGTGGTGATACCCAATGGGAACTTTATTTCAATGGAGCATCTTCCATGAAAAAGCGCAAACAAAGTACACCTATAATCAAGTCGGGGGTAGGCCTCATCTTCGTAACCCCACAAGGAGGAATAATGCGCTTCGCTTTCTCCTTAACAGAGCCGAGGATGAATAATGAAGCCGAATATGAAGCCTTGATTGCAGGTCTCGAGATCGCCATCGACATGGGAATTGAAAACCTCCTCATATACGGAGATTCTCAACTGGTCGTTAGTCAAGTAAACGGCGACTACGAAACGTGTAAACCGGAGTTGGTGAAGTACGGTGAAAAGGTGCAACGACTGTTGACCCAAATTCCCTCCTATACTTTGGAGAGCATACCACGCGCAGAAAATAGCAAAGCGGACGCGTTAGCTAAGCTCGCTAAAGAACTGGCTGACGAGAACCTCGACGACGTCAGAATCGTGGTACAAAGCCGTTAGGTGCTTGCCCCAGCAGAAATATCTCCGGAATCATCCGAAGAGAAGGGAGCGACTGAACAGACGACCTTGCAAATAAAAGACCGGGAAAAGGCTGAGGATTGGAGGCAAGTCTTCATAGACTACTTTAAATCCCACCAAATGCCTAAAGAAGCGTCCACAAGACATCAGCTCATGTAACGAGCTCTGTCTTTCGCCTTCGTCAATGATACTCTATACAAGAGGTCATTCGATTCTTTGTGGCTGAGATGCTTAGGACCTGACGAAGCAGAAAGAGTCGTTCAGGAAGTTCATGACGGAATCTGTGGTTCTCACCAAGCAGGCCCAAAGATGAAGTTGATGATCAAACGGATGGGCTACTACTGGCCCACGATGATTCAGGATTGCCTCGAATATGCGAAGCAATGCCACTCATGCCAAATCCATGGGGACTTCATCCATCAGCATCCAAATCCGCTACACCCGACAGTGGCTAGCTGGCCATTCGACATGTGGTGAACTGACATAGTCGGCCCCATCGAACCAGCATCGTCCAGGGGACATCGTTTCATCCTGGCGACGACTGACTACTTCTCCAAATAGGCAAAGGCAGTACCGCTGAGGGAAGTGAAGACGGAGAATATTCTCCACTTCTTCAAAACGCACGTCATATATCGATTTGGAACCCCACGACGGATCATCTCCGATAACGGGCCAGCTTATAGAAGCCACAAAATCAGTCGCTTCGCACAACAGCATAATATAGAATGGAGATATTCCTCAGTTTATAATCCGCGAGCTAATGGTCTGGCCGAGGCCTTCAACAAGACCCTAACGAAGATCATGAAAAAGACGGTCTCCCGAAATAAGAAAGACTGGCACGAGAGACTGCAAGAGGCTCTTTGGGCGTATCGAACTACGTTCAAGACAGCCACGAACACAACGCCGTACGTGTTGGTATTTGGGACGGAAGCAGTACTCCCCCTCGAGATAGAGTTGCCCTCTCTACGAGTGGCAGTCCACTACGAGCTGACAGACAAGGAAAATGCTCACCTTCGGCTTGAGAAACTTGATGCCCTCGATGAAACCCGGCTCATGGTGCAACAAAATCTGGAAGCCTATAAAGCAAAGTTGACGTGCTCATATGAAAGATTGACCCGGCCGAGGACATTCCACCAAGACGAACTCGTGCTAGTGGTCAAAAGGCATATGATCCCCAATCGCGCCAAGCGGGGAAAATTCGAGCCAAACTATGAAGGCCCGTACATCATAGACAAGGTCTACCAGGGTGGAGCCTATCTACTCATGGATATGCACGGTGAAAGGCCTTACAGGCCAATAAACGGTCGATTCCTAAAGAAATACTACGCTTAGTGAGTTACTGCCTAGGTCAATGATAGATGACGACGACTATGTCCGCTCGCTATCTTCCTAAGCTCATACTTTATAAGAAGTAGCCAGCCTTCTCCTGGACGGACCGAAATGTCCTTAAACTAACAAAGGACCGAAACATCTTTAAACTACTACCGCAGCATTCTTAGGCTGACGAGATAAATATATATATATATATATATAATAAATAAAAACGGTATGTCCATAAGCAAAAAGGGCACGGATGAAAACCCGAAAGGGCTCCGTGAGTAAAAACAGCAGGGCTACCGGCGAGTGTTCGTGAAAACCCGAAAGGGCGCGACCTCGTAAAAAAAAGAAAAAGAAGAAGAAAATAAAAAGAAAAAAAACGGTATGTCCATAAGCAAAATGGGCACGGATGAAAACCCGAAAGGGCTCCGTGAGTAAAAACAGCAGGACTACCGGCGAGTGTTTGTGAAAATCCGAAAGGGCGCAACCTCGTTAAAGGACACTTATAGGGTCCTCTCGACCTTGTAAGGAGAAACCACCCGCGTGAGATCCTTACGACTCACAAGGGAGCAGCACACTTAGGGATCCACACGATTCCTAAGGAGAAAATACACTTGCAAGATCCTCACGACTCGTATGGAGAGCTCTCTTATAAGACCCTCGCGGCTCATAAGATTTGAAAGTCTTAAGTTATAGAGACCTAAACCTGTGCTTAAGCAACCCCCACAACTTTCGATATTGCCCTACAAGTAGTCTAATACTGGCTCTTGTATACAATCCAAGGGCGCGAATAAACATTTCCCTAACTAAGTCCCATCCGAGACTGGGGATATGTTCGCATGGTGAACAACCCTTATAAATTCTCTCGATTTATGAGGAGAAAACCCTCCTGTAGGATCCTTACGACTTACAGAGGAACAAATACTTAGGAATTCTCACGATTCCTAAGGAGAAAATACACCTACAAGATCCTCACGACTTGTAGGGAGAAATACCTTTGTGAGACCCTTACGGCTCATGAAGTCAAAAGCCTTAGTCGACAGGACCTTAACCCTGTTCGCTAAGCCACCCTTGTTCGACGTCGACAAAGGCAGATGATGATTCGCTCCTGGCAATATCCCAGTTGTAGCGGTGCCGATGCTGAAATCGGTGTCTAATTTCAGGTTTACGGTGAAAAGCCAGTAGGCCGCATATGCATATGAAATAGCCGAAATGATGGGGCGACATGCAATAAAAAGCAGCAAGTAAAAACGTATGCACACGAAAAATAGCCGAAATGATTGGGTAACTCGCAATAAAAAGCAGCAAGTAAAAATAAAATAAACAGCCGAAATGATTGGGCACCGCGAAAAATAGCCGAAATGATTGGGCAATCGCGACCTTCGCGATATAAAAGCTGAAATGATAGAGCATCGCGGAAATAAAACAAAAAAAAATGATGATAAAACTTTTGCCCTATAGTTAAGATCACATCGATCCCTGTATACATCTAAGGGCGCAAACAAAGAGGGAATCATACTTTCCCAACAGGCTCCGCCAGAAAACGAAGCCAAACCTCGACGGTTCACCTCAACTCAGGGAAACAAACAATCCTTGACGAGAGCCTCCTGATTCGCGTCGACTCGCAGAGCAACCAGTACCTCCGTGGGAAATTTTCGACTCATTTCAACACCAAGGAAACAAATAATCCTTGGCAAATACCTCAACTCAGGGAAACAAACAATCCTTGACGAGAGCCTCCTGATTCGCGTCGACTTGCAGAGCAACCAGTGCCTCCGTGGGAAATTCTCGACTCGTTTCAACACCAAGGAAATAAATAATCATTGGCAAATACCTCAACTCAGGGAAACAAACAATTCTTGATGAGAGCCTCCTGATCCGCGTCGACTCGCAGAGCAACCAGTGCCTCCGTGGGAAATTCTCGATTCGTTTCAACACCAGGGAAACAAATAATCCTTGGCAAATACCTCAACTCAGGGAAACAAACAATCCTTGATGAGAGCCTCCTGATCCGCGTCGACTCGCAGAGCAACCAATGCCTCCGTGGGAAATTCTCGACTCGTTTCAACACCAAGGAAATAAATAATCCTTGGCAAATACCTCAACTCAGGGAAACAAACAATCCTTGATGAGAGCCTCCTGATCCGCATCGACTCGCAGAGCAATCAGTGTCTCCGTGGGAAATTCTCGACTCGTTTCAACGATAGGGAAACAAATAATCCTTAGCAAATACCTCAACTCAGGGAAACAAACAATCCTTGACAAGAGCCTCCTGATCCGCGTCGACTCGCAGAGCAACCAGTGCCTCCGTGGGAAATTCTCGACTCGTTTCAACCCCAGGGAAACAAATAATCCTTGGCGCTAGGGAAACAAATAATCCTTAGCAAATACCTCAACTCAGGGAAACAAACAATACTTGACGAGAGCCTCCTGATCCGCGTCGACTCGCAGAGCAACCAGTGCCTCCGTGGGAAATTCTCGACTCGTTTCAACCCCAGGGAAACAAATAATCCTTGGCGCTAGGGAAACAAATAATTCTTAGCAAATACCTCAACTCAGGGAAACAAACAATCCTTGACGAGAGCCTCCTGATTCGCGTCGGCTCGCAGAGAAACCAGTGTCTCCGCGGGAAAATTCCCGATTCGTCTCAACTTGCAAGATGAAGCCTCAGACAGCAGGGACTAAAAAACTTGCTTCCTGAACAATGGGACCCTGCAAGTCGATCTAAAACGGCCTCTTGCATACTATTCACGGGTCTCACTCTCCAAAGTCGAGTTTCGACAATGAGGGAAACAACCGCTTACGGGTCCTCTCGACTCGTAAGAGGGAAAAATTCTCTTATAGGATCCTTACGACTTACAAGAGAAAACACACTTAGGAATCTTCACGATTCCTAAGGAGAAAACCCACCTACGAGATCCTCTCGATCTGTAGGGAGAAAAGTCTCTATGAGACCCTCACGGCTCATAGAGTTGAAAAGTCTTAGGCGACAGATCTGAACCTGCGGCCTAAGCCATCGCTATCTCGTGAAGAGATCAAAATACGTGCTCTATTATCTGTCAACCATGTTTACTAAGGTAACATGCGGATAATAAAAGAAAGAAGAAAGAGACAAAGAGAGCATCTGATTGGCATTGGATTAAGCATTCGAGACACACTCATTCATGCACAGGCAAAAGACTCAGAACGAAAAATAAGACAAGCTGGGATAAAACTTTTCCATTAATATTGCCAAAAATTCTTACAATCATAAAGCAATAAGCGAGAAATATTATTACAATGGAATAACCTCAGATCCAGGGCACGGATTGAGGAATTCAAAAGTAAGGCCATCCAGAGTTCTCCTGGCCTTTCTGATTATTCTCGTGCGCAGCCTCTCGCGCTCCTGTGTGTCAAGGTCTTCGGCGAGGCCCCCCAGTCTTCGATAAGCAGCGATTATCATCGTCTGCTGAAAAATTTGATGCAAGATGTCGATAAGGCTATCCCGCCGTTTCTTCGAGATCAGCCCCGACAGGTACACTGAATGCACCTTGTCTTCGGCATCATCCAGCGCATTGAGCGGTAGGGCCTCGTGGAACCCCGGGAGTGCTCTCCAAATTGCTCCCAGCACGAATTTCAAGAGAGCAGAGCGGCGGGGGAGCAGCCAACCAGCATGTGCGTTCAGACGACCCATGACCTCCGCACACTGGGCGTCCGTAAACTCCTGGTCTTGTTGACGGCCCTGTACACGGATATCCTCATAGGTGATGAATTTATGCAGACTATATAGACGCACCGCCATAATGTTAGTTATATGTATGCCCTAGAGGCCATTACTATACATAGGATGTATATTGTAGTGGATGCTGGGACATATATAGGGAGGACTTTCTTGCTCGACATAATAGTATGCTATCTGGTTGATCTTTACCTTAACGTGTATACTGATTGTCTCTCTGTTACATGTTGGTAAAGCCCTTAGGATCTGTACTTGACTACCTGAACTATGATGCGGATCATACTAGTGGGGACATGGTAGTCCATAAGTACATCCTTCAAAGTCCCTAGTCGAGGGTGTATCGAGACGGGGCATCGATATACCAGAGTAGACTAGCGTGTACCTTCTCGACCCATACAGATGGGCGATGGATGATCCCATATCCATTGGTGTTTGACATCAGAGATGATATACGGGTGCTCAGTAGAGACTGGGTACACTGGACGGACTCGCCGAGAACTCCCAGATGGTATTATACCTCACGTCAGATGGCAGTTCTCTGGTGACACTGGTACAGAGTAGTCTGTTGACCCGAGATCGTCATAGAGTCTTGTGTGGTTCCCACTGTGCTTTGATTTCCATCTTACCACGTCCAAGAGGGCGTGCAAAACGGTGGTTTTTGGGTACAGTCCCGAGTCGCATGGAGGCAATGAGCGATAGGAGGGGATTCGTCTCTCCCGGTATAGGGGGTTGATGTTGCGCTGTGTTCGATTGGCTATAACAGGAAATCCCTGGCCAGGGTTGCTGAGATTTACTGGTAAGTGTTACCAGTAGTTTCTCGAATAGTTATAGACCTCATATCGACACGACTTATCGAGCTATTGGGGTCTGACGTTTACCACCCCTAGGTGAGATATGCGACATATCAGACGATCAGACCGGACTGTACGGTAGTGTTACTGGTTGGATTCACTGGAGTGTGAGCGGGCTTGCTCGTCGATCTTCAGATCGCTCAATACCCGGGTGGCCGTTACGTTTAGCAGACCGCTTGCGGCTTGTGGATGTTTGATATGATCATCATCCGCTGCCGGCGTATTGACGAGTCTTTAGAGTCCTACACAGAGGTTTCCTGGCTCAAGCGAAACGAAATAGGAGCGCATATGAGATATGTGCGGGACCGAGAATAATACGTGTATGTGATACCGTATTCCATTCTCGCGATGAATGTGTCGTATGGTTATATGCGATATAACCTAGTTATCGAATCGAGGGTTGATTCGATAAACCGATGCATTGCATACTAGTCGGTTATATACGATATGACCGGATCGTTAAATCAAATGGTTGATTTGATGATTTGATGCATAATTATATATTTGATATATTACTTTGCATTAACTAGTATCGGTTCACTTTAAATGGATTTTCTCGCTCGGATGTGCGTATTGCATATGCGATATGATTTTGTGCACTTGCTTGTATCATGTTTGATGATACATGCTTTTTGGTTAAGTGTAAAGGATTAAACCTTGGTTAATGAAATGGTTAGGGTTTATTATTTGTTATTCATTTATCTTATTTAATTATCCTTTTATTTTTGATAAATGAATAAAAGAAAAGAGAAAAGAATGGTGGCTAATTTTGTTCTTTAGTTGAAGCTTCATGAAGCTTTGATCAAGTCAACCATTCTTATCTCATTCTTAACCCTAACCATTCCCACTAACCATGATTCATTCTCTACACTTGACTAGAGTTAATATTATGATAAGTATTGTTTTCTATTGATTTTTAATTAACTTATCATAATACTAGCTTCTTCTTCTTCTTCCTTCAAGTGAAGAAAAGCTTGAGGTCATCAATGGTGGATTGATGATTTGAGTGAGAAATCCAATTCTAAAGTCTACCCACTTCCTATTTCTTCATCCTCTACCTCTTGCCAAGTAGTAGAGTGTGTTTCCTTCACAAGTTTTAGGGCTTGGTGAAGGTGGAGCTTGATTTAGCGATGCCTCGACGTAGATCATCTTCGGCATGGACATCGACGACCTGGCTCACTTTTTCTCCGACGAAGCCGACTCTAGAGCCCGGATTTGTTTTGGACAGCGGAGACGACTTCGTTGCGGAGCCGCGGAGGTGGAGGACCGGATCTACAAAGGTTGTATTTCCGTATCTTGTAGTTAAGTGTTAACTAGTTAGCTTTTTCGCCTAGTTATCTAGCAAACGATCCGTAGTTTAGGGTTTCTCGGCACGTTAAAATTTGAAATTGGCATGTTCGATGCCTTGTGAGACCTCACTAGAGTGCCTAGGAACCCTACAGTGGTATCAGAGCCTAGCTAGAGCCTTAGGCGAAGTCCAGACGGAATTTGAAGTCCGAACGAACCCGGAACCCCAAAACAAATATGCTCTCTGTACTTTTTCCGAAAATGCGGATTTTTGTGTATTAAAAATGCCTAAAAAATTCAATAAATAATTATAAGAATTACTGTGCAAACTCAGGTGAATAATTCATCAAACAGAGCGCGGAACCGCGGCAGAAGCCTAGCTTCTGCGGCGGTACCGCGGCTAGGTGATGACGTCACCTCCCAATTGCTGCACAGTAATTCATATTTTAATTTGATGGGTTTTCTGGGAATTTTTAATAATTTTTCAAGAGTTGAATTTTCTGCAGTTGATTTGGGGATTCGGTGTTTCGATCGGAGTATCAAATTTTGTCTGTGTGGCTTTCCGGATAAATTTTAGAATATGTTAAAAAGTTCGACCGGATATAAATACCCAATTTTTCCCCTGTCGGGAAATTTCCAAGTGTTGGATTTTTCCGTAGTTTAACGACGTTCTAAGTAGTGCAAGTAACTCGATGGTCCCTCTAGAAGACAACCTTAACTCGATTATGTGACCGTCTTGAACTGCCCTTTGAACCTTCGGGTTTGGGGCAGTACGGCGTGCCACATGTGAGGCGTTGGCTTGACCCTTCTACGGCTGGACCGTTGGTACTGAGGCACGAACTGAATGTTGTTAGACTTATTTCATGTGTTGACCTGTATCGGGAAAACTTGGGTGTTCGAATATTCAATCGGAAAGTTTAACATTTTCTGTTTATCCGGAATGGGATACAATAATTGGAATTCACAAAAGTTATGTGATAACTGAATGAATGTTATAAACATAGCAATTTAGTCTCACTTGATCGGTTGCCACGGAATTTTGATGTGATCAAAAGTCCGTCGTAATCACGTAGTGTACACGGATACTCGCCGGGTAAACTTAATAGACAGCCTCACGCCATTGCCCCGACCAAGTGACTGTAGGAGAACCCCGTCGCCGAAAGCATCCGTTCGGGTGCTCGCGGCAGCGGTGTTCCGCTTTGGTGCACTTCGTCGACGGTATCACAGGTGCGGCCGCCTACTGAAGTTTGCGACGAGCATTCGATCAGGATGTCGGGAATCCTGTTGAATTGCCCGACTTGATATTGAAAAGTGTTTTCGATTTTGAGACTAAAATGCGGGGTTTATAATTGTTAGGCATGCGATGTCTAAGTAATTCATTTGGTCAGGCATGCGATGTCTGAGATGGTTGCGGATTCCAACTGTTGTAGTTTTACACTTTCTTTTCTGTGACCGTAAGTGTAATATGTGATATCGCCGGTTTCGTTGCTATATGTCAACGACAATTGGGATGCGCATATTTACTTACGTTGATGACATGTGATGTTATGTGTTGCTGGATATGTTATATTGGATCGTCGTGTTTGAATAGCCGGGGTTTTTTTTTTATGTGAGATGAGTGTTTTTCATTTTCATTCATGTAAAAACTTGTATGTAATATTCTTTTATTGGGGCACTTTCAGGTTGCGGAAGTTGTCACCTCTTGTATATTATTTACTTTTCTGCACTAGGATAGACCCAAGGAGGAGGGCACAAGTAACCGGGTTCTGGAGTCCAGTGGGAGACCAACTCGAGGAGTCGAGTCTGGGTCTCCTTACTCCAGAATTGGTAGGGTTACTTGCCGCTCTCGTAGGGGTCTAGGGGTGTGGGTTTGGCTATTCATCACGACCGTGGAATCCGTGTTTTATACTGGCTCGTATTGAAAACACGGACGTCCTAGTATATCCAATATTTCATATGATTCTTCTGCTGCGATATCTGTGATGTGATCATGTGATGTTCTGTGATAGATACAGTATATAGTATATATGATATATTATATAGACGTTACTTATGTTTTACACCCGTGCTAGCCCTGCCCCGCTCTGCCGTTAGTTACCTAACCTAACGGTGCACGAGGGGACATCGAGGCTAATGCGGATGGCATAAGTGTACGTCGTATTTATCTGTGATGTTTAGGTATTTAAATGATGGGACTTCATTAATGAGATTAATGAAAATAAAAGAAACCTAAGATGTTGTAGAATCGAATTTCAAAATAAAACAGGTAGCTACAGTTCTTGCTTTGCACAGCGGTATATGTGATATATCCTGCACCTTATTCGATGAGGAAAGGACCGAGATCCCTTCACCGGGAGTGACTCCTTTAGCAATAACTGGCAGATGCTACACACTCGGTTTGTCTTTTGATTGCTTTTAAGTGTTTTTGCTTTGCACAGTGATATATATGATATATCCCGCACCTCATTCGACGAGGAAAGGACCGACGATCCCTTCACCGGGAGTGACTCCTTTAGCAAAACTAGAAAAGCTTCAAAAACACTCCATTTTTAAAATCATTCGATCCTACAACGATATCAAGTTCATTACGCAATAGGTTTTCAGAAAAACCTGTCGTAGCCCTCCGTCATTTCAGATACGTACTAGTTAGTATTCGTGCTGCGGTTGTTTGGCCTCCGTCAAGGCGTAGTGTACGGTAGCTAACTAGTGCTTATCTGCTAGCATATGATGCGATTGGATTAGGGTATTCGTACGGCGTTGTTTGGCCTTCGTCAAGGGTCGTGCGGGTGGGTTTAATTCAATCAGGAAATGACGGGTTGAACTTGACTAGCGGACTATGGGTTATTTGGCCTCCGTCAAGGTCATAGCGAGCTAGGGGCAAAATATTATCGGGAATTTCAAGTGTTGAAATTTGCAATGAGATTGCATACCTTCTATGAGATAGTTGGATCCCGATACCCGCTGCGAGTAAGAGTTACTCCTGGGAGAGTTTTATACATTACAATTAGCCGATCAAGTAGGTGTCTAGAAAGGTGTCAACGGGGTTATGCCTCTGGGAAAACGAGGTTTACAGTAATTAGGTTCGTGCGAAAGCACGGGGGACCTCCCTCAAAGTACCGACACTGGCCTGGCTGAAAGATTGGCGAACTTGTAATGTGTAATTAATCCCGGCTAGTCTTTCCTTTTAGGGTTTGAAGGAAGATTTGATAAAAAGCAGTGGGAGCCATCTTGACTAGATAAAATAAAAACCAATCTATTCTTGACAGAGCGCACGCTGAGTGTTTTCTTCTCTCTCTCTCCAGGTAGCGACCCTATCACGCCTTAATCAAGATAATAAAACGGAATATTGACCGAACCCGCTTGTTATACTGAGCTGGGGAACGTTGGTCCCGCTCCAACTTATAATTGTTATAAGACAGAGCAGGAAATTGGGGATTACCAGAATTCCCGTGCCGCCCAAACGAAGAGAGTGCATGTTGATGCATCATCTTCGGGTGTGTTCATTATACAGAACTGTTTCTCAATGTCCTTTACGTCCTGGGTATATGATACCGGATCAGGATCCCAGATATGTAATCTGTTACATAGGGCTACAGATAGGTAGAGAACTGAGAACGGGTGATAAGTTTCATGAGGCAGAAAACGGGGCAAGAGTTGCAGCCAAGTCTGTCGGTCACTGTCACCCTGTATTGCCAATACATTGATTCTGAACGAATGTTATTAGATACCGAACCTGATATACAAAATCATATCACTTTCTTTATTAGTAAAGAAATGATAAAATTTTGTATTATTGGATAATGTTTTGAACATTTCCTATATCAAAAGTTGATCGGTTCAGGCACGTTATCTAAAAGCGTTGATGTTCTAAATCAAACTACAGTTCTTAGTATATGGAACACACACAAGAGGAAGAGTTCAGAAATGAACGAATTCTTCTTGAGGCATTGTAGACTAGGTCAGATCAATGTGACCCGACCAGCTAGAGTTACATATAGATGCATATTTAAATCAGTTTGAATTTACATCTTGTGAAACTCGCCAGTCATGTCACAAAGATAAGATGACCATAGCTCCGTTTAATGGAAACAGAGAAAGAGTTAATGAACTCTTGTGATGATACATGTTGATGTATGTAGGTCCCCTATCTACACATGCCAGGACTGGTTCTTTATACTTCATTACGTTCTCTGATAATCTTTCGAGTTTCAGACCTATGTTCCTGTTGAAACACAAGTCCGAACCTTTTGAGATATTCACAGAATATAAGTTAGAAGTAGAGAACCAGATATACGGGTATAAGTATTATGTCCTATAATGAGGTCAGGGAGGAGAATACTTGTGCACGGAAATCCTGGACTATTCTAAAGGAGAATGAGATTCTCTCTCAGCATTACTCCTCCGAATACACCATAGCACGATGATATATCGGGGCGGAGCAATAACACCCTATATGATAAGGTGTGCTCTATGATGAGTACTACTGAGTTACCTATTTCCTTTTTTAGGGAGTTATGCACTTGAGAAGTTGCATACCTATTGAATAGGGTTCCAATCAAATCAGTTGCCTACCGCTTCATATGTGATATGGAAAGGGAAGAGCCCATATCTTAAGTTGGTTAAGATTTGGGGTTGTCCGGCCTATGTCTGAAAGCAAAATCCGGACAAGCTCGAGGCAAGGTCTGTAATGTAGAACTGGAAAAGTTCCAGCTATACGAACTACAGCAGATGATTTGATAGAACCAAGGGATTCAGTAGATACCAACGAACCTCAGCCTCTCCGCCGATCTAGTAGGGTTCCTCACCCACCTGAGAGATACTTCGGTTTCTCTATGACAGTGGGAGCGAGGATTGCATCATGAGATGATGACCCAACTAGCTTCGAGCTGGCCATCGAGAGTAAGACTCTGTAAGAATGGCTGGATGTTTATCGATCTGAGATGGAATCCTTATACACCAACAAAGTATGGACTTTGGTTGCAATATCTGAAGGGTTAAATCCCCATCAGGAGCAAGTATATCTTGAGAAGATTGCTTGATGTAGATGGAAAAGTTGAGACTTTCAAAGCTAGACTTGTTAAAGGTTTGCATCATTGACCAGATATGGATCATAATGTTAAAACCTTTTCAAGTAACTATGCTTAAGTCCATCCAGATCCTACTTGCCACGGCTACATACCATGACTACGATATATGGTGGTTGTGTGTCTTGACTGCTTTCTAAATGATGATTTCGAAGAGAGCGTCTATAAGTACACAGCCAGAGGGCTTCGTAGACAGTGGGAGCAGCGGAAACGTGTGCAAGATGCTTTATAGGATAAAGCAGGCATCGCGGAGTTGGAACATCTGTTTTGATGAAGCGGTCAAAGAGTTTGACATCATCAAAATGGTAGATGAACCTTGTATATACAAAAAGGTAGTAGGGAGTATGGTGGCGATCCTCGTAGAGTACGTGGATGACATACTCTTGATAGGGAAGAAGTTTCCTATGCTACGCTCGATCAATCTCCGTTTATCACAATGATTCTCCATATAGGATCATAAAGATACCTACTAACTCCTGGATTTTGGATCTATGAGATAGATCTAAATGGATATTAAGATACTCACTAGTTGTAGTGAGATGGTATCACATGATCCTGGGGAGAATCACTGGAAGGGTTCCAGGGTGATAAGGACGACTGAATGTCAGTCACAGGCATTGTCTTTACCCTCAGAGGAGGGACGGTATATTGGAAGAGTTCCAAGCTAGATACCGTGACATACTAGACGATAAAGGCAGCATACATCGCTACTTAAGATGCTACCAAAGAGGCTGTTTGGATGTATATTGGTTCATGAGATGAACTATGTTCCTCCCATTGTGTGACAATGGAGTTGTGGCTTATGCCAAGGAACGCCGGTCCCATCAATGATCCAGACATATTCTAAGGCAGTATCACCTGATCATGGAGATGGTTGATCTCCAGGGAGATCGAGGAAAGGAGAGTAGATTCTGAGGACAACACAGCGGATCCACTCACAAAGGCCTGTTCCCAAAGAGAGATTTTTTTTATGGGATGGTTGAGTATGAGATACTGCAACCACTGCTACAGATGGCCCTAGTGCAAGTGGGAGATTGTTAGTTATATGTATGCCCTAGAGGCCATTACTATACATAGGATGTATATTGTAGTGGATGCTGGGACATATATAGGGAGGACTTTCTTGCTCGACATGATAGTATGCTATCTGGTTGATCTTTACCTTAACGTGTATACTGATTGTCTCTCTGTTACATGTTGGTAAAGCCCTTAGGATCTGTACTTGACTACCTGAACTATGATGCGGATCATACTAGTGGGGACATGGTAGTCCATAAGTACATCCTTCAAAGTCCCTAGTCGAGGGTGTATCGAGACGGGGCATCGATATACCTGAGTAGACTAGCGTGTACCTTCTCGACCCATACAGATGGGCGATGGATGATCCCATATCCATTGGTGTTTGACATCAGAGATGATTACGGGTGCTCAGTAGAGACTGGGTACACTGGACGGACTCGCCGAGAACTCCCAGATGGTATTATACCTCACGTCAGATGGCAGTTCTCTGGTGACACTGGTACAAAGTAGTCTGTTGACCCGAGATCGTCATAGAGTCTTGTGTGGTTCCCACTGTGCTTTGATTTCCATCTTACCACGTCCAAGAGGGCGTGCAAAACGGTGGTTTTTGGGTACAGTCCCGAGTCGCATGGAGGCAATGAGCGATAGGAGGGGATTCGTCTCTCCCGGTATAGGGGGTTGATGTTGCGCTGTGTTCGATTGGCTATAACAGGAAATCCCTGGCCAGGGTTGCTGAGATTTACTGGTAAGTGTTACCAGTAGTTTCTCGAATAGTTATAGACCTCATATCGACACGACTTATCGAGCTATTGGGGTCTGACGTTTACCACCCCTAGGTGAGATATGCGACATATCAGACGATCAGACCGGACTGTACGGTAGTGTTACTGGTTAGATTCACTGGAATGTGAGCGGGCTTGCTCGTCGATCTTCAGATCGCTCAATACCCGGGTGGCCGTTACGTTTAGCAGACCGCTTGCGGCTTGTGGATGTTTGATATGATCATCATCCGCTGCCGGCGTATTGACGAGTCTTTAGAGTCCTACACAGAGGTTTCCTGGCTCAAGCGAAACGAAATAGGAGCGCATATGAGATATGTGCGGGACCGAGAATAATACGTGTATATGATACCGTATTCCATTCTCGCGATGAATGTGTCGTATGGTTATATGCGATATAACCTAGTTATCGAATCGAGGGTTGATTCGATAAACCGATGCATTGCATACTAGTCGGTTATATACGATATGACCGGATCGTTAAATCAAATGGTTGATTTGATGATTTGATGCATAATTATATATTTGATATATTACTTTGCATTAACTAGTATCGGTTCACTTTAAATGGATTTTCTCGCTCGGATGTGCGTATTGCATATGCGATATGATTTTGTGCACTTGCTTGTATCATGTTTGATGATACATGCTTTTTGGTTAAGTGTAAAGGATTAAACCTTGGTTAATGAAATGGTTAGGGTTTATTATTTGTTATTCATTTATCTTATTTAATTATCCTTTTATTTTTGATAAATGAATAAAAGAAAAGAGAAAAGAATGGTGGCTAATTTTGTTCTTTAGTTGAAGCTTCATGAAGCTTTGATCAAGTCAACCATTCTTATCTCATTCTTAACCCTAACCATTCCCACTAACCATGATTCATTCTCTACACTTGACTAGAGTTAATATTATGATAAGTATTGTTTTCTATTGATTTTTAATTAACTTATCATAATACTAGTTTCTTCTTCTTCTTCCTTCAAGTGAAGAAAAGTTTGAGGTCATCAATGGTGGATTGATGATTTGAGTGAGAAATCTAATTCTAAAGTCTACCCACTTCCTATTTCTTCATCCTCTACCTCTTGCCAAGTAGTAGAGTGTGTTTCCTTCACAAGTTTTAGGGCTTGGTGAAGGTGGAGCTTGATTTAGCGATGCCTCGACGTAGATCATCTTCGGCATGGACATTGACGACCTGGCTCACTTTTTCTCCGACGAAGCCGACTCTAGAGCCCGGATTTGTTTTGGACAGCGGAGACGACTTCGTTGCGGAGCCGCGGAGGTGGAGGACCGGATCTACAAAGGTTGTATTTCCGTATCTTGTAGTTAAGTGTTAACTAGTTAGCTTTTTCGCCTAGTTATCTAGCAAACGATCCGTAGTTTAGGGTTTCTCGGCACGTTAAAATTTGAAATTGGCATGTTCGATGCCTTGTGAGACCTCACTAGAGTGCCTAGGAACCCTACACATAATACCTGAAAAAAACACCCTTGGAAGATTAGTAATGATAAACAGGGAGTTAAACTCCTCAAGAGCAATGCTCTGCAAACAGGAGTGACACCTATCAAATTCAGTAATGAGAGGAATTTAAAGAAATTCCCCGAAAACGCTGAGAGCCTTGTTATGAAAAGATGAGAAAATCCATCAAAGATAAAACCTCATTTTTGATCTTCATTATTCATGATCAAACTCTTAAGAGTTCTTCGCAGAAGATTAAAATTCTACTTGTATCAAGAAAGCAGAGCTTTGATTCATGGGCTAAGAAGTCCCAAGAAAAAATCATGATCTAAGGCGAGCAAAGCCCTATTAATAAAACCCTAAATGGGTTCTCTTTAGATCAAAGATCTATGAGAGCAAGGCTCTGTTATTTAAAATTAAGTTAATTTAATTTAAGTTAATTTTACCTAAAAAGTTTTCTAGAGTTTAACTCTTAAGTTCTTGAAAGCAAGAGCAAAGCTCTGAAATTCTGAGAAATGAAAAGTCTTGAGGGTGGTGACCATCTATTGAGGACCAAGGGTCCTATTTATAGGCGCTCGGCGCCCCTTCAACTCCTGAGTTGCCGCAACGGTTGGAATTCTGCCACCGCTGTGCTCACGCTTGGGGCCACGTAAGCACAACGGTGGGGGGGCATTTGTTTACCCCAATCAGAGCAAAGCTCTGTTCAAATTCTAAGGCGGGAGACGAAGCAACGCTTCTGTTTCCCCCAATCAGAGCAAAGCTCTGTTTTGAAAATTGAAGTGAAAATTAAAGTTAAAATAAATAAAGCAACGCTTTAAATCTCGGGCGCAACGCGCCACGTGTCAGGCGCTGATACGTCAGCGCAGCGCCCAAGAAGGCGCGCCCAATCAGAGCAAAGCTCTAGAAAGCAACGCTTCAGTTGCGCAAGCACTACGCTGCGCGACACGTGTCAGCGCAGTTGCGCTGCGCGACACGTGTCAGCGCTGATGCGCTACGTGTCGCGCAGATGCACTAGCGCAGTTGCGCTGCGCTTTGCGCTGCGCGACACGTGTCAGAGCAGTTGCGCTGCGCTTGCGCTGCGTGACACGTGTCAACGCAGATGCGTCATCGCAGATGCGTCAGCGCAGTTGCGCTGCACGCTGCGTGACACGTGTCACGCGCTGGGGCATTTGTGCCAAACAGAATTAAGATTTTAAATAAATCTTTCTGTTCTTGTTAAAACAAGAAGATTTTCTTCTGTAAAACAGAAGCCCTTGGATCAAAAGATCCAACGGTGGGGAAAATTCCCCAAATCATTCAGAGAAAGATCTCTTTAATAAATTTAACTAATTTATGGGCACTATAAAAAGGACCCTACACCTCAATTCAAAATCATCAACATTTTGTGAGAAATCAAAAATTTCAAATAGAAAGAACTCTGAAGAAATCTCAAGAAGAAAAAAGGTAAAAAAAACCCTTTAAAATAGAAGAATTTCTTCTAATAGATCATTGATCTAAGAACAAGATCAATGATCTTCAATAAAAAACAAATAAAAAAAGTGCTTTGCACTTTTTATGAACCTCCGGTTCCCGAAATAAGAAAAAGCTTGTTTTTCTTTGATCTAAATTAGATCAAGAAATCAAATAGTGTTATGCACTTAAAAACCTGCATCGTTGCGCTCTTGGGTTGGCGCAAGCCACCAGATAACACCACGTGTCAGTATCTGAACCACTTGCGCTATGCGCTTTAATATAGAGCTTTGCTCTCTGAAATTGGCGCAACTCACCAGAGTGCGCCACGTGTGAGCAGCGCAAGCACAGCGCACTAGCGCAGCGCACTGCGCTTTCATGACACGTGTCGTCACTACAAGCGCTTGCGCTCTTTAATTGGCGCAAAGCGCCTGAAATGCAATGCATTTCTTTTGCTAAAGGGCCAGGCCCAAGTCAAAAAGACCTAACAGGCCAAACTAAATTGCAAAGCAATAAATGGGCAGAGCCCAGGTAAAATTGATGCTCTGCATCTTTTATAAAAGGGCAGAGCCCAAGTAAAATTGATGCTCTGCATCATGGGCAGAGCCCAAAACAAATTGATGCTCTGCATCCTTTATGGGCAGAGCCTAAATAAAAAAGAAATGTACTGCATAAACAAATAAAAATGATGAGCATTTTCCTACTGGACTTAGCCCAATCATGGTCGTAAGTTCTCAAATTAAATTGACTGAGCAAAATTGCTCTCCTAAAATCAATTTATCTCTGGTTCAAGGGTACATCTCCGAACTCCTCTGACACCTATCGTTGTAATCCTTCAACGACGTTAGAGAGGTGACGGGTCCCGACGACCACATATGAATACGGACTGCGGGGTCCTTAAACTCGTGGACCGAAACGTCATTAAACTAATGTCGGACCGAAACGTCCTTAAACTAATAATGGACAACCACGTCCCTAAACTGGCGATGGACCACCACGTCCCTAAACTGGAACATGGACCACTACGTCCCTAAACTGGAACAATAGAGCCTCCAAATGCTCTTTCGCCGGATCTAAATGGTCCCGTTTAAGTTGATCTTAGCCCCAAATACGGCTAACGTATCCTTAAACATTCAAATGTACTATAAAACTCCAAATCAACTTTGGTTCAAGGGTACATCTCTGAACTCCTCTGACACCTATCGTTGTAATTCTTCAACGACGTCAGAGAGGTGACGAGTCCTGACGGCCATATAATAAATGGATCACCACGTTAAGTTGATCTTGGTCTCAAACAGGACTAACGTATCCTTAACGAACGTTTAAGTTGATCTTAGCCTCAATACGGCTAACGTATCCTTAAACTAAAAACATCAAACCCAAATCTAAGTAAATACGGATTTGGACTAATTCACGTCCTACGGGCGACGGCATTACTCAGTCTCCGTATACAATCCACGGGCAACCACAAACAAAACAAACACGCACGACACGAAGTGAAATTCTGGAGAAGGAGAAAGTGGCTGCCGCGATGCAGTAGCGTAATTAACTGCAGGGACTTGCGCCTGCAGGGAAGAGCGTCCCCACAATCAAAAACCCCTCTAGCGAGGGGGAATCTGACGAAGTCTGCTACATCGGCCGCATCCGTCTAAACCTCCGATACACGGTGCCATAAATCAACTTGGCATCTTCGGAGAGATAGACGGATAAAACCATATAGCATCTGCCCCGAATCTCAGGCAAGACGTCAATGTCTTGCGCGTCTTTCGGAGGGGAACATGTGTAAGCATGTAGGTATAGCATGTATACTACATTTCATATACGCAACGGAATAAGAATCACTGTCTTAATGACAATAACCGATACAATATCACATACGTATATATGTAGTGCGTGTCATGGCAATTACCGACGGTGTGTGTGTTACATACAATTTGTGCTCGTGCAACATGAACCGTCAGTAATGGTACTGTGTCCAATAGGTACCAAGTCAAGGCACAACAGATAATAATATGCAATGACGCTCATGCGCAATCAAGTCATAAGCGTATAAACATGCAGCTGTAATATCATATCTAGCCCTGACGCATAACGCCATACGGGAGATTTCCCCGTAGATGTTAAATCTACTCACAGATGATCTTGAACTAAGAAAATCCGACCATCTGCTTCCCTTTTTTCGCAGCGTCCGAAATCCCCGCTTGCGATCCTAAAATTTCATAAACACAACACATAAGGCTGAATATCCTACGCCGAAACAAAGATAACGAAATGCAAGGATAACTTCCACAAGACATACACCCTGTGCACCTAGTTCAAAAAACGCATACGACATCGGCACAATCCTAACTTGGATCGCTAAACTACACAACCACCCCGCCTAGACCCCGATTGTACCGATCGCGCATTCTCAACACAATATATATCATGGGAGATAATATATAAATTATCACAACGTAAATTGAAACCCACGCCTAATTTTACCGAAAACCCAATAAGCAACTTTTAGTCATTTTAGCTCAAGTCTAAAAGTTTAAACAATTCCAGCGATCATAATCATCGCAAAGTAGTTTAACTAAGTCACGCAAACCTTTACTACAATTTTAATCTCACCCATACATGATTTAGTAAAATTTAGTTTGCTATTAAGCTTAATTAAACAATTAGGAAAATAAAAAATAATATTCTCACAACTAGGTTAAGTTTTTCTAAGTCTACACTTCTCCATTAACCATTTCAACCAATCAAAAACCTTAACTTGATCTTCATAACCCTTTCTAGAATTTCCAAAACATGCTAATTCAAGTTTTAATTAAACATCTAATAATTAGATTTAGGTATTTAAACAACACTAAAGTTTAGGGTTAGGATTTTATACCTCACTTAGATTCACAACTTGCAACTAAACTTCCAAATTAGCCTCCAAAATGCTAACTTTCATGAAGATCCAAGCTTTGTTAAGCTAAAGAATAATGGGTATGGATTTGTATTTGAGTTTGTGGGATTATTTGATGATTTTAGATGATTTATTTGAGCTTTAAGAAGTGCAAATGGGGTGAGAAAAGAGAGAGGGCGGCAAGGGGGAGGTCGGCCAAATGAAGGAGAAAAGAGAAGGTTGTGGAAAAATCAAATTCAAAACTCATTAAAGCACAATTAATACCTCTCTCATCCATGCCACCTCTTAATCTTTTAAATAAAATTTCCTTTAATTTCACCAAAATATCTAGATATTTTCTAGGATATTTTCAAAGATGGTTTAATGCTTAATCTTGTGATTAAGTTAGCATAGATTGACTTTAGCATAATTAACCCAATAAAAATTGTAATTACCACTAATTAAGTGCATAATTAAAAGCTTATAATAATATTTTAATTAAAAAAAAATATTAAAGTGAACTAAAATTTTCGAGTGACAACTAAAAACCGCAAACTAGCAATATCCTAGTTAAATTAGGTGCAGTTAAATCTATACTGAAAAATGATCACTTCTGCGTTTTTACGGAAAACACAGTTTATTTTTACCTATTATCGGAAAATTTGCATAACGATTTCTAAAACGTTACACCTCTGTGTGGGACTCTAAAGACCCGACAGTACGTTGACAGTGGATTTAAATACAAGCACGTCAACGATAATAGCCATACGTAACGGCTACCCAGGTACCTGTCGAAAAAGAAGGCTGACGAGCAATCTCATCCGAACCCATACTGAGTCTATCCATGACAATCTTCATACAGTCCAGTCTCTTTATCTAAGATTATCACATACCGGGTCTAGGGGATGGTAAACATCAGACCCTTACTGACCCGATAAGTCGTGTCGATGTTGTTTAGGACTAATCTGAGAAACTACTGAGCTGACCATCAGTAAATCTCAACTGCCTTGACCAAGGTCTTATGGTTCTGGACATCAACTCCCAATACCGGGAGAGACGAATCCCTGACAATCACTCACTGCCTCTATGTGGTTCGGGAATGTACCCAACCAAAACGTGTTTGCACGACTCAGTAGAGCCGTGGTGGGGTAGTGATCAAAGCACAGTGAGAACTCACAAGAGACAAATGATGATATCGAGTCTAAAAACTAACCTGTACTCATGTCACCTGAGAACCGCTTTCCGACGATAGGTATAATACTATCTAGAGGTTTTCGGCGAGTCCATCCAATGTACCCATCCTTAGTGAGCACCTGTATATAATCGTAGGTGATCACACCAATGGCTATGGGACCAACCACTGCCCCTCGTCGAGATCTAGAAACGTATACACAAGTCTATTCTGGAATATCGATGCCCGGTCTCGATACTCCTGGGACTTAGGACCTTTAAGGATGTGCTTATGGACTACCTGTCACGTCCCGCTTCCCAAAATACGGAATACGAGGGGTTGACAAGGCCAGCCATGCTCCTACGGTCAAGCAAATGTCCTGCCGTAGTCACACTTCGGCTTCTAGCTTTCCGTGGTAAACAGTAATTAATGCACAGGTAATGAGAAATGCAGTAACTGGAACAAAACAATATAAAGAACTGACCTGATGGGAAACAAAAGGGTATAACACTGGATAGCAAATCAAGATGTCCGTGATGTACGTCTAGTCCTGGTCCAGGCTAAATCCTCTCCTCACACTGAGCATGCATACTCAGCTCGTCAGAGCGACACAATAACAATATAATATATAAATCCAAGTGACAACTCTAACAGTAATAATAAATATATATATACAGTAAGTCAATGACGGTATAGGTAAGAACATGCAGTAATCAATGCAGTGGAACAGTAAAAGCAGTAAAATAATATGCCAAGTATGTCAACACAGTAAGTATGTATATCAATGCTATCATCCCTATCAGTCTCTAAGTCTCACTGTACAGGTCACTAAGCCTATCGTCAGTCCAAGTGTGAGAGTCAACCACTCGCGAGTGTCCTCCACCCAAGGGTAGGACCCAAGGGCAAGGGACCATAGGCCCAACATGTAACTCACGGTAATAATCTTGTACCCTGTAAATCTCTATATATCTCCATATATATATAAGCCGGCATGGGACTCCTGAGATTCTGTTGAACTCACACTCAAAATACCCCACACCCCGTGGTCTATATCAAACGCTAACCATAACCTCAAATACCAGCCGGTCTGTGACAAGTCTGCATGAGAACTGGAGACAGGATCTCCATCAAGCACGTCCCGACTAATACTCAAGATAAATGGCAGTGTCTGGTGCCTTATCTATGACACCCATGCAAGAGCTCCCATAAGTGTCCCATACCACTTATAGTCATACGTACGCGCGTCCCACAGACGTCGACAATGCAATAGAATAATAAGGTTCGCTGATTGTGTACAAGTACGTGTCACTTTCACTTATTCACTCATGCACGAACACTAACGTACTTGCCACAATCATCACTAATACCTAACACTGGGTAATGCACATGATCACTAGGTTATCAATGCAGTGACATAAGTATGATATGATGAGGAAACAGTATGTAAAGCATAATTAAGATGTCATAAAACAGTATTGTACCACTTGCACAATTTATCATAAATCATACGTGTACCGTTTAGCGAAACAATGAACGGAGAAATAAAAGTGCGTCCAATTATCTATCCATCGAATTTAGTTTCACGCCAATCGGGTTTCAGGATCACTAGTTATAGCCATTTCCTTTTAAGCGTTCACGGCTGGAAATCCGGTTTCAGAATCGGTAGTCCGTTTCGCAACGCATTTTAATCCCAGTTGGGATCAGATTTTAGCGACGCTACAGTTGGATGAAATCTAGGGTTTTCAGTAAGGTTTTCAACTCAATAGACGGATTCTCAATCGTGTTTGTACTTCAGGAGATATACACTGTTCAATACTAGTATGTCAATTCTGATTCTGTTGGAACTGTTATACGTCCCCATCTTTTAAATTACAGATTAAATAGCAAACGATGACGAAACAGAATGAAACCACTTGTGTTATCTAGCTAACAGGTTCACCTTTAATAAAAAGTGGAGTTCCGCAATCTACGAAGTAAGAAAATAGGGTGGTACCCATTACGGGACAGTAAACAACAACTAGAGTCGCTCTGGACTGCAGTCCAGAGTAGCACTCCGATCCAAATATTGTCACAGTTTAAGTACAGAAACAATTAGACACTTGCATAGGGTTATATTTCGTCGAGTCGGATTCGATTTGAGCCCTCAAACGCATCATTCCAATATGTATATAATTTATGGTGATTTTAACGGTTTTCAGGTACAAGAAATTTCCAGTTTTACAGGTATACTTGGGGGTAGTCGTTTTAGTCGTTAATAGTCGTATTTTCCAGCGAAATTTGTACAAGGTATTTATCACTACACGGGGCAATATAAACAATCCAGTTCCGTCAAATTAGGTAAGTATTTTCATTGGGATCATGTATCGAACAGGTATGTCATATAATTTATCGGGAAAAGTAACTACGGAATCTATACAATTTTAGTTTGTAACAGACATAATTTAGCATGTAGCAAATAGAGAACTTGCCAGGAAACGGTGAACTGATGGCGCGGCAGCGAAGGCAGTAGTGACACGTCCCGGGCACGGAGTAGCAAACACGCGACGAGTCTCGGCTAGGCTTGGGCTTGGCTCGAGCTTGGTGATGGGCTGTTGCGAGCTTAGGCGATGTTGTGGTGGTGGTGGTCGGTTGATAGAAAAGGGAGAGACGGATGAGGTTTAGAGAGGGGGAGAGGGAGTGTAGAGAGAGAACAGAGAAAGAGAGAGAGAGAGAGAACTGAGAAAGAGAGATAGAGAAGGGATTAGAGAGAGAGAGAGAGAGAGAGAGAGAGCACAGGGAGAGAGACAGATAGAACAGAGAGTGAGTGAGAAAGAGAGAGAGAGGTAGAGAGTTAGAGGGAGAGAGAATTAGAGAGAGAGTGAGGAAGAGAAACAGTGAGAAAGAGAGGGAGAGGCAGTGAGAGAGAGACACGGAGAGAGATTTAGAGGGGGAGAGAGAGAGAAGACAGAAAGAGAGGGGGACAGAGAGAGAGAGATGATGGCGGCGTCGAGAGCAAGGAGGGAGATGGGGTTGGGTCGATGGTGGTTCGCTCCGGCGATGGGTTTAGGTGAAGGAAACAATAAAGCTGGGGGTATTGGGTTTTTGGGTTCGTGTAGTTGATGGGTTTGATTGCAGGGAGAAGAGGCGATGATGGATTCGAAGGGCTCGGTGGATGCAGAGCTCGAAGGAGAAGATGGAGATGATGGAGGCTCGGGCGGTGAAGACTTTGGGAAGAAGGAGATGGGTTCTCGGATGGTGGCTGGAGGCTGGAGACGCCGACGGCCGAAGGAGGTGATGAGGTAGTCGGTGCAGGTGGGGGTTCGTCGGCGTCGTCGGGGTGCCTGCGGTGGTCGAAGCTTGGAGGTTTGGGTGTAGGCGAATTGGTGGGTGCGACGAGGGCTGAGGACGAGGGTGATGGCGGCGAGGTGGGTGCGAGCGATGTGAGGCAGGCGAGGTGGGAGGAGGTGAGGGAAGTGAGGATGACGACGATGATGGCGAGGACGAGGTGGACCGACGTGGTGGCCGGCGGCGGGGCTCTGGTGAAGGTTCAGGCGAGGTGCGGAAAGGAAGAGGGAGAGAGAGTGTGAGATAAGGAAGAGAGTGTGTGGGTGTGTAAGAGAGGAGAGATAGGGAGACGGGGGTCGCGAGGGTTGCGCATCGTGGGGAGTAACGGCCAAGCGACGTGGGCGCGAGCGTGGGCGGAGGCGACGGAAATGGGTCGAGCGAGCGGGGAAGAGAAAGTAGCCGTTGGGGAAGAAGAGGGGGTAGTGGGCCGGGTTGGGTTGAGGTGAGCGGGCTGGAGTGAGTGGGCCAGGGGTTGGGCCGAGGAGAAAAATAAAGGAAATTTGAGGAGAAAAGAGGGAATGGGCCGGGCTCGGGGGTTTATTAAAAATAAAAGGAAAAATAGTGTTGGGCTGAAGGAATAATGGAAAAGAGAAAAGGAAAGATTTGGGTTTGGTGGTAATGGGGTTTTTAAATATTTAAATAATTATAAGTAAACTAATTAAATTTTATAAGTGAAATAGAAATACAAATATTGGTATTCAAAAGGACCGGGTATTACATCATACCACCCTTACGAAAATTTCGTTCTCGAAATGTAAAAGAAACGACAAGCTATAAAATAATAAGCGAAAGCTACTATGTCGCAAACCAACACATAATGATTTACTTGAAATAGGCGGATGAAGAAATTTGAAGGTATATACTATATAAGAACAACATACACAAGAATGGTTCTAAATAAGTAATAGGCAGGAACAATTATGAGGGCATACTACATGTATACGAGAATATAAATAACAATAACGAACAATAATATTCGAGGCATGCTCGATAAAATCGAAACCCAAATATATGCACATATAAGTATATCAAAAGTAGCACATCAGAAATAATAAGTATAAGGCATAACCATTTATAATAGTAACCATAGGCACAATACCCGAAAATAAAGTAACTACAATAAGGTAGTGAAGGATTTATCGGTAGGTTAAAACATTTTAGGATAATGTATCGATCAAATAGTTTTAAAATAACTTAGAAAACCCACATAGTGAAAATAAGAAACATGGAACAAAAATATGCGCGATGTAAGGTTGCGCTATCGAAAAATAATAGGAAAGCTAGTAGTGAAGTACTTGAAATGCGTAACACAGGGATAGTCAATAAAACGCACTCTTCGATAAATACAAAATAATGAAAACTAAATTTTCGAATAACACTGTCCCTAAATATACTTAGGGTAATAGGAAAAACACAAAAATGTATAGGGCTAGCTAGGGTAGGGATTACAATGGATTGTGGCTCATACAAAAGGTCGGAGTGTGACGGCTTTAGACTGAAGGTCGAAGGGATTGGGGTCAGGTCAGCCCAGGGTGTAAGGGTGAGCAGTAAGGGACTACAAGGGAAAAATGTATGGGGAGGATAACGGTCGTTACATCATGTGAATCCAAAATCTGAAGAGTCAGCTAACTCGGAAATCTTACTATCAATTTCCCCTCCCGGAATGGTCTCAAACGAGGCATAGACGAAGGATGAAGGGTGGCCCATTCCAAGGATCAGGGTGCGGTACTTTTTAATCGAAGTGAGGGTTAAAACAATACAAGGAGTAGGGGTGGACAGTCAGGGATCTCAGTAGGAAAATAAATGTATATGAGGAATAATCAAGCTTCAAGTGAACTAAGAAGATCGGAAGACTAGCGAACTCAGCAATTTATTTCATTCCAGGAATTTCAAAACAAAGCATTCTCAAGACGAAAGGTGGCCCTAAGGTGTACACAGATTTATTTGGCCAGAGAAAACAACAGCAAAAAAAATCCCGTCAGTCGCGGTTGTGGAGATTCAGCAGGTTGCGGTAGGCTCGTGCGCTCAGTTAGGGGCGTCCATTCCCATATCGCCTCGCGGGGACCGCCATTGGGAGTTCTCTCACCGCAGTGTCTTGTTCTTCTGGTGCCTCTCCCTCGGCTGGAGCTTCTTCATCGAGATCTGCTTCCATGTGGTTCTCTTCTTCTGGGTTCTCTTCCATGGGATTTTCCTCCATTGGATTTTCTTCTATCGGGTCTTCCTCGGGATCTTCCTCTTCGTCGGAATCGCCTATCATGTCAAACTCTGGGGCGGCTGCTCCTTCTTCCTCTGAATCGCTGTTTCCGAAAATGACCTGGGGATCGTTGATCTCATCATCAGAACTCATCAGTGTGCGGTCTAAGGAAACGCATGACTGTGCATCCTCATCTAGATGCGGCGCTGCTCCAGGGTGGGCCATGGCCTGAAAAGAAGGAGTCATGATCAGACAGTGGAACACATCAAGAAAATAGTTATGGGTAACAAAGTATAGGAAAATATGCGGTGGGCAGGAACTGAAAAATCAGAATTAAAAAATGTTATGGTAATGAATAGTATGAATAAGGGGGAAAACAAGATAATGATACATATATTACGATTCAAAGTTTTTTATTGCATTCAACTAGAAGTTCGACGGATACAAGATTTCAAATGAAAAGAAATATTTATAAGAGGATGACAACATTACTACTGAAAGTAGAAAACATGAAAAATTCTTCTTTGACTTCTAGACCGCTGCATTCTCGTCACGCGAGTTGAATCCTGAGCTGGGTCCGTCTTATTCTCGAAGTTCGAACTACGCAATAATCATCACTTGGCAGAAGTGGAGAGTGTGGATGAGTCTCCTACCTGTAGCTCTTTCCTTTTTGGGCAACCGTTGATGAGATGTTCGCTGGATCCGCAAATCAGGCATTTCCCTTGGACGCGGCGACAATCCCTCTGAAGATGTCCTGGCCTCTTATAGTACCCACAACACTGGGTCTTCTGTTGCTTCTGTCGCGGGGAAACAAGTTGGCGCTTCATCTTCTTCTCTTTTCCTCGTCCAACATGAATCCCTTTATGATTGGAGACTCCCGCTGGTGCCTGATTCACCTGCTTCCTCAGTCCTTCAGTTAACAAGTCGTTCGTTCGCTCCTGGGCTTCCTTCAGACCTTGCAGTACACTCAGAATCTCAATGGTCTGATTCTGGGGAGTGGAGATAGAGAAAGAGTCGTTGGACGACATGATCCTGAAACAATAATTTTGAGGACGATATAAGGCACAAGCTATAGGAATTAAAATATAGTATGGATTATACAGGGATTCAAGAATATCAGATATTATGAAATTTATTACAAGTGGAAATCACGGTAGGACTCTAAGTCACTTTAAATAGAGTACGGTAGTATAGCTATGATGTAGTTCACAACTACAACCACGTAACTTTGCCAAGTCACCTGAAACCCTAGCGAATGGATAACAGAATACTCGATGTGAATATGGATCAAGAATAACAAGTTTACAACCTAGACCGAGAGATGTCTCAGATTGTCGAGCTATACACGGAAAACCGCAATCCCAATCGAAGCAAAACCTGGCTCTGATACCAACTAAACCATGTCACGCCGCGCTTCCCAAAATACGGAATACGAGGGGGTTGACAAGGCCAGCCATGCTCCTACGGTCAAGGAAATGTACTGCCGTAGTCACACTTCGGCTTCTAGCTTTACGTGGTAAACAGTAATTAATGCACAGGTAATGAGAAATGCAGTAACTGGAACAAAACAATATAAAGAACTAACCTGATGGGAAACAAAAGGGTATAATTCTGGATAGCAAATCAAGATGTCCGTGATGTACGTCTAGTCCTGGTCCAGGCTAAATCCTCTCCTCATACTGAGCATGCATACTCAGGTCGTCAGAGCGACACAATAGCAATATAATATATAAATCCAAGTGACAACTCTAACAGTGATAATAAATATATATACAGTAAGTCAATGACGGTATAGGTAAGAACATGCAGTAATCAATGCAGTGGAACAGTAAAAGCAGTAAAATAATATGCCAAGTATGTCAATACAGTAAGTATGTATATCGATGCTATCATCCCTATCAGTCTCTAAGTCTCACTGTACAGGTCACTAATCCTATCGTCAGTCCAAGTGTGAGAGTCAACCACTCGCGAGTGTCCTCCACCCAAGGGTAGGACCCAAGGGCAAGGGCCCACGGGCCCAACATGTAACTCACGGTTATAATCATGTACCCTGTAAATCTCCATATATCTCCATATATATATAAGCCGGCATGGGACTCCCGAGATTCTGTTGAACTCACACTCAAACTACCCCACACCCCGTGGTCTACATCAAACGCTAACCATAATCTCAAATACCAGCCGGTCTGTGACAAGTCTGCACGAGAACTGGAGACAGGATCTCCATCAAGCACGTCCCGACTAATACTCAAGATAAATGGCAGTGTCTGGTGCCTTATCTGTGACACCCATGCAAGAGCTCCCATAAGTGACCCATACCACTTATAGTCATACGTACACGTGTCCCACAGACGTCGACAATGCAATAGAATAATAAGGTTCGCTGATTGTGTACAAGTACGTGTCACTTTCACTTATTCACTCATGCACGAATACTAACGTACTTGCCACAATCATCACTAATACCTAACACTGGGTAATGCACATGATCACTAGGTTATCAATGCAGTGACATAAGTATGATATGATGAGGGAACAGTATGTAAAGCATAATTAAGATGTCATAGAACAGTATTCTACCACTTGCACAATTTATCATAAATCATACGTGTACCGTTTAGCAAAACGATGAACGGGGAAATAAAAGTGCGTCCAATTATCTATCCAGCGAATTTAGTTTCATGCCAATCGGGTTTCAGGGTCACTAGTTATGGCCATTTCCTTTTAAGCGTTCAGGCTGGAAATCCGGTTTCAGAATCGGTAGTCCGTTTCGCAACGCATTTTAATCCCAGTTGGGATCAGATTTTAGCGACGCTACAGTTGGATGAAATCTAGGGTTTTCAGTAAGGTTTTCAACTCAATAGACGGATTCTCAATCGCGTCTGTACGTCAGGAGATATATACTGTTCAATACTAGTATGTCAATTCTGATTCTGTTGGAACTGTTATACGTCCCCATCTTTTAAATTACAGATTAAATAGCAAACGATGACGAAACAGAATGAAACCACTTGTGTTATCTAGATAACAGGTTCACCTTTAATAAACAGTGGAGTTCCACAACCTACGAGTTAAGGAAACAGGATGGTACCCATTACGGGACAGTAAACAACAACTAGAGTCGCTCTGGACTGCAGTCCAGAGTCGCACTCCAATCCAAATATTGTCACAGTTTAAGTATAGAAACAATTAGAAACTTATATAAGGTTATAGTTCGTCGAGTCGGCTTCGATTTGAGCCCTTGAACGCATCATTCCAATATGTATATAATTTATGGTGATTTTAACGGTTTTCAGGTATAAGAAATTTCCAGTTTTACAGGTATACTTGGAGGTAGTCGTTAATAGTCGTATTTTCCAGCGAAATTTGTACAAGGTATTTATCACTACACGGGCCAATATAAAAATCCAGTTCCGTCAAATTAGGTAAGTATTTTCATTGAGATCATGTATCGAACAGGTACGTCATATAATTTATCGGGAAAAGTAACTACGGAATCTATACAATTTTAGTTTGTAACAAACATAATTTAGCATGTAGCAAGTAGAGAACTTGCCTGGAAACGGTGAACTGATGGCGCGGCAGCAAAGGCAGTAGTGACACGTCCCGGGCACGGAGTAGCAAGCACGCGACGAGTCTCGGCTAGGCTTGGGCTTGGCTCGAGCTTGGTGATGGGCTGTTGCGAGCTCAGGCGATGTTGTGGTAGTGGTAGTCGGTTGATAGAAAAGGGAGGTTTAGAGAGGGGGAGAGGGAGTGTAGAGAGAGAACAGAGAAACTGAGAGAGAGAGAGAGAGAGAACTGAGAAAGAGAGATAGAGAAGGATTAGAGAGAGAGAGAGCACAGGGAGAGAGACAGATAGAACAGAGAGAGAGAGAGGAAGAGAGTTAGAGGGGGAGAGAATTAGAGAGAGAGAGTGTGAGGAAGAGAGACAGTGAGAAAGAAAGGGAGAGGCGGTGAGAGAGAGACACAGAGAGAGATTTAGAGGGGGAGAGAGAGAGAAGACAGAGAGAGGGGGGACAGAGAGAGAGAGAGATGATGGCGGCATCGAGAGCAAAGAGGGAGATGGGGTTGGGTCGATGGTGGTTCGCTCCGGCGATGGGTTTAGGTGAAGTAAACAATAAAGCTGGTGGTATTGGGTTTTTGGGTTCGTGTAGTTGATGGGTTCGGTTGCAGGGAAAAGAGGCGATGATGGATTCGAAGGGCTCGGTGGATGCAGAGCTCGAAGGAGAAGATGGAGATGATGGAGGCTCGGGCGGTGAAGACTTTGGGAAGAAGGAGATGGGTTCTCGGATGGTGGCTGGAGGCAGGAGACGCCGACGGCCGAAGGAGGTGATGAGATAGTCGGTGCAGGTGGGGGTTCGTCGGCGTCGTCGGGGTGCCTGCGGTGGTCGAAGCTTGGAGGTTTGGGTGTAGGCGAATTGGTGGGTAAGACGAGGGTGAAGGCGGCGAGGTGGGTGCGAGCGACGTGAGGCAGGCGAGGTGGGAGGAGGTGAGGGAGGTGAGGATGACGACGATGATGGCGATGACGAGGTGGACCGACGTGGTGGCCGGCGGCGGGGCTCTGGTGATGGTTCAGGCGAGGTGCGGAAAGGAGGAGGGAGAGAGAGTGCGAGATGAGGAAAAGAGTGTGTGGGTGTGTAAGAGAGGAGAGATAGGGGAGACGGGGGTCGTGAGGGTTGCGCGTCGTGGGGAGTAACGGCCAAGCGACGTGGGCGCGAGCGTGGGCGGAGGCGACGGAAGTGGGTCGAGCGAGCAGGGAAGAGAAAGTAGCCGTTGGGGAAAAGGAGGGGGTAGTGGGCCGGGTCGGGTTGAAGTGAGCGGGCTGGAGTGAGTGGGCCAGGGGTTGGGCCGAGGAGAAAAATGAAGGAAATTTGAGGAGAAAAGTGGGAATGGGCCGGGCTCGGGGGTTTATTAAAAATAAAAGGAAAAATAGTGTTGGGCTGAGGGAATAATGGAAAAGAGAAAAGGAAAGATTTGGGTTTAGTGGTAATGGGGTTTTTAAATATTTAAATAATTATAAGTAAACTAATTAAATTTTATAAGTGAAATAGAAATACAAATATTGGTAATCAAAAGGACCGGGTATTACACTACCCAACTCCCATAAGTATGATCGCCATCATAACGCTAATAGTCGAGCAAAATGCTATAGGTTTTATCAACTTGTATCAGCCATATATGATATCGAGTATAACATATGCATATATTAAGATAAAGGCAAACAAAAATAGTATACTACTGTAACGAATCTTTATCAACATATGTAAGCAATACAAAGCAGTAAGAAAAACAAATATGCATGTTCAGATAAAGACAACTCAAATAGTATATCATATAACTGAGCAAGATTGTCTTGTACATACTTATCTCTAACATCCTATACAATACAGGCCTCTAGGGTATACATATCCAATAGGTTTCAACTTCTACATCTGATGATGAGTTATCCAAACCTTTTATTGTGATTGGATAATTGTCATCACAACTTAAGGAGTTGGTTTCATCGAATTAGACATGCATTCTTTATTTTATGGTTAAAATTCATTTATTATAGACACAATAGATTTTGCTGGTCATAAAATAGCCAACAAAAATCCCTTCATCGCATTTAGAATCGAACTTACCTAAGTTATCTAAGGTGTTAAGTATGTAGCATTTGCAATCAAATACTTTGAAATATTTTACATTAGGTATTTTACCGTAAAATAAGTAATCTGGTGTTTTATTTAAATATTTTCTAATTATTACCCTATCTATTATGTAGCAAGAAATGTTAATTGCTTCTACCCATAAGTATTTTGGTAAGTGATTTTCATTCAGCATGGTGCATGCCATTTCCTATGAGGAAAATTTTTTTCTTTCAACAACTCCCTTTTGTTCTTAAGTCCTAGCATATGTAAATTCATATTTGAAATCTTTCTTATTACAATATTCTTCAAATACTTGGTTTTCAAACTCTCCTCTATGATCACTTCTTAACTTTGATATTCTTAAATTCATTTCATTTTGAATTTGTTTTGAAAAGATTTTAAAAGTCTTAAATACCTCATCTTTGGTTTTTAAGAAGAAAACCCAAGTATATCTTGAGCGATCATCTATTATTACATATGCATAAATTTGCCTTCTAAACTCGCATTGCGACTAGGATCAAATAGATCCATATGAAGCAATTGGAGTGGGGTTTCAGTTGAAACGTTATTTTTAGGTTTAAAAGACATTTTAATTTGTTTTCCTCCTTGGCAAGTATCACATAGTCTATCTTTTATAAAATTTAGACTGGATATGCCTTTGACTAGGTTATTCCTTGTAATTTTGGATAAAATATCCATTGAAAAATGACCTAATTTTCTATGCCATAGTAAAGGGTCTACTTCATTGTTTGCTATTAAACATGTAATATTTGGATTTTTAAAATCTTGTGTATATATTATATATATGTTATGGTATCAGTTACCAGTTAGGACTATTTTATTATCATATATTATATTGTATATATCTTTTTCGAAAACTACGTTATACTCTTTATCGCAGAACTGACTAATACTAAATAGATTATGTTTTAAGTTTTCTACATACAATACATCTTTTATGATAGTGGAGTTCGATGAGTCATTAAAGCAAATATCACATTTACCGATAATCTTGCCTTTATTGTTGTCGCCAAAAGTGACACTGTCACTTTCTTCTCTTGATAGTATTTCGAAGTTTTGAATGTTTCCGATCATATATCTCGAATAACCACTATCAAGTATCCATCAACTGCTACGTCTTTGGATGTCCTGCAATACATCAAGAAGATGGTGTTACTTTTGGGACTCAAACCATTTTAGATTGATTAAGAATAAAATTTTGTTTATAAGTGGAATTATTTTTAATGTGGCAATTTTGTGATATGTGTCCTAATGTGCAATAATAGCCACACGTTGAAGTAGTATATTTGTAATAATAATATTTAGGTCTACAAGGTTTAGTTTTAAGAACTGACTCTGTATATTTATCAAAATTTATTCCTACTATCACGGTGTTTAATGGATTGCCCTAACAAAATATCTAAATTATTTTTACTTTTAGTAAAATTCAAAATCATTTCATCTTTTATTTCCTAATTTTCGTTTAAGATCAAAGATTTCAAATTTAGTTGTTTCAATTATATTTTCTTTAGTTAAGGTTACAGACTTAAGTTTTTCATTTAAGTTTCCATTGTCTAATTTAACATCATTTAATTCATTTTTAATTACTATTTCTGAATTATTCTTTGCGATTAATTTAGTTTTTAAAAATTTATTTTTAGACCTAATCTTATCGTAATTATCCTTAAGAAAATTACAAAGACTAATCAAATCTGTTTTACTAAGAGATTCAATATCAAAGTCGTCATCGGTTACCTCATCCTCTAGTGCCATGAAGCAAATGTAGGTGATTTCTTTCGTTTCCGAGTCACTGGAATCTGTGCCGTCTCAAATTGTTTGAAACGAATATTTTTCTGATTTCTTCTTGGACTTCCATTTGTCTTTGTTGAGAGTTGGACACTCGAACTTCAAATGGTCTTCCCTATTACACTAAAACCAATGCAAAGTTTTATTAAAATTAAAATGTTTATTATACTTATATATACCTTTCTTTTAAGGAAATATTCTAGACTTCAGATATTTCTTAAAGTGTCTTGCAATGTGGGTCATTTCTTCATCGTCACTTTCATCATCACTTGATGATTCTTCAGGTTTTGATTTGATAGTCGTGGCTTTTAGCGTGATATTCTTCCTTTGAGTGTCATTCTATTGTTTTTGTTTAAAATCCCCTAATTACATCTCGTAAGTTTTTAATTTTCCTATAAGGGTGTCAATTTTCAACGTTGTCATGTCATTAATCTCTTCAATGGCAGTTATCTTAGGCTGCCATGAAATCATAAGAGATCTCAACAACTTATAATCATCGAATTTCTTTCCTAAAATGAAAAGTTTGGTAATGACATTATTGAATCGAGAATAAATGGATCCGGTCGATTTATCGTCTTTCATTTGGAACATCTCATATTCATACATAAGATGGTTGATCTTACTCTTTTATACTTGAATGGTTCCTTCATGGGTAGTCTGAAGACTAGTCCAAATTTCATTACCAGTCTGACACATTGAGATTGTATTGAATTCTTCTGAATTCAATGAACAATGAAGCGCATTCATTGCCTTGACATTTAACGTCATCAGTCTCTTTTCAGTATCAGATAATGGATTTGCCGTAGAAGGAATAAGAGGATTTTCAATAAAAACTTCTAGATCAATACATTGGAGAAAAACCTTAATCTTAGTTTTCCAAAATTAATAATTAGTACCATTGAAAAGAGGAGAACGATTAATGGCTTTTCCATCCATTTGATTTGCCATAGGATCAGAAACTCAAGTGGTTAATCTTACAAACGAGTAACCTGCTTTGATACCAATTGAAAACATTCTTAGATGGGATGAATAAGGTTTTATAGCAAACACAGAGTAATTTTTGCGAAATACAGATATTATGCAATGGAAATAAAGAAAATCTAAAATACTAACTATCACAATCACATAATCACAGAAAGTAAATGGACACAGAGAATTGTTATCGGGGTTCACCAACCCTGTGGCTAATCCCCACCTGAGAACTCCTGCTCAGGATTCAACACACTATCCAGTGACTCTTTACGGGTGGTGAAATCCAAACCTTTTTCCAGGCTCAGATCCGAACCTTTACAATTGCAAGCTATGAATCATCTAGAATTTTTGCCAGGCTCAAGTCCAAACCTTTACAACGTAAAGGTCATAGACCTTTCTTCACTAGATCATACAAGATAAGATTTACAATCTTAATAAACCAACTCTAACAATCCTAATGATCTCAAAAGATAAACCAAAGTTTTGATTCAAGGAGATAAGGAATTGTATTTTGGAGATTAACAAAAATTTAAAAAACAAATTCAAAGAAATTTTTCAAGATTAAACAACTTTCAAAAACAATTGCTTCTTCGAAATTTTTAGGGATATTTCTTCTCTAAAAGAATATAGAAGTCTAATAGCTCTAGATAGATCTCTTCTCTCTAAAAAATTGATTAATAAAAACTTGACATCAAAGAAAGAAAACTTTTCACCAAAACTCGAGAATTTAAACGTTAAAGAAAGAATTGGTATGAAAACTTGAAAAATGAGTCATATATATAGAATCATGAAAATGGGAGGATTGAACAGTTATTACAATTGCCCCAAAAAGATAGGACAGTTAATGGTTGTTTTTTTCCCTTGGAAATTCAAAAATCCTACCAAAATTTAAATTTGAAAATTTTCAAAACATGCAATGGACGTCCATCATAGACGTCTATAGGATATCCATAAGGGACATCTGTATCTGATATCATCAGATACAGGACTTTGAATTTTTAAAAGAAAACTTAAAATAGATTTTGGTGTTTGAAAATTTAAATAGAAAATTTTGATTCAAACCATTTGAAATCAACTTGACTCTAGACTCAAATAAATTAGAAAAGTCTTGAATGTCTTTGATGTGTAACTTCTCCATTTATAACCTTTGAATTCGTATTGAGTGTGTTTGAGTCTTGATTATCTTGAGACATCAGTTATGATATTGAGTGTCCTTATGTTTGAATAACACCAGTTGTGTAGCACTTTGACTAATCTGACATGGTTAGTAATCATATAGTATATTTAAAATATAATTTTGTAAAATAATCAAAATACAAAGAGATTCATATGTTGACACAAATCTCAACTCTGGGAGAAAACAAACAATGCTAAAAATCTAAATTCCTCATGTTTAAGAACATGTTGAAATCTAGGAGCAAAAGCCCATACCAAAACCGCCAGAAGAGGGAATATATCGCTTTTGGACGGTTTTATCATGGCCAAATTCTCCTAGGTTTCAACCCTCTTCTTTTAAAAGCATTACCAATACTCTGCAACTGTTTAAAAAAAAATTTAGATGAACTTTAAAAAATCGAACAGAGGCTTTAAACCCGGAATTGGAAATTAACAAGTTTCGTGATCCGACACCGTAACTTCGTACCGATGCAAGCTAAAGTCTATTGCCGGCTTTGATACCACTGAAAGGAGGTCTTGCTTGCTGGTAGGGTTTTAAAAACGCAGCGGAAGCAGAAAAACGAAAAATTCCAACCGAGCGAGACTTCCTAACCCTATAATCAAGCATAGACATAAAACTTGCAAACAACAAAAGAGATCTAGTTGAGAAGATGAAACTTTTGAAATATCTTCATATGCTCTAATGGTTGAATCTTTGACTCCGGTTAAGCTTCGAGACGCTCCGGATCTTACTTGGTCTCCGATCGGCTCCATCGAAGATGATCCACGCGAAAGCCTCCATTTCTAGCTCCAGCATCAACAACTTGATGCAACTCTCATTCAATATTGATAGAATTGAAATGAGAGAAGATGCAAAAATTTAGTGAACCTCTTTCCTTTTAGCTCACCCTCTTTCCTTTTGGTCTTGAATGAGAGAAATTGTCATCTTTCAAAATGAGCATGGTTGGAATGAAAAGAGTAAAGAACCTCCTCATTTCATTTTACTTTCTCTTTCATACAAGTGTCATGAGAGAAAAATATGAATAAGAAAAATGAGCTCCACCTCGATTCTTATCAAGAAAAAAGAGAAAGGATAAAAAAGAAACACATATTCATGTATAATTACATTACACACACACACAAATATAAATAAATATATAAATATACATATAACATGTAATATTCACATGATATGTAACATATCATTAGAGAGTGAGAATAACACAATAATACTAGTTTATATATGTATCATAATATATAAGTAATATCATTAAATCAACGCTTGATTTAATAACCCGGTTCAATTATAAACCGGCTAGTATTATTATCCGTCCGAGTATTACATATAGTATCATGTACATATGATTAATTGGACCCCGCACGCATTGTCGTACGTGCACTACATCATTTTGCTAGAACTGAAAAAACCTCTGTATAGGACCCTAAACACTCGACAATACGCGGATAGTAGGTCAGGATTATATCCGATTGATCTGAAACACTTTCAGATCAATCTCCCATCAGGTTAACCTATAAGCACGTCAGCGACACTAGTTGTGCATAACAGCTCATGTTATAAATATAATTATAAAATTGTAAGTCTTTCGATATACATATTCAAACAACTAAGTTTCGTGCGATTTGGACTCCTGAAACTCTAGTTACGATCATTTTAATATCAGCGTTTAAAACAGAAATTCTAATTTCTGGACAACAACTATATATTTTATTTCAATGTCTATATCGGATTGTTTCATGCATTCTAAGTAATCTAGTATACAGAAAATTATAGTTCTATCAATTGTGTATCTACACATATAAAGTTTGTCACGAACGAACATCGAGAGTTCGAGTTATGTCTTATTTTAAAACAGTGTACGAATCATAACAGATTCTATCCAGATTCATCACTAAATATTATAACACGGTTTACTATATTTTATGTCGGTTTTCAGTAAAAACTTAAAACTAATAAAACCTAGATCATTCAATTTCAAAGTCCAAAACACCTGAGTTTTCTCAATTTGGATAACGGTAGACCAAATTATGTGTCTTAGAAATTAACCAATAAATGCAGTTTTCTGTTTTTACGAATAGTGAATAAAAACAATATAATTCCTAAACCGTTATGTTGTTTAATTAGAAATTTTTATAGCACGTACCAAAAATATATTCTATCATATGTAAATTTAATGAAATTTCCAGAAGCGGGAATTAATTTCTAAAAATTATTTCAAAGATAAATGTTTTGTAAGATCGTATTTAAAAATAATAAATCTATGACATTTATTTATAACTTTGTTTTCTTGTATGCAAAAGTAAATATAAATAATTAAAATTTCAGTGATAAATAACATGAATTAACATGTGTGAAGAAAACATATGAGCCGATCATGATTAATCATTAAAAATAATATTACTTAACATGCAATCAAGTATGGTAGGCAATAATTTAATATATATTCTTTATGTCAAAATTTTAACTTAACAAAAAATATTTTATCATAGAACTAATCAGAGCAAAACAACGGTATCAACGACAACATGAAAAGAGGAGGGAGATTCAATAAGAAAGATAGAGACAAAGGAGAGTGAGAAGGAACTTATATACACAAACCGGTATTGTCACCGGCTTGTCTTTCCGCCGATAATCTCGCATTACTAGCCCTTCTTGAGAGCTTCTTCATATTCTTCTTCGAGAAATCCAGATGAAGAGCGAGATGGAAAATGATAGATATGTGTGATGAATAAAAGAAACAGAAGAGTGACATATAAAAGGGGCTTATGGCCACCACAATTCTAATTAATTATATCTCATAACCATTCTAATTATTTTGGAATTTAAAAAGAAGATGAAATGAAAAGTCTTTGTAGATTATGAGAAGATAAAAAAATTAATAAAAATAATTACAAGAATGGAGGTTTGAACATGTAAACAACAGAATATCAGTGCAATGACTTAACCAATAAGTTAAAAGGTTGTTCATGCACATATTTAACAAGAATTAAATACATTTCGTTGCATTAAATGAAAGTAGATTTTGAAAAAGAAAGGAAGAAAATCAAACGGAATTGTTTTGGCTTGGGTTTTATGCTTTGTTTTGTTTTGGTTTTAAAAATAAATGAGTGTGGATGTTGGGTTTTGTTTGAAATAAAAATAAAAGATTTTTAGATGAGAAAATAAATAGCTAACTAACTAATTAATAGAAATGGGCTTTTTTCTTAGGGAAAATAATAAGAAAAATAGATGAAGAAATTAAATAAGTTAATATATTTAATTGAATATAAAATAATATAAATAGAAAATAGAATATACGGAAAATACAAATAAATACCGTATTTTTATTGAAAAGAAATAATACGAAAGTATATGAACTTTAAGGTCGTTACAATGAATCTCTTGAATCCATATTTCTGTTGTTCCGAGGGGAAACAGAATATTTTCATTATATGTGGAACCCTTATGAGTCGAACCTATAACTGATTGCAACTTCATGCTATTGTTGGGTTAAGCCAGCATCCTGACCACCAATCCATGGCCAAATACGGAACAAAAACTTTTAAAATCCTGGCTCTAACGGAACCCGATTCCCGGATCTTACAATTAACCCTATACTAGTTCTATAAAAGGAGTTTAGAGAGCTTATACCGATCGATCCGTGTCCTTCGGTCTTCAACCTCTGTCCCAAACTCCTCACGGCTTCCCCGATCAAGTTTGATCTCCGGTCTCCCCACATCGAAGAAGATCCACGTCGAGGATTCGTAATACAGGCTCCCGTCTCTAAACCGAAGCAACTCGGGTATCTAGTTTGCTAGCCTGGATAGCCAAGATGAAGTAGAGCGTGTGTGTGAATATTTTGTCTCAAAACACCCAAGGATTCTCAACTCATGAGAGGGATTAGGTGGTGGTTGAAGAAGATGCCTAGTGAGGAAAGTGTGAAGCAAAGCTTTTTGGCAACTAAAGAAAAATATGTGCTGCCTTTTTCTTGTGTTGTATTTGGCTAGTCTTTTGTGTGTGATATTGTGAGCACTTGAAGAAAAAAATCCTCTCAAAAATGAGCAGCCATCTCATAAGAATATCTCATAAAAAATATCTATCCCAAAACAAAACAATCCCATGACCCAATACCATGAGTCACCAAGTGCATATGCTATGAATCGATGCACAATACCAAGATTTGCACTCACACTTTACACCTCACAATAAACATTTAAACTAAATGTTTAATCCAAAAAGAAAATGCAACTTCTAAAGTAAACTTGTAACGAATTATAAGAATACCCATCATCCGTATATACATACATGCATCTGAATTCCGACTGATTACGAATACAACAAGGCGAAACTAATCCAACAATACAATACTAGGATCCGGCTTAAACCAAAACCCACTAGTATTATCCATCCGATCATGATCCGTGCACATGTGCACGTATATGATCTTACCATGCTATAAAACCATACGGTCTCTACAACGTTTCGCCCGAACCAGGGAAACCCTTTGTGTGGAACTCTAAAGACTCGTCAATACGCTGGCAGTGGGTTTAACCACAAGTACGTCAGTGGCACTAGCTGTACGTAACAGCTGCCCAGGTATTGAGCGAAAGGGAGGTCGACGAGCAAACTCATCCCGAGACCCTACTGAGCCTGACATTGACAATATCCGTACAATTCGGTCCGTTCGTCTATGAATATCGCATATCGAGTCTAGGGGGTGGATAAAATCGGACCCCAGATAACGCGAAATTTAGTATCGGTATGAAACCTATCACCACCTGAGAAACTACCGATCCTAGATCAGTAATTCTCGACTGCCTTGGCCAAGAATTTCTGGTGATGGCCATCCGTGCACACCGCGACATCAACCCCCTATACCGGGAGAGACGAATCTCCTGACGATCTGCTCACTGCCTCCATATGGTTCGGGACTGTACCCAACTAAAACCTGTTTGCACGACTCCTTTCAGCCATGGTAGGGTAGTAATCAAAGCACAGTGAGAGCTCACACGAGACAAATGACAATCTCAGATCGATAGACTAATCTGTACACATGTCACCAAGGAACTGCTATCTGACAATAGGTATAATACCAAGTAGCATATTTTCGGCGAGTCCGTCAGGTGTACTCATAACCCAATGTGCACATGTATACATCTTAGGTGAACCAACTGACACCAATGGCTTGTGAGACCGGCCACCGCCCCTCGTCGGGGTCTCGACCATATACACTAGTCTACTCTCGGAGTATCGATGCCCAGTCTCGAAACTCCTACGACTAGGGACACTTTAAGGATGTGCTTATAGACCACCCAGCTCGCATGTATATCATCACCATCATACTGCTGGTAGTCAAGCAAGAATCCTATGGGCTCTATCAACATGTAATAGTGATCTGTAATGTCACCTGAAGCATGATAAAGACAAACCAGATAGCATACTATCATCTCGAGTAAGACTATTCTACTAGTATAGGTCCTCCCTCAATCATTCCAATCACATGCCTGCGATCCAATAATTGACTTGAGGGCTCTATATCCAACAATCTCCCACTTGCACTTAAGGCTAATTATTACGGTGTCGCATATTCACAGCCCATGTGATACCGAACACCCAATTTCTCTACTAATCAGTTTCACAAATCTCGTTTGTAAAACTATTGCGTTCGAGAAATAGCCTCAGTGAGTGGATCCGCTCCAATATTTCTTTCTATGTCTATCTTTATCTCAAGTTCGCGGAGAAAGCCGTCTCCCGATATGAGCAATACATGTCTTAGAAATTGTCTGGATATATGATGGGACCTAGTTCACAAATGAACTCTAAATCCAGTAAACTTCTTAGACTGTATCGTCAACTGAATTTAATCATTATCCTGCACCATGCCTCCCTCAGCATCCACTTGGACCGGTTGTCCAAACAACTGCCCCTCAAAAGAGGGAAAACTATAACTCTAACAGCCACTCTGTCATTCAGGTTATCTTGGATGCTTGGAATGATAACCGTCTCCTGAAGGGGGCTGCCGTTACCATATCCCTTGAACATCTACTTATGTTCATAAACTGCTTCCAAACGTTTCTCCAGAATTGGATTAATATATCAACTTATTGCATCTAGTGCAAAAACAACATCTGGTGTGGTACTTGACATCTCATGATTGACTCAATTGCCGAAGCAAGTGATATGCCAATCATGCACATCCCTCTCCCCTTTAGTCTTTAAGACATCCTTTAGAGAGGGTGACTCCATCACATGTAGGACCACCACCATGCCAGGAGTCGTCCATTCTAAAACACCTTTAGAATAATGTCTAAGTACCTAGATTGGGAAACTACCCAAATCTTGATTTAAAACCATAGATCTAGTTACTAGAATCCTGATATAATATCCATATCCTATATGGAGAAACAATTGTGTGACAGCCACAGTATAACCGATCGTAATATAGGAATTTCACTTCCTATAAAGTGTATGTCATCCGAATACCAGGAAATCACACCCTACTACCTTCTTAACAGATCCATCTCCTATTCTGATGAAATCAAAGCCTATGACTGTCACATCAAATATAGATGAGCTATCTCCGCTATACCTGCTTTAGTCTATAAATAAATACAAGGTACTTTTCCACTATGCTTCCGCTGCTCCCACTGACTATAATAACCCTCTGGCAGAGTCATATACACGTGCACTTCTAAAGCTGGTTTAGAACGACGCTATACCCATCCTCATGCCGGGTCTCATAGTCAAGAACAGCAGTAATGGCAAGTCTGGGTAAACAAGAATCTCCCTGTCACCGTCTTTGAGGATACGGAAGTACCTCTCGGGCGCCTGAGATTACCCACCATATCTGCAGAGTGGCTAATGGAATGTCAAACCCAATTGAATCTTTAGGTTCTATTAAATTTTTAGTAATCGTTTTTTGTTCTGAAATCACTTTCAGTTCTACCATACTCCCACTACTGTTTTCTGAAAAAGTCCATTTTACTAAAACTGTGGCGATTCAAGAACAATAGCACTATTGATCTTCCAAATGGTAGAAAGTTAACCCTCGTCATAGCCCGGATTCACCCACAAACTGCAATTACAGAAATGTGCCTTGAGTTATCTATAGTATGGTTTTAAGCATAAGCCGGACAACTCCATATACCTTAATATCGTTAAGATATGAACCATTCTATATACAATATAGAAACAGAGGCACTGATTTAATTGGAACCAAATTCAAATCATGCAGCTGTCTCCAGTGCATGTCAACTAATGGAAGAAGTCCGATCAGCATTACTCAACTAAGAGTGCATCCAAATATGAGTAACCTGAAAGAGAAGAAAGTTCTTAAAGTTATTACTATCAACTGAATACCAAACACAAGTACCTTCATCTTCGATTACCTTGAAGAGTCTCAATACTTTCAACACATGATTCTCTACTTTATTCTTATACCTATAACTTCTCAAAACTTGGACCTTGTAATTTTATGAAACATTTGTCTAAGACAGGAGAAGTCACAAGTAAACAGAATATAGTACGAGGACCAACCCCTTTGTCCTAATGGACACTGGACAACATACAATACTTTGTATAAGTCTTCTGAGTTGAATAACTCAAACCCTGTGCGTCGTAGTTTAAAAACTGTACTATAGTTAAGAAGAATTACACCACCATTTAATGCTCCTTACCCAATCATCAACTGATATAGGTAAATGTCATGGACATAATTTCAAAAGGTTATATCTCACTTTATAAAATAAACGTACGGATATATCAGTTTAAAATTGGTGCATAATAACGGATATTCAAAACCAAATATTTGCCATCAGGCAAAACCCCAGGTGATTTCCTCAAATATCACCAATTACAACGAATTCTAATATAATGAGGATATAATCACCTAATTCCCAATAACTTACTCTCACTCATCATCTGTAAAACCATGAAGATGTGAGAATCAAACCTGGTAAATGCATACCCTGGAGTAAGGATCTAATTGGGAAATCAGTTTTTAATTAACAACGCATAGTGAAACTGAAACATGAAAATGTTTTGAAGGGGTATCTGGGTATTCCAAGTAATGCCTCTTCCGCTATCCAGATTCATGACCATAACCTTATATTTCCTTATCATCTCACCAAATCTCTTTATTTGTCTTTACTCATTACCTTCTGTATACCTTCCTTAGGCTAAATGGTTTTCTTCCTTCCCTACCGTTTGACACCAGCCTATGGTTTGGAAGAAGACTATCCAATAAGCGTAATAGGTGTACTCTCCTAATCCTAGGAGCCCTCGTAACCTGAGAGAAGGTAATGATAAAAGACAACAGAATAATCAATATTCTATTTCTCCTGAACCAGAATCCATTCTCGAACTGGAACAAGTTCTTTCGAGTTTGATGGATTATCCAATAACTGTGGATCTTCATAATAATACGGGGTGTTCTGGAGAAATTCAAAGGTGAAGTAGGACTGGCGATGATTTACGCGGTTTGGTCGTGAATGATAGCAATCGCAATTTACTTTGCTCTCTTTCTAATCTCTTTATTTGTCTTTACTTATTACCTTTTGTACACCACACTTAGGCGAATCGGTTTTCTTCATTCCCCACCTTTCGGCACCTGCCTATGATTTAGAAGAAGACTATCCAATAAACGCAATAGATGTACCTTCTCCTAATCCTAGGAGTCCTCGCAACCTGAGAGAAGGTAAAAGGAAAAAGACAACTGAATAGTCTTATTCATTTTCTCCAAAACCGGAAACCATTCTCGAATCTGAAACAAGTTTCCTCGAGTTCGTATGTAACTATACGATGGTCATATCCAATAAATGTGGATCTTCATAGTGATACGGAATGTTCCGGAGAAAAGCAAAGGGTAAAAGTAGGAGTGGCAATAAAGTATGCAACTCTGATAATCCAAAAGCCAATATGTTTTAAGAAGGTTCGGTTAATTTGGTTATTAAGTTATAGTATAGGGTCGGGACATGGTCGCTGCCAAAGAGAGAGAGAAAAGAAACACTCAGCGTACACTCTAACCTAGATCAAAATGGTCAATCACTTTATCTAATCAGGATTTCTCCCACTATATTCTCAAATTCTTCTCCAAACCTAAAAGAAGAATTAGTCGGGATCATCTAAAAATCACCCGAGGAGTAAACCAACTCATCAGTGGGAATCGGGATCCAACTATCATCGCATGATAACCTGATGGAATCCACTCAAGTTATCACATTCCAGAAGGTATGCGCATGTCTGGCAAGTTTCCTGTATGTTTGAAACTCCCAATGTGATTTCTAGCCCATGCTCTTATGACCTTGACAAAGGTCAACAAATCATAAGTCACATGTCAAGTTCTACTCGTCATTGTCCAGGTTAATTTGAACCCACCCATACTCGCCCTTGACGAAGGTCAATAAGGCTGTACGACTGTCCCAAACCAACGCATCTATCTATGCAACAGAAAGGTAACAAACAGCTACCATACACTATACCTTGACGAAGGTCAACAAACATAAAATGAATACTAAGTATTACCCATCTGAAGTGACGGAGGGCTACGAATGGTTTTTTAGCGAAAAACCTTTAGCGTAATGAACTTGATATCGTTGAATGAACCGGATAGCTTTTTACAAATATATAGTGGCGAAAACCTTTGCTAAAGAGGTCACTCCCGGTGAAGAGATCTCGGCTCTTTCCTCGTAGAATGAGGTGCAAGATATTCCCACTGAATACCACAATGCAAAGCAAAAAATTAATCGAATATAGTGAAGTTATTACCCTGACGCAAACTCTGCCCAAAAGGTCACTCCCGGTAAAGGGATCTCGGCTCTTGCCTCGTCAAATGAGATGCTGGATATTCATAACCGAATACAGCTGTGCAAAACAAAAGAAAACGTCCTTGTAATAATAGCTTTTGAAAATTGTTCCAAAAACACCATATAAGTCTGTTTTCCTTGCATTGATCAGAATCAACTCAGTCCCATCAATTAATCACACCAGAAAAGAACGAAAATATGATATACGTATATGCCATCCGTATTCGCCACTGGGTCCCGTCATCACCCGGTAGGTTACTTAACTAACGACAGAGTAGGGACTGGACTAGCGCAGGTGCAAAACATATACAACATGTATTAGTATATATATAACAATATATAATAATCGCTCCAGGTATGATAAATGGAACACACAGAATAGTGATAAGCATCACATAACAATACTGATAATCTGGGAGCCCCGGGTTTCCTTTGAGTCACAACTTAAACCCGACGTTTCCCGGTTTTGTGGATAGCCTGTGTAATGAAAACCTAGACCCCTACGAGTGCGGAAAATTACCTGCCAAAACCAGAAGCAAGGCAGCCCCCTTCATCAAAGTGAATGGGCCACCCGGCACTTCACGGAATCCGGTAACTTGAGGACTCCTCCTTGAATCAACCTATACCCCTTACGAGTGCGGCGAATAGCCCGCCAATTCAAGAATGAGACCCCCTGTCTTAACGCCAAGAGATGCGGTCTCGTTGCCCTTTAGAACCCAGCTATCCGTTCATTCCACCGCGGGGTAATCCTAGTACAGAAAAGAAAATAAGTACAACGGTGACATCGACCTCAACCCGGTCGTGCCCCATATAAATAATATACAAGCAGGCAGTGACGACAATCCATATGTTGGACGCTCGCACCCCGATATCAAATATATAAATAAAACAAAACTGTACTAACATTTCTCCCAGGCTATCCACCACGACGATCCAGCCAACATACAGCACAACACAGAATATCAACGTGAATTTCACGTTCGCAAACCCGTCTAAATGAACTATAGCAATTAGACAAGTTGTACCGCTCTAATGACATTCACAGATGCAGAAAGTAATGTATGTACTATAAACTAAGACATTAGAATTCCGCACGTAATTAGCAAACCAAACCAATTTCCAAAACCATGGAAAAAAACAGTGAGCTAAAGTTCCGAAAACCGACCGTTTAAAGCCAATCTGAAAGTCCGAATAAAAACGAAAAGCGCCCGAAATTTCGTGGGGAGTTAGAGCACAAAATTAACTTCAAGTCGGGGGGCCTATAGGGGGTACCCCACCCCCGAGGCCGCCACGAGGTGTCCAGGGGGTGAGGCAGACCCCGAAACTGCCCAAGATGGTGCAGTTTCGGGTCCCCACCACCAAGGCCGCCTTGTGGTGGTCTTGGAGAGTGGGCCCAGCTATTCGGTCCCCTCTGCGGGGCTCCTCGAGGTGCCCATGCACCACCCCGCGGCTTCTCAGTTCAAGTCGTGAGCCCGCGGGGTGTGCAAACATCTCAAACTTTCAGTTTTTGGAACTGTTTTTGTTGGCAGTTTTGCACGACAAAAACGATGGATTTTTAATGTCGCAATGAGTTAGTATGGGGTTAATGGGTTGCCTTTGATACCATGCTGGGTTACGCCAGTGCCCCGGCCATCAATCCGTGGCCAAATACGGAACAAAAACTTTTAAAATCCCGGCGCTAACGGAACCCGATTCCCAGATCTTACCATTAACCCTATACTAGTTCTATAAAAAGAGTTTAGAGAGTTTTGTTCCCCTCCGAACGGCGGCCGAGACGTTGGCCTGTCTCGCCTGAGATTCGGGGCAGATGCTAATTGGTGCTATCCGTCCACCTCTCCGAAAATGCCAAGTTGATTTATGGCACCGTGTATCGGAGGTTTAGACGGATGCGGCCGATATAGCAGACTTTGTCAGATTCCCCCTCGCTTGAGGGGGGTTTTTATTGTGGGGACGCTCTTCCCTGCAGGCGCAAGCCCCTGTAGTTAATTACACTACCGCATCGCGGTAGCCACTTTCTCCTTCTCCAGAATTTCACTTCGTGTCGTGTGTGTTTGTTTTGTTTGTGGTTGCCCGTGGATTGTATACGGAGACTGAGTAATGCCGTCGCCCGTAGGACGTGGATTAGTCCAAATCCGTATTTACTTAGATTTGGGTTTGGTGTTTTTTAGTTTAAGGATACGTTAGTCATATTGAGACTAAGATCAACTTAAACGTTCGTCAAGGATACGTTAGTCCGATTTAAGAATAAGATCAACTTAACATGGTGATCCATTTAATATATGGCCGTTGGGACTCGTCACCTCTCTGACGTCGTTGAAGGATTACAACGGCGGATGTCAGAGGAGTTCAGAGATGTACCCTTGAACCAAGGTTGATTTGGAATTTTATCGTTCATTTGAGTGTTTAAGGATACGTTAGCCATGTTTGGGGCTAAGATCCGCTTAAACAGGACCGTTTAGATCCGGCAAAAGAGCATTTGGAAGCTCTATTGTTCCAGTTTAGGGACGTGGTGGTCTATCGCCAGTTTAGGGACGTAGTGGTCCATCATTAGTTTAAGGACGTTTCGGTCCATGTTCCAGTTTAGGGACGTGGTGGTCCATCATTAGTTTAAGGACGTTTCGGTCCGATATTAGTTTAAGGATGTTTCAGTCCACGAGTTTAAGGACCCCGCAATCCATATTGATGTATGGTCGTTGGGACCCGTCACCTCTTTGACGTCGTTGAGGAATTACAACGATGGATGTCAAAGGAGTTTGGAGATGTACCCTCGAACCGGATGTAGATTGATTTAGGAGAGCCATTTTGCTCAGTCAATTTAATTTAAGGACTTATGGCCACGATCGGGCTAAGTCCAGTTGAAAATGTCCAACATTTTATTTGTTTTTACATTGCATTTATTTTTATTTTTATTTGGGCCTTTCCCAGAAAGGATGCAGAGCATCAATTTTATTTGGGCTCTGCCCTTTTATTGCTTTGCAATTTACTTTGGCCTATTAGGTCTTTTTGATTTGGGCCTGGCCCTTCAAGTAATGTATTGCATTTGTGCAAAGCACTGAGAATCTTTTAGATTCAAGAACAGAAGTGCAAAGCACTTTCTAATCACCTGATCTAAAGAAAAAAAACAAGTTTTTCTTCTTTTCTTGTTTTTCCTTATTTCAGAGAACCAAGGGTTCATAACAAGTGCAAGGCACTATTTTTTTTTTATTTAATTTATTTATTTATCTGTTCATAAGAGAATTTCCTCTTCTTTTAAAGGTTTTACCTTTTTTTGTATTCTTCAAGAGTTCTCAAGAGTTCTCTTCTCTTTTTTTTTTTTTGCAAGATGTTCCTCCTTTTGAATTGGGGTCTGGGGTCCTTTTTATAGTGCCCATAAATTAGTTAAATTTGTTAAAGAGATCTTTTTCTGAGTCATTTCGGGGAATTTTCCCCACCGTTGGATCTTTGATCCAAAAGCCCCTGTTTTACAGAAGAAAATCTTCTTGTTTTAACAAGAACAGAAAAGATTCTCTTAAATCTTCATTCTGTTTTTGCGCAACTCCCCAGCGCGTGACACGTGTCGCGCAACGCAGCACTTGCGCATCTGCGCTTGTGCAGCTGCGCAGACACGTGTCGCGTAGCGCAAGAGCAGCGCTTGCGCGGCAGCGTTCGCGCACCTGCGCAGACACGTGTCGCGCGGCGCGGCGCTTGCGCGGCAGCGTTCGCGCAGCTGTGCTTGCGCGTCAGCGTTCGCGCAGCTGTGCTTGCGCGGCAGCGTTTGCGCAACTGCGCAGACACGTGTCGCGGAGCGCAGCGCTTGCGCACCTGTGCTTGCGCAGTCGCGTTTGCGCAACTGCGCAGACACGTGTCGCGCAGTGCAGCGCTTGCGCAACTGAACGTTGTATCTATTTACTTTTTGTTTTTTAAGAGAGCCTTGCTCTGATTGGATACTGCCTCGGGCGTTGCGTTGACGTATCAACTTCTGACACGTGGCGCATTGAGCGCAACGCACGGAATTTGAAGCGTTGCTTCAAAAATTTGAATTTTAAAATTCAAACAGAGCCTTGCTCTGATTGGGGGAACAAATGCCCCCCACCGTTGCGCTCACGTGGCGCGCACGTGAGTGCAGCGGTGGCAAGATCCTAGCCGTTGGATCAAGGGGGTCAATTAAAGGGGCGCAGGCGCCTATAAATAGGACCTTTGGTCCTTGGTAATTCTTTACCATTTCAAGAACTTTAATTCTCAGAGCCTTGCTCTTGCTTAAGAACTTTCAGAGCCTTGCTCTTGATTCTTCCCAAGAACTCCAGAGTTCAGAACCATCTTAGGTATTTAATAAAATTAAATTAAATTAAAGTTGATTAATAGAGCCCTGCTCTCATAGATCTTTGATCTAAAACCCTTTTGGGGTTTCCTCAACAGAGCCTTGCTCTTAAAGTTCATAGATCTACAGAGATCTTTGTTTACCCAAATCAGAGCAAAATTAAAAAAAAATAATAATAATTTCAGCTGCGCGACACGTGTCACGTGCTGGGGGAGTTGCGCAAAACAGAATAAATTTTTTCTGTTCTTGTTAAAACAAGAAGATTTTTTTTCTGTAAAGCAGGGGCCTTTGGATCAAAAATCCAACGGTGGGGAAAATTACCCAAATCACTCAGAAAAAGATCTCTTTAACAAATTTAACTAATTTATGAGCACTATAAAAAGGACCCTAGACCTCATTTCAAAAAAAAGAAGATCTGGCCAAAAAAAAAGGAGAAGAGAACTCTTGAGAACTCTTGAAGAATAAAAAAAAGGGTAAAAACCTTCAAAAGAAGAGAAAATTCTCTTATGAACAAGATCATGGATCTTCAACAATAAATAAATAAATAAATAAAATAGTGCCTTGCACTTGTTTTATGAACCATCGGTTCTTGAACCTAAAAGGTTCTTAAATTAATAATGCTTTGCACTTTCATGAACCTTTGGTTCTCTGACATAAGAAAAACAAGAAAAAACTTGTTTTTTCTTATATCTAAATCAAATAGTGCCTTGCACTTGTTTTATGAACCATCGGTTCTTGAACCTAAATGGTTCTTAAATTAATAGTGCTTTGCACTTTCATGAACCTTTGGTTCTCTGAGATAAGAAAAACAAGAAAAAAACTTGTTTTTTTTTTTAGATCTAAATCAAATAGTGCTTTGCACTTCTTTTATGAACCATCGGTTCTTGAATCTAAAAGATTCTCGAATTAACAGTGCTTTGCACAAATGCAATGCATTACTTAAAGGGCCAGGCCCAAATCAAAATGACCTGACAGGCCAAAATAAATTGCAAGGCAATAAATGGGCAGAGCCCAAATAAATTGATGATTTGCATCCTTTATACAAGGGCAGAGCCCAAATGAAATTGATGCTCTGTATCATTTATAAAGGGCAGAGCCCCAAAACAAATTGATGCCCTGCATCTTTTCTGGGCAAAGCCCAAATAAAAATAAAAAAAACAAATGCAAATAAAATATTGGACATTTTTAACTGGACTTAGCCCAATCGTGGCCATAAGTCCTTAAACTAAATTAACTGAGCAAAACGGCTCTCCTAAACCAATCCACATCCGGTTCAAAGGTACATCTCCGAACTCCTTTGATATCCATCGTTGTAATTCCTCAACGACGTCAAAGAGGTGACGGGTCCCAACGACCATACATCAATATGGACTGCGGGGTCCTTAAACTCGTGAACCGAGACGTCCCTAAACTAATATTGGACCGAGACGTCCCTAAACTAATATCGGACCGAGACGTCCTTAAACTAACGGTGGACCACTATGTCCTTAAACTGGTATTGGACCACCATGTCCCTAAACTGGCACAATAGAGCCCAAATGCTCTTTTGTCGGATCTAAACGATCCCGTTAAGTCGATCTTAGTCCCAAACTGGACTAACGTATCCTTAACAACCGTTTAATTTGATCTTAGCCTCAAATATGGCTAACGCATTCTTAAACCTTCAAACAGACTTTAGTCCCAAATTGGACTATAAATTCCCCCAATCAACTTTGGCTCAAGGGTACATCTCTGAACTCCTCTGACATTTGTCGTTGTAATTCTTCAACGTCGTCAGAGAGGTGACGGGTCCCGACGACCATACATGCAATGGACCACTATGTCCCTAAACTGGAACAATAGAGCCCAAATGCTCTTTTGTCGGATCTAAACGATCCCGTTAAGTTGATCTTAGTCTCAAACAGGACTAACGTATCCTTGACGAACGTTTAAGTCGATCTTAGCCGCAACGCGACTAAGGCATCCTTAAACTAAAGCCACCAAACCCAAATCTAAGTAAATACGGATTTGGACTAATCCACGTCCTACGGACGACGGCATTACTCAGTCTCCGTATACAATCCACGGGCAACCACAAACAAAACAAACACCCACGACACGAAGTGAAATTCTGGAGAAGAAGAAATTTGTTACCGCGATGCGGTAGCGTAATTAACTGCAGGGGCTTGCGCCTGCAGGGAAGAGCGTCCCTACAATCAAAAACCCCTCAAGCGAGGGAGAATCTGACGAAGTCTGCTACATCGGCCGCATCCGTCTAAACTTCCGATACACGGTGCCATAAATCAACTTGGCATCTTCGGAGAGGTGGACGGATAAAACCAAATAGCATCTGCCCCGAATCTCAGCGTCAGGCCATCGCGGTCCTGTGCGCCGCCGTTCGGAGGGGAACAGATTCTGGCACGCCCGGTGGGACCTCTTCCTCTTTCCACTCCACACTTCGTGTGTCGTGTTCGCGAACAAATCGCGGTTTGCTGTGATTGCCTGTGGATTCGAGATACTAAGATTTGGTGTCTTGCTCCGTGCAGAAAACAGAAGATCAATGTCTTCGAACTGCATCGCCTGCAGCAACAACTCTCGCTCCGTCATTACTGGAGAAGTGACTTATGGGCCCCAAGCGGCCTCCCTTTTCAAAATGCCGGTGGAGCAGGTGGCTCAAGCCACCACTGGACTAATTTTTGGGACCATGCTCCCACCAATGAGCTTCAATGCCCCAATGATATTGCAAGAAGCTCCAAAGAAGTCGGTCTTCGATCGACTTACCACTGCCGCGACCCCTCTCAACGGGTCGTCCAACTCCACTGCTTCAGTTTTTAACGGACTAGGACAGAGCTCTAACAGGCTCATGAAGAAGCCTGCCATACCAGAAGGCGTTATCCCGAAGTGGATAGCCATTCCAACTCACGTTCCTGGCAAAATCACCCAGGTTGCTTCCCATGTTCAGAAGTCCGCTTCTGACAAGTTGGCCGTCCCCGTTCAACGGACGTCGATCTTTAAAAAGCTGGTACCAGTATATTCTGACCAACACAGGGGGCATGAGAAGGTCACCCCTATAGCTGAAACAACTCCATCAGCAAGGCACGCTCGACGTCGCCACTGGCGTCGAGTAAGGAAGGCTGGGGGCAACTCCTCCTCTGAGACAACTCCGCCAGCTCCAACGGTTGGGATCGATACTGCTGTTCCAACCAAGAACAGCTTTGAACTGCTCAACAAGGTACGCAGAAACTCTCCTACTGCGATGTTGAAACGAACTCCTTCACCTGTGGAGAATACTCCAGAGAAGAAGCTAGAGCAGCCCCCTCAACGGCTGTCCTCTAAAATTTACAAAGTCTGGCGACAGGTCCAAGAGTCGGTGATCGATCAAGACTGCCTCCGACGACAGAAAAAGATGAAGGTTCGACAGGGGGAGGATTACTCTGTCAAACCACAAAAAGCAAAAGCTACTTGGGTGCCCACTACAACGGCTCCCTTAACTCCAATCACTCAAAAAAGGAGGCCACAAAAAGCCCCTGTGAGCATGGCGAAGCATAAAAGCGCTGAACACGAACGCCCCATATCTGGGGGCATGGTGGTGCACACTGTTTATATGTCTTCTGGAAAGGAGGAAAGCCGCACTTCTACGGGCCACCGACCGCTCACCCGATCCGTGACGAAAGCCCAGGAGCAACAACAAAAGCTTCAAGAAATGATGACTACAATGGCTGCACTCACTGAGCCAAAAGAAAGCTCTGAAACGTCTTCGGATGAGCGTCAAGAACAAGAAACCGACGCTGACTTTTTACACAGAGTCCTCGAAAAGAGGGACAAAGAAGCTGCAGAGCAAGCGGCTAACATAAAACAGATGGCGCTCCTCTTCCAAGATATGGTAGGGATGATGTTACAGCCGGACCCTCCTGCTGAAGATCCTCCGATCATCCTTGAAGACGACAGGGGAGAAACGTCAAATCCTCCGCCGGCTCTGTCAACAGCCAAGGAGGAGGCAATCTCCAAAGTTGACCTAGACGAATATATAGCCCAGCAGATCCGGGTTCATCAGGCGAATGAAGCGGCTGGGCAAATTGTTAGAACCAGACGACCGTATCCGAGCTGGTATGACCAAATCAGTTACCCGCCAGGATATACGATCCCTAAATTCCACGTATATAAAGGGACAGGGAATCCGCATCAGCATGTCGCTCAATTCAGGGCCTTATGCGGCAATACTGGAGGCGATGATAAATTGTTGCTACGTCAATTCGTCGGCAGCTTAGCAGAAACAGCCTTTGAATGGTATTCGGAGCTGCCTAACAACTCTGTCAAAACATTTGCAGAGATGGAACTGCTGTTTACGCAAAGATTCGCGAGTGCTAGTGAACGCACCCCGATAAAAGCACTAATAAATGCCAGGATAAGGCCAAGCGAAACGTGGGTCCAATACGCAACACGATGGCGAAACCTATGGTCGAAATGCGAACAACGCATAGAAGAGGCACCTGCGGTAGGCATGTTTGTGGGCACTCTCGATCCGCAGGCGACCATCTCACAATTCATGATGTTCTTCAGGCCGACCACCTTCCAGGCCTTGATTAACAAATTAGCCCAAATGAACCAGATGGGCCATAGACCATCTCCTCCAAAATCAGATTCCCGAGATGAGAAAGGAAAAGGGAAAGCGATCGTCGTCGCCAATGCTCAACAACAGTCGAGCAACTCAAAGCCGGTCGTTCGCCAAAACAACGTGCGTCCACGCCCATCCCTCGAAGAGAGACTAGAACGTCCTTACTCGTTTCCTCAGAATAAAACGAGAAGACTGTTCGAGTTGGCCGTGCGCAACAGACTCATTAATCTGCCGAGTCCAAAGCGTCTGTCGCAGCCAGGCGATCTTAATAATCCCAATTATTGCCCTTACCACCAAACGGTAAGTCACCCGATTGAGGATTGTTTCGTCTTTAAGGGATGGATCGAAGATCAGTACCTACATGGCAAGTTCGCGCTGTCGGAAAACTGGAAGATAAACCCACCACAGCCACACTCTCCAAAGAAAACGGACACGTCGGGGGCAACTTGTTCTTTCGTCGAGGATGAAAACGATGGAGAAAACTTATCGGATGAACCCGAAGACTACGTAGCGACTTGTCATGTGATTTCTCATTCACTGACGGATGATGAGGAGGCTCCTTACGCTGAGAAATCAATGGCGGACCCTGAAACAGAAATTCCGCGGCCGTCAGACAAGTTGATCGATGCCTTCCTAAATGAAATTTGTCTGAAAGCAAAAGCCAATCAAGAGCATGAAATGGCCATACTGGAAAGAACCAAGGTATTCCCGTCAAATCAAAAGCCATACACTACGGGTAAAAACAAATTCAAGACGAGGAAACGGTTCGCCAAAGCTCTATCAGTAGGAATGAAGCTACCGCCCTCCGAAGAAAATTCTTTCTCTGAGGTAGAGATGCACCCTAACTTCTGTTTATATCATCAGAAGATCATGCATCCTACCGAAGCCTGCGAGTCCTTTAACTGTTGGTGGCAAGGGTATGTCGCTCAAAAGCAAAACTTCGACAAGACAAAGTGTGAATCTCGTGGACATCGGAAAAATGCGATATATGAGCGCAAAGGAGCCGCCGCAAACTGTCATATAGCCGACTTCAAGGGATCACAAATTGTCACCTTTGGAAGCGACTCTGACGAAGAACCTATCCCCAACTTTTCCCTCGGGGAATCTATTTCGAAAATAAAGGAATTGAGAAGCTGCGAGAACGTTCAGCCATGTAATCGCACGCTATTCGAAAAAAATCTCGGCCCCGTAAACAAGGGACCGAGCAAAAAGAATAAAGGAAAAGGAAAAAAGGCCCTCGTCGCCAGCGCTCAACAACAATCAGGTGACCCTAGACCGGTTGCTTGCCAAAGCAACAAGCGGCAATCCCTCCAGGAAAAGTTGAAACGTCCTTACTCGTTTCCGCAAGATAAAACAAGGGGACTGTTCGAGCTGGCAGTGTGCGACAGACTCATCAATCTGCCGAGTCCAAAACGTCCGTTGCGGCCGGGCGATATTAATAATCCTAATTATTGCCCTTACCACCAAACGGTAGGTCATCTGATCGAGGATTGCTACGTCTTCAAAAACTGGGTTGAAGACCAATACCAACATGGCAAGTTTGCGCTATCTGAGAACTGGAAGGTAAGTTCGCCACAACCGCACGCTCCGAAAAAGATGGATACGCCGAGGGCATCATGTTCGTTCATGGAGAAGGACTCATAGACCGAAAAGTCAATAAACCAGATATTCGTCTCAAATACGGCGACAACGGACCGAAACGTCCTTAAACTAACAACGGACCGAGATGTCCTTAAACTAATGATGGACCGCAATGTCCTAAAACTTGCAAATGACCGAAATATTTTTAAACTACTACCACAGCATTCTCAGGCTGATGAGAATATATATAAAAAAAACAAAAAAAAACGGTATGTCCATAAGCAAAATGGGCACGGATGAAAACCCGAAAGGGCTCCGTGAGTAAAAACAGCAGGACTACCGGCGAGTGTTCGTGAAAACCCGAAAGGGCGCGACCTCATTAATAAAAAAAAAGAGAGAAGAAGAAAATAAAGGAAAAAAAACGGTATGTCCATAAGCAAAACGGGCATGGAGGAAAACCCGAAAGGGCTCCGTGAGTAAAAACAGCAGGGCTACCGGCGAGTGTTCGTGAAAACCCGAAAGGGCGCGACCTCGTAAAAAAAATGAAAAAAAATAAAAAAAACAAAAAAAAAACGATATGTCCATAAGCAAAATGGGCACGGATGAAAACCCGAAAGGGCTCCGTGAGTAAAAACAGCAGGGCTACCGGCGAGTGTTTGTGAAAACCTGAAAGGGTGCAACCTCGTTAAGAAACACTTATAGGGTCCTCTCGACCCTGTAAGGAGAAACCACCTGCGTGAGATCCTTACGACTCACAAAGGAACAACACACTTAGGGATCCCCACGATTCCGAAGAAGAAAATACACTTGCGAGATCCTCACGACTCGTAAGGAGAACTCTCTTGTGGGACCCTTACGGCTCATAAGATTTGAAAGTCTTAAGTTGTAGAAACCTTAACCTGTTCTTAAGCAGCCCCCACAACCTTCGATATTGCCCTACAAGCGGCTAATAACGACCCTTGTATACAATCCACGGGCACGAATAAATATTTCCCTAACAAAGTCCCATCCGTGACTAGGGATATACTTGTACAGCAAACAACACTTGTAAGTCCTCTCGACTTATAAGGAGAAAACCCTTTTGTAAGATCCTTACGACTTACAAGAGAACATGCACTTAGGAATCCTCACGATTCCCAAGGAGAAAACACACCTACAAGATCCTCACGACTTGTAGGGAGAAATACCTTTGTGAGACCCTTACGGCTCATGAAGTCAAAAGCCTTAGCCGACAGGACCCTTAATCCTGTTTACTAAGCCACCTTTGTTCGGGATCGACAGAGGCAAATGATGATTCGCTCCTGGCAATATTCCAGTTGTAGCGATGCTGATGCCTAAATCGGTATCAAATTCCAAGTCCTTTCATGGCGGATGATGATTCGCTCCTGGCAATATCCCAGTTGCAGCGATGCTGATGCCTGGACCGGTATCGAATTCCAAGTCCTTTTACGGCAAATGATGATTCGCTCCTGGCAATATTCCAGTCGCAGCGATACTGATGCCAAGATTGGTATCAGATCCCAAATCCCCTACTCGCAAAAAAAAAAAAATTCAGCGAGCCAAAAAAATATATATATATATATATATATATGCATACGAAATAGCCGAAATGATGGGGCAGCTTGCAAACAAAATCAGCAAGTAAAAATGTATGCATGCAAAATAGCCGAAATGGTTGGGCAACTCGCAATAAAAAGCAGCGAGTAAAAAGAAAAATAGCCGAAATGATTGGGCACCGCGAAAAATAGCCGAAATGATTGGGCAATCGCGATTTTCGCGATATAAAAAGCTGAAATGATAGAGCATCGCGGAAAGAATAAAAAAAAATGAAAAAATGAAACTTTTTGCCCTACAGGTGAAATCACATCGATCCCTGTATACAATCTAGGGGCACAGATAAAAAGGGAACAATACCTTCCCAACAGGCTCCACCAGAAAGCGAAGCCAAATCTCGACGGTTCATAGATAACCTAGAGACCATCTCGACATTTGTCGCAATATTACAGACACGATGTCAACAAATGAAGCAAAGGAAGGTCCCTAACTTCAGGGTCTCGACGTCAATATCGACAACTTAAAGATCACCAACGGCGTTTCTCCTCACTCCAACTAGATGCAGACATGACGTCAACAACTGACCTCAGAATCGCAACGAAACGGAACCATGACAAAGTCCCTAGTTCCAAATCTCAATGGCCACGTCTACAACCTGGAGACCAACAACGGTGTGCCTCCTCATTCCAACAGGACACAGATGTTACACCATCAAGCGGAGCGATGGCAAAATCCCAGCTTCACCTCAGCATTCGTCTCGATACAGTAGACGCAATGTCAACAACAGCGTTCCTCCGCAGTCCAGCTGGAGGCAGATGCAACGTCAACAAAAGACCTCACGGTCGAAACAAAGCGGAGTAACGGCAAAATCCCAACTCCACCTTAGCATTCGTCTCGTTACAACAGACGCAATGTCAACAACGGCGTTCCTTCGCAGCCCAGCGGAGTGTACATGCAAAGTTAACAAAAGACCCTATGGTCGAAACAAAGCGGAGTGATGGCAAAATCCCAGCTCCACCTCAGCATTCGTCTCAATACACCAGACGCGGTGTAAGCAAACGAAGCGAAGGCCACATTCCTAACTTCAACGTCTTTACGGTAACTCACATAAAACCGGAAAGACAATCGGAGACCATCTCACATAAAGTGGTCACCTCCTTGACGTTCATCTCGATACAGTAGACGAAATGTCAACCTCAGCGTTCTTCCTCCAGCAGGGTGTCACGACCCGAAAGTACGGAACGTGACCGGCACTTAGATTACGAAGCGTCTAGAGGCGCCACGTAACCTAAGTAAGCCGAAGCCCAGAAATCTAAACCATAAAAGAAGAAGAAGAAGAAAAAGAAAACAAGTCTAAAAACATCAGCAAATTTTACCAAAAATTTCGGCAGAGTCTCCTCTGTAAAAACTGGCCCCCAAACGGATACAACAAGTATAATATACATAAACAATAAAAAGCATCCCCAAACGGGAGCTAGCTCAACGCCAATAGGCGGAAACAACCACAACAAGCACAATAATATACAACGCCAAGGGGCGAGGCTCAAAACTCAAAAAGAAAACAAAGCCACCAGATCAGAATAATACATGCGCGACTCTAAGGTCGAAATAAAAGACCGGTCCAATAAACTTATCAATTAATACAAGTATGGTTGATGGAGCTTACTAGATACAAAAGAATGAATAAAATACAATGGTGGTTCAGATACAAGTGAACCAACCTACCGTGCAAATCACCCTGAAATAAAAGATGTGCCAGCAAACTGCCCGGGAAACCTGTACATCGAACCTGTAATAAAATTTGGCACAACGGGGGTGAGTTGCCAACTCGTGAGTAGAAGACATCTACAAAAAGAAATCGAATGCACGACGCTATCCTAGGTCATAATAATACACTACTAAATCTCAATTCTCTAGTAATAGCAGGGTAATACTACGTGTAAGTGCAGATACTCCGTGCTCGTGTTAGTGCCTCATATAGTACTATGTTATATGAATGGATATGCATGCACCATGAATGTAAAATAAGCAATCCTGAAATCCAGGTATATCTGTATAAGAAATCTTTGGCTGTTATCATAGTAAAATGTGTATAAGAATCTGAAATCTCAACAATGAAATCCATGAAAATCCGTGTCAAGTATCGACACAAACATGTAAATCTCAAGTCTCATAGTCTCAATACCTCGGGCTCCGTCAGTCCGGATCGGCCCATAATCAAATCTCACGACAACGGTCGGTATCCTCCGGATATCCGCCGCGCCAGACATCACCGGTAGGTAGCCTTCCCCTGCCAGGCTCATCGTCTACAACTCGATCTTCTTGCCCCGGGGTACCATACCGGGCCCACAATGTACCCGAGACGGTTCATCCACTCCTCGAATCGGATCTCGAAATCCAACAGAAAACATAAAATCTCATGGTGGACGACACATACATCACGAGAAAACCGCAACTTTGTTTAAAAAGAGAAGAGGAGAGAGAGAGAGAAGTTTTTATATATTTTTGCGGTTTTCCCCAAAAATCCAGAAATCTCACAGAAATCCAAATCTCAAAATCATGAGTAAATATATGATAAGTGTCGGCATATGCCCATAATACTGCGTGATAACATGAAAATATGAATGCATGAATGTCTAAGTAATAAATATCATGTCTATGTTAACATCAGCGAGTAATCACAATATTATATCGGTTTAGTTGTTAACTGATTCTATCAATAAAAGATAATCTGATCTAAAGTGTACGTGACATAGCAATTACCGATGATGATGTGTGTGAGCCGGCAAATAAGTGTGCGTGGAATATGCGCATCATCGGTAATGGTGCTGGTGTCCTAACAGGTAAGGTTTATACTGATTATAGCAACATATGTAAGAACATGCACCATGATGATTACAGTATGAATGTAAATACAGATGTGCATTATCCACTCCTCTGCGAAATACGAGTACAACTACCACTATGTGAGTCGAACCTAAACTAGTGTCCATCTAACATCCTAAGGAACTAAACCTAAGAAACTAGTCAGTAAGAAACTAGAGGCTACCTAAGGTCTGAATCAATATCTCTAATAGTCGGCGATCCCGCCTCAATAGCGTCACGTACGTAGTACGGCTTCGTCGAATCAAGAGTGCGGATCAATCATCATATCTAAGCCTCATACGGTAAAATCCATCGTACGGCATCCCAATATCGGGGTACGGGTCAAGTATCTCCTAAGTGCCTCATCATTCGTATAATGTCATCATCAAAACATCTCATGATCAAGGTGCTAAACTGTAATCCCATACATCAAACATATATCATTGCCATCGTAAAATGCTTAATTAGTTTATCCTCAGAAATGTCATGTCATATGTATCAAATTGTGATTAAGTCATACTGATATCATATCGTCATCAAGTTACATCTACATGATATCGACATCAGGTCACACATATATGATGTCGTAATCAAGTCATACATATCCCAAATCGTGATCAATCACAAGTTACAATCCGGGTACTATTTTAGAGTCCTATGTATCACAATATCATCACTACCCATTATAATTTATATATACCTGTTCATTATCTCATTCTCTAATGATCCGCTAACACTTAATACGACTGTATAGCCAAGGATTCACGGCATCAAGCCCAGTTACACTGTTTCATCATATCTCAGATGTCATATCACATCAATGAATCCCATGTACGTGTTGTGTGTGTGTGTGTGTATATATATATATATATATATATATATATACCTATACCTAGTTCTATATATATATACACTTATACGTACACACCATGTCGAGTTTCAGTGTGTGCGTGTGTGTTTCTATCTGAAACCTACGAACCTCCTCCAAGGTATTCATCCTCTGGTATGCTTTTCCTAAATCAGTCTAGTCCAGCCTAGGGTCATTGCTAGGGTCCTACTCATTAAGAATCTAGGGTCACATCTGGTTTCCTAATGTCAATAAGTACTATTCCTATTCTATGTTGGGGGGCTAAACGCCATCCACCCGACTTCCCCCCGTAGATATACATCTACTCACCTGGTCCATGTCTGCCCAAGACGGTGTCGCCATCCTCCTCTTCATCGCCCGCAGTCCACTTGAAGGGTACCTAAACGCAAACATATAAATAGTATCGTAAACCGAATCACATACAAAAGTCAAACGAGACAAGGAACAAGCATAGGTTAAAACCTATGTCCCGTCCACGCAAAAGAACCAAATACCGCTCGATATCGGCGTACAAACTCCGATGGATCGAGATAACATCATCAAACAACTTGTAGTTTTAAAACACATTACTTATACTATAAAACATGATTAAATCCATCGAAACCCGAAAATCTATCAAACCGTCCAATTTCGCAAAACCCGAAAATGCCAGTTTACCGTTTTTCATCAAAACTTAACATTTAAATGAAACCAATGGTCATAAAACTCATTAAATAGCATTACTAGACTATACAAACCATTACTATATTTTTATTACACAATTTTGTATTGATTTGAAATTTCTAGTTTGCATCCTTTAACAATTTTCAACATTTTAAAGCAAAATACCACAATTCCACCACAAAACATGATTTCGCATGAATTAATGTCTTAAACTACAATTCATGATGATAGTGATATAATAAAACCATAATTATATTTTTAATCTCATTTATATAGAAATTTCTAAAATCTAGTTTACAAAATTAGCAATTTTTATCACAATTATCAATTATCCATAGAAACTAGCAATCAAACTAGGTTTTTCTTTCCACCAACAAGTTAATACTCTTATTAAGACCAAAATCTAGTATTACCAATATTAATTGAGATTTATTTCACCAATAATTAGGTTTTATAGAAACCTAGTTAGCAAAATTTCCTAATTTAAACCATTTTCAATGAAAAATTTACAATTCAACAATCATGCAAGATTTTCCAAATCCAAAAGTGTTAAACTAACTATTATAACCCTAAATAATTAACAAAAATCATAACTTGAATTTAGAAACCCTAACTTGAATTTTTAAAATTGAACATAGAACTAATTCATTAAATCTAATTAAGCTTAAATGAACATCTAAAACAATAAATCAAAAGAAAGAAATTATACCTCCCAAAATATGAAATCCAAACTAGAAATGAGCCTCCAAAATGCATGCTTTCCATCTCCAAAATCCATGTAAAAATGAGTAAGGAATAAAGGGTATGAAATAAATAGGATTTTGTGGAATTTTAATGGAATTTTTGATGTATTTTTGATCATTTTTGAATAAAAAAGAGGTGGAAAATGGGGGGGGCAGCCATGGTGGGGTTGTGGCCGGCCTAAGTGAGGAGAGTGAGAGAAAGAAGAGAGTGTGCAAAGTGTGTGGAAGTTTCAAGAAGAGAAACATCATTAAAAGTCTTTTCATGTATTTATTTATTTATTTATTTACTATAGCAACTCAAGAAAACTCTAGAAATTAGGAAAAATTTGCAAATAAATTTTGCATGATACAAACTAATTTCTAATATGCCATGGTTCATTTTTACAAATTAAAACCATTTAAATTTGTAATTTACACTAATTTAGTGTAAAAATAAAGCTTATGTTAATATTTAAAATAATTAATTTAGGAAAAATATTTTATTAAACTAAAAATTTATAAGTGGCTAAATAAACACCATTTAATAGTAATTTCATAATTAAAATAGATATTTTTAAAATTATAATGAAAAACAATCACGGTTTGGTTTTACGAAAAATACATTTTACTTTACCGAAAATCCTAAAATTCACTTAAACACTTTTATTCATTTAATTATTTATTTAATCATTTTTAAAACGTTACAATCTTCCCCCCCTTTAGAAATTCGGTCCCCGAATTTAAATTAAAACTCCCCCTCCAAATACTAAAACGTTTAGCAAAACATTCAAATCATCGGGGCTCCGAAATCATCAATACATAACTAAAATCAACTCTGTCAAGCATAATGCAATCATCGGAGTTATGGCGAGAATAAAATATCAAAACCCAATATGAAAACCATCTTAATATACATCAATCTATAACTTATATATAGTGTGCATCACAGTAAAACCGTTCAAATATCTGGATCAGGAAATATGCAAAAAAAAAAAAAAAACCCTTTTGAAAATCGCCGTGTGATGCACATGTCACGGCATAAGTAGCGGACGTTTTTAAAAAAAAACTAGATATATATATATATATCTTTTATTTAACATACACGTCCCGCCTGGTTACTAAATCAGATAGTGATAATTATGAAAACATACTGCTCAAACTGAAATCAATCCCAATCACATCAATAAAATGTCATGTGCGTCCGGTGCGCACTGAAATCGAAACCAAATACAGATACCATGAATACCCACAAAACAAAACTAAGTGCAACAGGTGTGCACCAAAAACATCTGTCAAGTGCAACGGGCATGCACGACTCACTATCAGGTGCATCTAATCTGCACAAAACCCCGATTTAGTGCATCTGGTGTGCACCAAATCGCATCAAGTGCGCCAAGTATGCGCAAGAATCCTAATCAGGTGCACATGGTGCACGAAAACATATATCGAATATCAAAATCAAAATCACAGTACAAAAATGCATGAAAACTAGGTCGAAACATATGTCAAAATCATGTGTAACCCCTATGCACGAAATCAAATCAAAAATCTCAAATCATATAAAATCAAATCAAGTGTACTGGGTGTGTACTAAACAACATCAATACAACTGATATATGAAACACAAATAGAATGAAGGTACATACATGAAATACCAATCGTAGAACAAAAATCCTCAAAATACAAAAATCCAATCAATGAAAATATGAAATTCAAATCACTAGATCACAATCGTAAACACTATCGTCAATGCACGCATCTTTCCTCTGATGTCGGCTGCTTCAAACTCGTCCCTTCGTAGCTATGCAGACTGCGCTACCAACGACAACACTCATATCTAGAGTCTCCCACGTAGTCGATCCCTTCACCTGATATCCGGACTACATTAAACTTTTCGATCGATCCATCAAAATCCCATAATTCCCCGAGAGCTCAACACTCAAGTACAGTTTAAAAATATCCGGTACATACCCCAGCATCGATGATCCAGCCGTAGAAGGGCAAACCCAAGCCTCACTAATGGCACCGCGGAACTGCCGTAAACCCTAAGGTTCAAGGGCGTTCTCGGGGTCATTATGTCGAGTTAGGGTTTCATTCTTCTAGAGGGTCCGTCGAAATACCTGCATGTTCTTCCGAATACCTTAAACTTGGGAAAATGGTTTTCTGATAATCGTTCGAACCCTTTAGCTTCATCCGGACGACATGTGAATACCCTTCGTCCGCACGCTAAGCAATGCTTCAATCCTCAAGAATAACCAATACTCTAATGGTTATCGCATTCGAGCCGCAGCTCCCTCTGCCAGTGCGCCCCGTGGTAACAGGAACCACCCTCCGACATCGACGAAGATAGATCAAAGAAACGAATGAAATACGGTGCAAACAAATGTACATCCTAAGGCTCCTTAAGCAGAGTAGCGTATCGTAAGTATGCCGCGGACCATACCCACGGTACGTTACTCTACCTAAATCGCCTACTCCATCAACCAAGGGTCACCTAGACTTATACAGGGTTAAACCTAGCGCTCTGATACCAACTTTGTCACGACCCGAAAGTACGGAACGTGACCGGCACTTAGATTACGAAGCGTCTAGAGGCGCCACGTAACCTAAGTAAGCCGAAGCCCAGAAATCTAAACCATAAAAGAAGAAGAAGAAGAAAAAGAAAACAAGTCTAAAAACATCAGCAAATTTTACCAAAAATTTCGGCAGAGTCTCCTCTGTAAAAACTGGCTCCCAAACGGGTACAACAAGTATAATATACATAAACAATAAAAAGCATCCCCAAACGGGAGCTAGCTCAACGCCAATAGGCGGAAACAACCACAACAAGCACAATAATATACAACGCCAAGGGGCGAGGCTCAAAACTCAAAAAGAAAACAAAGCCACCAGATCAGAATAATACATGCGCGACTCTAAGGTCGAAATAAAAGACCGGTCCAATAAACTTATCAATTAATACAAGTATGGTTGATGGAGCTTACTAGATACAAATGAATGAATAAAATACAATGGTGATTCAGATACAAGTGAACTAACCTACCGTGCAAATCACCCTGAAATAAAAGATGTGCCAGCAAACTGCCCGGGAAACCTGTACATCGAACCTGTAATAAAATTTGGCACAACGGGGGTGAGTTGCCAACTCGTGAGTAGAAGACATCTACAAAAAGAAATCGAATGCACGACGCTATCCTAGGTCATAATAATACACTACTAAATCTCAATCCTCTAGTAATAGCAGGGTAATACTACGTGTAAGTGCAGATACTTCGTGCTCGTGTTAGTGCCTCATATAGTACTATGTTATATGAATGGATATGCATGCACCATGAATGTAAAATAAGCAATCCTGAAATCCAGGTATATCTGTATAAGAAATCTTTGGCTGTTATCATAGTAAAATGTGTATAAGAATCTGAAATCTCAACAATGAAATCCATGAAAATCCGTGTCAAGTATCGACACAAACATGTAAATCTCAAGTCTCATAGTCTCAATACCTCGGGCTCCGTCAGTCCGGATCGGCCCATAATCAAATCTCACGACAACGGTCGGTATCCTCCGGATATCCGCCGCGCCAGACATCACCGGTAGGTAGCCTTCCCCTGCCAGGCTCATCGTCTACAACTCGATCTTCTTGCCCCGGGGTACCATACCGGGCCCACCATGTACCCGAGACGGTTCATCCACTCCTCGAATCGGGTCTCGAAATCCAACAGAAAACATAAAATCTCATGGTGGACGACACATACATCATGAGAAAACCGCAACTTTGTTTAAAAAGAGAAGAGGAGAGAGAGAGAGAAGTTTTTATATATTTTTGCGGTTTTCCCCAAAAATCCAGAAATCTCACAGAAATCCAAATCTCAAAATCATGAGTAAATATATGATAAGTGTCGGCATATGCCCATAATACTGCGTGATAACATGAAAATATGAATGCATGAATGTCTAAGTAATAAATATCATGTCTATGTTAACATCAGCGAGTAATCACAATATTATATCGGTTTAGTTGTTAACTGATTCTATCAATAAAAGATAATCTGATCTAAAGTGTACGTGACATAGCAATTACCGATGATGATGTGTGTGAGCCGGCAAATAAGTGTGCGTGGAATATGCGCATCATCGGTAATGGTGCTGGTGTCCTAACAGGTAAGGTTTATACTGATTATAGCAACATATGTAAGAACATGCACCATGATGATTACAGTATGAATGTAAATACAGATGTGCATTATCCACTCCTCTGCGAAATACGAGTACAACTACCACTATGTGAGTCGAACCTAAACTAGTGTCCATCTAACATCCTAAGGAACTAAACCTAAGAAACTAGTCAGTAAGAAACTAGAGGCTACCTAAGGTCTGAATCAATATCTCTAATAGTCGGCGATCCCGCCTCAATAGCGTCACGTACGTAGTACGGCTTCCTCGAATCAAGAGTGCGGATCAATCATCATATCTAAGTCTCATACGGTAAAATCCATCGTACGGCATCCCAATATCGGGGTACGGGTCAAGTTCTCCTAAGTGCCTCATCATTCGTATAATGTCATCATCAAAACATCTCATGATCAAGGTGCTAAACTGTAATCCCATACATCAAACATATATCATTGCCATCGTAAAATGCTTAATTAGTTTATCCTCAGAAATGTCATGTCATATGTATCAAATTGTGATTAAGTCATACTGATATCATATCGTCATCAAGTTACATCTATATGATATCGACATCAGGTCACACATATATGATGTCGTAATCAAGTCATACATATCCCAAATCGTGATCAATCACAAGTTACAATCCGGGTACTATTTTAGAGTCCTATGTATCACAATATCATCACTACCTATTATAATTTATATATACCTGTTCATTATCTCATTCTCTAATGATCCGCTAACACTTAATACGACTGTATAGCCAAGGATTCACGGCATCAAGCCCAGTTACACTGTTTCATCATATCTCAGATGTCATATCACATCAATGAATCCCATGTACGTGTTGTGTGTGTGTGTGTGTATATATATATATATATATATATATATATACCTATACCTAGTTCTATATATATATACACTTATACGTACACACCATGTCGAGTTTCAGTGTGTGCGTGTGTGTTTCTATCTGAAACCTACGAACCTCCTCCAAGGTATTCATCCTCTGGTATGCTTTTCCTAAATCAGTCTAGTCCAGCCTAGGGTCATTGCTAGGGTCCTACTCATTAAGAATCTAGGGTCACATCTGGTTTCCTAATGTCAATAAGTACTATTCCTATTCTATGTTGGGGGGCTAAACGCCATCCACCCGACTTCCCCCCGTAGATATACATCTACTCACCTGGTCCATGTCTGCCCAAGAAGGTGTCGCCATCCTCCTCTTCATCGCCCGCAGTCCACTTGAAGGGTACCTAAACGCAAACATATAAATAGTATCGTAAACCGAATCACATACAAAAGTCAAACGAGACAAGGAACAAGCATAGGTTAAAACCTATGTCCCGTCCACGCAAAAGAACCAAATACCGCTCGATATCGGCGTACAAACTCCGATGGATCGAGATAACATCATCAAACAACTTGTAGTTTTAAAACACATTACTTATACTATAAAACATGATTAAATCCATCGAAACCCGAAAATCTATCAAACCGTCCAATTTCGCAAAACCCGAAAATGCCAGTTTACCGTTTTTCATCAAAACTTAACATTTAAATGAAACCAATGGTCATAAAACTCATTAAATAGCATTACTAGACTATACAAACCATTACTATATTTTTATTACACAATTTTGTATTGATTTGAAATTTCTAGTTTGCATCCTTTAACAATTTTCAACATTTTAAAGCAAAATACCACAATTCCACCACAAAACATGATTTCGCATGAATTAATGTCTTAAACTACAATTCATGATGATAGTGATATAATAAAACCATAATTATATTTTTAATCTCATTTATATAGAAATTTCTAAAATCTAGTTTACAAAATTAGCAATTTTTATCACAATTATCAATTATCCATAGAAACTAGCAATCAAACTAGGTTTTTCTTTCCACAAACAAGTTAATACTCTTATTAAGACCAAAATCTAGTATTACCAATATTAATTGAGATTTATTTCACCAATAATTAGGTTTTATAGAAACCTAGTTAGCAAAATTTCCTAATTTAAACCATTTTCAATGAAAAATTTACAATTCAACAATCATGCAAGATTTTCCAAATCCAAAAGTGTTAAACTAACTATTATAACCCTAAATAATTAACAAAAATCATAACTTGAATTTAGAAACCCTAACTTGAATTTTTAAAATTGAACATAGAACTAATTCATTAAATCTAATTAAGCTTAAATGAACATCTAAAACAATAAATCAAAAGAAAGAAATTATACCTCCCAAAATATGAAATCCAAACTAGAAATGAGCCTCCAAAATGCATGCTTTCCATCTCCAAAATCCATGTAAAAATGAGTAAGGAATAAAGGGTATGAAATAAATAGGATTTTGTGGAATTTTAATGGAATTTTTGATGTATTTTTGATCATTTTTGAATAAAAAAGAGGTGGAAAATGGGGGGGGCAGCCATGGTGGGGTTGTGGCCGGCCTAAGTGAGGAGAGTGAGAGAAAGAAGAGAGTGTGCAAAGTGTGTGGAAGTTTCAAGAAGAGAAACATCATTAAAAGTCTTTTCATGTATTTATTTATTTATTTATTTACTATAGCAACTCAAGAAAACTCTAGAAATTAGGAAAAATTTGCAAATAAATTTTGCATGATACAAACTAATTTCTAATATGCCATGGTTCATTTTTACAAATTAAAACCATTTAAATTTGTAATTTACACTAATTTAGTGTAAAAATAAAGCTTATGTTAATATTTAAAATAATTAATTTAGGAAAAATATTTTATTAAACTAAAAATTTATAAGTGGCTAAATAAACACCATTTAATAGTAATTTCATAATTAAAATAGATATTTTTAAAATTATAATGAAAAACAATCACGGTTTGGTTTTACGAAAAATACATTTTACTTTACCGAAAATCCTAAAATTCACTTAAACACTTTTATTCATTTAATTATTTATTTAATCATTTTTAAAACGTTACAATCTTCCCCCCCTTTAGAAATTCGGTCCCCGAATTTAAATTAAAACTCCCCCTCCAAATACTAAAACGTTTAGCAAAACATTCAAATCATCGGGGCTCCGAAATCATCAATACATAACTAAAATCAACTCTGTCAAGCATAATGCAATCATCGGAGTTATGGCGAGAATAAAATATCAAAACCCAATATGAAAACCATCTTAATATACATCAATCTATAACTTATATATAGTGTGCATCACAGTAAAACCGTTCAAATATCTGGATCAGGAAATATGCAAAAAAAAAAAAAAAAACCCTTTTGAAAATCGCCGTGTGATGCACATGTCACGGCATAAGTAGCGGACGTTTTTAAAAAAAACTAGATATATATATATATATCTTTTATTTAACATACACGTCCCGCCTGGTTACTAAATCAGATAGTGATAATTATGAAAACATACTGCTCAAACTGAAATCAATCCCAATCACATCAATAAAATGTCATGTGCGTCCGGTGCGCACTGAAATCGAAACCAAATACAGATACCATGAATACCCACAAAACAAAACTAAGTGCAACAGGTGTGCACCAAAAACATCTGTCAAGTGCAACGGGCATGCACGACTCACTATCAGGTGCATCTAATCTGCACAAAACCCCGATTTAGTGCATCTGGTGTGCACCAAATCGCATCAAGTGCGCCAAGTATGCGCAAGAATCCTAATCAGGTGCACATGGTGCACGAAAACATATATCGAATATCAAAATCAAAATCACAGTACAAAAATGCATGAAAACTAGGTCGAAACATATGTCAAAATCATGTGTAACCCCTATGCACGAAATCAAATCAAAAATCTCAAATCATATAAAATCAAATCAAGTGTACTGGGTGTGTACTAAACAACATCAATACAACTGATATATGAAACACAAATAGAATGAAGGTACATACATGAAATACCAATCGTAGAACAAAAATCCTCAAAATACAAAAATCCAATCAATGAAAATATGAAATTCAAATCACTAGATCACAATCGTAAACACTATCGTCAATGCACGCATCTTTCCTCTGATGTCGGCTGCTTCAAACTCGTCCCTTCGTAGCTATGCAGACTGCGCTACCAACGACAACACTCATATCTAGAGTCTCCCACGTAGTCGATCCCTTCACCTGATATCCGGACTACATTAAACTTTTCGATCGATCCATCAAAATCCCATAATTCCCCGAGAGCTCAACACTCAAGTACAGTTTAAAAATATCCGGTACATACCCCAGCATCGATGATCCAGCCGTAGAAGGGCAAACCCAAGCCTCACTAATGGCACCGCGGAACTGCCGTAAACCCTAAGGTTCAAGGGCGTTCTCGGGGTCATTATGTCGAGTTAGGGTTTCATTCTTCTAGAGGGTCCGTCGAAATACCTGCATGTTCTTCCGAATACCTTAAACTTGGGAAAATGGTTTTCTGATAATCGTTCGAACCCTTTAGCTTCATCCGGACGACATGTGAATACCCTTCGTCCGCACGCTAAGCAATGCTTCAATCCTCAAGAATAACCAATACTCTAATGGTTATCGCATTCGAGCCGCAGCTCCCTCTGCCAGTGCGCCCCGTGGTAACAGGAACCACCCTCCGACATCGACGAAGATAGATCAAAGAAACGAATGAAATACGGTGCAAACAAATGTACATCCTAAGGCTCCTTAAGCAGAGTAGCGTATCGTAAGTATGCCGCGGACCATACCCACGGTACGTTACTCTACCTAAATCGCCTACTCCATCAACCAAGGGTCACCTAGACTTATACAGGGTTAAACCTAGCGCTCTGATACCAACTTTGTCACGACCCGAAAGTACGGAACGTGACCGACACTTAGATTACGAAGCGTCTAGAGGCGCCACGTAACCTAAGTAAGCCGAAGCCCAGAAATCTAAACCATAAAAGAAGAAGAAGAAGAAAAAGAAAACAAGTCTAAAAACATCAGCAAATTTTACCAAAAATTTCGGCAGAGTCTCCTCTGTAAAAACTGGCTCCCAAACGGGTACAACAAGTATAATATACATAAACAATAAAAAGCATCCCCAAACGGGAGCTAGCTCAACGCCAATAGGCGGAAACAACCACAACAAGCACAATAATATACAACGCCAAGGGGCGAGGCTCAAAACTCAAAAAGAAAACAAAGCCACCAGATCAGAATAATACATGCGCGACTCTAAGGTCGAAATAAAAGACCGGTCCAATAAACTTATCAATTAATACAAGTATGGTTGATGGAGCTTACTAGATACAAATGAATGAATAAAATACAATGGTGATTCAGATACAAGTGAACTAACCTACCGTGCAAATCACCCTGAAATAAAAGATGTGCCAGCAAACTGCCCGGGAAACCTGTACATCGAACCTGTAATAAAATTTGGCACAACGGGGGTGAGTTGCCAACTCGTGAGTAGAAGACATCTACAAAAAGAAATCGAATGCACGACGCTATCCTAGGTCATAATAATACACTACTAAATCTCAATCCTCTAGTAATAGCAGGGTAATACTACGTGTAAGTGCAGATACTCCGTGCTCGTGTTAGTGCCTCATATAGTACTATGTTATATGAATGGATATGCATGCACCATGAATGTAAAATAAGCAATCCTGAAATCCAGGTATATCTGTATAAGAAATCTTTGGCTGTTATCATAGTAAAATGTGTATAAGAATCTGAAATCTCAACAATGAAATCCATGAAAATCCGTGTCAAGTATCGACACAAACATGTAAATCTCAAGTCTCATAGTCTCAATACCTCGGGCTCCGTCAGTCCGGATCGGCCCATAATCAAATCTCACGACAACGGTCGGTATCCTCCGGATATCCGCCGCGCCAGACATCACCGGTAGGTAGCCTTCCCCTGCCAGGCTCATCGTCTACAACTCGATCTTCTTGCCCCGGGGTACCATACCGGGCCCACCATGTACCCGAGACGGTTCATCCACTCCTCGAATCGGGTCTCGAAATCCAACAGAAAACATAAAATCTCATGGTGGACGACACATACATCACGAGAAAACCGCAACTTTGTTTAAAAAGAGAAGAGGAGAGAGAGAGAGAAGTTTTTATATATTTTTGCGGTTTTCCCCAAAAATCCAGAAATCTCACAGAAATCCAAATCTCAAAATCATGAGTAAATATATGATAAGTGTCGGCATATGCCCATAATACTGCGTGATAACATGAAAATATGAATGCATGAATGTCTAAGTAATAAATATCATGTCTATGTTAACATCAGCGAGTAATCACAATATTATATCGGTTTAGTTGTTAACTGATTCTATCAATAAAAGATAATCTGATCTAAAGTGTACGTGACATAGCAATTACCGATGATGATGTGTGTGAGCCGGCAAATAAGTGTGCGTGGAATATGCGCATCATCGGTAATGGTGCTGGTGTCCTAACAGGTAAGGTTTATACTGATTATAGCAACATATGTAAGAACATGCACCATGATGATTACAGTATGAATGTAAATACAGATGTGCATTATCCACTCCTCTGCGAAATACGAGTACAACTACCACTATGTGAGTCGAACCTAAACTAGTGTCCATCTAACATCCTAAGGAACTAAACCTAAGAAACTAGTCAGTAAGAAACTAGAGGCTACCTAAGGTCTGAATCAATATCTCTAATAGTCGGCGATCCCGCCTCAATAGCGTCACGTACGTAGTACGGCTTCCTCGAATCAAGAGTGCGGATCAATCATCATATCTAAGTCTCATACGGTAAAATCCATCGTACGGCATCCCAATATCGGGGTACGGGTCAAGTTCTCCTAAGTGCCTCATCATTCGTATAATGTCATCATCAAAACATCTCATGATCAAGGTGCTAAACTGTAATCCCATACATCAAACATATATCATTGCCATCGTAAAATGCTTAATTAGTTTATCCTCAGAAATGTCATGTCATATGTATCAAATTGTGATTAAGTCATACTGATATCATATCGTCATCAAGTTACATCTATATGATATCGACATCAGGTCACACATATATGATGTCGTAATCAAGTCATACATATCCCAAATCGTGATCAATCACAAGTTACAATCCGGGTACTATTTTAGAGTCCTATGTATCACAATATCATCACTACCCATTATAATTTATATATACCTGTTCATTATCTCATTCTCTAATGATCCGCTAACACTTAATACGACTGTATAGCCAAGGATTCACGGCATCAAGCCCAGTTACACTGTTTCATCATATCTCAGATGTCATATCACATCAATGAATCCCATGTACGTGTTGTGTGTGTGTGTATATATATATATATATATATATATATATATATATATATACCTATACCTAGTTCTATATATATATACACTTATACGTACACACCATGTCGAGTTTCAGTGTGTGCGTGTGTGTTTCTATCTGAAACCTACGAACCTCCTCCAAGGTATTCATCCTCTGGTATGCTTTTCCTAAATCAGTCTAGTCCAGCCTAGGGTCATTGCTAGGGTCCTACTCATTAAGAATCTAGGGTCACATCTGGTTTCCTAATGTCAATAAGTACTATTCCTATTCTATGTTGGGGGGCTAAACGCCATCCACCCGACTTCCCCCCGTAGATATACATCTACTCACCTGGTCCATGTCTGCCCAAGACGGTGTCGCCATCCTCCTCTTCATCGCCCGCAGTCCACTTGAAGGGTACCTAAACGCAAACATATAAATAGTATCGTAAACCGAATCACATACAAAAGTCAAACGAGACAAGGAACAAGCATAGGTTAAAACCTATGTCCCGTCCACGCAAAAGAACCAAATACCGCTCGATATCGGCGTACAAACTCCGATGGATCGAGATAACATCATCAAACAACTTGTAGTTTTAAAACACATTACTTATACTATAAAACATGATTAAATCCATCGAAACCCGAAAATCTATCAAACCGTCCAATTTCGCAAAACCCGAAAATGCCAGTTTACCGTTTTTCATCAAAACTTAACATTTAAATGAAACCAATGGTCATAAAACTCATTAAATAGCATTACTAGACTATACAAACCATTACTATATTTTTATTACACAATTTTGTATTGATTTGAAATTTCTAGTTTGCATCCTTTAACAATTTTCAACATTTTAAAGCAAAATACCACAATTCCACCACAAAACATGATTTCGCATGAATTAATGTCTTAAACTACAATTCATGATGATAGTGATATAATAAAACCATAATTATATTTTTAATCTCATTTATATAGAAATTTCTAAAATCTAGTTTACAAAATTAGCAATTTTTATCACAATTATCAATTATCCATAGAAACTAGCAATCAAACTAGGTTTTTCTTTCCACCAACAAGTTAATACTCTTATTAAGACCAAAATCTAGTATTACCAATATTAATTGAGATTTATTTCACCAATAATTAGGTTTTATAGAAACCTAGTTAGCAAAATTTCCTAATTTAAACCATTTTCAATGAAAAATTTACAATTCAACAATCATGCAAGATTTTCCAAATCCAAAAGTGTTAAACTAACTATTATAACCCTAAATAATTAACAAAAATCATAACTTGAATTTAGAAACCCTAACTTGAATTTTTAAAATTGAACATAGAACTAATTCATTAAATCTAATTAAGCTTAAATGAACATCTAAAACAATAAATCAAAAGAAAGAAATTATACCTTCCAAAATATGAAATCCAAACTAGAAATGAGCCTCCAAAATGCATGCTTTCCATCTCCAAAATCCATGTAAAAATGAGTAAGGAATAAAGGGTATGAAATAAATAGGATTTTGCGGAATTTTAATGGAATTTTTGATATATTTTTGATCATTTTTGAATAAAAAAGAGGTGGAAAATGGGGGGGGGGCAGCCATGGTGGGGTTGTGGCCGGCCTAAGTGAGGAGAGTGAGAGAAAGAAGAGAGTGTGCAAAGTGTGTGGAAGTTTCAAGAAGAGAAATATCATTAAAAGTCTTTTCATGTATTTATTTATTTATTTATTTACTATAGCAACTCAAGAAAGCTCTAGAAATTAGGAAAAATTTGCAAATAAATTTTGCATGATACAAACTAATTTCTAATTTGCCATGGTTCATTTTTACAAATTAAAACCATTTAAATTTGTAATTTACACTAATTTAGTGTAAAAATAAAGCTTATGTTAATATTTAAAATAATTAATTTAGGAAAAATATTTTATTAAACTAAAAATTTATAAGTGGCTAAATAAACACCATTTAATAGTAATTTCATAATTAAAATAGATATTTTTAAAATTATAATGAAAAACAATCACGGTTTGGTTTTACGAAAAATACATTTTACTTTACCGAAAATCCTAAAATTCACTTAAACACTTTTATTCATTTAATTATTTATTTAATCATTTTTAAAACGTTACACAGGGATTCAGACATGACAAAGCAAATGAAGTGAAGGCCACATTCCTAGCTTCAACGTCTTTACGGTAACTCACATAAAACCGGAAAGACAATCGGAGATCTTCTCGCATCAGCACAGAGTGGTCACCACCTTGACGTTCGTCTCGATACAGCAGACAAAATGTCAACCCCAGCGTTCTTCCTCCAACAGGATTTGGACACACCAAAGCAAACGAAGCGAAGGCCACATTCCTAACTTCGACGTCTTGACGGTAACTCAAATAAAACCGGAAAGACAATCGGAGACCATCTCACATGAAGTGGTCACCTCCATGACGTTCGTCTCGATACAGTAGACGAAATGTCAACCTCAGCGTTCTTCCTCCAGCAGGGATTCAGACATGACAAAGCAACTGAAGCGAAGGCCACATTCCTAGCTTCAACGTCTTTACGGTAACTCACATAAAACCGGAAAGACAATCGGAGATCATCTCGCATCAGCACAGAGTGGTCACCACCTTGACGTTCGTCTCGATACAGCAGACGAGATGTCACCCCAATGTTCGTCTCGACACAGCAAGCGCAACGTCATTAAACGAATGGAGCCACAGCAAAATCCCTAGTTCCAAACCTCGGCGGTTCACCAGCAACCTAGAGACAACCTCGACGTCCGTCTCGATACAGCAGACGAGATGTCACCCCAACATTCGTCTCGACACAGCAGACGCAACGTCATCAAACAAACGGAGCCACGGCAAAATCCCTAGTTCCCACCGCAACATTCGTCTCGATACAGCAGACGCAATGCCAGCAAACGAAGCAAAGGCCAAATTCCTAGCTTCAGGGTCTTGACGGCAACTCATATAAAACCCGAAAGACTATCGGAGATCATCCCACACCAGCGCGGAGTGGTTATGACTCATCGAGGCTCTCCAAAATGAGCCTAACCTCAAGTAAAAAGCGGCATGGCAAATTCCTAGCGCTTGCTCTTCCGACGGTCAAACTGCCAAGGAGGATTGCTTGAAGACGTCTTGTCCAGCCCCCGAAGGGATCAGAGACACGGCAGTCGCAGGGCTACTCGAACAGCATGATTGCCTATCGAGGATTATATCAGCTTATGCGACGGTACGATGGCCAAAACCCTAAGTACCACCAACCTTAACGGGCTTCTGGCGTAAAGAGCAGAGGTTAAATACGACGTTAAGATGTTCTTGCGAGAAACGTTCGATTCGTCTCGACTTGTGAAAAATTGTCGAGGCGGCTCGACTCGTGAGATAAAGCCTTAGGCAGTGGGCATAAAAGAAGCCTGTTTCCTAAGCATTGGGACCCTGCGAGTTGGCCCAAAACGGTCTCTTGCATACCATCCACGGGTCTCACTCTCCAACGTCGAACTTCGACAAGGAGGGAAGCAACCGCTTACAAGTCCTCTCGACTCGTAAAAAGGAAAAATTCTCTTGTAGGATCCTTACGACTTACAAGAGAAAACCACACTTAGGAATCCTCATGATTCCTAAGGAGAAAAACCCGCCTACGAGATCCTCTCGATCCGTAGGGAGAAAAGTCTCTATGGGACCCTCACGGCTCATAGAGTTGAAAAGTCTTAGGCAGCAGATCTGAACCTGCGGCCTAAGCCCTCGCTATCTCATGAAGAAATCAAGAACCTCACTCTATTACCTGCTAATTGTGACGACATGCTGAGAAAGAGGAAAAGCAATAGAAAGAGCATCCGATTTACATTTGATCAAGCGTTCAAGACACAATCATTCATGCATGGGCAAAAAGACTCAGGACAAAAGATATATAATAAAGACAAGCTGGGATATAAAAAAAAATTCCATTAATATTGCCCGAAGTTCTTACAGTCATAAAAACAATAAATGAAAGTTACAATGGAATAACCTCAGATCCAGGGCATGGATTGAGGAATTCAAAAGCGACCCTATCTATGACTTTCCAAGCCTCACGGACCATCCTAGTGTGCTTCCTTTCGCGAGCACAAGCGTCAGTGTCCCTTCCGATGTCTTCCACCCTCCGATAAGCAGCGAGTATGGCAGACTGTTGAAAGACCTTGTGCAAGAGGTCGATAAGACTGTCTCGCCGTCTCTTCGAGATAAAGTTCAATAGGTACACAGAGTGCACCTTGTCCTCAGCGGCATCCAACGCCCTAAGCGGCACGCCGGAACAGAATAGGGGAAGCGCTTCCCAGATAGCTCCCACGATAAGTTTAAGAAGAGAGGAACGTCGGGGAAGCAGTGGACCATTGCATGCGTCGAAGCGACTCATTATTTCAGCACACTCCTCGTTTATGAACTCCTGATTTTGAGAGCGGCCAAGTCGGCGGATGTCCTCATGAGAGATGATCTCGTTAAGAGCGTATATGTGGGCGTTCATTGTTCCTGTGAAAGAGGATCAACAGAATTATCAGGAAGACTGATTAAGCAAAACGATATAATGCACTGAGCAATAAAATGCCATATTTAAGTTCCAAGATCCATGAAGAATTCTTAAGAGTTCTTCTATATGATTTAGGAGGAGCAAAGCTCCATTAATAAATTAAGAAAATCTAAGGAAAATCTTTCAGAGAGCAGAGCTCTATGGAACCCTAGTAGGGTCTCCTTTAGTTCTCTTTAGATCCCTTTAAGACCTGTAGAGCAAAGCTCTGCTAAGTGAAACCCTAAATAGGTTTCCTTTAGATCAGGGATCTATTGAGAGCGAGGCTCTATCAATGAAAATTAATTTAATTTAATTTAATCCTAATTAAAATTTTCACCTAAAAGTTTTAAGAATTTAACTCTTAAAGTTCTTGAAAATAAAGAGCAGGGCTCTGAGTTCTGAAAGTAAAATTTTAGAAATGAGAATCATCTAAGCGACCAAAGGTCCTATTTATAGGCATCAAGTGCCCTTTCAGCTTCCAAAAGATGGCGCGACGGTTCGGAGTCTGCCACTGCTGCGCTCACGTTAGGAGACCACGTAAGCGCAACGGTAGGGGGGCATCTGTTTACCCAAATCAAAGCAAAGTTAAAAAAAAAAAAAAATTCAGCTGCGCGACACGTGTCACGCGCTGGGGGAGTTGCGCAAAACAGAATAAATCTTTTCTGTTCTTGTTAAAACAAGAAGATTTTTTTTCTGTAAAGCAGGGGCCTTTGGATCAAAAATCCAACGGTGGGGAAAATTACCCAAATCACTCAGAAAAAGATCTCTTTAACAAATTTAACTAATTTATGAGCACTATAAAAAGGACCCTAGACCTCATTTCAAAAAAAAGAAGATCTGGCCTAAAAAAAAAGGAGAAGAGAACTCTTGAGAACTCTTGAAGAATAAAAAAAAGGGTAAAAACCTTCAAAAGAAGAGAAAATTCTCTTATGAACAAGATCATGGATCTTCAAAAATAAATAAATAAATAATTAAAATAGTGCCTTGCACTTGTTTTATGAACCATCGGTTCTTGAACCTAAAAGGTTCTTAAATTAATAATGCTTTGCACTTTCATGAACCTTTGGTTCTCTGACATAAGAAAAACAAGAAAAAACTTGTTTTTTCTTATATCTAAATCAAATAGTGCCTTACACTTGTTTTATGAACCATCGGTTCTTGAACCTAAAAGGTTCTTAAATTAATAGTGCTTTGCACTTTCATGAACCTTTGGTTCTCTGAGATAAGAAAAACAAGAAAAAAACTTGTTTTTTTTTTAGATCTAAATCAAATAGTGCTTTGCACTTCTTTTATGAACCATCGGTTCTTGAATCTAAAAGATTCTCGAATTAACAGGGCTTTGCACAAATGCAATGCATTACTTAAAGGGCCAGGCCTAAATCAAAATGACCTGACAGGCCAAAATAAATTGCAAGGCAATAAATGGGCAGAGCCCAAATAAATTGATGATTTGCATCCTTTATACAAGGGCAGAGCCCAAATGAAATTGATGCTCTGCATCATTTATAAAGGGCAGAGCCCCAAAACAAATTGATGCCCTGCATCTTTTCTGGGCAAAGCCCAAATAAAAATAAAAAAACAAATGCAAATAAAATATTGGACATTTTTAACTGGACTTAGCCCAATCGTGGCCATAAGTCCTTAAACTAAATTAACTGAGCAAAACGGCTCTCCTAAACCAATCCACATCCGGTTCAAGGGTACATCTCCGAACTCCTTTGATATCCATCGTTGTAATTCCTCAACGACGTCAAAGAGGTGACGGGTCCCAACGACCATACATCAATATGGACTGCGGGGTCCTTAAACACGTGGACCGAGACGTCCCTAAACTAATATTGGACCGAGACGTCCCTAAACTAATATCGGACCGAGACGTCCCTAAACTAACGGTGGACCACTATGTCCTTAAACTGGTATTGGACCACCATGTCCCTAAACTGGCACAATAGAGCCCAAATGCTCTTTTGTCGGATCTAAACGATCCCGTTAAGTCGATCTTAGTCCCAAACTGGACTAACGTATCCTTAACAACCGTTTAAGTTGATCTTAGCCTCAAATATGGCTAACGCATTCTTAAACCTTCAAACAGACTTTAGTCCTAAATTGGACTATAAATTCCCCCAATCAACTTTGGCTCAAGGGTACATCTCTGAAATCCTCTGACATTTGTCGTTGTAATTCTTCAACGTCGTCAGAGAGGTGACGGGTCCCGACGACCATACATGCAATGGACCACTATGTCCCTAAACTGGAACAATAGAGCCCAAATGCTCTTTTGTCGGATCTAAACGATCCCGTTAAGTTGATCTTAGTCTCAAACAGGACTAACGTATCCTTGACGAACGTTTAAGTCGATCTTAGCCGCAACGCGACTAAGGCATCCTTAAACTAAAGCCACCAAACCCAAATCTAAGTAAATACGGATTTGGACTAATCCACGTCCTACGGACGACGGCATTACTCAGTCTCCGTATACAATCCACGGGAAACCACAAACAAAACAAACACCCACGACACGAAGTGAAATTCTGGAGAAGAAGAAAGTTGTTACCGCGATGCGGTAGCGTAATTAACTGCAGGGGCTTGCGCCTGCAGGGAAGAGCGTCCCCACAATCAAAAACCCCTCAAGCGAGGGGGAATCTGACGAAGTCTGCTACATCGGCCGCATCCGTCTAAACTTCCGATACACGGTGCCATAAATCAACTTGGCATCTTCGGAGAGGTGGACGGATAAAACCAAATAGCATCTGCCCCGAATCTCAGCGTCAGGCCATCGCGGTCCTGTGCGCCGCCGTTCGGAGGGGAACAATCTTGTTCATGGGTATTAACTTATGAACAGAGCTTTGCTCATGGATCAAATGTAGATTTTTTTTTTCTGATCTGAAAATGGAGAACTCTTAGAAGTTTTCATGGATCTTTAAGATCCCAAATTTTAATCTTTTTAGAAGTTAAGGTTTCTTTTTTGATGGATTTTTTTATCATTATTATAGAGCTAGGCTCTTTTTAAGGAAATTTTTATTCCCTTGAGACCAGAGTTTGACAAATGTCACTCTGTGACAGAGTTTTGCTCAAAAAGAGGAGATTTTCTCCTTTTCTCTAGGGATCTCCCACCACTGAGTGTATTCTCTTGGGAACCCTTTTCATTAATTGACAGTCTTATCTAATGATGGGGTTGTCTTATTAAATGATGTACCGTCATTCAGATTTTATGGGTCCCCCTTTGGTTCCCTACCCACTACATCATAGTGCGGAATAAGATTTAAAATGCTAAGCGTTAGAACACTAATGGTTATTTTTGCCCTTCTACAGGAAACATGTCTGACGACTTGTCTTTCCTCTTTGTTCGTTCGGAAGGAGGGTTCCCCCACTCGCTAGTGGACCGGGTGGTATTCGCTCTCATTAAAGATCATGACCCTGAGTGCAAAAAGCTCCACCTGTGGGGAAGGTGGTACAGCCAGATCATCCAAGGCCGTCGCAGCTTCAGTTCCGCCTTGCCTTCTGAGCCCATAGTTACGATCCCTTATGCGGACGAACCCCCGGTGAAGTATGCCGTGGAGGTTAAAAATTGGAATTCTGATGATCTCCTTCAGCCTGCAATCGGTGCTATCCCCGTGCAGCCACCACCGGCGATAGACATTCTGGGGAGGCAAATCTGTCAGGGTGAAGCACGCCCTTAGGGACAGGCCTACAATATTGGACTGATCCCGCGACCGCCCGCAGGATATTTGCAATGGGCCCGGTACATCTTATCGGCGAAAAGGACTCATCTAACGAAGATCGGTTTATATTTGGCCATCTACGTTTCGCTTTTCGAGTATCCCTCTCCTCCAACGTGGTGGATCAAGGCCTTTATTGAACAATGGAATATCCCCACCCACACCTTCCTGATGACAAATAGGGAGGTCTCCATCTCCTTAGAGGAGTTTGCTGAACTTTCGGGTCTACCAATGAAGGGGGAGCACTACGAGAAGTTGCTTCCTCCTGATGAATACATCTTTGCCACCAAGCCGTTGGTGTTTGACTTAACTCCGGAGAACGCCATTCAGCATCAGTATCCGGGCTTGGTGAAGGTATTGGAGATCTATGAGGAACTCCATCTGGAATCGGGTGACCGGGGCGTCAGTTTCGCAGATTTTATTGCTCGCTTCATTCGCCCGGAGTTCCTATTAGAGCAGAGCGAGAAGTTCGCTCGGCTTGATGACCCTTTTGGTTTCGGCTTGGACCGCCGACCCGTATCGGAAAATGACCAGAAGGATTTCTATCTCCCCAACGCTGCCATCTCTGCTTTCTCGGAAATTGCCGTCCCAGGCATGGATGAGGAAACCTTTTTTATTGGGTTCTTAGGCTTGTGGCTATGCAACTTTGCACTCCCCATGCACCCACGCCTCATGCGGCCCTCTGTCTTTTACCCAGTGCATCGGATGGTGGCTGGTTTGCAGTTATCGGTAGGAATCGCCGGGCTGGCTTACCTTTACCACGGACTTAGCGTAGCGGCGGACGCCAGTGAGCCTGGGGTACAGCCTGCTAACTTCCCGATGCACTACTTCACTTCTTGGATGGAGATGCATGTGCGAGGGGTGTTTGGTGCCCACAAGACTCCTCCGTTCTTTGAGAAATACAGACTCCCGAGAGTCATGCGGTTGGTCGGGGCTTCGATTGTGGTTCCAGCCCCGTGGGAGTCTAGAGGGCTGCTCCTTCGTCCACATCTGGTCGGAGCGAAGGTTTCCTTTGTGGATAAGGTCATAACCATAGGCTCAGAGACCACCAAGTCAGTGGTGCCCCTGCGTGATGACTTCAAAGATGGGGCTTCTGTATTGAAAGCTCGGGAAATCCTCCACCTCTACTCCATTCGGCCGGGCTATCTGGTGCTTAGGCAGAATGAGACAGCCATGTTTATGAGATATAACCCACATCGATTCGCCCTGCAATCAAGCTACAATCAAGGGATCCCGATGGAAGCTTTCTTGGAAACGCCCGTGGTCGGCCCAGAGGGGATAAAGAATGCGATGCATCATTTTATACGGCTTAACACAGGTTCCTATTTCTTCATTAGTGAACCCAGCTGTGCCCCTAAGATGCTCAATTCATATGTGGCCTGGTATGCGCACGCGATGGGCCCAATTATCTTAACGGAGAAGCGTATGCTGGTTGACCGTAGGGGTGCACCTCCTGGCGGCGATCGCAAGGCCCCCTTGCAGCCAAGGATCCCGGTCGTCCCTCCGCTAAAAGATGCTGGAGTCGATCGACCACGCATGTTGAGCCCCCCGCGTGGATTGCCACTTCCCGCTATGGTGGATGCACCACCGGCGCCCCATGCTCCCGCGAAGGCGGCTAATGTGGTATCGCCAGAGTCCGGCGTAGGAGCAGATATTGGGACCCGCCGCTCTAAAGTAACTGCCAAGCGCAAATCTGTTCCGGGTGGATCTAAAGCCAGCGGACAGAAGAAGAAAAAGTCCACCCTTTCCCTTGATGCGATCCTTAGCTTAGAGCCTGCGGCTCCTCCCAACGAAGGCATAAGTGAATATGGCAGCAACGAGGGCTTCTTGGTAGACCCTGCAGACACCAATTTGGCTGCAGCCATCGCAACTTCGGAGCGATCAGCGAAGCTCGAACCGAGGTTAAGTAAACTCGCCGAGTCAGGTAACCATCAACCGCGTTTTTCGTCGTTTTATTGCCCTTTTATTATTATCTTTAATTAATATTTGCCCCATTCTCAACAGGTGTCTCTACTGAAGAGGCCATTGCTGCCTCTTTGAAAACCTTTCAAGAGGAGGAGGAGAAACGTGCTCTAGCAAGCGTTGGTATGCCCTGCCACCTTTCTCTTTTATAAGAAAAATTTGTTATCTTTTCTGATAGTAACCTTCTTTTGTCTCTTCGCAGGGGCTACATCAGTGGATGCGAGGATCCTCCCCAAGCCTGTTACTGAAGTCCCAGTCTCGTCGGGGCTGCCGCAAGAGCCTCGGCTTGACAAAACGACGAGGGATGCCCTGAAAAATCTGGAGGCATCCCTTTTCACGGACGAAGACGCCTCAATCAAAGAAGCCCTAGTGGCATCCATTTCAACAGCTCGTGAGGAGAGGAAGCGGTTAAGAGGCGAAGCGAAGGCGCGCAGAGCTGCTTTGGCCACGGGAGCGGGCCCTAGCACCATCCCTCAAACTGATGCTCCTTCTGAAGAGGCCCCTGTCGCCCTTTCTACTGCTCATAGGCGAGTGGCGCGCACGGTCCGAAGTGCAAATGATAAATCCTCTTCAGGTAGCATTTTTTTAGGACCCTGTTATAAGAATTATAAAGCCATTATTTCTTATGGATCCCGTCTTGCAGGGCCAAGTGCGACCGAGGGAGAGGCGGAGACCGTCGAACACAGGGGAGCGAAGGAAGCGGTGCTTTCCGAACCCGAGCTGACGGTGAGCAACGTTGTTGGGGTCACCGGGCCCAAAACAGAGGTTAGGGGATCTGCAGCCGAGAGGGTCATTGATGCCGAACCTGAAGTGGCGACAGATGAGATGATTGTCTAAACCGAGCCGAAAGTAGTAGAGGGCAAGGCGCTTGAGGCTGGAGACCTCGTGGCGCCGATGGACGAGACAACCGTGACCGCAGAACCCGAGGGAGTATCGGGTGAGGCGGCCACGATTCCTGAGGAGGAGCTAACCGCTCTTTCCGAGGAATCTGGCAATACCCCAATCATAGCCCTCCCTGCGTATGGTCCCCTGCCGTCTCCAGGGCTTGCGAGCACAACAACGGTTCCCATTGAGTCGGGTGATGAGGCTACGGGCGGTGGCCTCATGTCAATGGAGGAGGGGATTGCCTCAGTTTCGGCTGGCAGCTCGTCGGGTAAATTTCGAGTTACCAGTGTTTTTCTTTTTATATATCTTGCGATTTCTTCTAACAAGTTTGTCTTTGCAGGTGCGGCCAGTGCCAACGCTCCATTGCTCGAAGGAGCACCGTCAACTACTGCTTTGGCGGTGGTCACCTCCCCGCCTTCCCTTGTGCCATCGCGGATGTTGGAAGGTATGGATTTACGACTCATGAGTTAATCTTTTAAACGTGTAGCTTCTGTACTAACGTTATACCACTGTGTCCTTTTAGGAGTGCTCTTTGATCATCTATACCAAGTGTTGCTCCCACACTTCTCCTTCCCATCCAAACTCGCTTCTCCTTCTAGTGGTGCCGGTGAGTGTTATTTCGATGTCTTTCCTTTTCCCTCCCTTTTTTTTTTAGCAATAGGATTATTTTTGACTTTTCCTGTTCCTGATTGTAGTGCCACGAATCGAAGGAGGGGACACAAGGCCAGCCATGCCACCGGCCCTTCCGGCTTTGCCATCCGTCGTAGCTGGTATAGTATATTCCCCCCTTTTTTTATATGACCCTTCAACATCTCTTGAATCATTGTTTAACCATGTTTCATTCCGCAGCTATTGTTCCGTCTCTGGTCCCTCTTGAGTCTCGTGTCCTTTCACCGGCAGGCCCTTTCTTGAAACGTCCATCTTCAAAAGGTGCCGTGATGAGTTTGGGTATGCTGAGCGGGTATATCGAAGAGCTTAACATGGATGCTCTCCCTTCCGTCGTGGATTTCGCTATGGAGGTTAACCCGATGTTGGCGGCGCTCGTAAACTTTCACAATGAAGGCGTCGTCAAATCTTGGGTTAACCACTGCAGAGAGATTGAGGCCTGCTTGCATCGGTTGGAGTCGACGCGCCCTTCTCCTGAAGTTTTGGCCATGAGCACCCAACGGACAGCCTGGCTCGAGCAAAGCGCTTCTTATCTCCGCCATTTGGAGCAGGAAGCAGCTTTACGGTTGAAGGAGTGTCGGGAATCTTCAAGCACAACCGCTCGCCTGCGTGCTGAAGTTAGGACGAATGTTGCTGAAGTGAAAGCCGTCTTCGAAGGCCTTCTGGAGCGTATCTCTAATGGGCTAGCACTGAAGCGGAAGCTTGATGCCGCTGAGCGTGATGCCCGAGGCCAAGAAGCAGCTCAGCAGGTCGTTGGGGAACAGCTCGCATCCTTCACGCAGCAGCGGGCTCAAGTAGAGGCCGAACTGGCGGTGGTAGCTGACCAGGAGAAGGCGTGGAAGGAAGTACGCGAGCAGTTGATAGAGCTGTTCAAGAAACTTCCTTCTCCCTGAATATCTTGTATCATTCACACACTTGTAATTTGTATATAGTGTATACACATTCTCTGTTCTTTATACGATCCGCCTTGTATTTTGATTGAATTTATGAATAAAGGTACATATTCCTTCTTGCAATGTCTGGTACTATTTCTTTGCTTTCTCCTTTTTCATTATGATGTTTTCGATGAATCTGATTGGCGGATAACTTAACTTCTCCGATAGATAGCGATGGCTTAGGCCGCAGGTTCAGATCTGCCGCCTAAGACTTTTCAACTCTATGAGCCGTGAGGGTCTCATAGAGACTTTTCTCCCTACGGATCGAGAGGATCTCATAGGTGGATTTTCTCCTTAGGGATCGTGAGGATTCCTAAGTGTGGTTTTCTCTTATAAGTCGTAAGGATCCTATAAGAGAATTTTCCCTCTTACGAGTCGAGAGGATTCGTAAGCGGTTGTTTCCCTCCTTGTCGAAAAATCGACTTCGGAGAGTGAGACCCGTGAATAGTATGCAAGAGACCATTTTGGATTGACTTGCAGGGCCCCATTGTTCAGGAAGCAAGTTTTTCAATCCTTACTGCCCGAGACTTCATCTTGCAAGTTGGGACGAACCGGGAATTCCCCCCCCCCCACGGAGACAGTGGTGGCTCTGCGAGTTGACGTGGGTCGGGAGGCTCTCGTCATGGAGTGTTTGTATCCGTGAGTCAAGGAATTTTCTAGGGATTATTTGTTTCCCGAGCGCCAAGGATTATTTGTTTCCTTGGGGTTTGAAACAAGTCGAGGGTTCCCACGGAGGCACTGGTGGCTCTGCGAGTCGACGCGAATCAGAAGGCTCTCGTCAAGGAGTGTTTGTATCCGTGAGTCGAGGAGTTTTCTAGGGATTATTTGTTTCCCAAGCGCCAAGGATTATTTGTTTCCTTTGGGTTTGAAACGAGTCGAGGATTCCCACGGAGGCACTGGTGGCTCTGCGAGTCGACGCGGATCAGGAGGCTCTCGTCAAGGAGTGTTTGTATCCGTGAGTCAAGGAATTTGCTAGGGATTATTTGTTTCCCGAGCGCCAAGGATTATTTGTTTCCTTGGGGTTTGAAACGAATCGAGGATTCCCACGGAGGCACTGGTGGCTCTGCGAGTCGACGCGAATCAGGAGGCTCTCGTCAAGGAGTGTTTGTATCCGTGAGTCGAGAAGTTTGCTAGGGATTATTTGTTTCCCAAGCGCCAAGGATTATTTGTTTCCTTGGGGTTTGAAACGAGTCGAGGGTCCCCACGGAGGCACTGGTGGCTCTGCGAGTCGACGCGAATCAGGAGGCTCTCGTCAAGGAGTGTTTGTATCCGTGAGTCGAGGAGTTTTGCTGAAGACACTGGCTTCTTCGGTTGGAATGAACCGTCGAGGTTTGGCTTCGTTGTCTGACGGAGTCTGTTAGGAAAGTACGGTTCCCTCTTTGTTTACGCTCTTGGATTGTATACAGGGATCGATGTGATTTTAACTGTAGCGCCAAAGTTTTATCATCATTTTTTTTTAGTTTCCGCGATGCTCTATCATTTCAGCTTTTATATCGCGAAGGTCGCGATTGCCCAATCATTTCGGCTATTCTTCGCGGTGCCCAATCATTTCGGCTATTTATTTTATCTTTACTCGCTGCTTTTTATTGCGAGTTGCCTCATCATGTTGGCTATTTCGCATGCATACATTTTACTTGCTGCTCTTTTTTTTTAATGCAAGTTGCCCTATCATTTCGGCTATTTCATATGCATGAGCGGCCTACTGGCTTTCTGTCGTAATCCTGAAATCGGACACCGATTTCGGCATCAGCACCGCTACAACTGGGATATTGCCAGGAGCGAATCATCATTTGCTTCTGTCGTTGCCGAACAAAGGAGGCTTAGCGACCAAGATTAAGGTCCTGTCGACTAAGACTTTTGACTTCATGAGCCGTAAGGGTCTCACAAAGGTATTTCTCCCTACAAGTCGTGAGGATCTTGTAGATGTATTTTCTCCTTAGGAATCGTGAGGGTTCCTAAGTGTATTGTTCCTTTGTAAGTCGTAAGGATCCTACAGGAGGGTTTTCTCCTTGTAAGTCGAGAGGATTTACAAGGGTTGTTTACCATGCAAACATATCCTAGTCTCAGATGGGACTTAGTTAGGGAAATGTTTATTCGCGCCCGTGGATTGTATACAAGGGCCAATATCGGACCACTTGTAGTGAAATGTCGAAAGTTGTGGGGGTTACTTAAACACAGGTTTAGGCCTCTGTAACTTAAGACTTTCAAATCTTACGAGCCGTGAGGGTCCCATAAGAGAGTTCTCCTTACGAGTCGTGAGGATCACGCAAGTGTATTTTCTCCTTAGGAATCGTGGGGATTCCTAAGTGTGTTGTTCCCTTGTGAGTCGTAAGGATCTCACGTGGGTGGTTTCTCCTTACAGGGTCGAGAGGACCCTGCAAGTGTCTTTTAACGAGGTTGCGCGCTTTCGGGTTTTCACAAACACTCGCCGGTAGTCCTGCTGTTTTTACTCACGGAGCCCTTTCAGGTTTTCATCCGTGCCCATTTTGCTTATGGACTTACCCCTTTTTTTATTCTTTTTATTCCCCCTTTTTTTTTACGAGGTCGCGCCCTTTCGGGTTTTCGTGAACACTCGCCGGTAGCCCTGCTGTTTTTACTCACGGAGCCCTTTCGGGTTTTCATCCGTGCCCTCTTTGCTTATGGACATACCGCTTTTTTTTATATTCTTTTTACTTTTATATGTTTTTCTTTTCTTTTTTTTTTTAATATCTCATCAGCCTAAGGATGCTGCAGGATTAGTTTAAAGACGTTTCGGTCTGCTATTAGTTTAAGGACATTTCGGTCCGACATTAAGACCGGCTACATGCTTATAAAGTTCGAGCTTAGGAAGATAGGGAGAGGACATAGTCGTCGTCATCTATCATTGACCTAGGCCGTGACTCATTAAGCGTAGTATTTCTTTAGGAAGCGACCATTTATTAGCCTGAAAGGCCTTTCACCATGCATATCCATAAGTAGGTAGGCCCCACCCTGGTAGACCTTATCTATGATGCACAGGCCTTCATAGTTTGGCTCGAATTTTTCCCGCCTGGCGCGATTGGGGATCATAGGCCTTTTGACCACTAGCACGAGTTCGCCTTGGCGGAATGTCCTTGGTCGGGTCAATTTTTCATATGAGCGCGTCATCTTAGCTTTGTAAGCTTCCAGATTTTGTTGCGCTATGAGCCGGGTTTCATCAAGAGCGTCAAGCTCTTCAAACCGCAGGTGAGCATTTTCTTCATCCGTCATCTCGTAGTGAACTGCCACTCGCAGAGAGGGTAATTCTATTTCGAGGGGGAGTACTGCTTCTGCACCGAACACCAACGCGCAGGGCGTTGTGTTCGTGGCCGTTTTGAATGTAGTTCGATACGCCCAAAGAGCCTCTTGCAGTCTCTCATGCCAGTTTTTCTTATTTCGGGACACAGTTTTCTTTATAATTTTCGTCAAGGTCTTGTTGAAGGCCTCGGCGAGACCGTTAGCTCGTGGATTATAAACTGAGGAATATCTCCAGTCTATGTTATGCTGCTGTGCGAAGCGGCTGATTTTATGACTTCGGTAGGCTAGCCCGTTATCGGAGATGATCCGCTTCGGAGTTCCAAACCGATATATGACGTGCGTTTTGAAGAAATGGAGAATATTCTCCGTCTTCACTTCTCTCAACGGTACTACTTCTGCCCATTTGGAGAAGTAGTCAGTCGTCGCCAGGATGAAACGATGTCCCCTAGACGATGCTGGTTCAATGGGGCCGACTATGTCAGTTCCCCACATTTCGAACGGCCAGCTAGCCACCGTTGGATGTAATGGATTTGGATGCTGATGGATGAAGTCCCCATGAATTTGGCATGAGTGACATTGCCTCGCATATTCGAGGCAATCTTGAATCATCGTGGGCCAGTAGTAGCCCATCCGTTTGATCTTTAACTTCATCTTTGGGCCTGCTTGGTGAGAACCGCGGATTCCGTCATGAACCTCTCGAACGACTCTTTCCGCTTCGTCCGGTCCTAAGCACCTCAGCCACAGAGAATCGAATGACCTCTTGTATAGAGTATCATTGACGAAGGCAAAAGACAGAGCTCGTTTCATGAGCCGGTGTCGTGCGGACGCATCTTCGGGCATTTGGTGGGATTTGAAGTAGTCTATAAAGACCTCTCTCCAATCCTCAACCTTCTCATGGTCTTTTATTTGTAAGGTCGCTTGCTCAGTCACTCCCTTCTCTTCGGGTGATCCTGGAGGTATTTCTGCGGGGGCGAGCACCCGACGACTTTGTACCATTATTCTAACCTCATCGAGGTTCTCGTCAGCCAGTTCTTTAGCAAGCTTAGCTAACGCGTCCGCTTTGCTATTTTCTGCGCGTGGTATACTTTCCAAAGTATAGGAGGGAATTTGGGTCAGCAGTTGTTGCACCTTTTCCCCGTATTTTACCAATTCCGGTTTGCATGTTTGGTAATCGCCGTTCACTTGACTAACGACTAGCTGAGAGTCTCCATATATGAGGAGGCTTTCAATTCCCATGTCAATGGCGATCTCGAGACCTGCTATCAAAGCTTCATATTCAGCTTCATTATTCGTTCTTGGCTCTGTCAAGGAGAAAGCGAAGCGCATTATTCCTCCTTGTGGGGTCACGAAGATAAGGCCTACTCCCGATTTGATCATTGGCGTACTTTGTTTGTGCTTTTTCATGGAAGATGCTCCATCGAAATAAAGCTCCCAACGGGTATCACCACTGTCGATTGCGTCAAACGCATGTTTGTCTGGAAAATCACACTTTAGGGGAGAATCAGCAGGTATCGGGTGCTCAGCAAGGAAGTCGGCGATGGCCTGGCCTTTCACTGCCTTGAGAGGTCGGTACGTTATCGAGAACTCCATTAAGAGCAGGGCTCATTTAGCGAGTCGTCCCGTCAATATGGCCTTTGACATTAGATATTTGAGAGGGTCCACCTTTGAAATGAGATGGACTTCATGTGCTAATGCGTAATGTCTAAGCTTTGTTATTGCGAAGATCAACGCTAAGCAGTGTTTTTCAATGGGGGAGTAGTTGCTTTCTGCCCCCAGCAGAACTCGACTTAAATAGTAGAGTGCTCTTTCTTTTCCCTGGTCATTCTCCTGCGCCCATAACGCGCCTAAAGAACCTTCGAAGGCAGTTGTATAAAGGATGAGAGGTTTCCCCTTAACCGGAGCAGCCAAGACTGGAGGGTTTTGCAGGTACTGCTTAATCTCGTCCAGTGCGCCTTGGCATTTGTGATCCCAAACGAACGGGGTTCCCTTCTTCATCAGGTGGCTGTAAGGACGGCACTTTCCTGAAAGATTAGCTATAAACCGCCGAATGTATGCGAGCTTTCCTTGGAGAGATCGCAGCTGCTTAAGGGTTCTTGGCGAAGGCATTTCCATAATCGCCCTGATTTTGGACGGATCTATTTCGATACCTCGGTGTCGAACGATGAATCCCAGGAATTTGCCCGAGGAAACCCCGAATGCACACTTAAGAGGGTTCATCTTCAAATTGTATTGTCGAAGGCGTCGAAATACAGTCTTTAGATGCTCGAGATGTTCCTCGTATGATTTGCTTTTAACAACGAGGTCGTCGATATAGCATTCGACGATCTCGTGTATAAGGTCATCGAAGATCTTCGTCATGGCCCTTTGGTAGGTGGCACCGGCGTTCTTTAAACCGAAGGGCATCACCTTGTAACAGAATATTCCCAAAGGAGTCCGGAAAGCCGTATGTTTCTGGTCTTCAGGATGCATTTTTATTTGATTATACCCTGATGAGCCGTCCATGAATGAGAAAATCTCATGCGTGGACGTATTGTCTATCATCAGTTCGGTGACTGGTACTGGAAAATCATCCTTCGGGCAGGCTTTGTTGAGATCCTGAAAGTCCATGCATATGCGCACCGTTCCATTTTTCTTCATCACTGGGACAATATTAGCAATCCATTCAGGGTATTGAACCTCCTGGATAAAGCCAGAGTCTATCAGCTTTTTGACTTCAGCGTTGATGCTCATCTCGAGCTCAAGCCGCATTCTTCTCGGCGCTTGTTTAACTGGCTTGACACCCGGGGATATCTCCAGTCTATGTACAGCAACTTCTGGATCAAGTCCTGGCATCTCGGAATAGTTCCATGCGAAGCAATCTTTATGCTGTACAAGGACGTCCTTTAACGCAGCGACCTTCTCTTCAGACAACAGCTCGCTGACAAATGTCAGTCGCGGATCGTTTACCGTCCCCAACTCAATTTTCTTGAGGTTATCTGCAGTGGTATGTATTCCATCCTCCAGTTCTTTCGGAGCTGGGGGAAATTCTGAGATTACCTCATCATTGTCGTTTTCGAGGCACCAGGGAAGGCTTTCCATGTTCTCGGATCCTTCTTTTAGTATTGTTATCACGTGACAAGTACGAATTCGCTTCCAGTCCCAATGTGGGACTGGTTTTTCTTTCATGGCCTTGGGCTCGTGATTTTGTGGTGGCGCTACCCTCTAGTTGTCGGACAGAGCAAATTTACCAAGCTGATACTGATCTTCGACCCAATTCTTGAAGGTAAAGAAATCTTCAAGAGGATGACCTATCACCCGATGGTACGAGCAATAGTCCGGGTGTGAGACTTCGCTCGCTTGCTCGGGGTGCTTAGACTCCAGCAATGTAAGCATTTGATGCTTTAGGGCAAGATCAAGTATCTTCTTCGTCTTTTCCCGAGGAAAAGAGTATGCTCGACTCATTTTCTTCATGAGGGATAGATCAATAATGCTCGCCTCTCGTTTGCGTGGCTTCTTAGCCCTGCTTTGTTGCTGTTGAGCGCCTTTTTGGCCTTTCGACTTATTTCTGCTTTTGAGCTGAGCCTTCTTTATAACAGGTTGACAAGGAGCGGCATTTTCATCCTTTACGGTCTGTTGGAGAAGGCATTGCGTCTTGGCTTTCTCGTAGATGGCCGTCTCACGGTTGTGATCATCTCGGACTTTTTGACCAGCTTTCTTTATAAGTTTGTCCATTTGTTCCTCGAACGACGGACTGGGTTCCTTTGCATCTGGAACTTTCACTGGCTTAGGATTAGCGTCCTCCCATTGAGTATCCGCTTCTTTATCAAGGTCATACACGACGTAGCAGCCGGGTAGTAACTCTAGTTTCTTTGACCGGATGTATCCAAGCCCTTTTGTTTCCATTCTCCCACTAGGCAGTTTGCGTTGAGTTTCGGGAACGTTCCAGACCCCGTCATAGAATTTGGCCTCTCTAACGGTCTGTTTGAAGGATATCCCCTGGCGTTTCAGCAGCTTCTTCAAACCCTCTGTATAATATCTGGGAAGACGGATAGGCTGAAGCCTGTCGAGCGCAGGATCCGCGCCATGCCAGATTTCTTTTTTCACTTTGGTTTCTTCAGAGCGGTAAAATAGAATTGCTTTTTCGCTTTTTCGTTTGGGAGGGATATAGAATGTCCGCAGCTCTTCTACACTGTAGATATTAAGTGTATCCAGTTCTTTATGATGCTCAGGCGGCACCATGGCGACTTGCAGGCGTTGCTCTTCATCAGCGGACATTTGTATTAAAGGTCGAGCAGAGAATACGGCATGGACTTCATCTTCCGAGTCGCTGCCAAAGATCAATGTAGGAGCTGATGGTCCCGGCTTGTTGTGTTGGGGCGGATCCGAATAAACCATCTCCTCTTCTTCCTCAGTATCACTGCCGAAGACAGGGATGGTAGCGTTAGTTTTATTCTCCGGCTTGTGACACTTCTCCGTGTCTTCGAAATCCGGTAAGAAGTATTTGGCATCTTCATATTTGCGGACCTCGTTCACAGAGAAAGGGTTCAGTTCTCCCGTCACGGTATACTCGAAACCATCCTTAAAATACTTCATACACTGATGTTGTGTAGAAGGGATGATGTTGTACTCGTGTAACCATGGTCGGCCGAGCAAAGCGTTGTAGCATGTCTTGGCCTCTATGACGTGGAACTTAATGTCCGTGACGAGTAGCCCGAAGCGTAGTGTCAGTATCACAGATCCAAGAGTCTTTGACGATTGGGAGTCGAACCCGGAGATGGTGATCTTGTCCCGAGCAAGGTGCTGGACGCTCATGCAGATTTCCTTCAACACCCGCACGTTGAGTAGGTTAACAGACGACCCGTTATCGATCAGGATTTTGCCTATCTTTATATCATGGCAGTATCCCGAGACATAGAGAGGGCGATTGTGTTCGCACGTCCCAAGTAGAAGGTCTTCATCGCCAAAAGTAACATCGGCCGTGTGCACCTCCTCCAATTCATCCTTCATCTTTTCCTCGGCCAAGCATGCTTGGAATTGTTCTGGGTCTTGGAGTGCCTTAATCAACAAATCTCTCGCCTCCTTCGATAGCAAAAGGGCGTCAAGAATGCTGAGCTGTGAGGGCAGCTTCCTCAGATGTGCCAAGACGTTGTAATCCACCTTATTCTTCTTTGGTGGGTCTTTGGCAGCTAGCTCTTCCACCACTTGGTCATCTAAGATGATATCTTCAGAGACCTTTTCTTTCCCTCTATCTTTCCTGTTCGAGGGTCCGAGGTTTTTTTCGGGCAGCGTGCGATTACGTAGCCGGATATTTTCGCAAACCTTCGGTTCTTCTTCTTTTCTCGAATCGGACTCTTTAAAGAGAAGGGGAAGTTCCAGTTCTTCATCAGAATCACTCCCGAATGTGGGCACTTGTGATCTACCGGCGTTAACCATGCAACAATCGCCAGCAGTTCTTTTAAGCCTTTCGGTCATATTTCTTTGCCCTCGACGAGCTTTACGCTTTTCCCGCTTAAAGTGTTGTCGGTGAGCAACGTATCCTTGCCACCATCTATCGAAAGCTTTGCACTCTTGAGTGGGGTGCAAAATCTTTTGATGATATAAGCAATAAGACGGGTGTATTTTCGCTTCACCGGTAATTTCTTCTTTGGAGGATGGCAGCTTCATGCCCATTGATATGGCCTTAGCAAACTTCTTTCTCATCTTGAATTGGCTTTTGTCGGTAGCGGAGGTGTTTAGCTCCACCGGGATCGTCTCAACTCCTTCATCAAGTCGCTGGCGCTTGGCCCTTCCAAATATAGCCGCCTCGCGCTCCCGATCAGCTTTACTTTTCAACCGAGCTTCATTAAGGAATGCGTCAATTATTTCCTCTGGTGGCCCCAGAACTTTTGGTTCAGGATCTGCCCCCAGCTTTTCGGTGCAAGGAGTCTCCTCATCGTTCGTGATCAAATGGGAAATCATATGACAGCTCACCACATATTCCTCGGATTCATCCGATGAACTTTCTCCCTCATCTTCTTCTTGAAAGACGTGATTGAGGAACTCTTGGAGCGTAATGGGAGTTCGTGCCTTTTGGTTGTATTCTTCCAACGCGTCAATTTGCCTTTGTAAGTCCGTGTGTTTGCCGCCAGGCTTCACGGGCTTTTTAGATTTCTTCTTCTTCTTTTTCGAAGATTTTGACGGCTAGCTGCAAGTGCTTGAACCGCCACCATCGGTCTTTGGAGTTGGACGTGGCTTCAACATCCCTTCAATGACCTGCGGCTCCAACGGATTCTTCCACTTGATCGCTGGACATGTCTGAAGATCGTTTAGCATCCCCTTTGTCTTGGCTGATAATACAACCTCCCAAGGAGCTTCTTCAATGACGGAGCATGTTGCCTCCGGCGTATTCGTCCCCTTAGAGGTGTGGGGCTGTGGGGAATTCACCTTCCATTTGTCAGATAACGCGAACTTGCCCTGTCGGTACTGGTTTTCAAGCCAATTTTTGAAAACGTAGCAATCTTCGATTGGATGGCCTAGTACTCGATGATAAGGACAGTAGTTGGGCTCGCTGACGTCACTTAGTTGCAACGGACGTTTTGGATCCGGCAAATTTATGAGTCTGTTGCGCAACGCCAGCTCGAATAGCCTCCTCGTTTTATCGCGGGGAAAGGAATAAGAACGTCCCATCCTATCCTCAAGGGGCACGTACGGTCGCGTATTATTTTGACGAGCAACCGGCTTCGAGTCGCTCAGTTGTTGTTGAGCATTAGCGACGACGATCGCTTTTCCCTTCCCTTTGTCATTTCGGGTGTCTGGCCTTGGAAGAGGGGGTTTATGGCCTATCTGGTCCATCTGCGCTAGTTTGTCAATCAAAGCCTGGAAGGTAGTCGGCTTGAAGAACATCATAAATTGCGAGATGGTTGCTTGTGGATCGAGGGTTCCCACAAACATACCCACTGCGGGAGCTTCTTCAATGCGCTGCTCGCACTTCAACCATAGATTCCGCCATCGTATAGCGTACTGAACCCATGTCTCGCCGGGTTTTACCCTGGCGTTAATCAGTGCCGTCATCGGGGTACGTTCACTGGCGCTTGCAAAACGTCGAGTAAACAGCAGCTCCATCTCTGCGAAGGTTTTAATAGAGTCGTCGGGGAGCTCCGAGTACCATTCGAATGCCGTATCTGATAAGCTCCCAACAAACTGGCGAAGCAACAACTTGTCGTCACCACCGGTGTTGCCGCAGAGTGCCCTGAACTGGGCAACATGCTGGTGAGGATTGCCCGTCCCTTTGTAGACATGGAACTTGGGAATTGTGTAACCGGGTGGGTACTTGATTTGATCGTACCAACTCGGATATGGTCTTCCCGTTTTCACGACCTGGCCAGCTGTTTCGGTTGCATGATGAACCCGTATTTGCTGGGCAATGTATTCATCCAAATCAGCTTTGGAGATTGTATCCTCTTTAGCTGTGGACAGAACTGGTGGAGGATTCGACGTCTCTCCCCTATCGTCTTCAAGGATGATCGGGGGGTCTTCAGCAGGTGGATCTTGTTGAATCATCATACCCACCATATCCTGGAACAGGAGGGCCATTTTCTTTATGTTGGCTGCCTGCTCCGCAGCTTCTTTATCCTTCTTCTCTAGTACGCGACGAAGGAATTCTGCGTCCGTTTCTTGTTCTTGACGCTCGTCCGAGGATGTTTCAGGGGTTTCTTTTGGCCATGTAAGCGCGGCCATAGCGTTCATCATCTCTTGGAGCTTCTGCTGCTGCTCCTGAGCTTGGTCACTGACCTCGTGTGCGGTCTATGACCTGTTGATATGCGGCTATCTTCTTATCCCGATGCCATGTAAACCGTATGAACTGTCATGCCCCCTGACTTGGGGCGTTTAGGTTCACCATTTTTAACTTTTGCCGCTGACGCGGGAGTTTTCTCTGGCCTCCTTCTTTTGTGGGCCGTTGAAGTTGAAGGAACCGTTGAAGGGGGCGGCCTTGCAGCTGCTGTCCCCTGCTGTTTAATAGGATGGTCTTTTTCTTTTTGCACTTTTGCCTTCTTTTGCCGACGAGAGTGATCTGGGTCGATCACTGAGTCTTGAACCCTTCGCCAAACCTTATAAATTCTTAAGGACAGTCGTTGAGGGGGCTGTTCTTGCTTCGTTTCTGGAGCTCTCTCTGCAGGTGGAGGAGATCTCTTCAGTGTAGCGGTTGTAGAGTTCTTCCGTACCCTTCTCAGCAGTTCAAAACTGTTCTCGGTTGGAACAGCAGCGTCGACTTCCACCACTGGAGCCGGTGGAGTTAGCCCTGAGGGGGAGTTGCCCCCTGCCTTCCTCACTCGTTGCCAATGGCGACGTCGAGCATGACGAGCCGTTGGGACTGGCTCGAAAATTGAGACATCTTCTTTTTGCCCTCTGTCTGAATGAGGCGCCGCCGGTGTTAACCTCTTAAAGACTGAGGTTGTCTTTTGAGGGGTGATATTCAACCTGTCGAAGATGGATCCTTGAGCGGGGGCAGGAGCAGGAATCGTCAGTCTTGAAAAGACTGACTCTTTGACAGGGGAGGTCGCCTTTACAACTTTTGAAGCAGCAGCTGTTGCCTTCCTCGGGACAGCCAATTTAGAGTTCTGATTTAGCCTGGTGAAAACAGAGGCTGTTGGTTTGGTAGTGGGCGATCCGTTGACAAGGGTCGTCGTAGCAGTGAGCCGGTCGAAGACCGACTTCTTGTTCACTTCCGGTGCAGGTATTGGCATAGGGAAGCTTGTAGGTGGGATCATGGTCCCAAAGAACAGACCAGTGGTGGCTTGGGTCACCTGATCTACCGGCAGAGTGAGGAAGGAAGCCGCTTGGGGCCCATATGCTACACCTCCCGGTGAGGTGGAGCGTCCGTTGCAGTGGCATTTCGAGCAGTTGATGCAGTTAAATGCCATTGAATCTTGAGTTCTGCGCCAGGAAAAAGACCAAATCTTAGTAACTTGAAATCCGAAGGCAACCATTAACAAACCGCGATTGGTTCGCGAAGACGACACACGAAGCGTGGAGTGGAAAGAGGAAAAGGTCCCACCGGGCGTGCCAGAATCTGTTCCCCTCCGAACGGCGGCCGAGACGTTGGGCTGTCTCGCCTGAGGTTCGGGGTAGATGCTAATTGGTGCTATCCGTCCACCTCTCCGAAAATGCCAAGTTGATTTATGGCACCGTGTATCGGAGGTTTAGACGGATGCGGCCGATGTAGCAGACTTTGTCAGATTCCCCCTCGCTTGAGGGGTTTTTTTGATTGTGGGGACGCTCTTCCCTGCAGGCGCAAGCCCCTGCAGTTAATTACACTACCGCATCGCGGTAGCCACTTTCTCCTTCTCCAGAATTTCACTTCGTGTCGTGTGTGTTTGTTTTGTTTGTGGTTGCCCGTGGATTGTATACGGAGACTGAGTAATGCCGTCGCCCGTAGGACGTGGATTAGTCCAAATTCGTATTTACTTAGATTTGGGTTTGGTGGCTTTAGTTTAAGGATGCCTTAGTCGCGTTGCGGCTAAGATCGACTTAAACGTTCGTCAAGGATACGTTAGTCCTGTTTGAGACTAAGATCAACTTAACGTGGTGATCCATTTAATATATGGCCGTTGGGACTCGTCACCTCTCTGACGTCGTTAAAGGATTACAACGGCGGATGTCAGAGGAGTTCAGAGATGTACCCTTGAACCAAGGTTGATTTGGAATTTTATCGTTCATTTGAGTGTTTAAGGATACGTTAGCCATGTTTGGGGCTAAGATCCACTTAAACAGGACCGTTTAGATCCGGCAAAAGAGCATTTGGAGGCTCTATTGTTCCAGTTTAGGGACGTGGTGGTCCATCGCCAGTTAAGGGACGTGGTGGTCCATCATTAGTTTAAGGACGTTTCGGTCCATGTTCCAGTTTAGGGACGTGGTGGTCCATCATTAGTTTAGGGACTTTTCGGTCCGATATTAGTTTAGGGACGTTTCGGTCCACGAGTTTAAGGACCCCGCAGTCCATATTGATGTATGGTCGTTGGGACCCGTCACCTCTTTGACGTCGTTGAGGAATTACAACGATGGATGTCAAAGGAGTTCGGAGATGTACCCTCGAACCGGATGTAGATTGATTTAGGAGAGCCATTTTGCTCAGTCAATTTAATTTAAGGACTTATGGCCACGATTGGGCTAAGTCCAGTTGAAAATGTCCAACATTTTATTTGTTTTTGCATTGCATTTATTTTTATTTTTATTTGGGCCTTGCCCAGAAAGGATGCAGAGCATCAATTTTATTTGGGCTCTGCCCTTTTATTACTTTGCAATTTACTTTGGCCTGTTAGGTCTTTTTGATTTAGGCCTGGCCCTTCAAGTAATGTATTGCATTTGTGCAAAGCACTGAGAATCTTTTAGATTCAAGAACAGAAGTGCAAAGCACTTTCTAATCTCCTGATCTAAAGAAAAAAAACAAGTTTTTCTTCTTTTCTTATTTTTCCTTATTTGAGAGAACCAAGGGTTCATAACAAGTGCAAGGCACTATTTTTTTTTATTTATTTTATTTATTTATTTATCTGTTCATAAGAGAATTTCCTCTTCTTTTAAAGGTTTTACCTTTTTTTTTATTCTTCAAGAGTTCTCAAGAGTTCTCTTCTCTTTTTTATTTTTGCAAGATGTTCCTCCTTTTGAATTGGGGTCTGGGGTCCTTTTTATAGTGCCCATAAATTAGTTAAATTTGTTAAAGAGATCTTTTTCTGAGTGATTTCGTGGAATTTTCCCTACCGTTGGATCTTTGATCCAAAGGCCCCTGTTTTACAGAGAAAAATCTTCTTGTTTTAACAAGAACAGAAAAGATTCCCTTAAATCTTCATTCTGTTTTTGCGCAACTCCCCAGCGCGTGACACGTGTCGCGCGGCGCAGCGCTTGCGCAGCTGCGCAGACAGGTGTCGCGTGCGCAGCTGCGCAGACAGGTGTCGCGCGGAGCGGCGCTTGGGCAGCTGCAGACAGGTGTCGCGCAGCGCCGCTTGCGCAACTGCGCAGACACGTGTCGCGCAGCGCGGCGCTTGCGCAACTGTGCTTGCGCAGTCGCGTTTGCGCAACTGCGCAGACACGTGTCGCGCAGTGCAGCGCTTGCGCAACTGAACGTTGCATCTTTTTACTTTTTGTTTTTTAAGAGAGTCTTGCTCTGATTGGATACTGCCTCGGGCATTGCGTTGACGTATCAACTTCTGACACGTGGCGCATTGCGCGCAACGCACGGAATTTGAAGCGTTGCTTCAAAAATTTGAATTTTAAAATTCAAACAGAGCCTTGCTCTGATTGGGGGAACAAGGTTATACCGATCGATCCATGTTCTTCGATCTTCAACCTATTTCCCAAGCTTCTCGCGGCTACCCCGATCAAGTTTGATCTCCGGTCTTCCCACATCGAAGAAGATCCACGTCGAGGGTTCGTAATACGGGCTCCCGCCTCTAAACCGAAGCAACTCGGGTATCTAGTTTGCTAGCCTAGATAGCCAAGATGAAATAGAGAGTGTGTATGAATTTTTTGTCTCAAAACACCGAAAGATTCTCAACGCATGAGAGGGATTGGGTGGAAGTTGAAGAAGATGCCTAGTGAGGAAAGTGTGAAGCAAAGCTTTTTGGCAACTAAACAAAATGCATGATGCCTTTTTCTTATGTTGTTTTTGGCTAGTCTTTTGTGTGTGATATTATGAGCACTAGAAGAAAAAAATCCTCTCAAAAATGAGCAGCCATCTCACAAGAATATCTCACACAAAATATCTATCCCAAAACAAAACAATCCTATGACCCAATACCATAAGTCACCAAGTGCATATGCTATGAATTAATGCACAATGCCAAGACTTGCACTCACACTTTACACCTCACAATAAACATTTAAACTAAATGTTTAACCCAAAAGAAAATGCAACTTCTAAAGTAAACTTGTAACGAATTACAAGAATACCCTTCATCTGTATATACATACATGCATCCGTATTCCGACTGATTACGAATACAACGAGACGAAAGTAATCCAACAATACAATACTAGGATCCGGCTTAAACCAAAGCCCACTAGTATTATCCGTCCGATCATAATCCGTGCGCATGTGCACGTATATGATCGAACCCTACCATAAAACCATGTGACCTCTATAACATTTCGCCCGAACCAGGGAAACCCTCTGTGTGGGAATCTAAAGACTCGTTAATACGCTAGAAGTGGGTTTAACCACAAGCACGTCAGTGGCACTAGCTGTACGTAACGGTTGCCAAGGTATTGAGCGAAAGGGAGGCCAATGAGAAAACTCATGCTGAAACCCTACTGAGCTTGACAGTGACAATATACGTACAGTCCAGTCCGTTCGTCTATGAGTATCGCATATCGATTTTAGGGGGATGGATAAAGTCAGACACCTAATAACGCGACATTTAGTATCGGTATGAAATCTATCACCACCTGAGAAACTACCGATCCTAGATCGGTAATTCTCGACTACCTTGGCCAAGAATTTATGGTGATGGCCATCCGTGCACACCGCGACATCAACCCCCAATACTGGGAGAGAAGAATACCCTGACGATCCGCTCACTGCCTCCATGTGGCTCGGGACTGTACCCAACTAAAACCTGTTTGCACGACTTCTTTGAGCCGTGGTAGGGTAGTAATCAAGCACAGTGGGAACTCACACGAGACAAATGACGATATAAGGTCGATAGACTAACCTGTACACATGTCACCAGGGAACTGCTATCTGACAATAGGTATAATACCAACTGGCATGTTCCCGACGAGTCCGTCCGGTGTACTCATAACCCAATGTGCACCTATATACATCTTAGATGAACCAACTAATACAATGGCTTATGAGACAGGTCACCGCCCCTCGTCGGGGTCTCGATTCGTATACACTAGTCTACTCTCGGAGTATCGATACCCAGTCTCGAAACTCCCACGACTAGGGACACTTTAAGGATGTGCTTATAGACCACCAAGCTCGCACGTATATCATCGCCATCATACTGTTGGTAGTCAAGCAAGAATCCTATGGGCTCTATCAACATGTAATAGTGATCTGTAATGTCACTTGAAGTATGTACACGATGATAAAGACAAACCAGATAGCATACTATCATCTTGAGTAAGACTGTTCTAGCAGTATAGGTCCTCCCTCAATCATTGCAATCATGCGCCTGCAATTCAGTAATTGATTTGAAGGCACTATAGCCAACAGCTATATATGTATATATATGTTCTGCACTTCATCTAGAATTTGACATGGCTTTGTGAATACATGAATCCGTGAATCTATGAATCCATGAACTCATGAATCTGACATATATCTATAGTCTTCTAGCATTCAGAAATTCATGCTAGTACTTGTGTTAACTTCTTAATCAAGAATATCATAATGATGGGGTAGTTCGACGAATGGAGGTATTTACGTGTAACGTGGGTCATACATGGTCGTCGTGGTCCCAGGTATTACGAGACAATGCATTACTAACTCATGACTCTCTTAAATCTATGTTTCTGTTGTTCCAGGAGAAAACAGAACATTCTTGTTACGTGTAAAACCCTCATTAGTCGAGCTTATAAACTTAAAATATAATAGTGCAATCTAAAGAATAAACATCATTTTATTGTTATTTTATTTATGCTACTTTTATTTATATGTGCTTGATTGTTTCTCTTTTATATATATCATGTTTTACTTTAACATTCTTTTTAACTGGGGAATTACTAAACTTTAGTTCGTTCACAGCATTCCACTTTTCTTATTTTCTTGTTTTTCTTAGGAATGTCGTCAGATGGCAGTAGGACAGGCGATGAGGCTAGGTCGAGAAAAATGATGAGGATTTTGATCAACTTACTTTCCAAGCCGATCATTAGTTATCAATCAGTATGCACTGTTTGAGGTTCCATTTTACAGTCTCTTTTATCCTTATGTCTTTTTTTTATGGAACACTTTTGTCCGTTTGGACGTGATTTGCAATAAATATTGTTAGATATCTTTATAAGCTTTAAATTCTTATACTAAAATTTTCTTTTACTTCTTATACAAACGCTTAGCGTATCTATATTAGGAAGGTATACTTCTTGATATAGATACGTCGCGACCCTCGTCACTTGCTCGGTATTTCATTATTTATTTTATTTATTTTAGGAAACGGAGCATGACAAGTTTTGTTGGTGACCCATCCAGATCAGTTCTGCATGACCATTGAAAGCAAATAATACAAGGATTTTAAAATCCAATAGCATTTAACTTTTCCTTTGAATCTCATACCATCCTTTGAATCCATCTTGAAATTCAATTTTTTCTTTCTTGAAGATCCTATCTCGAGACATCTTGTAACTTTTGGCTCCTTAAATTTCTGTTGGTTTCTTCCTTCCTTGCTTCCCTTCGATCGTCTTTCCCACATCTCTTCTTTTGAATAGAACATCGACAATTGGAAGCGCGAAAATGAATTGTGACAACCTTATCTTTAATTTTTCTTGCCCTGTTATAACATACTCTTTGAGTGAATTTCGGGGACGAAATTTTTATAAGGAAGGTAGAGTGTAATAGTTCCTTGAATCCTATTCTCTTGAATTTTTCTTACTTTCTCTGACGATCATATCCCGACGAAAAGGAAACGAAATTGCGAATCCTTCATCTCTGTTTGATCTCATTTTTTAATCTTCTTGATTTCTTTTTTATTTCTTGAATCTCATTCATTGATTCCATCTCGATTCATCCTTTCGATATTCTTGAAGATCACTTCGCAACTCTTTGAATTCCTGAAAGAATTCATGTATGTTTCTTCTTGCATCTCTTAGGTCATCTTTTATATTCTATATTCTAGATTTCGAACTTTTTGATACGGACGTATCTTTTGTTTACATGTCTCTCTAGTTCGTTGTATCGCAGTGTACATCATCCTCAATTGTCATCAAAGAAGGGTAGTATTCAAAGTTCCTGATCACTCAACATAATATCTAGGAGTCCTTGAAGATTCTGGTCAAGTTGCTTTCTTGCTTTTATTCATTGGACCGTCCTTCTTACTTGCATTCTTCTAAGATATCATTTGTAAGCATTCTTGAAACCAATCGTGTTTCGATAGTCAGAAAAAAAAAGCCATCATCCCCCTTCTTGATTTTGAAACTCCTCGACTTTCCATTGTTGTATCACAACCTATTAGAGCAATGACAAATGGGGTGTGAATGTAACAAGTGATCGAGTTGTCATTACCATTTCCTTGCCCGGTTGTGGCAGACTCCTTGTGTAATTTCGAGAACAAAATTATTTTAAGTAGGGTAGAATGTAACAATCACTATTTTGTACAGTTATTTTTATACTTAGTGGTATTCTATGAAAATCCTCATTTCCGCTCTCTTTTTGAAACTTATATTATTTTAAAGGGTATTTTTATATTAAGAATCCTTCTATGCTAACTTGGTTTCAACACAAGAGTCCTAACCTTATGGTCATGTGTTCAAACTCCGACTAATTTATTTTAAAATCCCCCAGTTTTAATATAATATCATATTTTTTATAGCCAAATATTTATTAATATTTTAAGAGTTGGGAAAAATTTCTCTTAATTAAAAATAAAATTTATTTGTTTATTTTAATTTATTTGTTTGTTATTTAGATATATTTGTTTTACCTGTTTTTTTATTGTTTTGATTTTGGGGTGGTTGATAGGATTTTAATAAATCTAAACCACTTAACCCTTTTTCTTTTCCGCCGTAACTCAAAAGAAAAAAAACACCGCGACTCTAAAATTTCTTCTTCTCTCCCTTACTGTCATTTCTGATCTGAAACCTGACGACGAGACAATCGAACGAAAGGAGAAGAAGACACACTCCTCTCGTCTCGATCTAATTCAAGGCATTCTTTATTTTACGATAGGGAACAATCATAGATCATCATTTCTCTGTAAGTCCGCTCTTCTTTTTCCTCATCGATCTTCATCGTCAAAATTTAATTTTTAAATATTTTTACTTTATATAAAAAAAATCTAGTCTTTACCGTGTTTTTTAAAGACTTTTCACTTGGACAAATTATTAATATAAAATAAACAGTTTGAATGATGTATAGATGCTGGGCTATATCATCACAACCTTAATTACAACAAATAATATAAACAAAGAATATATACTGTTATCTTTACTATTACTGCATATAGATGTATAAAAATAAAATAATGTTGTAAAAAAAATATCTACCAACTACATTTCTCCTCATTCTCCCTTTTTATCTTTTTATCATTTTGACACTGCATCACCAATATTAAAGACTATATTATTATATACAACTTATATATTAACACTTACTGATTCTAAATCATTAACACTGCAGGTTTGAGATTTGAATAGATTAAAAACTAATAATATATAATGATACACAATATTAATATAATAATGTCTAAATCTGTGAATATATTATGAATGGATATACATATCTGAAAGATGTCATATAGCTACTATTGATACTATCATGAACTTACTTGATATAACAAACAAATTATTGCATGCACCATCTTAAATCGTTAATGATGTTGTAACTACCGGTACGAACCACTGAAAACGCTATCAATATTAAACTTACAAAAATAACATCTTTGATTCTATTAGTGAATGATAATATAAACATTAATGATAATTATATATATAACTTATAACGCAGAATACAATAACAATACAATAACAACACTATATATATATATATATATATGAGAATAATGGAGGAAAGATGCCATAGGAGGGAATTCCCTCCTATGGCATCGGAAAAATACCCCCTCCACCAATTTTTCCGACGATCGGCCCCCATCATCTTCATCGTCATCGTCTAAGATGTGCGTACACCAAATTTCATGTGATTCCACAACTTTTTCACCGTTGATTTAGTGGGTTCAAAATTAACGGTTTACCGACAATAGAACTTTTTACATTGCTAAATCAACGGTGAAAAAGTTGTAGAATCACATGAAATTTGGTGTACGCACATCTTAGACGATGACGATGAAGATGATGGGGGCCGATCGTCGGAAAAATTGATGGATGGGGTATTTTTTCGACGCCATAGGAGGGAATTCCCTCCTATGGCCTCTTTCCTCCATTATTCTCTCTCTCTCTCTCTCTCTCTCTCTATATATATATATATATATATATATATATATATATCACGCGAGAGAGAGAAGGTGCCGTAGGAGGGAATTTTCTCCTATGGCGTCGGAAAAATGAACCTTTCATGATTTTTTTCAACGATCGGCATACATCACCACCATCTTTATCATCTAAGATATGGATACACCAAATTTCATGTGATTATACCATTTTTTTACCGTTGATTTAGTTGGTGCAAAATTAATGGTTTACTGATAATAGAACTTTTTATATTGCTAATTCAACGGTGAAAAGTGGTGGAATCACATGAAATTTGGTGTATGCACATCTCACATGATGATGATGATGATGATGGATGCCGATCGACGGAAAAAATGGTGAAGGTTGTATTTTTCCGACGTCGTAGAAGGAAATCCCCTCCTATGACCTCTTTTCTCCATTATATATATATATATAATATATATATATATATATAAACCTTTAAAGTAATTCTAAATTAATTATATATATATATAAACCTTTAATGCAATTCTAAATTAATGTTTACTACACGTCCACTTCATGACTTGTATGAGTTCAAATTAACTTATAAAACACTAAATAGTCAGCATTAGTGCAATTTCTCTCAACTGCCCCAACATAACAATATAAATTGTATGCTATTATTGGCTATAAACACAAACATTAAAAAAAAACATATTCTATGCTCTGAACTTGATGATGCTCAATATGGGCGATGCGAGAAATAACTAAAGGACACGTGGCGGATGACGTGTCCCTGAACTCAGAAGAAAGAGCCCACAGGGAACCGACCAGGCCACCCTTGTATCCGATCTGCGAGCATAAGCTGGCTCTCCTCAGAGCCCCTGGAAATTGGCCTCCTCGGCTTCTCAGCTCGCCCCGAGCTGCCACAGGACCAAGACTCTTCGGCCCTCTCGCTCGTCCCCGAGCTCCTAGCCGGTGCCATCTTCCTCGGTCCCCCAACCGACCGACTCCACCACTCACAGGTGTAACCGCCGCTCCGCAAATCTCGCCATACGCAGATTCTCCGCCAGCAACATCCACGTTCCACGTCATCATGATCCCCATTAACGGGCGATCCGCTCTTTACGCGGGCGTGACGTCGGGAGCGTAACTGCCGGCGAGATTCTCGCGCCCCGCCTGCGTGCTGCCGCTACTATATAAACCCCCATCACAGAGAGGGAAAGTAAGCCAATTTTTACTCCACTTAGCTGTTACTCTGCTCGGATCTAGTACTAATTTGATCGTCGGAGGGTTCTCGGTGGTACCAAACCATCCCGGGACTTCTTTGCAGGTACTCAGCGCTAAACTCCTCAAATCACCAATCTCACCAAAACCCATTGAAATCCACACGCAACAGAAGATCACCACCAAAATCCACCGGGAGATCAACGGAAGACAACATCTGACGGAGACCCGAAAAAAGCCTCCATCAGTTGGCGCCGTCTGTGGAAAACTGTAAGTCCATGTCACGCACCCCAGGAACTTGCGGGGAGGCGGAATATATGAAAAACGATTATCAAAGTTTCGTAACACGGACTTGAGCGCATGAATCGTATCTAAATCGTTACTAGCAAACTACGAAAAGTTTAACTACTCGGATTCGAAATTATACCTCACGTTACATGTCCTTCGGGTCTTCATCGCTGTCCTCCACTTCTCGTAGGCTCCTTGGAATATCGGCACCTCAACGGCCTCCTCGAGTCAAAGACGATCCACCCGAGAGCTCCTACGCCAAGCTTGATCTCTAACTTAAGATAACTAGGTTGCTCAAAGTGCTAATCTAAGCTACCTAGGGGATATAGAGTGAGGTTATGGATGTATTAGTCTAGCTAACCCTTGATCTCAACTCATGAGAGGTTAGGGTTAGGGTTTGAAGAGAGAGAGCTTGAGGAGAGAGAAGGTGAGAAAGTGAATCCTTTTGGATGAATGAAATCATTTGTGTATATATGAAACATATGATATTATTAAGTAAATAATAAATATTGATTTATCATCATGTTTCATTAATGTACTAAGTGATTCATCATATGAGTCATATAAATCATTAAATGAATCATTAACTCAATGTATGAATCACTACATGACTCACTAATCCAATTAATGCAAATGCCACCTTAGCCTCCAACTCACCATGCTTCTAGAAGCTTCCCGGAAAATTACGAGAACGCCCCTCCAATCCGTGAAAACACGGAAAAACTTTAGAATGTATAAATCCAATAACCCGATACTAGAATCTGGCTTAAACCAAAACCGGCTAGTAAAAACTGTCCGAACGTCGTACGTGCGTAAACACACATACGCGTCCGAACCCTTGTCGTAAAACCATACGACCTCTATATCGTTTCGCCAGGAGTAGGGAAACTCTCTGTGTAGGACTCTAAAGACTCGACACTACGCTGGCAGTGGGTTTAACCACAGACCGCAAGCGGCACTAGCTGTACGTAACGGTCCCCAGGTAGATGTCGATAAGAAGGCCGATGAGGAAACCCATCCGAACTCCTACTGAGCATGATGTGACAATCTCCGTACAGTCCGGTCTGTTCGTCTAAGACTATCGCATATCGAGATTAGGGGGCGGCAAGCGTCAGTCCCCTAATAGCGGTATAAGTCGTGTCGGAGCGTAGCCCATTACACCCTGAGAAACTACTGGAACCTACCAGTAAATCTCACTTGCCCTGGCCAGGGACTTTGCGTAATGGCTCTCTGACACAGCGCGATACCAACTCCTAATACCGGGAGAGACGAATCCTGTCTAACCGCCACTGCCTCCAAGTGCTCGGGACTGCACCCAACTGCTACCTGTTTGCACGACTCCTTTGAGCAGTGGTAGGGTAGCAATCTAAGAACAGTGGGACACACTCGAGGCGAAATAGCAGTGTCAAGTCTGCGGACTATGCTGTACTCATGTCACCTGGGAACTGTTAACTGACGACGGGTATAATACCAACCAACAGTTTCCCTGCGAGTCTTGTCCGGTGTACCCGTAACCCAACGAGCACCTGTATACTATCTCCAGTACGATGTACTGATGGCTGTGGGACAGACCATCTCCCCAACTGGGATGAGAAGCGTACATACTAGTCTACTCCGGAATATCGATGCCCTGTCTCGATAATCCAACGACCAGGGACCTGTATAGGATGTTGCTTATAGACTACCCAGCCCTCACTAGTGTGACTGCCATCACAACGCTGGTAATCTAGCAAAGATCCTATGGGCTCTAATAATATGTATAAATGATACGTTACAAGAAACATATGCACATATTAAAGTAGAAACAAACCAAGTAGCATACTACCATTTTTAGCAAGACTGATATATAACTGTGAATATCCCAAGCTTCCATTAAGTAATATACAAACTAGTATGATACAATAATGGCCCCTAGGGCATATACACTAACAATCTTCCACTTGCACTAGGGCCATGAGCTGGCATATCGCAGACCTATGATCTCGAATAGCCTCTCGAACTGCGTCTGAGGAATGGCCTTTGTGAATGGATCAGCGATGATATTCTCCGTCTCTACTCTCTTTATCTCGATCTCCCGGCGATCTATGATCTCCCGGCGATCTACGATCTCCCTGATCAGGTGATACCGTCTTAAGTTGTGTCTGGACTTCTGATGGGACCTGGGTTCCTTCGCTAAAGCTATAGCGCCATTGTTATCATAATACAAAGGTATTGGACCAACACTGGTAGGAACCACCTGAAGTTCTGTGAGGAACTTCTTCATCCAGACAGCTTCTTTTGCGGCATCTCAAGTAGCGATGTACTCTGCTTCCATGGTTGAGTCAGCAATGGTCTCCTGCTTGGAACTCTTCCAACAGACCGCCCCTCCATTGAGGGTAAAGACATAACCCGACATGGATTTAGAGTCATCCTTGTCACTCTGAAAGCTGGAGTCGGCAAAGGCCTCGATCTGGAGGTCGTTTTTGCCATACACCAAGAACATCTCCTTAATCCTCCTCAGGTACTTGAGAATGTTCTTTACTGCTATCCAGTGCTTCTCCCCTGGGTTTGCCTGATACTAGCTTACAACGCTCAATGCGTATGCTACATCTGGTCTGGTACATAACATCGCATACATTATAGAGCCTACCGCAGAAGCGTAGGGTATAATCGACATGCGATCCCTTTCCAAATCAGTCTTGGGAGACATCTCTTTGGAGAGGGTGATTCCGTGACAAGCCGGTAGGTTACCGTGCTTAGAATCATCCATACTGAATCTCTTCAATATGGTGTCTATGTTCCTGGACTGCGAAAGTCCCAACATCCTCTTTGATCTATCACGATAGATCCGGATCCCCAGAATGTAGATGGCATCACCCAGATCTTTCATGGAGAATTTCTGTGATAAGAATCTTTTGACTGACTGTAACATAGGAATATCATTTCCTATTAGGAGAATGTCATCCACGTACAAGACGAGGAATACTACAGCTCTCCCTACAATCTTACTTTATATGCATGGTTCATCTGGATTTTTGATAAAGTTGAATTCTTTGACAGCATCATCAAAACAGATGTTCCAACTCCGCAATACTTGCTTTAGTCAATAAATGGACTTAAGCAACTTGCATACTTTACTACTGCTCCCACTCTGAATGAATCCCTCTGGCTGATCCATATAAACGCACTCTTCCAAATTTCCATTTAGAAAGGCCGTCTTTACGTCCATCTGCCAGATCTCATAATCGTGGAAGGCAGCAATAGCAAGAAGGACCCGAATGGATTTGAGCATAGCAACTGGAGAAAAGGTTTCGTCATAGTCCAAACCAGGTCTTTGACGGAAACCCTTTGCAACAAGTCTAGCATTATAGGTTTCAACCTGTCTATCTACACCAATCTTCTTTTTGAAGATCCATTTGCATCCTACGGGTTTTACCCCATCTGGAGCAATGTCCAAAGTCCATACTTTGTTAGTGTACATGGACTCCATTTCGGTCCGCATTGCATCCAGCCATTTTACCGAGTCACCGCTCTGAATGGCTTGCTTGAAGCTAGTAGGGTCATCATCATCAATGACGCAATCCTCTCTATCCCCATCTATGAGAAAATCGTAGTATCTCTCAGGCGGATGAGACGGCCTACTACTCCTGCGGAGGGATGCGGGAATGTCCTGTTCTTCTTGAACTTCTGGTTCTACCAAAATTTCAGTAGTAGTTTGTGGTTCTGGAATTTCTTCCAGTTCTATTTCGCTCCCACTTGTTTCCTTTTCTAAAAACTGATATTCTAGAAAATGGGTATTACGAGAAACAAAAACCTTTTGTTTCTCTGCGTAATATAATAGATACCCCATGGAGTTCTTTGGATATCCCACAAACTTACATAGTGCTGATCGTGCCTCGAGTTTGTCCGCATGCTGCTTTTTAACAAAAGCCGGACATCCCCAAATCTTCACATACTGAAGATAGGGTTTCTTTCCACTCCACATCTGATATGGTGTGGTAGGCACAGTCTTGGTGGGAACCTAGTTCAAAAGATATGCAGCTGATTCTAGTGCATATCCCCAGAATGATCGCAGTAACTCAGCGTTACTCACCATGGAACGAACCATATCCAATAGGGTTCGATTCCTTCTTTCCGATACACCGTTGTGTTGTGGTGTGTATGGAGGAGTAAGCTGAGAGAGAATTCCATTATCTTTTAAGTAACCCAGGAACTCGGCACTTAAGTATTCACCACCTCGATCAGATCTCAGTGTCTTTATACTCTTGCCTGTTTGTTTTTCCACTTCATTCTTGTATTCTTGGAATTTCTCAAAGGCCTCGGATTTATGATTCATTAAGAAGACATATCCATACTTAGAGAAATCATCCGTAAAAGTAATGAAGTAGGAATAACCACCTCGCGCATGTGTAGACATTTGACCGCACACGTCACTGTGTACGAGTCCCAAGAGCTCGCTTGCTCTTACTCCGTGTCCAGTGAACCGAGTCTTTGTCATCTTTCCTTTGAGACAAGATTCACAAGTAGCATAAGATTGATATTCGAACGAATTCAAATATCCTTCTCTATGTAACTTAGTCAATCTTCTCTCATTGATGTGACCTAGTCTACAATGCCATAAGAAAGCCTGATTTATTTCTGGAGACTTTCTTTTAAGTGTGTTCTGGACATTGAAAACCTGAGCTTGACTTAATACATATATACCGTCATCTAGTGTACCGGACCCAATCAGAACTTGATTTAGGTGGATGTGAACTACATCTCTTATGAATGTAAAATCATATCCCTCTCTCGAAAGTGAGGATACTGATATGATATTACAAGTCATACTAGGTACATACAGACGGTTACGTAGAATCAATATCTGCCCACTTGTCAAACCTAGGCGATATTCTCCCATGGATTCAGCGTCCACGCTCATTCCGTTTGCAACTCTGAGAGACAAATCACCTACCTTTATAACTCTACGGTTTCTCAAAGCATGTAATGAATTATAGATATGAGATCCTGCTCCGGTATCTAGTACCCAGGAGGTAGAGTTAATAGACAAACAGTTCTCAATTACAAACACACTTGAGGCCGAAGCCACAACATGCTTCGTATCTTGGCTACTGGCTTCCAAAGCCCTGCAATCTTTCTGCCAATGCCCGCTCTCATAACAATAGGAACATCCCTCTTTAGCTACACCAAGTCCCGAAACTTTTGATCTTCCCTTTCCTCCTACTTTACTGGTGTAAGTAGAGGGTAGGGGCAGTGGAAATAAGTCAACATATGACCTGTTTCCCAATGTAGTCTCCAGGTCCTTGAGCTCATCAATATAGCTAGTCATTGTAAGGACGCCATTCGCTACAGATGACCCGACAGCCAACCTCGCTTGAATTAATTCGTTCGAGGTCTCATATCTTGCGATATGAGATTGCTCTCCATATAAATCTTTGTTATGGAGAAAGATGGAAACTAAGTCCATCTTCTCGTGCTGCTTCTGGTATACACCATCAACTGAAGCTAACACGAGACACTTAGCTTTCGCTTTATCCTTTTCCCTTGTCTAACGGATATCCATATCCGCGACGGTGGAAACTGGACCTGGGACGGCGGAATCGTGAGTAGTAATAGGGTGGTCCATCTTGTCATAGGCAATGGACATCTGGACAGACCTTTGCCAGTCATATAAGTCAGATTCAGTCAAATTGTTATCTAGATGTAACCTAGTCATGGTCACAAGGTCGCTGCAATGAGAGAAAGAGAAGAAAACATTTTAGCATGATGCTGTTGCAAATTTAAATTGGATTTTAGTTTATCTAAACTGGATGGCTCCTACAGTTTCTCGAATCCTTCTTCAAACCATAAAAGAAGAATTAGCCAGGATAATTCTCACCGTACAATACTTGCTTAACCGTTCAGCCAGGCCAGTATCGATACTTCGAGGGAGGTTTTCCAACGCTTTCGCAAAGTTCCTTAATTAAATAACCTTTTTTCTCTGGGGGCGTAGCCCTGCTGACACCTTTCTCGACACCTACTTGGTTTATAGCATTGATCGTTAAGTGATGAATCTTCTGATAAGTAGCATGTACTCACAGAAGGATCGGCATCCAAATATCATTGTATGATAATGTTGAAGGAATCCTACCAACATTCATCAAACTCCAAATGGTATGCAACACTAGCAAATTTCAGTTTCTTTAGAAACTCCCGATATGGATTTTTGCCCCATGCTCTTATGACCTTGACTAAGGGCTAAGTATGTCATAAGTCACATGTCAAGTTCTACCCGTCATTATCCAGGTTAATTTGAACCCACCCGTATATACTCTTGACTAAGGGCCAAGAAAAGTAATACGACTGTCCCAAACCAACGCATCTATCTATGCAACAAATGAATACCCAGCAGCTACCAAACACTATGTCTTGACTAAGGGCCAAAAATACATAGCTTGAATACTACTAAATACCCAAATGAAATGACAGAGGGCTACGAATGGTTTTGGCAAAACCGTGAACGTAGTGAACTTGATATAATCGAAGGAACCTGATACTTTTTAAAAGGAGTGGTTAAGGCTCCGCAATTAAAAATTCTGATCTTTTAAAATAACCGAGTGGTTTCTTTTAAATTTGTTCCAATGACTTAACTTTGGTTTATTTTCTTTGCATTATAATAATGTGTCCCATCATTTATCCTATCACTGCAGAAAACAACGAAAATACCACGTCCTCTTATACCATCCGCATTCGCCACTGGGTCCCGTCATCACCCGTTAGGTTACTTAACTAACGACAGAGCGGGGGCTGGGCTAGCGCGGGTGTAAAACATAAGTGACGTCTAATAGCTATCATATATAGATATTATACATTCGTCAGACGCAATAATAAGCATTCCAGATCACAGATGAACTTTATTGGATATGCAAGCAATCCGCGTTTGCTTTGAGCCTGCAACAAAATACGGATTACACAGTTGTGATGAATAGCCATTACCCTACCCCAGACCCCTACGGGTACGGCAAACTACCCGCCAAGTACCCGAAGTGAAGCGGTCTCCCTCAACGACGTGAGTAGGCCACTAAACACTTCAAAGTACCCGGTAGTTTGTGCACCCTACCTTGGGTCTATCATAGGAGCAAAAACAGTAAAAATGAAATAATACAACGGTGGCTACAACCGCAACCTGGATGCGCCCCGCAAAATAATATTACATCATATTACATTTACATCGAATGAATGAATATAAAACACATCTCAAACCCCGGCTAATCATCACAACATCCCAATCAAGTCCATATACACAAACAGTAAACATTTCAGAAATGTGCAACCCCCTGCCAACCGACATACTAGCAGTTAGGGAAGGTTTACGAACACATTAAACATTACAGAAAAAACACAATTAGCAAATATCTTAGAACATCGATCGACCACCATTTTCCGTGTCTACCCCAAAAGCAAGCCAGCACAGAAGTAACCTGGGCAGAAACAGAATATACAGGAAAACAAAAAATCACAATATATGAATTGTAGAGCAAATCGGAGTCAACTCGGGGTTGACTCCGCCGCGGATCCACGGCCAAAAGCACAATCTTGCCGCGGATCCGCGGCCATAAAGCGGAGTTAGAACTTCGTATTTTCCCAGAATTCTTATATTTCCCTGCTGTGAATTTTAAGCTATGTCAAATATTTTTTTCGACACGTTTAAAATTTATAGAAACTGTTAAGGTATCCGGGGTTTCGTTTTCGCGTTTTCCGTCGATCGAACTTCTAATTAGTTGCTAACAAGCTAGTAATGGTTTAGTTGGCTCTGATACCATTGTAAATCCATGTCACGCACCCCACGAACTTGCGGGGAGGCGGAATATATGAAAAACGATTATCAAAGCTTCGTAACACGGACTTGAGTGCATAAATCGTATTTAAACCGTTACTAGGAAACTACGAAAGGTTTAACTACTCGGATTCGAAATTATACCTCACGTTACATGTCCTTCGGGTCTTCATCGCTGTCCTCTACTCATCGTAGGCTCCTTGGAACATCGACACCTCAACGGCCTCCTCGAGTCAAAGACGATCCACCCGAAAGCTCCTACGCCAAGCTTGATCTCTAACTTGAGATAACTAGGTTGCTCAAAGTGCTAATCTAAGCTACCTAGGGGATATAGAGTGAGGTTATGGATGTATTAGTCTAGCTAACCCTTGATCTCAACTCATGAGAGGTTAGGGTTAGGGTTTGAAGAGAGAGAGCTTGAGGAGAGAGAAGGTGAGAAAGTGAATCCTTTTGGATGAATGAAATCATTTGTGTATATATGAAACATATGATATTATTAAGTAAATAATAAATATTGATTTATCATCATGTTTCATTAATGCACTAAGTGATTCATCATATGAGTCATATAAATCATTAAATGAATCATTAACTCAATGTATTAATCACTACATGACTCACTAATCCAATTAATGCAAATGCCACCTTAGCCTCCAACTCACCATGCTTCTAGAAGCTTCCCGGAAAATTACGAGAACGCCTCTCCAATCCGTGAAAACACGGAAAAACTTTAGACTGTATAAATCCAATAACCCGATACTAGAATCTGGTTTAAACCAAAGCCGGCTAGTAAAAACTGTCCGAACGTCGTACGTGTGTAAACATGCGTACGCGTCCGAACCTTTGTCGTAAAACCATACGACCTCTATATCGTTTCGCCTGGAGCAGGGAAACTCTGTGTGTGGGACTCTAAAGACTCGACACTACGCTGGCAGTGGGTTTAACCACAGACCGCAAGCGGCACTAGCTGTACGTAACGGTCCCCAGGTAGATGTCGATAAGAAGGCCGATGAGGAAACCCATCCGAACTCCTACTGAGCCTGATGTGACAATCTCCGTACAGTCCGGTCTGTTCGTCTAAGACTATCGCATATCGAGCTTAGGGGGCGGCAAGCGTCAGTCTCCTAATAGCGGTATAAGTCGTGTCGGAGCGTAGCCCATTACACCCTGAGAAACTACTGGAACCTACCAGTAAATCTCGCTTGCCCTGGCCAGGGACTTTGCATAATGGCTCTCTGACACAGCGCGATACCAACTCCCAATACCGGGAGAGACGAATCCTGTCTATGTTAGTTATATGTATGCCCTAGAGGCCATTACTGTACATAGGATGTATATTGTAGTGGATGCTGGGACATATATAGGGAGGACTTTCTTGCTCGACATGATAGTATGCTATCTGGTTGATCTTTACCTTAACGTGTATACTGATTGTCTCTCTATTATATGTTGGTAAAGCCCTTAGGATGTGTGCTTGACTACCTGGACTATGATGCGGATCATACTAGTGGGGACATGGTAGTCCATAAGTACATCCTTCAAAGTCCCTAGTCGTGGGTGTATCGAGACGGGGCATCGATATACCAGAGTAGACTAGCGTATACCTTCTCGACCCATACAGATGGGCGATGGATGATCCCATATCCATTGGTGTTTGACATCAGAGATGATATACGGGTGCTCAGTAGAGACTGGGTACACTGGACGGACTCGCCGAGAACTCCCAGATGGTATTATACCTCACGTCAGATGGCAGTTCTCTGGTGACACTGGTACAGAGTAGTCTGTTGACCCGAGATCGTCATAGAGTCTTGTGTGGTTCCCACTGTGCTTTGATTTCCATCTTACCACGTCCAAGAGGGCGTGCAAAACGGTGGTTTTTGGGTACAGTCCCGAGTCACATGGAGGCAATGAGCGATAGGAGGGGATTCGTCTCTCCCGGTATAGGGAGTTGATGTTGCGCTGTGTTCGATTGGCTATAACAGGAAATCCCTGGCCAGGGTTGCTGAGATTTACTGGTAAGTGTTACCAGTAGTTTCTCGAACAGTTATAGACCTCATATCGACACGACTTATCGAGCTATTGGGGTCTGACGTTTACCACCCCTAGGCGAGATATGCGACATATCAGACGATCAGACCGGACTGTACGGTAGTGTTACTGGTCGGATTCACTGGAGTGTGAGCGGGCTTGCTCGTCGATCTTCAGATCGCTCAATACCCGGGTGGCCGTTACGTTTAGCAGACCGCTTGTGGCTTGTGGATGCTTGATATGATCATCATCTGCTGCCGGCGTATTGACGAGTCTTTAGAGTCCTACACAGAGGTTTCCTGGCTCAAGCGAAACGAAATAGGAGCGCATATGAGATATGTGCGAGACCGAGAATAATACGAGTATGTGATACTGTATTCGATTCTCGCGATGTGACATTGATCGGTTATATGTGATATAGCCGGGTTATCGGATCAAGTGTTGATTCGATAAGATGTTACTAATGGTACTAGTCGGTTGTGTGCGACATGACCGGATCATTGAATCAAGTGTTGATTTAATGATTTAATGTATAATTATATATTTGATATATTACTTTGCATTAACTAGTAATGGTTCACTTTAAATGGATTTTCTCACTTGGATTGTGCAAGTTGTATATGTGATATACTTTTATGCACTTGTATGTATCATGTTTGATGATGCATGCTAACTTGTGTTTTGTGTGAAGATTAAACCATGGTTGTGAGAGTGGTTAGGGTTTTATTTTCCATTACTTATTTATTCATTTATTTATTTGTTTATGCATTTTGGAAAATAAATGGAAAAGAGAAAAGAATGGTGGCTTTATTTGTTCTTTAGTTGAAGCTTCATGAAGCTTTGATCAAGTCAACCATTCTTATCTCATCCTTAACCCTAACCATTCCCACTAACCCTAGTTTAGTCTCTACACTTGACCATGGTTAATTTTATGATAAGAATTGATTTTCTTTTCTTTTTCAATTAACTTATCATAACTATTTCCTTCTTCTTCTTCATCTTCTTCACATGAAGAAAGTTCACTTCATCAATGGTGATTGATGAAAACAAGTGAGAAATCCAATTCTAAATTGAACCCACTTCCTATTTCTTCATCCTCTACCTCTTGCCAAGTAGTAGAGTGTGTTTACTTCACAAGTTTCATGACTTGGTGAAGTTGTGAGCTTGATTTAGCGATGCCTCGACGTAGATCATCTTCGGCATGGACATCGACGACCTAGCTTGCCCATTCTCCGACGAAGCCGACTCTAGAGCCCGGATTTGATTTGGACAGCGGAGAGGACCTCGTTGCGGAGCTATGGAGGTGGAGCACCGGATCTACAAAGGTTGTATTTCCGTTAAACTTTTAGTTAAGTGTTAACTAGTTACTTTTTCGCCTAGACATCTAGCCGACGATCCGTAGTTTAGGGTTTGTAGGCACCGTAGAATTTGAAATTGGCATGGTTGATGCCTTGTGAGACCTCACTAGTGTGCCTAGGAACCCTACAGTGGTATCAGAGCCTAGCTAGAGCCTTAGGAGAAGTCCAGACGGAATTCGAAGTCCGAACGAACCCGGAACCCCAAAACAAATATGCTCTCTGTACTTTTTCCGAGAATGCGGATTTTTGTGTATTAAAAATGCCTAAAAAATTCAATAAATAATTATAAGAATTACTGTGCAAACTCAGGTGAATAATTCATCATACAGAGCGCGGAACCGCGGCAGAAGCCCAGCTTCTGCGGCGGTTCCGCGGCTAAGTGATGACGTCATCCTCCAAGATCTGCACAGTAACTCTTATTATTTTATGTTGGATTTTCTGGGAATTTTTAATACTTATTCAAGAGTTGAATTTTCTGCAGTTGTTTTGGGGATTCGGTGTTTCGATCGGGGTATCAAATTTTGTCTATTTGGCTTTCCGGATAAATTTTAGAATATGTTAAAAAGTTCGACCGGATATAAATACCCAATTTTTCCCCTGTCGGGAAATTTCCAAGTGTTGGATTTTTCCGTAGTTTAACGACGTTCTAAGTAGTGCAAGTAACGTGATGGTCCCTATAGAAGACAACAAACCTTAACTCGATTATGTGACCGTCTTGAACTGCCCTTTGAACCTTCGGGTTTGGGACAGTACAGCGTGCCACATGTGAGGCGTTGGCTTGACCCTTCTACGGCTGGACCGTTGGTACTGAGGCATGAAGTGAATGTCTTTGAACCTATTTCATGTGTTGATCGGTGTCGGGAAAACTTGGGTGTTCGAATGTTCGATCGGAAAGTTTGATATATTCTATTTATCCGGAATGGGATACAATAATTGGAATTCACAAGAAGTTATGTGATAACTAAATGAATGTTATAAACGTAGCAGTTTAGTCTCACTTGATCGGTTGCCACGGAATTTTGATGTGATCAAAAGTCCGTTGCAATCACGTAGCGTACGCGGATACTCGCCGGGTAAACTTAATAGACAGCCTCACTCCATAGCCCCGACCAAGTGACTGTAGGAGAACCCCGTCGCCGAAAGCATCCGTTCGGGTGCTCGCGGCAGCGGTGTTCCGCCTTGGTGCACTTCGTCGACGGCATCGGGGGTGCGGCCGCCTACTAAAGTTTGCGACGAGCATTCGATCAGGATGTCGGGAATCTTGTTGAATTGCCCGACTTGATATTGAAAAGTGTTTTCGATTTTGAGACTAAAATGCGGGGTTTATAATTGTTAGGCATGCAATGTCTAAGGTATTCATATGATTAGGCATGTGATGTCTAAAGAGTTTGCGGATTCCAACTGTTGTAGTTTTACACTTTCTTTTCTGTGACCGTAAGTGTAATATGTGATATCGCCGGTTTCGTTGCTATATGTCAACGATAATTGGGATGCGCATATTTACTTACGTTGATGACATGTGATGTTATGTGTTGCTGGATATGTTATATTGGATCGTCGTGTTTGAATAGCCGGGGTTTTTTATGTGAGATGAGTGTTTTTCATTTTCATTCATGTAAAAACTTGTATGTAATATTCTTTTATTGGGGCACTTCCAGGTAGCGGAAGATGTCACCCTTTGTATATTATTTACTTTTCCGCACTAGGATAGACCCAAGGAGGAGGGCACAAGTAACCGGGTTCTGGAGTCCAGTGGGAGACCAACTCGAGGAGTCGAGTTCGGGTCTCCTAACTCCAGAATTGGTAGGGTTGCTTGCCGCTCTCGTAGGGGTCTAGGGGTGTGGGTTTGGCTATTCATCACGACCGTAGAATCCGTGTTTTATACTGGCTCGTATTGAAAACACGGACGTCCTAGTATATCCAATATTTCATATGTTTCTTCTGCTGCGATATCTGTGATGTGATCATGTGATGTTCTGTGATAGATACAGTATATAGTATATATGATATATTATATAGGCGTTACTTATGTTTTACACCCGCGCTAGCCCTGCCCCGCTCTGCCGTTAGTTACCTAACCTAACGGTGCACGAGGGGACATCGAGGCGAATGCGGATGGCATAAGTGTACGTCGTATTTATCTGTGATGATTAGGTACTTAAATGATGGGACTTCATTAATGTGATTAATGAAAGAAAAGAAACCTAAGATGTTGTAGAATCGAATTTCAAAATAAAACAGGTAGCTACAGTTCTTGCTTTGCATCGCGGTGTTCATTATAGAACATCCTGCACCTTATTCGATGAGGAAAGGACAGAGATCCCTTCACCGGGAGTGACTCCTTTAGCAATAACTGGCAGATGCTACAACCCTCAGTTTGTCTTTGATCGCTTCTATAGTTTCCGCTTTGCACAGTGATATATATGATATATCCCGCACCTCATTCGACGAGGAAAGGGCCGACGATCCCTTCACCGGGAGTGACCCCTTTAGCAAAACTCGAAAAGCCTCGAAAACATTCCATTTAAAAACCATTTGATTCCGCAACGAGATCAAGTTCAAAGCGTTAAAGGTTTTCATAAAAACCATTCGCAACCCTCCGTCATTTTAGGAAGTAGAGTACTTAGTATTCGTGCTACGTTTGTCGACCATTGCCGAGGCGTAGTGTGCGGTAGCTAAGTGATGTCTTCCTACACAGCATATGATGCGATTAGTTAGGACAGTCATGTGGCTTTGTTGACCTTAGCCAAGGGTCATGTGGGTGGGTCTAATTAATCACGAAATGACGGGTAGAACTTGACTAGTACCTATGATTTGTTGACCTTAGCCAAGGTCATAGGTGCTGGGGGTAAAAACCTTTATCGGGAGTTTCAAGTGTTGAAACTTGCAATGAGATTGCATACCTTCTATGAGATAGTTGGATCCCGATACCCGCTGCGAGTAAGAGTTACTCCTGGGAGAGTTTTATACATTACAATTAGCTGATCAAGTAGGTGTCTAGAAAGGTGTCAACGAGGTTACGCCTCTGGGAAAACGAGGTTTTCATTAATTAGGTTCGTGCGAAAGCACGGGGGACCTCCCTCAAAGTACCGACACTGGCCTGGCTGAAAGATTGGCGAACTTGTAGTGTGTAATTAATCCCGGCTGGTTTTTCCTTTTAGGGTTTGAAGGAAGATTTGATAAAAAGCAGTGGGAGCCATCCTGATTAGATAAAATAATAACCAATCTATTCTTGACAGAGCGCACGCTGAGTGTTTTCTTCTCTCTCTCTCCAGGTAGCGACCATATCACGCCTTAATCAAGATAATAATACGGAATATTGACCGAACCCACTTGTTATACTGAGCTGGGGAACGTTGGTCCCGCTCCAACTTATAATTGTTATAAGACAGAGCAGGAAATTGGGGATTACCAGATTTCCCGTGCCGCCCAAACGAAGAGAGTGTATGCTGATGCATCATCTTCGGGTATGTTCGTTACAAAGAACTGTTTCTCAGTATCCTTTACGTCCTGGGTATGTGATACCAGATCAGGATCCCAGATATGTAATATGTTACATAGGGCTACAGAAAGGTAGAAGAACTGAGAACGGGTGATGTGTTTCATGAGGCAGAAAACGGGGCAAGTGTTGCAGCCAAGTCTGTTGGTCACTGTCACCCTGTATTACCGATACATTGATTCTGAACGAATGTTATTAGATACCGAACCTGATATACAAAATCATATCAGTCTCTTTATCAGTAAAGAAATGATAAAATTTTGTATTGTTGGATAATGTTTTGAACATTTCCTATATCAAAAGTTGATCGGTTCAGGCACGTTATCTAAAAGCGTTGATGTTCTAAATCAAACTACAGTTCTTAGTATATAGAACACACACAAGAGGAAGAGTTCAGAACTGAACGAATCTTTCTTGAGGTATTGTAGACTAGGTCAGATCAATGTGACCCGACTAGCTAGAGTTACATATAGATGCATATTTAAATCAGTTTGAATTTACATCTTGTGAAACTCGCCAGTCATGTCACAAAGAGAAGATGACCATAGCTCTGTTTATTGGAAACAGAGAAAGAGTTAATGAACTCTTGGGATGATACATGTTTGATGTATGTAGATCCCCAGTCTGCATATACCAAGACCGGTTCTTTGTACTTCATTACATTCTCTGATAATCTCTCAAGATTCAGACATATGTTCCTGTTGAAACACATGTCCGAACCTTTTAAGATATTCACAGAATATAAGTTAGAAGTAGAGAACCAGAATACGGGTATAAGTATTATGTCCTTTGATGAGATCAAGGAGGAGAATACTTGAGCACGGAAATCCTGGACTTTTCTAAAGGAGAATGAGATTCTCTCTCAGCATTACTCCTCCGCATACACCATTGCACGATGGTATGTCGGGGCGGAGCAGATACACCCTATTTGATATGGTGTGCTCTATGATGAGTACTACTGAGTTACCTTTTTTTCCTTTTAGGGAGTTATGCACTTGAGAAGCTGCATACCTATTGAAAAGGGTTCAAATCAAATCAGTTGCCTACCGCTTCATATGTGATATGGTATCGGAAGAGCCCATGTCTTAAGTCAGTTAAGATTTGGGGTTGTCCGGCCTATGTCTAAAAGCAAAATCCGGACAAGCTCGAGGCAAGGCCTGTAATGTAGAACTGGAAAGGTTCCAGCTATACAAACTACAGCAGATGATTTGATAGAACCAAAGGATTCAGTAGATTCCAACGAACCTCAGCCTCTCCGCCGATCTAGTAGGGTTCCTCACCCACCTGAGAGATACTTCGGTTTCTCTATGACAGTGGGAGCGAGGATTGCATCATGAGATGATGACCCAACTAGTTTCGAGCTGGCCATCAAGAGTAAGACTCTGTAAGAATGGTTGGATGCTTAGTGATCTGAGATGGAATCCTTATACACCAACAAAGTATGGACTTTAGTTGCTATATCTGAAGGGTTAAATCCCCATCAGGAGCAGGTATATCTTGAGTAGATTACTTGGTGTAAATGGAAAAGTTGAGACTTTCAAAGCTAGACTTGTTAAAAGTGTGCATCATTGACCAGGTATGGATAATGATGAAACCTTTTTCAAGTAGCTATGCTTAAGTCCATCCAGATCCTACTTCCCACGGCTACATACCATAACTACGATATCTGGCGGTTGGGTGTCTTGACTGCTTTTCTAAATGATGATTTGGAAGAGAGCGTCTATAAGTACACAGCCAGAGGGCTTCGTAGACAGTGGGAGCAGCGGAAACGTGTGCAAGATGCTTTATAGGATAAAGCAGGCATCGCGGAGTTGGAACGTCTGTTTTGATGGATTAGTCAAAGAGTTTGACATCATCAAAATGGTAGATGAACCTTGTATAAACAAAAAGGTAGTAGGGAGTATGGTGGTGATCCTCGTAGAGTAGGTGGATGACATACTCATGATAGGAAAGGAGTTTCCTATGCTACGCTCGGTCAATCTCCGCTTATCACAATGATTCTCCATAAAGGATAAAAGTTATACCTCCTAAATCCAGGGTTTTGGATCTATGAGATAGATCTAATCGGATGTTAGGATTCTCACTAGTTGTAGTGAGATGGTATCAACCGATCCTGGGGAGAATCACTGGAAGTGTTCCAGGGTGATGATGACGACTGAATGTCAGTCGCAGGCATTGTCTTTACCCTCAGTAAAGGGACGGTATGTTGGAAGAGTTCCAAGCAAGATACCGTGGCATACTAGACGATAAAGGCACGATACATCGCTACTTAAGATGCTACCAAAGAGGCTGTTTGGATGTATATTAGTTCATGAAATGAACCTAGTTCCTCCCATTGTGTGACAATGGGGTTGTGGCTTTAGCCAAGGAACGTCCATCCCATCAGTGATCCAGACATATTCTAAGGCAGTGTCACCTGATCATGGAGATGGTTGATCTCCAGGGTGATCGAGGTTTGGAGAGTAGACTCAGAGGACAACACGGCGGATCCACTCACGAAGGCCTATTCCCGGAGAGAGACTTTTAGGGGATGGTTGAGTATGAGATACTGCAACCACTGCTACAGATGGCCCTAGTGCAAGTGGGAGATTGTTAGTTATATGTATGCCCTAGAGGCCATTACTGTACATAGGATGTATATTGTAGTGGATGCTGGGACATATATAGGGAGGACTTTCTTGCTCGACATGATAGTATGCTATCTGGTTGATCTTTACCTTAACGTGTATACTGATTGTCTCTCTATTACATGTTGGTAAAGCCCTTAGGATGTGTGCTTGACTACCTGGACTATGATGCGGATCATACTAGTGGGGACATGGTAGTCCATAAGTACATCCTTCAAAGTCCCTAGTCGTGGGTGTATCGAGACGGGGCATCGATATACCAGAGTAGACTAGCGTATACCTTCTCGACCCATACAGATGGGCGATGGATGATCCCATATCCATTGGTGTTTGACATCAGAGATGATATACGGGTGCTCAGTAGAGACTGGGTACACTGGACGGACTCGCCGAGAACTCCCAGATGGTATTATACCTCACGTCAGATGGCAGTTCTCTGGTGACACTGGTACAGAGTAGTCTGTTGACCCGAGATCGTCATAGAGTCTTGTGTGGTTCCCACTGTGCTTTGATTTCCATCTTACCACGTCCAAGAGGGCGTGCAAAACGGTGGTTTTTGGGTACAGTCCCGAGTCACATGGAGGCAATGAGCGATAGGAGGGGATTCGTCTCTCCCGGTATAGGGAGTTGATGTTGCGCTGTGTTCGATTGGCTATAACAGGAAATCCCTGGCCAGGGTTGCTGAGATTTACTGGTAAGTGTTACCAGTAGTTTCTCGAACAGTTATAGACCTCATATCGACACGACTTATCGAGCTATTGGGGTCTGACGTTTACCACCCCTAGGCGAGATATGCGACATATCAGACGATCAGACCGGACTGTACGGTAGTGTTACTGGTCGGATTCACTGGAGTGTGAGCGGGCTTGCTCGTCGATCTTCAGATCGCTCAATACCCGGGTGGCCGTTACGTTTAGCAGACCGCTTGTGGCTTGTGGATGCTTGATATGATCATCATCTGCTGCCGGCGTATTGACGAGTCTTTAGAGTCCTACACAGAGGTTTCCTGGCTCAAGCGAAACGAAATAGGAGCGCATATGAGATATGTGCGAGACCGAGAATAATACGAGTATGTGATACTGTATTCGATTCTCGCGATGTGACATTGATCGGTTATATGTGATATAGCCGGGTTATCGGATCAAGTGTTGATTCGATAAGATGTTACTAATGGTACTAGTCGGTTGTGTGCGACATGACCGGATCATTGAATCAAGTGTTGATTTAATGATTTAATGTATAATTATATATTTGATATATTACTTTGCATTAACTAGTAATGGTTCACTTTAAATGGATTTTCTCACTTGGATTGTGCAAGTTGTATATGTGATATACTTTTATGCACTTGTATGTATCATGTTTGATGATGCATGCTAACTTGTGTTTTGTGTGAAGATTAAACCATGGTTGTGAGAGTGGTTAGGGTTTTATTTTCCATTACTTATTTATTCATTTATTTATTTGTTTATGCATTTTGGAAAATAAATGGAAAAGAGAAAAGAATGGTGGCTTTATTTGTTCTTTAGTTGAAGCTTCATGAAGCTTTGATCAAGTCAACCATTCTTATCTCATCCTTAACCCTAACCATTCCCACTAACCCTAGTTTAGTCTCTACACTTGACCATGGTTAATTTTATGATAAGAATTGATTTTCTTTTCTTTTTCAATTAACTTATCATAACTATTTCCTTCTTCTTCTTCATCTTCTTCACATGAAGAAAGTTCACTTCATCAATGGTGATTGATGAAAACAAGTGAGAAATCCAATTCTAAATTGAACCCACTTCCTATTTCTTCATCCTCTATCTCTTGCCAAGTAGTAGAGTGTGTTTACTTCACAAGTTTCATGACTTGGTGAAGTTGTGAGCTTGATTTATCGATGCCTCGACGTAGATCATCTTCGGCATGGACATCGACGACCTAGCTTGCCCATTCTCCGACGAAGCCGACTCTAGAGCCCGGATTTGATTTGGACAGCGGAGAGGACCTCGTTGCGGAGCTATGGAGGTGGAGCACCGGATCTACAAAGGTTGTATTTCCGTTAAACTTTTAGTTAAGTGTTAACTAGTTACTTTTTCGCCTAGACATCTAGCCGACGATCCGTAGTTTAGGGTTTGTAGGCACCGTAGAATTTGAAATTGGCATGGTTAATGCCTTGTGAGACCTCACTAGTGTGCCTAGGAACCCTACAGTCTAACCGCCACTGCCTCCAAGTGCTCAGGACTGCACCCAACTGCTACCTGTTTGCACGACTCTTTTGAGCTGTGGTAGGGTAGCAATCTAAGAACAGTGGGACACACTCGAGGCGAAGTAGCAGTGTCAAGTCTGCGGACTATGCTGTACTCATGTCACCTGGGAACTGTTAACTGACGACGGGTATGATACCAACCAACAGTTCCCCTGCGAGTCATGTCCGGTGTACCCGTAACCCAACGAGCACCTGTATACTATCTCCAGTACGATGTACTGATGGCTGTGGGACAGACCATCTCCCCAACTGGGATGAGAAGCATACACACTAGTCTACTCCGGAATATCGATGCCCTGTCTCGATAGTCCAACGACCAGGGACCTGTATAGGATGTTGCTTATAGACTACCCAGCCCCCACTAGTGTGACTGCCATCACAACGCTGGTAATCTAGCAAAGATCCTATGGGCTCTACTAATATGTATAAATGATACGTTACAAGAAACATATGCACATATTAAAGTAGAAACAAACCAAGTAGCATTCTACTATTTTTAGCAAGACTGATATATAACTGTGAATATCCCAAGCTTCCATTAAGTAATATACAAGCTAGTATGATACAATAATGACCCCTAAGGCATATACACTAACAAAAACAACTCCACAAAACACAAAGTTGACCTTCCGATCTCCGCCCACATGGAAACCGATCCCCATGAAGATCCAAACACCCGCTGTCACCTCCCTCACAACGGAGGCGTGGACGAGCCCTCACCGAATGTCATCGGCTTCCCCGCTGGCTGCCGTTTCACACGCTCCGGCGACCGCCCGAGCAAAAGGGTTAGAGGCCGAGAGCCCATCACCTTCGACGACGAGGATCTCCATGGCATATATGTGCCCCACAACGACCCGCTGGTGATCACAGCCCAAATCCCCCAGTACGAGGTCCACCGGATACTCATCGATTCGTGCAGTTCAGCGGACATCCTCTTCCACGACTGTTTCCTGCGTATGGGGCTCGCCCCAGCAGACTTGAAACCGACCTCTCACGTCCTCTCGGGGTTCACCAATCACTCCATCCCGTCGCAAAGGGTGGTCACCCTGCAGTTCACGATCGGGGAGCCCGGCCACACGCGTACACTGCCTGTGGACTTTATCGTAGTGAGAGTTCCGTCGGCCTACACGTCCTCCTCGGCCGCCCGACGCTGAACTCCCTCTAGGCCCAGATCTCGACCTACCACCTGGCGATAAAATTCCCCCTCGATCGGGGCGGGATAGGTCGGGCATACGGGAGCCAGCGGGTCATGAAGATAGGCCTTACCGAAACGTCTTCACCCGAGCAGCATGCCGACGGTGCCGAGGCGTGTGACGACATCAAAGGTTCCATGGACACCCGAGACGAGCGGAAGGAGGTCCGTGGAGCACCGGTCGAACCTCTGACCAAGGTGCCCCTGACAGAAGAAGACCAGGGGAAGATCGTCCAGGTCGGGTCGCTCCTGACGGAGACTCAGCGGGATGACCTGATCAGATTCCTCAAAAGCAACTCCGACGTCTTCGCCTGGGCGCCCGCTGACATGCCTGGGATCGACCCCAAAATCATCTCCCACAAGCTCGGAGTTGATCCTGCGGCCCGGCCCGTCAGACAGAAGAAAAGAAGCTTCGCCCCGGTCAAACAGAAGACTATCAAAGAGAAGGTTGATAGGCTCCTCGCCGCCAACTTCATCAGAAATGTGCCCTACTCAGAGTGGCTGGCAAACGTAGTTCTGGTCAAGAAGACAAGCGGGAAGTGGCGTATGTCCGTCGACTTCACCGACCTCAATAAGGCTTGCCCCAAGGACAACTTTCCGCTCCCCCGCATAGACCAGCTCGTCGACAGCTCGGCCGGCCACGGGCTGTTGAGCTTTATGGACGCTTTCTCCGGCTACAACCAAATCTGTATGAATCTTGAATACGAAGATCTGACCGCATTCATAATGGATCGGGGAGTGTACTGCTACAAGGTGATGCCCTTCGGCCTCAAGAACGCCGGGGCCACGTACCAAAGGCTGGTCAATCGCATGTTCAAGCCACAGGTCGGCAGGAATATAGAATTCTACGTTGACGACATGCTCGTCAAGTCCATCTCGTCGGCCGACCATGCCAAGGACCTGGGCGAGGCCTTCGAAGTGCTCCGCAAATTCAACATGAAGCTAAACCCGCCAAGTGCGCATTCGGAGTCACCGGGGAAAGTTCCTCGGGTTCATGGTCACTCACCGCGGGATTGAAGCTAACCCAGAGAAGATCGACGCTATCCTGAACATGGCCGCACCCAAGACCAACGTCGAGATCATGCGGCTCACGGGGCGGGTCGCCGCTCTGAGCCGTTTCATGTCCAGGTCGGGGGAGAAGTGCCTTCCGTTCTTTAAGGTGCTGAGGAAAATTCTGAGGTTCGAGTGGTTGGAGGAATGCTAAGCCGCCTTTGACCAATTGAAGAAGCACCTCGCAATACCGCTGCTGCTCACCCGGCCAGTAGAAGGGGACGAGCTGTCGCCGTATCTTGCAGTATCCGACCAAGAAGCAGGTTCGGTGCTCGTACAGGAGGCCGAGGGGGCGCAGAAGCCGGTGTACTATGTGAGCCACGTGTTTAAGGACGCGGAAACGAGGTACCCCGCCATAGAGAAGATTTTCTTAGCCCTCATGGTAACCTCGCAGAAGCTGCGGCACTACTTCCAAGCACACACCATCATCGTCCTCACCGAGCGCCCGTTAGGAGCTATCCTAGCATCACCGGAATACTCGGGCCGCCTAGAAAAATGGAGGTGGGAGCTATCTCAATTCGACATAAGATATCGCCCGAGGCAAGCCATCAAGGCGCAGGCCCTGGACGATTTCATCGTTGAATGCATCATCCCTAGAAAGAAGCTGGAGTCCGCGTCGCCCCTCGCAGCCCAGTGTCCCATCCCGGAAGGCCCTGGCTCAATTCCGGAGTGGGTCATCTACGTCGACGGGTCTTCTACCGAGGAAGGCTGCGATGCCGGCCTCATTATCCGGGGCCCAAACGAAGCAGAGATGGAGTATTCTTTGAGGTTCGGTTTCAAAGAATCGAACAACGCGGCAGAATACAAGGCCCTCCTGGCCGGACTGCGCATGGCCGTCGGGCTGGGGCTGAAGATAATTCGAATCCGCAGCGACTCGGCCCTTGTTGTCAGTTAAGTGACCGGCCGCTTCGAAGCACGAGAGCCTCTGATGATGAAGTACCTAGACGAAGTGAGGAAACTCCGAAGAAACTTAGACGAAATCCAAGTAGAAAAAATACCCAGGCAGCTGAATGCCCAAGCAGACGCCCTGAGCAAGCTGGCTTCGTCATACTCGGCCAACAATAAGCGGTCTATCCTCTTCGAAACCTTGCCTCGACTTAGCAAGGGAGATGGAGCGACGACACTCCACGTGTACGCAGCGCAGGAGAGCGACCAGGATTGGATGAAGCCCCTCGTGGAGTTCCTGAAAGACAGTGCGCTCCCGGAGGACCGGGCAGCCGCCCTCCGTCTCCGGGCCAAAGCCCGCCACTTCGTCTGGTGCAACGGGAACCTCTACAAGAAGGCCTTCACTCATCGCCTGCTCCGGTACGTTGACCCCCATGAAGCCGACTACGTCCTTCAGGAAATCCATGAATGGGTGGGCGGTGGACACTAGGGCTCGAACCTTGATCCAAAAAGCATTACTCCAAGGGTACTACTGGCCCACCATGCACGAGGACGCCCTGAAGCTGTTCAGGAGGTGCAAGAGCTACCAGCTCCACGGCAGCATTCCCCGTCTCCCGGCTACCGAGCTGACCGCCCTGACATCCCCATGGCCCTTCGCCCAGTTGGGGTTGGATATGATCGGCCAGTTCCCTACAAGAACAGGCGGGCACAAATACATCCTCGTCGCGGTGGACTACCTCACCAAGTGGATCAAGGCCGTCCCCATCAGGAAACCAAACGCCGCCACAACCATCAAGTTCCTGCAAAACAACCTGATACTCAGGTTTGGCATCCCGAGGTGCATCATCACCGACCACGGGACAAACTTCGAGAACGAGAAAGTGAAGGACTTCTGCAAAAAGTACCATATCCTCATGAAGTTCGCCACGGTCGCGCATCCCTAATGCAACGGGCAGGCCGAGGTCGCTAACCGAGACGTCCTCCGAGGTCTCCGGACCCGCCTAGAAGGGCGAAAAGGAAGTTGGGTCGAAGAACTGCCCCGGGTCTTATGGGCCCTGCGCACGTCAAAAAAGACTCCCATAGGGGAGACCCCTTTCAGCCTCTGCTACAGGACCGAAGCGATGGTCCCAGCGGAGATCGGGCTACCCAGTCACCGGGTCGAGCACTTCGATGATGACGCAAACACCTTGGCGCTGTGGACCAACCTCGACATCTTGTTGGAAAAGAGGGATCGGGCTCAGATCAGAGCTACCGCCTATCAACAACAAATGGCCCGATACTACAACGCTCGGGTCAAACACCGCTTCTTCAAGACCGGGGACCTGGTCTGCGGCGGAACGAGTTCATCGACCAAGGCAGGCTTCGTAAGTTCTCCCCAAAGTAGGAGGGTCATTTCCTCGTCTCTGAGGCGCTCCCCGGCGGAGCTTACCGCCTACAGGACGCGGACGGACGAAAGCTTCCGCGGCCTTACAACGCTGAGAAGCTCAAGCTATACCAGTGAGGTCAAAGCCAGCGAGTGTGTACCACCCCCCTATTTTTCCCTTTCACAAAGATGGTGTAAAGCGTTCTCTAAAAGTCCTGTCCATACGAATAAAGAAACGTCGAATCATCCCGAGTAGAGTTCCATCTTTACAATTCAAGGCCCTCGCCTAGAGGCGGCCGTGCAACCCACTGACGCTAAGGACCAAAAAGCCCTCCCAGAGGCTGTCGAGCCCGAGGATCCCTCGTTCGGCTATCCCCGGTAGGCAGCTTCCCTGCCGCAACACCGGGCATCAAAAAGCCCTCCCAGAGGCAGTCGAGCCTGAGGATCCCTCGCTCGGCTATCCTTCAGGACAAAAGCCCTCGCCAAGAGGCACTGGGAAGTAACCCTACCCGACCAAGGGTCCTTGGTAGGCTTCTACAGCCCCTCCCGCGCTAAGGACCAAAGTCCTCCCAGAGGCAGTCTGTCCTTGCTCGGCTATCCCCGGCTGGTAGCTTCCTACCACAACCGACAGGGATCGAAGTCCTCGCCAATAAGCACTGGGCAGTAACCCTGCTCGGTCCCCGTCCTGAAGGATCAAAGCCCTTCGCAAGAGGCAACCGAGCAGTTACCCTGCTCCGTCATCTCCGGCTGGTAGCTCCCTACCCATGACGCCAGGGATCGAAGCCCACGCAAAAGGCATCCGAGCGGCTGCTCCGCTCGGTCAGCCCAGGCTGGTAGTTGCCTACCCACGACGCCAGAGGTCAAAGCCCTCGCCAAGAGGCAACCGCGCAGCTTCACTTCCCGGTCATCCGTAGTGGGCTTCCTACTGCCCCTCCAACACTAAGGATCCAAGCCCTCGCAAGAGAAATCCGAGTGGCTGCCTCGCTCGGTCATCCCAGGCTGGTAGTTGACTACCAGCGACGCCAGAGATCAAAGCCCACGCAAAGGGAATACCGCGCAGCTTGATCGCCCAGTCATCCTTGGCGGGCTTCTTACGGCCCCGCCAACGCAGAGGATACGAGGCCCCAAAAAGGGGCAACAAGTCCATCGAAGTCTAAGAGATCCCCCTCGACTCCGGGGCAATGGAGATGCCTCCTCGGCAGCGCTTAGCAAGAGATGGAGATACGAGGTCAGCAGCGCTTGGCAAGTGATCGAAATCAACCTGAAGAACGATCGCTAGACAGATAGCTGACCCAACAGTGCAAGCAGAGATATTTTACAAACATCCTTCACACACAGAAGATGAAATGCAAACCGATGAAACAAGAATTTTCTTTTATTACCAAAGGTAAAGTTTTTACAAAGGGTATTCTGGGGTTCCCCAGCCCTACAAACTGCCCGGAGGCTTACTTCGGTCCCCTCATCACTGGCATCACAGCCGGCCGGGGGCTTTACCACTGGAGATTTCGCCACCAGGGGCGCGCCCTGCTCCCCTCTGTTGGGTAGTGGGAGCACCCCGGCCAACGAACCGTGGCCAAATGCGGAACACAAATTTCTTAAAACCCGGCGCTACTATTACCCGATTTGCAAGATCGAAACCATTAACCCTAAAACTAGCAATCTAAGAAAAGAGATTGGAATGGTTATACCTAATGAACCAAGTCCTTCGGGTCTTCAACCATCTCCAAGCTCCTAGTGATGCGGATCGACTTTGGTCGCCGGTCTTCCTTCGACTCCGATGATCCACCCGAGGGAAACGGCGTAAGCTTCAGGTTCGCCGAGCGAACCAACCGACTCTTCAAAATGGCTAGTAGTGGAGAGTGCGGAGTGTAGGATAGTCTCACCATATTTTTCTCTCAAAAATTATGCTCATAGAACAACCATAGAAGATGTGGAGGTGATAATCAAAGGCATGACAAAATGGCTATGTGTTTTATGGGAGCATGAGAGTGAAAGAGCACAAAAATGATATCACCAAAAAAATGAGCAAGCCCCACCCCTCTAGTGGCCGGCCCCTTCTCCCATGCACCCAAAAAAAACTCATTTTCAATTTCAATAAACAAAGCACCATACTAATCACTGCCATGCCAAAGTCCATGCTTTGACCAAATAACCCATGCCTTGTGCCATGTCACCATTTCCACCTCACCTTAAACAAATGATTTTCTAATGAAAATCAATAATGAGGTGCCACCTTCTAGAAGCCATTCCGGATAAATACGGAATGCTTCCCGGTACATGTATCGAAATACACATACGCGTATTCGTACTAAAATACGAATAGCCAAAGTGAGAAAATAAATAGTGAGTAATAATACTAGAATACATATATATAAATACATATGTAAATTATTAAATCAAAACTTGATTTAACAATCTGGCTTAATCCTAAGCCGCTAGTATTATCAACCGCCCGATTAAATTCTGTGCAGTCCATGCACATATTTAATCGGACACCTGTATGTATCAACATACGTCACCTACACTATATCGCCTGAACTGAGAGAACCCTCTGTGTGGGACTCTAAATACTCGTCAATACGCTGGCAGTGGGTTTAACCACAAGCACGTCAGCGGCACTAGCTGTACGTAACGGCTACCCAGGTATTGAGCGAAACGAAGGCCGACGAGCAAACTCATCCGAACCCCTACTGAGCTTGTCAGTGACAATATCCGTACAGTCCGGATTGTTCGTCTAAGAGTATCGCATATCGAGTCTAGGGGGTGGATAAGGTCAGACCCCTAACAACACGATAATTCTTGTCGGTATGAAAACCCATCACTACCTGAGAAACTATCGATCCTAGATCGGTAATTCTCACATACCCCGGCCGAGGATTTCAAGTGAAGGCCACCCGTGCACTGCGTGACATCAACCCCCAATACCGGGAGAGACAAATCCCTAACGATCCGCTCACTGTCTCCATGTGGCTCGGGACTGTACCCAACTAAAACCTGTTTGCACGACTCCTTTAAGCCGTGGTAGGGTAGTAATCAAAGCACAGTGGGAACTCACACGAGACAAATGACGATCTCAGGTTGACAGACTAACCTGTACACATGTCACCAGGGAACTGCTATCTGACTATAGGTATAATACCAACTAGCATGTTCCCGGCGAGTCCGTCCAGTGTACTCATAACCCAATGAGCACCTGTATACTATCTTAGGTGAACAACTAACACCAATGGCTTGTGAGACCGGCCACCGCCCCTCGTTAGGGTCTAGATAAGTATACACCAGTCTACACTGGAGTATCGATGCCCAGTCTCGATACTCCCACGACTAGGGACATGTAAGGATGTGCTTATAGACCCCCAGCTCCCACGTATGTGATCGTCATCACAATGTTAGTAGTCAAGCAAGAGTCCTATGGGCTTTATCTATATATAGATGATGATAAAGACAAACCAGATAGCATACTATTATCTCGAGTAAAATTGTTTTATCGGTATAGGTCCTCCCTCAGTTATCATGATCACATGTCTGCGACTATGATAATTGCCTTGAGGGCACTATGGCCAACAATCTCCCACTTGCACTTAAGGCTAATTATTGCGATGTCGCATACTCACAGCCCGTGTGATACCGAAACCCAACTCCTCTACTAATCAGTTTCACAAACCTCGTTTGTAAAACTATTGCGTTCGAGAAATAGCCTCAGTGACTGGATCTGCTCCAGTGTTTCTTTCTATGTCTCTCTTTATCTCAACTTCGCGAAGAAAACTATCTCCCGAAATGAGCAATACCCGTCTTAGAATATTTCTGGATATCTGATGGGACCTAGTTCATAAATGTACTCCAAATCCAGCAAACTTCTTAAACTGTATTGGCTACTGAACTTAATCAGTATGCTGCGCCATGCCTTCCTCAGTATCCGCTCGGACCACCTGTCCAAACTACTGTCCCTCGTCGGAGGTAAAACTATAACTCTGATAGTCACTCTGTCATCCAGGTCACCTTGGAAGCCTGGAATGATAACCGTCTCCCAAGGAGGCTGCCGTTATCAAATCCCTAGAACATCCACTTATGTTTATAAACTGCTTCCAATCGTTTTTCTCCAGGATTGGATTAATATATCAACCTTTTGCATCTAGTGCAAAAACAATATCTGATGTGGTACTTGATATGTCATGATTGACTCAATTGCCTAAACAAGTGATATGCCAATCATGCACATCCCTCTCCCCTTTAGTCTGTAAGACACCTTTAGAGAGGGTGACTCCATCACCTGCAGGTTCACCACCATATCAGGAGTCGTCCATTCTAAAATGCCTTTAGAATACTGTCTAAGTTCCCGGATTGGGACACTTCCCAAATCTAGATCTAAAACCATAGATCTAGTAACCAGAATGTCTGATATAATATCCATAACCTATGTGGAGAAACTACTGTGTGACAACCAGAGTATAACCGATCGTAGTATATGAATTTCACTTCCTACTCTGTGTATGTCATCCTCAATACCAGGACACACACCCTACTACTTTCTTAACATATCCATCTCTTATTCTGATGAAGCCAAAAACCTATGACTGTCACATCAAAATAGATGATCTATCTCCGCCATATCCGCTTTAGTCTATAAATAGACATGCTACTTGTCCACTACGCTTCCGCTGCTCCCACTGACTACGACAACCATCTGGCAGAGTCATATACACGTGCACTTCCAAAGCTAGTTTAGAATGACGCTATACTCATCCTTCTGCCGGATCTCATAGTCTGGAACAACAGTAGTATCAAGTCCGAGTAAACAAGAACCTCCCTGTCACCGTCCTCGAGCCTACTTGAGTACCTCTCGGGTGGCTCAGGTTACCCTCCATATCTGCGGAGTGGCTAATGGAATGTCAATCCTGATTGAATCTTTAGGTCCTATTAAATTTTCCGTAATCATTTGTGGTTCTGGAATCACTTCCAGTTCTATCATACTCCCACTATTGTTTTCTGAAAAAATTCCATTTTACTAAAACTGTGGCGAGTCAAGAATAATATCACTATTGATCTTCCAGATGGTAGAAAGTTAACCCTCGTCAAAGCCCGGGATAACCCACAAACAGCCACTACTGAAACGTGCCCTGAGTTTATCCGGATTCTGGTTTTAAGCATCAGCCGGACGACTCCCTATACCTTAACATCGTTAAGATATAAATTGATTCTATATATATCTAATATAGAAACAAAAGCACTAATTTAATTGGAACCAGATTCAAATCATGCAGCTATCTCCAGTGCGTGTCAACTAAATGGAGAAAGGCCGATCAGCATTACTCAACTTAGGAGTGCGTCCAATTATGAGTAATCTGAAAAAGAAACAAGTTTCTCAAAACCATTACTATCAACAGAATACCTCATACAAGTATCTACATCTTCGATCACCTTGAAGAATCCCGATACTTGCGACACCCGGTTCTCTACTTTATTCTTGTACCTATAACTTCTCAAACTTAGACCTTGTATTTCTATGAAACACTTGTCCAAAACTTGAGAAGTCATAAGTAAACAGAATATAGTATGAGGACCAACCCCTTTGTCCTAATGGACACTGGACAACATACAATACTTTGTATAACTCCCCTGAGTTTAATCTTTCAAACCTTGTGCGTCGTAGGTTGAAAACTGTACCCAAGTGATTTTCTCAAAAATCACCAATTACAACGAATTCCGATATAATGAGGATGATCGCCTAATTCCCAATAACTTACTCCCACTCATCATCTGTAAAATCATACAGATGTGAGAATCATACCTAGTAAATACATACACTGGAGCAAGGGCCTAATAGGGAAATCAGTTTTCTATTAACAATACACAGTGAAACTGAAACATAAATATGTTTCGAAGGGGTATCCGGGTATTCCTAGTAATGCCTCTTCCATTATTAGATTCATGATTGTAATCGTATATTTCCTTACCATCTCTCCAATTCCCTTTATTTGTCTTTACTCATTACCTTCTGTACACCATCGTTAGGCTAAGTGGTTTTCTTCCTTCCCTACCGTTCGGCACCAGCCTATGGTTTGGAAGAAAACTATCCAATAAGCATAATAGGTGTACTCTCCTAATCCTAGGAGCACTCGCAACCTGAGAGAAGGTAAGGATAAAAGACAACTGAATAACCTTATTCCTATTTCTCCTGAACCAGAATCCATCCTCGAAAAAGTTCCTTCGAGTTCGTATATAACCATACGATGGATTTATCCAATGGAATTGGATGTTCGTAGTGATACGGGGTGTTCTAGAGAAATATAAAGGTGAAGTAGGAGTGGCGATGAAATACGTAGTTTGGTCGTGAATCATAGCAGTCGCATTTTACTTTGCCCTCTTTCTAATCCCTTTATTTTTCTTTACTTATTACCTTCTGCACACCATACTTAGGCTAATTGGTTTTCTTCATTCCCTAACTTTCGGCACCTGCCTATGGTTTGGAAGAAGACTATCAAATAAGCGTAATAGGTGTACAATCTTCTAATCCTAGGAGCCCTCACAACCTGAGAGAAGGTAAAAGGAAAAGACAACTGAATAGTCTTATTCATTTTCTCCAGAACAAGAAACCATCCTCGAAAAAGTTCCTTCGAGTTAGTATATAACCATACGATGGTTTTATCCAATGGAAGTGGATATACGTACTGATACGGGTTGTTCTGGAGAAAAGTAAAGGTTAAAAGAAGGAGTGGCAATGATGTATGCAACTTGGACAATCCAAAAGCCAGTGTTTTTAAGAAAGTTCGGTTAATTTCGTTACTGAGTCAGTATCTAAGGTCGGGGCATGGTCGATGCCAAAGAGAGAGAAAAGAAACACTCAGCATGCACTCTAACCTAGATCAGAATGGATAATCATTTTATCTAAGCTGGATGGCTCCCACCGTTTTCTTAAATTCTCCTCCAAACCTAAAAGGAGAATTAGTAGGAATCACCCGAGGAGTAATCCTACTCATCAGTGGGAATCGGGATCCAACTATCATCGCATGATAACTTGATGGAAGCCACTCAAGTCACCACACTCCAGAAGGTATGCGCATGCCTGGCAAGTTTCCTGTATGTTTGAAACTCCCAATATTATTTTTACCCCAAGCTGCTTATGACCTTGACGGATGCCAACAAATCATAAGTTGCAAGTCAAGTTCTACCCGTCATTGTCCTGATTAATCTAGACCCACCCGAACTCGCCCTTAACGGATGCCAACAAGGCTGCACGACTGTCCTAGATTAATGCATATCCATGCTACAGAAAAGTAACACATAGCTATCACACACTATACCTTGACGGAAGCCAACAAATATAGCACGAATACTAGGCGCTGCTTTTCTGAAATGACGGAGGGCTACGGCTGGTTTTTGGCAAAAAACTTTAACGTAATGAACTTAATATCGTTGAAGGAATCCAAGTGGTTTTTATAAAAGTATAGTAGCGAAAACTTTTACTAAAGAGGTCACTCCCGGTGAAGGGATCTCGGCTCTTTCCCAGTCGAATGAGGTGCAGAATATTCCAAACTGAATACCACGATGCAAAACAAAAAGTAATCGACTATAGTAAAGTTATTACGTTGACACAAATTTCTGCCCAAGGGGTCACTCCCGATGAAGGGATCTCGGCCCTTGCCTCGTCGAATGAGGTGTAGGATATTCCAAACTGAATACCACTGTGCAAAGCAAAAGTGTATGTCTGTAATGTCAGTTTTAAAAAAACTTGGTTCCAACAACATCATTTTTATATTGGTTTGTTTTCCTTGCATTGAGAATCAACACAGTCCCATCAATTAATCACACCAGAAAAGAACGAAAATAAAATGTACGTATATGCCACCCACATTCGCCACTGGGTCCCGTCATCACCCGTTAGGTTACTTAACTAACGACAGAGCGGGAACTGGGCTAGCACGGGTGCAAAACATATACAACATCTACTAGTATATATAAATATATATAACAATCGTCCCAGGCATGATAAATGCAACATCACAGAAAAGTAATAAGTATCACAGAACAATACAGATAATATGGGAGCCCCGGATTTCATAGAGCCACAACTGAAACCCGACGTTCCCCTGGTCGTGTGGATAGCCGGTGAAATGAACTCCTAGACTCCTACGAGCGCGGCAAGTTACCCGCCAAAACCTGAAGTGAGACAGCCCCATTTAGCAAAGTGAATGGACCACCCAGCACTTCACGGAATCCGGTAACTTGAGCACCCCTCCTTGGGTCAATCTTTACCCCCTACGAGTGCGGCGAATAGCCCGCCAATTCTAGAGTGAAACCCCCTCTGTCTCAATGCCATGAGATGCGGGCTCGTTGCCCTCTATTACTCGGCTATCCGTGCACCCCACCTAGGGGTAATCCTAGTACAGAAAAGAAAATAATATACAAGGGTGACTTCGACCTCAGCCCGGTCGTGCCCCAAAAGAATAATATACAAACAGGCAGTAACGGCAGTCCACATGTCGGACGCTCGCCCCGCAATATCAAATGTACAAATAAATCCGAACTGCACTACCATTGCACATAAGCTATCCACCACGACAATCTGCAACATCACAGCACAACACAGAATATCAACGTGAATGTCACGTTCGCAAACCCGTCTAAAAAGACTATAGCGATTAGACAAGATTTACCGATCAAATGTCATTCACGGTCACAGATAGAAATGTAAAGTACTGAAAAATTACAAAGTTAAAATTTCGATCGACTAAATTTATCCGCAAAGGCCCCAAAAGCAAATCCAGTACTCAAAAGATTCTGGGCCAAAACCATATATCACAAAAAATCACAATTCAATGTTCTAAGCTACAGGAAAAATTTCATGGCCCGTCGCTACTAAACGGTCGCGGAACCGCCGCCAATAGGGGGTTAGTGCGGCGGTTCCGCGGCGCTTTAGAGACTTCAGGAGTCCAAATTTTTTCTGCACTCATAAAAACGCCTGCACGGATTTTTAGGTCTCTGGAAATAATTTTTGGAGCGCTTTCAGAAATCGACAGAAACTTGACAATACGGAAAATTGTTTCGGAAATTTTGATCGATCGAGATTTTAAGCTTGTGCAAACTAGCTAGTAGGGTTTAATGGGTGGCTCTGATACCATTGTTGGGTAATGGGAGTGCCCCGGCCAACGAACCGTGGCCAAAAGCGGAACAAAAATTTCTTAAAACCCGGCGCTACCATTACCCGATTTGCAAGATCGAAACCATTAACCCTAAACTAGCAATCTAAGAAAAGAGATAGGAATGGTTATACCTAATGAACCAAGTCCTTCGGGTCTTCAACCATCTCCAAGCTCCTAGTGATGCGGATCGACTTTGGTCGCCGGTCTTCCTTCGTCTCCGATGATCCACCCGAGGGAAACGGCGCAAGCTTCAGGTTCGCCGAGCAAACCAACCGACTCTTCAAAATGGCTAGTAGTGGAGAGTGGGGAGTGTAGGATAGTCTCACCATATTTTTCTCTTAAAAATTATGCTCATAGAACAACCATGGAAGATGTGGAGGTGATGATCAAAGGCATGAGAAAATGGCTAAGTGTTTTGTTGGAGCATGAGAGTGAGAGAGCACAAAAATGATATCACAAAAAAAATGAGCAAGCCCCTCCCCTCTAGTGGCCGGCCCCCTCTCCCATGCACCCCAAAAAATCTCATTTTCAATTTCAATAAACAAAGCACCATACCAATCACTACAATGCCAAAGTCCATGCTTTGACCAAATAACCCATGCCTTGTGCCATGTCACCATTTCCACCTCACCTTAAACAAATGATTTTCTAATGAAAATCAATAATGAGGTGGCAACTTCTAGAAGCCATTCCGTATAAATACGGAATGCTTCCCGGTACATGTATCGAAATACACATACGCGTATTCGTACGAAAATACGAACAGCCAAAGAGAGAAAATAAATAGTGAGCAATAATACTAGAATACATATATATAAATACATATGTAAATTATTAAATCAAAACTTGATTTTAATCCTAAGCCGCTAGTATTATCAACCGCCCGATTAAATTCTGTACAGTCCATGCATATATTTAATCAGACACCTGTATGTATCAACATACGTCACCTACACTATATCGTCTGAATAGAGAGAACCCTCTGTGTGGGACTCTAAAGACTCGTCAATACGCTGGCAGTGGGTTTAACCACAAGCACGTCAGCGGCACTAGCTGTACGTAACGGCTACCCAGGTATTGAGCGAAAGAAAGGCCGACGAGCAAACTCATCCGAACCTCTACTGAGCATGTCCGTGACAATATTCGTACAGTCCGGTCTGTTCATCTAAGAGTATCGCATATCGAGTCTAGGGGGTGGATAAAGTCAGACCCCTATTAACGCGATAATTCGTGTCGGTATGAAAACCCATCACTACATGAGAAACTATCGATACTGGATCGGTAATTCTCACATATCCCGGCCGAGTATTTCTAGTGATGGCCACCCGTGCACTGCGCGACATCAACCCCCAATACCGGGAGAGACGAATCCCCGACGATCCGCTCACTGCCTCCATGTGGCTTGGGACTGTACCCAACTAAAACCTGTTTGCATGACTCCTTTGAGCCGTAGTAGGGTAGTAATTAAAGCACGGTGGGAACTCACACGAGACAAATGACGATCTCAGGTCGACAGACTAACCTGTACACATGTCACCAGGGAACTGCTATCTGACTATAGGTATAATACTAACTAGCATGTTCCCGGCGAGTCCGTCCAGTGTACTCATAACCCAATGAGCACCTGTATACTATCTTAGGTGAACAACTAACACCAATGGCTTGTGAGACCGGCCACCGCCCCTCGTCACGGTCTAGATAAGTATACACCAGTCTACACTGGAGTATCGATGCCCAGTCTCGATACTCCCACGACTAGGGATATTTAAGGATGTGCTTATAGACCCCCAGCTCCCACGTATGTGATCGCCATCACAATGCTGGTAGTCAAGCAAGAGTCCTATGGGCTTTATCAACATATAGATGATGATAAAAACAAACTATATAGCATACTATCATCTCGAGTATGACTGTTTTATCGGTATAGGTCCTCCCTCAATCATCATGATCACATGACTGCGACTATGATAATTGCCTTGAGGGCACTATAGCCAACACCCTCGCCATCTTCCATCGGAGGCCTCGCCACTGGAAGTGGAACCCTAGTGCGGAGCTCGCCATCATCGAACTCGGGAAGCTGCTCCTTCACGGCGTTCAGGGCCTTGTTCCACGCAACGGCAGAATACTCCCGGAGCTCGACGTAAAACTGCTCCGACGCCTTATAATCGGCCACAGCTTTCTTAGCCCGAGCCTCGGCAACCTGGGCCTCCAGAAGCGCCGCCTCAGCATCTCCCTTGCTGGCGTCCCTCTCTTTCTCTATGGCCGCAAAGCGTTCGGCCAGATCTGCCAGCTTCCTATCAGCGACCCCGAGGGACGCACTCAGACGACGATGGACAACCCGATTCACTGAATTGGCAAGCTCCGCAGCCTCCGCCCGGGCTGCCAGGACGTCGGGCCTTGCCCTCTCCAGGCGCAGGTCACGCCGCAAAACCTCGACCTCCAAGGAAAATGCTTCTACTGGCCTCGGTGCGTGGAACGCCCCCTCGGCCTCCTTACAAGCGGCAAGGGCACAGTGTTGAAGGACCTGACGGCAAGCGGATGAGAAACCAGGAGGCCCTCGAGCCAAAGAAAGAAATACCAGAAAAACTACACACAGAGGAGTTCGTACCTGGACTGCTCCCTGGGCCATGGCCTCCAGTTAGGCCCTCAGGAAGCCATGCGGATGCTTTCCCCCAGCCGACTCCTCCATCCCGGTGAGCAGGCCAGCAACAACGGAAAGCCCAGACGGAACCATGAAGACGACGCCCCCTCCTGGACGGAAATACCTTTAGGGACCCTCGACGACGAAGCGCGAAAAATTGTCCTCTTTCTCTTAAGAGGGGCCCCGTCCTCACCCTCCCCTCTGTCCCCCGTCTGGGGCTCGGATAACTGTGGACGTCTCTGGCCGCCGCCGGAGCAACCACCAGGAGCCGTCAACGAAGCAGACGGCCCTATCACCGACAGAACATCCGGCGTAGGGCATGAGCCAGCCAGAGGCTCGACCGCGCCACTAGCCTCCCTCTGGCGCGAGCAACCCAAAGAGTGGGGACGAACCATGTATTCAAAAAGAAGAAGAACGCCGAGCAGCCACGACTTAGGAGAGAGGAAATATGAAAGAGTAGGGGCCTTAGAGCAGGCCCCGCCCCTACTTATTGCTGCAAGCGGCCTTATCCAACGACGCCCGTCATCTCCCGCCAAAACGACTCCTCGCGTCCAGCGGCTCCAATCGCTCCACGTGTCGATCCTGCGCTGGACCGCATCCCATCAGACGCCGCAGCCCGCATACGTCGCGTCAGCCAATCGACGCTTGACACGTGGACCGTCGCTTCAGTGGCAGAATGCACGATCCGACGCACCTTCCTTAAATGCAGAGATCCCGTCCTGATTCGCTGGCAGAAAAGACAACTGACGGCCCGAGGACTCGTCCCGACAAAGCTTTAGGAAGGAGCTCACCTCGGGAGGCCTGGCAGTCCACTCCTGACCCGACCCGCTAACTGGTCGGGACAAGAGTGGGGGGCTAATGATGATGCTCAATATGGACGATGCGAGAAATAGCTAAAGGACACGTGGCGGATGACGTGTCCCTGAACTCAGAAGAAAGAGCCCACAGGGGCCGACCAGGCCACCCCTGTATTCGATCTACGAGCACAAACTGGCTCTCCTCAGAGCCCTTGGAAATTGACTTCCTCGGCCTCTCAGCTCGCCCCGAGCTGCCACAGGACCAAGACTCCTCGGCCTCTCAGCTCGTCCCGAGCTGCCACAGGACCAAGACTCCTCGGCCCTCTCGCTCGTCCCCGAGCTCCCAACCGATGCCATCTTCCTCGGCCCCCAACCGACCGACTCCACCACTCACAGGCGTAACCGCCGCTCCGCAAATCTCGCCATACGCAAATTCTCCGCCAGCAACATCCCACGTTCCACGCCATCACGATCCCCATTAACTGGCGATCCGCTCTTTACGCGAGCGTGACGTCGGGAGCGTAACTGCCGGCGAGATTCTCGTGCCCGTTGCTGCGTGCTGCCGCCCCTATATAAACCCCCATCACAGAGGGGTCAAGTAAGCCATTTTTTACTCCACTTAGCCGTTACTCTGCTCGGATCTAGTACTAACTTGATCGTCGGAGGGTTCTCGGTGGTACCAAACCACCCTGGGACTTCTTTGCAGGTACTCGGAGCTAAACTCCTCAAATCACCAATCTCACCAAAACCCATTGAGATCCACACGCATCACCACCAAAATCCACCGGAAGATCAACGGAAGACAACATCTGACAGAGACCCGAAAAGTACCTCCATCAGAACTCAACAAAATCTTTACTATTTATAAATATTAGACTAAGTGATCAGTAACAATAATGTATCGCAACACTAACATGTGTCTAAGCTTACATATATGACACTGGGCACTGTTTAAGTTCACTTAATAATACATAATCTGCTAACCATACACGGAAATCATAGTATGATGAACTATGCAAAATCAACATTAAAAACTATATTATATTATTCGTTTTACACTCCTGTACGTATACCTGTTATAAATAACAATGTGTTCATGTATGAATAAATAAGTTATTACTGTTTTGCTGAGATATAAGTGAATCTATGACATGTTTAACAAATGTAACGAGTTATTGCGGTTATGCAGTTATGTATTTTTTTAATGATTATGTTCTTAGATTGCTCATTTATTATTACTTTAAACGTTATCTTATTTGTGATAGTCTAATTTGTATCACAAATAAGTAAATATTATTATGGTTATATAGTTACATACAAATATTTGTTATAAATTAGTTAAAAAATAATAATGACTCACGTTTACGTAACACCTAGTGCTACCTTTCTCGTGTTGGCATTGTTTTCATAAGAGTTTGTATCTACTGATTTCCTGCTCTTGTTTATACTTCTGCTATTCTGAATTCGAATGTTTGCATTCATTTTGTTTGACATGAACCATTTGAATACTTAAAACTCATGAACTTGTGAATTTATGAATCTGACATGAACATACAATATATCAAGTATTCATTGTGCTAACCTTTGTGTCAAACTCTAGAACTTAAAACAAATAACTCATGGGGATGGGAAGTTTGATAAATGGGGGTAATTACGTGTAATGAGGATCATACATGATCGCCGTGGTCCCGGGTATTACGGGATAATGCATTACTCACTCATGGATCTCTTGAATCCGTGTTTCTATTGTTACAGAGGGAAACGGAATATCTTCATTACATGTAGAACTCTTATGAGTCGAACCTATAACTGATTGCAATTTCATGCTATGTATGTATATATATGTTTTGCACTTGATCTTGAATTTGACATGACTCCGTGAATACGTGAATCCACGAACTCATGAATCTGACATGTATCTATAGTTTTCAAGCATTCATAAATTCATGCTACTACTTATATTAACTTCTTAATCAGGAATATCATAGGGATAGGTAAATCGGCGGATGGTGGTATTTACGTGTAATGGGGGTCATACATGGTCGCCGTGGTTTCGGATATTACGGGACAATACATTAATAACTCATGACTCTCTTGAATCCGTGTTTCTGTTATTCCAAGAAGAAACAGAATATCCCCGTTACATGTAAAATCCTCACTAATCGAGCTTATAAACTTTAAACATGATAGTGCAATCTAGAGAATAAAAATCGTGTTATTGTTGTTTTATTTATGCTACTTTTATTTTTATGTGCTTGATTATTCTTCTTTTTATATATATCATGTTCTACTTTAACATTCTTTTAAATTGGGGACTAACCGAATTTTAGTTTGCTCATGGTATTCCACTTTTCTTTTCTTTTCCTTGTTTTTCTTGGAAATGTCGTCAGACGACATTGGGACAGACGATGAGGCTATGTCGAGACAACTGAGAATGATTTTGACCTATTTACTTTCCAAGCCGATCATTAGTTATCAATCCAGTATGCACTGTTCGCAGTTTTGTTTTACGACCTCTTTTATCCTTATGTCTTTTTGTTTATGGAACACTTGTGTCCGTTTAGACATGATTTGTAATAAATATTGTTGAATATCTTTATAAGCTTTAAATTCTTGTATTGTAATTTCCTTTTACTTCTTATACAGACGCTTAGCGTATTTATATCGGGAAAGTATACTTCTTGATATATATATGTCACGGGCCTCGTTACGTCCTCGCTATTTTATTATTTATTTTATTTAATTTGGTAATCACGGCATGACATCGATCGATTCCAATAGGCATTTGAGGATTCAAATCACTCATGGATTCAAGCAACTTTTTATCTCATTGGTGGTCGACTCGGTGACGTTGTCCTACCCACCATCAACTTCCGTCTGCGTCAAGCGGTATCAGAGCTGAGCCAGCAACGATGATTGATGAATCCATTATCCTTGGCAAGTTTGAAGGTTTGAACTTTGAAACAATATTTTTCAGATTTGAAGAAATAGCTGTTAAATCTTCCGGATTTAATAATAAAAAATATATTAGAGATCAAATAAGGACAACAAGATGGAGGAAGGATCGAGCAAAAACCATCCCAATAAACACCTCGGCGATATTTTACTTCTACTCCTAAAGAAAGTAAAGAAGAAATCTTCCAAAGAGTTGAAAAAGAATTGATTGTGTCCGATGATGGAGATTTTCTCGGATGTGAGGTCTTAGTTAAAAAGAATGAAGAGAAACTAAAAGAGAAGGCTAAAGAGAAAGATACACGAGAGATAACTTAAGAAGTAATCTCATTTACAAGAGCGACAATAATAATGCACAATAATAATGCATTCCGTTTATTGATGAAAGTTACAAGGCGGCAACAATTTATGATCAAATAACTCATCAATCGGTAGGCTTAAAAAGGAAGGTGTTATTAAATCTTCTGTATTTTGCTAAATTCATGAATTATTCTTCACAAATGAAATCTAATGAGATGGTGGACCAATACATGGATATATCTAATATTATATTGTTAGAAATGAAGACGAGTTTCAAGTTTATTTATAACTTTTAATTTTTATATTTTGTGAAATCGATTAATAAAGATAAGATCGTCCCTTGAGTGATTAGAGGCATAATGCTGACTACATACGAAATGATCACAATAAAAAAGAAATGTCCATCTCATTGTTGCCGAATTGTCGATGTTCTTTTCAATTCTCTCCTAATATTAAAATACGGACTAAAGTAGAACTCGAGAACGGTTTTTTTTAATATGTGGAGTCAGAGAAAGGAAAATGAAGGCCATGAATAAAAGAATAAGATTGAGAATATTAAAAATAGGAATTTTTTTTCTTTACTTAATTGTCACCCAGCACTTTGATAATTAATAAGACACCCCTAAACTTGATGATTACTAAAACATCCACAAAACCATAAAAATTCACTAAAAGAACTCTCGGTCTGTCCAGACTAATCCTTTTTTCAGAATATTTCTCTAACTCCTAATATTTAATGGTGTTCACATTTTGAAGTTTAGTTTTTTGTTGTTGTTTCATAATTAAGATAATTTTAATTTAAAAATAAAAAAAACTTCTTCTGCTTCTTCTGCTCGGTTTGTTGAACATGGAACGAAGATGATGATGATAACGGAGAAGATGACGAAGATGATGAAATTGGGGCTCTATTTGGGCGAAGGGATGAGACTTGATTGGGAGCAGAGGAGAGGGTCAGTCTAGGTTGGGATTTGCGGAATGACAAATGAGTGGGATGACATCTCGGTTAGGATTGAAGAGGATGGAGAAGGAAAACTGGAATGGAGGGAAAATTCGAAAGGGGACGAATGATGGAGAGGAGATGGTGGACTTTTTGGTTAGGGTTATGATTAGGGCTTATTGTTGGGTTTGTTTCAGAAGAAAGAAAAGGATGTCAGTGGTGGTCGAAGAAGAGGGTGGCTATGCCGAGTGGGTGGGGGAAGAAATGGTTGGGGATAGGGTTAGGGTTTAGTTAATTAACGATTTAATTATTAACCCTTTTGTTAGGGATTAAAATATAAGAAAAACAAATTTGATGGATAAAAACCGTTATAAGACCTTTTTAAGTGATTATTTTTTAAGTTTTGAAGTGTTTTCAGTAATTACAAAGTTTGGGAATGTTTTAGTATATGTTTCTAAGGCATTTAAGTAAAAAAAACATTACAATATTAGATTTTTATTAGTATTATTTGCTCTTTTAAGAGTTAAGAGAGCATGTTATTTCTTTTCTTATTTTTTTTTAAGCAAAACTAAAGGATATTCATTAAATGAAAATTTTAACCAAACTTACACATTATTCACAAAATATGTTATTTCGTTTCTAGTATTGTATGAACAAATTATTTACTTTTTATAAGTAATTTATTTCTTTCCATAGTTTGTTCTTTTCAAGAGTTAAACTTGTTTGATAAATTTGAAATTGAAGTTTTCTTCAATTCAATGGATTCCAACCATCGTTCATCGATTCGAATACCCTCGTAATATTTTAGATTGAGGCAGCCTCATGGATTTGAGAAAAGCTCATGGATTCCAATAATCCTTTATCTAATCGGCGATCGTCTCCGCAACGTCGATACGTCCATCACCAACCTCCATCCCGTTAAGAGGTATCGGAGTTGTCTACCACCAACTTCCTGCACCATTTTATACCTATAAACTTAGATTTTTTTTTGTTGGGGTTGGAAGGGGGTGTGTGTTTAATTATGAAATGGTGGGAGCATTTACTTCTCTTATGACATTAGTATAACTAATTAAACAAGATCAATATAGACCAATTTCTTTTGTGTGGGTATGATGATATTCACAAGTGGTATCTCCTTAAGATTACGATACGTGGCAGATGACGTGTCCCGAAAGCTACGGGGGTAGAATAAATGAGTTGCATCAAGGACATTTCTCGGGATCCCTTCTCAAGGAATGTATCCGACCTTTTGGGAGACCTTCCTGAATACATTCCACCTTCACCTAGGAAACTACTAACAGCTCGTCTCCGAGCTTTCTCAGTCTCATTGCTCGTCTCCGAGCCCCGACGTACCGAGCTTCCTCGGCCTCCCGCTCGTCTCCGAGCACCTAGCATGCCGAGCTTCCTTGGCCTCCCGGCTCGTCTCCGAGCCCTCGATGTGCCGAGCTTCCTCGGTCTCCCCCGATCAACCAAGAGCGCGGATCCCATGCGTCTCGCAACGGCTCCGCGTATATCGCCAGGGAAAGATATCCGCATTCCCATGATTCGCGTCCCACGCTAGCGCATCCCCCATTAATGGGTGCATCCCTCCATTCAAGACGGGTATAACGACAGGGGCATAACTGAAGGTGAAGATCCCGCACCCGCTCGCTTCACACGCCCTATATAAACCCCTCTTCCAAACGACTCAGGTAACTCGAATCGATTCCAATACGCCGCTACTCTGCACCTATACCTCGACTCTAACTTGATCGTCGGAAGGTCTTATGATGGTCACACACTCCGGGACTTCTTTGCAGGTAGCTCGGCACCCAACACCAACCCATTGAGATCCACATGCTCAGCAACCTCCAAATCAATCTCAACCGTCTAAAGACCGCCATCGCAGGATCGACGGAGGACATCATTTAAAGGAGATCCGATGCTCCATCAGTTGGCGCCGTCTATGGGAATCTTCAATAGTTTCTTTCACCCATCAAACTTGATTTTCCGCCCTCGACCTGATGACGATTGAGAACCGCGACGGTCTGAATACGAGCTGCCACAACGGAGGCTGGAGCGGCTCGTCTCCTCCTCCCAATGCCATCAATGCCTTATCCGTCCGGATAGATAGGCTCACCTCACTAGTGGATGCCCTCGTCTGCATTCAAGCGGCGGGTCCTGCCCACCAGACCGTGGCTCCCCCTCTTCGGGATAACGACGTCCGCCGAAGGACGGATGGGCACACTCCAGCCCTCGATCTCCCTCACCCTCATCACAGCGACACCGAGCGCCGGCGGGCCAACTTCGGCCACCTCAACCTGCATGCAGCGACTGATTCCATGAACTGCTAGGCACCGGACAGCTCCATGCCACGGTCCCAAAAAAGGCTGAGTCGTCGCTCCAATGCTCGCCGCGTGTTCTCCTCCCTCTCCCCCCTCCCCCGACGAGCTGTCGGTCAGCATGCCTACTTCCAGGCATGACCGACGCCCCCACTCTCGCCGGGGTTGTGCAAACGACGAGTGCAGGGATTACTCGAGAAGGGTCTTGCCCGAAGATTTAAGACACTTGATAGAGCAAAATTGAAGTCGTTCCCTTGCACAGAGCCGGAGCGGAGGTAGCCACCACTCTGACTGTGCAGACTATCAGGGTACCACCACAGGCTTGAAGCCCTCGAGAAAAAAATTGAAGTCATACGAAAGGATAGCCACACATCCGGCGAAAGAGCCAGGTACTCCGCCGACTCACTAACGAAGCCCTTCACAATGAAGCTGCTAGCCGAGCACGTCTCATCCAGAAACAAACCGCCAAAAGTGGCCCTTTTCGACGGGAAATCCGACCACCTGGACGAATTTACGGCGGTCATAAGCTTCCAGGATAACTCCGATGCGGCTCAATGCCGAGCTTTCCCTGCCACCCTTATCCGAGCTGGCCGGGACTGGTTCTGAGGACTCACGCCATGCTCCATCTCGACCTTCGATGAGCTAGCTACCCAATTCCTCGGCCACTTCATCGGGAATCGACGACAGAAGAGGACGGTCGACTACTTATTCACCGTCAAGAGCGGAGACAAAGAATCCTTCAAAGGGTATGTCACCCGCTTCTACAACGCTCTCCTCGAGGTCCTTGAGCACCACGATGAAACAGTGATCACCGCGCCGAGGTCAGGTCTTAGGCACAAAGAGTGGCTCCGCTCTTTTGCATTAGCGCAACCTAAGACCATGGCCGAAGTAAACACCTAGACCGAGTAGGAGATCCAACTCGAGTCGGAGGTGAAATCAAATCTGCCCAGGGCGACCAAACTTGCTGGGGTCCTTAGCATCCTCACTATGTTTTCTAAGGCATCAAGCATGAAATTTTAAAATTTTAGTGTGCTAAGAAACCCATAACCGATGATCTAATTAGAGAATTAGGGTTATACTAAGTAAGTAAACAACTTTACTCAATGTGAACAAGGAATACAACCTTTGTAGACCGGTCATTCACTTCAAAAGCTTCGTGTAGTAGTCCCTTCGCTCTAAGTAGTGGTCTCCCGGACTCTCGTAAGGCTCCACTAGACGAAAGGAACAAGCTTACTTAAAAATCTTCGAGGCCGAAGATGATCTACGTCGAGGAATCTCCAACTTAAGCTACCTCTTCACTAATTGAGAATTAGTGAAGCAAACAACCTATACAAAATGGCTAGTCTATTGTAGATTGATGAAGTAGGAATTTTGCTCACTTTAGAATAATTTTTCTCACTCTTTTTATTCACCTCAAGAAAACCTAAAGAGCTTAGCTGAGATGGAGAAGATGAAATGGTGAATGAATCAAGAAGAGAATGGCAACCATGGGTGAGAAAATATCATATATAAATCATGTAGAGACTTAACCAAGGCTAAAAATAATGGTTAGGTTAATAAATATTTAGAGTAAAACAAAATTAGTGGACTAAGTCAATGGTTTCCACAAGTTTCTACAAGCATCTTCAACCATGATAATTTCCACCTAATTTTATTTTTCCCTTAATAATTAAATCCCCACATTATCTTAAGTATGGTATAAGTCTCATACACCCAAGTCCAATATATCATCTAGCATGATATAAAATAAATACATTAATATATATCACATATATATTAAATGTATAATGAGAAAAGTAATTCTTAAGTGAGCTAATATTAGTTAATATATGTTAATATATCAAATATATAATTAGACAGTAAATCATTAAATCAACACTTGATTTAATAACCCGACTGTATCGCATACAACCGACTCATATCATTTAATATCAACTTATCGAATAAAAACTTGATTCAATAATCCGGCTATATCACATATAACCGACCGATATCATATATCGCGAGATTAGAATACGGTATCACATACACGTATTAATCTCGGTCCCGCACATATCACATATGTGCCCTACTTCATTTCACTTGAGCCAGGAAATCTCTGTGTATGACTCTAAAAACTCGTCAATACGCCGGCAGTGGGTGATGATCATATCAGTCACCCACAAGCCGTCAGCGGTATTAGCTGGACGTAACGGCTACCCGGATATTGAGCGATCAGAAGGTCAACAAGCAAGCTTGTCCATACTCCCGTGAATCCAATAAGTAACACCACCATACAGTCCGGTCTCTTCGTATGATATGTCGCATATCGAGTCTAGGGGTTGTAAACGTCAGACCGCAATAACTTGATAAGTCATGTCGATATGAGGCTCATAACGGGTCGAGAAACTACTGATAACACTTACCAGTAAATCTCATAATCAGCCCTGGCCAGGGACTTCCTGTTATAGCCAATCGAGCACAGCGCAACATCAACCCTCAATACCGGGAGAGACGAAACCCCTCCTATCGCTCATTGCCTCCATGTGACTCGGGACTGTACCCAAAAACCACCGTTTTGCATGCTTTCTTGAACGTGGTAAGGTGAAAATCAAAGCACAGTGGGAATCACACAAGACTCTATGACGATCTCGGGTATAAAGACTAACCTGTATTGGTGTCACCAGAGAACGGCTATCTGATGATAGGTATAATACCATCTAGGAGTTCTCGGCGAGTCCTGTTCAGTGTACCCAGTCTCCACTGTGCACCCGTATACAATCTTTGATGTCAAACACCAATGGATGTGGGATCATCCGCTCATCAAATGGGTCAAGAAACGTATACGCTAGCCTACTCTGGAATATCGATGCCCTGACTCGATACTCCCACGACTAGGAACATTTAAAGGATGGACTTATGGACTACCCTGGCCCCACTAGTATGATCTCCATCATAGTCCTGGTAGTCAAGTCCACATCCTAAGAGCTTTATCAAGATGTAACAGAGAGACAATACAAGTATACATATTAAGATAAAGAATAACCAGATAGCATACTATCATGTCGAACAAAAAAGTCCTCCCTATATATGTCCAAGCATCCACTATAATATACAATCATGTACAATAATGGCTTCTAGAACATACATACAACTAACAATCCCGCACTTGCACTAAGGCCAGTTGTTGTAGTATCTCATACCCAACATCCCATAAAGTCTCTTCAGGGAAAGGCCTTTGTGAGTGGATCCGCCGTGTTATTCTTCGCGTCAACTCTTTTAATCTCGATCTCCCGGTGATCAAACATCTCCCTGATTAGGTGACACCGCCTAAGAATATGTCTGGATCACAGATAGGACCGGGGTTCCTAGGCCAAAGCCATAACTCCATTGTCACCATAATGGTAGGAACCTCACCAAGTTCATCTCATGAACATCCATACCCAGACAGCCTCTTTGGTAGTATCGTTAGCAGCGATGTATTCAGCCTTTATCGTTAAGTCCGCCACGGTATCTAGCTTGGTACTCTTCCAATATACCGTCTCTCTACTGAAGGTAAAGACAAAACCCACGACTGTCTTACAGTCCACCTTATCAATCTGGAAGCTCAAATTGGTAAAGAACTCCACATGGAGTTCACCGTTACAAAACACTAAGAACGTTTATTTAGTGCTTCTCAAGTACTTAAGAATGTTCTTCACAGCTATCCAGTGTTTCTCTTCAGAATCTGATTAACACCTGTTAGTTGTATGTATGCCGTAGAGGCCATTATTGTACATTATTGTATAATATAGTGGATGCTTGGACATATATAGAGAGGACTTTCTTGCTAAACATGATAGTATGCTATCTGGTTACTATTTATCTTAACATGTAAACTTGTATTGTGATACTGTCTTGCTCTCACATGTTGGTAAAGCCCTTAGGATGTATACTTGACTACCAGGATTATGATGCAGATCATACTAGTGGGGGCAGGGTAGTCAACAAGTTCATCCTTTAATTGTTCCTAATCGTGGGTATATCGAGACGGGGCATCGATATTCCAGAGTAGACCAGCGTATACGCTTCTTGACCCATATGATGGGCGATGGATGATCCCACATCCATTGGTGTTTGACATCAAATATGGTATGCGGGTGCTTAGTGGAGACTAGGTACACTGAACAGGACTCGCCGAGAATTCCTAGATGGTATTATACCTCACGTCAGATAGCAGTTCTCTGGTGACACTGGTACAGGTTAATCTGTAGACCCGAGATCGTCATAGAGTCCTGTGTGATTCCCACTGTGCTTTGATTTCCACCTTACCATGTTCAAGAGAACGTGCAAAACGGTGGTTTTTGGATACAGTCCCGAGTCACATGGAGGCAATGAGCGATAGGAGGGGTTTTGTCTCTCCCGGTATTGGGGGTTGATGTTGCGCTGTGCTCGATTGGCTATAACAGCAAGTCCCTGGCCAGGGCTGATACGAAGATTTACTGGTAAGTGTTATCAGTAGTTTCTCGACCCGTTATGAGCCTCACATCGGCATGACTTATCAAGTTACTGGGGTCTAACGTTTACCACCCTTAGACTAGATATGTGACATATCAGACGAAGAGACTTGACCGTACGGTAGTGTTACTGTTGGATTCACAGCAGTATGGACAAGTATGCTTGTTGATCTTCTGATCGCTCAATACCCGGGTAGCGTTACGTCCAGCTAGTACCGCTGACGGCTTGTAGGTGACTGATATGATCATCACCTACTGTCGGCGTATTAACGAGTCATTAGAGTCCTACACAGAGGCTTCCTAGCTCATGCGAAATGAAGTAGGAGCACATATGTGATATGTGCGGGACCGAGATTGATACGCGTATGTGATACCGTATTCTAATCCCGCGATATATGATATCGGTCGGTTACATGTGATATAGCCGAGTTATCGAATCAAGTGTTGATTCGATAGGATGATGCAAATGATATTAGTCGGTTATATGTGATATAGCCGGATTATTAAATCAAGTGTTGATTTAATAATTTAATGTATAATTATATATATTTGATATATTAATATACATTAACTAATATTAGCTCACTTAAGGATTTCTTTTTCTCACTTGTACAAATAATATATATGTGATATATATTATTACATTTATCTTTATTGTGTCATGTTTGATGATACATACTACATGGGTGTATGATACTCATACCATACTTTAGATAATTAGGGTTTTATTTATTTAAGATAAATACAAAATTAGGTGGAAATTAGTTATGGTTGATGCTTAGTGGAAGCTTGTAGAACCATTGACTAAATCCACCAATTTTGTTTTACTTAAGATATTTATTAACCCAACCATTATTTTTAGCCATGGTTAAGTCTCTACTTGGGTAATATGAGATGTTATCTCACTCATGGTTTCCATTCTCATTCATTCTATTCTACACTTCATCTTCTTCTTCATCTTAAAAAAGCTCTCTAGGTTTTCAAGAGGTGAAGAAAATTAGTGAGAAAAAAAATTCTAAAGTGAGCAAAAATCCTACTTCATCAAACTACACTGGATTAGCCATTTAGTTTAGGTTGTTTGCTTCATTAATTCCCAATTAGTGAAGAGATAGCTTGAGTTGGAGATTTCTCGACGTATCATATTCGGCCTCGAAGACTTCAAGAAAGCTTATTCCTTTCGCCTTGTGAACCCATACTAGAGTCGGGGAGATCACTACTTGGAGCGAAGAGACTACTACACGGAGCTATTGAAGTGAAGGACCGGTCTACAAAGGTTGTATTTTCTCCCCTCTTAGTGTTAGACACTATCCAGTATGTGATACTTGCTTTTTGTTATCTTGGGCTTACGTTAGATCCTTGGTTATGGATTACTTAGCACTCTAGGTTTTTTAAAATTTCATACTTGATGCCCTAGAAAACATAGTGAGAGTGCTAAGGAACCTTTCAACACCTAATCACTATACCCATTGAGTATGATACATCCTCTTAGATCTATCTCTATAGATCTTATTCACTGGATGTAGGAGGCATCATCCAGATCCTTCATGGAGAAACATTATGATAAGAGGAGCTTGACTGAGTGTAGCATAGGAGCACCATTTCCTATCAAGAGTATGTCATCCGCGTACGATACGAGGAAGACAACCTTACTCTCTACAACCTTCTTGTATATACTAGGTTCATCTACCATTTTGATGAAGTCAAACTTTTTGACTTCCACATCAAAATAGATATTCCAACACCGCGATGCCTGTTTTAATCCGTATATTGATTTAAGCAACTTGCACACCTTACCGTTGCTCCCACTATTTACAAAGCCCTTTGGCAGTGTCATGTACACATTCTCTTCTAAATCACCATTTAGAAAAAGCGGTCTTGACATCGATCTGCCAGATTTTGTAGTTATAGTATGCAGCAATGGAAAGTAGGATCTGGATGGACTTAAGCATAGCCACTGAAGAAAAGGTTTCATCAAAATCCACACCTGGTTATTGACGACAACCTTTTCCAACAAGTTTAGGTTTGAAAGTTTCAACTTTTCCATCCACACCAAGAATCTTCTCAAGATCCACTTGTTCCCGATGGGTTTTACCCCTTCAGGTGCAACTATCAAAGTCCATACTTTGTTGGCGTATATGGATTCCATCTCAGACCGTATTGCATCCAGCCATTTCACAGAGTCCCCACTCATGATGGCCTGCTCGAAACTAGTTGGGTCATCATCTTCCATGATGCAATCCTCGCTCCACCATCAATGAGTGTCACGACCCAAAATTTGGCACGTGACCGGCACTTAAACCATGTAACATCTACAGGCGTAATGCAATTTAAGTAAGTCAAAACCCAGAAATCTAAACCATCAAAAGTAGTAAGTGATAAAAAAACATTGTTAAAACATTTGGAAATCTCAAGTAAAAATCTTTAAAGTTTAAATTTATTTTCTTAAAAATTTCGGCAGCACCTCCTTTGTAAAAACTATCCCCGAAAAGAGTACGAACATAAGATATAAGTAGAGCAACATATGATATAAATAAAGCATTCTCAACGGGAGCAAATCACGCCCAAAGGAGGAAACAAACAGCACAAACATATATACGACACCGTAGAGAAGAAATTGACAATAAAGGTGAAAAACAGCATAAAGGATAAAACTGCATAATAAACGTCGGCTCACACGAGCTCGACACCCAAAGTCACAAAATAATATACAATATCGTTCTTACATCTCGTCTCTAAGTCAATACATGAAATGGTAGATTGAGAGTACTAGATACAATAGGATGTACAACGAAATATAAAGTCGGATAACCGCAACCCACCTACAATAAAACGGCTCACAGCCAACCGTAGCAGTATCCGCTGCAAAAAGATACAATGAGATAGCCCTGCCGCGACTACTCTGAGGGTCAACCTGCAAAACACTGTGGCACAACGGGAGTGAGTTGCTAACTTGGGAATAGTAAGTAACATCATACAGGTAATCGCAGGTATGCACGTACTGCGATACTCTATCACATGCAATCTGATAGCATCAATATACTAATATAGATATGCAACAATCATGAAAGGTACTCTATCAGGTACTACAAATACATGAAGCAATGCATATCAATGAATGCTGAGTGTAGGATAAAACATATCATCATTACGAATCATAATCGTGGAAAAACCCGGTGTCCATCAACGACACCCCAAATCCCAATAACTCAGGCGTCGTCACTCTAATCGGCTCTCATATCCTGTAAATCGAATGGAACCTGAGTGCCCAACATCAGCACTCGAAAACATCATGAAATACTCGTGTCTATCATCGACACACAAATCCACATATATCGGGTTCCGTCAGTCCGGATCGGCCCACGGGCTCCATCTGTCCGGATCGGCCCTCGGGCTCCGGCAGTAAGGATCGACCCATATTCATCTCTCGACTCCGGTCGGTATCCTCCGGATAACCGCCAGTTCCAACCAATCACCGGTAGGTAGCAGTCCCTCTGCCAGGCTCATCGTCTACTGCGCGACCTTCCATTCTCGCCCCGGGGTACCATACTGGGTCCACCATGAACCCGCAAACGAATCATCCAGCTCCTCTAATCGGGTTTCTATCACACATCTCAGAACCGAGAAAACGCATGGTGGACGCACTGAAATATCATATCAAGAGAACCGGGTTTTCAAAACAATGCATACTTTCTTGAAATAATACCACGGTTCTCAAATCCATAAATCACATGAAATCCGTATCTCAATGCGTAAATCCATGCAATATGATATATGCAACATAAAACCGTAATATGAGAATATCAAGGGGAAACCGCTCTTTTAAATGAATCCAATTTTTAAATATATCATGTGGTTCCCAATTTTTCAGAAAAATCGAATCCAACGTCATCTAAAAATGCACATGTACCTATAGCAAGTATGGGTGTGTACATGTAAGTATGTTTGCATGATGTATCTCATATGCGCAATAGAACAATAATCCATGTGTCAATATCAATAACAATAAAATACGGCATATGTGTATAGGTTGTACGTGTCATGGCAATTACCGACGGTGTGGGTGTGGCATACAAATTAGTGCTCGTACAACATGAACCATCAGTAATGGTGCAGTGTCCACTAGGTACTAAATCAAGGCACAACAATGTAATGGTATGTAATGATGCTTATGCACAATCAACATATACGAATATAAACATGCGGCTATACTATTATATCAAGCCCTGACGCATAACGCCATACGGGCGATTTTCCCGTAGATGTTAAATCTACTCACCGGTGATCTAGAGCTAAGTAAATCCGACCACCTGCTTCCCCTTCCTCACGGCTTCCTAAGTCCCCACCTGCGATCCTAAAATCACACAACAACATAACAAGTTCACATTAGAAACCTTTCGATAACACACACAACAACGACAACAACAAACCGACTCCCATAAGCTCCCAAGTGATCTCTTAGCGGACTAAACGTGTGCAGCAACTTTCTAGACTAGCCGTACGGCTACACATCGCACGAAACACTTAAACAAATATCGGATAATCCGCATCGCACGTTGTCGAAACGCTCGAATTTTAGCTAAAAGTTACCAGATTTTTCTATTCAAGGAATTGGTGAAAGTTGCAAGTTCCACGAGCCTAAAAACAACCCCAGAGACCCCACGACCAAGACACGAACCACCAGTCACCAGTCTGGCCGCAATTTGCTGCCAGAATCAATTAATTTGCGGCCAGGTTTGGGAGGGATGGTCTCAGGTTTCTATGGTGGGTTTTAGGCCTCTAAACTAGGTCTTTATGATGGCAACTTCTCCAACAAATTCCTGGATCGAAAGCAGATTCACCCGAGACACAATATTAAACCAAAATACGACATTTGCACAAAAACTGTAATTTTAGTGTTCTAAACAACATCTACTAAGCAGCACAACATAATTAACTACCTAATTAACAGTTAGGGTCATTACCTATCCAAATTTGCTCCAAAACCCTAGCTTTCCATGCTCCAAGTGATCTTAGTGGCTTAATCTTGGCTTTGTGAAGGGCTTAATGAAGTTTAGTGAAGATTTGGTGTGGGTTTGTGAGGATTTGTGTTAGGGTTTCAGTTAGGAGTGTGAGGGAGAGATAAGGTGAAAAAAAATATGAGGAGGAGAAAAAATGATAAGTGAATGAGGGAATGAGGTGAATGTGAGGGTGTATGAGTGAGGGAATGAAGGGTGATATTAGCCATGCCCCTCTCTCTTCATTTAATGCATGGTATGCTTGCCATGCCTCATCATGTATTCTCTCTCTCTCTCTCAAGTCAACATATATTTTTAAACCCTTTATTTTATTTTGAAACTAATTTAATTAACTAATTACCTAATACTTAATAGAATGGGTAAATATGCCATGGCTACTTAAGCATGGTTTAACACCGAATTATCCCTAGGTTAACATGCACATGTGTGTGCAAGCTCAAAATAAATTATAATAAAATATTAATTAATTTTTATAAAATATTTGAAAACTATTTTGGTAAACTTTTTACTAAAAATCCGTATTATCGCTTAATTAACACTAATCGCATTCTAAGGTGTTACAATGAAAAAACCATAGTATCTCTCAGGTGGATGAGAAACCCTACTAGATCGGCGGAGAGGCTGAGATTAGTCGGTGACTATCGAATCCTCTGGTTCCACTAAATCTTCTGTTGTAGTTTTTATAGCTGGAACTTCTTCCAGTTCTACCTCTTCGCCACTGATTTCTTTTTCAAGAAATTCCTTTTCTAAAAAGGTGGCATTACGTGAAACAAACACCTTTTGTTCCTCGGTATGGTAGAAGATATACCCATGTGAGTTTTTGGGATATCTAATAAACTTACACATAACTGACCTTGCCTCGAGCTTGTCTGGATTTTGTGTTTTCATATAGGCCGGACAACCCCACATCTTAATAAATTAAGACATGGTCTATTTCCCTCCTATATCTCATATGGAGTGGTAGGAACTGATTTGGTTCAAACTCTATTCAATAGGTATGCTGTTGTCTCAAGCGCATAACCCAAAAGGAAATGGTAACTCAGCGTTACTCATCATAAAGCGCACCATATCTAATAGAGTGTGATTCCTCCGCTCCGATACAACGTAGTGCTGTGGTGTATACGGGGGAGTAAGCTGAGAGAGAATCCCATTCTCTTTTAGATAATCCAGGAACTCCATGCTTAAGTATTCTTCTTCCCGATCAGATCGAAGGATTTTAATACTTTTACCCGTTTGGTTTTCTACTTCGCATTTATATTCTTTGAATTTCTCAAAAGTTTCAGACTTGTGTTTCAACAGGAACACATGTCTGAATCTTGAGAGATCATCAGTGAACGTAATGAAGTACGAGGAACCATCTCCGGCATGTGTAGACATGGGACCACGTACATCACTATGTATCAGTCCCAAGAGTTCAGTAGCTCTTTCTCCGTGTCCGGTAAACGGAGTTTTGGTCATTTTACCTTTGAGACATGACTGACAAGTTTCATATGATGTAAATTCAAATTTATTTAAATATCTATCTTTATGCAACTTAGCTAGTCGTGTCGCATTGATATGACCTAGTCTACAAAGCCACAAGAAGGATTCGTTCATTTCTAAACTTTTTCTCTTGTGTGTGTTCTGAATGTTAAGAATTGTAGTTTGATTTAAAACGTGTATTCCATTACATAATGTTCCTGATCCAATCAACTTTTGATTCAGGAAAATGTTCATAATATTATCCTGTAATACAAAATTATATCCTTTTTTAGTTAATAAAGAGACTGATATAATGTTTCATATCAGGTTCGGTATGTAATAACATTCGTTCAGAATCAATGTATTACCACTTGGTAATACAAGGTGATAATCGCCAACTGCCTTGGCTGCAACAATTGCACAGTTTCCAACTCTTATATCCTTATCACCCAGTCCCAGTTCTCTACTTTTCTTTAGGCCATATAACATATTACATATGTGGGATCCTGATCCGGTATCTAATACTCAAGACGTAGAGCACACTGAGAAACAGTCCTCGGTAACGAACACATCCGTAAAAGATGCATCAATATGCTCATTCTTCGTTTAGGTGGCACGGGAATCCTGGTAATCCCCTATTTCCTGCTCGGACTTATAACAATTATAAGATAGAGCGGAACCAACGTTCCCCAGCTCAGTATAACAAGCAGGTTTGGTCAATACATCCATATTATTATCTTGATTAAGACGTGATATGGTCGCTACCTGAAGAGAGAGAAAGAGAAGAAAACACTTAGCGTATACTCTTGCAAGATTAGATTGGTTATTATCTTATCTAATCAGGATGGCTCCCACTATTTTTATCAAATCTTCCTTCAAATCCTAAAAGGTAAGACTAGCCGGGATTAATTACACCCTACAAGTTCGTCAATCTTTCGGCCAGGCCAGTGTCGATACTTTAAGGGAAGTTCCCCGGGCTTTCGCACGGACCTAATTAAAATAAACCTCATTTTTCCAGGGGCGTAACCCCGTTAACACCTTTCTAGAAACCTACTTGATCGGCTAATTATAAAGTGCAAAACTCTCCCAGGAGTAACACTTACTTGCAGTGGGTATCGGGATCCATCTATCTCATAAAAGGTATGGAATCTCATTGAAAATTTCAATACTTGAAATTCCCAATAATATTTTGCCCCTAGCATCCTATGACCTTGACGAAGGCCAACAAACCATAGGCTGCTAGTCAAGTTCAACCCGTACATTTCGTGATTGAATTAAACCCACCCGCACGACCCTTGACGAAGGCCAACAAAGTCGCATGACTACCCTAATCCAATCGCATCATATACAGCAGATAAGCACTAGTTAGCTACCGCACACTACGCTTTGATGGAGGCCAACAAACATAGCACGAATACTGAGTAGTACTTATTTGAAATGACGGAGGGCTATGACAGGTTTTTAAGAAAACCTTTTGCGAAATGAACTTGATATTGTAGAATCGAGTGATTTGAAAAGGAGTGGTTTAAGCTCCGCTTTTAAAATCGAGTTTTAAAAACAAACTGAGTGGGTGTAGCATCTGCTAGTTTTTGCTAAAGAGTTCACTCCCGGTGAAGGGATCTAGGCTCTTTCCTCATCGAATGAGGTGCTGGATATTCATCAAGGAACACCACTATGCAAAGCAAGAACTAGAGCTACCAATTTTGAAAATTTGATTCCACAATATCATTGGGTTTCTTTCCTTTTCATTAATCACATTAATGAAGTCCCATCATTTATGCTTCCTAAGCATCACAGATAAAGAAACGAAAATACATATACAACGTACGCTTATACCATCCGCATTTGCCACAGGGTCCCGTCATGCATCGTTAGGTTAGATAACTAACGACAGAGAGGGTGCAGGACTAGCGTGGATGCAAAACATAAGCAACGTTTATTATATATCATATATATAATATAAAGCATTCATCTCACGCAGTTATATGATCTCATCACAGAATATTGCAGCAGAAGTCAACATATAAAATATTGGATATACTAGAACTTCCGTGTTTTAAATTAATCCAGTAAAAAACACGAATTCCACGGTCATGATGAATAGCCAAATCCACATCCCTAGACCCCTACAAGAGCGGCAAAGAACCCTGCCAATTCTAGAGTTAGGAGACCTGGTCTCGACTCTTCGAGATGGTCTCCCACTGGACCCTAAAACCCGGTTACTTGTGCTCCCCACCTTGGGTCTATCCTAATGCGGAAAAATAAATAATATACATCAATGGTGACATCATCCTCAACCCGGAAGTGTCCCAATAAAACAATATTACATATAAGTTTTTACATGAAAATCGTAATCCAACTGAAAATACAAAAAAACATTGTTATTAGATTGCAAGTGTTAATAATAAATATATTGGATAAATCAAATGAAAATATATATTAATACCCGAGCCTGATCAAGAAGAGGGCGAATGAGCGCCGGTGCTGGTCGCCCCACTCAACGTGAAGTGTATAGTTCTTCACGAGCCGGCTCTCATCCCCCAAATACCGGCCGAACCTCTCGGCATGAGGACCGGTATAGCGATAATCAAGAGTAAAAAAAAGGGGGAATGCTGCCTCCCCCTAGCTCTGTCAGGCCTCAGCCTATGGGACTGATTCGGGCCTCGAGTCCCCCTCTAGGGATGGGGAAGCCCTGCGTCTGCAAGAAATATCAAGACAATCAATATTAAGACAAAGTTGTATTAAGAAATCAAGGTTAAACGAAAATTGAAGTGTGATATATACCTCCGGTGACTAAAGCACGAGCCTGAGCCCGGGCAGCAGCACGAGCGGGACGATAGTTCCTCCGGTGAGGAACAGCCGGTATTCCGGATGCGGACGCATTCCCTCCAACTAGAAAATAAATATTGACGCTAAATTTCCATGAAGTTCATATTTATTCTATAGAGGATATGTAAAATGAATAAATATTTTATATTTATTCATACTAACCTACAGACGATGCGGAGGGTACGGAAGTGGCAGGAGTGGTCCCTGCGTCAGATGTGGACGCACCACCTATAATTAGACAATTAAAAATAGATTATATAAGTAATTGCAAAAAGAATGTGTAGAACAATAATATAACATTCTAAATCAATATGCATGCACTATAGGATATATAAACATACCCACGGGTGTGGTGGTGTCACCACCTACAGCTAGACAATAAAAAAAATTACTATCTAAGTAAGAGCAAAAGGAATGTGTGTATATTTATGATATAGCATTTTAAATCAATATACATGCACTATATGATATATAAACATACCTGGAGGAGCGGGAGTGGCCTCTGTCCCTGATGTGGACGTATCACCAACAACTAGACAATCAAACATTGACAATATAAGTAATTTTGACATGAACAGGCATGAATATCTATAATATTACATTCAAAATGGATATGCGTGCAATATACCTGGAGGTGTGGCAAAGTCCGCACGGAAGGAGGCATCCAAAGGGGTCTCCGATCTGGGTGCAAGACCGGCCCTCTGAAGCTCCCTACGCAGCTTTCCGGGCGGCAAAACCGCTCTGCATCTGCCTCTACCTCTGCCGATACCACGGCTGGAGCTCCTGCCGCCCCTCGCTGCTCCCGTCATCGTCATCAAATCTAGATAAACGGTTCATGGACGCATTAGACAATCATTACAAGTATTGACTATATATGTATAGATCGTAAAATGTGAAGTAATAATATAACATTACTGATAACCTTTTTCGTTTCGTGGGCGCATTATACATATCTACTTGGATTTCATCATCAATGTCATTTCTAACCCACATAACTTCATGATCGGCCGAAGACAGCCCGTCCTTCGAAACAGACGGTCGGAGCACTCTAAGCCTTCTCTCTTCTTCATCCTCATCGCTGTCCTCAAATTCTGGGACATCGTAGATATCCCTGGGTTTCCAACGGCATACAACACTCCATCCCAGATGCTTCAAACACTGTGAGTAGTATACTTGGAACGCTTGGTTCGGAAAGATAAACGGATCTTCCTGACCGTAAAATCGAAGTGTGTTCACACTGGTCAATCCATATTCATCTTTCCAAGTCCCAAGATTGCGTCTTCACTTATCCGTATCGGTTCGCGTATCGTACCAAGTACACTGGAATATATAAAAGGATTCTGATCGTCCGGGATAGTGGATGCCAAGTATACAATTTAAGTACCCATAATAAATCACACCGTACGATCCTACCGTCGCAATCCCACTATTCTGAGTGGTTCTAGATGTTTCTATGTCCTTAACTTCAAATTTGTATCCAAGGACACCAAATCCTTTATAATATGCAACCTCCATACTAGGAAATTGAGCTAAACATCTTGAATCACTCTCAAATGACGCAGACAAGTTCGGATCGTGGATCTAACAAAACAAATTTTACGACAAATACATAACGATATAAGTTTAGATTAAAACTGATAGCAATAAAATGTTATTCGAATAACTTACATGATCTGTGACCCAATCACAAAAATTATCCTGATGATATTTTTCCAATCGTTCTTCGTTCCAATCAGGATGCCCCTCACGTACCTCGTTAAAATGAATTCTGTTTTCGTCAAATAATGATGACATTAATATTATATCATTTCATACACACACAAACACTAATATAACAATTAATCCAAAAAAACTTACTCTCTAATTTGTTCAAGACATGCGCAATTAAGCAAGATAAACCGGTATATCTTGTTGATAAACATAGTGTCTACCCTCTTATAATCGGCTTTACCATATGGCCCGTCTTGAATTCTTCGAGGCCGGTTAAGTCACGTCTCAATATTCTCGTCCAGATAGCGGGAATAAAATGTGGTTGCTTCATCAAGAAGATTACCTTGCATGATAGAACCCTCTGGTCGATTTTTATTGCGGATATACTTTTTAAGAGTGTAGAGGTACCTAAAGAAAATATGTTGAATAAATAAATACGGGCATACAGGACAACAATAATTTTAAAAATTGCGCGAAACGAAAAATTACACGTACCTCTCGACGGGATACATCTATCGATATTGTACCGGTCTGGCTAACTTAGCCTCAGTTGCAAGATGAACCGTCAAGTGTATTATGATATCAAAGAATGACGGTGGGAAAATATGCTCAAACTTGCAAAGTATCAACGCAATAGAATTTTCTAGTTTATCCAGCGTCACAACCTCCAGTGTTTTAGCACACAACTCTCTGAAAAAACAACATAGGTCGTTGATTACTAGACCAACCGATTCGGGGAAAGAAGTCCTGAGGGCTAATGGAAGAAGGTGCTCCACGATAACATAGTGATCATGACTTTTCAGCCCATCGATCTTGCCTTTCATAATTTTTATTTTCTTGCTGAATGATCCTGAGAAACCTGTGGGAACTTTCAAATCATGCAACACCTGCAGGAATCTTTTCTTCTCCGGTTGTGACATATGATAAGCGGTATTGGGAAGTACAAACTTGCCTGGTTTACCCGCTACCGGTCTAGGGTGCAATTCACTTCTTATTCCCCACTCCTGTAGATCCATCCGAGCATTCAGGTTGTCTTTCGATTTCCCGTCTTTACAAAGAAGCAAGTTGAGTATGTGCTCTGATACTCCCTTCTCTATATGCATGACGTCCAGACAATGACGCACTAAATTTGTTGACCAGTACGGAAGCTCGAAGAAAATGCTTAACTTATTCCAAAATGGTGGTTTGACATGTTTCGTCGGATCCATCCCGAAGGTCACATTATTGTAACCATCCCATTTAGCAGTCACATCCTCTCCGGACAATGGGGATGGAGGTCCAAGAAGCTCCTGATGTGTTAGTTATATGTATGCCCTAGAGGCCATTACCATACATGTGATGTATATTGTAGTGGATGCTTGGACATATATAGGGAGGACTTTCTTGCTCGACATGATAGTATGCTATCTGGTTACTCTTTACCTTAACGTGTATACTGATTGTCTCTTTGTTACATGTTGGTAAAGCCCTTAGGATGTGTACTTGACTACCTGGACTATGATGCAGATCATACTAGTGGGGACATGGTAGTCCATAAGTACATCCTTCATGGTCCCTAGTCGTGGGTGTATCAAGACGGAGCATCGATATACCAGAGTAGACTAGCGTATAGCTTCTCGACCCATATAGATGGGCAATGGATGATCCCATATCCATTGGTGTTTGACATCAGAGATGATATACGGGTGCTCAGTGGAGACTGGGTACACTGGACGGACTCGCCGAGAACTCCCAGATGGTATTATAGCTTACAGATGGCAGTTCTCTGGTGACACTGGTACAGGTTAGTCTGTAGACCCGAGATCGTCATAGAGTCTTGTGTGATTCCCACTGTGCTTTGATTTCCACCTTACCACGTCCAAGAGGGCGTGCAAAACGGTGGTTTTTGGGTACAGTCTCAAATCATATGGTGGTAATGAGCGATAGGAGGGGATTCGTCTCTCCCGGTATAGGGAGTTGATGTTGCGCTGTGTTCGATTGGCTATAGCTGGAAATCCCTGGCCAGGGTTGCTGAGATTTACTGGTAAGTGTTACCAGTAGTTTCTCGAACTGTTATAGACCTCATATCGACACGACTTATCAAGCTACTGGGGTCTGATGTTTACTACCTCTAGGCGAGATATGCGACATATCAGACGACGAGACCGGACTGTACGGGAGTGTTACTGATTGGATTCGCAGGAGTGTAAGTAGGCTTGCTTGTTGATCTTCTGATCGCTCAATACCCGGGTGGCCGTTACGTTTAGCAGACCGCTTGCGGCTTGTGGGTGTTTGATATGATTATCACCTACTGCCGGCGTATTGACGAGTTTTTAGAGTCCTACACAGAGGTTTCCTGGCTCAAGCGAAACGAAATAGGAGCTCATATGAGATATGTGCGGGACCGAGAATAATACTAGTATATGATACTGTATTCTATTCTGGCGATTTGTATCATCGGACGGTTATATGAGATATAGCCGGTTTACCGAATCAAGTGTTGATTCGATACATTGATACACAAGATATTAGTCGGTTATATGCGATATGACCGGATCATTAAATCAAGTGTTGATTTAATGATTTAATGTATAATTATATAATTGATATATTACTTTACATTAACTAGTATTTGTTCACTTAAGATTGATTTTCTCACTTGATGTGCACAAGTTGTATATGTGATATATTTTTGTGCACTAGATTGTATCATGTTTGATGATACATGCAAACTTGGGTGTGTGTATGGATTACACCATGTTTAGGTTAATGGTTTAGGTTTTTATTTGTTTTGGAAAAACAAAATGGTCATTTTCTTTGTCTTTGCTTGAAGCTTCATGAAGCTTTCAAGCATCTTTGACAAAGTCTAACCATTTTGTTTTGCATGAGATTTTCATTAACCTAACATTTAACTTAAACTCTAGTTTCTACAAAGGTTTATCTCACCCATGGTTGCAATATGATAGACTTCACTCGATTATTCTTTTGTGAAATTAATAATTCATTCATATTCTTTTCTTTCTTCTTCTTTTTCTTCAAGAAGAAGAAAGCTTGCTAGAATTTTTCAAGTGGAGATTAAGAGTGAGAAATCCAAATCTAAAGTGAACCCATTTCCTATTTCATCATCCTATACTACTTGCCATTTAGTTTAGGGTGTTCTCTTCACAAAGTTCTTAACCTAGTGAAGATGGAGCTTGGGTTTGAGTCTCCTCGACGTAGATCATCTTCGGCCTCGAAGTCAACGACCTAGCCCGCTCATTTCTCCGAAGAAACCATCGCTAGAGTCCGGGATCCCGATGATCGCAGCGAAGGGATGTCAACACGAAGCTTTAGAAGTGAAGGACCGGATCTACAAAGGTTGTAATCCCTTTCACTTGTAGTTAAAATGTTTAACTTGCTAGTTTTCGCATAATCTCTAGTATACGATCTTGGTTAGGGTTGTTCGGCACGGCTATTTTTTTAATCGGGCATGGTTGATGCCTTGTAGAACCTTGTTAGAGTGCCTAGGAACCCTACATGATGACCATCAAAGTGAACCGTGTCTAACCTATAGGGGTGGTCTGGAGGCAGGAAACGTCGATGGCCGCAATAACAAACCTTCCTGCTAAAATTCAAGAATTTCGATTTTGTGTGTTGATGGCAATGAGGACATGCTTTGTGACCATGTACGGACCAACCTGATATCATTCCATATGCAGGAAAGTCATTAATTGCCCACATTAAAACCTCACGCAATATGAAGGTTGTATTTGTGTTTGCATCGTATGTCTCTACACCATCAATGAACAAAGATTTTAACTCCTCGATCAAAGGTCGGAGATAGACGTCGATATTGTTTCCCGGTGAGTTTGGTCCGTCGATAAGAAGAGGCATCATAAAGTATGATCGGTCCATAGCCAACCAAGGCGACAGATTATAAATTATCATTACAACGGGCCATGTGCTGTGACTTCCAGCCATATAGTTGAATGGGCAGAACCCATCACTAGCCAGTCCGAGCCGGACATTGCGAGGATCGCTACTGAATATTGCGTGCCTCCTATCGAAATCCTTCCATGCCGGTGAATCTCTTGGATGGCTCATTTTTCCATCTTCACTTGGAGGAGCACGGTGATGCCAAATCATTGCCTCGGCTGTTTTCTTGCACCTGAATAGCCTCTGTAGCCTCTGTGTTATGGGAAAGTATCGTGCTATCTTGACAGGTATATCAGGCTTCTTATCAGAATCTTTCGGCTTATACCTGGCATCTCCGCATGTTGGATACTCTTTCAAATCTGAATTCTCTTTCCGGTACAACACGCAATTTTTAGGACATGCTTGAATCTTCTCGCACTTTAGACCCAAATCAGACAACATCTTCTGGGCTCCGTACCAGCTGTCGGGCACGTTATTTCCCGGGGGCATAGAATTTTTCAAGAACGAAAGAAGCATTGTGAATGACTTGTTGCTCCATCCATTTAGGCACTTAATCTGGAAAAGTTGGACGAACCATGAGAGTGTGGAATACTTTGCATTCTCATAAATTGGTTTTCTAGGATCATTCATGAAATTTTCATATTTATCAGCACGCGGTCCTTGACCGGAAGGAATGTCATCTTCGGTACGAATAGATTCACCTAGGGCAACCTCTACCATATCCTCCATTTCTTCTGATGGAAATAAATTACCGTCTTCTCCTTCTGCCGCATTACCGTCTTCTCCTTCTTCTCCTGCCGCATTATCGTGTTCTCCTTCTTCTTCTGCCGCATTACTGCGTTCTTCTCCTTCCCCGTGATATTTCCAAGTTGTATAAAGTCTAGTAAACCCATATTTTACAATATGAAGCTCTGCCAATTCTACCTTCTGCCAGTACTTATTGCCACATCTATCGCACGGGCAGAGAATCTTCTCTATTATGATTTTATTATGTGCGCGTGCAAATTCAATAAAAGCAGCAACTCCTGCGACAAACTTAGGTTGCATACGTTGTTGCCAATCCACATACATCCAGTCCTTAACTCTGACATACACATGGGCCATGTTAGACTGTATAACATATAAATTGTAGGTTATGGTGACTATATTGAGAAATCTAAGAACGGGATAGTTACTCACAAAGGAGAAAATCCGTGTATATGCTTTGTGTGTGCGTTTGTCGTTGAAAAGAATAAATTATCGAACGTATGTTAACCGATAGACGGGGACTAAGTGGCGCTTTTAGTTTCATATATGAGTATCGATGAGAATACGAAGGTTTTATATTATCATCGAGTACCATATATTGGTTTTAACTTGAACATCTTGAATCACTCTCTAATGATGCATTTAGTGTGTATTCTTGTTGTATGTGTGTGTTCCAGCTGTCGGGGGTAAGGCTTCTATCCTATTAAGAATGTATAGAGCGAACACCCATTCACTTGTGCTTTCAACCGTTTCGAGTAAATTTCGGCAGCACCTCCCCGCTGTTCTCCGAGTACACTGTAATAGAATAGATAATCATTTCAAAGCTGTGAAACAACGTTGAAATGAACATCTAATCTATCTTTGTACACGGAGAACCAACGGAAAGGTACCGACGAAATATCTCGAAACGGATGAAAACACAAGTGAATGAAGGTGTTTGCTTTATACATTCCTAACTTGTCCACACGGGACAAATCTATCGGTTATCATACGATTGAATCTTCTCGTCACATAGACTATACGACGGTTGTTAGTATCGAGCTATACCGTCCGATATTTAACAATCTTCGTATAATTCTATGTCACGACGAATATCGAACGTATGTTAACCGATAGACGGGGACTAAGTGGCGCTTTTAGTTTCATATATGAGTATCGATGAGAATATGAAGGTTTCATATTATCATCGAGTATCATATATTTGTTTTAACTTGAACATCTTGAATCACTCTCTAATGATGCGTTTGTTATGTATTCTTGTTGTATGTGTAACATGATTTTAAACCATTGAGATCAAGAATAATAGAACTGATTATCCACAAAGAGATTAAGGATTGACTTTTGACAGCCATATGAAGGAAAATTTTCTCCTACGGCAACCTAATAATATACCCATTATCCTCATATATACATATATGCAGGCAGGCATGGATACATACATGCAAATATTTGAAAAATTAATATATCAACCAAAAACTATTATTGCAATGGCATTCATCTATAACAATCAAAAATTAAAACTACAAATGTAGGATACTGATATCATAAAACGTTATACGCAACATATGAATTCACATGACTGAAACATGCATCAAAAAAACATGTTCATCCAAAAGAAAGGCCACTGTCAACAAATATAGACAAATACGTCATAAAAACAGTAACTAACAAGTTGATTAGCATCTGGATCAAGAAAATGATAGGAAAAATAATTGACTATGATCTATAATGACAAGTCTATTACCACGACTCTCGACTAACAAAGGTGGCTTTTCGTCCTCGGTAGCTTGATAATTGGGATTTGATGGCGAATAAAAATATGCATATGCCGTTTGACCGGAAACTTCAATAGGAAACTCAATGAGGTCGGGTGTACTGAAGTACGCTTTGTATTTCGCTATATCAGGTGATGAAGCCCAAGCCCTAGCCACAGCCCCACCCCAACCGAACCCTAGCCCCAGCCCCAGCCCAGCCCCAACCCTAACCGAACCTAGCCCCAGCCCCAGCCCAGCCCCAGCCCCAACCGAACCCCAACTCCAACCCTAACCGAACCCCAACCCTAACCGAACCCTAATCCTAACCCTAACCCTAACCTAAACCAAACCCGATGCCAATGCCTAACCCTAACCCTCACCCCTACCCGAACCCTGAACCCTAGACCTAACATCATCAAAATTATAAATAATTTGAGATTTACTAACCTGTAGCGGGCGGTGGAGGAAACGACAAAGATGATCGATGGTCGACGACGATCGGCGACGAGTCGCAGACGGTGGCGACGAGGAAGTCGACGAGGAAGTTTTAGGAACGACCGAGGAAGGTGGAGACGAGGCGCGGAGGGCGGTGGCGACGAGGCGCGGGAACGAGCGATCGAGGCGCGGGAGATCAGTGAGAGAGAGAATTTTTGGGAACGATCGATGACTTTTCTGTGTGTGTTTTTTTTTATTAATAACCTATTTATATGCCCCTACGGACATAACCGTAGGTCCACCGTTTGCGGCTCCGTAGGGCCAAACAACAAAGTACGATTTAATATTTTAAATTAGAACGTAAGGCACCATAGGGACAACGATGGGGACCTACGGATAAATCCGTAGGGGAAAGAAATAGTTGCCCCTACGGATTCCTGAGTCCGTAGGGGCAACCCCATATTGTAGTAGTGGAAGGGGGTTGGCTCACTTCTAGGATTGACGGGTAAATTGCCGCGCTTGTAGGGGTCCAGGTTTTCATTGCACAGGCTATCCACACGACCGGGAGCGTCAGGTTTTATTTGTGGCTCAAATGAAACCCGGGACTCTAAGATTATCCACCATTCTGTATTGATTGGTTGAGATTCTGTGATGTTGATTATATCATGACTGGGACGAATGTTATATATACTTATATATATACTAGTAGATATTGTATATGTTTTGCACCCGCGCTAGTCCAGCCCCCGCTCTGTCGTTAGTTAAGTAACCTAACGGGTGATGATGGGGCCCAGTGGCGAATGCAGATGGCATATACATACATTATATTTTCGTTCTTTTGTGGTGTGATAGGTTAAATGATGGGACCACATTAATTTTGATTAATGCAAGAAAAGAAACCTAAAAAGATATTGTTGGAACAAATAACGAAAAACTGTAGTTTTATTCTTTCGCTTTACATAGTGGTATTGGTTGTGAATGTCCAGCACCTCATTCCATGAGGCAAGAGCCGAGATCGCTTCGCACGGAGTGACCTCTTGAGCTAAAGTTTATGCTATAGATTACTCTGTTTTTTTTTCAAAACCAAAAATTTTCAAAAGGCGGAGCTTAAACCACTTCTTTTCAAAATTGCTCAGGTTCCTTCAACGATATCAAGTTCATTACGTTAACGGGTTCTTCGCCAAAAACCCAACCGTAGCCCTCCGTCGTTTCAAATTATTATTGCTTAGTATTCGTGCTACGTATGTCGTGCTCAGCCGAGGCGTAGTGTTCGGTAGCTATGTAATACTTTTCTATAGCATTAGATGCAATTGGTTAGGACAGTCGTACGATCATTTTGGCTCAATCAAGGACTTGTACGGGTGGGTCTAATGCAATCAAGATAATGACGGGTTGAACTTCACTAGGATCCTTTGATATGTTGGCTCAGTCAAGGTCACTTGAGTCCTAGAGGCAAAAACCACATCAGGAGTTTCAAATATACAGAAAACTTGCAGATTTAGCATACCTTCTGGAGTATGATGACTATAGTGGATTACATCTAGTGCATCACACAATGATAGTTGGATCCTGACCCCACTGATGAGTAGGATTACTCTCGGGAGATTATTTCACTTAACAATCAATGCTATAAACCAAGTAGGTGTCTAGAACGATATTAGCGGGGCTACGCTTCCAGGGAAAAGAGGTTATATACTTAAGGAACTTCGCGAAAGTGTTGGAAAACCTCCCTCGAAGTACCGACACTAGCCTGGATAAAAGGTTAAGCAAGTATTGTGACGTACGATTAATCCTGACTAGTTCTTCTTTTAAGGTTTGAAGAAAAATTCGAGGAAACAGTGGGAGCCATCCTGGTTAGATAAATTAATAACCAATCTAATCTTGCAAGAGCGCACGCTGAGTGTTTCTTTTCTCTCTCTCCAGGTAGCAACCATTTCACGCCCTAATCAAGATAATAAAATGTATCGCTTGACCGATCCGAATTCTTATTCGGGGCTGGGGAATGTCGGTTTAGCTATAACTTATAATGGCGGTCATGAGTATGAGCTAGGGAAAGAGTATTGCATGGATTCCTTGATGACCCCAACGAAGAAGAAGAACACTATTGCATCTTCTTCAGGTGCTTTTGTTATTGAGAACTGTTTTTCGGTCAGTCCTACCTCCTGGGTACAAGATACCGGATCAGGATCTCATATCTGTAATTTATTACAGGGACTGAGAAAAAGTAGGATAGTTAGACCATGTGATATGTCCCTCAGAGTAGGGAATGGAGCACAAGTTAATGCTGCTGCCGTCAGTGAATATCACCGAGCATTGCCAAGAGGCAATACTATGATTTTGAACAATTGCTACTATGTACCTTCCATGGTTTGCAACTGTAGGGTTCCTAGGCACACTCAAGAGGTTCCACAAGACATCAACCATGCCAAATTCAAAAATTTATGTGCCGAGAAATCCTAATGCAAGATCGTTAACTAGAGGATAGGCGAAACTACAAGCTAGCAAACAACTTTACTAAAAAGTGAAAGGGATTACAACCTTTGTAGATCCGGTCCTCCACTTCTAAAGCTCCATGATGACATCCCTCCGCTGCGATCATCGGAATCCCGGACTCTAGCGATGGTTTCGTCGGAGAAATGATCGGGCTAGGTCATTGACTTCGATGCCGAAGATGATCTACGTCGAGGCGACTCAAACTCAAGCTCCATCTTCACTTGGTCATGAACCTTGTGAAGAAAACACCCTATACAACATGGAAAGTGGTAGAGGATGAAGAAATAGGAAGTGGGTTCACTTTGGATTTTGATTTCTCACTTGGATTCATCACTTGGAATTTTCTAGCAAGGTTTTCTTCTCTTCATGAAGAAGAAGAAGAAGGAAAATGAAAAAGAATTAACTTAAAAGAAAATTCAAGTGAATCATATTATAATGCAACCATGGGTAAGTTTAACTCATGTAGAGAGCAAACCATAGTTTAGGTAATGGTTAGGTTTAAGAACAAAACAAAATGGCTAGACTTTTCAAAGATGCTAAAAGCTTCATGAAGCTTCAAGTATAATACAAGAAACGCCACCATTTTGTTTAATCAAAATAAATAAAGAAAATAAAACCCTAACCATTAACTAAACATGGTGTACATCAAACACATACCCAAATTTGCATGTATCATTCAACATGATATAATCTAGTGCACAAACATATATCAAATATACAATATGCACAATCTAGTGAGAAAAATAATTTTAAGTGAACCAATACTAGTTAATGTAAAGTAATATATCAAATATATAATTATACATTAAATCATTAAATCAACACTTGATTTAATGATCCGGTCATACTGCATATAACCGACTAATATCAATAGTAACAACTTATCGAATCAACACTTGATCTGATAACCCGGCTATATCGCATATAACCGATCAATGTCACAAATCGTGAGAATCGAATACAGTATCACATACTGGTATTATTCTCGGTCCCGCACATATCTCATATGCGCTCCTATTTCGTTTCGCTTGAGCCAGGGAACCCATGAGTAGGACTCTAAAGACTCGTCAATACGCCGGCAGTAGGTGATGATCATATCAAACACCCACAAGCCGCAAGCGGTCTGCTAAACGTAACGGCCACCCGGGTATTGAGCGATCAGAAGATCAACGAGCAAGCCTGCTCACACTCCTGTGAATCCAACCAGTAACACTTACCGTACAGTCCGATCTCGTCGTCTGATATGTCGCATATCTCGTCTAGGGGTGGTAAACGTCAGACCCCAGTAGCTCGATAAGTCGTGTCGATATGAGGTCTATAACAGTTCGAGAAACTACTGGTAACACTTACCAGTAAATCTCAGCAACCCTGGCCAGGGATTTCCGGTTATAGCCAATCGAACACAGCGCAACATCAACTCCCTATACCGGGAGAGACGAATCCCCTCCTATCGCTCATTGCCTCCATGTGATTCGGGACTGTAGCCAAAAACCACCATTTTGCACGCCCTCTTGGACGTGGTAAGGTGGAAATCAAAGCACAGTGGGAATGACACAAGACTCTATGACGATCTCGGGTCAACAGACTAACCTGTACCAGTGTCACCAGAGAACTGCCATCTGACGTAAAGTATAATACCATCTGGGAGTTCCCGGCGAGTCCGTCCAGTGTACCCAGTCTCCACTGAGCACCCGTATATCATCTCTGATGTCAAACACCAATGGATATGGGATCATCCATCGCCCATCTGTATGGGTCGAGAAGGTATATGCTAGTCTACTCTGGTATATCGATGCCCCGTCTCGATACACCCACGACTAGGGACCTTGAAGGATGTACTTATGGACTACTATGTCCTCACTAGTATGATCCGCATCATAGTCCAGGTAGTCAAGTACACATCCTAAGGGCTTTACCAATATGTAACAGAGAGACAATCAGTGTACACGTTAAGGTAAAGAGCAACCAGATAGCATACTATCATGTCGAGCGAGAAAGTCCTCCCTATATATGTCCAAGCATCCACTACAATATACATCCTATGTATAGTAATGGCCTCTAGGGCATACATATAACTAACAATCTCGCACTTGCACTAGGGCCATCTGTAGCAGTGGTTGCAGTATCTCATACTCAACCATCCCATAAAAGTCTCTCTCTGGGAAAAGGCCTTTGTGAGTGGATCCGCCGTGTTGTCCTCTGAGTCTACTCTCCTAACCTCGATCACCCTGGAGATCAACTATCTCCATGATCAGGTGATGCTGCCTCAGAATATGTCTGGGTCACTGATGGGACCAGGGTTCCTGGGCCAAAGCCACACTTCCATTGTCATACAATGGTAGGAACCTAGTTCATCTCATGAACCAATATACACCCAAACTTCCTCTTTGGTAGTATCTTTAATAGCGATGTATCTTGCCTTTAATCGTCTAGTAAGTCACGGTATCTAACTTGAAACTCCTCCAACATACCGTCCCTCCACTGAGGGTAAAGACAATGCCTGCGACTGACATTCAGTCGTCCTTATCACCCTGGAACCTTTCCAGTGATTCTCCCTAGGATCGATTGATACCATCTCACTACAACTAGTGAGATTCCTAATATCCAAATAGATCTATCTCATAGATCCATAACCCAGGATTTAGGAGGTATCACCTTAATCCTATATGGAGAATCATTGTGATAAGCGGAGATTGACCGAGCGTAGCATCGGAAACTCCTTCCCCATCTAGAGTATGTCATCCACGTACTCTACGAGGATCACTACCATACTCCCCACTACCTTTTTGTTTATACAAGGTTCATCTACCATTTTGATGATGTCAAATTCTTTGATTAACACATCAAAACAGACGTTCCATCTCCGCGATGTTTGCTTTATCACATAAAACATCTTGCACACGTTTCCGCTGCTCCCACTATCTACGAGGCCCTCTGGCTATGTACTTATAGACGCACTCTTCTAAAACATCATTTAGAAAAGCAGTCATGGCACCCAACCGCCAGATATCGTAGTCATAGTATATAGTCATGGCAAGTAGGATCTGGATGGACTTAAGCATAGCTCCTTAGAAAAAGTTTCATCATAATCCATACCTGGTCAATGATGCAAACCTTTAAAAAGTCTAGCTTTGAAAGTCTCAACTTTTCCATCTACACCAAGTAATCTTCTCAAGATATACTTGCTCCTGATGGGGATTTAACCCTTCAGATATAGCAACCAAAGTCCATACTTTGTTGGTATACATGGATTCCATCTCAGATCGCTAAGCATCCAACCATTCTTACAGAGTCCCACTCCTGATGGCCTGCTCGAAACTAGTTGGGTCATCATCTCATGATGTAATCCTCGTTCCCACTGTCATAGAGAAACCAAAGTATCTCTCAGGTGGGTGAGGAACCCTACTAGATCGGCGGAGAGGCTGAGGTTCGTTGGTTACTATTGAATCCTTTGGTTTTACCAAATCATCTGCTGTAGTTTGTTTAGCTGGAACTTTTCCTGTTCTACATAACAGACCTTGCCTCGAGCTTGTCCGGATTTTGCTTTTTAGACATAGGCCGGACAACCCCAAATCTTAACATTACTTAAGATATGGGCTCTTCCCATTCCATATCACATATGAAGTGGTAAGCAACTGATTTGATTTGAACCATATTCAATAGGTATGCAGCTTCTCAAGTGCATAACCCCCAAAAGGAAATAGGTAACTCAATAATACTCATCATAGAGCACACCATATCTAATATGGTGCGATTGCTCCGCCCCGATATACCAACGTGCTATGGTGAATATGGAGGAGTAATGCTGAGAGAGAATCTCATTCTCCTTTAGAATAGTCCAAGAATTCCATACACAAGTATTCTCCTCTCTGATCTCATCATAGGACATAATACTTATACCTGTATTTTGATTCTCTACTTCTAACTTATATTCTGTGAATATCTCAAAAGGTTCGGACTTGTGTTTCAACAGGAACATATGTCTGAATCTTGAGAGATCATCAGAGAATGTAATGAAGTACAAAGAACCGGTCTTGGTATGTGTAGACAGGGGACCTTTCATACATCAGCATGTATCAATCCCAAGAGTTCACTAACTCTTTCTCTGTTTCCAATAAACAGAGCTAAGGTCATCTTATCTTTGTGATATGACCGGCAAGTTTCACAAGATGTAAATTTAAACTAATTTAAATATGCATCTATATGTAACTTCAGCTAGTTGGGTCGCATTGATATGACCTAGTCTACAATACCTCAAGAAGGATTCATTCATTTCTGAACTCTTCCTCTTGTGTGTGTTCTGTATACTAAGAACTGTAGTTTGATTTAGAACGTCAATACTTTTAGATAACGTGCCTGAACCGATCAACTTTTGATATAGGAAATGTTCAAAACATTATCTAACAATACAAAATTATATCATTTCTTTACTGATAAAGAGATTGATATGATTTTGTATATCAGGTTCGGTATCTAATAACATTTGTTCAGAATCAATGTATTTGGAAACACAGGGTGATAGTGACCAACAGACTTGGCTGCAACACTTGCACCATTTTCTGTCTCATGAAACTTATCACCCATTCTCAGTTCTCTACCTTTCTGCAGCCCATGTAGCAGATTACATATGCGGGATCCTGATCTGGTATCTCATACCCAGGACGTAAAGGATACTGAGAAACAGTTCTCTGTAATGAACATACCCGAAGATGATGCATCAGTATGCACTTTCTTCGTTTGGGCGGCACGGGAATTCTGGTAATCCCCAATTTCTTGCTCGGTCTTATAACTATTATAAGTTGGAGCGGGACCAACGTTCCCCAGCTCAGTAAAACAAGCGGGTTCGGTCAATATATCCGTATTATTATCTTGATTAAGGCGTGATATTGTCGCTACCTGGAGAGAGAGAGAAGAAAACACTCAGCGTGCGCTCTTGCAAGAATAGATTGGTTATTATTTTATCTAATCAGGATGGCTCCCACTATTTTTATCAAATCTTCCTTCAAACCCTAAAAGGAAAGACTAGCCGGGATTAATTATACGCTACAAGTTTGCCAATATTTCAGCCAGGCCAGTGTCGGTACTTTGAGGGAGGTCCCCTGTGCTTTCGCACGAACCTAATTATTGTAAACCTCGTTTTCCCAGAGGCGTAACCTCGTTAACACCTTTCTAGACACCTACTTGATCAGCTAATTGTAATGTATAAAACTCTCCCAGGAGTAACTCTTACTCGTAGTGGGTATCGGGATCCAACTATCTCATAGAAAGTATGCAATCTTATTGCAAATTTCAACACTTGAAATTCCCGATAATATTTTACCCCTAGCGTCCTATGACCTTGACGGAGGCCAAACTACCCATAGTCCGCTAGTCAAGTTCAACCCGTCATTTCCTGATTGAATTAAACCCACCCGCACGACCCTTGACGGAGACCAAACAACGCCGTATGAATACCCTAATCCAATCGCATCATATGCTAGCAGATAAGCACTAGTTAGCTACCGTACACTACGCCTTGACAGAGGCCAAACTACCGCAGCACGAATGCTAACTAGTACTTATCTGAAATGACGGAGGACTACGACAGGTTTTTCTGAAAACCTATTGCGTAAAGAACTTGATATCGTTGTAGAATCAAATAATTTTAAAATGGAGTGTTTTTGAAGCCTTTCTAGTTTTGCTAAAGGGGTCACTCCCGGTGAAGGGATCGTCGGCCCTTTCCTCGTCGAATGAGGTGCGGGATATATCATATATATCACTGTGCAAAGCAGAAACTATAGAAGCAATTAAAAGACAAACCGAGTGTGTAGCATCTGCCAGTTATTGCTAAAGGGGTCACTCCCGGTGAAGGGATCTCGGCCCTTTCCTCATCGAATAAGGTGCAGGATGTTCTATAAGGAACACCGCGATGCAAAGCAAGAACTGTAGCTACCTGTTTTTGAAAATTCGATTCCACAACATCTTTTAGGTTTCTTTTTCTTTCATTAATCACATTAATGAAGTCCCATCATTTAAGTCACCTAAACATCACAGATAAATACGACGTACACTTATGCCATCCGCATTCGCCTCGATGTCCCCTCGTGCACCGTTAGGTTAGGTAACTAACGGCAGAGCAGGGCAGGGCTAGCGCGGGTGTAAAACATAAGTAACGCCTATATAATATATCATATATACTATATACAGTATTTATCACAGAACATCAAATGATCACATCACAGATATCGCAGCAGAAGAAACATATGAAATATTGGATATACTAGGACGTCCGTGTTTTATTTTGAGCCTCTATAAAACACGGATTCCACGGTCGCGATGAATAGCCAAACCCACACCCCTAGACCCCTACGAGAGCGGCAAGCAACCCTACCAATTCTAGAGTTAGGAGACCCGGACTCGACTCCTCGAGTTGGTCTCCCACTGAACTCCAGAACCCGGTTACTTGTGCTCTCCTCCTTAGGTCTATCCTAGTGCGGAAAAGTAAATAATATACATCAACGGTGACATCTTCCGCAACCTGGAAGTGCCCCAATAAAAGAATATTACATACAAGTTTTTACATGAATGAAAAAGAAAAACACTCATCTCACATAAAAAAAACCCGGCTATTCAAACACGATGATCCAATATAACATATCCAGCAAGACATAACATCACATGTCATCAACGTAAGTAAACATGCGTATCCCAATTGTCGTTGACATATAGCAACGAAACCGGCGATATCACATATTACACTTACGGTCACAGAAAAGAAAGTGTAAAACTACAACAGATGGAATCCGCAAACTCTTTAGACATCGCATGCCTAACCAAATGAATTCCTTAAACATCGTATGCCTAACAATTATAAACCCCGCATTTTAGTCTCATTATCGAAAACTCTTTTCAATTCAAGTCGGGCAATTCAACAAGATTCCCGACATCCTGAACGAATGCTCGTCGCAAACTTTAGTAGACGGCCGCACCCCCAATGCCGTCGACGAAGTGCACCAAGGCGGAACACCGCTGCCGCGAGCACTCGAACGGATGCTTTCGGCGACGGGGTTCTCCTACAGTCACTTGGTCAGGGCTATGGGGTGTAGCTGTCTATTAAGTTTACCCGGCGAGTATCCGCGTACGCTACGTGATTGCGACGGACTTTTGATCACATCAAAATTCCGTGGCAATCGATCAAGTGAGACTAAATTGCTATGTTTATAACATTCATTCAGTTATCTCATAACAACTTGTGAATTCCAAATATTGTATCACATTCCGGATAAATAGAAAATGTTAAATTTTCCGATCGAACAATCAAACACCCAAGTTTTCCCGAAACAGCTCAACACTTGAAATAAGTTCAAAAACATCCATTTCATGCCACAGTACCAACGGTCCAGCAGTAGAAGGGTCAAGCCAACGCCTCACATATGGCACGCCGTACGGCCCCAAACCCTAAGGTTCAAAGGGCAGTTCAAGACGGTCACATAATCGAGTTAAGGTTTTTTGTCTTCTAGAGGGTCCATCGCGTTACTTGCACTACTTAGAACGTTATTAAACTACGGAAAAATCCAACAATTGAAAATTTCCCGGCAGGGGAAAAATTTGGTATTTATATCCGGTCGAACTTTATAACATATTCTAAATTACCCGGAAAAACATAAACGAGGTTAGAACATCCGATCGAATTGACGAGTCCCCAATACACCCCAGAAAACTCAACTGTTGAGTATATTTAAAAGCACCCAGAAACATCAGGAATCACATACGGGGGAAACTGTACAAAACCGAAACCCTAACTCTTTAATTGCGCCGCGGAACCGCCGCCAATGGCATGTCATTGCCGCGGTTCCGCGGCCGTTTGAATGAGTTAGAGTCTCGTTTTCTACAGTTAACCTTATATTTACCTGCACTATTTTCTGGGCATTTTTAATTCACAAAAATCCACAGTTTGAAAAATTGTACAGAGAGGGTTGAAATCGGGGGATATCGGGTTCGATCGGACTTCTAGCTTCGCCTACACTTAGCCTAAAGCTCTAGCTTGGCTCTGATACCACTGTAGGGTTCCTAGGCACACTCAAGAGGTTCCACAAGGCATCAACCATGCCAAATTCAAAAATTTATGTGCCGAGAAACCCTAATGCAAGATCGTTAACTAGAGGATAGGCGAAACTACAAGCTAGCAAACAACTTTACTAAAAAGTGAAAGGGATTACAACCTTTGTAGATCGGTCCTCCACTTCTAAAGCTCCATGATGATGTCCCTCCGCTGCGATCATCGGAATCCCGGACTCTAGCGATGGTTTCGTCGGAGAAATGATCGGGCTAGGTCATTGACTTCGATGCCGAAGATGATCTACGTCGAGGCGACTCAAACTCAAGCTCCATCTTTACTTGGTCATGAACCTTGTGAAGAAAACACCCTATACAACATGGCAAGTGGTAGAGGATGAAGAAATAGGAAGTGGGTTCACTTTGGATTTTGATTTCTCACTTGGATTCATCACTTGGAATTTTCTAGCAAGGTTTTCTTCTCTTCATGAAGAAGAAGAAGAAGGAAAATGAAAAAGAATTAACTTAAAAGAAAATTCAAGTGAATCATATCATAATGCAACCATGGGTAAGTTTAACTCATGTAGAGAGCGAACCATAGTTTAGGTAATGGTTAGCTTTAAGAACAAAACAAAATAGCTAGACTTTTCAAAGATGCTAAAAGCTTCATGAAGCTTCAAGTATAATACAAGAAACGCCACCATTTTGTTTAATCAAAATAAATAAAGAAAATAAAACCCTAACCATTAACTAAACATGGTGTACATCAAACACATACCCAAATTTGCATGTATCATTCAACATGATATAATCTAGTGCACAAACATATATCAAATATACAATGTGCACAATCTAGTGAGAAAAATAATCTTAAGTGAACCAATACTAGTTAATGTAAAGTAATATATCAAATATATAATTATACATTAAATTATTAAATCAACACTTGATTTAATGATCCGGTCATACTGCATATAACCGACTAATATCAATAGTAACAACTTATCGAATCAACACTTGATCCGATAACCCGGCTATATCGCATATAACCGATCAATGTCACAAATCGCGAGAATCGAATACAGTATCACATACTGGTATTATTCTCGGTCCCGTACATATCTCATATGCGCTCCTATTTCGTTTCGCTTGAGCCAGGAAACCCCTGTGTAGGACTCTAAAGACTCGTAATACGCCGGCAGTAGGAGATGATCATATCAAACACCCACAAGCCGCAAGCGGTCTGCTAAACGTAACGGCCACCCGGGTATTGAGCGATCAGAAGATCAACGAGCAAGCCCGCTCACACTCCTGTGAATCCAACCAGTAACACTTACCGTACAGTCCGGTCTCGTCGTCTGATATGTCGCATATCTCGCCTAGGGGTGGTAAACGTCAGACCCCAGTAGCTCGATAAGTCGTGTCGATATGAGGTCTATAACAGTTCGAGAAACTACTGGTAACACTTACCAGTAAATCTCAGCAACCCTGGCCAGGGATTTCCGGTTATAGCCAATCGAACACAGCGCAACATCAACTCCCTATACCGGGAGAGACGAATCCCCTCCTATCGCTCATTGCCTCCATGTGATTCGGGACTGTAGCCAAAAACCACCGTTTTGCACGCCCTCTTGGACGTGGTAAGGTGGAAATCAAAGCACAGTGGAAATGACACAAGACTCTATGACGATCTCGGGTCAACAGACTAACCTGTACCAGTGTCACCAGAGAACAGTGGGAATGACACCCCGATTTCAACCCTCTCTGTACAATTTTTCAAACTGTGGATTTTTGTGAATTAAAAATGCTCAGAAAATAGTGCAGTTAAATATAAGGTTAACTGTAGAAAACGAGACTCTAACTCATTCAAACGGCCGCGGAACCGCGGCAATGACATGCCATTGGCGGCGGTTCCGCGGCGCAATTAAAGAGTTAGGGTTTCGGTTTTGTACAGTTTCCCCCGTATGTGATCCCTGATGTTTCTGGGTGCTTTTAAATATACTCAACAGTTGAGTTTTCTGAGGTGTATTGGGGACTCGTTAATTCGATCGGATGTTCTAACCTCGTTTATGTTTTTCCGGATATTTTAGAATATGTTAAAAAGTTCGACCGGATATAAATACCCAATTTTTCCCCTGTTGGGAAATTTCCAAGTGTTGGATCTTTCCGTAGTTTAAGAATGTTCTAAGTAATGCAAGTAACGCGATGGACCCTCTAGAAGACAAAAAACCTTAACTCGATTATGTGACCGTCTTGAACTGCCCTTTGAACCTTAGGGTTTGGGGCAGTACGGCGTGCCACATGTGAGGCGTTGGCTTGACCCTTCTACGGCTGGACCGTTGGTACTGAGGCATGAAGTGAATGTTTTTAAACCTATTTCATGTGTTGATCTGTTTCGGGAAAACTTGGGTGTTTGATTGTTCGATCGGAAAGTTTAACATTTTCTATTTATCTGGAATGTGATACAATAATTGGAATTCACAAGTAGTTATGAGATAACTGATATGAATGTTATAAACATAGCACTTTAGTCTCACTTGATCGGTTGCCATGGAATTTTGATGTGATCAAAAGTCCGTCGCAATCACGTAGCGTACGCGGATACTCGCCGGGTAAACTTAATAAACAGCTACACCCCATAGCCCCGACCAAGTGACTGTAGGAGAACCCCGTCGCCGAAAGCATCCGTTCGGGTGCTCGCGGCAGCGGTGTTCCGCCTTAGTGCACTTCGTCGACGGTATCGGGGGTGCGGCCGTCTACTAAAGTTTGCGGCGAGCATTCGATCAGAATGTCGGAAATCCTGTTGAATTGCCCGACTTGATATTGAAAAGAGTTTTCGATAATGAGACTAAAATACGGGGTTTATAATTGTTAGGCATGTGATGTCTAAGGAATTCAGATGGTTAGGCATGCGATGTCTAAGGAGGTTGCGGATTTCAACTGTTGTAGTTTTACACTTTCTTTTCTGTGACCGTAACTGTAATATGTGATATCGCCGGTTTCGTTACTATATGTCAACGACAATTAGGATACGTATGTTTACTTACGTTGATGACATGTGATGTTATGTGTTGCTGGATATGTTATATTGGATCGTCGTGTTTGAATAGCCGGGGTTTTTTTTATGTGAGATGAGTGTTTTTCATTTTCATTCATGTAAAAACTTGTATGTAATATTCTTTTATTGGGGCACTTCCAGGTTGCGGAAGATGTCACCTTTTGTATATTATTTACTTTTCCGCACTAGGATAGACTCAAGGAGGAGTGCACAGGTAACCGGGTTCTAGAGTCCAGTGGGAGACCAACTCGAGGAGTCGAGTCCGGGTCTCCTAACTCTAGAATTGGTAGGGTTGCTTGCCGCTCTCGTAGAGGTCTAGGGGTGTGGGTTTGGCTATTCATCGAGACCGTGGAATCCGTGTTTTATACTGGCTCGTATTGAAAACACGGACGTCCTAGTATATCCAATGTTTCATATGATTCTTCTGCTGCGATATCTGTGATGTGATCATTTGATGTTGTGTGATAAATACTATATATAGTATATATGATATATTATATAGACGTTACTTATGTTTTACACCCGCGCTAGCCCTGCCCCGCTCTGCCGTTAGTTACCTAACCTAACGGTGCACGAGGGGACATCGAGGCGAATGCGGATGGCATAAGTGTACGTCGTATTTATCTGTGATGTTTAGGTGATTTAAATGATGGGACTTCATTAATATGATTAATGAAAGAAAAGAAACCTAAGATGTTGTGGAATCGAATTTCAAAAATAAAACAGGTAGCTACAGTTCTTGCTTTGCACAGTGATATATATGATATATCCCGCACCTTATTCGATGAGGAAAGGGCCGACGATCCCTTCACCGGGAGTGACCCCTTTAGCAATAACTGGCAGATGCTACAACCCTCGGTTTGTCTTTTGATTGCTTCTATAGTTTTTGCTTTGCACAGTGATATATATGATATGTCCCGCACCTCATTCGACGAGGAAAGGGCCGACGATCCCTTCACCGGGAGTGACCCTTTAGCAAAACTAGAAAAGCCTCAAAAACACTCCATTTCAAAATCATTTGATTCTACAACGATATCAAGTTCATTACACAATAGGTTTTCAAAAAAACCTGTCGTAGCCCTCCGTCATTTCAGATAAGTCCTACTTAGTATTCGTGCTACGTTTGTTGGCCTGCGTCAAGGCGTAGTGTGCGGTAGCTAACTAGTATTTATCTGTTTATGCATATGATGCAGATTGGATTAGGGTAGTCGTGCGACTTTGTTGGCCTGCGTCAAGGGTCGTGCGGGTGGGTTTAATTCAATCAATAAATGACGGGTTGAACTTGACTAGCGGACTATGGTTTGTTGGCCTGCGTCAAGGTCATAAGACGCTAGGGGCAAAATTATCGGGAATTTCAAGTGTTGAAATTTGCAATGAGATTGCATACCTTCTATGAGATAGTTGGATCCCGATACCCACTGCGAGTAAGAGTTACTCCTGAGAGTTTTACACTTTACAATTAGCCGATCAAGTAGGTGTCTAGAAAGGTGTTAACGAGGTTACGCCTCTGGGAAAACGAGGTTTACATTAATTAGGTCCGTGCGAAAGCACGGGGAACCTCCCTCAAAGTACCGACACTGGCCTGGCTGAAAGATTGGCGAACTTGTAGTGTGTAATTAATCCCGGCTAGTCTTTCCTTTTAGGGTTTGAAGGAAGATTTGATAAAAACAGTGGGAGCCATCCAGATTAGATAAAATAATAACCAATCTGATCTTGAAAGAGCGCACGCTGAGTGTTTTCTTCTCCCTCTCTCCAGGTAGCGACCATATCACGCCTTAATCAAGATAATAATGCGGATGTATTGACCGAACCCGCTTGTTATACTGAGCTGGGGAATGTTGGTCCCGCTCCGACTTATAATTGTTATAAGACAGAGCAGGAAATAGGGGATTACCAGAATTCCCGTGCCACCCAAACGAAGAAAGTGCATATGATGCATCTCCTTCGGGTGTGTTCATTACAAAGAACTGTTTCTCTATCCTCTACGTCCTGGGTATTTGATACCGGATCAGGATCCCAGATATGTAATCTGTTACATGGGCGAAGGTAGAGAACTGAGAATGGGTGATAAGTTTCATGAGACAGAAAACGGTGCAAGTGTTGTAGCCAAGTCTGTTGGTCACTGTCACCCTGTATTAACAGTACATTGATTCTGAACGAATGTTATTAGATACCGAACCTGATATACAAAATCATATCAGTCTCTTTATTAGTAAAGAAATGATAAAATTTTGTATTGTTAGATAATGTTTTGAACACTCCCTATATCAAAAGTTGATCAGTTCAGGCACATTATCTAAAAGCATTGATGTTCTAAATCAAACTACAGTTCTTAGTATACGGAACACACACAAGAGGAATGTTCAGAAATGAACGGATCCTTCTTGAGGTATTGTAGACTAGGTCATATCAATGCGACCCGACTAGCTTAAGTTACATTGAAGATGCATATTTAAATCAGTTTGAATTTACATCTTGTGAAACTTACCAGTCATGTCACAGAGATAAGATGACCATAGCTCTGTTTACTGGAAACAGAGAAAGAGTTAGTGAACTCTTGGGACTGATACATGATGATGTATGTAAGGTCCCCTGTCTATACATACCAAGACCGGTCCTTTGTACTTCATTACATTCTCTGATAATCTCTCAAGATTCAGACATATGTTCCTGTTGAAACACAAGTCCGAACCTTTTGAGATATTCACGGAATATAAGTTAGAAGTAGAGAACCGAATATGGGTATAAGTATTATGTCCTTTGATGTGATCAGGGAGGAGAATACTTGAGCATAGAATTCCTGGAATATTCTAAAGGAGAATGAGATTCTCTCTTAGCATTACTCCTCCATATACACCACAGCACGTCGGTGTATCGGGGCGGAGCAATCACACCCTATATGATAAGGTGTGCTCTATGATGAGTACTACTGAGTTACCGATTTTCTTTTGGGAGTTATGCACTTGAGAAGCTGCATACCTATTGAATAGGGTTCAAATCAAATCAGTTGCCTACCACTTCATATTTGATATGATAAGGGAAGAGCCCATCTCTTAAGTCAGTTAAGATTTGGGGTTGTCTGGGCTATGTCTAAAAGCATAATCCGGACAAGCTCGAGGCAAGGTCTGTAATATAGTAATATAGAACTGGAAAGGTTCCAGCTATACAAACTACAGCAGATGATTTGATAGAACCAAATGATTCAATAGTTACCAACGAACCTCAGCCTCTCCGCCGATCTAGTAGGGTTCCTCACCCACCTGAGAGATACTTCGGTTTGTCTATGACAGTGGGAGCGAGGATTGCATCATGAGATGATGACCTCACTAGTTTCGAGCTGGCCATCGAGAGTAGGGACTCTGTAAGAATGGCTGGATGCTTAGCGATCTGAGATGGAATCCATGTACACCAACAAAGTATGGACTTTGGTTGCTATATCTGAAGGGTTAAATCCCCATCAGGAGAAAGTATATCTTGAGAGGATTACTTGGTGTAGATGGAAAAGTTGAGACTTTCAAAGCTAGACTTGTTAAAGGTTTTCGTCATCGACCAGGCGTGGATAATGATGAAACCTTTTCCAGTGGCTATGCTTAAGTCCATCCGGATCCTACTTGCCACGGCTACATACCATGACTACGATATCTGGCGGTTAGGTGTCATGACTGCTCTTCTAAATGATATTTTAGAAGAGAGAGTCTATAAGTACACAGTCAGAGGGCTTCGTAGACAGTGGGAGCAGCGGAAACGTGTACAAGATACTTTATAGGATAAAGCAGGCATCGCGGAGTTGGAACGTCTGTTTTGATGTAGTAGTCAAACAGTTTGACATCATCAAAATGGTAGATGAACCTTGTATAAACAAAAAGGTAGTAGGGAGTATGGTGACGATCCTCGTAGAGTACGTGGATGACATACTCTCGATAGGGAAGGAGTTTCCTATGCTACGCTCGGTCAATCTCCGCTTATCACAAGGATTCTCCATATAGGATCAAAGCGATACCTCCTAAATCCTGGGTTTGGATCTATGAGATAGATCTAAATGGATGTTAGGATTCTCACTAGGTGTTGTAAGATGGTATCAATCGATCCTGGAGAGAATCACTGGAAAGGTTCCAGGGTGATAAGGACGACTGAATGTCAGTCACAGGCATTGTCTTTACCCTTAGTAAAGGGACGGTATGTTGGAAGAGTTCCAAGCTAGATACCGTGGCAAACTAGACGATAAAGGCTGGTAACATCGCTATTAAAGATACTACCAAAGAGGCAGTTTGGGTGTATATTGGTTCATGAGATGAACTAGGTTCCCACCATTGTGTGACAATGGAAGAGTGGCTTTGGCTCAGGAACCCCAGTCCCATCAGTGACCCAGGCCGCATCACCTGATCAGGAGATGGTTGATCTCCAAAGAGATCGAGGTTGGGAGAGTAGACTCAGAGGACAACACGGCGGATCCACTCACAAAGGCCTTTTCCCAGAGAGAGACTTATATGGGATGGTTGAGTATTAGATACTACAACCACTACTATCAGATGGCCCTAGTGCAAGTGGGAGATTGTTAGTTATATGTATGCCCTAGAGGCCATTACTATACATAGGATGTTTATTGTAGTGGATGCTTGGACATATATAGGGAGGACTTTCTTGCTCGACATGATATTATGCTATCTGGTTGCACTTTACCTTAACATGTACACTGATTGTCTCTTATGTTACATGTTGGTAAAGCCCTTAGGATGTGTACTTGACTACCTGGACTATGATGCGGATCATACTAGTGGGGACATGGTAGTCTATAAGTACATCCTTCAAGGTCCCTAGTTGTGGGTGTATCGAGACAGGGCATCGATATACCAGAGTAGACTAGCGTATACCTTCTCGACCCATACAGATGGGCGATGGATGATCCCATATCCATTGGTGTTTGACATCAGATATGATATACGGGTGCTCAGTGGAGACTGGGTACACTGGACGGACTCGCCGAGAACTCCCAGATGGTATTATACCTTACGTCAGATGGCAGTTCTCTGGTGACACTGGTACAGGTTAGTCTGTAGACCCGAGATCGTCATAGAGTCTTGTGTGATTCCCACTGTGCTTTGATTTCCACCTTACCACGTCCAAGAGGGCGTGCAAAACGGTGGTTTTTAGGTACAGTCCCGAATCACATGGAGGCAATGAGCGATAGGAGGGGATTCGTCTCTCCCGGTATAGGGAGTTGATGTTGCGCTGTGTTCGATTGGCTATAACCGGAAATCCCTGGCCAGGGTTGCTGAGATTTACTGGTAAGTATTACCAGTAGTTTCTCGAACTGTTATAGACCTCATATTGACACGACTTATCGAGCTGTTGGGGTCTGACGTTTACCACCCCTAGGCGAGATATGCGACATATCAGACGACGAGACCGGACTGTACGATAAGTGTTACTGGTTGGATTCACAGAAGTGTAAGCGGGTTTGCTCATTGATCTTCTGATCGCTCAATACCCGAGTGTTCGTTACATTTAGCAGACCGCTTGCGGCTTGTGAGTGTTTGATATGATCATCGCCTGCTGCCGGCGTATTGACGAGTCTTTAGAGTCCTACACAGAGGTTTCCTGGCTCAAGCGAAACGAAATAGGAGCGCATATGAGATATGTGCGGGACCGAGAATAATACCAGTATGTGATACTGTATTCTATTCTCACGATTTGTATCATTGGACGGTTATATATGATATAACCGGGATAACGAATCAAGTGTTGATTCGATACATTGATACACTAGATATTAGTCGGTTATATGCGATATGACCGGATCATTAAATCAAGTGTTGATTTAATGATTTAATATATAATTATATATTTGATATATTATTTTACATTAACTAATATTTGTTCACTTAAGATGGATTTTCTCACTTGATGTGCACATTGTATATATGATATAGTTTTGTGCAATAGATTGTATCATGTTTGATGATACATGCAAACTTGGGTGTGTGTTTACTTTAAACCATGTTTAAGTGAATGGTTAGGGTTTTGTTATCTTTTCTTGATTATTTATTTTATTTATTTATTCATTTTAGCAAGAAAAGAAATGGTTGCTTCTTTTGTTTTTCCTTGAAGCTTCAAGAAGCTTTGACCATTTTTGTTTCTTTTGCTTAACCTAACCATTCACCTAACCCTAGTTTATTCTCTACACCTAACCCAAGGTTGCATTAGGATAAGAATGACTTGGTTTTTCTTTTTGAAGATAATCCTTTTTATTCTTTCTTCATCTTCATCTTCATCAAGCTTCATGAAAGCTTGCTAGCTTTAATGGTGCCATGAGAAAAAGAGTGAGAAATCCAATTCTAAAGTGAACCCACTTCCTATTTCTTCATCCTCTACCACTTGACATGTAGTATAGGGTGTTTTCTTCACAAGTTTCATGACTTGGTGAAGTTGGAGCTTGATCTTGAGTTGCCTCGACATAGATCATCTTCGGCATCGAAGTCGACGACCTAGCCCGATCATTTCTTCGACGAAACCATCGCTAGAGTCCGGGGTCCGATGATCGCAGCGGAGGGACATCATCACGAAGCTAAGGAAGTGGAGGACCAGATCTACAAAAGTTGTAGTCTCTTTCACTTAGCAGTAAAGTTGTTTACTAGCTTGTAGTTTCGCCTATTCTCTAGTTAACGATCTAGTTTAGGGTTTCTCGGCACCGGAAAATTTTGAATTTGGCATGGTTGATGCCTTGTGAGACCTCATTAGTGTGCCTAGGAACCCTACAGTACTTCATCACATTCACCGACGATCTCTCTAGATTCGGATATGTGTCTCTTATGAAACACAAATCTGAAGCTTTTGAGAATTTCAAAGAACATAAGAATGAAGTAGAAAACTAGACTGGCAAGAGTATCAAGATCCTCTGGTCTGATATAGGAAGGGAGTACTTGAGCACGGAATTCCGGGGCTTTCTAAAAGAGAATGGTATTCTCTCTCAGCTTACTCCTTCGTATGCACCACAGCACAATGGTGTATCGGAGCGGAGGAACCGTACCCTATTGGACATGGTTCGCTCCATGATGAGTAATGCCGAGTTGCCTCTTTCATTTTGGGGACATGCGCTTTTGACAGCGGCATATTTGTTGAATGATGTTCCATCCAAATCAGTGCCTAAGACACCATACGAGATATGGAATGGTAAAAGACCGTATCCTAAACGTATTAAGATATGGGGTTGTCCGGCCTATGTTAAAGTACAAAATCCGAACTAACTCCAGGCACGTTCAGTCTTGTGTAAGTTTGTGGGATATCCTAAGGATTCAATAGGATATCTGTTCTACCACACCGAGGAACAGAAGGTGTTTGTATCTCGCCACGCCACCTTTTTAGAGTGGCAAATTCTTGCAAAAGAAACAAGTGAGAGTACGGTAGAACTAGAAGAAATTCAACAACCACAAACTCAAACTGAAGAATTGGTGGAGCCTCAAGGTTCAATTACCCCAGATGAACCTCAACCACTCCGCAGAACTAGTAGAATTTCTCATCCACCCGAGAGATACTACGGTTTTCTCGTAGACGGGGATCGAGAGAATTGCATTTTGGAAGAAGATGATCATACTAGTTACAGGAAGGCCATTATCAATAGGGACTCTGATAAGTGGATGAATGCTATGCAATCGGAAATGGAGTCCATGTACACCAATAAAATGTGGACCATGGAAGTTGCTCCACCTGGGGTAAAACCTGTTGGATGCAAATGGATCTACAAGAAAAAGATTGGTGTAGATGGGCAAGTGGAAACCTATAAGGCTGGACTTGTTGCAAAAGGTTTTCGTCAAACACCAGGATTGGACTATGACGAAACCTTTTCTCCAGTGGCGATACTCAAATCCATTCGGATCCGACTTACCATTGCTGCCTTCCATGATTATGAAATCTGACAAATGGACGTAAAAACGGCTTTCCTAAACGGAAGTTTGGAAGAGTGCGTTTATATGGATTAGCCAGAAGGTTTTGTAGACAGTGGGAGCAGCGGGATGGTGTGCAAGTTGCTCAAATCTATTTATGGATTGAAGCAAGTATCGCAGAGCTGGAACATCTGTTTTGATGAAACAGTCAAGGAATTTGACTTCATCAAGAACGAGGATGAGCCATATATTTATAAGAAGATTGTAGGACGAACTGTCGTATTCCTAGTCTTGTACGTGGACTACATTCTTTTGATAGGAAATGATATTCCTATGCTACAATCGGAAAAGCTGTTCTTGTCACAAAAGTTCTCCATGAAGGATCTGGGTGATGCCTCGTACATTCTGGGGATCAGGAGCTACAGAAATAAATCTAAGAGATTACTCGAACTCTCGCAGTCCAGGTACATAGAGACCATACTAAAGAGATTTAGTATGGAAGATTCCAAGCGCGGCAATATATCCACATTGCACGGAATCACCCTCTCCAAGGAGATGTCTCCCAAGACTGACGAGGAGAGGGTTCGCATGAGCACTATACCATACGTTTCGGCGGTAGAATCTATAATGTATGTGATGCTATGTACAAGTCCAGATGTGGTTTATGCGCTAAGCGTGGTGAGCCGGCATTAGTCGAACCCAGGTGAGAACCATTGGACAACAGTGAAGAATATTCTAAAGTACCTGAGAAGGACTATGGAGATGTTCTTGATTTACGGTAATGGAGACCTAAAGGTTGAGTCCTTTACCGATTCAAAGCTTCCAAAGTGACAAGGATGACAGCAAGTCTGTCTCGTGTTTTGTGTTTACCCTCAACGGAGGGGCAGTGTGTTGGAGGAGCTCCAAACAGGATACTATCACAGACCGACGATGGAGGGTGAATACATTGCTGCGAGCGATGCCGCAAAAGAGGCGGTCTGGATGAAGAAGATCATTACTGAACTTCAGGTAGTTCCATCCATTGTTTACCCAATACCTTTGTATTGCGATAACAATAGGGCTATATCTTTAGCGAAGGAACCACGGTCCCATCAAAAATCCAGACATATCTTAAGGCGGTATCACCTGATCAGGGAGATCGTAGATCGCCAGGAGATCGTAGATCGCCAGGAGATCAAGGTCCGGAAAGTGGATACGAAAGAGAACACGGCGGATCCATTTACAAAGGCCCACCCTCAAGCGCAGTTCTAGCGACTTTTTGAGAACTTGGGTATACGGTACGCCAGCAGCTGGCCTTAGTGCAGACGTTGGGTATTCGGTACGCCAATTACTAGCCTTTAGTGCAAGTGGGAGATTATTGGATATGTATGCCTTAGAGACCAGTATTGTATATGTATACATATGGATGCTGGGGATATGTATGTACAGGACAATCTTGCTCAGTATATAGTATATTATTTGACTTGTCTTTGTCAGGATATGTATATATATTTCTATTGATGTTTTATCCAGCTTGCACATATTGATAAAGACTCGATACAGTAGTATACTATTATGGTTTGTCTTTATCTTAACATGTGCATATATCATTTATGTCGACTACATGTTGATAAAGCTCATAGGATCTTGCTTGAGTACCAGCGTTATGATGGCAATCATACTTGTGGGAGATGGGTAGTCTATAAGCACATCCTTCAAAGTCCCAAGTCATAGGATTATCAAGATCGGGCATTGATACTCCAGAGTAGACTTGCGTATACGTTTCGAGACCTCGACAAGGGGCGGTGGTTGGTCCCACAACCATTGGTGTGATTACCTAAGATTGTATACGGGTGCTTACTGGGGGTGAGTACACTGGACGGACTCGCTGAGAACCTCTAGATGGTATTATACCTATCGTTAGATAGTAGTTCTCATGCGACGTGTGTACAGGTTAGTCTTTGGACCTGAGATCCTCATTTGTCTTGTGTGAGTTCCCACTGTATTTTGATCACTACCCTACCACGGCTCTACTGAGTCGTGCAAACAGGTTTTAGTTGGGTACAGTTCCGAGCCACATGGAGGCAGTGAGTGATTGTCAGGGATTCGTCTCTCCCGGTATTAGGAGTTGATATCGCACTGTGTTCGATCAGTCAGGACCACAAGACCTTGGCCAAGGCAGTTGGGATTTACTGATAGGCTGTTCAGTAGTTTCCCGGATTGGTCCTGAGCTACTTCAGCACGAATTGTCGGGTTATTAGGGTCTGACATTTACCACCCCTAGACCCGGTATGCAATGCTCTTAGACGAAGAGACCGAACTGTACGGATATTGTCACGGATAGGCTCAGTACGGATCCGGATGAGTTTTCTCGTCGGCTTTCTTTTTCGACGGGTACCTAGGTAGCCGTTACGTACAGCTAGTGTCACCGACGTACTTGTTGTTAAACCCACAGTCAACGTACTGTCAAGTCTTTAGAGTCCCACACAGAGGGTTTCCCTGCTTCGGGCGAAACGATGTAGAGGCCGTATGGTTTTACGGCAGGGTTCGATCACATACGTGTACTTATGCACGCATGATGTTTGGGCGGATAATACTAGAGGGCTTTGCTTTAAGCCGGATCCTATTATTATATTGATGGATTATTTTTGTCTCTTTTGTATTCGTATTTTTCGGAATACGAATGCGGGTATGTATATACGGTGAGGGGTATTCTTGTAAATTGTTACAAGAGTGCTATTAGAAGAAGAAAACTCTTTATTTGTTTTAACCATTTAGTTTAATGGTTAATGAGGTGGAGGTATGAGGGGTTGACTATTCTTCAAGTGAACCATGGCTAATTTGTTAACTCACTTGGTGAATTAAGGATTATTATTGTGGCTACAAAATATCTAGATATTTTGTGATGGAAATATTTGTTTATCATTATCTATGACATACTTGGTTTATTAGTGGAAAATATCTTAGCCATTATTCACTTGAGTTTTTCTTTTTCCATGGTTGCCCTCTTCAACTCTCTCATCTCCTCCAAATTTTTCTTCTTCTACCTCAAGCCCTTATAGTCTCATGTGTTGAGAAACCTAGGGTTCTTGAGACAAAACACTCCATTATCACTCTCTACATCACCTAGGTTACTTAGATTAGAAAACTGATCGCACGCTTTTGGCGTGTTGAGTTTTAAGAGTTCTAAAGTTTACCGCGATCAAGACGGTGTCGCTTTGCAGCTAGCCGGTTGAGCACGGGTCGATCCACAGGGAGACGGAGCGTTCTACGTTCTTGTCGTTACGAGTTAATGCGCGTGAGCGGGATTGTTCTTATCTACCCTGTGTGTTTTATGCACAAGTAAAGTTGTGAGGAAAAGATACCAAAGTGTAAGCTAAGGAAATCTGTATTCAAAACCTTTGAGCCGAGTCTTGACCAATTGAAGCTAGAGCAATCGGCAACAACGTGGATTAGGGATTTAACCACGGTATTCATGGAATTCGGCTTATTGACCCTTGTCCTTCCGTTCTTGTTTCTTGCTTTAGCCTCCGGCCAAGCCGAATGTAACTGGTCGCGGTTAGGAATCACCGTTATCTTGGTAGGGTAGGGTGCCTAACGGAACGCTTGCGTAACGTTTGGGCGGAGTTCAAAGGAAAATAACGGGAAAAGGAAATGAGGAACGAAACGTTAACTTACAATATCGTAATTCTTCCTAACAACATCATATTAACAACCATTCACAAAACAAACCAAAAAGAGCAAAAGAAAAGATAAACAAAGAAAAGAAAAGATTATAAGTAAGTAATTAAATGACATGGTAATAAATTGCGTGAATGTAATGCAAGTAAGAAAAATGCAAGAAAGAGATAAGCAAGAAAGTAACACTAAGAACCATAGAACAAGTTACACACCATGGGTCTAATAACCCAAACTTAAACTTGCAAGCTCAATTAAGAGGTTGTAAGATCAAGAGAGGGCTAAAAACCCAAGGCAAAATGAAGCATAAAAGAGACTTTATTCCTTCCAAAATGATACAACCCTTGAGATCAAATACCAACCCTTAAACCTTCAAGCTCAATGAAGAGGTTGAAAGATCAAGAGAAGGCAAGGATCTCAAGGGGAAGCTAAGCTAAAGAATGATACAATGTATGGCAAAATTAGACTCCTTCTCACTTACCCAATGGTTTCCTTTTATAGGCAAAACAAGACCTTTCCTTTAATTTGAATTTGAATGCACCCAAAGTTTGGAGGGAAGTTTGAATCTTTGAATTTTTGAATCACATCAACACTTTATGCATTGAATGCACCATACCCACTTGTGCTTTGTGCTTGTCTCTCTCGTGCTTTGTGCTTGTCCCTCTCGTGCTCTATACTTGTCCGAGACACGAATGACCACTGTCATATGTCTTGTCTCTGGAGCTGGTACGCAGCACTGGACGGATACAGATGACTGGAACCCGGCTTTTATCTGTCTGTGACAGATGTTCTGGATATTGGTAGAATGGAAACCAGTAACCTGTAAATATGTAGCAAACACGGATTAAAAGCACATATCTATAAACAAACGAGCATAAGAATGGGCGGTATAAAATGCAGCTTTCTGTGATGAACAAAAACCAAGTGACCTAGTTACCTTGGTTTAGAGGAAGGAGCCCAAAGTAGACACTCTTGGGTGGATCATCTTCGACACAAGGAGCTGACGATCAAGCTCGATCACGGAGGCCACTAGGAGCATGCTAAAGGAGAGGAGTGAAGACCCGATGGACTCGAGTCTCATGGTATAACTCTTTTCATAGTAGATAGCTTCCCTTTTTGCTAGTTGGGTTTATGGTAGATCCGGGTTTAGGGTTATTCTAGCGCCAAGTTTCGATTCATTAGAAAAAAAATTGTTCTGCATTTGGCCACGGAAGTTGGCTGGGGTGCTAGTGTAACCATTCATAACGCTCCAAGTATATACTACTCAGGAGGAAGGCCAAGATTAGAGGAAGCCCTTCGTAGAGTTTCTAAAGAATGGTATAATTCCAGAAGACCGAGGGGGGGCTCGCCGCCTTCGGGTGAAATCTCGTCATTTCATCTGGAGCGATGGGAACCTATACAAGAAGTCATACACTCAGCCTTTGCTCCGATGCATCGACCCTCATGAGGCTGACTACGTTCTACGAGAAATTCATGAAGGGGTCGGGGGAGCGCATCAAGGGGCCCGCACCTTGGTCCAGAAGACGCTGCTCCAAAAGTACTACTGGCTGAAGTTACATCAAGACGCCGAGAAGCTGGTCAGAAATGCAAGAACTGCCAACTCTTCGGTAGTATACTTCGTCTCCCGCCACCGAACCAACGCCACTCAGTTCCCCTTAGCCATTTGCACAATGGAGGCTGGATATGGTCGGTCAACTCTCTACCGGCACGGGCGGACACAGATACATCCTCGTCGATGTGGACTACTTCACAAAATGGATAGAGGCCATGCCCATCAGAAAACCAAACGTCGCCTCTACGATCAAGTTCCTGTAGAATAACATAATCTATCGATTTGAGATCCCGAGATGCGTGATAACCGAGCATGGGACCAACTTCGAAAATGATAAAGTCAAGGAGTTTACGGCGACTACCAAATATCGATGAAGTTTATCGCGGTTGCCCATCCTCAATGCAACAGGTAGGCCGAGGTGGCGAACCGAGGTGTTATCTATTATCTCAGAGCCCGCCTGGAAAGAAGACAGGGCAGCTGGGTCGAGGAATTACCGCGGGTGCTATGGGCATTGTGGACCTCAAAGAAAACACCCACTGGAGAAACCTCGTTCAGCCTCTGCTACGGTATCGTAGGGATGGTCCCGGCTGAGATTGGACTGCCCAGTTATAGATTCGAACACTTTGACGATGAAGCGAACACCTCGGCACTCCGGACCAACTTGGACGTATTATTGGAAAAGTGGGATCGAGCGCAGATCAGAGCAGCCACCTATTAATAGCAAACTGCTCACTACTACAACGCCCGAGTTAAATATCGGGCCTTCAAGACAGGAGATCTTATCTTACGAAGGAACGAGTTTGTGGACCAAGCAAGGCTGCATAAATTCTCCCCAAAATAGGACGGACCATTCCTCGTTGTAAAAGCATTGCCCAGTGGAGCATATTGATTACAAGACGCCGGGGGCGCAAGTTTCTTCGACCCTACAACGCCGAAAAACTCAAATTGTACCAATAAGCATGCCTTCTTCTTTTGAAACAATGTAATTATTATTGACATTGAATTTAATCTCTTGAGCTAGGTCCTCTCATAAAGAAGACCTTTTGCACAACTTTTGTTTCTTTTCTCGGTTCCGAGACCCCTAAATTTGTTTTAAAAATTGTGTAAAATATACTGAGGGGAAAAAAGAGACAATACGCATCAAAAAAGAAGAACGTTATTCATTAAGAAGGCATTATGAGCTCCTCGGCCCTACAAAAATTACAACAAAGGGGGCCGGAGATTATGGTAGCTTTGTCGATGGTATACCGAGGAAACCTCCTCCAACCGATCCAATACAGCATCGACCCGTTCCCTACGGCGGTACTCACGAACCCCAGACGCCATGGACTCCCCAGGCTTCTCATCTGTCGAGCTTAATGCAATGACCAATCATTATTGGAAACTCTCAAGCAAAAGAGGCCACCAAGAAGCTTCTCCCCGGTCCATCCGTAGCGGGTAGCTTCCTGCCTAACTACGCCGTGGATCGAAAACTCTCGCCAAGAGGCCGTCGAGCAATTTCATGCTGGCCAATCCCTAGCAGGTATCCTCCTACCCAACTACGCTAAGGATCGAAAGCCCTCGCCAAGAGGCCGCCGGGCAATTTCATGCTGGCCAATCCCTAGCGGGTAGCCTCCTATCCATCTACTCTAAGGATCTAAAGCCCTCGCCAAGAGGCCACTGAGCAGCTTCTTGCCCGGTCCATCAGCAGCGGGTAGCTTCCTGCCCAACAACGTTGTGGATCGAAAGCCGTCGCCAAGAGGCCGCCGAGCAATTTTGTGCTGGCCAATCCCTAGTGGGTAGCCTCCTACCTATCTACACTAAGGATCTAAAGCCCTCCTCTCGAGACCACCGAGCAGCTTCCCTGCCCGGTCCATCCCTAGCGGGTAGCTTCCTACCCACCTACTCTAAGGATCTAAAGCCTTTCTCTCGAGGCCACCGAGCGGCTTTCCCTGCCCGGTCCATCCCTAGCAGGTAGCTTCCTACCCGTCAACGCTAAGGATCTAAAGCCTTTCTACAGAGGCCACCGTGCAGACTCCTGCTCGGCTAATCTCCGAGGGGTAGATTCCTACCCTATGAAGACATGGATCAAGAACCCACATTGAAGAAGAATCAGTTATGGCCGACCTATTCTAACTTGGCTGATTTTCTACTCATGCTAAAACACGTGGTCGTCACCTCGACTCCGAGGTATGGACTGATACCGACCCTCCTAGCCTTGGGATATCTTTTGATTCATCCTAAATGAACGATCGACACTCGACTCCGGGGAGCAGGAGGGTACCGTAACGACCTTCCTGCACTTGGCTATTTTCGACTTACACTCGACACGCGGTCGTCATCTAAAAAGCCAGGCAACGACCTATGACCTAGCACTTGCAGCAGAATGAAAATTCAAACAAGAAGAAAACTGGCGAGCTAAAGTTCTCACGCAGAAAGCGGACAGTCATGCAGAGGAAGAAAATAAGCTCAACCTTATTTATATTCCAAAATATTACAAGGTATTCTTGGCTCCTCAGCCTTACAAAAATTCCCGGAGGCTTACAAAATTTTAAAAAGAAAAACAAAAAATTCCCAAGGAAAGATAACTCAGGCCGTGGGCTCCGCCGGGATTTCATCCTGCTTGACACCACCCTCGGAGGCCGGGGCTTCGATCTCTTGGACTGCTTCTCCCCCTGCAGCCACCTCAGCGCCCGCCCCCTGCAGCATATCCTCGGAGAGCGGGTACTTAGCGCGGAGCTCACAGTCGACAAACTCCGGCATTGACGCCTTGACGGCGTCAAGGGACTCGTACCAAACGATGGCCGAGGCTTCAGCAAGGTTGACGTAGAACTGGTCAGACGCCTTATACCTCTCCACAGACTTCACCGTTCCCTCGGCTAACTTCACCGCCTCGAGCGCTACCCGAGCATCCTTCCTGATGGCGTCACTCGACTTCTTCATTGTGTTATAAAGATTGCCAACCTCCTCCAACTTAGCCTAGATGGCCTGGTTGGATTCACTCAGAAGTCGGTGAGACTCCTTATACTTGAAATTCGTCAGCTCTTCGACGGCCACCCGAGCTTCGAGGGAAGTTATCTTCTCCTCCGCCTGCTGCAGATGAAGGCGCAGATCCTCCTCCCATGAGAACGATTCGCTCGCCTTCTTCATGGTCGGGGCTATCTCCTCGGATTCCATATTGACAATGAGGGCGCAGTCGTGGAGGACCTGAGGAAAGCAGCAAAAGGAGTTAGAAAAGTTCAAATTGAAAAAAATATATACTTAAGAAGATTCTTAAAGGAAAACGGATACCGACCTGAACTGTCTCCTGAGCGATAGCGGCCACCTGGGCCTTCAGGGGTCCAGTGGGGAATCTTGCCCCCAGTTGCTTGCTCCATGTTAAAGACCAAGCTGTCGGTGACGGAAAGCCCCGAGGGCACCTCGAAGCAGAAGACCCCCTCTCTCACTGAGATCCCGGTAGAAGGCGCTCGAGAAATCGTCCTTTTATGCCTTTTTAGAAGGACATCGGTGGGCTCGGCCTCCTCCTCCTCCTCCCTCGCTCAGGGCGCCGGATCCCACACATGCTTCTGCCCCCCTTCCCCCCTCCCCCCGCGGCACTCTTCGGGGACTCGGGGTGGCGCAGCTGAATGCTTTCTCGACGGGATAAGTCTCGGGGCCGAGCTCGGACCAAGTCGGGACGAACTTCCGCCCCCGGTCTTCTTTTGGGCCCTCGCGACCATGGTAGCTAAGAACTTAAATCGGTCCATTTGCTCTATAAAAAGGAGAATACACAAAGTAGAGTTAGCGACATTGAAAAAGGCAAAGAAAATTTATCAAAGTCTAAAAAGATCGTCTACTGCCCTAACTTATCCAGAAAGCGCGCAGGGCTAAGCCCAGCCCAGCTCAGAGCCTGCTCAGAAAGCAGGACGTCGGCCCGCAGGATCGGCTCCCACAACGACACCACCCTTGCCTTGGGTGATGATGACGGTTTCGCCTTCGGGAAGTTGGCCCTGTGCCACTGTGTAGGCACGGGACAATCCTCGCCCTCGGGTGGCCCGACGAATACGAACTTCTCCTTCCATTCATGAATGGAAGAAGGGAGGCTACCACGGCCGACCCGGCCACCCCTCCCTTCCGTTTTTTGAAGGAAAAGTACACCCATCTCGGCTCGTCCTTACCGGTGCCTGGGTGATTCTTATAGTAGAGGAAAGAAACAAGAAGGGTCAAACTGAAGGGGATGTTTTCAAGTTTCAACCGGACCAGAAATCCGAGGAGGACTCCACGAGTTTGGCGCTAATTGGCCTGGGGAAAGATGGTGTAGGGTTCCTAGGCACACTAATGAAGTCTCACAAGGCATCAACCATGCCAATTTCAAATTTTACGGGTGCCGAGAAACCCTAATACGGATCGTTAACTAGATTTTAGGCGAAACAAGAACTAGTAAACTACTTTACAATGAGTGAACGAAAATACAACCTTTGTAGATCCGGTGCTCCACCTCCATAGCTCCGTGATGATGTCTCCTCGCTGCGATCATCGGATCCCGGGCTCTAGCGTCGGCTTCATCGGAGAAAAAGCGGGCTAGGTCATCGACGACGATGCCGAAGATGATCTACGTCGAGGCATCACAAGATCAAGCTCCACCTTCACCAAGCCATGAAAACTTGTGAAGGAAACACCCTTTACTACTTGGCAAGAGGTAGAGGATGAAGAAATAGGAGGTGGGTTCACTTTAGAATTGGATTTCTCACTCAATTGCTCAAGTTGCCATTGATGAAGCAAGCTTTCTTCTTGAAGAAGAAGAAGAAGAAGCTCAAAAATGTTATGATAAGAATAATTAAAATAGAAAAGAAAAATCAATTCTTATCATCTCCAAACCATGGTTTAGTGTAGAGATTTAACTAAGGTTAGATGGAGTGGTTAGGGTTAAGCATGAGGCAAAATGGTCACTTAGTCAAAGATGCTTTGAAGCTTCAAGCAAAGAACAAAGAAAGCCACCATTTTCTCTTTATCATTTCAAAATAAAACAAATGAAATAAATGAATAAGAAAATGAAAACCCTAACCAATATACAACCATGGTTTAATCTTTACACAAACCCTAGTGAGCATGTATCATCAAACATGATACAAACTTGTGTACAAAAGTATATCACATATACAATGTGCACAATCAAGTGAGAAAAACCATTTAAAGTGAACCGATACTAGTTAATGCAAAGTAATATATCATATATATAATTATACATTAAATCATTAAATCAACACTTGATTTAACGATCCGGTCATATCGCATATAACCGACCAGTATCCAATGTATCGGCTTATCGAATCAATCCTCGATTCGATAACTAGGTTATATCGCATACAACCATTCGATACATTCATCGCGAGAATAGAATACGGTATCACATACACGCATTATTCTCGGTCCCGCACATATCTCATATGCGCTCCTATTTCGTTTCGCTTGAGCCAGGAAACCTCTGTGTAGGACTCTAAAGACTCGTCAATACGCCGGCAGCAGGTGATGATCATATCAAACACCCACAAGCAGCAAGCGGTCTGCTAAACGTAACGGCCACCCGGGTATTGAGCGATCAGAAGATCGACGAGCAAGCCCGCTCACACTCCAGTGAATCCAACCAGTAACACTTACCGTACAGTCCGGTCTCGTCGTCTGATATGTCGCATATCTCGCCTAGGGGTGGTAAACGTCAGACCCCAATAGCTCGATAAGTCATGCCGACGTAAGGTCCATAACATGTGTGAAACTACTGATAACACTTACCAGTAGATCACTGCAACCCTGGCCAGGGATTTCCTGTTATGGCCAGTCGAGCATAGCGCAACATCAACTCCCTATACCGGGAGAGACGAATCCCCTCCTATCGCTCATTGCCTCCATGTGACTCGGGACTGTACCCAAAAACCACCGTTTTGCACGCCCTCTTGGACGTGGTAAGGTGGAAATCAAAGCACAGTGGGAACCACACAAGACTCTATGACGATCTCGGGTCAACAGACTACTCTGTACCAGTGTCACCAGAGAACTGCCATCTGACGTGAGGTATAATACCATCTGGGAGTTCTCGGCGAGTCCATCCAGTGTACCCAGTCTCCACTGAGCACCCGTATATCATCTCTGATGTCAAACACCAATGGATATGGGATCATCCACCGCCCATCTGTATGGGTCGAGAAGGTATACGCTAGTCTACTCTGGTATATCGATGCCCCGTCTCGATACACCCACGACTAGGGACTTTGAAGGATGTACTTATGGACTACCATGTCCCCACTAGTATGATCCGCATCATAGTCCAGGTAGTCAAGCACACATCCTAAGGGCTTTACCAACATGTAACAGAAAGACAAACAGTATACACGTTAAGGTAAAGAGTAACCAGATAGCGTACTATCATGTCGAGCAAGAAAGTCCTCCCTATATATGTCCCAGCATCCACTACAATATACATCCTATGTATAGCAATGGCCTCTAGGGCATACATATAACTAACAGATGGAAACAACGGAGCACCATACATACCTCGATTGAGAAGGGCAGACGCATTCCGGTTCGGAATGCTTCCAAATAAAGAGCAATCTCTTTGCCCTGCACCTTGTCCGCCCGCTCATCCTCCCTCTTTAGCTAAGCGAAGCGAATAGTTGGAGGGAATATGGAATCGAGCCAGAATCTCGGCAAGCTCGTCCACATTCCTCAAGACGGAGGGCGCATCACGGACGTTCCCAATGCGCACCTTAGAGGCCCTTATCGCCGCCCGACGGCGAACGACGCGGGCAGCCCTGGCTCTAGAGGCAAGCCCGACACAGATGACGCAGCGGAAGAACCCTATCAGCTATCTGAAACCGGAGGGGAGGAAGACCTGCTGGACTTGGCTCCAAAAACTGGAGCCTCATCGTCCGACTCCACCCTAACTACCTCTACAAACTCCATAGATGAAGACATCTAACCTGATTCAAAGGAATGGGCTCACCGAGGAAAAATCACGGGTGATCTAATCTAAAGGGAAGGAGTGCCGGGCAATCTTTGACAACGAGAGTAAATTAGGGTAAAAGTGCCGGCCCTAGGATGGTCCCCTCCTATTTATGCACCCCAAAGAAAGCATCCAACGGCCCTGATTGATTCCCGCCAAAACGAAACATCGCTCCCAGCGACCGGCGTGGCTTCACGTGGCGATCGGCCATTAGGGGTTTCTTTTCAACTGCAAAAGTCAAGTACAACCTGTCACTTCCGCCAACCGAAACCTGACGCGTGGCCCGTATTCCAACTGGCGATCGTCTGGAACAGCGCCCCCTCTTTAAAGCACGATCATTTCATTGATCCGCTGACGTCATAGGGGATACGCGCGAAAATTCAGGCGAACAACGAGGCGACACGTGGGCCCAAAGATCGAAACGGCGTAACCACCAAACGCTATACCATTTCCGGACGATCCGCATTATGATTCCTTAGCGCCAAAATGAGCAAGAGGAAAACCGAGCTGTCCACTCTCGACCCGAACCATGAATAGGTCGGAACGAAAGTGGGGAGCTAATGATGATGCTCACAAGTGGTATCTTCTCAAGATTACGGCACATGGCGAATGACGTGTCCCGAAGGCTATAGGGGTAGAATAAATGAGTTGCATCAGGGACATTCCTCGGGATCACCTTCTCGAGAAATGTATCCGACCTTTCGGGAGACCTCCCTGAATACATTTCACCTTCACCTAGGAAACTACCAACAGCTCGTCTCTGAGCTTTCTCAGTCTCATTGCTCGTCTCCGAGCCCCGACGTACCGAGCTTCCTCGGCCTCCCGCTCGTCTCCGAGCTCCTAGCATGCCGAGCTTCCTCGGCCTCCCGGCTTGTCTTCGAGCCCCCGATGTGCCGAGCTTCCTCGGCCTCCCCCGATCAACCAAAAGCGTGGATCGCATGCGTCCCGCAACGACTCCGCGTACATCGCCAGGGCGAAATATCCGCCTTCCCACGATCCACGTCCTATGCTAGCGCATTCCCCCCATTAATGGGTGCATCCCGCCATTAATGGGCACATCCCGCCATTCAAGACGGGCATAACGATAGGGGCGTAACTGGCGGCGAAGATCTCGCACCTGCCCGCTCCACGCGACCCCTATATAAACCCCTCTCCCAGACGACTCAGATAACTCGAATCGATTCCAATACGCCGCTACTCTGCACCTATATCTCGGCTCTAACTTGATCGTTGGAAGGTTCTACGATGGTCATACATCCCGGGACTTCTTTGCGGGTAGCTCGACGCCCAACATCAACCCATTGAGATCCACAAGCTCAGCAACCTCCAAATCAATCTCAACTGTCCAAAAACCGCAATCACAGGATCGACGGAGAACAACATCTGAAGGAGATCCGACGCTATATTTCTTCTTTGGACCATTCCTAAAAGCCAAATCAAAAAATGTGTGCATCTATTGAAAACAGCCTTTAACTGAGACTCTTCACCAACTTAATTCTACCTACAAACCATATTAAAACCTTTAATTACACCTCAATATCATAGCTCTCCACAATATTACACAAAAGCACATGATGGATTCTAGTAAATGCATCATCAAAAAGGTTTGTTGCCTTGTCTCTCTATATATATCAACCCCTCCCCTCCAAAAACTTCGATCCCTTGACTACGGAGGAAAAATAAATAAAAGATCACCATGGCAAAAACTGTCATTGTTCTCTCAGTACTTCTTTTAGCAATTTCATTGGCACAGGCGCATGCGCCGGCATCGGCGCCGTCGCCGTTCATCGTGGAGCCGGTGTTGGCACCGGAACCGGCAGCTTCACCTGCGGCCGCGGTGCCCGACTGCCAGACCTTGCTGTTGAACCTGTCGTCGTGTTTGTCGTACACGGCGCAAGGGAGCAACCTGACGGTGCCGGACACCGGCTGCTGCCCATCGCTCGCCAGTTTGATCGATAACAACCCGGTATGTCTCTGTGAGCTACTCGCGAACGGCGGGGGATTGGGTATCAAGATCGATACGGCCAAGGCTCTGACGTTGCCCACTGCTTGCAAGATCGACAGCGGTCTCGATGTTAGCTTGTGTTCAGGTTAGTGTAGGCTTGCTATGTGTGACAGGGTTAACAGTGACCGAGTCAGAAAATTGTTATAATTTTTTATTTGAAAATAATTAATTGTTGTTAATTTAAAAGAGCCGGTTTTTATATATTATTAATTAAATGGTGGTAGAGCTGATGCATACTTTAGTTTGCAAGGTTCTTCCTCTGGTTCAAAGTTAAAAACTTTGATTGGTATTTGGTGTGTTTTTATCTAAATTTTAAAATTTTGTTTTTGAGTTATTTATACTTTAAAATAAATGTTTTATTTGCGAATTTTAGAAATTAGAAAACTCGAACTTTTAAAACTTCAAAATCCATGCCATATTTGGCGTAGTTGGGATTTAGGAATTAAGTTTAGATAACTTATTAAATTATCCTCAATTCGATTACCAAATAGGGCCTCATCGTTCAGAATTTTTTTTTTGGTGGCAATCTTTTTAATGAAAATGTAATAAAAAGTCATATAAAAATAATGTTTGAACCCTTTAAAATATTATAATTGCTAGAAATTAATCTTAATAGGATTATGAAAGACTTTTGTAGAATTTTTAGAAGAGGCTAATTGTTGCAGTATTTGTTGCTAAGATGAAGAAATTACAGAAATTACTACAATTTTAGTTCAATAATTTTGGATGTTTGATAATTAATTATAAATGTTTGAAATTCTAGTTGAAATTTGGATGTTGTTTATTCATGCAGTGCTTGGAATTCCAGTTGCAAGTCCATTGGGGCCAGCTCCATCTACTGGAGGTCCTGAGGAGGGGCCAACAGGTAATTGCATTTCCTTTGGCTACATTGCAATTTCAATTTCAATTTTTTTTAATGGTTGCTTATAAAATTTTCTAAAGGATATACCATGTACAATTTTATTTTTCTTTATGGATTAATTAGCCATACCTCTTGTTCCTCTATTGTCGCCGTTAAACTTTGTCAAATATTTCATGAAAATTCATTAGATCATCAGATGTATGTCTGAAAAAAGTTCAATGAGTGATTAACAGTATGATTTCAAAATATTTTATAGGACCATCAACACCATCCAATCCACCGGCTACAGCTCCGTCAGCCACGGAAACCGGCAGCTCCGCCGCCAGATTAGCCACCAGCATGGCAGCCCTCATCATCAGTTCTTTATCCATTGCTTCACTCTTTTGAGCTTCTCCAAACATTTCCATTCTTTTACATGCGTATGTGAGCACTTAATAATTTGAAACATTTCATATGTTTAATGTACCATGCTTATAATTTCTTTGTTGGTGTAGACTTGTAGTAATTGGTTTGGACAAGTTATTTCTATATAAAAATTTGTTAAAATTTTGTTTTGGTGCTGGGGGATGGTGGTGTGTGAGAGTGTGAAAGTTGTGAATTGTGGTGATGGGTGACTTGTGAGGAATAAATGAGCATTAAAGAGTGGTGTTGGGAGGTCCATGATGAGCTGTTTTCTTGGTTCATTATTGATGACATGGGAGCAAGGGGTAAAGGTCATTCAATTCTCACCTGCATGCATTTTTTTCTGTATTGCTGCTGATAAGAAAGGTATAGGCATTAACTTGTGACAGCATTTAGTGAGGTTTCCATTGAATGTTATTGTTTTTTTTTTGGGATAATTATTGAATGCTGTTGTTGGCTGAGGATATGTTTGGTTGCAGGATTCTTGAGTCCTAAAATATTTCAAAGGATTTTTAAGAATTTGACACTATTCATTGTATTTTTAGATGGGATTCATTTACTTTATTTATTTAATAATCCTCTCTCTAAAATTCTCGAATCTAAATCCCATTATTTTTTCACCAACCAAATAAAAATTAAAAGAATCTACAAATCCAAGAGTAGGAATCCAAAACCAACCAAATCTAGAAATTTCAACCGTACTATTTTGGAATCCAAATTCAATAATCCTCCAACCAAACCTATTTTGGAATCCAAATTCCATAATCCTCCAACCAAACAGGCCCTTGGTGTATTTTTTAGATTTGTAATCTAGGGCAATTTTATTTTTCCTATTTTGGAATTTGGAGACCTCTTGCACTGTGTTACAGCTTGTTATTGAAAATTAAAATAAATAAAAAAAGGGCATCTTTGGTAACAGTCGGGTCATATAACACTGCCTTAAGATATGGGGGTGGTGGGGGGAGGGTGGAAACAGAACATAACAAAATTTCACAGTTCTCAGGAATGTCGGCTCAAACTGTAATATTATAATTTCTTTCTTTTTAAAAACAAAGAAAATCCCTTGAGATATTTAACTCTCTCTTTCACCCTTTTTATAACTTCTCTTTTTCGTATTCTTCACGAACTTGAAATTTAGTTGATTAAAGATGGACGAAGTTCATAATGATAGAGAATAATATGATGCTACGGTACATATCTAATTCTTAGAATTGCACATTTTATTAATAATCATAGGTTGTTAAAAGAAACTAGGAAGTTCAACATATTAGGAATTACAGTAAATTACATAATCAAAAAGGATCTGCAATATTGTTATAAAAACCTTAACAATCTTTGACTGTTAAGTAGAAACCCTCATTGTTATGATGTTACCCGACTCCTCTTGCTAACAATCTTTGACTATCTCCAACAGCTCTCCTCAAGCGAAACCGATTTGGATCAAAGCTTGTCCCTAAAGAGTAAAAACCGAGCACGTGATAAGGGTATTGTGAGAGCATCAACAATCTGACTGGAAGTTGAGATATATTGAACAAGAAGCTGTTTATGAGCAACCCTTTCACGAACAAAGTGAAAATCGATTTCCACGTGCTTTGTTCGTGCATGAGAGAGATGATTTTGAAAAAAGAAAAGTGGCTAAGTTATCACACCAAAGAACATGTGGTGAATGCAATGGGACATGTAACTCACCCAACAGTTATTGAATCCAAATAACTTCGACAGCTGTGCAAGCTAGACTACGATGCTCAGGATCAGTGCTTGAATGGGAGACCGTATGATGTTTGCGGGAGCTCCATGAAATCGGGTTTGGACCTAAATAAATGCAAAACATACCATGAGAACGACGGTCGTCTGGGCAACCCTCCCAATCTACATCTCTGTAGGGTTGCAAATGAAATAAGGAACACTGTCAAATAAAAAGACCATGTGATATAGTCCCTTTGAGGTAACGTAAAATTCTCTTCACTGCCATTCAATGTACCAATGTTGGAGCTCGCATGAACTGACAAACTTTATTAACTGCAAAAGATATGTCCGGTCGCATTATGGTCAAATATTGAAGAGCGCCAACCACACTTCAGTACATCGTAGAATCAGAAAATGCTTCTCCATCAGATGTTGTGAGACGTGCAGAAGAGAACATTGTAGTGGGCATTGGTTTGTCCTCCTTCATTTTAGTAGGAACCAAAAGATCATGAATGTATTTGTGTTGTGATAAAAACAAGCCAGCTACGGGACCCAGATGTTTATATCCCAAGAAAATAATGCAGAGGACCAAGGTCTTTCAATGCGAAAGATGATGATAAGGCGCTAATCATACCGTTAATCTCCAAAGAAGACGATCCCGTTATGATTTCATCAACATAGATTAGGAGAAATAAAACATATATATGAAGAGCTTCGTTTGATGAAGAGGGAGACATCAGTATGAGAATCCACAAAGCCGAGCTGAAGTAAACTATGCCGATTATTGAACCAAGTTCGAGGAGCCTGCTTCAACCCATAAATAGACTTGTGTAAACGACAAACACGCTGCGGAAAGCGTGGGTCCACAAACCCAATAGGTAGCTTCATATAAACTTCTACTTGAAGGATTCTATGTAAAAAGGCATTAGAAACATCAAATTGCCGAATTGGCCAATTGTATGTAACTGCAATTGTAAGCACAAGCCGAATTGTTACTGGTTTTATGTCACGACCTGAAAAGGCACGTGACTGATACTTGAATCATGTGAAGTCTATACGATCTCATCTAATCCAAGTAAGCCAAAAGCCCAGAAATCTAAATCTTTTAGGGAAAATAGTGGAGGTGAAGTTTTGAAATAAGTTTTACTGAAATCAAATTTATTCTTATATATATGTACATAATTAGTAATATATGAAAACACTTCATTTGTAACTAACTTGAAAACCTTTTATCATTCGAAATTTCGGCAGCACCTCCTTTGAATATTTTAACTGGAAATCGGATACAAGCAATAATAAATAAAAAGCATCCCCAAGCGGGAGCTAGCTCTTCACCAATTGGCGGAAACAATCACGCAAATAATGCAAATATACAACGCCGCAGGCGAGGATCAAAACTCAAGAAGAAAGCAAGAAAACTAAACCTCATAAAGAAAAACCAGAAACAAGGAATAATACATAACCTCAACTCTAAGGCCGAAAGAATATACAAATTGTGATTTCTAAGTCTATTAAATATACATATTCTGGTTGATGGAGCCTTTAACTAGATACAACTGAAATAAACAACAAGTATAACTGAGATGAAAAGTACATATATAACGGTGGTCACGATGCAAATAAAACCACCAACAAAGCAATCATCCGGAAGAAAATGATGTGCCAGCAAGCCGCAACGGAACCTGTACTGCCAAACCTGCAAACAAACTGTGGCACAACGGGAGTGTTTCCAACTCGTGAGTAGAAAACATCACCAAGTAGAATTCGTATGTATGACAATACAATAATAGTAATAACACAATAACAGCGAGTAACAGTAGATGTAATAATATAGGCATATGTGTAAAGTCAAGTACTCGTGTCCGTGTCATAAAATAACTACAAGTCATATGTATTATGTATGAATGCATCACTAGAAGGGTGTGTCCAACAACGACGCAGAAAAATCAGAATAAACCTGAATGCCAAACATCGACACTCAAAAATAACATGAAAACTGTGTCCATCAGCGACACAAAATCCTCAAATTTCGGACTGAGTCAGTCCGGATCGGCCCATATCATCAAATCTCACAACTACGGTTGGTATCCTCCGGATATCCGCCGCGCCAAATATCGTCAGTCGGTAGTGCTCCCATGCCGGGCTCATCGTCTACATCTCGAACTTCTTGCCCCGGGATACCTTACCGGGTCCACCATGTACCCGCAGACAGTTCATCCACTCCTTAAACCGGGTCTCGAAAACAACTCAAAACCGAGAAAACTCATGGTAAACGCCACACATCATATTAAGAAAAACCGTATCTTTCTATTTTAAAATAATCATAAGTTTATAAAATTCACATGCGGTTTTCCAAATCCAGAAATCTCATGAAAACTCTGAAATCTCAAAATCTGGAGCTGATAACGAAACCATGAATACCGGCATAAAGCCAAACTACGGTGCATAACTAGAATGTATGTATATGAATGCAATGCGACATCTAAGTAAGAAATGCAATATCTAAACTAGCATGTGAAATCATGTACACTAAACAATGCAATTAACTACAAGCTATCAGGTTATACAAGTGAAGTAACATTTTCTAATGTGTACGTGACATGGCAATTACTGATGATGATGTGTGTGAGCCGACAAGAAAGTGTATGTGCAACATGTGCATCATCGGTAATGGTGCAGGTGTCTTAGCAGTCGAGATCTTAGCAATTAATGAAAACACATGAATATATCTACAATGTAATGAGAACAGTATGAGTACAACAGAAAGTAAATATTAAGAGCAACAACATAATATACTATATATCTATATACGAGCCATACAGTTATAGTATTTAAAATAGCACGAGTCGTTGTTTTTAGAAAAGTAGGGGCTATAGTGTTTTCTGAGAAAATACGTCTTTTGAAAATCCGTAGCGTTCCTCAGATTATCTTTTGAAAATGCATACGATTTGTTAGTTTTGAAAATAGGTATGACTCTAATTATATTCTAACACCTACTTAAGTAATTAAAAGGCTAAAAGCTAAACTAAGAGGTTAAACTAAGAAACTAGTTGAAATGATAAGAAAATCTATAATATTTCCGAGTTGATATAATAGTCGGCGATCTAGCCTCATATCATCACGTACGGTATAATCTATCGTACGACAATTCTCGAGTCAAGAGTGAGAATCAATCATCAAATATACTTCGTACGGTAAAATCCATCGTACGACATCCTCAAAATCAAGGGTACGGGTCAAATATCATGCAGTTTGTACGGTATCAATCGCCGTACAATATCGTAATCAGGGGTACGGATCTAAGGTCTCGTACAATCTGTTATTTTATCAAGTCACATGTTATCGCATGTTTTATTCATCGCCTAGCGATCCTTTAATATATCACATCATATACGGTGTCTCGACTCAATTGCATATCATAATCTCACGGCATCCTGCCCGATCATATTGACTCATATCCATTTAATATCTCATATTCTCATCTCACGTGTATGTGTATGTGTGTGTGTGTGTGTGTGTGTGTGTGAACAAACACACACACACACACACACACACACACACACACACACACACACACACGTATACACACAATTACTGTGTGTGCGCGTGCGTGTATGTGACAACACATAACCTATGATTCGCTATAAGATAAAAATCCTATAGATAGGTCTTCCTAGATCAAACCTAATCTAACCTAAGGTCTTCTATATACCCTATTTGCTAAGTATCTATCTCGCATAGCCATATATATAATATAGATATCCTATTCTACGATTTGCGGGGGTGATATACGTCATCCACCCGACTTTTCCCGTAGATATATATCTACTCACTTTCGATCCTCTCTTGTCGAAGTCGATATCGCCTTGCTCTCCCTTGTCATCCTGACGTCCATGCGGAAGTACCTACAGTTTACGATACGTAGTATCGTAAACAGAATCCAACACGAAAACCAAAGCGGCGCATGAACACATATAGGTTAGAACCTATGGTCTACGCATGCAAGAATAGTCAGCAACTCTTGACGTTGTCGTACAAATGTCAATCGACCGAGATAAAACCCAAATATCAAAACTCAAGTTATAAAAACTGCAAAACGAAAACAACAACTTAGGAAAAATAGCTCCAGATTTGCCTCAGGTGAGAATTGGGACGTTTAGCATATAGGATAGGTCTAATTAACTGATATAGGAGCCACAGACCAAGAACGACACTCAAAGCTCATACCTTGGGCGCAATTTGCGGCCATATAGGGAAAATCTGCGGCTCAAGGAAAGAAATAGGGGCTCGGGTCTCAGGTGTAGCTCCTAGGTGGCCTGCATATCTCACAGTAATTGCTAAATAATTTTCAAAGTCTCTGAGGCATAGCAGATCTCAAAAATTCATCACAATTCCCACAAATTCCGATATCGAGGATTTCCAAGTTCATGTCTTAGGGTTTTAGTCTCAGGTTTTGTCCATAATTATAACACTACAGAGGTTGTGGTCACTAATTACACTCAATTACATCCTCACAACTCAAGATAAGCCCTAACCCTCATCTTGAAATTCTCATAGTTCACTAAACCATATCGGTGAAACTCTAAACTATGATAGGATATAGGAAACACCAAAACTTAACTAAAAGAGTAGGGATTATACCTCATTTGGCAACTCAAGAATTTTCTTGAGTTGCTCAAAGTCTTCAAAATCCAAACTTGATGCCTCTATAAGGTTGGTAGTGGGGTTATGATCATTTTTTGTGAACAGAGTATGGAGTTTTGGCTTGATTTTTGAGGTGTTTGTAGTTTGATAGAAAGGAGGTGGAGGGTGAAGAAAATGAGATGAAGAAGAAAGGAGATGGGGAAATGAAGTGATGAAGGATGAAGGCAACTAAAGAAATGTGTAGAAGTTTTTCCATTTCTCTCTCTATCTCTCTCTCTCTCTCTCTCTCTCTCATGGTCCCCATACCTCATGTCACCCCCCTTCTCTCTCTCTTATTTTTCTATTTATCTTTTCTTTATTTATAAAACAAAGCACAAATAAAACCAATTAATCAAATGAAGTATGTTTCAAAAAAATAAGTAACAAGTGTTTTGCAACATGCTTAGTTGCATGTCACATGCATAAACAAGATTAATGCACAATTAAAGAAATATTAGTCGAGTTTAGTGTTAACTTGTATATAATTAGTTGTATAATAATTTATAAAATATCCAAATCACATAATTACCTTCAAAATCAATAATTATATTAATTTTCCAAATTATTGTTATATAATTATACCCTTTCATTAAAACTAATTCTCATACTTAATAATATTCATGAAATTTATTATTTTAATTAATTAAATTCCCAAAAATAATATTTTATTTTTTGAAATGTTACAATCTCCCCTCCTTAAATAAATACGGTCCCCGAATTTAAATTTAAAACTTCCCCCAAATACTAAAACATTTCAGTAAAATAATGAAATCGGCGCGACTCCGAAATCATGAATACTTAAAATATATTATAGCGCAATGCATGCACAATGAAAATGAGTGTAAAACTCAAAATCAACTCTTTCAAACATCACGCAATTATCGAAGTTATGGCGAAAATACAAATGTCAAAATCCAATACGAAAACCAATATGATATACTCAAAACTATAATATGTATATCATACGCATCGTTGTAAAATCGTCAAAACATCCAAATAGAAATACATGCAAAACCTTTTTCAAATGGTTGTGTGATGCGCGTATCACGGCACAACTAGAGGACGTTCATTATGAGGAAAATAGCTATATATATGCTTTGTTTAACATATACTTTTCGCCTTTTGAAAAATGATTTACAATGGTTTTCTTTATAAAATTACGTGTCATCATGGACACGTAGGAAAATATGGAGACTATAGCTCCATTTGAGAATCTCCTCGGTAAAATATCGATACATGCAAAATACCCAGGTACTGTCCATAAACTGGTCCTGCTCGGTTACTAAACCGTATAATATATATCATAAAAATATGATACTCGAAATGAAATCGATCTCAAATAAAGTATACAAAACGCCACGTGCGTCTGGTGCGCACGGAAATCAAAATCAAATACGGGTGCCAAGAAAATGCACAAAAACAAAACTAAGTGTAACGGTTGTGCACGAAAACATCTGTCAAGTGCAACGGGTGTGCCTGACAACAATATCTAGTGCATCTGATTTACACGAAGAATCTCGATTTAGTGCATATTGTGTGCACAAAATCACATCAAGTGCACCAGGTGTGCGCAAAAATCTCAATCAAGTGCACAAGGTGCACGAAAATATCAATCCAATGCACTAGGATGCACGAAAACGAATATCAAGTATCAAAATCGAAATCAACGGTATACGACATACACCAAATCAAATTAAGTATACCGTGGTATAAGCACTCGTAAACGTGTGCACCTGCGTGCACAAAAACTCATATCAAGTACTGAAAACTCGTATAAACTACACCGAAAGCATAAGTCAATTCAAGTGCAAACTATATGCACGAAATCAAATCAAACATATCTGAGTGTACGAAATCAAAATCAGGTGCAATGGGTATACACAGAACTAAAATTAGTACAACTAATACATGAGAATACAAATCAAGTGCAACTGCGGTACACATAATAAATATCAATCATAAAACGAAATCCTCAAAATACCAAAATCAAAAACAATGGAAACGTGATATCCGAATCATGAAGTCGCAAATCATAAATAACCGTCGTCGATGTTCCACTCCTTCAATGTCGGAAGGTGTCAGTGCATACAAGGCTGGCAGAGCAAGAATATCTATTTTCCTTCTGCCCACGGTCTACCATCCTCTGCTCTTATGTCCTCGTTTCTTACTGCGGATCACCAGTTACATGACTCCTCGGCTTGACAGCCCGACTCAGAGTAATGAAGGAAATAGTTCCGCTTTGGCACTTCTCTGAAGATCTCCTGACTAACTCATAACGTATCACATCAATGACGGCGGCCTTTGGCCCACTGAATATGCACGATACAACTGATCCTGGGTCCAAGTCTTCTCGTGTAGTGTTCCCGAAAGATCCTATCAGGGCCTCTTTCCTTAAATCTCATCTCTGCAGGACTGCTCGGAAGTTGGCACTTTTTACTTAATCCGTTTCTTGTTCCGGAATAGCTAAATACTTATCATGACCTTTCTCTGGAATTACGTCCGCATCCCACGCCTCTACACGCGTAATAAGTCTCTGGCACTAACGGAATGGAACGTCAACTCGTTAAAATCTCGTACGAACCTCTTATTCCGTTTCCCTTCGGTATAGACCAATTCGGAATCATCTCTTCGTAGCTGTATGGAGTGCGCTCCAATTGACTATAGTTATATCTGGAGTCTCTTTTGAAGCTACGAACTCGACTTCTCCAAGATCCTGTAGATGGCATATGGCCAATTACGTTCTCGGAAACTCGTCCAAATCATCGGAGGAATACGCTTCATCCGCCCGTTCTCTATCAACTCACAATGCATCTGGATGAGGTTCTTCTATCCGGAGCTGGTCAACCTACTGATCTTACATATCCTTTCTTGATTGACTTACAGCACGTCTGTGTGAGGGGCTCTTTTAGCTGATGTTAATCAATTGATAACCTTGCATCGAAGCATCCGAATGAACAAAAGGTCCTAGTCTTATCCAAGGGTGACTAGCGATCTTCTTTCGCATCCCTGAGTATAATCTCGTGCTGCAATAGCTTTCGAAAATCTGGGGGCGATATCTTATCAATCGCAGCCACAGATGGCTCATCCGTCCGCACGATAGACAATGCATCAATCATCTAGAGTAGACAGTACATTAACAGTCTTCACATTCTGACTGGCCTCTAGCAGTGGCCCAATCATCTGATATGGACAGTACCTTAATAGTCGTCGTAAGCTGACTGGTTCTAACAATGGCCCAATCATCTGGTGCAGATCTGATAGTTCGCGTCCACGAGAATTCTTAGTAAAAACAATACATCAAAATACTTGTGTCAACGAAAAACATGGTAGAACAATATATCAACACGTTCGTGTCATTGGAAAACATCTTGGTCAGTCCTCGTTCCTGACGAACTCGTTCTGACCACATTCCTAGCCGCACCTCTCTCTGCTCATGTAACCACGGTAACGGAAACCACAATCCAATATGGATGAGGATAAATATAGGAACGAATAGAAATACAGTGCCTAAGAAATATACATCCTAAATCTTCTTAAACGGAGTAGCGTATCGTAAGTATGCCGCGGAACATACGAACGGTACATCACTCCACTTAAGTTACCTACTCCATCAACCAAGATCAACCTACGCGACGAAAGTTCGGGTCTAATACCCCCTCGGCCAAGTCTAAGTTCCGTAAAGTCAAGCCTAGATTCGGAATATATACATATACGCCCTAGACTCTGCATAGTCAAACCTAGATTTGAACCAAGGTTAAACCTAACGCTCTGATACCAACTTTGTCATGACCCGGAAAGGCACGTGACTGGCACTTGAATCATGTGAAGTCTATAGGACCCCACCTAATCTAAGTAAGCCAAAAGCCCAGAAATCTAAACTTTTTAGGGAAAATAGTGGAGGTGAAGTTTTGAAATAAGTTTTACTGAAATCAAATTTATTCTTATATATATGTAGATAATTAGTAATATATGAAAACACTACATTTGTAACTAACTTGAAAATCTTTTGTCATTCGAAATTTCGGCAGCACCTCCTTTGCATATTTTAAACCGAAAACGGATACAAGCAATAATAAATAAAAGGTATCCCCAAGCGGGAGCTAGCTCTTCGCCAATTGACGGAAACAACCGCGCAAGTAATGCAAATATACAACGCCGAAGGTGAGAATCAAAACTCAGAAAGAAAGCAAGAAAACTAAACCTCATCAAGAAAAACCAGAAACAAGGAATAATACATAACCGCAACTCTAAGGCCGAAAGAATATACAAACTGTGATTTCTAAGTTTACTAAATATACATAGTCTGGTTGATAGAGCCTTTAATTAGATACAACTAAAAAACAAGTACAATTGAGATGAAAATTACATATACAATGGTGGTCACGATGCAAGTGAAACCACCAGCCAAGCAATCACCCGGAAGAAAGTGATGTGCCAGCAAGCCGCAACGGAACCTGTACGGCCAAACCCGTAAAGAAACCATGGCACAACGGGGGTGAGTTTCCAACCTGTGAGTAGAAAACATCCCCGAGTAGAAATCGTATGTATGACGATCTCCCAGGTCATACAGTACAATACAATAATAATAACACAGTAACAACGAGTAACAGTAGAGGTAATAATATAGACATATGTGTAAAATCAAGTACTCGTGTTCGTGTCATAAAGTAACTACAAGTCATATGTATTATATATGAATGCATCACTAAAAGGGTGTGTCCAACAACGACACAGAAAAACCAGGATAAACCTGAGTGCCAAGCATCGACTCTCGAAAATATCATGAAAACAGTGTCCATCAGCGACACAAAATCCTCAAATATCGGGCTGAGTCAGTCTGGATCAGCCCATATCATCAGATCTCACGACTACGATCGGTATCCTCCAGATATCCGCCGCACTAAATATCACCGGTCGATAGTGCTCTCCTGCCGGGCTCATCATCTACATCTCGAGCTTCTTATCCTGGGGTACTGTCACAACCCAAAATTTAGTTCATGACTGGCACTTAAATCACACAACGTCTAAAAGCGTAACGTTTTAAGTAAGCCGAAACCCAGAAATCTAAACCTTTTTAAAGAAAATAAAAGATGTGATGTTTTGAAATAAAAGTATGATGAAATCAAACGTTTTCTTAAATGCATAGATAATGGAACATGAAAATGCAAGTGGATTATACTAGTTGAAAAAAATATGTTTCGTCTTTTAAAAATTTGGGCAGCACCTCCCTTGTATATTTTGATCCAAAACCACACATACATAACAACAATAAAGACATCCCAAAGCGGGAGCTAGCTCTTCGCTAATCGGCGGAATCATAACCATGCAAGTCAGAAATATACGTATACGACGCCCAACGGCGAAGATCAACACAAAAGGATAATGAATAAAGTAAGACATCAAATCCACCAAGCGAGCATATAACCCATCGCTCTAAGTCTCGCAACCACAAGTATTGCTAAGTCTTACTAATTATACAAATACTAGTTTCTGATTGATGGAGTGACTAGATACAACAGGAATAATAAATACAAGAGTGGGCACGATCCAATATGTCCCACCTACCATAGCAAATCACCCGAAAGCAAGCTGTGTACCAGTAATACCGCTACTGATCCATGCGGTCAAACCTGCAAGAACTGTGGCACAACGGGAGTGAGTTGCTAGCTCGTGAGTAGAAAACATCACTACTAAAATAGTGGGTTGCCCCTATGGATAACAACATCCGTAGGGGCAGATAAAGTTTGGCCCTACGGATTAATCCGTAGGGCCAAACGGTTGCCCCTACGGTCCTTACATATTTATTTAAAAATTATTAAATCTTAAATTATTGTTTGCCCCTACGGAGCCGCAAACCAAGAACCTGCGGACTTATCCGTAGGGGCATCTAAATAGGGATTTATGTAAGAAGGCGGATCGATCCCTACGCTGATTATCTTTTATTTTCTCATCACTACGCGCGAACCCAAATCCCCAAACCCTCGTTCCCGCCGATCGCGGTTCTCGTCGTCGCCGTTCTCGTCGTCGCCAGCGCCGGTCGATTCGTCGTCGCCACCGCCTGCTTCTTCCTCATCTCCGTTCGTCGTCTCCACCGCCTGCTACTTCCTCATCTCCGTTCGTCGTCGCCACCGATTCGTCGTCGCCACCGCCTGTACAGGTTAGGAAATCTTCAATTAAACAAATTTTTGATTGTTTTAGGGCTATGGTTAATGGTTTGGGTACCGATGAGGCATCGGTTGGGGTTAGCGTTTGGGTTAGGGCTGGGGCTGGGGGGCTGCAGTTGCGGTTGGGGTCGGGGTCGGCAGGGGGTTGCGGTTGGGGTTGGGCTTGGGGTTAGGGTTAGGGTTAGGGTTCGGCTGGGGTTGGGGCTGGGGCTGGTGGTAGGGTTTTCCCTGAAACAATCCCTTTGTACTCATTTCTCAATTTAAAAAATGAAGGGTAACATTTTTTGGAGAAGAAACCTTAATCCTACGTTCGAAGAAAATCAGGCACTAGCCCTCTCTCTTCCATCTCTTCCTAATCTTCTTGTTTCGCACGCTCCATCCTACAATAGGCACAATCCCTAATATATTTTAGATAGGCTTCTTAAAATTTGTTGAATAAACCATAGTTTTGTGTTTTGGATATTCTTTGTTGTTGTTTCTTGATTAAATTAAGATTTATCATAATCTTTTTTTTAATGAAAAAAGATAGTTTTTCTCTAAATTGGATCAAATATATGATTATGATATAAGTGAATTATTTTATATTTTATTTCGTATGGTTGTTCTCTAAATTGGATCAAATTGATTATCATCATACAATAGATATTAATTATTTTAGATTTTGTTTAATATCGTAAATGAATCAAACAAATTAAGAATCTTTAAAATTCTATTTAAGATCATTGTCAAAAGTGACAAAGGAACGATATGATTTTTGTAAAAATCGATTGCAATATCTCATTGCTATCAAAGTTTTCAATGACTTCATTTAGATTCGTGAATTATTTTATATTTTATTATTCGAAACCTGGGGTTAGGATTGGGATTGGGGTTGGGGTTAGAAACTGGATGCTGTTACCGCAGTAGATTGCAAAGGCTGATATTTTGCCAGTGAGATTACAAAATTAGGTAAATACATCTTTGACATAGCCCAAAAACAAAAGAAGCGATGTTGGAAAGCTATAACTGAGCAAGCTAGACACTGTTAAGAAGTTGAAGTTTCAAGAATTATAAAATATATTTGTGGAGCTTAATGTATGTATATGCTACCTGCCTTTATCTTAGCATATCTTACATGTTGTTTTTCCGTCGTTAATCGTAAGAATTGAATTAGGAATTTAGGATGATGCAACTTAAGTTACTTTATCTACTTTTATCATATGATTTTGGAAATAAATTTGAACATAGCATTATGACATTCTTTCCTTTTCTTTTCGTTATAACCTTTAACTGATTTTAGCAATAAAATATCCTTTAAACAAGAGAAGCCAGTGTCTTGTCAAGAAATTTTACTTTCTTAATTGTTTTAAGCTTATCTATTGATGTATGCTTGGTATTGTAGGCAGAACTTTACACGGTGAGGAAAGCATTTGATAAAGCTGAGCCATTATATTTAGAAGCCATAACTATTCTGGAGGAAGTGTTTGGTTCTGATGACGTACGGTGTCTATATTATTTCAGTTGAAATTTATTTTATTTTCTAACCTTGTAGACATGTATGCTTAGTAAGTAACTAATGTTAAATCTAATAATTTGTATAAATAGTTATTAATGAAGTTCAGTGAAGGGTCTTTAAGCCTTTTTGACTTTTTTTTAATGATATATACTTACATTATATGTGTAGAACAGATATAGTAATTCTGTTTTTTAATATATGATTTTATGTATTTTTACCTTTTTAGTCACCTAAATTGGATGATGGACACATTTGTCATTCTTTAAGGTTTCTTGCTTTTGCAGAGTAGGGGCTGCTTTACACAACGTAGGGCAATTTTACCTTGTCCAGCGAAAACTTGAGCAGGCTCAGAAGTGCTATGAGGTATAAGTTCTTTCGAAGCACTTTTTTCTTTATGAATTTTTCTATTTTAATAATATTTTTTCCATGAACCATGATACTTGATATGATAGTTGTTAGTAATAAAGCATAAATTTCATGGCAAGGTTCTGAGAACTCTAATGTTGTATTTCGATAGATTTATATCTAAGCTTTAAGGCAATCAACTTTCATCTTTTATGGGCTATTTCTCATCTCCTTCCCCCAAAAGAAACCCCCTCTATTTCTATGTCTTCCCCTCCATTTCATATTTCCAGGTTCTCCCAAAAGAAATTATAATAACATGTCACATCTTCTTTAAGCAGCATAAGTTAATTGTTTATTTATCTATCAATTCCTATGTGATAATCTGTTCTATTGTCTTTCTGTTTCTTTTGGCAGCGTGCTCTAAAGGTATGAAACAATGCTTGAATTCTCTGTCTTTCATCTTCGATATGGTGGTTCTTTTCCTTTTATTGCTATATGCTGTTTATGTTTTGCGTAGATAGAAGGACATGTTCTGGGCTATGGTGTGCTTATACAATGTATTATCTTAAGAAGGGTAATACCGTGTTTTTCTAATATGGATAATTTAACATTGTTAATCCATCTTCCTGAAAACGGTTTATACGGAGGAAGTATATTTCATGGTACTTGAGAAAAATATATGTTGAAGCCAAAAGTTATCAAGATTTAATTGCTCCGCTTATAGTCTTCCAAGATATTTTATATTCCAAGGCAAGGTGACAATAATTGCATGCTTGTGCACGATTTGGTATGTAGATTCAAGGTTATGCATGGCTACGACCCTTTCTTATGGTTTCTTATCATAATTTTCTGTACACTTGTAGTTTATAAAGGCAGTTAGATCATATCACTATACGAAATATTGTATTGTGTTCTATTGTGTATGGTGGATCACACACTAGAAACCAAGACATTGCATGCCTGTGCACGTTTTGGTATATTTCTCGATACGTGAAACAAATTTGATTTAATAAGGGAAAACTTAAAATAACAACCTTTATACTAAAAAAATTATATATGCTATTACTTAGTAGTTTATGGTTTTCAGATGCAAAATCCATTTGAGAAATACTTTTCCTACCCACTATTAATCCATATTCTCAATATAGTCATCATAACCTACACTTTATATGATACAGTCTAACATGGCCCATGAGTACGTCAGGGTTAAGGACTGGATGTATGTGAATTGGCAACAACGTATACAACCTAAGTTTGTCACTGGAGTTTCTGCTTTCATTGAATTTGCACGCGCACATAATAAGAAGGAGAAGACAGTAATGTGGCAGAAAAAGAAGGAGAAGATAGTAATGTGGCAGAAGAATAAGAAAATGACATTCATTGTTCTCTGTTTCAGCATCAATCTTCTGATATGAACTAATGATGGCTTTCACATTGGCTTTTCCTTTTAGAGACTTCTTAGTGTCCAATGGAAAGTATACATCAGATTTGTGCAGGTCAGGTTCTTATATGATTTTCAAGAGTTTCAACCGATTCTGTAAATTACACACTTGTTGGGTGATACTTTTACCACTTCTCACTACAGGTGCGTTCTCTAATATCCATTTTGAATGTAATATTATAGATATTCATGCCCGTTTATGTCAAAATTACTTATATTGTCAATGTTTGATTGTCTAGTTGTTGGTGATGCGTCCATATCAGAGACAGAGGCCACTCCCGCTCCTCCAGGTATGTTTATATATCATATAGTGCATGTATATTGATTTAGAATGCCATATCATAAATACACACATTCCTTTTGCTCTTACTTAGATAGTAATTTTTATTATTGTCTAGCTGTATGTGGTGACAGTAGTTGACAATAAAATTTGTCATCCTAGAAACTATGATTTTTATATGTGCTCGCATGCGGGAATGATTGTAAGTCGTGGACCTGGACAATAAATTCTTATTTGGTATTTGTTTGAAATCAAATTGAATACTATATAATTGATAAGTTTGTTATATTTGTATTTAGTTTGGAATTAACATAATATTTATTCACGCAGCATGCACTTATGAGAAATAGGGCACCACGCGTCCAACTCATTATCATGTGCTGCTTGATGAGATTAGATTTGCGCCTGATGATCTACAAGAGCTTGTTCACTCCATGTCTTATGTGTAAGCAGCGCTATATGCGAGTTTATCTTGTTAATATGTATGTACTGAAATTAATTAATATTATTCAAATTTTGATACATGCAGATACCAGTCCTCATGCCGAGAGGTTCGGCCGGTATATGGGGGATGAGTGCCGGCTCGTGAAGAACTATCCACTTCACGTTGAGTGGGGCGAGCAGCACGGACGCTCATTCGCCCTCTTCTTTGATCAGGCTCGGGTATTAATATATATTTTCATTTGTGATATAATGCAATATTAAGAGTTATTTTCTAATATATCTAATATTAAGAGTTATTTTCTAATATTGCAGACAGCTCAGACCCTGGCGCAAGGTGGTACACCGAGCGTGCTGTCCGCATATCTTGCCGTCCACGGCACCTCGACATATCCCGCCACGGGCGAGCTTCGATATCCCGACGTCGCTACCCAGGAGTATTGCGTAAGTGTTAATATTTATTCAACCCATATTTGAAATTTTAGTTTTTGAAGGTTCAAATTTAAATTTTATACTTATACTTTACTGCTTAATGTGGGTGTAGGAGTGGGTGGTTGAGCAGGCCGAGGCCTCGGGGATCGATTTTAACGGACAGAGCGATCCGAGGATGCTAACCCCAGTCCTGGACGCCGCACACGGACGACACCACGGAGGTTGGGAGAGAGGCCGAGGACTGGGCCCTAGCAGGGCCCATATGAGGCTGGACTCCACCCCGGCGGTTACTTCCTCCGTCTCCAGTGAGCGACGTGTCCAGCAGGAACTGGAGAGCTTGAAGGCTACCGTTCAGGAGTTGAAGGAGATGCTGGTATGTATATTACTTAATAGTAAAATATCATGTCATATTATAGATATCAACATATCCAATATTAGTACGTAGCCTGAGCTTATTTGGTTGTAGACTTAGATTTGATTAATCATACATACATATCTAATTAAAATAAACTACGGTTTTCCAAACTAGATATCCAAATAGGGTTTCGAAATAACTTGATAATGATAAAAATTCGAATAATACACAGTTCTTACACGCTTATTACACACGTTAGGTCCAGACGCGACGGGGTACATCGGCCGAGCCTCCATATGCATCTCCTTCGGCTGTGGCTCCGCAAGCCATTACATCGGCCGCGGTTCCGCAGACAGCTCATATAGCTCCACCGCACGCTCAGACTCCCGCAGCCGCGGCTCTGCAAGCCACTACCTCGACGGCGGCTACGCAGACCACATCACCAGCTCCACATCCCGCTGAGACTCCCGCACGCGCCGAATTGCATGGTTTATTGACCGAGGAGCAGGCGCGCCAGATTCTAGCATTTATCAGAGGTGAAGCTGGACCGAGCTAGGGTAGCTTTTTGATTCTTATTTTTTGAAACATTTATTTATTTATATGATACATATTGTACTACATTTAGAAACATTTTGGACGATATTGATATTGGTTTATATTTATATCATATTCAGTTTTTGGGTTTCTTTTGTATATTATATGCGTGAGATGTGATTATGAATACTGCGATATATGTTGTGTGATGATTAATTTTATATTTGATTGATGTATATATTATTGTGCACAGGGCGGGAAAAAATCAGGCAGCCTTTTTTAAAAAAAAAATACAGATAATGTGTACCTACGGATTAATCCGTAGGTACACATGTTGCCCCTACAGCTATATCCGTAGGGGCAAAATATCTGCAGTAACTGATATTTCCCCCCTGATCTCAGTACCGGGGGGTTGGGAGTGCCCCTACGGACATATCCGTAGGGGCCATTGATTCGCCCCTACGGATATGTCCGTAGGGGCAACATATCAGAAATCCTGATATTTTACCCCTACGGATAAGTACCTACTTAGGTATCCATAGGGGATAGTACGTGGCCCTACGACTATATCCGTAGGTACAGTTAATATATTTAAAAAAATCGTAAATATTATAACTTTTTTTACCTTACGGCCTACTCCGTAGGTGAAAGATGACCTACACAGAAATCCGTAGGGGCAAGATTTTGCCCGTAGGGGCAAGTTCAGGGCTTCAACTTGCACCTACGGCCTTTGCACCTACGGGGTCTTTTTTCGCCCCTACGCACATCTCTGTATGGGCAGTGGGTTGCCCCTACCGATAAATCCGTAGGGGAAACCCTTATTTGTAGTAGTGCATCAGTAGGTAGAAATCGAATAAAACAACGATTTCCTAGGTCAACTATATCATGAAGGTAATACTATGATATCTAGGGTGACCGTGTCTGCATATATGCCAACAATAATATAATCAATGCCTATATGCATGTGGATATCATCCACGTGTCCATCAATGACAAAATCAATATCATGGAACCTGAGTGTCCAACATCGACACTCGAAACATCATGAAAGTATAAGCATGTATATATGAGGATAACAATCAACGTGTGTCCATCAACGACACATCAAAATCATGGAACCTGAGTGCCCAACACCGACACTCGAAACATCATGAAACCCGTGTCCATCATCGACACGTAAATTCTCATATCTCGGGCTCCGTCGATCCGGATCGGCCCATCCATCTCACGACTCCGATTAGTATCCTCCGGATAACCACCGGGTCCAAACTATCACCGGTAGGTAGTGCTCCCGTGCCAGGCTCACCGTCTAACTATACGAGTCTTCTTTCCCCGGGGTACCTCACCGGGTCCACCATGTACCCGCAGACAGTGCTTACCTCTCCTCGAATCGGGTATCACATAGCTTATAACCGAGAAAACATATGGTGGACGCCTCGAAATATCATATCAAGAGAAACCGGGTTTTTAAAACAATACATATTTTCTTTTGAAATATAACCACGGTTCTCAAATCCATAATCTCATCAAAACAGCATCTCAATGCGTATAATCATAAAGCATGATGTTTGCAAACATAGAACAGAAATGTGAGCATATCATGTATATCATGCGACATAGCATAATGATGTGAGCATAGAAATATATCATGCCGACGAGTCATGTGACAATACTGAACAATTAAGAGCAATAGCATGATATAGCAATTCTACTGTGTAAGTGACATAACAATTATCGATGATGAAAGTGTGTAAGCCGGCAAATTTGTGTGAGTGTAACATACGCATCATCGATAATTATGTAGGTGTACTAGCACAGGTATATGTAATGCGATAAGAATATCATGAACGTAGCAGAAAGTAAATCGTGAGGGCAATGCTATAAGGTATACGTATCTAATCTAACATCTACATAAAAGCTAAACTAAGCGGTGTAGACAGAGATTAAATATCTATAACATATCCGAGTCGGTGAATCTATCAATCGGTATCCAGCCTTACAATATCACGTACGGTATAATCCATCGTACGACATCATCTAGTCAAGGGTATGGATCAATCATCCGGTAAAATATTGCGTGCGGTAAACCATCGTACAACGACAACAAACAGAATAGAGATTCTATCGACCTATACAACAATGAAGGTACGGATCTAAATCTCATACGGCATATCACTCATTATTCATATAATTATACACACACACACACACTTATATCTCAGGTCGCATCCGTATCAATCTCATATCATGGGACCGACATAGGTATCAATTATCTCATATCGCCTCGCATCCGTATAACAACATATAAAACCAAGTCATCATATCACATCGTATACTCTTTTCATCTCATCAATATCTCACATCAGGTCATCTTATAAATCTCACGTCGTATTTATCGACCTAATAACATGCCACTATAATCTCATACTTATTCTCTTCCAACTACCTACATATATATATATATATATATATATATATATATCGTGATTCACATTCACATTCCATATCCTTAGATATCAATTCGAGACATCCTTTCTATCATATCATTTCACACTAAAACCATTAACTATAATCTTAAGTCGTGGCATATCTTGTCTCCAAATTATAAATTGCATATCAATGGTTGCGGGGGCACTATACGCCATCCACCCGACTTCCCCCGTAGATATAAATCTACTCACCTGCAACCTCCTTGTTTAGCCGTAGTCGATGTGTTTCATCGTCTCGGAATCCACACGAAGGTACCTACAATCAAAACACATCGTAATGCTATTAAAATCAATGTCCGGAAAATCGATACGGCATACGGTGTGCTCATAGGTTAGAACCTATAGCCTACGCATGTAAAAACAACCAAACAACTCCCGTCGTTGACGTACAAATATCCAACGACCAAATCTCATATCTAATAACAAAACCAAGAATTCCAATATCGGAATATCTCATATCTTATATATCAATTCGAGACATCCTTTCTATCATATCATTTCACACTAAAACCATTAACTATAACCTTAAGTCGTAGCATATCTTGTCTCCAAATAATAAATCACATATCAATGGTTGCGGGGGTGCTATACGCCATCCACCCGACTTCCCCCGTAGATATAAATCTACTCACCTGCAATCTCCTTGTTTAGCAATAGTCGATATGCTTCATCGTCTCGGAATCCACACGAAGGTACTTACAATCACAACACATCGTAATGCTATTAAAATCAATGTCCGGAAAACCGATACGGCACACGGTGTGCTCATAGGTTAGAACCTATAGCCTACGCATGTAAAAACAACCAAACAACTCTCGTCGTTGATGTACAAATATCCAACGACCAAATCTCATATCTAATAACAAAACAAAGAATTCCAATATCGGAATATCTCATATCTTATATATCAATTCGAGACATCCTTTCTATCATATCATTTCATACTAAAACCATTAACTATAACCTTAAGTTAATGGTTGCGGGGGTGCTATACGCCATCCACCCGACTTCCCCCGTAGATACAAATCTACTCACCTGCAATCTCCTTGTTTAGCAATAGTCGATGTGCTTCATCGTCTCGGAATCCACACGAAGATACCTACAATCACAACACATCGTAATGCTATTAAAATCAATGTCCGGAAAACCGATACGGCACACGTTGTGCTCATAGGTTAGAACCTATAGCCTACGCATGTAAAAACAACCAAACAACTCTCGTCGTTGACGTACAAATATCCAACGACCAAATCTCATATCTAATAACAAAACCAAGAATTCCAATATCGGAAAACATAGCCAAAACCAACCCAATATGCTCCCAAATTTTGGCTCAGGTCAATTGGGACTAAACAAGTAAGTACAGGGGATAGATTATAGGGTAAGTAAGCTACAGCCAAAAACTCAACACCATACCGCACTAGAAATCCGGCGACAATGCCAAAAAATCCGAGCACGTAGGGTAAAATTGGTTCGAACTTTGGTGGCGGTCTTCTGGTCATTTATCTAGGTCACTGGACCTGTTTGATTTTCTTGAAAATACCCCAGATAGCTCCAGATACCCTGTAGGCTAAAAACCACTATAAAACCGACACGGAACAATTCTAAGTTCGTATTTTGGTTCTAATCTCGGGTCTTGGCCAGTAAAACACCACTAAGAGTTAAGTAAACACCCACTGCAGATCACAAGTCCACACCAACACCTAAATCTTCTCTTGGAATTTCCAAACATTACTAATCTAAATCGATTTAACTCTAAACTACTATAGGGTGATAGGAAACTCAAAAACTAAACTAGAAGTGTAGGAATTATCTCATTTGGCAACTCAAGAATTTTCTTGAGTTGTTCAAAGTCTTCAAAATCTAACTTTGATTGGTCCAAAGGGTTTGTAGAGAGGTTGTGATCATTTTTTATGAAGGGGTTGTAGGGTTTGGGCAAGGTTTTGGAGATGAAACATGGAGGTAGCATGAAGGAGGAGATGAAGAAAACCATGGGGGGGGGTCCTATCCTCACTCTCTCTTATTCTCACCCTTTCACAAGCCCATACCTCATCATTTTGTCCCCCCTCTCTCTCCAATAATTCTTTTTCTTTTTCTTTTTCTTTTAAAGCCAAATATCAACAAATACAAATGAAACAACATGCAACAAAAATGCAACATGTCATGGGGCACTAACCGTGAAAAAATGTATAAACACGGATTTGGCCTAATCGCGATTAGTGGTGCACTGATCAAGTTAAATTTTAAACTTGCATATAATTAATTATAAAAATACCCAAATCCGATAAATATATTTTTAAATGAATAAATCATTTTAATCTTCAATTATTTTCCAAATATTGATATATAATTATACCATTTTACGAAAATCCCCATTTCACAAATCGACTAGTTTTCGCGAAATATATTATTTTAATATTAAATTCTAAAAATAATATTTTATATTTTCTGAAATATTACAGGTATCTTACCGGGTCCACCATGTACCCGTTGGTTCATCCACTTCTCGAATCGGGTCTCGAAAACAACTCACAACCGAGAAAACTCATGGTGGACGCCACACATCATATCAAGGAAAACCACATCTTTCTCTTTTAAAATAATCATAAGTTTATAAAATTCACACGCGGTTTCCCAAATCCAGAAATCTCATGAAAAATCTGAAATCTCAAAATCAGGAGCTGATAACGAAACCATGAATACCGGCATAAAGCCAAACTACGGTGCATAACTAGAATGTATGTATATGAATGCAATGTGGCATCTAAGTAAGAAATATAATATCTAAACTAGCATGTGAAATCATGTACACTAAATAATGCAATTAACTACAAGCTATTAGGTTATACAAGTGAAGTAACATTTTCTAATGTGTACGTGGCATGACAATTACTGATGATGATGTGTGTGATCCGGCAAACAAGTGTACGTGCAACATGCGCATCATCAGTAATGGTGCAGGTGTCCTAGCATTTGAGATCTTAGCAACTAATGAAAACACATGAATATATCTACAATGTAATGAGAACAGTATAAGTACAACAGAAAGTAAATATTAAGAGCAACAACATAATATACTATATATCTATATACGAGCCATACAGTTATAGTATTTAAAATAGCACGAATCGTTGTTTTTAGAAAAGTAGGGGCTATAGTGTTTTCTGAGAAAATACGTCTTTTGAAAATCCGTAGCGTTCCTCAGATTATCTTTTGAAAATTCATACGATTCGTTAGTTTTGAAAATAGGTATGACTCTAATTATATTCTAACACCTACTTAAGTAATTAAAAGACTAAAAGCTAAACTAAGAGGTTAAACTAAGAACCTAGTCGAAGTGATAAGAAAATCTATAATATTTCCGAGTCGATATACCTAATAGTCGGCGATCCAGTCTCATATCATCACATACGGTATAGTCCATCGTACGGCAATTCTCGAGTCAAGAGTGCGGATCAATCATCAAATATATCTCGTACGGTAAAATCCATCGTACGACATCCACAAAATCCAGGGTACGGGTCAAATATCATGCAGTTCGTAAGGTATCAATCATTGTACAATATCGTAATTAGGGGTACGGATCTAAGGTCTCGTACAAACTATTATTTTATCAAGTCACATGTTATTGCATGTTTTATTCATCGCCCAGCAATCCTTTAATATATCACATCATATACGGTGTCTCGACTCAATCACATATCATAACCTCATGGAATCATACCCGATCATATCGACTCATATCCATTCAATATCTCATATCCACATCTCACGTGTGTGTGTGTGTGTATGAACACACACACACACACACACATACACACACACAATTACTAAGTGCATGTGTGTGCGTGTGTGTGACAATACATAACCTGCGATTTTCTATAAGGTAAAAATCCTATGGATAGGTCTTCCTAGATCAAACCTAATCTAAGCTAAGGTCTCCTAGATATCCTATTTGCTAAGTATCCATCTCGCATAGCCATATATATAATATAGATATCCTATTTTACGATTTGCGGGGGTGCTATAGGCCATCCACCCGACTTCCCCTGTAGATATACATCTACTCACCTTCGATCCTCGCTTGTCGAAGTCAACTTCGTCTTGCTCTCCTTTGTCATCCCGACGTCCATGCGGAGGTACCTACAGTTTACAATACGCAGTATCGTAAACAAAATCCAACACGAAAATTAAAGCGGTGCACGAACACGCATAGGTTAGAACCTATAGTCTATGCATGCAAGAATAGCCAACAACTCTCGACGTTGTCGTACAAACGTCAATCTACCGAGATAAAACCTAAATATCAAAACTCAAGTTATAAAAACTGCAAAACGAAAACAACAACTTGGGAAAAATAGCTCCAGATTTGCCTCAGGCGAGAATTGGGATGTTTAGAATATAGGATAGGTCTAATTAACTGATATAGGAGCCACAGACCAAGCACGACACTCAAATCTCATACCCTGGCCGCAATTTGCGGCCATATGGGGAAAATCTGTGGCCCAAGGAAAGAAATAAGGGCTCGAGTCTCAGGTGCAGCTCCTAGGTGGCCTGCATATCTCACAATAATTGCTAAATAATTTTCCAAGTCTCTGGGGCATAACAGATCTCAAAATGTCATCACAATTCTTACAAATTCTGATATTGGGGATTTCAAAGTTCATGTTTTGGGGTTTTAGTTTCAGGTTTTGCCCATAATTCTAACACTACAGAGCTTGTGGTCATTAATTACACTTAATTACATTCTCACAACTCAAGATAAAACCCTAACCCTCATCTTGGAATTCTCAAAGTTCACTAAACCACTTCGGTGAAACTCTAAACCATGATAGGATGTAGGAAACACTAAAACTTAACTAAAAAGATAGGGATTATACCTTATTTGGCAACTCAAGAATTTTCTTGAGTTGCTCAAAGTCTTCAAAGTCCAAACTTGATGTTTCCATAGGGTTGGTAGTGGGGTTAGAATCATTTTTTGTGAAGGGAGTATATATATGGAGTTTTGGATTGATTTTTGTGGTGTTTGTAGTTTGATAGAGAGGAGGTGGAGGGTGAGGAAAATGAGATGAAGAAGAAAGGAGATGAGAAAATGAAGTGATGAAGGATGAAGGAAACTAAAGAAATGTGTAGAAGTTTCTCCATTTCTCTCTCTCTCTCATGGTCCCTATGCCTCATATCACCCTCTCTCTCTCTTTCTTATTTTTCTATTTATTTTTATTTATCTTTTCTTTATTTTTAAAACAAAGCACAAATAAAACCATTTAATCAAATGAAGCATGTTTCAAAAAAATAAGTAACAAGTGTTTTGCAACATGCTTAGTTACATGTCACATGCATAAACAAGATTAATGCACAATTAAAGAAATATTAATCGAGTTTAGTATTAACTTGTATATAATTAGTTCTATAATAATTTATAAAATATCCAAATCACATAATTACCTTCAAAATCAATAATTATATTAATTTTCCAAACTATTAGTATATAATTATACCCTTTCATTAAAACTAATTCTCTTACTTAATAATATTCTTGAAATTTATTCTTTTAATTATTTAAATTCCAAAAAATAATATTTTATTTTCTGAAATGTTACATTTTATCACTGGACTGAAAGTCTCTTCAAAATCAATCTCATATTTCTGATTTATGCCTTTTTCCACCAAACACGTCTATAACTCATTTGTTTCCAACAATATTCTTATCTTGCATAGGAGAAACCAAGCTCCAAGTGTTGTTGTGAAGCAAAGCTTTATACTCATCGGCCATTGCAACTCGCCATCGAGGATCTTTAGATGCGGATGTGTAACACGTTGGCTCTATTTCTGCAACAGAATGTGCACCTAATGCATATTTGAGCTTAGGTTTTCGTATACCCATTTGTGCTCTCGTTATCATTGGATGAACAAAAGTGGGATCGTATACCCATTTGTGCTCTAGTTATCATTGGATGAATAGAAGCATGAGTATTAGAAGGGAAAGAAGAATGTGTTACCGAATGGGTGGCTTGATCTTATGAGGCTTTCGATATCATAATAGAGAATAAATTGATGCTACAGTGTATATCCAATTCTTAGGATTGCATATTGTTTTAACACAGATAGGTTGTTACAAGAGATTAGGAAGTTCAAGAAAATAGGGATTACAGTAGATTACATAATCAAAAATAGGATATGCTATATTGTTATCCAAAACCTTAACAATCTTTGATTGCTAAGTAGAATCCCTTGCTGTTATGATGTTATCCAACTCCTCTTGCTAACAATTTTTGACTCTCCAAAAATAATGGAGGTAATATACTTCCTTGTGATGCAACCGATAAAGGATAAATGCCAGGGCCCTGATGGAGTTCCGGCTGAATTTTATCATAATAGTTGAGAAGTACTGAAAAGCGATTTGCTTGATGCTATGAATTATTTTGTACGAACAAACTGGTTTTTTAAGAAGTGAAATGAAACGATGGTGACATACCATAGTTAATCAGTCCCGCTCTGTCAGCCTTTTACCGTACACCGTACAAAGTCATTTCTCACTTACCTGTAGATAGATGGGTTTGCTAATTTGTTTTAACCTGGCATAACTGGGTTTTTGTGTCTAACAGGGATATAATTGATAGCGTTATAATGGTAAAAGATGTGTTATGGGAATCCTGCGCGAATTTACTAAGTTCGGATAATAATATATCATGTTTTAACTTAGGCCGAGAGAAGGCCGGTGAGAGAAATCCAGCCTGACTCTATGAATTCCGCTCAATAATATACTGATTTTTGATTCGGTCCGAATGAAGATCTGACTTATAGAATACCGATGAGATTTTTATAAAATCCTCTTGAGTTATAAACCTAGTCCATTCTCGGGTTTTCACTTTAAATCCAAAGGTATTTTCGTGAAATCCTCTTAAGTGATTAGCCAAGGATAGCTCAAACTTTTTTCAAAGGGACAGAACGTTCTTCTTCGAGATCTTATGGAGTTTACTGAGTTTGATCTCGGACCGAGAGTAGCTTGGACTTTTTCTTCAAAAAAGTTGATGATCTTCTTCGAGATTATTTGAGAGTTTACCGAGTTTGATCTAGGGCAGAGTGTAACTTAGACATTTTATTTCATTCATCGGCCTTATCCAAGGGGAGCCCATGTAGGTTTTCTAGCTGAGTGAAGCTCAATCTTTGTCTTCGTAGTTTAGTCTTATCCTATAGGAAGCCTAGTTTGCTAGTCTTCATGCCGAGTGAAGCTCGGTCTTTATCTTTGCAAACTGGTCTTATCCTCGGGGAAGACCAGTTTGCTGGCTTCATGCCGAGTGAACCTCGGTCTCTATCTTCATATGCCGATCATATCCCTGGGGAAGCTCGGTTTGCATGTTTTCATGCCGAGTAAACTCGACCTTTATCTTTATGTGAACGTTTTATCCCCTAGGAAGCCCAATTTGCTGGTCTTCATACCAAGTAAAGATGGTTCTTTATATTCATGCCCTGAGGAAAGCATGTTTGCCGGTTTTCGTACCGAATGAAGCTCGGACATTATCTTGTCCTTGTTCTTATTTCGGGGAACCAGGTTTGTTGATCTTCGTGCTGAGTTAAGCTTGCTCTTTATCTAGTACGTCGGTCTTATTCAAGGGGATGCTACTTTGCAGGTTTTATTTCTAGCGAAGCTCGGTCTTTTGTTTGTTACCTAGTCTTAATCCGGAAGAATCCCCGATTCACAGGTGTTTGTGTCGAGAGAAGCTTGGTCTTTATTTTCACACGCCGGTCTTATTTTGGGAGATACCTAGTTCGCAATCTTGATGTCTAGTGAAGCTATGTCTTTATAATCATATGTCGGTCGTATTCCGGGAGATTCTTCGATTGGCTAATCTTCTTAGTGATTGAAGATCGGACTTTAATCTTTGTACATTGTTCGTATTCCGAGGGATACCTCGGTTTGCCAGCTTCAGATCATATCCGGACTCATTCCAGGAGATTTCTCGGTTTGCCAGTGTTCGATCTGTAGGCTGATCTCAATCATCCTGCCAAGGGAAGTTCCATATTTCAATTTATATGCCGGTTGTGGATCTTTTGATTCATAAGCCGGTCACGTGTTCGTCAATATTTAGCAAGTTTTATAGTTATAGAAATCTTTACTTACGGTGGTGAATGGGAAATTCTAGATTTTAGAAAATATTTTTACTTAACCCGCAAGTTTTGAGCTATTTAAAACTTGTTAAAAATGAATGAAAATTTTCCTTAACCGATAAATTTCATCTTCAGATATTTTTTTATCTATAAAAATTAAGCAATAGCCAAAATAGCTCGAAATGGCCAAGATTTGACGCTTGTGGTCGACCGGCGATGACATAAGCCACAAACATGATTTTCCACGGAATTTGTGTTTTCAGAATATTTTGTAGAAGCGTTGAAAAGTCAACATGTGACGACATGCGGTCGATCCGCAATGGCATGGGTCACATGCTCTTGATTTTTCTCGAAAATTCTATGTTTCAAAATTCTGAATAATTCTTAAAAATTTATTTTGGCATTTTGGTTTAAATTGTTCGTGGTATTTATGTTAGCATTTGGGTCGGTCTATTCGTTTGACTCAACGCGAAATGCGCCCAATCAAGTGGCTAGGGTTTTAATCTCAGCCATCGATCTAAACCCCTTGCTATATATATGGATGTGCAAAGCTAGGATTAGAGAATAGATGATTATTAGAGTTTCAGATGTGTTGTGATAGTCTCCTCATATTCTAGAGAGAATTATACCTAGGATTCCAAAGATGGTTCTTCCTCCCTTTTGAAAGTGTTTATTACCACCACCACCACTGGGTTTTACCAGTATCAAGCATGCCAATTTAAAATTTTTGGGGTGCTAATTAACATTAACCTAGAATCTAAAATAGATGATTAGGGTTTTAGCTTGATATAAAGAAAACTATACTAAGAGAAAGACGCTACAACCTTTGTAAACCGTGCCCTTCTCTTCTCAAGCTCCATGTAGTAGTCCACGCGACTCCACTTGAAGTTGGATCGAGCTTCCTTTGCGATCTTCATGCCGACGATGATCCACCCGATACTCCGCTAATCCAAGCCATCTCTTCACTAAACTCTTTAATGAAGAATACACACTACTCTTAATTGCTAATCAAGTGTAGGATGGTGAAGTAGGGGTTTTGTTTGCTCACTAAAGTTCTCACAAGCTCAAGGTTTCACAACTCATGTGAGGGATTGAGCTTGGAGGTGAAGGATAAAGAAGATGGAGAGAGCTAGAGAGGAGAACTCATCACATGAGCTCAAGTGAGGAAATAGAACAAGTGTGTAGTCTATTGTCTGTAATGGATTTTTATTTTACTTCACTTATTGAAGCATACAATTCTCATCAATAAAGAATTGTCACCATACTTCAATAGTGTGAAGTAAATGAATAAAAAAATACCCAAGCCATGCTATACCCATTCCTCCAAAGTTTCCCCATTTTCCACCTCATCATTTCTATTTTCCAAAAATAGAAAATGCTATGCTTCATTTTAATACAAACACACACACACACACACACACATCAAATATATACATATATTAAGTAAATAATTAGTGAGCAATAATATTAGTTAATATATAATTATATCAAATATTAATATATATCATATTATTAAATCCACACTTAATTCAATAATTCGGTTATATCACATATAACCTACTAATATCATTTATCTGTATACCATATTATCAAATCAACACTTGATTCGATAATCCGGTTATATCACATATAACCTGACCGATAACAGATAACCGCCAGATTAGAATACGGTATCTCATACTCGTATTCAATCAGGCCCCCCCCGCACATATCAACATATGTGCCCTACTTCGTTTCGCATGAACTAAGAAACCTCTGTGTGGGACTCTAAAGACTCGTCAATACGCCAACAGTAGGTAATAATCACATCAGTTATCTACAAGCCGTCAGTGGTACTAGCTGGACGTAATGGCTATCCAGGTATTGAGCGAATAGAAGATCAACAAGCAAGTTTGTACAAACTACCATGAAGCCTATAAGTAACACTTACTGTACAGTCCGGTCTCTTCGTTTGATATGTCGCATATCGAGTCTAGGGGTGGAATCGTCAGACTCCAGTAACTTGATAAGTCATGCCGATGTATGGCTTATAATGGTTCGAGAAACTACTGATAACACTTACCAGTAAATCTCAACAGCCCTGATCAGGGACTTACTGTTATAGCCAATCGAGCATAGCGCACCATCAACTCCCAATACCGGGAGAGACGAAACCCCTCCTATCGCTCATTACCTCCATATGACTCAGGACTGTACCTAAAATCCACATGTTTGCACGACTCCTTTAAGCCGTGGTAGGGAGAAAATCAAAGTATAGTGGGAACCACACAAGACTCTATGACGATCTTGGGTCTACAGACTAACCTGTACCAGTGTTACCACAGAACTGCTATCTGACGATATGTATAGTACCAACTAGGAGTTCTCGGTGAGTCCTGTTTAGTGTATCCATTCTTTAATGAGCACCTGTGTACAATCTTTGATGTCAAACACCAATGGTTATGAGATCAACCATCGTCCCATACAGGGTCAAGAAACGTCACACCAGTCTACTCTGGAATATCGATGTCCTGTCTCGATACTCTCTCGACTAAGAACAATTAAAGGATGTGCTTGTGGACTACACAAATCCCAGTAGTATGATCCACATCATAGTCCTGGTAGTCAACCAAACATTTTAAGGGCTTTATCAACATGTATCAGAGAGACAGTATAATAATACAAGTGTATATGTTAAGATAAAGAGCAACCAGATAGCATACTATCATGTCGAGCAAGAAAGTCCTCTATATATATGTCCAAGCATCACTATATCATACAATAATGGCCTTTAGGGCATACATATTCCTAACAATCTCCCACTTGCACTAAAACCATGTGTTGTAGTATCTCATACCTAACATCCCAAAAAGTCTCTTAAACCGCGTCTGGGGGAGGGCCTTCATGAGTGGATCCGCTACGTTGTCCTTTGTGTCAACTCTCCCGACCTCAATCTCCCGTCAATCTACTATCTCCCGGATCAGGTGATACCGCATAAGAATATGTATGGATCGCTGATAGGACTGGGGTTCTTTGGCCAAAGCCACAACTCCATTGTTATCACAATACACAGGTATTGGATGCTCAATGGATGAAACCACACCAAGTTCAGTAATGAATTTCTTCATCCAGACAACCTCTTTAGTAGCATCGTTGGTAGCGATGTATTCAGCCTCCATCATCGAGTTCGCTACAGTATCTTGCTTGGAACTCTTCCAACATACCGCCCCTCTATTGAGGGTGAAGACAAAACCCGAGACCGACTTACTGTCGTCCTTATCACTTTGGAAGCTCGAATTGGTAAAGGAATCCTCCTGGAGTTCACCGTTACCATACACCAAGAACATTTCATTAGTCCTTCTCAAGTATTTAAGAATGTTCTTCACAGCTGTCCAGTGCTTTTTCCCAGGATCTGATTGATACCTACTCACTACACTTAGCGAGTAAGCTACATCCGGTCTGGTACACAACATCGCATACATGATTGACCCGACTGCCAAAGTATAGGGTATCCCTTGCATGCGAGTTTTCTCTAAATCAGTCTTAGGAGACATCTCTTCGGAGAAAGTGATTCTGAACAAGCGGGTAAATTACCACGCTTTGAATCTTCTATACTAAATCTCTTTAGTATGGTGTCAATATACCTAGATTGGGACAATCCCAACATCCATTTAGATCTATCTCTATAGATCTTTATCTCCAGAATGTATGAGGTATCACCTAGATGTTTCATGAAGAACTTGTGTGATAAGAAGAGCTTGACCGAGTGTAGCATATGAACATCATTTTCTATTAAGGGTATGTCATCCACGTACAAAACGAGAAAGACAACCTTACTCTCTACAACCTTCTTGTATATATATGGTTCATCTACATTTTTGATGAAGTCAAACTCTTTGGTAGCTTCATCAAAATAGAAGCTCCAGCTCCGCGATACCTGTTTTAACCCGTAGATTGATTTAAGTAGCTTGCACACGCTTCTGCTGCTCCCACTGTCTACGAAGCTCTCTGGCTGTGTCATGTACACGCTCTCTTCTAAATCACCATTTAGAAAAGCGGTCTTGACGTCCATCTGCCAGATTTCGTAGTCATGGTATCCAGCAATGGCAAATAGGATCCCGATAGACTTGAGCATAGTGACAGGAGAAAATGTTTCATCATAGTCGACACCTGGTCGTTGACGAAAACCTTTTGCTACAAGTCTAGCTTTGAAAGTCTCAACTTTTCCATCTATGCCAAGTTTCTTCTTAAAGATCCACTTGCTCCCGATGGGTTTTACCCCTTCAGGAGAACTTCCAAAGTCCATACTTTGTTGGTGTACATGGATTCTATCTCAGATCGCATAGCATCCTGCCATTTCACAGAGTCCCCATTTGTGATGGCCTGCTTGAAATTAGTTGGGTCATCATCTTCCATGATGTAATCCCCGCTCCCAACGTCTATGAGAAAACCCTGTTGGGATAAAAATTTACACCCTGGTTGACCGAGTTAAAGTCAAGGTAAACCCCCAAGCTAGGTGGGCCCAAGCCCAGGACAAGCGGGCCCATGCCCAAGTCGAGCCCGCGGCCAGCCTCCCTATGCCAACAACAAAATCATGTAATAAATAATTTTTATGTAATTTTTTATATACATGAATGTATGCAAAATGGGCATAAAGCCTATATTTTGTAAGCCCATGGCTTATGTGCAAAAATAAAATGGCACATGAGCCATGAGATAGGCAAAATGCCATTTTGTGAAGCCCAAGTGGTTATATGTAAATATGTAAGCCTATAAAAGGCAAAATGATGATGAATAAAATATACACACTTTCATTCTCTCAAAAAACTAGGGTTTGTATCTCTTTCCCTTTTCTAAAGGTTTCAAACCTTCTTCTTTCTTCTGAATAAAATCAAGAGTTTTACTCTTCCTTTTCCAAAACAAAATAGTTTTTCACCACCAAACCCACAAAGGGGAACTTGGATCTGTCATCAGATCCCAAAAAAGAGAGATTTTGAGATCTCACATCTCTTGATCTTCAAGATCCAGCTAACAGAGGAGGAAGAAGAAGAACCCCTTCCATTAACCCCAAAAGCACACTTAGGAGTCCAACTCCATTCTGATTTCTCTTCCGAGAATCTTTTTAGGCTAAAAGCCTCTTTTCCTCGCCGGCGCTCAAGCGCAGAGCGCCCACGTGCCGACACGTGGCGCGCTTGCACAACAGCGCCCTGCGCTCAAGCGCAGAGCGCTCACGTGCTGACACGTGGCGCGCTTGCGCTCAAGCGCAAGGGCTCGAGCGCAAGTCGCCCCAGTGCCGACACGTGGCGTGCTTGCGCTTAAGCGCAAGCGCTCGAGCGCAAGTCGCCCCAGTGCCGACACATGGCGCGCTTGCGCTCAAGCGCACAGCGCTCTGGCACAAGTCTCCCCCATGCCGACATGTGGCACACTTGCGCTCAAGCGCCCAGCGCTCAAGCGCAAGTCGCCCCCGTGCCGACACGTGGTGTACTTGCGCTCGAGCGTCAGGTGCTGAAGCGCAAAGCACCCATGTGCCGACACGTGGCGCGCTTGCGCTACAGCGCCCTGCGCTCAAGCGTAGAGTGCCCACGTGCCGACACGTGGCACGCTAGCGCCTGAGCGCACAACACCTGGGCGCACAGCGCCCAAGGCGCTGGCCCCACGCAACCTTTGGATGCCTTTTCCCCCTCTTTCTGTTATATATATATATATACATATATACATATATATATATATACACATATGCATACATATGTGCATACACACATACTCCACGACACTGTTCCTGTTAGAAAAAAATTTCTAACGGGGCACTGCCCCGCATCCCGTAAGGGGGCTGCTAGCCCCCTTGACCCTCAGCCCGCTATCTGGGTAGCGGGACCCTCATAAAAACTCTGCGCGGCTCCCAATATATCCAAAACCCCCCTTTCAAAATACAACACACGCACACTGCACATTGAGTCCGCATGACTAGTTTAACCCATCAATCGGAGGTTCCCTCGCTTCAAAGGCGAGGGGTAATTAACGGCAGCTTAGTCCGCGGCTGCCGGAGATTCGGATCCCCACAATCAATAAACCCCGGCCTACCCTAAGAAGGGGGAATCTATAGTACGCCTGACAAGCGCACGCGTATTCCCATCTCAATGGGGTGACGAAAAACACCCTACAGATTCTGGCACGCCCGGTGGGACCTATCTCTCCTCCCATATTTCGGGTTAAGCGTTCATGCGAACTCAATCTATATACATGTCTATACTTATACTAAAATAATGCTTTTTCATGCAGGTTTTCAAGCAATCACTTTCCAACAATGTCTCCGATGATGAACTCAGCTCTCAGCACGGCTCCCGTCTCCTACACGATGAGGATAGACTCTAGGACGGTCCTCCCGGCCAGTCTAAGGCGACAATGGGAGGAGCCGCTGCTACCATTCGGCTCTATTATGTTCATACCAGTTGGCGCCATCCCAGCTCCTCAAGCTCCGGTAACAGACAAACCGGTCTCGAAAGGCAAGAGGCCGAATGTGGTGGTCTCGAAGGCGCCCCAACCCAAACGCAAGTCGGTGTCTGAACGACTTTCCTTGGCCCCAGCTGGGGGCAACGCCATCAACACCAACAAAGTTACGACGCATCCCGAGCAAGCTCCAGCGGTGCCCTTGACCACTGCTCGATTGGGTGTCTTCTTAAGCCTCCCCATCACTCGGCCTATGGCGGCTTCCCGAAGAGCAGAAGCCTGCCAAGCGCTTAAGGCAGAGAATCTGAGGCAGAAGCGGCTCAGATATAGAGCCAACAAAAGGGATAGGGCTCTGGCCATGTTAAAATTTATGAATTTCCAAAGCCCGGACCGCTCCGCGAAACCAGCTGCCAGTGATGAAAGAATGGCTGAGTGTGTTATCCACACTGTCTACATGGCCGGACATGAAGAAACGAACCCTCCTCTTCTTCACAGCTATGGTGATGATATGGTTGATGGCTCGATCTAAATGATGAAGAGCCCGCTCAGGCCGATAAGCCAGAGGAGCCCGTGGTTCCTACGGAATTGAGCTCAGGCAATAAAGATTACCCGGTTGTCATAGCCGGAACTACAGAACAAGCATTATTCCAATGGCTTCAAAGGCAATTTCAGGACAGGGATGAGAAGATTGCCGAGGTCTATTCCAAAGTCGACGAGCTGGCAAACGTCGTAGCAGATCTCGCTACCCAAGTCGCCCGATTGCAATTACAGCAGAATCAAATTTTGGCTCATGAGCCAGGGATTGATACCCGGGGGCAGCCAACTGATATCCCTTTCAATCTAAAGGCGGAGCGCCTTCGCGAAAAACGGCCGCAATCAGCCTCCAGTCCCTCCGATACATACGCCGGGGGGGGGGGGGAATCGCCTCTGAAAGAGAAGCTGGAAAATGTCTATTCCTTCAAGAGGGAAAAGGTCCACAAGATATTCAAGGACGCCCTAAGAAACGGTCTACAACTGCCAGAATCAAAGAGACCGAAAGAAGCGAATATGACCGACGACCCAGAATATTGTCCCTATCACAGGGTGATAGGTCATGCCATTGAGGACTGCTTTGTCTTCAAAGATTGGGTCGAAAGGCAATATAGGATGGGAGAGATAGAACTGTTTAAAGGCGTGTTAGCAAACAGTCAAGCTACGATCGCCGATTTCATGCAAATGGAGACCGAAACCTTTTGGGAATCTAATCCTCCCAGACATGTGCCTCGAGGACCAGCATCAGTAAAGGCACCCACTCCAATGGAGGGAAAGAAGAAGGTATACTCCTTCAGGAGGGATGAAGTCCGCAAAATATTCATGGACGCCCTGAACAGCGGTCTGCAACTACCTGTTCCAAAGAGGCCACAGGAAATGAACATGACCGGCAATCCAATATACTGCCCATATCATAGAGTGGTGGGTCATACCATCGAAGACTGCTATATTTTCAAAGATTGGGCAGAGGACTAATATAAGCTTGGAAAAACCTCACAATCCTCGGATGTATCGGCAAGCCACAGAGCTAGGTCATCAACACAGCTCCGCCAAGATCAAAGTTCAAGGAGCTGGGATAAGCAAAAAGGACCACCACGTCGTTAAACTGGGAACAGCTGACCACCACGTCATTAAACTGGGAACAATCAACCTCTAAGTCGTTAAACCGGGAATGTAAAAATATACATACATACATACATATATATATATATATATATATATATATATATGTAAATAAACAAAAAAAATGTGTAAATAAAAGAACAATAGAGAAAAGTCGAAATGATGGGGCAACTCGCAATAAAAATCAGCGAGTAAAATAAAGATGAAAATAAAGCCAAAATGGTGGGGCAACCGCGAATAAAAGCCGAAATGATAAGGCAATCGTGATCTTCGCGATAAGAAAAGCTGAAAGGATAGAGCAATCGCGGTAAAACAAAAAAAAGCACAAACAAAAATCCAATTTTTCAAAATTCCCTCGGCCCTACGGTTAGTCCCCAAATTCCCTACCGTATACAATCCACGGACTCAAATAATTCTCATCATACCTATGCCCCTGGATAGACCTCTAAGTCTTTAAACTGGAAACAGATGACCTCCAAGTCTTTAAACAGGAAACAGACGACCTCTAAGTCGTTAAACTGGAAACAGATGACCTCTAAGTCTTTAAACTGGAAACAGATGACCTCCACGTCGTTAAACTGGAAACAGATGACCTCCAAGTTGTTAAACTGGAAACAGATGACCTCTAAGTCGTTAAACTGGAAACAGATGACCTCTAAGTCTTTAAACTGGAAACAGATGACCACTATGTCGTTAAACTAGAAACAGATGACCTCCAAGTCGTTAAACTGGAAACAGATGACCTCTACGTCGTTAAACTGGAAACAGATGACTTCCAAGTCGTTAAACTGGAAACATATGACCTCTACGTCGTTAAACTGGAAATAGATGACCTCTAACTCGTTAAACTGGAAACAGTCGACCTCTAAGTCATTAAACTGGGAACGAGGGAAATCCACTCATGTATCCTCACGATACATGAGGAGAACAAACCTTTGTGGGATCCTTACGAGTCACAAAGGAAAACACACTTAGGAGTCCTCACGACTCTTAAGGAGAAAATACACCTGCGGGATCCTTACGACTCGCAGGGAGAAAATGCTTTTATGGGACCCTTACGGCCCATAAAATTGAAAAGTCTTAGGTGATAGGGATCTAAACCTGTCTCCTAAGCCACCAATTCCCAAATCCTCCCGGGGCAAATGATGAGTTGCTCCTGGCATTATTCCAGTGCAGCAATGCAGATGCCAAAACAAAACCAATTCCCAAATCCTCCCGGGGCAAATGATGAGTTGCTCCTGGCAATATTCCAGTGCAGCAATGTAGATGCCAAAACAAAACCAATTCCCAAATCCTCCCGGGGCAAATGATGAGTTGCTCCTGGCATTATTCCAGTGCAGCAATGCAGATGCCAAACAAAAAACCAATTCCCAAATCCTCCCGGGGCAAATGATGAGTTGCTCCTGGCATTATTCCAGTGCAGCAATGCAGATGCCAAAACAAAACCAATTCCCAAATCCTCCCGGGGCAACTGATGAGTTGCTCCTGGCATTATTCCAGTGCAGCAATGCAGATGCTAAACAAAAAACCAAATCCAAATCCTCCCGGGGCACATGATGAGTTGCTCCTGGCATCATTCCAGTGCAGCAATGCAGATGCCAAAACAAAACCAATTCCCAAATCCTCCCAGGGCAAATGATGAGTTGCTCCTGGTATTATTCCAGTGCAGCAATGCAGATGCCAAAACAAAACCAATTCCCAAATCTTCCCGGAGCAAATGATGAGTTGCTCCTGGCATTATTCCAGTGCAGCAATGCAGATGCCAAACAAAAAACCAAATCCAAATCCTCCCGGGGCACATGATGAGTTGCTCCTGGTATTATTCCAGTGCAGCAATGCAGATGCCGATAGAAAACCAGTTCCCAAATCCTCTCAAGACAGATGATGATTCGCTCCTGGTACCATATTCCATTGTAGAGATGCTGATGTCAACCCAAATCAAATCAAACCAACAACCTCTATGGCGGAATCATGCTCCCTCCCAGAATTTACCCCGTGTCGAAATCATGCTTCGCCTTGGGATATCTACCTTCCCTGCCGGAATTACGCTCCGCCTCGGAATCAAATCAACCCGACACTTCGCACCGGGGAAAAGTCGATCAGCGACACTCCGTGCCAGGGAAAAGTCAACCCGACACTTCGCGCCGGGGAAAAGTCGATCAGCGACACTCCGTGCCGGGGAAAAGTCAACCCGACACTCCGTGCCGGGGAAAAGTCGACCAGCGACACTCCGCGCCGGGGAAAACTCGATCAGCGGCACTCCGTGCCGGGGAAAAGTCAACCCGACACTCCGCGCCGGGGAAAAGTCGATCAGCGGCACTCCGTGCCGGGGAAAAGTCAACCCGACACTCCGCGCCGGGGAAAAGTCTGTAAGTGCACGGCGGCGCCCCGGCCGTCAATCCTACGGCCAAATGCGGAAACGGTGATAAACTTTAATTTTGCGAACTTTGCAAACCGGCACCACCGCGCACTAAACCCCGGATCGGGCCATTAAACTAGATCTAGCAAAGTAACAAGATAGGGAAGAGATATACCGACTGATCCGAGTCCTCCGGTCTTCATCTCCACTCCGATCTCCTCGCGGAAACTCCGGTCGTCGCCTCCTCGCCGGAAGGGCACCACATCGCCTGCATCTTTTACGGGCTCCCGCCTCTATACCGAGGCAACTCGGGCATGAAGCCGGCAAGTCGACATGCCCAAGAAGTGCTGTAGAATGTGTAGGACTCATGTCTCATATTGGGGTAGTGGATGTTGCCTTGATGGAGGAATCAACAAGATATGAACTTGGGATTTTTGGTAGCAATGAAAATGAGATGGATGATTAATTTCCCACACCAAATGAAGCCTCTCATTTTCTCACCTCTCCAAAAAAAGTGGCCGGCCAACTTCCATGAGGAATGGTGGAGGAGTTGTGAACAAAATGCAAGAGGGAGGTAAGTGTAGTAGAAAGCAAGGGTGACCATAAACAAAACATCAACCATACTTCATTTAAAACCAACCCATACCCTTTCAAGTCTTAATTAATGCAAGTGATGGATGAAAGATATCATAATCAATACTTTTGCAAGAAACCCCTCCACAAAGTGTTATTTGCAAACTTGCAAATAACCCCCCTCCATCGGAAATGTCCGGCCGGGAAAGAACAAAGGAAAACCGGCCGGAACGGAATGCAAACTGGCAACTCCAGAAAACTGGTCCCGTAATAAATTACAGGAAAACCCCGATACTGTGCATACACACCCGCATCTGTATTCCGTCCGGATACAAATGCAAAGAGACAAAATCTACACTGTACTATACTAGGATCCGGCTTAAACCAAAGCCGGCTAGTAATATCCGTCCGATCCTGATCCGTGCAATACCGCACGTATCTGATCGAACCCTGCCATATATCTATACGGCCTCTAGTACAAACCGTACGATCCTGATCCGTGCAATACCGCACGTATCTGATCGGACCCTGCCATATCTCCATACGGCCTCTACAGCGTTTCGCCCGAAAGCTTGAGTAACTGAAAGTGTGGTGGACTCTAAAGACTCGTCAATACTATGGCTGTGGATTTAACCACCAGCACGTCAGAGGTATAAGCCAATACGTGACGGGCCACCAGCTATTGACCAAAAGGGACGTTGATGAGCGAACTCATCCTGACACCCTACTGAGCCTGTCAGTGGCAATATCCGTACAGTCCGGTCCGTTCGTCTATGAGCATCGCATGTCGGGCCTAGGGGGTGGGTAAAAGTCAGACCCCCAAAAGCGGTACAAGTCGTGTCGGAGTGTAGCCCAGAACACCCTGAGATACTACTGGAATACCTACCAGTAAATCTCCTGCCTTGGCCAAGGACTTCGTGTAATGGCTCTCCTAGACACAGCGCGACCTCACCCCCAATACCGGGAGAGACGAACCCCTGAAGATCCGCTCACTGCCTCCATGTGGCTCGGGACTGTACCCAACTAAAACCTGTTTGCACGACTCCTTTGAGCCGTGGTAGGGTAGTAATCAAAGTACAGTGGGAACTCACACGAGACAAATGATGATCCCCAGGTCGATGAACTAACCTGTACACATGTCACCTGGGAACTGCTATCTGACGTCAGGTATAAGACCAACTAGCATGTTCCCGGCGAGTCCTGTCCGGTGTACTCATAACCCAATGAGCACCTGTATACATCTTAGGTGATCCAACTGATACCAGTGGCTTGTGAGACCGGCCACCGCCCCTCGTCGGGGTCTCGACTGTATACAATAGTCTACTCTGGAGAATCGATGCCCTGTCTCGAAACTCCCACGACTAGGGACCTTTTAAGGATGTGCTTATAGACTCCAGCTCTCACTTATATGATCGCCCTCATACTGCTGGCAGTCAAGCAAGAATCCTAGGGGCTCTATCAACGTGCAATAGCGACCTGTCAGGTCACCTAAAGCAGTACACGATGATAAAGGTAAACCAGATAGCATACTATCATCTCGAGTAAGACTGTCGTACTGGGATAGGTCCTCCCTCAATCATTGCAATCACGTGCCTGTGATCCAATAATTGACTCTGAGGGCACTATCTCCAACAAATTCGATCAGCGACACTCCGTGCCGGGGAAAAGTCAACCACCGACACTCCGCGCCGGGGAAAAGTCGATCAGCGACACTCCGTGCCGGGGAAAAGTCAACCAGCGACACTCCGCGCCGGGGAAAAGTCGATCAGCGACACTCCGTGCCGGGGAAAAGTCAACCCGACACTCCGCGCCGGGGAAAAGTCGATCAGCGACACTCCGTGCCGCGGAAAAGTCAACCACCGACACTCCGTTCCAGGGAAAAGTCGATCAGCGACACTCCGCGCCGGGGAAAACTCAATTAGCGACACTCCGCGCCGGGGAAAAGTCGATCAGCGACACTCCGTGCCGAGGAAAAGTCAACCCGACACTCCGCGCCGGGGAAAAGTCGATCAGCGACACTCCGTGCCGGGAAAAAGTCAACCAGCGACACTCCACGCCGGGAAAAAGTCGATCAGCGACACTCTGTGCCGGGGACACGTCAACCAGCGACGCTCTGCATCGGGGAAACGTCCAACACAGACATTCCGCATCAGGGAAACGTCCAACAGCGACACTCCGTCTCGGGGATACGTCAACCAGCAGACACTCCGCGCCGGGGACACGTCAACCGGTGACACTCTGCATCGGGGAAACGTCCAATACAGACACTCCGCATCAGGGAAACGTCCGACAACGACACTTCGTGCCGGGGAAACGTCAAGCAGACACTCCGTGCCGGGGACACGTTAACCAGCCGACACTCCATACCGGGGGCACGTCTACCGAATTACTCTGGGCAAGAGAAACGTCTACCACAGACACTCCATCTCGAAGACGCGTCAAGCGTCGACCGTCCATGTCGTAAAAAGGGCAGAACATCCCAAAAAGTAGGAACCAAAGAAAGTCGCCTCCACGTGAAAGAAGATCCATCAATTTCATGCACACGACCCACATATGTGGTGTGCATTTATTGATGGGGGGCAATTTGTTGGGGTAAAAATTTACACCCCGGTTGACCGAGTCAAAGTCAAGGTCAACCCCCAAGCTAGGTGGGCCCAAGCCCAAGACAAGTGGGCCCATGCCCAAGTCGAGCCCGCGGCCAGCCTCCCCATGCTAACAACAAAATCATATAATAAATAATTTTTATGTAATTTTTTATATACATGAATGTATGCAAAATGGGCATAAAGCCAATATTTTGTAAGCCCATGGCTTATGTGCAAAAATGAAATGGCACATGAGCCATGAGATAGGCAAAATGCCATTTTGTGAAGCCCAAGTGGTTACATGTAAATATGTAAGCCTATAAAAGGCAAAATGATGATGAATAAAATATACACACTTTCATTCTCTCAAAAAACTAGGGTTTGTATCTCTTTCCCTTTTTTGAAGGTCTCAAACCTTCTTCTTTTTTCTGAATTAAATCAAGAGTTTTACTCTTCCTTTTCCAAAACAAAATAGTTTTTCCACCAAACCCACAAAGGGGAACTTGGATCTGTCATCAGATCCCAAAAATGAGAGATTTTGAGATCTCACATCTCTCGATCTTCAAGATCCAGCTAACAGAGGAGGAAGAAGAAGAACCCCTTCCATTAACCCCAAAAGCACACTTAGGAGTCCAACTCCACTCTGATTTCTCTTCCGAGAATTTTTTTAGGCTAAAAGCCTCTTTTCCTCGCCGGCGCTCAAGCGCAGAGCGTCCACGTGCGCGCTTGCACAACAGCGCCCTGCGCTCGAGCGCAGAGCGCCCACGTGCCGACACGTGGCGTGCTTGCACAACAGCGCCCAGCGCTCGAGCGCAGAGCGCCCACGTACCGACACGTGGCGCGCTTGCGCTCAAGCGCACAGCGCTTTGGCGCAAGTCTCCCCCGTGCCGACACGTGGCACACTTACGCTCAAGCGCCCAGCACTCAAGCGCAAGTCGCCCCCGTGTTGACACATGGCGCACTTGCGCTCGAGCGTCAGGCGCTGAAGCGCAAAACAACCACGTGCCGACACGTGGCGCGTTTGCGCTACAGCGCCCTGCGCTCAAGCGCAGAGCGCCCACGTACCGACACGTGGCACGCTAGCGCCTGAGCGCACAGCGCCCAAGGCGCTGGCCCCATGCATCCTTTGGATGCCTTTTCCCCCTCTTTTTGTTATATATATATGTACATATATACATATATATATATATATACACATATGCATACATATATGCATACACACATACTCCACGACACTGTCTCTGTTAGAAAAAAATTTCAAACGGGGCGCTGCCCCGCACCCCGCAAGGGGGCTGCTAGCCCCCTTGACCCCAAGCCCGCTATCCGGGTAGCGGGACCCCCGTAAAAACTCTGCGTGGCTCCCAATATATCCAAAACCCCCCTTTCAAAACACAACACACGCACACTGCACATTGAGTTCGCATGACCAGTTTAACCCGTCAATCGGAGGTTCCCTCGCTCCAAAGGCGAGGGGTAATTAACGGCAGCTTAGTCCGCGGCTGCCGGAGATTCGGATCCCCACAATCAATAAACACTGGCCTATCCTAGGAAGGGGGAATCTGTAGTACGCCTGACAAGCGCGCGCGTATTCCCATCTCAATGGGGTGACGAAAAACATCCTACAAACCCTAGTATCTCTCAGGTGGATGAGTAACCCTACTAGATCTGCGGAGTGGCTGAGTTTCGTCGGGGACTATCGAATCCTCCGGTTCCACTAAATCGTCAGTTATAGTTTGTGTAGATGGAAGTTCTTCCAGTTCTACCTCATGAACATTAATTTTTTTCACAAAAAATTACTTTTCTAAAAAGGTGGCATGTTGAGAAACAAACACCTTTTGTTCCTCAGTGTGGTAGAAGATATATTCATATGAATCTTTTTGGATATCCTACAAACTTGCACAAAACAGATGTTACCTCGAGCTTGTCCGGATTTTGCTTTTTAACATAGGCCGGACAACCCCATATCTTAACTCGTTTAAGAAACAGTCTCTTCCCATTCCATATCTCATATGGAGTGGTAGGCACGGATTTGGTCAGAACTCTATTCAATAGGTATGCAGCTGCTTCAAGTGCATAACCCCAAAAGGAAATAGGTAACTCAGCATTACTCATCATAGAGTGCACCATATCTAATAGGGTGTGATCCCTGCGCTCCGAAACTCCATTGTGCTGTAGCGTATACGGAGGAGTAAGAGAGAATCCCATTCTTTTTTAAGTAGTCTCTGAATTCCGTGCTCAAGTATTCTCCTCCCTGATCAAATTGTAGGACTTTAATACTTTTACCCATCTGGTTCTCAACTTCGTACTTATATTCCTTTAATTTCTCAAAAGATTCAGATTTGTGTTTCATCAGGAGCACATGTCCGTATCTTGAGAGATCATCGGTGAATGTAATGAAGTACGAAGAACTATTCCTGGCATGTGTAGACATAGGACCGTATACATCACTATGTATCAGTCCCAAGAGTTCAGTAGCTCTTTCTCCGTGTCCAGTAAATGGAGTTTTGGTCATTTTACCTTTGAGACATGACTCGCAAGTGTCATAAGATGTAAATTCAAACTTATTCAAATATCCATTTTTATGCAACTTAGCCAGTCTTGTCGTATTGATATGACCTAGTCTACAATGCCATAAGAAGACTTCGTTCATTTCTGAACTTTTCCTCTTGTGTGTGTTCTGTATGTTTAGAACTGTAGTTTAATTTAGAACGTATATACCATTACTTAACGTACCAAACCCAATCAACACTTGATTTAGAAAAATGCTCATAATATTTTCCTCCAATACAAAATTATATCCTTCTTTATGCAAGAAAGAAACTGATATAATATTACACATCATGTTTGGTACGTAATAACAGTCGTTCAGAATCAATGTATTTCCATTTGGTAATACTAGGTGATATTCGCCAATTGCTTTGGCTGCAACAATTGTACAATTCCCTACTTTTAGAGACATACCACCCTTTCCCAATTCTCTACCTCTTCTTAGCCCATATAACAAATTACATAAGTGGGGTCCTGATCCGGTATCCAATACCCAGGACGTAGAGAAAACTGATAAACAATTCTTGGTAACGAACACACCCGAAGAAGATGCATCGGCATGCTCCTTCTTCATTCGGGTTGCGTGGGAATCCTGATATTACCCTATTCCTTGCTCAAACTTATGACAATCATAAGAAAAAGCGGAACCAACGTTTCCTAGCTCACTATGATAAGCGGGTTCAGTCAATACATCCATATTATTATCTTGATTAAGCATGTCATGGTTGCTACCAAGAGAGAGAAGGAAGCGCTTTAGCGTGCGCTCTTTGCAAGATTAGATTGGTTATTATTTTATCTAATCCGGATGGCTCCCACTATTTTTATCAAATCATCCTTCAAACCATAAAAGGTAAGATTAGCTGGGATTAATTACACCCTAAAAATTCACTAATCGGTCAGCTCGGCAGGTATTGGTACTTCGAGAGAGTCTCCCCATGCTTTCGTATGGACCTAATTAAATAATCTCATTTCCGCAGGGGCATCACCCCGTTAACATCTTTCTTAGACACCTAATGGATCGGCTAATTGTAAAGTGGAAAAATCTCTCAGGAGTAATACTTACCCGCAGTGGGTATCGGAATTCAACTATCTCATAGAAACTATACAATCTCATTGCAAATTTCAATACTTGAAATTCCCAATATATGTTTTTACCCCTAGCGACTTATGACCTTAACTATGGTCAACAAATCATAAGTGCTAGCCAAGTTCAACCCGTCATTTCATGATTGAATTAAATCCACCCGCATGACCCTTGACAAGGTCAACAAGGCCGCACGACTACTTCAATCCAATCGCATCATATGCGGCAGATATGCACTAATCAGCTACCGCACACTACGCCTTGACAAGGTCAACAAACGCAGCACGAATACTAAATAGCACTTATCTGAAATGACGGAGGGCTACGACTGGTTTTGAAGAAAACCTTTAACGTAATGAACTTGATATCGTTGTAGAATCTAGTGATTTGAAAAGGAATGTTTTCTGTAGCTTTTGCTAGTTTTGCTAAAGAGGCCACCCCCGGTGAAGGGATCTCGGCTCTTTCCTCATCGAATGAGGTGCTGGATATTCATCAAGAAATACCACTATGCAAAGAAAGAACTAGAGAAGCTATAAAAACAAAACCGAGTGGGTTGTAGCATTTGCTAGTTTTGCTAAAGAGATCACTCCCGGTGAGGGATCTCGGCTCTTTCCTCAAGGAATGTGGTGCTGGATATTCATCAAGGAATACCACTATGCAAAGCAAGAACTAGAGCTACCTTTTTTAAAAAACTTTTGATTCTATAATATCTTTAGCTTTCTTTTCTTTCCATTAATCTCATTAATGAAGTCCCATCATTTATGTTTCCCTAAACATCACAGAAAAGAACCGAAAATTGAACGTACGCTTATACCATCCGCATTCTCCACGGGGCCCTGTCATGCACCGTTAGGTTACTTAACTAACGGTAGAGCGGGGGTTGGACTAGCGCGGGTGCAAAACATAAGCAATGTTTATTATATGTATATATATATATATCATATATATAGCATTCGTCTCACGCAGTTATATGATCACATCACAGAACCAAGCGGCAAAAGTCAACATATGAAATATTGGATATAGTAGGAGGTCCGTATTTTAAATTAAGCTAATAATGAAAAACATAGATTCTATAGTCGTGATGAATAGCCAAACCCACATCCGTAGACCCCTACGAGAGCGGTAAGCAACCCTGCCAATTCTAGAGTTAGGAGACCCGGTCTCGACTCCTCGAGATAGTCTCCCACTGGACTCTAGAACCCGATTACTTGTGCTCCCCGTCTTGGATCTATCTTAATGTGGAAAAGTAAATAATATACACCAATGGTGACATCATCCTCAACCCGGAAGTGTCCCAATAAAAAAATAACACATACAAATTTTACATGAATGAAAATTGAAAAACTCTCATCTCACGCAAAAACCCCCGTCTATTCATTCACGATGATCAAATATAATATATTTCAGCAACACATAATATCACATGTCATCAACGTAAGTAAATATGCGTATCCAAAATTCCGTTGACATATAACAACGATATTTGGGATACCCCACATATTACACTTTCAGTCGCAGAAAAGAAATGAAAAACTACAATAATTAGAATCTGTATTTTCCTTAGACATCATAAACATGGAATATCTCATATTCCGGATTTCATGCCTAACCTTATAAACCTTGCATTTTAGTCTCTATTTGAAAACTCTTTTCAATAACTTAGTTGGGTAATTCAACAAGATTCCCGATTATCTGATCGAATGCTCGTCGAGAATTTTAGTAGATGACCGCACCCCCGATGCCGTCGACGAAGTGCACTTAGGCGGAACACCGTGGCCGCGAGCACCCGAGTGGTGCTTTTGGCAACGGGGTTCTCCTACAGTCAGTTGGTCGGGGCTATAGGGCGTGGCTCCCTAGTAAAGTTATCCGGCGAGTATTCGCGTATGATAAGCGATTGCGACGAAGTTTTGATCCGAATTGAAACTTCATGGAAATAAATCAAAAGAGACTAACATGCTAGATTTACAATCACTAACTAGTTTTCTCAAAACTAATTAAATGTGGATTCCAACCATTGCATCATATATCAAACTTAAAGCTGAAACGATGTAAAAATACGACTACGAAACACTCCGAATAGCCCCAATAGAAAAGTTAACATCACATGCAAACTGTTCTAATCAAATATAACCTGAAAACCCAAAACTCCACCACAAAACACCAAACAAAAACGAGCCCAATACATCACTATAGAACCGGCGTCGCCGGCCATATAGGCATTCTTGCCGGCCAAACATCCAAGTATTGTGCTCGTTTTTCTCTGGTGTTTTAGTTACATCAAATGTAACATTCTGCACTTGTTTAAAAAATTTTTAGAGTCCATTTTGAAATTTACAGAAACTTGGTGTTTTAGGTTTCGGTTTCGGAGTTGTTTTGTTTTCGTAATTCTAACTACATCGTATAATCTTCTAGTTTTGGCTCTGATACCATGAAAGTGTGTATTACCACCATCACTGGGTTTTCCTAGTATCAAGCATACCAATTTAAAAATTTTGGGGTGCTTATTAACACTAACCTAGAATCTAAAATAGATGATTAGGGTTTTAGCTTGATATAAAGAAAACTATACTAAGAGAAAGAGGCTACAACCTTTGTAGACCGTGTCCTTCTCTTCTCAAGCTCCATGCAGTAGTCTATGCGACTCCACTAGGCTCCACTTGAACTTGGATCGAGCTTCCTTTGCGATCTTCGTGCTGAAGATGATCCACCAAAAGCTCCGCTAATCCAAGCTACCTTTTCACTAAACTCTTTAGTGAAGAAAACACACTACACTTAATTGCTAATCAAGTTTAGGATAGTGAAGTAGGGGCTTTGTTTGCTCACCAGGGTTCTCACAAACTGAAGATTTTACAACTCATGTGAGGGATTGAGCTTGGAGGTGAAGGATGATGAAGATGGAGAGAGTTAGAGAGGTGAACTCATCACATGAGCTCAAGTGAGGAAATAGAACAAGTGTGTAGTCTATTGTGTGTAATGGCTTTTCATTTTACTTCACTTATTGAAGCATACAATTCTCATCAATAAAGAAATGCCACCATGCTTCAATAGTGTGAAGTAAATGAATAAAAAAATACACAAGCCATGCTACACCCATTTCTCTAAAGTCTTCCCATTTTCCACCTCATCATTTCTATTTTCTAAAAATAGAAAATGCCATGCTTCATTTTAATATATATATATATATATATATATTAAGTAAATAACTAGTGAGCAATAATATTAGTTAATATATAATTATATCAAATATAAATATATATCATATTATTAAATCAACACTTGATTCAATAATCCGGTTATATCACATATAACCTACTAATATCATTTATCTGTATACCACATTATCAAATCAACACTTGATTCGATAATCCGGTTATATCACATATAACCTGACCGATAACAGATAACCGCCGAATTAGAATACAGTATCCCATACTTGTATTCAATCAGGCCTCCCGCACATATTAGTATATGTGCCCTACTTCGTTTCGCTTGAACTAGGAAACCACTGTGTGGGACCCTAAAGACTCGTCAATACGCTAGCAGTGGGTAATGATCACATCAGTTACGTACAAGACGTCAGCGGTACTACCTGGATGTAACGGCTACCCAGGTATTGAGCAAATAGAAGATCAACAAGCAAGCTTGTCCAAACTCCCATGAAGCCAATAAGTAACACTTACTGTACGGTCCGGTCTCTTCGTCTGATATGTCGCATATCGAGTGTAGGGGTGGAATCGTCAGACCCTAGTAACTTGATAATTCATGCCGATGTATGGCTCATAACGGTTCGAGAAACTACTGATAACACTTACCAGTAAATTTCATCAGCCCTGCCCAGGGACTTACTGTTATAGCCAATCGAGTATAGCGCAACATCAACTTCCAATACCGGGAGAGACGAAACCCCTCATATCGCTCATTGCCTCCATGTGACTCGGGACTGTACCCAAAATCCATCTGTTTACACGACTCTTTTGAGCCGTAGTATGGAGGAAATCAAAACACAGTGGGAACCACACAAGACTCTATGAAGATCTTGGGTCTACAGACTAACCTGTAACAGTATCACCAGAGAACTGCTATCTGACGATCGGTATAGTACCAACTAGGAGTTCTCGACGAGTCCTGTTCAGTGTGCCTATTCTCTAATGAGCACATGTGTACAATCTTTGATGTCAAACACCAATGGTTATGAGATCAACCATCGCCCCATACAGGTTCAAAAAACATACACACAAGTCTACCATGGAATATCGATGCTCTGTTTCGATACTCTCTCGACTAGGAACAATCAAAAGATGTGCTTGTGGACTACATAAGTCCCAGTAGTATGATCCGCGTCATAGTCCTGATAGTCAACCAAACATCCTAAGAGCTTTATCAACATGTATCAGAGAGACAGTATAATAATAAAAGTGTACATGTTAAGATAAAGAGCAACCAGATAATATACTATCATGTCGAGCAAGAATGTCCTATATATATATGTCCAAGCATCCACTATATCATACAATAATGGCCTTTAGGGCATACATATTCCTAACACCTTTTGCAAAGATTCTAATAGCTGCTGTGAAGAAAGAGGCTTACTGCTTAACCTGTGATTGCCCTCTGCTGATCATCGGAAGGTGAAGAACGAGACAATATCATAGCAAAGGCATCCATCGATCAAGATGTCACGACTCGAAGGTATGGAACATGACTGGCACTTAAACTATGAAACGTCTAAAGGCGCAACGTAATCTAAGTAAGTCAAAGACCAGAAAACTAAAGCGTTTAACAATTAGAGTGAAGGAAAACTTGTTTTAAAGCAAGTTGTTTTAACAAAATAAGTGGCATCAAACATTTAAAAGCAACATCATATTTTCCCAAAAATTTCGGCAGGGTCTCCTTTGTAAATACTGGCTCCCAAATAGGTACAACACATGAAATACATATAAATAATGAATAAAGCATCCCCAAGTGGGAGCTAGCTCTTCGCCAATAGAGAAATCACAACCACATGCAATATGTATATCAAAAGTGCAAAATAAGCATCTGAAAGTAAGAAATAAGAAAATACCACGTCGGCTCAAGTGAGCATCGACACCAAAAACCACAAATACAAATTTCATGAGTCCCACCATCTAGTCAAATATACAAGGGTAGATGGAGTATACTAGATATATTAATATACATGATGGAACAAAATATCCTCGCAACCCACCTACGAGCAATGCCGCAAGTCCAAGCAAAAGGAACAAAATGAGAGAGTGTGCCCGCCACTACTGTGCTGACGGGTCGGACCTGCAAGATACTGTGGCACAACGGGGGGTGAGTTGCCAACTCGTGAGTAGTAAGTAACATCTAATAAGGCTATCGTAAGCATGCACGCAAATACGTCTCAAACTATGTATATCGATATAATACGATGTACTAACATGCATGCAACATGAATGCATAATCAAACATGAAACCTGAACAAGTCTGGTATGAGAAAATATTTGTTCTTATCTTAGAAAAACCTCTGTGCAATAAACTGAAGTATCATCAATGAAATCAACAGAAAATCCATGTCAAGTATCGACATAATATATATATATATATATATATATATATCCCAATACCTCAATATCTCACTATCTCAATTTCTTAATATCTCAATATCTCGGGCTCCGTCAGTCCGGATCGACCCATATCATCAAATCTCGCGACTACATCGGTATCCTCCGGATATCCGCCGCGTCAAAATAACCGGTCGGTAGTACTCCCCTGCCAGGCTCAACGCCATCTGTGCGATCTTCTTGCCCCGAGATACTGCACCGAGTCCATCATGTACCCGCAGACGGTGCATCCCCCTCCTCGAATCGGGTATATGATACCGCTTAAGAACCGAGAAAACACATGGTGGACGCCGCGCACATCATATCACGAGAAAACCATAATTTCTACTTTAAAATGATAATAGGTATATAAAATCCTTGCGGTTTTCTCTAAAATCCATAAATCTCATAAATATTGAAATTCTCGAGAAGAATCACAATATGTAAACATGTCGGTGAAGATGGATGTCTATGATAAGATATATATATCATGCGAAGTATCAGAAGCTATGCATGAATCATGATGCAATGAGGTATGTATATATGACTAACAATCCTGCGTATCCGTCCTGATGAAATCACCATACAAGTATAAGTCTACAGATCATATATGATGCAATGCACAGATACCGGTTCTAAGCAACTTCTATAGTGTTCATGACATAGCAATTACCAAAGGCGTGTGTGTACGCATGAATAGTGCATGTACGACATGGACCAATGGTAATAGTGCAAGTGTCTTATGAGATAATATCAATATATCCATGATGACGCAATGCAATGAGATGACTAACTGGGAGACTACGCATATAAATACAAGCACTACTAGAAATCCTTACTACCTGGTGCCCCGTGCCATCCAGACAATTCCCCCGTAGATGTGTATATCTACTCACCGGGACGCCTCGGCTAATCTAATCCGATTTCAGCTCTGCCATTTCCGCGCCACATCCGATGCCTCTGCACCCGATCCTAGAAAATTACACAAGGAAATAAGAGAATAAATATATAAATAGTCGTGGACACAAACAATACAAGTCAACCACGCGCACTAACTAAACGCGCACGCACTTGGTGTACAAAACGCGCTCGTGACTACGCTACAAACCACAACTAGGGTCCCTATACGCGGCAACTACCAAACCTAAAACCGAATTGTATCAATCACGTGTTCACAACACACTAAAATTTATATGAAATAGGTTGTATATCATCAAAACCTCAAACTTAATTAAAATCAATTTATTCCAAAAACCTAGTAAGCAACAACTTACCATTTTAGTTCAAATCTTGATATTTTAACAAAACTAGTGGTCAAAATAATCACTTAATAACTTAATTAAGCCACACAATTATTAAATATATTTTAATCTCACCTATTTACCTTAATCACAAAAGTTTAGTTTGAAAGATTATACCATTAATACAATTTAAAAGTAACAATTAGTAATTTAACAACTAGATTAGATTTTACATGCCTTTAAGATGTTAAACTACACTTTCTAACCATAATCAAGTGATGAAACCCTAACTCAAATTCAAACACCTTTTCTTGAAATTTCAAACTTGAAATTAAAACCATATTAATACCTAATTAAGTTTGATTTAAAGTAATTATACAACAAATTAACTATAGGGTTAAGATTTTATACCTCAAATTTTAGAGATCTAATCTTGCAAACTTAGCCTCCAAAGATGGTTTAATGCTCCGAGATCCATGCTAGATTAGGTCAAGAACTTTTGGTGAAGGCTTAATTATGAATTTGTGAGGTTTTTGTGTGAGTTTTGATGAATTTGGAGATGAGATGAGATGGAGAAAATGGGGAATTTTCTGCAGTTGCTCTTAGTCAGATGGAGGAATGGGTGTGTGAGTGTGTAGAATTTTCCAAGTCAAAAGAAACCCCTCAAGCCTCATTAATGCATCTCACATCATTTTCTATTCTTATTTTATTATCTCTTTGACCCTAGAACTAACTAGAACTTGGATGCAAATTGAAAAAAAGGTCATGTTACAAACTAGGTTAAGTTGCAATGGTGCACAAGTATGTAATCAACCCATTCAATTTGTAATTACCACTAATTTAATGTATATGTGAAAGCTTAAAATAATATTTAAAATAATTAATTAAGGAAAAATATTTAAGTAAATCAACAATTTATAAACGACTAATTAAATATCAATACTAGCCATTACATAGCTAAAATAGGTATATTTAAGTCTATGTTGAAAAATAATTATATCTTGTTTTTTTTACGGAAAACACCAGTTATTTTACCGATTATCGGAAATTTCACCTAAACGATTTTTTCCCCATAACGTTACAATCTTCCCTTCTTAAAGAAATTCGGTCCCCAAATTTAAAATTTAACTACGCGTACCCTCGAAGAGATGGGAATATTTCTTCCGCATCTCGTCCTCGGTTTCCCACGTGACCCTTTTCGCCGTTCGGGCCACGTCAAAGAACCTATATGGACGGTATGACCTCGGACCTCAGTTCCTTCACCTGCCGATCTAGAATGACTATCGGCTGCTCGGTGAAAGAAAGATCGCGCTCCAGCTGGATCGTCTGATGCTGTATCACGCGAGAGGGGTCATGAAGGTATTTGCGGAGTATAAATATATGAAACACGGGGTGAATATATGGGAAATTGGGTGGAAGAGCTATATGATAACCAACTGCGCCGACACACTCGAGAATCTTAAAAGGACCCACAATCTGGAACAAAGCTTCCATTTCTTTCCGAAACTCCATACGCCCTTCATCGGAGAGACCTTCAAGAAAACATGATTGCCTACTATAAGCTCAAGTCTGCGCCAGTGTCAGTCTGCATAAGATTTCTGCCTGCTCTGGGCCACTCTCATCCTATTCCGAATCGACTGGATCTCCTCGTTCATTTCCTATACAATATGTGGCCCCAAAATACTGCTCTCACTGAGCCCTGTCTATTTCCTCCTATATAATACCTCGAAGGGTGCAATTTGAATCTCCTCCTGGAAGCTGTTATTATAGGAAAACTCTATCAAGGGCAAGGGGCGATCCCACTGCCACCGAAACTAGAATGCAAACCCGGAGCATGTCCTCAAGAATCTGAATGGTCCGCTCTGATTGACCGTCGATCTGCGGATAGAAAACTGCACTGAAACTTAATCTGGTGCCCAAGTCCTCCTGAAGTTTCTGCCATAGTCGGCTGGTGAACTGGGTGCCTCTGTCGTACATAATACAAGTCGGAACTCTATGTAGTCGCACGATCTCATCAACATATATTTGAGCATACTGAACGAATCCGAAAGTGGTCTTGACTGGCAGAAGGTGAGCTGCTTTCGTAATTCGGTCTATGATCACTCAAATAGAGTCATACTCTCGACTGGTCCTAGGTAGACCCATAATAATTTCCATAGAGATCTGCTTCCATTTCCACTCCAGAATGGGAAAAGGTTGTAATTCTCCTGCTGGCCTCTGATACTCAGCCTTGACTTGCCGACAAGTCAGCATTCCGAAACAAAATCTGTGACACTCTCTTCATCCCTTCACAGAAGTAGACTTCTCTCAAATCACAATACATCTTGGTGGAAAACGGATGAATACTGTATGCTGACTGATGTGCCTCCTCTTAGATCTCATGTCTCAGTTCCTCGGAATCTGGCACACACAGTTGAATCTCAAATCGTAGTACTCCCTGATCATCGATCACGAACTCTGAATCTCTGCCCTGTCAAACCTTCTCCAAGATCTCTGATAAACGAACGTCATCGAACTATGTCTCACGGATACGATCAAATAACTGTGGATGTTTACGGACACGGACAAGTTGTCCCCGGTCGAGGTAAACTCGAACTGCACTCGGCTGTCGCAAAGAATCTGCTAATCTGCCGTCAACTGTCTCTGAACTGTGCTCAAACAAGAAAAGCTACCTCCGGGCCTCCGACTCAAAGCATCTGCCACAACATTATCCTTACCCGGACGATAAAGAATCTTGCAGTCATAGTCTTTCACTAGCTCCATCCAACTGTGCTGTCTCAAAATCAGATCTCGCTGCTGAAAAAAATGTACTTTAAACTCTTGTGGTCCGTGAATATCCGGCACGACTCTACGTATAAGTAGTGTCTCCAAATTTTAAGTGTAGAAATCACCGCAGCTATCTCTAAGTCATGCATAGAATAGTTCTGCTCGTGCTTCTTCAACTGCCGAAAAGTATCGCAAAAACCAACAAAACCGCCTGATCCTTAAGGCAAAGATAATACTGGCACCGTAATCAAACGAGTCTTAATTGCTGAAAGCTCTACTTGCATACTTCAGTCCAAAGAAAATGAACTCTCTTCCGGGCCAACCTGGTCAACGTTGCAGCTATCTGTGAAAAATCCTGTACGAAATGTCAATAGCATCCGTCCAAACCCAAAATGCTGCGAACCTCCGTCACTGAAACAGGTCTGGGTCAGTGCTGAATGGCCTCGATCTTTTTCGGTTCCATATTTATTAACTCTGATAGCTACGTGACCCCAGAAGTCAACATCATCCAACCAGAAAACACACTTGGATAATTTAGCGAATAGCTGGTGCTCTATCAAAATCTGCAACGAAATCCTCAATTACTGCCTAGGCTTCACTCGGCTCCAAAAGTATACTAGGATGTCCTCAATGAACACGATGATAGACTAATCAAGAAACGGCCTGAATATACGGTTCATCAAATCCATAAACGCTGCTGGGGCATTGGTGAGCTCGAATGACATCACCAAGACTCATTCCGCCCGTATCGTGTGTGAAAAGCGGTCTTCGGAATATCATCCTCTCGAACCCGCAACTAATGGTAACCTAATCGTAAGTCAACCTTCGAGAAATGTCCCGCACCCTGGAGCTAATCAATAAATTGTCGATACAAGGTAAGGGATATCTGTTCCGCACAGTAACCCGATTCAATTGACAAAATCGATGGACAAACACAACTGCCGTCTTTCTTCTTGACGAACAGAACTTGAGCTCCCCAAAGTGACGCACTCGGACGAACAAGCCCCTTTATCCTGTTGACTATAGTGCCCTCAAGTCAATTATCGTAATCGCAGGCATGTGATTATGATGATTGAGGGAGGATCTATACCGATAAAACAGTCTTACTCAAGATGATAGTATGCTATCTGGTTTGTTTTTATTATCATGTACAAGTTGATAGAGCCCATAGGATACTTGCTTGACTACCAGCATTATGATGGCGATCATATACGTGGGAGCTGGGGGTCTATAAGCGCATCCTTAAATGTCCCTAGTCGTGGGAGTATCGAGACTGGGCATCGATACTCCAGTGTAGACTAGTGTATACTGATCGAGACCCCGACAAGGGACGGTGGCCAGGTCTCACAAGCTATTGGTATTAGTTTGTTCGCTTAAGATAGTATACAGGTGCTCATTGGGTTATGAGTACACTGGACGGACTCGCCGGGAACCTGCTAGTTGGTATTATACCTATTGTCAGATAGTAGTTTCCAGGTGACATGTGTACAGGTTAGTCTGTCGACCTGAGATCGTCATTTGTCTCATGTGAGTTCCTACTGTGCTTTGATTAATATCCTACCACGGCTCAAAGGAGTCGTGCAAACAAGTTTTAGTTAGGTACAGTCCCGAGCCACATAGAGGCAGCGAGCGGATCATCGGGGATTCATCTCTCCCGGTATTGGGGGTTGATGTCGCACAGTGCATGGGTGGCCATCACCAGAAAACCTTGGCCAAGATAGTCGAGAATTACCGATCTTGGATCGGTAGTTTCTCTGGTGGTGATGGGCTTCATATCGACACGAATTATCGCGTTGTTAGGGGTCTGATTTTATCCACCCCCTAGACCCGATATGTGATACTCATAGATGAATAGACCAGACTGTACGGATATTGTAACTGTCAGGCTCAGTATGGTTTCAGGATGAGTTCGCTCATCAGTCTCTCTTTTTCGTTCCATACATGGGCAGTCGTTACGTACAGCTAGTGCCACCGACGTGCTTGTGGTTAAATCCACAGCCAGCGTATTGATGAGTCATTAGAGTTCCCCACAGAAAGTTTCCCAAGTTCGGGCGAAACGTTGTAGAGGCCGTATGGTATTATGGCAGGGTTCGATCATAAACGTATACTTGTGCACGGATCATGATCGGACGGATCATACTAGTGGGCTTTGGTTTAAGCCAGATCCTAGTATTAGATTTGTTGGATTACTTTCTTCTCATTACATTCGCATTCAGTCGGAATGCAGATGCAGGTATGTATATACAGGTGAGGGGTATTCTTGTGATCCGTCACGAGTTTACTTTAGATGTTGCCATTCTCTTTTTGGATTAAACATTTTGGTTTAAATGTTTAGTGGTGAAAATTGTGAGTGGAAATCATCATGAAGAGCAATTAATGTGGCATGTGCATAGGTGATGACTCATGGTCTTATTTTTGTGCTATGTCAACATTTGTGATTGATTATTATGTTGAAATGATGTGTGGAGAGAGAATGGATAGCCACAAGTAATGGGGTTAGTCTTGAGATTTAGTTCTAGTGCTCTCATTATTCATTCCAACACAATAATAAGTCTAGCTCTTCTTCTTCTTCCTTCTCTAGCTCACAAGTTTCATCCATAGCTTCATCTTCAACCTCCATCCATACAATTTCATGTGTTGAGAATCAATGGATGTTTAGAGACAAAGTTATTACACACATTCTCTACTTCACCTTGGACATGTCGGCTAGCAAATTTCATGTCCGAGTTGCTTCAGTTTGAAGCGGGAGCCTGTATAAAGACTTCTTGACATGGTACCCTTTCGACGAGGAGACCGGAGATCGAGCGAGATCGGAGATGCCGCGAGGAGCTAGGGATGGTGGCTAAAGACCGAAGGACACGAATCGATCGGTATAGCCATTCTAACTTCTTTGATAGATAGCTAGTTTAGTATTAATGGTACGATCCGGGTGAATGGTTGCGGTAGCGCCAAGTTTTGAAAAGTTTTTGTTCCGCATTTGGGCTCGGAAAGACGGTCGGGACACTGCCGTAACCCAACATGGTATCAGAGCCACGCCATTAACCCACACTAGCTTGTTCTAACATGTTTAAAATATCGATCGAACGAAATTTCCAAAACCGCAATTCCATTCTTAAAGTTTCTGTCGAATTTTAAAAGTCGTCGAAAAATTATTTTCAGTGTGTCAGAAAATCATGCATGCTTTTTTAAGACTACCGAAGAAATTTTGTCGACTGAGCCCGCTAAAACACCGCGGAATCGCCGCATAACCAACGTTTTGGCCGCGATTTCGCCTCTATTTTGGGGCTTCAGTGCACCATTTTTCTTCTGGGTGTCTTTCAGATGGAATTGTGGTTTTTGGAATATTTTGTTTTGGCCCAGATTTGTTTGAGTGCTGAGTTTTTGCACTTGGGGCCATTTCGGGAAGTTTTGTCGATCGAAATTTTAAATACGTTAGTTCTCGGTACTTGCATTATTATCTTCGACCATGAATGTCATTTGATCGATAAACCCGTCTAACTGCTATATGTTCCTTTAGACGGGTTTGCGAACGTGACATTCACGTTGATGTTCTGTGTTGTGCTGTGATGTTGGTCGGTTTGTCATGGTGGATAGCTTGCGTGCAATGGTAGTGCAGTTTGGATTTATTTGTACATTTGATATTGCGGGACGAGCGTCCGACATGTGGATTGCCGTCACTGCCTATTTGTATATTATTCTTTTGGGGCACGACCGGGTTGAGGTCGATGTCACCGTTGTACATATTTTCTTTTCTGTACTAGGATTGCCCCACGGAGGAGTGCACAGATAGCCGGGTTCTAAAGGGCAACGGGCACGCATCTCATGGCTTTGAGATGGGGGCTTCACTCTAGAATTGGCGGGCTATTCGTCGCACTAGTAGGGGGTATAGGTTGACCCAAGGTGGGCTGCTCAAGTTACCGGATTTCATGAAGTACTGGGTGGCCCATTCACTTTGCTAAGGGGGCTGCTTCGCTTCTGGTTTTGGCGGGTAACTTGCCGCGCCCGTAGGGGTCTAGGTTTTCATTGCACAGGCTATCCACACGACCAGGGGAATGTCGGGTTTCACTTGTAGCTCAAAGGAAATCCGGGGCTCCCAGATTATCTGTATTGTTCTGTGATGCTTATTACTTTTCTGTGATGTTGCATTTATCATGCCTGGGATGAATGTTATATATATATTTATATATACTAGTAGATGTTGTATATGTTTTGCACCCGCGTTAGTCCAGTTCCCGCTCTGTTGTTAGTTAAGTAATGTAACGGGTGATGACGGGACCCGGTGGCGAATGCGGATGGCATATACGTACATTTTTATTTTTCGTTCTTTTTTGGTGTGATATGTTAATTGATGGGACTTCGTTGATTCTGATCAATGCAAGGGAAACAAACCTATTTGATGTTATTGGAACCAATTTTAAAAACTGACATTACAGACGTACGCTTTTGCTTTGCACAGTGGTATTCGGTTATGGATATCCAGCACCTCATTCGACGAGGCAAGGGCCAAGATCCCTTCATCGGGAGTGACCCCTTGAGTAAAAGTTTGCGTCAACGTAATAACTTCACTATAGTCGATTATTTTTGCTTTGCATCGTGGTATTCAGTTTGGAATATCCTGCACCTCATTCGACGAGGAAAAAGCCGAGATCCCTTCACCGAGAGTGACCTCTTTAGAAAAGGTTTTCGCCACATATATATTTGTAAAAAACTATCCGGTTCCTTCAACGATATCAAGTTCATTATGTTAAAGGTTTTTCGCCAAAAACCTGCCGTGGCCCTCCGTCATTTCTTACAAGTATTTCTTAGTATTCGTGCTGCGTTTGTTGACTGTGTCAAGGCGAAGTGTGCGGTAGCTAAGCAGTGCTTGTTTGTGGCATATTAATGCAATTGGTTAGGACATTCGTGCGGCCTTGTTGACTGTGTCAAGGGCTCGTACGGGTGGGTTTAATGCAATCCAAGATAATGATGGGTTGAACTTGACTAGGGCTCTTTGATTTGTTGACTGTGTCAAGGTCACTTGGGTCCTAGGGGTAAAAACACACATCGGGAGTTTCTAAAGAAACTGAAACTTGCCAGGAATATACATACCTTCTGGAGTGTGGTGACTTGAGTGGATTCCATCAAGTTATCATGCGATGATAGTTGGATCCCGATTCCCACTGATGTGTTGGTTTACTCCTCGGGTGATCCCGACTAATTCTTCTTTCAGGTTTGGAGGAGAATTTGAGAATACAGAGGGAGACATCCTGATTAGATAAAGTGATTAACCATTCTGATCTAGGTTAGAGTGCACACTGAGTGTTTCTTTTCTCTCTTTCTTTGACTGCGACCATGGTCCAACCCTGGACTATAACTCAATAACCAAGTTAACCGAACTTTCTTATAACACTGGCTTTTGGATTGTCTGAGTTGCATACATCACTCCTTCTTTTACCCTTTGTATTTCTCCAGAACACCCCGTATGTTAGTGTATATACCCTAGAGGCCATTACTGTTTCATACTAGTTTGTATATTACTTAATGGATGCTTGGGATATTCACCTTGTATATACAATCTTGCTCAAAATAGTAGTATGCTACTTGGTTTGTTTCTACTTCAATGTGTACATGTGTTTATTTTTGTATATCGCCTATACACATTAGTAGAGCCCTTAGGATCTTTGCTTGATTACCAGCGATGTGATGGCCGTCACACTAGTGGGGCTGGGTAATCTATAAGCACATCCTTATGCAGGTCCCTGGTCGCAGGACTATCGAGACAGGGCATCGATACTCCGGAGTAGACCAGCGCATGCGCTTCTCATCCCAGTGTGGGAGACGGTCTGTCCCACAGCCGTCAGTACGTCGTACTTGAGATAGTATGCGGGTGCTCGTTAGGTTACGGGTACACTGGACAGGACTCGTCGGGAACTGACTAGTTGGTATTATACCTATCGTCAGTTATCAGTTCCCAGGTGACATGAGTACAGCTTAGTCCGCTGACTTGACACTGTCACTTCGCCTCGAGTGTGTTCCCACTGTACTTTGATCACTACCCTACCACGGCTCAAAGGAGTCGTGCAAACAGGTAGTGGTTGGGTGCAGTCCCGAAGCACTTGGAGGCAGTGACGGTTAGACAGGATTCGTCTCTCCCGGTATTGGGGGTTGACATCGCGCTGTGTCTAGGAGAGCCATTACACGAGTAGTCCCTGGCCAGGGCAAACGAGATATACTGGTAGGTTTCCAGTGTTATCTCAGGGTGTTTTGGGCTTCGCTCCGGCACGACTTGTACCGCTATTGGGGGACTGACGTTTACCTCCCCCTAGGCCCGCCATGCGATGTATCAGACGAACAGACCGGACTGTACGGAGAATGTCACACTCAGGCTCAGTAGGAGTTCAGATGGGTTTCGCCTCGTCGGTCTTCTTGTCGGCATTACCTGGGGACCGTTACGCACAGCTAGTGCCGCTTACGGTCTGTGGTTAAACCCACTGCCAGCGTAGTGTCGAGTCTTTAGAGTCCCACACAGAAAGCTTTTCGCCTTTAGGCAAAAGAGTAGAGGTCGCATGGTATTGCGACAGGTCGCGTAGTTTTGCGACAGGGTTCGGTCACATCCGTGCACTTGTGCACGTACAGTGTCCGGACAGTTTACACTAGCGGGCTTTGGTTTAAGCCAGATCCTAGTGTACCTTATGGGATTGGATTTATCCAGTTTGCATTCGTGTTCCTCGGAACGCGGATGCGGGTGTGTATGCACAGTTGACAGGGAGGCAGAGGCAGCGGATTCTCATTAGGGTTGTTGACTGTTGACCGTTGACTATTTGACTTTATGCTCAACCCTAATGAGAATATGATATGTGATTAACTATTATATTAATTAAGTATTATGGTGATATGGTTGTTGACTTGTTGACTTTTGTTGACTTGTTGACTTTGGTGACTTGTTGACTTTTGTTGACTTGTTGACCGGTTGACTAGGCTTGACTAGTTGACCATCATGATGACCATAGCCATCATTTCATGGCAAAGACTTTTGTTTACTTGCTCATTTGTGTAAAATGAGTGCATGAAATGATATGGTTATGGTTGCTTCTAACCATCACATAAGACTTTTGTTAATATGATGAGTTATCATTGCTTTGGATTATGAGAGGGTGAGAGACAAAATACTTGCTCATTCTTTCTTGCTCATTCTCTCTCTTGTTCTTGAGCTCTCCTCTTGCTCTCACCCTCAACCTCTTGCTCCCTCTCTTGATCTATGGTTCTCTTGTCTCATGAGTTGAGAATCAAGAACCATAGATAAAATCCCATTCTATTTCCTCTCTACTCATTCTAGTTCACTAGGTTTAGCAAACCAAGTGAACTAGTTTCTTCAAAGAACGAAGAAGGAGCTAAAGGTTGGAGCTTTCAAGTGGATCTATCTTCGGCGTACGGAGACGACGAGAAGGAGCCATCGGACCACCATCGGAGCTTGAAGAGAAGGAGTTCAAGACAAGCTAGGTATAACCATCTCCATCCGAGTAGCTAACTCTCTTTAGCTAAGTATGCTAGTTTTAGTTTAGTCAAAGATCCCGACTTTGCTTAGTCCATGTTGCCCCTTGCGCTAAAAATTTGATTTTTATACCGTTTCCGTCTCCCCGTAAGAACCGGGGGTCGCAACGTGGACTTACACCGTATCACTACGAACATCCACTTCCATTGGATAAATCCATCGTATGGTTATATACGAACTCGAAGGAAGTTGTTTCAGATTCGAAGATGGATTCTGGTTCAGGAGAAATAGGAATAAGGTTTATTCAGTTGTCTTTTATCTTTACCTTCTCTCAGGTTGCGAGTACTCCTAGGATTAGAAGAGTACACCTATTACTCTTATTGGATTGTCTTCTTCCAAACTATAGGCAGGTGCCGAAAGGTAAGGAATGAAGAAAACCAATTATCCTAAGTGTAGTGTACAGAAGGTAATAAGTAAAAACAAATAAAGGGATCAGAAAGAGGGCAAAGTAAATTGCGACTGTAATCATTCATGACCAAACCACATATTTCATCGCCACTCCTACTTCACCTTTGTATTTCTCCAGAACACCCCATATCACTATGAACATCCACTTCCATTGGATAAATCCATCGTATGGTTATATACGAACTCGAAGGAACTTGTTCTAGATTCGAGGATGGATTCTGGTTCAGGAGAAATAGGAATAAGGTTTATTCAGTTGTTTTTTATCTTTACCTTCTCTCAGGTTGCGAGTACTCCTAGGATTAGGAGAGTACACCTATTACGCTTATTGGATAGTCTTCTTCCAAATTATAGGCTGGTGTCGAATGGTAGGGAATGAAGAAAACCATTTAGCCTAAGGGGGTGTACAGAAGGTAATGAGTAATAACAAATAAATGGATTTGGAGAGATGGCAAAGAGATATACAGTTGCAGTCATGAATCTGGATAATGGAAGAGGTATTATTAGGAATACCCAGATACCCCTTCGAAACATTTTCATGTTTCAGTTTCACTATGTGTTGTTAATTGAAAACTGATTTCCCAATTAGACCCTTACTCCAGGGTATGTATTTACCAGGTATAATTCTCACATCTGTATGGTTTTACGGATGATGAGTGGGAGTAATTTATTGGGAATTAGGTGATCATTCTCATTATATCGGAATTCGTTGTAATTGGTGATATTTGAGGAAATCGCCTGGGTTTTTGCCAGACGGAAAATATTTGGTTTTGAATATCCGTTGTTATGCACCGATTTCAAACTGATATATTTGTACGTTTATTTTATAAAGTGTGATATAACTTTTGGAAATTATGTCGATGACATTTACCTATATCAGTTGATGGTTAGGTAAGGAGCATTCAACAGCGGTGTAATTCTTCATAACCATAGTACAGTTTTCAACCTACGACGCACAGGGTATGAGTTATTTAACTTAGGGGACTTATACAAAGTATTGTATATTGTCCAGTGTCCACTAGGACAGAGGGATTGGTCCTCGTACTATATTCTGTTTACTTATGACTTCTCTAGCTTTAGACAAGTGTTTCATAGAAATACAAGGTTTAAAATTTGAGAAGTTATAGGTACAAGAATAAAGTAGAGAACCATATGTTGCAAGTATCAGGATTCTTCAAGGTGATCGAAGATGTAGATATTTGTGTTTGGTATTCAGTTGATAGTAATGGTTTTGAGAAACTTGTTTCTCTTTCAGATTACTCCTAATTGGATGCACTCCTAAATTGAGTAATGCTGATCGGGCTCTCTCTATTTAGTTGACATGCACTGGAGACAGCTGCATGATTTGAATCTGGTTCCAATTAAATAAATGCCTCTGTTTCTATATTGTATATAGAATGGTTCATATCTTAACGATGTTAAGGTACGGGGAGTTGTCCGGCTTATGTTTAAAACCAGACTCTGGATAACTCGAGGCACGTTTCTATAACGGCAGTTTGTGGGTTATCCCGGGTTTTGACGAGGGATAACTTTCTACCATCTGGAAGATCAATAGTGATATTGTTCTTGACTCGCCACAGTTTTACTAAAATGGATTTTTTCAGAAAACAGTAGTGGGAGTATGGTAGAACTGAAAGTGATTCCAGAACCACAAACGATTACTGAAAATTTAATAGGACCTAAAGATTCAATCAGGATTGACATTCCATTAGCCACTCCGCAGATATGGTGGGTAACCTTAGGCACACGAGAGGTACTTCGGTATTCTCAAAGACGGTGACAGGGAGGTTCTTGTTTATCCAGACTTGCGATTACTACTGTCCTAGACTAAGAGACCCGGCAGGAGGATGAGTATAGCGTCGTTCTAAACTAGCTTTAGAAGTGCATGTGTATATGATTCTGCCAGAGGGTTGTCATAGTCAGTGGGAGCAGCGGAAGCATAGTGGACAAGTAGCTTGTGTCTATTTAAAGACTAAAGCAGATATAGCGGAGATAAATCATCTATTTTTGATGTGACAGTCATGGGCTTTGACTTCATCAGAATAAGAGATGGATCTGTTAAGAAGATAGTAGGGTGTGATGTCCTGGTATTTGGATGACATGCACGTTGTAGCAAGTGAAATTCCTATATTACGATCGGTTATACTGTGGTTGTAACACAGTGGTTTCTCCATATAGGTTATGGATATAATATCAGGCATTCTGGTTACTAGATCCATGGTTTTAGATCTAGATTTGGGTAGTGTTCTAATCTGGGTACATAGACAGTATTCTAAAGGTGTCTTAGAATGGACGACTTCTGGCAAGATGGTGTACCTGCAGGTGATGGAGTCACCTCTCTAAAGGTATCTTACAGACTAAAGGGAAGAAGGATGTGCGTGATTGGCATATCACTTGCTTAGGCAATTGAGTCAATCATGAGATGTCAAGTACCACACCAGATGTTGTTTTTGCACTAGATACAATAAGTTGAGATATTAATCCAATCCTGGAGAAACGTTCAGAAGCAGTTCTAGAACATAAGTAAATGTTTTAGGGATTTGATAACGACAGCCTCCTTCGGGAGACGGTTATCATTCCAGGTTTCCAAAGTGACCTGGCTGACAGAGTGACTGTCAGAGTTATAGTTTTCCCTCTGACGTGGGGCAGTAGTTTGGACAGGTGGTCCAAGTGGATACTGAGGAAGGCATGGTGCAGAATACTGATTAAATTCAGTGGATGATATAGTCTAAGAAGTTTGTTGGATTTGGAGTTCATCTATGAACTGGGTCCCATCAGATATCCAGACAAATTCTAAGACAAGTATTGCTCATTTCGGAAGATAGCTTTCTCCGCAAAGTTGAGACATTGAGAGACACAAAAAGAAATATTGGAGCGGATCTACTCACTGAGGCTATTTCTCGAACACATTACTTTTAAAAACGAGTTTTGTGAAACTGATTAGTAGAGGAGTTGGATGTTCGGTATCATACGGGCTGTGAGTATGCGACATCGCAATAATTAGCCTTAAGTGCAAGTGGGAGATTGTTGGCTATAGTGCCCTCAAGGTAATTATCGTAATCGCAGGCAGGTGATTATGATGATTGAGGGAGGACCTATACCGATAAAAAAAGTCTTACTCAAGATGATAGTATGCTATCTGGTTTGTCTTTATCATCATGTACATATTGATAGAGCCCATATGATACTTGCTTGACTACCAGCATTATGATGGCGATCATATACATGGGAGCTGGGGGTCTATAAGCGCATCCTTAAATGTCCCTAGTCGTGGGAGTATCGAGACTGGGCATCGATACTCCAGTGTAGACTAGTGTATACTGATCGAGACCCCGACTATGGGCGGTAGCCAGGTCTCACAAGTCATTGGTGTTAGTTTGTTCGCCTAAGATAGTATACATGTGCTCATTGGGTTATGAGTACACTGGACGGACTCGCCGGGAACCTGCTAGTTGGTATTATACCTATTGTCAGATAGAAGTCCCCAGGTGACATGTGTACAGGTTAGTCTGTCAATCTGAGATCGTCATTTGTCTCGTGTGAGTTCCCACTGTGCTTTGATTACTACCCTACTACGGCTCAAAGGAGTCGTGCAAACAGATTTTAGTTGGGTACAGTCCCGAGCTACATTGAGGCAGCGAGCGGATCGTCGGGGATTCGTCTCTCCCGGTATTGGGGGTTGATGTCGCACAGGGCACGGGTGGCCATCACCAGAAAACCTTGGCCAAGGTAGTCGAGAATTACCGATCTAGGATCGGTAGTTTCTCTGGTGGTGATGGGCTTCGTACCGACATGAATTATCGCATTGTTAGGGGTCTGACTTTATCCACCCCCTAGACCCGATATGCGATACTCATAGACGAACATACCGGACTGTACGAATATTGTCACTGTTAGGCTCAGTAGGGTTTCAGGATGAGTTCGCTCATTAGCCTCCCTTTTTCGTTCAATACATGGGCAGCCATTACGTACAGCTAGTGCCACTGACGTGCTTGTGGTTAAATCCACAGCCAGCGATTGATGAGTCATTAGAGTCCCCCACAAAAAATTTCCCAAGTTCGGGCGAAACGTTGTAGAGGCCGTATGGTATTATGGCAGGGTTCGATCATATACATAAACTTATGCACGGATCATGATCGGACGGATCATACTAGTGGGCTTTGGTTTAAGCCGGATCCTAGTATTAGATTTGTTGGATTACTTTCGTCTCATTACATTCGCATTCAGTCGGAATGCAGATGCAGGTATGTATATACAGGTGAGGGGTATCCTTGTGATTCGTCACGAGTTTACTTTAGATGTTCCAATTCTCTTTTTGGATTAAACATTTTGGTTTAAATGTTTAGTGGTGTAAATTGTGAGTGGAAATCATCATGAAGAGCAATTAATGTGGCATGTGCATTGGTGATGACTCATGGTCTTATTTTTTGTGCTATGTCAACATTTGTGATTGATTATTGTGTTGAAATGATATGTGGAGAGAGAATGGACAGCCACAAGTAGTGGGGTTGGTCTTGAGATTTAGATCTAGTGCTCTCATTATTCATTCCAACACAATAATAAGTCTAGCTCTTCTTCTTCTTCCTTCTCTAGCTCACAAGTTTCATCCATGGCTTCATCTTCAACCTCCATCCATACAATCTCATGTGTTGAGAATCAATGGATGTTTAGACACAAAGTTATTACACACATTCTCTACTTCACCTTAGACATGTCGGCTAGCAAACTTCATGTCCGAGTTGCTTTAGTTTGAAGCGGGAGCCCGTATAAAGACTTCTTGACGTGGTGCCCTTTCGACGAGGAGACCAGAGATCGAGCAAGATTGGAGATACCGCGAGGTGCTAGGGATAGTGGCTAAAGACCGAAGGACACGGATCGATCGATATAGCCATTCTAACTTCTTTGATAGATAGCTAGTTTAGTGTTAATGGTACGATCCGGGTGAATGGTTGCGGTAGCGCCAAGTTTTGAAAAGTTTTTGTTCCGCATTTGGTCTCGGAAAGACGGCCGGGGCGCTGCCGTAACCCAACATATCCAACAAATCTTGCAACCGATCCTTCAGTTCTTTAAGCTCCGCCGGATCCATCCGGTATGGCGGTATAGAAAAAGGTTCCGTGCCGGAAATCAAGTCAAAGAAGAACTCAATATCGCGCTCTGGCAACAAACCAAGCAACTCGTCAGGAAAACATTTGGATACTCTCTCACAATCGGGACCTGGTCCAACGGGACCTCTGCGGCTCTAACATCATAAACATACGCTAAGAATTCCTGACATCCTTTTCTCAAAAGCTGACTAGCGCGACAAGAAGAAATCAAATTGGGAAAGGAGACGCTACGGTCTCCCTAAAAACAACCAAGAGCTGGCTTTGGAAAACTAAATCTGACTGCCTTCTTACAGTAGTCCACGAATACAGAACACGTGGCTAACCAATCCATGCTCTGAATAACGTCAAGGTCTAACATATCGAGAGAAAAAAAAAAATTTGACAGAAGAATCCCTATCTCCGATGCGAACAAAACAAACACGAATGAAAAACATTTCGAGCGACAAAAGACTCGCCTACTGGAATAATAACAACCAGAGGCAGATCAAACAAGGACGACTCTCGGTCCAATCTCAGTACAAAGTGCGTAGATACAAGTTCAAACAACAAAAGAATACGCACATCGAAAGAAAACACTGAAATAACACCAGAAAGAAGTATGCATTGGAAGAAACACCGAAAGAATAACTATCACAAAAGCGTCTATCTAACCGCCTATGAGCTGGCATACCGGTACAATTCCGCTTCGGTCCAGAAACGACTGAAGTCTTAGAAATGCGTTCCTCCAACAGTAAAGTTGCATTCATAGCAGCGACGTAAGTGTCAAAAGGTTAGGCACCAATAGCAAGAAATAACTGCGTGTCTAGTCCCCGCATAATCCTCTTCATGCGTTTCTCTTCAGTGTCCACTAGGTAAGGAGCATATCGGACCACTAAGTAAACTGAATGTCGTACTCGAACACTGTCATCCATGGAGTCTTGCGCAAAGACTCAAAACTACGAGCTCGGACATTTCAAATGCTCTCCGAAAGGAAACGAGCAAGAAATACAGCTGTGAACTCCTCCCAAGTCATAGGAAGAAGGTCTGCAGCTCGGCCTCTCTCAATTGACTCGCACCACGTCTGAGCAAGACCTCTCTAGACGAAAACTCGCAAGCTCAATCCATATCTCGTCAGAACATCTATGTGAACGACAATTCCTAGCCATCCTGTCAAGGATTGTCTACGGATCCTTCACTACATTTGTGCCGGTAAAAACTGGAGGCTTCAGCCTTATAAACTCCTATAAGAATACGAAAATAATCTTGGTAACAACAGAAACAGCTGCCTGAGCAGCAGGTACAATCACAGTCCCCGCGGTAGGAGGGACATCATCGGCTCTCAGAGCTCGGCTATCCTCAACTAACAATCCAACTATCTGTCACAAGTCCTGAATACTTGACTCCAGCCTAGCTATCCGTCCAGGAGAAGGTGGATCACTCTGTCCCTGATGGGTAGGCGTACCACCCAGATCGGTCCTCGTCTCAAACGAGCCTACTCTAATCTCATCTCTGGCGGCAGCCTTCTGGCCCTCATAGTCTCCGGCGGCATAGTGGCTGGAACAAGAAATGGGATCGATAGGAACATTGCGATCGAATCAAAGGATTTCCGAAATCAAGGAAGGAAATACAAGAAAATATATATCCTAAGGTTACTTAGGCGGAGTATCGTATCGTAAATATGCCGCGGAATATACACACGCTACGTCACTTTGCTTAAGTCACCCACTCCATCTACCAAGGGTCATCCTACACTCAGAAAGGTAAAACCTATTGCTCTGATACCAACTTTGTCACGACCCGAAAGTACGGAACGTGACTGGCACTTAAACTATGAAACGTCTCAAGGCGCAACGTAATTTAAGTAAACCAAAACCCAGAAAACTAAACCGTTTAATAATTAGAGTGAAGGAAAACTTGTTTTAAAGCAAGTGGTTTTAACAAAATAAGTGGCATCAAACAATTAAAAGCAACATTATATTTTCCCGAAAATTTCGGCAGAGTCTCCTTTGTAAATACCGGCCCCCAAACGGGTACAACACATGAAATACATATAAATAATGAATAAGGCATCCCCAAGCGGGAGCTAGCTCTTCTCCAATGGCGGAATCAAAACCACATGCAATATGTATATCAAAAGTGCACAATAGGCATCTGAAAGAAAGAAATAAGAAAATACCACGTTGGCTCAAGTGATCATCGACAGCAAAAACCACAAATACAATTTTCATGAGTCTCACCGTCTAGTCAAATATACAAGGGTAGATGGAGTATACTAGATACAATAATATACATGATGGAACAAAATATTTTCGCAACCCACCTACGAGCAATTCCGCAAGTCCAAGCAAAAGGAACAAAATGAGGAAGTGCGCCCGCCGCTACTGTGCTGACGGGTCGAACCAACAAGATACTGTGTCACAACGGGCGGTGAGTTACTTACAACTCGTGAGTAGTAAGTAACATCTAATAAGACTATCGTAAGTATGCACACAAATATGTCTCAACCTATGCATATCGATATAATACGATGTACTAACATGCATGCAATATGAATGTATAATCAAACACGAAACCTGAACAAGTCTGGTATGAGAAAATCTTTGTTCTTATTCTAGAAAAACCTCTGTGCAATAAACTGAAGTATCATCAATGAAATCAACAGAAAATCCGTGTCAAGCATCGACACAATATATATATATATATATATATATCCCAATATCTCAATATCTCACTATCTCAATATCTCAATGTCTCAATATCTCGGGCTCCGTCAGTCCGGATCGACCCATATCATCAAATTTCACGAATACGTCGGTATCCTCTGGATATCCGCCGTGTCAAAATAACCGGTCGGTAGTGCTCCCCTGCCGGACTCAACGACATCTGTGCGATCTTCTTGCCCTGAGGTACCGCACCAGGTCAACCATTTACCCGCAGATGGTGCATCCCCATCCTCGAATCGGGTATATTATACCGCTCAAGAACCGAGAAAACACATGGTGGACGCCGCGCACATTATATCACCAGAAAACCGTAATTTCTACTTTAAAATGATAATAGGTTTATAAAATCCTTGCGGTTTTCTCCAAAATCCATAAATCTCATAAATACTGAAATTCTTGAGAAGAATCACAATATGTAAACATGTCGGTGAAAATGGATGTCTATGATACGATAATATATATCATGCGAAGTATCAGAAGCTATGCATGAATTATGATGCAATGAGATATGTATATATGACTAACAATCCTGTGTATCCGTCCAGATGAAATCACCATACAAGTACAAGTCTACAGATCATATATGATGCAATGCACATATACCGGTTCTAAGCAACTTCTATAGTGTTCGTGACATAGCAATTACCAAAAGCGTGCGTGTACGCATGAATAGTGCATGTGCGGTATGGACCAATGGTAATAGTGCAAGTGTCCTATGAGATAATATCATATATATCCATGATGATGCAATGCACTGAGATGACTAATTGGGAGACTACGCATATAAATACAAGCACTACTAGAAATCCTGACTACCGGGCGCCCTGCGCCATCCAGACGATTCCCCCGTAGATGTGTACATCTACTCACCAGGACGTCTTGGCTAATCTGATCCGTTTTCAGCTCTGCCATTTCCGCGCCACATCCGACGCCTCTGCACCCGATCCTAGAAACGTACACAAGGAAATAAGAGAATAAATATAAAATAGTCGCGGACACAAATAATACAAGTCAACCACGCACACTAACTAAACGCGCACGCACTTGGTGCACAAAACGCGCTCGCGACTACGCCACAAACCACAACTAGGATCGCTATACGTGGCAACTACCAAACCTAAAATCCAATCACATCAATCGCGCGTTCACAACACACTAAAATTTATATAAAATAGGTTGTATATCATCAAAATCTCAAATTTAATTAAAATCGATTTATTCCAAAAACCTAGTAAGCAACAACTTACCATTTTAGTTCAAATCTTGATGTTTTAACAAAACTAGTGGCCACAATAATCACTTAATAACTTAATTAAGCCACACAATTACTAACTATATTTTAATCTCACCTATTTACCTTAATCACAAAAGTTTAGTTTGCAAGATTATACCATTAATATAATTTAAAAGTAACAATTAGTAATTTAACAACTAGATTAGATTTTACATGCCTTAAGATGTTAAACTACACTTTCTAACCATAATCAAGTGATGAAACCCTAACTCTAATTCAAACCCCTTTTCTTGAAATTTCAAACTTGAAATTAAAACCCTATTAATACCTAATTAAGTTTGATTTAAAGTAATTATATAACAAATTAACTATAGGGTTAAGATTTTATACCTCAAATTTTATAGGTCTAATCTTGCAAACTTAGCCTCCAAAGATGGTTTCATGCTCCAAGATCCATGCAAGATTAGGTCAAGAACTTTTGGTGATGGCTTAATTATGAATTTGTGAGGTTTTTGTGTGAATTTTGATGGAATTTTGATGAATTTAGAGATGAGATGAGATGGAGAAAATGGGGAATTTTCTGCAGTTGCTCTCAGTCAGATGGAGGAATGGGTGTGTGAGTGTGTAGAATTTTCCAAGTCAAAAGAAACCCCTCAAGCCTCATTAATGCATCTCACATCATTTTTTATTCTTATTTTATTTTATTTTATTATCTCTTTGACCCTAGAACTAACTAGAACTTGGAGGCAAATTGAAAAAAAGGTCATGTTACAAACTGGGTTAAGTTGTCATGGTTCACAAGTATGTAATCAACCCATTCAATTTGTAATTATCACTAATTTAATGTATATGTGAAAGCTTAAAATAATATTTAAAATAATTAATTAAGGAAAAATATTTAAGTAAACTAACAATTTATAAACGACTAATTAAATATCAATACTAGCCATTATATAGCTAAAATAGGTATATTTAAGTCTATATTGAAAAATAATTATATCTTGTTTTTTTTACGGAAAACACTAGTTATTTTACCGATTATCGGAAATTTCACCTAAATGGTTTTTTTCCAGAACGTTACACAAGAGATCTCGTCCCTGCTAAGGTACGTGAGATCCTAACGCCGTGTAGGCCGTTGATTAATCATATACTTCCGCTTGTGTATCTGTGTGATGGATTTGATTTAGTTGCATGGGGATCCACGACTGTGTTGTACCTAGTATAAGCTTACATTGGTGTCAGAGCTATGTTGTGCTCTATATCTATATTGTTTCACTTTCCTTTTAGATCAAAAATATATTTCTTATCATGTATTAAAGATTATTTCTTTAGAGATCTAATTTTTATTGTGGTTGTATATTAGAACAAAAATATATTTTTTGATGCATAGACGGTGCCGCGACAAAAGGTTGAAAGCGTCCGTCATCATAATTTTTTCTTTTTCTCATGAACCTTGACCTTAAAATTTGTGGTTTTTAGATTTAGTAAGTTTTTTTTATAAAATGGTGTTATTTTTTAAAAATTGCTAAGAGATAAGATCTTTTTTGGTTTTATTTGTTAAAACTAAAAGATTTGTAAAATCTAATTTTCAGTGAATTTTCGGTTTTTTTTTATTTAATTTCATTTTATGGAATTTTTTAAAATCTAAAATTAATATTTTTGAAAATAGGAAAAAGAAAGGGGCGCGGCTCAGAGTGGCAGCTCGGACGAGCCGGGCCCAAGCCGGCTTGGGCTTAGGCCCTAGTAAGCTCAGGCATAAAAGGCCTGGGTTGTTTTTAAAATTTCTTTTTCTAAATTTTTGTTTTTAAAATCATTTTAATTTCAGAAGAATACAGAAATTAAAGATAAATATTTTGAAGACCAAATTTTTTTTATTGGGTGTAGGGCACATGTTTTGGTTATTGGAAACTATGTAAAATATTTCTGACACAATGAAAATTAACCCAAATGCAATTGGAATTGCATCAAGGTAGTTAGGTTCATTGGGAGCACTTTAAAATACAAAACCGATCAATGAAAAAGACATTTGTATTTGGGTGGTTATATTGTTATAAAATAATTAGAGTTAGGTTAATTTGTTAATTATTTGTTGATTGCAAATAACCTAATACTAAATATTTCAAGTGGGAGATTTCAGATGATGTAAGGATTTAGATGAAACTGCCCGTCTACGAACCACCTTAGAGATCAAGACCTCATTATATGGATAATAATAGGACATTTTTCTATTTAATAACTTTGGGATTATGATGCTAGTATAGCCTAGTGACCCCCTATCTGTTTTATTGGAATAAAATTTTGTCGCTACGATCTTTCATATATGAGGTTAAATATTATTTATACACTCCTTTATATATGTTCATATAATCTTAACACATCCATAATTCTAATGTCGTAAAATTGCAAATGGCATCTAAAGCAGTTATTGCTGATTTGACTAAGGGCTACAGAATTAATAGTGACAATTTCGACATTTGGCGTCGATAAAAATTATTCCTTCTGAACGATATCGAGATTTTGGATTGCACCACGAAAGAGATGGTTGAGCCAGTGCAAGGTTCCTTTACTCCTGCTTAGTTTAAGAAGGAACTCGACGAATGGAGAGTATTGTCCGCCAAGGACCGATTCTCACGCTACACTATTTTAGCAGCGATGCGTGACGCATTTCTAGTTCAGTTTGAGCACCTTCCTACCACTATGCGATGGTGGGAGAAGTGGTTTAGAAAACCGAGTCCAGCAAGTATCCGTTCTCTACACGTTCGGTTGGCAAATTACCGAATGACCGGTAATCCAGACATAAGATTTCATCTCAGGATATTGGAATCTATGTTCAGGGATTTTGAGATCGCTGGCTCTCCTATCATGGATGAGAAGCAGATTCATGCGGTGATCCATTCAATGTTTGACTCCTGGGAACCTATGAAGTTCCTCATGACCCAAGAGACCGAAATAGTGAAAAACTTTTCGGACGTGAGGATAAGAATTGAACTTGAAGTGGAAAGGAGGGCGAAAGGAGTGAACTCGTCGGCTAGTGTCGTTGAGGCTCCCAAGCGTAACACTAGTAAGTCTAAGCATAAAGTACTGCCGAAGGAAGAAAAAAATGTTGATCATAAGAAGCCAAAGAAAAACTGACGTGGTAAGAACAGGTAGACCAAAGCCACATGTTACAACTATGGCAAGCGTGGAAATTTCGTGTGTGATTGCAAAGATTACAAGAAGGTACGTTCCCTTTCTCACCCCTTTCTATCATGTGTTACTAGTACCACGTTGTTAGTTGACTCCATGTCTTCTTAGATTATTGATTCAGGAGCCACGGACCATATCATACGGGATCGAGAAGGCTTCGTAGAATTCCGCAAGATACCGGTAGGTAGAAAAAGGATATTCATGGGCAATGAGTCGTATGTGGATGTATTAGGAATCGGCTCGTACAAGCTCTCCGCCGTCTTTAGTAGCGAGTGGGTCCTCCATGACGTTCTTTATGCTTCGAAGATTCGGCGGAACTTTATTTCTGTTGCCAGACTTATGCCTTTAAGGTATTCCATCATTTTAAAAAATAATTATGCTTATTGTTATTTTAATGGTACTTTTTATGCTGTTGAACATCTTATTGACGGTTTATCGGTTATTGATTGTGATAATTTTAATAATTCTGTGTTTGATATTGATGTTGTTGATGTTGAAGATTCTGCGATGTTATGGAATAGACGTTTAGGTCACATAGGCCTAGATATAATGAACAAACTCGTTAAGGGTGGTTTGCTTAGCGACTTAGCCAAAGTCACTGTATCAACCTACGAGAATTGTCTTACGGGTAAGGCAACCAGAAAACCCTTTAGTAAGGCCAAACGAGCAACTGCACCTTTGCAGTTAATCCATTCTGATATTTGCGGATCTGTCAGCGCAAAAAGCACGTAGCAGTGTGCCCTATTTCATCACTTTCATAGACAACTACTCACATTATAGTCATATGTATTTGATTTCTCACAAATCTGAGGCCTTAGATTATTTCAAGTGCTATGTCAGTGAAGTTGAAAATCAATTAAGCACGAGCATTAAGCCCCTTCACACTGATCGCGGCTGTGAGTACTTGTCCGAGCAGTTCCGGGAATTGTGTGAAAGGGGATTGTTAGGTGGTTAACGATACCCTACACTCCGCAATAATATGGTGTTGCGGATGAAGGGTTTCCTAGGACGACAGTAAGGTTTCGGGATGCATCGTCCATACCAAATTCAAAAATTTATCGTTCTAGCTAAGCCTAACCCTAGAATCGTATACTAAAAAACCGACGGAATAGAAATGCAAACACTTTGCAAGTAAAGTGAGCAAGGAATACAACCTTTGTAGACCGGTCCTTCACTTCAATAGTTCAGTGTAGTAGTCCTTTCGTTGCGATCGTGAATTCCGGACTCTAGAGAGGTTCCCTTGAAGAAACGAACATGCTTGCTTCGAAGTCTTCGAGGCCGAAAATGATCTACGTCGAGGAGACACTAACCCAAGCTATCTCTTCACTAATTACGGAATTAGTGAAGCAAAGACCCTATACTAAATGGCAAGTAGTAGAGGATGATGAAGTAGGAAGTGGGCTCACTTTAGAATAGATTTTCTCACTCATTTTCCATCAACTCCATTGAAGCTAGAAAGCTTTGAGGAAGAAGAAGAAGATGAAGAAATAATCTCATATGAGATAATGGCAACCATACTGAGTTAATATCATATATTAACCTTTGTAAAGAGTTAACCATGGCTAGATTTAATTGGTTGGGTTTATAAATATCTTAAGGCAAAACAAAACCTGTAGACTTTAGTCAATGCAAATCCAAGCTTCTCAAAGCTTCTTGCCATGACAAAAAACTTTAGTTTTGAATTAATTAATCCATTAAAAACCCTAGGATTAAACCAAGCATGGTGTAAGTCATACACACACCCAAATTGCATGTTTCATCAAACATGACACAAAACATGTACATAAAAATATATCACATATATTCAATGTGCACAAAATGAGAAAAAGAAATCATAAGTGAGCTTAATATTAGTTAATGTAATGTAATATATCAAATATATAATTATACATTAAATTATTAAATCAACTCTTGATTTAATAATCCGGCTATATCACATATAACCGACTAATATCAAATGAATCAATTTATCGAATCAACACTTGATTCGATAACCCGACTATATCACATATACCCGGCCGATATCACATATCGCGAGAATACAATACGGTATCACATACTCGTATCAATCTCGGTCCCACACATATCACATATGCGCTTCTACTCCGTTTCGCTTGAGCCAGGAAACCCCTGTGTAGGACTCTAAAGACTCGTCAATACGCCGGCAGTAGGTGATGATCATATCAAACGCCCACAAGCCGCAAGCGGTCTACTAAACGTAACGGCCACCCGGATATTGAGCGATCAGAAAATCAACAAGCAAGCCTACTCGTGCTCCTGCGAATCCAATCAGTAACACTACCGTACAATCCGGTCTCTTCGTCTGATATGTTGCATATCTCGTCTAGGGGTGGTAAACGTCAGATCCCAGTAACTCGATAAGTCATGTCAATATGAGGTTCATAACGGGTCGAGAAACTACTGATAACACTTACCAGTATATCTCTGAAGCAGCCCTGGCCAAGGACTTTCTGTTATAGCCAATCGAGCACAGCGCAACATCAACTCCCAATATCGGGAGAGACGAAACCCCTCCTATCGCTCATTGCCTCCATGTGACTCAGGACTGTACCCAAAAGCCACCGTTTTGCATGTTCTCTTGAACATGGTAAGGTGGAAATCAAAGCACAGTGGGAACCACACAAGACTCTATGACGATCTCAGGTCTACAGACTAACCTGTACCAGTGTCATCAGAGAACTGCCATCTGACGTAAGGTATAATACCATCCAGGAGTTCTCGGCGAGTCCGTCCAGTGTACCCAGTCTCCACTGAGCACCCGTATACTGTCTCTGATGTCAAACACCAATGGATATGGGATCATCCATCATCTATCTACATGGGTCGAGAAGCTATACGCTAGTCTACTCTGGTATATCGATGCCCTGTCTCGATACACCCATGACTATGAACAATTGAAGGATATACTTAGCGACTACACTGTCCCCACTAGTATGATCTGCATCATAATCCTGGTAGTCAAGTACTCATCCTAAGGGCTTTATCAACATGTAATATAGAGAAAATCAGTGTACATGTTAAGATAAAATCAACCAGATAGTATACTATCATGTCGAGCAAGAAAGTCCTCCATGTATATGTCCAAGCATCCACTACAATATACATCGTATGTACAGTAATGCCTCCAGGGCACACATATAACTAACAATCTCCCACATACACTAGGGTCATATGTTGTAGTATCCCATACCCAACAATCAGCAGTGGTTGTAGTATCTCATACACAACCATCCCATAAGAGTCTTTCCTGGGAATATGCCTTTGTGAGTGGATTCGCCCTGTTCTCCTCTGTGTCTACTCTCCTAACCTCGATCTCCCTGGAGATCAACCATCTCCATGATCAGGTGATACTGCCTAAGAATATGTCTGGATAACTGATGGGATGGGGGTTCCTAGGCATAAACCACAACTCCATTGTCACACAATGGTAGGAACCAAGTTCGTTTTATGAACAAATATATATCCAGACTTACCTCTTTGGTATATCCTTGGTAGCGATGTATACAGCCTTTATCGTCTAGTTTGCCACGGTATCTAGCTTGGAACTCTTCCAACATACCGTCCCTCCACTGAGGGTAAAGACAATACCTGTGACTGACATTCAGTCGACCTTATCACCCTGGAAGCTATCCAGTGATTCTTCCCAGGATCGATTGTTACTAACTCACTACACCTAGTGAGAATCCTAATATCCAATTATATCTATCTCATAGATCCAAAACCCAGGATTTAGGAGGTATCACCTTGATCCTCTATGGAGAATCCTTGTGATATGAGGAGATTGACCGAGTGTAGCATAGGAAATTCCTTTCCTATCAAGAGTATGTCATCCACGTACAACACGAGGATCACCACCATACTCTCTACTACCCTTTTTGTATATACAAGGTTCATCTACTATTTTGATGAAGTCAAACGCTTTGACTACCACATCAAAACAGATGTTCCAATTCCGCGATGCCTGTTTTATCCCATAAAGCAACTTGCACACGTTTCCGCCGCTCCCACTGTCTACGAAGCCCTCTGGTCGTGTACTTATAGAGGCTCTCTTCTAAATCACTATTTAGAAAAGCAGTCATGACACCCAACCGTGAGATATCGTAGTCATGGTATGTAGTAATGGCAAGTAGGATCCGGATGGACTTAAGCATAGGCACTAGAAAAGGTTTCATCATTATCGACACCGGGTGGATGACGAGAACCTTTTGCAACAAGGCTTAGCTTTGAAAGTCTCAACTTTTCCATGTACACCAAGTAATCTTCTCAAGATATACCTGCTCCTGATAGGGATTTAACCCTTCAGATAAAGCAACGAAAGTCCATACTTTGTTTGTGTATATAGATTCCATCTCAGATCGCTTAGCATCCAACCATTCTTACAGAGTCCCTACTCCTGATGGCCTGCTCGAAACTAGTTGGGTCATCATCTTATGATGCAATCCTCGGTCCCACTGTCATAGAGAAAACCGAAGTATCTCTCAGGTGAGTGAGGAACCCTACTAGATCGGCGGAGAGGCTGAGGTTCGTTGGGAATTATTGAATCCTCCGGTTCTACCAAATCATCAGCTATAGTTTGTATAGCTGGAATTGCTTCCAGTTCTACCTCATGACCACTAATTTCTTCACAAGAAATTCCCTTTCCAAAAGGTGGCATGCTGAGAAACAATACACCTTTTGCTCCTCAGTGCGGTAGAAGATATTCCCTTACTAATGCTTGGCATATCCAACAAACTTCCACAGAACTGACCTTGCTTCGAGCTTGTCCGGATTTTTCTTTTAGACATAGGCTGGGCAACCCCAAATCTTAACTTTCTTAAGAGATGGGCTCTTCCCATACCATATCTCATATGGAGTGGTAGGCTCCTGATTTTGTTGGAACCCTATTCAATAGGTATGCAACTTCTCAAGTGCATAACCCCCAAAAGGAAATAGGCAACTCAGTAGTACTTATCATAGAGCACACCATATCACATAGGGTGCGATTGCTCCGTCCTGATATACCAACGTACTGTGGTGTATACGGAGGAGTAATGCTGAGAGAGAATCTCATTCTCCTTTAGAATATTCCAGGAATTCCGTGCTCAAGTATTCTCCTCCTTGATTTCATCAAAGGACATAATACTTATACCCGTTTTTGGTTCTCTACTTCTATCTTATATTCTTTGAATATCTCAAAAGGTTCAGACTTGTGTTTCAACTGGAACATATGTCCGAATCTTGAGAGATCATCAGTGAATGTAATGAAGTATAAAGAACCGGTCCTGGCATGTGTAGACAGGGGACTTACATACACCATCATATATCAATCCCAAGAGTTCACTAACTCTTTCTCTGTTTCCAATAAATGGAGCTATGGTCATCTTATCTTTGTGACATGACTGGCAAGTTTCATAAGATGTAAATTCAAACTGATTTAAATATTCATCTTAATGTAACTTAACTAGTCGGTTCACGTCGATATGACCCAGTCTACAATGCCTCAAGAAGGATTCGTTCATTTCTGAACTCTTCCTCTTGTGTGTGTTCTGTACGTTAAGAATTGTGGTTTGATTCAGAACGTATATGCTTTTAGATAACTTGTCTGAACCGATCAACTCTTGATATAGGAAATGTTCAAAACATTATCAAACAATACAAAATTATATCCTTCTTTACTAAATAAAGAGACCGATATGATATTGTATATCAGGTTTGGTATCTAATAACATTCGTTCAGAATCAATGTATTAGGTAATACAGGGTGATAACTGCTAACAAGCTTGGCTGCAACACTTGCACCGTTTCTAACTCTTAAAACTTATCTCTCATTCTCAGTTCTCTACCTTTTTTAGCCCATGTAACAGATTACATATGTGGGATCCTGATCTGGTATCTCATACTCAGGACGTAGAGGATACTGAGAAACAGTTCTCAGTAATGAACATACCTGAAGAAGATGCATCAACATGCACTTTCTTCGTTTGGGCGGCACGGGAATCCTGGCAACCCCTATTTCCTGCTCGGTCTTATAACAATTACAAGTTGGAGCGGGACCAACGTTCCCCAGCTCAGTATAACAAGTGGGTTTGGTCAATACATCCATATTATTATCTTGATTAAGGCGTGACATGGTCGCTACCTGGAGAGAGAGAGAAGAAAACACTCAGCGTATGCTCTTGCAAGATTAGATTGGTTATTATTTTATCTAATCAGGATGGCTCACACTGTTTTAATCAAATCTTTCTTCAAACCTTAAAAGGAAAGACTAGCCGGGATTAATTACACCCTACAAGTTCGTCAATCTTTCGACCAGACCAGTGTCGGTAATTTGAGGGAGGTTCCCCGTGCTTTTGTACGGACCTAATTAAAATAAACCTCATTTTCCCTGAGGCATAACCCCATTAACACCTTTCTAGACACCTACTTGATCGGCTAATTGTAATGTGTAAAAGTCTCTCAGGAGTAACTCTTACTCACAGTGGGTATTGGGATCCAGCTATCTCATAGAAGGTATGCAATCTCATTGCAAATTTCAACACTTGAAATTCCTGAAATATTTTACCCCCAACGTTCTATGACCTTGACGAATACCAAACAACCCATAGTCCGCTAGTCAAGTTCAACCCATACATTTCTTGATTGAATTAAACCCAACCGCACGACCCTTGACGAAACCCAAACAACGTCGTACGAATACCCTAATCCAATCGCATCATATACTTATGCAGATAAGCAGTAATCAGCTACCGCACACTACGCCTTGACAAAGGCCAACAGACGCATCACGAATACTAACTATTACTTATCTGAAATGACGGAGGGCTACGCAGATTTTTAAGAAAACCATGAGCGTAATGAACTTGATATTGTTGTAGAATCGAGTGATTTTGTAAAGGAGTGTTTTTGAGATTTTTACTAGTTTTGCTAAAAAGATCACTCCCGGTGAAGGGATCTCGGCTCTTTCCTTATCGAATAAGGTGCAGGATATTTCACAAATACCACTATGCAAAGCAAAAACTATAGAAGCAATCAAAAGACAAACCGAGTTTGTAGCATTTGCTAGTTTCGCTAAAGAGGTCACTCCCGGTGAAGGGATCTCGGCTCTTTCCTTATCGAATAAGGTGCTGGATATTCTATAAAGAATACCTCTATGCAAAGCAAGAACTAGAGCTACCAGTTTTTAAAACAAGTTTGTACAACATCTTTTAAGTTTCTTTTATTTCATTAATCTCATTAATGAAGTCCCATTCATTATGCTTCCTAAGCATCACATATGAAACGAAAGCAACAATATTATATATATATATCATATATATATAATATAAGCATTCGTCTTAGAATATAATCAATGACCACATCACAGAATATCGCAGCAGAATAAAACATATGAAATATTGGATATACTAGGATTTCCGGGTTTTAAATTAAGCCTGTATAAAACATGGATTCCACGGTCGTGATGAATAGCCAAACCCACATCTCTAGACCCCTATGAGAGCGGCAAGCAATCCTACCAATTCTAGAGTTAGGAGATCCGGTCTCAACTCCTTGAGATGGTCTCCCACTGGACCCTAAAACCCGGTTACTTGTGCTCCCCACCTTGAGTCTATCCTAATACGGAAAAGTAAATAATATACAATGGTGACATCATCCTCAACCCGGAAGTGCCCCAATAAAAGAATATTATATACAATGAATTTTATATGAATGAAAATGAAAACTCTTATCTCACATAAAACCCCGGCTATTCAATCACGACGATCCAATATAACATATCACAGCAACACATAACATCACATGTCATCAACGTAAGTAAATATGTGTATCCCAATTATCGTTGACGTATAAAAACGAAACCGGTGATACACCATATATTACACTTACGGTCGCTGAAAAGAAAGTGAAAAACTATAACAGTTGGAATCCGCAACCTCCTTAGACATCACATGCCTAACCAAATGAATTCCTTAGACATCTCATACCTAACAATTATAAACCCTGCATTTTAGTCTCGATCTTGAAAACACTTTTCAATATCTAGTCGGGCAATTCAACAAGATTCCCGACATCCTGATCGAATGTTCGTCGGAAACTTTAGTATACGGCCGCACCCTCCGATACCGTCGACAAAGTGCACTAAGGCGGAACACCGCTGCCACGAGCACCTGAACGGATGCTTTTGGCGACGGGGTTCTCCTACAGTCACTTGGTCGGGGCTATGGGGCATGGCTATCTAATAAGGTTACCCGGCGAGTATCCGCGTACGCTACGTGATTGCGACGGACTTTTGATCACATCAAATTCCGTGGCAACCGATCAAATGAGACTAGATTGCTAGATTTATAACATTCAAAATAGTTATCTCATAACTACTTTTGTGGATTCCAAATATTGTATCCCATCATATGATACCCAGACGAATGTTAAACTTTTCAATCGATTCATCAAAGCCCACAATTTCCCGACAGCTCAACACTTGAGCACAGTTCAATAATACGCAGAATATGCCACAGTACCTATGCACCAGCCGTAGAAGGGCAAACCCAAGCCTCACTCATGTCTCCACGGAACTGCGGCAAACCCTAGGGTATGACCGCGGTTCCGCAATCCAAAAAGTCAAGTTAGGATTTCATTCTTCTAGAGGGTTCATAGAATCACTTGCATATTTTTCCGAATACGTTAAACTTGGAAAAATGGGTTTTTGACATTCGATCGAACTTTTTAATTTCACCTAGATAATATGTGAATAACCCGAAACAATGTTAAATCTACGAATACGAAACACACCGAATTTCTTATAGTGTAAGATTACATCACATGCAAAATTAGCAAAAACAAACAACACCTGAAATATCAAAACCAAGTCACTGGAACACACCAAAAAATTCAGGCAATTCTGGACCAAAGTGGCTGGCCCCAATACTACTCATCTTTGCCAAAATCCGAGAAAATCCCCTGAATTTTTCATGGTGTTCATGAAATATCCCATATAACACTCTGTACTTGTTTAAAAAAATTTTTGACAACAATTTAAAAACGACAGAAAGTGAGTTTTCGCGTTTCAAGTTCGGAGTATTTCGGTTTCGTAATCTTAACAAAATCCGTCTAAATTTCTAGCATTGCTCTGATACAACTGAAGGGTTGCTTGGGATGGCAGTAAGGTTTCGGGAGGCATCGTCCATGCCAAATTCAAAAATTTGCCGTTCTAGCTAACCCTAACCCTAGAATCGTATACTAGAAAACCGACGGAATAGAAATGCAAACACTTTGCAAGTAAAGTGAGCAAGGAATACAACCTTTGTAGACCGGTCCTTCACTTCAATAGCTCCGTGTAGTAGTCCCTTCGCTGCGATCGTGAATTTCGGACTCTAGAGAGGCTCTCTTGAAGAAACGAATATGCTTGCTTCGAAGTCTTCGAGGCCGAAGATGATCTACGTCGAAGAGACACTAACCCAAGCTATCTCTTCACAAATTACGGAATTAGTGAAGCAAACACCCTATACTAAATGGCATGTAGTAGAGGATGATGAAGTAGGAAGTGGGCTCACATTAGAATTGATTTTCTCACTCATTTTCCATCAACTCCATTGAAGCAAATAAGCTTTGAGGAAGAAGAAGAATATGAAGAAAATATCTCATATGATAATATCCAAAAGATAATGGAAACCATGGTGAGTTAATATCATATATTAATCTTTGTAGAGAGTTAACCATGGCTAGGTTTAATTGGTTGGGTTTATAAATATCTTAAGGCAAAACAAAACTTGTAGACTTTAGTCAATGCAAATCCAAGCTTCTCAAAGCTTCTTGCTACGACAAAAGACTTTAGTTTTGAATTACTTAATCCATTAAAAACCCTAGGATTAAACCAAGCATGGTGTAAGTCATACATGTTAGTTGCATGTATGCCCTAGAGGCCAGTATTGTACAGATGATGTATATTATATTGGATGCTTGGACATATATAGAGATGACTTTCTTGCTCGATATGATAGTATGCTATCTGGTTACTCTTTGTCTTAACATGTACACTTGTCTCTTTAAACTGTCTTATAGTTACATGTTGATAAAGCCCTTAGGATGTGTACTTGACTACCTGGACTATGATGCAGATCATACTAGTGGGGACATGGTATTCCATAAGTACATCCTTCAAGGTCCCTAGTCGTGGGTGTATCGAGACGGGGCATCGATATACCAGTGTAGACTAGCGTATACGCTTCTCGACCCATGAGATGGGCGATGGATGATCCCATATCCATTGGTGTTTGACATCAGAGATGGTGTACGGGTGCTCAGTGGAGACTGGGTACACTGGACGGACTCGCCGAGAACTCCCAGATGGTATTATACCTCACGTCAGATGGCAGTTCTCAGGTGACACTTGTACAGGTTAGTCTGTAGACCCGAGATCGTCATAGAGTCTTGTGTGATTCCCACCGTGCTTTGATCTCCACCTTACCACGTCCATGAGGGCGTGCAAAACGGTGGTCTTTGGGTACAGTTCCGAGTCACATAGAGGCAATGAGCGATAGGAGGGGTTTCGTCTCTCCCGGTATTGGGGGTTGATGTTGCGCTGTGCTCGATTGGCCGTAACAGGGAAGTCCCTGGCCAGGGCTGATCAGAGATTTGCTGGTAAGTGTTACCAGTAGTTTCTCGACCCGTTATGAGCCTCACATCGGCACGACTTATCGGTTATTAGGGTCTGACGTTTACCACCCCTAGACTTGATATGCGACGTATCAGACGAACAGACCGGACTGTACGGTAAGTGTTACTGGTTGGATTCACAGGAGTGTGAGCGGGCTAGCTCGTCGATCTTCTGATCGCTCAATACCCGGATGGCCGTTACGTTTAGCAGACCGCTTGCGGCTTGTGGGTGCATGATATGATCATCATCTGCTACCGGCGTATTGACGAGTCTTTAGAGTCCTACACAGAGGTTTCCTGGCTCAAGCGAAACGAAATAGGAGCGCATATGAGATATGTGCAGGACCGAGAATAATGCGAGTATGTGATACCGCATTTCATTCTCGCGATATATGTTTCGATTGGTTATATTCGATATGACCTAGTTATCGAATCATTGATTCGATAAATCGATACATTGGATTCTAGTCGGTTATGTGCGACATGACCGGATCATTGAATCAAATGTTGATTTAATGATTTAATGTATAATTATATATTTGATATATTGCATTACATTAACTAGTATTGGTTTACTTTAAACGGATTTTTCTCACTTGATGCACATTGTATATGTGATATGCTTTTGTGCACTTTTTTGTATCATGTTTGATGATACTTGATCATTTGGTTAAGTGTAAAGGATTAACCATGGTTAAGAGATGATTAGGGTTTTGATTTTTCATTTATTTATTTGTTTATTTATTTGGAAATGATTTAGATAAAGATGGTGGCTTCTTTTGTTTCTAGTTGAAGCTTCATGAAGCTTTGACTTATGAAACCATTCTTGTCTTCATGCTTAACCCTAACCCTCTCAAGTAACCATGGTATATTCTCTACACTTAACCTTAGTTAGGATATGATAAGTATTGTTTTCTTTTTCATTTTAAAGAGATATCATATTCTTTCTTCTTCTTGATCATCTTCTTCTTCAAGAAAAGCTTAAGGTCCATCAATGGCAACTTGAGCTAAAGTGAGAGAAATCCAATTCTAAAGTGAACCCACCTCCTATTTCTTCACCCTCTACCTCTTGCCAAGTTGTTTTGGGTGTTTTCTTCACAAGTTTCACAACTTGGTGAAGTTGGAGCTTGAACTTGTGCAACCTCGACGTAGATCATCTTCGGCACGAAGCCGACGACCTATTCCGCTCGTTTTTCCGATGAAGCCGACGATTGAGTCTAGGATTCGAGATGGACAGCGAGAGGACGCCTACGTGGAGCTAAGGAAGTGGAGAACCGGATCTACAAAGGTTGTAGCCTCTCTACTTTAGTTAAAGTGTTAACTAGATTCATGTTTCGCCTGGAATTCTAGCCGATGATCCGTATTAGGGTTTCTCGGCACCCATAATTTTTGAAATTGGCATGGTTGATGCCTTGTAAGACTTCATTAGAGTGCCTAGGAACCCTACAGTGGTATCAGAGCCTAGCTAGAGCCTTAGGCGAAGTCTAGACGGAGTTTGAAGTCCGAACGAACCCGAAACCACAACCCGATAATGCTCTCTGGACTTTTTCCAAATTTGTGGTTTTTTGTCAATTAAAAATGCTTAAAAAATTCAGCAATGAAATCTAAGAATTACGGTGCAAAAAGTTTCCCATGAACAGTACTTTGTGCGGCGGAACCGCGGCAGAAGCCTAGCTTCTGCGGCGGTTCCGCGGCTCTTTGGTGACGTCAGCCCTAAGTGTTTGCACAGTAATTCCTGATTAATTATTCTGAGTTTTATGGGAATTTTTAAATTGGCTCTTAAGTTGAGTGTTCTGGGGTTAAATTGGGAAACGATGTTTCGATCGGATTATCGAACCTTGTCTAAGTGTTTTTCCGGATAATTTTTAGAATATGTTAAAAAGTTCGACCGGATACAAATACCCAATTTTTCCCCTGTCGGGAAATTTCCAAGTGTTGGATTTTTCCGTGGTTTAACGACGTTCTAAGTAGTGCAAGTAACACGATGGACCCTCTAGAAGACAACAAACCTTAACTCGATTATTTGACCGTCTTGAACTGCCCTTTGAACCTTCGGGTTTGGGGCAGTACGGCGTGCCACATGTGAGGCGTTGGCTTGACCCTTCTACGGCTGGACCGTTGGTACTGAGGCACGAACTGAATGTTGTTAGACTTATTTCATGTGTTGAGCTGTATCGGGAAAACTTGGGTATTCGACTGTTCGATCGGAAAGTTTAACATTTTCTGTTTATCTGGAATGTGATACAATGATTGGAATTCACAAATAGTTATGGGATAACTGACTGAATGTTATAAATCTAGCGGTTTAGTTTCACTTGATATTGAAAAGAGTTTTCGATAATGGGACTAAAATGCGGGGTTTATAACTGTTAGGCATGTGATGTCTAAAGAGATTGCGGATTCCAATTGTTGTAGTTTTACACTTTCCTTTCTGTGACCGTAAGTGTAATATGTGAGATCGCCGGTTTCGTTGCTATATGTCAACGACAATTGGGATGGACATATTTACTTACGTTGATGACATGTGATGTTATGTGTTGCTGGATATGTTATATTGGATTGTCGTGTTTGAATAGCCGGGGGTTTTTATGTGAGATGAGTGTTTTTCATTTTCATTCATGTAAAAACTTGTATGTAATATTCTTTTATTTGGGGCACTTCCAGGTAGCGGAAGTTGTCACCTTTTGTATATTATTTACTTTTCCGCATTAGGATAGACCCAAGGAGGGGAGCACAAGTAACCGGGTTCTGGGGTCCAGTGGGAGACCAACTCGAGGAGTCGAGTCCGGGTCTCCTAACCCTAGAATTGGCAGGGTTGCTTGCCGCTCTCGTAGGGGTCTAGGGGTGTGGGATTGGCTATTCATCACGACCGTGGAATCCGTGTTTTATACTGGCTCGTATTGAAAACACGGACGTCCTAGTATATCCAATGTTTCATATGTTTCTTCTGCTGCTTTATCTGTGATGTGATCATGTGATGTTCTGTGATAGATACAGTGTATAGTATATATGATATATTATATAGACGTTACTTATGTTTTGCACCCGTACTAGCCCTGCCCTGCTCTGTCGTTAGTTACCTAACCTAACGGTGCACGAGGGGACATCCAGGCGAATGCGGATGGCATAAGTGTACGTCGTATTTATCTGTGATGTTTAGGTACTTAAATGATGGGACTTCATTAATGTGATTAATGAAAGAAAGAAACCTAAGATGTTGTAGAATCAAATTTTAAACAAAACAGGTAGCTACAGTTCTTGCTTTGCATAGCGGTATATATGATATACCCTGCACCTTATTCGACGAGGAAAGGACCGAGATCCCTTCACCGGGAGTGACTCCTTTAGCAGTAACTGGTAGATGCTATACACTCGGTCTGGTTTTGATTGCTTTTAAGAGTTTTTGCTTTGCATAGCGGTATATATGATATACCCTGCACCTCATTCGACGAGGAAAGGACCGAGATCCCTTCACCAGGAGTGACTCCTTTAGCAAAACTAGAAAAGCCTCAAAATCACTCCATTTCAAAACTTCATTTTGATTCTACAACGATATCAAGTTCATTACGCAATAGGTTTTCAGAAAAACCTGTCGTAGCCCTCCGTCATTTCAGATGAGTAGTAGTTAGTATTCGTGCTACGTTTGTTGGCCTGCGTCAAGGCGTAGTGTGCGGTAGCTAACTAGTATTTATCTACTTATGCATATGATGCAGATTGGATTAGGGTAGTCGTGCGACTTTGTTGGCCTGCGTCAAGGGTCGTACGGGTGGGTTTAATTCAATCAGGAAATGACGGGTTGAACTTGACTAGCGCACTATGGTTTGTTGGCCTGCGTCAAGGTCATAGGACGCTAGGGGAAAAATATTATCAGGAATTTCAAGTGTTGAAATTTGCAATGAGATTGCATACCTTCTATGAGATAGTTGGATCCCGATACCCACTGCGAGTAAGAGTTACTCCTGGGAGAGTTTTACACATTGCAATTAGCTGATCAAGTAGGTGTCTAGAAAGGTGTCAACGGGGTTACGCCTCTGGGAAAACGAGGTTTACATTAATTAGGTTCGTGCGAAAGCACGGGGGACCTCCCTCAAAGTACCGACACTGGCCTGGCTGAAAGATTGGCGAACTTGTAGTGTGTAATTAATCCCGGCTAGTCTTTCCTTTTAGGGTTTGAAGGAAGATTTGATAAAAACCAGCGGGAACCATCCTGATTAGATAAGATAATAACCAATCTGATCTTGCACGAGCATACGCTAAAGTGTTTTCTTCTCTCTCTCTCCAGGTAGCGACCATTTCATGCCCTAATGAAGATAATAATATGGATGTATTGACCGAACCCGCATGTTATACTGTGCTGGGGAACGTTGGTTCCGTTCTTTCTTATAAGAGTTATAGGAATGAACAGGATATAGGGGAATACCAGGATTCCCATGCCACCCGATTGAAGAAAGTACATGTTGATGCATTTTCTTCGAGTGTGTTCGTTACTGAGAACTGTTTCTCCATTTGCTCTACGTCCTGGGTATTAGATACCGGGTCAGGATCCCATATATGTAATCAGTTACATGGGCTAAGGAAAGGTAAAGAACTTGGAGAAGGTGATAAAGACATTAGAGTTGGAAATGGTGCAATTGTTGCAGCTAAGACTGTCGGGGAATATCACCTTGTATTACCAACTGGTAATACATTGGTTCTGAACGAATGCTATTACATGCCAAACCTGATATGCAACATTATATCGGTTTCTTTATTAAGTAAAGAGGGATATAATTTTGTATTACAGGACAATGTTATGAACATTTTCCGTAACCAAAAGTTGGTTGGATCAGGCACGTTATGCAATGGCATTTATGTTCTAAATCAATCAACAATTCTGAGCATAACAAACACACACAAGAGGAAGAGTTCTGAACTCAACGAATCCTTCTTGTGGCATTGTAGACTGGGTCACATCAATGCGACACGACTAGCTAAGTTGCATAAAGATGGATATTTAAATCCGTTTGAATTTTCATCTTATGACACTTGCCAGTCATGTCTCAAAGGCAAGATGACCAAGACTCCGTTTACGGGACACGGAGAAAGAGTTACCGAACTCTTGGGACTGATACATAGTGATGTATGCGGTCCCATGTCTACACATGCCAGGGATGGTTCTTCGTACTTCATTACATTCACTGACGATCTCTCTAGATTCGGATATGTGTTCCTGATGAAACACAAATCAGAAGCTTTTGAGAAATTTAGAGAATATAAACAAGAAGTTGAGAACCAAACCGGAAAAAGTATTAAAATCCTACGATCTGATCGAGGAGGTGAATACTTGAGCAATGAATTCCTGGACTTCCTAAAAGAGAATGGGATTCTCTCTCAGCTGACTCCTCCATATACACCACAGCACAACGGTGTATCAGAACGGAGGAACCGCACCCTATTGGATATGGTGCGCTCTATGATGAGCACAGCTGAGTTACCTATTTCCTTCTGGGGATATGCACTGGAAACAGCTGCAGACCTATTGAATATGGTTCCCACCAAAACCGTGCCGACCACTCCATATGAGATATGGAAAGGAAAGAGACCATGTCTTAATTATGTTAAGATATGGGGTTGTCCGGCCTATGTAAAAACGCAAAATCCGGACAAACTCGCGGCAAGGTCCATTCTGTGTAAGTTTATTGGATATCCCAAACATTCGCGCGGGTATATCTTCTACCACACCGAGGAAAAAAATGTGTTTGTTTCTCGACATGCCACCTTTTTAGAAAAGGAATTTCTTGAAAAGGAGATTAGTGGCAAGGAGGTAGAACTGGAAGAGGTTCCAGCAATACAGACTACAACAGAAGATTTGGTTGAACCAGAGGATTCAGTAGCTCCCGATGAACCTCAGCCACTCCGCCGATCTAGTAGGGTTCCTCGCCAATATGAGAGATACTACGGTTTTCTCATGGACGGTGGGAGCGAGGATTGCATCATGGAGGATGATGACCCAACTAGCTTCGAGCAGGCCATCACGAGTGAGGACTCAGTGAAATGGCTGGATGCTATGCGGTCCGAGATGGAATCCATGTACACCAACAAAGTATGGACTTTGGACGTTGCTCCCGAAGGGGTAAAACCCATTGGGAGCAAGTGGATCTTCAAGAAGAAACTTGGTGTAGATGGGAAAGTGGAGACTTTCAAAGCTAGACTTGTAGCAAAGGGTTTTCGTCAAAGACCAGGTGTGGACTATGACGAAACCTTTTCTCCAGTGGCTATGCTTAAATCCATCCGGATCATGCTTGCCATCGCTGCATATCATGATTACGAAATCTGGCAAATGGATGTTAAGACCGCCTTTCTAAACGGTGATTTAGAAGAGTGCGTGTACATGACTCAGCCAGAGGGCTTCGTAGACAGTGGGAGCAGCGGAAAGGTGTGCAAGCTGCTTAAATCCATTTATGGATTAAAGCAAGCATCGCGGAGTTGGAACATCTGCTTTGACGTCGTTATCAAAGAGTTTGATTTCGTCAAAAATCCAGATGAACCTTGTATCTACAAGAAGGTGGCAGAGAGTAAGGTTGTCTTCCTCGTATTGTACGTGGACGACATACTCTTGATAGGAAATGATATTCCTATGCTGCAATCGGTCAAGCTCTTCTTATCACAAAGATTCTCAATGAAAGATCTTGGTGATGCCTCTTGCATATTGGGAATTAGGATCTATAGAGATAGATCAAAACGGATTTTGGGATTGTCCCAATCCAGGTACATTGACACCATACTAAAGAGGTTTAGTATGGAAGAGTCCAAGAGTGGGAACTTGCCCACGATCTCTGGAGTCACACTCTCCAAAGAGATGTCTCCCAAGACTGATTTGGAGAGAGCTCGCATGCAAGGGATACCCTATGCTTCGGCAGTAGGCTCTATCATGTATGCAATGCTATGTACCAGACCCGATGTAGCGTACTCACTAAGTGTAGTGAGCAGGTATCAAGCTGATCCTGGAGAGAGTCACTGGACAGCTGTGAAGAGCATTCTCAAGTACTTGCGAAGGACTAGAGATATGTTCTTGGTGTATGGTAACGGAGAACTCCAAGTGGAGTCCTTTACCGATTCGAGCTTCCAGAGTGATAAGGACGACTCTAAGTCGCAGTCGGGTTTTGTCTTTACCCTTTACGGAGGGGCGGTTAGCTGGAAGAGTTCCAAGCAGGAAACCGTGGCAGACTCGACGATGGAGGCTGAATACATCGCTGCCAACGATGCTGCCAAAGAGGCTGTCTGGATCAAGAAGTTCATTACTGAACTTGGAGTGGTTCCATCCATTGAGCATCCAATACCTTTGTATTGCGATAACAATGGAGCGGTGGCTTTAGCCAAGGAACCAAGGTCCCATCAGCGATCCAGGCATAATCTGAGGCGGTATCACCTGATCCGGGAGATAGTTGATCGCCGGGAGATCGAGGTCAGGAGGGTTGACACGAAGAACAACACGGCGGATCCACTCACGAAGGCCATTCCCCAGATACAGTTTGAGAGACTCTTCGGGATGCTCGGTATGCGATACTACAGCAGCTGGCCCTAGTGCAAGTGGGAGATTGTTAGTTGTATGTATGCCCTAGAGGCCAGTATTGTACAGATGATGTATATTATATTGGATGCTTGGACATATATAGAGATGACTTTCTTGCTCGATATGATAGTATGCTATCTGGTTACTCTTTGTCTTAACATGTACACTTGTCTCTTTAAACTGTCTTATAGTTACATGTTGATAAAGCCCTTAGGATGTGTACTTGACTACCTGGACTATGATGCAGATCATACTAGTGGGGACATGGTATTCCATAAGTACATCCTTCAAGGTCCCTAGTCGTGGGTGTATCGAGACGGGGCATCGATATACCAGTGTAGACTAGCGTATACGCTTCTCGACCCATGAGATGGGCGATGGATGATCCCATATCCATTGGTGTTTGACATCAGAGATGGTGTACGGGTGCTCAGTGGAGACTGGGTACACTGGACGGACTCGCCGAGAACTCCCAGATGGTATTATACCTCACGTCAGATGGCAGTTCTCAGGTGACACTTGTACAGGTTAGTCTGTAGACCCGAGATCCTCATAGAGTCTTGTGTGATTCCCACCGTGATTTGATCTCCACCTTACCACGTCCATGAGGGCGTGCAAAACGGTGGTCTTTGGGTACAGTCCCGAGTCACATAGAGGCAATGAGCGATAGGAGGGGTTTCGTCTCTCCCGGTATTGGGGGTTGATGTTGCGCTGTGCTCGATTGGCCGTAACAGGGAAGTCCCTGGCCAGGGCTGATCAGAGATTTGCTGGTAAGTGTTACCAGTAGTTTCTCGACCCGTTATGAGCCTCACATCGGCACGACTTATCGGTTATTGGGGTCTGACGTTTACCACCCCTAGACTTGATATGCGACGTATCAGACGAACAGACCGGACTGTACGGTAAGTGTTACTGGTTGGATTCACAGGAGTGTGAGCGGGCTAGCTCGTCGATCTTCTGATCGCTCAATACCCGGATGGCCGTTACGTTTAGCAGACCGCTTGCGGTTTGTGTGTGCTTGATATGATCATCATCTGCTACCGGCGTATTGACGAGTCTTTAGAGTCCTACACAGAGATTTCCTGGCTCAAGCGAAACGAAATAGGAGCGCATATGAGATATGTGCAGGACCGAGAATAATGCGAGTATGTGATACCGCATTTCATTCTCGCGATATATGTTTCGATTGGTTATATTCGATATGACCTAGTTATCGAATCATTGATTCGATAAATCGATACATTGGATTCTAGTCGGTTATGTGCGACATGACCGGATCATTGAATCAAATGTTGATTTAATGATTTAATGTATAATTATATATTTGATATATTGCATTACATTAACTAGTATTGGTTCACTTTAAACGGATTTTTCTCACTTGATGCACATTGTATATGTGATATGCTTTTGTGCACTTTTTTGTATCATGTTTGATGATACTTGATCATTTGGTTAAGTGTAAAGGATTAAACCATGGTTAAGAGATGATTAGGGTTTTGATTTTTCATTTATTTATTTGTTTATTTATTTGGAAATGATTTAGATAAAGATGGTGGCTTCTTTTGTTTCTAGTTGAAGCTTCATGAAGCTTTGACTTATGCAACCATTCTTGTCTTCATGCTTAACCCTAACCCTCTCAAGTAACCATGGTATATTCTCTACACTTAACCTTAGTTAGGATATGATAAGTATTGTTTTCTTTTTCATTTTAAAGAGATATCATATTCTTTCTTCTTCTTGATCATCTTCTTCTTCAAGAAAAGCTTAAGGTCCATCAATGGCAACTTGAGCTAAAGTGAGAGAAATCCAATTCTAAAGTGAACCCACCTCCTATTTCTTCACCCTCTACCTCTTGCCAAGTTGTTTTGGGTGTTTTTTTCACAAGTTTCACAACTTGGTGAAGTTGGAGCTTGAACTTGTGCAACCTCTACGTAGATCATCTTCGGCACGAAGCCGACGACCTATTCCGCTCGTTTTTCCGATGAAGCCGACGATTGAGTCTAGGATTCGAGATGGACAGCGAGAGGACACCTACGTGGAGCTAAGGAAGTGGAGAACCGGATCTACAAAGGTTGTAGCCTCTCTCCTTTGGTTAAAGTGTTAACTAGATTCATGTTTCGCCTAGAATTCTAGCCGACGATCCGTATTAGGGTTTCTCGGCACCCATAGTTTTTGAAATTGGCATGGTTGATGCCTTGTGAGACTTCATTAGAGTGCCTAGGAACCCTACAATACACACACCCAAGTTGCTTGTATCATCAAACATGACACAAAACATATACACAAAAATATATCACATATATTCAATGTGCACAAAATGAGAAAAAGAAATCATAAGTGAGCTTAATATTAGTTAATTTAATGTAATATATCAAATATATAATTATACATTAAATTATTAAATCAACTCTTGATTTAATAATCCGGCTATATCACATATAACCGACTAATATCAAATGAATCAATTTATCGAATCAACACTTGATTTGATAACCCGGCTATACCACATATACCCGGCCGATATCACATATCGTGAGAATACAATACTGTAACATATACTCATATCAATCTCGGTCCCACACATATCACATATGCGCTCCTACTCCGTTTCTCTTGAGCCAGGAAACCCCTGTGTAGGACTCTAAAGACTCGTCAATACGCCGACAGTAGGTGATGATCATATCAAACACAAGCCGCAAGCAGTCTGGTAAACGTAACGGCCACCCGGGTTTTGAGCGATCAGAAGATCAACAAGCAAGCCTGCTCGTGCTCCTGCGAATCCAATCAGTAACACTACCGTACAGTCCGGTCTCTTCGTCTGATATGTCGCATATCTCGTCTAGGGGTGGTAAACGTCAGACCCCGGTAACTCGATAAGTCGTGTCGATATGAGGCTCATAATGGGTCGAGAAACTACTGATAACACTTACCAGTATATCTCTGATGCAGCCCTGGTCAGGGACTTCCTGTTATAGCCAATCGAGCACAATGCAACATCAACTCCCAATGCCGGGAGAGACGAAACCACTCCTATCGCTCATTTCTTCTATGTGACTCGGGACTGTACCCAAAAGCCACCATTTTGCATGTTCTCTTGAACGTGGTAAGGTGGAAATCAAAGCACAGTGGGAACCACACAAGACTCTATGACGATCTCGGGTCTACAGACTAATATGTAACAGTGTCACCAGAGAACTGCCATCTGACGTTTTGGTATAATACCATCTGGGAGTTCTCGGCGAGTCCGTCCAGTGTACCCAGTCTCCACTAAGCACCCGTATACCGTCTCTGATGTCAAACACCAATGGATATGGGATCATCCATCGCCCATCTACATGGGTCAAGAAGCTATACGCTAGTCTACTCTGGTATATTGATGCCCTGTCTCGAAACACCCACGACTAGGAACATTTGAAGGATGTACTTAGCGACTACACTATCCTCACTAGTATGATCTGCATCATAATCCTGGTAGTCAAGTACTCATCCTAAGGGCTTTATCAACATGTAATATAGAGACAATCAGTGTACATGTTAAGATAAAGATCAACCAGATAGCATACTATCATGTCGAGCAAGAAAGTCCTCCATATATATGTCCAAACATCCACTACAATATACATCGTATGTACAGTAATTGCCTCTAGGGCACACATATAAGTAACAGCGGAAAGAAAAAATAAGATGCTGCTAAACATGGTTAAGAGTATGATGGCACAAGCCAATCTACCCATTTCGTTTTGAAGAGATGCGTTGTAGATAACAGCTTATGTTCTAAACTGTGTGCCTTCAAAACATGTGTTAACACTCGATGAGCTATGGACGGGTGAAAAACCTGTGTTGGGTTACTTGCGCCCATGGGGGTGTGCCGCCTATATACATACTACTTCATATCCGCATAGGAAGTTAGGCCCTAAAACGAAGAAGTGTATTTTCATATGCTATTCCAAGTACTCCAAGGGTTATGTGTTATTAGGTGAGAATAGTGATAGGACTGTAACTGAAGTTGAGTTGCACGATGTTCAGTTCCTCGAAGGGGACTTTCCGCAGAAAGCAGAAGTGGGTCAGGATTTGGAACTCTATGAGGTTGATGAAATTCCCATTCAGACGGCTGAGTAGGACGATGTGTATCTTCCAGTTGCCGAAGACAATGGGAGCGGGATTCAAGATGACGGCTAAGAGCCGATGACGGAATCTGCGGAGCCTCGTAGACTAGTTCCCCGTCGACATTTTGAGATCGAAGGGAATGCATTCATGGTCGCTTCACATGATGTTGCAGAACCCAAGTCATTTGATGACGCCATTTCAAGGCCAGCTGCAAGTGAATGGAGAATTTCAATGAGTGAAGAGCTCGAGTCAATGAGAAAGAACCGGATATAGGACTTGGTCGATTTGCCTGCCAGATGCAAGACAGTTGAGAACAAATGTGTTTTCAAATTCAAGCGAAAGGAAGATGGAAGTATCGAACGGTACAAGACGCATTTGGTGGCGAAGGGTTATACCCAGCATAGTGGCATAGACTACAAGGAGACGTTCTTCTCGGTGGTGAGAATTGTGTCTGTTCGCGTTATTCTGGTAATAGTAGCGTATATGATCTTGAACATATCCAGATGGACGTTAAGACATCATTCCTATATGGGGAACTACAGCAGGAGATCTATATGGATCAACCTGTCGATTTCAAAGCCAATAGAATCGAGCGCAAAGTCTGCCTCTTGAAAATTCTATCTATAGCTTGAAACAGTCGTCCCAACAGTGGTACATTCGATTTCATCAGACCGTATTAGGATATGGTTTCCAGATGGTCATGCAGGACAACTGTGTTTACCTAAAAAGGATTGGAAACTCGTTTGAGATCATGTTGTTATATGTTACGACATACTATTGGTTGGAAACAACATGGAGACCATTAAGGCAACCAAGGGTTGGCTGTCCTCCAACTTTGAGATGAAAAACATGGGTGATGCTAGTTTTGTGCGAGGAATTCAGATCCTCCAAAACCATTCTAATATGACCCTTAATTTGTCTCAGGAGACTTGCATAAGGAGAATTTTAGAACAGTTTGGGATGCACAACTGTAAACCGATTGGGAATCCGATTGCAAAAAATCATTCGCTAAGCCTTGACAAATGTCCAAAGTCAGAAAAGGACATTAAGCAGATGCATACGGTTCTGTACCGAAGTGCAATTGGTAGTCTTATGTATGCTATGATGTGTACAAGACTAGACGTATTCTTTACTGTAAGTCTGACTTGCCGCTATCAATCAAATCCAGGAGTTACTCATTGGAAAGAGGTAAAGAGAATCTTTTTGTATTTGCATGGGACGACCCACTATACCTTGTACTATGGAGGAGGTGACCTAAGATTGCTCGGTTATACAGATGCCGATTGGGCTAGTCATATGGATAATAGAGCATCCATCTCTGCGTATGTTTTCTCATTGAATGGCGACGCCATTACGTGGTGCAGCAAGAAGCAGGAATTCATAGCCTTGTTGTCACGACCCGAAAAGAGCACATGACTGGCACAAGGATTATATGAAGTCAAGTGGACCCCATCGTAACCCAAGTAAGTCAAAATCAGGAATCTAAACCATATATATAAGAAAATAAATAGTAATAAGTAGAGGTGAAGTTTTAGAAATTTTTTTGTAAAAAGTAAAGCTGGTTTCGAAAGATTGTTTGAAAAATGGACAACACTTCCTTTGTAAATTTTGAACAAAACAGATGCAATGATAAGTATATAACAGGCATCCCTACATACGGGAGCTAAATCAATGCCCAAACGACGGAATCACAACTACGCGGTAATATATGACGCTAAACGGGGAAAAATCAATAAAGAGGAATGTAAACAACATAAATATACATCAAGTCGACTCCACTCGAGTCTGACAACAACAAAATATACAACTCTAAGATCTCGACAAAACTAGACTTGGTCTTTGATGGAGTACTTCTAGATACAAATAGGTATAAGGCAAAAATCGATACAAAAAGAAACCCACCAACTCAAATATGCGCAACCATACCGAAAAGATAGCGAACGTACCAAATCAGCCGGTACGGATCCAAGCGGTCAAACCTGTAACGAACTATGGTACAACAGGGGTGAGTTGCCAACTCGTGAGTAGAATTATATAAAAAGCTAGAAGTCGCATGGATAAGCAGTGAAATAACTAAAGCAAGAATACTGTGTTCATCAAGGAGGGTAAAAATAAGCACGCGTCGAAGCTAGAGTTCGAGCGATGGAATAACATTGATAGTAAGCCCTCATGTACAACTCGTGTATCGCTATTCTAGCATGTGGAATATATGATTCTGTGTGTGGTTATCATGTCAATATTAAATAATCAATATCTGGCCCAGTATGAGCACAACATAACCACAAGCATCTGAAAGCATGTGAATTATGGGAGTAAATGCAATACTATGCAAAATGAAACGCTAACAATCATCAATCGTCGATAAGTCACTGCATATACATATATAACAGTGTAAAATCACGATCATCATAGTCGTAGTGCAATATCTATAGCACACGACCAACGTAAGCACAATCAAGCTATAATATATATATATATATATATATATATATATATATATATATATATATATATATATATATATATATATATATAAAACACCCATCCATATGCAATCATATAAAAGTAGTCGGAAGATATATGTATATGAAATCCTTTCATGATAGTCGTATGATATATATATCGCGGCACATATAGCGGACGTTGTTTTATGAAGAAAGGTATGCATCTTGTTTAAAGTATATGTCTCTCCTTTTGAAAATGATTTATTTAAAAAGGGGGTTTCTTTTGTAAAAATCTGTGTCGATCCTAGACAAGTGGAAAATAGTGAGACTATAGCTCCTTTGAAAACCACTTTAGAATACATCGATATATGAAAATAATATTCAGATACTGTCTTGTGGACCAATCCTGTCCGGCTACTATAAATAGCATAATATATTTCATCATTGTAGGGCATCTATATCGATCGCTCACATATATATAATATCCATCTCAGTGCAGGGCATATTTATCGATCCCTCACATATATATATCCGTAGAGATATCATGTGTCAACTACCCTCAGTCACTCATGGATTGATCATACACCCACACCCATATCCTCGGCTATATCCACCATGTGAGAATCATCTTTATCTTTTTATATGCCTTTATATATACTCAATCTCTTAGGATTGATATCATATCACATTATATCCACAGTAATATAAATCTCGTCAAACTCATACCCTTTTAGTCCATGTGAACTAGGCATAGCACAGACGGATAACATATCGTAGCATAAGTCAGTAATATCATTATAGCGATATATATATATATATATGTATGTATGTATGTACGCATACATATGTATGCATGCATGCATACATATATATATCAGTGTTCCATACCACTGAGGTATAACATCAACAATATATGACGCGTAGCGGAAATCATAAAGCATAGCATAACGAATAAGATAAATAAAGCACGAGCGAATGACATGTAAAATAAGCATAGCGTAACAGAATAGTAAATAGGTAATTCATTCTAATATTCCCACTTATATGTTTTTAAAGTAGAATGAAACGTTATTTGAAAATAAGGAGGTTACGATATTTTTAAACCTTCCCACACATATCTCTTTGAAATACAGTAGCACATCCTTTCAAAATATCACTTTTTAAAATATGAAACGAACCGTTGCTTTTAGAAAGTGGGTAATACCGACATATCAGTAAAATCTCCCAAACGGGGAAAATAGTAAGACTCTATGAGTCAAGTAAAAATGGGGCCACATCAGGCTAATCATCATCATCTATCCTCATCATATCATCCCATCGGAATCTCACCTCGTACAATAACCATCAAATATTCCATTATCCCATATCATAATAATGATCGGTACAGATATCTAATGTACGTATCCAAACACATAGTATAATTGGTACGGACATCAAGTCTACGTACACACACAGTAATGGAATATCAACGGTACGGACATCTAGTCCCGTACAAATATAGTACCGGTGCGGACATCTTGTTCACACACCCGCTCCACGGTCGGTACGGACACCTCATGTCACGTACACGCACGGCGAATAGTACAGACCTCTAGTCGCGTACTCGCCCAATAACCAGTACGGACTCCAAGTCTCCTACGCACATCCAATATGAATCATATATAACATTATCCTATTACAACCTCGATCTCACTACAATACGTAAGCATGGCAAGTTCTACATGACATGACAGTACTAATGATGTGTAGTGTACATGCGAGTCTGTGATCGTGCAACATGGAAATTATTAGTATTTGTGCTAGTGTTCTATCAAGTGTATCTATAATAAGCCTACTAAGCTATATTAATATAATTTGCTAATTTACGAACAAGTCTAAATATACGTGGCCAGCATCTTAAGCTCATTCAAAGATATAAATAACAATATGTTTCCAGGGGGTGCTATACGCCATCCACCTGATTCCCTACATGTAGATATAATCTACTCACAGTTTGCGATCGAGCTGGTCGTATCCTATGACCGCCTTGCCCTTCAACGCCGCCTCGGAGGTCTCCGTAATCAAACCTAGAATTCACATAACCACACACATATAAGAATTTAAATTGATATCGATATAATGAACAAACACCCATAGGTTAGAACCTATGACCAACGTGAGCCATCCGTATGCTAACTACCACGAGTAACCCCAGACTCGCTATTCCAGCACAAAAGAATGCATCAAGAATACAAAATATGGATTCACAAGTTTGAAAATAATAAAATATCGCCAAAAACTAAGTAAAACGACTCCAGATTTTAACTCGAGAAATCTGGGACAATTTAGCATATAAAAAGGGCTTATATATGAAAGCATCATGAAGTGGACCAAAACCCAAACCCTAATTCAAACTTTGGACCGTCAAAAAAATTGTTTGACTGCAATTTGTGGCCTTGTCTTGGAGTTAGGGGCATGTGCTTCTTCTGAGATCTCCTACTGGTCTAAATAGGTAAAATCTATACTCCAAATATTTTGCAGAGATCCCAAACTACTCCACATATCGTTTGAACACTAAAACTTCACTAAAACTCCTAGTTTTTTTTAAAACTTAACTAATGTTTGAGACTTTAAACACATGCAAAATTTGATAAAAAAGGATTTTTACCTATATAAATAAATGAAAGAGAAGATCAAGTTCGTAGAATACCACATGAAGGTTTGATGGGGGTTTCACTTGAAAAAGTTGTGCTTGGCATCAAGGAAAGGATCTTTTGGAGTTTTTTGGTGTTGAGGTTGAGTTAGGGGTGAGAGGGAAAGTGTGTGAGAGGAGAGGACAGTCATGAAATGAGTGGGGAAGTTGTAAAGAATGGGAGAAGATGAAGAAGAATGAAAATGAGAAGGGGTTAAAATATGACTAAGGCTCTCTCTCTCTCTCTCTCTCTCTCTCTCATTCCCTCATTTAACAATATAAAAAGAAGACCATGCCCTCTTGTCCCTTCATGCCCTCATGTACAAATTCTATAGATAAAATGAAAACGAAAAAAGAAAATACTAAGATAGTTTAAGCTTGCCATGACAACTAAAACTTAATTAGGAATACTAATTTTATTACCATAATTTGTATACGTATAATTATATTCCAAATTATAATAATCCAAAACAATAATTAGTATTATTTTAATAAAACATATTATTTTATTATTTAAATTCTAAAATAATATTTTTGATTTTCTGAAATGTTACACTTTTTTACCATGGAAGCGAAATATGTTCCCGTGTCTGAAGCAGCTAAGGATGCGGTTTGGTTGAGAAGGTTCCTCAAGAGTTTGCGCGTGGTTAACTGTTAGTTATATGTATGCCCTAGAGGCCATTATTGTACATGATTGTATATTATAGTAGATGCTTGGACATATATAGAGAGGACTTTCTTACTCAACATGATAGTATGCTATCTGGTTGCTCTTTATCTTAATATATACACTTGTATCATTATATTGTCTCTCTGTTACATGTTGATAAAGCCCTTAGGATGTGTACTTGACTACCAGGACTATGATGCAAATCATACTAGTGGGGCCAGGGTAGTCCACAAGTACATCCTTTAATTGTTCCTAATTGAGGGAGTATCGAGACATGGCATTGAAATTCCAAAGTAAACTAGTGTGTATATTTCTTGACCCTGTATGGGGCGATGGATGATCCTACATCTATTGGTGTTTGACATCAAAGATTGTACACACGTGCTCATTGGAGAATGGGTACACCGAACAATACTCGCCGAAAACTCCTAGATGGTATTATATCTATCGTCAGATAGCAGTTCTCTGGTGACACTGGTACAGATTAGTCTGTAGACCCGAGATCGTCATAGAGTCTTGTGTGATTCCTACTGTGCTTTGATTTCCTCCCTACCATGCTTAAGAGAGTGTGCAAACATGTGGATTTTGGATACAGTCCCGAGTCACATGGAGGCAATGAGCGATAGGAGGGGTTTCGTCTCTCCCGGTATTGGGGGTTGATGTTGCACTATGCTCCATTGGCTATAACAGGAATTCCCTGGCCATGGTTGATGATGAGATTTACTGGTAAGTGTTATCAGTAGTTTCTCGACCCGTTATGAGCCTCTTATTGGCATGACTTATCAAGTTATTTTGGTCTGACGTTTACCACCCCCAGAATCGATATGCGACATATCAGACGAAGAGACCGGACTGTACGGTAGTGTTACTTACTGGATTCACGGGAGTTTGGACAAGCTTGCTTGTTGATCTTCTGATTGCTCAATACCTGGGTAGCTGTTACGTCCAGCTAGTACAGCTGACGGCTTGTGGGTGACTGATATGATCATCACCTACTGTTGGCGTATTGACGAGTCTTTAGAGTTATACACAGAGGTTTTCTAGCTCAAGCGAAACGAAGTAAGGCACATATGTGATATGTACGGGACCGAGATTAATACGTGTATGTGATACCGTATTCTAATCTCACGATATATGATATCAGTCGGTTATATGAGATATATTCGGGTTATTGAATCAAGTGGTGATTCGATAAATTGATATAAATGATATTAGTCAGTTATATGTGATATAGCCGGATTATTAAATCAAGTGTTGATTTAATAATTTAATATATAATTATATATATATATTTGATATATTAATATATATTAACTAATATTAGCTCACTTAAGAATTTCTTTTCTACTAATACATTTAAATATATATGAGATATATATTAATGTATTTATTTATGTGTCATGCTAGATGATACATTGGACATGGGTGTATGAGACTCATACCAAATTAAAGATAATTTGGGGATTTAATTATTAAGGGATAAATCAAAATTAGGTGGAAATTAGCATAGTTTAGGATGCTTGTGGAAGCATGTAGAAAGCTTGACTTAGTCTACTAATTTTATTTTGCTCTAGATATTTATTAACCCAACCATTATCTTTAGCCATGGTTAAGTCTCTATAAATATCATTTGTGATATCTTCTAACCCATGGTTGAGATGGTTCACCACTTCCTCTTCCTCTTCATCTCATTTTAGCTCTCTAGGTTTTCATGAGGGGAAGAAAGAAAGAGAGAAAAATAATTCTAAAGTGAGAAAAATTCCTACTTCATCAATCTATGCCAAACTAGCCATTTAGTATAGGTTGTTTACTTCACTAATCCATCAATTAGTGAAGAGGCAGTTTGAGTTAGAGATTTTTCGACGTAGATTATCTTCGGCCTCGAAGATCCTTAAGCAAGCTCGTTCCTTTCGCCTAGTGGAGCCTAAGAAGAGTTCGGGGACCACTACTTGGACCAAAGAGACTGCTACACGGAGCTTTAGAAGTGAAGGACCGATCTACAAAGGTTGTATTCCTATTTCACTTACTGTAAAGTTTGTTTACATGCATATAAAACCCTAATTCTCTAGTTAGATCCTTGGTTCAGCTTGGTTAGCACTTTAGATTTTTTGAAATTGCATACTCGATGCTTGCCGAAACCTAGCAAGGGTGCTAAGCGAACCCAGCATTAACTTCATAAGAGATCGTGTTACTCTCTATTGCGACAACCAATCAGCGATAACTTACTCGAAAGATTCCAAGTATCATGGGAAATCAAAGAACATAGAGATTTGTTACCACTTCATCAAGAAGCAAGAGGAGAAAGAGATTGAGTTAGAGTATCTTCCTACGGAGCAGATGATGACAGCAGGTCCGTTGACGAAAGGATTAGTCGAAGATTGCTTCGTGTCGCATGTTAGATCCTTAGGGTTGTATCCTTGGTGACGTCATTGATTATGATACTATGACCTTTCTCATTTATTATTGATTTTAGATATTATTATTATTGATGGTGACTTATTTATATGCACGATTGATTATTGGTTATTTATTATTAGTTATCGATTTTACACTTTTGGATGGTGTGCATATATTTATTATTTGATTTATGATCATGGAGTTGGAGTAGATATATATATTCTGTGTGATACATATATATTTACCAGCAGGTATGTCTTGCCCGCATCTTTTGAGTAAAGAATACGTCAGCAGGTAGGATTGTCTCACTCACACGAGCAATCCTCTTGATGCTTTGTGCATACGAGGTATGAACTAGTGCTCTTTGTCGATTGCTAGAGCAAGAGACTATACCGATTTAGCGCCGTGGAATGTGTAACAGTGGGAGCATTCGAACGACCACTTATCTGGAAATATGGATGAGCCAGAGACTTTTTTGAGTCTTTTTCGTAATGGAATCTCTACACATTCCATTATCCATACCTGTCTTGGAAGACAGATTGTGCATCCCACAGATTTGGGTTCGGATTCAATTTTGTTGCTGGATCCAGGCACATTTGCATAGTGTGTCTTAACAAGCTCATCATGTGTTGATGGGACTTGAATCTGTATGATACTTATATGACGTGATGCTCTCGTGCGAGAGAAGAAATATCATAGCACGTTGACCATACGATGTGGACTAGCGACCTATAGATATGGAGGCGAGGAATGGATCCCAACTCCCTCGATGTGTGAACCATCATGAACTGACATCTTTCATTTAACATGATTAGTCATTGTATCCTTGGTGACATTTGACTGTTGATTGGTGTAATTTATTGCACATTTATATATCCGCATTTACCTTATTTTTTCTATTTAATACTACTCGAGATATGTTTTATAAATAAATACAAATTATAGGGTCTCAAGCGCAAAAGTACACAAAAGACGAATTTACGTGCGTTGGACGTAAACAAATTAATGAAGAAATCTATACAAGAGTTGAGCTAATGAACCAAGAAGATAGCCAAATTAAACTAATCAACTCACAAGTTAGCATACCAAAGTGAGGCCAATTGGAGCCAAACGACCGGCCTCTAGCTGACTTGATATGGCTTTTAGCCGAATTCTAGTTGAGTTAGGGTTTGAAATTTCACGTGCTTCTTAATGTTTCGAAAATATTTATTTCCATCTTTTGTAATCGGCCAGAGAGCCTATAAATACCGCAGTACTATTATTTAGTATTTTTATCTTCTCTTTTGAGAGGATCAAAAGTTTGTAAGTGTTTATCGTTGAAAACCGGACCGAAGCACTGGAAGTACGTCCAGCCTGAATATGGGGGCATATGCTATATGGAATATATCCATCCACTTCTCCGAAAATACCAAGTTGATTTATAGCACTGTATATCGAATGTTTTGTAGGATGCGACCGATATAGCTAAACTTTTCAAATCCCGCTCAATGATGAAGGGTTTTTGATTGTGGGGACGCTTTTTCTGCAGGCGCAAGCCCTTACAGTTAATTACGTATTGCAAAGCTATAACAACTTTCTCTACTCCATGAATCATCATATTTTGTGTTATAGTTTGTTCATTTTAGGGTTGCCCTTGGATTGTATACGGAGACTAATGTATGTCATCGTCCGTAAGGCGAGAATTAGTCCAAATTCATACACATTAGATTTAGGGTGAACTTAGGTCGCATATCTCATATAAATGAGGTCTATCAGTTCACAGGATACTTGTGTTTAATCTAAGGATCGTTAGTCGTATATGGGACTAAGATCGACTTATAAGATTTGGCTAAGGATTGTTAGTCGTATATGGGACTAAGATCAACTTAGATAATAATGAGCATATAAGCTCAACTAATCATCTGATCATATACGAAGCATAAGCTTCCATACTTAGCATATATTGGCTAAATTTCAAGTTTTGGCTTATCATCAGTTGCGCAGCCCGTAGATAGTATACGGTAGTCAGTTTGTAGACAATCCATAGGGAAGAATGCCAGTTTAGGGACATAGCGGTCCATCTTTCAGCTAGCGTGCATGTGTATATCATGTGGTGAAGCGCATAATGTGAACATCTAAAGGGAATGCGCCCAATATTAGGGTGAGATCCAATTTGAAGGCATTTATATTTCCTCTAAAGATTTATACACGCACGCGCACACACACACACACACATATATGCTTTCATAGAACCAGGGCTCTGTTGTTCTTTGTTTTGATGGTGCACACGTCTATATGAGGTGCACATCTATATAAGGTGCGCATCTGTATAGGATGCGCATCCAGGGTTAAGGCATTCCCTGTCTCGATAACATTTCATATCTATCAAGAAATTAGGACGAAAGAGGACTCGTTGGTTGTTGGGACCCACCATTTTTCTGAATACGCTGAGGAATTACAACGCTATATATCATAGGTGTGGAAGGATGTAGCCTTAAACCAAATCCCGTTTATGAGAGAAGAGAACATGTTGGAACTTAGCTTCTTGGCGAACTTATATTTTACCTAAGGGTCATTAGTCTAAGATGAGACTATGATCAACATAGGTAACATGGGCTAAGTATCATTAGTCGTCTATATGACTAAGATAAATTTAGATATCATGAGCATATGTTTGAAAGATCGTTAGTCGTATATGGGATTAAGATCAGCTTAAAAATATGATTAAGGATCGTTAATCTTGTTTTAGATTAAGATCAACTTAAACATTCAGTTAAGAGCCATTAGTCATATTTGGGACTAAGGTCAACTTAGGTATCATGAGGATATGGGCTCAGTTTGATTTAAAATCAAAGAAGTATAAAACTTCAAGGACTTAGCCAATTTGGGACTAAGGGTTGGGTTTATATAACACCCAATAGTGCTAAGCAATTGTTGGATATAGTGTCATCAAGACAATTATTGTAATCGCAGACAGACGATTATGATGATTGAGGGAGGACCTATATGGGTAGGCCAGTCTTACTCGAGATAATAGTATGCTACCTGGTTCATCTTTATCATCATGTACATGTATTATGTGGTATTACAGATCACTATTACATGATGATAGAGCCCACAGGATTCTTTCTTTACTACCAGGGTTATTTTGGTGATCAAACTTGTGAGAACTGGGCAGCCTATAAACAAATCCTTAAATTTCCTTAGTCGTAGGAATATCGAGACTAAGCATCGATATTCCAGAGTAGACTAGTGTATACGTTTTTTGACCCCGACGAGGGGCGGTGGCCGATCTCACAGCTATTGGTGTCAGTTAGTCACCAAAGATAGTATACAGGTGCTTATTGGGTTATGAGTTACACTGGACGGACTCACCAGGAACATGCTAGATGATATTATACTTATTGTTAAATAGCAGTTCTCAGGTGACATATGTACAGGTTAGTCTGTCGATCTGAGATTGTCATTTGTCTCATATGAGTTCCCACTGTGCTTTGATTACTACCCTACCACGGGTCAAAGGAGTCGTGCAAATAGGTTTTAGTTGGGTACAATCCCAAGGCACATGGAGATAGTGAGCGGATCTTCTGGGATTCTTCTCTCTCGGTATTAGGGATTCATGTTGCGCTGTGCACGGGTGGCCATCACCAGAAATCCTTGGCCAAGGTGGACGAGAATTACAGATTTGGATCATTAGTTTCTCTGTGGGTGACAGGCTTCACACCGACACGAAATATCGTGTTATTAGGGGTCTGATTTTATCCACCCCCTAGACCCGATATGCGATACTCTTAGACGAGCAGACCGTACTGTATGGAGATTTTCACAGACAGGCTCAGTAGGGGTATTGATGAGTTTGCTCGTTGGCCTTTCTTTCGCTTAATACCTGGGTAGCCGTTACATACAGTTAGTGCCGCTGACGTGCTTGTGGTTAAACCCACTGTCAGTGTATTGATGAGTTTTTAGAGTCCCACACAGAGGGTTTTTCTGGTTTAGGCGATTTGATATAGATGAAGTATGTGGGTATATACAGGTATCTGATTAAATATGTGTATAGGCTACATGGATTTTAATTGGACGGTTGATAATACTAGCGGTTTAGGATTAAGCCGGATTATTAAATCAAGTTTTGATTTAATAATTTACATATATATTTAATATATGTATTCTAGTATTATTGATCACTATTCATTTTCTCTCTTGGCTATTCATATTTTTATACGGATTCGCATATATGTATTTCGATACGTATACCGGGATGTATTCCGTATTTATACGGAATTTGTTCTACAAGATGGACACCTCGTCTGTGAATATTCATTTATAAATATTCATAAAATGAGGTGGAGGGTGAGATGGCATTGAGCATGGTTGAAAACATGTAGAGAGGAATGGGCTTCATTATTTTATTAACAAATGAGTTATGATATTTTTATTTGTATGGTTCAAAAATTGTAAAGCCAGTCCATTCTACATTTTATTCTTCTTGATTCATGCTCTCTAGTTCTTCAACACTTGCTCATGGCTATGTTTCCTCACCTCCTCCTCCTTCTTTAGATGTTCTCTTGAGCTTAGATTTGAGAGAAAATTATAGTGGAAAATTCCTACATCCCCACTCTCCATTCCTAGCGAGCTTGGGGCGTCGGTTGCTTCACTAGGTGAAAATGGAGCTTGGATCGGTTGCCTTAGATGGGTCATCTTCGGCGAAAGAGAATTGGCTTACAAGCGTGATCTGGAGCTCTTGAAGAAAACTTGAGGATATGAGTATTGCTAACATAGTAGATTGGCATAACTCACTAGTTTTTGTTAGTAAGTTCTAGCTCTTTAGTTCGACTCATGGTTTTGGAATTTTAGCAAACTAGAAATTTTTGTAATCTATGTTTCCATCTTCTAAAATTAGTTTATTAGTGTGCTTAAGTTCCCAGCAGTGGTATCTGAGTCAGGCTAAAGGCTAGACTTGTTTGCATTAATTTATAGTTTCGATCGACGGAATTTTCCGAATCAAATTTTCAAAACTTTGCTTGTTGTTTGAATTTCAAAGCAGGTAATTTTTTTTTTTCTGAGACCCTTAAAAATATGTGTAGGCAAAATTAGAGCTTGAAATTTTTTTTGGACATCTAAGCCCAAAATTAGACCCCTGAATAGCCGCTGAATACGCCTATTAGCCACTGATCCACGGTCAAATTTTGGCTACAGTGCCTCAAATTTTTTCTGGGGCTCTAATACATGTAAATATGATTTTTGGAATATTTTTTTAGTCCAGATTTGTTTGTGTACTTGTTTGTACTTAGGGCCAATGCGGACAATTTTAATCGATCAAAATTTTAAATTCGTGTTTTTCTGTGCATTTGTTTCTGCGGCCGTGAATATCACGCGGTATAATCCGACTGGTTGCTATATGTACAATCAGATGGGTTTACGAATATGATATTCGTATTGATGTTCTGAATTGCTCTGTTGATTATGGTTATGTTGGATTTGTCGTGATGGATATCCCGGTGTATGTAGTATTTGATGCAGTTCTCTGTGATGTAGTGTATATTCATATTGCGTGGCGAGCGTCTGACATGTGGACTGCCGTCATTACAGCTTATATATTATTCTTTGGGACGCGTTGTAACATTTCGGAAAATAGAAAATAGTATTTTTGGAATTTAAATTATAAAATAATAAAATTTTTAAATATTATGCAAGTATGGAAATAAGCTTTAGTAAATGGTATAATTATATACCTATATTTTGGCAAATATTTAGAAATTTAAAATGAATTATTAATTATGAAAACATTTATATGATTTGGAGATTTTAAAAATTATTATACAATTATTTACACACAAGTTTATATTAAACCTGATTTGCATTTCATTAAGTGTGCATTAAACCAAGTCATTTTGTTAAAACCACATTGATGTGTCATGATGTGTAGCATTGAGAATTTGATTTATAGTATGGTGTTGTTTTTAAAAAGAAAAGGAAAGGAAAAGAAAAAAAAGAGAAAAGAATGTAATAATGAGAGGAGACATGATATGACTTTGATGTTATAAGGAGAGAGAGTGAGAGAGAGAGAGAGAGAGAGACTTATGGTTCTACAACTATCTTTTTCCCCACTTGCTTTTCTTCACCTCCCTCTTCTTCATCATCTTCCTCCACCTCTTCTACCACCATGTACCATCCCCCAAAACTTTATCAAAAGCTCACATTACCTTCACAAAACTTGTTCCTCACTCATCCTACACCCCATGGTGGGATCAAGTTGGAGTTTTGAGCACTTTGGACTATCTAGGAATTTTCTTGAGTTGCTCCTTCAAGGTAAAACACTCACCTTTCTTCAAGTTTAGAGTTTCCTAACCTCAAGTATTAGTTTAGAGTTAAGAAGTTTAGATTTTGCGATCTTGGAAAATTATAGAATGAGAATTAGTGGATAAAGCTTGTATTAGAGACTAGTGGAGATTTAGAGAGTGACTAGTGGCATAGTAGTGATGGTAGTCTTGATTAAAATGAGTTTAGAATGTTCAAAGTCAAACTTAGAATTTTCCGACATCGGTTTTTCATTGACTTTTGATATTCAAATGGAATCTGGGATAACTCTAGAACCCTGAAAAAAATTTAGCAGATACAATGAGATGCGCATGTACATAGGAAGCTACCCCAGAAATCCGAGCCCAAACCGCCAAGTTTTGGCTACCAATTTATTGATTTTGGTCGCAATTTTTCGCCCAATTTTGGATTTAGGGTCTGAAACTTAGTCTGTAGCTCACTCATTAGATAACTAGACCTAAGTTTAATTTCACCTTAGGTAGAATCTGGAGTCATTTTACTTGTTTTCTGTCGATATTTTCCGACTTTTGAAACTTGGTTTTTGATATTTGAGTTTAACTCGGTCGTTTGACGTTCTTACGTCAACGTCGGGGGTTATTTTGTTGTTCTTGCATGCGTGGACCATAGGTTCTAACCAATGTATGCTTTGTTTTCCATATCGGTTTTTAGGAGTTGATTTTGATTTCGATACGATATGCTTTGATTTTTAGGTACATTTACGTGCACTTTTGGGCGACGAAAGAGAACAAGGCGTTCATCGACTTCGGCTAGAGCGAAAATAGTAGGTGAGTAGATGTTTATCTACGGGGGAAGTCGGGTGGATGGCGTATAGCACCCCCACCACCATAGTACCGGGATATTAGAGATATAGTGTGTGTGTGTGTGTGTGTGTTAGATGTGTATACCTAGCTAATAGGGTTCTGGGATACTATAAACAATAGTAGTGTACGTGTAGGAAGGTATATCCCTAGTTCTAGTTTCTCTTAGTCTAATATATATATATATATATATATATATATATATATATATATAAACGCGAGGATAATTATTTGATAATACTATGAGATGAGGATATGATCGAATATAATGGCATGAGTCGATATGATTTGATATGAGAATACTAGGCGATATATATATGATATGACAAGGCATGACACGATATGACATGAGACGATATATGATGATATGAGATGAGGTGATATACATGGTTATAGATCCGTACAATTGATCGATGATATCGTACGATGGATTATACCGTACGTGATATGATGAGGATGGATCGCCGACATATATATATCAACTCGAGAAATACTAATTAAAATCATTAGGTAGATATTAGGATATACTTATTGCCATACCTATTTTCAAAACTAACGAATCGTTATACACTTTTAAATGATAAGTTCAAGAAACGCTACAGATTTTCAAATGGTATCTTTTTCTAAAGCATCGTAGCCCTTATTTTCAAAAACAACGATTCGTAATACCTTAACGTTAGCCATGAGTTTTCTCTGAGCTGAGCTATGACGATTACTTGACTCAAGGAGTGAGGATTCACCGTCTGCAGGTACATGGTAGACCCGGTACGGTACCCTAGGGAAAGAAGATCGTATAGAAAGGCGTTGTGCTCAGCAGGGGAACACTACCTACCGGCGACAGTACCAGAGTCGGCGGATATCGGGAGGATACCGACCAGAGTGATATGAGACAAATGGATATGAGGACTGATCTGATGAGACGGTTTCTGAGATATGAGGATTTACGTATCGATGTTAGACACGGATTTTATGATGATTTCGAGTGTCGATACTGGGCACTCAGGTTTTATGATGATTTGATGTGTCGTTGATGGACACACGTTGGATAATACACGTAAATACATACATATGACACAGATGACTTGGTACCATATATTGACACATGCACAATATTATTATTATTATTATTATTACACTTATTTATACACGATCACCCTAGATACCACACGGTATGATATTATTATATTACAGTATGACATAGGAGATCGTTATACATCCGATTTCTACCTGCTGATATCTTCTACTCACGAGTTGGCAACTCACCCCATTGTGCCATAGTTTTCTTGCAGGATAGACCGCTCGGATCAGTAGCAACTTGCTGGCACATTGCTCCTTTCTGGGTGATTAGCATTGGTAAGTGGGTTACTCCTCGGATTGTAACCGCCATTGTATACATTTATTATTCATTTGTATATAGTTAAAAACTCCATCAATCAGACTATGTATATTTGGTAGACATAGAAATCGGAGACTTGTATATTCTTTGTGTTGGATATGTATGCCCTAGAGGCCATTATTGTATAGTACTAGTTTGTATATTACATTTTGGAAGCTTGGGATATATACATGGTTTGACGACAGTCTTGCTCGATATTGTAGTATGCTACTTGGTTTGTATCTATCTTAATATGTGTAAATGTTTCTTTTAACATATCGCTAATATATATTGATGGAGCCCTTAGGATCTTTGCTTGACTACCGGCGTTGTGATAGCGATCACACTAATGGGGGCTGGGTAGTCTATAAGCACATCCTTATACAGGTCCCTAGTCGTAGAATTATCGAGACAGGGCATCGATACTCCAGAGTAGACTGGTGCATATGCTTCTCATCCCAGCAGAGGAGATGGTCTGTCCCACAGCCATCAGTACGTCGTACTGGAGATAGTATGCAGGTGCTCGTTATGTTACGAGCACACTAGAAAGGACTCGTCGAGAACTGTTGGTTTCTATTATACCTATCGTCAGTTAACAGTTTCCAGGTGACATGAGTACAGCTTAGTCTGTTGACTTGACACTGTCACTTCGCCTCGAGTGTGTTCCCACTGTTCTTAGATTACTACCCTACCACGGCTCTATTGAGTCGTGCAAACAGGTAGTAGTTGGGTGCAGTCCCGAAGCACTTGGAGGCAGTGATGGTTAGATATGATTCATCTCTCCCGGTATTGGGGGTTGACATCGCGCTGTGTTTGGAGAGCCATTACATAAAGTCCCTGGCCAGGGCAAGCGAGATTTGCTGGTAGGTACTCTAGTAGTTTCTCAGGGTGTTTTGGACTACACTCTGGCACGAATTATACCGCTATTAGGGAACTGACGTTTACCGCCCCTAGGCCCGATATGCGATGCTCTTAGACGAACAGACCGGACTGTACGGAGATTATCATATTCAGGCTCAGTAGGAGTTCGGATGGGTTCACCTCATCAGTCTTCTTATCGACATCTACCTGGGGACCGTTACGTACAGCTAGTACCGCTTGCGGCCTATGGTTAAACCCACTGCCATCGTAGTGTTGAGTCTTTAGAGTCCCACACAGAGAGTTGTTCACCTTTGGGCGAAACAATGTAGAGGTCGTATGGTTTTACGACAGGGTCCGTTCATATACGCGCACTTGTGCGTGTTTGGTGTTCGGGCAGTTGATACTAGTGGGCTTTGGTTTAAGCCAGATCCTAGTATTTGGTTTTGTGTTGGTTCGGTCTCATTGTATTCGTGTTCCTCGGAACACGGATGCGGGTATGTATATACAGTTGACAGAGGCAGAGAAACCTCATTAGGGTTTTGACCATTGACTTGATTAAAACCATAATGAGATGGAGAAAATTGATTAATGAGTTTTAATTAGAGATAATTGTATCATGGTAAATTGGTTTGACCATTTGACTTGTTGACTTTTGTTGACTTAGATATTTTTGTTAAGCATGAGATATTTTTTGCTTAGCATTAATTGTGACAAGATAATGGTCAAATCAACATCAACCATGACAATTATCCTAATTAAAATTATCATTATTCTTTTTCCTCATATGAGAGCATACACCTCATTTTATCATGACACATTCTCTCTCTTGCTTGCTCTCTCCTCTTCCTCTCTCAAGGCTCTATTGTTTCATGAGTTGAAAATCAAGAGTATTGTGAGATCAAACCACCAAAACACTTCTCTACTCACTCTAGGGTTCTTAGTCTAGCACACCAAGCACCCTAGTTACTTCATTGTTGAGGTTGGAGATCAATGTAGAGGCCTTCGGGTGGATCTTCTTTGACGTGGAGAAGCCGGTGAGGAGGAGCCATCTACAACCATTCCATGGAGCTCACAACAAGGAGAAGCACCACAAGAAGAGAAGGAGTTCAAGCTTGAGGTATAACTTTCTATCATAGTAGATAGAACTCTTTTGTGCTAACTAGGTTTATGGTAAAGATCCGGTTTAGGGTTTATTCTAGTGCCAAGTTTGTTATCGTAGTAAAAATTTTGTTCCGCATTTGGCCATGGAAGTTGGCCGGGGCGCTAGTGTAACCCTTCATGGTATTAGAGCCAGCCTATAAACCCTAGATTAGCAAGATTAAACAATGTTAAAACAACGAAACCGAAACAAGTCCGCAACACCGAAATCCAAACTGCAGTTTCTGTTGTTTTTAAAAAGGCTTCAAATTTTTTTTAAACAACTGCAGTGTGATCTTTATACTATAAGATGTACCCAGAACAAAAACGAGGCATTTTCACTAAGTTTGGGCCGGCCACATGCCCCTTAAAACTGGCCTCCTCGGATTTTTGGTAGTGAAATGCTTCCAGTTTTGTTCTGGGCACTTATCTCAAGGAGTTTGGGTTTCTGGGGTTGTTTGGTTTTTGCCTAAATTTGATTCTCTGTTGTTTTCTGTATGGGGCAATTTGAACTGTTTCGAGGTTGTTAAATTTGACGCTGTTTAATAGTTTAAAGTACATTCACTTTTATCTATGACCGTGAATGTCACTCGATCGGTAAAACTCGTCTGATTGCTATATGTTCTTTTAAACGGGTTTTGCGAACGTGACATTCGAGTTGACGTTTTGTGCTTGTGCTGTGATTGTGGTTGGATAGTAGTGATGGATAGCAAGTGGTGCGATGTTAGTGGTACAGTTTATATTCATTTGTACATTTGTTGTTGCGGGGTGAGCGTCCGACATGTGAACTGCCGTCTTTGCCGGGTTGTATATTATTTTGGGGCACGACCGGGTTGAGCTCGATGTCACCATTTGTACATATTACTTTCTTTTTTTATACTAGGATTACCCCACGGTGGAGTGTACGGATAGCCGGGTTCTAGAAGGCAACAAGCCCGCATCTCATGGCGTTGAGACAGAGGGGGCTTCATTCTAGAATTGGCGGGCTATTCGTTACACTCGTAGGGGGTATAGGTTGACCCACGGAGGGGTGCCCAAGTTACCGGATTCCGTGAAGTGCTGGGTGGCCCATTCACTTTGTTGAAGGGGGCGCCTCGCTTTTGGAATTGACGGGTAACTTGCCGCGCTCGTAGGGGTCTAGGTTTTCATTGCACATTCTATCCACACGACCGGGAACGTCGGGTTTTATTTGCGGCTCAAATGAAACCCTGGGCTCTAAGATTGTCCACCATTCTGTATTATTGGCTGAGATTCTGTGATGTTGATTATTATCATGCCTGGGACGAATGTTGTATATACTTATATATATATATATATATATACTTATATATATATATATACTAGTAGATGTTGTATATGTTTTGCACCCGCGCTAGTCCATCCCTCGCTCTGTCGTTAGTTAAGCAACCTAACGGGTGATGACGGGGCCCAGTGGCGAATGCGGATGGCATATATGTACATTTTATTTTCGTTCTTTTCTGGTGTGATAAGTTAAATTGATGGGACCGCATTAATTTTGATTAATGCAAGAAAATAAACCTAAAAGACGTTGTTGGAACAGATTTCGAAAAACTGACATTACAGATGTTCTCTTTTGCTTTGCACAGCGGTATTCGGTTATGAATATCCAGCACCTCATTCGACCAGGCAAGGGCCGAGATCCCTTCATCGGGAGTGACCCCTTGAGTAAAAGTTTGCGTCAACGTAATAACTTCACTATAGTCGATTATTTTTTGCTTTGCAATGAGGTATTCATTTTGGAATATCCTGCACCTCATTCGGCGAGGAAAGAGCCGAGATCCCTTCACAGGGAGTGACCTCTTTAGCAAAAGTTTTTCGCCACTATATATATTTTCAAAAATTTCTCCGGTTCCTTCAACGATATCAAGTTCATTACGTTAACGGGTCTTTTTCCAAAAACCCAGCCGTAGCCCTCTGTCATTTCGGATTGGTATTGCTTAGTATTCGTACTACGTATTTCATGCTCAGCCGAGGCGTAGTGTTCGGTAGCTATGTAATATTTTTCTGTAGCAAAAAAAGCGATTGGTTGGGAAAGTCATGCGGTCATTTTGGCTCAGTCAAGGACTCATGCGGGTGGGTCTAATGCAATCAAGATAATGACGTGTTGAACTTGACTAGGATCCTTTGATATGTTGGCTCAGTCAAGGTCACTTCGGTCCTAGGGACAAAAGCCACATCGGGAGTTTCAAACATACAGGAAACTTGAAGATTCAGCATACCTTCTGGAGTGTGGTGACTAGAGTGGATTCCATCTAGGCCATCATACAATGATAGTTGGATCCCGATCCCACTGATGAGTTGGATTACTTTTGGGAGATTATTTCACTTAACAATCAATGCTATAAACCAAGTAGGTGTCTAGAACGGTGTTAGCGGGGCTACGCCTCCGGGGAATAGGGATTATATAATTAAGGAACTTCGCAAAAGCGTTGAAAAACCTCCCTCGAAGTACCAATACTAGCCTGGCTGAAAGGTTAAGCAAGTATTGTGACGTGTGATTAATCCTGACTAGTTCTTCTTTTAATGGTTTGAAGAAGAATTTGAGGAAACAGTGGGAGCCATCCTGGTTAGATAAATTAATTACCAATCTAATCTTGCAAGAGCGCATGCTGAGTGTTTCTTTTCTCTCTCTCCAGGTAGCAACCATTTCACGCCCTAATCAAGATAATAAAATGTATCGCTTGACCAATCCAAATTCTTATTCGGAGCTGGGGAACATCGGTTCGGTTCTAACTTACGACAACAGTCATAAGTATGAGCAAGGGAAAGAGAATTATATGGATTTCAAGGAGACCCCATTGAAGAAGAAGCATACTATTGCATCTACTTCAGTTGTTCTTGTAATTGAGAACTGATTTTTGGTCAGTCCCACCTTCTGGGTACTAGATACCGGATCAGGATCTCATATCTGTAATATAGTGCAGGACTGAGAAAAAGTAGGAAAGTTGCACCTGGTGATATGTCTCTTAGGGTAGGGAACGGAGCACGAGTTAATGCTGCAGCCGTCGGTGAATATCACCTAGTGTTGCCAAATGGCAATACTATGATTTTGAATAATTGCTACTATGTACCTTCCATGGTTTGCAACATCATATCAGTTTCTTTACTTGATAAAAATGGATATAACTTTTTTCTTGATAGAAATATTATAAAAATTTACCTTGATAAGGTACTGGTTGCAGAAGTTACACTGTGTAATGGTATCAATGTTCTAAATCAGAATACAGTTCTCAATATACAAAACACACGCAAGAGGAAGAGTTCAGATACGAGCGAATCCTACTTGTAGCATTGTAGACTTGGTCATATCGGAGAGAAAACACTAAGTAAGTTCGTAAAAATGGACTCTTGAATACGTTCGAATTTTCATTTTATGAAACTTGTCAGTCACCAAATCTCCTTTCACTGGACATGGAGAAAGAGCATTAAAGCTCTTGGGACTCATACACAGTGATGTGTGTGGTCCGATGTCTATACATGCAAGGGGTGGGTTCTCTTACTTCATCACATTCACCGACGATCTCTCTAGATTCGGATATGTGTATCTTATGAAACAAAAATCTGAAACTTTTGAGAAATTCAAAGAATTCAGAAACGAAGTAGAGAACCAGACTGGCAAAAGTATCAAGATCCTCCGATCGGATAGGGGAGGGGAGTACTTAAGCACGAAATTCCTAGATTACTTCAAACAGAATGGAATTCTCTCTCAGCTTACTCCTCCTTATACACCACAGCACAATGGTGTATCGGAGCGGAGGAATCGTACCCTATTGGATATAGTTCGCTCCATGATGAGTAGTGCCGAGTTGCCTCTTTCATTTTGGGGACATGCGCTTTTGACAGCGGCATATCTATTGAATGATGTTCCGTCCAAGTCCGTGCCTAAGACACCATTCGAGATATGGAATGGCAAAAGGCCGTATCTTAAACGTATTAAGATATGGGGTTGTCCGGCCTATGTAAAAGTACAAAATCCAGACAAATTGGAGGCACGTTCAGTTTTATGCAGGTTTGTGGGATATCCTAAAAATTCAATAGGATATCTGTTCTACCACACCGAGGAACAGAAGGTGTTTGTATCTCGCCACGCTACCTTTTTAGAGTGGAAATTTCTTGCAAAAGAAACAAGTGGGAGTTCGGTAGAACTGGAAGAAATTCAGCGACCAAAAACTGAAACTGAAAATTTGACAGAACCTCAAGATTCAATAACCCCAGACGAACCTCAGCCACTCTACAGATCTGGTAGGATTTCTAATCCGCCTGAGAGATACTACGGCTTTCTCATAGACGGGGATCGAGAGGATTGCATCTTGGAAGAAAATAATCCTACAAGTTTCAGGCAGGCCGTTATCAGCAGGGACTCTGATAAGTGGTTGGTTGCTAAGCGATCCGAAATGGAGTCCATGTACACCAATAAAGTGTGGACCTTGAATATTGCTCCACCTGTGGTAAAACCTGTTGGATGCAAATGGATCTACAAAAGGAAACTTGGTGTAGATGGGCAGGTAGAAACCTATAAGGCTAGACTCGTTGCAAAAGGTTTTCGTCAAAGACCTGGTGTGGACTATGACGAAACTTTTTCTCCAATGGCTATGCTCAAATCCATCCGGATCCTACTTGCCATTGCTGCCTTCCATGACTATGAAATCTGGCAGATAGACGTAAAAACGGCTTTTCTAAACTGTAGTTTGGAAGAATGCGTTTATATGGATCAGCCAGAAGGTTTTGTAGACAGTGGGAGCAGCGGGAAGGTGTGCAAGTTGCTTAAATCCATTTATGGATTAAAGCAGGCATCGCGGAGCTGGAACATCTATTTTGATGAAGCAAACAAGGAATTTGACTTCATCAAGAACGAGGATGAGCCTTGTATTTATAAGAAGATTGTAGGACGAACTGTCGTATTCCTAGTCTTATATGTGGATGGCATTGTTTTGATAGGAAATGACATTCCTATGATACAATAGGTCAAGCTATTCTTGTCACAAAGGTTCTCCATGAAAGATCTGGATGATGCCTCGTGCATTCTGGGGATCAAGATCTACAAAGATAGATCTAAGAGATTACTGGGACTTTCGCAATCCAGGTACATAGATACCATATTAAAGAGATTTAGTATGGAAGATTCCAAGCGTGGTAATATATCCGCATTGCACATAATCACCCTCTCCAAGAAGATGTCTCCCAAGACCGACGAGGAGAGGGTTCGCATGAGCACTATACCCTACGCTTCGGCGGTAGGATCTATAATGTATGCGATGCTATGTACAAGACCAGATGTAGCTTACGTGCTAAGCCTGGTGAGCTGGTATCTGTCAGACCCAGGTGAGAACCACTGGACAGCAGTGAAGAACATTCTCAAGTACCTGAGAAGGACTAAGGAGATGTTCCCGATTTACGGTAATGGAGACCTCATGGTCGAATCCTTTACCGATTCAAGCTTCCAGAGTGACAAGGACGACAACAAATCTGTCTCGGATTTTGTGTTTACCCTCAAAGGAGGGGCGGTATGTTGGAGGAGTTCCAAACAGGATACCGTCGCAGACTCGACGATGGAGGCTGAATACATTGCTGCAAGCGATGCCGCAAAAGAAGTGGTCTGGATGAAGAAGTTCATTAGTGAACTTCAGGTGGTTCCATCCATTGTTGACCCAATACTTTTGTATTGCGATAACAATGGGGCTATAGCTTTAGCGAAGGAACCACGGTCCCATCAGAAATCCATACACATCTTAAGGCGGTATCACCTAATCAGGGAGATCATTGATCGCCAGGAGATCGAGGTACGGAGAGCGGACACTAAAGACAACCCGGCGGATCCATTCATAAAGGCCCTCCCTCAAACACAGTTCGAGCGACTTTTTGAGCTATTGGGAATGCGGTATGCCAGCAGCTGGCCTTAGTGCAGACGTTGGGTATGCGGTACACCAATTACTGGCCTTTAGTGCAAGTGGGAGATTGTTGGATATGTATGCCCTAAAGGCCATTATTATATAGTACTAGTTTGTATATTACATTTTGGAAGCTTGGGATATATACATGGTTTGACGACAGTCTTGCTCGATATTGTAGTATGCTACTTGGTTTGTATCTATCTTAATATGTGTATATGTTTCTTTTAACATATCGCTAATACATATTGATGGAGCCCTTAGGATCTTTGCTTGACTACCGGCGTTGTGATGGCGATCACATTAGTGGGGGCTGGGTAGTCTATAAGCACATCCTTATACAGGTCCCTATTCGTAGGATTATCGAGACAGGGCATCCATACCCCATAGTAGACTGGTGCATACGCTTCTCATCCCAGCGGGGGAGATGGTCTGTCCCATATCCATCAGTACGTCGTACTGGAGATAGTATGCAGGGGATCGTTATGTTACGAGTAGACTGGAAAGGACTCGTCGGGAACTTTTGGTTGGTATTATACCTATCATCAATTAACAGTTCCCAGATGACATGAGTACAGCTTAGTCTGTTGACTTGACACTGTAACTTCGCCTTGAGTGTGTTCCTACTGTTCTTAGATTACTACCCTACCACGGCTCTATTGAGTTGTGCAAACAGGTAGTAGTTGGGTGCAGTCCCAAAGCACTTGAAGGCAGTGACGGTTAGATAGGATTCATCTCTCCCGGTATTGGGGGTTGACATCGCGCTGTATTTGGAGAGCCATTACATAAAGTCCTTGGACAGGACAAGCGAGATTGCTGGTAGGTACTCTAGTAGTTTCTCAGGGTGTTTTGGACTACACTCCGGCATGACTTATACCGCTATTAAGGGACTGACGTTTACTGCCCCTAGGCCCGATATGCGATACTCTTAGACGAACAGACCGGACTGTACGGAGATTGTCACATTCAGGCTTAGTAGGAGTTCGGTTGGGTTCACCTCATCGGTCTTCATATTGACATTTACCTGGGGACCGTTACATACAGCTAGTACCGCTTGCGGCCTGTGGTTAAACCCACTGCTAGCGTAGTGTCGAGTCTTTAGAGTCCCACACAGAGAGTTGTTCACCTTTGGGCGAAACAAAGTAGAGGTCGTATGATTTTACGACAGGGTCCGTTCACATACGCGCACTTGTGCGTGTTTAGTGTTCGGGTAGTTAATACTTGTGGGCTTTGGTTTAAGCCAGATCCTAGTATTTGGTTTTGGGTTGGTTCGGTCTCATTGTATTCGTTTTCCTCGGAACACGGATGTGGGTATGTATATACAGTTGATAGAGGCAGAAAAACCTCATTAGGGTTTTGACCATTGACTTGATTAAAAGCATAATGAGATGGAGAAAATTGATTAATGATTTTTAATTAGAGATAATTGTATCGTGGTAAATTGGTTTGACCATTTGACTTGTTGACTTTTGTTGACTTAGATATTTTTGTTAAGCATGAGATATTTTTTGCTTAACATTAATTATGACATGATAATAGTCAAATCAACATCAACCATGAAAATTATCCTAATTAAAATTATCATTATTATTTTTTCTCATATGAGAGAATACACCTCATTTTATCATAACACATTCTCTCTCTTGCTTTCTCTCTCCTCTTCCTCTCTCAAGGCTCTATTGTTTCATGAGTTGAAAATCAAGAGCATTGTGAGATCAAACCACTAAAACACTTCTCTACTCACTCTAGGGTTCTTAGTCTAGCACACCAAGCACCCTAGTTACTTCATTGTTGAGATTGGAGCTCAAGGTAGAGGCCTTCGGGTGGATCTTCTTTGACGTGGAGAAGCCGGTGAGGAGGAGCCATCTACAACCACTCCAAGGAGCTCACAACAAGGAGAAGCACCATAAGAAGAGAAGAAGTTCAAGCTTGAGGTATAACTTTCTATCATAGTAGATAGAAATCTTTTGTGCTAACTTGGTTTATGGTAAAGTTCCGGTTTAGGGTTTATTCTAGCGCCAAGTTTGTTATTGTAGTAAAATTTTTGTTCTGCATTTGGCCATGGAAGTTGGCCGGGGCGCTAGTGTAACCCTTCACTTTGAGACTTAGAGTGAGATGTGTGTATTATTCTTTATTTTGGATTTGATGATGCTTTGGTATTCCTTTAGCTTCTTTTCTGTGTTGATCTTCTTCTTGGGCGTCGTATATTCGTATTTGCATGGTTGTTTCTGCCCATTGGCGAAGAGCAAGCTCTCGCTTGAGGATACCATATTATACTTGTTATGTGCTGGTTTTGGATTGAAATTTACAAAGGAGGCGCTGCCCAAATTTCAAATGACGAAAACATTTTCAAAATTTTAACATATAATTTACTTGCATTTCAAACGAGTTTTACATATACTTTAAAAAGAGAACTTGATTTCAATTATACCCCGTTTTCAAAACTCCACCTCTGCTATTTTACTAAAAGGGTTTAGATTTCTGGGTTTCGTCTTACTTGGGTTATGGTGGGGTCCTATAGACTTCACGTGATTCAAGTGCCGATCACGTACCATTCCCGGGTCATGACAAAGTTAGTATCAAAGCATTAGGTTTAATCTTGATTCTAGTCTAGGTTTGACTATGTGGAATCTAGGGCGTATATATATTTCGGAACCTAGGCTTGACCTAACGGAACTTAGACTTGACTGAGGGAGTATTAGACCCGAACTTTCATTACGTAGGTTAACCTTGGTTGGTGGAGTAGGTAACTCAAGTAGAGTGATGTACTGTGTGTATGTCCTGCGGAATACTTGTGATACGCTGCTCGGCTTAAGTAACCTTAGGATGCGCATTATTTTGAGACCCGTATTTCTATTCATTCTTATGATCTATCCTCATCGATATTTGATTGCGGTTCCTGTCACCATAGCTACGAGAGTAGAGAGAGCTGCGGCTAGAGATGTGGTCAGAGCGAGCTCGTCAGGGATGAGGACTGACCATGATGTTCTTTCGGTGACGTAGGAACGTATTGCTTTATTGATTATGCTAGGATTTCTCGTTTGAGACGAACGTTCTGGATCTGCACCAGATGATCGGGCCATTGCTAGAGGCCAGCCAGATTTTGAAGACTGTTGATGTATAGCCTATCCCAGAAATTGATGTGTTGTCTACCGTGCAGATAGATGAACCGGTTATTGCTGAGATTGACGAGATATCGTCTCTAGAGTTTATAAAGCTGAAGGCACATGAGTTTACTGACAAGGATGTGACAGAAGATCGCTAGTCATTCTTGGATAAGTGACTAGGATATTTTGTTCGTTCGGATGCTCCGATGTGAGATTAGTAAGTTGACAAGCTTCGGTTAGAGGGGTCTTACCCAGGCATGTTGTGTATTGATCGAGAAAGGACGAATAATGTGTATTCCTTCGATAACTTGGACGAAATCCCGAGGACGTAATCGGCTAGATGTCTGCTATAGAGTGTTGAAGATACTGAGTCCGTAGCCTTGAGTCTTTAATAGAGACTCCGGATATAACCATAGCCAAATATAGGTTGCGGTCTATGCAGCTACCAAGAGATGATTCCGATTTGGTCGATATTGAAGAAAAGTTGATAAGAGATTCGTGTGAGCTCTTAATGAGTCATTCTTCTCAGTTGATGCAAGTGATTTGATATGTATGTAGAGGCGTTGGATACGGCTACATTTCCAGAGGTAAAGTCATGATGAGATTGCAACTGTTCCAGAACAGGAACATATTAAATTAAGAGTGCTAACTTCCGGAAAGTCCGGCAGAGATGAGATTGGAAGAGACCATGACAGTTTCTTTCTGGAATACTACACAATAAAGATTTAGACCCAGGATCTGTTGTATGGCATGTATTTAGAGGGTCAAATGCCGCCGTCAGTAACGTGCTACTTTGCGAGTGGCCAGATTAATTGGCCAGGAGATGTTCAGATAGGCGTCAGAGCGGGATTGTTTCCATCGTTACTCCTAACCTGGCTATCGAGCCGAGAGATCATGGAATTGGTGATCCACCTAGATAACAAGGACCCAGGAACAGAGGACACCAGACCGTGTGTAGAGGGCAAGTAGATATTCTTGCTCTGCCAGCTCCAGGTGCACCGTCACCTTTTGACATTCAAGGAGGTGTACCTCAATTTCGTTTATTTTGATTTGTGTTTTGTGATCCGAGAATCATGCTTTTATTGCTTTGGACCTTTGAGTTTTGATGACCTAGCTACGTGATTGATATTTTCGTGCACCGTAGTTGCACTTGATTTATGTTTTATACACCCATTACATTTGATTTATGTTTTGTGCATATCCATTACACTTGATATCGATTTTTGTGCACTTGCTGCACAAATTTGTGATTCCGTGTATTCCGATACAGTCAACTTTGAATTTGTGCACTCTAATATACTTGATTTTGATTTCGTGCTTGTTGTATACATTTGATTTTGACTTAAGCACTTGGTGTAGTTCACATGTGCTCTTAGTGCATTGTGAAAGTATGCCTTAGCACGACTATTAGGTTTTTAGAGGCATCAAGTATGCAATTTTAAAAAATCTAGTGTGCTAATGTATACTAACCTAGAATCGAACTAGAGAATTAGGGTTTATATGCATGTAAACAAACTTTACACTAAGTGAAATAGGACTACAACCTTTGTAGACCGGTCCTTCACTTCTAAAGCTCCAAGTAGTAGTCCCTTAGCACTAAGTAGTGGTCCCCCGAACTCTTCTTAGGCTCCACTAGGCGAAATGAATAAGCTTGCTTAAGGATTTTCGAGGCCGAAGATGATCTACCTTGAGGAATCTCTAACTTAAGCTATCTCTTCACTAATTGAGAAATTAGTGAAGTAAACAACCTATACTAAATGGCTAGTTTGGTATAGATTGATGAAATAGGAATTTCGCTCACTTTAGAATTATTTTTCTATTTTTCTTTCTCACCTCACTCAAAGCTAGAGTGCAAAGAAGGAGATGAAGGAGATGAACAAGTGATGAACCATAGTGAAAAAATATCTCAAATGATATTTGTAGAGACTTAACCATAGCTAAAGATAATGGTTGGGTTAATAAATATCTAGACTAAAACAAAATTAGTGGGCTAAGTCAATACTTCTACATGCTTCCCCAAGCATCTTTAGCCATGCTAATTTTCACCTAATTTTGATTTTTCCTTTAATAATTAATCACCCAAATTATCTTTAATTTGGTGTGAGTCTCATACACCCATGTCCAATGTATCATCTAGCATGACACAACAGTAAATACATTAATATATATCTCATATATATTTAAATGTATTTGTAGAAAAGAAATTCTTAAGTGAGCTAATATTAGTTAATATATATTAATATATCAAATATATAAGTATATATTAAATTATTAAATCAACACTTGATTTAATAATCCGGTTATATCACATATAACCGACTAATATCATTTATATGTATATCAAATATACATATAACAAATTATTGAATCAACACTTGATTCAATAATCCGGTTATATCACATATAACCTATATCGCGAGATTAGAATACTGTATCACATACAATATTAATCTCGATCCCGCACATATCAAATATGTGCCCTATTTCGTTTCGCTTGAGCTAGGAAACCTCTGTGTAGTACTCTAAAGACTCGTCAATACGCCAGCAGTAGGTGATGATCAAATCAGTCACCTACAAGCCATCGGCGATACTAGCTGGACGTAAAGGCTTCCTAGGTATTGAGCGATCAGAAGATCAACAAGCAAGCTTGTCCAAACTCTCGTGAATCCTGTAAGTAACACTATCGTACAGTCCGGTCTCTTCATCTGATATGTCGCATATCGAGTCAGGGGGTGGTAAACGTCAGACCCTAATAACTTGATAAGTCATGCCGATGTGAGGCTCATAACGGGTCGAGAAACTACTGATAACACTTAGCAGTAAATCTCATCAACAGCCCTGGCTAGGGACTTCCTGTTATAGCCAATCGGGCATAGCGCAACATCAACTCTCAATACCGAGAGAGACGAAACCCCTCCTATCGCTCATTGCCTCCATGTGATTCGGGACTGTACCCAAAATCCACCTGTTTACACGCTCTCTTTAGCGTGGTAGGGAGGAAATCAAAGCACAGTAGGAATCACACATGACTCTATGACGATCTCGGGTCTATAGACTAACCTGTACCAGTGTCACCAGAGAACTGCTATCTGATGATAGGTATAATACCATCTAGGAGTTCTCGGTGAGTCCTGTTCGGTGTACACATTCTCCAATGAGCACATGTGTACAATCTTTGATGTCAAACACCAATGGCTGTGGGATCAATCATCGCCCCATACAGGGTCAAGAAACGTACACACCGGTCTACTCTGGAATATCGATGCCTTGTCTCGATACTCCCTCGACTATGAACAATTAAAGGATGTACTTGTGGACTACCCTGGCCCCACTAGTATGATCTGTATCATAGTTCTGGAAGTCAAGTACACATCTTAAGGACTTTATCAACATGTAACGGATAGACTGTATAATGATACAAGTGTACATGTTAAGATAAAGAGCAACCAGATAACATACTATCATGTCGAGTGTTGTGAAACTCACGGTGTCATGCCTTTGAAAGAATATGGTCAATATTGGTTATGTCGGTTGTTCGATAAAAATAAGTGCACGACGTGAGTCTCGAGTTATAAAATTACCGCAAGTGCACGGTGCGTTGATGTAAGCCGGCAAGTACGGGTCGATCCACAGGGAATGGATATCACAACATTATTTTGAGTTAAAAAACAATGGTTTTGAGTTGGTTTTTATCACGTTTTTATATAAATGAAATAATGAAGGGATCAAGTGATGTTTAATGAAAACTTAAGCTAAGGTTTGGTAAGTTGAAATACGGCGTTACCCCCAACTCTCAATCTTGATTCAAAGTCCATTTCCAGCTTCTAATTGACTTAAAAAAAGCATGTCGTATCTATCCCAATAGAAAGTATTGTTTTAGGATACGATATCAATATTAGGTACAGAAGATGTTAGTTATATGTATGCCCTAGAGGCCATTACTGTACATAGGATGTATATTGTAGTGGATGCTGGGACATATATAGGGAGGACTTTCTTGCTCGACATGATAGTATGCTATCTGGTTGAACTTTACCTTAACGTGTATACTGATTGTCTCTCTGTCACATGTTGGTAAAGCCCTTAGGATGTGTGCTTGACTACCTGGACTATGATGCGGATCATACTAGTGGGGACATGGTAGTCCATAAGTACATCCTTCAAAGCCCCTAGTCGTGGGTGTATCGAGACGGGGCATCGATATACCAGAGTAGACTAGCGTGTACCTTCTCGATCCATACAGATGGGCGATGGATGATCCCATATCCATTGGTGTTTGACATCAGAGATGATATACGGGTGCTCAGTAGAGACTGGGTACACTGGACGGACTCGCCGAGAACTCCCAGATGGTATTATACCTCACGTCAGATGGCAGTTCTCTGGTGATACTGGTACAGAGTAGTCTGTTAACCCGAGATCGTCATAGAGTCTTGTGTGGTTCCCACTGTGCTTTGATTTCCATCTTACCACGTCCAAGAGGGTGTGCAAAACGGTGGTTTTTGGGTACAGTCCCGAGTCACATGGAGGCAATGAGCGATAGGAGGGGATTCGTCTCTCCCCGTATAGGGAGTTGATGTTGCGCTGTGTTCGATTGGCTATAACAGGAAATCCCTGGCCAGGGTTGCTGAGATTTACTGGTAAGTGTTACCAGTAGTTTCTCGAACAGTTATAGACCTCATATCGACACGACTTATCGAGCTATTGGGGTCTGACGTTTACCACCCCTAGGCGAGATATGCGACATATCAGACGATCAGACCGGACTGTACGGTAGTGTTACTGGTTGGATTCACTGGAGTGTGGGCGGGCTTGCTCGTCGATCTTCAGATCGCTCAATACCCGGGTGGCCGTTACGTTTAGCAGACCGCTTGCGGCTTGTGGATGCTTGATATGATCATCATCTGCTGCCGGCGTATTGACGAGTCTTTAGAGTCCTACACAGAGGTTTCCTGGCTCAAGCGAAACGAAATAGGAGCGCATATGAGATATGTGCGGGACCGAGAATGATACCAGTATGTGATACTGTATTCGACTCTCGCGATATGTGACATTGATCGGTTATATGCGATATAGCCGGGTTATCGGATCAAGTGTTGATTCGATAAGTTGTTACTGTTGATATTAGTCGGTTATATGCGATATGACCGGATCATTAAATCAAGTGTTGATTTAATGATTTAATGCATAATTATATATTTGATATATTACTTTGCATTAACTAGTATCGGTTCACTTTAAATGGATTTTCTCACTCGGGTGTGCACATTTCATAGGCGATATGATTTGTGCACTTGCTTGTATCATGTTTGATGATGCATGCTTTTTGGTTAAGTATAAAGAATTAAACCAAGGTTAAGTTGTTGATTAGGGTTTTACTTATTCATTTATCTTATTTATTTATTCATTTTGAATAAATTGGAAGATAAATGAATGGTGGCTACTTTTGTTTTTAGTTGAAGTTTCATGAAGCTTTGACTTGTTGACCTTTTGTTCTCATCCTTAACCCTAACCATTCAACCCAACCTTAGTCAATTCTCTACACTTAACTAAGGTTAAGATTATGATAAGTATTCTTTTATTTTTCTATTTTCAATTAACTTATCATATTCTTCATCTTCTTCTTCTTCTTCACTTCAAGAAAAAGCTTCACAAGCTTTAATGGCAAAGTGAGAATTAGAGTGAGAAATCCAATTCTAAAGTCTACCCACTTCCTATTTCTTCATCCTCTACCTCTTGCCAAGTAGTAGAGTGTGTTTCCTTCACAAGTTTTTAGGGCTTGGTGAAGTGAGAGCTTGATCTTGCGATGCTTCGACGTAGATCATCTTCGGCATGGACATCGACGACCTAGCTCGCTTATTCTCCGATGAAGTCGACGCTAGAGCCCGGATTCTTTTTGGACAGCGGAGAGGACTTCGTTGCGGAGCTATGGAGGTGGAGCACCGGATCTACAAAGGTTGTATTTCCGTATTCTCATAGTTAAGTGTTAACTAGTTAGCTTTTTCGCCTAGTTTTCTAGCAAACGATCCGTAGTCGGGTCTCTCGGCACGTAGATATTTTGAAATTGGCATGGTTGATGCCTTGTGAGACCTCATTAGGGTGCCTAGGAACCCTACAGTGGTATCAGAGCCTAGCTAGAGCCTTAGGCGAAGTCTAGACGGATTTTGAAGTCCGAACGACCCGAAACCCCAACCTTAAAATTGCTCTCTGGACGTTTTCCAAATTCTGGGATTTTTCCATATTAAAAATATGCCGGAAACACATCAGGAATATATAAGATTTACTATGAAATTTGGAGGCCCAATTCATCTTTTCCACCGCGGATCCGCGGCATGGGCAATGCTCATGCGGCGGTTCCGCGGCCGTACGGCCATATTATTTAAACTTTTTTGCACAGTATTTCTTAGATTCCAGTGGTGATTTTTCTGCGAATTTTTAATATTTATTCAAGAGTTGAATTTTCTGGAGTTGATTTGGGGATTCGATGTTTCGATCGGAGTATCAAATTTTGTCTATGTGGCATTCTGGATAAATTTTAGAATATGTTAAAAAGTTCGACCGGATATAAATACCCAATTTTTCCCCTGTCGGGAAATTTCCAAGTGTTGGATTTTTCCGAAGTTTAACGACGTTCTAAGTAGTGCAAGTAACGCGATGGTCCCTCTAGAAGACAACAAACCTTAACTCGATTATGTGACCGTCTTGAACTGCCCTTTGAACCATCGGGTTTGGGGCAGTACGGCGTGCCACATGTGAGGCGTTGGCTTGACCCTTCTACGGCTGGACCGTTGGTACTGAGGCACGAACTGAATGTTGTTAGATTTATTTCATGTGTTGATGTTTCGGGAAAACTTGGGTGTTCGATTGTTCGATCGGAAAGTTTAACATTTTCTATTTATCCGGAATGTGATACAATAATTGGAATTCATAAATTGTTATGAGATAACTGAATGAATGTTATAAACATAGCAGTTTAGTCTCACTTGATCGGTTGCCACGGAATTTTGATGTGATCAAAAGTCCGTCGCAATCACGTAGCGTACGAGGATACTCGCCGGGTAAACTTAATAGACAGCCTCACTCCATAGCCCCGACCAAGTGACTGTAGGAGAACCCCGTCGCCGAAAGCATCCGTTCGGGTGCTCGCGGTAGCGGTGTTCCGCCTTGGTGCACTTCGTCGACGGTATCGGGGGTGCGGCCGCCTACTAAAGTTTGCGACGAGTATTCGATCAGGATGTCGGGAATCTTGTTGAATTACCCGACTTGATATTGAAAAGAGTTTTCGATAATGAGACTAAAATGCGGGGTTTATAATTGTTAGGCATGTGATGTCTAAGTAATTCATTTGGTCAGGCATGCGATGTCTGAGGTGGTTGCGGATTCCAACTGTTGTAGTTTTACACTTTCTTTTCTGTGACCGTAAGTGTAATATGTGATATCGCCGGTTTCGTTGCTATATGTCAACGACAATTGGGATGCGCATATTTACTTACGTTGATGACATGTGATGTTATGTGTTGCTGGATATGTTATATTGGATCGTCGTGTTTGAATAGCCGGGGGTTTTTATGTGAGATGAGTGTTTTTCATTTTCATTCATGTAAAAAACTTGTATGTAATATTCTTTTATTGGGGCACTTCCAGGTAGCGGAAGTTGTCACCTGTTGTATATTATTTACTTTTCCGTACTAGGATAGACCCAAGGAGGAGGGCACAAGTAACCGGGTTCTGGAGTCCAGTGGGAGACCAACTCGAGGAGTCGAGTCCGGGTCTCCTAACTCTAGAATTGGTAGGGTTGCTTGCCGCTCTCGTAGGGGTCTAAGGGTGTGGGTTTGGCTATTCATCACGACCGTGGAATCCGTGTTTTATACTGGCTCGTATTGAAAACACGGACGTCCTAGTATATCCAATATTTCATATGTTTCTTCTGCTGCGATATCTGTGATGTGATCATGTGATGTTCTGTGATAGATACAGTATATAGTATATATGATATATTATATAGACGTTACTTATGTTTTACACCCGTGCTAGCCCTGCCCCGCTCTGCCGTTAGTTACCTAACCTAACGGTGCACGAGGGGACATCGAGGCGAATGCGGATGGCATAAGTGTACGTCGTATTTATCTGTGATGTTTAGGTATTTAAATGATGGGACTTCATTAATGAGATTAATGAAATAAAAGAAACCTAAGATGTTGTAGAATCGAATTTCAAAATAAAACAGGTAGCTACAGTTCTTGCTTTGCACAGCGGTATATATGATATATCCTGCACCTTATTCGATGAGGAAAGGACCGAGATCCCTTCACCGGGAGTGACTCCTTTAGCAATAACTGGCAGATGCTACACACTCGGTTTGTCTTTTGATTGCTTTTAAGAGTTTTTGCTTTGCACAGCGATATATATGATATATCCCGCACCTCATTCGACGAGGAAAGGACCGACGATCCCTTCACCGGGAATGACTCCTTTAGCAAAACTAGAAAAGCTTCAAAAACACTCCATTTCAAAATCATTTGATTCTACAACGATATCAAGTTCATTACGCAAAAGGTTTTCAGAAAAACCTGTCGTAGCCCTCCGTCATTTCAGATACGTACTAGTTAGTATTCGTGCTGCGGTTGTTTGGCCTCCGTCAAGGCGTAGTGTACGGTAGCTAACTAGTGCTTATCTGCTAGCATATGATGCGATTGGATTAGGGTATTCGTACGGCGTTGTTTGGCCTCCGTCAAGGGTCGTGCGGGTGGGTTTAATTCAATCAGGAAATGACGGGTTGAACTTGACTAGCGGACTATGGGTTGTTTGGCCTCCGTCAAGGTCATAGCGAGCTAGGGGCAAAATATTATCGGAAATTTCAAGTGTTGAAATTTGCAATGAGATTGCATACCTTCTATGAGATAGTTGGATCCCGATACCCGCTGCGAGTAAGTGTTACTCCTGGGAGAGTTTTATACATTACAATTAGCCGATCAAGTAGGTGTCTAGAAAGGTGTCAACGGGGTTACGCCTCTGGGAAAACGAGGTTTACATTAATTAGGTTCGTGCGAAAGCACGGGGGACCTCCCTCAAAGTACCGACACTGGCCTGGCTGAAAGATTGGCGAACTTGTAGTGTGTAATTAATCCCGGCTAGTCTTTCCTTTTAGGGTTTGAAGGAAGATTTGATAAAAAGCAGTGGGAGCCATCCTGATTAGATAAAATAATAACCAATCTATTCTTGATAGAGCGCACGCTGAGTGTTTTCTTCTCTCTCTCCAGGTAGCGACCATATCACGCCTTAATCAAGATAACAATACGGATTATTGACCGAACCCGCTTGTTATACTGAGCTGGGGAACGTTGGTCCCGCTCCAACTTATAATTGTTATAAGATAGAGCAGGAAATTGGGGAATACCAGATTTCCCGTGCCGCCCAAACGAAGAGAGTGCATGCTGATGCATCATCTTCGGGTGTGTTCATTATACAGAACTGTTTCTCAGTATCTTTTACGTCCTGGGTATGTGATACCAGATCAGGATCCCAGATATGTAATCTGTTACATAGGGCTACAGATAGGTAGAAAAACTGAGAACGGGTGATAAGTTTCATGAGACAGAAAACGGGGCAAGAGTTGCAGCCAAGTCTGTTGGTCACTGTCACCATGTATTATAATACATTGATTCTGAACGAATGTTATTAGATACCGAACCTGATATACAAAATCATATCAGTCTCTTTATTAGTAAAGAAATGATAAAATTTTGTATTGTTGGATAATGTTTTGAACATTTCCTATATCAAAAGTTGATCGGTTCAGGCACGTTATCTAAAAGCATTAATGTTCTAAATCAAACTACAGTTCTTAGTATATGGAACACACAAAAGAGGAAGAGTTCAGAAATGAACGGATTCTTTTTGAGGTATTGTAGACTAGGTCAGATCAATGTGACCCGACTAGCTGTAGTTACATGTAGATGCATATTTAAATCAGTTTGGATTTACATCTTGTGAAACTCGCTAGTCATGTCACAAAGATAAGATGACCATAGCTCCGTTTACTTGAAACAGAGAAAGAGTTAGTGAACTCTTGGGACTGATACATAATGATGTATGTAAGGTCCCCAGTCTACATATGCCAAGACCGGTTCTTTGTACTTCATTACATTCTCTGATAATCTTTCGAGATTCAGACCTATGTTCCTAATGAAACACAAGTCCGAACCTTTTGAGATATTCACAGAATATAAGTTAGAAGTAGAGAACCGATACGGGTATAAGTATTATGTCCTTTGATGAGATCGAGGAGGAGAATACTTGAGCACGGAATTCCTGGATTATTCTAAAGGAGAATGAGATTCTCTCTCAGCACTACTCCTCCGAATACACCATGGCACGATGATATATCGGGGCGGAGAAGATACACCCTATATGATATGGTGTGCTCTATGATGAGTATTACTGAGTTACCTATTTCCTTTTGGGGGTTATGCACTTGAGAAGTTGCATACCTATTGAATAGGATTTTAATCAAATCAGTTGCCTACCGCTTCATATGTGATATAGAATGGAAGAGCCCATGTCTTAAGTTAGTTAAGATTTGGGGTTGTCCGGCCTATGTCTAAAAGCAAAATCCGGACAAGCTCGAGGCAAGGTCAGCTATGTAGAACTGGAAAGGTTCCAGCTACACAAACTACAGCACATGATTTGATAGAACCAAAGGATTCAGTAGATTCCAACGAACCTCAGCCTCTCCGCCGATCTAATAGGGTTCCTCACCCACCTGAGAGATACTTCGGTTTCTCTATGACAGTGGGAGCGAGGATTGCATCATGAGATGATGACCCAACTAGCTTCGAGCTGGCCATCAGGAGTGAGACTCTGTAAGAATGGCTGGATGTTTAGCGATCTGAGATGGAATCCTTATACACCAACAAAGTATGGACTTTGGTTGCTATATCTGAAGGGTTAAATCCCCATCAGGAGCAAGTATATCTTGAGAAGATTACTTGGTGTACATGGAAAAGTTGAGACTTTCAAAGCTAGACTTGTTAAAGGTTTTCGTCATCGACCAGGCGTAGACAATGATGAAACCTTCTCAAGTGGCTATGCTTAAGTCCATCCAGATCCTACTTGTCACGGCTACATACCATGACTACGATATCTGGTGGTTGGGTGTCATGACTGCTTTTCTAAATGATGTTTTAGAAGAGTACGTCTATAAGTACACAGCCAGAGGGCTTCGTAGACAGTGGGAGCAGCGGAAACGTGTGCAAGATGCTTTATAGGATAAAGCAGGCATCGCGGAGTTGGAACATCTGTTTTGATGGATTAGTCAAAGAAGTTGACATCATCAAAATGGTAGATGAACCTTGTATAAACAAAAAGGTAGTAGAGAGTATGGTGGCGATCCTCGTAGAGTACGTGGATGACATACTTTTGATAAGGAAAGAGTTTCCTATGCTACGCTCGATCAATCTCCGTTTATTACAATGATTCTCCATATAGGATCAAAATGATACCTCCTAAATCCTGAGTTTTGGATCTATGAGATAGATTTAAATGGATGCTAGGATTCTCACTTGTCGAAGTGAGATGGTATCACATGATCCTGGGGAGAATCACTGGAAGGGTTCCAGAGTGATAAAGACGACTGAATGTCAGTCACAGGCATTGTCTTTACCCTCAGTAAAGGGACGGTATGTTGGAAGAGTTCCAAGCTAGATACCGTGACATACTAGACGATAAAGGCTGGATACATCGCTACTTAAGATGCTACCAAAGAGGCAGTCTGGGTGTATATAGGTTCATGAGATGAACTATGTTCCTCCCATTGTGTGACAATGGAGTTGTGGCTTATGCCAAGGAACGCCGGTCCCATCAGTGATCCAGACATATTCTAAGGCAGTATCACCTGATCATGGAGATGATTGATCTCCAGGGTGATCGAGGTTTAGAGAGAAGACTCAGAGGACAACACAGCGGATCCACTCACAAAGGCCTGTTCCCAGAGAGAGACTTTTATGGGATGGTTGAGTATGAGATACTACAACCACTGCTACAGATGGCCCTAGTGCAAGTGGGAGATTGTTAGTTATATGTATGCCCTAGAGGCCATTACTGTACATAGGATGTATATTGTAGTGGATGCTGGGACATATATAGGGAGGACTTTCTTGCTCGACATGATAGTATGCTATCTGGTTGAACTTTACCTTAACGTGTATACTGATTGTCTCTCTGTCACATGTTGGTAAAGCCCTTAGGATGTGTGCTTGACTACCTGGACTATGATGCGGATCATACTAGTGGGGACATGGTAGTCCATAAGTACATTCTTCAAAGTCCCTAGTCGTGGGTGTATCGAGACGGGGCATCGATATACCAGAGTAGACTAGCGTGTACCTTCTCGACCCATACAGATGGGCGATGGATCATCCCATATCCATTGGTGTTTGACATCAGAGATGATATACGGGTGCTCAGTAGAGACTGGGTACACTGGACGGACTCACCGAGAACTCCCAGATGGTATTATACCTCACGTCAGATGGCAGTTCTCTGGTGACACTGGTACAGAGTAGTCTGTTGACCCGAGATCGTCATAGAGTCTTGTGTGGTTCCCACTGTGCTTTGATTTCCATCTTACCACGTCCAAGAGGGCGTGCAAAACGGTGGTTTTTGGGTACAGTCCCGAGTCACATGGAAGCAATGAGCGATAGGAGGGGATTCGTCTCTCTCGGTATAGGGAGTTGATGTTGCGCTGTGTTCGATTGGCTATAACAGGAAATCCCTGGCCAGGGTTGCTGAGATTTACTGGTAAGTGTTACCAGTAGTTTCTCGAACAGTTATAGACCTCATATCGACACGACTTATCGAGCTATTGGGGTCTGACGTTTACCACCCCTAGGCGAGATATGCGACATATCAGACGATCAGACCGGACTGTACGGTAGTGTTACTGGTTGGATTCACTGGAGTGTGAGCGGGCTTGCTCGTCGATCTTCAGATCGCTCAATACCCGGGTGGCCGTTACGTTTAGCAGACCGCTTGCGGCTTGTGGATGCTTGATATGATCATCATCTGCTGCCGGCGTATTGACGAGTCTTTAGAGTCCTACACAGAGGTTTCCTGGCTCAAGCGAAACGAAATAGGAGCGTATATGAGATATGTGCGGGACCGAGAATGATACCAGTATGTGATACTGTATTCGATTCTCGCGATATGTTACATTGATCGGTTATATGCGATATAGCCGGGTTATCGGATCAAGTGTTGATTCGATAAGTTGTTACTGTTGATATTAGTCGGTTATATGCGATATGACCGGATCATTAAATCAAGTGTTGATTTAATGATTTAATGCATAATTATATATTTGATATATTACTTTGCATTAACTAGTATCGGTTCACTTTAAATGGATTTTCTCACTCGGGTATGCACATTCATATGCGATATGATTTGTGCACTTGCTTGTATCATGTTTGATGATGCATGCTTTTTGGTTAAGTATAAAGAATTAAACCAAGGTTAAGTTGTTGATTAGGGTTTTACTTATTCATTTATCTTATTTATTTATTCATTTTGAATAAATTGGAAGATAAATGAATGGTGGCTACTTTTGTTTTTAGTTGAAGTTTCATGAAGCTTTGACTTGTTGACCTTTTGTTCTCATCCTTAACCCTAATCATTCAACCCAACCTTAGTCAATTCTCTACACTTAACTAAGGTTAAGATTATGATAAGTATTCTTTTATTTTTCTATTTTCAATTAACTTATCATATTCTTCATCTTCTTCTTCTTCTTCACTTCAAGAAAAAGCTTCACAAGCTTTAATGGCAAAGTGAGAATTAGAGTGAGAAATCCAATTCTAAAGTCTACCCACTTCCTATTTCTTCATCCTCTACCTCTTGCCAAGTAGTAGAGTGTGTTTCCTTCACAAGTTTTTAGGGCTTGGTGAAGTGAGAGCTTGATCTTGCGATGCTTCGACGTAGATCATCTTCGGCATGGACATCGACGACCTAGCTCGCTTATTCTCCGATGAAGTCGACGCTAGAGCCCGGATTCTTTTTGGACAGCGGAGAGGACTTCGTTGCGGAGCTATGGAGGTGGAGCACCGGATCTACAAAGGTTGTATTTCCGTATTCTCATAGTTAAGTGTTAACTAGTTAGCTTTTTCGCCTAGTTTTCTAGCAAACGATCCGTAGTCGGGTCTCTCGGCACGTAGATTTTTTGAAATTGGCATGGTTGATGCCTTGTGAGACCTCATTAGGGTGCCTAGGAACCCTACAGAAGAAACTAAAAATTTCAGGTTTTAAGATGAAATGAGCATGAAATGAGCTAGGTGGAGTTAGCTAGTATAGAATATATGCTTTTATGGCTACATATTCTATCTAGCTAGTTTTACTACCCTTAACTAGATTTCATACTCCTTCCAACTTTGATTCTTAATATTGTTAGTTATATGTATGCCCTAGAGGACATTACTGTACATGTGATGCATATTGTAGTAGATACTTGGATATATATAGTGAGGACTTTCTTGCTCGACATGATAGTATGCTATCTGGTTGCTCTTTATCTTAACATGTACACTTATTGCCTCTCTTTTACATGTTGATAAAGCCTTTAGTGTCATGACCCGAAATATTAGCTCATGACCAGCACTTGAATCACGCAACGTCTAAAGGCGTAACAGAATTCAAGTAAGCTGAAACCCAGAAATCTAAACCTTTTTAAGAAAATAAAGGAGGTAAAGTTTTTGAAATAAAGGTATAATGAATTCAAGTGTGTTTAAATGCATAGGAAAGGGGCGTGAAAATGCAAATGAATTATGCAAGTTTAGATACATGTTTTGTTTTTTGAAAATTTGGGCAGCACCTTCTTTGTATATTTTGATCCAAAACCATAAATACATAATAATGAGAAAGGTATCCCCAAGCGGGAGCTAGCTCTTCGTCAAACAGTGGATCACAACCATGCAATATAGTAAAAATAAGTATACGACGCCCAACGGCAAAGTTCACCACAAAAAAATAAAAGAAAGCAAGACATGAATATCACAAGTAATGAAAAACCCCTCGCTCTAAGTCTCGCAACCACAAACCCACCAAGTCTCATTACTTATACAACTTACTAATTTTGATTGATTGATGGAGTTAACTAGATACAATATGAACTATAATACAAGAGTGGGTACGATACAAATGTCCCACCTACCACTGCAAAACACCCAAATGAAGCTGTGTGCCAGCGATGCCGCTACTGATCCAAGCGGTCAACCTGCAAGAACTATGGCACAACGGGGGTGAGTTTCCAACTCGTGAGTAGAAAAATATCTACAAGTAGAAATCGAATAAACAACGACTCCTAGGTCAACTATATCATCAAGGTAAAACTATGATATCTAGGGTGACCGGGTCGGTATATGTGCCAACAAGGTAGTCAAACCTATATGCATGTGGATAACATCCAACAGAAATAATCAATGCATGTATATGGATCTTATCCAACCATAATCAAGGTATGCATGCATGTGGATCTCGTCCACCCAAAATCAAGGTATGTATGCACGTAAATATCATAAAGGAGTGTGCATGAAAGTATGAGAATATATATCAACGGTGTCCCTCCCGACACATCAAAATCATGGAACCTGAGTGCCTAGCATCAACACTAAAAAACATCATGAAAACCGTGCCCAGCATCGGCACGTAAATCCTCATATATCGGGCTCCGTCAGTCCAGATCGGCCTATATCATCTCTCGACTCCGGTCGGTATCCTCCGGATATCTGCCGAGCCCAAATACTATCACCAGTAGGTAGTAGTCCCTCTGCCAGGCTCACCGTCTACTGCACAGCGATCCGTTCTAGCCCCGGGGTACCATACCGGGTCCACCATGTACCCGCAATCGGCCTCATCTGCCTCCTCGAATCGGGTTTCACATATCGCTCTCAGAACCGAGAAAACACATGGTGGACGCACTGAAATATCGTATCAAGAGAAACTGGGTTTTTTAAAACAACACATAATCTCTTTTAAAATGTCCCCGGTTCTCAAATCCAGAAATCTCATGAAAACAGCATATCTCAATGCGTAAAATCATAGAGCATGATGTATGCGACATATAATAGAAATGTAAGCATATCCGTATATCATGCAACATGGAAAAGTGATATGACATGTTAAGGGGAAAACCGCTCTTTTAAATGATTCCAGTTTTTAAAGTATAACATGCGGTTCCCAATTTTCCAATAAAACCAGTTATCTATGTAGGCACAATATGTAAATGCGCAAGTATAGATGTACCAATGTATGTGTGCACCAATATGGATATACAGTGTGTATGTGCGCAAATATGGGTATACAATGTCTATGCGCACCAATATGAATATACAATGTGTATGTGCGCAAATGTGGATATATCAATGTATATGTGCACCAATGGGATATACAAGGTGTATGTGCGCAAGTATGGATATATCAAAATATATACGCAAGCATGTTAAGTAAAGAGTCATGTCATGATGCAGCAATCCTACTGTGTAGTGACATGGCAATTATCGATGATGAAGTGTGTGAGCCTACAATCAGTGTACGTGTAATATACGCATCATCGATAATGGTGCAGGTGTACTATCACAGGTATGAGTAATGCAATGCTAATATCATGAATGCACCACAAGATAAATCATCAGCTAAAAGCTATAAGGTATACGTAACTATCATATGTCCGAGTCGGTGAATCTATCAATCGGCATCTAGCCTCACAGTATCACATACGGTATAATCCATCGTACGACATCCTCTAGTCAAGGGTATGGATCAACATCAAGTCAAACTCATCACGCATGGAAAATCATCGTACGGCGGTATTAAACCAAATAGGGATCCTATCATCCTATAAGACAAATGAGGGTACGGCCTAATATCATGTACGGCCTGTCATCCATGATTCACAACATTCTATATATGTATATATATCTATGTACCTATGTCCGAGGTCACATCCGTAATAATCTCATATCAGGCGACCGGCAGGGTATAAATCATCTCGATCGACTCGCATCTGTATACCATCATATCATCATATCATCATCTCATTATATCATCATATCATCATATCCCTCTTATATTCTTTCGTCGCATTTATATCTCATATCAAATCGAATTTACATAAACATTTTATCTCTACTAAGTATAAGTATCTAATCTAACATACACACCCAAACCATACAATCAGATTTTTAAAGAAGTGAATCGTAGTTTTGAAAATAGGGGTTACGGTGTTTTTAAGAAAAATATATCATTTGAAAATCTGTAACATCCCTCAAGGTATATATTTAAAAGATACGTATGATTCTTTGGTTTAGAAAAAGGTATGGTTCGGATGACATATCTACATCGACTATCTAGTCCTACAGTACCCTAAACGGCAATATCGACAAACGTCGTCCTCGAATTCCGTCATCCTATAATAATCGTAACATATCACTTCTAACTATCCTCTAGTTCCTAATATGGTTTCATAGCTATCTTCATTCTAACCCTAGTTTCCAAATCTAGGTTTCCTAACCATATTCTATAAATCAGTTTTCCATCAAAACTTTACGGGGGTGCTATACGCCATCCACCCGACTTTCCCGGTAGATATAGATCTACTCACCATCGTCTTCGCCCGTCGAATTCAATGACGCCACGCTCCGTCGCCTCGGAATCCATGCGAGGGTACTTATAATAATAAATAATCGCAATGCGTATTAAAATCAAGGCGGAAAATCAAAAAGGCACGCGCTTTGCTCATAGGTTAGAATCTATAGCTTATGCGTACAAAATCAACCAAACAAACCTTGTTGTTGATGTACGAACATCCAACAACCAAAAACGAATCCAAATATCAAAACTCATGATTCAAAATACGGAAAACATATCCTAAATCACACACAAGTGTTCCTAGATTTTGACTCAGGTCTAATAAATCCAAGCAAACAAGTATAGGGTGATGTATATAGTATATGTGAGCTACTGAACCAACCCCAACACCCCAGACAACCAAGTGGCCGGCCCCATCCCTAGAAATTCCGGCAAGACCGGCCCCCCATACTCAGTTGGGTCCTGTTTTGTTATGGTGGTCTCTTCTGGTCTAAAATTGGTCTCTGGTATTGTTTGGTTGTCTCAGATATTCTCCAGGTCATCCCAAATTCACAGTAGGCACACTAAAAGTCACAAAACCAATACGGAACAAATCCTAAGTTCGTGCATCGGGTTCAGATCTATGGCTCAGGTCACGAATCGTGTCACCATATCATGTAAACACTCCTAACTGCTCCCAGATTTCACATATAGTCATTACAGAAAAATCAAGTAGAACCAAACCCCCTTAATCACCTTCAGGTAACTACCCCACAAAACCCAAACCCTAACTCTCTTATACACCCGAGGTCGCCAGATTTTTCCCAATAGCCGCCAAAACCGCCCAGATCGGTCTCGTTCTTCAGGTGGCCACTTAGGGTTACAGGTACAACACTATCTTACTGTTTGTTTTCCCAGTGAATGCTCGGGGTCACAGCAGGTCAGCGACATCACAAAACGACATCCAAAACACGATATCTCACAAAACTAATCTAAACGGAAGAAATTATACCTGAATAAGGCCACTCAAGGAAATCTTAGCTTCCCAACGTCGTCAAAATTCCACTTTGCTCGGTTCAACGTGTAGAGCAAAAGATGGGGATTAATTTTTGTGAAAGGGGTTTAGGGTTTTGGGGATTGTTTAGATGTAGATCTAAGGATCTAAGTGGAGGGTTGTGGCTTGAGGAAGATGAAGAAGGAGAAGAAAAAAGATGGGGGATTCAAATTAGGCAGCAGCCCCCTCCCTCTCTGTCATATAATCACACACTCTCTCTCTCTCTCCAAAAGTCTACCCTAATCATTATGTCCCCTTTTTGACTTTTCTTTTTTCCTTTTCTTTTTTCCTTTTCTTTTTCTCACAAAAAACACATACACCTAAATAAAACCACAAATGAAATAACATATAACATATCATGGCGCACTAGCCATGAAAAACTATAGAAACACATATTTGGCTTAAATCGCGATTAGTAGTGCACTAATCGGGTTTTTATCAAAACTGCATATAATAAATTTTAAAATTGCCAAATCCGTTAAATATATTTTTAAATGAATAAATCATTTTAATTTCCTTTTATATAACAATTTCTGGTATATATTTATACCCTTTTTCGAAAACCCCAATTTCGCAAATCGGGCAGTTTTCGAGAAATATATTATTTTAATATTAAATTCCAAAAATAATATTTTATATTTTCTGAAATGTTACACTTAGGATGAGTACTTAACTACCAGGATTATGATGCGGATCATACTTGTGGGGCAGAGGTAGTCAGTAAGTACATCTTTCAAATGTTCCTAGTCGTGGGAGTATCGAGACGGGGCATCGATATTCCAGAGTAGACTAGCGTATACGCTTCTCGACCCATATGATGAGCGATGGAAGATCCCATATCCATTGGTGTTTGACATCAGAGATGGTATACGGGTGCTCAGTGGATACTGGGTACACTGGACGGACTCTCCGAGAACTCCGAGATGGTATTATACCTATCGTCAGATAGCAGTTCTCTTGTGACACCGGTACAGGTTAGTCTGTCGACCCGAGATCGTCATAGAGTCTTGTGTGATTCCCACTGTGCTTTGATTTCCACCATACCACAGTCAAGAGATCGTGCAAAAAGATGGGTTTTAGGTACAGTCCCGAGTCACATGGAGGCAATGAGCAATAGGAGGGGATTCGTCTCTCCCTGTATTAGGAGTTGATGTTGCGCTATGCTCGATTGGCCTTAACAGGAAATCCCTGGCCAGGGCTGCTGAGATCTACTGGTATGTGTTATCAGTAGTTTCTCAAACTGTTATGGACCTTGCATCGGCATGACTTATCAGGCTATTGGGGTCTGACGTTATACCACCCCCAGGCTGTGATATGCGACATATCTGATGAAGAGACTGGACTGTACGGTAGTATTACTGATTGGATTCGAAGGAGTAAGAGTAGGCTTTCTTGTTGATCTTCTGATCACTCAATACCCGGATGGCCGTTACGTTTAGCAGACCTCTTGCGGCTTGTGGGTGTTTGATATGATCATCACCTAATGTCGGCGTATCGATGAGTCTTTAGAGTCCTACACAGAGGTTTCCTGGTTCATGCGAAACGAAGTAGGAGCACATATGTGATATGTGCGGGAACGAGATTAATGCATGTATGTGATACCGCATTCTATTCTCGCGATATGTGATATCAGTTGGTTATATGTGATATAGCCGGATTATCAGATAAGTGTTGATTCGATAAGTTGATTCATATGATATTAGTCGGTTGTATGTGATATAGCCGGATTATTAAATCAAGTGTTTATTTGATTATTTAATGTATAATTGTATATTTGATATATTAACTTACATAAACTAATATTTGCTCACTAAGTATTCTTTTTCTCACTTATGTGCATATAGTATATATGTGATATATATTAATGTTCATTTTATTTGTATCATGCTTGATGCCACAAGCTTCATAGGTGTATGAGACTTACACCATGCTAGATATAATGAAGGGTTTATATTTATCTAAGTAATTCAAAATTGGATGGATATTTGTCATGGCTACAAGCTTTTAGAAGCTTGTGGAACCATTGACCAAGTCCACCAATTTTGTTTCACTTGTAGATATTTATTAACCTAACCATTAAGTTAGTCATGGTTCATTCTCTACATGGGTTAGTGTATGACACTAACTCATCCATGATTGCTATTCTCACCTTATTAGTTCATTCTCATCTCTATCTTCATCTTCTTCTTCATTTTGAGAAAAAACTTGTTAGTTTTTTTCTAAGTGAGAAGATATTGTGAGAAAAAGAAATCTAAAGAGAGCCCAATTCCTACTTCATCATCCTCTACTATATTAGCCATTTAGTTTAGGGTGTTTACTTCACTAATCTACCATTAGTAAAGAGGTAGCATGAGCTTGAGTCTTCTCGACGTAGATCATCTTCGGTCTCGAAGACTTCGAGCAAGCTTGTTCATTTCTTCATGTGAACCCTTCCTAGAGTTCGGATGTTCACTACATGGAGCGAAGGGACTACTACACGGAGCTTTAGAAGTGAAGGACCGGTCTACAAAGGTTGTATTCCTCATTCACTTTGTATACAAAGTTGTTTGCATGTTGTTTTGTTTAGTTCTCTAGTTATGATTCTAGGGTTAGAATTCTTTATAACGGCAAAAATTTGAAAACGGCATGGACGATGCCTCCCGAAACTTTACTGCCGTGCTAAGTAACCCTACAGTGGTATCAAAGCCAAGCTAGAGAATTAGACGATATTTCTTAGATTACGAAACCGAAACTACTCCGAAACTTAAAATAATGAAATCCAGTTTCTGTCGAATTTTAAATGACCTCTACAAATTATTTTAGCAACTGCAGAATGTTGTATGTGATATAACATGAACACTATGAAAATTTGAAGCATTTTGGCCGAGCACATCACCATATAATCCGAGGAGTCCGGCCCTATTCATGGATTTTGGCTTCAAATTTTTTCAGTGTTCCAGGCTCTGGGTTTTGGTGTTTTAGGTGCTGCTTGTTTTTGCTAAATTTGCATGTGGTGTTAACTTTTTGCAAAGGAAATTCGGAGTGTATCGTAGTCGTAATTCTAACATCTATTCGGGTTATTTAGACGACGTTAAAAAGTTTGAACGGATATGAATAACTCATATTTTCCCTCGCTGGAAATTTTCCAAAAGTTGGATTTTTTCCTAGTTTAAAATCTTCAGAAAATCATGAAAGCGATTATGTGGACTCTCTAGAAGAACGATACCCAAACTCGACTTTTTGGATCGCAGAACTGCGGTCATACCATAAGGTTTGCGGCAGTTCCGTGGTGACATGAGTGAGGCGTGGGTCGGCCCTTCTACGGATGGTTCATAGGAGCTGTGGCATGTTCTGGGTACTTTTTGAACTCCGCTCAAGTGTTGAGCTCTTTGGAAAATTTTGGGTGTTTGTTTATTCGATCGAAAAGTTTAACATCGTCTAGCTATCTGTGATTGTGATACAATATTTGGAATCCACATAATTAGTTATGAGATAACTAGTTTGAATTTTATAAATCTAGCAGTTTAGTCTCATTTGATCAGTTGCCACGGAATTTTGATATGGATCAAAAGTCCGTCGCAATTACGTAGTGTAGACGGATACTCTCCGGGTAACCTTACTAGATAGCCATGCCCCATAGCCCCGACCAAGTGACTATAAGAGAACTCCGTCGCTAAAAGCATCCATTCAGGTGCTCGCGGCCGCGGTGTTTCGCCTTAGTGCACTTCGTCGACGGCATTGGGGGGGTGCGGCCGTCTGCTAAAGTTTCCGATGAGCATTCGATCAGGTTATTGGGAATCTTGTTGAATTACCCGATAGGTTATTGGAAAGTGTTTTCAATATCTAGACTAAAATGCGGGGTTTATAATTGTTAGGCATGTGATGTGTGAGGAATTCATTTGGTAAGGCATGAAATCCAAAGTATGAGATACATTAGGTTTATGATGTCTAAGGTGGTTGCGGATTCCAACTGTTGTAGTTTTTCACTTTCTTTTCTGTGACCGTAAGTGTAATGTGTGGTGTATCACCGGTTTCGTTGCTATATGTCAACGAAAATTAGGATACGCATATTTACTTACGTTGATGACATGTGATGTTATGTGTTGCTATGATATGTTATATTGAATCGTCGTATTTTGAAAAGCCGGGTTTTTTTTTATGTGAGATGAGAATTTTTCATTTTCATTCATGTAAAAGCTTGTATGCAATATTCTTTTATTGGGACACTTCCGAGTTGAGCATGATGTCACCATTGATATATATTATTTACTTTTCCGTATTAGGATAGACCCAAGGAGGAGAGCACAAGTATCCGGGTTCTAGAGTCCAGTGGAAGACCATCTTGAGGAGTCGAGACCCGGGTCTCCTAATTTTAGAATTGGTATGGTTGCTTACCACTCTCGTAACATCACGACCGTGGAATCCGCGTTTTTATTGGCTTAATTAAAACACGGAATTCCTAGTATATCCAATATTTCATATGTGTTTTTCTGCTGCTGATATTTGTGATGTGATCATTTGATATGTTCTGAGACGAATGCCTATATTATATATATGATATATAGTAAATATTGATGATTTCATTTCTTCTGTGATGCTTAGGAAGCATATATGATGGGACTTCATTAATGAGATTAATGAAAGAAAATAAAAGAAACCTAAAGACGTTTTAGAAACTTGTTTTAAAAACTGGTAGCTCTAGTTCTTGCTTTGCATAGCGATATTCCTTGTAGAATATCCAGCACCTTATTCGATAAGGAAAGAGCCGAGATCTCTTCACCGGGAGTGACCTCTTTAGCGAAACTAGCAGATGCTACAACCCACTTGGTTTGTCTTTTGATTGCTTCTATAGTTTTTGCTTTGCATAGTGGTATTTGTGAAATATCCTGCATCTTATTCGATAAGGAAAGAGCCGAGATCCCTTCATCGGGAGTGTCCTCTTCAGCAAAACTAGTAAAAGCCTAAAAAACACTCCGTTTTAAAATTCACTCAATTCTACAACGATATCAAGTTCATTACGCATAAGGTTTTCATAAAAACCTGTCGTAGCCCTCCGTCATTTCAGATAAGTAGTATTTAGTATTCTTGCTACGTTTGTTGGTTTTCGTCAAGGCGTAGTGTGCGGTAGCTGATTAGTGCTTATCTGCTTAAGCATATAATGCGATTGGATTAGGGTAATCGTACGGCTTTGTTGACTTTCATCAAGGGTCGTGCGGATGGGTTTAATTCAATCATGAAATGTACGGGTTGAACTTGACTAGTTGACTATGGTTTATTGGTTTTCGTCAAGGTCATAAGTTGCCAGGGGCAAAAATATTATCGGGAATTTCAAATGTTGAAAGTTGCAATGAGATTGCATACCTTCTATGAGATAGTTAGATCCTGATATCCACTGCGAGTAAGAGTTACTCCTGAGAGAGTTTTACACATTACAATTAGCCGATCAAGTAGGTGTCTAGAAAGGTGTTAATGGGGTTACGCCTCTAGGAAAACGAGGTTTATTTTAATTAGGTCCGTGCGAAAGCACGCGGAACCTCCCTCAAAGTACTGACACTGGCCTGGCCGAAAGATTGGCGAATTTGTAGGGTGTAATTAATCCTGGCTAGTCTTATCTTTTAGGGTTTGAAGGAAGATTTGATAAAAACAGTGGGAGCCATCCTGATTAGATAAAATAATAACCAATCTGATCTTGTAAGAGCGCACGCAAAGTGTTTTCTTCTCTCTCTCTCCTGGTAGCGACCATGTCATGCCTTAATCAAGATCATAATATAGATGCATTGACCGAACCTGCTTTTTATACTGAGCTGGGGAATGTTGGTTCCGCTCTATCTTATAACTGTTATAAGTCCGAGCAGGAAATAGGGGAATATCCAGATTCCCATGCCACCCAATCGAACAAATTGCATGTTGATGCATCTTCTTTGGGTGTGTTCATTACCGAGAATTGTTTCTCAGTATCCTCTACGTTCTGGGTATGTGATACTGGATCAGGATCCCGCATATGTAATATGTTATATAGGCTACAGAAAGGTAGAGAATTGGGAATGGGTGATATGTCTCTAAGTGTTAGAGAATGGTGCAATTGTTGCAGCCAAATGAGTTGGAAGATATCACCTTGTGCTACTAAATGGTAAATACATTGATTCTGAACAAATGTTATTAGATACTGATGAACCTGATATACAACATTACATCAAATTCTTTATTGAGTTAAAGAAGGATATAATTTTGTATTGGAGGATAATATTGTGAACATTTTCCTGAATCAAGAGTTGATTGGATCAGACACGTTATATAATAGCATATACGTTCTAAATCAAACCACAGTTCAAAGTATATAGAAAACACACAAGCGGAGTAGTTCAGAAATGAACGAATTCTTCTTGTGGCATTGTAGACTAGGTCATATCAATGCGACACGACTATCTAAGTTACATAAGGATGAATATTAGAATCTTTTCGAATTTTCATCTTATGATACTTTCCAATCTTGTCTCAAAGGTAAAATGACCAATGCTCCGTTTACTGGAAATAGAGAAAGAGTTAATGAACTCTTAGGATAGATACATGATGATGTATAGGTCCAATGTATACAAATGCCAAGGTTGGTTCTCTGTACTTCATTATATTCACTGATCTTCTCTCAGGATTCGGACATATGTTCCTGTTGAAACAAAAGTCTGAAACTTTTGAGAAATTCAAGGAATATAAGATTGAAGTTAAGAACCAGACAGATAGAAGTATTAAGTCCTACGATGTGATCGAGGAGGAGAATACTTGAGCATGGGGTTCTTAGTGTTTCTAAAAGGAGAATGAGATTCTCTCTTAGCTTACTCCTTCGTATACACCACAACACAACGGTGTATCGGGACGGAGGTATCGCACCCTATGAGATATGGTGCGCTCTATGATGAGTATTGCTGAGTTGCCTATTTCCTTTTGGAGTTATGCACTTGAGAAGCTACATACCTATTGAATGGGGTTCTATCCAAATCAGTGCCTACCACTCCATATGAGATATGGTATAGGAAGAGACCATATCTTAAACAAGTTAAGATATGGGTTGTCCGGCCTATGTTGAAAAGCAAAATCCGGACAAGCTCGAGACAAGGTCAATTCTGTAAGTTTGTTGGATATCCCAAATATTTGCGAGGGAATATCTTCTACCACACTGAGGAGCAAAAGATATTTTGTTTCTCAGCATGCCACTTTTTTAGAAAAGGAATTTCTTGTGAAGAAATTAGTGGTCATGAGGTAGAACTGGATGGAGTTCCAGCTAGACAAACTAATAGCTGATGATTTGGTGAAACCAAAGGATTCAATAATCTCCAACGAATCTCAGCCTCTCCGCGAATCTGGTAGGGTTCCTCATCCACTTGAGAGATACTATGGTCTTCTCGCTGACAGTGAGAGCGAGGATTGCATCATGGTAGATGATGGCCCAACTAGGTTCAGGCAGGCCATCACAAGCGGGACTCTGTGAAAAGGCTGAATACTATGCAATCAAAGATGGAATCCATATACACCAATAAAGTGTGACTTTGAATGTTGCACCTAAAGGGGTAAAACCCATTGGGAGCAAATAGATCTTGAGAAGATTCATGGTGTAAATGGAAAAGTTGAGACTTTCAAAGCTATGCTTAAGTCCATCAGGATTAGAGCATGCATCGCGGAGTTTGAACATCTGTTTTGATATGGCAGTCAAAGAGTTTGACCTCATCAAAATGGTAGATGAACCTTATATATACAAGAAGGTTGTAGAGAGTAATGTTGTCCTCTACGTATTGTACGTAGATGACATTCTCTTACTAGGAAATAGTTTCCTATGCTATACTCGGTCAAGCTCCTCTTATCACGAGGATTCTCTATGGAAGATCTGGATGATACCTGTTACATCTTGTAGATTATGATCTATGAGATAGATCTAAGTAGATGTTGGGAGTGTCCCAAATCCAGGTACATTAACACCATACTAAAGGGGTTTAGTATGGAAGATTCTAAGCGTGGTGGTTCGGCCACTTACTCATAAATCACTCTCTCCCGAGACTGATTTGGAGAGAGCTCGCGTGCAAAGGATACCTTATGCTTTGGCAGTAGGCTCTATCATGCGTGCGATATTATGTACCAGACCAGATGTAGCTAACTCACTAGGTGTAGTGATCAGGAATCAATCGGATCTTGGGAAAATCATTGGACAGCTGTGGAAGACATTCTTAAGTACTTAAGAAGCACTAAATGAATGTTCTTGGTTCGAGCTTCCAGAGTGATAAGGTCGACTGAAAGTCAGTCAGAGGCATTGTCTTTACCCTCAGTGGAGAGACGGTATGTTGGAAGTGTTCCAAGCTAGATACCGTGGCATATTAGACGATAAAGGCTGAATACATCGCTACCAACGATCCTACCAAAGTGGTTGTCTGGACATTTCTTGTTCATGAGATGAACATGGTTCCTACCATTGAGCATCCAATAACTGTTATTATGACAACAATGGAGTTATGGCTTTGGCCTAAGAACACCGGTCCCATCAGCGTTCCAGACATATTCTGAGGCAAGTATCACCTGATCAAGGAGATGGTTGATCTCTAGGGGATCGAGGTCAGGAGAGTTGACTCGAAGGATAACACGGCGGATCCACTCACAAAGGCCTCTCCCTAGAGAGACTTCTATAGGACGTTGAGTATGAGATACTGCAATAAATGGCCTAAGTGTAAGCGGGAGATTGTTAGTTATATGTATGCCCTAGAGGCCATTACTGTACATGTGATGTCTATTGTAGTGGATGCTTGGACATATACCAAAGGCCCCTATCAACTCAATCTGGAGGGAGGACTTTCTTGCTCGACATGATAGTATACTATCTGGTTGCTCTTTATCTTAACATGTACACTTATTGTCTCTCTATTATATGTTGATAAAGCCCTTAGGATGAGTACTTGACTACTAGGATTATGATGCAGATCATACTAGTAGGGCAGAGGTAGTCGGTAAGTACATCCTTCAAATGTTCCTAGTCATGGGAGTATCGAGACGGAGCATCGATATTCCAGAGTAGACTAGCGTATACGCTTCTCGACCCATATGATGGGCGATGGATGATCTCATATCCATTGGTGTTTGACATCAAAGATGGTATATGGGTGCTTAGTGGAGACTGGGTACACTGGACGGACTCACCAAGAACTCCTAGATGGTATTATACCTATCGTCAGATAGCAGTTCTCTGGTAACACTGGTACAGGTTAGTCTGTCGACCCGAGATCATCATAGAGTCTTGTGTGATTCCTACCGTGCTTTGATTTCCACCATACCATGGTAAAGAGATCGTGCAAAAAGGTGGTTTTTAGGTACAGTCCCGAGTCATATGGAGGCAATGAGCGATAGGAGGGGATTCGTCTCTCCCGGTATTGGGAGTTGATGTTGCGCTATGCTCGATTGGCCATAACAGGAAATCCCTGGCCAGAGTTGTTGAGATCTACTGGTAAGTGTTATCAGTAGTTTCTCGAACCGTTATGGACCTTGCATCGGCATGACTTATCAGGCTATTGGGGTCTGACGTTATACCACCCCCAGACTGTGATATGTGATATATCTGACGAAGAGACCGGACTGTACGGTAGTGTTACTAATTGGATTCGCAGGAGTATGAGCAGGCTTGCTTTTTGATCTTCTGATCGCTCAATACCCTGGTGGCCGTTACATTTAGCAGACCGCTTGCGTCTTGTGGGTGTTTGATATGATCATCACCTACTGCCGGCGTATTGACGAGTCTTTAGAGTCCTATACAGAGGTTTCCTGGTTCATGTGAAACGAAGTAGGAGCACATATATGATATGTGCGGGACCGAGATTAACGCGTGTATGTGATACCGCATTCTATTCTCACGATATATGATATCGGTTGGTTATATATGATACAGCCGGGTTATCGGATCAAATGTTGATTCGATAAGTTGATTCATATGATATTAGTCGGTTGTATGTGATATAACCGGATTATTAAATCAAGTGTTGATTTGATAATTTTTGTATAATTATATATTTGATATATTAACTTACATTAACTAATATTTGCTCACTAAGTATTATTTTTCTCACTTATGTACATATAATATATATGTGATATATTAATGTACATTTTATTTGTGTCATGCTTGATGCCACATATTTCATGGGTGTATGAGACTTACACCATGCTTGATATAATGAAGGGTTTATATTTATCTAAGTAATTCAAAATTGGATGGATATTTGTCATGGCTACAAGCAAGTAGAAGCTTGTGGAACCATTGACCAAGTCCATCAATTTTGTTTCACTTGTAAATATTTATTAACCTAACCATTAATCTTAGCCATGGTTCATTCTTTACATGGGTTAGTGAATGACACTAACTCACCCATGGTTGCTATTCTCATCTCATGAGTTCATTCTCATCTCTATCTACATCTTCTTCATTTTGAGAAAAAGCTTGCTAGCTTTTTTCTAAGTGATAAAATATTGTGAGAAAAAGAAATCCAAAGAGAGCCCAATTCCTACTTCATCATCCTCTACTATATTAGCCATTTAGTTTAGGGTGTTTGCTTCACTAATCTACTATTAGTGAAGAGGTAGCATGAGCTTGAGTCTTCTCGACGTAGATCATTTTCGGCCTCGAAGATTTCGAGCAAGCTTGTTCATTTCTTCATGTGAACCCTTACTAGAGTTTGGATGTTCACTACATAGAACGAAGGGACTACTACACGGAGCTTTTGAAGTGAAGGACTGGTCTACAAAGGTTGTATTCCTCATTCACTTTGTATGCAAAGTTGTTTGCATGTTGTTTTTTTTAATTCTATAGTTAAGATTCTAGGGTTAGGGTTCTTTAGAACGGCAAAAATTTGAAAACGGCATGGTCGATACCTCCCGAAACCATGCTGCCGTCCTAAGTAACCCTACAGTGGTATCAGAGCTAAGCTAGAGAATTAGACGATGTTTGTTAGATTACGAAACCGAAACTACTCCGAAACTAGTTATTTCCAACTCATCAAACATTAACCGTCGATATACCGAAATAAGGTTTTCCTACTAACTAACTTGACGACAAAGTTTCATATTTTTGGGCTTTTTTTTTTAATTTGTTGTATATACAACGAAAAAGGAGAAAATTTTAACACTAATTTTTTTTGTTATCAAATTTTTTTTTACAATAAGCTAAATGCAGTACAAAAGCAAATGTGCAATGCAAATTATATGAAAATAAAGGAAAAAGTACAGGAATGAAAGTGCAAAAATGTAGGAAACGTGCAAATGCAACTATATGTTATGAACCTATCCACACCCCCAAACTTGAATTAGGCACTGTCCTCAATGCCTTCTGGATTTCCCTTACCCTTTCCTACTGCCACTTGCTTCTTCTTGTGCTGCTTGCTGAGCTGCTTCAATCCTGTCCAATTGCTCCTGCATCTTTTTTTGTTTCTTAAGTATGTGGCGGATGCTCCGAAATGTTAAGCGCTGCAAGTCTTTCTCGTTCTCCAGTTCAGGTTCATTTAGAAGTGCCTCCGTCGAGTCTTCGGGACCTGGATGCTCACCCGAGTCCTCCCTTGTCCAGTTCCTTTGTTCGTAATGGCTGCCGGTGTATCCTTGTGAAATCCGCTCCAGCTCAACCGGCCAATGTGCGTACGAGGCCGCATAACCATTAAACTCTCCATATAGTATTTAGAAAGGAGGGTCACTACGACTGGAAGCAGGGGTTTCTTCTGAGCAACCCCCTTTATAATCGTGCTAAACAAATGTGTCACCACACAGAAATGGTGATCCTTCTCCATCAAACAATGCACGATGTGTCCCACTCCAACCGGAAAGGAAGAAACACGGCTTTTACCCCTGATGTTGCGGTTTGCCCATCGGCAAACCGCAAGTACCTTCCCATACATCTGTGCTACCTTCCCATACATCTGTGCAGGGTTCAACCCCTTATCCTTCAACTCCACAAAATCCCCCAATAAAGATCGATAAACCGCCAATTCACGCGGCTGCTGATTTCCCGGCCGCATTGGGATGTTGGTAACCCTCGAGATTGTTTCTGGTTGAAATATTCTACGTCTCTCTCGAAAGAAAAACTCCACGTATCCCTACCTGGGTTCACCATTTCTTAATGCCTCATAAAAATCCTCCAATAACTCTCTTATAGCAAATAGATCATCGCTGTTGTATATCAAAAAATCCCACCCCCATTGCCATATTTCTTTGTAGAAATACAGCCCGTAAGTTTCATCGGAAAAAATTTCGAAGAAATTCTTCTCATATTCAAATGCCACCATATTGAGATCTAAAAAAGAATTTTGCACAGAAATTAGACACAAGAATGAGATAAACTCACAGTGAACAGAAAATTGGTGTCGTCGGAGAAGATCAGGCCGCAATTTGCAGCTGAAATGGATTTTTTGGCGGCCTTCTTTTTGAATTTGGGGAAGATCTCTGGTGTGAAGATTACTTTGGAGGAGATAGTTGTAGGGTTTTGGGAAAATCTTAAGATAGATCTCGGGTTGGGTTGGGGTGTATTTAAAGGTAGTTTTCTAAACCACCCAAAAAAAAAGAATTATAAAAACAAAGTAACTAATTAAAAAAAAATAGAATAAATAAATAAATAAAATAGAATATGTACAAACAAGATGTGGGGATGTGATTTAATAAAGATAACTTGGCTCATGTAAAAACATGAGCTCCCCCATTTCCGCAGGTAGTTCTAAGAATGGCTTCAAACGTTGGCCATTGACCTTGAAAGTTTTGTCAGAGTGTTGATCTTCAATGGTGACTGCACCATGCGGAAAAATGGTGCGTACAAAAATTAGACCTGTCCAATGTGATTTCAATTTCCCAGGAAACAGATGAAGTCTGGAGTCGTAAAGTAGGACTTTTTGGCCTACCATGAATGTTTTTCGGAGAATCGCCTTGTTGTGAAAAAAAATTCTTTTTTTCTTTGTATAGCTTATCGTTCTCATACGCATCACTGCGTATTTCTTCGAGCTCGTTTAATTGAAGTTTTCGAGCCTCACCGGCCTTTTCTAGGTCGACATTGAACTGTTTAATTGCCCAGAATGCACGGTGTTCCAATTCAACAGGCAAATGACACGCCTTTCCGAAGATGAGTCGGTATGGAGACATACCTAGATTTGTTTTGAAGGCGGTGCGAAATACCCAAAGTGCGTCATTCAACTTCAACGACTGAACCTTGCGATTTTGGCTGACAGTCTTTTCCAGAATCTGTATGATCTGTCTGTTGGAGACTTCGACCTGACCGTAAGTTTGAGGATGGTAGGGCGTTGACAATTTGTGCCTAATGGAGCATTTCTTCATCAGTGTTTCAAAAGATGAGTTGCAAAAATGCGTTCCATTATCGCTGATGATGGTGCGAGTTGTGCCGTACCGAGAAAAGATGTTCTCTTTTAAGAATTCACGACAACCTTGTTATTGTTGGTTCGACATGGGACTGCCTCCACCCATTTGGATACGTAGTCTACAGCCAACAAAATGTACAAATTCCCGAAAGAGTTTGGGAATGGTCCCATGAAATCGATACCCCAGACGTCAAAAATCTCAACAATCCGAATGGAATTTAGGGGCATCTGATTTCGTTTTCCAATCTTTCCCTTGTGTTGACATTGGCTACAAGTTTTGCAATATTCGAAAGCATCCTTGAAAAGCGTCGGCCAGTAAAATACGCTTTGCAAAACTTTTTCAGCCGTCTTTCTGGGTCCAAAATGACCCCCACAAGCTTGATCATGACAAAAAGACAGAACACTTCTCGTTTCAGAGTTAGAGACTTACCATCTGATAATCTGATCAGGACAATACTTGAATAGGTAAGGTTCATCCCAATAAAAGAATTTGACTTGGGAGTGAAATTTTGACTTGTCCTGTTTTGACCAAAAAGAAGGTGTTTCTCTGGTGACAAGATAGTTCACGATATCAGCGAACCAGGGTTCGACTGATACAGTGAGAAGTTGTTCATCAGGGAATTGTTCGTTGATCGGAATTTCCTCAATTGGTGCATTTGTTAAGCGAGACAAATGATCGGCAACAACATTGTCAGTTCCCTTCTTATCCTTGATGGTCAAGTCAAATTCTTGAAGAATGAGAATCCAACGTATCAATCTGGCTTTGGCATCCTTTTTTGCTGAGAGGTGTTTAAGTGCAGAATGATCAGTGTAAATCGTGACGTGGGTCCCGATCAAGTAAGGACAGAACTTTTTAAGTGCGTACACAACATCTAAGAATTCTTTTTCAGTGGTGGTGTAATTTAGCTGTAAGTCATTCAACTTCCTTCTCGCATAGTGGATAACGTGCGGATTCTTTTCAAATCGCTGTCCTAAGACAACACTTATCGCAAAGTCAGAAGTATCGCACATTAGCTCGAAAGGTTCATTCCAGTCTGGTGAACTTATGATCGGAGCGGAAGTGAGCTCCAATTTCAGAAGCTTAAACGCGGTAAGGCACTCAGAATTGAAATCAAAGGGAATATGCTTAGCCAGCAAAGAAGTCAAGGGTCTCGCCAATTTGCTAAAATCCTTGATGAAACGTCTGTAAAAACCGGCGTGGCCTAAGAATGCCCTGATGTCACGGACAGTCCGTGGAGGTGGGATGCTTGAAATGACGTCGATTTTTGCTTTTTCGACTTCGATGCCATTTTCAGAAATGATATAGCCTAACACAATGCCGTGTTTGACCATGAAATGACACATCTCCCAATTGAGTGTGAGGTGTTTTTCCTTGCATTGTATCATGACCAGTTCAAGATCCCTCAGACACTCAGAAAATGAATCTTCAAAGACGGAGAAATCATCCATAAACACTTTTAAGAATCGCTCTACCATGTCAGAAAAGATGCTCATCATGCACCGCTGAAATGTTGCAGGTGCATTGCACAGCCCAAAGGGCATGCGACGGTTGGAGAATGTACCAAAAGGACAAGTGAAAGTCGTTTTGTCATGATCCTCTGGATCGATCGGGATTTGATTGTAGCCGGAATATCCATCAAGGAAACAATAGAAGGCATGGCCGGCTAGACATTCAAGCATTTGATCAATGAAGGGCAACGGAAAATGATCCTTGCGAGTTGCTGCGTTGAGCTTTCTGTAATCAATACAGACTTTCCAACCTGTCTGTGTGCGGGTTAGGACTAACTCGTTTGCTTCAGTCGTTATTATAGTGATACCCAATTTTTTTTGGTACAACGCGAATGGGGCTTACCCATTTGCTATCAGATATGGGATAAATGATCCCATTGTCAAGACACTTTAGCATTTCATTCCGCACTGCTTCTTTCATTACCGGGTTAAGCCAGCATTGAGGATCTTTGAAGGGTTTGGAATCTTCAGTCATGTGGATTTTGTGCAGACAGATAGCATGGCTGATTCCTTTGATATCAGCCATTGATCAACCAATTGCTTCCATGTTCTTTCTCAGAACGTTCATGAGGGCCTACTCTTGCTCAGGCGCAAGGTCGGTTGTGATTATAACTGGAAGCATTTCGTTATTGCCCAAGTATGCATACTTGAGGTAGTCAGGAAGAACCTTGAGGTCAAGTCTGGATGGTTCCTCCATAGATGGTCGCACTTTAGGGGCTGGTTCGTTACGAAGTGGTTCAAATTGGGGCCCCTAATGTGCGTAGGAAGCCTATTCAAGACTTAGCTTCTCAAGCAGAAGAAGCTCCTCAGAAAATAGTTCTTCAAAAGTTTCATCATGACACTCATTTTTGAAGTCAAATGTCCCCTCCTCAGACATATCATGTACAGCGTTGACTTCAAATGTATCATCAGTCTTTCGCTCGCTTGGTTTCCTAGCGTGAAGATGTTGAGGTCAATCGTCATAATTCCAAATGAGAGTTTCATGGATCCTTTACGACAATTGATCAAAGTGTTGGATGTGGCTAGGAAAGGCCACCCCAGTATGACTGGGATTTGTCCGCTGAGATTGGCGACGGGTTCAGTCTCCAATAAGATGAAATCTACAGGGAATATGAATTCCCCAACCTTGATCAGAACATCATCGATCTCTCCTCTCGGTACCTTTGTTGATTGATCTGCCAATTGCAGAGTCACTTTGGTCGGCTTAAGTTCTCCCAATCTTAGTTGTTCATAAACTGAGTAAGAAAGCAGGTTCACGCTTGCCCCTAAGTCTAACAAGGCTCGATTGATTTGCTTGTCCCCGATAGTGCAAGAAATTGTAGGACAGCTAGGGTCCTTATATTTTACCGGATGGATTTATACAAGACATCTCTTAGAGTGTTTACCAAGAAGACTGTTTTGGGCACCTTCGTTCGTCGTTTTTGCGTGCACAAATATTTCAGGAATTTTGCATACGCCGGGACTTGTTGGACCACGTCCAACAACGGAATGTTAACTTCACAGCATTTGAAGACTTCTAACACCTTTTCCATACTTGCAAAGGTCTTGTTTGATTTTAACCTATTGGGATAGGGAGCCTTGTGCTCAATCATTTGGTTCGATGAAGTTGAACATAGAACGGGTGTAGAAAGCGTGCGTGTTCTAGTTAGATCAGCTGGACGAATTTGCGACAATGGTTCTTTGTCACGACCCAATTTAGGCACATGACCGGCACTTAGACTACGTAACGTCAACAGGCGTAACGCAATTTAAGTAAGCCGAAAACCCAGCAATCTAAACCATTCAAAGAAGGAAAAGATGTAACACTTTTAAAATCTAGACGTAAAACTTTAAGCTTAAGTTTGTTTTTATAAAAATTTCGGCAGCACCTCCTTTGTAAAAAATAGCCCCGAAACGGGTACAAATATAAGATATAAGTAAAGCATCCCCAAACGGGAGCAAATCTCGCCCAACGGCGGAGACAACTATCACAACAGATATACGACGCCGTAGCGAAGAAATGAGATAATCCACATAAATAAAGGCCGGCTCACACAAGCACGACAACCAGAGTCATAAGAATAAACAACATCGATCCTCACAACTCGTCTCTAAGTCAATACATGAAGGTGGTAGATGGAGAGTACTAGATAAAAATATTCAATAACCGCAACTCACCTAAAGCAAACGGCCTCACAGCCAACCGTAGCGGTATCCGCAAAAGTAGAGATAATAAGGCGCCCTGCCGCGACAACTGTGAGGATCAGACCTGCAAAACACTGCGGCACAACCGGGGTGAGTTGCCAACTCGTGAATAGTAAATAACATCATACTGAAATCGCAAGTATGCACTAACAGCGATAATCTATCATATGTAATCTGATAGCATAAGTATGGCAATATGTATATATGCAACAGTCATGAAATGTACTCTATCAGGTACTGATAAAACATGAAGCAATGCATATCGAATAAATGCGGGGTATGGGGTAAAACATGTCATCCTCACGGAATTCTCATCGTGGCAGGACCAGTGTCCATCAAGACCATCAAATCCCAAATTTCCCAAATCGGTCTTCAGATCGGCCCTCATATAGGCCCTCATAATCTGTAAGTCTCATGGAACCAGAGTGTCCAACATCTACATCTGAAAAAATCATGAAAACTAGTGCCCAGCATCGACACATAAATACTCATTTCCATACGTTCCTCGAATCCTAAGTGCCCAAGATCGACACTTATGATCCACGTATCGGTTTCCAATATCCATACGTTCATCGAATCCTAAGTGCCCAAGATCGACACTTGTGATCCACGTATCGGTTTTCAATATCCATACGTTCATCGAATCCTAAGTGCCCAAGATCGACACTTGTGATCCACGTATCGGTTTCCAATATCCATACGTTCCTCGAATCTAAAGTGCCCAAGATCGACACTTGTGATCCACGTATCGGTTTCCAATATCCATACGCCTCAGAGTGGACGTATCCAAATATCAAGTAGAGAATAAGAATACTTTCATAGATCATTATGATATACATACATACATACATACATACATACATACATACCAGCTTCCCATAGCACTGATATATATACATATATAACAGCGTCCCATACCACTGAAGCAAACACCCATAAAACATCATGTGAAATATATATCTCAATACGAAAATCCATGAATATAATATATGCAACATAAATAGTAATATGAGCATATAAAGGAGAACCGCTATTTAACTGCAACTAGTTATTAAAATATATATCATGCAGTTCCTAATTTCTCTGAAATCCAACGCAACATCATATAAGAGTGAACATGTAAGTATGTATGCAAGATGTACACGTAGCTATGTCTCATATGTGTATATACCTATCTCTAATGGTACAATACCATATAGTTATATAGGTAGCTAGCATGTGGCATGGCAAGGCATATGTGTAAGCATGTAAGTATACAGGTATGCTATATGTCATATGCACAGTGAAATATGAATCAATGTCTCAGTGTCCCTAACCATACAATATCTCATATGTATGTGTGTTGTGCGTGCCATGGCAATTATCGACGGTGTGGATGGCATACAATCAGTGCTCGTGCAACATGAACCGTCAATAATAGTGCAGTTTCCAAAGGGTACAAGTCCAAGCACAACAAGTAATGGTATGCAATGAAGTTTTTGCACAATCTCTATATGTACAATATAAACATGCGGCTAATATCATATCACATCTAGCCCTGACGCATAACGCCATGCGGGCGAATTCCCCGTAGATGTTAAATCTACTCACCGACAATCGCGGGCTAAGTAAATCCAATCAGCTGCTTCCCTTTCTTTGCAGCGTCCAAAGTCCCCGCCTGCGATCCTATTAACACAAAACATAACAAGTGCAAATCTCAGAAATCGATCATATCATGTACACACTGTGTTTGACCGACGCACCAACTCCAATCCAACTCACAAGTGTTCCTCTAAAAGCTAACGTGTGTAACGACACACCAAACCAGCTCAAGTGCAGCAGCACACAAGATCACGAACTGTGTCGGATAACGTAACACGCGCAATCAAAACACTAGAATATAGCAAAGTGGTCCCAGATTTTGCTACACAGACAATTAGTGAAAGTTACAAGTACCACGAGACTAAACACAACCCCAAAGACCCCCAGACCAAAACCCAAACCCAAACACCCCAGTCTGGCCGCAATTTGCGGCCAGAAGCAATTTATTTGCGGCCCAGCTTTTGTGGAATGGTCTCAGATTTTTATGGTGGGTTTTAGGTCACTACACAAGGTTTCTATGATGGGAAATTTTCCAACAAATACCTGGTTTGATAGCAGATCATCCGAGACCCAAAACTACACTAAAAATACGATATTTACCCGAAATTAAAATTTACGCGTTCTAAACTGAAACGAATAAGCTACACAACATTAAAAAGACTAACTTAATAGAAAGAGATCATTATCCAACCACACAAGCTTAAAGATCCTACATTTCCAAGCTCCAAGGCATCTAAGAGGCAAAACAAGTCTTGTAAATGGATTTGGGTGAGATTTGATTAAGTTTAGTGAGGAATTAGTGAAGTGGTAGCGTAGGGTTCAGTTTGGGGTTGAGGGAATGAAGAAAATTGAGAAAGAGATAGAGTGAGAGAGAATGAGAGGGTGAGAGAAACAAATTGATGAGAGGTGAGTGTAGGGTGAAATAAGCCCTTATTGTCACTCTCCTCCCTCACCTCCATTAATGCCCATTAATGCCCTCCATGATTCACCTTGCCACCTCCTCTCATCAAAAACAAATATCTCACATAAATATCTAGGGTTAGGGTTAAGGTTTAAGGAAGGATAGGATTAGGTTAAGGTTGCCATGGTCACTAAAACTAGATTAACACAAACACACCCTCACATTAACGTGCACACATGTGTGCAAGCCAAAACAAATAATAAAATATTAATTAATTATTATAAAATGTGAGGACCCAAATTAGTAAACTTTATACAGAAAACCCGCATTATCGCTTAATTAACACTAATCGCATTCTAGAGTGTTACAATCTCTCCCCCTTAAGAAAATTCGTCCCCGAATTAAAAATTCTTATTAAGCGTACCTTCAAAGAGATGAAAGAACTTCTTCCGCATCTCGCTCTCGGCCTCCTAAGTGATCTCCCCATTAGTCGGGCTACACCAAAAAACCTTCACAGATGGCAAAACCTTTGACCGAAATTTCTTCACCTGCCGATCCAATATAACTACCGGCTGCTCGGTGAACGAAAGATCGCGTTCAAGCTGAACGGTCTGGTGCTGAATCATGTGAGAAGGATCATGAAGGTATCTACGAAGTATCGACACATGGAACACGGGGTGAACATCCGGAAAACTGGGCGGGAGCACCAAACGATAAGCGACGCTACCAACTAGCTCAAGGATCTCAAAAGGACCTACAAATCTGGGACTGAGCTTCCCCTTCCTCCCAAATCTCATAACGCCTTTCATTAGAGAAATCCGCAGGAATACATGATCTCCCACTGCGAACTCAAGTCTGCGACGACGATGGTCGGCATAAGACTTCTGTCTGCACTGGGCTGCTCTCATCCTGTCCTGAATCAGCTGAATCATCTCCGTAGTCTCCTGAACTAGCTGGGATCCCAAAACCCTACTCTCACTGAGTTCGGTCCAACAGACCGACGATCGACACTTCCTACCATATAATGCCTCAAAAGACGCCATCTGAAGAGTCTCCTGAAAGCTGTTGTTGAAGGAGAACTCAATCAACGGCAAGTGACGATCCCAACTGCCACCAAAATCAAGCATGCCCGAAGCATATCCTCTAGAGTCTGTATCGTCCGCTCTGACTGACCATCGGTCTGCGGATGGAAAGCGGTGCTAAAACTCAACCGGGTACCCAAAGCTTCTGCCAAAGACGACTAGTAAACTGGGTTCCCCTGTCGGATACAATGCATGTGGGAACGCTGTGCAAACGCACTATCTCATCTATATACAACTGAGCATACTGAGCATAATCGAAAGTGGACTGGAAAGAAGTGAGCCGCTTTTGTCAACCGGTCAACAATCACCCAAATGGAGTCATACCCCCGACTGGTCCTGGGTAGGCCCATAACAAAGTCCATAGAAATCTGCTCCCATTTCCATTCAGGAACGAGTAAAGGCTGCAACTCTCCAGCCGGTCTTTGATGCTCAGTCTTGACTTGCTGACAAGTCAGGCACCTCGAAACAAAGTCCGAAACATCGTGCTTCATCCCTTCCCACCAGTAAATGTCTCTCAAGTCTTGGTGGAACCTGAATGAACGCTAAAGGCTGACTGATGTGCCTGCTCTAGGATCTCGCGTCTCAACCCATCAATATCTGGTAAACACAAGCGAGTCCCTCAACGTAGAACACCCTGGTCATCAATCATGAACTCCGAAACTGTACCCTGTCGAACAAGCTCAAGAATCTCAGACAAACGGGCATCACTGGGTTGCGCCTCACAGATACGATCAAGTAGAAGTGGACGGGCGTGGACATGAGCAAGCTGTCCCCCAGTGGAAGTGAACTCAAACTGAACTCTACCATCGCACAATATCTGCCAATCCACAGAAGACAGTCTCTGAACTGCGCTCAACTGGGACAAGCTACCCCCGGGCCTATGACTCAAAGCATCAGCTACCACATTCGCCTTGCCTGGGTGATAAAGGATCTCACAATCATAATCCTTCACAAGGTCCATCCACCGGCGCTGTCTCAGATTCAGGTCCCGCTGCTGGAAGATGCACTTCAAGCTCTTGTGGTTGGACACGACTCTCCGTACAAGTAGTGTCTCCAAATCTTCAATGCAAAGACCATCGTGGCCATCTCAAGATCATGAGTGAGGTAATTATGCCCGTGCTTCTTCAGCTGCATAGAAGCATAAGAAATCACTCTATCCTGCTACATCAGTACACAACCGAGCCCCACTCGAGACGCATCGCAGTAAACAACAAAACTACCCGATCCAGAAGGAAAAGATAGAACTGGTGCAGTCGTCAATCGAGTCTTCGACTGCTGAAAACTTTGCTCGCACGTCTCAGTCCAAAGAAAAGGAACCCCCTTCCGAGTCAGTCCGGTCAGCGATGCAGCGATACTCGAAAAATCCTGCATGAATCGGTGGTAATAACCAGCTAAGCCCAAAAAGCTGCGAACCTCTGTCACGAATACAGGTCTGGGCCAAAGCTGTACAGTATCTTCCTCGGGTCCTCAAGAATACCATCTCCCGTCACCACATGACCCAGGAAGTCAACTCTATCAAGCCAAAATGCACACTTTGAGAACTTAGCATACAGCTGGTGCTCTCTCAATATCTGCAGAGCAATCCTCAAGTGCTGCTCGTGCTCCTCTTGACTCCTAGAGTAGACCAGAATGTCATCAATAAACACAATAATGAACTGGTCGAGGAACGGCCTGAAAATCCGGTTCATCAGATCCATGAACGCTGCTGGGGCATTGGTGAGTCCGAACAACATCACCAGAAACTTATAATGCCCGTAGCGTGTACAAAAAGCAGTCTTCGGAATGTCATCATTCCGAACCCGCAATTGATGATAACCCGAACGCAAATCAATCTTAGAGAAATGTTTCTCACCCTGGAGCTGATCAAACAAATCGTCAATGCGAGGTAAAGGATAACTATTCCGCACCGTAACTAGGTTCAATTGACGATAATCAATATACAATCTCAAACTGCAGTCCTTCTTGACGAACAGCACAGGAGCTCCCCAAGGCGAAACACTCGGACACATAAGTCCCTTATCAGGCAACTCTTGTAATTGATCCTTAAGCTCTGCCGTAGCCATCTGGTAAGGCGGTATAGAAATAGGCCCCGTGCCAGGAATCAGATCAATGCAAAACTCAATATCGCGCTCTGGCGGCAAACCAGGTAACTCATCAGGAAAAACGTTGGGAAACTATCGCACGATAGGAACCCGCTCCAATGACTCTACTGCGGCTATAGTATCACAAATGAAAGACAAGAATCAACGACATCCCCTCCTCAAAAGCCGACTAGCACAAATGGCTGAAATCAAATTGTGAGGGGCGGCACCACGGTCCCCCTGCACAATCCGAACCGACTCGCCCGGAAAACTAAAACTGACCGTCTTCTTACAGCAGTCCATCAACCCATAACAAGTTGCCAATTAGTCTATGCCAAGGAGAACGTCGAAGTCCAACATATCTAGAAGGATCAAATCAATGGACAAATCTCTATCTCCAATCTGAACGGTACACGACCGAAACACATAACACGCGATAAAAGAATCGCCAACAGGTGTAATCACGACAAACGACTGATCTAGCAAACATGACTCTCGGCCAAACCTCAGCACGAAGTGCGTAGAAACATATGAATGCGTAGATCCTGGATTAAACAAAACATGAGCCTCAAAAGAACATACAAAAAGAGTAACTGAAACCACGGCATTGGACGCCTGCACGTCTTGCTGAGTCAAGGCAAACACCCGAGCCTGTCCTCTACCGGCGACTGGCTGACCTCCGCTTCTGCCACCCCGTCCCTTTAGAACAAAACCGCCGCGACTACGACCTCTCTGAACATAAGTCTGACGCGGAACACCAACAGGCATAAGTGGCAACGCCCTCTGAGGTGGAGAAGGTGGTAGGGTAACATGTGGTACAGTTGTTCCGCCCTCATGTGGCTCAGTACAATCTCGAGCACGATGACCCAAACTCCCGCACCGGTAACATCCAGAAGAAAACTGCTGACCCTCCTGGGGATAAGAAATAAATAGCTATCCTCGTCCCGAGTCTCCACTACCCTCAGCATCTGAACGGAATCTGTCACGGCATCTAAATGCCCGTCCCCGTGCTGAAACACCAGTACGAACTCTTTTCGATTCCGGAACAACCGACGTCTTGGAAATACGCTCCTCAACCAATAGGGCTGCGTCCACCGCTGCTGCATAAGTGTCACACTGTTGTATGCTGATAGCGAGGAACAACTGGGTAAGCATGCCTCGAACAAACCTCTTCACCCTCATCTCCTCCGTAGCCATCAAATACAGAGCATACACAGACAGCTTAGTAAACAACACATCGTACTCGGCCACCGTCACACCCTGAGTCTGGCGTAACGACTCGAATCTGTGCGCTCGAGCATCCCTGATGCTCAGCGAAAGAAAACGCGCAAGAAACACCGTCACGAACTCAGTCCAAGTCATTGGAGGAAGACCTGCGGCTCTCCCCTTCTCTAAGGACTCACACCACTTCTGAGCCAGACCCTCCAGACGAAAACTCGCAAACTCCACCCATCTCGCGTCGGAGCATCGAAGAGAACGACATATCCTGGCCATCCGGTCGATAAATGACTGCGGATCCTCGGCTGCATCGGTACCAGTGAAAACCGGAGGCCTTAGCCTCATGAACTCCGATAACGATACGGTGATCACCTCTGTAGCTACAGGTACAACTGCCTGAACAGTAGTCACCAACACGGTCCTCGTAACGGGTGCAACAACCGCCTTCCCCTGTGCTCGAATGGGCTCAACTAACTACCCCATCATCTGGCGAAAATCCTGCATACCAGCCCCTAGCATAGCCATATGGTCTGTCGAAGGTGGAACAATCTGCTCCTGTACAACGGGCATACCGTCCTGGTCAATCCTCATCTCGGACGAGTCAACTCTGACCTCGGCCCTCGCGGCCGCTCTCTGCGCCCTCGTAGTCTTCGGCGGCATAAAGGCTGGAAAAGGAAACAGGATTCGATAAGGACACAGAAATTGATTCGCAAGGATGTATATAATCACGGAAGGAAATTCAAGCAATAAGTCTTAAGGTCACTTAGGCGGAGCACCGTATCGTAAGTATGCCGCGGAACATACACACGCTACGTCACTCTGCTTAAGCTACCTACTCCATCATACCAAGGTCATGCTACACTCCGTAAAGTAAAACTTAGCATTTTGATACCAACTTTGTCACGACCCAATTTAGTCACATGACCGGCACTTAGACTACGTAACGTCAACAGGCGTAACGCAATTTAAGTAAGCCGAAAACCCAGCAATCTAAACCATTCCAAGAAGGAAAAGATGGAACACTTTTAAAATCTCGACGTAAAACTTTAAGCTTAAGTTTGTTTTTATAAAAATTTCGGCAGCACCTCCTTTGTAAAAACTAGCCCCGAAACGGGTACAAACATAAGATATAAGTAAAGTATCCCCAAACGGGAGCAAATCTCGCCCAACGGCGGAAAAAACCACCACAACAGATATACGACGCCGTAGCGAAGAAATGAGATAATCCACATAAATAAAGACCGGCTCACACGAGCACGACAACTAGAGTCACAAGAATAAACAATATCGATCCTCACAACTCGTCTCTAAGTCAATACATGAAGGTGGTAGATGGAGAGTACTAGATACAAAATATTCAATGTACATCATCGGATAACCGCAACCCACCTAAAGCAAACGGCCTCACAGCCAACCGTAGCGGTATCCGCAAAAGTAGAGATAATAAGGCGCCCTGCCGTGACAACTCTGAGGATCAGACCTGCAAAACACTGCAGCACAACGGGCGTGAGTTGCCAACTCGTGAATAGTAAATAACATCATACTGAAATCTCAAGTATGCACTAACAGCGATAATCTATCATATGTAATCCGATAGCATAAGTATGGTAATATGTATATATGCAACAGTCATGAAAGGTACTCTATCAGGTACTACTAAAACATGAAGCAATGCATATCGAATAAATGCGTGGTATGGGGTAAAACATGTCATCCTCACGGAATCCTCATCGTGATAGGACCGGTGTCTATCAAGACCATCAAATCCTAAATTTCCCAAATCGGCCCTCAGATCGGCCGTCATATAGGCCCTCATAACCTACAAGTCTCATGGAACCTGAGTGTCCAACATCGACACCCAAAAATATCATGAAAACTAGTGCCCTGTATCGACACATAAATACTCATTTCCATACGTTCCTCGAATCCTAAGTGCCCAAGATCGACACTTGTGATCCACGTATCGGTTTCCAATATCCGTACGTTCTTCGAATCCTAAGTGCCTAAAATCGACACTTGTGATCCACGTATCAGTTTTCAATATCCATATGTTCCTCGAATCCTAAGTGCCCAAGATCGACACTTGTGATCCATGTATCGGTTTCTAATATCCATACGTTCCTTGAATCCTATGTGCCCAAGATCGACACTTGTGATCCACGTATCGGTTTCTAATATCCATAAGTCTCAGAGTGGACGTATCTAAATATCAAGTAAAGAATAAGAATACTTGCATAGATCATTATGATGATATATATATATATATACACACATACATACATACATATATAACAGCGTCCCATACCACTGATATATATACATATATAACAGCGTCCCATACTACTGATATATATACATATATAACAGCGTCCCATACCATTGATATATATCATCAGAAGCAAACACCAAGAAAACATCATGTGAAATTCATATCTCAATACGAAAATCCATGAATATAATATCTGCAACATAAATAGTAATATGAGCATGTAAAGGAGAACCACTATTTAACTGCAACCAGTTATTAAATATATATCATGCGGTTCCTAATTTCTCCGAAATCCAACGCAACATCATATAAGGGTGAACATGTAAGTATGATGCAAGATGTGCACGTAACTATGTCTCATATGTGTATATACCTATCTCTAATGGTACAATACCATATAGGTATATAGGTTGCTAGCATGTGGCATGGCAAGGCATATGTGTAAGCATGTAAGTATACAGGTATGTAATATGTCATATGCACAGTGAAATATGAACCAATGTCTCAATGTCCCTAACCATACAATATCTCATATGTATGTGTGTTGTGCGTGTCATGGCAATTATCGACGGTGTGGGTGGCATACAATCAGTGCTCGTGCAACATGAACCGTCAATAATAGTGCAGTGTCCAAAGGGTAAAAGTCCAAGCACAACAAGTAATGGTATGCAATGAAGTTTACCATTTATCAATATCATTTCATATATTAAGAAAAGAAGTGCAAAATATTAAGAATCAAGAAGGAGGGTTGGAAGGAAAGTCATTTGACAACCTACCTTACTATAGCCTAAGAGAAAGACTACTCACACATAATGTTAATAATCACACAACTGAATATATAAGAAAAAAAGAATAGAGAAAAGTTATAGGAACCGAAACTTGAACTCGATGTAGATTTTATTGCAATGGTATCCAAGTACAAGCAAAATGAGTTCAACTACCAAAATCTAATCTTTCAAGCTCAAAGATAGAGGTTGCAAGACCAGAGGAAGGTAAAGAACTCAATCTATACCAAAGAACTACAAAATTTAGCTAGATAATTACAAGTTGTGAAAATTGTTTTTTTCTTATAAACTGATTTGCTATTTATAGAAGTTTCAACATCAGAAGTAGTATACACCAATGGACTTACACAACCACTAGGGACCCACCATACTAAGACGGACCAACTTTTCTAAGATATGGCCGCAAATTGCGGCTATATTGGATAATCTGCGCCCGTAATGTAGAGTCTGGGGCTCACCTTTTGATAATAGTCACCTAGTTACTTGATTATCTCTCAGTAATAGCAATTTTATTTATTTTGCACATGGATGATTTCTACGGTGATGAACAGATAATAAACTTGTGCATTTTTTCAAATCCGTGTTCACACTTGGTCATACTTGGTCTTTATTACAAACTCTTTTAATCTTGATCCGTACTCTCTCCTGTTTGCAGTTCCGGCTAAAAACCATCATTTCTGTGCATGTTGTGTACCGTATCCGGTGTTTTTTTTTGCATACCTGAAACCTGTATAAATGAGCAGACATGAATTAAATAGCACTGTTTATTGACAAAATGATAGAAAATGGGTGGTATTAAAATGTAATAAATCATGCCGAACATCGAGCAAGAAAGTCCTCTCTATATATGTTCAAGCATCCACTATAATATACAATCATTTACAATAATGGCCTCTAGGGCATACATATAACTAACAATCTCTCACTTGCACTGAGGCCAGTTGTTGTAGAATCTCATACCCAACATCCCGAAAAGTCTCTCAAATGGCCTTCATGAGTGGATCCGCCGTGTTATTCTTCGTGTCAACTCTCCTGATCTCGATCTCCCAGAGATCAACTATCTCCCAGATCAGGTGATACCGCCTAAGAATATGTCTGGATCACTGATGGGACCGGGTTTCCTTGACCAAAGCCACATGTCCATTGTTATCATAATACACAAGTATTGGATTCTTAATGGTAGGAACCTCACCAAGTTCATCTCATGAACTTTTTCATCCAAACAGCTTCTTTGGTAGCATCGTTGGTAGCGATGTATTTATCCTTCATCATCGAGTCTGCTACGGTATCTAGCTTGGAACTCTTCCAACATACCGTCTCTCTACTGAGAGTAAAGACAAAACCCGAGACCGACTTACTGTCGTCTTTATTACTCTGGAATCTCGAATCGATAAAGGACTCGACATGGAGTTCACCGTTACCATACACCAAGAACAATTCTTTAGTCCTTCTTAAGTACTTAAGAATGTTTTTCACAGCCGTCCGGTACTTTTCCCCAGGATCTGATTGGCACCTACTCACTACACCTAGTGAGTATGATACATCCGCTTAGATCTATCTCTATAGATCTTAATCCCTGGATGTAGGAGGTATCATCCAGATCTTTCATAGAGAAACTGTGATAAGCAGAGATTGACCAAGTGTAGCATAGGAACATCATTTCCTATCAAGAGTATGTCATCCACATACAATATGAGGAAGACAACCCTACTCTCTACAACCTTTTTGTATATACAAGATTCATCTACGTTTTTGATGAAGTCAAACTCTTTGATTGACACATCAAAATAGATGTTCCAACTCCACGATGGCTGTTTTAATCCGTATATTGATTTAAGCAGCTTGCAAACCTTTCTGCTGCTCCCACTATCTACGAAGCCCTCTGGCTGTGTTATGTACTCGCTCTCTTCGAAATCATCATTTTGAAATGCGGTCTTGACGTCCAACTGCCAGATTTCATAGTCATGGTATGCAGCAATGGCAAGTAGGATCCTGATAGACTTAAGCATAGCCACCAGAGAGAAGGTTTCATCATAATCCACACCTGGTCGTTGACGAAAACCGTTTGCTACAAGTCTAGCTTTGAAAGTCTCAACTTTTCCATCTACACCAATTATCTTCTTAAGATCCACTTGCTCCCGATGGGTTTTACCCCTTCAGGAGAAACTTTCAAAGTCCATACTTTATTGGTGTATATGGATTCCATCTCAGATCGAATAGCATCCAGCCATTTCACAGAGTCACCACTCATGATGGCCTGCTCGAAACTAGTTGGGCCATCATCTTCCATGATGCAATCCTCGCTCCCATCGTCTATGAGAAAACCGTAGTAACTCTCAGGTGGATGAAGAACTGTCATGCCCCGCTTCCCAAAACAAGGTGAAGGATGACGTGGCAAAGTCCGCAACCAACTGTATTGAAGGTGGTCTATTCAATACAGTTACGTTAAGCGTATGAATATATAACATGCAGGATGTGTACCAAAACAAAAATAATAAAAGCGAAAGGCATTTATTTCCATTAACCAAACTTTATTACATCCCAAAAGAAAGAGTAAAACAATCCGAGTAGTTTAATTACATCAAAGGAGAAACAAAAGCCCTAAACATGTGGGCAACAACAAAAATTAAATCTAGCTAATCTTCTTTCGTCCAGTCTGCATAATCTTCATAAGCTGGCTTCACACCTTGATCCTTGTCATAATACTCATTCTTATCTGACGGACATTCCAAAGATAGAGGAAGAAAAGGAAGGTCCGTCAGCAAGTTATACTCGGGTAGGATTGCCTCATAAGAAAGTAAAGATATAGAAACAAACAGGTGTATATAATGAATATGATGTATGAGGTTATAAATGAGATATGTGAATATGAGTAGCTTGTGTGAGGTATATGTTTGGTAAAGGTTCAAGTCAAGTCAAACGGATATTCATTCTAAGAGTTAGATCAGGTTAAACAAGGTGTGTATGGATGGAATTGACGGGTGATCATACTCGTATCCTTGAGGTATCTCATGACTAGCTGGAAGCAGTATGAGCTGGTGCTCGTGCCTGGGATGGCAATCAATGTGGTAGCGTGAACATCCCCGAAAGGTGTCCCATAACTACGACGGAGTTTTGTCTAGCGTGAATATCACTCAAGTGCACAGGTATTACTACCCTTCAGTTCCATAATAAACAATAAGTCTAAGCTGGTAAAATATCCAAATCCAAGATACTGAATAACTCGTGTCTCATGAAGAAAGGTAGATAAGGTAACCGGTAGGTATATCACATGATGTAGGTTTAGTGTTGAGTATCAATGGGTATTGTAAACGTTTTAGTTTGTTAAACAAGGGTCCGGATACTCGCGATTATTCCGTTGTAGCCACGGAACAACAACTGAGGAAGTGAAATATACCGTTTCACTTCCCGGGATCATGATCGAGTAGTAGGGGAATTCGAGTTCTGAATCTCCATGCCTAATCAAACTACCCATCCCCGTGGTTCAGTATAAAGGTTTGGACGAATTAGAGTTAGTGCGTATACCTCTAGGCATAGAATTTCCACATTGTATAGTCGCCCATATATTGGACCGGTCACCCGGAATATCGGGATCTTTATATTTGTATAGTCGCCCATATATTGGACTGGTCACCCGGAATATCGGGATCTTCATATTTGTATAGTTGCCCATATATTGGACTGGTCACTCGGAATATCGGGATCTTCATATTTGTATAGTCGCCCATATATTGGAATGGTCACCCGGAATATCGGGATCTTCATATTTGTATAGTCGCCCATATATTGGACTGGTCACCCTGCCTGTAGGGATCTTCATAATAAGTATTCCATACCTAGGTCCGCGCATTCTAACCCTAACCGTATCATGTTTTGTATATGTCAGGTATGTCATAAACTGGAAATTTAAAAAGTATTGATCTCGTTTAATTTGGCCTTCCACAACCACTCGTTTTATATTCTAAAGTTCGTAAAGTACTTCGTGTCATCTTAGGGAAAGCTTAGTTAAAAAGAAATAATAGTGTTTAATTATCTTTTACTACTTCTAAGAAAAACCATGAGATTTGGAATATTTATCATTTTGGAAAAACATAATGTTTTACGGAAACATATCCTTTCGATAAAAGGTTGTGGTGTTTATTTGAAAATCTTTTGCAAGAGATTTTTATAAGGACAAGTTGCAAGAGGTTTTTATTTGAAAATATAGATTGCTCCTAACTGTTCCAAAAGGACAAGTTGTGAGGTCTTCAAATCGCCTCTTCACCGCCAATTGTGGCCAGGTAAGCACAAGTAAGGAAAGGAGGGATCCGCTCACGAATCACCGTGAGACGGGCCTTTTAAAGTTACCTTTCTCACTTGTCTAGCCTAGGCACCACAAAATCTGGTTTAGATAAACGATCGATGCCTACAACCTTTCCTTTGTCCTAAATTGGTGTTATTTTAAAATTACTTTTTAATAAGATACTAAAAATTCCTTTTGAAAAGATATCGTTATTTAAATTTAGTATTTTCTTCTTTAAAAAGGTTGAAGGGGGTTTAACAATATTATAGTAGTTGATGAAAAGTGTAATAAAATATACGTATGTCGTATCTAAAATATTTATTTCACATATCTTATCTCTTATGGATATTTTAAATAAATATAATATTTTAATTAAACAAGGGTATTTTGTGGAAGTGACCTATTTCGAGATCATTTTTATAGTATGGGTAAGTGTGGGTATGTCAGAGGTGAAATGACAATTCATGGGTTAAGACATTAAGTATATCAGATTCCAGGTATTATGGGTGTGCAATATGCTTTTGTGTACAGAGGAAATTTAAACACCGTTTTAAATATGAATTAACATCATCATTATTGAGGGTACAAGGAATAGGTATGCACAAATATTATAACAACTTTTTAAATAGGCATTGATGATTATAAGCTGGAACTAGGTTATTGAGAAAGAAGAAGGTGATAGGAAAAGGGGAGACAGGCGGATCCTACCTTTTGTTTGAGTCGGATGCCGAAGGGTTGAAAACGTAGGCGTGTACAAAAACCTCAATAGCTTCACACCCCGATTTTTCCTCGGCGATTGGGTGGATCCGTAGCGTCGGCGTCGTCAATACGAAGACACTGGTATTTTTTTCAGAATTTTTGGAGTTCTGAGGTGTGAGAAATCAGTGTTTGAAGTGCCTATTTATAGCGTTTTATTTCTAACCATAAAATCCAAAATTCAGTTAAAAATACACGAAAAATCGCGCAGGCCAATGATTGCTGATGATTTCCTCGTGATTACGCCCGCCGCCTCATATCTCAGCCATTTGATTGAGATCCAACGGGCTGGATCGAGCCGCCAAAGTCCCGCCGCCTGCCACGTGTCGCCACGCGATACGCGTGCGCCTGTGAGTGGAGACCACGTGTTTTCGCGTGGTCCCCACCACGTGGGCGCCGCCGCGTGGGTCTGGGCCGTTAGATCTTGTGATCCAACGGTCCAGGTTAAAAGGTTTTAAAAAAATTTAAAATTTAAAATTAATAAAAATAAAAATCAGCAGATTATTTAAAAATATTGATTTGGCTTTGAAAAATTTGGTAAAAATGTTTAAAAATACGAAAAAATTATGGGAAAATTTCAGAAATTATGTTTTATTGTTATGTTTAGTATAAAAAATAATTTTGGGCTAAAACTAAATGATATGTTCATTCCTATGGTTTTAGCTAGTTATTAAAATTATATAATATCTAGTTTATCCTATAAAATATTTTTAATTACTTTAATTGACAATAAAAATATGTAGATTATTTTAAGGCGTTATAAAATCTTACTAAAACATTTTAAGCCTATAAAAACAATAAATAGATTTTAGAAAATTCCTTTAATCATATTTCGATGCTTTGAAAATTATTAACATTACTTTAAAAATTATTCTTCTATTAACGAAACACATAAATAATTATTTGATAGTAGAAAATTTAAATAAAATATATTTTATTAGGTATTAGAAAATATGGTTGTTACAATCTACCCTCCTTAAAATAATTTCGTCCTCAAAATTTCAGAAGGTAGGTCAAGGGAAGAAAGAAATCACTAAGAGGGGATTATCGCGGTTAAATATTTTAGGTTTCGCACTCTCGTCTCGTTTTCTCGCTTCCGTGTATGTACGCCTAGTAGTTCTTTCTTCATATAGCTCTAGCTGGCTGGATTGTCTTGTCCCTCAAGGTTTCATTCTTCTAGTATCCCGACCGGTTGCCGCTCGTAGGTTACACCAACTTTTCCGTAATCTCGGACTGATCAAAAGTATGACTAGGGTTGCCAGGATACCCTCTTAGCCGTGAGATATAAAATTATTATGCACGCCCTCCATAGAAAATAATAAAGCTAGTCTATACACAAACCCATCGTCTCCTTCCAAGATGTTAAACGACTGATGGGTCGCGAGCTGAGCTTTCCGAGCTCACTGCATTATATCACCATCTCCACTTTTTTTCTACAATTATGTCATTCTTACAAATTCTCTATCTTCCGGGTCTTCCCAACCGATCGGCACTTCTTCTATATAAAACTTGACCCCTCTCTTCCGCTTCATGTGCTTCGACCATCCATGTCCACATGATCTTTTTAGAGTAGTGTTTTTATATCTTCAAGATGAACATCACAATCGCCAGCTCTAGATCTGAATATGATAGTTGCGTTCACAAGTCATTAGTTGCCTTGATGCATATGCAACTATATCGCCACGCTGATACAACGCACCACCAAGTCCCTTCTCCGAAAATCGTAGTCGATGCTTAAATCTTCTGGGTTTGCTACGAATGGCAAGAATGGTTGTGGTAGTTACGTTCTACCCTCCTTAGAATAATTTCATATTTAAAATTTTCAAAGGAGTAGCCACTACTAGGCACGGAAATCAGTAACGCTGTCAGGAATCCTTTTTGCTGCATGTGTCGCTTCCACGAGTTGGTGTATCACTTGCATGGAAATCAGTAGATTATTTTAAAATATTGATTTGGCTTTGAAAAATTTGGTAAAAATGTTTAAAAATACGAAAAAATTATGGGAAAATTTCAGAAATTATGTTTTATTGTTATGTTTAGTATAAAAAATAATTTTGGGCTAAAACTAAATGATATATTCATTCCTATGGTTTTAGCTAGTTATTAAAATTATATAATATCTAGTTTATCCTATAAAATATTTTTAATTACTTTAATTGATAATAAAAATAAGTAGATTATTTTAAGGCGTTATAAAATCTTACTAAAACATTTTAAGCCTATAAAAACAATACATAGATTTTAGAAAATTCCTTTAATCATATTTCGATGCTTTGAAAATTATTAACATTACTTTAAAAATTATTCTTCTATTAACGAAACACAAAAATAATTATTTGATAGTAGAATATTTGAATAAAATATATTTTATTAGGTATTAAAAAATATGGTCGTTCAAGAACCCTACTAGATCTGCGAAGTGGCTGAGCTTCGTTAGAGACTATCGAATTCTCCGGTTCCATCAAATCATCAGTTGTAGTCTGTGTGGCTGGAACTTCTTTCAGTTCTACCTCATTGCCACTAATTTCCTTTACAAGAAATTCCTTTTCTAAAAAGGTGGCATGTTGAGCAACAAATACCTTTTGTTCCTCACTGTGGTAGAAGATATATCCATAGGAATTCTTTGGATATCCCACAAACATGCACATGACAGACCTTGCCTCGAGATTGTCCGGATTTTGTTTTTTAACATAGGCCGGAAAACACCATATCTTAACTCGTTTAAGAGATGGTCTCTTTCCATTCTATATCTCATATGGAGTTGTAGGCACTGATTTGGTTGGAACTCTATTCAATAGGTATGGGTCTGTCTCAAGCGCATATCCCCAAAAGGAAATAGGCAATTCAGCATTACTCTTCATAGAGCGCACCATATCTAATAGGGTGTGATTCCTCCGCTCCAATACACAATTGTGCGGTGGTGTTTTCGGAGGAGTAAGCTGAGAGAGAATCCCATTCTCTTTTTAATAGTCACGGAATTCCATGCTTAAGTATTCTCCTCCCTGATCAGATCGAAGGATTTTAATACTTTTACTCGTTTGGTTCTCTACTTATATTCTTTGAATTTCTCAAAAACTTCAGATTTGTGTTTCAACAAGAAAACATATTCGAATCTTGAGAGATCATCGCTGAATGTAATAAAGTATGAAGAACCATTGCTGGCATGTGTAGACATAGGACCGCATACATCACTATGTATCACTCCCAAGAGTTCAGTAGCACTTTCTCCGTGTCTAGTAAACGGAGTTTTGGTCATTTTGCCTTTGAGACATGAACGACAAGTTTCATAAGATGTAAATTCGAACGGATTCAAATATCCATCCTTATGTAACTTAGCTAGTCATGTCACATTGATATGACCTAGTCTACAATACCACAAGAAGGTTTCATTCATTTCTGAACTTTTCCTCTTGTGTGTGTTCTGTATACTTAGAACTGTGGTTTGATTTAGAACGTATATATCATAAAATAACGTGCCTGATCTAATCAACTTTTGATTTAGGAAAATGTTCATAACATTATCCTGCAATACAAAATTATATCCTTCTTTACATAATAAAGAGACTGATATAATATTGCACAACAATTTTAGTATGTAATAAAAGTCGTTCAGAATCAATGTATTACAGTTTGGTAATACTATGTGATATACGCCAACTGCTTTGGCTGCAACCATTGCACCTTCCCTACTCTGAGAGAATGGTTACCTATTCCCAGTTTTCTACCTTTCTTTAGCCTATATAACATATTACATATATGGGATCCTGATCCGGTATCCAATACCAAGGATGTAGAGCATACTGAGAAACAGTTCTCGGTAACGAACACACCCGAATAAGATGCATCCACATGCTCATTCTTCGTTCGGGTCGCGTGGGAATTTGGATATTCCCCTATTTTCTGCTCAGGCTTATAACAGTTATAAGGTAGAGCGGAACCAACGTTCCCCAGCTCAGTATAACAAGCAGGTTCGGTCAATATATCAATATTATTATCTTGATTAACGCGTGTCATGGTCGCTACCTAGAGAGAGAGAGAAAGAAGAAAGCACTTTAGCGTATGCTCTTGTAAGATTAGATTGGTTATTATTTTATCTAATCAGGATGGCTCCCACTATTTTTATCAAATCTTCCTTCAAACCCTAAAAGGTAAGACTAGCCGGGATTAATTACACCCTACAAGTTCGTCAATCATTCAGCCAGGCAGATATTGGTACTCCGAGGGAGTTTCCCATTGCTTTCGCATGGAACTAATTAAATAACCTCGTTTCCGCAGGGGTATAACCCCGTTAACACCTTTCTTAGACACATACTTGATTAGCTAATTGTAAAGTGGAAAACACTCGCAGGAGTAACTCTTACTCGCAATGGGTATCGGGATGCAACTATCTCATAGAAGGTATGCAATCTCATTGCAAATTTCAACACTTGAAATTCCCAATAATGTTTTTGCCCCTAGCAACTTATGACCTTGGCTATGGTCAACAAATCATAAGCGCTAACCAAGTTCAACCCGTCATTTCCTGATTGAATTAAACCCACCGGTACGACCTTTGACTATGGTCAACAAATCCGTACGACTACTCTAATCTAATTGCATCATATGGTTGCAGATAAACACTAATTAGCTACCGTACACTACGCCTTGGCTGTGGTCAACAAATGAAGCACGAATACTAAATAGCACTTATTTGAAATGGTGGAGGGCTACGACAGGTTTTTACGAAAACCTTTTGCATAATAAACTTGATATCGTTGTAGAATCGAGTGATTTGAAAAGGAGTGGTTTAAGCTCCGCTTTTTAAAATGAATAGTTTTCAAAACAAACCGAATGTGTTGTAGCATTTGTTAGCTTTTGCTAAAGAGTTCATTCCCGGTGAAATGATCTCGGCTCTTTCCTCATCGAATGAGGTGCTGGATATTCATAAAGAATACTGCTATGCAAAGGAAGAACTAGAGCCACCCTTTTGAAAATTTGATTCTACAACATCTTTATCCTTTCATTAATCTCATTAATGAAGTCCCATCATTTATGTTTCCTAAACAACACAGAAGAAACGAAAATAGAACGTACGCTTATGCCATCCGCATTCACCACAGGGTCCTGTCATGCACCGTCAGGTTACTTAACTAACGACAGAGCAGGAGCAGGGCTAGCGCGGATGCAAAACATAAGTAAGGTTTATAATATATCATATATATAATAAAACATTCGTCTCACACAGTTATATGATCTCATCACAGAACATTGCAGCAGAAGTCAATATATGAAATATAGGATATACTAGAAGGTCTATGTTTTAAATCAAGCCAGTAAAAAATATGGATTCCACGGTCGTGATGAATAGCCAAACCCACATCTCTATACCCCTACGAGAGCGGCAAGCAATCCTGCCAATTCTAGAGTTAGGAGACCCGGTCTCGACTCCTCTAGATGGTCTCCCACTGTACTCTAGAACCCGATTACTTGTGCTCCCCGCCTTAGGTCTATCCTAATGCAGAAAAGTAAATAATATACATCAATGGTGACATCATCCTCAACCCGGAAGTGTCCCAATAAAAGAATATTACATACAAATTTTTACATGAATGAAAATGAAAAACTCTCATATTACGCAAAAACCTCCGGCTATTCAAACACGACGATCCAATATAACATATCACAGCAACACATAACATCATATGTCATCAACGTAAGTAAATATGCGTATCCCAATTGCCGCCGACGTATAGCAACGAAACCGGCGATACACCATATATTACACTTATGGTCGCAGAAAATAAATGAAAACTATAATAATTAGAATCCGCAACATCCTTAGACATCATAAATCCGAAATATCACATACATCGGAATTCATGCCTATCCATATAAATTCCTTAGACATCATAAACCCGGAATATCAAATATTCCTAATTTCACGCCTAACGTTATAAACCCGGCATTTTAGTCTTAAATTGAAAACATTTTTCAATAACCAGTCGGGAAATTCAACAAGATTCTCGACAACTGATCGAGTGCTTGTTGAAAACATTAGTAGACGGCCGCACCCCCGATGCCATCGATGAAGTGCACTCAGGCGGAACACCGCGGCCGCGAGCACCCGAGCTGATGCTTTTGGCAATGGGGTTCTCCTACAGTCACTTAGTCGGGGCGATAGGGTGTGGCTATCTATTAGTGTTACCCGGCGAGTGTTCACGTTCTATACACGATTGCGATGGAGTTTTGATCCGAATCAAAATCTCGTGGAAACCGATCAATGAGACTAAATTGCTAGATTTACAATTTACTAACTAGTTTTCACAAAACCAATTATTGTGGATTCCAAATATTGTATCACATATCACAGATATCTAGACGATGTTAAACATTTCGATGGATTCATCAAATACCCAGTAACCACAGAGACCTCAACAACTTGAGTTTCACTTAAAATGCCCAGGAAACCCAGAATAAGGAAATGGAGCAGCAGAAGATAATTCTCCCCACAATTCCACAATGTTGTGGCGGAACCGCGGCCAAACAAGCGTTTGGACCGCGGTTCCACGACTCATTGTTGGATTTGGGTGCTCGAATTTCTTAAGGCTCCATAATTTAACCTGCACAATTTTCTGAATATTTTTAATCTGCAAAAATCCAACTTTTGAAAATTCGAACAGAAACTAGTGTTTTCCTGGTTTTCGAAATTCGATCGAACACTTTAACGTCGTCTAGGCCACTCCAATGCTCTAGCTTGGCTCTGATACCATGAAAGTATGCCTTAGCACGACTACTAGGTTTTTAGAGGCATCAAGTATGCAATTTTAAAAAATCTAGTGTGCTAATGTATACTAACCTAGAATCGAACTAGAGAATTAGAGTTTATATGCATGTGAACAAACTTTACACTAAGTGAAATAGGAATAAAACCCTTGTAGACCGGTCCTTCACTTCTAAAACTCCAAGTAGTAGTCCCTTAGCTCCAAATAGTGGTGCCCCGAACTCTTCTTAGGCTCCACTTGACGAAAGGAACAAGCTTGCTTAATGATCTTCGAGGTCGAAGATAATCTACCTTGAGGAATCTCTAACTCAAGCTACCTCTTCACTAATTAAGGAATTAATGAAGTAAACAACCTATACTAAATGGCTAGTTTGGTATAGATTGATGAAATAGGAATTTCTCTCACTTTAGAATTTTTTTTTCTTTTTCTTTCTCACCTTACTCAAAACTAGAGAGCAAAGAAGAAGATGAAGAAGATGAACAAGTGATGAACCATGGTGAAAAAATATCTCAAATGATATTTGTAGAGACTTAACCATAGCTAAAAATAATGGTTGGATTAATAAATATCTAGAGTAAAAAAAAATTAGTGGACTAAGTCAAGGGTTCTACATTCTTCCACAAGCATCTTTAGCCATGCTAATTTCCACATAATTTTGATTTTTCCCTTAATAATTAATCACCCAAATTATCTTTAGTTTGGTGTGAGTCTCATATACCCATGTCCAATGTATCATCTTGCATGACACAACAGTAAATACATTAATATATATCTCATATATATTTAAATGTATTTGTAGAAAAGAAATTCTTAAGTGAGCTAATATTAGTTAATATAAATTAATATATTAAATATATAATTATTTATTAAATTATTAAATCAACACTTGATTTAATAATCCGGCTATATCATATATAACCGACTAATATCATTTATATGTATATCAAATATACATATAACAAATTATTGAATCAACACTTGATTCAATAATCAGGTTATATCACATATAACCTATATCGCGAAATTATAATACTGTATCACATACAGTATTAATCTCTGTCCCACACATATCACATATGTGCCCTACTTTATTTCGCTTGAGCTTGGAAACCTCTGTGTAGGACTCTAAATACTCGTCAATACGGCAGCAGTAGGTGATGATCAAATCAGTCATCCACAAGCCATCAGCGGTACTAGCTGGACGTAACGGCTATCCAGGTATTGAGTGATCAAAAGATCAACAAGGAAGCTTGTCCAAACTCCCATGAATCCTGTAAGTAACACTACCGTACAGTCCGGTCTCTTCTTCTGATATGTCGCATATCGAGTCTGGTGGTGGTAAACGTCAGACACTAATAACTTGATAAGTCATGTCGATGTGAGGTTCATAACGGGCCGAGAAACTACTGATAACATTTACCATTAAATCTCATCAACAGCCCTGCCCAGGGACTTCCTGTTTAGCCAATCAGGCATAGCGCAACATCAACTCCCAATACTGGGAGAGACGAAGCCCCTCCTATCGCTCATTGCCTCCATGTGACTCGGGACTTTACCCAAAATCCACATGTTTGCACGCTCTCTTGAGCGTGGTAGGGAGGAAATCAAAGCACAGTGGGAATGACACAAGACTCTATGACGATCTTGGGTCTATAGACTAACCTTTATCAGTGTCACTAGAGAACTGCTATCTGACGATAGGTATAATACCATCTAGGAATTTTCGGTGAGTCCTGTTCGGTGTACCCATTCTCCAATAAGCACATATGTACAATCTTTAATGTCAAACACCAATGGCTGTGGGATCAACCATCGTCCCATACAGGGTCAAGAAACGTACACACCAGTCTACTCTGGAATATCGATGCCCTGTCTCGATATTCGCTCGACTAGGAACAATTAAAGGATGTACTTGTGGACTACCCTGGCCCCACTTGTATGATCTGCATCATACTCCTGGTAGTCAATTACACATCCTGAGGGCTTTATTAACATGTAACGGAGAGACTGTATAATGATACAAGTGTATTAAGATAAAGAGCAACCTGATAGCATACTATCATGTCAAGCAAGAAAGTCCTCTCTATATATGTCCAAGTATCCACTATAATATACAATCATGTACAATAATGGCCTCTAGGGCATACATATAACTAACACATTGATATGGGTTTTGTGCATGCAGTTGCACATTTTTATGATTTCATATGCCTCGATATACTTGATTTTGATTTCCTGCATGTTGCATACCGTTGATCTTGATTCATACACTCGATATTATTTCTATGCACTTTCGATGCATTGGTGAGTTTTCGTGCACCTAGTGCACCTGATATTTGTTTTCATGCACTCTATTACACTAGACGCTTTTGTACGAACCTGACGCACTTAATTTAGATTTTTGTGCACACTTGGCACACTTGATGTGATTTTGTGTACACCAGATGCACTTAATCGAGATTTTTCATGCATATTAGTTGCACTTGGTTGGGATTTTCGTGCATTTTAGATGCACTTGATATCGTTGTTATGCACACCCGTTGCACTTGACAGATGCTTTCGTGTACACCTGTTGCATGTAGTTTTTGCTTTCGTGCACACTCGTGGCACTTGGATTTGAATTTGATTTCCGTGCGCACCAGATGCACATGGTATTTCCATATCACCTATTGAGGTTGATTTCTTCTTTCAAGCATCATGTTTCTATGATATATATACTATATTATATAGTAGCCGAGCAGGACTGGTCGGAGGACAGTATCTGAGTATTTTTGCATGCATCGACATGTACCGAAGAGGGTTTCAAAAGGAGCTATAGTCTCACTATTTTCCTACGTGTGCATGAGCGACACGAACTTTTACAAGGAAAACCTTCTAAGATATTTTTCAAAAAGCAGGACGTATAAATTAAGCAAAACGTATATAGATATATCTATTTCTTTACAAAATGAACGTCCTCTACTTGTACTGTGATATACGCATCGCAGGACGATTTGAGAAGGATTGTGAATACATTTTTATTCGGTTATTTAGACGATTTTACAGGGATGCGTACTATATACGTATTATAGTCTTGATTCTATGATACTTGATTTAAACAACAGATTTTCGAACTTGTATATGCATCATAACTTCTATGATTTGCATGACGTTGACGGAGTTTGATTATTGAGTTCTGCACCCGCTTTCACGCACACATATTGCGCTGTGTTATTTCTTGCGTATTCTGTGATTTCAGAGCCACGTTGATTGATCTGATTTATTGAAATGTTGTAACATTTCAGAAAATAGAAAATAATATTTTTGGAATTTAAATAATAAAATAATAAAAATTTTAAATACTATACAAGTATGGAAATAAGCTTTAGTAAATGGTATAATTATATACCTATATTTTGGCAAATATTTGGAAATTTAAAATGAATTATTAATTATGAAAACATTTATATGATTTGTGCATTTTACAAATTATTATACAATTATTTACATACAAGTTTATATTAAACTTGATTAGCATTTCATTAAGTGTGCATTAAACCATGTCATTTTTTTAAAACCATATTGATATGTCATGACATGTAGTATTGAGAATTTGATTTGTAGTATGGTATTGTTTTTAAAAAGAAAAGAAAAGAAAAGGAAAAGAAAAGAAGAGAAAAGAATGTAATAATGAATGGAGACATGATATGAGTTTGATCTTATGAGGAGAGAGAGTGAGAATGAGAAAGAGAGAGAGAGAGAGAGAGAGAGAGTTATGGTTCTACAACTATCATTTTCCCCACTTGCTTTTCTTCATCACCTTCCTCCACCTCTTCTACCACCATGCACCACCATCTAAGACTTCATCAAAAGCTCACATTACCTTCACAAAACTTGTTTCTCATCTCATCCTACACCTCATGGTGGGATCAAGTTGGAGCTTTGAGCACTTTGGACAATCTAGGAATTTTCTTGAGTTTCTCCTTCAAGGTAAAACACTTACATTTCTTTAAGTTTAGAGTTTCCTAACCTCAAGTATTAGTTTAGAGTTAAGAAGTTTAGGTTTTATGATCTTGGAAAATTCTAGGATGAGCATTAGTGGATAAAGCTTATAGTATATCTTAGTGAAGGTTTAGAGAGTGACTAGTGGTTTAGTAGTGATGGTAGCCTTGATTAAAATGAGTTTAGATGTTTAAAGTCGAACTTAGAATTTTCAGACATTGGTTTTTCATTGACTTTTGATGTTCAAATGGAATCTGGGATGACTCCAGAACTTTGAAAAAATTTTAACAGATACAGTGAGATTTGCAGGCACATAGGAAGCTACCCTAGAAACCCAAGCCCAAACCCCCAAGTTTTGGCCTCCAATTTACTGATTTTGGCCGCAATTTTCCGCCCAATTTTGAAGAATGGAGAATAGGATCAGAAGACGAAGAAGAAGAGCCCGCTCTTCCCCCTCGTACCATCTGTACTTATTGTTCTGATCCATCCCATTTGACCGAATAGTGTCCTTACAGCCCACCTTCTCCAGGAAAGGATCAGGTCAATGCTGCATTTCAGCAAAGACCGAGAAATGATCCATACCCTTCCACTTACAATCCCGGTTGGAGGAACCACCCCAATTTCGCCTGGAATCAGAACCAACATCAATTCCAAGGCCACAACAATTTCTACCTCCTCCTCAACAACAAGCTCAGCAACAAACTCAACAGCAATATCAGCAGCCCTTCCAACCCCAACCTTTTCAAAATCCGACGAACAATTTTGCACCCAACAATTCTTTTCCTCAAAACAACTTTGTTCCGTCAAACAACGATAAGGTTTCCTCGCTAGAACGGAGTCTGGTGGCGTTTGTAAAGCAATCGACTCAATCCACCGCCAACATCCAGTCTTCTATTCAGTCTTTGGTACAACACACCGCTGCACACGGGCAAAGCATCAAGACCATCGAAGCCCAGATTGCACAGCTGAATGCGGCGTTAAGCGAGCGAGAGAAAGGGAAGCTTCCATCTCAACCACTCCCAAACCCTGGTCACCCACATAATGCACATGTTGCTCTTGAACAACAGGACCATAATGTGAGTGCCATGACTACGTTGAGATCGGGAAGGATGCTGCACAACAACATTGGGACGCGGATAGATGATGACACCCCGGCCGCTTCTTCTTCTTCTTCTTCGTCTTCTGATCCTATTCTCCATTCTTCAAAAGGCTCTTCTTCTTCCGCTACTCCGAAAATTTTGGCAAAGTCTCCTTTGTAAATACTGGCCCACAAACGGGTACAACACATGAAAATACATATAAATAATGAATAAGGCATCCCCAAGCGGGAGCTAGCTCTTCGCCAAAGGCGGAATCACAACCACATGAAATATGTATATCAAAAGTGCACAATAAGCAACTGAAAGCAAGAAATAAGAAGATACCATGTCAGCTTAAGTGAGCATCGACACCAAACCATAAATACAAATCTCACGAGTCTCCCCGTCTAGTCCAATATACAAGGGTAGATAGAGTATACTAGATACAAAATAATATACATAATGGAATTACATATCCTCGCAACCCACATACGAGCAATGCCGCAAGTCTAAGCAAAGGGAACAAAATGAGGAAGTGCGCCCGCCGCTACTGTGCTGACGGGTCCGACCTGCAAGATACTGTGGCACAACGGGGGTGAGTTACCAACTCGTGAGTAGTAAGTAACATCTCATAAGGCTATCGTAAGTATGCACGCAAATGTGTCTCAATCTACGCATATCGATATGATACGATGTACTAACATGAATGCATAATCAAACACGAAACCTGAACAAGTCTGGTATGAGAAAATCTTTGTTGATATCTTAGAAAAACCTCTGTGCAATAAACTGAAGCATCATCAATGAAATCAACAGAAAATCTATGCCAAGCATTGACACAATATATACATATCCCAATATCTCGATGTTTTGACATCTCAGTATCTCAATATCTCAATATCTCGAGCTCCGTCAGTTCGAATCAGCCCATATCATCAAATCTCATGACCACATCGGTATCCTCCGGATATCCTCCGCGTCAGACATCACCGGTAGGTAGTCCGCCCCTGCCAGGCTCATCGTCATACACACAAAAGCACTCTCGCCCCGGGGTACCATACCGGGTCCACCATGTACCCAAGACGGTTCATCCTCCTCCTCAAATCAGGTCTCGACAACCAACAGAAATCAGGAAAACTCATAGTGGACGACATATACATCTCAGTAGCTTACAAGAATGATAAGTTTATAAAATCCTTGCGGTTTTCCCCAAAATCCAGAAATCGCACAAGTACTGTAATTCTCAAGAAGAATCAAAATATGTAAACATGTCGGCAATGGTGAATGCCTATGGTATCAATAATATAAAATACGATATGTGACTAGAAAACTATGCATAAACGATGAAGCAATGAGGTATATACATATGACTAGCAATCCTATGTATCCATCCTGATGAATTGAATATACAAGTACATGTTTACAGATCATATATGGTGCAATTGTTTTAGATTCTGATTTAAGCAAGTTTTATAGTGTTCGTGGCATATCAATTACCAAGGCGTGTGTGTTCGCATGAATAGTGCCCGTGCAGTATGAACCAATGGTAATGGTGCAAGTGTCCTATGAGATGATATCTCTCTCTCTCTCTCATACACACACACACACACACATATATATATAAGATGGTGTGATGCAATGAGATTGATAACTAGGAAACTACGCATATAAAATGCAAGTACTACAAATACCTAAACCATAGGGCGCCTCGTGCTATCCAGACGATCCCTCCGTAGATGTGTACATCCACTCACCGGGACGCCTCGGCTAATATGATCTGATCTCAGCCTTGCTTTTTCTGCGTCACTTCCGGCGCCTCTGCACCCGATCCTAGAAACGCACACAAGTAAATAAGAGAATAGATACATAAATAGTCACGGACATAAACGATACAAATCAACCATGCGCACTAACTGGACGCGCACGCACTTGGTGCACAAAACGCGCTCGTGACAACACCACAACCCACAACTAGGGTCGCAAAACGTGGAAACTACCAAGCCTAGAAGCCAATCGCGCATTTACAACACATTAAATATTTTAGGGAATAGATAGTAAATCATCAAAACCTCCAACTTCATTAAAATCGATTTATTCCAAAAATATAGTAAGCAACAACTTACCATTTTAGTTCAAATCTAATTGTTTTAACAAATCTAGTGGCCACAATATTCATTTAATAACTTAATTAAGCCACACAAAGCTTAAGTAAATCTTAATTTCACCTAATTACACACTAACTAAAAACTTATTTTGCAAAATATATAATTAAGACAATTTAAAAATAACAATTAGAAACTTAACAACTAGATTAGATTTTTCATGTCTTAACATGTTAAACTACACATTGCTAACTAAAACAAGTGATGTAAACTTTAATTTAATCTCAAACCCTTCTCTTTAAAATTTTATTTTGCAATTAAATTTATATTAACATCTAATTAAAATTAGATTTAAGCATATAATTAACAAGTAACAATTTGGATGAAGTTCTATACCTCAAGATCATGAGATCAAACATGCAAACTTAGCCTCCCAATTTGCTTCCTTGCTCCAAGATCCATGCTAGATTAGGCCAAAGAATAATCGGTAAAGGTTTGAATAGGAATTTGTGAGGTTTTATATTGATTTTTGATGGGAAAAAAGAAGAATTTTGAAGAGAAAATGAGGTGGAGAAATGGGGGACTGCTGCTATGGGGGGCTCGGCCAAAGGAAGAGAAAGAGAGGGTGAGGTGTTGTGTGGCATTCCAAGTAAAGAAAACCCATACCTCATTTGTTTACACTCCATACTTCTTTCATTATTATATTCCCTTTTTCCTTTTTTTAAATTTGGAGTGGAAAAATGAGTGGAGAAATGGGGAGGGGGCTGCTGGTGTGGGGCTTAGCCAGCCTTGGAGAGAGGGGTGTGTGTGTGTGAGTGTGTGTGTGTGAGTGAGTGAGTGAGAGAACACAAGAAGATAAACACCATACCTCAATTTCTAATTATTTTATTCCATTTCATTTTCAAGCTTAACCATAGAAATATCTAGAACCATTTAGAAAAATTAGAAGAAAGAACTTGATACAAAATGAGTGTCAGATGTGTCATGGTGCACTAAACTTATATTAACCCATTCTAATTTGTACTTATCGCTAATTAGATGTATAAGTGAAAGCTTGAAATAATAATTAAAATAATTAATTAAGTAAAATATTTAAGTAAACTTGAAATTTACAAGTGATCAATTAATTACCAAATACTAGCAATTACATAGCTAGAATGGGTATATTTAAGTCCATATTGAAAAATAATTATATCTTGGTTTTTACGGAAAACACAGGTTATATTACCGATTATCGGAAAATTCACTTAAATGATTTTTTTAAAACGTTACAATCTTCCCCTCTTAAAGAAATTCGGTCCCCAAATTTAAAATCTAATTACGCGTACCCTTGAAGAGATGGGAATAGTTCTCTCTCATCTCGTCCTCGTCTTCCCATGTGACCTCTTCGCCGCTCGGGCCATGCCAAAGAACCTTTTCGGACGGTATGACCTTAAACCTCAGTTTCTTCATCTGCCGATCTAGAATGACTATCGGCTGCTCTGTGAAAGAAAAAATGCGCTCCAGCTGAATTATCTTGTACCGAATCGCGTGAGAAAGGTCAAGAAAGTACTTGCGGAGCATTGATACATGAAACACGGGGTGAATATCTGGAAAGCTGGGTGGAAGAGCCAAACGATAAGGAACTGCTCAGACTCGCTCGAGAATCTCAAAGGGACCTACATATCTGGAACTAAGCCTTCATTTCATTTCGAATCTCAACGCGCCCTTCATCAGGGAAACCCTCAAGAAAGCATGATTGCTTACTATAAACTTAAGTCTGCGCCAACGTCAGTTTGCATAAGGTTTCTGCCTGCTTTGGGCCCTCTCATCCTATCCCAAATCAACTGAATCCTTTCGATCGTCTCCTGCACAATCTGTGGTCCCAAAACACTACTCTCATGGAGCTCTGTTGAACAAACGGGCGATCAACATCTCGTCCTATATAACGCCTTGAAGGATGCCATCTGAATCGTCTCCTGAAAGCTGTTATTATAGGAAAACTCTATCAAGGGAAAGTGGCGATCCCAACTGCCATGAAATCTAGAACGCAAGCTCGGATCATGTCCTCAAGAGTCTGAATGGTCCTCTCTGATTGACCGTCAGTCTGCGGATAGAAAACTGCACTGAAACTCAATCTGGTGCCCAAAGCATCCTGAAGTTTCTGTCATAGTCGGCTGGTGAACTGGGTGCCTCTGTCGGACATAAAACAAGTCGGAACTTCATGTAGTCACACAATCTCATCAACATACGTCTGAGCATACTGAACGATCTGAAAGGGTCTTCACTGGAAGAAAGTGAGCCGCTTTCTTCAATCGGTCTACGATCACTCAATTAGAGCCATACTCTCAACTGGTCGTAGGTAGACCCACAATACAATCCATAGAAATCCGCTCCCCCTTCCACTCCGGAATGGGAAAATGTTGCAATTCTCCTGCTGGCCTCTGATGCTCAGCCTTGACTTTGCTGACAAGTCAGCATCACGAAAAAAAATCTGTGACATCTCTCTTCATCCCTCCACGCCAGTAAACTTCTCTCAAATCATAATGCATCGGATGAACACTATATACTAACTGATGCGCCTCATCTAAGATCTCGCGTCTCAATCCCTCGGAATCTGGCACACATAGTCGAGTCCTAATTCATAGTATTCCCTGATCGTCAATCAAGAACTCTGAATCTCTGCCCTATCGATCCTGCTCCAAGATCTCTGATAAACGAACGTCATCGGACTCTGCCTCATGGATATGATCAAATAACTATGGATGTGCACGGACACAGACAAGTTGTCCCCCGGTCGACGTAAACTCGAACTGTACTCGGCTGTCATATAGTATCTGCCAATTTGCCGTCGACTGTCTCTGAACTGCGCTCAAACAAAACAAGCTACCTCCGGGCCTCCGACTTAAAGTGTCTGCCACAAAATTCGCCTTACCCGGATGACAAGAAATATTGTAGTCATAATCTTTAACTCGTTCCGCCCAACGGCAATGTCTCAAATTTAGATCTCGCTGCTAAAAAAATGTACTTTAAACTCTTGTGGTTGAATATCTGGCACGACTCGCCGTATAAGTAGTGTCTCCAAATCTTAAGTGTAAAAATCACCACAGCCATCTCTAAGTCATACGTAGAATAGTTTTGCTCGTGCTTCTTGGACCGCCGAGAAGCATCGCAATAAACAACAAAACCACCTGATCCTTAAGGCAAAGATAATACTGGCACCATAATCAAACGAGTATTCAATTGCTGAAAGCTCTGCTCACATATCTTAGTCCAACGAAAAGAAACGCCCTTCCGGGTCACCCGGTCTCCGTTGCAGCTATATGCGAAAAATTCTGTATGAAATATCAATAGTATCCGCCCAAAATCCAAAATGCTGCGAACCTCCATCACTAATACAGGTCTGGGCCAATGCCGAACGGCCTCGATCTTCTTCGGTTCCATACTTACCATCTCTCGTAACTATATGTCCCAAGAAGTCCACACTATCCAACCATAAAACACACGTGGATAATTTAGCGAATAGCTGGTGCTCCCTCAAGGTCTGCAACGAAATCCTCAATTACTGCCCAGGCTCCTCTCGGTTCCAAAAGTATATTAAAACGTCATCAACGAACACGATAATAACTGATCAAGAAACAGCCTGAATATGCGGTTCATCAAATCCATAAACGCTGCTGGGGCATTGGTGAGCTTGAACGACATCACCAAGAACTCATAATGCCCTTAACGTGTGCGAAAAGCAGTCTTCGAAATATCATCCTCTCGAACCCGCAACTAATGGTCATCCGATCGCAAGTCAATCTCCGAGAAATGTCCCGCACCCTGGAGCTAATCAAATAAATCGTCAATACGAGGTAAGGGATATCTGTTCTGCACAGTAACCTGATTCAACTGACAAAAATCGATGCACAAACACAACTGCCGTCTTTCTTCTTGACGAATAGAACAGGAGCTCCCCAAAGTGACGCACTCGGACGAACAAGCCCTTTATCCAACAAATCTTGCAACTGATCCTTCAATTCTTTAAGCTCCACCAGATCCATATGATATTGCGATATAGAAAAAGGCTTCGTGCCAGAAATCAAGTCAAAGAAGAACTCAATATCGCGCTCTGGTGACAAACCAAGTGTCACGACCCAAAATATTAGCTCGCGACCAGCACTTGAATCATGCCACGTCTAAAGGCGTAACGGAATTCAAGTAAGCTGAAACCCAGAAATCTAAACCTTTTTAGAAAAAAATAAAGGAGGTGAGGTTTTGAAATAAAGGTATGATGAAAACAAGTTTTCATAATACATAGAAAAGGAAAATGAATGATGCAAGTGAAATTTATTAGTTTAAAAACATGTTTCGTCTTTTAAAAATTTCGGCAGCACCTCCTTTGTATATTTTAATCCAAAGCCACAAATACATAACAGGAATAAGGGCATCCCCAAGCAGGAGCTAGCTCTTCGCCAAGCGGCGGATCACAACCACGCAATACAGTACAAATAAATATACGACGCCCAACGGCGAAGTTCACCACAAAAAGATAAAGAAAAGAGCAAGATGTAACCCCAAAGGGAAAATAAAACCCATCGCTCAAATCTCGCAACTACAAGTCTCACTAAGTCTCATTACTTATACAAATTCTAATTTTGATTGATTGATGGAGTTAACTAGATACAAAATGAAATATAATACAAGAGTGGGTACGATACAATGTCCCACCTGCCAATGCAAAACACCCGAATGGAAACTGTATGCCAGCGAAACCGCTACTGATCCAAGCGGTCAACCTGCAAGAACTGTGGCACAACGGGGGTGAGTTGCCAACTCGTGAATAGAAATATATCTACAAGTAGAAATCGAATAAACAAGGACTCCTAGGTCAACTATATCAAAAGGTAATACTATGATATCTAGGGTGACCGGGTCGCATATGTGCCAACAAGGTAGTCACTACCTAAGTACATGCGGATAACATCCAACAATAATAATCAATGCATGTATGCATGTGGATCTCGTCCACCCATGTAATCAGTGTATGTATGCCGGTGGATCCCGTCCAACCATAATATCAATGTCTGTATGCACGTAAAAGTCATAAAAGGGCGTGCATGAAAGTATGAGGATATATATATATATATATATATATATATATATCAACGGTGTCCCTCCCGACACATCAAAATCATGGAACCTGGGTGCCTAGCACCGACACCCAAAAACATCATGAAAACCATGCCCAGCATCGGCACGTAAATCCTCATATCTCGGGCTCCGTCAGTCCGGATCGGCCGACGGGCTCCGTCAGTCCGGATCAGCCCACATCATCTCTCGACTCCGGTCGGTATCCTCCGGATATCCGCCGAGTCCAAATACTATCACCGGTAGGTAGTAGTCCCTGTAAGCCCGCGGGGGCGCCCCCGGCCGTCGACCCGACGCCGGAAACGCGGAAAACAAAAACTTTGCGAACTTTGCAAAACGGCACCACCGCGGACTTTTTACCCGGATCGGGCCATTAACCTAGCTAGCTAGCAAAAAGAAAAGAGTAGAGATGCTATACCAAGCGATCCGTGTCCTTCGGTCTTCATCTCCACTCCGATCTCCCGCGGAATCTCCGCCACCTCCTCGCTCGTCGGAAAGGGCACCACGTAGCCGGAATCTTTAACGGGCTCCCGCCTCTTGACCGAGGCAACTCGGGCGCGAAGTTGGCTAGCCGACGCGTCCAAGACTTGCTATAGAAATAGTGTAGAAGGTTATCTCTTTGGGGTTTATGAGGTTGCCATGGTTGGAAGAATTTTAGCACAAGGATATTCATGGAGGTTTGAAGAAAATGGAGCATGCTTGAGGGAAAATGGGCTCGGCCAGAACCTCTTCTGCTCACTGGAAAATGAATTTTTCAAGCAAGCTCTCTCACTTGAAAACCATATATAAATTAATCCCCATCATTACAAATCAAACCTTACTCCACAAATTAAACACACCCAAATAATCACTCCATTAGCACAAAACAACCATATGAAAATTAATTCATCAACTCCTATTCATACACAGTGGCCGGCCCCATCATTACATGGGTGGAGAAAATGGAATTAAATAAAACAATGAGAAGAAAAAGAATGAATGAATGAGAAATGAGTCACACCAAAATCAAGTATCAATCCTTTCATAAAACCACCTCAATCTTTTTCTCATAAATGCAAGTGATAGACAAGAAAAGAATATCATGATTATGAAGTCACACTCATGCAAAGAAACCCCTCACAAAATGTTAATTGCAAACTTGCAATTAACACCCCCAACGAAAAGTCCGACCGGGAAGGAAAAAGAGAAAACCGGCCGGAACGGAATGCAAACTGGCAACCCCAGAAAACCGATCCCGTAATAAATTACAGGAAAACCCCGCTAGTGCAAATACATGCCCGCATTTGTATTCCCGCTGAACACAAATACAAAGAGACAAAACTACACTATCTAATACTAGTATCCGGCTTAAGCCAAAGCCGGCTAGTAAAATCCGTCCGATCACGATCCGTGCAATACCGCACGTATCTGATCGAACCCTGCCATATCTCCATACGGCCTCTACAGCGTTTCGCCCGAAACTTGAGTAACTGTCTGTGTGGTGGACTCTAAAGACTCGTCAATACTGTGGCTGTGGATTTAACCACTAGCACGTCAGAGGTATAAGCCAATACGTGACGGGCCACCAGGTATTGACCAAAAGGGACGTCGATGAGCGAACTCATCCTGACACCCTACTGAGCCTGTCAGTGACAATATCCGTACAGTCCGGTCCGTTCGTCTATGAGCATCGCATGACGGGCCTAGGGGGTTGGTAAAAGTCAGACCCCCAAAAGCGGTACAAGTCGTGTCGGAGTGTAGCCCAGAACACCCTGAGATACTACTGGAATACCTACCAGCAAATCTCCTGCCTTGGCCAAGGACTTTTCATGTTCTGGCTCTCCTAGACACAGCACGACCTCACCCCCAATACCGGGAGAGACGAACCCCTGCAGATCCGCTCACTGCCTCCATGTGGCTCGGGACTGTACCCAACTAAAACCTGTTTGCACGACTCCTTTGAGCCGTGGTAGGGTAGTAATCAAAGTACAGTGGGAACTCACACGAGACAAATGACGATCCCAGGTCGATGAACTAACCTGTACACATGTCACCTGGGAACTGCTATCTGACGTCTGGTATATCCCAACTAGCAGGTTCCCGGCGAGTCCTGTCCGGTGTACTCATAACCCAATGAGCACCTGTATACATCTTAGGTGAACCAACTGACACCAGTGGCTTGTGAGACCGGCCACCGCCCCTCGTCGGGGTCTCGACTGTATACACTAGTCTACTGTGGAGAATCGATGCCCTGTCTCGAAACTCCCTCGACTAGGGACCATTTAAGGATGTGCTTATAGACCCCAGCTCCCACTTATATGATCGCCCTCATACTGCTGGAAGTCAAGCAAGAATCCTAGGGGCTCTATCAACGTGTAATAGCGACTTGTCAGGTCACCTAAAGCAGTACACGATGATAAAGATAAACCAGATAGCATACTATCATCTCGAGTAAGACTGTCCTACCGGGATAGGTCCTCCCCTCAATCATTGCAATCACGTGCCTGTGATCTAATAATTGACTCTGAGGGCACTATCTCCAACAATCTCCCACTTGCACTCAAGGCTAATTATTGCGATGTCGCATACTCACAGCCCGTGTGATACCGAACACCCAACTCCTCTACTAGTCAGTCTCACAAAGCTCGTTTGCGAAACTATTGCGTTCGAGGAATAGCCTCAGTGAGTGGATCCGCTTTGATGTTTCTTTCTATGTCTCTCTATATCTCATTCTCGCAGAGAAAACTATCTCCCGAAATGAGCAATACCTGTCTTAGAATGTCTGGATGTCTGATGGGACCTAGCTCATAAGTGAACTCCAAATCCAAACTTCTTAGACTGTATCGACAACTGAACTTAATCAGTGTCCTGCGCCATGCCTTCCCTCAGTTTCCACCTGGACCACCTGTCCAAAATACTGCCCCTCGTCAGAGGGAAAAACTATAACTCTGACAGCCATTCTGCCATCCAGGTCACCTTGGAAGCCTGGAATGATAACCGTCTCGTAAAGGAGGCTGTCGTTATCAATTCCCTAGAACATCAACTTATGTTCTAAAACTGCTTCCGACTGTTTCTCCAGGATTGGATCAATATCAACTTATTGCACCTACTGCAAGAACAACATCTGGTGTGGTACTTGACATCTCATGATTGACTCAATTGCCTAAGCAAGTGATCTGTCAATCATGCGTATCCCTCTCCCCTTTAGTCTGTAAGACACCTTTAGAGAGGGTGACTCCATTACCTGCAGGTACACTACCGTGCCAGGAGTCGTCCATTCTAAATACTCATAGAATGCTGTCAAAGTACCCAGATTGGGAAACCACCCAAATCTAGATCTAAATCTATAGATCTAGTAACCAGAATGTCTGATATAATATCCAAATCCTATGTGGAGAAACTATTGTGTGACGACCAAAGTATAACCGATCGTAGTATAGGAATATCACTTCCTACTCTGTGTATGTCATCAAACACCAGGACATCACACCCTACTACCTTTTTAACAGATCCATCCCTTATTCTGATGAAGTCAAACCTCTGACTGTCACATCAGAAATAGATGATCTATCTCCGCTATATCCGCTCTAGTCTATAAATAGACATAAGCCTGACATCCACCAATGCTTCCGCTGCTCCCACTGACTACGACAACCCTCTGGCAGAGTCATATACACGTACGCTTCTAAAGCAAGTTTAGAACGACGCTATACTCATCCTCCCGCCGGGTCTCGCAGCCTGGAACAACAGCAATGGCAAGTCTGGGTAAACAAGAACCTCCCTGCCACCGTCCTTGAGCATACCGAAGTACCTCTCGAGTGCCTGAGGTTACCCACCATATCTGCGGAGTGGCCAATGAAATGTCAAACCAGATTGAATCTTTAGGTTCGTTATCAAATCTTCAGTAATCGTTTGCGGTTCTGGAATCACTTCCAGTTCTACCATACTCCCACTACTGTTTTCTGAAAAAATCCATTTTTGATAAAACTGTGGCGAGTCAAGAACAATATCACTATTGATCTTCCAGATGGTAGAAAATCAACCCTCGTCATAGCCCGGGTCAACCCACAAACAGCCACTACTGAAACGTGCCTTGAGTTGTCCAGAGTCTGGTTTCAAGCATAAGCCGGACAACTCCCCGTATCTTAACAATGTCAAGATATGAACTATTCTATATCCAAGAAACAGAGGCACTGATTTAATTGAACCAGATTCAAATCATGCAGCTGTCTCCAGTGCATATCAATTAAATGGAAGAGAGGCCGATCAGCGTTACTCAACTTAGGAATGCTTCCAATTACGAGTAACCTGAAAGAGGAGCAAGTTCTCTTAATCATTACTATCAACTGAATACTATCACAAGTATCTACATCTTCGATCACCTTGAAGAATCCCGATACTTGCAATACCTGGTTCTCTACTTTAATCTTTTACCTATAACTCCTCAAAACTTAGACCCTGTGTTTCTATGAAACACATGTCTAAGAACTAGAGAAGTTAAAAGTAAACAGAATATAGTACGAGGACCAACCCCTCTGTCCTAATGGACACTGGACAATATACAATACTCTGTATAAGTCCCTTGAGTCTTGTGACTCATTCACTGTGTGTCGTAGGTTGAAAACTGTACTTTTGGTTAAGAAGAATTACACCGTTGTTCAATGCTCCTTACCTAACCATCCACTGGTATAGGTAAATGTCATAGACGTAATTTCAGAAAGGTATATCTCACTCTATAAAAATAGACGTACAGATATATCAATTTGAAATTGGTGCATAACAACGGATATTCAAAACCAAATATTTGCCGACCGGCAAACAACCCAGGTGACTTCCTCAAATATCACCAATTACAACGAATCCCGATATAATGAGGATGGTCACCTAATTCCCAATAACTTACTCCCACTCATCACCTGTAAAACCATACAGATGTGAGAATCCAACCTGGTAAATACATACCCTGGAGTAAGTGTCTAATCGGGAAATCAGTTTTCTTTTAACAGTACACAGTGGAACTGAAACATTGAAATGTTTCAATGGGGTATCCTGGTATTCTTAGTAATGCCTCTTCCATTATCCAGATTCACAACTATAACCGTATAATTCTTTGCCACTTCTCCAAATCCCTTTATATGTCTTTAGTCATTACCTTCTGTACACCCCTTTTGGCCAAATGGTTTTCTTCCTTCCCTACCGTTCGGCACCAGCCTATGGTTTGGAAGAAGACTATCCAAAAAGCATAATGGGTGTACTGTCCTAATCCGAGGAGCACTCGCAATGCGAGAGAAGGTGAGGATAAAAGACAACCGAATGTACTTAATTCATAGGTGATTTAGGATTGACAAAGAAGTACATGGTTTGGTCGTGAATAGCAGTCGCAATTTACTTTGCCCTCTTACTAATCCCTTGCTTTGTCTGAACTTAATACCTTCTGTACACCGTTTAGGCTAATTGGCTTTCTTCATTCCCCACCGTTCGGCACCAGCCTAAGGTTTGGAAGAAGACTATCCAATTTGCATAATAGGTGTACTATCTCCTAAACCAAGGAGTGCTCACAACCTGAGAGAAGGTAAAAGGTAAAGACAACTGAATAGTCCTATTCGTTTTCTCCAGAACCGGAAACCATCCTCGAAGTCCTTCGAGTTCGTATATAACCATACGATGGTTTTGTCCAATGGAAGTGGACGTTCGTAGTAATACGGGGTGTCCCGGAGAAAAGAGTAAAAGTAGGAGTGGCAAAGAGGTCTGCAACTCTGACAATCCAAAAGCCAGTGTTAAGAAGGTTCGGTCAACTTGGTCACTGAGTCATAATCTAGGGTCGGGTCAATGGTCGCTGCCAGAGAGAGAGAAAAGAAACACTCAGCGTGCACTCTAACCTAGATCAGAATGGTTATCACTTTGTCTAATCTGGAAACCTCCCACTGTAACGTCAAATTCTTCCCCAAACCTGAAAGAAGAATTAGCCGGGATAACCCGAGGAGTAAACCAACTCATCAGTGGGAATCGGGATCCAACTCTCATCGCATGATAACGTGACGGAATCCGCTCACGTTATCACACTCCAGAAGGTATGCGCATATCTGGCAAGTTTCAGTACTTTTGAAACTCCCGATGTGGATTTCTGCCCCATGCTCTTATGACCTTGACTTTGGCCAACATATCATAAGTCACATGTCAAGTTCTACCCGTCATTTTCCTGGTTAATTTGAACCCACCCGTACATACCCTTGACTTTGGCCAAAATGGCAGTACGACTGTCCCAAACCAACGCATCTATCTATGCTGCATATGAATACCCAATAGCTACCAAACACTGTGCCTTGACTTTGGCCAACATACACAGCATGAATACTATTGACTATCCATATGAAACGACGGAGGGCTACGAATGGTTTCTGGCGAAAACCTTTAACGTAATGAACTCGATATCGTCGAAGGAACTGATAGCTTTTTAGAAAAATATAGTGACGAAAACCTTTGCTAAAGAGGTCACTCCCGGTGAAGGGATCTCGGCTCTTTCCCCGTAGAATGAGGTGCAGGATATTCCAACTGAATACCACGGTGCAAAGCAAAAGCAATCGGCTATAGTGAAGTTAATGCCCTGACGCAAACTTTTGTCCAAGGGGTCACTCCCGGTGAAGGGATCTCGGCCCTCGCCTCGTCGACTGAGGAGCAGGATATTCCAAATGAATACCACTGTGCAAAACAAAAGAGAACGCCCTTGCAATAACAGCTTTTTGAAAAAGTGTTCCAACAACATCAGAATAGGTTTGTTTATCTTGCATTGATCCGAATCAACGCAGTCCCATCAACTGATCACACCACAAAGAACGAAAATATACTGATGTACGTATATGCCATCCGCATTCGCCACTGGGTCCCGTCATCACCCGTTAGGTTAGCTAACTAACGACAGAGCGGGGACTGGACTAGTGCGGATGAAAAACATATACAACATCTACTAATATATAGTATTCGCTCAAGGCGTGATAAAAAGCAACACAGATATGTATAGCAACAAAGATCAATACAGATATCTGGGATCCCCGGGTTTCACAGAGCCGCTACTGAAACCCGACGTTCCCCTGATCGTGTGGATAGCCTGTGCAATGAAATCCTAGACCCCTACGGGCGCGGCAAGTCACCCGCCAAAACCTGAAGCGAGGCAGCCCCCTTCAGCACCGTGAATGGACCACCCAGCACTTCACGGAATCCGGTAACTTGGGCACCCCTCCTGGGTCAACCCTATACCCCCTACGAGTGCGGCGAATAGCCCGCCAATTCTAGAGTGAAGCCCCCTCCGTCTCAATGCCATGAGATGCGGGCTTGTTGCCCTCTAGAACCCGGCTATCCGTGCACTCCTCCTTGGGGTAATCCTAGTACAGAAAGTAAAATATACATACAACGGGTACATCGACCGCAACCAGGTCGTGCCCCAAAATAATAATACAAACAGGCAGTGACGGCAGTCCACATGTCGGACGCTCGCCCCGCAATATCAAATGTACATAATAAAACAGAACTGTACTACCACTGCAACCAGGCTATCCCCCACGACCGATCCGCAACAACACAGTACAATCACAGAACATCAACGTGAAAATCACGTTCGCAAATCCGTCTAACCGGGCTATAGCAGTTAGACCGGATTTACCGATCGAGTGACATTCACGGTCGCAGATATAAAGTAAAAACTGTGAACTAGCATGTTTAAAATATCCGATCGAACAAATATTATCAAGTGGGCCCCAAGCAGTACTGTAGCACTTACAGAAAATCTGGGCCCAAATAAAATATCCCAAAAGCCCTATTTCCAACTCATAAGCTTACTGGGAAAATATGGTGCCAAGATTCCTCCTATCCGCCGCGGAAGCGCGGCCAAACCGAGGTTTTGGCCGCCCTTCCGCGGTCGAAGTGAAGAATCATTGGATCGTATTTTCCCATAATTCTTATAATTGCTTGTACATGCCTCTGCAACAACCTGAAAAATTTTAGGAGCTCAAAAAATTTCAACAGAGAACATATGTGCACAAAAATACGGTTTTTGGGGATTTTGTTCGATCGGGTTCTAAACGCGCTAGAGCAAGCTAGGGTAGGTTAACGGCGTGGCTCTGATACCATTGTAAGCCCGCGGGGGCGCCCCCGGCCGTCGACCCGACGCCGGAAACGCGGAAAACAAAAACTTTGCGAACTTTGCAAAACGGCACCACCGCGGACTTTTTACCCGGATCGGGCCATTAACCTAGCTAGCTAGCAAAAAGAAAAGAGTAGAGATGCTATACCAAGCGATCCGTGTCCTTCGGTCTTCATCTCCACTCCGATCTCCCACGGAATCTCCGCCACCTCCTCGCTCGTCGGAAAGGGCACCACGTAGCCGGAATCTTTAACGGGCTCCCGCCTCTTGACCGAGGCAACTCGGGCGCGAAGTTGGCTAGCCGACGCGTCCAAGACTTGCTATAGAAATAGTGTAGAAGGTTATCTCTTTGGGGTTTATGAGGTTGCCATGGTTGGAAGAATTTTAGCACAAGGATATTCATGGAGGTTTGAAGAAAATGGAGCATGCTTGAGGGAAAATGGGCTCGGCCAGAACCTCTTCTGCTCACTGGAAAATGAATTTTTCAAGCAAGCTCTCTCACTTGAAAACCATATATAAATTAATCCCCATCATTACAAATCAAACCTTACTCCACAAATTAAACACACCCAAATAATCACTCCATTAGCACAAAACAACCATATGAAAATTAATTCATCAACTCCTATTCATACACAGTGGCCGGCCCCATCATTACATGGGTGGAGAAAATGGAATTAAATAAAACAATGAGAAGAAAAAGAATGAATGAATGAGAAATGAGTCACACCAAAATCAAGTATCAATCCTTTCATAAAACCACCTCAATCTTTTTCTCATAAATGCAAGTGATAGACAAGAAAAGAATATCATGATTATGAAGTCACACTCATGCAAAGAAACCCCTCACAAAATGTTAATTGCAAACTTGCAATTAACACCCCCAACGAAAAGTCCGACCGGGAAGGAAAAAGAGAAAACCGGCCGGAACGGAATGCAAACTGGCAACCCCAGAAAACCGATCCCGTAATAAATTACAGGAAAACCCCGCTAGTGCAAATACATGCCCGCATTTGTATTCCCGCTGAACACAAATGCAAAGAGACAAAACTACACTATCTAATACTAGTATCCGGCTTAAGCCAAAGCCGGCTAGTAAAATCCGTCCGATCACGATCCGTGCAATACCGCACGTATCTGATCGAACCCTGCCATATCTCCATACGGCCTCTACAGCGTTTCGCCCGAAACTTGAGTAACTGTCTGTGTGGTGGACTCTAAAGACTCGTCAATACTGTGGCTGTGGATTTAACCACTAGCACGTCAGAGGTATAAGCCAATACGTGACGGGCCACCAGGTATTGACCAAAAGGGACGTCGATGAGCGAACTCATCCTGACACCCTACTGAGCCTGTCAGTGACAATATCCGTACAGTCCGGTCCGTTCGTCTATGAGCATCGCATGGCGGGCCTAGGGGGTTGGTAAAAGTCAGACCCCCAAAAGCGGTACAAGTCGTGTCGGAGTGTAGCCCAGAACACCCTGAGATACTACTGGAATACCTACCAGCAAATCTCCTGCCTTGGCCAAGGACTTTTCATGTTCTGGCTCTCCTAGACACAGCACGACCTCACCCCCAATACCGGGAGAGACGAACCCCTGCAGATCCGCTCACTGCCTCCATGTGGCTCGGGACTGTACCCAACTAAAACCTGTTTGCACGACTCCTTTGAGCCGTGGTAGGGTAGTAATCAAAGTACAGTGGGAACTCACACGAGACAAATGACGATCCCAGGTCGATGAACTAACCTGTACACATGTCACCTGGGAACTGCTATCTGACGTCTGGTATATCCCAACTAGCAGGTTCCCGGCGAGTCCTGTCCGGTGTACTCATAACCCAATGAGCACCTGTATACATCTTAGGTGAACCAACTGACACCAGTGGCTTGTGAGACCGGCCACCGCCCCTCGTCGGGGTCTCGACTGTATACACTAGTCTACTGTGGAGAATCGATGCCCTGTCTCGAAACTCCCTCGACTAGGGACCATTTAAGGATGTGCTTATAGACCCCAGCTCCCACTTATATGATCGCCCTCATACTGCTGGAAGTCAAGCAAGAATCCTAGGGGCTCTATCAACGTGTAATAGCGACTTGTCAGGTCACCTAAAGCAGTACACGATGATAAAGATAAACCAGATAGCATACTATCATCTCGAGTAAGACTGTCCTACCGGGATAGGTCCTCCCCTCAATCATTGCAATCACGTGCCTGTGATCTAATAATTGACTCTGAGGGCACTATCTCCAACAGTCCCTCTGCCAGGCTCACCGTCTACTAAACAGCGAAACCGTTCTCACCCCGGGGTACCATACCGGGCCCACCATGTACCCGCAATCGGCCTCATCCGCCTCCTCGAATCGGGTTTCACATGTCGCTCTCAGAACCGAGAAAACACATGGTGGACGCACCGAAATATCATATCAAGAGAAACTGGGTTTTTAAAACAACACATAATCTCTTTTGAAATATCCACGGTTCTCAAATCCAGAAATCTCATGAAAACAGCATATCTCGATGCGTAAAATAATAGAGCATGATGTATGTGACATGTAAAAAGAAATGCAAGCATATCCGTGTATCATTCAATATGGAATAGTGATATGACATGTTAAGGGGAAAAACCGCTCTTTTAAAATGATTCCATTTTTTAAAATATAACTTGCGGTTCCCAATTTCCCAATAAAACCAGTTATCGATATAGGTACAATGTGTATATCCGCAAGTATGAATGTATCTATGTATATGTCATGATGCAGCAACCCTACTGTGTAGTGACATGGAAATTATCGATGATGAAGTGTGTGAGCCGGTAAATAAGTGTACGTGTAACATACGCATCATCGATAATGGTGCAGGTGTACTATCACAGGTATATGCGATGCAATAATAATATCATGAATGCAGCAAGTAAACCATCAGCTAACAGCTATAAGGTATACATAACTATCATATGCCCAAGTCGGTGAATCGATCAATCGGCATCTAGCCCAATAACACCGCGTACGGTATAATCCATCGTACGGAAACCTCTAGTCAAGGGTAAGGATCAATCATCAAGTCAAACTCATCACACACGGAATAACATCGTGCGGCGGCATTAAGCTAATAGGGATCCTATCATCCTATAAGAAAAATGGGGATACGGCTTAATATCACATATCATGTCAAGTTTACATAAACATGCTATCTCTACTAAGTATAAGTATCTAATCTAACAAACACACCCGAACCATACAATCAGACTTTTAAAGAAGTGAATCGTAGTTTTGAAAACAGGGGTTACGGTGTTTTTAAAGAAAAGATATCATTTGAAAATCCGTAACATCTCTCAAGGTATACATTTGAAATATACTTACGATTCTTGGTTTAGAAAAATGCATGGTTCGGATGATGCATCTATACCGACTATCTAGTCCTACAGAACTCTAAGCGGTAATATCGCTAAACATCAACCTAGGGTAGTAGTAGCATATCACACTTAACTATCCTCTAGTTCTAATATGACTACATAGCTATCAATATTCTAACCCTAGTTTCCTAATCTTGGCTTCCTAACCATACTCTATAAATCGGTTTCCATCAGAGGTTTGCGGGGGTGCTATACGCCATCCACCCGACTTCCCCGGTAGATATAGATCTACTCACCTGGTCTTCGCTCGCCGAAATCGATGACGCCGCGCTTCTTCGCCTCGGAATCCATGCGAAGGTACCTACAATAATAAGCAATCGCAATACGTATTAAAATTGATGCAGAAAACCGATACAGCGCACAGTGTGCTCACTGGTTAGAACCTATGGCCTAAACGTGCAAATCAATCAAACAACCCCTGTTGTCGATGTACGAACACCCGACAACCAAATACAAATCCAAATATCAAGAAAGTGCATTTAAAAATACGGAAAACATCGCCTAAAACACACCAAAATGCTCCCAGATTTCTCGCAGGTGACAATTAGCCAAAACTGCATATAGGAGGGGTCTAATTTAGTGCAAAATAAGCCCTGGAACAAAAATGAACCCATTCCCTTCTACTCTGGCCACAAATTGAGGCCAGAATGATTAAATCTGCGGCCACAGGTTTGAATTAGGGGCTCGAGTCTTGGTGGTAGCTTCCTAGGTACCTGCACGACTCACTGTCAGCTCAATTTAATTTTTGGTGCCCCCGGGTTGCTCCAGATTCCAGAACACCTTCTCAGATCACACACTTATCCGATGTCGGGTTTCTAAATCCGTGTTTTGGGGTTTCTAAGGTCTGGTCTAGGTCACTAAACAGCATCTAAGTTTAGTTAACAGCTACTAGGAATCACCCAATTCAAACCAACACTCAAATCTTTACTAGGGTTTCCCAATGTTCACTACCTCCACAATATCACACCTAAACACATATAAATACTTAAGTAAATGGAAAACTACCCAATTAGTGAAGGGATTACCTCATAAAGCACCCATGAATCCCCCAAGATCATCAAAACTGAATTTTTCTTGGTCCCATGTGTAGAGGTTGAAGAGGGGATTAATTTTTGTGAAGGGTGTGTAGGGTTCTGGGGATTGTTAGGAGATGGATCTAGGGATTATTTGAGGAGGGTTGGGAGGTTGAGGAGATGAAGAGGATGATGGAAAATGAGGTGGGAAATGGCTAAGGCAGCAGCCCCCCCCCCCCTCTCTATATAATTCTCACCCACTCCCTTCACATGTCATCATTTTGTCTCCTTTCTCTCTCCTCACTCATCATGACCCTTTTCCTCTCTCTTTTTCTCACCAAAAACCATAATATAAAGCCCAAATGAAATGAAACATGTAAAAAAAATGAACATGTCATGGTGCACTAACTATGGAAACTGTAAAAACGTGGATTTGGTTTAATCGCGATTAGCAGTGCACTAATCGGGTTTTTATCGAAACTGCGTATAATAATTTTTAAAAATGCCAAATCCTTTAATTATATTATTAAATGAATAAATTATTTAAATTTCTATTTATTTCATAATTATTGGTATATATTTATACCCTTTTTCGAAAACCCCAATTTCGCAAATCGGCAGTTTTCGGGAAAAATATTATTTTAATATTAAATTCCCAAAAATAATATTTTATATTTTCTGAAATGTTACAATCTTCCCTCCTTAAATAAATTCGGTCCCCGAATTTAAATTTAACCCTCCCCCCAAATCTAAAACATTTCAATAATCGGCTCAAATCACGGGGCTCCGAAATCATGGAAATCGTAAAAATAACACAGCGCGTCAAGTGCGCATGAAAACGAGTAAAAACTCAAAACCGAACTTCGTCAAGTGTCATGCAAATCATCGGGTTTGCACGCATATCCTCGGGGTTACGAATAGAGATACAGATCTCAAAATCCACTACTGAAATCCAATATACACTAGTCAAGTACTATAATACGTGTATAGTACGCATCTTTGAAAAACTCAAAATCTGAATGAAATACATGCAAAATCTTTTCTAAATCGCCGCGGGAATGCGTAACTCACGGTATACTAACGGACGCTCATTCTAAAATAATAATATATGTCCATATATGTTTTCTTAAATACACGTTCCGTCGTTTTCAAAATATCCCAAAAGGTTTTCCTTTATAAACGTTCGTGTCGCTAACGGACACTTAAGAAAATAGCGAGAGTATAGCTCCTCTTTTTCAAAAACCTCTTGGTAAACTTTTAATGCATGCAAAGTACTCAGGTACTGTCCTCAGATCAGTCATGTTTGGCTACTACACAATATAGTGTCCAACATGAAAACAAAGTGCTCAAAAGCAAAATCAGCCTCAAAAGGCGTATCCAATAATCACATGCATCTGGTGCGCATGGAAATCAAATCCAAATACAGGTGCCACAATAAGCACAAAAACCCAAAACTACATGCAACGGGTGTGCACGAAAGCATTATAAGTGCATCTAAAGTGCACGAAATAACATCGGGTGTATCAAATGCACAAAATACAATCAATAACTCGAATGCATCAAAGCAACACCGAGTATACCAAGGTGTATAAAATCGTAAACGTGTGCAACTGCGTGCACAAAACGCATATCAATGCACTACAAGCACATATAAGCTATACCGAGTGCAAAAATCAAATCATCCGTATGAAATCTACGAAATCATAGACATGTGCAACCAAGGCATAAAACTGATATCAAGTGCGATAACCATGCACAAATCAAAAACCAATACCATGGTGTATAAAAACATATCTCAAATGCAATAACTATGCACAAAATGTAAATACTCAGTAGGTGCAGCCATCGTGCACGAAATCAATATCAGGAAACTCATCATCAAAACTCAAATCCAAGCGATATAAGCGTGATACTCAGATCACAAACGTAAATCGCAACAAAGGACATCGAGGTACACCTCCTACAATGTCGAGAAGTAAATCGGTGCGCCTAGAAACCAGCAGAACAAGAACATCCGCTTGCCTCCTGCTCACGGTCTGGCATCCTCGGTCTCTGGGTCCTTATCTTCTCTGCGGATTACCAATCTCGCGATCTATCGGCTCATTGGCCCTGTCATGTGTGCTAACGGGGACGATTCCGTTCTGGCACTTCTCTGGTCATCTCTCGGTCAATCATCACGACCACTCGTAAAGCAGCACGTCACTGGCGTCGGCCTCTGGCTCTCTGAATATACGTGACACATCTGATCCTGGGTACAAATCTCATTGCAACAGTGTCCTGGAAGGAATCCTGCTCAGGGTCTCTTCCGATCTAGCCTATGCCGGACTGTACGGAGGCTGGTACTCTTATATAATCTTTTCTCGCTTTCTGGACATCTACATGTGCCGCACATATTTCCTCGGAAACTGGCCGTATTTTAATGCCTCTGTAAGCATATCAGGGCTCTGATCTCGACGGGGAGTAATAACAGCTCGTCAGCATCTCGCACGAACTTCTGGTTCCACTCGTATTTATTATCTCTCACTATAACGTCACGCCATGATATCTGCGCACTGCAACTGTTCTCGGCCATGGTCAATCCGAAGTCTCTCGCACGGATTCGAAGTCACGAACTCGGTATCTTCATCACTTGGTAGAAGATATCTGGCCGAACCCGTCCTCGGAACTCATCCCAACCATCAGAGAAATACTCAATGTTCGCCCGTCCTCGATCAACTCACAACGCATCTGGGTGAGGTCTTCTATCCGAACCTGGTCAACTATCTCTTCGACGATGCCGAACCCTGGCCTTTTGGGTGTGCGCAAAATGAACACTCCTGGTCCAGGTCTTCTCGTATAGTATTCCAGAAAGGTCCTGTCGAGGTCTCTCTTAAATCTCATTTCTGCCGAATTGCCCGGAAGTTATTATCTTTTCTATATCTGTTTCTTGTTCTGGAACGGCTGCATACTCCTCGCGACTCCTTCTGGAATGTGTATCTATATACTACGCCTCTGCACGCGTATCATATCTCTGATATCAGCGGAGTGGAACGTCACCTCATCGAATTCTCGTGCGAACTCTTTACTTCACTCGACTCCAATGTCGACTAATTCGGACCCGTCTTCTCGTGGCTGCAAGGACTGTGCTCCAATGGCTCTGCTCGTAAGCTCCGGAAGCGACATCCTATCAATCTCAGCACAGCTGGGCCATCTGTCTGCACGGTAGTCGACACCATAAACTCTGAGGTATGCTGTACATCAACAGTCCTCTCTCAACCGCAGCTCTAACAATGGCCCGATCATCCGGTGTAAAACCAAGCACTCGCTTCCACAAGAGGTCACAATCATCAATACTAACTCGAGACGTTCCCATGTCACCAGAAACACAATGGTCGGCCTTCATACCAGACGAGCTCGCCCTGACCGTAACACTAGCAGCAGCTCAACTGCGCTCAAACAATGGTGACAGGAACCTCAATCGAGTATCAAAGAGAGCAGATCAACGGCATGAGAGGAAACGACAAATCCAGTATGGATACATGATCATAAGAAGGAACAGCATCAATGAAAGTATGATCATGAAACTAATAGAATCGAGGATCTCCAAGGGATGTATAATCACGGATACGAAGAGAATCACAAGTCTCAAAAATATGTACATCCTAAGGTTTCTTAAGTGGAGTATCGTATCGTAAATATGCCGCGGAACATACGTACGGTACGTTACTCTACTCAAGCTACCTATTCCATCAATCAGAGTCAGCCTATGAAACGAAAGTTCGGGTCTAATACCCCCCTCCACCCCGTTCAAGTCTAAGTTCCGTAAGGTCAAGCCTAGGTTCCGAAATACACTCCCGCCCTAGACTCCGCATAGTCAAACATAGACTCGAACAAAGGTTAAACCTAGCGCTCTGATACCAACTTTGTCACGACCCAAAATATTAGCTCGTGACCAGCACTTGAATCACGCCACGTCTAAAGGCGTAACGGAATTCAAGTAAGCTGAAACCCAGAAATCTAAACCTTTTTAGAAAAAAATAAAGGAGGTGAGGTTTTGAAATAAAGGTATGATGAAAACAAGTTTTCATAATACATAGAAAAGGAAAATGAATGATGCAAGTGAAATTTATTAGTTTAAAAACATGTTTCGTCTTTTAAAAATTTCGGCAGCACCTCCTTTGTATATTTTGATCCAAAACCACAAATACATAACAGGAATAAGGGCATCCCCAAGCAGGAGCTAGCTCTTCGCCAAGCGGCGGATCACAACCACGCAATACAGTACAAATAAATATACGACGCCCAACGGCGAAGTTCACCACAAAAAGATAAAGAAAAGAGCAAGATGTAACCCCAAAGGGAAAATAAAACCCATCGCTCAAATCTCGCAACTACAAGTCTCACTAAGTCTCATTACTTATACAAATTCTAATTTTGATTGATTGATGGAGTTAACTAGATACAAAATGAAATATAATACAAGAGTGGGTACGATACAATATCCCACCTGCCAATACAAAACACCCGAATGGAAACTGTATGCCAGCGAAACCGCTACTGATCCAAGCAGTAAACCTGCAAGAACTGTGGCACAACGGGGGTGAGTTGCCAACTCGTGAATAGAAATATATCTACAAGTAGAAATCGAATAAACAAGGACTCCTAGGTCAACTATATCAAAAGGTAATACTATGATATCTAGGGTGACCGGGTCGCATATGTGCCAACAAGGTAGTCACTACCTAAGTACATGCGGATAACATCCAACAATAATAATCAATGCATGTATGCATGTGGATCTCGTCCACCCATGTAATCAGTGTATGTATGCCGGTGGATCCCGTCCAACCATAATATCAATGTCTGTATGCACGTAAAAGTCATAAAAGGGCGTGCATGAAAGTACGAGGATATATATATATATGTATATATCAACGGTGTCCCTCCCGACACATCAAAATCATGGAACCTGGGTGCCTAGCACCGACACCCAAAAACATCATGAAAACCATGCCCAGCATCGGCACGTAAATCCTCATATCTCGGGCTCCGTCAGTCCGGATCGGCCCACGGGCTCCGTCAGTCCGGATCAGCCCACATCATCTCTCGACTCCGGTCGGTATCCTCCGGATATCCGCCGAGTCCAAATACTATCACCGGTAGGTAGTAGTCCCTCTGCCAGGCTCACCGTCTACTAAACAGCGAAACCGTTCTCACCCCGGGGTACCATACCGGGCCAACCATGTACCCGCAATCGGCCTCATCTGCCTCCTCGAATCTGGTTTCACATGTCGCTCTCAGAACAGAGAAAACACATGGTGGACGCACCGAAATATCATATCAAGAGAAACCGGGTTTTTAAAACAACACATAATCTCTTTTGAAATATCCACGGTTCTCAAATCCAGAAATCTCATGAAAACAGCATATCTCGATGCATAAATTAATAGAGCATGATGTATGCGACATGTAAAAAGAAATGCAAGCATATCCGTGTATCATGCAATATGGAATAGTGATATGACATGTTAAGGGGAAAAACCGCTCTTTTAAAATGATTCCAGTTTTTAAAAGATAACTTGCGGTTCCCAATTTCCCAATAAAACCAGTTATCGATATAGGTACAATGTGTATATCCGCAAGTATGAATGTATCTATGTATATGTCATGATGCAGCAACCCTACTGTGTAGTGACATGGCAATTATCGATGATGAAGTGTGTGAGCCGGCAAATAAGTGTACGTGTAACATACGCATCATCGATAATGGTGCAGGTGTACTATCACAGGTATATGCGATGCAATAATAATATCATGAATGCAGCAAGTAAACCATCAGCTAACAGCTATAAGGTATACATAACTATCATATGCCCAAGTCAGTGAATCGATCAATCGGCATCTAGCCCAATAACACCGCGTACGGTATAATCCATCGTACGGAAACCTCTAGTCAAGGGTAAGGATCAATCATCAAGTCAAACTCATCACACACGGAATAACATCGTGCGGCGGCATTAAGCTAATAGGGATCCTATCATCCTATAAGACAAATGGGGGTACGGCTTAATATCACATATCATGTCAAGTTTACATAAACATGCTATCTCTACTAAGTATAAGTATCTAATCTAACAAACACACCCGAACCATACAATCAGATTTTTAAAGAAGTGAATCGTAGTTTTGAAAACAGGGGTTACGGTGTTTTTAAAGAAAAGATATCATTTGAAAATCCGTAACATCTTTCAAGATATACATTTAAAAGATACTTACGATTCTTGGTTTAGAAAAAGTCATGGTTCGGATGATGCATCTATATCGACTATCTAGTCCTACAGAACCCTAAGCGGTAATATCGCTAAATATCAACCTAGGGTAGTAGTAGCATATCACACTTAACTATCCTCTAGTTCTAATATGACTACATAGCTATCTATATTCTAACCCTAGTTTCCTAATCTAGGTTTCCTAACCATACTCTATAAATCGGTTTCCATCAGAAGTTTGCGGGGGTGCTATACGCCATCCACCCGACTTCCCCGGTAGATATAGATCTACTCACCTGGTCTTCGCTCGCCGAAATCGATGACACCGCGCTTTTTCACCTCGGAATCCATGCGAGGGTACCTACAATAATATGCAATCATAATACGTATTAAAATTGATGCAGAAAATCGATACAGCGCACAGTGTGCTCACAGGTTAGAACCTATGGCCTAAACGTGTGTCACCCCAAAGGAAATCCCTATACATCTTTTCGATGGAGTCAAGCACCGCAGCCGGCACACCACAGTAGGACATGGCTACGATGGGTGTAGCCATAACAACCGACATAATCAGCGCCCGAGGGTGATAGGACTACTTCTTGAAGGAGCGTTTCGTTCAGGCCGGTAGGAGGGCCCTCCGTTTAGCTACTAATAGAAAGGTACCTCCCTTCTCCGCCTAATAGAGCCCCACCGACTGAGGGGGAGCGACTCTGTTCACGAAAACTGCCCGGTGAGCTCGGCTATGAGAAAGGATAAAGAAAGAGATCAGAGAATGTGGACAGGAAGGGATAAAGAACCTAGAGTTGCAGACCCTATCTTAGTCTATGGGATGTGGGGAGCTTCGCTTTCATTTGGCTTTGTCGATGTACGAACACCCGACAACCAAATACAAATCCAAATATCAAGAAAGTGCATTTAAAAATACGGAAAACATCGCCTAAAACACACCAAAATGCTCCCAGATTTCCCCCAGGTGACAATTAGCCAAAACTGCATATAGGAGGGGTCTAATTTAGTGCAAAATGAGCCCTGGAACAAAAATGAACCCATTCCCTTCTACTCTGGCCGCAAATTGCGGCCAGAATGATTAAATCTGCGGCCACAGGTTTGAATTAGGGGCTCGGGTCTTGGTGGTAGCTTCCTAGGTGCCTGCACGACTCACTGTCAGCTCAATTTAATTTTTGGTGCCCCCGGGTTGCTCCAGATTCCAGAACACCTACACAGATCACACACTTATCCGATGTCAGGTTTCTAAATCCGTATTTTGGGGTTTCTAAGGTCTGGTCTAGGTCACTAAACAGTATCTAAGTTTAGTTAACAGCTACTAGGAATCACCCAATTCAAACCAACACTCAAATCTTTACTAGGGTTTCCCAATGTTCACTACCTCCACAATATCACACCTAAACACATATAAATACTTAAATAAATGGAAAACTACCCAATTAGTGAAGGGATTACCTCATAAAGCACCCATGAATCCCCCAAGATCATCAAAACTGAATTTTTCTTGGTCCCATGTTTAGAGGTTGAAGAGGGGATTACTTTTTGTGAAGGGTGTGTAGGGTTCTGGGGATTGTTAGGAGATGGATCTAGAGATTATTTGAGGAGGGTTGGGAGCTTGAGGAGATGAAGAGGATGATGGAAAATGAGGTGGGAAATGGCTAAGGCAGCAGCCTCCCCTCTCTCTATATAATTCTCACCCACTCCCTTCACATGTCATCATTTTGTCTCCTTTCTCTCTCCTCACTCATCAAGACCCTTTTCCTCTCTTTTTCTCACCAAAAACCATAATATAAAGCCCAAATGAAATGAAACATGTAACAAAATGAACATGTCATGGTGCACTAATCATGAAAACTGTAAAAACGTGGATTTGGTTTAATCGCGATTAGCAGTGCACTAATCGGGTTTTTATCGAAACTGCGTATAATAATTTTTAAAAATGCCAAATCCTTTAATTATATTATTAAATGAATAAATCATTTTAATTTCTATTTATTTCATAATTATTGGTATATATTTATACCCTTTTTCGAAAACCCCAATTTCGCAAATCGCCAGTTTTCAGGAAGAATATTATTTTAATATTAAATTCCCAAAAATAATATTTTTATATTTTCTGAAATGTTACACCAAGCAACTCGTCAGGAAAACATCTGGAAACTCTCTCCCAATCGGGACCTGGTCCAACAGGACCTCTGCGGCTCTAACATCATAAACATATGCCAAGAATTCCTGACATCCTTTTCTCAAAAGTTGACTAGCGTGAAGAGAAGAAATCAAATCGGGAAAGGCGACGCTATGGTCTCCCCAAAAAACAAAAACTAGCTCATTCGGAAAACTAAATTTGACTGCCTTCTCACGGCAGTCCACGGACGCATAACACGTGGCTAACCAATCCATGCTCAGAAAAACTTCGAAGTCAGACACATTGAGAAGAATCAAATTGACAGAAGAATCTCTATCTCCAATACAAATAAAACAAACAAGAATGAGAAACACATAGAGATACAAAGGACTATCCTATGGAAGAAATCACAACAAGCGGCTGATTTAGCAAGAACTACTATCGGCTAAACTTCAATACAAAATATGTGGATACCATTTCAAACAACACCAGAAAGAAATACGCATCGTAAGGAAACACCGAAAAAATACTTGTCACAACTGCGCCTATCTAATCGCCTCTGAGCTGGCAAACCGGTACAAACCGCTTCCATCCAAAATTGACCGAAATCTCATAAATGCGCTCCTCTAGCCATAAGGCAGCATCCATCGCGGCTACATAAGTGTCAAAATGCTGGGTGCCGATAGCAAGAAATAACTGCATGTCTAATCTCCACACAAACCTATTTATCCATTTCTCTCCAGTGTCCACCTGGTAAGGAGCATATCGGACCGCCGAGTAAACTAAATGTCATACTCGGACACTATCATCCCTGGAGTCTTGGGCAAAGACTCAAAACTATGAGATCAAGCATCTCAAACGCTCTTCGGAAGGAAACGAGTAAGAAGTACAGCTGTGAACTCCTCCCAAGTAATAGGAAGTAGGTCTGCAGCAAGACCTCTCTAGAAGAAAACTCGCAAGCTCAATCCTATCTCATTAGAACATCTCTGTGAATGAAAAATCCTAGCGAACCTGTCGAGGATTGTTTACGGATCCTCCGCTGCATCTATGCCGGTAAAAACTGAAGGTTTCAGCCTAAAAAACTCCTATAAGGATACAGAAATAATCTTAGTTACAACAGAAACAGCTGCCTGAGCAGCAGGTACAATCACAGTCCCTTCAGCAGGAAGGACATCATCGGCACTTGGAGCTCGGCTAATCTCAACTAACAATCCAGCCATCTATCGCAAGTCCTGAATACTCGACTCCAGCCTAGCTATCCAGCCTGGAAAAAGCGGATCACTCTGTCCCTGAGGGGTAGGCGTACCGCCCTGATCGGTCCTCGTCTCAAACGAGCCTACTCTAATCTCATCCCTGGCGGCAGCCCTCTGGCCCTCATAGTCTCCGGCGGTATAGTGTCTGGAGCAAGAACAGGATTGATAGGAACATTGCGATCAAATCAAAGGATTTTCGGAATCAAGGAAGGAAATATGATTGATCATATGTTCATGAGTACTTGGAAATGTTTCATAACCAAAGAAACTTATATCGCGATCAATTAACGGTGTCGATGTAGCGCGTTAATGAATACGGATCGTCCACTGAGATACGTGTTTTGATCGATTCTATTTTAGATGAGTCGAAATGAAAATATAAAAGAAAATTTTAAGAAAATTGATTCAAGATTTGTGAGTTTTCAATTCAAGAAACATAAAGAAAATAAAGATCTAGAATCAAGAATCAAGAAATGTCCCAATAAATTTAGTTATCAAGATTTGTAAAGTAGCTTGTAGGAATTGATCCAATTGATAATGATGATGAATACTAATGATTACTAATTCTTATCTATTGAAGATTTGTTGCTAGATCGATGGCGATCGATGAGGTTTAGAGATCTATTGAAGAAACTAGGGTTTCTCCATCATCATCCCTTGTCCTTTCATTGATTATCATTCAAATTCTAGCCTCTAGCAAATTAAATCACCGATCGTTGATCTCTAATTTGGAGCGAAAACATTCAAGTGATCTCGCTCAAATTAGGTTGTCGATGATTCAATTTGCTAAAGTTTACAAAACTCATAAGACTTAAGAATCGTTCAAGAATTTAGTCATCATTATCTACCTATTCTCTCGATTCCTCCACAAGTGGAGATTTCACTCACACATCATGAAAAAGGAAAGAATCAAGAATTGGTCACTTTTTATAATGCAAGAATGTAAAGAAAAGCAAGATTTACAATATTCACCTTTATTAATCGACGATTAGGTACAATTCACTCAACTCGAGATTACAAAATTTGAGGAGGTAACTAGATCCGCCGAAATTAGCTTCGCATCGATCTTCTTGAGTCGCGGATCGTCGTGGATCTCTTGCTCGGATGAAAGTCGGCGTTGCTTCAAAGGATCTTTATTTGCTTGCTTGATTCGATTCTCGATGGATCTTGATTTGGCTTTGGAATTGGATTTGGGCTAGGGTTTTGAGTTGCAAGTTGTGTCACTCAACTTGCGGAAATTTAGCTCAATATTCAACAACGAAAGTAATGAACCACTAACGAACAATCTTTTCAATGAAGCCATAAGTGCCTTTTTATAGTTTTCCCTTTAGCTTCCCCTAGAAGCTAGGTCTATCTTCCCTTGGAAGCTTAGTTGTTATGAAGCTTGCATAGGAAGCTAGGTAGTTGTTATGAAGCTTGCATAGGAAGCTAGGTAGTTAGCTAGCTTGCATGAGAAGACTTGCTGTTGGAGAGAAGCTTCTGGGGATTTCTAGGGACTTTGAAGTGTCTTGAAAAAGTTTTGCCGTTGAGAAGAAACCATGTGGAGAAAATAAAGTCGCCGATGAGTCGGATCGGCCGTGGATCTGCGGAGGATCGGCCTGACTCAGCCGCGGATCTGCGGCCATTTGAGGTGATCTCTGCATGGAATTTCCAGTGTTGTTTCATGTTGGCTTTATGGCATTTTCCTGATGTCTGGAATATTTTTATACTTTCTTGTTTACTGCCAGATCACAAGTCTTGGACTTGACGTATTTTATCAGCACTATTAGCAGTTTCGGCTCTTTTACCTGGAGAATTTCCTGCACAGAATCTTGAGACAAGTGTTTGATATACAAAGATCATGCATGCAATAATAAACACACAATTTCCCTCATAATGTCGGTTATAATGTATAACACATGTTATTTGATATTTTGTAGACGAATTGCTAATATGTGCTATATTTATACCAAACACCTTTAGATGATTGCAAAGAATAGGGAAATTGATGTGTTAAAAATGCAATATTTTTGACTGATCAAATTCCCCCAAATTTAATTTTGGTCGTCTCGAGCAAACTTGTTTTATTATAAGAGAAGGAAAAAATAAAGAAAAAGAAAAACTAACTAGCACACTTTCGTAGGCAACACGATTGCACTGAGCCCGTGCAACAAGCCTTTAAACCTCTAGATGTCCCTAGTAGGAGGAGTGTTGTCTCCTGAGGGTTTTCAGCGGATTGCACCCACAAAATCCCATAATAAAAGAAAGACTGTGAAAGTTACATTTAAAGATATGAATTGTAAAAGAAAGACTTTGAAAATTAGAGTTTCCAACTAATACTAGCTTTTCGGTTGTCATGAGCCATATCTTAATAGTCATGAAAAGATGTTAGAAATCACATCATCCCTCAATAAAACATCGTCTTTATTTTTCATTCCTACCTTTCTTCCAAACATTGATCATATACCCCTACGTGTGTGTAAAGAACATCCCTATACTCGGAGAATTCAATTCAAGCTATCATACTCTTGTCCATCTACCTCAGTACTTTTTAATCGGTGAATATTTAGATGGATTTGCTCACACATTTTTCATGCGACCGTTAATACTTCTTAAGGTACTAACCGACCAATTACTCATGTGCATTCATGATTAGGCGTAAGTAGCGATTTCCTCGTCTTGCAACACCTAAGGCTTAGCAGTGACTCCCAAACCAGTTGGTCTAAGGCACTAGGTGATGAAGCACCCTCGCTATATTTTTTTTATTGCTGCCTTGGTGATAACAAAACCAGTGTTCATTTTTCTTCACCATTTTATCTTTTATACTTCATTTATTATTTCCTTCTTACTTTGGCTTTTAGACAAGAGCATTTCAAGCTATCCTCTACTATCCCGAGTTTCAAGACGTGTGTAAGTGCGTATAGTAAGGTATCAATATTCAAATGTTTGACTTCAAGAATAGAAACTATTTTTCAGATTTATTTTTATCCTCAGATTAGTGACTTCTTTCATCTTACTAACCCTTGGGACAACGGCTCATAACTACTTATTACTAGTTTCGTTTAAGAAAACTTCTAATTTTCTTGGTTTCCTTAAATTTTTCCAATCTTTTGGGTGTAATTTTTCACTATCTAATCATTTATTATCTTATTTATGCATACATATTTTTTTATATATGTTTTGTGCTTATGCATAATATGATGCAAAGTGATGCGTAAATAAGTACAAACCTCCCCCAAACATGTTAAGAACAGTGTCCTCACTGTTGCCATCCTCTAAACCTCAAAAAAAAAACCTGTAAGCTTGAGAGGACATTATTAATGGGGGCAAGAATAAGTGAAAGTGAAAATCCTCCCCCAATCTTATTTTTGGCTCATAATTTTTTGAGGATAACTTTTATTTTCAAGAGCCAAAAATATAACCCCCCCTCAAACATGAGTTAGACAATATTAAGCATTTTAAGAGGGGGTAAGTCATTTAGTCAAAATAAGACTTTACAAAGACCAAAAATTAATACCAACCATTCAAAGATTTTATCAGTGTAGCGTATAGGTCGGTGGAAGAACATGTTGTATAGAGTCAGGAAGAAATGAGGAAGAGATAAGTGGTGGTATAGAAAGGGTTCGTGTTTTAAATTAGAGAAATGAAAGAATCAGGATGAGTTTGAATGATTAGGAAGAAGGTGTGGTGGCGGTTCAACTTCTATAGGTTGAGGTTGATCAATCACAAAATCCGTGTTGTTTAGGAATGCAATTTCGTCAGCAAAAAGTTCTTCAAAACTTTTATCAATGGTGTGATCAAACATTTTGCTGTCAATAAATTTTGTGTCAGATTTTACCATACTTGATTTGTCAAAATACATGGAGGTAGAAGACTCAAAAAACTCATCTACCTCATTTTCAAAAATATCAAAATCAAGTTGGCTTTCTGTGATTGTCGAACTTGAACTATCGGATTGTGATTCATCAAAACTCACTGAAACTATAGGAAGAATAGAAGAAGAACCGGAGAAAGTAGAAGGTGAAATGGGTAAACAAATTGGTGTGTCGAGGATCGCAAAACCAGATGTGGAAGATGTAGGCTGAATTTCGGTCTGCTGTTCGGTTATACCATTATTATCAATTTGGAGAAGCATTTGGGGTTCGGGAAGAATTATCAAAGGCTCAAGATGATGAACACTAGGAAGTAAAAGGACCTGATGAATTGATGGGACAAACTCATCCAAAATTTCGGGTTCATCAATCAATATATCCCCAACGTCAATCACCTCATTCAAGTGAAGGTTAAAATTCTCAAACAACTCATTCAAAGAATGGTTTTCAATCAATTTTGATTCAAGAGTGGAGGTGTAGAGATCACAAGGATTTGGTATGGTTTCACTCGAAATGGACCCTTCACAATTGGGTAAATCAAACACTGCATTATTACACAACTTCTCATACATTCTATCGTCAATTGGTGAATCATTTGGTGTACTCGATGAATCTGTGAAACTGGAGTTGTGGATTTCAGTTTGGAAAGGGAATGTTTGATTAGGAAAAGTGTACAGTTCTCTCTCACTACCCAAATTCTCATTTTTTCCTATGCTCGAATTATACATTGAAATTTTTTTAGCTGGTTCGGAACTAGTTGCTCCTTCATATTTAGCCATACTTCCCTTCCATTCCTTTCTGATACGGTTCAACATTACTAAACCTTCTTCTAATGTCTGCTCAAGACTAGACTCGGGTTGATAAGGAGTTTCAGTATAAGATTGAAATTCTTATGGACAATTAAAACTCTTAAATGACTGATTAGAAGGATCATTTAGAGAAGGTGGAAAAGTCGGATTGGATTGAAAGGAATTGAATGGTTGCGAAAATTGGGCAAGAGTAGGGTAAACATTGTGATAAGAAGAATATTGATATTGGTTGGTCGGTTGGCTATTGGACATCATACATGCCACAAACCGATTATGAAATTCTTCTTTAGAAAGTGGAGGTGATGGTTGATATTGGTCCGGATTGAAACTTTGGCCTTTAGCCCTAACTATATGCTCAGCAATGGGCATGCGTCTAGGGGTATCCTCATTCGGAGTATCAACTAAAACGGATGTAGAATTAGGATACGGTTGATATTGGTCCGGATTGAAACTTTGGCCTCTAGCCCTAGCTATATGCTCAGCCATGGACATGCGTCTAGGGGCATCCTCACTCGGAGTATCAACTGAAATGGATGTAGAATTAGGATACGGTTGATAAGACCTAGACTGAGGTGGCCAACTGTTTCTACCTGCTTGTTCTATCCGATCTCTGAAGGACATGGGAGAGTCGGACGGTACACCGAAGCGATAACAAAAACAAGAAATATCTGGTTGTGGATAACAAAGCTCGGCAAGAGTTCTTCTGTTTGGGTCACCCATTATAAGAAGAGAAGAGGGGGAAAAGGATAAAAAAAAAAGGAGAAAATAATTGGTTTGTTTTGAAAAAGGACGGATTTAAGAAAATTCACACAAACATGCACAAGCAACCCTATATCTAATGGTCACATAGATCAAGTCTCTAGACCGCTCCTAGACATCCAGAAGACAAATCGCAGGATAAATCCTCTACTGCCTCTTTGCCCCTTCTGGGACCAGGTAAGTGCCAGGTAAGTGGGAGGTTCTCCTTTACGTAAGTAGCGGGCCTAATTAAGTAATCATTTGCCTTAGACACACTTGCCTTAGACACCACAAAAGAAACGCGGATAAATAATAGATTACCCACGACCTTCTTCTGTCCTAATTGAGCGCGACGGTCCTTAGAGTCTTGTCTAGATATTTTTTAGTTAATGAGGGTGATGCGGATGCAAGTTTTATGATTTTTGGGGCTTAGAAAGGGTAATGAAATCCCCACGTAATCTAAATTTGGCCTTAAAATATGCACAAAACAACCAATTTCAAAAATCGCAACAAATTTATTTTTTTAGTGGCGCTGAATTTTGCAAAGAATCCTGCAGAAAATTGATATTGGACAAGATCAGAGAGAAGAGGAGAAAACAGAGAGCAGACCTGAGAAATTTGGCACAGTGCAAACCTTAAACGGCGGCGGAACCGCCGCAAAAACGCAAAATTGGCCGCGGAACCGCGGCTTCATGGGGGAAGTAGGGTTTAGAAATTTTTTTGCAAGTCCCTGTGCTTATTTGGATTCTTCAGATATTCTCTGAATCTTGATCTCACTGCTGAAATGATTCCAGATTCCCTCGCAAAAAATTCAAACACTAATCGTTAAGCACTTGAAGCGAATCTTGGACGAAAATTTGATGGAATAATAATTTTTCAACTCAAATAACAAAAACAAACAAAATAGCACACATCCCCGGCAACGGCGCCATTTGATTGATCATATCTTCGTGTGTATTTGGAAATGTTTCACAACCAAAGAAATTTATACCGCAATCAATTAACGGTGTCGATGTAGCGCGTTAATGAATACGGATCGTTCACTGAGATGCGTATTTTGATCGATTTTATTTTAGATGAGTCGAAATGAAATTATAAAAGAAAATTTTAAGAAAATTTATTCAAGATTTATGAGTTTTCAATTCAAGAAACATAAAGAAAATAAAGATCTAGAATCAAGAATCAAGAAATGTCCCAATCAATTTAGATATCAAGATTTGTAATGTAGCTTGTAAGAATTGATCCAATTGATAGTGATGATGAATACTAATGATTACTAATTCTTATCTATTGAAGATTTTTTGCTAGATCGATGACGACCGATGAGGTTTAGAGATCTATTGAAGAAACTAGGGTTTCTCCATCACCATCCCTTGTACTTTCATTGATTATCATTCAAATTCTAGCCTCTAGCAAATTAAATCACCGATCGTTGATCTCTAATTTGGAGCGAAAACATTCAAGTGATCTCGCTCAAATTAGGTTGTCGATGATTCAATTTCCTAAAGTTTACAAAACTCATAAGACTTAAGAATCGTTCAAGAATTTAGTCATCATCATATACCTATTCTCTCGATTCCTCCACAAGCGGAGATTTGACTCACACATCATGAAAAAGGAAAGAATCAAGAATTGGTCACTTTTCATAATGCAAGAATGTAAAGAAAAGCAAGATTTACAATATTCACCTTTATTAATCGACGATTAGGTACAATTCACTCAACTCGAGGTTACAAGATTTGAGGAGGTAACTAGATCCGCCGAAATTAGCTTCGCATCAATCTTCTTGAGTCGCGGATCGTCGTGGATCTCTTGCTCGGATGAAAGTCGGCGTTGCTTCAAAATATCTTCATTTGCTTTCTTGATTCACTTCTCGATGGATCTTGATTTGGCTTTGGAATTGGATTTGGGCTAGGGTTTTGAGTTGCAAGTTGTGTTACTCAACTTGCGGAAATTTAGCTCAATATTCAACAACGAAAGTAATGAACCACTAACGAAAAACCTTTTCAATGAAGCCCTAAGTGCCTTTTTATAGTTTTCCCTTTAGCTTCCCCTAGAAGCTAGGTCTATCTTCCCTTGGAAGCTTGGTTGTTATGAAGCTTGCATAGGAAGCTAGGTAGTTGTAGGAAACTTCTTGATTAAGATAGTTAGCTAGCTTGCATGAGAAGACTTTCTGTTGGAGGGAAGCTTCTGCGGATTTCTAAGGACTTTGAAGCGTCTTGAAAAAGTTTTGCCGTTGAGAAGAAACCACGTGGAGAAAATACAGTCGCCGATGAGTCGGATCGGCCGTGGATCCGCGGTGGATCGGCCTGACTCGGCCGTGGATCCACGGCCATTTGAGGTGATCTCTGCATGGAATTTCAAGTGTTGTTTCATGTTGGTTTTATGGCATTTTCCTGATGTCTGGAATATTTTTATACTTTCTTGTTTACTGCCAGATCACAAGTCTTGGACTTGACGTATTTTATCAGCAATATTAGTAGTTCCGGCTCTTTTACCTGGAGAATTTCCTGCACACAATCTCGAGACAAGTGTTTGATATACAAAGATCATGCATGCAATAATAAACACACAATTTCCCTCATAATGCCGGTTATAATGTATAACACATGTTATTTGATATTTTGTAGACGAATTGCTAATATGTGTTATATTTATACCAAACACCTTTAGATGATTGCAAAAAATAGGAAAATTGATGTGTTAAAAATGCAATATTTTCGACTGATCAAAATACAAGCAAATATAAATCCTAAGGTTACTTAGGCGGAGTACCGTATCGTAAGTATGCCGCGGAACATACACACGCTACGCCACTCTGCTTAAGTCACCTACTCCATCTACCAAGGGTCATCCTACACTCAGAAAGGTAAAACTTATCACTCTGATTCCAACTTTTTTATGACCCGAAGATACGGAACGTGACTGGCACTTAAATTACGAAACGTCTCAAGGCGTACGTAATCTAAGTTAGCCAAAGCCCAGAAATCTAAACCATTTAAAGAAATCAAGAAAAGGAAAACTTATTTAAAGAAAGCGATTTTAACCAAATAAATCGCATTAAACATTTTAAAAACATAAAATTTTCCTGAAAATTTCGGTAGAAACTCCTTTGTAAATACTGGCCTCCAAACGGGTACAACACATGAAAATACATTTAAATAATGAATAAGGCATCCCCAAGCGGGAGCTAGCTCTTCGCCAAATGCAGAATCACAACCACATGAAATATGTATATCAAAAGTGCACAATAAGCATCTGAAAGCAAAAAAATAAGATGATACCGCGTCGGTTCAAGTGAGCAACGACACCAAATCGCAAATAAAAATCTCACAAGCCTCACTGTCTAGTCCAATACACAAGGGTAGATGGAGTATACTAGATACAAAATAATATACATAATGTAATAACATATCCTCGCAACCCACCTATGAGCAATGCCGCAAGTCCAAGCAAAAGGAACAAAATGAGGAAGTGTGTCCGCCCCTACTGTGCTGACGGGTCGGACCTGCATGATACTGTGGCACAACGGGGGTGAGTTGTCAACTCGTGAGTAGTAAGTAACATCTCATAAGGATATCGCAAGCATGCATGCAAATGCGTCTCAATCTACGCATATCGATATGATACGATGTACTAACATGAATGTATAATCAAACACGAAACCTGAACAAGTCTGATATGAGAAAATCTTTGTTCTTATCTTAGAAAAACCTATGTGCAATAAACTGAAGTATCATCAATGAAATCAACAGAAAATCCGTGTCAAGCATCGACACAATATATACATATCCCAATATCTCGATGTCTCAACATCTCAATATCTCAATATCTCGGGCTTCGTCGGTCCGGATCGGACCATATCATCAAATCTCACAACCACATCGGTATCCTCCGGATATTCGCCCCGTCAGACATCACTGGTAGGTAGTCCGTCCCTGCCAGGCTCATCGTCATACCCATAAAAACACTCTCGCCCCGGGGTACCTACCGGGTCCACCATATACCCGAGACGGTTCATCCTCCTCCTCGAATCAGGTCTTGACAACCAACAGAAATCAGGAAAACTCATGGTGGACAACATATATCATATCACGAGGAAACCAAAACTTACATTTTTAAAAGGATAATAAGTTTATAAAATTCTTGTGGTTTTCTCCAAAATCCTGAAATCTCACAAGTACTGAAATCCTCAAAAAGAATCACAATATGTAAACATGTCGGCGATGGTGAATGCCTATGGTATCAATAATATGAAATACGATGTGTGACTAGAAAACTATACATGAACGATGAAGCAATGAGGTGTATACATATGACTAGCAATCCTACGTATCCATCCTGATGAATTGAATATACAAGTACAGGTTTACAGATCATATATGGTGCAATTGTTTTAGATTCTGATTTAAGCAAGTTCTATAGTGTTCGTGACGTAGTAATTACCAAGGCGTGTGTGTTCGCATGAATAGTGCCCGTGCAGCATGAACCAATGGTAATGGTGCAAGTGTCCTATGAGATGATATCACACACACACACACACAAGATGGTGCGATGCAATGAGATTGATAACTAGGAAACTACGCATATCAAATGAAAGCACAACAAGTAATCCTAAACTATCGGGCGCCTTGCGCCATCCAGACGATCCCCCCGTAGATGTGTACATCTACTCACCGGGACGCCTCGACTAATATGATCCGATCTCAGCCTTGCTTTTTTTGCGCCACATCCGACGCCTCTGCACCCGATCCTAGAAACGCACACAAGTAAATAATAGAATATATACATAAATAGCTGCGGACCCAAACGATACAAATCAACAACGCGCACTAACTGGACGCGCACACACTTGGTGCTAAAAACGTGCTCGCGACAATGCCACAACCCACAATTAGGGTCGCAAAACGTGGCAACTACCAAGCCTAGAACCCAATCACGCATTCACAACACATTAAATATTTTAGGGAATAGGTAGTAAATCATCAAAACCTCCAACTTCATTAAAATCGATTTATTCCAAAAACCTAGTAAGCAACAACTTACCATTGTAGTTCAAATCTAATTGTTTTAACAAATCTAGTGGCCACAATATTCATTTAATAACTTAATTAAGCTGCACAAACCCTAACTAAATTTTAATTTCACCTAATTACACACTAATTAAAAACTTAGTTTGCAAAATATATAATTAAGACAATTTAAAAATAACAATTAGCAACTTAACAACTAGATTAGATTTTTCATATCTTAACATGTTAAACTACACATTGCTAACTAAAACAAGTGATGTAAACTTTAATTTACTCTTAAACCCTTCTCTTTAAAATTTTATTTTGCAATTAAAGTTATATTAACATCTAATTAAAATTAGATTTAAGCATATAATTAACAAGTAACAATTTGGATGAAGTTTTATACCTCAAGATCATGAGATCAAACATGCAAACTTAGCTTCCCAATTTGCTTCCTTGCTCCAAGATCCATGCTAGATTAGGCCAAGGAATAATGGGTAAAGGTTTGATTAGGAATTTGTGATGTTTTATATTGATTTTTGATGGAAAAAAAGAAGAATTTTGAAGAGAAAAGGAGGTGGAGAAATAGGGGACTGCTGCCATGGGAGGCTCGGCCAAAGGAAGAGAAAGAGAGGGTGAGGTGTTGTGTGGCTTCCAAGTCAAGAAAACCCATACCTCATTTATTTACACCCCATACTTCTTTCATTATTATATTCCCTTTTTCCTTTTTTTTAATTTGGAGTGGGAAAATGAGTGGGGAAATGGGGAGGGGGCTGCTGGTGTGGGGCTCGGCCAGCCTTGGGGAGAGGGGTGTGTGTGTGAGTGTGCATGTGTGTGAGTGAGTGAGGGAACACAAGAAGATAAACACCATACCTCAATTTCTAATTATTTTATTTCATTTCATTTTCAAGCTTAACCATAGAAATATCTAGAACCATTTAGAAAAATTAGAAGAAAGAACATGTTACAAAATGAGTGCTAAATGTGTCATGGTGCACTAAATTTGTATTAGCCCATTTTAATTTGTAATTATCGCTAATTAGATGAATAAGTGAAAGCTTGAAATAATAATTAAAATAATTAATTGAGAAAAATATTTAAGTAAACTTGAAATTTACAAGTGACCAATTAATTACCAAATACTAGCAATTATATAGCTAGAATAGGTATATTTAAGTCTATGTTGAAAAATAATTATATCTTGGTTTTTACGGAAAACACATGTTATATTACCGATTATCGAAAAATTCACTTAAACGATTTTTTTAAAACGTTAAAATAATTTAATTCTGTATTTTGATGATTTATCTTCTCCATTGGATCTTTCAACCAACAGCTCTGTTTAACAGAGAGTATTGAAAAATTTAATTCTACCTGGGCACTGGCGCTCACGTGTCGTGCACGTGGGCACCACTTAAGAATTTAATTCTTAAGATGGGTATTCCTGTGCTGTGCACATTGGCATCCCCGTGAGGAGCACGTGCGGTGCCACCATAGGATTTAATCCTATAAGACTGGCTCTGGTGCTGACGCCCTCATGGAGTGCATGTGAGGTGCTGCCTCATTAAATTCAACAGAGCTTTGCTTCTTTATTAAGTTAAATATATTGGGGAAACAAATGCCCCCTACCGCTGCTCTCACGTGGTATACACGTGGGTGCAACAGTGTCACATTTTCCACCGTTCGATCTCCTGAGGAGTTGAACCGTCCCTTTATGTCTTATAAATAGGGCATTTGGCCCTTAAGATGACTGTCGTTTCATCATCCTCTTGAGTTTTCTTCTTCCTTGAGAATTTAATTCTCTTTTCAGAACATAGATCTCTGTTCCCAGAACTTTCTCAGAGTCAAACTCTGTCAAAATTTGGTAAGAATTATGACCATGATTTAACTATTAAAGAAACTCTTAAAAGAACCTCTTCTTGTTTTGGGTTTTTAACTAATTAACAGAGCTTTGCTCTTCTCTTGGAATATCTTTTAGAGATCTAAAAAGAACTTTATTTGGGTAGACCATGGGTCTTGGGGATCTTAGGGTTTTACCCTATTAGTGACTTTGATGTTTGAAGGTTGTTTGGAATTTAATTCCATTTCCCGAGCGGATTTCTGGGATTTTACCGCATTATTACAGGAATTTAATTCCGGGGTTTTCTACATAGCTTAACTCTGAGAAAATTTCTTTTTAATAAATTCTTTTGGGAATTTTATTCCCCTTTTTTAAAAATTTATTTTAGGGTTCTTTTTGCAGATTTAAAATATGTTGTAAAACACATTATTCGAGGGTATTGGGAGTTTAACTCCCTAGTTTAATGAGATTTTTCATTAAATGAGAATACTTTTGGATTTTTACAATGAGTGCCTTCCTCATCATTGATGGGGGCGTTAGAACCAATGTAATTTCTTTCTAGATCGTAATAATTTTGATATTTCGATTGCTAAACCCCTTATTAGTTTTTCTTTGCAGATATTATAGTGTCTTGTCTTTATGATCTTAAAGAGATTATCTTTTATGAAGATATTCGCATGCAAGGCCGCTGTCAAGGCCAGGAATTTACTAATGCCCAATGTGCCGAGGTGATGCTTCGCATTGATAACTACAACGGTCAATTACTCCCACGTCGTTCTGCTCTTTTGAAAATTATCGTTGGGTCGATTGGGAAGCAATCCTTGAGATTGACGAGGCTATGCCGCTCGAGGCGCTTGACGACGCTGAAGACAAGGTGCATTCAGTATATCTGATGAGCCTGATCTCAAAGAAGCGGAAAGATGATCTTGTCGATGTTTTGCATCGTGTCTTCCAATAGAAGGCGATAATATCCGTGTACCAGAGGACGGACGACATTAGCGGGGATCCCGACTCTTGCATTCGTGAGAAAATGCATGAGAAAATGGCCAAAGAATCCAGAAGCGCATTGCTCAAACTTGCTTCTAAGTTCATGAATCCGTGTCCGGAATTCGGCGTCTTTCCATTGTAAACATTTTGATGATGTTTTTTTTATCACCAATGTATAAATTTCTTCGAAGTATGAATGACAAAACTCCCACTTCCCTTTATGCCAATACTCATATGTGCCTCACGTGAAGTGTCGTTATACATATATAAAAATCATTGCCGTCGCCCACGTGTCATGCGCGTGAGGCGTTGCTAAGGATTTTAATCCTGAACTAGCGTCGGCGCTCACACGTTACGCACATGAGGCGCTGTTACATGTTCTAAACCTATAAAGAATCTGCGCTGGCGCTCTCGTGTCATGCACGTGAGGCGCTGTTAAGGGGATCGTTTCACCTTCATGCTCTAATTCCCATGAGTCAACTTTTTCTTTTCCCATGCCCTTTTTGTCAGGACTTGGAAATAGTTCCACCATGCACAACATTTTCTGTGTCTAGACTTGAATGCTTCTCTTTATAATATGAATCTATATTTTCCTCTTTTTTCATAAGGAGAGTGCCATTTTTAACAGTCCAAGAGTTATGGCTTGCAATCGTCTGCATGCTCGTCGGCAACCATGGGAAGTATCTATCGAGGGAATTGTCTCCCGTTTCGCTGTGCGACTAGTGGATCTCGTTCTCACCGATGACCAGTGTGATACGGTGATGCACAAGATTCTGGCTCGTAGGGGCTCTCCTCTTCTTGTCGGTTCGATTTGGCTCTGGATGATCTTCTCGTCTGTGCTCACTGACTTCCCCCCTCATCCAGTGGAGATAACTCCGATGATGCTCGACGCAGCGGAAGACAAGATCGAGGGCTTTTATGAGGCATATTTAATTTCCCAGCCTCTGAAGGGCCGCTCTGTTCAGTTGTTAAGTAAGATGCGGGCTCGGTGGGCCATCATGTCCGCCTTCGCTGATAGGCATGGCGCTGACCGATGGGGAGCGATCCCTCGCGAAGATTGCCGCTTCGACATGGTAGCAAAGGCAGAGAGAGTTAGACAATTTTGTTTATTGTTTAGTTAATCCCCGTATCTCTGATGCCATATTTGGTGATCTTTTTTCTATGGAATAAATAAATAAAAATTTGTTGACCGCTGAACGTTTCATCCCCAGCACATATTCATGTGGGCATCTTGCCTTTGCATGCATACTTTGTAATTTTAACTTTAGAAGTTTTTGATGCATGCATTCAGACATAGGTGAGTACTGGACTGATGTGAAAAAATTCTTTTTCATGCCACCTCAATCACGGTGGTATACCCGTGAGTGAAGCGTCGTCGGTCTTGATCCTTAATGAACGTAATCCCGAGCCTCGAGGACTATGAGTTGCGCCTTTCTGTTCTTTGATGTCTTAATCTAACGCTCATTAGTTTATTTACTCGTTTCGGAGTTTCTAGTTTATTCACTCGTTTCGGAGTTTCTAGTTTATGTACTCATTTTGGAGTTTCTAGTTTATTCACTCGTTTCGGAGTTTCTAGTTTATGTACTCGTTTCGGAGTTTCTAGTTTATTCACTCATTTCGGAGTTTCTAGTTTATTCACTCGTTTCGGAGTTTCAAGTTTATTCACTCATTTCGGAGTGCTTTTAGTTTACCCCCCTTGGGTTTACAAGCAAACTTGTCCTAACGTTATATGCAGATAGCCTCCATTCTTTACGACGAAGGTCCGTTAGGTTTGTGGTACTAAGGTTTTAGTCCATGGTACCATCGCGTTGGCTGATGTATTCCTCGATATACAGTCCTTCAGCTGTTGTTCTAGTAGCCCCGCGACTGTCGTTTCTCTGATCCTTTCGGGGGATGGACAAGACGTCTTCATGTAATCTCCTTAGGTCATATTACCGTCGGAAAAGCAAACGTTAGGAATTTTCCATGACGCTTTTTACTTGAATTTAGGCTCAGTTTGGAGCCCCGATGAGTCATAACTACTCCACACTGGTGTGGGATGATCTCAGATAGTCTTTTAGGCTTTATATGAGTTTCCTTCAAGACCCGAAATTGGGAATATGTCGTTGCTTCATTTTTTTGTTTTGACGATGTCGCGCCGATTCTTTGCTGAAGTATGGTAGACATCTGTAAGACTTCTATGCTGTATATATTGCAGTTGAAGTCCGGAGCTAGGAATATGTCATTGCTCCAATTTCATTTGACAGTTACGCCCACACCCTGCTGGAACGAGGAGAACGTCGAGCTAGAGCTATGATTTTTACCATCACTCCACTTTTGTTTATTGACGTTGAGTCTGCACCAAGAAGGAACGTCGAGTTGGAGCTGGGATTTTGCCATTACTCCTTTTTGATTTGGCTCCTTGGAGCTTTGCTGATGTCACGTCTACACCCTGTTGGAATGAAAAGTGCGTTGAGCTGATCTTTAGGCTGTAAATGTTGCCATCGAGATCTGGTTCTCCCTTTGAAGGAGCCTGGTGGGAAAATATGGTCCCTTTTCCTTTATTTGCACCTATGGATCGTGTACAAGAGTCAATATGGACATACTTGCAGGGCAGAGGAAATTTCAATTTATATATTTTTTATTCCCGCGATGCTCTATCTTTTCAGCTTCTATGTCGCGAAAGTCGCGATTGCCCAATCATTTCGGCTATTTATCGCGGTACCCAATCATTTTAGCTATTTATTTTACTCGCTGCTTTTTATTGCGAGTTGCCCAAACATTTTGGCTATTTCATATGCATTTCTTTTTGCTACTCGCTGTTATTTTTATTGCGAGTTGGGAATCTGATACCAACCTTGGCATCAGTATCGCTACGACTAGAATATTGCCAAGAGCGAATCATCACTTGGCGTGAAAGGAATTGGAGTTTGACACCTGTTTAGGCATCAGCATCGCTGCAACTAGGATATTGCCAGGAGTGAATCATCATTTGCCTTTGTCGATTTGAACAAAGATGGCTTAGTAGACAGGGTTAGGATCCTGTTGACTAAGGCCTTTTAACTTTATGAGTCGTAAGGGTCTCATAAAGGTATTTCTCCCTATGAGTCATGAGGATCTCGTAGGTGTATTTTCTCCTTAGGAATCATAGGGATTCCTAATAGTATTTTCTCTTGTAAGTCGTAAGGATCTTGTAAGAATGTTTTCTCCATATAACTCGAGAGGACTTACAAGTGTCGTTCTTCATACGGGGACATTTCTCGTCGTTGGTGGAACTTGGTGTTAGTTGTATGTATGCCCTAGAGGCCATTATTGTATATAAATGTATATTTTAGTGGATGCTTGAACATATATAAGGAGGACTATCTTGCTCGACATGATAGTATACTATCTGGTTACTCTTTATCTTAACATGTATAGGTGTACTGTCTCTCTGTTACATGTTGATAAAGACCTTAGAATGTGTACTTGACCACCAGGATTATGATGCAGATCATACTAGTGGGGCCAGGGTAGTCCACAAGTACATCCTTTAATTGTTCCTAGTCGAGAGAGTATCGAGACGGGGCATCGATATTCCAGAGTAGACTAGTGTGTACGATTCTTGACCCTGTATGGGGCGATGGTTGATCCCACAACCATTGGTGTTTGACATCGGAGAATATGCACAGGTGCTCATTAGAGAATGGATACACTGAACAGGACTTTCCGAGAACTCATAGATGGTATTATACCTAACGTCAGATAGCAGTTCTCTGGTGACACTAGTACAGGTTAGTCTGTAGACCCAAGATCTTCATAGAATCTTGTGTGATTTCCACTTTGCTTTGATTTCCAGCTTACCACGTTCTGAGTAGAGCGTGCAAAACGGTAGTTTTTGGGTACAGTCCCGAGTCACATGGAGGCAATGAGCGATAGGAGGGGATTTCGTCTCTCCCGGTATTGGGGGTTGATGTTGCGCTGTGCTTGATTGGCTATAACAGGAATTTCCTGGCCAGGGAAGAAACTGAGATTTACCGGTAAGTGTTATCAGTAGTTTCTTGACCCGTTATGGGCGTCACATCGGCATGACTTATCAAGTTATCGGCTGTGTTTGATTTCCACCTTACGACGTTTACCACCCCAAGACTCGATATGCGACATATCGGACGAAGAGACCGAACTGTACGGTAGTGTTACTTATTGGATTCATGGGAGTATGAACAAGCTTTCTTTTTGATCTTCTGATCGCTCAATACCCGGATAGCCGTTACATCCAACTAGTACCGCTGACAGCTTGTGGGTGGCTGATATGATCATCACCTACTGTGTCACGACCCGAAAGTACGGAACATGACCGGCACTTAGACTACGAACGTCTCGAGGCGTACATACTCTAAGTAAGCCGAACCCAGAAATCCAAACCAAGAGAAGTAGTAGAGTGTAGGAAGAACCATATCAAATCAACCTGTATGCAACATAATATACAACGCCTAAAGGCGAGGATCACAACAGAAAGGAAACTCCAATCAACAAGAAACCCAGAGAAATATAACACGCGACTCTAAGGTCGAAAGAATATACATCACTGGTCTCTATCTCAATAAATACAAGTTTGGTTGATGGAAATTCTAGATACAACTGAAATATAATATACAATGTATAATGATGGGTACGATACATAAACCCACCTACTAGCAAGTCACCCGAAAGGTACAGTGCCCGCAAAGCCGTAATGAAATCCGTACAGCAACACCTGCAAGAAACTGGGGCACAACGGGGATGAGTTGCCAACTCGTGAGTAGAAAAAGATCTACGAACAGAAAATCGCATGTATGACGCAATCCTAGGTCATACAATCAATATATATAATCCTCAAATATATAACCAGCAATCTCTAACCATGGCTAGTGTAAATATCTAACCCAAGTGTAAACCCATGTGTCTGTGCCAGTGCATCAGGTGGCAATATATATCATATGAATGATGTATGAATGCATGAAACAGAATGCATGTACTGAAGAAAACTGCTTTCATAACTTTGTGAGATTTCTGTATTTTAAAATGAGGTATCATAATGAAATCAGTATAAAACAGTGCATAGCATCGGCACAAAACTTAAATCTCGATATCTCGATATCTCTGTATCACAATCTCTGTACCTCAATATCTCAAATCTCAATGTCTCAATCATAATTTCCAGGGCGCCGTCAGTCCAGATCGGCCCCTACCATCCATCTCATGACTACGACGGTATCCTCCGGATATCCGACGTGTCGGGTAATATCATCGGTCGGTCGTGCTCCCCTGCCAGGCTCAACACCATCTCCTGCGATCTTCTTGCCCCGGGGTACCGCACCGGGCCCACCATGTACCCGAAACGGTTCATCCGCCTCCTCGAATCGGGTCTTGAAATCCATCAGCAAAACTCATGGTAGACGACTCAAACATCATGGAAAAACCGCATTTATTTAAAAAAGAGTGAAAGCAGTTTATATATGTTTTGCGGTTTTCCTCCAAATCCAGAAAATCTCATGGAAACCCGAATCCAAATCATCAATAACATGTGAAATCATGAATATAAGCATGAGAACCCATGAATGCAACATATAATGAATAACAGTATGCATGAAGTGACAAGTAATAACTACAATGTCAAGCTGGTATATATGGCAAGTACACTAATATCATGTCACTGCTAGCTATCAATCTAAATCAAGCAATAATATTCTCTAAGTGTACGTGACATGGCAATTACCGATGAAGATATGTGTGCGACAGCAAATAAGTGTACGTGGTACATATGCATCATCGGTAATGGTGCTGGTGTCCTAGCAGCAGGATATCAATAATAGAATATGAATCACAACAGTATGCGATGCAGAGCAACAATAATAATATGCGGGAACTGAAATACTGAACACCATGATCACTAAACTGCATCTAATGTCATAAGAGTCATACAGCTACACCACTAAAAGGTTGGGCTAAAGCTAACAGTAGGTAAAGGGAAACCGCCTAATCTCTGAGTCAATACATATATATACACATATATAGTCGGTGATCCCGCCCCGATCATATCACATCCGATACCATATCTCTATAATCGGTTATTCCAAAGTCAAGTAGGCGGATCAAACATCAAAATATAGCTCGTACGTAAATCCGTCGTACGGCATCCCCGAGTCTGGGTACGGGTCAATATCACAATCATTATATTACTCATCAGGTGTTCTCTTTATCAATTATCATAATCTGGGGTACTGACCTACGTCTAGTACCGCGCTAACATCATCACTATAATGAAGATCTGACTACTGATCAACAGTCTAGTATAAATCGATATAATCATCATATATCATCACAAAGAGTATACATCGCCCAAGGCGGCCTATCATGAGTATCATGTCATATCATATCGTATCATATCCTATCGTGTATCATAATCACATGTCGATCACTATATATTTATGTCACCATTCCTATGGTGTCGTTATTCCCAAAATCCTCTAAAGCATCAAGACGTATCTAAATCATGAATTTTATTCTATCACTGATATCATAATCTCAGATCAAACTCATCGACTCATATCGATCCCATGTATCATCCTCAAATCCGTATGTGAACACATAATCCCAAACCCATATGACCACATATCTATATAGAATCTCATAACCACATATGAAATAAGGATGTATGCAAGTATGTATATGTGTGTATGTATGTGTAGTGCACCCACTACCCTAAGGTTTCGTAACCTTTCATCAATCCAATATACCAATATCCATTTAAACATCAATAATTAATCCCAACAACAATATAATAAATTGTTGGTGTGTATACGCATCCGTATACATCACCACGGACTGCGGGGGTGCTATACGCCATCCACCCAACTTCTCCCCGTAGATATAAATCTACTCACCTTGGTATATGTGCCGGTGCCGATGTCGCCGTTTGCATTCCCAACGCCTCGACGCCACGTGGGGTACCTACAAGGATATCACACGCTAAAACACATGAAAACCATGTCGGAAACCAAAATGGTGCACACTACGCCCATAGGTAAAAACCTGTGACCTTGTGTGCAAACACAGCCAATCACCACTGTCGTTGACGTCCAACGCCATCCGACAGAACGAATCATCGAATACCAAAAATCCATACGGAAAACAGGTCGTAAATCATACGCCAACTCATGAAAAACAACCCAGATTTTACCCTAACTGGAAACAGTCAAAACTAGATATACAGGGGGTTAAGTTTACATGAAATAGGACTGTACACGCAAAATGAGGCAATTCCCTCCTGCTCTGGCCGCAAATTGCGGACAGAAGGAATAAATTTGCGGCTAGAAAATGGAGGTCGGGGCTAGGTCTTTTGGTGTTGGTTTCTACTAGCCTGCACATCTCACTAGCAAGTCAATTTTATTTTAGGAGGTCCGGGCTGATAGCAGTTTCCAGAAAGGCTACAAAGTCGACAAAATGCTTTACGCCAAGTATAATAAATCTGGTATTTTGGAAAAATCTGGAACAAATCTTGGTTAAACTAGTCTTAACAACACCTAGTGAGGCTATACTAACAATCAAAACCAACTCTTGGCCATATCTCACTAAAAATCCCTAAACTAGCACTAGATTATAGATAAAACAGTAATTTTCTGTTTTAACAGCTACAACTTGCGAGACAGGAATTGGGTTACAAGATTATACCTCTCAAAGATTCTAGAATGAAGGAGAAGGGAAGAAGGAGGAGTGGGTTGGTGCTGCTGAAGTGCTACTGCCCTTGCTGCTGATGCTGATGCTGTTTTGGTTGTGGCAGGTGTTTAGGATTTGTTCGTGTTTGCTGTAGTTGCAGCAGCAGTGGCTGTTGGTGTGGCTTTGTGGTCAAGTGTGGTGTTGTAGTATGAGGATGTTGTGGGTTTGTTTTGAAATGGAGTTGCTGCTGCTGTGGCTGTTCTCTTTCTTGCTGTTGTTGTTGTTTTCTAGGCTGAACTGCTGCTTGCAAATTCCTTTTGCTTTTCCTTTGCTGTTGTAGCAGCAGTTGGGGCTGTGGTTTTGTTGTGGGGGGGTTGAGTGGTGGTATAATGAGGGTGTGGGTTGTAGTTTGAATGGAGTTGCTGCTGATGTAGTAGTTTTGGTGGCTGATGTTGCTTCAGCTGATGATACAATGGCTGAAAGGCTGAGCTGATGCAATTTCAGCAGCTGATGTAGCTGCAGGTGTAGGGGAAGTAGGGGCTAATGTGGTGCATTCAGCTGATGGGTTGATATGGAGGCTGAAGTGTTGATAATGGGGGCTGAAGTGTGCTGATGTGAGTGGGTAGGTGTGGGCTAAGGTGCTAGGGCTGAGGTGGTTGCTGATTTGGTGCTGAAATGATTACATATGGCTGAGTTTTAGGGCTGATGGTGGCTGAACTGATGATGTAAGGGGGGCTGAAGCAGTGCTTCAGCAGCTGCTGTTGCTGGTTGTGATGTTGGGTGTTGATGTGGTGTTATGTGGCTGTTGTATCAATTGGGGTGTTGTGTTGGGCTGAAGTGAAGTTAACTCCTATCATCTTCTCTTAACAATAAAAGCAAGTCATGGCACAACCATCATGCCTCCTCTCTCTTTCCAAAACAATGCTCACAAGACACCATGCCACCATGGCTCACATTCTCCCCACACAAGTCAACATAACCCCAACTCTAATCAAACCCCATTAACCTAACCAAAACACTAATTAACCCAATTACCCTAATCAAATGGTTCAACCCACCATGGTCACCTAAACATGGTCCAACCCTAGGCTACCATAACCAAAACAAGAAACAAGTGTAACAAGTGTAGAAAATGTCATTTGCACATTTTTGCACAAAAAGCCAAAAATCCACTTAGCGATTTTTTTTTTAATCGCGATTAACACAAACATAGCATATAATCCATCATAAAAACTGCAAAATGGCATATTTCCACAAAATAAGCTATTTTAGAATTTCTATAATTTTCTCCAGAATTTTCACCATTTATCGGTATTTAATTAAATCGACTATTAAAATATTCATTAAAAATTAATATTAAATTCTGGAAATTCCCAAAAATAATATTTTATTTTTTTGAAATGTTACATACTGCCAGCGTATTTACGAGTCTTTAGAGTCCTACACAGAGGTTTCCTGGTTTAAGTGAAACGAAGTAGGGCACATATGTGATATGTGCGGGACCGAGATTGATACTTGTATGTGATACTGTATTCTAATCTCGCTATATAGGTTATATGTGATATAACCGGATTATTGAATCAAGTGTAGATTCAATAATTTATTAAATGATATTAGTCGGTTGTATGTGATATAGCCGGGTTATTAAATCAATTTTTGATTTAATAATTTAATGTATAATTATATATTTGATATATTAATATGCATTAACTAATATTAGCTCACTTAAGAAAATGTTTTCTCTAAATACATACAAATATATATGTGATATATATTAATGTATTTATTTTGTGTCACGCTAGATGATACATTGGACTTGGGTGTATGAGATTCATACCATACTTAAGATAATTTGGGGATTTAATTATTAAGGGGAAAAAATTAGGTGGAAAAGCCTGGGATTAAGATTCTTGTAGAAGCTTGTGGAAACCTTGACTTAGTCCACTAATTTTGTTTTACTCTAGATATTTATTAAGCTAACCATTATCTTTAGCCATGCTTAAGTCTCTACATGAGTTTATATGTGATATTTTCTAACCCATGGTTCATGACACTTGATCAATTCATCTTCTTCTTCTTCTCCGTTTTTTCTTTCTAGCTTTCTTGTGAGAAGAAAAAGAAAAAGAGAAAAATAATTCTAAAGTGAGAAAAATTCCTAATTCACCAATCTATACCAAACTAGCCATTTAGTATAGGTTGTTTCTTCACTAGTTCATCAATTAGTGAAGAGGTAGGTTGAGTTAGAGATTCTTCGACGTAGATCGTCTTCGGCTTCGAAGATCTTTGAGAAAGCTTGTTCTTTTCGCATAGTAGAGCCTAAGGAGAGTCCGGGAGACCACTACTTGGAGCAAAGGGACTACTACACAGAGCTTTAGAAGTGAAAGACCAGTCTACAAAGGTTGTATTCGTTGTTCACTTAGAGTAAAGTTGTTTACTTAATTATTTAAACCCTAATTCTCTAGTTAGATCTTTGGTTCGGGCTCGCTCGGCATACTAATTGTTTAAAATATCATACTTGATGCTTGCCGATGTTAGTTATATGTATGCCCTAGAGGCCATTACTGTACATGAGATGTATATTGTAGTGGATGCTTGGACATATATAAGGAGGACTTTCTTGCTCGACATGATAGTATACTATCTGGTTACTCTTTATCTTAACATGTACACTGATTGTCTCTCTGTTACATGTTGGTAAAGCCCTTAGGATGTGTACTTGACTACCTAGATTATGATGCGGATCATACTAGTGGGACAAAGGTAGTCCGTGAGTACATTCTTCAATGTCCCTAGTCTTAGGTGTATCGAGACGGGGCATCGATATACCATAGTAGACTAGCATATAGCTTCTCGACCCATGTAGATAGGCGATGGATGGTCCCATATCCATTGGTGTTTGATATCAGAGATGGTATACGGGTGCTCAGTGGAGACTGGGTACACCGGACGGACTCGCCGAGAACTCCTAGATGGTATTATACCTCACGTCAGATGGCAGTTCTCTGGTGACACTGGTACAGGTTAGTCTGTCAACCCGAGATCGTCATAGAGTCTTGTGTGATTTCCACCTTACCACATTCAAGAGAACGTGCGAAACGGTGGTTTTTGGGTACAGTCCCGAGTCACATGGAGGCAATGAGCGATAGGAGGGGATTTGTCTCTTCCGGTATTGGGGGTAGATGTTGCGCAGTGCTCGATTGGCTATAACAGGAAGTCCCTGACCAGGGCTGTTATGAGATTTACCGGTAAGTGTTACCAGTAGTTTCTCGACCAGTTATGAGCCTCATGTCGGCACGACTGATCGAGTTATTGGGGTCTGACGTTTACCACCCCCAGACGAGATATGCGACATATCAGACAAAGAGACCGGACTGTACGGTAGTGTTACTGATTGGATTTGCTGGAGTATGAGAAGGCATGCTTGTTGATCTTTTGATCGCTCAATACCCTAGTGGCCGTTACGTTTAGTAGACCGCTTGCGGCTTGTCCGTGTTTGATATGATCATCACCTGCTGCTGGTGTGTTGACGAGTCTTTAGAGTCCTACACAGAGGTTTCATGGTTCATGCGAAACGGAGTAGGAGCACATGTGTGATATGTGCAGGACCGAGATTAATGCGTGTATGTGATACCGCATTCTATTTTCGGGATTTGTGACATCGGTCGGTTATATGTGATATAGCCGGGTTATCGGATCAAGTGTTGATTCAATAGATTTTTACAATTGATATTAGTCGGTTGTATGTGATATAGCCGGATTATTAAATTAAGTGTTGATTTAGTAATTTAATGTATAATTATATATTTGATATATTAACTTACATTAACTAATATTTTCTCACTAAGTATTTCTTTTTCTCACTTGTGTACACTTAGTATATATGTGATATATATTAATGTACATTATTTTGTGTCATGCTAGATGCCACATGTTACATGGGTGTATGAGACTCACACCATACTTATAATAATGATATGGTTTTATTTATCTAAAGTTAATCAAAATTAATGGTAATTAGTCACATGGTTGAAGCTTTTGGAACCATTGACCAAGTCCACTAATTTTGTTTTACTTGAAGATATTTATTAACCTAACCATTATTGTTAGCCATACTTAAGTCTCTACATGGGTTAGTGTATGACACTAACTCACCCATGATTGCTATTCTCACCTCAAGAGTTCATTCTCACTTCTTCTCTTCATCTTCTTCATCCTTGAGAAAAAGCTTTCTAGCTTTTGGAAAAGTGAGAAAATATTGTGAGAAAAATAAAACTAAAGTGAGCCCATTTCCTACTTCATTATCCTCTACTTCTTACCATTTAGTTTAGGGTGTTTGCTTCACTAATTTCACAATTAGTGAAGAGGTAGCATGAGCTTGAGTCTCCTTGACGTAGATCATCTTCGGCCTCGAAGACTTCGAGCAAGCTTGTTCATTTCTTCATGTGAATCCTTACTAGAGTTTGGGTGTTCACTACTTGGAGCGAAGCGACTACTACACAAAGCTTTAGAAGTGAAGGACCGGTCTACAAAGGTTGTATTCCTCATTCACTTAGTGTAATATTTGATTACATGCTTGCTTTACTCCTAATTTTCTAGTTAGATCCTTGGCATGAGTTGCATAGCTCTCTAGGTTTTTTAAAATTGTATACTTGATACCCCAAAAATCCTAGTTAGGGTGCTATGGAACCCATCACTGGTATCATAGCCAAGCTAGAGCATTAGGCGTTGTCTAGACGAAGTTAAAAGTCCGATCGAACCCCGAAAACTCAAATTTTCACCCCTCTCTGGAAATTTTCCAAAAAGTTGGATTTTCCATGTTAAAAATCCTCAGAAAATCATGTAGGTAATTGTATGGACCCTCTTGAAGAACGAGTCCCTAACTCGCTTTAGTGACCGCGGAACCGCGGCCAAAACATGGTTTTGGCAGCGGTTCCGCGGCGCCACTAAGGATGCAAGGGACGACACTTCAACGGTCAGTCCATTGGTACTGGGCATGCTTCTGGGTATTTTTAATACTGCTTAAGTGTTGAGCTTTCTGGGAAATTTTGGGAGTTCTTTGATTTGATCGAAAGGTTTAATATCGTCTAGCTATTTGTGGAATGTGATACAATATGTGGAATTCATATAGTTAGGCATGAAATCCGAAATATATGATATTTCGGATTTGTGATGTCTAAGGTTATTATGGATTCCAAATGTTGTAGTTTGACATTTTCTTTTCTGTGACCGTAAGTGTAATATGTGGTGTATTGCCGGTTTCGTTACTATATGTCAACGACAATTGAGATACGCATATTTACTTATGTTGATGACATTGATATTATGTGTTGCTGTGATATGTTATATTAGATCGTCGCGTTTTGAATAGCCGGGGGTTTTATGTGAGATGAGAGTTTATTTTCATTCATATAATATTATTTTATTGGGGCACTTCCGGGTTGAGGATGATGTCACCATTGTTGTACATTATTTACTTTTCCGCATTAGGATAGACCCAAGGAGGGGAGCACAAGTAACCGGGTTCTAGAGTCCAGTGGGAGACCAACTCGAGGAGTCGAGTCCGGGTCTCCTAACTCTAGAATTGGTAGGGTTGCTTGCCACTCCCGTAGGGGTCTAAGGATGTGGGTTTGGCTATTCATCGAGACCGTAGAATCCGTGTTTTATGTAGGCCCAAAATAAAACACGGACCTCCTAATATATCCAATATTTCATATGTTTCTTCTGCTGCTTTGTGATGTGATCACTGTGGATTATGAGACGAATGGATATACATTATATATGAGATATATAGTAGACGTTGCTTATGTTTTGCACCCACGCAAGTCCCGTCCCCGTATGTCGTTAGTTAAGTAACCTAACGGTGCATAACGGGACATTGTGACGAATGCGGATGGTATAAGCGTACGTTGTATTTTTGTTTCTTCTGTGATGCTTAGGAAGATTAAATGATGGGACTTTATTAAAGAGATTAATGAAAAGAAAGAAACCTAAAAGATGTTGTCGAATCAAATTTTCAAAAAGGGTAGCTACAGTATTTGCTTTGCATAGTTATATATGTGATATATCCTGCACCTTATTCGATAAGGAAAGAGCCGAGATCCATTCACCGGGTGTGACCTCTTTAGCAATAATTGGCAGATGCTACAACACACGGTTTGTCTTTCGATTGCTTTTGGATTATTTGCTTTGCATAGTGATATATGTGATATATCCTGCACCTTATTCGATAAGGAAAGAGCCGAGATCCCTTCACCGGGAGTGACCTCTTTAGCGAAACTAGGAAAAGCCTAAAAAACACTCCTTTTCAAAATCACTCGATTCCGCAACGATATCAAGTTCATTACGCAAAAGGTTTTCAGAAAAACCTGTCATAGCCCTCCGTCATTTCAGATAACTACTACTTAGTATTCGTGCTACGTTTGTTAACTATGTTAAGGCATAGTGTGCGGTATCTAATTAGTAATTATCTGCAAAAGCATGAGATGCAATTGGATTAGGGTAGTCGTACGACTTTGTTGACTATGTTAAGGGTCGTACGGGTGGGTTTAATTTAATCAAGAAAAGACGGGTTGAACTTGGCCAGCGCTTATGATTTGTTGACTATGTTAAGGTCATAAGTTGCTAGGGACAAAAGATTATCGGGAATTTCAAGTGTTGAAATTTGCAATGAGATTGCATACCTTCTATAAGATAGTTGGATCCCGATACCCACTGCGAGTAAGAGTTACCCCTGGGAGAGTTTTACACAAGACAATTAGCCGATCAAGTAGGTGTTTAGAAAGGTGTCAACGGGGTTATGCCTCTGGGAAAACGAGGTTTATTTTAATTAGGTTCGTGCGAAAGCACGGGGAACCTCCCCCAAAGTACCGGCATTGGCCTGGCTGAAAAATTGGCGAACTTGTAAGGTGTAATTAATCCCGGCTAGTCTTTCCTTTTAGGGTTTGAAGGAAAATTTGATAAAAACAGTGGTAGCCATCCTGATTAGATAAAATAATAACCAATATGATCTTGCAAGAGTATACGCTGAGTGTTTTCTTCTCTCTCTTTCCAGGTAGAGACCATGTCACGCCTTAATCAAGATAATAATACGAATGTATTGACCGAACCCGCTTGTTATACTGAGCTGGGGAACGTTGATCCCGCTCTACCTTATAATTGTTATAAGACCGAGCAGGAAATAGGGGATTACCAGGATTTCCGTGCCGCCCAAACAAAGATAGTGCATGCTGATGCATTTTCTTTGGGTGTGTTCATTACAGAGAACCGTTTCTCAGTATTCTCTACGTCCTGGATATGAGATACCGAATCAGGGTCCCACATATGTAATCTGTTACATGGGCTACGGATAGATAGAGAACTGGGAATGGGTGATAAGTTTTAAGAGTTGGAAACGGTGCAATTGTTGTAGCCAATATGTTAGCAGTTATCACCCTGTATTACCAAATACATTGATTCTGAACGAATGTTATTAGATACCGAACCTGATATACAACATCATATTAGTCTCTTTATTTAGAACAGAAGGATATAATTTTGTATTATTGGATAATGTTTTGAACATTTCCTATATCAAGAGTTGATCGGTTCAGGCACGTTATCTAAAAGCATAGACGTTCTAAATCAAACTACAGTTTCCAACATATAGATCACACACAAGAGGAAGAGTTCAGAAATGAACGAATCCTTCTTGAGGTATTGTAGACCAGGTCATATCAATGCGGCCCGACTAGCTAAGTTACATTAAGATGCATATTTAAATCAGTTTGAATTCACATCTTGTGAAACTTCCCAGTCATGTCACAAAGATAAAATGACCATAGCTCCGTTTATGGGAAACAAAGAAAGAGTTAGTGAACTCCTAGGATAGATACATGATGATGTATGTAAGTCCCCTGTCTACACATGCCAGGACCGGTTCTTTGTACTTCATTACATTCACTGATGATCTCTCAAGTATCACACATGTGTTCCTGTTGAAACATAAGTCTGAAGCTTTCGAGAAATTCATAGAATATAAGTTAGAAGTAGAGAACCAAAACGGGTACATGTATTATGTCCTTTGATATGATCAGGGAGGAGAATACTTGAGCATGGAGATCCTGGACTATTCTAAAGGAGAATGAGATTCTCTCTCAGCATTACTCCTTCGAATACATGTTCATATCAGAATTTTGCATTATTATATTCCCCATTCTTAATCATATTGTAAATAAATAGGTGCTTTTGATCCATGTCTGCTAAATAGTTGCAGGTTACAGGTTCTCGGAACAATACAGTGGGAATGGTGAAAAAACGCTACAAAAGTAAGACTACGACCAACAAATAGAAGAATCTTTATGATACCGCCTACAGTTTAAGGAACAAATGAAGATCAATGAACAGTTCGATTGCACAACGTATGAGGGCGGCACAAAATTCAAGACTTCAACACGAAGCGAACGGTAAAAGTCCACAACATTCTGCACTGTGGAAATCTGGAAGAGAATTGAAGAGATTCTGAGAGACCAACTGAAGAAAACAGAAGATAAAAGCAACTTGAAGAAACCCTAAAGAATTGGGCCTATGAGCCCACCAAATGGCCGCGGATCCTCGGCCAAACAGGCTATTCTGCCGCGGTTCCGCGGCCGTGCAATGCACGTGTCAGTGGGGTGGCGGTGATTTCACTCGGTCTTTGGAGTTGTTTTGTAATTTCATGTATAGATCAGAATGTAAACCTAGGGTTTTTCCTATCTATAAATAGGAGGGCTCAAAACCAAATAAGGTGTGCCTCTTTTGGGTGCCTCTTTTGAGATGCCTCTTTTTAATTTCTAGATTAAATTTTAATTTCCTTGCAATCGTCAAGAGGTCATCAATAAAGGTTTTTTTATCGTGCATTCTTTTATCTGAATTTAATTCCTGAATTTTATCTGTCTTTTATTATCTGCAACATAGATAGTTTTTTAAAATTATTAAAATAAATCTTATCATAACTTCCCTGATGAGTGAGTAATTCCTCACTTGTTAGGGTTAGAATTGGGAAGGTTTAAGAGAAGTAAATCTCTCTCTCTCTCTCCTTTCTTTGCCCATATAATTTTTATAATAGGACTCTATTTAAATTAACCACACACCGCTCACTATGGCACCTTATCCTACAAGATAGCGGTGATTCTCTAGTTAGACCGGTTGTGGTTGATTTAAATAGAGGTTAGGGCTAAGAGTTAAGAAAGGACGGACAAGAACAAAAAGGAAGAAACTATGTCTTCCTAGTCGTGCTAATCCCCTTTGTTGACTATTACCCTAACACCTATATTCTTCACTAGGGCATTGAAAGCAGTGGGTAAATCCCTTTTCCAAACTAACCTAATCCTAACCCTAGCAAGACTTTTAATCAATTTAATCTCATTCTTAGATCGTAAAACAAAACCCGACTTGATCGGATTAACTCGTTAGAACATAAAAAAAAAAAGAATCCATCTCCCTGTGGACCGACCCGTACTCAACCGGCTAGCTACCAAACGACACCGTTATTGATTGCGGTATATTCTTAACTTTGATTTTAAAACGCTCGCGCGCAAAAAAGAAAAAGAACTCATCAATCAAATGGCGCCGTTGCCGGAGAGACGGTAGTCTCTTTCTTTGTGTAATTTAGGGTTAAAAAAATGAAAAATTGAAAAATTTTAAAACAATAAAAAATAAAATAAAATTTATCATGTTCTTTTTGAGAGGTATTGTGTAAATTGCGCAGGAAAAGAAGATGGACTGATTCAGATCTGGAAAAAGCCAGTGAACAAATTAACTAACAGAAGATCTGAACAGACAGAGGAGAATCACAACAGACAACAGAAAAATTTTGAAGATCCAAACCAACTTAACCACAGCGGAACCGCGGCGGATTCAAGCGTTTGACCGCGGAACCGCGGTCAAACGCTGACGTCAGCACCCCAAAATTTTCTTTAAGTATTTTTGTCCTCACTTCTACCCTCTGAACTCCACTGAAAAAAATTTCTTGCAGGGTTCTTTGCGCAAAATTCTTCTCCCTCTCCAATAAATTGTTTTTGTGCAGGATTCTTCGCGCTGCCAAATAAAAAAAAAATTGCAAGTGTTTTAGAGTTTTGATGTGTTAACTACTTTGCATAATTAATACGGACTTTTAAGGGGCTATAACACCAATCCAGATTGGGTGGGGATTTCATTACCCTTCCTAGGACCCCAAAAATCACAAAAAGCATATGCATCAACTCTCGAGTTAATTAAAAAATATTTAGATTCTGCCAATAAGGACTGTCGCGCTCATTAGGATAGAGGAAGGTTGTGGGCAATTGGTCGTTTATCTAAGCCTGACTTTGTGGAGCCTAGGCTAGACAAGTTGGAAAGGTAATTTTAAAAGGCCCGTCTCACGGTGATTCGTGAGCGGATCTCTCATTTCTTTACTTGTGCTTACCTGGCCACAATTGGCGTTGAAGAGGCGATTTGAGGGATATCTCACAACTTGTCGCTTTGGAACAGTTAGGAGCAGTCTAGTTGACTTAGGAGACCCTGGCTCTAGGCTTGATTGTCCATACTTAAATTGTGATTGTGCCGTAGTTCCGTACAAATTTGTGCAAAACTCTTTCTAAAAAAAACACTTTCAAAAATTTCAAAACTCCAAAAACAAATAATATTTTTTAAATAAAAAAAATAAAAATAATAATTAAAAAATAATAAAAAATTCATCATATTCTTTTTCTTCTCATTTCTCACATCATAGGTACCCCACCTCACAAAACTCTTACCGAACTTTGGTACCCTCAACCAGACATTACTTCCTACGCGCATTGTTTTGGTCGAATTTCGGACGATCCCTCCATACCCAAAATTTCTTTGAAAGATCGAATAGACGCGTCTAGGAGAAACAGTTAGACTCCGCAATCCACTTTGTATCAACCGTTTCAACCTTCACCACCTTCTTACGTTGATACCCCTTTTGAGAGTCCGGTGGTAACTCCGAAACCCATGTCTATTGCTGAACATATTGAACAATCTCGTAGCCGATCTTTCACTCCTTTCAACACTTCCAGTTCTTGGGATCAACAATTCCATTCACCTTTTTATCCAAATGTTGATCCTAATACTTTCAAACCATTCAATTCCTACCGGTCCTACCCGACTTTTGCACCTTCCCTAGACATTACTTCTACACAGCCATTTGGGAGTTCCAGTATCCAAACAACTTTGAATCTTTTACTGAAACCCCTTCACAACCCAAGTCTAGTCTGGAACAGTCGTTGGAAGATTTTATGGTAGCGTCAAGACAACAGATGATGGATTTGAATGCGTCCATGGCCACCCTTAGACAACCTAGTGACCCGGTAGCTCGTTTCCAACTAGCTCCAAATTTTCCAATGTATGATAAGACGGTTGGAAAAATTGAGAATTTGAGTGGTGAGAGTGAGCTGTATATCCTTCCAAATCAAACCTACCCATCCCCAATTGAATCCCATAACTCCGGTTTTGAATGTCTATCAAGTGTTCCAAATGATTCATCAGTTGAAGATAAAACATCTAATGAGTTGTGCGACTTTGTAGTGTTTGATTTACCTGATTGTGAAGGGTCTCTTTCGAGTGAAATCACCACCAATCCTTTTGACCCCTACACCTCCACTCTCGAACCTAAATTGATTAATATCCATGCTTTTGATTAGGTGACTGAGAAATTTAATTTTCACTTGATCGAGGATATTGACGCTGGGAATATTTTGGATGATGAACCCATAAATTTGGATGAGTTTTTCTTTCCAATTCATCATCCCGAGACATTAAATGTTTCTCCCGAACCCCATATGCGTCTAGATTTTGATGGTAAATGGATGGATGAGATAACTTTTGAGGGGAATTTTGAGGATGGTATTGAGGATGAACCAGTTTTGCTTAATGAGTCGGATTTTCCAATTCATCATGTCCCTTCCATTGACTGTGTACACCCTCCTGAATCTTTAACCGATACCCTTCCTCAATCACTTCCCTCTATCCTCGTTCCGACCTTGCAAGAAACCGTTACACTTTCATTTTCAATGTCTGGTTTACCAAGTTCGACGTACCCATGTTTTCTCACGAATCTTGAGGGATTTGACCTCATTTCTCAGTGGGTTGATAGATTAGCACAATCTCTTTTTACACATCGGTCATTACAAATTGTGCTAATTTACACACTCCATCTCCACCCTCAAGTTCGTATTCCACTTCTTTCTCCCACTTTCTTTGGTTCTTCTTCTAATCTTCCTTTAATGATAGCGAGTATTAATGAATCACAATCCGATATTTTGAGTTCGATAATTCTAGGAAAACAACTTGATTTAGACTCTTTTGAGAATAAGGTAGATGATCCTTACGAGTCTCCTACTTCCATAATTTTTGAAAAATCAAGTGTGTTGAATTCTGGCACGACACTTATTGACATTGAAACGTTCAATCGGACCTTCAATGAAGTTTCGAAGATATTTTCACCGACGAACTCGCATTCCTAAATGACACGGATTTTGTGATTAATCAACCCCCACCTGAAGAAGTCGAACCACCACCATTTCTTTTTCCCTTCCGCCATTCTTCTCCTCCACCGAGACTGTATACTGCTTCTATCTCCACATGGTCTCGTGTGTTTCTCATTTCTTTTCTCTACACCCCATTCTTTCACCAACCAGACCATTATAACGATAAAATTTTTGAATGGTTGGTGCTAACCTTTGGCCTGTGTAAGGCCTTGTATAGCTTGATACTGTGTTTTTTCTCCTCCCTAACTCTGAACTTTAATACTTCAACAGTGGAAACACTGTTTCACTTAAGTTTGGGGGGAACCATTTTGTGTATATATATTTTGTTTTCTTTTTCTGCTTAAAAATAAACTAAAAAAATTATTAAAAAAAATAAACAGGGGAATGCCGACAATTTTGACCCTCTTGGTGTAGCCTGACAGTGAGGACACTGTCAAGTGTAAGTTTGGGGGTGTGCTCGGTAAGCTTTCTTCCTTCGCATTCATATGTATAATTTTCCATTTGCATACTTATTTTAAAACCCATAAAAATTGAGAAATTTTAAAAATTATAAAAATTGAAAAGTTCAACTTTGGCCATATTTGACTTAAGTTCAACATGACGGTTGAATAGTAGGGAAAAACTAGATCTTAAACTTAGTAAATTAAAAACCCTAAAAAATAACCTTTCTTAAAGTTTAACTGTAGAAAATATATGTTCGTGTAGTTTATTTAGAAATAGGCAAATTCTGAGTTCAGTTCTTGGGCTAAGTCAAAATAAGAGAAGAGTATTGAATTTTTATTTGAAGTGTAAGTCTGAAAAATAATTCTAAACCTTAAGTCTAAATTCTGAAAATATATACCCTACAATTAGCACATACACGCACCTTGAAACTTGGGATAGTAAAAGGTTGAATTGCTCTTGTCTAAAATCCTTAGTATGAGAAAAAATTAAATAAAAGTATAAGTGTGAATAAAGAGATGTAAAAAAAATGAGCACTGGTTTTGTAATTACTTAAGGCTGTGTAAAATAAAAATATATAGCGAGGGTGCTTTATCACCTAATGCCTTAGACCAACTAGTTTGGGAGTCACTGCTAAAGCCTTAGGTATTGCAAGACGAGGAATTACGCCTAAATACGCAAGCACATTTTGTAATTGGTCGTCTAGTACCTCAAGAAGTATTAACGGTCGCATGAAGAATGTGTGAGCAATTTCATCTAAAATTCACCAACTAAAAGTATTCTAAAAGGTGGACAAGAGTATGATAGCTAGAATTGAATTTTTGAGTGTAGGGGTGATACATACACACATGTAGGGGTATATAATTGGGGTTTAGACGAGAGATATGAATGAAAGATAGGGCTTACACCTTCAGTCGAGATGATAAAAATTTCTAAGTTGAGATGGAACCTTTGAAGGAAAATTCAAAAGATGCTAAACGTTAAATAAATTTTCAAAACATATACGATCTTAAGTTAAATGATAAGTGAGTGTGAAAAATACGGGTTGATGATTTCTGAGTTGAAGATAATAGAATTTCTTGCTAGAACACCGAATTGAAAAATGAAAGTCAATAGGACAAATTGATCGGATTTTGTGGGTAGTATCCGCTGAAAACCCTCAGAAGACAACACACCTCCTACTAGGGACACGTAGAGGTTTAACGGCTTGTTGCACGAGCTCAGTGCAATCGCGGTTCCCTGCGAAAGTGAGGTTAGGATTTTTTTTCAAGAATAAAATTGGCTTTGCTCGGGACGAGAAAAAGATAAGTTTGGGGGTATTTGTTCATATCAGAATTTTGTATTATTATATTCCCCATTCTTAATCATATTGTAAATAAATAGGTGCTTTTGATCCATGTCTGCTAAATAGTTGCAGGTTACATGTTCTCGGAACAATACAGTGAAAATGGTGAAAAAAACGCTACAAAAGTAAAACTACGACCAACAAATAGAAGAATTTTTATGATGCCGCCTACAGTTTAAGAAATAAATAAAGATCAATGAACAGTTCGATTGCACAACGTATGAGGGCAGCACAAGATTCAAGACTTCAACACGAAACGACGGTAAAAGTCCACAACATTCTGCACTGTGGAAATCTGGAAGAGAATTGAAGAGATTCTGAGAGACCAAGTGAAGAAAATAGAAGATAAAAGCAACTTGAAGAAACCCTAAAAAATTGGGCCCATGAGCCCACAAAATGGCCGCGGATCCGCGGCCAAACAGGCTATTCTGACGCGGTTCCACGGCCGTGCAATGCACATGTCGGTGGGGTGGCGGTGCTTTGACTCGGTCTTTGGAGTTGTTTTGTAATTTCATGTATGGATCAGAATGTAAATCTAGGGTTTTTTCTATCTATAAATAGGAGGGCTCAAAGCCAAATAAGGTGTGCCTCTTTTGGGTGCCTCTTTTGATATGCCTCTTTTTAATTTCTAGATTAAATTTTAATTTCCTTGCAATCGTCAAGAGGTCATCAATAAAGGTATTTTTTTTTATCGTGCATTCTTTTATCTGAATTTAATTCCTGAATTTTTATCTGTCTTTTATTATCTGCAACTTAGATAGTTTTTTAAAATTATAAAAATGAATCTTATCATAAGTTCCCTAATGAGTGAGTAATTCCTCACTTGTTAGGGTTAGGATTGGGAAGGTTTGAGAGAAGTAAATCTCTCTCTCTCCTTTCTTTGCCCATATAATTTTTTTAATAGGACTCTATTTAAATTAACCACACACCGCTCACTACGGCACCTTATCCTACAAGATAGCGGTGATTCCCTAGTTAGACCGATTGTGGTTGATTTAAATAGAGCTTAGGGCTAAGAGTTAAGAAAGGACGGATACGGACCAAAAGGAAGAAACTATGTTTCTTTCTAGTCGTGCTAATCCCCTTTGTTGACTATTACCCTAACACCTATATTCTTCACTAGGGCATTGAAAGCAATGGGTAGAATCCCTTTTCCAAACTAACGTAATCCTAACCCTAGCAAGACTTTTAATCAATTTAATCTCATTCTTAGATCGTAAAACAAAACCCGACTTGATCAGATTAACTCGTTAGAACATAAAGAAAAGGAATCCATCTCCCTGTGGACCGACCCGTACTCAACCGGCTAGCTACCAAGAAACACCGTTATTGATTGCGGTATATTCTTAACTTTGATTTTAAAACGCTCGCGCGCAAAAAAGAAAAAGAACTCATTAATCAACTAGTTTCGAGCATGCCATCAAGAGTAGGGACTCTGTGAGGATGGCTGTATGCTAAGCGATTTGAGATGGAATCCATATACACCAACAAAGTATGGACTTTGGTTGCTATATCTGAAGGGTTAAACCCCCATCAGGAGCAAGTATATCTTGAGAAGATTACTTGGTGTAAATGGAAAAGTTGAGACTTTCAAAGCTAGACATATTGTAAAAGGTTTTCGTCATCGACCAGGTGTGGATTATGATGAAACCTTTTCTAGTGGCTATGCTTAAGTCCATCCAGATCCTACTTGCCATTGCTACATACCATGACTATGATATCTGGTGATTGGGTGTCATGACTGCGTTTCTAAATACTGATTTAGAAGAGAGCGTCTATAAGTACACAGCCAGAGGGCTTCGTAGACAGTGGGAGCAGCGGAAACGTGTGAAAATTGCTTTACGGGTTAAAGCAGGCATCACAGAGATGGAACATCTGTTTTGATGTGGTAGTCAAAGAGTTTGACTTCATCAAAATGGTAGATGAACCTTGTATATATAAAAAGGTAGTAGAGAGTAAAGTGGTCATCCTCGTATTGTATGTGGATGACACACTCTTGATAGGAAAGGAGTTTCCTATGCTACGCTCGGTCAATCTCCTCTTATCACAATGATTCTCCATATAGGATCAAAGTAATACTTCCTAAATCCTGGGTTTTGGATCTATGAGATAGATCTAAGTGGATCTTAGGATTCTCACTAGGTGTAGTGAGATGGTATCAATCGATCCAGGGGAGAATCACTGGATAGATTCCAGGGTGGTAATGTCAACTGAATGATAGTCACATGAATTGTATTTACCCTCAGTGGAGGGACGGTATGTTGGAATAGTTTCAAGCTAGATACCGTGGCAAACTAGACGATAAAGGCTGCATACATCGCTACCAACGATACTACCAAAGAGGAAGTCTGGGTGTATATTTGTTCATGAGATGAACTTCGTTCCTACCATTGTGTGACAATGGAGTTGTGGCTTATTCCTAGGAACCCCTATCCCATCAATGACTCAGACATATTCTAAGGTAGTATCACCTGATCATGGAGATGGTTGATCTCCAGGGAGATCGAGGTTAGGAGAGTAGACTTAGAGGACAACACGGTGGATCCACTCACGAAGGCCTTTTCCCAGAGAGAGACTTTTATGGGATGGTTGAGTATGAGATACTACAACCACTGCTATATGATGACCCTAGTGCAAGTAGGAGATTGTTAGTTATATATATGCCCCAGAGGCCATTTCTGTACATGAGATGTATATTGTAGTGGATGCTTGGACATATATAAGGAGGACTTTCTTGCTCGACATGATAGTATACTATCTGGTTACTCTTTATCTTAACATGTACACTGATTGTCTCTCTATTACATGTTGGTAAAGCCCTTAGGATGTGTACTTGACTACCTAGATTATGATGCGGATCATACTAGTGGGACAAAGGTAGTCCGTGAGTACATTCTTCAATGTCCCTAGTCTTAGGTGTATCGAGACGGGGCATCGATATACCATAGTAGACTAGCATATAGCTTCTCGACCCATGTAGATAGACGATGGATGATCACATATCCATTGGTGTTTGACATCAGAGATGGTATATGGGTGCTCAGTGGAGACTGGGTACACCGGACGGACTCGCCGAGAACTCCTAGATGGTATTATACCTCACGTCAGATGGCAGTTCTCTGGTGACACTGGTACAGGTTAGTCTGTCGACCCGAGATCGTCATAGAGTCTTGTGTGATTCCCACTGTGCTTTCATTTCCACTTTACCACATTCAAGAGGACGTGCAAAACGGTGGTTTTTAGGTACAGTCCCGAGTCACATGGAGGCAATGAGCGATAGGAGGGGATTCGTCTCTCCTGGTATTAGGGGTAGATGTTGCGCTGTGCTCGATTGACTATAACAGGAAGTCCCTGGCCAGGGCTGTTATGAGATTTACGGGTAAGTGTTACCAGTAGTTTCTCGACCAGTTATGAGCCTCATGTCGGCATGAATTATCGAGTTATTGGGGTCTGACGTTTACCACCCCTAGACGAGATATACGACATATCAGACGAAGAGACCGGACTGTACGGTAGTATTACTGATTGGATTCGCAGGAGTATGAGCAGGCATGCTTTTTGATCTTTTGATCGCTCAGTACCCGAGTGGCCATTATGTTTAGCAGACCGCTTGCGGCTTGTGGGTGTTTGAGATGATCATCACCTATTGCCAGTGTATTAACGAGTCTTTAGAGTCCTATACAGAGGTTTCTTGGTTCATGTGAAACGGAGTAGGAGCACATATGTGATATGTGCGGGACCGAGATTAATGCGCGTATGTTATACCGTGTTCTATTCTCACGATTTCTGACATCGGTCGATTATATGTGATATAGTCGGGTTATCGGATCAAGTGTTGATTCGATAGATTGTTACATTTGATATTAGTCGGTTGTATGTGATATAGCCGGATTATTAAATCAAGTGTTGATTTAGTAATTTAATGTATAATTATATATTTGATATATTAACTTACATTAACTAATATTTGCTCATTAAGTATTTCTTTTTCTCACTTGTGTACACTTAGTATATATGTGATATATATTAATGTACATTATTTTGTGTCATGCTAGATGACACATGCTACATGGGTGTATGAGACTCACACCATGCTTATATTAATGATATGGTTTTATTTATCTAAAGTTAATCAAAATTAATGGTAATTAGTCACATGGTTGAAGCTTGTAGAAGCTTGTGGAACCATTGACCAAGTCCACTAATTTTGTTTTACTTGAAGATATTTATTAACCTAACCATTATTGTTAGCCATAGTTAAGTCTCTAAATGGGTTAGTGTATGATACTAACTCACCCATGGTTGCTATTCTCATCTCAAGAGTTCATTCTCACTTCTTCTCTTCATCTTCTTTATCCTTGAGAAAAAGCTTTTTAGTTTTTGGAAAAGTGAGAAAATATTGTGAGAAAAATAAAACTAAAGTAAGCCCATTTCCTACATCATCATCCTCTACTACTTGTCATTTAGTTTAGGGTGTTTGCTTCACTAATTTCACAATTAGTGAAGAGGTAGCATGAGCTTGAGTCTCCTCGACGTAGATTATCTTCGGCCTCGAAGACTTCGAGCAAGTTTGTTCATTTCTTCATGTGAATCCTTACTAGAGTTCGGGTGTTCACTACTTGGAGCGAAGGGACTACTACACGGAGCTTTAGAAGTGAAGGACCAGTCTACAAAGGTTGTATTCCTCATTCACTTAGTGTAATATTTGATTACATGCTTACTTTACTCCTAATTTTCTAGTTAGATTCTCGGCATGAGTTGCATAGCTCTCTAGGTTTTTTAAAATTATATACTTGATACCCTAAAAATCCTAGTTAGGGTGCTATGGAACCCATCAGCCGAAACCCATGTCGGGTGCTAAGCGAACCAAGCAGCGGTATCTGAGCCTTGCTAGAGCATTAGGAGTAGTCTATACGAAGTTAAAGTGTTCGATCGACTTTTCGAAACCCGGAATTCCCATTCTCTGGAAAAAATTTCAAAATTTGTTATTTTTCCAATTAAAAATATTCAGAATATTGTGTAGGGTTTTCTGTGGACTCACAAGAAAAACGATGGCTTAACTCGACCAAACGACCATGGAAGCACGGCCAAAGCATGCCTTTGGCGGCGGTTCCGCAGCGCTGTTGGTGTGGCAGGGAGCGTTCTTTCTTATGTTGGTCCGTGGGTGCTTGGGGCACTGTCTGGGAATTTTTAACAGTGACTCAATTGTTGAGGTCTCTGGGAATTTTGGGTGTTTGATGGATTGATCAAAATGTTTAACATCGTCTAGATATATGTGATTTGTGATATAATATTTGGAATCCACACTAATTGGTTTTGTGAAAACTAATTAGTTTTTGTAAATCTAGCAATTTAGTTTCTTTTGATCGGTTGCCGCGGTGTTTTGATTCGGATCAAAACTCCGTTGTAATCTCATATAGTACGTGAACGCTCGTCGGGTAACACTACTAGATAGCCATTCCCCATAGCCCTGACCAAGTGACTGTAGGAGGACCCCGTAGCCAAAAGCATCCGTTCGGGTGCTCACGGCCGTGGTCTTCCGCCTAAGTGCACTTCGTCGACGGCATCGGGGGTGCGGCCGTCTTTTAATGTTTCCGACGAGCATTCGATCATTTGTTAGGAATCTTGTTGAATTGCCCGACTGGATATTGAAAAGTGTTTTCAATTTGAGACTAAAATACTGGGTTTATAACGTTAGGCGTGAAATTCAGAATATGAGATTTTCCGAGTTTATGATGTCTAAGGAATTTATATGGTTAGGCATGAAATTCGAAGTATGTGATATTTCGGGTTTATGATGTCTAAGGTGGTTGCGGATTCCAATTGTTGTAGTTTTCACTTTCTTTTCTGCGACCGTAAGTATAATATATGGAGTATCGCCGGTTTCGTTGCTATACGTCAACGACAATTGGGATACGCATATTTACTTACGTTGATGACCGATGTTATGTGTTGTTGTGATGTGTTATATTGGATCGTCGTGTTTGAAGAGCCGGGGGTTTTACGTGAGATGAGAGTTTTTCATTATCATTCATGTAAAAACTTGTATGTAATATTCTTTTATTGGGACACTTCCTGGTTGAGGATGATGTCACCATTGATGTATATTATTTACTTTTCCGCATTAGGATAGACCCAAGGAGGGGAGCACAAGTAACCGGTTTATAGAGTTCAGTGGGAAACCATCTCGAGGAGTCGAGCCCGGGTCTCCTAACTCTAGAATTGGTAGGGTTGCTTGGCACTCTCATAGAGGTCTAGGGATGTGGGTTTGGCTATTCATCATGACCGTGGAATCCGTGTTTTTTTTTGGCTTAATTTAAAACACGGACCTTCTAGTATATCCAATATTTCATATGTTGACTTCTGCTGCAATGTTCTATGATGAGATCATATAACTGCGTGAGAAGAATGCTTTATATTATATATATGATATATAATAAACGTTCCTTATGTTTTGCATCCGCTCTAGTCCTGTCCCCGCTCTGCCGTTAGTTATCTAACCTAACGGTGCATGACGGGACCCGTAACGAATGCGGATGGCATAAGCGTACGATATATAAGTATTTTCGTTTCTTTATCTGTGATGCTTAGGAAGCATAAATGATGGGGCCTCATCAATGAGATTAATGAAAAAGAAAAAAACCTAAAGATGTTGGAGAATCCTGTTTTCAAAACCGGTAGCTCTAGTTCTTGCTTTGCATAGTGGTATTCCTTGATGAATATCCAGCACCTCATTCAATGAGAAAAGAGCCGAGATCTCTTCACCAGGAGTGACCACTTTTGCAAAAGCTAGCAGATGCTACAACCCACTCGGTTTTGTCTTTTGATTGCTTCTCTAGTTCTTGCTTTGCATAGTGGTATTCCTGGATGAATATCCAGCACCTCATTCGATGTGGAAAGAGTTGAGATCCCTTCACCGGGAGTGACCTCTTTAGCGAAACTAGCAAAATTCTCAAAAACACCCATTTTCAAAATCACTCGATTCTACAACGATATCAAGTTCATTACGCAAAAGGTTTTCTTAAAAACCTGTCGCAGCCCTCCGTCATTTCAGCTAAGTACTACTCAGCTTTCGTGCTGTGATCAGTCGAAAATACTGCATTTTTAACATGTCAATTTCCCTATCTTTTGCATCCATCTAGAGGTGTTCAGTATTCATATTGCACATATTAGCAAAACACCTGTATAATACTGAATTACCTGTACTGTATATTAAAACCAGCATTTTTTTAGGGAAATTGACTGTTTATCATGGCATCGCATCATCCTTGTATTGCGCAACACATGTTTTGGAGTCTGTGCAGGAAATTCCAGAAGAAAGGCCAAAATTGTCATAGTGCTGATCAAAAATTACGCCAACTCAAAGACTTGAGAGCTGGTAGCAATCTAGAGGGAAATATAAAATTCAACATATCATAAAAAGGCCCAAATGTCAGCCCAAACAAGTACCAGAAATTCCAAGCCCCAAGGCTTCAAATGAGTCGCGGATCCGCGGCCGGAGCCGGCTTGCGCCGCGGATCCACGGCTTGGTGACGTCAGCAGTGACGAAGATTTTTTCCACGTGTCTTTAATAACGGCCCAAGCTTCCAGAAGACTCCAGATTCTCCACGTGGTCTCATCTAGAAGGCTCGGCCTAACAAACTATTTATAGAAGGCTCTCTTTAACAAACTTTTGAAGGGAAATTTGAAATTTGAAATCCTAGATCTAGGGTTGTGAGGTCTATAAAAAGGAGCCTAGATCTAGGGTTGAGGTTGTTCAAGAAATTATCCTTCATCTTCCACCCACAAGTTGAGTGACACAACTTGTGCCTCAAAACCCTAACCCTAATTCCAATTCCAAAATCAAGATCAAGATCTCGAGTACCATTCAAGCAAGAAGCCTCAACCTTTAGAAAGCGACGCCGGACTTCATCGGAGCAAGAGATCCAAGGAGATCCGCGACTCAAGGAGCCGAGCGAAGCCGAAATCGACGATCTAGTTCCTTCTTTTTGTAAATTTCAAGAGAGTTGTAATGAAATTTGTTGATAAATAAAGGTGAAATTTCTATATCTTGCTTATCTTTTAATTCAAGCATTATGATTCGATCTCAATTTGTGATTGTGTTTGTTATTATGATGTTTGAGTAAAACTCCGCTCGTGTAGGAGTTGTGACGATCGATAGATGATGATGATTTAGACTCTTTTACAATTCTTAAATCCTATAACGTTTGTAAATTCTTGTGAATCAAATGATCGATGACCTAGTTTCGAGACGATGCTTTATTGATTGTGTTCGCTCGAAACTAGGGATCAACGATTGATCATTTGATTAACTTGAAGCTAGATTTTGAATGAGATTCATCGAAAGGACAAAGGATGAGATGAGGAATCCCTAATTTCTTCGCAAGATCCTTAACCCTCGATAAATCGTCATCGATCTAGTATCAATTCGTTAATGGATAAGAATATGTAATCATTAGATCTCATCACATCTATAGATCCGATCTACTCCTACGAGCCACACTTCGAATCTTGATTGTTGGTTTGGAAATCATCACACATCTCAATTCTTGATTTTAATGTTTTCTTAGATCTAGATTTTTCTAATTCTTGATATTCAATTTTACAAATCATGAATTGTTTCTTTTCTTTTCTTTAAATTTTTGACTCATCTAATTCGAAAATTGAACGGATCTCACTTTCCCTATGGACGATTCGCACTTACTAACGCGCTACATCCGTTATTGATTGCGGTCAAAATATTTTTGGTTGTGATTTCTATACAATTTTCTATAAACCGACACAATCGGAAATCATTCAATCAAATGGCGCCGTTGCCGGGAATCGTGTGCTAATTTGTTCATTTTTTTGAAATTTGAGTTGAAAGATTTATTCTATCATAATTTTGAGATCAAAATTCGCGCAAATCATTAAACGATTCGTTGTGGTTTGTTGCAAGGAAATATGGAGCTTGCTGTGCAATTGGAAAAATATTCGGAGCATTCCAGAGAGCTAAGGAAGTGATCAGAAGCGTTTTGTGAATTTTTTGTGTAAGGATCACACTAGACCACCGCGATTCCGCGGCATAAGACGTCTCCTGCGGCGGTTCCGCGGCCTCTTCAAGGCATCGCTGCACGAAATTTGCTCTGTAAAATCCTGACTTTCTTATCTCCTTCCTCATCTGCTCCAATTAACAATTTGCAGCAGGTTTCTTTGCAAAATTCGCAGCGCCGCAAAAAGCAATAAAAATTGTGCGTGTTTTGATTTTTGTGGTTGTTTGCATATTAATACGGAATTTAAGGGGCACGGCCAAATCCAGATTAGGTGGGGAGTTCATTACCCTTCCTAAGCCCCAAAAATCACAAACTTGCATCCGCATTTACCCTCATTAACTAAAAAATATCTAGAGATGACTCTAAGGACCGACGCGCTCACTTAGGACAGAAGATGGCCGTGGGTAATCCATTGTTTATCCGCGTTTCTTTTGTGGTGTCTAAGGGAAGTGTGTCGAAGGCTAGTGGTTACCTAATTAGGCCCACTTCTTACATAGTGGAGAACCTCCCACTTACCTGGCACTTACCTGGCCACAGGAGAGACAAAGAGGCAGTGGAGGATTTATCCTGCGACTTGTCTTTTGGTAGTTAGGAGCGGTCTAGAGCTTTGACCTAGGTGACCACTAGATTTTAGGGTTTTGCTTGTTGCATTTGTTGTGATCGCATCATTTTTTCAAAAATCCGTATCATTTTTCAAAAAACACCACATTCATTCATTTCCCCTAATTATAAGTCACGCTGCCACTTGTACTAACCCTTTTTAGTGCAAGATAGGCTGGACACGGGATTTTAGTGCCCGTTTAGTCCGCGTCCCCCCGATCGACTCCGAAGTCGGTATTTCTACATTCACTTCTTCTTTACCCACCACCACACCCACACTGATGGATCCGTCTCCATCGAACCTCTTTACCACTACTCTGCCGCCGTCCGTTGGTGCGCAGAATCCACCCCGCATCTCTCTCCAAGAGAGCTGCTATCCTATGCGAGGTCCTCTTTCGACCTACTTATCCATTCCACCAGCCAACGAGGATAATTTTGAGATTAAACCCCAATACATCAACCTTCTACCCAAATTCCACGGTCTCGAGACTGAAGACGCATACGTCTTTATCACCAAATTTGAAAATGTATGCGCAATGATGGATACGTCACAACTTTCAGTGGATGCTATGCGTCTACGTCTTCTTCCATTTACCTTGTGCGATATAGCCGAGAAGTGGCTGTATAACACTACCGCACATTCCATTACGAATTGGGAAGAATTCGTTGCGGCATTCCTTAAGAAATTCTACCCTATGAAAAAGACAACTCGAATCCGTAGCGAACTAAATCAATTCACCCAGCTTCCGACTGAACCGTTCTCGAAATGCTTTGAACGCTTCAAGGATCTTTTGGTTCAATGTCCACATCACGGCATCCCGAGATGGGATCTTTGCCGAATCATATATGAGGGCATTAACCCTACCACTAAACAAAACCTTGAAAACATATGTCAAGGCACCTTTATGACCAAGGATGATGGGGAAGCTTGGAAATTTTTAGAAGAGTTCGCTGAAAAATCCTTACAGTGGGAGAGTGGAACCCAGTCATCGTCTAGGGGTGGCGTACACCAAATTGATGTGTCCATAGGTGTTCGAGCTGAGATGGCAGCAATGCAAAAGATGCTCGAGGTTATGGAACACAAATTTTTAGCAGCCTTCCTAAATCCGATATCACTCCCCAAAACTGTATGTGGGTGCTGTTCTGATCCTTCTCATTTGACGGAAGAATATCCATTAAATTCTCCGTTTCAAGGTCACGAGCATACCAATGCCGCATTTCAAAGACCTAGAAACGATCCATATTCTTCCACGTACAGTCAGGGTTGGTGGAATCACACGAACTTTGCTTGGAACCAATCCCAATCTCAAAACACGGTTCCAAATCCGAATCATTTCCAAAGGGTCCCTCCACTACAACAGCAACCACTTCAACTCACTCAGCATCCCTACCAGTCATAAAATTTTCAAAACCAGGTCAACCCTCATGCACCGTCTAATCCTATGCAGTTGACCTGTTCTGACGAGTTCTCTCAATTCACACAAACCATGAAGTCACTCTTGTCAAATTTCATGGAAGTGTCGGCTGATGTTAGGTCTTCTGTCAGTGAGATAAAGAAAAACTCAGCGTCCCAAGCTGAGAGTATCAGAACGATGGAAGCAGAAATTGCACGACTTAAAACCGAAATGAGTGCGAGAGAAAAAGGGAAACTTCCATCTCAACCCCTACCGAATCCTGGGCATTACAATGTAAATGCCGTCACAGCGTTGAGATCAGGAAGAGTGCTGAATAACCATGTTAGGGAAGAAATTGAAGATATTGAAAATCCTATCAATAACACCCCGGCTGGGACCCTTCCTCACACACACACTTCTACTTCTGACCCTTGTTCTTCTACCCCACCGCCTTCTCACGAGCCTATTCTCCGTTTCCCTCTAGGCTCGACACCTCAGCACAGCTCTTCTAGTCCTTCACAGACGATCCCCACTCCTCTTTTGGGATCACGTCTACCCCCACTTCCTTCTCCTATGATGGACCCAGCGCTTATTGCTAAAGCTCCTTACCCAAATCGGTTAAGGTAACAAATCGAGTCCACATATGGAGAAAATTATGGAAATGTTCAAACAGGTTAACATCAACATCCCTCTCCTAGATGCTATTCAACAAGTCCCCGCTTATGCGAAAATTCTTAAGGATTTGTGCACTTGGAAGAGGAAGACTCAAGTGCTAAAGAAGGTCTTCATGTCTAATAACATTAGCATTGCTTTTATCCCACAGCTACCAAAGAAACGTAAGGACCCAGGATGTCCTACGATATCGATTTCTATTAGGGGTAAAAACATCAACTGTGCTCTTTTAGACCTTGGCGCAAGTGTTAACCTACTTCCATATTCTGTCTATGAGCAGCTAGGGATTGGAGAGTTGAAACCAGCTCACTGCACTTTCCAAATGGCAGACCGTTCGATCACCAAACCTAGGGGTGAACTAGAGAATGTGTTGATAAAGGTCGGGGAATTTGTATTCCCTGTGGACTTCATTGTTCTCGATACACAACCTGTAGCAAACCCCCGGAGCCAAATTCCGGTGATTTTGGGTCGACCATTCCTTGCCACTTCCAATGCTGTCATTAACTGTAGAAATGGTTCAATGAACTTATCATTTGGAAATATGACCATTGAACTAAACATCTACAAAATTGGAAGTCAGCCATCACAACCCTCTGCTCATATCCTTGATGTGTGCTCTGTCCACGAGATTGCTCCTGAAAGTTGCGGAGTTGAGGAACTTTTCTTTGAAGATCTCGACGACACTACCACATCACTGTTTGATCTTGCATACTATCTTAGTGAGGACACTATTTCCACGCTTGAGTTCGACACTCCTGACTCATCACCATCTGAGTCTGTATCTTTTACAGGCTATGAGCTTCTTTGTGACTCCGAAAATCAGTCGATGATCCCACCTTCTATTTATCCGCCAGCATTAGATCTCAAACTTTTACCTTCTCATCTTAAATATGCATATTTAGGTGAGAATGAGTCTTTACCGGTTATCATATCCGCTTCTCTAGCATCAGAGCAAAAGAATGCACTTTTGTCGGTATTGAGATCTAATAGATTGAGCTTGAAGGCTTTCACTAAGGGACTGGGATTGATGCCGAAACTAGATTCGAAACTGGGAGGCGTTTGGTTGGACCATGGCGGACATCAAAGGGATTAGACCCTTGATTGTAGAACATCATATACATTTGATGGATGATGCCAGACCAACCCGAGAACCACAGAGACGGTTGAACCCCGTCATGAAGGAAGCGGTGATGAAAGAGATCGTCAAATGCCTTGATAATGGTATCATTTACCCAATCTCCGATAGCCAATGGGTGAGTCCAATACATGTCGTCCCTAAGAAATCTGGCATCACTGTTATTACCAATGAGGTAAATGAGTTGATTCAGACACGTGCCCAAACTGGGTGGCGTGTATGTATTGATTACAAAAAACTCAATGCCGCCACGAGGAAAGACCACTTTTCTCTACCTTTCATTGATCAGAAGCTGGAACGCTTAGCTGGACGTGAGTATTATTGCTTTATGGACGGATACTCTGGCTATAATCAGGTCCCCATAGCCAAAAAGGATCAAGATAAAACCACTTTTACTTGTCCTTTTGGTACCTTTGCTTATAGACGCATGCCCTTTGGGTTATGCAATGCTCCCGCTACATTTCAGCGGTGTATGATGGGGATATTCTCTAACATGGTCGATAATTTTTTGGAGATTTTCATGGACGATTTCTCGATTTTCGGAGACGCTTTTTCTGACTGTCTAACGAATCTTGACGTAGTTCTTACTCGTTGCAAAGAGAAAAACTTAACCTTGAATTGGGAAAAATGCCATTTCATGGTCCAAGAGGGAACTGTGCTTGGACATGTTATTTCGAGAAAAGGCATTGAGGTTGATAGAGCTAAGATAGATGTCATTCAAAACCTTCCTCATCCCAAAAGCGTCAAGGATATCCGATCATTTCTTGGCCATGCGGGCTTTTATAGGAGATTCATTAAGGATTTTAGCAAAATTGCTAGACCCTTAACTCTTCTCTTGGCCAAGGATACGACCTTCCACTTTGACTCGGATTGTGAGGCAGCATTCGACTCACTCAAACACTCCCTCACTACAGCCCCCGTTCTATCGTCTCCAAATTGGGACTACCCCTTTGAGCTTATGTGTATGCATCAGAATTTGCAGTTGGTGCAGTCTTAGGACAGCACATTAAAAAGATGCCACACATGATCTATTATGCAAGTAAGATCCTGAATGATGCTCAAATGAACTATACAACTACCGAAAAAGAACTTTTGGCGGTTGTATTTGCATTAGAAAAATTCAGGCCTTACTTGATTGGCTCACCAATAGTTGTGTACACTGACCACTCCGCCTTGAAACATCTTCTGGCGAAAAAGGATGCTAAAGGTAGGCTAATACGTTGGATCCTTCTATTACAAGAATTTGATCTTGTTATCAAAGATAAGAAAGGATGTGAAAACGTTGTAGCCGACCATCTTTCACGCATCTCTTCTTCACCTGTGACCCTGCCGATCAATGATTCGTTTCCGGATGAACAACTCTTGAGCGTATCCAATGAACCTTGGTTCAGGGATATTGTGAACTATCTTGTCACGGGACTTATACCCAGCGATTGGTCAAAACAGGACAAACACCGTTTTCTATCCCAAGTAAAACACTTTTACTGGGATGATCCATATCTGTTTAAGTATTGTCCTGATCAAATCATTCGCCGGTGTGTCCCGAATGAGGAGTTCAAGAGTGTTCTATCTTTTAGTCATGATCAGGCCTGCGGGGGTCACTTCGGTCCTAAAAAGACGGCGGAGAAGGTTTTGCAATGCGGATTTTATTGGCCGACCTTGTTCAAGGACGCATTTGATTATTGCAAAATCTGTACACAGTGTCAACACACGGGTAGGATTTCCCGGAGAAATGAGATGCCACAGCAACCCATCTTAGTGGTTGAAATTTTCGATGTTTGGGGCATTGACTTTATGGGTCCCTTTCCTAACTCCTTTGGGAATTTGTACATACTGCTTGCGGTTGATTAAGTGGGTTGAAGCCATTCCATGTCGCACTAATGACAAGAAGGTTGTCATTAAGTTCTTAAACATCTTTTCGCGATTTGGACACCCACGCGCTATCATTAGCGATAACGGGACACATTTCTGCAACAGGTCTTTCGAGACTCTGATGCGGAAATATGCAATCAACCACAGACTTTCTACACCCTATCATCCCCAAACGAGCGGGCAGGCTGAGATTTCGAATAGACAGATCAAACAAATCCTGGAGAAAACTATTGCGAAGAATAGAAAAGATTGGTCGACCAAACTGACGGATGCTCTTTGGGCATTCCGAACTGCATTTAAAACCGATCTAGGGATGTCTCCATATAGGCTAGTGTTTGGGAAGGCATGTCACTTGCCAGTCGAGATTAAGCATAAAGTATTGTGGGCTATTAAGGAAATCAACTTTGACTTAAACCAAGCCTGCAACTTTCGGATGCTGCAATTAAATGAGCTAAGCGAACTCCGCGATGAAGCTTATGATAACGCTGTAATTGTAAAGAATAGGACTATGGTTTTTCACGATAAAAACATTTTAAGGAAAACATTTACACCTGGTCAGCAAGTCCTTCTTTATGATTCACGACTACACCATCACGCGGGTAAGCTACGATCTCGGTGGAAGGGACCTTCTGTTGTGCGGTCTGTATACCCGCACGGGGCAGTAGAGGTAGAAAATGTTAAAAACGGCACATTTTTCAAAGTGAATGGACATAGAGTAAAGCCGCATTTTTCCACTGACCCCACGGAGGAGCTCCTGTTCTTACAGGAGCCATTTTATCTTGATTAAAAATTCCTCCGTCTCACCTCCATGTCCTGTATATTACTGCATCATCTTTTTGAATGGAGGTGAGTGAAAAGAATAAGTTTGGGGGAGGATCTTCACTTATATATTTTGCCCCACTAATACATTCCTCCCAGGCTTACAGGTTTTGTAGATATAATGGTTGGCAACAGTGAGGACACTGTTGAAAATAAGTTTGGGGGAGGTTTGTGCTTATTTTTGTATCATTTGCATATCATTTGCATAAGCACAAAACATTTCTTTAAAAACCTATAAAAATTTAAAAATTTTCAAAACCCATAAAAATTTAAAAAAAATTCAAAAAGATAAAAATATTTTTGTACATAAATAAGATAATAAAAGATTAGATAGTGAAAAATTACATCCATGAGATTAGAAAAATTTAAGAAAACCAAGAAAATTAGAAGTTTTCTTATACGAACTAGTAATAAGTAGTTATGAGCCGTTGTCCCAAGGGTTAGTAAGATGAAGGAAGTCACTTATCTGAGGATAAAAATAAGTCTGAAAAATAGTTTCTATTCTGAAAGCCAAACATTTTGAACGTTGATACCCTGCTATTCGCACTTACACACGTCTTGAAACTCGGGATAGTAGAGGATACCTTGAAATACTCTTGTCTAAAAGCCAAAGTATGAAGGAAATAAAAAATGAATAAAATATAAAAATGGTGAGAAAAATGAACACTGGTTTTGTTATCGCCAAGGCAGCAATAAAAAATATAGCGAGGGTGCCTCTTCACCTAATGCCCTAAGGCCAACTGGTCTGGGAGTCACTGCTAAGCCTTAGGTGGTGCAAGACGAGGAAAAACACCTAATAAGCAAGCACATGAGTAATCGGTCGGTTAGTACCTCAAGAAGTATTAACGGTCGCATGAAAGTGTGTGAGCAATCCTAAATATTCATTAATTAAAAAGTACTGAGGTGGATGGACAAGAGTATGATAGCTTGAATTGAATTCTCCGGGTATAGGGGTGTTTATTACACACACGTAGGGTGATATGATCGATGTTTGGAAGACAGATAGGAATGAAGAATAAGACGATGTTTTATTGAGGGAGGACGTGATTTCTGACATCTTTTCATGACTATTAAGATAGGGCTCATGACAACCGAAAAGCTAGCTTAGTTGGAAACCCTAATTTTCAAGGCTTTTCTTTTACAATTCTTTTCTTTAAATGTAATATTTATGATCTTCCTTCTATTATTGGATTTTGTGGGTGCAATCCGCTGAAAAGTCTCAGGAGACAACACTCCTCCTACTAGGGACACCTAGAGGTTTAAAGGCTTGTTGCACATGCTCAGTGCAATCGTGTTGCCTACGAAAGTGTGCTAGTTAGTTTTTCTCTTTCTTTATTTTCTCCTTCTCTTTTTAATAAAACAGTTCGCTCGAGACGGCCGAAAATAAGTTTGGGGGAATTTGATCAGTCGAAAATACTGTATTTTTAACAAGGCAATTTCCCTATCTTTTGCATCCATCTAGAGGTGTTCAGTATTCATATTGCACATATTAGCAAAACACCTGTATAATACTGAATTACCTGTACTGTATATTAAAACCAGCATTTTTTAGGGAAATTGACTGTTTATCATGGCATCGCATCATCCTTGTATTGCGTAACACTTGTTTTGGAGTCTGTGAAGGAAATTCCAGAAGAAAGGCCAAAATTGTCATAGTGATGATCAAAAATTACGCCAACTCAAAGACTTGAGAGCTGGTAACAATCTAGAGGGAAATATAAAATTCAACATATCGTAAAAAGTCCCAAATGTCAGCCCAAACAAGTACCAGAAATTCCAATCCCCAAGGCTTCAAATGAGCCGCGGATCCGCGGCCGGAGCCGGCTTGCGCCGCGGATCCGCGGCTTGGTGACATCAGCAGTGACGAAGATTTTTTCCACGTGTCTTTAATAACGGCCCAAGCTTCCAGAAGACTCCAGATTCTCCACGTGGCCTCATCTAGAAGGCTCGGCCTAACAAACTATTTCTAGAAGGCTCTCTTTAACAAACTTTTGGAGGGAAATTTGAAATTTGAAATCCTAGATCTAGGGTTGTGAGGTCTATAAAAAGGAGCCTAGATCTAGGGTTGAGGTTGTTCAAGAAATTATCTTTCATCTTCCACCCACAAGTTGAGTGACACAACTTGTGCCTCAAAACCTTAACCCTAATTCCAATTCCAAAATCAAGATCAAGATCCCGAGTACCATTCAAGCAAGAAGCCATCAACCTTTAGAAAGCGATGCCGGACTTCATCGGAGCAAAAGATCCAAGGAGATCCGCGACTCAAGGAGCCGAGAAAAGACGAAATCGACGATCTAGTTCCTTCCTTTTATAAATTTCAAAAGAGTTGTAAATAAATTTATCGATAAATAAAGGTGAAATTTCTATATCTTGCTTATCTTTTAATTCAAGCATTATGATTCGATCTCAATTTGTGATTGTGTTTGTTATTATGATGTTTGAGTAAAACTCCGCTCGTGTAGGAGTTGTGACGATCGATTGATGATGATGATTTTGACTCTTTTACAATTCTTAAATCCTATAACGTTTGTAAATTCTTGTGAATCAAATGATCGATGACCTAGTTTCAAGACGATACTTTCTTGATTGTGTTCGCTCGAAACTAGGGATCAACGATTGATCATTTGATTAACTTGAAGCTAGATTTTGAATGAGATTCATCGAAAGGACAAAGGATGAGAGGAGGAATCCCTAATTTCTTCGCAAGATCCTTAACCCTCGATAAGTCGTCATCGATCTAGTATCAATTCGTTAATGGATAAGAATATGTAATCATTAGATCTCATCACATCTATAGATCCGATCTACTCCTACGACACACTTCGAATCTTGATTGTTGGTTTGGAAATCATCGCACATCTCAATTCTTGATTTTAATGTTTTCTTAGATCTAGATTTTTCTAATTCTTGATATTCAATTTTACAAATCATGAATTGTTTCTTTTCTTTTCTTTAAATTTTTGACTCATCTAATTCGAAAATTGAACGGATCTCACTTTCCCTGTGGACGATCCGCACTTACTAACGCGCTACATCCGACACCGTTATTGATTGCGGTCAAAATATTTTTGGTTGTGATTTCTATACAATTTTCTATAAACCGACACAATCGGAAATCATTCAATCATGCTGCGTTTGTTGGCCTCCGTCAAGACGTAGTGTGCGGTAGCTAACTAGTGCTTATCTACAGCATATTATGTGATTGGATTGGGGCAGTCGTGCGACTTTGTTGGCCTCCGTCAAGGGTCGTGCGGGTGGGTTTAATTCAATCACGAAATGTACGGGTTGATCTTAACTAGCAGCCTATAGTTTGTTGGCCTCCGTCAAGGTCATAGGACGCTAGGGGCAAAATATTATTGGGAATTTCAAGTGTTGAAATTTCCAATGAGATTACATACCTTCTATGAGATAGTTGGATCCCGATACCCACTGCGAGTAAAAGTTACTCCTGGAAGTGTTTTGCACTTTACAATTAGCCGATCAAAGTAGGTGTCTAGAAAGGTGTCAATGGGGTTATGCCTCTGGGAAAACGCGGTTTATTTTAATTAGGTTCGTGCGAAAGCACGGGAAACCTCTCTTAAAGTACCGACATTGGCCTGGCCGAAAGATTGGCGAACTTGAAGGGTGTAATTAATCCCGGCTAGTCTTACCTTTTAGGGTTTGAAGGAAGATTTGATAAAAACAGCGGGAGCCATCCCGATTAGATAAAATAATATCCAATCTAATCTTGCAAGACACACGCAGAGTGTTTTCTTCTCTCTCTCTCTCCAGGTAGCGACCATGACATGCCTTAATCAAGATAATAATATGGATGTATTAACCGAACCCGCTTGTTATGCTACGCTGGGGAACGTTGGTTCCGCTCTATCTTATAATTGTTATAAGTCTGAGTAGGAAATAAGGGAATATCCAGATTTCCACGCGACCTAAACGAAGAATGAGTATGTTGATGCATCTTTTTCGGGTGTGTTCGTTACCGAGAACTGTTTCTCAGTACACTTCACGTCCTGGGTATTAGAAACCGGATCAGGATCCCACATATGTAATATGTTACATGGGCTAAAGAAAGGTATAGAACTGGGAAAGGGTGATCATTCTCTACAAGTAAGGAATGGTGCAAATGTTACAGCCAAAGAAGTTGGCGGATATCACCTTGTATTACCAACTAGTAATACATTGATTCTGAACGAATGTTATTACATACTGAACCTAATATGCAATATTATATCAGTTTCTTTATTAAGTAAAGAAGGATATAATCTTGTATTGCAGGATAATGTTGTGAACATTTTCCTGAATCAAAATTTGATTGGATTAGGCACGTTATGTAATGGCATATACGATCTAAATCAAACTACAGTTCTTAACGTACAGAATACACACAAGAGGAAAAGTTCAGAAATGAATGAATATTTCTTATGGCATTGTAGACTAGGTGATATCAATGCTACGTGACTAGCTAAGTTTCATAAAGATGGATATTTAAATCATTTTGAATATACATCATATGAAACTTTCTAGTCATGTCTCAAAGGTAAAATGACCAAAACTTCGTTTACTGGACACGGAAAAAGAGTTACTGAACTCTTAGGACTGATACATAGTGATGTTTGCGGTCCCATGTCTACACATGGCAGGAATGGTTCCTCGTACTTCATTACATTCACTGATGATCTCTCAAGATTCGGGCATGTGTTCCTGTTGAAACACAAGTGTGAAGCTTTTGAGAAATTCAATGAATATAAGTATGATGTAAAGAACCAAACGGGTAAAAGTATTAAAATCCTTCGATCGGATCGGGGAGGAGAATACTTAAGCACGGAGTTCCTAGATTATTTAAAAGAGAATAGAATTCTCTCTCAGTTTACTCCTCCATATTGTAAGTGCACAGCGGCGCCCCGGCCGTCAATCTAACGCCGGAATGCGGAAACGAAACTTTTCTAAAAACAAGAAACCGGCACTACCGCGCACTAAAATCCCGGATCGGGCCATTAACCTAACTCTAGCATACTAGAAAAGGGGTAGAGGGCTATACCAAGCGATCCGTGTCTTTCGGTTTTCGGCCTCCACTCTGATCTCCTCGCGGAACCTCCGGTCTTCATCTCCTCGTCGGAACGGGCACCACATCGCCGGGTTCTTTTACGGGCTCCCACCTCTGGACCGAGGCAACTCGGGCACGAAGTTGGCGAGCCGACGTGCCCAAGGATGCTGTAGGTGAAGTGTGGAATGCTTTGTCTCTTTGGGGTTAAGAAGTTGCCATTGATGGAGGAATCAATATGAACTTTGAAGAGATGTGAGAAATTCTGTAGCAAGCAAGCATGAGATGAATATTTTTCTTCCTCAAAAAATGAACTCTCTCTCCTCCCTCCCAAAGTGGCCGGCCCCTCTAATAATGGTGGAGGGAAAAAGAATCAATAAATCAAGAGGAGACAAATAAGTGATAAAAAGATAAATAAGTCACAACAAAATCAACTCCACATCCTTTCCATAACCATCACCATAAATGCAAGGGAAGAGATGGAAAAAGAATCTCATGATGGTAGAACCATCATGAAGCCTCAATTTTACAAAGGACCCCCTCCACAAAGGTAATTTGCACAACTGCAAATAACCCCCCTCCATCGGAAAGTCCGGCCGTGAAGGAACAAAAGAAAACTGGACGAAACGGAATGCAAACTGACAACTTCAGAAAACTGATCCCGTAATAAATTACAGGAAAACCCCACGACTGTATATACATACCCGCATTTGTATTCCCACTGAATACAAATGCAAAGAGACAAAATCTATATTGTACAATACTAGGATCCGGCTTAAACCAAAGCGCGCTAGTATTATCCGTCCGATCATGATCTGTGCAATACCGCACGTATCAGATCGAACCATGCCATATCTCCATACGGCCTCTACAGTGTTTCGCCCGAAACTTGAGAAAACGGTCTGTGGGTGACTCTAAAGACTCGTCAATATTTTGGTTATGGATTTAACCACTAGCACGTCAGAGGTATTAGCCTATATGTAACGGGCAACCAGGTATTGACCAAAAGGGACGTCGATGAGCGAACTCATCCCGACACCCTACTGAGCCTGTCAGTGACAATATCCGTACAGTCCGGTCCGTTCGTCTATGAGTATCGCATGGCGGGCCTAGGGGGTTGGTAAAAGTCAGACCCCCAAAAGCGGTACAAGTCGTGTCGGAGTGTAGCCCAGAACACCCTGAGATTCTACTGGAATACCTACCAGTAAATCTCCTGCCTTGGCCAAGGACTTCGTGTAATGGCTCTCCTAGACACAGCGCGACCTCACCCCCAATACCGGGAGAGAAGAACCCCTGCAGATCCGCTCATTGCCTCCATGTGGCTCGGGACTGTACCCAACTAAAACCTGTTTGCACAACTCCTTTGAGCGTGGTAGGGTAGTAATCAAAGTACAGTGGGAACTCACACGAGACAATGACGATCTCAGGTCGATGAACTAACCTGTACACATGTCACCAGGGAACTGCTATCTGACGTCAGGTATAAGACCAACTAGCAGGTTCCCGGTGAGTCCTGTCCGGTGTACTCATAACCCAATGAGCACCTGTATACATCTTAGGTGAACCAACTTACACCAATGGCTTGTGAGACCGGCCACCGCCCCTCGTTGGGGTCTCGACTGTATACACTAGTCTACTCTGGAGTATCGATGCCCTGTCTCGAAACTCCCACAACTAGGGACCTTTTAAGGATGTGCTTATAGACCCAAGCTCCCACGTATATGATCGCCTTCATACTGCTGGTAGTCAAGCAAGAATCTTAGAGGCTCTATCAACGTGCAATAGTGATCAGTAATGTCACATAAAGCAGTACACGATGATAAAAATAAACCAGATAGTATACTATCATCTTGAGTAAGACTGTCCTACTGGGACAGGTCCTCCCTCAATCATTGCAATCACGTGCCTGTGATCCAATAATTGACTCTGAGGGCACTATCTCCAACAATCTCCCACTTGCACTCAAGGCTAATTATTGCGATGTCCCATACTCACAGCCCGTGTGATATCGAACACCCAACTCCTCTACTAGTTAGTCTCACAAAGCTCGTTTGCGAAACTATTGCGTTCGAGGAATAGCCTCAGTGAGTGGATGCGCTCAAATGTTTCTTTCTATGTCTCTCTTTATCTCAAGTTCGCGGAGAAAGCTATCTCCCGAAATGCGCAATACCTATCTTAGAGTATGTCTGGATATCTGATGGGACCTAGTTCATAAATGAACTCCAAATCCAAACTTCTCAGACTGTATCGTCAACTGAACTTAATCAGTATCCTGCGCCATGCCTCTCTCGGTATCTGCCTGGACCACCTGTCCAAAATACTGCCCCTCTTCAGAGGGAGAACTATAACTCTGACAGTCACTCTGTCATCCAGGTCACCTTGGAAGCCTGGAATGATAACCGTCTCCCGAATGAGGCTGTCGTTATCATATCCCTAGAACATCCACTTATGTTCTAAAACTGCTTCCTAATGTTTCTCCAGGATTGGATTAATATCAACTTATTGCATCTACTGCAAAAACAACATCTGGTGTGGTACTTGACATCTTATGATTGACTCAATTGCCTAATCATGTGATCTGCCAATCATGCACATCCCTCTCCCCTTTAGTCTGTAAGACTCCTTTAGAGAGGGTGACTCCATCACCTGCAGGTACACTACCTTGCCAGGAGTCTTCCATTCTAAAAACTCTAGAATGTTGTCTAAGTACCCTGATTGGGAAACCACCCAAATCTAGATCTATAGATCTAGTAACCAGAATGTCTTGATATTATATCCAAGTCCCATGTAGAGAAACAACTGTGTGACAACCAAAGTATAACCGATCGTAGTATAGGAACATCACTTCCTATTCTGTATATGTCATCCAAATACCAAGACATCACACCCTACTACCTTCTTAACAGATCTATCCCCTATTCTGATGAAGTCAAACCTATGACTGTCACATCAAAAATAGATGATCTATCTCTGCTATATTTGCTTAAGTCTATAAATAGACATAAGCCACTTTTCCACTATGCTTCTGCTGCTCCCACTGATTACGACAACCCTCTGGCAGAGTCATATACACGTATATTTCTGAAGCCAGTTCAGAACGACGCTACACTCATCCTCCTGCCGGGTCTCATAGTCTGGAACAACAGCAATGGCAAGTCTGGGTAAACAAGAACATCCCTGTCACCGTCCTTGAGGCTACCAGAGTTCCTCTCGGGTGCCTGAGGTTACCCACCTTATCTGCGGAGTGCCCAATGGAATGTCAATCCAGATTGAATCTTTAGGTTCTAATCAAATTTTCAGTAATCGTTTGCGGTTCTGGAATCACTTCCAGTTCTACCATACTCCCACTACTGTTTTCTGAAAAAAAAATCCATTTTTATTAAAACTGTGGCGAGTCTAGAACAATATCACTATTGATCTTCCAGATGGTAGAAAGTCAACCCACGTCATAGCCTGGGTCAACCCACAAACAGCCATTACAGAAACGTGCCTTGAGTTATCCAGAGTCTGGTTTTAAGCATAAGCCGGACAACTCCCCGTACCTTAACATCGTTAAGATACAAACTGTTCTATATCCAATACAGAAACAGAGGCACTGATTTAATTGAACCAGATTCAAATCATGCAGCTGTCTCCAGTGCATATCAACTAAATGGAGAGAGGGCCGATCAGCATTACTCAACTTAGGAGTGCTTCCAATTATGAGTAACCTGAAAGAGAAGCAAGTTCTCTTAATCATTACTATCAACTGAATACCATGCATAAGTATCTACATCTTCGATCACCTTAAAGAATCCCGATACTTGCAACATCTTGTTCTCTACTTTACTCTTATACCTATAACTTCTTAAAACTTAGACCTTGTATTTCTACGAAACACATGTCTAAGAACTAGAGAAGTCACAAGTAAACAGAATATAGTACGATAACCAACCCCTCTGTCCTAATGGACACTGGACAACATACAATACTCTGTATAAGTCCCCTGAGTCCAATTTCTCATTCCCTGTGTGCCGTAGGTTGAAAACTGTACTATGGTTATGAAGAATTACACCGATGTTTAATGCTCCTTACCTAACCATCCACTGATATAGGTAAACGTCATAGACATAATTTCAAAAAGGTATATCTCACTCTATAAAAATAGACGTACAGATATATCAATTTGAAATTGGTGCATAACAACGGATATTCAAAACCAAATATTTGCCGTCCGGCAAACTACCCAGGTGATTTCCTCAAATATCACCAATTACAACGAATTCTGATATAATGAGGATAATCACCTAATTCCCAATAACTTACTCCTACTCATCATCTGTAAAACCATACAGATGTGAGAATCAAACCTGGTAAATACATACCCTGGAGCAAGGACTAATTGGGAAATCAGTTTTCTTTTAACAGTACACAGTGAAACTAAAACATTGAAATGTTTCGATGGGGTATCCGGGTATTCCTAGTAATGCCTCTTCCATTATCAGATTCACAACTGTAACCGTATATTTCTTTGTTGTCTCTCCAAATCCCTGTATATGTCTTTAGTCATTACCTTCTATACACCCCTTTAGGCCAAATGGTTTTCTTCCTTCCCTACCGTTCGGCACCAGCCTATGGTTTGGAAGAAGACTATCCAATAAGCATAATGGGTGTACTGTCCTAATCCTAGGAGCACTCGCAACGCGAGAGAAGGTAAAGATAAAATACACCTGAATAAACCTTATTCCTATTTCTCCTAAACCAGAATCCATCCCCGAACTGGAACGAGTTCCTTTCGAGTTCGTATATAACCATACGATGGATATCCAATAAACTATGGATCTTCGTAGTGATACGGAGTGTCCTGGAGAAATACAAAGGTGAACTGGGAGTGCTAATGAAATACTTGGTTTGGTCGTGAATAGCAGTCGCAATTTACTTTGCCCTCCTTCTAATCCCTTTCTTTGTCTTAACTTAATACCTTCTGTACACCATTTAGGCTAATTGGTTTTCTCCATTCCCTACCGGTCGGCACCTGCCTATGGTTTGGAAGAAGACTATCCAATTTGCGTAATAGGTGTACTATCTCCTAAACCAAGGAGTACTCGCAACCTGAGAGAAGGTAAAAGGAAAAGACAACTGAATAGTCCTATTCGTTTTCTCCAGAACCAGAAACCATCCTCGAATAAATTCCTTCGAGTTCGTATATAACCATACGATGGTTTTATCCAATGGAAGTGGACGTTCGTAGTAATACGGGGTGTTCTGGAGAAAAGGGTAAAAGTAGGAGTGGCAATGAGGTATGCAACTCTGACAATCCAAAAGCCAGTGTTAAAGAAGGTTCGGTTAATCTTGGTCACTGAATCATAGTCAAGGGTCGGGTCATGGTCGCTGCCAAAGAGAGAAAGAGAAAAGAAACACTCAGCGTGCACTCTAACCTAGATCAGAATGGTTATCACTTTATCTAATCAGGAAACCTCCCACTGTAACGTCAAATTCTTCCCCAAACCTGAAAGATGAATTAGTCGGGATCACCCGAGGAGTAAACCAACTCATCGGTGGGAATCGGGATCCAACTATCATCGCATGATAACGTGACGGAATCCGCTCACGTTATCACACTCCAGAAGGTATGCGCATATCTGGCAAGTTTCAGTTTCTTTAGAAACTCCCGATGTGATTTTTGCCCCATGCTGTTATGACCTTGACTAAGGCCAACAAATCATAAGTCACATGTCAAGTTCTACCCGTCATTGTCCAGGTTAATTTGAACCCACCCGTACAAGCCCTTGACTAGGGCCAACAAGGTTATACGACTGTCCCAAACCAACGCATCTATCTATGCAGCAGAAAAGTAACAAGCAGCTACCATACACTATGCCTTGACTAAGGCCAACAAATATAGCATGAATACTACGTGCTACCCGTCTGAAATGACGGAGGGCTACGAATGGTTTCTGGCGAAAAACCTTTAACGTAATGAACTTGATATCGTTGAAGGAACTAGATAGCTTTATAAAAATATAGTGGCGAAAACCTTTGCTAAAGAGGTCACTCCCGGTGAAGGGATCTCGGCTCTTTCCCCATAGAATGAGGTGCAGGATATTCCAACTGAATACCACGATGCAAAGCAAAAGTAAATGACTATAGTGAAGCTATTGCCCTGACGCAAACTTCTGTCCAAGGGGTCATTCCCGGTGAAGGGATCTCGGCCCTTGCCTCGTCGACTGAGGTGCTGGATATTCATAACCGAATACCACTGTGCAAAACAAAAGAGAACGCCCTTGCAATAACAGCTTTTTGAAAAATGTTCCAACAACATCAGAATAGGTTTGTTTAGCTTGCATTGATCCAAATCAACGCAGTCCCATCAATTGATCACACCACAAAAGAACGAAAATAATGATGTACGTATATGCCATCCACATTCGCCACTGGGTCCCGTCATCACCCGTTAGGTTACTTAACTAACGACAGAGCGAGGACTAGACTAGTGCGGATGCAAAACATATACAACATCTACTAGTATATATATCAATATATAATATTCGCTCAAGGCATGATAAAAATGCAACATCACAGAAATGTAACCAGCATCACAGAACAATACAGATATCTGGGATCCCCGGGTTTCATAGAGCCGCTACTGAAACCCGACGTTCCCCTGGTCGTGTGGATAGCCTGCGCAATGAAAATCCTAGACCCCTACGGGCGCGGCAAGTTACCCGCCAAAACCTGAAGCAAGGCAGCCCCCTTCAACAACGTGAATGGACCACCCAGCACTTCACGGAATCCGGTAACTTGGGCACCCCTCCTTGGGTCAACCTGTACCCTCTACGAGTGCGGCGAATAGCCCGCCAATTCTAGAGTGAAGCCCCCTCCATCTCAATGCCATGAGATGCGTGCCCGTTGCCCTCTAGAACCCGGCTATCCGTGCACCCCTCCTTGGGGCAATCCTAGTACAGAAAGTAAAAATTACATACAACGGGTATATCGACCTCAGCCCGGTCGTGCCCTAAAAGAATAAAATACAAACAGGCAGTGACGGCAGTCCACATGTCGGACGCTCGCCCCGCAATATCAAATGTACATATAAAACAAAACTGTACTACTATTGCATCCAGGCTATCCCCCACGACCAATCCGCAACATCACAGCACAACACAGAACATCAACGTGAATGTCACGTTCGCAAATCCGTCTAAAAGGGCTATAGCAGTTAGACAGGATTTACCGTTCAAATGACATTCACGGTCGCAGATATAATATAAATACTGTGAACTAACATGTTTAAAATTTTCGATCGATCAAATTTACCGAAGTGGGCCCCAAGCACTACTGTAGCACTCAGAGAAAATCTGGGCCCAAACAGAATATCCCAAAACCCCCATTTCAAACCCAAAAGCCCACTGTAAAAATTCTGTACGGCGTTGACCCTTCTCCACCGCGGAACCGCGGCCAAAACAGGGTTTTGGCCGCGTTTCCCCGGTCATACTGTAGCAACACCTAACAAAATTTTTGCAGATTGCTTAGAATTCCCTGCACGTATTTCTGCAATGTACTGAAAAAATTTTCGAGCCAAAAGAAAATTGACAGAAACTTGTGCACTAGAAAATACGGTTTTTGGGATTTTTGTTCGATCGAGTTCTAAACACGTTAGAGCAAGTTAGGCTAAGTTAATGGCGTGGCTCTGATACCAGTGTAAGTGCACGGCGGCGCCCCGGCCGTCAATCCGACGCCGGAATGCGGAAACGAAACTTTTCTAAAAACTAGAAACGGCACCACCGCGCACTAAAATCCTGGATCGGGCCATTAACCTAACTCTAGCATACTAGAAAAGGGGTAGAGGGCTATACCAAGCGATCCGTGTCCTTCGGTCTTCGGCCTCCACTCCGATCTCCTCGCGGAACCTCCGGTCTTCATCTCCTCGTCGGAACGGGCACCACATCGCCGGGTTCTTTTACGGGCTCCCACCTCTGGACCGAGGCAACTCGAGCACGAAGTTGGCGAGCCGACGTGCCCAAGGGTGCTGTAGGTGAAGTGTGGAATGCTTTGTCTCTTTGGGGTTAAGAAGTTACCATTGATGGAGGAATCAATATGAACTTTGAAGAGATGTGAGAAATTTTGTAGCAAGCAAGCATGAGATGAATATTTTTCTTCCTCAAAAAATGAACTCTCTCTCCTCCCTCCCAAAGTGGCCGGCCCCTCTAATAATGGTGGAGGGAAAAAGAATCAATAAATCAAGTGGAGAAAAATGAGTGATAAAAAGATAAATAAGTCACAACAAAATCAACTCCATATCCTTTCCATAACCATCACCATAAATGCAAGGGAAGAGATGGAAAAAGAATCTCATGATGGTAGAACCATCATGAAGCCTCAATTTTACAAAGGACCCCCTCCACAAAGGTAATTTGCACAACTGCAAATAACCCCCCTCCATCGGAAAGTCCGGCCGTGAAGGAACAAAAGAAAACTGGCCGAAACGGAATGCAAACTGGCAACTTCAGAAAACTGATCCCATAATAAATTACAGGAAAACCCCGCGACTGTATATACATACCCGCATTTATATTCCTACTGAATACAAATGCAAAGAGACAAAATCTACACTGTACAATACTAGGATCCGGCTTAAACCAAAGCCCGCTAGTATTATCTGTCCGATCATGATCTGTGCAATACCGCACGTATCTGATCGAACCCTACCATATCTCCATACGGCCTCTACAGCGTTTCGCCCGAAACTTGAGAAAACGGTCTGTGGGGGACTCTAAAGACTCGTCAATACTTTGCTTGTGGATTTAACCACTAGCACGTCAGAGGTATTAGCCTATACGTAACGGGCTACCAGGTATTGACCAAAAGGGACGTCGATGAGCGAACTCATCCTACACCCTACTGAGCCTATCAGTGACAATATCCGTACAGTCCGGTCCGTTCGTCTATGAGCATCGCATGGCGGGCCTAGGGGGTTGGTAAAAGTCAGACCCCCAAAAGCGGTACAAGTCGTATCGGAGTGCCAGAACATCCTGAGATACTACTGGAATACCTACAAGTAAATCTCCTGCCTTGGCCAAGGACTTCGTGTAATGGCTCTCCTAGATACAGCGCGACCTCACCCCCAATACCGAGAGAGACGAACCCCTGCAGATCCGCTCACTGCCTCCATATGGCTCGGGACTGTACCCAACTAAAACCTGTTTGCACAACTCCTTTGAGCGTGATAGGGTAGTAATCAAAGTACAGTGGGAACTTACACGAGACAAATGACGATCTCAGGTCGATGAACTAACCTGTACACATGTCACCAGGGAACTGTTATCTGACGTCAAGTATAAGACCAACTAGCAGGTTCCCAGCGAGTCCTGTCCGGTGTACTCATAACCCAATGAGCACCTGTATACATCTTAGGTGAACCAACTTACACCAGTGGCTTGTGAAACCGGCCACCGCCTCTCGTCGGGGTCTCGACTGTATACACTAGTCTATTCTGGAGTATCTATGCCCTGTGTCGAAACTCCCACGACTAGGGACCTTTTAAGGATGTGCTTATGGACCCCAGCTCCGACGTATATGATCGCCCTCATACTGCTGGTAGTCAAGCAAGAATCCTAGGGGCTCTATCAACGTGCAATAGTGATCAGTAATGTCACCTAAAGCAGTACACGATGATAAAGATAAACCAGATAGCATACTATTATCTTGAGTAAGACTGTCCTACTAGGACAGGTCCTCCCTCAATCATTGCAATCACGTGCCTGTGATCCAATAATTGACTCTGAGGGCACTATCTCCAACACATATACACCACAGCACAACGGTATATCGAAACGGGGAAATCACACCCTATTAAATATGGTGCGCTCTATGATGAGTAACGCTGAGTTGCCTGTTTCTTTTTGGGGTTATGCACTTGAGAAGCCACACAGCTATTGAATAGGGTTCCAACCAAATCAATGCCTACCACTCCATATGAGATATGGAATGGGAAGAGACCATCTGTTAAACGAGTTAAGATATGGGGTTGTCCGGCCTATTTTGAAAAGAAAAATCCGGACAAGCTCGAGGCAAGGTCAGTTATGTACAAGTTTTTAGGATATCCCAAGCATTCGCGAGGGTATATCTTCTACCACACTGAGGAGCAAAAGGTGTTTTGTTTCTCGGCATACCACCTTTTTAGAAAAGAAATTTCTTATGGAAGAAATTAGTGGTCATGAGGTAGAACGGGAAGAAATTCCAGTTAGATAAACTAATAGCTGATGATTTGGTAGAACCGGAGGATTCAATGGTTCCCGGTGAACCTCAGCCTCTCCGCAGATCTAGTAAGGGTTCCTCATCCGTCTGAAAGATACTTCGGTTTTCTCAATGACAGTGGGAGTGAGGATTGCATCATGGAAGATGATGACCCTACTAGTTTCAAGCAGGCCATCACAAGTGGGGACTCTGTGAAATGGCTGGATGCTATGCGGTCTGAGATGGAATTCATGTACACCAACAAAGTTTGGACTTTGGTTGTTGCACCTGAAGCGGTAAAACCCATCGGGAACAAGTGGATCTTGAGATGATTCTTGGTGTAGATGGAAAAGTTGAGACTTTCAAAGCTAGACTTGTAGCAAAAGGTTTTCGTCAATGACCAAGTGTGGATTTTGATGAAACCTTTTCTCCAGTGGTTGTGCTTAAGTCCATCCGGATCAATTACGGATTAAAACAGGTATCGCGGAGTTGGAACATCTATTTTGATGTGGTAGTCGATAAGTTTGACTTAATCAAAAAGGCAGATGAACTTTGTATATACAAGAAGGTTGTAGAGAGTAATGTTGTCTTCCTCGTATTATACGTGGATGACATACTCTTGATAGGAAATGGTGTTCCTATACTACACTCGGTCAAGCTCTTCTTATCACTAAGTTTCTCCATGAAGGATATGGTTGATGCCTCTTACATCCTAGGGAGAAACAATGGACAGCGGTGAAGAACATTCTTAAGTATTTGAGAAGCACTAAAGAAATGTTCTTGGTGTATGGTAACGGTGAACTCCAAGTGGAGTCCTTTACCGGTTCGAGCTTCTAGAGTGATAAGGTCGACTGTAAGACAGTCATGAGTTTTGTCTTTACCCTCAGTGGAGGGATGGTATGTTGGAAGAGTTCCAAGCTAGATACCGTGGCAGACTCAATGATAAAGGGTGAATACATCGCTTCTAACGATGCTACCAAAAAGACTGTCTTGATATAGATGTTCATGAGATGAACTTGGTTCCTACCATTGTGGTGACAATGGAGATGTGGCTTTGGCCTAGGAACCCCGGTCCCATCAGTGATCCAGACATATTCTTAAGCAGTATCATCTGATCCGAGAGATGGTTGATCTCCGGATGATCGAGGTCAGGAGAGATTAGACGAAGAATAACACGGAAGATACACTCATGAAGGCCTTTCCCTAGAGAGACTTTAAGGGATGTTGGGTATGAGATACTATAACAGCTGGCCTTAGTGCATGTGGGAGATTGTTAGTTGTATGTATGCCCTAGAGGCCATTATTGTACATGATTGTATATTATAGTGGATGCTTGGACATATACAGGGAGGACTTTCTTGCTCGACATGATAGTATGCTATCTGGTTGCTCTTTATCTTAACATGTATACTTGTACTGTCTCTCTATTACATGTTGATAAAGCCCTTAGGATGTGTACTTGACCACCAGGACTATGATGCAGATCATACCAGTGGGGCCAGGGTAGTCCACAAGTACATCCTTTAATTGTTCCTAGTCGAGGGAGTATCGAAACGGGGCATCAATATTCCAGAGTAGACTAGTGTGTATGATTCTAGACCCTGTATGGGGCGATGGTTGATCCCACAACCATTGGTGTTTGACCACAGAGAATGTGCACAGGTGCTTATTGGAGAATGGGTATACTGAACATGACTCACCGAGAACTCCTAGATGGTATTATACCTAACGTCAGATAGCAGTTCTCTGGTGACACTAGTACAGGTTGGTTTGGTTACCCGAGATCGTCATAGAGTCTTGTGTGATTCCCACTGTGCTTTGATTTCCACCTTACCATGTTCTAAGGAGAGCGTGCAAAATGGTGGTTTTTGGGTACAGTCCCGAGTCACATGGAGGCAATGATCGATAGGAGAGTATTTCGCCTCTCCCGGTATTGGGGGTTGATCTTGCGCTGTGCTCGATTGGCCATAATAGGAAGTCCCTGGCCATGACGGAAACTAAGATTTACTGGTAAGTATTATCAATAGTTTCTTGACCCGTTATGAGCGTCACATCGGCACGACTTATCAAGTTATTGGGGTCTGACGTTTACCACCCCAGACTCGATATGCGACATATCAGACGAAGTGACCGGACTGTACGGTAGTGTTACTTATTGGATTCACGGGAGTATGAAGAAGCTTGCTTTTTGATCTTCTGATCGCTCAATACCCAGGTAGCCGTTACGTCCAGCAAGTACCGCCGACGGCTTGTCGGTGACTGATATGATCATCACCTACTGCCGGCATATTTATGAGTCTTTAGAGTCCTACACAGAGGTTTTCTGGCTTAAGCGAAACAAAGTAGGGCACATATGTGATATGTGCGGGACCGAGATTGATACTTTTATGTGATACCGTATTCTAATCTCGCGATATAGGTTATATGTGATATAACTGGATTATTGAATCAAGTGTTGATTCAATAATTTATTAAATGATATTGGTTGGTTGTATGTGATATAGCCGGGTTATTAAATCAAGTGTTGATTTAAGAATTTAATGTATAATTATATATTTGATATATTAATATGCATTAACTAATATTAGCTCACTTAAGAATACGGTATCACATAAGTGAGGACAGTGAGGGTAATGTGTAGTGAGTAATCTGGACTGGTCTATTGGGTTAACTACTCTCAAGTCTTTGAAATCAATTTGATGAATCATCGATGTAACTCAATAGTATCTCGTGCGTGCCAGGGATCACGGTCTAAGACTCTCGGGCTTAATCCGAGACGTGCCGCAAGGCAGTAAAAGGGTAATATGTAACGACGAATGATGTCAGCAGCATCATCCCAGGGCTGGCCTAGCCCGTAAGGCTGATCAGTAAAGGTATCGAACTGTCGAGTTACAAGTCAGGTTTCATCATTGATTTCCCCATACCTCCAAGTTATGTGTTCAAGTCAGGTATTAATAAATCTGGAGCTAATGCCAATACAGGATCAAGCAGTTACAGGTTTGTCTGGATAGACAACAGGAAATGTCCGTAGGGACAACATGTCAAGGTTGTTGGCATTACTAACAAGATCAGGTAAAGGGTCAAGCTATGGTACATCAGGTCAAGTCAGGTAGTGTATATAAATCTAATCATGTCAAGAAGTGCATTGTATCAAGTCGTGTCAAGTAATAGTATATCGGGTCATGTCAAGGGGTGCACAAGTATCACGTGGGTACTCATAATCAAACTATACTAAGCATGGATACACGAAAACAAGTATAAGGTACCAATGTAACAATAAAATGGAATAATGTGATGTAATATACAAAATAGGTATAAACTAAAACATATGGATGCACAGTTATCGATTAGGGTTAAAGTTATAGTTCCAACACTAATTAAAATACACTTTATCAAATATGGAATGTTAATATCACATTATTATGTATTATATGATCTATGCATGCAATTGTATATATACTAGACAAGATGGATGCAAATAGGTATCCGAAAGGTTATAAACTATAAAAGGTACTATAGAATGTACAAATAAGCACTATGTGATATAAATATGGATATGGGTACAGTGTATTGTAATCTAATATGCAACAAGATATGTTTTCAAGTTCTAGATCTAAAATTATATAAACGGAACATCGAAATGTTAAAATGAAATATGGGGCACTAGATTTAAACAACAGGTTTAATATGTATTTAAATAGGTATAAAATAATTTAAATAGCATGTCGCAAGATTAACTTGCCTAGGCGGATCAAGAAACGGGGTGTACGGAACGTCTTACGTCAGCGGAAAAGTCGCGACGCGCGCACGGTACACGGAACGGATCCAAACAACGCACAAGGTGATCACACGAGTCAGGTATGTTCGCTGGGTCGTCGGGATCGTCGACGACACGTCCGGTTCCGGCGATCTAAACAAGACAGAGAACTTTTAAAAAAGAAAAGAGAAGAAAAGAAAGAAAGGAAAGAAAAGAAGAAAGAAAGAAAGAAAAGGGAATAGAGAAGGGAGGAGTGTCTCACTGTGGTGCAGAGAGGAGTTGTGAGGATGTCGACGGGGTCGACGGAGCTCCGGCGAGGTGGTTTGGTGATTAGGGTTTCTGTTAGGGTTTGGGTTACTGGGTTTCTAGGTGTAGGGATGTGTAGGGATCTGTGAAGGGAGAAGACAGAGGAGAGAGGATGGAGAAGAGAAGAGAATGATGGTGATGGGATAAGGTGGTCGGCGGTGAAAAGAAGATGGTGGTGATGGGTTCTGTGGGTGTGCAGGCGAGGGTTTGGAGGAAAAAGTAGAAGAGGAAGATGGAGATGAGAAGGAGGAGGTTCGGTTGAGGGAGTTGGAGTTGAGGGGATTAAGCTTTAAGGGTTAGGGTTTGAGATTGAGAGCTCGGCGACGATGGGTTGGCGAGGAGGGAGAGAGAGCTCGGTTTAAAAAAAAGAAAGTTGAATGAGATACGAAGGAGGGAGGTGACGGAATCCGCGGCGGTGACGGGATCACGCACAGTGATCGCGATAAGAGAGAGAAGGAGTGCGAGATAAGAGAGATGGGGAGAGAGCGAGAGGATAGAGAGAGGGGAGGAGAAAGAAAGTTGGCATTATATGATGGACAGAGAAAGAGAGAAGAGAGAAAGGATTATGAGATGGAGAGAGAGAAGGATATCAGCGGCTGAGAGAAGGAGAGAGAAAGAGAAAGAGAAAAAGAAAGGAAAGAGAGAAGATCTATGGGGGCCACGAGCTAGTGAGGAAATGGGCTGTAGCAGTTAGGGAAAGATTAAAGAAAATTGAAAAAATGATTTTAGTTTGTTATCGAAAAATCTTCTGAGCTGTTAAAAATATTATAATTAAATTTTAAAATTTAAATAAATTGAATTTTGGCGGGATACAAAAATATTTCAAAACACGCCCGGGTCGGGTCCAAAAATTCAGATTTGAACTATGAAAAATATATGCGAAGTTCAAAATTAAAAACGAATGCTCAGTTAAAGAAAATGCATACCCCCAAGAACGGATGCACGTACGTGCGCGTAGCCATCCAAACACGTCCGTTTCACTGAACGGGACGAGAACAAGATGCACGGATGCTACCACGGGGTTAGGGGTATCATGTAGGCTATGAAATGCAATTTTAATTTATTTTACATGACCTAAAATGTTATATGATAAAATGTGCGATGTCAGATGAAATGTCAATATGCAGTATACATGAGATGCACGTGTCTATGTAACAAGTCAGGGTAATCTATAAATATGAATCAACAGGTTCAAGCAAGCGGGTTGGGTCGAATGCAATGTAGAATGTAAAGTACCATTCGCACCCAAACACGATAAATCAATAAAATACCACAGATAAATAAATACGGGAACTGGAATTGGTATAAATGACTCGGTTGTTACATTATACCCAACTACAAAAGAATTTCGTCCTCGAAATTCCAAGAACAAGGAAGGATAAACAATCAACAAACTACAAGAATAGATGTGGAAACTTCTGTCGGATTTCATCTTCTCGTTCCCAACTTGATTCTCTATGCGAGCGATTTCCCCAAGAAACAAGTACAAGAGGGATAACTTTGTTCTTAAGAACCTTTTCCCTTCGATCCACAATCGACATTGGTCGCTCCTCAAAGGTTAAATCTTCACGTACAGTCAGCTCAGAATGATCCAATACATGTGTTTCATCTCGAACATACTTACCGAGTTGAGATACGTGAAACACGTCATGAACATTCGCCAAGGATTGCGGTAACACCAATCGATACGCCACTTCTCCAACATGCTCCAAAATCTCAAAAGGTCCAATGAATCGAGGACTAAGCTTTCCTCGATTTCCGAAACGAATCACCACTCTATTCGGTGATATCTTCAAGAATACCAAATCACCAACGGCGAACTCTAGAGGTCTTCTTGATGTATCTGCCCAACTCTTTTGTCGGTCTTGTGCTGCTTTCATATGATTCCGAATGGTGTTAACCTTCTCAACTGTTTGCACGATCAAATCCGGTCCCAATAATCTTCGTTCTCCAACATCGTCCCAACAAACAGGTGAACGACACTTGCGACCATATAAAGCTTCAAATGGAGCCATCTGAATAGTCGCCTGAAAACTGTTGTTGTAAGAAAACTCCACCAAGTGTAGATGATCCTCCCAAGAACCCTTGAAGTCTAACATGCAAGCTCTCAACATGTCTTCAAGAGTTTGAATCATTCTCTCCGACTGGCCATCTTTCTGGATGATAAACTGTGCTAAACTTCAATCGAGTCCCCAAACTTTCCTGTAAGCTCCTCCAAAAGTGCGATAAGAAATGAGTGTCACGGTCGGACACGATGCTCACCGGTACTCCATGCAATCTTACAATCTCCTGCATGTACCGTTCAGCCAAAGCTTCTATAGATTGACCAACTCGAAATGGTATGAAATGAGCTGCTTTGGTCAATCAATCAACAATCACCCAAACTGCATTGTTGCCCTTTGGACTCCACGATAAAGCCGTCACGAAATCCATGGTTATATGTTCCCACTTCCATTGAGGAATCGGAAGTGGTTGCAATAAACCAGCAACCCTTTGATGTTCAGCCTTAACTTGCTGACACACCAAGCACTTTGCTACAAAGCGGGCAATCTCCCGTTTCATGCCTTCCCACCAGAAATGCTGTCGTATATCTCGGTACATCTTCATGCCTCCTGGATGTACGGAATATGCGGAACTGTGTGCCTCCTTCATAACTTCTTCGTGAATATCTCCCTTTGGCACACACAAACGACTACCATATCGCAACGAACCATCTTCATGGATCAGTAAGTCCGTTCGAAGTCCAGCTTCAACCTGTTCCCGAAACATTTGCAATCTTTGGTCCTGTAACTGCGCTGCTTTAATATTCTCGATCAACGACGACTGTAATTGCAGCTGCATCAACTGTCCCGAAGAATGCGGTAGCACAATCTCCAAATCAAATCTTCGAAAGTCTTCAATAAGTTTCTTCTGTGCAGTCAACATGTGAATTGCTGGCAACCGACTAAGCGCATCCGGCACGACATTAACTTTCCCCGGATGGTACTTAAGATCAAGATCGTAGTCAGCCATCAGCTCCAACCATCTACGTTGCCTCATATTAAGCTCCTTCTGTGTGAACACATACTTTAAGCCTTTGTGATCGGTGAAAACCTCGACCCTTTCGCCCAATAAGTAGTGTCTCCAAATCTTCAAAGCAAAAATCACAGCTGCTAGCTCCAAATCATGAGTTGGGTAATTCTTCTCATGGGTCTTCAACTGTCTCGATGCGTAAGCTATAACCTTCCCGTGCTGCATCAAAACACATCCCAATCCTTTCCCAGATGCGTCGCTGTGAATCACCAATCCTCTGGAACTGTCTGGCATGGTCAAAATAGGAGCGGTTATCAATCTCTGTTTCAACGCCTCAAAAGCTGACGCACACTTATCCGTCCACACAAATGGTACTTCCTTGCGCGTAAGCTTGGTCAAAGGCTCGGCCAAACGAGCAAAATTCTCCATGAACCTTCTGTAATACCCGGCAAGTCTAAGAAAGCTTCTTATCTCTGCAACGTTCTTCGGAATCGGCCAATCTCGAACTGCTGCAATCTTTTCAGGATCAATGGCGATTCCATCTCCAGACACGACATGCCCCAAAAACTTCACTTCTTCAAGCCAAAACTCGCACTTGCTCATCTTTGCATACAATCTTTCTTGCCTCAATGTCTGCAGTGCGATCTTCAAGTGTTCTGCCTGCTCTTCAATACTCTTGGAGTAGACCAGAATATCATCAATGAACACCACTATAAACTGGTCCAAGAATGGTGAAAAGATTCGGTTCATCAAGTCCATAAATATCGCCGGTGCATTCGTTACTCCGAAGGGCATCACTAAATACTCGTAATGTCCATACCGAGTTCGGAACGCAGTCTTGCAAATATCTTCTGATTTAACACGGACCTAATGATATCCGGATCACAAATCCAGCTTCGAGAATACCCTCGCGCCACTGAGTTGCTCGAAAAATTCACCAATGCGAAGGATCGGGTACTTGTTCTTAATAGTCACCCGGTTTAATTCTCGATAATCGATGCACATCCTCCTTGTGCCATCTTTCTTCTTGACTAGAAGAACTGGAGCTCCCCAAGGTGAATTACTACTTCGAATCCAACCCTTCTCTAGCAGTTCAGTAACCTGCTTCTTTACTTCTTCCAACTCCACTGGTGCCATCGGATAGTACGCCTTTGAGATTGGCGCTGTACCAGGAACAAGATCGATCGCGAACTCCACATCTCGTTTTGGCGGTAAACCCGAGATGTCCTCGAACATGTCCATGAACTCTGAAACTACAGCTGGCGATTCCTCCCTATCAACTTCCATTGACGAAAGAACAGTGCTTGTCGGCTAGCCCTAAACTTGACTGGCCCGACAGAACTGCTTCCTCCAGCGAAAACAAACTCCGGATGTCCAAGAATCTGGAAAATCACTTTCTTTGCCCTACAATCAATGTGAGCATGGAAAGTGCCGAGAAAATCAATTCCCAAGACAACATCAAACAATGGGATACACCAGAATCGAATAATTCTAATGCAGGAAAAACATGAACAAGTAGGATACCTGAAACAACTACATTTGAAGCCAAGATACTGAAGAAGATAAGCACGGTAAACAGGAAGCTTGCGATAAATATGAACTGGTAAGCAATGAAACCGAGAGAAGCAAGGTAATATAACGACCATGAAACAAGGAAATGAATCAAGACCAGGACTCCAAGTTACTTAAATAGAGTACCGCATTATAACCATGTTGCAGTTCATAGTTACAATCACATAACTCCGTTCAAGTCGCCCAAATCCTAGTATCAGAATCAAAGGAATAGGACGGAAGAAACAATAGGGAACCAAAAGAATTTCAACTCGAGATGCAAAGTTGTTTGCATATCGTCAGGACAGGGGTCAAGAGAAAGATATGATTCAAGAATCATGATAACAATATAGCAGGACATGTTCCTAATCACGGATTTTCTGATTCGTGTATTGGGTCCAATACCCAACTACAAAAGAATCAAACCCGATTAACCTAAATCCTATGACTCTGACACCAAACAAACCCTGTCACGCCCCGCTTCCCAGAGTACGCTAAGATAGGCACGTGACAGAGCCAACCATGCTACCTGTGGATAGGAAATATCCTTCCACAGTCACATTACGGCTGTAGAGATATTAAGAACAATAATAATAACTATCTAATACATGTCCATAAGCCAGAATAACGAGTCAAGAATAAAATAACGCGGAAGCAAAAGATCCAATACAGGAATAAACTGGAATGTACGTCCCATAATGCGGGCTCACATCAGGAATGAAAATACTGAAAGTAAAAAATAAACTAACTACTAACAAGTCCTCACTGCTCGGCCTGCTCACTGGAAAACTCCTGCTCGGCCTGCAGCAAAGGTAAGGAATCTGGGCCATGCAAAACCCAGACGTCAGTGCGTCATAATATCAAGCAATAATATAAACAGGGGTAGCAAGACATGCAAGTATGGGTATAAACGGTAAAACAGGTATAACAGTAATATAAGTGAGGACAGTGAGGGTAATGTGTAGTGAGTAATCTGGACTTGTCTATTGGGTTAACTACTCTCAAGTCTTTGAAATCAATTTGATGAATTATCGATGTAACTCAATAGTATCCCGTGCGTGCTCGGGATCACGGTCTAAGACTCTCGGGCTGAATCCGAGACGTGCCGCAAGGCAGTAAAAGGGTAATATGTAACGACGAATGATGTCAGCAGCATCATCCCGGGGCTGGCCTAGCCCGTAAGGCTGATCAGTAAAGGTATCGAACTGTCGAGTTACAAGTCAGGTTTCATCATTGATTTCCCCATACCCCCAAGTTATGTGTTCAAGTCAGGTATTAATAAATCTGGAGCTAATGCCAACACAGGATCAAGCAGGTACAGGTTTGTCTGGATAGACAACAGGAAATGTCCGTAGGGACAACATATCAAGGTTGTTGGCATTAGTAACAAGATCAGGTAACAGGTCAAGCTATGGTACATCAGGTCAAGTCAGGTAGTGTATATAAATCCAATCATGTCAAGAAGTGCATGGTATCAAGTCATGTCAAGTAATAGTGTATCAGGTCATATCAAGGGGTGCACAAGTATCACGTGGGTACTCATAATCAAACTATACTAAGCATGGGTACACGAAAACAAGTATGAGGTACCAATGTAACAATAAAATGGAATAATGTGATGTAGTATACAAAATAAGTATAGACTAAAACATATGGATGCACAGTTATGTAAGTGCACGGCGGCGCCCCGGCCTCCATCCCGAGGGCCAAATGCAGAAGCGGTGATAATCTTTAAATTTTTCTTGAACTGGCAAACCGCCGTGCACTAATACCCGGATCGAACCATTAACTAGTCCTAGCTAACTACAAGAAGGGGAATAGAGATATACCGACAGATCCGAGTCCTCCGGTCTTCTCGTCGTCGTCCCGATCTCCTGCGGAATGTCCTGTCTCCACCTCGTCGCCGGAAGTGCACCATATCGCCTACATCTTTTACGGGCTCCCACCTCAATGCCGAGGCAACTCGGGCACGAAGCTGGCTAGTCGACGTGCCCAAGGTTTGCTGTAGAATGTCTAGTGAGCAAGTCTCATTTGGGGTTGTGGAATTGCCTTATTGGTGGAGGAAATGATATGAGCTTGTGGAGATGGAACTTGTGGGAATTTTGCAAAGCTAGAAGAACAAAATTCTCATCTCAAGAATTTGGGACAGCCCACTAAGGGGAGTGGCCGGCCATGACAATGGGAAGGAGAGAAATGAGAGTGACCAAAAGAATAATCCAAGAGAGAGGGAGAGGAATGGTTATCATATGGAAAATAATGATCACAAAGAAAAGTCCTCACTCAACAACCATATCATCTCCCATCATCAACAATCATGTCCACAAAAGTCATGCCATCATGACAAGAAGAAGTCAAGAAGTCAAGGTCAATGAAAAGTTGTCATGATAAAACAATATGCAAAGACCCCCTCCACAAATGCCTATTTGCAACAATGCAAATAAGCCCTCCTCCACCAAACTTCGGCCAATGAACGATACAAAGGAAATTGGCCGAAATGGAAAGCAAACTGGCAACTCCAGAAAACTGGTCCCGTAATAAATTACAGGAAAACCCCGATACTGTGCATACACACCCGCATTTGTATTCCGACCGAAATACAAATGCAATGAGACAAAGTCCACACTGTACTTATACTAGGATCCGGCTTAAACAAAAGCCGGCTAGTAATATCCGTCCGATCCTGATCCGTGCAATACCGCACGTATCTGATCGAACCCTTGCCATATATCCATATGGCCTCTAGTACAAACCGTCCGATCCTGATCCGTGCAATACCGCACGTATCTGATCGGACCTTGCCATATCTCCATACGGCCTCTACAACCTTTCGTCCGAAAGCTGAGTAACTGATTGTGGGGAACTCTAAAGACTCGTCAACACCTTGGTTGTTGATTTAACCACTAGCACGTCAGAGGTATAAGCCAATACGTAACGGGCTACCAGGTATTGACTAAAAGGGACGTCTGTGAGCGAACTCAGCCTGACAACCCTACTGAGCCTGTCAGTGACAATATCCGTACAGTCCGGTCCGTTCGTCTATGAGTATCGCATGGCGGGCCTAGGGGGTTGGTAAAAGTCAGACCCCCAAAGGCGGTACAAGTCGTGTCGGAGTGTAGCCCAGAACACCCTGAGATACTACTGGAATACCTACCAGTAAATCTCCTTGCCTCGGCCGAGGGCTTCGTGTAATGGCTCTCCTAGACACAGCGCGACCTCACCCCCAATACCGGGAGAGACGAACCCCTGAAGATACGCTCACTGCCTCCATGTGGCTCGGGACTGTACCCAACTAAAACCTATTTGCACGACTCCTTTGAGCCTTGGTAGGGTAGTAATCAAAGTACAGTAGGAACTCACACAAGACAAATGACGATCCCCAGGTCGATGAACTAACCTGTACATATGTCACCTGGGAACTGCCATCTGACGTCTGGTATATGACCAACTAGCATGTTCCCGGCGAGTCCTGTCCGGTGTACTCATAACCCAATGAGCACCTGTATACATCTTAGGTGATCCAACTGAAACCAGTGGCTTGTGAGACCGGCCACCGCCCCTCGTCGGGGTCTCGACTGTATACACTAGTCTACTCTGGAGTATCGATGCCCTGTCTCGAAACTCTCACGACTAGGGACCATTTAAGGATATGCTTATAGACCCCCAGCTCCCACTTATATGATCGCCCTCATACTGCTGGTGGTCAAGCAAGAATCCTAGGGGCTCTACCAACGTGTAATAGCGACCTGTAAGGTCACCTAAAGCAGTACACGATGATAAAGGTAAACCAGATAGCATACTATCATCTCGAGTAAGACTGTCCTACCGGGATAGGTCCTCCATCAATCATTGCAATCACGTACCTGTGACCTAATAATTGACTCTGAGGGCACTATCTCCAACAATCTCCCACTTGCACTCAAGGCTAATTATTGCGATGTCGCATACTCACAGCCCGTGTGATACCGAACACCCAACTCCTCTACTAGTCAGTCTCACAAAGCCTGTTTGGAAAACTATTGCGTTCGAGGAATAGCCTTAGTGAGTGGATCCGCTTTGTTGTCTCTTTCCATGTCTCTCTATATCTCAAGTTCGCGGAGAAAACCATCTCCCGAAATGAGCAATACCTGTCTTAGAATGTGTCTGGATGTCTGATGGGACCTAGCTCATAAATGAACTCCAAATCCAAACTTCTTAGACTGTATCGTCAACTGAACTTAATCAGTGTCCTGCGCCATGCCTCCCTCAGTATTGCCTTAGACCACCTGTCCAAAATACTGCCCCTCGTCAGAAGGAAAAACTATAACTCTGACAACCTCCTTGTCGTCCAGGTCACCTTGGAAGCCTGGAATGATAACTGTCTCCTGTATGAGGCTATCGTTATCGTATCCCTAGAACATTCACTTATGTTCTAAAACTGCTTCCGACTGTTTCTTCAGGATTGGATTAAATGTCAACTTATTGCATCTAGTGCAAGAACAACATCTGGTGTGGTACTTGATATCTCATGATTGACTCAATTGCCTAAGCAAGTGATCTGCCAATCATGCACATCCCTCTCTACTTTAGTCTATAAGACACCTTTAGAGTGGGTGACTCCATTACCTGCAGGTACACTACCGTGCCAGGAGTCGTCCATTCTAAACTCTTAGAATGTCGTCTAAGTACCCTGATTGGGAAACCACCCAAATCTAGATCTAATACCATAGATCTAGTAACCAGTATGTCTGATATAATGTCCAAGTCCCATATGGAGAAACTACTGTGTGACGACCAAAATATAACCGATCGTAGTATAGGAGTTTCTTTTCCTACTCTGTGTATGTCATCCAAATACTATGACATCACACCCTACCACCTTCTTAACAGATCCATCCCCTATTCTGATGAAATCAAACCTATGACTGTCACATCAGAAATGGATGATCTATCTCTGCTATATCTGCTTGAGTCCATAAATAGACTTAAGCCACCTGTCCACCAATGCTTCCGCTGCTCCTACTGACTACGACAACCCTCTGGCAGAATCATATACACGTACACTTCTGAAGCGAGTCCAGAATGACGCTATACTCATCCTCCTGCCGGGTCTCACATTCTGGAACAACAGCAATAGTAATTGTGGGTAAACAAGAATTTCCCTGTCACCGTCCTTGAGGCTACCGTAGTACCTCTCGGGTGCCTGAAGTAACCCACCTTATCTGCGGAGTGGCCAATGGAATGTCAATCCAGATTGAATCTTTAGGTTCCTTATCAAATCTTCAGTAATCGTTTGTGGTTCTGGAATCACTTCCAGTTCTACCATACTCCCACTACTGTTTTTCTGAAAAAATCCATTTTTTAATAAAACTGTGGCGAGTCTAGAACAATATCGCTATTGTTCATCCAGATGGTAGAATGTCAACCCTCGTCATAGCCTGGGTCAACCCACAAACAGCCATTACAGAAACGCGCGTTGAGTTATCCAGAGTCTGGTTTTAATCATAAGCCGGACAACTCCCCATACCTTAACATCGTTAAGATATGAACTGCTCTATATCCAATATAGAAACAGAGGCACTGATTTAATTTAACCAGATCCAAATCATGCAACTGTCTCCAGTGCATGTCAACTAAATGGAAGAAAGCCTATCAGCGTTACTCAACTTAGGAATACTTCCAATTATGAGTAACCTGAAAGAGAAGCAAGTTTTCTTAATCATTACTATCAACTGAATACCATTCACAAGTATCTACATCTTCGATCGCTTTGAAGAATCCCGATACTTGCTACACCTGGTTCTCTACTCTATTCAAATACCTATAACTTCTCAAAATTCGGACCCTGTGTTTCCACGAAACACCTGTCTAAAAACTAGAGAAGTCATAAGTAAACCGAATATAGTACGAGGACCAACCCCTCTGTCCTGATGGACCCTGGACAACATACAATACTCTGTATAAGTCCCTTGAGTCTGATAACTCATTCACTGTGTGTCGTAGGTTGAAAACTGCACTTATGGTTAAGAAGAATTACACCGCTGTTTAATGCACCTTACCTAACCATCCACTGATATAGGTAAATGTCATAGACATAATTTCAAAAAGGTATATCTCACTCTATGAAAATAGACGTACAGATATATCAATTTAAAATTGGTGCACAACTGCGGATATTCAAAACCAAATATTTGCCGTCTGGCAAACAACCCAGGTGACTTCCTCAAATATCACTGATTACAACGAATCCCGATATAATGAGGATGATCACCTAATTCCCAATAAGTTACTCCCACTCATCATCTGTAAAACCATACAGATGTGAGAATCATACCTGGTAAATACATACCCTGGAGTAAGTATCTAATCGGGAAATCAGTTTTCCTTTAACAGCACACAGTGAAACTAAAACATTGAAATGTTTCGATGGGGTATCCCGGTATTCCTAGTAATGCCTCTTCCAGATTCACGACTGTAACCGTATAATTCTTTGCCACCTCTCCAAATCCCTTTATATGTCTTTAGTCATTACCTTCTGCACGCCCCTTTAGGCCAAATGGTTTTCTTCCTTCCCTACCGTTCGGCACCAGCCTATGGTTTGGAAGAAGACTATCCAATAAGCATAATGGGTGTACTGTCCTAATCCCAGGAGCACTCGCAATGCGAGAGAAGGTGAAGATAAAAGACAACCGAATAAACCTTATTCCTATTTCTCCTGAACCAGAATCCATCCCCGAACTGGAACAAGTTCCTTTCGAGTTCGTATATAACCATACGATGGAGTATCCAATAAACTGTGGATCTTCGTAGTGATACGGAGTGTCCTGGAGAAATACAAAGGTGAAGTGGGAGTGGTAATGGAATTCTTGGTTTGGTCGTGAATATCAGTCGCAATTTACTTTGCCCTCTTACTAATCCCTTGCTTTGTCTTAACTTAATACCTTCTGCACACCATCGTTATGCTAATTGGTTTCCTTCATTCCCTACCGGTCGGCACCAGCCTATGGTTTGGAAGAAGACTATCCAATTTGCGTAATAGGTGTACTATCCCCTAATCTAGGGGTACTCACAACCTGAGAGAAGGTAAAAGAAAAAGACAACTGAATAGTCCTATCCGTTTCCTCCAGAACCTGAAACCATCCTCGAATTCCTTCGAGTTCGTATATAACCATACGATGGTTTTGTCCAATGGAAATGGACGTTCGTAGTAATACGGGGTGTCCTGGAGAAAAGGGTAAAAGTAGGAGTGGCAATGAGGTTTGCAACTCTGACAATCCAAAAGCCAGTGTTTAAGAAGGTTCGGTCAATTTTGGTCTCTGAGTCATAGTCTTAGGGTCGGGTCAATGGTCGCTGCCAAAGAGAGAGAGAAAAGAAACACTCAGCGTGCACTCTAACCTAGATCAGAATGGTTATCAATTTATCTAATCTGGAAACCTCCCACTGTACCTCAAATTCTCCTCCAAACCTGAAAGAAGAATTAGTCGGGGTCACCCGAGGAGTAAACTAACTCATCAGTGGGAATCGGGATCCAACTATCATCGCATGATAACGTGACGGAATCCGCTCACGTCATCACACTCCAGAAGGTATGCGCATATCTGGCAAGTTTCAGTTCTTTTGAAACTCCCGATGTGATTTCTGCCCCATGCTCTTATGACCTTGACGAAGGCCAACAAATCATAAGTCACATGTCAAGTTCTACTCGTCATTATCCAGGTTAATTTGAATCCACCCGTACAAGCCCTTGACGAAGGTCAACAAGGCTATACGACTGTCCCAAACCAACGCATCTATCTATGCAGCAGAAAGGTAACAAGCAGCTACCATACACTATGCCTTGATGAAGGTCAACAAACATAGCATGAATACTACTTGCTACCCGTCTGAAATGACGGAGGGCTACGAATGGTTTCTGGCGAAAATCTTTAACGTAATGAACTTGATATCGTTGAAGGAACGGATAGCTTTTTTAAAAATATAGTAACGAAAACCTTCACTAAAGAGGTCACTCCCGGTGAAGGGATCTCGGCTCTTTCCCCGTAGAATGGGGTGCAGAATATTCCAACTGAATACCACGGTGCAAAGCAAAAGTAATCGGCTATAGTGAAGTCATTGCCCTGACGCAAACTTTTTGTCCAAGGGGTCACTCCCGGTGAAGGGATCTCGGCCCTTGCCTCGTCGACTGAGGAGCAGGATATTCCAAATGAATACCACGATGCAAAACAAAAGTGAACGTCCTTGCAATAACAGCTTTTTGAAAAGTGTTCCAACAACATCAGATTAGGTTTGTTTTTAACTTGCATTGATCCGAATCAACGCAGTCCCATCAATTGATCACACCACAAAGAACGAAAATAATATGACGTACGTATATGCCATCCGCATTCGCCACTGGGTCCCGTCATTACCCGTTAGGTTAGCTAACTAACGACAGAGCGGGGACTGGACTAGCGCGGATGCAAAACATATACAACATCTACTAATATATACCAATATATTATATTTCGCTCAAGGCGTGATAAAATGCAGCATCACAGAAATGTACAGCATCACAGAAACAATACAGATATCTGGGATCCCCGGGTTTCACAGAGCCACTACTGAAACCCGACGTTCCCCTGGTCGTGTGGATAGCCTGTGCAATGAAATCCTAGACCCCTACGGGCGCGGCAAGTTACCCGCCAAAACCTGAAGCGAGGCAGCCCCCTTCAGCAACGTGAATGAACCACCCAGCACTTCACGGAATCCGGTAACTTGGGCACCCCTCCTGGGTCAACCTGTACCCCCTACGAGTGCGGCGAATAGCCCGCCAATTCTAGAGTGAAGCCCCCTCCGTCTCAATGCCATGAGATGCGGGCTTGTTGCCTTCTAGAACCCGGCTATCCGTGCACCCCTCCGCGGGGTAATCCTAGTACAGAAAGTAAAATATACATACAACGGGTACATCGACCGCAACCTGGTCGTGCCCCAAAATAATAATACAAACAGGCAGTGACGGCAGTCCACATGTCGGACGCTCGCCCCGCAATATCAAATGTACATAATACAACCACAACTGTACTAGCATTGCATCCAGGCTATCCCCACGACCGATCCGCAACATCACAGCAATACAAAGAACATCAACGTGAAAGTCACGTTCGCAAATCCGTCTAACCGGGCTATAGCAGTTAGACAGGGTTTACCGATCAAGTGACATTCACGGTCGCAGATATAATGTAAATACTGTGAAATAATGTGTTTAAAATATCCGATCAGTCAAATTTTAACAAGTGGGCCCCAAGCATTACTGTAGCAGATCAAGAAATTCTGGGCCCAATGTTATTATTCCAAAACCCCAATTTTAACCCCAGAAAGATACTGTAGAAATTTGGTGCAGGGAACCCAACAGTGTGCGGCGGAACCGCGGCCCAAAGGGGTGTTTGGTCGCGGTTCAGCGCTCCTACTGTGGAGTTGTTGCATCGAATTTTTACAGAACTCTTAATTTTTCTAGTAGATCACTTTTCTGTAACCTGAAAAAAATTTCGACTCAAAAAAATTTCAACAGAAAACTGATGTGAGAGAAAACGCGGAATTTGGAATTTTTGATCGATCGGAAATGCAAACACATTAAACAAAGCTAGACTAAGTTAATGGCGAGGCTCTGATACCACTGTAAGTGCACGGAGGCGCCCCGGCCTCCATCCCGAGGGCCAAATGCGGAAGCGGTGATAATCTTTAAATTTTTCTTGAACTGGCAAACCGCCGCGCACTAATACCCGGATCGAACCATTAACCAGTCCTAGCTAACTACAAGAAGGGGAATAGAGATATACCGACAGATCCGAGTCCTCCGGTCTTCTCGTCGTCGTCCCGATCTCCTGCGGAATGTCCTGTCTCCACCTCGTCGCCGGAAGTGCACCATATCGCCTACATCTTTTACGGGCTCCCACCTCAATGCCGAGGCAACTCGGGCACGAAGCTGGCTAGTCGACGTGCCCAATGTTTGCTGTAGAATGTCTAGTGAGCAAGTCTCATTTGGGGTTGTGGAATTGCCTTATTGGTGGAGGAAATGATATGAGCTTGTGGAGATGGAACTTGTGGGAATTTTGCAAAGCTAGAAGAACAAAATTCTCATCTCAAGAATTTGGGACAGCCCACTAAGGGGAGTGGCCAGCCATGACAATGGGAAGGAGAGAAATGAGAGTGACCAAAAGAATAATCCAAGAGAGAGGGAGAGGAATGGTTATCATATGGAAAATAATGATCACAAAGAAAAGTCCTCACTCAACAACCATATCATCTCCCATCATCAACAATCATGTCCACAAAAGTCATGCCATCATGACAAGAAGAAGTCAAGAAGTCAAGGTCAATGAAAAGTTGTCATGATAAAACAATATGCAAAGACCCCCTCCACAAATGCCTATTTGCAACAATGCAAATAAGCCCTCCTCCACCAAACTTCGGCCAATGAACGATACAAAGGAAATTGGCCGAAATGGAAAGCAAACTGGCAACTCCAGAAAACTGGTCCCGTAATAAATTACAGGAAAACCCCGATACTGTGCATACACACCCGCATTTGTATTCCGACCGAAATACAAATGCAATGAGACAAAGTCCACACTGTACTTATACTAGGATCCGGCTTAAACAAAAGCCGGCTAGTAATATCCGTCCGATCCTGATCCGTGCAATACCGCACGTATCTGATCGAACCCTTGCCATATATCCATATGGCCTCTAGTACAAACCGTCCGATCCTGATCCGTGCAATACCGCACGTATCTGATCGGACCTTGCCATATCTCCAAACGGCCTCTACAACCTTTCGCCCGAAAGCTGAGTAACTGATTGTGGGGAACTCTAAAGACTCGTCAACACCTTGGTTGTTGATTTAACCACTAGCACGTCAGAGGTATAAGCCAATACGTAACGGGCTACCAGGTATTGACTAAAAGGGACGTCTGTGAGCGAACTCAGCCTGACAACCCTACTGAGCCTGTCAGTGACAATATCCGTACAGTCCGGTCCGTTCGTCTATGAGTATCGCATGGCGGGCCTAGGGGGTTGGTAAAAGTCAGACCCCCAAAGGCGGTACAAGTCGTGTCGGAGTGTAGCCCAGAACACCCTGAGATACTACTGGAATACCTACCAGTAAATCTCCTTGCCTCGGCCGAGGGCTTCGTGTAATGGCTCTCCTAGACACAGCGCGACCTCACCCCCAATACCGGGAGAAACGAACCCCTGAAGATACGCTCACTGCCTCCATATGGCTCGGGACTGTACCCAACTAAAACCTGTTTGCAGGACTCCTTTGAGCCTTGGTAGGGTAGTAATCAAAGTACAGTAGGAACTCACACAAGACAAATGACGATCCCCAGGTCGATGAACTAACCTGTACACATGTCACCTGGGAACTGCCATCTGACGTATGGTATATGACCAACTAGCATGTTCCCGGCGAGTCCTGTCCGGTGTACTCATAACCCAATGAGCACCTGTATACATCTTAGGTGATCCAACTGACACCAGTGGCTTGTGAGACCGGCCACCGCCCCTCGTCGGGGTCTCGACTGTATACACTAGTCTACTCTGGAGTATCGATGCCCTGTCTCGAAACTCTCACGACTAGGGACCATTTAAGGATATGCTTATAGACCCCCAGCTCCCACTTATATGATCGCCCTCATACTGCTGGTGGTCAAGCAAGAATCATAGGGGCTCTACCAACGTGTAATAGCGACCTGTAAGGTCACCTAAAGCAGTACACGATGATAAAGGTAAACCAGATAGCATACTATCATCTCGAGTAAGACTGTCCTACCGGGATAGGTCCTCCATCAATCATTGCAATCACGTACCTGTGACCTAATAATTGACTCTGAGGGCACTATCTCCAACAAGTTATCGATTAGGGTTAAAGTTATAGTTCCAACACTAATTAAAATACACTTTATCAAATATGGAATGTTAATATCATATTATTATGTATTATATGATCTATGCATGCAATTGTATATATACTAGACGAGATGGATGCAAATATGTATCTGAAAGGTTATAAACTATAAAAGGTACTATGGAATGTACAAATAAGCACTATGTGATATAAATATGGATATGGGTACAGTGTATTGTAACCTAATATGCAACAAGATATGTTTTCAAGTTTTAGATCTAAAATTATATAAACGGAACATCGAAATGTTAAAATGAAATATGGGGCACTAGATTTAAACAACAGGTTTAATATGTATTTAAATAGGTATAAAATAATTTAAATAGCATGTAGCAAGATTAACTTGCTTAGACGGATCAAGAAACGGGGTGTACGGAACGTCTCACGTCGGCGGAAAAGTCGCGACGCGCGCACGGTACACGGAACGGATCCAAACAACGCACAAGGTGATCACACGAGTCGGGTATGTTTGCTGGGTCGTCAGGATCGTCGACGGCACGTCCGGTTCTGGCGATCTAAACAAGACAGAGAACTTTTAAAAAAAGAAAAGCGAAGAAAAGAAAGAAAGGAAAGAAAAGAAGAAAGAAAGAAAGAAAAGGGAATAGAGAAGGGAGGAGTGTCTCACTGTGGTGCAGAGAGGAGTTGTGAGGATGTCGATGGGGTCGACGGAGATCCGGCGAGGTGGTTTGGTGATTAGGGTTTCTGTTAGGGTTTGGGTTACTGGGTTTCTAGGTGTAGGGATCTGTGAAGGGAGAAGACAGAGGAGAGAAGAAGGAGAAGAGAGGAGAATGATGGTGATGGGATAAGGTGGTCGGCGGTGAAGAGAAGATGGTGGTGATGGGTTCTGTGGGTGTGCAGGCGAGGGTTTGGAGGAAAAAGTAGAAGAGGAAGATGGAGATGAGGAGGAGGAGGTTTGGTTGAGGGAGTTGGAGTTGAGGGGATTAAGCTTTAAGGGTTAGGGTTTGAGATTAGGAGCTTGGGGACGATGGGTTGGCGAGGAAGGAGAGAGAGCTCGGTTTAAAAAAAAGAAAGAAGAAAGAAATACGAAGGAGGGAGGTGATGGGATCCGCGGCGGTGACGGGATCTCGCACAGTGATCGCGATAAGAGAGAGAAGGAGTGCGAGACGAGAGAGATAGGGAGAGAGCAAGAGGAGAGAGTGGGGGGAGGTGAAAGAAAGTTGGCGTTATATGATGGAGAGAGAAAGAGAGAAGAGAGAAGGGATTATGAGATGGAGAGAGAGAAGGATATCAGCGGCTGAGAGAAGGAGAGTGAAAGAGAAAAAGAAAAAGAAAGGAAAGGGAGAAGATCTGTAGGGGCTACGAGCCAGACGAGAAGGATTTTAGTTTGTTATCGAAAAATCTTCTGAGCTGTTAAAAAATATTATAATTAAATTTTAAAATTTAAATAAATTGAATTTTGCCGGGATACAAAAATATTTTAAAACGCGCCCGGGTCGGGTCCAAAAATTCAGATTTGAACTATGAAAAATATATGCGAATTTTAAAATTCAAAACGAATGCTCAGTTAAAGAAAATGCATACCCCCAAGAACGGATGCACGTACGTGCGCGTAGCCATCCAAACACGTCTGTTTCACTGAACGGGACGAGAACAAGATGCGTGGATGCTACCACGGGGTTAGAGGTATCATGCAGGCTATGAAATGCAATTTTAATTTATTTTACAAGACCTAAAATGTTATATGTTAAAATGTGCGATGTCAGATGAAATGTCAATATGCAGTATACATGAGATGCACGTGTGTATGTAACAAGTCAGTGTAATCTATAAATATCAATCAACAGGTTCAAGTAAACGGGTCGGGTCGAATGCAATGTAGAATGTAAAGTACCATTCACACCCAAACACGATAAATCAATAAAATACCACAGATAAATAAATGCGGGAACTGGAATTGGTATAAATGAACTCGGCTGTTACACTTACTCACTAGGTGTAGTGAGTAGGTATCAAACAAATCCTGGGGAGAAATACTGGACAGCTTTGAAAAACATTCTTAAGTACTTGAGAAGGACTATAGAGATGTTCTTGGAGTATGGTATTTGTGAACTCCAGGTGGAGTCCTTTACCGATTTGAGCTTCCAGAGTGATAAGGACGACAGTAAGTCGTTCTCGGGTTTTGTCTTCACCCTCAGTGGAGGGACGGTATGTTGGAAGAGTTCCAAGTTAGATACCGTAGCAGACTCGACGATGAAGCCTGAATACATCGCTACCAACGATGCTGCCAAAGAGGCTATCTAGATGAATAAGTTCATGAGATGAACTTGTTGAGGTTCCATCAATTGAGCATCCAATACATGTGTATTGTGATAACAATGGAGCTGTGGCTTTGGTCAAGGAACCACGGTCCCATCAGCTATCCAATCATATTCTTAGGCGATATCACCTGATCATGGTGATAGTAGATCGCCGGGAGATCGTCGCCGGGAGATCGAGGTCAGGAGAATTGACATTGAGGATAACAAAGCGAATCCACTCACCAAGGCCCTCCCTCAGATGCTAATCAAGAGACTTTCTGGGATGTTGGGTATGAGATACTACAATAACTGGCCTTAGTGCAAGTGGAAGATTGTTAGTGATGTGTATGCCTATAGGCCATTATTGTATGATATAGTGGATGCTTTGACATATATATGGACTTTCTTGCTCGACATGATAGTATGCTATCTGGTTTTCTTTATCTTAACATGTTCACTAGTATTATTATACCGTCTCTCATATACATGTTGGTAAAGCCCTTAAGATGTCGGCTTGACTACCAGGACTATGATGCGGATTATACTACTAGGACTTGGGTAGTCTATAAGCATATCCTTCAATTGTTCCTAGTCGAGAGAATATCGAGACAGGGCATCGATATTCTAGAGTAGACTAGTGTGTACGTTTCTTGACCCTGTATGGGGCAATGGTTGATCCCATATCCATTGGTGTTTGACATCAAAGATTGTACACAGGTGCTCATTAGAGAATGGGTACACCGAACAGGACTCATCGAGAACTCCTAGATGGTACTATACCTGTCGTTAGGTAGCAGTTCTTTGGTGACACTGGTACATGTTAGTCTGTAGACCCGAGATCGTCATAGAGTCTTGTGTGGTTCCCAATGTGCTTTGATTTCCTCCATACCACAGCTCAAAGAAATCATGCAAATAGTTGGATTTTGGGTACAGTCCCGAGTTATATGGAGGCAATGAACGATAGGAGAGGTTTCGCCTCTCCAAGTATTAGGAGTTGATGTTGCGCTATGCTCGATTGGCTATAACAGTAAGTCCCTGGCCAGGGCTGTTGATGAGATTTACTGGTACGTGTTATCAGTAGTTTCTCGAACCGTTATGAGCCATACATCAGCATAACTTATCAAGTTATTGGGGTCTGACGATTCCACCCCTAGACTCGATATGCGATATATCAGACAAAGAGACCGGACTGTACAATAAGTGTTACTTATAGGCTTCATAGGAGTTTGGACAAGCTTGCTTGTTGATCTTCTAATCGCTCAATACCTGGATAGCCGTTACGTCCAGCTAGTACCACTGACGGCTTGTGGGCGACTGATATGATCATCACCTACTGCTGGCGTATTAACAAGTCTTTAGAGTCCCACACAAAAGTTTTCTGGTTCAAACGAAACGAAGTAGGCACATATGCTGATATGTGCGGGGGGCCTGATAAAATACGAGTATATGATACCATATTCTAATCTGGCGGTTATTTGTTATCGGTTAGGTTATATATGATATAACGAGTTTATCGAATCAAGTGTTGATTCGATAATGCGATATAGAGATAAAAGATATTAGTCGGTTATATGTGATATAACCGGATTATTAAATCAAGTGTTGATTTAATAATATGATATATATTTATATTTGATATAATTATATATTAACTAATATTATTGCTCACTAATCTTTTTCTTTATATATATATATATATATTTGAGATATATATATATATTTGATATATATATATATATATTTGATATATATATATATATTTGATATATATATATATATTTGATATATATATATATATATATATATATATATATATTTTGAAGCATGGTTAGATTTCTATTTTAAGAAAATAGAAATGAGGTGGAAAATAAGGAGCATGGGATGAAGCATAGCTTTTATATTTCTTTATTACTCTTGACTTACTATTGAAGCATGGTGCTATATTTTTATTGAGAAAAATTGGATGCTTCAATGAGTGAGATATTATTGAGAGCCATTCTTCATTCTCATTCTAACACTTGTGTTTTTCTTGAGTTGAGATCATATGCTCTCTAGCTCTCTCCTCATTCTTCACCTCCACCTCCAAGCTCAAACCATCACATGAGTTGTGAATCCTTGAGCTTATGAGAACCGTAGTGAGCATACAATACCCCTACTTCACCACCCCATATTAGATTAGCACTTTGGTATGGTGTGTTTCCTTCACTACAGAGTTTAGTGAAGGGGTTGCTTGGATTGGCGGACTTCGGGTGGATCATATTCTGCATGAAGGTCATCGAAGGAAGTTCGTTCAACCTTCAAGTGGAGCTTAGTGGAGTCGCGTGAACTACAACTCGGAGCTTTAGAAGAGAAGGACACGGTCTACAAAAGTTGTAGCATTCTTCTCTTAGCTAGTTTTTGTGATATCATCATAGTTAACCCTAATATTCTACTTAGATCTTGGTAAGTGTTCATTAGCAACACGAATTTTTGAAAATTGCATGTGTGATGCCCGTTTTAACCCCGTCGCGGTGCTAGTAGACACTTTCAATAGGCGTGGACATACGTTGTTTTGGCGAGCCACCGATTTTGGCCCACTCGGTTGTTGTTGAGCGTTGGCAACGAAAGCCGCTTTCCCTTTACCCTTGGCATTTCGAGGGTCCTTATTTAAGGAGGAAGGATTGTGACCCATTTAGTCCATTTGGGCCAGTTTGTCGATCAAAGACTGGAAGGTGGTTGGCTTGAAGAATGTCATGAATTAGGACACAGTTGTTTGAGGATCAAGGGTCCCGATGAACATGCCCACGGCGGGAGATTCTTCAATGCGCTGTTCGCACTTTGACCATAGGTTCCTCCACCGGATCGTATATTGGACCCAGGTTTCTCCTGACTTCACCCTACCATTGATTAATGCCATGATCGGGGTACGCTCACTTGCGCTGGCAAACTGCTGTGTGAACAGCAGTTCCATCTCTGTGAATGTCTTTACAGAATCATTTGGGAGCTCTGAGTACCATTCAAAGGCCGTCTCTGACAGGCTGCCAACGAACTGGCGAAGCAACAGTTTGTCGTCGCCTCCAGTGTTTCCGCACAGAGCTCTGAACTGTGTGATGTGCTGGTGTGGGTTCTATGTCCCCTTGTACACATGGAACTTGGGGATTGTATATCCCGGCGGGTACTTGATTTTGTCATACCAGCCTGGATACGGTCGTCCGGTTCTGACGATTTATCCTACAGCTTCATTAGCTTGATGAGCTTATATTTGTTGAGCAATATAATCATCAAGAGAAGCCTTTGAGATTTTCTCCTCCTTGGCTGTCGATAAGGCCAGAAGAGGGTTTGATGTTTCCCCTCAGTCATCCTCGATAATTATCAGCGGATTCTTAGATGGAGGTTCTGGCTGGATCATCATTCCAACCATATCCTAGAATAAGAGAGCTATCTGCTTTATATTAGCAGCCTGCTCAGCAGCATCCCTGTCCTTTCTTTCAAGCACCCTTCGCAAGAAATCTGTATCGGTCTCCTACTCCTGGAGCTGTTCGACTGTTGTGCCCGGGCTTTCTTTCTGCCCGGTAAGTGCTGCCATTTTGGTCAGCATTTCCTGGAGCTTTTGCTGTTGCTCCTGAGCTATTGTCAGCGACCGAGTTTGCGGTCGATGACCTGCGGAAGCACGGCCTTCTTCATTCCTAGAAGCCATATAGACCGTATGTACGATCATGCCCCCGGACTTAGGGCGTTTGGGTCCATCGCCTTTGGAATTTGCCATAGGCGGTGGGATTATCTCTGGCCTCATCCTTTTATGGAAGGTTGAAGTTGAAGTAGCCGCTGTAACAGGCACCTGTATAGAAAAAGTCCATCGCTGTATGACAGAGGGATGGTCTTTCTCTTGTCGAGCCTTCGATTTCTTCGGTCGGTGAGAGTAGTCTTTGTTGATCACAGAGTCCTGGACTTTCCGCCAGACCTTGTGAATTTAGGAGGAGAGCCGTTGATATGGGCGCTCTGACTTTGCCTGTACTGTGGTTTCTGCAGGCGGGGGCGATTTCTTTAGAACCGCCGTTGGAGAGTTCTTGCGCACCCTCCTAAGCAGATCAAAGTTGTTCCCGGTTGGAACAGCATCGTCAATTTCTACCATTGGAGCTGGTGAGGTAAGTCCAGAGGGGGAGTTGCCCCCAACTTTTCTCACTCGGTGCCAGTGGCGACGTTGAGCATTCTTGCAGACGGACCGCCTCAGATTTGGAAGTGGCTTCTTCATGCCCCCAGCTTTGCTGAGGGGCTGCTGTTGGCGTCAACCTATTGAAGACTGACATCCTTAGAAGAGTTTGAGGAGGAATGGCCAACCTTTCAAAAACCGATCTTCTGATGGAGGAAGAGCTTTTTACGGCTTCTCCTATAGGAGTTGGGCAGGTTATCAATTTTGAGGGAGCCCCTTCAGTTATCACAAGCCTCTTTGCGGGCCCGTTTGAGTTCTTGCCCAGCCTGTTGAAGACTGAGACGTCAGCTTTGAACGGCCCGTTAAGAGAGGCCATTGTGGTCGCTAGTCGATCGAAGACTGACCTCTTGGGAGCTTTTTCTTGCAGCACTGAGGCACCGAAATTCACTGGTGGGAGCATGGTCCCGAAGAAGTAATGTTCATACCAGAATATTGCATTTAATACTGCCCATTCTTTTGCTCGTTTATTTATAGGCAGGTGTTTTTAATCCGTGTTTCCTACATATTTATAGGTTACAGGTTTCAAGTCCAAAATAACGTAAACTATACAAAATCTCCCCAGTTATGCCAAAATCCAGAACATCTGTCACAGACAGATAAAATCCGGGTTCAAGTCATCCTCATCCGTCCAGTGCCGCTTACCAGTTCAAGAGACAAGACAAATAACAATGCTCATTCGTGTCTCGGACAAGCACAAAGCACGAGAGGGGCAGCACAAGATTCAATGGGTGCGCGGAGCTCAAGGGAGATAAAGGTCAAATGAATTAAAAGTGAAGCCATTTTGGACTGTTACAAATCTGAAGAAACTTTGGAAGCATTTAGCAATTTGGGACATGTAGAACAACATAAGAAAGCAACACAAGAAACCATGGAAAAAATGACACCCTAACTCTCCTAAAGAGCCGCGGAACCGCGGCCAATGTGGCCATTATGCGGCGGTTCCGCAGCCGAGTCAACTCGGCGACAGACAGGATTTTGGGGGTAGTTTTGTAACTTTGTTGGGGCTCAGAATTTGGCCCTAGGGTTTCAGATCTCTACCTATAAATACTTGTTTAGACCATAATATTGCATTCTTCATTCCCCTATTCTTATCCATTTTATAAATAAACAGGTACTCTTGACGCACGTGTGTTGCATGTTACAGGATACAGGCTCTTGGAGCAAATACAGTGAAAAAGACGAAAGTTGATACAGAAAAGGGACCTTTGACCAACAAGTAGACGGATCTTACTCAAGCCGAGACGAAGAACAGTGCAAGGTCCAAAAAGACGAAAGTGAAACGGTCAAAAGATCCTTACAAGTTTTTCACTGAAAGATCTGGAGAAGAATAAGAAGCCAAACAGAGAAAAGTTATGAAGAACTAAGAAGCCCTAACAACCAAGATGCAGCTCAGAGAAGTTGGTGAGCTGAGCTCACCAAAGGGCCGCGGAACCGTGGCCCAAGCCAACCAATGCCGCGGTTCCGCGGCCGTATAGTGCCTGTGTCGGTGTATTTTTCTCGTGTCGGAGCGTCGGTGCGGGGGTTTGGATTTTACGTGGGCATATCTGTAATTGCACATGCGCGAGACTCTGTAACCCTAATTTTCCCTGTTTACTTATAAATTGTAATCAAAATTTGTAAAACCCTATGCCTCTTTTCAATCAATAAAATTCAGAATTGCTGGGAGTTTATTCAGATCTGTTCTATATTGCTTGGAGGGAGCCATCGAACTAGTAAGATAATTTTAATACTTTGTTTTAATTCTTTTAATTAGTATGTCTTTTCATCCCCTAATGAGCGAGTAATCTCCTCGCTCGTTAGGGTTAGCCTTAGGGAAAGATTTGAGAGATGAGATCTCTCACCCCTTTCATGCCATCCACACCTAAGAGTTAGAACTCCATGCATGCACGCACAACCGCTCCCTGCGGCATCCTACCCTTGAGGTAACGATGAACCGTAGTATAAAGGGCCGGTTGCGCGCGTTTTCTATGGAGGTTAGGGTAATTATCGATAAAGCAAGGATAAGAATCTAGAGGAAGAAACATCTTCCCAAAAGATTCTTATCCACTTTATGGATAATCACCCCAACATCTAATAGATCAATAATAAGGCATTGATAGCGGTGAGGAACCCTTAAATCTCCAAACTTCCCCTAAACTTAACCCTAGCGAGACTTTAAATTAGATTAACTTAGTTTATTAATAGATCTGGGTTTTAGATTTAATCAATCCAAACAACATTTAGAATCAACTCGTAAAAACACCTTTAGAAAATTACCCATCTCTGTGGATCGACCCGTACTCACCGGCTAGCTGCAAAGCGACGCCGTTCTTGATTGCGGTTACAAATATTTTTGATCTATCTTTTAGAAAGTGCAAGCACGCTAAATCACTTAATCAAATGGCGCCGTTGTCGGGGATGGCGTAAAATTTCTTTTTGTGTATTTTCGGGTTGATATAAATTTTTAAATCATAAAAATCAGAAAATATAAAAAAGTACAAAAAACATTTTATCAATTTTTATCTGTTTGAAGGGTTTATTGCTTGAATCTTGCAGGAACAGCGAAGGATTGCAAATCTGGAATTTTACATAAGGTCAAAACAGAAAAGGAACCATCAGAACATAGTAGAATTGGTGAACAGGAGATGCACAAAATTTTTCAGAGGCTGAACCCACTGAACTGCCGCGTTTCTGCCGCATAAGTAGGTCTCCCGCCGCGGTTCCGCGCTCTGTCTGCCACGTCAGCACCTAAAAATTGCAGGGCTTGATTTCTCCTTCTCCTCTCTTCAACCTCCCATATATCTCTCTGTGAAAACTTTCTGCAGGACTTCTTTGCGCTAAAAAATTCTTTCTCCCCCTTCTAAATAACAGATTTTCTGCAGGTTTCTTTGCGCCGCGCTAAAAAATTGATTGCAAGTGAATTTTACTGTTTTGCATAATTTAATCGGACTTTAAGGGGCTAATTGACCAAACTCAGATTGGGTGGGGATTTCATCACCCTTCCCAGGACCCCAGAAAACACCTAAAGCATGTGCATTGACCACAATTAATTAAAAAAAGACTAGACTCAGACCTAAGGACATCGAGCTCAATAGGAAAAGGACTAGTATAGGCATCGGCCGTTTATCCTAACTGACATTGCGGTGTCTAGGCTAGTCGTTATTAATTAGGCCCACTGTAGTGGTGGTTCCTTCCCACTTACCTGGCCGTATTTGTCCGTGAAGAGGTGGTTTGAGGTCCTATTTCTAGCCCTAGTTAGGAGCTGTCTAGCAGACCTAGGTGACCCTAGATCTAGGCCTGATTGTGCATGTGTGGTTGATACATTTGTGTCACGAGTCCCATTTCCAAAAACCTTTTTGCAAAACTCTCACATAAAAAAAGAGAGAAAAATCTTTTCAAAACTTGCAACTTGTCGCTAAGAAACCTTGCAACTCACTTCCATCACTTCCCTCCATTGACGTTATCTTACCCCCACATTCTGTTTTTCTTTTTTTTCTGACTACACTACTCTTTTAGTGTATGTCACTTTGGACTAGGGATACTAACGCCCGATTAGTCCGTGTTTCGTTGGTACCAACCGACAAACCCTTCGACGAACCCTTCGTCGACATTCCGTCCATTTCCTTACCTCCACCTTCAAATTCTTCTTTCGAAGGTATGTCGGGACACGACCCCAACGATACCTTACCGACGGGAATGATTCCACCTCCGTTAGGTGCGAATAACCCGAATCTTCCGCCTGTTGTAGCGCCCGCACGAGTTGCGCTCCAGGATCTCTTCTACCCCGTCCGCACTTCTTTACCTACATGTCTTTCACCCCCACCGGAAAATGGGGAAAACTTTGAAATAAAACCACATTTCATCAATATGCTGCCAAAATTTCATGGTTTGGAATCTGAAGATGCATATATTTTTATTAATAAATTCCAAAATGTGTGCGCTATGATGAAAACAACCCAATTAAGTGATGACGCGATAAGGCTAAGGGTCATTCCTTTCACCTTATGTGACCTAGCCGAGAAGTGGCTATATAGCACCGCATCACATTCCATTAGAAATTGGGATGAGTTTGTGAGAGCTTTTCTGAAAAAGTTCTATCCTCATCACAAAATTGCTAGAATCCGTAACGAAATTATATAATTTTCACAGCTTCCTTCCGAACCATTTTGGAAGTGCTTCGAGAGATTTAAAGACCTACTTGTTCAATGCCCTCATCATGGGATCGAAAGTTGGCAACTTTGCCAAATATTATATGAGGGATTGAACTCGGCAACGAAGCAGTTGCTAGAAACTATATGTCAAGGTCATTTTCTTTCCAAGTCCAGCGATGAAGCTTGGCAGTTTCTTGAGGATCTTAGTGAGCAAACAATTCAGTGGGAGAGTACCAAGACCATATCATCTTCTTCTAGTGGTCAATCTAGGGCAGGAATACACCAAGTGGATATGTCGATTGCTATGAAGGCCGAGATGGCCGCACTTATGAAAAAGCTAGAAGCCATTGAGACCAAAATCTCATCGTCTTCTCCTGCCCCTGCTTTACCCACACGAACTGTTTGTGCTTGTTGTTCGAATCCATCGCATCTAACCGAAGAGTGTCCTTATAATGCACCTATTCAAGGACAAGATCAAGTCAATGCTGCATTTCAGCAACGACAACGAAACGATCCGTACTCTTCGACATACAATCAGGGGTGGAGGAGTCACCCAAATTTCGCTTGGAACCAAAATCAACAAGTCCAAGGAAATAACAATTTTCAAAGATCTCCTCCACAACAACAACAAGCACCTTCACAAACTCAAAACCAGCAACCTTTCCAACAACAACCTTATACAAATCAAACGAACAATTTGATTCAACCAAATGATGATAAGGTTATCTCGCTCGAAAAAAGTCTAGATGCATTTCTCAAGCAATCTACTGAATCCGCAGCAAGATTTGAAAATTATGTTCAATCTTTGATGAATAACAATGCCTCACACGATCAAAGTATCAAATCTATTGAGGTGCAAATTGCACAATTAACTGCTGCGTTGAGCGAGAGAGAAAAGGGAAAGCTTCTATCTCAACCATTGCCAAATCCCGGTCACACACAAAACGCATATCACAATCACAATGTAAATGCGGTGACCACGTTAAGATCCGGAAGAGAGTTGCAAAATAATGTGGGAACTCATGATGACATCCCCGCCGGTGGTTCTTCTTCTTCTTTTTCTTCGTTTTCTCCATCGTCACCTTCCCCTCCTTCATTTTCTTCACCTTCTTCTTCACCTTTTTCTTTAGAGCCTATTCTCCACCCGTCACATGGCTCTACTTCTTCTAGCTCGAACGGACCCATTTCTCACAACATGAACACATCTACACCGGGATCCGTTCCTACTCCACATTCTACTCCACAGACATTTGACTCAACGAATTTTCAAAATGCTCCATTTCCAAACAAGTTGAGTCCTAATAAACCAACTGCACAAGTGGAGAAGATTGTGGAGATATTTAAGCAGGTTAGCATAAATATACCTCTCTTGGATGCTATCCAACAAGTCCCTTCATACGCGAAAATCTTAAAGGGCTTATGCACCTCGAAGAGAAAGGCATCTCAAGTACCCAAGAAAGTGCTAGTGGCTAGTGCAGTGAGCAATGCTATTAACCACCATCAAACCTTACCCCAAAAATGAAAGGACCCCGGTTGTCCTACGATTTCAATCACAATTGGGGATAAGAAAATTAATCGAGCACTTTTAGATCTTGGGTCTAGTGTTAACCTGATTCCCTACTTCGTGTACGAACAATTAGGGGTTGGAGAGTTGAAACCCACTCGTTGTACTCTCCAAATGGCTGATCGATCAATCACCCATCCAAGGGGTCAGTTAGAGGATGTGTTAATCAAAGTTGGGGAGTTCATATTCCCCGTTGATTTTATTGTTATGGATACACAACCTGTTGCTAACCCAAGAAACCAAATTCCGGTGATCCTAGGTCGACCATTTTTGGCCACTTCCAATGCTGTAATAAACTGTCGCAATGGCTCCATGACCCTATCCTTTGGGAAGATGTCTAGTGAGTTCAATATTTATAAGATGGGAAGTCTGCCCCCCGTACCAAAAACTAGTACACGAGAAGTTTGCTCTATTCACGAAATCACGCAGGAGGACTGCGAGCTTGAAAGATTCTTGTTTGATGAAAACAGTTTTGACGCCACTAGTGCGTCCCTCCTTGAGCCTACCACCGTTGACACAACCGATATTGATTATGAATGTTTCACTTTTTCGGATGATGACGACTCACAGCCTGAATATGAGTCTTTTGAATTTTTGGATGAGTTAGTTGAACCATCCGAATCGGTTGTTTGCAGTGATTTCGAACCTGTGTTGGAGTCCTTTGAGTTCGAGTTAGATTCCGCAATGATTCTTTCACCCCCGAAACTCGAACTCATGTCCTTACCGCCTCACCTTAAATATGCTTACATAGGTGAGAATGAGACTTTTTCCATTATAATGTCATCCTCTCTAGCCTTCGAGCAAGAGAACGCTATTTTAAAAGTCTTACAAGATAAGCGGCAAGTTTTCGAATGGACTATGGCGGACATCGAGGAGATCAGTTCCCTTATAATTGAATATCATATAAAATTGATGGATGATGCCAAGTCAATAGAGGACCCACAGGAACATTTTGGGGGTATTGTGGTTAGTCAACCTCCTCCTTTAGAAGTTGAACCACCCCCATTTCTTTTAATAAGCTACGAGAATGCCAACATTCCACTGATTGCTGATCATTCCCATTCTCGTTTAGATGCATCACCACCTCCTGTATATTCACCTCCACACCTTCCATACCACCACTTCTATCTTCCCCAATTCTTTATGAATCGCTTCTTCCATCAACCAATACTCTTTACTGATAAATTTTTCAACTGGTTGGTGTTGACGTTTGGTCTATGCAAGGTTTGGCAGTAATGTCTAACATAGTTTAAATGAAGTTTGGGGAAGGGCCTTTCTATATTTTTTGTTTTCTTTTCTATATAAAAAAAATAAAAATAAAAATTTCAAAAATATAAAAATTATAAATAAATAAACAGGGGAGTGCCTGTATTTTGACCCTCTTAGTTTAGCATGACAGTGAGGACACTGTCAAGTTCAAGTTTGGGGGTATGCTCGGTACGTCTTCTTCCTTCGCATTCATTTGTACATATTTTTGCATTTGCATATTTATTTGAAAAAACCATAAAAATTTGAAAATTTTCAAAAATTATAAAAAAATATTGTATTCAATATTGGCTAATTGACTTGAGTTTGACAAATAGGTTAACTGGCTAGGAACAACTAAATCTTAGACTTAGTGAATTGAAAACCCTAAAAATAACATTCCTTAAAGTTTAACGGTAGAAAGTATATGCCTTGTAGTTTATTTAGAAATAGGCAAATTTTGGGTTCACTTCTTGGACTAAGTCGAAACAAGGGTAGAGTATTGATGTTCTTATTAGAGTATAAGTTTGAAAAATAGTTCCTAGCTTAAGTCTAGATTCTGAAAATGTATACCCTACAACTTGCACAATCACGCATCTTAAAACTTGGAATAGTAGAAGAGACCTTGAAATGCTCTTGTCTAAAAGTCCTTAGTACAATGAAAATAAAAAAAATAAAAAAAAAGTGAATAAAAAAAAAATGGACACTGGTTTTTGTGATTACTTAAGGCTGTAAAAATAGAAAAATCTTTAGCGAGGGTGCTTCATCGCCTAGTGCCTTAGACCAACTGGTTTGGGAGTCACTGCTAAAAGCCTTGGGTGTTGCAAAACTAGGAAGTACGCTTTAAAGTGCTAACGCATCTTGTAATCAGTTGTTGGTACCTCAAGAAGTATTAACAGCCGCATGAAGGATGTGTAAGCGAAATTCAAAATTCACGAATTAATAAGTGCTTTGGACAATGGACGGGAGTACGATTGCTTGATTTGAATTTCCAAGTGTAGGGATGATATTTTCACACACGTGGGGATATGTGATTGGAATTTAGATAAGAGAGAGGAATAAAAAATAGAACTTATATCTTTAATAGAGTTGATAGAAATTCCTAAGTCGAGATGGAATCCTAGAAGGAAAACTTAAGAGATGCCGAAAGCTAAGTAAGTCTATAGGATATATATAATCTTAAGTTAAATAATGAGAAAGTGTGAAGAATGTGGGTGGATAATTTGCGAGTCAAAAGATAATAGAATTCCTTGTTAGAAGACCTAATTGGAGAACAAGAGTCAATGGGCCAAGTTGATAGGATTTTGTGGGTGTAATCCGCTGAAAACCCTCAGGAGACAACACTCCTCCTACTAGGGACACCTAGAGGTTTAACGGCTTGTTGCACGTGCTCAGTGCAATCGCGTTTCCCTGCGAAAGTGCGGTTAGGATTTTAGTGAATAAAAAAATAAGTTTGCTCGAGGACGAGCAAAAGATAAGTTTGGGGGTATTTGTTTAGACCATAATATTGCATTCTTCATTCCCCTATTCTTATCCGTTTTTATAAATAAACAGGTACTCTTGACGCACGTGTGTTGCATGTTACAGGATACAGGCTCTTGGAGCAAATACAGTGAAAAAGACGAAAGTTGATACAGAAAAGGGGCCTTTGACCAACAAGTAGACGGATCTTACTCAAGCCGAGACGAAGAACAGTGCAAGGTCCAAAAAGACGAAAGTGAAACGGTCAAAAGATCCTTACAAGTTTTTCACTGAAAGATCTGGAGAAGAATAAGAAGCCAAACAGAGAAAAGTTATGAAGAACTAAGAAGCCCTAACAACCAAGATGCAGCTCAGAGAAGTTGGTGAGCTGAGCTCAACAAAGGGCCGCGGAACCGCGGCCCAAGCCAACCAATGCCGCAGTTCCGCGGCCGTATACTGCCCGTGTCGGTGTATTTTTCTCGTATCGGTGCGTCGGTACGGGGGTTTGGATTTTACGTGGGCATATCTGTAATTGCACATGCGCGAGACTCTGTAACCCTAATTTTCCCTGTTTACTTATAAATTGTAATCAAAATTTGTAAAACCCTATGCCTCTTTTCAATCAATAAAATTCAGAATTGCTGGGAGTTTATTCAGATCTGTTCTATATTGCTTGGAGGGAGCCATCGAACTAGTAAGATAATTTTAATACTTTGTTTTAATTCTTTTAATTAGTATGTCTTTTCATCCCCTAATGAGCGAGTAATCTCCTCGCTCGTTAGGGTTAGCCTTAGGGAAAGATTTGAGAGATGAGATCTCTCACCCCTTTCATGCCATCCACACCTAAGAGTTAGAACTCCATGCATGCACGCACAACCGCTCCCTGCGGCATCCTACCCTTGAGGTAACGATGAACCGTAGTTTAGAGGGCCGGTTGCGCGCGTTTTCCATGGAGGTTAGGGTAATTATCGATAAAGGAAGGATACGAATCTAGAGAAAGAAACATCTTCCCAAAAGATTCTTATCCACTTTATGGATAATTACCCCAACATCTAATAGATCAATAATAAGGCATTGATAGCGGTGAGGAACCCTTAAATCTCCAAACTTCCCCTAAACCTAACCCTAGCGAGACTTTAAATTAGATTAACTTAGTTTATTAATAGATCTGGGTTTTAGATTTAATCAATCCAAACAACATTTAGAATCAACTCGTAAAAACACCTTTAGAAAATTACCCATCTCTGTGGATCGACCCGTACTCACCGGCTAGCTGCAAAGCGACGCCGTTCTTAATTGCGGTTACAAATATTTTTGATCTATCTTTTAGAAAGCGCAAGCACGCTAAATCACTTAATCAATACTCCAGTTTTGAGCCATTATAAGAATGCTTATTTTTAGTTAGATTTTAGTGTAGATTAGTTTGTAGTTTGTTCTTCTTCTTCATATATTCTCAATGAAAGTGTAGTGAGAGCTCTTGAGTGTAAAATCAATGAAGATGAGAGGTTTTATTTAACTTGTATCTTTATTTCTTGTATTGTTATTTTAATTCTTAGTGTAACTTTATTTATTGTTGTTAAGTAGTTATTGTTATTTCTTGCTCTTTTTCTTTTCCTCTTAACCGTATTTTCAAGCCATGATACTCTACGGAGTCCCTACCTTTGGTGAGGGCCCAAATAATTAGCTTGCTACCATTTTGTAAAACCGTATTTTCCTTTCTTTCTTTGCTTTCTTCTTGTTTTGTTTTGTTTTTCATTTAAATGTGTGAATAATTTCCATACTTATTAGGGGCTAAGGAAGGTTAGTATGAGGGACGGAAAAATCCCTTGTGCTTCTCTTCGCCAAACACCTTGAAATGAACCTAGACCAAACAAACGCAACCCCCTCACTTAGGTGTGCTATACGTGACATATAGCCGCGACCTAAGTCGAGAAATCCTTTGGGTACACTACAACGTGACATGTAGTTGTGACTTAATTAGATACATGGTTGCGGGTGTTTGGCCTAGGGTTGGAAATAAGCGCATGTAGCGGAAGGACAAGAGGCACTAGGAATGGATTTAGCGTTGGGAAGCATGCTTAAACTCGCAAATCCTATTCCTATATCCTCCTAATCCCCGATACGTTCGATTATCCCAACATCATTTTAAGAATGGTAAAAGACAAGCACAAGACTAATCCTAACTCTACTAACCAACCTTAACCCTAACAAGCTTACTTGAACATAAATACGAACACTTAGGATAGAATTGAACATAACACATATACATTCTTAATTGACCCGTCTAAGACAAGAACTGACATACAACCATCTCCTTGTGATCGACCCGTGCTAAACCGGCTAGCTGCAAAGTGACATCATCTTGATTGCGGTAAGTAGAGAATGAAAATGGAACGCATATCATAAAACGTATCGCGTTTCCGCTTCAATCAAATGGCGTCGTTGATGGGGAGACGGTAACGTATTTTCTTTCTTTTTATTCGGGTTAATATTCTTTTTGTGTGTGTGTGTGTGTGTATATATATATATATATATATAAAGAAATATAACAAAACCCCTTTTTGTTATTTTTTAATATTTTTTGTGCAAGTGTGCAGGTTATCTGGAGCAAGTACAGCAATCAAATCAAGAAACAGAGCATTTCATTTTGGAGTTGAGATCAAGGGGAGTGCATGGACCAAAATTGAAGCCCCAAGTCCACAGTTTGACCACGGAAATGAGGTCAAAGCTTGGATTTCGCGGTGGTTCTGCGGTTATATTGTGGCTTCTGACCTTCCACCACTTCTCTTTCCTCTAAACCCCTCTGTGAACTCCACTGAATTATATTTTTTGCAGGTTTTTTTGCACAGATTGCGCCGCCACCAAATAATTTTTTTGTTGTTTTAGATTTTTTTTGTTTACCGCTTTGCATATAATAATACGGACATTAATGGGCTATAACACCAATTAAGATTGGGTGGGGATTTCATCACTCTTCCTGAGACCCCACAAATCACAAAAAGCATACGCATTATCTTGAGTTAATAAAAAATATCTAGAACAAACCTATAAGTACTTATCGCGCTCATTTAGGACAAGTGAAGGTTGCGGGGAATCGGTCGTTTATCTGAACTTGACTTTGTGGTGCCTAGGCTAGACAAGTGAGGAGGTAATTTTAAAAGGCTTGTCTCATGGTGATTCATGAACGGAACCCTCCTTACCTCACTTGTTCTTACCTGGACACAATTGGCGGTGAAGAGGCGATTCGAAGGTTATCTTGTAACTTGTCACTTGGAAGTTTAGGAGCGGTTTAGTTGAACTTTAAAGACCCTAACTCTAGGTGTTGTTTGTGCATATTATGATTGTGATTGTGTTTATGTAAAGTTTAGTCCCATAATTCCGTATTTTTTTTTCAAAAATAAAAAAACAATTTCAAAAACTCCAAAAACACAAAGAAAAAATCAAAAATTTATAAAAATTCACCCACTTTCCATCCTCCACTCTTTTCATAACATTGGTACCCAAAACGACCAACTCTTGCTGAACTTTGGTACCGACAACCTGGAATTTCTTCATACGATTCTTACTTTGGTCAAACTTCAAACGATCCGTCCATGCCCAAAATTTTATTGAGAGATCGGATAGACGCGTCTAGGACAAACAATTGGACTCCGCAATCCAGTTCGTATCAACCATTTCAAACATTCACCCCTTCTCATGTTGATACCCCATCTGAGAGTCATGTTGCGACTCCGAGACCAATGTCAATTGCTGAATATATTGCACAATCCTGTAGCCGATCGTTCATGCCTTTCACCACTATAAATTCCGTAGGACAACAATTCCAATCATCTTCATATGAGAATGTTGATCCTAATCCTGTCCATTTTTCACATCCATTCGATTCCTATCAATCCTACCCGACTTTTACACCTTCCCTAGACATTGCTTCTGAACAGCCATTTGGGAGTTTCACGTATCCAAACAACTATGAATCTTTTACTGAAACCCCCTCCCAACCAATGTCTAGTCTTGTGCGAACTTTGGAAGAATATTGGGTAGGGACGTGCCAAATGGAGGAAGTGAATGCGTCCATGGCCGCTCTCATACAATCTTGTAAACCGGAAGCTAGTTTCCAACTAGCTCCGAATTTTCCAATCAATGATGAAGCGATAGGACAGATTGAGGATTTGAGTAGTGAGAGTGAGCAGTACACCCTTCAAAATCAAACCTACCCATTGCAAATTGAATTCCACAACTCCGGTTGAGAAAGTCTATCGAGTGTCCCACATGAATCACCAATTGAAGATAGAATGTTTGATGAGTTATGCGACTTTGTAGTGTTTGATTTATCCGATTGTGAAGGGACCCTGTCAAGTGAAACCACACCCAATCACTTTGACCTATACATCTCCATCCTTGAACCAGAATTGATGGAAATCCATGCTTTTGATGAGGTGTCTGAGAAATTTGATTTTCACTTGATTGAAGATATCGACGCTGTTGGGTTCCTTAGCACTACTACAAGGTTTCGGAAGGCATCAACCATGCCATTTTATAAATTTTTAGTGTGCTAAATAACCTTAACCAATGATCTAACTAGAGGAATTAAGGTAAACAAGCATGTAATCAAACATTACACTAAGTGAATGAGGAATACAGCCTTTGTAAACCGGTCCTTCACTTCTAAAGCTCCGTATAGTAGTCCCTTTGCTCCAAGTAGTGATCTCCCAGAATCTAGTAAGGGTTCACAAGGTGAAAGGAACAAGCTTCCTTGAAATCTTCGAGGCCGAAGATGATCTACGTCGAGAAATCTCCAACTCTAGCTACCTCTTCACTAATTGGGAATCAGTGAAGCAAACAACCTAAACTAAATGGATAATCTAGTGTAGGTTGATGAAGTAGGATTTATTGCTCACTTTAGAATAATTTTTCTCACTAATTTTCTTCACCTCTTGAAAACCTAGAGAGCTTTACTTGAGATGAAGAAGAAGATGAAGTGTAGAAAGAATGAGAGTCTCCTAAGAAACCATGGGTGAGAAAAATATCATTTATGAACTCATGTAGAGACTTAACCATGGCTAAAGATAATGGTTAGGTTAATAAATATCTCAAGTAAAGACAAGATTAGTGGACTAAGTCAGTGGTTACTACAAGCTTCCAACCATGACTCATTTCCATCTAATTTTGTATTTACCTTAAATAATTAAAACCCTTAATTATTTTTAGCATGGTGTGAGTCTCATACACCATGTAGTATGTATCATCAAGCATGACACAAAAACAATAATATATATCACATATATGTTATATATAAGTGAGAAAAAGAAATGCTTAAGTGGGCTAATATTAGTTAATGTAAAACTAATATATCAAATATATATAATCATACATTAAATTATTAAATCAACACTTGATTTAATAATCCGGCTATATCACATATAACCGACTAATATCATTTGTATCAACGTATCGAATCAACACTTGATTCGATAACCCGGCTATATCACATATAACCAAACGATATCACATATCGCGAGATTAGAATACGGTATCACATACGCATATTAATCTCGGTCCCATACATATCACGTATGTGCTCCTCCTACTTCGTTTCGCCTGAGCCAGGAAACCTCTGTGTAGGACTCTAAAGACTCGTCAATACGCCGGCAGTAGGTGATGATCATATCAGTCATCCACAAGCCGTCAGCGGTACTAGCTGGACGTAATGGCTACTCGGGTATTGAGCGATCAGAAGATCAATAAGTAAGCCTGCTCATACTCCAATGAATCCAATAAGTAACACTACCGTACAGTCCGGCTTCTTCGTCTGTTATGTCGTATATCCAACTTGGGGGTGGTAAACGTCAAACCCCAATAGCTTGATAAGTCATGTCGATGTGAGGCCCATAATGGTTCAAGAAACCACTGATAACACTTACCAGTAAATCTCAGCAACCCTGGTCAGGGATTTCCTGTTATGTCCAATCGAGTATAGCGCAACATCAACCCCCAATAGCGGGAGAGATGAAATCCCCTCCTATCGCTTATTGCCTCTATATGACTCAGGACTGTACCCAAAAACCACCGTTTTGCATGTTCTCTTGAACGTGGTAAGGTGGAAATCAAAGCACAGTGGGAATCACATAAGACTCTATGATGATCTCGGGTCTACAGACTAACCTGTACCAGTATCACCAGAGAACCGCTATCTGACATAAACTATAATACCAACTAGGAGTTCTTGGCGAGTCCTGTTCAGTATACCCAGTCTTCACTGAGCACCCGTATACAATCTTTGATGTCAAACACCAATGGATGTGGGATCATCCATCACCCATCATATGGGCCAAGAAACGTATACGCTAGTCTACTCTAGAATATCGATGCCCCGTCTCGATACTCCCACGACTAGGAACAATTGATGGATGTACTTATAGACTACCCTGGCCCCACTACTATGATCTGCATCATAATCCTGGTAGTCAAGTACTCATCCTAAGGGCTTTATCAACATGTAACAGAGAGACAATAAGTGTACATGTTAAGATAAAGAGTAACCAGATAGCATACTATCATGTCGAGCAAGAAAGCCCTCCCTATATATGTCCAAGCATCCACTATAATATACATCATATGTACAATAATGGCATCTAGGGCATACATACAACTAACAATCTCCCACTTGCACTAAGGCCATTTGTTGTAGTATCTCATACTCAACGTCCCATAAAAGTCTGTCTAGGGAAAAGCCTTTGTGAGTGGATCTGTCATGTAATCCTTTGCATCAACTCTCCTTACATCAATCCCTTAGAGATCAACCATCGCCCTGATCAAGTGATACTGCCTCAGAATATGTCTGGATCGCTGATGGGACCGGGGTTCCTAGGCCAAAGCCACAACTTCATTGTTGTCACAATAACAGTTATTGGACGCTCAATGGTAGGAACCATGTTCATCTCATGAACATGAAATATCCAGACATCCACTTTGGCAGCATCGTTGGCAGCGATGTATTCAGCCTTTATCGTCTAGTTTGCCACGGTATCTAGCTTGGAACTCTTCCAACATACCGTCCATCCACTGAGGGTAAAGACAAAGTATGAGACTGACTTTCAGTCGACCTTATCACTCTGGAAGCTCGTATCGGTAAAGGACTGCCACTGGAGTTCACCGTTACCAAACCCCAAGAAAATTTCTTCAGTGCTTCTCAAGTACTTAAGAATGTCCTTCACAGCTGTCCAGTGATTCTCCCAAGATCTGATTGATTCCTGATCACAACACCTAGTGAGTCAGCTACATCTGGTCTGGTACATAACATCGCATACATGATAGAGCTTACTGCCAAAGCATATGGTATCCCTTGCACGCGAGCTCTCTCCAAATCAGTCTTGGAAGACAGCCTTTTGGAGAGAGTGATTCCTGAGTAAGTGGGCGAACCACCACGCTTAGAATCTTCCATACTAAACCCCTTTAGTATGGTGTTAATGTATCTAGATTTAGGACACTCCTAACATCCGCTTAGATCTATCTCTATAGATCTAAATCCTTAAGATGTAGTAGGTATCATCCAAATCTTTCATGGTGAATCCTCGTGATAAAAGGAGCTTGACCAAGTGTAGCATAGGAACACCATTTCCTATCAAGAGTATGTCATCTACGTACAATACGAGGAAGACAATTTTACTCTCTACAAGCTTCTTGTATATACAAGGTTCATCTGTATTTTTGATGAAGTCAAACTCTTTGACTGTCACATCAAAACAGATGTTCCAACTCCGCGATGCAGCTTGCACACCTTTCCGCTGCTCCCACTGTCCACGAAGCTCTCTGGCTGTCATGTATGTGCTTCCTTCTAAATCACCATCTAGAAAAGCGGTCATGACGTCCAACTGCCAGATTTCGTAGTCTTGGTATGCAGCGATGGCAAGTAGGATCCGGATGGTCTTAAGCATAGCCACTGGAGAAAAATTTTCATCACAATCCACACCTGGTTATATGACGAGAACCTTTTACTACAAGTCTAGCTTTGAAAGTTTCAACTTTTCCATCTACACCAAGTGTCTTTCTCGAAGAACCACTTGCTCCTGTTGGGTTTAACCCGTTCAGGAGTAACATGCAAAGTCCATACTCTGTTGGTGTAAATGGATTCCATCTCAGATCGTATTGCATACAGCCATTTCATAGAGTCCCTACTCGTGATGACCTACCCGAACCTAGTTGGGTCATCATCTACCATGATGCAATCCTCGCTCTCACCGTCATTAAGAAAACCGTAGTATCTCTCAGGTGGATGAGAAACCCTACCAGATTCGCGGAGAGGCTGAGATTCATTGGAGACTATTGAATCCTTTGGTTCCACTAAATCATCGGTCCTAGTTTGTATAGCTGGAACTCCTTCCAGTTATACCTCATGACCACTAATTTGTTTTTCAAGAAATTCATTTTTCCAAAAGGTGGCATGTTGAGAAACAAAACACCTTTTGTTCCTCGGTTTGGTAGAAAATATTCCCTCGCAAATGTTTGTGATATCCAACAAAATTACAGAACTGACCTTGCCTTGAGTTTGTCCGGATTGTGCCTTTCAACATAGGCCGGACATCCCATATCTTAACTCGTTTAAGACATGATCTCTTCCCATACCATATCACATATAGAGTGGTAGGCACTTGATTTGGTTAGAACCCTATTCAATAGGTATGCAGCTTCTCAAGTGCATAACTCCAAAAGAAAACAGGCAACTCAGCAGTACTTATCATAGAGCGCACCATATCTAATAGGGTTTCTTTTTTTAGGAACGCATCAATTTCTGATTCCTCCATCCCGATACACCGTTGTGCTGTGGTGTACACGAAGGAGTAAGCTGAGAGATAATCCCATTCTCTTTTTAGAAAATCCAGGAACTCCATGCTTAAATATTCCCCCCTCCGATCAGATCGAAGGACTTAATACTTTTACCCGTCTGGTTCTCAACTTCTAGCTTATATTCCTTGAATTTCTTAAAAGTTTCAGACTTATGTTTCAACAAGAACATATGTCGGAATCTTGAGAGATGGCCAGTGAATATAATGAAGTATGAGAAACCAACCCTGGCATTTGTAGACATAGGACCATATACATAACCATGTATCAGTCCCAAGAGTTCAGTAACTCTTTCTCCGTTTCCAGTAAACGAAGTATTGGTCATTTTACCTTTGAGACAAGACAGGAAAGTATCATAAGATGAAAATTCAAACGGATTCAAATATTCATCCTTATGTAACTTAGCTAGTCGTGTCGCATTAATATGACCAAGTCTATAATGCCACAAGATGGATTCGTTCATTTCTGAACCACTCCTCTTGTGTGTGTTCTATATACTTTGAACTGTAGTTTGATTTAGAATGTATATGCCATTACATAACTTTCCTGATCCAATCAAATCTTGATTAAGGAAAATGTTCACAACTTTATCCTGCAATACAAAATTATATTCTTCTTTAACTTAATAAAGAAACTGATGTAATGTTGTATATCAGGTTCAGCATGTAATAACATTTGTTCAAAATCAATGTATTCACCAATTGGTAATACAAGGTGATATTTGCCAACTGATTTGGCTACAACAATTACACCATTCTACACTTAGAGACATATCACCCAATCCCAGTTCTCTACCTTTCTGTAGCCCATTTAACAGATTACATATGTGGGATCCTGATCCGATATCTCATACCTAAGACGTAGAGGATACTGAGAAACAGTTCTTGGTAATGAACACACCCAAAGAATTTGCATCAACATGCTTTTTCCTCGATCGGGTGGCATAGGAATCCTGGTATTCCCCTATTTCCTGCTAAGACTTATAACAATTATAAGGTAGAGCGGAACAACGTTCCCCAGCTCATCATAATAAGCAGGTTCGGTCAAAACATCCATATTATTATCTTGATTAAGAAATGTCACAGTCGCTACCAGGAGAGAGAGAGAGAAGAAAATACTCAGCGTATGCTCATGCAATATTAGATTGGTAATTATCTTATCTAATCAGGATTGCTCCCACTGTTTTTATCAAATCTTCCTTCAAACCCTAAAAAATAAGACTAGCCGGGATTAATTACACCCTATAAGTTCGCCAATCTTTCGTCCAGGCCAGTGTCGGTACTTTGAGGGAGGTTCCCCGTGCTTTCGCACGGACCTAATTAAAATAACCCTCGTTTTCCTAAGGGCGTAACCCCGTTAATACCTTTCTAGACACCTACTTGATCGGCTAATTGTAATATGCAAAACTCTACCAGGACTAACTCTTACTTGCAGTGGATATTGAGATCCAACTATCTCATAGAAGGTATGCAATCTCATTGCAAATTTCAACACTCGAAATTCCCAATAATATTTTGCCCCTAGCGTCTTATGACCTTTACAAAGTCAACAAATCATAAGCGCTAGTCAAGTTCAACCCGTCATTTCCTGATTGAATTAAACTCACCTGTATGACCCTTAACAAGGTCAACAAAGTCGTACGATTACCCTAATCTAATCGTATCACATGCTCAAGTAGATAAGCACTAATCAGCTACTGTACACTACGCCTTAACAAGGTCAACAAATGTAGCACGAATACTAAATAGCACTTATCTGAAATGACAGAGGGCTACGACAGGTTTTTAAGAAAACCTTTTGCGTAATGAACTTAATATCGTTGTAGAATCGAGTGATTTGAAAAGGAGTGGTTTAAGCTCCGCTTTTAAAATCGAGTTTTTCAAAATAAACCGAGTAGGTGTAGCATCTGCTAGCTTTTGCTAAAGAGGTCACTCCCAGTGAAGGGATCTCGGCTCTTTCCTCATCGAATGAGATGCTGGATATTCTACAAGGAATACCACTATGCAAAGCAAGAACTAGAGCTACCAGTTTTGAAAATTTGATTCCACAACATCATGGGTTTCTTTCCTTTTCATTAATCTCATTAATGAAGTCCCGTCATTTATGCTTCCTAAGCATCACAGATAAAGAAACGAAAATAGAACGTACGCTTATGCCATCCGCATTCTCCATGGGCCCCGTTTTGACCGTTAGGTTACTTTAACTACCGGCAGAACGGCGGTTGGACTAGCGCGGATGCAAAACATAAGCAACATTTATTATATATCATATATATAATATATACCATTCGTATCAGCATATAAAGTTATCACATCACAGAATATTAAAGCGGAAGTCAATATATGAAATATTGGATATACTAGGATGTCCGTGTTTTAAATTAAGCCAGTAAAAAACACGGATTCCACGGTCGTGATGAATAGCCAAACCCACATCCCTAAACCCCTACGAGAGCGGCAAGAAACTCTCAATTCTAGAGTTATGAGATCCGGTCTCGACTCCTCGAGATGGTCTCCCACTGGACCCTAGAACCCGGTTACTTATGCTCCCCACCTTGGGTCTATCCTAATGCGGAAAAGTAAATAATATACAACAATGGTGACATCATCCTCAACCCGGAAGTGCCCCAATAAAAAATATTATATACAAGTTTTTACATGAATGAAAATGAAAAACTTTCATCTCACGCAAAAAACCCCGGCTATTCAAACACGACGATCCAATATAATATATTACAACAACACATAATATCACATGTCATCAACGTAAGTAAATATGCGTATCCCAATTGTCGTTGACATATAGCAACGAAACCAGCGATACACCACATATTACACTTACGGTCCCAGAAAAGAAAATGAAAACTACAACAATTAGAATCCGCGACAACCTTAGACATCATAAACCCGAAATATCATATACTTCGGATTTCATGCCTAACCATATGAATTCCTTAGACATCATAAACCCGGAATATCTCATATTCCGAATTTCATTCCTAACATTATAAACCCCACATTTTAGTCTCGATATTGAAAACGCTTTTCAATAACAACTCGGGCAATTCAACAAGTTTCCCGACAAGTTGATCGAATGCTCGTCGGAAACTTTAGTAGACCGCCACACCCCCGATGCCGTCGACGAAGTGCATATAGGCAGATCACCATGGCCGCGAGCACCCGGACGGATGCTTTAGGAAACGTGGTTCTCCTGCAGTCACTTGGTCGGGGTATGGGGAATGGCTATCTAGTAATGTTATCCGGCGAACATTCACGTACTATACGAGATTGCGACGGAGTTTTGATCCGAATCAAAACCCCGTGGAAACCGATCAAAAGAGACTAAATTTCTAGGTTTACAAAATTCAAATTAGTTTTCACAAAACTAATTATAGTGGATTCCAAATATTGTATCACATTCACAAAAGCTAGACGATGTTAAACTTTTCGATCGATCGATCAACCATCCAAAATTCTCAGAGGACTCAACACTTGAGTTAGATTGAAAAATTTCCAGACAGTGCCACAAGCACATACGGACCAGCACAAGAGAGCACGTCCCAAGCCTCACCAACGGCGCCGCGGAACCGTCGCTAAAAGCACATTTTGGCCGCGGGTCCGCGGTCGTTAGGTCGAGTTAGGGATTTATATTTCTTGGGGGTCCATACAATACTTTGCACAATTTTCTGAACATTTTTAAACCCAAAAATTCCAACTTTTGAAAAATTTCCAGAGAGCAATCTTGAGGTGGTATTTGATGTTCGTTCGAACTTTTTAACGTCGTCTATGTTACCCGAAACGATGTTAAAACTGCGACTACAAAACACTCCAAATTGTCTTTATAAAAAGATAACATCACATGCAATCATAGTAAAAACAAACAACACCTGAAACACCAAACCCCGGAGCCTAGAGTACCAAAGAAAAATGAAGCCAGAAGACCATAAGAAAACCGGCCAGGCCGGTTTTTCTCATCTTTTTGCCGGTTCAAAACCGGTGGATTGGGCTCGTTTTTATCTGGTATTCATATTACATCACATGTAATATTTTGCAACTGTTTAAAAAAAAATTAAAGGCTCATAAAAATTCGATAGAAACCAGGGTTTTATTTCGACTGTTTCGGAGTTGTTTCAGTTTCGTAATTCTACTAATATCGTCTAATTCTCTAGCTTGGCTCTGATACCACTGCTGGGTTCCTTAGCACTACTACAAGTTTTTGGAAGGTATCAACCATGCCATTTTATAAATTTTTAGTATGCTAAATAACCCTAACCAAGGATCTAACTAGAGGAATTAGGGTAAACAAGCATGTAATCAAACATTACACTAAGTGAATGAGAAATACAACCTTTGCAAACCAGTCCTTCACTTCTAAAGCTCCGTGTAGTAGTCCCTTCGCTCCAAATAGTGATCTCCCGGACTCTAGTAAGGGTTCACAAGGCGAAAGGAGCAAGCTTGCTTGAAGTCTTCGAGGCCGAAGATGATCTACGTCGAGAAATCTCCAACTCTAGCTACCTCTTCACTAATTGGGAATCAGTGAAGCAAACAACCTAAACTAAATGGATAATCTAGTGTAGGTTGATGAAGTAGGATTTATTGCTCACTTTAGAATAATTTTTCTCACTAATTTTCTTCACCTCTTGAAAACCTAGAGAGCTTTACTTGAGATGAAGAAGAAGATGAAGTGTAGAAAGAATGAGAGTCTCCTAAGAAACCATGGGTGAGAAAAATATCATTTATGAACTCATGTAGAGACTTAACCATGGCTAAAGATAATGGTTAGGTTAATAAATATCTCAAGTAAAGACAAGATTAGTGGACTAAGTCAGTGGTTACTACAAGCTTCCACAAGCTTCCAACCATGACTCATTTCCACCTAATTTTGTATTTATCATAAATAATTAAAATCCTTAATTATCTTTAGCATAGTGTGAGTCTCATACACCCATGTAGTATGTATCATCAAGCATGACACAAAAACAATAATATATATCACATATATATTATATATAAGTGAAAAAAAGAAATACTTAAGTGGGCTAATATTAGTTAATGTAAAATTAATATATCAAATATATATAATCATACATCAAATTAAAAAATCAACACTTGATTTAATAATCCGGCTATATCATATATAACCGACTAATATCATTTGTATCAACTTATCGAATCAACACTTGATTCGATAACCCGGCTATATCACATATAACCGAACGATATCACATATCGCGAGATTAGAATACGGTATCACATACACGTATTAATCTCGGTCCCACACATATCACATATGTGCTCCTACTTCGTTTCGCCTGAGCCAGGAAACCTCTGTGTAGGACTCTAAAGACTCGTTAATACGCCGGCAGTAGCTGATGATCATATCAGTCACCCACAAGCCGTCAGCGGTACTAGCTGGACGTAACGGCTACCCGAGTATTGAGCGATCAGAAGATCAACAAGCAAGACTGCTCATACTCATATGAATCCAATAAGTAACACTACCGTACAGTCTGGTCTCTTCATCTAATATGTCGTATATCCAGCCTGGGGGTGGTAAACGTCAGACCCCAATAGTTTGATAAGTCATGCCGATGTGAGGCCCATAACGGTCCGAGAAACTACTGATAACATTTACCAGTAAATCTCAGCAACCCTGGCCAGGGATTTTCTTCAATACCGGGAGAGACGAAATCCTCTTCTATCGCTCATTGCCTCCATGTGACTCGAGACTGTACCCAAAAACCACCGTTTTGCACGTTCTCTTAAACATGGTAAAGTGGAAATCAAAGCACGGTGGGAATCACACAAGACTCTATAACGATCTCGGGTCTACAGACTAACCTGTACCAATGTCACCAGAGAACTGCTGATTGTTAATAAATTTCCGATTGTGTGTATCAAATCAAATAGTCCCCGGCAACGGCGCCATTTGATTGGTTTTAATTTTCCGGATTGTGTAATGTAGAAAATTGTAAAGAAATCACAACCAAAGAATTAGATTTGACCGCAATCAATAACGGTGTCGTGTTGATTTCGTTAGCAAGTGCGGATCGTCCACAGGGATTATGCGATTCGTTTCTATGTTTAATTTGTTTGAATCGAAAAGTTAATCGAAAAGAAAAGAAACATGATTCAAGAATTTATCGATTGATTCAGGTGTCACGATGTTTAATCAAGAATCAAGAAACTGATAAACAAATCAAGAATCGGTGTTTCGATGATATTTCCAACCAAATGTCAAGAATCTAAATGAGGCTCGTAGGAATCGATCGGATCTATAGACGTGATGTAATCTCAAGATTTCGTGTTCTTGTCCTTCGAAGGATTGATATTAGATCGATGATCATCGACGAGAGTTAGGGATTTCTTGATGAAACTAGGGTTTCATCGTTTAACCCTTGTTCTTTCGTAGATATCATTCACATTCTAACCTCTAGCAATTACAAGAAACGATCGTAACTCCCCAATCTCGAGCGATATCAATCAAGAAAGCATCGCAACGAATTGGGTCGTCGATTCTTGAACTTGCTAGGGTTTACAAAACTCGTAGGATTCAAGAATCGATTTAAGATATATTACATCATCATTCTATTGATCGTCTCGACTCCTCGACGAGCGGAGTATTACTCAAACATCATCACACAGAAAATATTCAAGAATTGAAAAGATATCATGATGTAAGAATTAAAAGAAAACAAGATAAAAGAATATCACCTTTTATTTATATCAACAATTTGATTACAGTCGCTCAAGAACTACAAGAGGAAGAACTAAATTGTTGAATTGGCGTCGCTCGCTCCTTGAGTCGCGGATCGGCTTGGACCACTTGCTATGTTGAAGATCGGCTCGGCTCATAAAAGGTTGCAAGGCTTCTTGCTTGATGGGTACTCGGGATCTTGGCTTTTGATTGGAATTAGGGTTAGGGTTTCACACAAGGCTTCTCACTAGACTTGTGGAAGAAGAAGATGAAGAAAGAGAGTGAATGGATCTAAATTGGCTAAATGAACTAGTCAAGGATCGAGTCCCTTTTACAAGTGAGCCTAGGGTCTTATTTATAGATCTCCCAAACCCTAAGTCTTTGAGTTCCCTCCAAAAGTTTGTTGAAAGACTTCTAGAAAGAGTTTGTTAGGCTTAGCTTAGGGTTTAAGCTAGGGTTTAAGAAGAAGTTTCTAGAATACAAGGCTTAGTTTAGTGTAGGAACAAGGGTTTGCTGATCTGGCAGAAGTCTCTGGAGTCTTCTGGAAATTAACATGTCTTGCTGAAGTGTAGACCCTGAGAGAAGCATTATGGCCCAAAATTTGGTGGATGACGTGGCAAAACAGCCGCGGAACCGCGGCGCAAGCAGGCTCCAGCCGCGGTTCCACGGCCATGTTGGATCCTTGGGGCTTGAGCTCTTTGCAGTGGTCTTGGGTTAACATTTGAGCTTTTCTTTGATAAGTTGATTTTTGTTTTGCCTTTTGGATTGGTACCAGAATTGAAATCATTGAGTTGGCGTAATATTTGATCGGTACCGTATAAATTTCGGCCTTTCTTCTGGATTTTCCTGCACAGATCTCAAAACAAGTGTTGCGCAATATAGGGATGATGCGATGCCATGAAATGTAGTCAATTTCCTTTATAGTGCCGGTTTTAGAGTCTAACACATGCAATCTGATATTTTGCGACAGTTTTTCTAATATGTGAATTATGAATGCCGAACACTTCTATATGAATGCAAATGATGAGGAAGTTGCCGGCTAAAATATGCAATATTTTTGACTAATCAACTGCTATCTGACGTAAGGTATAATACCATCTAGGATTTCTCGGCGAGTCCTGTTCAGTGTACCAAGTCTTCACTGAGAACTCGTATACAATCTTTGATGTCAAACACCAATGGATGTGGGATCATCCATCGCCCATCATATGGGCCAAGAAACGTATACGCTAGTATACTCTAGAATATCGATGTCTCGTCTCGATACTCCCACGACTAGGAACAATTGAAGTATGTACTTATAGACTACCCTGGCCCCACTAGTATGATCTGCATCATAATCCTGGTAGTCAAGTACTCATCGTAAGGGCTTTATCAACATGTAACAGAGAGACAACAAGTGTACATGTTAAGATAAAAAGTAACCAGATAGCATACTATCATGTTGAGCAAGAAATTCCTCCCTATATATGTCCCAAGCATCCATTATAATATACATCATATGTACAATAATGGACTCTAGGGCATACATACAACTAACAGACACTGGGAATATTTTTGATGATGAACCCACAGTTTTGGATGAGTTTTTCTCACCAATTCATCATGTCCTTTCACTTCCGTGTGGGCATCATCCTGAACCATTAATTGTTTTTCCCGAACTCCATATGCGTCTGGAAATTGTTGATGATGAATGAATGGATGAGCTAAATTTTGAGGATAATATTGAGGATGAAACAGTTTTACTAGATGAGTCGGATTTTCCAATTCATCATGTTTCTTTCATTGACTGTGTACACCCTCTGAACGTTTAACCGATACCATTCCTCAATCACTTCCCTCCATCCTTCCCATCATTCCCACTTCGAAAGCCACCGTATCACCTTCATTTCTTATGTCTGGTTCACCAAGTTCGGTCAACCTATGTTTTCTCACGAATCTTGAGAGGTTTGACCCCATTTCTCAACGGGTTGATAGATTAGTACAATCACTTTTTACACATCGGTCATTACAAATTGTACTAATTTATTCACTCCATTTTCACTCCCAAGTTCGTATTACATTTCTTTTTCCCCTCCGCCATTCTTGTCCTCCACCAAGACCATACACCGCTTCCATCCACACACGGTCTCATGTATTCTGCATTTCTTTTCTCTACGCCTTCTTTCACCAACCGCTGCATTATCATGATAAAATTTTTGAATGATTGGTGTTAACTTTTGGCCTGTCTAAGGACTTGTATAGATTAATACTGTTCTTTCCCCCTTAACTCTGAACCTTAATGCTTAAACAGTGGAAACACTGTTTCACTTAAGTTTGGGGGGAACCTTTTGTGTGTATATATTTTGTTTGCTTTTTATTTTGTAAAAAAAAGATGGGGAGCGCCGACAATTTTGACCCTCTTGGTGTAGCCTGACAGTGAGGGCACTGTCAAGTTTAAGTTTAGGGGTGTGCTCGGTAAGCTTTCTACCTTCGCATTCATGTGTATATTTTGCATTTGCATACTTATTAAAAACCAACAAAAATCGAAAAAATTTACAAAAATATAAAAACTTTGTCATCAAGTTAACTATTAGGGTAACTTAGATTTTTAATCCGAAAATTTAGTTGATATGTTCGAAATAACTAAATCCTAGGCTTAGCAATTGAAACCCCTAAAAATAACCTTGGTAAATATACATCCTTACAGTTTTTTTTAGAAGTAGGTAATCTTGAGCTCAGTTCTTGAATTAAGTCGAGATGAAGGAAAAGTTTTGAGCTTTATTGAAGGATAAGTCTGAAAAATAGTTCATATTCTTAAGTCCAAATTCAAAAAGTATATACCCTACAAAACGCACTTACACGCACCTTGAAACTTGGGATAGTGGAGGATACCTAGAAATAATCTTGCCTGAAAACCTAGTATGAAAGAAAAAACGGTATTTAAACCTAACCACCAAAAGAGCATCATTGAAAAATATATCCGGTCTTGAAAAAGAAAAATAAAGAAAAAGGAAAAAAAATAAATTACAAGACCTGGAAACTGCTATTTATGCTTTAAGCTCACATATTCAGTAATCGGTTGTTAGTGCCTTAAGAAGCATTAATAATCGCATGAAAGGTGTGTGAGAAAATCCGTCCATCATTAGCGAAAAAAAAGTAGTATCAGGTATTAAGGAAATGGTACTATAGCTTGAATTGAATTCTTGAGTGTAAGGGTGAAATTTTACACACACATAGGGGTATACAATCGATATTTGGAGGAAAGATATGAATAAAGAATAAGACTTATGTTTTCCGTAAAGTTGTTAAAAATTCCTGATTAGAGACCGCGCTTTAGAAGGAAAACTCAAGAGATACCGAGATCTTTCTAAACTGTTAAAACGTATAGAATCTTGGATTGAATAAATAGGAGGTGTGAAACATAAGGGTTGGATATTTTTAATTTAGGATGATAGAATTTCTAACTCAGATACTAAACTGTAAGAGTAGAATCAACGTTAACATACAAAACTAGTTTGACGGGATTTTGCGGGTATTATCGGCTGAAAACTCTTAGGAGACAACACTCCTCCTACTATAGACACCTAGAGATTTAACGGCTTATTGCACGAGCTCAGTGCAATCGCATTCCCTGTGAAAGTGGGGTTAGGAATTTTTGAGAATAAATGGTTTTGCTCGGGACAAGCAAAAGTTAAGTTTGGGGGTATTTGATCATACCAGAATATTGCATTTAATACTGCCCATTCTTCTGCTCATTTGTTTATAGGCAGGTGCTTTTAATCCGTGTTTGCTACATATTTACAGGTTACAGGTTTGTTCATATCAGAATATTGCATTTTAATACCGCTCATTCATTATCTATTTTTTGTATATATCGGTACTATTAACCAGTGTCTGCTCAGTATTACAGATTACAGGAATCCGTGACAAAATACTGGAAATACGCTTAAAATCACGGATATATCATTTGTGAGCCGACACTGCAACCAGAACCGTAAACCGACCGATACTTCATGAGTTTCTTTTTGCAACATGCATGTGTACACACTTTTTAGCTAAATGATCCAACACATACAAGTGTGTACAACTAGCTTGTTGGTTCTTGAACCTAGTGAAGAGGGTTGTCCTTGGCATGATGACTTGGTGCAAGTAGGCATGAGTGTGATGTGCATTTAATGCAAAAAGAGTTGATGTGATTTGAAGCTATAAGTTCCCTCCAAAATACCTGAGTGCATCCAAGGCCTTTACAGACAAATCAAACAACACCAGAATGATATTGGAGAGCATGCAAGTCAACACACCAAGTTCGAGCCAGTGACCTCGGATTTGGGCCGGCCACTTTCCCAATCCATCCGAGCTCGCCGGCCTCCCTGCCTCCAATGGGCCCCATTCTTCTGTGGTCCCTCCCTTGATGCCACATCAGCTCATGTTTATTGTTTGTTTAATTTTCTTTGGAGCCTATAAATACAGACCAGAGGCCAAAGGGGGAGGATATTTTTTTCTCTAGTTTTGTGTTAGATGTAATTTGTTTGTTATTTCTTTTTGAATTCTTGAGCTCTTGCCCCTTTGTCTTGACCTTGCAACTTCTCATTTGAACTTGCAAGGTTAAGGCTTAGGTTCTTGACTTCAAGATCACTTGTAACTTGTTTGCAATTCAATAAAAATTTCTCAGTTTATTATCGTGTCTTGTTCTATTTTTCATATTTGAACTTGTGAAATTCTTGCTTTATTTTGATCTTGCAATCTCTTAAGTGAGCTTGCAATCTTAAAGTTTGGTATTTGCATTTCACATTGCACCGGGATTAAGAACACTTGGAGATATTCGCACTTGGATTCATTAGTTCTCTCTTTATCTTTATTTTCTAGTATTTTTCATTATATTCCTTTCTCTTTTCTCTTTTCTTTATTTTTACTTTGTAAATATATGTGAATAGTCGCTTTACTTGTTAAAGGTATAATACAGTTAGTTTGCGTTAGGAAATGTTTTGCTAAAACCTTAACCTTGAAATTGAAATTTCGAGCAAACCACTCGCAATTCCGCTCCGTTAAACATCTTATCCTACCACTATAGCGATGAATTCTAATCGTGACCGGATTGCAAGTGGTTTGCCGAAGGCTAAAGTCAAGAGACATCAACGGAAGGACAAGGGACAAGGAATACAGATTTAGCTTTAAACCGCAAAATACCGTATTTCAAGTTCCCTAATCTGCGTTGTTGCCTATTACCTTAGCGTCAATGTCAAGGTTGGGTCAATAAGGAACTGGCAAATATCATCCTAACACAATCTAACCTAAACATACCCTTAACAAGTCTTGTAATTGAACATATCCTAGTTACGACGCTTAGGTTAACCAACAACTCAAAACACGGTATTAACTAGTTAAAACAAACCTAAAAACTTACCATCTCCCTGCGGACGACCCGTACTCATCGCGGCTCGCTACACGCGACGCCGTTTTGATTGCGGTAATTTCAAAACTCTTTCTAAATACGACACGGTAAAAGCATAACAATCAAATGGCGACGTTGCCGGGGAGACAATAACGCTTTTATACTTGTAGTCTCGGGTTAATTTGTGCATATTTTGTATAAAAATTAACTTTCTAACACATTCAAACGGATACAACCATTCTTTTTAAAACCAACACAAACTCAATAATATTTTTTTCCTTCGCTGGATTTGTATTCTGCTAACACTCTGAGGTTTAAAGAAATAAATCAAGTTATAAAAGTCAAATGACATTACTTCACTGAGGCAACACACAAAATTTGAGCCCATTCCCTCACACAAAAACCGGTGACATCCCCACATTTCCGAGCTCGCCGGCCTTGTGGTGACATTTTAACTTTTGGTTTTTTGTGTTGCCTCCAATGTTCTAATAGCATCTCATTTTTATTGTTTAATTTTCTTAATTATTTGTGTTTAGAATTTTGGCTATCCATATTGCTTTTTTGGCTCAAATATCCGTATTTTTCTGACATTTGCAGATTTGACAGATTGTGAGCAGCGATCGTGGGGAACAAGGGGGCATTTTCAAGTACAAAGGGAGTGAACACTTAGTGCCAAAGATCCGGATAGTTGGACCCGCGCAAGCGAACCAGTCAACCACACGGAAGCGATATCGACACGAGTTTCCTAGACTCAACAATTTTTGGTACGTATTTCTCTATAAACTTCCCCTTCTCAAACCCGACGCTCCAATATTCTTGTCTTTGCAGGATTCTTAGCAACATCGCCACAAAAAGCCAAAGAAAAGACTAACCGTATTTGTTGCAATGCCACATTTAAAAGTAAAAAAACGACAATTGATTGTTTGAAAACAAAACTTTGTTGATTTGCGTATTGCATTATTTAATACGGACTTAAGGGGCTCTAACACCAATCCAGATTGGGTGGGGATATCATCACCCTTTCTAAGACCCCGGAAATCACTAATTGCATAAGTGTCACCTCAAGCTTAATAAAAAATATCTAGACTCAGCCAACTAAGGACTTGTCGCGCTCAATAGGACAAAAGAAGATTATGGGCATTTTGTCGTTTATCTAAACATGATTTTTGTGTTGCCTAGGCTAGACAAGTGAAGAGCTAATTTTAAAATGCCCGTCTCACGGTGATTCATGAGCGAAACCCTCCTTACCTCACTTGTGCTTACCTGGCCACAACTGGCTGTGAAGAGGCGGTTTGAGGGTTATCTCACAATTTTTCGCTTTGGAACAGTTAGGAGCAGGTCTAGTAGACTTATAGGACCCTAGTCTAGGTGTTGATTGTACATTTGTGACTGTGCATTTGTGATTATGTTTGTTGAACTGTCGTTTCATTTCCCCATTCTTTTGAAACAAACACAAATTCGTCATTTTTACCACCTTCACCCAGTTTTTCTCCACTTTCGTTTTCTTACCCTCACATTCTACGGTTTGACTACACTAAACTCGTTTAGTGTATATCCGCTTGGACTAGGCACCCTAGTGCTCGTTTAGTCCACGTTTCGTTAGTCCCTACGGACTACGCGATCGACACCGCAGTCGAAACTCCTTCCACGCCTCTTTCACTCTTACCTTTGCCGGCCAACTCTGACGTTGACCTGGATTCTGTTCATACATCCTCACCTTCACCTTCACCTTCACCATCACCAAATTCTTCTTCTGAGATGTCAGGATTTCCTCCTAACATCACTTTACCTCCCCCGGGACAAATTCCAACTCATCTGGGTGAGAATAACCTGTAACCACCTCCTGTTGTAGCGCCACAGCGAATCGCGCTCCAGGATCGTTTCTATCTTACCCGCTCTGCACTCCCTACCTGTCTTTCACTTCCGCTGGCCAATGGGGATAATTTCGAAATTAAGCCCCACTTCATCAACATGTTGCCCAAATTTCACGGGCTGGAATCCGAAGATGCCTATATCTTCATCAACAAATTCCAGAATGTCTGTGCAATGATGAAGACAACCCAACTGTCCGATGATGCTATACGGCTACGGGTCATTCCTTTCACTCTGTGTGACCTTACTGAGAAGTGGCTGTATAGCACCGCATCGCATTCCATAACCAGTTGGGATGAGTTTGTAAAAGAGTTTCTTAAAAAGTTCTACCCAAATCACAAGACCGCGAGGATCCGAAACGAAATTAACCAATTTTCCCAGCTTCCTACCGAACCTTTTTGGAAGTGCTTTGACCGATACAAAGACCTTCTTGTTCAGTGCCCTCATCACGGTATTGATAGATGGCAACTTTGCCAGACCTTATATAAGGACCTGAATCCGACAACTAAGCAGTTGCTGGAGACCATTTGTCAAGGCCACTTCCTATCTAAATCTGACGAGGAAGCTTGCAATTCTTCGATGATCTTGCGGAACAGACGCTTCAGTGGGAAAGCACCAGACCGAACACTTCGTCTACCTCTTCTACTTCTTCCGGTCTCTCCAGGGGAGGAATTCATCAACTCGATATCTCAATTGCAATGAAGGCGGAGATGGCTGCAATCACGTGAAAACTGGAAGCAATTGAGAGCAAATTCTCATCTCCCTCTCCTGCCCCTGCTCTTCCCCCTTGTACCATCTGTGCTTGTTGTTCTGATCCATCCCATTTGACCGAATAGTGTCCTTACAGCCCACCTTCTCAAGGAAAGGATCAGGTCAATGCTGCATTTCAGCAAAGACCGAGAAATGATCGATACCCTTCCACTTACAATCCCGGTTGGAGGAACCACCCAAATTTCGTCTGGAATCAGAACCAGCATCAATTCCAAGGCCACAACAATTTCTAGAGGCCTCCTCCTCCTCAACAACAAGCTCAGCAACAAACTCAACAGCAATATCAGCAGCCCTTCCAACCCCAACCTTTTCAAAATCCGACGAACAATTTTGCACCCAACAATTCTTTTCCTCAAAACAACTTTGTTCCGTCAAACAACGATAAGGTTTCCTCGCTAGAACGGAGTCTGGAGGCGTTTGTAAAGCAATCGACTCAATCCACCGCCAACATCCAGTCTTCTATTCAGTCTTTGGTACAACACACCACTGCACACGGGCAAAGCATCAAGACCATCGAAGCCCAGATTGCACAGCTGAATGCGGCGTTAAGCGAGCGAGAGAAAGGGAAGCTTCCATCTCAACCACTCCCAAACCCTGGTCACCCACATAATGCACATGTTGCTCTTGAACAACAGAACCATAATGTGAGTGCCGTGACTACGTTGAGATCGGGAAGGATGCTGCACAACAACATTAGGACGCGGATAGATGATGACACCCCGGCCGCTTCTTCTTCTTCTTCTTCTTCTTCTTCTTCTTCTTTGTCTTCTGATCCTATTCTCCATTCTTCAAAAGGCTCTTCTTCTTCTGCTGCTCCGAACGGACCCACATCTCACTCCATGAAAACTCCAGCTTTGGGATCCGTTCCAACTCCACAATCTCCTCCACAATCATTGGACTCAACCAATTTCCAAAATGTTCCATTTCCAAACCGGTTGAGGTCCAATAAACAAAATCCACAAATGGAGAAGATTCTGGAGTTGTTTAAGCAGGTTAACATCAGCATTCCCCTTTTAGATGCAGTCCAACAAGTCCCTTCCTACGCAAAAATCTTGAAAGAATTATGCACTAAAAAGAGGAAATCTCAGGTACCCAAGAAGGTTTTCTTAGCTGGTGATGTGAGTGTTGCTCTTACCCAAGCTTTACCTCAAAAACGGAAGGACCCTGGCTGTCCTACGATTTCAATAACCATTGGGGATAAGAACATCAACCGCGCACTTTTGGATCTTGGTGCCAGTGTTAACCTGCTTCTATACTCTGTATATGAGCAACTAGGTGTAGGAGAGCTGAAACCCACACACTGTACTCTCCAAATGGCCGACCGATTTATCACACATCCTAGGGGTGAGCTAAAGGATGTGTTAATAAAGGTTGGGGACTTCATATTCCCCATTGACTTCATTATTTTAGATACACAACCTGTAGGTAACCGCCGGAATCAAATTCCAGTGATACTCGGTCACCCATTCCTTGCAACCTCAAATGTTGTGATCAATTGTCGAAATGGTTCGATGAACCTCTCTTTTAGAAATATGACAATTGAACTCAACATTTTTAGGTTGGGAAATCAGCCCTTCGAACCTAATGCTCATAAACTAGACGATTGTTCGATCCAGGAGATCACCCCAGAGGACTGTGAATTCGAGGAGTTTTTTGTTCAATCACAGCAATCTTGACGCCACTAGTGCGTTCCTCTTTGAACCTGCTGCTGCTTCTGCTCCCGACAATGATTATGAGTGTTTCACTTTTTCGAACGATCTTGGCCAGTCTCCACCTGAGTTTGAATCTTTTGAATTTCCGGATGCGTTAGCTGAACCATCCAACTCGGTCGATTACACTCATTTTGAGCCTCTGCTGGAATCCTTTGAGTTCGAGACATTTTCGCTGATCTTGCCTTCAATCGTTTCACCTCCAACGCTCGAACTCAAGCCGTTGCCGTCTCACCTCAAGTATGCTTACTTAGGTGAGAACGAGAGCTTTCCTGTCATCATCTTGGCTTCTCTAGCTCCAGAGCAGGAGAAAGCCCTTCTAACAGTTTTGCACAGCAATCGGCAAGCTTTTGGCTGGACAATGGTGGACATCAAGGGGATTAGTCCCCTGATCATTGAACATCACATTCATATGATGGATGATGCCAAACCAGCCAGGGACCACAAAGGCGACTCAATCTAGTCATGAAGGAGGCTATGAAAAAAGAGATCGTCAAGTGTCTGGATAGTGGTATCATTTACCCTATCTCTGATAGCCAGTGAGTCAGCCCCATTCACGATGTCCCCAAGAAGTCGAGCATAACGGTCATCACCAACGAGGCGAATGAGTTAATCCTTACTCGCACCCAGACTGGGTGGTGAGTATGCATTGATTATAGAAAACTCAACGCCGCAATGCGGAAGGACCACTTTTCGCTACCATTCATTGACCAAATGCTTGAACGATTGGCTGGACACGAGTACTACTGCTTTCTGGACGGGTACTCCGGCTATAACCAGATTCCCATAGCCGAGAAAGACCAGGACAAAACCACGTTCACATGTCCTTTCGGCACGTTTGCATATCGCCGCATGCCCTTTGGGTTATGCAATGCACCCGCTATCTTCCAGCGGTGTATGATGGGAATCTTCTCAGACTTGGTGGAGATATTCATGGACGATTTCTCCATTTTTGGCGATTCCTTTGACGAGTGTCTGCCGCATCTCGACGCTGTCCTTACCTTGTGTAAGGATAAAAATCTCACTTTGAACTGGGAGAAGTGCCACTTCATGGTACGCGAAGGTATTGTCCTAGGACATATCATTTGGGAAAACGGCATTAAGGTTGAAAAAGCGAAGATTGAGGTCATTTCCAATCTCCCTCCTCCCAGATGCGTCAGAGACATCCGAACTTTCCTTCGCCATACCGGTTTTTATAGACGGTTTATTAAGGACTTTAGCAAGATTGCTAGACCCTTGACTCTTCTGCTGGCCAAGGATACCACATTCGACTTCAACTTGAGCTATGTGACTGGGTTCGAATCACTAAAAAGCTCACTCACTTCTGCTCCCGTTCTTTCTTCTCCTGACTCGACGTATCCCTTTGAGATTATGTGCGATGCATCCGACTTTGCTATCGGTGCGGTCCTTGGATAGCACATCGATAAAATGCCACACGTAATCTATTATGCTAGCCGAACCCTGAACGATGCCCAACTGAATTACACAACAACCGAGAAGCAATTCTTGGCTGTTGTGTTTGCTTTAGAAAAGTTCAAGCCTTATTTGATCGGCTCTCCAGTCATCGTCTACACAGACCATTCAGCTCTACGCCATCTTTTTGCAAAGAAGGATGCAAAATCTCGGCTGATACATTGGATCCTCTTACTTCAAGAGTTTGACCATGTCATAAAGGACAAAAGAGGATGTGAAAACGTAGTCGCTGATCATCTTTCACGACTCCCTTCTTCGCCAACGCTTCCACTTCCAATAAACGACGTTTTTCCGGATGAACAGCTCTTGACAGTATCGTGCGAACCCTGGTTCGCAGATATTGTGAACTATTTGGCAACAGGATTACTACCGAACGAATGGTCAAGTCAGGACAGACTTCGATTCTTATCCCAAGTAAAACACTTTTACTGGGACGAACCCTGTCTGTTCAAGTAATGTCCCGACTAGATTATTCGTCGGTGTGTTTCTAATAATGAGTTCAAGAGTGTGCTGTCGTTTTGCCACGATCAAGCGTGTGGCGGGCATTTTGGCCCAAGAAAGACAGCCGAGAAGATCTTGCGGTATGGCTTCTACTGGCCACAACTCTTTAAAGACGCTCATGATTACAGCAAGACTTGCTCCCAGTACCAACACGTGGGCCGGATATTGTCACGACCCGAAAGAGTACGTGACTGGCCCTTGAACCATATGATGTCTATAGGACCCCATCTGATCCAAGTAAGCCAAAAGCCCAGAAATCTAAAACCATTTAAAGAGTAATTAAGGAAAACTAGTTTTAAGAAGTAAAGAAATCGTGTTTCGAAAATCCAAGTTTTTTTTAATAACTAAGCCGAATATGTATTTTTAAAATGTGTAACATTTCCTGAAAATTTCGGCAGAGTTTCCTTTGTAAAAACTGGCCCCGAACGGGGTACAACAAGAATAATATATATGAAATGATAAAAGGCATCCCCAAGCGGGAGCTAGCTCTTCGTCAAACGACGGTCACAACCATGCAAGAAATAATAATATACAACGCCAAAGGGCGAGGATCAAAACCCAAAAAGAACTCAAAACAGCCAGAAAACCGTAATACTACAAGCGCGACTCTAAGGTCGAAATAATACAACACTGTTTTCTAAGTCTGAAACAATATACAAGTTTTGGTTGATGGAATTCTAGATACAATGAATAATACATGAACAATGGCGGTTCTGATACAAAAGAACCCACCTACCCAAGCAAGTCACCCATAAGGAAGCAGTGTGCCAGAAATGCCGCTATGGAATCCGTACGGCAACACCTGCAAGAACTGTGGCACAACGGGGGTGAGTTGCCAACTCGTGAATAGAAAATATCTACAAGCAGAGATCGAATGCATGACCCATCCTAGGTCAATACGATCAGATATAAATAAACCTCAATATGAATAAAGCTGAAGCATGCTAAACTGGCAATGTAATCTCTATACATGAGTGTAGTGTTAAGTGCTCGTGCTAGTGCCTCGGGTAATAGCATATCATGAATGTGTGGTATGATCAATGTAATCAAATCTGCATGTACGTGGATCCCGTCCAATCGTCACCCACTGACAATAACCATCATGCATGTAAATATCATAAAGCATGTGCATGGGAATAATATGAGGATATAAACCATCTGTGTCCCTCGCGACACGTCAAAATCATGGAACCGGAGTGCCCAGCATCGACACTCGAAAACATCATGAAAACTGTGCCCAGCATCGGCACGTAAATCCTCATATATCGGGCTCCGTCAGTCCGGATCGGCCCACGGGCTCTATCTGCGGTATCGGCCCTCGGCCCCGGCAGTACGCCCATATCCATCTATCGACTCTGGTCAGTATCCTCCGGATAACCGCCAGGTCCAACCAATCACCGGTAGGTACTCGCCATCCTGCCAGGCTCATCGTCTACTCCACGAAAAACATTTCTTGCCCCGGGGAACCATACCGGGTCCACCATGTACCCGCAATCGGTCTCATCCGCCTCCTCGAATCGGGTTTCACATGTCGCTCTCAGCACCGAGAAAACACATGGTGGACGCACTGAACTATCATATCAAGGGTAACCGGGTTTTAAAACAATTACATATTCTCTTTTTGAAACACCCACGGTTCCCAAAAACCAGAAATATCATGGAAACAACATATCTCAATGCGTATAATCAGAAAGCATGATGTATGCGACATGTAAAGAAATGTAAGCAACATACACTGAATGCAACAGTACTACAGTGTAGTGACATGGCAATTATCGATGATGAAGTGTGTGAGCCGGCAAACAAGTGTACGTGGAACATACGCATCATCGATAATAGTGCTGGTGTCCTAGCAGCATGACTGAAATATATCAACAATACAAGCGATGCAATGCAAATAGCATGAATATGCGGAATCGAATAATCAACGCAACAGTAGAGAACCTGCCTCAATAGATATATCATGCAACCTTTCCTTTTGAAATAAGACGAACCGGGCTTTTTGGTAAAGTAAGGGCTACGGTGTTTTAAGAAAGGATGTGTCATTTTTGAAAATATCCGTAGAATCCCTTTTGCCTATCTTTAAAATATCCCCGATTCATCAGTTTTGAAATAGGTATGACTCAGTCTAGCCTAACGCCTACTATGCGAACTACGGGCCCAACTATCAAGTTCAATCGGCAGGGGTATGGAAACCACCTAAATCTGAGTCGATATATATATATATATATATATATATAGTCGGTGATCTCGCCTCAAAAGTATCACGTACGATACAGTATATCATATAACATCCTCGAGTCATGAGTGCGGATCTAAGATCAACGTAAAGCTCGTACGGTAAATCGTCGTACGGCATCCCAATAGCTGGGTACGGGTCAATATCACATTCATTTCACCACATATCAGGTATCACTACCATCATGTCATATAATCTAGGGTACAAATCTAAGTCTAGTACCATCGACACCATCTATATAAATATGAATGCGGGGTAAAACACATGCCCAAAGGCCCGCCAAAACCACCATGTCGCATCTCAAATACAAACTCTGTCATATCGCCGAATCTCACGACCTCAAGTCGAACTTGTAGGGTTCCTAGGCACCCTAATGAGGTCTCACAAGGCATCAACCATACCAATTTCAAATTTTAACGGTGCCGAGAAACCCTAATACGGATCGTTGGCTAGAAATCTAGGCGAAAAAGCAAACTAGTTAACACTTAACTACTAGAATACGGAAATACAACCTTTGTAGATCCGGTGCTCCACCTCCATAGCTCCGCGATGAAGTCTCCTCGCTGTCCATATCAAATCCCGGGCTCTAGCGTCGGCTTCATCGGAGAAGAAGCGAGCTAGGTCATCGACGACGATGCCGAAGATGATCTACGTCGAGGCATCGCTAGATCAAGCTCCAACTTCACCAAGTCAAGAAAACTTGTGAAGGAAACACACTCTACTACTTGGCAAAAGGTAGAGGATGAAGAAATAGGAAGTGGGTTCACTTTAGAATTGGATTTCTCACTCATTTTCATCAATCACCATTGATGAAGTGAAGCTTTCTTCATGAAAGAAGATGAAGAAGAAGAAGAAGATAATTATCATAAGAATAATGAGAAAAAGGAAAATAGATTATTCTTATCATAACTATAACCATGGTTAAGTGTAGAGAGAGGACTATGGTTAAGTGGAATGGTTAGGGTTAAGGATGAGACAAGAATGGTGACTAAGTCAAAGCTTCATGAATCTTCAACTAACAAACAAAACAAGCCACCATTCTTTTCTCTATCTTTTCCAAAACAAATAAATAAATAAATAAATAAATAAGATAATCAAAACCCTAATCATTAACATAACCAAGGTTTAATCTTTACACTTAACCAAGTTAACATGTATCATCAAACATGATACAATCATTTGCACAAAAAGTATATCACATATACAACTTGTACAACCAAGTGAGAAAATCCTTTTAAAGTGAACCAATACTAGTTAATGCAAAGTAATATATCAAATATATAATTATACATTAAATCATTAAATCAACACTTGATTCAATGATCCGGTCATGTCGAACATAACCGACTAGTATACAATGTATCGACTTATCGAATCAACGCTTGAATCGATAACTAGGTTATATCGCATACAACCATTCGATACATTCATCGCGAGACTGGAATACGGTATCACATACACGCATTATCCTCGGTCCCGCACATATCTCATATGCGCTCCTATTCGTTTTGCTTGAGCCAGGAAACCTCTGTGTAGGACTCTAAAGACTCGTCAATACGCCGGCAGTAGGTGATGATCATATCAAACACCCACAAGCCGCAAGCGGTCTGCTAAACGTAACGGCCACCCAGGTATTGAGCGATCAGAAGATCGACGAGCAAGCCCGCTCACACTCCTGTGAATCCAACTAGCAACACTACCGTACAGTCCGGTCTGATCGTCTGATATGTCGCATATCTCACCTAGGGGTGGTAAACGTCAGACCCCAATAGCTCGATAAGTCGTGTCGATATGAGGTCTATAAAAACTCGAGAAACTACTGGTAACACTTACCAGTATATCTCAGCAACCCTGGCCAGGGATTTCCTGTTATAGCCAATCGAACACAGCGCAACATCAACTCCCTATACCGGAAGAGACGAATCCCCTCCTATCGCTCATTGCCTCCATGTGACTCGGGACTGTACCCAAAAACCACCGTTTTGCACGCCCTCTTGGACGTGGTAAGATGGAAATCAAAGCACAGTGGGAACCACACAAGACTCTATGACGATCTCGGGTCAACAGACTACTCTGTACCAGTGTCACCAGAGAACTGCCATCTGACGTAAGGTATAATACCATCTGGGAATTCTCGGCGAGTCCGTCCAGTGTACCCAGTCTCTACTGAGCACCCGTATATCATCTCTGATGTCAAACACCGATGGATATGGGATCATCCATCGCCCATCTGTATGGGTCGAGAAGGTACACGCTAGTCTACTCTGGTATATCGATGCCCCATCTCGATACACCCACGACTAGGGACCTTAAAGGATGTACTTATGGACTACCATGTCCCCACTAGTATGATCCGTATCATAGTCCAGGTAGTCAAGTACACATCCTAAGGGCTTTACCAACATGTAATAGAGAGACAAACTGTGTACACGTTAAGGTAAAGAGCAACCAGATAGCATACTATCATGTCGAGCAAGAAAGTCCTCCCTATATATGTCCCAACATCCACTACAATATACATCCAATGTACAGTAATGGCCTCTAGGGCATACATATAACTAACAATCTCCCACTTGCACTAGGGCCATCTGTAGCAGTGGTTGTAGTATCTCATACTCAACCATCCCATAAAAGTCTCTCTCTGGGAATAGGCCTTCATGAGTGGATCCGCCGTGTTGTCCTCTGAGTCTACTCTCCTGACCTCGATCCCCTGGAGATCAACCATCTCCATGATCAGGTGATACTGCCTTAGAATATGTCTGGATCACTGATGGGACCTTCGTTCCTTGGCATAAGCCACAACTCCATTGTCTCACAATGGTAGGAACGCAGTTCATCTCATGAACCTGTATACACCCAAACAGCCTCTTTGGTAGCATCTTAAGTAGCGATGTATCCAGCCTTTATCGTCTAGTATGTCACGGTATCTAGCTTGGAACTCTTCCAACATACCGTCCCTTTACTGAGGGTAAAGACAATGCCTACGACTGACATTCAGTCGTCTTTATCACCCTGGAACCCTTCCAGTGATTCTCCCCAGAATCGGTTGATACCATCTCACTACAACTAGTGAGAATCCTAACATCCAATTAGATCTATCTCATAGATCCAAAACCCAGGATTTAGGAGGTATCACTTTCATCCTATCTGGAGAATCATTGTGATAAGCGGAGATTGACCGAGCGTAGCATAGGAAACTCCTTCCCTATCAAGAGTATGTCATCCACGTACTCAACGAGGATCATCACCATACTCCCTACTACCTTTTTGTATATACAAGGTTCATCTACCATTTTGATGATGTCAAACTGTTTGACTACTACATCAAAACAGATGTTCCAACTCCGCAATACCTGCTTTATCTTATAAAGCATCTTGTGTACGTTTCCGCTGCTCCCACTGTCTACGAAGCCCTCTGGCTGTGTACTTATAGACTCTCTCTTCTAAAACATCATTTAGAAAAGCAGTCATGACACCCAACCATCAGATATCGTAGTCATGGTATGTAGCCATGACAAGTAGGATCTGGATGGACTTAAGCTTAGCCACTGGAAAAAGGTTTCACCATTATCCACGCCTGGTCAATGACGAAAACCTTTAACAAGTCTAGCTTTGAAAGTCTCAACTTTTCCATCTACACCAAGTAATCTTCTCAAGATTTACTTGCTCCTGATGGGGATTTAACCCTTCAGATATTGCAACCAAAGTCCATACTTTTTTGGTGTACATGGATTCCATCTCAGATCGCTAAGCATCCAGCCATTCTTACAGAGTCCCACTCCTGATGGCCTGCTCGAAACTAGTTGTGTCATCATCTCATGATGCAATCCTCGCTCCCACTGTCATAGAGAAACCGAAGTATCTCTCAGATGGGTGAGGAACCCTACTAGATCGGCGGAGAGGCTGAGATTCGTTGGTAACTATTGAATCCTTTGGTTCTATCAAATCATCAGTTGTAGTTTGTATAGCTGGAACCTTTCCATTTCTACATAACAGATCTTGCCTCGAGCTTGTCCGGATTTTGCTTTTAGACATAGGCCGGACAACCCCAAATCTTAACTAACTTAAGAGATGGGCTCTTCCCTTATCATATCAAATATGAAGTGGTAGGCAACTGGTTTGATTTGAACCCTATTCAATAGGTATGCAGCTTCTCAAGTGCATAACTCCAAAAAGGAAATAGGTAACTCAGTAGTACTCATCATAGAGCACACCTTATCATATAGGGTGTGTTTGCTCCGCCCCGATATACCATCGTGCTATGGTGTATACGGAGGAGTAATGCTGAGAGAGAATCTCATTCTCCTTTAGAATAGTCCATGAATTCCGTGCTCAAGTATTCTCTTCCTTGATCGAATCAAAGGACATAATACTTATACCCGTATTGGTTCTCTACTTCTAACTTATATTCTGTGAATATCTCAAAAGGTTCTGACTTGTGTTTCAACAGGAACATATGTCTGAATCTAAAGAGATTATCAGAGAATGTAATGAAGTATAAAGAACCGGTCTTGGCAAGTGTAGACTGGGGACCTACATACATCAACATGTATCATCCCAAGAGGTCACTAACTCTTTCTCTGTTTCCAGTAAACGGAGCTATGGTCATCTTATCTCTGTGACATGACTGGCAAGTTTCACAAGATGTAAATTCAAACTGATTTAAATATGCATCTAAATGTAACTTTAGCTAGTCGGGTCGCATTGATATGACCTAGTCTACAATACTTCAAGAAGGATTCATTCATTTATGAACTCTTCCTCTTGTGTGTGTTCCATATACTAAGAACTGTAGTTTGATTTAGAACATCAACGCTTTTAGATAACGTGCCTGATCCGATCAACTTTTGATATAGGAGATGTTCAAAACATTATCCAACTATACAAAATTTTATCATTTCTTTACTAATAAAGAGACTGATATGATTTTGTATATCAGGTTCGGTATCTAATAACATTCGTTCAGAATCAATGTACTGATAATACAGGGTGACAGTGACCAACAGACTTGGCTGCAACACTTGCCCCGTTTTCTGTCTCATGAAACTTATCACCCGTTCTCAGTTCTCTACCTAGCTGTAGCCCTATGTAACAGATTACATATCTGGGATCCTGATCTGGTATCACATACCCAGGATGTAGAGGATACAGAGAAACAGTTCTTTGTAACGAACACACCCGAAGATGATGCATCAGCATGCACTCTCTTTGTTTGGACGGCACGGGAATTCTGGTAATCCCCAATTTCCTGCTCTGTCTTATAACAATTATAAGTTGGAGCGGGACCAACGTTCCCCAGCTCAGTATAACAAGCGGGTTCAATCAATATTCCGTATTATTATCTTGATTAAGGCGTGATATGGTCGCTACCTGGAGAGAGAGAGAAGAAAACACTCAGCGTGCGCTCTTGCAAGAATAGATTGGTTATTATTTTATCTAATCAGGATGGCTCCCACTGCTTTTTATCAAATCTTCCTTCAAACCCTAAAAGGAAAGACTAGCCGGGATTAATTATACACTACAAGTTCGCCAATCTTTCAGTCAGGCCAGTGTCGGTACTTTGAGGGAGGTCCCCCGTGCTTTCGCACGAACCTAATTAATGTAAACCTCGTTTTCCCAGAGGCATACCCCCGTTAACATCTTTCAAGACACCTACTTGATTGGCTAATTGTAATGTATAAAACTCTCCCAGGAGTAACTCTTACTCGCAGCGGGTATCGGGATCCAACTATCTCATAGAAGGTATGCAATCTCATTGCAAATTTCAACACTTGAAATTCCCGATAATATTTTGCCCCTAGCGTCCTATGACCTTGACGGAGGTCAACAAACCATAGGCTACTAGTCAAGTTCAACCCGTCATTTCTTGATCGAATTAAACCCACCCGCACGACCCTTGACGGAGGTCAACAAGGCCGCACGACTACCCTAATCCAATCTGCATCATATGCATAAGCAGATAAATACTAGTTAGCTACCGCACACTACGCCTTGACGGAGGTCAACAAACGTAGCACGAATACTAAATAGGACTTATCTGAAATGACGGAGGGCTACGACAGGTTTTTCTGAAAACCTATTGCGTAATGAACTTGATATCGTTGTAGAATCAAATGATTTTAAAATTGAGTGTTTTTTAGGCTTTTCTAGTTTTGCTAAAGGAGTCACTCCCGGTGAAGGGATCATCGGTCCTTTCTTCGTCGAATGAGGTGCGGGATATATCATATATATCACTGTGCAAAGCAAAAACTATTAAAAGCAATCAAAAGACAAACCGAGTGTGTAGCATCGGCCAGTTATTGCTAAAGGAGTCACTCCCGGTGAAGGGATCTCGGTCCTTTCCTTATCGAATAAGGTGCAGGAAATATCATATATACCGCTGTGCAAAGCAAGAACTGTAGCTACCTGTTTTATTTTGAAATTCGATTCTACAACATCTTAGGTTTCTTTTATTTCATTAATCTCATTAATGAAGTCCCATCATTTAAGTACCTAAACATCACAGATAAATACGACGTACACTTATGCCATCCGCATTCGCCTCGATGTCCCCTCGTGCGCCGTTAGGTTAGGTAACTAACGGCAAAGCAGGGCAGGGCTAGTGCGGGTGTAAAACATAAGTAACGCCTATATAATATATCATATATACTATATAAAGTATCCATCACAGAACATATCACATGATCACATCACAGATATCGCAGCAGAAGAATCATATGAAATATTGGATATACTAGGACGTCCGTGTTTTCAATACGAGCCAGTATAAAACACGGATTCCACGGTCGCAATGAATAGCCAAACCCACACCCCTAGACCTCTACGAGAGCGGCAAGCAACCCTACCAATTCTAGAGTTAGGAGACCCGGACTCGACTCCTCGAGTTGGTCTCCCACTGGACTCCAGAACCCGGTTACTTGTGCTCCCCTCCTTGGGTCTATCCTAGTGCGGAAAAGTAAATAATATACAAAGGGTGACATCTTCCGCAACCTGGAAGTGCCCCTGTAAAAGAATATTACATACAAGTTTTTACATGAATGAAAATGAAAAGCACTCATCTCACATAAAAAAAACCCGGCTATTCAAACACGACGATCCAATATAACATATCCAGCAACACATAACATCACATGTCATCAACGTAAGTAAATATGTGCATCCCAATTGTCGTTGACATATAGCAACGAAACCGGCGATATCACATATTACACTTACGGTCACAGAAAAGAAAGTGTAAAACTACAACAGTTGGAATCCGCAACCTGCATAGACATCGCATGCCTAATCAAATGAATTCCTTAGACATCGCATGCCTAACAATTATAAACCCCGCATTTTAGTCTCATTATCGAAAACACTTTTCAATATCAAGTCGGGCAATTCAACAAGATTCCCGATATCCTGATCGAATGCTCGTCGCAAACTTTAGTAGGCGGCCTCACCCCCGACGCCGTCGACGAAGTGCTGATTGGAAGAATTTGAGTTAACCGCAATCAAGACGGTGTCGCTATGCAGCTAGCCGGTTGAGCACGGGTCGATCCACAGGGAGATGGTTGTATGACCTTTCTTGTCTTAGACGAGTCAATAAAAAATTTGTATGAGTTTTTTCAATCTAACCTATGTGTATTTATTTGCAAGTATGAAGTTGTTAAGAAAAAGATACGAGATTGTAAGCTAAGGAAATCCGTACTCAAAACCTTTGAGCCGAGTCTTGACCGATTGAAACTAGAGCAATCGGCAACAACGTGGATTAGGGGATTTAAGCGCGGTATTCGTGGAATCCGGCTTATTTACCCTTGTCCTTCCGTTCTTGTCTCTTGCTTTCGCCTCCGGCCAAACCGAACGCAACCGGTCGCGGTTAGGAATCACCGTTACCTTGTTAGGGTAGGGTGCCTAACGGAGCGCTTGCGTATGGTTTGGACGGAGTTCAATGGAAAATAACGGGAAAACGAAATGAGAAAAGAAAATCTTAACTTACAAAATCGTATTTCTTCTTAACAACAATAATTACAACCATTCACAATATGAACAATAAAGAGAGAAAGAAAAGAACAAAGAAAAGAAAAGATTACAAGTAATTAAGTGCATGAATAAAATTGCAAGTAATAAAAGACAAGAATGAAAAATGCAAGAAAGAATAAAAAGCAAGTAATAAATAAGCAAAAAAGAAATTACAAGAACAAGAAACAAGAACTCAAGACAAGCATGTGATCAATAGCCAACCCTTAAACTTGCAAGCTCAATCAAGAGGTTGCAAGATCAAGGGAAGGGTAGAGAACGCATGTGAAATGAAGTGCTAATTCCATGAAAGAATACGAAATGATACAACCCCTTGAGACCAATGACCAAAGCTTAAACTTGCAAGCTCACTTAAGAGGTTGCAAGATTAAGTTAAGGTAGAGAGCTCAAGGGGGAAGCTAAGAAAAAAGAATGATACAAAAACCTTCATCTTTATTCATATCCACAAAAAGCTCTCACTACAATTTCATGGAAGAGGAATGAAGAAGAAGAAGAAAAAGAACTAAAACTAAACTAAAGTGGAACAAAGAATGACCCCTTGGCTTAGCTCAATTCTGGAGTATTTATAGGCAGAGGGTTGAAGATCTAGGGCAAGAATCTGCCACTATATGAAGTCCCTAAAATACCCCTAAAACACGACAACCAGAGGACACTACATGGCCGCGGATCCGCGGCCTAGACCCCCTATTGGCCGCGGATCCGCGGCCCTATGGTGGAGTTGAGTTGTCGTATTTTGGGTGCTTCCCTGGTTTTTCTTGTACTTTATTCTGGCATATGATTTTTCTCAGATTTTCTTCACGATTTTTCCAGAATTTCTGTTGAGGGAAGGGTGGACTTTTGTGGATGCTTTTGTCATGATTGCCTCGAGCTCCGCGTAGATCTCTTGGATCTTGTGCTTCCATTGAGCCTTGTGCATGAAAGCGACAATCGATTTGACATTCTGTCTCTTAAACTGGTATCTGGCAACATACGGATGAAGAGCGGAGACCGTGTTTTCTCAGTGGTTGGCAGGAACCCGGATTTTGTCGTGTTTTCCATGAATTTCACCGTTTTAGAACCGAGAACCTGTATTCTGCAAATATGTAGCAAACACTGATCAAAAGCACCTACCTATAAACACACGAGCGTAAGAATGGGCGGTATAAAATGTAATATTCTGGTATGAACAAATACCCCCAAACTTAACTTTTGCTCGTCCCGAGCAAAACCAATTATTCACAAAAATAAAATCCTAAGCGCACTTTCGCAGGGAACGCGATTGCACTGAGCGCGTGCAACAAGCCGTTAAACCTCTAGGTGTCCCTAGTAGGAGGAGTGTTGTCTCCTGAGGGTTTTCAGCGGATTATACCCACAAAATCCCGTCAAGCTAGTTTCATAAGTTAACAATGATTCTACTCCTACAGTTTAGTATTTACGTTAGAAACTCTATTATCCTAAGTTAGAAACATCCAACCCTAATGCTTCACACCTCCTATCTATTTAATCTTAGATCATATACGTTCCAAAAAAGTTTAGAAAGATGTTGGTTCTCCTGAGTTTTCCTTCTAAAGTGCGGCCTCAAATCAGGGATTTTTATCAACTTTACAGAAAACACAAGTCTTATTCTTTATTTCTATCTCTTATTCAAACATCGATTGTATACCCCTACGTGTGTGTGTATTGGCACCCCTACACTCAAGAATTCAATTCAAGCTATAATTCCCTTGCCCTAATACCTAATACTACTTCTTTTCATTAAGGATGGACGGATTTGCTCACACACCTTTCATGCGACTATTAATGCTTCTTGAGGCACTAACGGCCGATTACTGAATATGTGAACTTAAAGCGTAAATAGCAGTTTCCAGGTCTTGAATTTATTCTATTTTTTCTTTTTCTTTTTCTTTTTCTTTTTCTTTTTCAAGACCGGATATATTTTTCAACATGCTCTTTTGGTGTTTAGCTTTAAATACCGTTTTTTCTTTCATACTAGGCTTTCAGGCAAGAGTATTTCTAGGTATCCTCTACTATCCCAAGTTTCAAGGTGCGTGTAAGTGCAGTTTGTAGGGTATATACTTTTTAAATTTGAACTCGAGAAAAGAAACTATTTTTCAGACTTATCCTTCAGTGAAGCATCAATACTTTCCCTTCATCTTGACTTAACTCAAGAACTAAACTTAAGATTACCTATTTCTCAAAAAAACTGTAAGGACGTATACTTACCAAAGTTAGACAGAATGAGGGTTATTTTTAGGGTTTTCAATCCCTAAGCCTAGAATTTAGTTATTTCTATCATATCAACTAAACTTTCGGAATAAAGATCTAAGTTACCCTATTAGCTAACTTGACGACAAAGTTTTTATATTTTTTGGAAAATTTTCGATTTTTATGGGTTTTTAATAAGGTATGCAAATGCAAAATATACAAATGAATGCGAAGGAAGAAAGCTTACCGAGCTCACCCCCAAACTTAAACTTGACAGTGCCCTCACTGTCAGGCTATACCAAGAGGGTCAAAATAGTCGGCGCTCCCCCTAAAAACAAATTATATACAAAAAGAAAAACCAAAAATATATACAAAAAATGTGTTCCCCCCAAACTTAAGTAAAACGGTGTTTCCACTGTTAGGCGTTGAAGTTCAGGTTTTAGGGGGGAAAGAACAGTATCAAGCTATACAAGGCCTTACACAGGCCAAAAGTTAGTACCAACCATTGAAAGATCTTATCGTGATAAAGCAGTGGCTGGTGAAAGAAGGTGAAGAGGAAAGAAATGGAGAATACGTGAGACCGTATGTGGAGAGAAGTGGAATGCGGTCTCGGTAGATGAGAAGAAGAATGGCGGAAGGGAAAAAGAAGTGGAGTACGAACTTGAGGGTGCAAATGGAGTAAATAGATTAGCACAATTTGTGATGACCGATTTGTGAAAAGTGATTGTGCTAATATATTTACCCGTCGAGAAATGGGGTCAAATCCCTCAAGATTCGTAAGAAACCATGGGTACGCCGAACTTGGTAAACCAGACATATGAAATGAAAGTGATACGGTTTCTTGCATGGTCGGAACGATGGAAAGGGTGGGGGGAGGTGATTGAGGAAGGGTATTGGTTAAGGTTTCGGGAGGGTGTACACAGTCAATGACAGGGACAGGATGAATAGGAAAATCCGACTCATCAATTAAAACTGGTTCATCCTCAAAACTATCCTCAATATTCTCCTCAAAATTTAGCACATCCATGCACTTCTCTTCAAAATCCAGACGCATATGGGGTTCGGGAAAAACATTTAATGACTCGGGATGATGATTTGAAGAGACAAACTCATCCAAATCTACGGGTTCATCATCCAAAATATTCCCGGCGTCAATATCCTTAATCAAGTGAAAATCAAAATTCTCTGACACCTCAACAAAAGCATGGATATCAATCAATTCAGGTTCTAGAGTGGAGGTGTAGAGGTCAAAAGGTTTAGGATCGGTTTCACTTGGAAGAGACCCTTCATAATCGGGCAAATCAAACACTACGAAGTGTTAGTTATATGTATGCCCTAGAGGCCATTACTGTACATTGGATGTATATTGTAGTGGATGCTGGGACATATATAGGTAGGACTTTCTTGCTCGACATGATAGTATGCTATCTGGTTGCACTTTATCTTAACATGTATACTTTCTGTCTCTCTGATTACATGTTGATAAAGCCCTTAGGATGTATACTTGACTTCCAGGACTGTGATGCAGATCATACTAGTGGGGCCTGGATAGTCCATGAGTACATCCTTGAAATGTTCCTAGTCGAGGGAATATCGAGACGGGGCATCGATATTCCAGAGTAGACTAGCGTATATCTTCTCGACCCATGCGATGGGCGATGGATGATCCCATATCCATTGGTGTTTGACATCAGAGATGGTATGCGGGTGCTCGGTGGAGACTGGGTACACTGAACGGACTCGCCGAGAACTCCCAGATGGTATTATACCTCACGTCAGATGGCAGTTCTCTGGTGACACTGGTACAGCTTAGTCTGTTGACCCGAGATCGTCATAGAGTCTTGTGTGTCTCCCACTGTGCTTTGATTTCCACCCTACCACGGCTCTACTGAGTCGTGCAAACAGGTGGTTTTTGGGTACAGTCCCGATTCACATGGAGGCAATGAGCGATAGGAGGGGATTCGTCTCTCCCGGTATTGGGGGTTGATGTTGTGCTATGCTCGACTGGCCATAACAGGAAATCCCTGGCCAGGGTTGCAGTGATATACTGGTAAGAGTTATCAGTAGTTTCACGAATGTTATGGACCTCAAGTCGGCATGACTTATCGAGCTATTGGGGTCTGACGTTTACCACCCCTAGGCGAGATATGCGACATATCAGACGAACAGACCGGACTATACGGTAAGTGTTACTGGTTGGATTCGCAGGAGTGTGAGCGGGCTTGCTCGTCGATCTTCTGATCGCTCAATACCCGGGTGGCCGTTACGTTTAGCAGACCGCTTGCGGCTTGCGGATGTTTGATATGATCATCATCTGCTACCGGCGTATTGACGAGTCTTTAGAGTCCTACACAGAGGTTTCCTGGCTCAAGCGAAACGAAATAGGAGAGCATATGAGATATGTGCGGGACCGAGAATGATGCGTGTATGTGATACCGTATTTCATTCTCACGACGAATGTATCGATTGGTTATATGCGATATAACCTAGTTATCCAATCAAGGATTGATTCGATAAGCCGATACATTGGATACTAGCCGGTTATATTCGACATGACCGGATCATTGAATCAAGTGTTGATTTAATGATTTAATGTATAATTGTATATTTGATATATTGCTTTGCATTAACTAGTATTGGTTCACTTTAAATGGATTCACTCACTTAGTTTGTGCACATTGCATATGTGATATATTTTGTGCACATGATTGTATCATGTTTGATGATACATGCAAGCTAGGGTTAGTGTAAAGAATTTGACCATGGTTAAGATTAAGATTAGGGTTTTCCTTTTCTTATTTATTAATTTATTTATTTTGGAAAAAGAAAATGATAAAGAAAATGAAATGGTGGCTTATTTTGTTTGTAGTTGAAGTTTCTTGAAACTTTGACTAAGTAACCATTTTGTCTTCTTTCTTAACCCTAACTCTTCAAATTAACCTTAGTCAATTCTCTACACCTAACTAAGGTTAATGATATGATAAGTATCATATTTTCTTTTCTTTTTAATAAGGTTATCATATCATCTTCTTCTTCTTCATCTTCTTTCTCCATGAAAAAAAGCTTGCTACATCAATGGTGATTGATGAAAAAGTGTGTGAAATCCAAATCTAAAGTCAACCCAACTCCTATTTCTTCATCCTCTACCTCTTGCCAAGTAGTATAGGGTGTTTCCTTCACAAGTTTTCCCGACTTGGTGAAGTTGGAGCTTGTTCTTGCGATGCCTCGACGTAGATCATCTTCGGCATCGAACCGACGATCAAGCCCGCTCATTCTTCGACGAAGCCGACGCTAGAGCCCGGGAGTTCACTTGGACAGCGGAGGCACTTCGTTGCGGAGCTATGGAGGTGGACAAACGGATCTACAAAGGTTGTATTTCCGTTATCTTATAGTTTAGTTGTAAACTAGCTTGCTTGCTTTGCCTATACTTCTAGCCAACGATCCGTAGTCGGGTCTCTCGGCACCGTTAAAATTTTAATTTGGCATGATCGATGCCTTGTGAGAACTCATTAATGTGCCTAGGAACCCTACAGTGGTATCAGAGCCTAGCTAGAACCTTAGGCGAAGTCTAGACGGAATCTGAAACCCGAACGAACCCGAAACCCGTCTCAAAACATGCTCTCTGTCCGGTTTTGTAAAACGTGGATTTTTCCATATTAAAAATTGCTAAAAAATTCAGCAGGCAAAAATAAGAATTCCCATGCAAAATGTTTTGGATGAACAGTAAATCTCGCGGCGGAAGCGCGGCAGAAGCCTGCCTTCTGCGGCGCTTCCGCCGCACAATGATGACGTCATCCTCCAAGATCTGCACAGTAACTCTTATTATTTTATGCTAGATTTTCTGGGAATTTTTAATATTGTTTCAAGAGTTGAATTTTCTGGGGTGTATTGGGAGGTCGTCGGTTCGATCGGATTATCAAGTTTCGTCTATGTGGCTTTCCGGATATTTTACAATATGTTAAAAAGTTCGACCGGATATAAATACCCAATTTTTCCCCTGTCGGGAAATTTCCAAGTGTTGGATTTTTCCGAAGTTTAACGACGTTCTAAGTAGTGCAAGTAACACGATGGACCCTCTAGAAGACAACAAACCTTAACTCGATTATGTGACCGTCTTGAACTGCCCTTTGAACCTTCGGGTTTGGGGCAGTACGGCATGCCACATGTGAGGCGTTGGCTTGACCCTTCTACGGCTGGACCGTTGGTACTGAGGCACGAACTGAATGTTGTTAGACTTATTTCATGTGTTGATCTGTATTGGGAAAACTTGGGTGTTCGATTGTTCGATCGAAAAGTTTAGCATTTTCTATTTATCTGGAATGTGATACAATAATTGGAATTCACAAATTGTTATGAGATAACGGAATGAATATTATAAACGTAGCAGTTTAGTCTCACTTGATCGGTTGCCACGGAATTTTGATGCGATCAAAAGTCCGTCGCAATCACGTAGTGTACGCGGATACTCGCCGGGTAAACTTGATAGACAGCCTCACTCCATAGCCCCGACCAAGTGACTGTAGGAGAACCCCGTCGCCGAAAGCATCCGTTCGGGTGCTCGCGGTAGCGGTGTTCTGCCTTGGTGCACTTCGTCGACGGTTTCGGGGGTGCGGCCGTCTACTAAAGTTTGCGACGAGCATTCGATCAGAATGTCGGGAATCTTGTTGAATTGCCCGACTTGATATTGAAAAGTGTTTTCGATAATGAGACTAAAATGCGGGGTTTATAATTGTTAGGCATGCGATGTCTAAAGAATTCATTTGGTCAGGCATGCGATGTCTGAGGTGGTTGTGGACTCCAACTGTTGTAGTTTTACACTTTCTTTTCTGTGACCGTAAGTGTAATATGTGATATCGCCGGTTTCGTTGCTATATGTCAACGACAATTGGGATGCGCATATTTACTTACGTTGATGACATGTGATGTTATGTGTTGCTGGATATGTTATATTGGATCGTCGTGTTTGAATAGCCGGGGGTTTTTATGTGAGATGAGTGTTTTTCATTTTCATTCATGTAAAAACTTGTATGTAATATTCTTTTATTGGGGCACTTCCAGGTTGCGGAAGTTGTCACCGTTGTTGTATATTATTTACTTTTCTGCACTAGGATAGACCCAAGGAGGGGAGCATAAGTAACCGGGTTCTGGGGTCCAGTGGAAGACCAACTCGAGGAGTCGAGTCCGGGTCTCCTAACCCTAGAATTGGTAGGGTTGCTTGCCGCTCTCGTAGGGGTCTAGGGGTGTGGGATTGGCTATTCATCACGACCGTGGAATCCGTGTTTTATACTGGCTCGTATTGAAAACACGGACGTCCTAGTATATCCAATATTTCATATGTTTCTTCTGCTGTGTTTTATCTGTGATCATGTGATGTTCTGTGACAGGTATTATATATAGTATATATGATATATTATATAAACGTTGCTTATGTTTTACACCCGCGCTAGCCCTGCCTCGCTCTGGCGTTAGTTACCTAACCTAACGGTGTAGACGGGACATCGAGGCGAATGCGGATGGCATAAGCGTACGGTATATTTATCTGTGATGGTTAGGTGGACTTAAATGATGGGATATTCATTAATGAGATTAATGAAAGAAAATAAACCTAACTGATGTTGTGGAATCGAATTTCAAAATAAAAACAGGTAGCTACAGTTCTTGCTTTGCATCGCGGTGTTCCTTGTAGAACATCCTGCACCTTATTCGATAGGGAAAGGACCGAGATCCCTTCACCGGGAGTGACTCCTTTAGCAATAACTGGCAGATGCTACACACTCGGTTTGTTTTTGATCGCTTCTATAGTTTCTGCTTTGCACAGTGATATATATGATATATCCCGCACCTCATTCGACGAGGAAAGGGCCGACGATCCCTTCACCGGGAGTGACCCCTTTAGCAAAACTAGAAAAGCCTCGAAAACATTCCATTTAAAAACCATTTGATTCCGCAACGAGATCAAGTTCAAAGCATTAAAGGTTTTCACAAAAACCAGCCGCAACCCTCCGTCATTTTAGGAAGTAGAGTACTTAGTATTCGTGCTGTGTTTGTTGACCATAGTCAAGGCACAGTGTACGGTAGCTAAGTGATGTCTTCCTACACCGCATATGATGCGATTAGTTAGGACAGTCGCGTGACTTTGTTGACCTTAGTTAAGGGTCATGTGGGTGGGTCTAATTAATCACGAAATGACGGGTAGAACTTGACTAGTACTTGTGATTTGTTGACCATAGTTAAGGTCATAGGTGCTAGGGGTAAAAACCTTTATCGGGAGTTTCAAGTGTTGAAATTTGCAATGAGATTGCATACCTTCTATGTGATAGTTGGATCCCGATACCCACTGCGAGTAATTGTTACTCCTGGGAGAGTTTTGCACTTTACAATTAGCCGATCAAGTAGGTGTCTAGAAAGGTGTCAACGGGGTTACGCCTCTGGGAAAACGAGGTTTACAGTAATTAGGTCCGTGCGAAAGCACGGGGAACCTCCCTCAAAGTACCGACACTGGCCTGGCTGAAAGATTGGCGAACTTGTAGAGTGTAATTAATCCCGGCTAGTCTTTCCTTTTAGGGTTTGGAGGAAGATTTGATATAAAACAGTGGGAGCCATCCTGATTAGATAAAATATATAACCAATCTGATCTTGCAAGAGCGCACGCAGAGTGTTTTCTTCTCTCTCTCTCCTGGTAGCGACCATATCACGCCTTAATCAAGATAAAAATACGGAATATTGACCGAACCCGCTTGTTATACTGGGCTGGGGAGCGTTGGTCCCGCTCCAACTTATAATTGTTATAAGACAGAGCAGGAAATTGGGGAATACCAGAATTCATATGCCGCCCAAACGAAGAAAGTGCATATGATGCATCTCCTTCGGGTGTGTTCATTACAAAGAACTGTTTCTCAGTATCCTCTGCATTCAGGGTATATGATACCGGATCAGGATCCCAGATATGTAATCTGTTACATAGGGCTACAAAAAGGTAGAAAAACTGAGAACGGGTGATAAGTTTCATGAGACAGAAAACGGGGCAAGTGTTGCAGCCAAGTCTGTTGGTCACTCTCACCCTGTATTACGAATACATTGATTCTGAACAAATGCTATTAGATACCGAACCTGATATACAAAATCATATCAGTCTCTTTATTTCTAAAGAAAGGATATAATTTTGTATTGATGGATAATGTTTTGAACATTTCCTATATCAAAAGTTGATCGGTTCAGGCACGTTATCTAAAAGCATTGACGTTCTAAATCAAACTACAGTTCCTCGTATACATAACACATACAAGAGGAAGAGTTCAGAAATGAACGAATCATTCTTGAGGCATTGCAGACTAGGTCATATCAATGCGACCCGACTGGCTGAAGTTACATTTTAGATGCATATTTAAATCAGTTTGAATTTACATCTTATGAAACTTGCCAGTCATGTCACAAAGATTAGATGACCATAGCTCCGTTTACTAGAAACAGAGAAAGAGTTAGTAAACTCTTGGGACTGATACATGATGATGTATGTAAAGTCTCCTGTCTACACATGCCAGGACTGGTTCTTTATACTTCATTATATTCTCTGATAATCTCTTAAGATTCAGCCATATGTTCCTGTTGAAACATAAGTCCGAACCTTTTGAGGCATTCACAAAATATAAGTTAGAAGTAGAGAACCAATAACCGGGTATAAGTATTATGTCCTATGATGAGATCAGGGAGGAGAATACTTGTGCATGGCATTCCTGGACCATTCTAAAGGAGAATGAGATTCTCTCTCCGTACTACTCCTCTGATTACACCACAGCACAACGGTGTATCAGGGCGGAGCAATCACACCCTATATGATATGGTGTGCTCTATGATGAGTATTACTGAGTGACCTATTTCCTTTTGGGGTGTTATGCACTTGAGAAGCTGCATACCTATTGAATTGGGTTCGAATCAAATCAGTGCCTACCGCTTCATATATGATATGGAAAGGAAGAGCCCATATCTTAAGTTGGTTAAGATTTGGGGTTGTCCGGGCTATGTCTAAAAGCAAAATCCGGACAAGCTCAAGGCAAGGTCTGTTATGTAGAACTGGAAAGGTTCCAGCTATACAAACTACAGCAGATGATTTGATAGAACCAAGGGATTCAGTAGATTCCAACGAACCTCAGCCTCTCCGCCGATCTAGTAGGATTCCTCATCCGCCTGAGAGATTCCTCGGTTTCTCGATGACAGTGGGAGCAAGGATTGCATCATGAGATGATGACCCAACTAGTTTCGAGCAGGCCATCGAGAGCAGGGACTCTGTAAGAATGGCTGGATGCTTAGCGATCTGAGATGGAATCCATGTACACCAGCAAAGTATGGACTTTAGCTGCTATATCTGAAGGGTTAAATCCCCATCAGGAGCAAGTATATCTTGAGAAGATTACTTGGTATAGATGGAAAGGTTGAGACTTTCAAAGCTAGACTTGTTAAAGGTTTTCTTCATCGACCAGGCGTGGATAATGATGAAACCTTTTTCCAGTAGCTATGCTTAAGTCTATCCAGATCCTACTTACCACGGCTACATACCATGACTACGATATCTGGCGGTTGGGTGCCATGACTGCTTTTCTAATACTGATTTAGAAGAGAACGTCTATAAGAACACAGCCAGAGGTCTTCGTAAACAGTGGGAGCAGCGGAAACGTGTGCAAGTTGCTTTACATAATGAAGCAGGCATCGCGGAGTTGGAACGTCTATTTTGATGTGATAATCAAAGTGTTTGACTTCATCAAAATGGTAGACGAACCTTGTATATACAAAAGGGTAGTAGAGAGTAAGGTGGTCATCTTCGTATTGTACGGAGACAACATACTCTTGATAGGAAAAGAGTTTCCTATACTACGATCGGTCAATCTCCTATTATCACTAGGATTCCCCAAATAGGATCAAAGTGATACCTCCTAAATCCTGAGTTTTCATCTATGAGATAGATGTAATTGGATGTTAGGATTCTCACTAGATGTAGTGAGATGGTATCAATCGATCCTGGAGAGAATCACTGGAAGTGTTCCAGGGTGATAAAGACGACTGAATGTCAGTCACAGGCACTGTCTTTACCCTCAGTAAAGGGACGGTATGTTGGAAGAGTTCCAAGCTCGATACCGTGGCAATCTAAACGATAAAGGCTGGTAACATCGCTATTAAAGATACTACCAAAGAGGAAGTTTGGGTGTATATTGGTTCATAAGATGAACTAGGTTCCTGCCATTGTATGACAATGGAAGCGTGGCTTCGACCCTGGAACCCTGGTCCCATCAGTGACCCAGACATATTCTGAGGCAGCATCACCTGATCATGGAGATAGTTAATCTCCAGGGTGATCGAGGTTAGGAGAGTAGACTCAGAGGACAACACGGCGGATCCACTCACGAAGGCCTTTTCCCAAAGAGAGACTTTTATGGGATGGTTGAGTATGTGATACTGCAACCACTGCTACAGATGGCCCTAGTGCAAGTGGGAGATTGTTAGTTATATGTATGCCCTAGAGGCCATTACTGTACATTGGATGTATATTGTAGTGGATGCTGGGACATATATAGGTAGGACTTTCTTGCTCGACATGATAGTACGCTATCTGGTTGCACTTTATCTTAACATGTATACTTTCTGTCTCTCTGATTACATGTTGATAAAGCCCTTAGGATGTATACTTGACTTCCAGGACTGTGATGCAGATCATACTAGTGGGGCCTGGATAGTCCATGAGTACATCCTTGAAATGTTCCTAGTCGAGGGAATATCGAGACGGGGCATCGATATTCCAGAGTAGACTAGCGTATATCTTCTCGACCCATGCGATGGGCGATGGATGATCCCATATCCATTGGTGTTTGACATCGGAGATGGTATGCGGGTGCTCGGTGGAGACTGGGTACACTGAACGAACTCGCCGAGAACTCCCAGATGGTATTATACCTCACGTCAGATGGCAGTTCTCTGGTGACACTGGTACAGCTTAGTCTGTTGACCCGAGATCGTCATAGAGTCTTGTGTGTCTCCCACTGTGCTTTGATTTCCACCCTACCACGGCTCTACTGAGTCGTGCAAACAGGTGGTTTTTGGGTACAGTCCCGATTCACATGGAGGCAATGAGCGATAGGAGGGGATTCGTCTCTCCCGGTATTGGGGGTTGATGTTGTGCTATGCTCGACTGGCCATAACAGGAAATCCCTGGCCAGGGTTGCAGTGATATACTGGTAAGAGTTATCAGTAGTTTCACGAATGTTATGGACCTCAAGTCGGCATAACTTATCGAGCTATTGGGGTCTGACGTTTACCACCCCTAGGCGAGATATGCGACATATCAGACGAACAGACCGGACTATACGGTAAGTGTTACTGGTTGGATTCGCAGGAGTGTGAGCGGGCTTGCTCGTCGATCTTCTGATCGCTCAATACCCGGGTGGCCGTTACGTTTAGCAGACCGCTTGCGGATTGCGGATGTTTGATATGATCATCATCTGCTACCGGCGTATTGACGAGTCTTTAGAGTCCTACACAGAGGTTTCCTGGCTCAAGCGAAACGAAATAGGAGCGCATATGAGATATGTGCGGGACCGAGAATGATGCGTGTATGAGATACCGTATTTCATTCTCGCGACGAATGTATCGATTGGTTATATGCGATATAACCTAGTTATCGAATCAAGGATTGATTCGATAAGCCGATACATTGGATACTAGCCGGTTATATTCGACATGACCGGATCATTGAATCAAGTGTTGATTTAATGATTTAATGTATAATTGTATATTTGATATATTGCTTTGCATTAACTAGTATTGGTTCACTTTAAATGGATTCACTCACTTAGTTTGTGCACATTGCATATGTGATATATTTTGTGCACATGATTGTATCATGTTTGATGATACATGCAAGCTAGGGTTAGTGTAAAGAATTTGACCATGGTTAAGATTAAGATTAGGGTTTTCTTTTTCTTATTTATTAATTTATTTATTTTGGAAAAAGAAAATGATAAAGAAAATGAAATGGTGGCTTATTTTGTTTGTAGTTGAAGTTTCTTGAAACATTGACTAAGTAACCATTTTGTCTTCTTTCTTAACCCTAACTCTTCAAATTAACCTTAGTCAATTCTCTACACCTAACTAAGGTTAATGATATGATAAGTATCATATTTTCTTTTCTTTTTAATAAGGTTATCATATCATCTTCTTCTTCATCATCTTCTTTCTCCATGAAAAAAAGCTTGCTACATCAATGGTGATTGATGAAAAAGTGTGTGAAATCCAAATCTAAAGTCAACCCAACTCCTATTTCTTCATCCTCTACCTCTTGCCAAGTAGTATAGGGTGTTTCCTTCATAAGTTTTCCTGACTTGGTGAAGTTGGAGCTTGTTCTTGCGATGCCTCGACGTAGATCATCTTCGGCATCGAACCGACGATCAAGCCCGCTCATTCTTCGACGAAGCCGACGCTAGAGCCCGGGAGTTCACTTGGACAGCGGAGGCACTTCGTTGCGGAGCTATGGAGGTGGACAAACGGATCTACAAAGGTTGTATTTCCGTTATCTTATAGTTTAGTTGTAAACTAGCTTGCTTGCTTTGCCTATACTTCTAGCCAACGATCCGTAGTCGGGTCTCTCGGCACCGTTAAAATTTTAATTTGGCATGATCGATGCCTTGTGAGAACTCATTAATGTGCCTAGGAACCCTACAGTGGTATCAGAGCCTAGCTAGAACCTTAGGCGAAGTCTAGACGGAATCTGAAACCCGAACGAACCCGAAACCCGTCTCAAAACATGCTCTCTGTCCGGTTTTGTAAAACGTGGATTTTTCCATATTAAAAATTGCTAAAAAATTCAGCAGGCAAAAATAAGAATTACCATGCAAAATGTTTTGGATGAACAGTAAATCTCGCGGCGGAAGCGCGGCAGAAGCCTGCCTTCTGCGGCGCTTCCGCCGCACAATGATGACGTCATCCTCCAAGATCTGCACAGTAACTCTTATTATTTTATGCTGGATTTTCTGGGAATTTTTAATATTGTTTCAAGAGTTGAATTTTCTGGGGTGTATTGGGAGGTCGTCGGTTCGATCGGATTATCAAGTTTCGTCTATGTGGCTTTCCGGATATTTTACAATATGTTAAAAAGTTCGACCGGATATAAATACCCAATTTTTCCCCTGTCGGGAAATTTCCAAGTGTTGGATTTTTCCGAAGTTTAACGACGTTCTAAGTAGTGCAAGTAACACGATGGACCCTCTAGAAGACAACAAACCTTAACTCGATTATGTGACCGTCTTGAACTGCCCTTTGAACCTTCGGGTTTGGGGCAGTACGGCATGCCACATGTGAGGCGTTGGCTTGACCCTTCTACGGCTGGACCGTTGGTACTGAGGCACGAACTGAATGTTGTTAGACTTATTTCATGTGTTGATCTGTATTGGGAAAACTTGGGTGTTCGATTGTTCGATCGAAAAGTTTAGCATTTTCTATTTATCTGGAATGTGATACAATAATTGGAATTCACAAATTGTTATGAGATAACGGAATGAATATTATAAACGTAGCAGTTTAGTCTCACTTGATCGGTTGCCACGGAATTTTGATGCGATCAAAAGTCCGTCGCAATCACGTAGTGTACGCGGATACTCGCCGGGTAAACTTGAAAGACAGCCTCACTCCATAGCCCCGACCAAGTGACTGTAGGAGAACCCCGTCGCCGAAAGCATCCGTTCGGGTGCTCGCGGTAGCGGTGTTCCGCCTTGGTGCACTTCGTCGACGGTTTCGGGAGTGCGGCCGTCTACTAAAGTTTGCGACGAGCATTCGATCAGAATGTCGGGAATCTTGTTGAATTGCCCGACTTGATATTGAAAAGTGTTTTCGATAATGAGACTAAAATGCGGGGTTTATAATTGTTAGGCATGCGATGTCTAAAGAATTCATTTGGTCAGGCATGCGATGTCTGAGGTGGTTGTGGACTCCAACTGTTGTAGTTTTACACTTTCTTTTCTGTGACCGTAAGTGTAATATGTGATATCGCCGGTTTCGTTGCTATATGTCAACGACAATTGGGATGCGCATATTTACTTACGTTGATGACATGTGATGTTATGTGTTGCTGGATATGTTATATTGGATCGTCGTGTTTGAATAGCCGGGGGTTTTTATGTGAGATGAGTGTTTTTCATTTTCATTCATGTAAAAACTTGTATGTAATATTCTTTTATTGGGGCACTTCCAGGTTGCGGAAGTTGTCACCGTTGTTGTATATTATTTACTTTTCTGCACTAGGATAGACCCAAGGAGGGGAGCACAAGTAACCGGGTTCTGGGGTCCAGTGGAAGACCAACTCGAGGAATCGAGTCCGGGTCTCCTAACCCTAGAATTGGTAGGGTTGCTTGCCGCTCTCGTAGGGGTCTAGGGGTGTGGGATTGGCTATTCATCACGACCGTGGAATCCGTGTTTTATACTGGCTCGTATTGAAAACACGGACGTCCTAGTATATCCAATATTTCATATGTTTCTTCTGCTGTGTTTTATCTGTGATCATGTGATGTTCTGTGACAGGTATTATATATAGTATATATGATATATTATATAGACGTTGCTTATGTTTTACACCCGCGCTAGCCCTGCCTCGCTCTGGCGTTAGTTACCTAACCTAACGGTGCAGACGGGACATCGAGGCGAATGCGGATGGCATAAGCGTACGGTATATTTATCTGTGATGGTTAGGTGGACTTAAATGATGGGATATTCATTAATGAGATTAATGAAAGAAAATAAACCTAACTGATGTTGTGGAATCGAATTTCAAAATAAAAACAGGTAGCTACAGTTCTTGCTTTGCATCGCGGTGTTCCTTGTAGAACATCCTGCACCTTATTCGATAGGGAAAGGACCGAGATCCCTTCACCGGGAATGACTCCTTTAGTAATAACTGGCAGATGCTACACACTCGGTTTGTTTTTGATCGCTTCTATAGTTTCTGCTTTGCACAGTGATATATATGATATATCCCGCACCTCATTCGACGAGGAAAGGGCCGACGATCCCTTCACCGGGAGTGACCCCTTTAGCAAAACTAGAAAAGCCTCGAAAACATTCCATTTAAAAACCATTTGATTCCGCAACGAGATCAAGTTCAAAGCATTAAAGGTTTTCACAAAAACCAGCCGCAACCCTCCGTCATTTTAGGAAGTAGAGTACTTAGTATTCGTGCTGTGTTTGTTGACCATAGTCAAGGCACAGTGTACGGTAGCTAAGTGATGTCTTCCTACACCGCATATGATGCGATTAGTTAGGACAGTCGCGTGACTTTGTTGACCTTAGTTAAGGGTCATGTGGGTGGGTCTAATTAATCACGAAATGACGGGTAGAACTTGACTAGTACTTGTGATTTGTTGACCATAGTTAAGGTCATAGGTGCTAGGGGTAAAAACCTTTATCGGGAGTTTCAAGTGTTGAAATTTGCAATGAGATTGCATACCTTCTATGTGATAGTTGGATCCCGATACCCACTGCGAGTAATTGTTACTCCTGGGAGAGTTTTGCACTTTACAATTAGCCGATCAAGTAGGTGTCTAGAAAGGTGTCAACGGGGTTACGCCTCTGGGAAAACGAGGTTTACAGTAATTAGGTCCGTGCGAAAGCACGGGGAACCTCCCTCAAAGTACCGACACTGGCCTGGCTGAAAGATTGGCGAACTTGTAGAGTGTAATTAATCCCGGCTAGTCTTTCCTTTTAGGGTTTGGAGGAAGATTTGATATAAAACAGTGGGAGCCATCCTGATTAGATAAAATATATAACCAATCTGATCTTGCAAGAGCGCACGCAGAGTGTTTTCTTCTCTCTCTCTCCTGGTAGCGACCATATCACGCCTTAATCAAGATAAAAATACGGAATATTGACCGAACCCGCTTGTTATACTGGGCTGGGGAGCGTTGGTCCCGCTCCAACTTATAATTGTTATAAGACAGAGCAGGAAATTGGGGAATACCAGAATTCATATGCCGCCCAAACGAAGAAAGTGCATATGATGCATCTCCTTCGGGTGTGTTCATTACAAAGAACTGTTTCTCAGTATCCTCTGCATCCAGGGTATATGATACCGGATCAGGATCCCAGATATGTAATCTGTTACATAGGGCTACAAAAAGGTAGAAAAACTGAGAACGGGTGATAAGTTTCATGAGACAGAAAACGGGGCAAGTGTTGCAGCCAAGTCTGTTGGTCACTCTCACCCTGTATTACGAATACATTGATTCTGAACAAATGCTATTAGATACCGAACCTGATATACAAAATCATATCAGTCTCTTTATTTCTAAAGAAAGGATATAATTTTGTATTGATGGATAATGTTTTGAACATTTCCTATATCAAAAGTTGATCGGTTCAGGCACGTTATCTAAAAGCATTGACGTTCTAAATCAAACTACAGTTCCTCGTATACATAACACACACAAGAGGAAGAGTTCAGAAATGAACGAATCATTCTTGAGGCATTGCAGACTAGGTCATATCAATGCGACCCGACTGGCTGAAGTTACATTTTAGATGCATATTTAAATCAGTTTGAATTTACATCTTATGAAACTTGCCAGTCATGTCACAAAGATTAGATGACCATAGCTCCGTTTACTAGAAACAGAGAAAGAGTTAGTAAACTCTTGGGACTGATACATGATGATGTATGTAAAGTCTCCTGTCTACACATGCCAGGACTGGTTCTTTATACTTCATTATATTCTCTGATAATCTCTTAAGATTCAGTCATATGTTCCTGTTGAAACATAAGTCCGAACCTTTTGAGGCATTCACAAAATATAAGTTAGAAGTAGAGAACCAATAACCGGGTATAAGTATTATGTCCTATGATGAGATCAGGGAGGAGAATACTTGTGCATAGCATTCCTGGACCATTCTAAAGGAGAATGAGATTCTCTCTCCATACTACTCCTCTGATTACACCACAGCACAACGGTGTATCAGGGCGGAGCAATCACACCCTATATGATATGGTGTGCTCTATGATGAGTATTACTGAGTGACCTATTTCCTTTTGGGGTGTTATGCACTTGAGAAGCTGCATACCTATTGAATTGGGTTCGAATCAAATCAGTGCCTACCGCTTCATATATGATATGGAAAGGAAGAGCCCATATCTTAAGTTGGTTAAGATTTGGGGTTGTCCGGGCTATGTCTAAAAGCAAAATCCGGACAAGCTCAAGGCAAGGTCTGTTATGTAGAACTGGAAAGGTTCCAGCTATACAAACTACAGCAGATGATTTGATAGAACCAAGGGATTCAGTAGATTCCAACGAACCTCAGCCTCTCCGCCGATCTAGTAGGATTCCTCATCCGCCTGAGAGATACCTCGGTTTCTCGATGACAGTGGGAGCAAGGATTGCATCATGAGATGATGACCCAACTAGTTTCGAGCAGGCCATCGAGAGCAGGGACTCTGTAAGAATGGCTGGATGCTTAGCGATCTGAGATGGAATCCATGTACACCAGCAAAGTATGGACTTTAGCTGCTATATCTGAAGGGTTAAATCCCCATCAGGAGCAAGTATATCTTGAGAAGATTACTTGGTATAGATGGAAAGGTTGAGACTTTCAAAGCTAGACTTGTTAAAGGTTTTCTTCATCGACCAGGCGTGGATAATGATGAAACCTTTTTCCAGTAGCTATGCTTAAGTCTATCCAGATCCTACTTACCACGGCTACATACCATGACTACGATATCTGGCGGTTGGGTGCCATGACTGCTTTTCTAATACTGATTTAGAAGAGAACGTCTATAAGAACACAGCCAGAGGTCTTCGTAAACAGTGGGAGCAGCGGAAACGTGTGCAAGTTGCTTTACATAATGAAGCAGGCATCGCGGAGTTGGAACGTCTGTTTTGATGTGATAATCAAAGTGTTTGACTTCATCAAAATGGTAGACGAACCTTGTATATACAAAAGGGTAGTAGAGAGTAAGGTGGTCATCTTCGTATTGTACGGAGACAACATACTCTTGATAGGAAAAGAGTTTCCTATACTACGATCGGTCAATCTCCTATTATCACTAGGATTCCCCAAATAGGATCAAAGTGATACCTCCTAAATCCTGAGTTTTCATCTATGAGATAGATGTAATTGGATGTTAGGATTCTCACTAGATGTAGTGAGATGGTATCAATCGATCCTGGAGAGAATCACTGGAAGTGTTCCAGGGTGATAAAGACGACTGAATGTCAGTCACAGGCACTGTCTTTACCCTCAGTAAAGGGAAGGTATGTTGGAAGAGTTCCAAGCTCGATACCGTGGCAATCTAAACGATAAAGGCTGGTAACATCGCTATTAAAGATACTACCAAAGAGGAAGTTTGGGTGTATATTGGTTCATAAGATGAACTAGGTTCCTGCCATTGTATGACAATGGAAGCGTGGCTTCGACCCTGGAACCCTGGTCCCATCAGTGACCCAGACATATTCTGAGGCAGCATCACCTGATCATGGAGATAGTTAATCTCCAGGGTGATCGAGGTTAGGAGAGTAGACTCAGAGGACAACACGGCGGATCCACTCACGAAGGCCTTTTCCCAAAGAGAGACTTTTATGGGATGGTTGAGTATGTGATACTGCAACCACTGCTACAGATGGCCCTAGTGCAAGTGGGAGATTGTTAGTTATATGTATGCCCTAGAGGCCATTACTGTACATTGGATGTATATTGTAGTGGATGCTGGGACATATATAGGTAGGACTTTCTTGCTCGACATGATAGTACGCTATCTGGTTGCACTTTATCTTAACATGTATACTTTCTGTCTCTCTGATTACATGTTGATAAAGCCCTTAGGATGTATACTTGACTTCCAGGACTGTGATGCAGATCATACTAGTGGGGCCTGGATAGTCCATGAGTACATTCTTGAAATGTTCCTAGTCGAGGGAATATCGAGACGGGGCATCGATATTCCAGAGTAGACTAGCGTATATCTTCTCGACCCATGCGATGGGCGATGGATGATCCCATATCCATTGGTGTTTGACATCGGAGATGGTATGCGGGTGCTCGGTGGAGACTGGGTACACTGAACGGACTCGCCGAGAACTCCCAGATGGTATTATACCTCACGTCAGATGGCAGTTCTCTGGTGACACTGGTACAGCTTAGTCTGTTGACCCGAGATCGTCATAGAGTCTTGTGTGTCTCCCACTGTGCTTTGATTTCCACCCTACCACGGCTCTACTGAGTCGTGCAAACAGGTGGTTTTTGGGTACAGTCCCGATTCACATGGAGGCAATGAGCGATAGGAGGGGATTCGTCTCTCCCGGTATTGGGGGTTGATGTTGTGCTATGCTCGACTGGCCATAACAGGAAATCCCTGGCCAGGGTTGCAGTGATATACTGGTAAGAGTTATCAGTAGTTTCACGAATGTTATGGACCTCAAGTCGGCATAACTTATCGAGCTATTGGGGTCTGACGTTTACCACCCCTAGGCGAGATATGCGACATATCAGACGAACAGACCGGACTATACGGTAAGTGTTACTGGTTGGATTCGCAGGAGTGTGAGCGGGCTTGCTCGTCGATCTTCTGATCGCTCAATACCCGGGTGGCCGTTACGTTTAGCAGACCGCTTGCGGATTGCGGATGTTTGATATGATCATCATCTGCTACCGGCGTATTGACGAGTCTTTAGAGTCCTACACAGAGGTTTCCTGGCTCAAGCGAAACGAAATAGGAGCGCATATGAGATATGTGCGGGATCGAGAATGATGCGTGTATGTGATACCGTATTTCATTCTCGCGACGAATGTATCGATTGGTTATATGCGATATAACCTAGTTATCGAATCAAGGATTGATTCGATAAGCCGATACATTGGATACTAGCCGGTTATATTCGACATGACCGGATCATTGAATCAAGTGTTGATTTAATGATTTAATGTATAATTGTATATTTGATATATTGCTTTGCATTAACTAGTATTGGTTCACTTTAAATGGATTCACTCACTTAGTTTGTGCACATTGCATATGTGATATATTTTGTGCACATGATTGTATCATGTTTGATGATACATGCAAGCTAGGGTTAGTGTAAAGAATTTGACCATGGTTAAGATTAAGATTAGGGTTTTCTTTTTCTTATTTATTAATTTATTTATTTTGGAAAAAGAAAATGATAAAGAAAATGAAATGGTGGCTTATTTTGTTTGTAGTTGAAGTTTCTTGAAACTTTGACTAAGTAACCATTTTGTCTTCTTTCTTAACCCTAACTCTTCAAATTAACCTTAGTCAATTCTCTACACCTAACTAAGGTTAATGATATGATAAGTATCATATTTTCTTTTCTTTTTAATAAGGTTATCATATCATCTTCTTCTTCTTCATCTTCTTTCTCCATGAAAAAAAGCTTGCTACATCAATGGTGATTGATGAAAAAGTGTGTGAAATCCAAATCTAAAGTCAACCCAACTCCTATTTCTTCATCCTCTACCTCTTGCCAAGTAGTATAGGGTGTTTCCTTCACAAGTTTTCCCGACTTGGTGAAGTTGGAGCTTGTTCTTGCGATGCCTCGACGTAGATCATCTTCGGCATCGAACCGACGATCAAGCCCGCTCATTCTTCGACGAAGCCGACGCTAGAGCCCGGGAGTTCACTTGGACAGCGGAGGCACTTCGTTGCGGAGCTATGGAGGTGGACAAACGGATCTACAAAGGTTGTATTTCCGTTATCTTATAGTTTAGTTGTAAACTAGCTTGCTTGCTTTGCCTATACTTCTAGCCAACGATCCGTAGTCGGGTCTCTCGGCACCGTTAAAATTTTAATTTAGCATGATCGATGCCTTGTGAGAACTCATTAATGTGCCTAGGAACCCTACACGAAGTCACACAACTCATTCATCATTCTATCTTCAATTGATAAATCATGTGGGATACTCGATAGACTTTCAAAACAGGAGTTGTGGGATTCAATTTGGGACGGGTAGGTTTGATTTAGAAGGGTGTACATCTCACTCTCTCCACTCAAATTCTCAGCCTGTCCTACCGCCTCCTCATACATTGGAAAATGTGGAGCTAGCTGGAAACTAGCTACCGAGTCAGTAGGTTGTATGAGAGCGGCCATAGACGCATTCAAATCCATCATCTGTTGGCTTGACGCTACCCTAAAGTCTTCCAATGACTGTTCTAGACTAGACATTGGTTGTGAAGGGGTTTCAGTAAAAGATTCAAAGTTGTTTGGATACTGAAAACTCCCAAATGGCGGTTCTGATGCAATGTCTAGGGAAGGTGCAAAAGTAAGGTAGGATTGGTAGGAATTGAATGGCTGGACAGGAGCAGGATCAACATTTGGATAGGAAGGTGAATGGAATTGTTGATCCTAAGAATTTGAAGTGGTGAAAGGAGTGAAAGATCGGCTACGAGATTGTTCAATACGTTCTGCAATAGACATAGGTCTTGGAGTTGCAACATGACTCGAGGAAGAGGTATCAACGTACGAAGGGGTGAATGTATGAAATGGTTGATATGAAGTGGATTGCGGAGTCAAATTGTTTGTCCTAGACGCGTCTATCCGATCTCTCAATGAAATTTTGGGCATGGAGGGGTCGTTCGAAGTTCGGCCAAAGCAAGAACCGTAAGAAGTAATGTCTGGTTGTGGCTACCAAAGTTCGGCAAGAGTTTTTCGAGGTGGGGTACCCATGATATGAAGAGAGAGAAAGAAAGGTAGAGAAAAGGAGGGGAAAAAGAATGTGATATTTTTTTTTTTTAGTTTATATATTAACAGAAGAATGAAATATACACACAAAAAGAATATTGACAAAAACAATCACGACACAAAAATACCACACACCTAATCGTTCTAGGGTTCACCTAGGTCAACTAGACCTGCTCCAGAACTTGATTGTCGAAGTAAAACTGTGTCGAGAAACGGGCTCAAGATACACTGATCACGAGGCCAGGTAAGTGCAGAGATAAGGGGAGGTTTTCCAACGCTTTCGCGAAGTTCCTTAATTAAATAACCCTTTCTCTTTTGGCGGTTTCGCCGTTAACACTTTCCTAGACACCCCGTAAACAATATACCGTTAAGCGAGGTTCTAAACACGGTTAACTTCTCCTAATGAGCGCGAAGTCCTTAAGGCTTAAAGTCTAATTTCTTTTAAAATTTGTGTGGGTAAACGTTATGCTCAAGTTCGTGATTTGTGGGCCACGGAAAAGGTGATGAAATCCTTTACCGTATGTTGTGGGGTTCGCTTGCCCTTAAGTCCGTATTAATTGATGCAATGCGCAATTCAATAAAAATTCTATAAAGAATCAAACAATCGTTTTTTAGTTTAAGCGCAGCACTGCAACAAATATGGGTTAGTCAATTTTTAGCGTTTGTTAGCGAACTTGCAAAGAATCCTGCAAAGAATAGTATATTGGATGCGTCGGATTTGAGAAGAAGGTGTTAGGAAAGTACGTACCGTTAAGTTTTTGGGTTAGGAAACCCCAGTTGAATCAAATCCAGTAAGCTTGAAAGGTTCGCTTGCGCGGGTCAAACTACCCGGATCTTTGGCACTGTACTTCGTAATCACCTTTGCCTTGAATACACACTTTGTTCCCCACAATCGCAGTTTGCAAATACGCAAAAATCTGCACTCTTGCCCACAAAAATGATCAAAAATAACAAAAAGAATATTTATATATATATATATACAAAAAGAATATTAACCCGAATAACAAGAAAGAAATACGCTACCGTCTCCCCGGCAACGGCGCCATTTGATTGAAAGAATTTGAGTTAACCGCAATCAAGACGGTGTCGCTATGCAGCTAGCCGGTTGAGCACGGGTCGATCCACAGGGAGATGGTTGTATGACCTTTCTTGTCTTAGACGAGTCAATAAAGAATTTGTATGAGTTTGTTCAATCTAACCTATGTGTATTTATTTGCAAGTATGAAGTTGTTAAGAAAAAGATACGAGATTGTAAGCTAAGGAAATCCGTACTCAAAACCTTTGAGCCGAGTCTTGACCGATTGAAACTAGAGCAATCGGCAACAACGTGGATTAGGGGATTTAAGCGCGGTATTCATGGAATCCGGCTTATTTACCCTTGTCCTTCCGTTCTAGTCTCTTGCTTTCGCCTCCGGCCAAACCGAACGCAACCGGTCGCGGTTAGGAATCACCGTTACCTTGTTAGGGTAGGGTGCCTAACGGAGCGCTTGCGTATGGTTTGGGCGGAGTTCAATGGAAAATAACGGGAAAACGAAATGAGAAAAGAAAATCTTAACTTACAAAATCGTATTTCTTCTTAACAACAATAATTACAACCATTCACAATATGAACAATAAAGAGAGAAAGAAAAGAACAAAGAAAAGAAAAGATTACAAGTAATTAAGTGCATGAATAAAATTGCAAGTAATAAAAGACAAGAATGAAAAATGCAAGAAAGAATAAAAAGCAAGTAATAAATAAGCAAAAAAGAAATTACAAGAACAAGAAACTAGAACTCAAGACAAGCATGTGATCAATAACCAACCCTTAAACTTGCAAGCTCAATCAAGAGGTTGCAAGATCAAGGGAAGGGTAGAGAACGCATGTGAAATGAAGTGCTAATTCCATGAAAGAATACGAAATGATACAACCCCTTGAGACCAATGACCAAAGCTTAAACTTGCAAGCTCACTTAAGAGGTTGCATGATCAAGTTAAGGTAGAGAGCTCAAGGGGGAAGCTAAGAAAAAAGAATGATACAAAAACCTTCATCTTTATTCATATCCACAAAAAGCTCTCACTAATTTCATGGAAGAGGAATGAAGAAGAAGAAGAAAAAGAACTAAAACTAAACTAAAGTGGAACAAAGAATGACCCCTTGGCTTAGCTCAATTCTGGAGTATTTATAGGCAGAGGGTTGAAGATCTAGGGAAAGAATCTGCCACTATATGAAGTCCCTCAAATACCCCCAAAACACGACAACCAGAGGACACTACATGGCCGCGGATCCGCGGCCTAGACCCCCTATTGGCCGCGGATCCGCGGCCCTATGGTGGAGTTGGGTTGTCGTATTTTGGGTGCTTCCCTGGTTTTTCTTGTACTTTATTCTGGCATATGATTTTTCTCAGATTTTCTTCACGATTATTCCAGAATTTTTGTTGAGGGAAGGGTGGACTTTTGTGGATGCTTTTGTCATGATTGCCTCGAGCTCCGCGTAGATCTCTTGGATCTTGTGCTGCCATTGAGCCTTGTGCATGAAAGCGACAATCGATTTGACATTTTGTCTCTTAAACTGGTATCTGGCAACATACGGATGAAGAGCGGAGACCGTGTTTTCTCAGTGGTTGGCAGGAACCCGGATTTTGTCGTGTTTTCCATGAATTTCACCGTTTTAGAACCGAGAACCTGTATTCTGCAAATATGTAGCAAACACTGATCAAAAGCACCTACCTATAAACACACGAGCATAAGAATGGGCGGTATAAAATGTAATATTCTGGTATGAACAAGTGCACCAAGGAGGAACACCGCTGCCGCGAGCACCCGAACGGATGCTTTCGGCGACGGGGTTCTCCTACAGTCACTTGGTCGGGGCTATGGAGTGAGGCTGTCTATTAAGTTTACCCGGCGAGTATCCGCGTACGCTACGTGATTGCGACGGACTTTTGATCACATCAAAATTCCGTGGCAACCGATCAAGTGAGACTAAACTGCTATGTTTATAACATTCATTCAGTTATCTCATAACTTCTTGTGAATTCCAATCATTGTATCCCATTCCGGATAAATAGAAAATGTCAAACTTTCCGATCGAACAATCGAACACCCAAGTTTTCCCGATACAGATCAACACATGAAATAAGTCTAACAACATTCAGTTCGTGCCTCAGTACCAACGGTCCAGCCGTAGAAGGGTCAAGCCAACGCCTCACATGTGGCACGCCGTACTGCCCCAAACCCGAAGGTTCAAAGGGCAGTTCAAGACGGTCACATAATCGAGTTAAGGTTTGTTGTCTTCTAGAGGGTCCATCGCGTTACTTGCACTACTTAGAACGTCGTTAAACTACGGAAAAATCCAACACTTGGAAATTTCCCGACAGGGGAAAAATTGGGTATTTATATCCGGTCGAACTTTTTAACATATTCTAAAATTATCAGGAAAGCCACACAGACAAATTTTGATAATCCGATCGAACATTCGAATCCCCAAAACAACCCCAGAAAATTCAACTCTTGAATAAATTTTAAAAATACCCAGAGAACTCTGCACTATTAAATAGGAATTACAGTATAAAATATTAGGGCTGACGTCACAATTTTGCCGCGGAACCGCCGCATAATCTAGGCTTATGCCGCGGTTCCGCCGCCGATAGCACTGTTCATGAAATAAATTTTGCGCCGTAATTCTTATAATTCCCTGCTGAGTTTTCTGCATATTTTTAATTTGGAAAAAACCCAGTTTTTTAAAAATGTACAGAGAGCCGTTTTGGAAATGGGTTTCGGGTTCGTTCGGATTTCAAACGTCGTCTGGACTTCGCCTAAGGCTCTAGCTAGGCTCTGATACCACTGTAGGGTTCCTAGGCACCCTAATGAGGTCTCACAAGGTATCAACCATGCCAATTTCAAATTTTAACGGTGCCGAGAAACCCTAATACGGATCGTTGGCTAGAAATCTAGGCGAAAAAGCAAACTAGTTAACACTTAACTACTAGAATACGTGTTAGTGTATATGCCCTAGAGGCCATTACTGTATCATACTAGTTTGTATATTACTTAATGGATGCTTGGGATATTCACCTTGTATATACAATCTTGCTCAAAATAGTAGTATGCTACTTGGTTTGTTTCTACTTCAATGTGTACTTGTGTTTATTTCAGTATATCACTTATACGCATTAGTGGAGCCCTTAGGATCTTTGCTTGATTACCAGCGTTGTGATGGCAGTCACACTAGTGGGGGCTGGGTAATCTATAAGCACATCCTTATTCAGGTCGCTGGTCGCAGGACTATCGAGACAGGGCATCGATACTCCGGAGTAGACCAGCGCATGCGCTTCTCATCCCAGTATGGGAGACGGTCTGTCCCACAGCCGTCAGTACGTCGTACTTGAGATAGTATGCGGGTGCTCGTTAGGTTACGGGTACACTGGACAGGACTCGTCGGGAACTGACTAGTTGGTATTATACCTATCGTCAGTTATCAGTTCCCAGGTGACATGAGTACAGCTTAGTCCGCTGACTTGACACTGTCACTCCGCCTCGAGTGTGTTCCCACTGTACTTTGATCACTACCCTACCACGGCTCAAAGGAGTCGTGCAAACAGGTGGTGGTTGGGTGCAGTCCCGAAGCACTTGGAGGCAGTGACGGTTAGACAGGATTCGTCTCTCCCGGTATTGGGGGTTGACATCGCGCTGTGTCTAGGAGAGCCATTACACGAGTAGTCCCTGGCCAGGGCAAACGAGATATACTGGTAGGTTTCCAGTGTTATCTCAGGGTGTATTGGGCTTCACTCCGGCACGACTTGTACCGCTATTGGGGGACTGACGTTTACCGCCCCCTAGGCCCGCCATGCGATGTATCAGACGAACAGACCGGACTGTACGGAGAATGTCACGCTCAGGCTCAGTAGGAGTTCAGATGGGTTTCGCCTCGTCGGTCTTCTTGTCGGCATTACCTGGGGACCGTTACGCACAGCTAGTGCCGCTTGCGGTCTGTGGTTAAACCCACTGCCAGCGTAGTGTCGAGTCTTTAGAGTCCCACACAGAAAGCTTTTCGCCTTTAGGCAAAAGAGTAGAGGTCGCATGGTATTGCGACAGGTCGCATGGTTTTGCGACAGGGTTCGGTCACATCCGTGCACTTGTGCACGTGCAGTGTCCGGACAGTTTACACTAGCGGGCTTTGGTTTAAGCCAGATCCTAGTGTACCTTATGGGATTGGATTTATCCAGTTTGCATTCGTGTTCCTCGGAACGCGGATGCGGGTGTGTATGCACAGTTGACAGGGAGGCAGAGGCTGCGGATTCTCATTAGGGTTGTTGACAGTTGACCGTTGACTATTTGACTTTATGCTCAACCCTAATGAGAATATGATATGTGATTAACTATTATATTAATTAAGTATTATGGTGATATGGCTGTTGACTTGTTGACTTTCGTTGACTTGTTGACTTTGTTGGCTTGTTGACTTTTGTTGACTTGTTAACCGGTTGACTAGGCTTGACTAGTTGACCATCATGATAACCATGGTTATCATTTCATACCAAAGACTTTTTCTTGCTTGCTCATTTTGAGTAAAATGAGTGCATGACATGATAAGGTTATGGTTGCTTCTAACCATCACATAAGACTTTTTTGATATGATGAGTTATGATCACTTTGGATTATGAGAGGGTGAAAGACAAAAGAGTTGCTCATTCTTTCTTGCTCATTCTCTCTCTTGTTCTTGAGCTCTCCTCTTGCTCTCACCCTCAACCTCTTGCTCCCTCTCTTGATCTATGGTTCTCTTGTCTCATGAGTTGAGAATCAAGAACCATAGATAAAATCCCATTCTAAATCATCTCTACTCATTCTAGTTCACTAGGTTTAGCAAACCAAGTGAACTAGTTTCTTCAAAGAACGAAGAAGGAGCTAAAGGTTGGAGCTTTCAAGTGGATCTATCTTCGGCGTACGGAGACAACGAGAAGGAGCCATCGAACCACCATCGGAGCTTGAAGAGAAGGAGTTCAAGTTTAGGTATAACCATCTTCATCCGAGTAGCTAAATATCTTTAGCTTAGTATGCTAGTTTTAGTTTAGGTAAAGATCCCGACCTAGCTTAGTCCATGTTGCCTCTTGCGTTAAAATTTTGATTTTATACCGTTTCCGCCTCCCCGTAAGAACCGGGGGTCGCAACGTGGACTTACAGTGGTATCAGAGCCTAACTAAACTTAAACTAGCTTGGTAGTGAAGTGTAACGAAGTTCGGAACCGGAAAAATCCAAAAACCAAACTTTTACAAAAACTGAGTTTCTGTTGAATTTTTTTTGGCTCAAAATGCAAAACGTTACACTTGTAAATTCGGCTCAGGGTTTTGTGTGAACACCCAAGAAAAACGTTGCCCTAATTCGTTCAAACCGCCGCGCTTCCGCCGCACGAGGTAGGCATGTGCCGCAGAAGCGCCGCGGTTTGTCGTCTTCTCTGCATCGTTTTTCGTGCAGTGTGTGTCTGTGTTGGTTTTGGGATTTTTAGAATATATTATATGTGCCCAGATTTTCCAGAAAAGAAATTTCCTTTTGGGGTCCTATAATTCCGTATTTTTTTCCGAACTTCACTGCACTTTGACTTTGATGGTTATATCTGTGATGTTTGCATGTATTGAACGTCGGCTAATCGCTATAAGTCGATTGGTCGGGGTTATACATGATCTGTAATGTGCTGGAATGTGTATATAAATATGTTGGATTGTCGCGGGTGAATAGCCGGGGGTTGTGAGATGAGAGTTTTCTTTTCTTGCAATTCATGTAAATTTGTAAATTGATGTAATAATTATTTGTATGGCCGCACAACCGGGTCGGGGTTGTAGCCGTCATTGTATAATTTCTTTTTACTGTTTTTGCTCCTAGGATAGACCCATGGAGGGGTGCACAAACTACCGGGTATGCCGAAGTGTCGAGTGGCCTACTCATGGAGATGAGGGAGGTTGCTACGCTTCGGGTACTTGGCGGGTAGTTTGCCGCACCCGTAGGGGTCTTGGGTGGGGTTTTGGCTATTCACCGCGACCGTGTAATCTGTTTTTGTTACAGGCTCGTACAAATTACAGATTCCTAGTATATCCAATGTATTTATCTGTGATCTGAAATGTTTATCATTGCAGTATATCTATATATGATATTATTTAGGCGTTGCTTATGTTTTACAGACGCGCTAGCCCAGCCCCCGCTCTGTCGTTAGTTAAGTAACCTAACGGGTAATGACGGGGCCCCGTGGCGAATGCGAATGGCATAAGCGTACGTCATATTTTGGTTGTTTTCTGCAATGGTAGGATTAAATGATGGGACGCATTAAAAGAACTAATGCAAGAATATCACGCATTAAAAGAACTAATGCAAGATAATAAACCAAGCTAAAGTCGTTGGAACACTTTCGAAAAACCACTCGGTTCTTTTCAAAAACAACTTTTAAAATGCGGAGCTTGAGCCACTCCTTTTAAAAGCTATCTCGTTCCATCGACCAAATCAAGTTCACTACGTTCACGGTTTTGCCAAAACCATTCGTAGCCCTCCGTCGTTTCGTATGAATATTCAATAGTATTCAAGCTGTGTTTGTTGACCTTCGTCAAGGCATAGTGATTGGTAGCTATTGGGTATTCATATGTAGCATAGATAGATGCGTTGGTTTGGGACATTCGCATTACCTTGTTGACCTTCGTCAAGGGTATATACGGGTGGATTCAAATTAACCTGGATAATGACGGGCAGAACTTGACATGTGACTTATGATTTGTTGACCTTCGTCAAGGTCATAAGAGCATGGGGCAAAAATCCACATCGGGAGTTTCATAAGTACTGAAACTTGCTAGATTTGCATACCATTTGGAGTGTGATGATTCTGGTAGGATTCCTTCAGTTTCGTCACGCGATGATATTTGGATCCCGATCCTACTGTGAGTATATGCTACTCCTCGGGAAATTTCTCACTTAACGATCAATGCTATAAACCTAGTAGGTGCCTAGAAAGGTGTTAGCGGGGCTACGCCCCCAGGGAAAAGAGGTTCTCTAATTAAGGAACTTCGCGAAAGCGTTGGAAAACCTCCCTCGAAGTACCGACACCGGCCTGGCTGAACGGTTAAGCAAGTATTGTACGGTGGGATTGATCCTGACTAATTCTTCCTTTATGGTTTGAGGAGGGATTCGAGAAACAGTGGGAGCCATCCTGTTTAGACAAACTAAAAACCACTCTAAACTTGCAAGAGCATCATGCTGAGTGTTTCTTCTTCTCTCTCCTAATTGCAGCGACCAATCAACATGACTGGACTTAAGTTACTCCTAGATAAAAACAAACTGACAGGGCCAAACTACAAAGATTGGCTCAGGAATGTCACGATAGCAATCACTTATGACAAGCTGGGGTATCTTCTTACCACCAAAGCTCCCCCTGTCCCTGGTCCAACTTCCAGTGTCGCGGATAAGGAAATCCGCAAGACTTGGGAGATTGATAGCGCGAAGGCCAAGTGCCTCCTGCTTGCCTCGATGGACAACGAACATCAGAGGAGGCATGAGAATATGGACATGGAGTCCATATTGCTCCATACAAAAGAACTGTATGGAGAGCAATCACGTATCGCAAGATACGAAGCGTCGAAAAAGTTATTTTCGACAAGAATGGCCGTCGGATCATCAGTAGCCGAGCATGTGCTAAAGATGATCGGCTTCATTGAGGAGCTCGCTGACCTAGGGATCACATTGGAGAGTGAGCTATATACGGGTATAGTTCTCCAGTCCCTTCCTTCCACTTACGCCCAGTTTATACTGAACTTCAACCTACAAGAAAAAGAGGTTGAACTATCAGAGCTCCTCAACATGCTGAGGAGCGCAGAGGGCACCCTACAGAAAGGTAGGGAAACATCCACTTTGTTTGTAGGAGGATCATCTTCTTCTAGGTCCAAGGCGAAAGCCAAGGGAAAGAAGAAGAAGGCCCCCGCCAAACCAAGGGGCGGTGTTGGTAAAGTGGATACGAAGGGAAAAGGCAAAGCAACAAAGATAGCGGGGAAGCTTGTGGATAAGGAAGAATGCTTCTATTGTCATAAGAAAGGACACTGGAAGAATGATTGCAGGGCCTGGAAGGCCAGAACACAGGAATTGAAGCAGGTTGCAGCTTCAGCTTCAGGTGTGTATGTTATTGAAAACTGTCTTTCAATAAACTCTACTTCCTGGGTATTGGATACCGGATCAGGATCTCATATCTGTAATTCTTTGCAGGCGTTGAGAAACCGTAGTGTTTTGAAGGCAGGTGACATGACCCTCAAAGTTGCGAACGGAGCTAGCATGGATGCTAAAGCCGTGGGGGACTATCACCTGGGAATGTCAGATGGACATGTTTTGGTTTTGCGTAATTGCTTTTTTGTACCCAACGCAACTTGTAATATCATTTCTGTATCTTTAGTTTCTAAAGAAGGTTATGAATTTGCGTTTGTAAGTAATGTTGTAAACATTCACCTTAATCAAGTTTTGATTGGGTCAGGTACATTGAGTAATGGTATATACGTGTTAAACCAACCACAGATTTTCAACGTCCAGAATACACACAAAAGAAAGTCTCCGGAAATGAATCAGACTTTCTTATGGCATTGTAGATTGGGTCACATCAATGAGAGAAGGTTGACTAAGTTACATACAGAAGGATATTTGAATGCGTTCGAATATCAATCGTATGCCACTTGTCAATCTTGTCTCAAAGGAAAGATGACAAAGACTCCGTTTACTGGACAAGGAGTAAGAGCGAGCGAGCTCTTAGGACTCGTACACAGTGACGTGTGCGGTCCAATGTCTACACATGCCCGAAGCGGACATTCTTACTTCATTACTTTTACGGATGACTTCTCAAGGTACGGTTATGTCTTCTTGATGAAACATAAGTCCGAGGCCTTTGGAAAATTCCAGGAGTATAAGAATGAAGTAGAGAAACAGACCGGCAAAAGTATTAAGATTCTAAGATCGGATCGAGGTGGAGAATACTTAAGTGCCGAATTCCTGAATTACTTAAAAGAGAATGGTATTCTCTCTCAGCTTACTCCTCCATACACTCCGCAACATAATGGTGTATCGGAGAGACGGAACCGAACCCTATTGGATATGGTTCGGTCCATGATGAGTAACGCTGAGTTACCGCGATCATTCTGGGGATATGCACTAGAAGCAGCTGCGTATCTCTTGAACAAGGCTCCCACCAAGACTGTGCCTACCACCCCATATGAGATGTGGACTGGGAAGAAACCCTGTCTTAAGTATCTTAAGGTATGGGGATGTCCAGCTTTTGTAAAAAAGCAGCATGCGGACAAGCTTGAGGCACGTTCAGTACAGTGTAAGTTTGTGGGATACCCAAGGAACTCTAGGGGGTATCTTTTCTATTCAGCTGAGGAACAAAAGGTCTTTGTTTCTCAGCATGCCCGCTTCTTGGAAACTGAGTTTTTGGAAACCCAGATAAGTGGGAACACAATAGAACTGGAAGAAGTTCCAGAACCACAGACTGTTACTGAAAGCTTAGTGGAACCAGAGGGTTCAACAGAACAGGACATTCCTGCGCCACTCCGCAGGAGTAGTAGGCAGACTCATCCGCCCGAGAGATACTGCGGTTTTCTCATAGACGGGGATAGAGAGGATTGCATCATAGATTATGATGAGCCTACTAGCTTCCAGCAGGCCGTTCAGAGCGTTGACTCAGTGAAATGGCTGGATGCAATGCGGACCGAAATGGAGTCCATGTACACCAACAAGGTATGGACGTTGGACATTGCTCCAGACGGGGTAAAACCCGTAGGATGCAAGTGGATTTTCAAAAGGAAGATTGGTGTAGATGGACAGGTTGAGACCTATAAAGCTAGGCTGGTAGCAAAGGGTTTTCGTCAAAGACCTGGCTTGGACTACGACGAAACCTTTTCTCCAGTAGCCATGCTGAAATCCATTCGGATCCTTCTTGCCATTGCTGCCTTCCACGATTATGAGATCTGGCAAATGGACGTAAAGACAGCTTTTCTAAATGGAAATTTAGAGGAGTGTGTCTATATGGACCAGCCAGAGGGTTTCATTCAGAGTGGGAGCAGCGGAAAGGTGTGCAAGTTGCTTAAGTCCATCTATGGACTAAAGCAGGCATCGCGGAGTTAGAACATCTGCTTTGATGAGACGGTCAAAGAATTTGGCTTTATCAAAAATCCAGATGAACCATGCATCTATAGTAGATTTGTAGCGAGAACTGTAGTATTCCTCGTTTTATACGTGGATGACATTCTCTTAATAGGAAATGACATTCCTATGCTACAATCTGTCAAGGGGTTCTTGTCACACAGGTTCTCCATGAAAGACCTGGGTGATGCCTCGTACATTCTGGGTATCCGGATCTACCGTGACAGATCCAAGAGGATATTAGGACTTTCACAGTCCAGGTACATCGACACCATACTGAAGAGATTCAGTATGGAAGATTCCAAGCGCGGTAACCTACCGGCTTGTCACGGGATCACCCTCTCTAAAGAGATGTCTCCCAAGACTGACTTGGAGAGGGATCGCATGTCTATTATACCCTACGCTTCTGCGGTAGGCTCTATAATGTATGCGATGTTGTGTACCATACCGGATGTAGCTTATGCACTGAGTGTGGTAAGCCGGTATCAGTCAAACCCTGGGGAGAAACACTGGATAGCGGTAAAGAACATTCTCAAGTACCTGAGAAGGACTAAGGAGATGTTCTTGGTGTATGGCGGAAAAGACCTCCAGATCGAGGCCTTTGCTGACTCCAGCTTCCAGAGTGACAAGGATGATTCCAAGTCCATGTCGGGTTTTGTCTTTACCCTCAATGGAGGGGCGGTGTGTTGGAAGAGTTCCAAACAAGAAACCGTTGCAGACTCGACGATGGAAGCGGAATACATCGCTGCATTTGATGCCGCAAAAGAAGCTGTCTGGATGAGGAAGTTCTTGAAAGAACTTCAGGTGGTTCCGTCCATTGTTGATCCAATACCTCTGTATTGCGACAACAATGGGGCTATAGCTTTAGCGAAGGAACCCAGGTCCCATCAGAGATCCAGGCACATCTTGAGGCGGTATCACCTGATCAGGGAGATCGTAGATCGCCAGGAGATCGAGGTTCGGAGAGTCGCTTCAGAAGATAACACTGCTGATCCATTCACCAAGGCCCTGCCCCAGACTCAGTTCGAGCGGCTGATCGAGATGATAGGTCTTCGATACGCCAGTACATGGCCTTAGTGCAAGTGGGAGATTGTTAGTGTATATGCCCTAGAGGCCATTACTGTATCATACTAGTTTGTATATTACTTAATGGATGCTTGGGATATTCACCTTGTATATACAATCTTGCTCAAAATAGTAGTATGCTACTTGGTTTGTTTCTACTTCAATGTGTACTTGTGTTTATTTCAGTATATCACTTATACGCATTAGTGGAGCCCTTAGGATCTTTGCTTGATTACCAGCGTTGTGATGGCAGTCACACTAGTGGGGGCTGGGTAATCTATAAGCACATCCTTATTCAGGTCCCTGGTCGCAGGACTATCGAGACAGGGCATCGATACTCCGGAGTAGACCAGCGCATGCGCTTCTCATCCCAGTGTGGGAGACGGTCTGTCCCACAGCCGTCAGTACGTCGTACTTGAGATAGTATGCGGGTGCTCGTTAGGTTACGGGTACACTGGACAGGACTCGTCGGGAACTGACTAGTTGGTATTATACCTATCGTCAGTTATCAGTTCCCAGGTGACATGAGTACAGCTTAGTCCGCTGACTTGACACTGTCACTCCGCCTCGAGTGTGTTCCCACTGTACTTTGATCACTACCCTACCACGGCTCAAAGGAGTCGTGCAAACAGGTGGTGGTTGGGTGCAGTCCCGAAGCACTTGGAGGCAGTGACGGTTAGACAGGATTCGTCTCTCCCGGTATTGGGGGTTGACATCGCGCTGTGTCTAGGAGAGCCATTACACGAGTAGTCCCTGGCCAGGGCAAACGAGATATACTGGTAGGTTTCCAGTGTTATCTCAGGGTGTATTGGGCTTCACTCCGGCACGACTTGTACCGCTATTGGGGGACTGACGTTTACCGCCCCCTAGGCCCGCCATGCGATGTATCAGACGAACAGACCGGACTGTACGGAGAATGTCACGCTCAGGCTCAGTAGGAGTTCAGATGGGTTTCGCCTCGTCGGTCTTCTTGTCGGCATTACCTGGGGACCGTTACGCACAGCTAGTGCCGCTTGCGGTCTGTGGTTAAACCCACTGCCAGCGTAGTGTCGAGTCTTTAGAGTCCCACACAGAAAGCTTTTCGCCTTTAGGCAAAAGAGTAGAGGTCGCATGGTATTGCGACAGGTCGCATGGTTTTGCGACAGGGTTCGGTCACATCCGTGCACTTGTGCACGTGCAGTGTCCGGACAGTTTACACTAGCGGGCTTTGGTTTAAGCCAGATCCTAGTGTACCTTATGGGATTGGATTTATCCAGTTTGCATTCGTGTTCCTCGGAACGCGGATGCGGGTGTGTATGCACAGTTGACAGGGAGGCAGAGGCTGCGGATTCTCATTAGGGTTGTTGACAGTTGACCGTTGACTATTTGACTTTATGCTCAATCCTAATGAGAATATGATATGTGATTAACTATTATATTAATTAAGTATTATGGTGATATGGCTGTTGACTTGTTGACTTTCGTTGACTTGTTGACTTTGTTGGCTTGTTGACTTTTGTTGACTTGTTAACCGGTTGACTAGGCTTGACTAGTTGACCATCATGATAACCATGGTTATCATTTCATGCCAAAGACTTTTTCTTGCTTGCTCATTTTGAGTAAAATGAGTGCATGACATGATAAGGTTATGGTTGCTTCTAACCATCACATAAGACTTTTTTGATATGATGAGTTATGATCACTTTGGATTATGAGAGGGTGAAAGACAAAAGAGTTGCTCATTCTTTCTTGCTCATTCTCTCTCTTGTTCTTGAGCTCTCCTCTTGCTCTCACCCTCAACCTCTTGCTCCCTCTCTTGATCTATGGTTCTCTTGTCTCATGAGTTGAGAATCAAGAACCATAGATAAAATCCCATTCTAAATCATCTCTACTCATTCTAGTTCACTAGGTTTAGCAAACCAAGTGAACTAGTTTCTTCAAAGAACGAAGAAGGAGCTAAAGGTTGGAGCTTTCAAGTGGATCTATCTTCGGCGTACGGAGACAACGAGAAGGAGCCATCGAACCACCATCGGAGCTTGAAGAGAAGGAGTTCAAGTTTAGGTATAACCATCTTCATCCGAGTAGCTAAATATCTTTAGCTTAGTATGCTAGTTTTAGTTTAGGTAAAGATCCCGACCTAGCTTAGTCCATGTTGCCTCTTGCGTTAAAATTTTGATTTTATACCGTTTCCGCCTCCCCGTAAGAACCGGGGGTCGCAACGTGGACTTACAATACGGAAATACAACCTTTGTAGATCCGGTGCTCCACCTCCATAGCTCCGCGATGAAGTCTCCTTGCTATCCATATCAAATCCCGGGCTCTAGCGTCGGCTTCATCGGAGAAGAAGCGAGCTAGGTCATCGACGACGATGCCGAAGATGATCTACGTCGAGGCATCGCTAGATCAAGCTCCAACTTCACCAAGTCAAGAAAACTTGTGAAGGAAACACACTCTACTACTTGGAAAGAGGTAGAGGATGAAGAAATAGGAAGTGGGTTCACTTTAGAATTGGATTTCTCACTCATTTTCATCAATCACCATTGATGAAGTGAAGCTTTCTTCATGAAAGAAGATGAAGAAGAAGAAGAAGATAATTATCATAAGAATAATGAGAAAAAGGAAAATAGATTATTCTTATCATAACTATAACCATGGTTAAGTGTAGAGAGAGGACTATGGTTAAGTGGAATGGTTAGGGTTAAGCATGAGACAAGAATGGTGACTAAGTCAAAGCTTCATGAATCTTCAACTAACAAACAAAACAAGCCACCATTCTTTTCTCTATCTTTTCCAAAACAAATAAATAAATAAATAAGATAATCAAAACCCTAATCATTAATATAACCAAGGTTTAATCTTTACACTTAACCAAGTTAACATGTATCATCAAACATGATACAATCATTTGCACAAAAAGTATATCACATGTACAACTTGTACAACCAAGTGAGAAAATCCTTTTAAAGTGAACCAATACTAGTTAATGCAAAGTAATATATCAAATATATAATTATACATTAAATCATTAAATCAACACTTGATTCAATGATCCGGTCATGTCGAACATAACCGACTAGTATACAATGTATCGACTTATCGAATCAACGCTTGAATCGATAACTAGGTTATATCGCATACAACCATTCGATACATTCATCGCGAGAATGGAATACGGTATCACATACACGCATTATCCTCGGTCCCGCACATATCTCATATGCGCTCCTATTTCGTTTTTCTTGAGCCAGGAAACCTCTGTGTAGGACTCTAAAGACTCGTCAATACGCCGGCAGTAGGTGATGATCATATCAAACACCCACAAGCCGCAAGCGGTCGGCTAAACGTAACGGCCACCCGGGTATTGAGCGATCAGAAGATTGACGAGCAAGCCCGCTCACACTCCTATGAATCCAACCAGCAACACTACCGTACAGTCGGGTCTGATCGTCTGATATGTCGCATATCTCACCTAGGGGTGGTAAACATCAGACCACAATAGCTCGATAAGTCATGTCGATATGAGGTCTATAACAACTCGAGAAACTACTGGTAACACTTACCAGTATATCTCAGCAACCCTGGCCAGGGATTTCCTGTTATAGCCAATCGAACACAGCGCAACATCAACTCCCTATACCGGGAGAGACGAATCCCCTCCTATCGCTCATTGCCTCCATGTGACTCGGGACTGTACCCAAAAACCACCGTTTTGCACGCCCTCTTGGACGTGGTAAGATGGAAATCAAAGCACAGTGGGAACCACACAAGACTCTATGACGATCTCGGGTCAACAGACTACTCTGTACCAGTGTCACCAGAGAACTGCCATCTGACGTAAGGTATAATACCATCTGGGAGTTCTCGGCGAGTCCTTCCAGTGTACCCAGCTCTACTGAGCACCCGTATATCATCTCTGATGTCAAACACCGATGGATATGGGATCATCCATCGCCCATCTGTATGGATCGAGAAGGTACACGCTAGTCTACTCTGGTATATCGATGCCCCATCTCGATACACCCACGACTATGGACCTTGAAGGATGTACTTATGGACTACCATGTCCCCACTAGTATGATCCGCATCATAGTCCAGGTAGTCAAGTACACATCCTAAGGGCTTTACCAACATGTAATAGAGAGACAATTTGTGTACACGTTAAGGTAAAGAGCAACCAGATAGCATACTATCATGTCGAGCAAGAAAGTCCTCCCTATATATGTCCCAGCATCCACTACAATATACATCCAATGTACAGTAATGGCCTCTAGGGCATACATATAACTAACATAACTCATCAACTCATCTCAATCCCGTATATGAACACATAGTCCCATACCCATGTGTAGATATACACCTCCAAATACGCACAAATAAATGAAAGAATGCATGCAAGTATATGTGTATGTGTATGTGTATGTGTGGGTGTGCAACCCCTACTCTAGGGTTTCGCACTATACTAAACCAATTACATTCTTATCATCAATAATCCATTATTACCATCAATAATCCTAAACAACACATAATAAATATATGTATGTATACGTATTCGTATACATCACTACGGACTGCGGGGGTGCTATACGCCATCCACCCGACTTCTCCCTGTAGATATAAATCTACTCACCTTGCTTCTCGTGTGCCAATGCCAATGTCGCTATCTTCATCTTCTTTGCCTCAACATCACGTAGGGTACCTACAAGTATATCACAACGCTAAAGCACATGAAAATCACATCGGAAACCAAAATAGCACACGCTACTCACATAGGTAAAAACCTATCGTCTCGCATCTAAACACGTTCAATATCCACTTGTCGTTGACGTCCAAACGCCACACGACAGGAACGAAACACCAAATACCAAAATCCATGCTAAAACAAATCGTAAACCATGCACCAACATAGGAAAATCAACCCAGATTTTACCCTAACTAGAATCAGTCAAAACTAGACATACCCAGGGTCAAGAATATAGGAAATAGGGCCATGCACAAAAATCGAGGCAATTCCCTCCTGCACTGGCCGCAATTTGCGGCCAGAAGCAATAAATCGGCGGCCTCACTTTGGAGTTGGGGGCTAGGGTTTGGTGTGGTGGTTTCATGGTGCCTGCACATCTCACTGTCAACTCAGTTTTATTTTTGGGGTCTCGGGGTGATAGCAGATTCCTAAATACGATCACAGATTCACAGTTTTTCCCCCGACATCGTCTCATAAATCCGTATTCTGTGTTCTAGTCTCTAGTTTGATCCAATAACACATCACCACAGGGGTTCTAAGGTCACAACAAGCCTCAATTTCACTTTGATTTCAGGTCTAACCCTAAACCCTAACTAGAATTCTCAAAAGTCCTCAAAACGACACCATATCGACATGAAACTAGAATTGATGCACAAGAAATGAATTACTACCCTAATAGGTCCAGAATTTACCTCCTTTGGCAACTCAAGAAAATTCTTGAGTTGCTCAAAGTCCTCCAAATCCAATCTTGCTAGGTTCAATGTGTAGCTAGTGAGCTCGGGAACATCTTTTGTGAAATGGGAATAGGGTTTTGGGGTTGATTCCATTGTGGATCTAGGGTTTTTGTGAAGAGGGAGAGAGAGGGAGAGGGGCAGCAGCAGCTCAAGGAGGAGAGGAGAGAGAATGAGAAGGGGAAAATGATGGGAGTATGGTTCATAAAGTGAGGGTTGACTTGGTCTCTTTCTTTCTCATCATCATACTTTTTCCTTTTCTTTTCTTTTCCTTTTTCTTTTCCTTCTCACTCCAATAGTGAACCCAAAAGAACAACCATGGCAAGAGAAATGTAACACAAGTGTAACAAGTGTGGAAAATGATATGTGCACATTTTTGCACAAAAAACCTAAAAATCCAATTAGCGATTTTTAATCGCGATTAACACTAAATTAGCATATAACTAGTCTTAAAAACTTTAAAATGGCATAATTCCATAAAATACCCTATTTTAGAATTTTCCATAATTTTCCAAAAAATTTCCTCATTTATTTGTATTTAATTATACCGGAATATTAAAATATTCATTAAAATAATATTAAATTATAAAAATTCCCGAAAATAATATTTTATTATTTTGGAAACGTTACAGATATCCAGGAGAAACGAGATGCCGCTCCAACCAATCTTGGTTGTCGAGATTTTCGATGTTTGGGGAATTGATTTCATGAGACCGTTTCCCAGCTCTTTTGGGAACCTGTATATTCTTCTCACTGTTGATTATGTCTCTAAGTGGGTCGAGGCCGTGCCAAGCCGAACTAATAACAATAAGGTTGTAGTTAGATTCCTTAAGGAAAACATCTTTTCCCGGTTTGGGCACCCCCGTGCGATCATTAGCGACAATGGAATTCATTTCTGTAATAGGACTTTCGAGATCTTGATGTGGAAATACTCCATTAATCATAAGCTATCAACGCCTACCACCCCCAAACGTGTGGGCAAGCCGAAATTTCAAATCGGCAAATCAAGCAGATATTGGAGAAAACGGTTTCCAAGAACCGTAAGGATTGGTCTTTAAAACTCACTGATGCCCTTTGAACATTTCGAACTGCTTATAAGACTGATCTTGATATGTCTCCGTATTGGCTTGTTTACGGAAAGGCTTTCCACCTTCTAGTGGAAATCGAGCATCGCGCATTTTGGGCGATCAAAGAGCTGAATCTAACCCTTGAAGATACGAGCAGCTATTGGAAGCTGCAGCTGAACGAGTTTCGGGATGAGGCTTACGACAACGCGATTATTGTAAAGAACCGAACGAAGATGTTTCATGATAAACACATTACGCGCAAAACTTTCACACCTGGACAACAGGTACTTCTTTACGTCACCCGACTACATTTCCATCCCGGTAAGCTGCGATCTCGCTAGAAAGGACCTTTTCTTGTGCGGTGTGTATACCCGCACGGCGCTGTGGATTTGGAGAATCCAAAGGACGGTTCATTTTTCAAAGTAAACGGAAACAGACTGAAACCGTAGCTTAGCGCTGAACCATCAGAGGAGCTCCTGGTCTTGCAGGAGCCGGTTTACCCTGCATAATCTTCCTCTGCCTACCACCAAACTTCAGTTATCCAGCCAAAAACAGTGGAACTGTTTCAAATAAGTTTAGGGGTATGTATATACTATTTTTTGTATATATGTGTGGATATTCTTGTTCGGTGCATATACATTTTTAACGAGCAATCTTGTCTGGTGATGCTCAGTTTTTGTTCATAAAAAAAAGAAAAAAAAAGGAAAAAAATATTTATCTAACCGACGATTTTGATCCTTCAAGAATTTTGCCTTCTTAATGTACAAAGACAGTGGGGGCACTGTCCAGTTTAAGTTTGGGGGTACGCTCGGTACGCATTTTCTAACCTTCACATTCTTATGTATATTTTGCATCTGCATACTAAAACCCATAAAAATCAGAAAATTTTCTAAAAACATAAAAACTTTGTCGTCAAGTTAGCTAGTGGGAGAACTTAGATTCAATATTTCGACGGTTTTGTTTGATAAGATTAGAACAACTAAATCATATTTTTAGATTTTGAAAACCTGAAAGATAACCCTCCTTTGAAGTTAACTATAGCTAATATACGTCTTTACATCACACTACACGTGTCGTGAGTTTTGAAAATTAGATGACAAGTCTATTCTGTCTGAAAACTTTTTAATTGATAAACTATTTTCTGAGGATCAAATAGGTTTGTTCTGAAATAAGTAATATCAAGAATAGTATATGAAGTGAAGCGGATATGAAGGGATGTTATTGATACCTTAATTGGAACTAATTCTGAAGAATAACCCATCTTAAACTTGATTGGAGTGATTACACACCTAACCCACTAAACACGTCTTTTATCCAAAAAAAAAATTGAACTACCAGTTATACCTCCGTTCGCATTAAATCATCATGATTTTCACGCTAAAATTGGTTTTTTGTTTTAGGGCCTAGGTAACTTGAGTAATTAAGTCCGCTGGGGTGTCTTTACACCTAATGCCCTAAAACCAACTGGTTTGGGTGCATTAGCCCAAAACTCGCTAAGAAGCCTAGAAAGTCCAAATTAAAACAAAGTCAAGCAAGTGTTCTCTCCGAGTAAAAATTCCTAACGGTTCTTTGTGTGAGAATAATCTTGACAAAAGACAGGATTTTTATAAAAAATATTTTTAACGGAGATATGAAGGTTTTATCCTATGATAAAAACTATTTCACGTTCACAGAGGTGTATGAAACGAAAAATAGAAAAAGGTGGAGTGAAAAATAAGACCTAGTTATCTGTTAAGGATGATAGAAATTTTGAATTTGAAACCTAACTGGAAAACGAAACTTGAGATGTACTTAACTCTTTTTAAAACTTGTGTGATCCTTTTTAAATTTTATCTGGGATTTATTTTGTGACATGACGACTTTAATCGATCCTTTTGAAACTTAACGACATTATTTGCACTGCACGTAAAGACATATAGAATCTTAACTTAAATAAGAAGCGAGATGTAAAAAATAAAGGTTCGATAGTTCTAGATTTAGGATAACAGAATTGCTAGTTTTAAAACAAAACCTTAGGGTTAGAATCATAGTTATTTCGCAAAACTAGCTTGACGGGATTTTGTGGGTGGAATCCGCTGAAAACCCTCAGAAGACAGCACTCCTCCTACTAGGGACACCTAGAGGTTTAACGGCTTGTTGCATGAGCTCAGTGCAATCGCGTTCCCTGGGAAAGTGAGGTCAGGATTCTTTTCTTTTTGTTTTGCTTGGGACGAGCAACAGATAAATTTGGGGGTATTTGTTCATACCAGAATATTGCATTTTAATACCGCTCATTCATTATCTATTTTTTGTATATATCAGTACTATTAACCAGTGTCTGCTCGGTATTACAGATTACTGGTATCCATGACAAAATACTGGAAATACGCTTAAAATCATGGATATATCATTTGTGAGCCGACACTGCAACCAGAACCGCAATCCGATCGATACTTCATGACTTTCTTTTTGCAACATGCATGTGTACACACTTTTTAGCTAAATGGTCCAACACATACAAGTGTGTACAACTAGCTTGTTGGTTCTTGAACCTAGTGAAGAGGGTTGCCCTTGGCATGATGACTTGGTGCAAGTAGGCATGAGTGTGATGTGCATTTAATGCAAAAAGAGTTTATATGATTTGAAGCTACAAGTTCCCTCCAAAATACCTGAGTGCATCCAAGGCCTTTACAGACAAATCAAACAACACCAGAATGATATTGGAGAGCATACAAGTCAACACACCAAGTTCGAGCCAGTGACCTCGGATTTGGGTCGGCTACTTTCCCAATCCATCCGAGCTCGCCGGCCCCCTGCCTCCAATGGGCCCCATTCTTCTGTGGTCCCTCTCTTGATGCCACATCAGCTCATGTTTATTGTTTGTTTAATTTTCATTGGAGCCTATAAATACAAACCAGAGGCCAAAGGGGAAGGATACTTTTTTTCTCTAGTTTTGTGTTAGAACTCTTGTAATTTGTTTGTTATTTCTTTTTGAATTCTTGAGCTCTTGCCCCTTTGTCTTGACCTTGCAACTTCTCATTTGAACTTGAAAGCTTAAGGCATAAGTTCTTGACTTCAAGATTACTTGTAACTTTTTTGCAATTCAATAAAAAGTTCTCATTTTATTACCATGTCTTGTTCTATTTTTCATATTTGAACTTGTGAAATTCTTGCTTTACTTTGATCTTGCAACCTCTTAAGTGAGCTTGCAACCTTAAACTTTGGTATTTGGATTTCACATTGCACCGGGATTAAGAACACTTGGAGATATTCGCACTTGGATTCATTGGTTCTCTCTTTATCTTTCTTTTCTCGTATTTTTCATTATGTTCCTTTCTCTTTTCTCTTTTCCTTATTTTTACTTTGTAAATATGTGTGAGTAGTCGCTTTACTTGTTAAAGGTATAATACGGTTAGTTTGCGTTAGGAAATGTTTTGCTAAAACCTTAAAAACCTTAACCTTGAAATTGAAACTCCGAGCAAACCACTCGCAATTCCGCTCCGTTAGACATCCTATCCTACCATGATAGCGATGAATTCTAATCGTGACCGGATTGCAAGTGGTTTGCCGAAGGCTAAAATCAAAAGACATCAACGGAAGGACAAGGGACAAGGAATACGGATTTAGCTTTAAACTGCAAAATACCGTATTTCAAGTTCCCTAATCCGCGTTGTTTCCTATTACCTTAGCGTCAATGTCAAGGTTGGGTCTATAAGGAACTGGCAAAGATCATCCTAACACAAGCTAACCTAAAAATACCCTTAACAAGTCTTGTAATTGAACATATTCTAGTTACGACGCTTAGCTTAACCAACAACTCAAAATACGGTATTAACTCGTTAAAACAAGCCTAAAAACTTACCATCTCCCTGCGGACGACCCGTACTCATCGCGGCTCGCTACACGCGACACCGTTTTGATTGCGGTAATTTCAAAACTCTTTCTAAATACGACACGGTAAAAGCGTAACAATCAAGGTTCCTAGTAAAAAATAACGCAAATCATACAAAATCTCCACAGTTATGCCAAAATCCAGAACATCTATCACAAACAGATAAAATCCGGGTTTCGGTCATCCGCATCCGTCCAGTGCCGCTTACCAGTTCAAGAGACAAGACATATAAAAATGGTCATTCTTGTCTCGGACAAGCACAAAGCATGAGAGGGGCATCACAAGATTCAATGGGTGCGTGGAGCTCAAGGGAGATAAAGGTCAAATGAATTAAAAGTGAAGCCATTTTGGACTGTTACAAATCTGAAGAAATTTTGGAAGTATTTTGCAATTTGGGACATGTAAAACAACATAAGAGAGCAACACAAGAAACCATGGAAAAAAGGACAACCTAACTCCCCTAAAGAGCCTCGGAACCGCGGCCAATGTGTCCATTATGCGGTGATTCCGCGGCCGAGTCAACTCGGAGTCAGACAGGATTTTGGGGGTAGTTTTGTAACTTTGTTGGAGCTCAGAATTTGGCCCTAGGGTTTCAGATCTCTGCCTATAAATACTCCAGTTTTGAGCCATTGTAGGAATGCTTCTTTTTAGTTAGATTTTAGTGTAGATTAGTTTTCAACTTCTTCTTCTTCTTCTTCAACTATTCTCCATGAAAGTGTAGTGAGAGATCTTGAGTGGAAAATCAATGAAGATGAGGGGTTTTATTTAACTTGTATTTTTATTTCTTGTATTGTTATTTTAATTCTTAGTGTAACTTTATTTATTGTTGTTAAGTAGTTATTGTTATTTCTTGCTCTCTTTTTTTTTCCTCTTAACCATATTTTCAAGCCATGATACTCTACGGAGTCCCTTGTTTAGGTGAGAGCCTAAGTAGTTAGCTTGCTACCATTTTGTAAAACCGTATTTTCCTTTCTTTCTTTGCTTCCTTCTTGTTTTTTTTGTTTTACATTTAAATGTGTGAATAATTTCCACACTTGTTAGGGGCTAAGGAAGGTTAGTATAAGGGTTGGAAAAATCTCTTGTGCTTCTTTTCGCCAAACACCTTGAAACGAACCTAGACCAAACAAACGCAACCCCCTCACTTAGGCGTGCTATACGTGACATATAGCCGCGACCTAAGTTGAGAATTCCTTTGAGCGCACTACAACGTGATATGTAGTTGTGACTTAATTGGATACATGGTTGCGGGTGTTTGGCCTAGGGTTGGAAATAAGCGCACGTAGCGGAAGGACAAGGGGCACTAGGAATGGATTTAGCGTTGGAAAGCTTGCTTAAACTCGCAAATCCCATTCCTATGTCCTCCTAATCCTCACTACGTTCGATTATCCCAACATCATTTTAAGAATGGCAAAAGACAAGCACAAGATTAATCCTAACTCTTCTAACCAAGCTTAACCTTAACAAGCTTACTTGAACATAAATACGAACACTTAGGATAGAATTGAACATAACACATATACATTCTTAATTGACTCGTCTAAGACAAGAACAGACATACAACTATCTCCCTATGGATCGACCCGTGCTCAACCGGCTAGCTACAAAGTGACACCGCCTTGATTGCGGAAGTAGAGAACGAAAGTGGAACACATATCATAAAACATATCACATTTCCACTTCAATCATGTAACTCGCCCCACCGGCATTGAAAAGATTGAAGCCTCGTTGGGCCCATAGGTCACTCCTCCAGCTGGGGTGGAGCGAAAGTTGCTGTTGCAAGAAGTGCAGATGGAAGCCATCGATTTTTCTTTTCTGCACAAGAGTAAGACACCAAATCTTAATACCTCAAATCCAAGGGCAACCATAGCGAACCGCAATTTTGTTCGCGAAACACGACACACAAAGTGTGAAGTGGAAAGAGTAAAATTTCCTACCGGACGTAGCAGAATCTGTTCACCGCCGGAAACGGAGAAGAACTGGAATAGATCGTCTTGCCTGAATCTAGGGGCAGATACTATTTAGATTTATCCGTCCACCTCTCCGAAGATACCAAATTGATTTATAGTACCATATATCGGAGGTTTGGACAGATGCGGCCGTTGTAGCAGACTTTATCAGATTTCCCCCTCGTTTATCAGGGGGTTTTTTTGTGAGGACGCTCTTCCCTGCAGGCGCAAGCCCCTGCAATTAATTACGTTACCGCATTGTGATAACTACTCTCTCCTGCTTCGGAAGTTCACTTCGTGTCGTGTGTGTTTTTGTTTGTTTAGGTTTCCCGTGGATTGTATACGGAGACTAGTTTATGTTATCGCCCGTAGGGCGCAGATTAGTCAAAATCAGTATATTTTAAATTTGGGTTTTATTTATTTAAGGACCGTTAATCTGGTTTGAGATTAAGATCGACTTAAACATATGAGCATTTCGGTCCAACCTACCCGTTTTAGGGGTCAATGTTAGTTTAAAGACGTTTCGGTCCATTATCGCCATGTTTGAGACGAGGTTTTAGTTTAAGGACTTTTCGGTCCAGCATTCCCGTTTTTTAGGGAACTCGTTAGTTTATGGACGTTTCAGTCCATTATCGCCATGTTTGAGGCAAAGTTTTATTTTAAGGACTTTTCGGTCCAATATCGACATGTTTGAGGCGACACGCCATGTTTGAGGCGACTCACTAGTTCATAGGGGCCTCTAGGAGCTTGGAAAGGTGGTTGAAGACTGAAGGACACGGATCAATTCGGTATAATTATATAACTCTTTTCTTTATTGTTTACTACCTTAGGGTTAATGGTAGATCCGGGTAGCGGATTGTGTTAGCGCCAGTTTTTCAAATTTTTGTTCCGCAATCGGCCACGGTTTGATGGCCAGGGCGCTTGCACAACCCAACATGGTATCAGATCCAACCCATTAACCCCTTACTAGCAGTTTTAGATGATGTTAAAGTAACGAAACCGAAACAATTCCGAAACAATACAGAAAATATTTCAGTTTCTGTCAAATTTTTCTAGTCTTAAAAAAAAGTTAAAACAATTGCATAAGGCTATTTATGTGATAACTAGAACACACACAAAATACGAGCCCCAAATGCCAAAGTTGGGCCGGCGAGATCAAACAAAAAACCGGCTTGGCCGGTCCAATATTGGAATTGGGACTTGAATTTTTTTGTGTGTTCTAGTCTCTGGAATATTGGTTCTCAGGTATTGTTTGTTTTTGCCTAGGCTGGATATTCTATTATCTTTTGTTTTGGGGATTACGGAGTGTTTCGAAATCGCTGTTTTAACGCCATTTATATGTTTTAGTACATACATTACTATCTGCGACCGTGAATGTCATTAGAGTGGTACAACTCTTCTAATTGTTATATGTTCTTTTAGACGGGTTTGCGAACATGACATTCACGTTGATGTTCTGTGTTGTACTGAGGTTGTGGTTGGATTGTCGTAGTGGATAGCCAGTGGTGCAATGATAGTTGTACAGTTCAGATTCATTTGTACATTTGATATTGCGGGGCGAGCGTCCGACATATAGACTGCCGTCTCTGCCAGTTTGTATATTATTTGTTTGGGGCACAACCGAGTTGAGTTCGATGCCAACCTTGTACATATTTATTTTCTTTTCTGTACTAGGATTACCCTAAGGCGGAGTGCACGAATAGTTGGGTTCTAGAGGGCAACGGGTCCGCATCTCATGGCATTGAGACGGAGGGGACCTTACTCTAGAATTGGCGGGCTATTCGCCGCACTCGTAGGGGGTATAGGTTGACCCACGAAAGGGTGCCCAAGTTATAGGATTCCGTGAAGTGCTAGGTGACCCACTCACGTTGTTGATTGGGGTTTCTTCGCTTCTGGGATTGGCGGGTAACTTTCCGTACTCGTAGGGGTCTAGGTTTTCATTGCACAGGCTATCCATACGATAGGGAACGCCGGGTCTCATTTGCGGCTCAAGTGAAACCCGAGGCTCCAGGATTATCCACCACTCTGTGTTGTTGGTTGAGATTCTTATATCATGCCTGGGATGAATGTTATATATATTTATATATATACTAGTAGATGTTGTATATGTTTTGCACTCGTGCTAGTCTAGCCCCCGCTCTGCCGTTAGTTAAGTAACCTAACGGGTGATGACGGGGCCCAGTGGAGAATGCGGATAGCATATACGTACATTTTATTTTCGTTCCTTTCTATGGTGTGATATGTTTAATTGATAGGACTGTGTTGATTCTGATCAATGCAAGGAAAACAAACCTATATAATATTGTTGGAACCAAGTTTTTTGAAAACAGAAATTACAGACGTTTCTTTTTTATTTGCGCAGTGATATTCGGTTATGAATATCCAGCACCTCATTCGACGAGGCAAGAGCTGAGATCCCTTTATCGGGAGTGACCTCTTGAGCAAAATTTTGTGTCATCGTAATAATAGTCGATTCTTTTACTTTGCATCATGGTATTCAGTTTGGAATATCCTGCACCTCATTCGATGAGGAAAGAGCCGAGATCCTTTCACAGGAGTGACCTCTTTAGCAAAAGTTTATGCCACTATATATTTGTAAAACCACTCGGTTCCTTCAACGATATCAAGTTCATTACATTAAAGGTTTTTCGCCAAAAACTAGTCGTAGCCCTCCGTCATTTCGGATGAGTAGTACCTAGTATTCGTGCTTCGTTTGTTGGCCTTTGTCAAGACGTAGTGTGAGGCAGCTAGATATTGCTTGTCTGTTGCATTGAGATGCGATTATCTAGGACAGTCGTATAACCTTGTTGGATTTTGTCAAGGGTTTCTACTGGTGGGTCTAGATTAATCCAGGATAATGACGGGTTGAACTTGACTTATGCTTTATGATTTGTTGGCCTTTGTCAAGGTCATGAACCACTTGGGGTAAAAACAACATCGGGAGTTTCAAACATATAGGAAACTTGCCAGGCATGCACATACCTTCTGGGGTATGGTGACTTGAGTGGCTTCCATCAAGTTATCATGCGATGATAGTTGGATCCTGATTCCCACAGATGAGTAGGATTACTCCTCAGGTGATTTTAGATGATCTCGACTAATTCTCCTTTTAGGGTTTGAGGGAGAATTCGAGGAAACGGTGGGAGCCCTCCTGATTAGATAAACTGATTAACCATTCTGATCTAGGTTAGAGTGCACGCTGAGTATTTCTTTTCTCTCTCTCTCTCTCTCTCTCTCTCTCTCTCTTTGGCAGCGACCATGGCCCGACCCTAGACTAAGACTCATGAACCAAGTTAAACCGAACCTTCTTAAAACACTTTGGCATTTGGATTATCACGGAGTCACGTATATCATTGCCACTTCTACATCACCTTTGCATTTCTCCATAACACCCAGTGTCACTACGAAGATCCATATTTATTGGATAATCCATCGTATAGTTATATACAAACTCAAAGGAACTTGTTCCAGTTCGAGGATGGATTCTGGTTTAGGAGAAATTGAATAGGATTATTCGGCTGTCTTTTCCCTTTACCTTCTCTCAGGTTGCGAGGGCTCCTACGATTAGGAGAGTACACCTATTATGCTTATTGGATAGTCTTCTTCCAAACCATGGGCAGGTGCCAAAAAGTGGGGAAGGGAGAAAACCAATTAGCCTAAGTGTGGTGTGCAGAAGGTAATAAGTAAAGACATAGAAAGGGATTAGAATAAGAGCAAAAGGAAATTGTGACTGCTATCATTCACGACAAAACCGCGTATACCCCTGCCACTCCTACATCCACTTTGGATTTCTCTAGAACACTTCGTATCACTACGAGCATCCATATTTATTGGATAAGCCATCGTATAGTTACATACGAACTCGAAGGAACTTGTTCCAGTTCGAGGATGGATTCTAGTTCAGGAGAAATAGAATAGGATTATTCAATTGTCTTTTCTCTTCACCTTCTCTCAGGTTGCAATGGCTCCTGGTATTAGGAGAGTACACCTATTAGGCTTATTGAATAGTCTTCTTCCAAACCATAGGCTGGCGCCGAAGGGTAGGGAAGGAAGAAAATCAATTAGCCTAAATCTGGTGTACAGAAGGTAATAAGTAAAGACATATAAAGGGATTGGATAAAGGGATTGGAGTGATGGCAAGGAAGTATACGGTTACTGTCGTAAATAAGGATAGTGGAAGAGGCATTACTAGGAATACCAGGTTACCCCTTCGAAACATTTTCATGTTTCAGATTTACTGTACGATGTTAAGTGAAAACTGTTTTCCCAATTAGATTCTAACTCCAGGGTATGTATTTACCAGATTTAATTCTCACATCTATATGGCATTACAGATGGTGAGTAGGAGTAAGATATTGGGAATTGGGTGATTAGATCCTCTGTATATCGGAATTTTTTGTAATTAGTGATATTTGAGGAAATCACCTGGGTTTTTCCTGACGGCAAATATTTGGTTTAGAATATCCGTTGTTATACACCAATTTCAAACTGATATATCTGTATGTTTATTTTATAAAGTGAGATATAACATTTTGATATTATGTCTATGACATTTACCTATATCAGTTGATATTTAGGTATGGTACATTCAACAGCGGTGTAATTCTTCTTAACCATAGTACAGTTTTCAATCTACAACGCACAGGGTTTAAGTTATTGAACTCTGGGGACTTATACAAAGTATTGTATGTTGTCCGATGTCCGTTAGGACAAATAAGTTGATACTCGTACTATATTTTGTTTACTCATGACTTCTCCAGTTCTAGATAAGTATTTCGTTGAAATACAAGGTCCGGATTTTGAGAAGTTATAGGTATAAGAATGAAATAGAGAACCATATGTTACATAACAAAGGGTTGGTACACGTACTATATTCTCTTTACTTTTGACTTCACTAGTTTTAGAAAAATATTTCATTAAAATACAGGGTCCATGTTTTGAGAAGTTATAGGTATAAGAATAAAGTAGAGAACCATTTATTGAAAATATCAGGATTCTTCGAGGTACTCGAAGATATAGATACCTGTGTTAGGTATTTCGTTGTAAGTAATGGTTTTGAGAACTTGCTTCTCTTTCAGGTTACTCATATGTGGATGCACTCCTAGATGAGTAATACTGCTTGACCTCCTTCCATTTGGTTGATATGCACTGAAGACAGCTGCATGATTTTGAATCTGGTTCCAATTAAATTAGTGCATTTGTTTCTATATGGTATATAGAATCAATTCATATCTTAACGATATTAAGGTATATGGAGTTGTCCGGCTGATACTTAAAACCAGAATCCGGATAAACTCAAGGCACGTTTCAGTAATGGCATTTTGTGGGTTATCACGGGCTTTGATAAAGGTTGACATTCTACCATCAGGAAGATCAATAGTTATATTGTTCTTGACTCGCCACCAGTTTTAGTTAAATGGATTCTTTTCATAAAACATTAGTGGGAGTATGGTAGAACTGGAAGTGATTACAGAACCACAAACGATTACTGAAAATTTAATAGAGCATAAACATTCAATTGGATTCGACATTCCATTAGCCACTCCGCAGATTTGGTAGGTAACCTCAGAGACAGTGATAGGGAGGTTCTTGTTTACCCAGACTTGCCATTGCTATTGTTTTAGACTATGAGACCTGGCAGGAGGATGAATATAACGTCATTCTAAATTAGCTTTAGAAGTGCACGTGTATATGACTCTGCCAGAGGGTTGTTTTAGTCAGTGGGAGTAGCGGAAGCATATTGGGCAAGTAGCTTATGTCTATTTATAGACTAAAGCAGGTATAGCGGAGATAGATCGTCTATTTTTGATGTGACAGTCATAGAGTTTGACTTCATCAGAATAAGATGGATCTGGTAAGAAGGTAGTAGGGAGTGATGTTCTGGTATTTGGATGACATGCACTTGATAGGAAGTGATATTCCTATACTACGATCGGTTATACTGTGGTTGTCACAAGGTAGTTTCTCCACAAAGGATATAGATAAAATATTAGGGATTCTGGTCACTAGATCTATAGTTTTAGATCTAGATTTGGGAATTTTGATATTATTCTAAAGGTGTTTTAGAATGGTTGATTCCTGGCGTGGTGGTGTACCCGCAGATGATGGAGTCACCCTCTCTAAAGAGATGTCTTTCAGAATGATGAGTAGAGGGAGTTGCATGATAGGCATATCACTTGCTTAAGCAATTGAGCCAATCATGAGATGTCAGTACCACACCAAATTTTGATTTTGCACTAATTGCAATAAGTATATATTAATCCAATCCTGGAGAAACGTTGGGAAGCAGTTATGAACATAAGTAGATGTTCTTGGAATATGGTAATGGCAGCCTCCTTCAAGAGATGGTTATCATTTCAAGCTTCCAAGGTGACCCGAATGACAGAGTGGCTGTCTGAGTTATAGTTTTCCCTCTTTTAAGGGATAGTATGTTGGACAGGTGGTCCAAGCGGATACTGTGGAAGGCATGACGCAGGATACTGATTAAATTCAGTGGATGATACAGTCTGAGAAGTTTGTTGGATTTAGAGTTCATTTATGAACTGGCTCCCATCAGATGTCCAAACAAATTCTAAGACAGGTATTGCTCATTTCGGAAGATAGTCTTTCTCTGCGAAGTTGAGATAAAGTGAGATATAGAAAGAAACATTGAAGCGGATCCACTCACTGAGGCTATTTCTCGAACACAATAGTTTCATAAATGATCTTTGTGAAACTGATTAGTAGAGAAGTTGGGTGTTCAGTATCACACGAGCTGTGAGTATGCGACACCACAATAATTATCCTTAAGTGCAAGTGGGAGATTGTTGGCTATAGTGCCCTCAAGTCAATTATTGAATCGCAGGCACGCGATTGCGATGATTAAGGGAGGACCTATACGGATAGAACAGTCTTATTCAAGATGATAGTATGCTATCTGGTTTGTCTTTATCATGTACATTCTTTATGTGGTATTACAGATCACTATTACATGTTGTAGAGCCCATAAAAATTCTTGCTTGACTACCAGTAGTATGATGGCGATCATATATGTGGGAGCTGGGCGGTCTATAAGCACATCCTTAAATGTCCCTAGTCGTGAGAGTTTCGAGATTGGGCATCCATACTCCAGAGTAGACTAGTGTATACTGATCAAGACCACGACGAGGGGCGATGGCCAGGTCTCACAAGCCATTGGTGTCAGTTTGTTCACCTAAGATACAGGTGCTTATTGAGTTTTGAGTACACTGGACGGACTCACCGGAAACCTGCTAGTTGGTAGTATACCTATTGTCAGATAGCAGTTCCCGGGTGACATGTGTACAGGTTAGTCTGTCGACCTGAGATCGTCATTTGTCTCATGTGAGTTCCTACTGTGCTTTGATTACTACCCTACCACGGCTCAAAAGAGTCGTGCAAACAGGTTTTAGTTGGGTAAAGTCCCGAGCAACATGGAGGCAGTAAGTGGATCTTCGGGGATTCGTTTCTCCCAGTATTGGGGGTTGATGTCGCACAGTGCATGGGTGGCCATCACCAGAAATCCTTGGCCAAGGTAGTCGAGAATTACTGATTTGGATCAGTAGTTTCTCAGTTGGTGATGGGCTTCATACCGACACGAAATGTCGCGTTATTTGGGGTCTAACTTTATCCACACCCTAGACTCGATATGCGATACTCTTAGACGAACATACCGGACTGGATGGATATTGTCACAGACAGGCTCAGTAGGGGTCAGGATGAGTTTGCTCGTCGGCCTTCCTTTCGCTCAATACCTGGGTAGCCGTTACAAAAAGCTAATGCCGCTGACGTGCTTGTGGTTAAACCCACAACCAGCGTATTGACGAGTCTTTGGAGTCCCAAACAGAGGGTTTCCCTACTTCGGGCGAAACGATGTTGAGACCGTATGGTTTTACTGCAGGGTTCGATCATATACGTGCACTTGTGCACATATCAGGATTCGGACGGATAATACTAGTGGCTTTGGTTTAAGCCGGATTCTAGTATTATATTGTTGGATTATTTTCGTCTCATTGTATTCGTATTTTTCGGAATACGGATACGGGTATGTATATACGGATGAGGGGTATTCTTGTAATTTATTACAAGGTGCTTCTAGAAGATACCACCTCATTTAGTTTTAACCATTTAGGATTAAATGGTTAATGAGGTAGAGAGAATGAGGTGTTTATTGCATTTATTGTGGCATGGCTTTGTAGTGACTTATGGTCACTATTCAAGCATGCTTGATTTTTGTTTTTGTGAGATATTTTGAAGACTTAAGATATTTTGTGTTGACTTAAGGTATTTTGGAGACTTGAGATATTTATTAGATGGCTTCATAATAGCTCACAACACTTATCCATTTTTGTGACTTAGCCATTTTTTTCTTGAGTTGCCTCACACTCTCATCCTCAAGCTTATTCTTCTACCTCTACCTTTCAAGTATCATGTGTTGAGAAATATAGGGTGTTTTGGAGACAAATTAATCCATTACTACACTCTACATCCTTTATGCTATCTAGTTTAGCGAATTAGGTACCCTAGTTACCTCGGCTATTGAGGTAGGAGCTTGGAATACAAATCCTCAGGTGGATCATCTTCAATGGAGGGAGACCGGAGATCAAGCAAGATCATGGTGGACTCTAGAAGCTAGGGAAGGTGGTTGAAGACCGAAGGACACGGATCAATTCGGTATAACCATCTAACTCCTTTCTTTATTGTTTGCTAGTTTAGGGTTAATGGTATATCCGAATAGCGGGTTGTGTTAGCGCCAGATTTGAAAATTTTTGTTCCGCAATCGGTCACGGTTTGATGGCCAGGGCGCTTGCATAACCCAACAAAAAGAGAATAGAATCTCTCTCATCTTACTCCTCCATACACACCATAATACAACGGTGTATCAGAAAGACGGAATCGCACCCTGCTTGATATGGTGCATTCCATGATGAGTAATGATGAGTTGCCGCCATCCTTCTAGGGTTATGCACTAGAATCTGCTGCATATGTATTGAATAAGGTTCCAACTAAGTCCGTGCCTACCACTCCATATGAAATGTAGAGTGGGAAGAAACCCTGTCTTAAATATCTTAAGATATGGGGTTGTCCTGCTTTTGTCAAAAAGGTTCATCCGTACAAGCTCGACGCATATTCAGTATTGTGTAAGTTTGTGGGATACACCAAGAACTCTACGGGGTATTATTTCTATTACGTTGATGAACAAAAGGTTTTTGTTTCTCATCATGCCCACTTTATGGAAACCCAATTTCTTGAAAAAGAGATTAGTGGGAGCGCAATAGAGCTGGATGAAATTCCATAACCACAAACTATTACTGAAGACTAAGTACAACCTGAGATTTCAATGGAACTGGACATACCTACGTCACTCCGCAGATCTAGTAGGCAGTCTCATCCGTCCGTGAGATACTACAATTTTCTCATAGATGGAGATCGAGAGGATTGCATCATTGATGATAATGAGCCGACTAGTTTTCAGCAAGCCATCACGAGTAGAGACTCGGTGAAGTGGCTGGATGCTATGCGATTCGAGATGGAATCCATGTGCACCAATAAAGTATGGACTTTGGATGTTGCTCCTCCTGGGGTAAAACCCATTGGATGCAAATGGATCTTCAAAAAGAAGATTGGTGTAGATGAACAGGTAGAAACCTATAAAGCTAGATTTTTTGCTAAAGATTTTCGTCAAAGACCAAGATTGGACTATGACGAAACGTTTTCACCAGTGGCTATACTTAAATCCATTCGGATCCTACTTGCCATTGCAGCCTACCATGACTATGACATATGGAAGATGGATGTTAAAACCGCTTTTCTAAATGGAAGTTTAGAAGAGTGTGTTTACATAAATCAACCAGAGGGTTTCATAGAAAGTAGGAGTAGCGGAAAGGTGTGCAAGTTGCTTAAATCTATTTATGGATTAAAACAGGTATCGCGGAGTTGGAACATCTGTTTTGATGAGACAGTCAAGGAATTCGACTTTATCAAAAATGCAGATGAACCTTGTATTTATAAGAAAATTGTAGGGAGAACAGTGGTATTCCTCGTTTTATACGTAGATGACATTCTCCTGATAGGAAATGATATTCCTATGCTACAATCGGCCAAGCTGTTCTTGCCATAGAAGTTCTCTATGAAACACCAGGGTAATGTCTCGTACATTCTGGGAATTAAGATCTATCGTGACAGATCTAAAAGAATGTTAGGATTTTCACAATCAAGATATATAGATACCGTACTAAAGAGGTTTAGTATGGAAGATTCCAAGTGCGGAAATTTACCCGCTTGTCACGGAATCACTCTCTCTAAAGAAATAGATCCCAAGACTGATGAGGAGTGGACTCGCATGAGCATTGTACCATATACTTCGGCAGTAGGGTCGATAATGTATGCGATGTTGTGTACCAGATTAGATATAGCTTACGTACTCAGCGTCATAAGTAGGTATCAGTCCAACCCAAGTGAGAAACATTGGATAGCAGTAAAGAATATTCTTAAGTACCAAAGAAGGACTAAAGAGATGTTCTTGGTATACGGTAATGGGGACCTCCAGATCAAGGATTTTACTGACTCTGGCTTCTAAAGTGACAAGGATGACTCTAAATCCATCTCGGGTTATGTGTTTACCCTCAACCGAGGGACGGCATGTTGGAAGTGTTAGTTGTATGTATGCCCTAGAGGCCATTATTGTACATATGATGTATATTATAGTCGATGCTTGGACATATAGGGAGGACTTTCTTGCTCGACATGATAGTATGCTATCTGGTTACTCTTTATCTTAACATGTACACTTATTGTCTCTCTGTTACATGTTGATAAAGCCCTTAGGATGTGTACTTGACTACCAGGATTATGATGCAGATCATACTAGTGGGGCCAGGGTTGTCTATAAGTACATCCTTCAATTGTTCCTAGTCGTGAGAGTATCGAGACAGGGCATCGATATTCCAGAGTAGACTAGCGTATGCATTTCTTGACCCATATGATGGGCGATAGATGATCCCACATCCATTGGTGTTTGACATTAAAGATTGTATACGGGTGCTCAGTGGAGTCTGGGTACACTGAATAGGACTCGCTGAGAACTCCTAGATGGTATTATACCTTACGTCAGATAGCAGTTCTCTGGTGACACTGGTACAGGTTAGTCTTGTTGGCTATAGTGCCCTCAAGGCAATTATCATAGTCATGGACTTGTGATTATGATGATTGCGTGAGGACCTATACCGATAAAACAGTCTTACTCAAGATGATAGTATGCTATCTGGTTTGTCTTTATCATCATGTACGTGTTGATAGAGCCCATAGGATTCTTGCTTGACTGCCAGCATTATGATGGCGATCATATATGTGGGAGCTGGGGTCTATAAGCACATCCTTAAATGTCCCTAGTCGTAGGAGTATCGAGACCAGGCATCGATACTCCAGTGTAGACTAGTGTATACTGATCGAGACCCCGACGAGGGGCGGTGGCCAGGTCTCACAAGCTATTGGTGTTAGTTTGTTCACATAAGATAGTATACAAGTGCTCATTGGGTTATGAGTACACTGGACGGACTCGCCGGAAACCTGCTAGTTGGTATTATATCTATTGTCAGATAGTAGTTCCCAGGTGATATGTGTACGGGTTAGTCTGTCGACCTGAGATCGTCATTTGTCTCGTGTGAGTTCCCACTGTGCTTTGATTACTACCCTACCACGGCTCAAAGGAGTCGTGCAAACAGGTTTTAGTTGGGTACAGTCCCGAGCCACATGGAGGCAGTGATCGGATCGTCGGGGATTCGTCTCCCCCGGTATTGGGGGTTGATGTCGCGTTGTGTACGGATGGCCATCACCATAAATCCGTGGCCACGGTGGACGAGAATTATCGATCCAGGATCGATAGTTTCTCAGGTGGTGATGGGTTTCATACCGATACTAAATATCGCGTTGTTGGGGGTTTGACTTTATCCACCCCCTAGACTCGATTGCGATACTCTTAGACGAACAAACCGGACTGTACGGATATTGTCACTGTCAGGCTCAGTAGGGGTTCTGCATGAGTTTTCTCGTCGGCCTCCCTTTCGCTCAATACCTGGGTAGCCGTTACGTACAGCTAGTGCCGCTGACGTGCTTGTCGTTAAACCCACTGCCAGTGTATTGACGAGTTTTTAGAGTCCCACACAGAGGGTTTTCACGGTTCAGGAAATATGGTGTACATGGCGTATGTTGGTACATACAAGTGTCGATTAAATATGTGCATGCTGCGCAGACTTTAATCAGACGGTTGATAATACTAGCGGCTTAGGATTAAGCCAGTTTATTAAATCAGGTTTTGATTTAATAATTTTTATATGTATTTGTATATACATATTCTAGTATTATTGTTCACTATTCGTTTTCTCTCTTGGCTATTCGTATTTTTGTACGAATACGCGTATATGTATTTCGGTACATGTACCGGGAAGTATTCCGTATTTTCTACGGAATAGCTTCTAGAAGGTGCCACATCATTTGTATGAATTTCCTTTTTTGGAAATTCATTTGACTCAAAAATGAGGTGGAGGTGTGAGGTGGCATATACATAGTGTTGGGCATGGTTCAAACTATGGTTTCATTTGTTTATTGTAATTTGACATTGGAAAAGAAAATGACATTTTTTTGTGTGGAGGAGAGAGGGGGGCCGGCCACTTTTGGTGGGGGGTTTAATTTCATTTGATCCATTATTCCATTTGTGAGATTATGCTTGCTACACTCCACTCTCTCATTCATCCAAAAAGACTTAGCCATTTTCTTTTGTTCTTCATGCCATAGTTTTCCTCACTCCATTCTTCTTCTATGGTTGCTCCCTTGAGCACAAGAAAAGAGAGAAAATTGTAGTGACACTTTCATACACCCCCACTCTCCATCGCTAGCGACTTTGGAGCGTCGGTTACCTCGTTTGTCGAGATTGGAGCTTGCGCCGTTTCTCTCGGGTAGATCATCGGAGATAAAGGAAGACCGGCAACCAAACCTCGTCAAAGAACTGCTAGGAGTTTGGAATGAAGACCGAAGGACTCGGATCAACTCGGTATAACGATTCTAACTCTTAGTTAGTTTGCTAATTTAGGGTTTAAGGTCGATCCATAAATCGGGTAGCGGTAGCGCTGGTTTAGAAAAATTTTGTTCCGCATTTTGGCCGCGTTTCGATGGCCAGGGCGCTGCCGGAACCCTTCATGGTATCAGAGCCACCCTTTAAACCCCTTACTAGCTTGTTTAAATGTACTTGAAAGATCGATCGACGGAAATTTCCGAAAACACGATTCCAATTTTCTGTTCTCTGCCGATTTTCAAAAGTGTTCAAAAAATATTTTTCAGTGGCTTAAAAATCCGTGCAGGCGATTTTATGGGTACACAAAAAATTTGGGCTCTTGATTCCTCTAAAACGCAGCGGAGCCGCCGCACTTAGCCCCTATTGGCGGCGGTTCCGCGGCCGTTTAGTGGCGATGGGCTTCGAAATTTTTTCTGTAGCCCCCTGACTTGGAAATATGATTTTTGACATATTCCGTTTTGGCCCAGATTTCTGTTTCAGTGCTGGTTTTGCTATTGGGGCCAATTTGGAACTTAGTCGATCGATATTTTAAGTGTGCGTTTAACAGTACATACATTTCTATCTGCGGCCGTTAATGTCATTTGATCGGTAAACCCGTCTAACTACTATATGTTCTTTTAGACGGGTTTGGGAACGTGACATTCGCGTTGATGTTCTGTGTTGTGCTGTGATGTTGGTTGGATGGTCGTGGTGGATAGCTATGGTGCAATGTTAGTACAGTTTATTTTCATTTGTACATTTGATATTGTGGGGCGAGCGTCCGACATGTGGACTGCCGTCACTGCCAGTTTGTATATTATTCTTTTGGGGCACGACCGGGCTGAGGTCGATGTCACCCTTGTATATTATTTTATTTTCTGTACTAGGATTACCCCGTGGTGGGGTGCACGAATAGCCAGATTCTAGAGGGCAACGGGTCCGCATCTCATGGCGTTGGGACGGAGGGGACCTTACTCTAGAATTGGCGGGCTATTCGCCGCACTCGTAGGGGGTATAGGTTGACCCAGGAGGGGTGCTCAAGTTACCGGATTCCGAGAAGTGTCGGGTGGCCCATTCACGTTGTTGAAGGGGGCTGCCTCACTTCTGGTTTTGGCGGGTAACTTGCAGCGCTCGTAGGGGTCTAGGTTTCGTTGCACATGCTATCCACACGACAGGGAACGTCGGGTCTCACTTGCGGCTCAAGTGAAACCCGGGGCTCCAGATTATCCTTCATTCTGTGTTGCTTCTGTGATATTTCTGTGATGTTGCTTTATATCATGCCTGGACGAATGTTATATATATATATTTATATATACTAGTAGATGTTGTATATGTTTTGCACCCGCGCTAGCCCAGTCCCCGCTCTGTCGTTAGTTAAGTAACCTAACGGGTGATGACGGGACCCAGTAGCGAATGTGGATGGCATATACGTACATTTTAATTTCATTCTTTTCTGGTGTGATTAATTAATGGGACTGCATAGATTCTTATCAATGCAAGGATAAAACAAACCTATATATGATGTTGTTGGAACTAAGTTTTTAAAAAACTGACATTACAGACGTTCTCTTTTGCTTTGCACCGTGGTATTCAGTTTGGAATATCCTGCACCTCATTCGACGAGGCAAGGGCCGAGATCCCTTCATCGGGAGTGACCCCTTGAGTAAAAGTTTACGTCAACGTATATAGTCGATTACTTTTGATTTGCATCGTGGTATTCAGTTTGGGATATCCTGCACCCCATTCGATGGCGAAAAAGCCGAGATCCCTTCACCGGGAGTGACCTCTTTAGCAAAAGTTTTCGCCACTATATATTTATAAAAACCACTTGGATTCCTTCAACGATATCAAGTTCATTACGTTAAATGTTTTTCGCCAAAAACCAGCCGTAGCCCTCCGTCATTTCAGATAGGTATCTCGTAGTATTCGTGCTATGTACGTTGGTCTCTATCAAGGCATAGTGTACGGTAGCTGCGTGATACGTGTCTGTAGCATGGATATGCGATTATCTAGGACAACCGCATAGTCACGTTGGTCTCTATCAAGGGCTTGTGCGGGTGGGTTTAGATCAATCTTGGATAATGACGGGTTGAACTTGACTAGCAACTTATGGCATGTTAGTCTCTATCAAGGCCATAAAGTCGTTAGGGGTAAAAATCACATCGGGAGTTTCAAACATACAGGAAACTTGCCAGGTTTGCGCATACCTTCTGGAGTATAGTAACTTGAGTGGCTTTCATCAAGTTATCATACGATGATAATTGGATCCCGATTCCCACTGATGAGTAGGATTACTCCTCGGATGATTCCGACTAATTCTCCTATTAAGTTTGGAGGAGAATTCGAGGAAACAGTGGGAGCCATCCAGATTAGATAAAATGATTAACTATTCTGATCTAGATTAGAGTGCACGCTGAGTGTTTTCTCTCTCTCTCTCTCTCTCTCTCTGGCTGCGACTATGACCCGACCCTAAACTAAAACTCATGAACCAAGTTAACCGAACCTTCTTAAAACACTTTGGCTTTTGGAATATCACGGTGTCGCATATATCATTGACACTTCTTTATCACCTTTGCATTTTTCCAGAACACCCCGTATTACTACGAACATCCACTTCCATTGGATAAATCCATCGTATAGTTACATACGAACTCGAAGGAACTTTTTCGAGGATGGATTCTGGTTCTAGAGAAATTGAATAGGATTATTCGGTTGTCTTTTCTCTTTACCTTCTCTCAGGTTATGAGGGCTCCTAGAAATAGGAGAGGGTACACCTATTGAGCTTATTGGATAGTCTTCCTCCAGACCATAGGCAGGTGCCGAACGGTAGGGAAGGAAGAAAACCAACAAGCTTAACTGTGGTATACAGAAGGTAATAAGTAAAGACATATAAAGGGATTAGAATAATGGCAAAGGAAATTGCGATCACCATCATTCACGACAAAAACCGTGTATACCCCTGCCACTCCTACATCCACTTTACTTTTCTCTAGAACACTCCGTATCACTACAGATATCCACTTCCATTGGATAAATCCATCGTATAGTTACATACGAACTCGAAGGAACTTTCTCGAGGATGCATTCTGGTTCAAGAGAAATTGGATAGGATTATTCGGATGTCTTTTCTCTTTACCTTCCCTCAGGTTGCGAAGGCTTCTAGGATTAGGAGAGTACACCTATTACGCTTATTGGATAGTCTTCTTCCAAACCTTAGGCTGGTGCCGAAAGGTAAGGAAAGAAGAAAACCAATTAGCCTAAAGAAGGTGTACAGAAGGTAATAAGTAAAGGCATAATGAAGGGATTGGAGTGAGGGCAGGTAAAGTATATGGTTACTGTCGTGAATCAGGATAATGGAAGAGGCGTTACTAGGAATACCAGTTAACCCTTTTGAAACATTTTCATGTTTCAGTTTCACTGTGCAATGTTAATTGAAAATTGTTTTCCCAATTGGAATCTAACTCCAGGGTATGTATTTACCAAATCAGTTTCTCACATCTGCATGTTATTACGGATGGTGAGTGGGAGTAAGATATTAGGAATTGGGTGATTAGATCCTCATCATATCGGAATTCATTGTAATTGGTGATATTTGAGGAAATCATCTGGTTTTTGCCGGATGGCAAATATTTGGTTTTGAATATCCATTGTTATGCACCAATTTCAAACTGATATATCTGTACATTTATTTTATAAAGTGAGATAACTTTTTGATATTATGTCTGTGACATTTACCTATATCAGCTGGTGATTAGGTAAGGTGCATTCAACAGCGGTGTAATTCTTCTTAACCATAGTACAGTTTTTCAACTTACGACGCACAGAGTTTGAGTTATTGAACTCAGGGTACTTATACAAAGTATTGTATGTTGTCCAGTGTCCATTAGGACAATGGGGTTGGTACTCGCACTGTATTTTGTTTACTCATAACTTCTCTGATTCTAGACATGTATTTCATTGAAATGCAAGGTTCAGATTTTGAGAAGTTATAGGTATAAGAATAAAGTAGAGAACCATTTATTAGAAGTATTGGGATTCTTCGAAGTATTCGAAGATGTAGATACTTGTGTTTGGTATTCCGTTGATAGTAATGGTTTTGAGAACTTGCTTCTTTTTCGGGTTACTCATATATGGATGCACTCCTAGATGAGTAATGCTGATTGTCCTCTTTCCATTTGGTTGATATGCACTGGAGACAGCTGCATGATTTTGAATATGGTTCAAATTAAATTAGTGCTTTTTTTTCTATATCAGATATATATAGAATCAATTTATATCTTAACGATGTTAAGGTATAGGGAGTTGTCCGGCTGATGCTTAAAACCAGAATCCGGATAAACTCTAGGCACGTTTCTGTAATGGTAATTTATGGGTTATCCCGGACTTTGACGAGTGTTAACTTTCTACCATTAGGAAGATCAGTATTTATATTGTCCTTGACTCGCCACAGTTTTAGTAAAATGGACTTTTTCAGAAAAAAGCAAGTGGGAGTATGGTAGAACTGGAAGTTATTCCAGAACCACAAACGATTACTGGAAATTTAATAGAACCTAAGGATTCAATTTGATTTGATGTTCCATTAGCCACTCCGCAGATTTGGTGGATAACCTCAGGCACCCGAGAGGTACTTCGGTCTTCTCAGAGACGGTGACAGGGAGGTTCTTGTTTACTCAGACTTGTCATTGCTGCTGTTCTAGACTATAAGACCCGGCAGGAGGATGAGTATAGCGTCATTCTCAACTAGCTTTGGAAGTGCACGTGTATATGACTCTGCCAGAGGGTTGTTGTAGTCAGTGGGAGCAGCGGAAGCATAGAGGGCAAGTAGCTTATGTCTATTTATAGACTAAAACAGGTATAGCGGAAATAGATCATCTATTCTTGATGTGATAGTCATAGGTCTTGACTTCATCAGAATGGGAGATGGATCTGGTAAGAACGGAGTAGGGAGTGATGTCCAGGTATTGGGATGACATGCACTTGATAGGAAGAGATATTCCTATACTGCGATCGGTTATACTGTGGTTGTCACAAAGTAGTTTCTCCACATAGGATAAAGAAATAATATCAAGTTTTCTGGTTACTAGATCTATGTTTTTAGATCTAGATTTAGGATGTATCCCAATTTGGGTACTTTGACATTAAATGGACGACTCCTGGCTGTAAGTCTACGGTAGCGCCCCGGCCGTATGTCGGAGGCCAAAATGCGGAAACAAAAACTTTTCTTTAACTAGAAACTGGCGCTATCGTGTACTTTTTCCCTGGATCGGACCATTAACCTACTACTAGCTATCTAGAGAAGGGATAGAATGCTATACCGATCGATCCGTGTCCTTCGGTCTTTGGCCACCATCCCAAGCTCCTCGCGGCATCTCCGTTCTTGATCTCCTCGTCGGAAAGGGCACCATATCTATGAGTCTTTTTACGGGCTCCCGCTTCATCCGAAGCAACTCGGGCACGAAATGTGCTAGCCGACGTGTCCAAGGTGATGTAGAGAATGTTTGTGATCACTTTGTCTCTTGCATCCATGAATTTGGATAGAGGTTAGAGATGAAGCCATTGAAGGAGACAATGAGCTAGAGGAAGAAGAAGAAGAGGCTTTTATTCTTTTATGTTTTCATATGATAAAATGAGAGTGAGAGAGGAATCATATGATAGCTCACAACCATCACATGGCTGCCCTTCCTCTCTCCTCCTCTCATTTCATCCACTAATCAATCACAAAATGTGACATTTTTCACAAAAAAGAGACCATGAGTCACTATATGTGTCTATGTCACATTTAATGCATCTCATGATGAATTCTAGCTCATTATTTCCACCATCCAAACATTAATCCAAATGTTTGGTCCAACAAAAAGATCCGGCAACATCTAAAGTAAACTTGTGACGGATCACAAGGATACCCCTCACCTGTATATACATACCTGCATCCGCATTCCAACTGAATGCGAATGCGATGAGACTAAAGTAATCCAACAAATATAATACTAGGATCCGGCTTAAACCAAAGCCCACTAGTGTGATCTGCCCGATCATGATCCGTGCACTACTGCACGTATATGATCGGACCCTGCCATATATCATACGGCCTCTACAACATTTCGTCCGAAACTTGAGAAACTGTCTGTGGGGGACTCTAAAGACTCATCAATACTTTGGCTGTAGATTTAACCACTAGCACGTCAGAGGTATTAGTCGTACATAACGGGCTACCAAGTATTGACCAAAAGGGAAGTCGATGAGCGAACTCATCCTGACACCCTACTGAGCCTGTCAGTAACAATATCCGTACAGTCCGGTCCGTTCGTCTGTGAGCATCGCATGTCGGGCCTAGGGGTTTGGTAAAAGTCAGACCCCCAAAAGCGGTACAAGTCGTGTCGAAGTGTAGTCCAGAACACCCTGAGATACTACTAGAATACCTACCAGTAAATCTCCTGCCTTGGCCAAGGACTTCGTGTAATGGCTCTCCTAAACACAGCGCGATCTCACCCCCAATACCGGGAGAGACGACCCCTGCCGATCCGCTCATTGCCTCCATGTGGCTCGGGACTGTACCCAACTAAAACCTGTTTGCACGACTCCATTGAGCCGTGGTAGGGTAGTAATCAAAGCACAGTGAGAACTCACACGAGACAAATGACGATCTCAGATCGATGAACTAACCTGTACACATGTCACCAGGGAACTGCTATCTGACGTCAGGTATAATACCAACTAGCATGTTCCCGGCGAGTCCAGTCCGGTGTACTCATAACCCAATGAGCACCTGTATACATCTTAGGTGAACCAACTGACACCAGTGGCTTGTAAGACCGGCCACCGCTCCTCGTCGGGGTCTCGACTGTATACATTAGTCTACTCTGTGTAAGTGCACGGCGGCGTCCCGGCCGTCATCCCGAGGCCAAAATGCGAAAGCGATAAAATACTTTAACTTTTCAAACAGGCACCACCGCGCACTATAAACCCGGATCGTGCCATTAAACTAGTCCTAGCTATCTAGAGAGGGGGTAGAGAGATATACCGAGTGATCTGTGTCCTCCGGTCTTCTCGTCGTCGTCCCGATCTCCCGCGGAATCTCCGGTCTCCACCAAGTCGCCGGAAGGACACCACGTCGCCTGCTTCTTTTACGGGCTCCCACCTCTATACCGAGGCAACTCGGGCACGAAGTTGGTGAGTCGACGTGCCCAAGATTTGCTGTAGAATGTAGTGTGGAACTTGTGTCTCATTTGGGGTTTATGGAAGTTGCCTTTTGAGATGGTGGAGGAATAAAGTTTTGGAGATGGAGCTATATGATTTTTCCAAAGCCAAAAGAGATGAAATCCCACTCCTACAAATTTTGGACAGCCCCCATAGTAATGGCCGGCCTTGGCTCATGGAATGGGAGAGGGAAACAAAAAAGAGTGAGTGATCAAAAATATGAGTGAGGAAAAAGTCCAAAGGGGGGTGGAGCAATCACAAGAGAGAGAGAGAAAAGTGATCATGAAAAGTAATGATCACACAAATAAACCTCACTCCAAAACAACCATCATCAACAACCATGATTGCTCACAAATTCAAGCAATCATGAAAACTATCATGAAGCAAAAAGTCAAGTGATCATGACACAACAAAATGCAAAGACCCCCTTCCAAATTGCTTATTTGCACAAATGCAAATAAGCCCTCCTCCACCAATCTTCGGCCATTGAAAGATACAAATGAAAATGGCCGAAACGGAAAGCAAACTGGCAACTCCAGAAAACTGGTCCCGTAATAAATTACAGGAAAAACCCCGCTACTGTGCATACACACCCGCATCTGTATTCCGACCGAATACAAATGCAATGAGACAAAATCTATACTGTACTATACTAGGATCCGACTTAAACCAAAGTCGGCTAGTATTATCCGTCCGATCCTGATCCGTGCAATACCGCACGTATCTGATCGAACCCTGCCATATCTCCATACGGCCTCTACAGCGTTTCGCCCGAAAACTTGAGCAACTGAATGTGGGGGACTCTAAAGACTCGTCAATACCATGGTTGTGGATTTAACCACTAGCACGTCAGAGGTATAAGCCAATACGTGATGGGCCACCAGCTATTGACCAAAAGGGACGTCGATGAGCGAACTCATCCTGACACCCTACTGAGCCTGTCAGTGACAATATCCGTACAGTCCGGTCCGTTCGTCTATGAGCATCGCATGGCGGGCCTAGGGGGTTGGTAAAAGTCAGACCCCCAAAAGCGGTACAAGTTGTGTCAGAGATCAGCCCAGAACACCCTGAGATACTACTGGAATACCTACCAGTAAATCTCCTGCCTTGGCCAAGGACTTTTCATGTTATGGCTCTCCTAGACACAGCGCGACCTCACCCCCAATACCGGGAGAGACGAACCCCCGAAGATCCGCTCACTGCCTCCATGTGGCTCGGGACTGTACCCAACTAAAACCTGTTTGCACGTCTCCTTTGAGCGTGGTAGGGTAGTAATCAAAGTACAGTGGGAACTCACACGAGACAATGACGATCCCCAGGTCGATGAACTAACCTGTACATATGTCACCAGGGAACTGCTATCTGACGTCTGGTATAATCCCAACTAGCAGGTTCCCGGCGAGTCCTGTCCGGTGTACTCATAACCCAATGAGCACCTGTATACATCTTAGGTGAACCAACTGACACCAGTGGCTTGTGAGACCGGCCACCGCTCCTCGTCGGGGTCTCGACTGTATACACCAGTCTACTCTGGAGTATCGATGCCCTGTCTCGAAACTCCCATGACTAGGGACCTTTTAAGGATGTGCTTATAGACTACCAGCTCTCACGTATATGATCGCCCTCATACTGCTGGCAGTCAAGCAAGAATCCTAGGGGCTCTATCAACGTGTAATAGCGACCTGTCAGGTCACCTAAAGCAGTACACGATGATAAAGGTAAACCAGATAGCTTACTATCATCTTGAGTAAGACTGTCCTACCGGGATAGGTCCTCCCTCAATCATTGCAATCACGTGCCTGTGATCCAATAATTGACTCTGAGGGCACTATCTCCAACAATCTCCCACTTGCACTCAAGGCTAATTATTGCGATGTCGCATACTCACAGCCCGTGTGATACCGAACACCCAACTCCTCTACTAGTCAGTCTCACAAAACTCATTTGCGAAACTATTGTGTTCGAGGAATAGCCTCAGTGAGTGGATCCGCTCTGATGTTTCTTTCTATGTCTCTCTATATCTCATGTTCGCGGAGAAAGCCATCTCCCGAAATGAGCAATACCTGTCTTAGAATGTGTCTGGATGTCTGATGGGACCTAGCTCATAAATGAACTCCAAATCCAAACTTCTTAGACTGTATCGTCAACTGAACTTAATCAGTATCCTGCGCCATACCTCCCTCAGTATTGCCTTGGACCACCTGTCCAAAATACTGCCCCTCGACAGAAGGAAAACTATAACTCTGACAACCTCCCTGTCGTCCAAGTCACTTTGGAAGCCTGGAATGATAACTGTCTCCTGAATGAGGCTATCGTTATCATATCCCTAGAACATCCACTTATGTTCTAAAACTGCTTCCGACTGTTTCTCCAGGATTGGATCAATGTCAACTTATTGCATCTAGTGCAAAAACAACATCTGGTGTGGTACTTGACATCTCATGATTGACTCAATTGCCTAAGCAAGTGATCTGCCAATCATGCACATCTCTCTCCCCTTTAGTCTGTAAGACACTTTTAGAGAGGGTGACTCCATCATCTGTACACTACCGTGCATGGAGTCGTCCATTCTAAATACTCATAGAATGCTGTCTAAGTACCCAGATTGGGAAACTACCCAAATCTAGATCTAAAACCATAGATCTAGTAACCAGTATGTCTGATATAATGTCCAAGTCCCATGTGGAGAAACCACTGTGTGACGACCAAAGTATAACCGATCGTAGTATAGGAATATCACTTCCTACTCTGTGTATATCATCCAAATACCATGACATCACACCCTACTACCTTCTCAACAGATCCATCCCCTATTCTGATGAAGTCAAACCTATGACTGTCACATCAGAAATAGATGATCTATCTCCGCTATATCTGCTTTAGTCTATAAATAGACATAAGCCACTTGTCCACAAATGCTTCCGCTGCTCCCACTGACTACGACAACCCTCTAGCAGAGTCATATAGACGTACACTTCTAAAATTAATTTAGAACGACGCTGTACTCATCCTCCTGCCGGTTCTCGCAGCCTGGAACAACAGCAATGGTAAGTCTGGGTAAACAAGAACCTCCCTGTCACCGTCCTTGAGGCTACCGGAGTACCTCTCGGGTGCCTGAGGTCACCCACCGTATCTGCGGAGTGGCCAATGGAATGTCAAACCAGATTGAATCTTTAGGTTCTTATCAAATCTTCAGTAATCGTTTGCGGTTCTGGAATCACTTCCAGTTCTACCATACTCCCACTACTGTTTTCTGAAAAAATCCATTTTTGTTAAAACTGTGGCGAGTTAAGAACAATATCACTATTGATCTTCCAGATGGTAGAAAGTCAACCCTCGTCATAGCCTGGGTCAACCCACAAACAGCCATTACAGAAACGTGCCTTGAGTTATCCAGAGTCTGGTTTTAAGCATAGGCCGGACAACTCCCCGTACCTTAACATCGTTAAGATATGAACTGTTCTATAAAAACAGAGGCACTGATTTAATTGAACCAGATTCAAATCATGCAGCTGTCTCCAATGCATGTCAACTAAATGGAAGGAGGCCGATCAGTGTTACTCAACTTAGGAATGCTTCCAATTATGAGTAACCTGAAAGAGAAGCAAGTTCTCTTAATCATTACTATCAACTGAATACCACACACAAGTATCTACATCTTCGATCACCATGAAGAATCTCGATACTTGCAACACCTGGTTCTCTACTTTATTCTTATACCTATAACTTCTCAAAATTCGGACCCTGTGTTTCCACGAAACACCTGTCTAAAAAATAGAGAAGTCATAAGTAAACTGAATATAGTACAAGGACCATCCCCTCTGTCCTAATGGACACTGGACAATATACAATACTCTGTACAAGTCCTTTGAGTCTAATAACTCACTCCCTGTGTGTCGTAGGTTGAAAACTGTACTTGTGGTTAAGAAGAATTACACCGCTGTTTCATGCTCCTTACCTAACCATCAACTGATATAGGTAAATGTCATCGACATAATTTCAAAAAGGTATATCTCACTCTATAAAAATAGACGTACATATATATCAATTTAAAATTGGTGCATTATAACGGATATTCAAAACCAAATATTCGCCGTCCGGCAAACAACCCAGGTGACTTCCTCAAATATCACCAATTACAACGAATTCCGATATAACGAGGATGATCACCTAATTCCCAATAACTTACTCCCACTCATCATCTGTAAAACCATACAGATGTGAGAATCATACCTGGTAAATACATACCCTGGAGTAAGTATCTAATCGGGAAATCAGTTTTCCTTTAACAGTACACAGTGAAACTGAAACATTGAAATGTTTCGATGGGGTATCCTGGTATTCCTAGTAATGCCTCTTCCATTATCCAGATTCACGACTATAACCGTGTAATTCTTTGCCACCTCTCCAAATCCCTTTATATGTCTTTAGTCATTACCTTCTGCACACCCCTTTAGGCCAAATGGTTTTCTTCCTTCCCTACCGTTCGGCACCAGCCTATGGTTTGGAAGAAGACTATCCAATAAGCATAATGGGTGTACTGTCCTAATCCTAGGAGCACTCGCAATGCGAGAGAAGGTGAAGATAAAAGACAGCCGAATAAACCTTATTCCTATTTCTCCTGAACCTTAATCCATCCCCGAACTGGAACAAGTTCCTTTCGAGTTCGTATATAACCATACGATGGAGTATCCAATAAACTGTGGATCTTTGTAGTGATATGGAGTGTTCTGGAGAAATACAAAGGTGATTTTAGGATTGGTGAAGAAATACTTGGTTTGGTCGTGAATATCAGTCGCAATTTACTTTGCCCTCCTTCTAATCCATTTCTTTGTCTTTACATAATACCTTCTGTACACCATCGTTAGGCTAATTGGTTTTCTTCATTCCCTACCGGTCGGCACCTGCCTATGGTTTGGAAGAAGACTATCCAATTTGCGTAATAGGTGTACTATCCCCTAATCTAAGGGGCACTCGCAACCTGAGAGAAGGAAAAAAGAAAAGACAACTGAATAATCCTATCCGTTTTCTCCAGAACCGGAAACCATCCTCGAATAAATTCCTTCGAGTTCGTATATAACCATACGATGGTTTTGTCCAATGGAAGTGGACGTTCGTAGTAATACGGGGTGTCCTGGAGAAAAAGGTAAAAGTAGGAGTGGCAATAAGGTGTGCAACTCTGACAATCCAAAAGCCAGTGTTTAAGAAGGTTCGGTCAACTTGGTCTCTGAGTCATAGTCTAAGGTCGGGTCAATGGTCACTGCCAAAGAGAGAGAGAAAAGAAACACTCAGCGTGCACTCTAACCTAGATCAGAATGGTTACCAATTTATCTAATCTGGAAACCTCCCACTGTACCGTCAAATTCTCCTCCAAACCTAAAAGAAGAATTAGTCGGGATGTCCCGAGGAGTAAACCAACTCATCAGTGGGAATCGGGATCCAACTATCATCGCATGATAACGTGACGGAATCCGCTCACGCTATCATACTCCAGAAGGTATGCGCATATCTGGCAAGTTTCAGTTTCTTTTGAAACTCCCGATGTGATTTTTGCCCCATGCTCTTATGACCTTGACGAAGGCCAACATATCATAAGTCACATGTCAAGTTCTACCCGTCATTGTCCAGGTTAATTTGAACCCACCCGTACATACCCTTGACGAAAGCCAAAATATTAGTACGACTGTCCCAAACCAACGCATCTATCTATGCAGCAGAAAGGTAACAAGCAGCTACCATACACTATGCCTTGACGAAGACCAACATACATAGCATGAATACTACGTGCTACCCATCTGAAACGACGGAGGGCTACGAATGGTTTCTGGAGAAAACCTTTAACGTAATGAACTTGATATCGTTGAAGGAACGGATAGCTTTTTAAAAATATAGTGACGAAAACCTTCGCTAAAGAGGTCACTCCCGGTGAAGGGATCTCGGCTCTTTCCCCGTAGAATGAGGTGCAGGATATTCCAACTGAATACCACGATGCAAAGCAAAAGTAATCGGCTATAGTGAAGTTATTGCCCTGACGCAAACTTTTGTCCAAGGGGTCACTCCCGGTGAAGGGATCTCGGCCCTTGCCTCGTCGACTGAGGAGCATGATATTCCAACTGAATACCACGATGCAAAACAAAAGTGAACGTCCTTGCAATAACAGCTTTTTGAAAAGTGTTCCAACAACATCAGATTAGGTTTGTTTAACTTGCATTGATCCGAATCAACGCAGTCCCATCAATTGATCACACCACAAAGAACGAAAATATACCGATGTACGTATATGCCATCCGCATTCGCCACTGGGTCCCGTCATTACCCGTTAGGTTAGCTAACTAACGACAGAGCGGGGACTGGACTAGCGCGGATGCAAAACATATACAACATCTACTAGTATATATATAATATATAATTTTCACTCAAGGCGTGATAAAATGCAACATCACAGAAAAGTACAGCATCACAGAACAATACAGATATCTGGGATCCCCGGGTTTCACAGAGCCACTACTGAAACCCGACGTTCCCCTGGTCGTGTGGATAGCCTGTGCAATGAAATCCTAGACCCCTATGGGCGCGGCAAGTTACCCGCCAAAACCTGAAGCGAGGCAGCCCCCTTCAGCAACGTGAATGGACCACCCGGCACTTCACGGAATCCGGTAACTTGGGCACCCCTCCTGGGTCAACCTGTACCCCCTACGAGTGCGGCGAATAGCTCGCCAATTCTAGAGTGAAGCCCCCTCCGTCTCAATGCCATGAGATGCGGGCTTGTTGCCCTCTAGAACACGGCTATCCGTGCACCCCTCCGCGGGGGAATCCTAGTACAGAAAGTAAAATATACATACAATGGGTATATCGACCGCAACCTGGTCGTGCCCCAAAATAATAATACAAACAGGCAGTGACGGCAGTCCACATGTCGGACGCTCGCCCCGCAATATCAAATGTACATAATACAACAAAAACTGTACTACCACTGCAACCAGGTTATCCCCACGACCGATCCGCAATATCACAGCAATACACAGAACATCAACGTGAAAGTCACGTTCACAAATCCGTCTAACCGGGCTATAGCAGTTAGACAGGATTTACCGATCAAGTGACATTCACGGTCGCAGATATAATGTAAATACTGTGAACAAATGTGTCTAAAATATCCGATCGAACAAATTTTACCAAGTAGGCCCCCAAGCATTACTGTAGCAGTTAAAGAAATTCTGGGCCCAAAATTAATATTCCAAAACCCCTATTTTCAGCACAAAAGCCCACTGGAAACAATTGGCACAATGATAACACAGAACCGCCGTGGAACCGCGGCCAGAAGGAGGTTTTGGCCGCGGTTCCGCGGTCTTCCTATTGAATCATGGTGTCAAATTTTTACAGTAAGCTAAAAGGTCCCTGCACATCATTCTGCAACATACTGAAAAAATTTTGGAGCCAAAAAAATTTCGACAGAAAACTGATGTGTATAAAAAACGCGGTTTTGGGATTTTGTTCGATCGGAAACGTAAACACATTAGACAAAGCTAGACTAGGTTAATGGCGAGGCTCTGATACCACTGTAAGTGCACGGCGGCGCCCCGGCCGTCATCCCGAGGCCAAAATGCGGAAGCGATAAAATACTTTAATTTTTCAAACTGGCACCACCGCGCACTATAAACCCGGATCGTGCCATTAAACTAGTCCTAGCTATCTAGAGAGGGGGTAGAGAGATATACCGAGTGATCCGTGTCCTCCGGTCTTCTCGTCGTCGTCCCGATCTCCCGCGGAATCTCCGGTCTCCACCAAGTCGCCGGAAGGGCACCACGTCGCCTGCTTCTTTTACGGGCTCCCACCTCTATACCGAGGCAACTCGGGCACGAAGTTGGCGAGTCGACGTACCCAAGATTTGCTGTAGAATGTAGTGTGGAACTTGTGTCTCATTTGGGGTTTATGGAAGTTGCCTTTTGAGATGGTGGAGGAATAAAGTTTTGGAGATGGAGCTATATGATTTTTCCAAAGCCAAAAGTAATGGCCGGCCTTGGCTCATGGAATGGGAGAGGGAAACAAAAAAGAGTGAGTGATCAAAAATATGAGTGGGGAAAAAGTCCAAATGGGGGGGTGGAGCAATCACAAGAGAGAGAGAGAAAAGTGATCATGAAAAGTAATGATCACACAAATAAACCTCACTCAAAAACAACCATCATCAACAACCATGATTGCTCACAAAGTCAAGCAATCATGAAAACTATCATGAAGCAAAAAGTCAAGTGATCATGACACAACAAAATGCAAAGACCCCCTTCCAAATTGCTTATTTGCACAAATGCAAATAAGCCCACCTCCACCAATCTTCGGCCATTGAAAGATACAAATGAAAATGGCCGAAACGGAAAGCAAACTGGCAACTCCAGAAAACTGGTCCCGTAATAAATTACAGGAAAAACCCCGCTACTGTGCATACACACCCGCATTTGTATTCCGACCGAATACAAATGCAATGAGACAAAATCTACACTGTACTATACTAGGATCCGGCTTAAACCAAAGTCGGCTAGTATTATCCGTCCAATCCTGATCCGTGCAATACCGCACGTATCTGATCGAACCCTGCCATATCTCCATACGGCCTCTACAGCGTTTCGCCCGAAAACTTGAGCAACTGAATGTGGGGGACTCTAAAGACTCGTCAATACCATGGTTGTGGATTTAACCACTAGCACGTCAGAGGTATAAGCCAATACGTGACGGGCCACCAGCTATTGACCAAAAGGGACGTCGATGAGCGAACTCATCCTGACACCCTACTGAGCCTGTCAGTGACAATATCCGTACAGCCCGGTCCGTTCGTCTATGAGCATCGCATGGCGGGTCTAGGGGGTTGGTAAAAGTCAGACCCCCAAAAGCGGTACAAGTCGTGTCAGAGATCAGCCCAGAACACCCTGAGATACTACTGGAATACCTACCAGTAAATCTCCTGCCTTGGCCAAGGACTTTTCATGTTCTGGCTCTCCTAGACACAGCGCGACCTCACCCCCAATACCGGGAGAGACGAACCCCCGAAGATCCGCTCACTGCCTCCATGTGGCTCGGGACTGTACCCAACTAAAACCTGTTTGCACGTCTCCTTTGAGCATGGTAGGGTAGTAATCAAAGTACAGTGGGAACTCACACGAGACAAATGACGATCCCCAGGTCGATGAACTAACCTGTACACATGTCACCAGGGAACTGCTATCTGACGTCTGGTATAATCCCAACTAGAAGGTTCCCGGCGAGTCCTGTCCGGTGTACTCATAACCCAATGAGCACCTGTATACATCTTAGGTGAACCAACTGACACCAGTGGCTTGTGAAACCGGCCACCGCTCCTCGTCGGGGTCTCGACTGTATACACTAGTCTACTCTGGAGTATCGATGCCCTGTCTCGAAACTCCCACGACTAGGGACCTTTTAAGGATGTGCTTATAGACTACTAACTCTCACGTATATAATCGCCCTCATACTGCTGGCAGTCAAGCAAGAATCCTAGGGGCTCTATCAACGTGTAATAGCGACCTGTCAGGTCACCTAAAGCAGTACACGATGATAAAGGTAAACCAGATAGCATACTATCATCTTGAGTAAGACTGTCCTACCGGGATAGGTCATCCCTCAATCATTGCAATCACGTGCCTGTGATCCAATAATTGACTCTGAGGGCACTATCTCCAACACTCTGGAGTATCGATGCCCTGTCTCGAAACTTCCTCGACTAGGGACCTTTTAAGGATGTGCTTATAGACCCCAGCTCCCACATATATGATCGCCATCATACTGCTGGCCGTCAAGCAAGAATCCTATAGGCTCTATCAATGTGTAATAGCGACCTATAAGGTCACCTAAAGCAGTACACGATGATAAAGATAAACCAGATAGCATACTATCATCTCGAATAAGACTGTCCTACCGGTATAGGTCCTCCCTCAATCATTGCAATCACGTGCCTGTGATCCAATAATTGACTCTGAGGGCACTATATCCAACAATCTCCCACTTGCACTCAAGGCTAATTATTGCGATGTCGCATACTCACAGCCCGTGTGATACCGAACACCCAACTCCTCTACTAATCTGTTTCACAAAGCCCGTTTGTGAAACTATTGTGTTCGAGGAATAGCCTCAGTGAGTGGATCCGCCCTGATGTTTCTTTCTATGTCTCTCTTTTTCTCAAGTTCGCGGAGAAAGCCATCTCCCGAAATGAGCAATACATGTCTTAGAATATATTTGGATATCTGATAGGACCTAGTTCATAAATGAACTCCAAATCCAAACTTCTTAAACTGTATCGTCAACTGAACTTAATCAGTATCCTGCGTCATGCCTCCCTCAGTATCCGCTTGGACCACCTGTCCAAAATACTGCCCCTCGTCAGAGGGAAAACTATAACTCTGACAGCCACTCTGTCATCCAGGTCACCTTGGAAGCCTGGAATGATAACTGTCTCTTAAAAGAGGTTGTTGTTATCATATCCCTAGAACATTCACTTATGTTCTAAAACTGCTTCTGAATGTTTCTCCAGAATTGGATCAATATCAACTTATTGCATCTACTGCAAAAACAACATCTGGTGTGGTACTTGACATCTTATGATTGACTCAATTGCCTAAGCAAGTGATCTGCCAATCATGCACATCCCTCTCCCCTTTATTCTGTAAGACACCTTTAGAGAGGGTGACTCCATCACCTTCAGGCACACTACCATGCCTAGAGTCGTCCATTCTAAAACACCTTTAGAATGCTGTCTAAGTACCCTGATTGGGACACTTCCCAAATCTAGATTTAAAACCATAGATCTAGTAACCAGAATGTCTGATATTATATCTATATCCTATGTGGAGAACCCACTGTATGATAACCAAAGTATAACCGATCGTAGTATAGGAATTTAACTTCCTACTCTGTGTATGTCATCCAAATACCAGGACATCACACCCTACTACCTTCTTAACAGATCCATCCCCTATTCTGATGAAGTCAAACCTATGACTGTCACATCAAAATTAGATGATCTATCTCCGCTATATCTGCTTTTAGTCCATAAATAGACATAAGCAACTTGTCCACTATGCTTCCGCTGCTCCCTCTGACTATGACAACCCTCTGGCAGAGTCATATACATGTACACTTCTAAAGCTAGTTTAGAACGACGCTATACTCATCCTACTGCCGGGTCTTACAGACTGAAACAACAGCAATGGCAAGTCTGGGTAAATAAGAACCTTCCTATCACCGTCTTTGAGCATACCCAAGTACCTCTCGAGTGCCTGAGGTTACCCACCTTATCTGCGGAGTGGCCAATGGAATGTCAAACCAGATTGAATCTTTAGGTCCTTATCAAATTTTCAGTAATCGTTTGCGGTTCTGGAATCACTTCCAGTTCTACCATACTCCCACTGCTGTTTTCTGAAAAAATCCATTTTACTAAAACTGTGGCGAGCCAAGTGTAAGTCAACGTTACCCGTCCCCGGTTCATTCGGGGTTGCGGAAATGGTGAAAAACGATTTTTCGGTGAAGGTAACATGGACTAGAAACCGGATCTTTGCTAAACAAACTATCTAACAACCTAACTAAGAGTTTAGCTACTATGTTAGGGGTTATATCTAATCTTGAACTCCTTCTCTTCGACTCCTTGTGGTGGTCGGATCGGCCTCACCTCGTCGTCTCCTTGTGCCGAAGATGGATCCACCCGAAAGCTTCTACTTTTGGCTCCAAACTCAATCTAGAGGAAACTAAAATACTTGGCTTGCTAGACCTTGTAAACTAGGATGAGTAGAGAAGTGTTTTTGGGATTTTATCTCAATGGTTCTTGTTTCTCAACTCATGAGACAAGAGAACCATGAGCAAGAGGAAGAGGGAGAGCTTGGATGAGAGAGAGCGAGAATGATAGAATGAGTAAAGACTTTTGCAACCATGCTCTCAAAACCCAAAATAATCATAATAATAATAGTAATCAAGTATTTTGTGATGGTTCATTTCAATGGCAATATCATTTCATGCATTTAATGCATTTTGTGAACAAACAAGCAAGCAAAAGTCATAGCCATGAAATGATAGCCATTGTATTGATGATGGTCAATAAGTCCAAACTAGTCAACCGGTCAACAAAGTCAACAAGTCAACAAAGTCAAACTTTCAACCCAACCATGGCACAATAATACTTAATTAATATTATCATTAATCATATTTCTTATTCTCATTAGGGTTTAAAAAAAGTCAACAATCAACAACCCTAATGAGAATCCTCTGCCTCTGTCTTGGTCAACCGTGCATACACACCCGCATCCGCGTTCCGAGGAACATGAATACAAACGAGATAAAACCAATCCCAAAACGTATACTAGGATCTGGCTTAAACCAAAGCCCGCTAGTAATAACTGCCCGAACACCAAACGTCCACAAGTTCGCGGATGTGACCGAACCCTGTCGCAAAACCATGCGACCTCTACTCTTTTTGCCCAAACGCGAATAGCTCTCTGTGTGGGACTCTAAAGACTCGACACTACGCTAGCAGTGGGTTTAACCACAGACCGCAAGCGGCACTAGCTGTACGTAACGGTCCCCAGGTAGATGCCGATAAGAAGACTGACGAGGTGAACTCATCTGAACTCCTACTGAGCCTGAATGTGACAGTCTCCATACAGTCCGGTTTGTTCGTCTGAGAATATCGCATGGCGGGCCTAAGGGGCGGTAAACGTCAGTCCCCTAATAGAGGTACAAGTCGTGTCGGAGTGTAGCCCAGAACACCCTGAGATAACACTGGAAACCCACCAGTATATCTCGCTTGCCCTGGCCAGAGACGACTATGTGTAATGGCTCTCCTTAACACAGCGCGATATCAACTCCCAATACCGGGAGAGACGAATCCTGTCTAACCATCACTACCTCCAAGTGCTTCGGGACTGCACCCATCTACTACCTGTTTGCACGACTCCTTTGAGCCTTGGTAGGATGGTAATCAAAGTACAGTAGGAACACACTCGAGGCGAAGTGACAGTGTCAAGTCAGCGGACTAAGCTATATTCATGTCACCTGGGAACTGATAACTGACGATAGGTACAGTACCAACCAACAGTTCCCGACGAGTCCTGTCCAGTGTACTCGTAACCTAACGAGCACCCGCATACTATCTCAAGTATGACGTACTGATGGCTGTGGGACAGACCGTCTCCCATGCTGGGATGAGAAGAGTATACGCTAGTCTACTCCGGAGTATCGATGCCCTGTCTCGATAGTCCTACGACTAGGGACCTGTATAAGGATGTGCTTGTTGATTACCCAGCCCCCATGAGTGTGACTGCCATCACAACGCTGGTAATCAAGCAAAGATCCTAAGGGCTCTACTAATGTGTATAGGTGATATACTAAAAGAAACACATGTACACATTAAAGTAGAAACAAACCAAGTAGCATACTACCATTTTGAGCAAGATTGTCTATACAACTGTGAATATCCCAAGCTTCCATCAAGTAATATACAAACTAGTATGATACAGTAATGGCCTCTAGGGCATATACACTAACAATCTCCCACTTGCACTAAGGCTATGTACTGGCGTATCGAAGACCTATCATCTCGATCAGCCGCTCGTACTGAGTCTGGGGTAAGGCCTTCGTGAGTGGATCAGCAGTGTTATCTTGCGTAGCAACCCTCCGAACCTCGATCTCCCGGCGATCCACGATCTCCCTGATCAGGTGATACCGCCTCAAGATGTGTCTGGACTTCTGATGGGACCTGGGTTCCTTCGCTAAAGCTATAGCCCCGTTGTTAGAGGTATTGGATCAACAATGGACGGAACCACCTGAAGTTCTGTCAAGAACTTCCTTATCCAGACGGCTTCTTTTGCGGCATCAGCAGCAGTGATATATTCCGCTTCCATCGTCGAGTCAGCAACGGTTTCCTGTTTGGAACTCTTCCAACACACCGCCCCTCCATTGAGGGTAAAGACATAACCCGACATGGACTTAGAATCATCCTTGTCACTCTAGAAGCTGGAGTCAGCAAAGTCCTCGATCTGGAGGTCTTTTCCGCCATACACCAAGAACATCTCCTTAGTCCTTCTCAGGTACTTGAGAATGTTCTTTACCGCTATCCAGTGCTTCTCCCCAGGGTTTGACTGATACCGGATTACCACACTCAGTGCATAAGCTGCATCTGGTCTGGTACACAACATCGCATACATTATAGAGCCTACCGCAGAAGCGTAGGGTATAATAGACATGCGATCCCTTTCCAAATCAGTCTTGGGAGACATCTCTTTGGAGAGGGTGATCCCGTGACAAGCCGGTAGATTATCGCGCTTGGAATCTTCCATACTGAATATTTTCAGTATGGTGTCGATGTACCTGGACTGTGAAAGTCCTAATATCCTCTTGGATCTATCACGATGGATCGGATCCCCAGAATGTAAGAGGCATCACCCAGGTCTTTCATGGAGAACCTGTGTGACAAGAACCCTTTGACAAATTGTAGTATAGGAATGTCATTTCCTATCAAGAGAATGCCATCCACGTATAAAATGAGGAATACGACAGTTCTTGCTACAAATCTACTATAGATGCATGGTTCATCTGGATTTTTGATAAAGCCAAAATCTTTGACTATCTCATCAAAACAGATGTTCCAACTCCGTGATACCTGCTTTAGTCCATAGATGGACTTAAGCAACTTGCACACTTTTCCGCTGCTCCCACTCTGAATGAAACCCTCTGGCTAGTCCATATAGACACACTCCTCTAAATTTCCATTTAGAAAAGCGGTCTTTACGTCCATCTGCCAAATCTCATAATCGTGGAAGGCAGCAATGGCAAGAAGGATCCGAATGGATTTCAGCATAGCCACTGGAGAAAAGGTTTCGTCATAGTCCAAACCAGGTCTTTGACGAAAACCCTTTGCAACAAGTCTAGCCTTATAGGTCTCAACCTGTCCATCTACACCAATCTTCCTCTTGAAGATCCACTTGCATCCTACGGGTTTTACCCCATCTGGAGCAACGTCCAAAGTCCATACTTTGTTGGTGTACATGGACTCCATTTCGGTCCGCATTGCATCCAGCCATTTTACCGAGTCAACGCTCTGAATAGCCTGCTGGAAGCTAGTCGGCTCATCACTATCAATGATGCAATCCTCTCTATCCCCGTCTATGAGAAAACCGTAGTATCTCTCGGGCGGATGAGACTACCTACTACTCCTGCGGAGTGGCGCAGGAATGTCCTGTTCTTTCGAACCCTCTGGTTCTTCTAAGATTTCAGTAATAGCTCATGGTTCTGGAATTTCTTCCAGTTCTATTGCGCTCCCACTTATCTGATTTTCCAAAAACTCAGTTTCCAAGAAGCAGGCATGACGAGAAACAAAAACCTTTTGTTCCTCTTCGCAATAGAAGAAATATCCTTTGGAGTTCTCTGGATATCCCACAAACTTGCACTGTACTGAGCATGCCTCGAGTTTGTCCGCATGCTGCTTTTTGACAAAAGCTGGGCATCCCCATGTCTTAATATGCTTCAGATAGGGTTTCTTCCCACACCACATCTGATATGGTGTGGTAGGCACAGTCTTAGTTGGAACTCGGTTCAAAAGGTATGCAGCTGATTCCAGTGCATATCCTCAGAATGATCGCGGCAACTCAGCGTTACTCATCATGGAACGTACCATATCCAATAGGGTTCGGTTCCGTCTCTCCGATACACCGTTATGTTGCGGAGTGTATGGAGGAGTAAGCTGAGAGAGAATTTCATTCTCTTTTAGGTAATCCAGGAACTCGGCACTCAAGTATTCACCGCCTCGATCAGATCTCAGTGTCTTGATACTTTTGCTGGTTTGTTTTTCTACTTCATTCTTATACTCCTGGAATTTTCCAAAGGCTTCAGATTTATGTTTCGTCAAGAAGACATATCCGTACCTTGAAAAGTCATCCGTAAAAGTAATGAAGTAAGAATAACCGCTTCGTGCATGTGTAGACATTGGACCACACACATCGCTGTGTACGAGCCCCAAGAGCTCGCTCGCTCTTACTCCGTGTCCAGTAAACGGAGTCTTTGTCATCTTTCCTTTGAGACAGGATTGACAAGTTGCATATGATTGATATTCGAACGGATCCAAATATCCTTCTGTATGCAACTTCGTCAACCTTTTCTTATTGATGTGACCCAGTCTACAATGCCATAAGAAAGCATGATTGATTTCTGGAGACTTTCTTTTGTGTGTATTCTGGACATTGAAAATCTGTGGTTGGTTTAATACATATATACCATTGCTTAATGTACCTGACCCAATCAGAACTTGATTAAGGTGAATGTTCACAACATTGCTTACAAATGCAAATTCATAACCTTCTTTAGACAATAAAGATACAGATATGATATTACAAGTTGCATTGGGTACAAAATAACAATCACGCAAAACCAAAACATGTCCATCTGACATTCCCAAGTGATAGTCCCCCACGGACTCAGCATCCATGCCAGCTCCGTTTGCAACTCTAAGGGTCATATCACCTGCCTTCAAAACCTTATGCTTTCTCAGTGCCTACAAAGAATTACATTTATGAGATCCTGATCCGGTATCTAATACCCAGAAAGTAGAGTTTATTGATAGACAGTTTTCAATAACATACACACCTGAAGCCGAAGCCGCAACTTGCTTTGGGTCCTGGTTCTTGGCCTTCCAAGCCCTGCAATCCTTTTTCCAGTGTCCTTTCTTATGACAATAGAAGCACTCTTCCTTTCCTACAAGCTGCCCCGCTACCTTTGTTGCTTTTGCTTTTCCCTTCGTTTCCACTTTACTAACACCGCCCCTTAGTTTGGTGGGGGCTTTCTTCTTCTTTCTCTTGGCTTTCGCCTTAGACCTAGAAGAGGAAGGTCCTCCAACAAACAAAGTGGATGTTTCCCTACCTTTCTGTAGGGTGCCCTCTGCACTCCTCAGCATGTTGAGGAGTTCTGAAAGTTCAACTTTTTTTTCTTGCAAGTTGAAGTTCAGGATAAACTGGGCGTAAGTGGAAGGAAGGGACTGGAGAATCAAGTCAGTATAGAGCTCGTTCTCTAATGTGGTCCCAAAGTCCGTGAGCTCTTCAATATAGCCAATCATCTTAAGCACGTGTTCCGCTATCGATGATCCGACGGCCAATCTCGCTGAAAACAGCTTTTTCGAGACTTCGTATCTGGCGATACGGGATTGCTCTCCATACAGTTCTTTTGTATGGAGAAATATGGACTCAAGGTCCATATTCTCGTGCCTCCTCTGATGTTCATTGTCCATAGAGGCAAGCACGAGGCACTTGGCCTTCGCGCAATCGATCTCCCAGGTCTTACGGATTTCCTTATCCGCGACGCTGGAGGTGGGACCTGGGACAGGGGGAGCTTTGGTTGTAAGAAGATACCCCAGCTTGTCATACGTGATTGCCATTTTGATATTCCTGAGCCAATCTTTGTAGTTTGGCCCTGTCAGTATATTTTTATCTAGTAATAACTTAAGTCCAGTCATGACGATTGGTTGCTGCAATTAGGAGAGAGAGAAGAAACACTTTAGCATGATGCTCTTGCAAGTTTAGAGTGGTTTTTAGTTTGTCTAAACAGGATGGCTCCCACTGTCTCTCGAATCCCTCCTCAAACTAAAAAGGAAGAACTAGTCGGGATCAATCTCACCATACAATACTTGCTTAACCGTTCAGCCAGGCCAGTGTTAGTACTTCGAGGGAGGTTTTCCAACGCTTTCGTAAAGTTCCTTAATTAAATAACCTCTTTTCCCTGGGGGCGTAGCCCCGCTAACACCTTTCTAGACACCTACTTGGTTTATAGCATTGATCGTTAAGTGAGAAATTTCCCGAGGAGTAGCATATACTCACAGTAGGATCGGGATCCAAATATCATCGTGTGATAAAACTGAAGGAATCCTACCAGAATCATCACACTCCAAATGGTATGCAACACTAGCAAGTTTCAGTTTCTTTAGAAACTCCCGAAGTGGATTTTTGCCCCATGCTCTTATGACCTTGACTTTGGCCAACAAATCATAAGTCACATGTCAAGTTCTACCCGTCATTCTCCAGGTTAATTTGAACCCACCCGTACCTACCCTTGACTTTGGCCAACAAGACAGTACGACTGTCCCAAACCAACGCATCTATCTATGCTGCATATGAATATCCAATAGTTACCAATCACTGTGTCTTGACTTTGGCCAACTAACACAGCTTGAATACTATTGACTATCCATATGAAACGACGGAGGGCTACGAATGGTTTTGGCGAAACCGTGAACGTAGTGAACTTGATATAATCGATGGAACGAGATAGCTTTTAAAAGGAGTGGCTTAACCTCCGCGTTTAAAAGTTGTTTTGAAAAGAAACCGAGTGGTTTTGAAATTGTTCCAACGACTTTACTTTGGTTTATTTTCTTGCATCAATTTTGATGCGTCCCATCATTTAATCCTACCATTGCAGAAAACAACGAAAATATGACGTACGCTTATGCCATCCGCATTCGCCACGGGGCCCCGTCATTACCCGTTAGGTTACTTAACTAACTACGGAGCGGGGGCTGGACTAGCAAGGATGCAAAACATAAGCAACGCCTAAATAGATATCATATATAGATATATACATTCGTCAGATGCAATGATAGCCATTCCAGATCACAGATGAACACATTGGATATACTAGGAATCCGCATTCCATACGAGCCTGTAACGAAAAGCGGATTACACGGTCGCGATGAATAGCCAATACCCAACCCTAGACCCCTACGGGTGCGGCAAACTACCCGCCAAATACCCGAAGTGAAGCAACCTCCCTCAACAACGTGAGTAGGCCACTCGGCACTTCGAGGTACCCGGTAGTTTGTGCACCCCCTCCTTGGGTCTATCCTAGGAGCAAAAACAGTAAAAGAAATTATACAATGGCGGCTACAACCTCATCCCGGATGTGCGGCCATATAAATAATATTACATTAATTACAAATTACATGAATTGAAAGATAAAGAAAACTCTCATCTCACAACCCCCCGGCTATTCATCCGCGACAATCCAACGAATTCATATACACAAACCATCAACATTATAGATCACAGATATGTATAACCCCCACTAATCGACGTATAGCGATTAGCAGACGTTCAATACATATATCACATCACAGATATAACCCGTTAGCTAAAGTCTATAGAGGTTCGATCAAAATACGGATTTGTAACCACCCCAAAACACAAATTTGTTCTCTGGAAATTCTGGGCAGAAACAAACCATCCTAAAAATCACAAAACGCCATTATAAGAACACTGCAGGAGAAACGACCCACGGCCGAGTCAACTCGGCCACGGATCCGCGGCAAGAGCATGCTCTTGCCGCGTTTCCACGGCACGTTGACCGAGTCACTGGATCATTTTTCTTGGGTGTTCTTTAAAAACCCTGAGCCAATTTTTAGTACATGATTTATTATTTTTTGAACAGAAAAAAAAATCGGTAGAAAATTCACTTTTTCGGGGTGTTTTGCGGGTTTTTTCTCCGATCGAAATTCTAGATACTTTGCTAACATGCTAGATAGTCTTTAGCTAGGCTCTGATACCACTGTAAGTCCACATTACCCGTCCCCGGTTCTTTCGGGGTTGCAGAAATGGTGAAAAACGACTTTCGGTGAAGGTAACATGGACTAGAAACCGGATCTTTGCTAAACAAACTATCTAACAACCTAACTAAGAGTTTAGCTACTATGTTAGGGGTTATACCTAATCTTGAACTCCTTCTCTTCGACTCCTTGTGGTGGTCGGATCAGCCTCACCTCGTCGTCTCCTTGTGCCGAAGATGGATCCACCCGAAAGCTTCTACCTTTGGCTCCAACCTCAATCTAGAGGAAACTAAAATACTTGGCTTGCTAGACCTTGTACTCTAGGATGAGTAGAGAAGTGTTTTTGGGATTTTATCTCAATGGTTCTTGTTTCTCAACTCATGAGACAAGAGAACCATGAGCAAGAGGAAGAGCAAGAGGAAGAGGGAGAGCTTGGATGAGAGAGAGCGAGAATGACAGAATGAGTGAAGACTTTTGCAATCATGCTCTCAAAACCCAAAATAATCATAATAATAATAGTAATCAAGTATTTTGTGATGGTTCATTTCAATGGCAATATCATTTCATGCATTTAATGCATTTTGTGAACAAACAAGCAAGCAAAAGTCATAGCCATGAAATGATAGCCATTGTAATGATGATGGTCAACAAGTCCAAACTAGTCAACCGGTCAACAAAGTCAAACTTTCAACCCAACTATGGCACAATAATACTTAATTAATATTATCATTAATCATATTTCTTATTCTCATTAGGATTTAGAAAAAGTCAACAGTCAACAACCCTAATGAGAATCCTCTGCCTCTGTCTCGGTCAACCGTGCATACACATCCGCATCTGCGTTCCGAGGAACACGAATACAAACGAGATAAAACCAATCCCAAAACGTAGACTAAGATCTGGCTTAAACCAAAGCCCGCTAGTAATAACTGCCCGGACACCAAACGTGCACAAGTGCGCGGATGTGACCGAACCCTGTCGCAAAACCATGCGACCTCTACTCTTTTTTCCCAAAGGCGAATAGCTCTCTGTGTGGGACACTAAACACTCAACACTACGCTGGCAGTGGATTTAACCACAGACCGCAAGCGGCACTAGCTGTACGTAACGGTCCCCAGGTAGATGCCGATAAGAAGACTGACGAGGTGAACTCATCCGAACTCCTACTGAGCCTGAATGTGACAGTCTCCTTATAGTCTAGTCTATTCGTCTGAGAATATCGCATGGTAGGCCTAGAGGGGCGGTAAACGTCAGTCCCCTAATAGCGGTACAAGTCATGTCGGAGTGTAGCCCAGAACACCCTGAGATAACACTGGAAACCCACCAGTATATCTCGCTTGCCCTGGCCAGGGACGACTATGTGTAATGGCTCTCCTTGACACAGCGCGATATCAACTCCCAATACCGGGAGAGACGAATCCTGTCTAACCGTCACTGCCTCCAAGTGCTTCAGGACTGCACCCAACTACTACCTGTTTGCATGACTCCTTTGAGCCGTGGTAGGGTAGTAATCAAAGTACAGTGGGAACATACTCGAGGCGAAGTGACAGTGTCAAGTCAGCGGACTAAGCTGTACCCATGTCACCTGGGAACTGATAACTGACGATATGTATAGTACCAACCAACAGTTCCCGACGAGTCCTGTCCAGTGTACTCGTAACCTAACGAGCACCCGCATACTATCTCAAGTACGACATACTGACGGCTGTGGGACAGACCGTCTCCCCTGCTGGGATGAGAAGCGCATACGCTAGTTTACTCCGGAGTATCGATGCCCTGTCTCGATAGTCCTACGACTAGGGACCTGTATAAGGATGTGCTTGTGGAATACCCAGCCCCCACGAGTGTGACTGCCATCACAACGCTGGTAATCAAGCAAAGATCCTAAGGGCTCCACTAATGTGTATAGGTGATATACTAAAAGAAACACATGTACACATTAAACTAGAAACAAACCAAGTAGAATACTACCATTTTGAGCAAGATTGTCTATACAACTATGAATAACCCAAGTTTCCATCAAGTAATATACAAACTAGTATGATACAGTAATGGCCTCTAGGGCATATACACTAACACCAAGAACAATATCACTATTGATCTTCCAGATGGTAGAAAGTCAACCCTCGTCATAGCCCGGGTCAACCCACAAACAGCCATTACAGAAACGTGCCTTGAGTTATCCAGAGTCTGGTTTTAAGCATAAGCTGGACAACTCCTCGTACCTTAACATCGTTAAGATATGAACCATGCTATATCCAATATAGAAACAAAGGCACTGATTTAATTGGAACCAGATTCAAATCATGCAACTGTCTCCAGTGCATGTCAACTAAATGGAAGGAGGCCAATCAGCGTTACTCAACTTAGGAATGCTTCCAATTATGAGTAACCTGAAAGAGAAGCAAGTTCTCTTAATCATTACTATTAACTGAATACCATACACAAGTATCTACATCTTCGATCACCTTGAAGAATCCTGATACTTGCAACACCTGGTTCTCTATTTTATTCTTATACCTATAACTTCTCAAAACTTAGACCTTGTGTTTCTACGAAACACTTGTCTAAGAACTAGAGAAGTCATAAGTAAACAGAATATAGTACGAGTACCAACCTCTCTGTCCTTATGGACACTGGATAACATACAATACTCTGTATAAGTCCCCTGAGTCTAATAACTCATTCCCTGTGTGTCGTAGGTTGAAAACTGTACTTATGGTTAAGAAGAATTACACCGCTGTTTAATACTCCTTACCTAACCATCCACTGATATAGCTAAATGTCATAGACATAATTTCAAAAAGTTATATCTCACTTATAAAAATAAACGTACAGATATATCAATTTGAAATTGGTGTATAACAACGGATATTCAAAACCAAATATTTCCCGTCTGGCAAATAACCCAGGTGATTTCCTCAAATATCACCAATTACAACGAATTCCGATATAACGAGGATGATCACCTAATTCCCAATAACGTACTCCCACTCATCATCTGTAAAACCATACAGATGTGAGAATCACACCTGGTAAATACATACCCTGGAATAAGGACTAATTGGGAAATCAGTTTTCTTTTAACAATACACAGTGAAACTGAAACATGCAAATGTTTCGAAGGGGTATCCGGGTATTCTTAGTAATGCCTCTTCCATAATCAGATTCACAACTGTAGCTGTATATTTCTTTGCCATCTCTCCAAATCCCTTTATATGTCTTTAGTCGTTACCTTCTGTACACCTTCGTTAGGCTAAATGGTTTTCTTCCTTCCCTACCGTTCGGCACCAGCCTATGGTTTGGAAGAAGACTATCCAATAAGCGTAATTGGTGTACTGTCCTAATCCTAGGAGCACTCGCAATGCGAGAGAAGGTAAAGATAAAAGACAACTGAATAAACCTTATTCCTATTTCTCCTGAACCAGAATCCATCCCCGAACTGGAACAAGTTCCTTTCGAGTTCGTATATAACCATACGATGGAGTATCCAAATAACTGTGGATTTTCGTAGTGATACGGAGTGTTCTGGAGAAATACAAAGGTGAAGTAGGAATGGTAATGAAATACGTGGTTTGGTCGTGAATAGCAGTCGCAGTTTACTTTGCCCTCTTACTAATCCCTTTATTTGTCTTTAGTTAATACCTTCTGTACACCTTTTAGGCTAAATGGTTTTCCTCATTCCCTATCGTTCGGCACCTGCCTATGGTTTGGAAGAAGACTATCCAATAAGCGTAACAGGTGTACTATCCCCTAATCCAAGGAGCACTCGCAAGCTGAGAGAAGGTAAAAGGAAAAGACAACTGAATAGTTCTATTCGTTTTCTCTAGAACCGGAAACCATCCTCGAATCTGTAACAAGTTCCTTCGAGTTCGTATATAACCATACGATGGTTTTATTCAATGGAAGTGGATGTTCGTAGTAATACGAAGTGTTCTGGAGAAAAGGGTAAAAGAAGGAGTAGCAATGAGATATGCAACTCTGACAATCCAAAAGCCAGTGTTATAAGAAGGTTCGGTCAACTTGGTCACTGAGTCATAGTCAAGGATCGGGTCATGGTCGCTGCCAAAGAGAGAGAGAAAAGAAACACTCAGCGTGCACTCTAACCTAGATCAGAATGGTTATCACTTTATCTAATCAGGAAACCTCCCACTGTAACCTCAAATTCTCCTCCAAACCTGAAAGAAGAATTAGTCGGGATCACCCGAGGAGTAAACCAACTCATCAGTGGGAATCGGGATCCAACTATCATCGCATGATAATGTGATGGAATCCACTCACGTTATCACACTCCAGAAGGTATGCGCATATCTGGCAAGTTTCAGTTTCTTTAGAAACTCCCGATGTGATTTTTATCCCATGCTCTTATGACCTTGACGAAGGTCAACAAATAATAAGTCACATGTCAAGTTCTACCCGTCATTGTCCAGGTTAATTTGAACCCACCTGTATAAGCCCTTAACGAAGGTCAACAAGGCTATACGACTTTCCCAAACCAACGCATCTATCTATGCAGCAGAAAGGTAACAAGCAGCTACCATTCACTATGCCTTGATGAAGGTCAACAAACATAGCATGAATACTAAGTGCTACTCGTCTGAAATGACGGAGGGCTACAAATGGTTTTTGGCGAAAAACCTTTAACATAATGAACTTGATATCGTTGAAGGAACCGGATAACTTTTTATAAAAATATATTGGCGAAAACTTCTTGCTAAAGAGGTCACTCCCGGTGAAGGGATCTCGGCTCTTTCCCCGTAGAATGAGGTGCAGGATATTCCAACTGAATACCACGATGCAAAGCAAAAAAAAGTAATCGACTATAGTGAAGTTATTACCCTGACGCAAACTTCTGTCCAAAGGGTCACTCCCGATGAAGGGATCTCGGCCCTTGCCTCGTCAACTGAGGTGCTGGATATTCATAACCGAATACCACTATGCAAAACAAAAGAGAACGTCTTTGCAATAACAGCTTTTTGGAAAAATGTTCCAACAACATCAGAATAGGTTTGTTTAGCTTGCATTGATCCGAATCAACGCAGTCCCATCAATTGATCACACCAATAAAGAACGAAAATAATGATGTACGTATATGCCATCCGCATTCGCCACTGGGTCCCGTCATCACCCGTTAGGTTACTTAACTAACGACAGAGCGGGGACTGGACTAGCGCGGGTGTAAAACATAAACAACATCTACTAGTATATATATCAATATATAATATTCGATCAAGGCGTGATAAAATGCAACATCACAGAAATATAATAAGCATCAAAGAACAATACAGATATCTGGGATCCCAGGGTTTCATAGAGCCGCTACTGAAACCCGACGTTCCCCTAGTCGTGTGGATAGCCTGTGCAATGAAATCCTAGAACCCTACGGGCGCGGCAAGTTACCCGCCAAAACCTGAAGCGAAGCAGCCCCCTTCAACAACGTGAATGGACCACCCAGCACTTCACGGAATCCAGTAACTTGAGCACCCCTTCTTGGGTTAACCTGTACCCCCTACGAGTGCGGCGAATAGCCCGCCAATTCTAGAGTGAAGCCCCCTCCGTCTTAAAGCCATGAGATACGGGCCCGTTGCCCTCTAGAACCCGGCTATCCGTGCACCCAACCGCGGGGTAATCCTAGTACAGAAAGTAAAATATACAACGGGTACATCGACCTCAGCCCGGTCGTGCCCCAAAAGAATAATATACAAACAGGCAGTGACGGCAGTCCACATGTCGGACGCTCGCCCCACAATATCAAATGTACAAATACAATCAAACTGCACTACCATTGCATTCAGGCTATCCACCACGACAAATCCGCAACATCACAGCACAACACAGAACATCAACGTGAATGTCACGTTCGCAAATCCGTCTAAAAGAACTATAGCAATTAGACGGGATTTACCGATCAAATGGCATTCACGGTCGCAGATATAATGTAAATATTGTGAATTAATATGTTTAAAATTTTCGATCGACAAAATTTCCCGAAGTGGGCCCCAAGTACAACTGCAGCACTGAAAATAATCTGGGCCCAAACAAAATATTCCAGAAACCTCTTTTTCAAGTCAGAGACCTACTGTAGAAATTTGGTGCAGTGAGGCTACTGTTCAGCGGCGGAACCGCGGCCAAAATGGGGTTATGGCCGCGGTTCCGCGGCGCTACAGTAAGATCATGGTACCAAATTTTTGAAGTGTTCTCTGAAAACCCTGCACGTATTTCTGCAATATACCAAATAATTTTTTGACAACAAATGAAAATCGACAGAAACTGCACTTTTGAAAACGCGGTTTCGAAATTTTTGTTCGATCGAAGTTCTAATCACGTTAGAGCAAGCTAGTAATGGTTAATGGCGTGTCTCTGATACCATGTAAGTCTACGGTAGCGCCCCGGCCGTCTTTCCGAGGCCAAAATGCGGAAACAAAAACTTTTCTTAAACTAGAAACCGGCGCTATCGTATGCTTAAAACCCGGATCGGACCATTAACCTACTACTAGCTATCTAGAGAAGGGATAGAATGCTATACCGATCGATCCGTGTCCTTCGGTCTTTGGCCACCATCCCAAGCTCCTCGCGGCATCTCCGGTCTTGATCTCCTCGTCGGAAAGGGCACCATATCTACGAGTCTTTTTACGGGCTCCCGCTTCATCCGAAGCAACTCGGGCACGAAGTGTGCTAGCCAACGTGTCCAAGGTGATGTAGAGAATGTTTGTGATCACTTTGTCTCTTGCATCCATGAATTTGGATGGAGGTTAGAGATGAAGCCATTGAAGGAGACAATGAGCTAGAGGAAGAAGAAGAAGAGGCTTTTATTCTTTTGTGTTTTCATATGATAAAATGAGAGTGAGAGAGGAATAATATGAGAGCTCACAACCATCACATGGCTGCCCTTCCTCTCACCTCCTCTCATTTCATCCACTAATCAATCACTAAATGTGACATTTTTCACAAAAAAGAGACCATAAGTCACTATATGTGTCTATGTCACATTTAATGCATCTCATGATGAATTCTAGCTCATTATTTCCACCATCCAAACATTAATCCAAATGTTTGGTCCAACAAAAAGATCCGGCAACATTTAAAGTAAACTTGTGACGGATCACAAGGATACCCCTCACCTGTATATACGTCCCTGCATCCGCATTCCGACTGAATGCGAATGCGATGAGGCTAAAGTAATCCAACAAATCTAATACTAGGATCCGGTTTAAACCAAAGCCCACTAGTATGATCCGCCCGATCATGATCCGTGCACTACTGCACGTATATGATCGGACCCTGACATATATCATACGGCCTCTACAACGTTTCGCCCGAAACTTGAGAAACTGTCTGTGGGGGACTCTAAAGACTCGTCAATACTTTGGCTGTGGATTTAACCACTAGCACGTCAGAGGTATTACCCGTACGTAACGGGCTACCAAGTATTGACCAAAAGGGAGGTCGATGAGCGAACTCATCCTGACACCCTACTGAGCCTGTCAGTGACAATATCCATACAGTCCGGTCCGTTCGTCTATGAGCATCGCATGTTGGGCCTAGGGGGTTGGTAAAAGTCAGACCCCCAAAAGCGGTACAAGTCGTGTCGGAGTGTAGCCCAGAACACCCTGAGATACTACTGGAATACCTACCAGTAAATCTCCTGCCTTGGCCAAGGACTTCGTGTAATGGCTCTCCTAGACACAGCGCGATCTCACCCCCAATATCGGGAGAGACGAACCCCTGCTGATCCGCTCACTGCCTCCATGTGGCTCGGGACTGTACCCAACTAAAACCTGTTTGCACAACTCCTTTGAGCCGTGGTAGGGTAGTAATCAAAGCACAATGGGAACTCACACGAGACAAATGACGATCTCAGGTCGATGAACTAACCTGTACACATGTCACCAGGGAACTGCTATCTGACGTCAGGTATAATACCAACTAGCATGTTCCCGGCGAATCCTGTCCGGTGTACTCATAACCCAATGAGCACCTGTATACATCTTAGGTGAACCAACTGACACCGGTGGCTTATGAGACCGGCCACCGCTCCTCGTCGGGGTCTCGACTATATACACTAGTCTACTCTGGAGTATCGATGCCCTGTCTCTAAACTCCCTCGACTAGGGACCTTTTAAGAATGTGCTTATAGACCCCAGCTCCCACGTATATGATCGCCATCATACTGCTGGCCGTCAAGCAAGAATCCTATGAGCTCTATCAATGTGTAATAGCGACCTATAAGGTCACCTAAAGCAGTACACGATGATAAAGATAAATCAGATAGCATACTATCATCTCGAGTAAGACTGTCCTACCGGTATAGGTCCTTCCTCAATCATTGCAATCACATGCCTGTGATCCAATAATTGACTCTGAGGGCACTATATCCAACACTGGCATGGTGGTGAACCTGCAGATGATGGAGTCACCCTTTCTAAAGGTGTCTTACAGAATAAAGGGGAGAGGGATCTGCATGATTAGCATATCACTTGCTTAGGCAATTGAGTTAATCATGAAATGTCAAGTACCACACCAGATGTTGTTTTTGCACTAGCTGCAATAAACATATATTAATCCAATTCTGGAGAAACATTGGGAAACAGTTTATGAACATAAGTGAATGTTCTTGGGATATGGTAACGGCAGCCTCCTTCAGGAGACGGTTATCATTTCAGACTTCTAAGGTGACCTGGATGACAGAGTGACTGTTAGAGTTACAGTTTTTCCCTCCTTTGAGGGACAGTATGTTGGACAGGTGGTCCAAGTGGATACTGAGGAAGGCATGGCGCATTTAACTGATTAAATTCAATAGATGATACAGTCTAGGAGTTTTGCTGGATTTGGAGTTCGTTTTTGAACTGGGTCCCATCAGATATCCAGACAAATTCTAAGACAGGTATTGCTCATTTCAAGAGATAGCTTTCTCCGCGAAGTTGAGAATAAGAGAGATACAGAGAGAAACATTGGAGCGGATCCACTCACTGAGGCTATTTCTCAAACGCAATCATTTTGGCAAACGGGTTTTGCGAAACTGATTAGTAGAGAAGTTGGGTGTTCGGTATCACACGGGCTGTGAGTATGCGACATCGCAACAATTGGCCTTAAGTGCAAGTGGGAGATTGTTGGCTATAGTGCTCTCAAGGCAATTATCATAGTTGCGGACTTGTGATTATGATGATTGAGTGAGGACCTATACCGATAAAACAGTCTTACTCAAGATGATAGTATATTATCTGGTTTGTCTTTATCATCATGTACGTGTTGATAGAGCCCATAGGATTCTCGCTTGATTGCCAGCATTATGATGGCGATTATATATGTGGGAGCCGGGGTCTATAAGCACATCCTTAAATGTCCCTAGTCGTAGGAGTATCGAGACCGGGCATCGATACTCTAGTGTAGACTAGTGTATACTGATCGAGACACCGACGAGGGGCGGTGGCCAGGTCTCAAAAGCCATTGGTGTTAGTTTGTTCACCTAAGATAGTATACAGGTGCTCATTGGGTTATGAGTACACTGGACGGACTCGCCGGGAACTTTCTAGTTGGTATTATACCTATTGTCAGATAGCAGTTCCCAGGTGACATGTGTACAGGTTAGTCTGTCGACCTGAGATCGTCATTTGTCTCGTGTGAGTTCCCACTGTGTTTTGATTACTACCCTACCACGGCTCAAAGGAGTCGTGCAAACAGGTTTTAGTTGGGTACAGTCCCGAGCCACATGGAGGCAGTGATCGGATCGTCGGGGATTCGTCTCCCCCGGTATTGGGGGTTGATGTCGCGTTGTGTACGGATGGCCATCACCATAAATCCGTGGCCACGGTGGACGAGAATTATCGATTCTCAGGTGGTGATGGGTTTCATACCGACACTAAATATCGCGTTGTTGGGGGGTCTAACTTTATCCACCCCCCTAGACTCGATATGCGATACTCTTAGATGAACAGACCGGACTGTACGGATATTGTCACTGTCAGGCTCAGTAGGGGTTCTGCATGAGTTTGCTCGTCGGCCTCCCTTTCGCTCAATACTTGAGTAGCCGTTACGTACAGCTAGTGCCGCTGACGTGTTTGTCGTTAAACCCACTACCAGCGTATTAACGAGTATTTAGAGTCCCACACAGAGGGTTTTCACGGTTCAGGCAATATGGTGTACATGGCGTATGTTGGTACATACAGGTGTCCGATTAAATATGTGCATGCTGCGCAGACTTTAATCGGACGGTTGATAATACTAGCAGCTTAGGATTAAGCCAGTTTATTAAATCAGGTTTTGATTTAATAATTTATATATGTATTTGTATATACGTATTCTAGTATTATTGTTCACTATTCGTTTTATCTCTTGGCTATTCGTATTTTTGTACGAATACGCGTATATGTATTTCGGTACATGTACCGGGAAGTATTCCGTATTTTCTATGGAATAGCTTCTAGAAGGTGCCACATCATTTATATGAATTTCCATTTTTAGAAATTCATTTGACTCACAAATGAGGTAGAGGTGTGAGGTGGCATATGCATAGTGTTGGGCATGGTTCAAAGTATGGTTTCATTTGTTTATTATAATTTGACATTGGAAAAGAAAATGACATTTTTTTGTGTGGAGGAGAGAGGGGGGGCAGCCACTTTTGGTGGGGGGTTTAATTTCATTTGATTCATTATTCCATTTGTGAAATTATGCTTGCTACACTCCACTCTCTCATTCATCCAAAAAGACTTAGCCTATTTCTTTTGTTCTTCATGACATAGTTTTCCTCACTCCATTCTTCTTCTATGGTTGCTCCCTTGAGCACAAGAAAAGAGAGAAAATTATAGTGACACTTTCATACACCCCCACTCTCCATCGCTAGCGACTTTGGAGCATCGGTTACCTCGTTTGTCGAGGTTGGAGCTTGCGCCGTTTCCCTCGGGTGGATCATCGGAGATAAAGGAAGACCGGCAACCAAACCTCGTCAAAGAGCAGTTAGGAGCTTGGAATGAAGACCGAAGGAATCGGATCAACTCGGTATAACGATTCTAACTCTTAGTTAGTTTGCTAGTTTAGGGTTTAAGGTCGATCCGTAAATCGGGTAGCGGAAGCGCCAGTTTAGAAAATTTTTGTTCCGCATTTTAGCCGCGTTTTGATGGCCGGGGCACTGCTGGAACCCTTCAAGTCTATAGACCCGAGATAGTCATAGAGTCTTGTGTGATTCCTACTGTGCTTTGATTTCCACCTTACCACATTCAAGAGAACGTGCTAAACGGTGGTTTTTTAGTACAGTCCCGAGTCACATGGAGGCAATGAGCGATAGGAGGGGATTTCGTCTCTCCCGGTATTGGGGGTTGATGTTGCACTATGCTTGATTGGCCATAATAGGAAATCCCTGGCAGGGGTTGCTGAGATTTACTTGTAAGTGTTATCAGTAATTTCTCGAACCGTTATGGGCCTAACATCGGCATGACTTATCAAGCTATTTGGGTCTGATGTTTACCACCCCCAGGCTGGATATGCGACATATCAAACGAAGAGACCGAACTGTACGGTAATGTTACTTATTGGATTCGCAGGAGTATGAGCAGGCTTGCTTGTTGATCTTCTGATCGCTCAATACCCGAATAGCCATTACGTCCAGTTAGTACCGCTGACGGCTTGTGGGTGACTGATATGATCATCACCTACTGCCGACGTATTGACGAGTCTTTAGAGTCCAACACAGAGGTTTCCTGGCTCAGGAGAAACGAAGTAGGAGCATATATGTGATATGTGTAGGACCGAGATTAATATACGTATGTGATACCGTATTCTAATCTCGCGATATGTGATATCGGTCGGTTATATGTGATATAGCCGGGTTATCGAATCAAATGTTGATTCGATAAGTTGATACAAATAATATTAGTCAGTTATATGTGATATAGCCGGATTATTAAATCAAGTGTTGATTTAATAATTTAATATATGATTATATATTTGATATATTAATTTTACATTAACTAATATTATCTCACTTAAGGATTTCTTTATCTCACTTATGCATTTAATATATATGTGATATATATTAATTGTGTTTCTTTTTGTGTCATGCTTGATGCTACATGCTACATGGGTGTATAAGACTCACACCATGCTTTAGATAATTAGGATTATTATTTATTTAAAGTAATTCATAATTAGGTAGAAATTGGTCATGCCTATGAAGCTTGTAGAAGTTTATAGTAACCATTGACTTAGTCCACTAATTTTGTTTTACTTGAGATATTTATTAACCCGACCATTATCTTAAGCCATGATTAAGTCTCTACATGAGAGATATCATTTCACTCATGGTTGCTATTCTCACTCATTCATTCTCCACTTGATCTTCTCCTTCATCTCTTGAAAGCTCTCTAGCTTTTCTTGAGGTGAAGAAATATTGTGAGAAAAATTATTCTAAAGTGAGAAAAAATCCTACTTCATCAACCTACATTAGATTAGTCATTTAGTTTAGGTTGTTTGTTTCACTAATTCTCAATTAGTGAAGAGGTAGCTTGAGTCAGTGTCTCCTCGACGTAGATCATCTTCGGTCTCGAAGACTTCAAGCAAGCTTGTTCATTTCGCTTTATGGAGCCTAACTTGAGTCCGAGAGATCACTACTTGGAGCGAAGGGACTACTACACAGAGTTTTAGAAGTGAAGGACTGGTCTACAAAGGTTGTATTTCTCATTCACTTAGTGTAATGTTTGATTACATGTTAGTTTACCCTAATTCCTCTAGTTAGATCCTAGGTTATTAGCACTTTAGAATTTTTAAAATGGCATGGTTGATGCCTTCCAAAACCTAGTGAGAATGCTACGGAACGCAGCAGTGGTATCAGAGCCAAGATAGAGAATTAGACGATATTAGTAGAATTACGAAACCGAAACAACTCCGAAATAGTCGAAACAAACCCTAGTTTCTGTCGAATTTTTCAGAGCCTCTAAAATTTTTTTAAACAGTTGCAGAATATTACATGTGATGTAATATGAACACCAGAGAAAATTGAGCCCATTCCACCGGATTTGACCCGGAGAAATACTTAAAAACAACTGCCTGGCCGGTTTTATCAGGGTATTTTGGCTTCAATTTTTTCTGGTGTTCCAGGCTCTGGGGTTTGGTGTTTCAGGTATTGTTTGTTTTTACTAAAATTTCATGTGATGTTATCTTTCTGTAAAGTCAATTTGGAGTGTTTCGTAGTCGTAATTTTAACATCGTTTCGGGTAATTTAGACGACGTTAAAAAGTTCGAACGAATATCAATAACCCATTTTTACCACTCTTTGGAAATTTTCCAAAATTTAGAATTTTTGGGTTTAAAAAATCTTCAGAAAATCATGCAGGTAATTTCTATGGACCCTCTAGAAAAACAATACCCAAACTCGACTCTTTGACCACGGAACCACGGGCAAACCCTAAGGTTTACGACGATTCCGCGGCGCTATGAGTGAGGCATGGGTCGGCCCTTCTACGGTTGGTCCGTATGTGCTGTGGCATGTTCTGGGTATTTTTTAGACTGTGCTCAAGTGTTAAGCTCTCTGGGAAATTTTAGTTGTTTGTTGATTCGATCGAAATGTTTAATATCGTCTAACTATCTGTGAATTGTGATACAATATTTGAAATCCACAATAATTAGTTTTGTGAAAACTAATTTGAATTTTATATATCTAGCAATTTAGTCTCATTTGATCGGTTGCTGCGGGGTTTTGAGTCGGATCAGAACTCTGTCGCAATTACGTAGTGTACGCGGATATTCGCCGGGTAACGTTACTAGACAGCCACGTCCTATAGCCCCGACCAAGTGACTGTAGGAGAACCCCGTTGCCAAAAGCATCCGTCAGGGTGCTCGTGGCCGCAGTGTTCCGCCTAAGTGCACTTCGTCGACGGTATCGGGGGTGCTGCTGTCTACTAAAGTTTCCAATGAACATTCGATCAACTTGTCGGGAATCTTGTTGAATTGCCCCACCTGTTATTGAAAAGTGTTTTCAATATCGAGACTAAAATCCGGGATTTATAATGTTAGGCATGAAATTCAGGATATGAGATATTCTAGGTTTATGATGTCTAAGGAATTCATATGGTTAGGCATGAAATCCGAAGTATGTGATATTTCGGGTTTATGATGTTTAAGATGGTTGTGGATTCCAATTGTTGTAGTTTTCACTTTCTTTTCTGCCACCGTAAGTGTAATATGTGGTGTATCACTGGTTTCGTTGCTATATATCAACGACAATTGGGATACGCATATTTAGTTACGTTGATGATATGTGATGTTATGTGTTGCTGTGATATGTTATATTGGATCGTCGTGTTTGAATAGCCGGGGGTTTTTGCGTGAGATGAGAGTTTTTCATTTTCTTTCATGTAAAAACTTGTATGTAATATTCTTTTATTGGGGCACTTCCGGGTTGAGGATGATGTCACCATTGATGTATATTATTTACTTTTCCGCATTAGGATAAACCCAAGAAGGAGAGCACAAGTAACCGGGTTCTAGGGTCTAGTGGGAGACCATCTCGATGAGTCGAGACCGGATCTCCTAACTCTAGAATTAGCAGGGTTGCTTGCCGCTCTTGTAGGGGTCTAAGGATGTGGTATTGGCTATTCATCACGACCGTGGAATCCGTGTTTTTTACTGGCTTAATTTAAAACGCGGAAATCCTAATATATCCAATATTTCATATGTTATCTTCTGCTGCTGATATTCTGTGATGTGATCACTTTATATGATGAGACGAATGTTGTTATTATATATATGATATATAATAAATGTTGCTTATGTTTTGCACGCGCGCTAGTCCCGCCCCGCTATGCCGTTAGTCAAGTAACCTAACGGTGCATAACGGGACACTGTGGAGAATGCGGATGGCATAAGCGTACGTTCTATTTTCGTTTCTTTATCTATGATGCTTAGGAAGCATAAATGATGGGACTTCATTAATGAGATTAATGAAAAGGAAAGAAACCCAAGATGTTGTGGAATCAAATTTTCAAAACTGGTAGCTCTAGTTCTTGCTTTGCATAGCAGTATTCCTTGTAGAATATCTAGCACCTCATTCGATGAGAAAAGAACCGAGATCCCTTCACCGGGAGTGACCTCTTTAGCAGAAGCTAGCAGATGCTACACCCACTTGGTTTATTTTGAAAAACTCGATTTTAAAAGCGGAACTTAAATCACTCCTTTTCAAATCACTCGATTCTACAACGATATCAAGTTCATTATGCAAAAGGTTTTCTTAAAAACCTGTCGTAGCCCTCCGTCATTTCAGATAAGTACTATTTAGTATTCGTGCTACGTTTGTTGACTATAGCCAAGGCGTAGTATGCTGTAGATAGTTAGTGCTTATTTGCAGCATATGATGTGATTGAGTTAGGGTAATCGTACGGCTTTGTTGACCATACCCAAGGGTCGTACGGGTGGGTTTAATTCAATCAGGAAATGACGGGTTGAACTTGACTAGCGCTTATGATTTGTTGACCATAGCCAAGGTCATGAGTTTCTAGGGGCAAAATATTATTGGGAATTTCAAGTGTTGAAATTTGCAATGAGATTGCATACCTTTTATGAGATAGTTGGATCCCAATACCCACTACGAGTAAGAGTTACTCTTGGGAGAGTTTTGCACATTACAATTAGCCAATCAAGTAGGTGTCTAGAAAGGTGTTAACGAGATTATGCCCCTGGGAAAACGAGGTTTATTTTAATTAGGTCGGTGCGAAACCACAGGGAACCTCCCTCAAAGTACCGATACTAGCCTGGCCGAAAGATTGGCGAACTTGTAGGGTGTAATTAATCCCGGCTGGTCTTACCTTTTAGGGTTTGAAGAAAGATTTGATAAAAACAGTGGGAGTCATCCTGATTAGATAAAATAATAACCAATCTGATCTTGCAAGAGCATACGCAGAGTGTTTTCTTCTTCTCTCTCTCTCTCTCCTGGTAGCGACCGTGACATGCCTTAATCAAGATAATAATATGGATGTATTGACCGAACCTGCTTATTATGCTGAGCTGGGGAACGCTGGTTCCGCTCTACCTTATAATTGTTATAAGTCTGAGCAGGAATAGGGGAATACCAGGATTCCCATGCCACCCAATCTGGGAAAAATCATGTTGATGCATATTCTTCGGGTGTGTTCGTTACCAAGAACTATTTCTCAGTATCCTCTACGTCCTAGGTATGAGATACCGGATCAGGATCCCGCATATGTAAACTGTTACAGGGCTACATAAAGGTAGAGAACTGGGATTGGGTGATATGTCTCTAAATATAGGGAATGGTGCAAGTGTTGCAGCCAAACTAGTTGGCAAATATCACCTTGTATTACCAAATACATTGATTCTGAACGAATGTTATTACATGCCGAACCTGATATACAATATTACATCAGTTTTTTATTAAGTTAAAGAAGGATATTATTTTTTATTGAAGGATAATGTTGTGAACATTTTCCTTAATCAAGAGTTGATTGGATCAGGCATGTTATGCAATGGCATATACGTTCTAAATCAAACCACGGTTCAAAGTATATTGAACACACATAAGAGGAGTAGTTCAGAAATAAACGAATCCTTCTTATGGTATTGTAGACCAAGTCATATCAATGCGACACAACTAGCTAAGTTACATAAGGATAAATATTTGAATCCATTCGAATTTTCATCTTATGATACTTGCCAGTCTTGTCTCAAAGGTAAAATGACCAATGCTCCGTTTACTGGAAACGGAGAAAGAGTTACTGAACTCTTGGGACTGATACATGGTGATGTATACGGTCCTATGTCTATAAATGCCAGGGTTGGTTCCTCGTACTTTATTATATTCAATGACCATCTCTCAAGATTCGGACATATGTTCCTGTTGAAATACAAGTCTGAAACTTTTGAGAAATTCAAGGAATATAAGCTAGAAGTTGAGAACCAGACGGGTAAAAATATTAAGTCCTTCAATCTGATCGGAGAAGGGAATACTTAAGCATGGAGTTCCTGGATTTTCTAAAAAGAGAATGGGATCCCTCTCAGCTTACTCTTTCGTATACACCACAGCATAACGGTGAATCGGGGCGGAAGAAACGCACCCTATTAGATATGGTGCGCTCTATGATGGGTACCGCTGAGTTGCCTGTTTCCTTTTGGGGGTTATACACTTGAGAAGCTGCATACCTATTGAATAGGGTTCCAACCAAATCAAGCGCCTACCACTCCATATGTGATATAGTATGGGAAGAGACCATGTCTTAAACAAGTTAAGATATGGGGTTGTTCGGCCTATGTTGAAAGGCAAAATCCGAACAAACTCGAGGCAAGGTCAGCTCGTAAGTTTGTTGGATATCCCAAACATTTGAGAGGGAATATCTTCTACCAAACCGAGGAACAAAAGGTGATTTGTTTCTCAACATGCCACCTTTTTAGAAAAATGAATTTCTTGAAAAACAAATTAATGGTCATGAGGTAGAACTGGAAGGAGTTCCAGCTACACAAACTGGAACTGATGATTTAGTGGAACCAAAGGATTCAACAGTCTCCAACGAATCTCAGCCTCTCTGTGAATCTGGTAGGGTTTCTCATCCACCTGAGAGATAATACGGTTTCCTCAGTGACGGTGGGAACGAGGATTGCATCATGGTAGATGATGACCCAACTAGGTTCAAGTAGGCCATCATGAGTGAGGACTCAGTGAAATGGATGGATGCTATGCGATCTGAAATGGAATCCATATACACCAACAAAGTATGACTTTGAATGTTGCACCTGAAGGGGTAAAACCCATCGAGAGCAAGTGGATCTTAAGAAGATTCTTAGTGTAGATGGAAAAGTCGAGACTTTTAAAGCTAGACTTGTAGTAAAATGTTTTCGTCTATAACCAGGTGAGGATTATGATGAAACCTTTTCACAAGTGATTGTGCTTAAGTCCATCAGGATTAAAGCGGGCATCGTGGAGTTGGAATACCTGTTTTGATGTGGCAGTCAAAGAGTTTTACTTCATCAAAAATGCAAATGAACCTTGTATATACAAGAAGGTTGTAGATAGTAAGATTGTCTTCCTCGTATTGTACGTACATGACATACTCTTGATAGGAAATGGGTTCCTATGCTACACTCGGTCAAGCTCCTCTTATCACGATGATTCTCCATGAAAGATCTGGGTGATACCTACTACATCTTGAGGATTTAGATCTATAGAGATAGATCTAAGTGGATGTTGGGAGTGTCCCAAATCTAGGTACGTTAACACCATACTAAAGGAGTTTAGTATGGAAGATTCTAAGCGTGGTGGTTCGCCCACTTACTCAGGAATCACTCTCTCCAAAAGGATGTCTCCCAAGACTGATTTGGAGAGAGCTCGCGTGCAAGGAATACCCTATGCTCTGGCAATAGGCTCTATCATGCATGCAATGTTATGTACCAGACCATATATAGCTAACTCACTAGGTGTAGTGATCAGGAATCAATCGGATCTTGGGAGAATCACTGGAAAGCTGTGAAGGACATTCTTAAGTACTTGAGAAGCACTGAAGAAATGTTCTTGGTGTTTGGTAACGGTGAACTCCAGTGGGATTCCTTTACTAATTCGAGCTTCTAGAGTGATAAGGTCGACTGAAAATCAGTCTCAGGCTTTGTCTTTACCCTCAGTAGAGGGACAGTATGTTGGAAGAGTTCCAAGTTAGATACCGTGGCAAACTAGATGATAAAAGATGAATACATAGCTACCAACGATGCTGCCAAAGTGGCTATCTGGATATTTCTTGTTCATGAGATGAACATAGTTCCTACCATTGAGCATCCAATAACTGTTATTGTGAAAACAATGGAGTTGTGTCTTTGGCCTAGGAACCCTGTTGTAGGGTTACTTAGACTGGCAGCAAGGTTTCGAGAGGCATCGTCCATGCCGTTTTCAAAAATTTGCCGTTCTAAACAAAGAATCTTAACTAGAGATATAAACAAAACATTATCAAAACGACTTTGCAAGTCTAAGTGAATGCGGAATACAACCTTTGTAAACCGGTCCTTCACTTCAAATGCTCCGTGTAGAAGTCCCTTCGCTGCGAGTAATGATCTCCCGAACTCTTGAGAGGATCCACAAGATGAAAGATGCAAACTTGCTCGAAGTATTCGAGGCCGAAGATAATCTACGTCGAGGAGACTCAAGCTCATGCTATCTCTTCACTAAATTAGAGTTTAGTGAAGTAAACACCCTAAACTAAATGGCTAATAGTAAAGGATGATGAAGTAGGAAATAGGCTCTCTTTAGTCTTCTTTTTCTCACAATATTTTCTCACCATTTTCAAAAGCTAGCAAGCTTTATCTCTTGAGGAAAAAGAAGCTCAAGTGAAGAATGAGAGAATGAACTCATGAGGTGAGAATATGAACCATGGATGAGTTAGTGTCATGCACTGACTCATGTAGAGACTTAACTAAGGTTGAGGATAATGGTTAGGTTTACAAATATCTCAAGGAAAACAAAAGAGTGGACTTGGTCAATGGTTATCCACAAGCTTCTACAAGCTTGTAGCCATGCCAAATATTCACCACTTTTGAATTACCTTGAAAAATAAAAAACCCTACATTATCCTAACTATAGTGTAAGTCTCATACACCCATGTATCATGTATCATCAAGTATGACAAAATAAAATGTATATTAATATATATCATATATATACTATATGCACACAAGTGAGAAAAAGAATACTTAGTGAGCAAATATTAGTTTATGTAAGTTAATATATCAAATATATAATTATACATTAAATTATCAAATCAACACTTGATTTAATAATCCGGCTATATCACATATAACCGACTAATATCATATGAATCAACTTATCGAATCATCACTTGATCCGATAACCCAGTTATATCTCATATAACCGACCGATATCACAAATTGTGAGAATAGAATGCGGTATCACATACGCGCATTAATCTCGGTCCCGCACATATCACATATGTGCTTCTACTTCATTTTGCATGAACCAGAAAACCTCTGTGTAGGACTCTAAAGACTCGTCAATACGCCGGCAGTAGGTGATGATCATATCAACACCCACAGGACGCAAGCGGTCTGCTAAACCTAACGGCCACCCGGATATTGAGCAATCAGAAGATCAACAAGCAAGCATGTTCACACTCCTGTGAATTCAATCAGTAACACTACCGTACAGTCCAGTCTCTTCGTCTGATATGTTGCATATCACAGCCTGGGGGTGGTATAACGTCAGACCCCAATAGCCTGATAAGTCATGCCGATGCAAGGTCCATGTCGGTTCGAGAAACTACTGATAACACTTACCAGTAAATCTCAGCAACCTTGGCCAGGGATTTCCTGTTATGGCCAATCGAGCATAGCGCAACATCAACTCCAAATACCGGGAGAGACGAATCCCCTCCTATCTCTCATTGCCTCCATGTGACTCGGGACTTTACCCAAAAACCACCGTTTTGCACGATCTCTTGACCGTGGTAAGGTGAAAATCAAATAACAGTGGGAATCACACAAGACTCTATGACGATCTCGGGTCGACAGACTAACCTGTACCAGTGTCACCAGAGAACTGCTATCCGACGATAGGTATAATACCATCTAGGAGTTCTCGGCGAGTCTGTTCAGTGTACCCAGTCTCCACTGAGCACCCGTATACCTTCTCTGATATCAAACACTAATGGATATGGGATCATCCATCGCCATCATATGGATCGAGAAGCGCATACGCTAGTCTACTTTGGAGTATCGATGCCCTGTCTCGATACTCCCACGACTAGGAACAATTATAGGGTGTACTTGTAGACTACCCTTGGCCCCACTAGTATGATCTCCATCATAGTCCTGGTACTCAAGTACACATCCTAAGGGCTTTATCAACATGTGAGAGCAAGACAGTATCACAATACAAATTTACATGTTAAGATAAAGAGCAACCAGATAGCATACTATCATGTCAAGCAAGAAAGTCCTCCCTATATATATCCAAGCATCCACTACAATATATATCACATGTACAGTATGGCCTCTAGGGCATACATATAACTAACAATCTCCCACTTGCACTAAGGTCATCTGTTGTAGTATCCAATACCCAACAATTTAGCAGTGGTTGTAGTATCCTATACTCAACCATCCCAAAATCTCTTAAATAGTATTTGGGGAAGCAGGCCTTGGTGAGTGGATTCGCCGTGTTAACCTCAAAATCTACTCTCCTCACCTTGATCCCTTGGAGATCAACCATCTCCCTGATCCGGTGATACTTGCCTCAGAATATGTTTGGATCGCTGATCAGACCGGTGTTCCTAGGCTAAAGCCACAACTCCATTGTTGTCACAATAACAGTTATTGGACGCTCAATGGTAGGAACCTTATTCATCTCATGAACAAGAAATGTCCAGACGCTAATTTGGTAGTATCGTTGGTAGCAATGTATTCAGCCTTTATCGTCTAGTATGTCACGGTATCTAGCTTGGAACTTCCAACATACCGTCTCTCCGCTGAGGGTAAAGACAATGCATGTGACTGACTTTCAATCGAACTTATCACTCTGGAAGCTGGAACCAAGAACTTTCTTTTAGTGCTTCTCAAGTACTTAAGAATGTCCTCCACAGATGTCCAGTGATTCTCCCAAGATCCGATTGATTCCTAATCACTACACCTAGTGAGCCATCTACATCTAGTCTGGATTTGGGATACTCCCAACATCCACTTAGATTTATCACCATAAATCATAAATAACAAGATGCAATAGGTATCATCCAGATCTTCTATGGAGAATCCCTGTGATAAGAGGAGCTTGACCGAGTGTAGCATAGGAAACCATTTCCTATCAAGAGTATGTCATCTACGTACAATACGTGTAGGACAACCTTACTCTCTACAACCCTCTTGTATATACAAGGTTCATCTATCATTTTGATGAAGTCAAACTTTTTGACTGCCACATCAAAACAGATGTTCCATCTCCGCGATGCTTGCTTTAATCCTGATGGACTTAAGCATAGCTTTGAAAGTCTCAACTTTTCCATCTCTACCAAGAATCTTCTCAAGATCCATTTGCTCCTGACGGGTTTTACCCCTTTAGGTGCAATAATCAAAGTCATACTTTGTTGGTGTACATGGATTCCATCTTTGATCGCATAGCATCCAGCCATTTTACAGAGTCGCCACTCGTGATGGCCTGCCTGAACCTAGTTGGGCCATCATCAACCATGATGCAATCCTCGCTCCCACTGTCACCGAGAAGACCGTAGTATCTCTCAAGTGGATGAAGAACCCTACCAGATTCGCGGAGAGGCTGAGGTTTATTGGAGACTATTGAATCTTTTGGTTTCACCAAATTATCAACTGTTAGTTTGTCTAGCTGGAACTCCTTCCAGTTCTACCTCATGACCACAAATTTCTTCACAAGAAATTCCTTTTTCTAAAAAGGTGGCATGCTGAGAAACAAAACACCTTTTGCTCCTCAGAGTGGCAGAAGATATTCCCTCGCAAATGTTTGGGATATCTTAACAAATATATACAGAACTGACCTTGCCTCGAGTTTGTTCGGATCTTGCTTTTCAACATAGGCCAGACAACCCCATATCTTAACTCGTTTAAGACATGGTCTCTTCCCATTCTATATCTCATATGGAGTGGTAGGCACTGATTTGGATAGAACCCTATTCAATAGGTATGCAACTTCTCAGGTGCATAACTCCAAAAAGGAAATAGGTAACTTAGCAGTACTCATCATAGAGTGCACCATATCTCATAGGGTGCGATACCTCCACCCCAATACACCATTGTGATGTGGTGTATATGAAGGAGTAAGCGGAGAGAGAATCACATTCTCCTTTAAATAATCCAGGAACTCCATGCCCAAGTATTCTCCTCCTCGATCACATCGAAGGGCTTAATACTTCTACCTATTTGGTTCTCAACTTCAATCTTATATTCCTTGAATTTCTCAAAAGTTTCAGACTTGTGTTTCAACAGGAATATATGTCCGAATCCTGAAAGAAGATCAGTGAATATAATGAAGTACGAAGAACCAACCTTGGCATTTGTAGACATATGACCGTATACATCAAATGTATCCGTCCCAAGAGTTTAATAACTCTTTCTCTGTTTCCAGTAAATGGAGTATAGGTCATTTTATCTTTGAGACAAGACTGGCAAGTATCATAAGATGAAAATTCGAACAGTTTCTCATATTCATCCTTATGTAACTTAGCCGGTCGTGTCGCATTGATATGACCTAGTCTACAATACCACAAGAAGGATTCGTTCATTTCTGAACTACTCCTCTTGTTTATGTTCTATTTACTTTGAACTGTGATTTGATTTAGAACGTATATGCTATTATATAACGTGCCTGATCGAATCAACTCTTGATTCAGAAAAATGTTCACAACATTATCCTCCAATACAGAATTATATCCTTCTTTGACTTAATAAAGAAACTGATGTAATGTTGTATATCAAGCTCGGTATGTAATAACATTCGTTCAGAATCAATGTATTAATACAAGGTGATATTTGCCAACTGACTTGGTTGCAACAATTGCACCCTTCTCTATACTTAGAGATATATCACCTATTCTCAGTTCTCTACCTATCTGTAGCCCATGTAACATATTACATATGCGGGATCCTGATCCGGTATCACATACCCAGGACGTAGAGGATGCTGAGAAACAGTTCTCGGTAATGAACACACCCGAAGAAGATGCATCAACATGTACTTTCTTCGATTAGGTGGCATGGGAATCCGGATATTCCCCTATTTCCTGCTCGGACTTATAACAATTATAAGATAGAGCGGAACCAACGTTCCCTAGCACAGTATAATAAGAAGGTTCGGTCAATGCATCCATATTATTATCTTGATTAAGACGTGACATGGTCTCTACCAAGAGAGAGAGAGAAGAAAACACTCTGCGTGCGCTCTTTGCAAGATTAGATTGGTTATTATTTTATCTAATTAGGATGGCTCCCACTGTTTTTATCAAATCTTCCTTCAAAGCCTAAAAGGTAAGACTAGCCGAGATTAATTACACGCTATAAGTTCGCCAATCTTTCAGCCAGGCCAGTGTCAGTACTTTTAGGGAGGTTCCCCGTGCTTTCGCACAGACCTAATTAAAATAAACCTCGTTTTCCCAGGGGCGTAACCCCGTTAACACCTTTCTAGACACCTACTTGATCGGCTAATTGTAATGTGTAAAACTCTCCCAGGAGTAACTCTTACTCGCAGTGGGTATTGGGATCCAACTATCTCATAGAAGGTATGCAATCTCATTACAAATTTCAACACTTGAAATTCCCAATAATATTTTACCCCTAGTGACTTTTGATCTTAACTATGGTCAACAAATCATAAGCACTAGTCAAGTTCTACCCGTCATTTCGTGATTAATTAAACCCACCCACATGACCCTTAACTATGGTCAACAAAGTCATATGACTATCCTAATTAATCGCATCATATGCTGTGTAAGAAGATATCACTTAGCTACCACACACTACGTCTTAACTATGGTCAACAAATATAGCACGAATACTAAGTACTCTACTTCCTAAAATAACGGAGGGTTACGACAGGTTTTTAAGAAAACCTTTTGCGTAATGAGCTTGATATCATTGTAGAATCGAGTGATTTTGAAAAGGAGTGTTTTTTAGGCTTTTACTAGTTTTGCTAAAGAGGTCACTCCCGGTGAAGAGATCTCGGCTCTTTCCTTATCGAATAAGGTGCTGGATATTTCATAAATACCACTATGCAAAGCAAAAACTACAGAAGAAATCAAAAGACAAACCGAGTGGGTTGTAGCATCTGCCAGTTTTGCTAAAGAGGTCACTCCCGGTGAAGGGATCTCGGCTCTTTCCTTATCGAATAAGGTGCTGGATATTTTACAAGGAATACCACTATGCAAAGTAAGAACTAGAGCTACCAGTTTTTAAAACAAGTTTATACAGTATCTTTAGGTTTCTTTTATATCATTAATCTCATTAATGAAGTCCCATCAATCTTATGCTTCCCAAGCATCACAGAATAAACGAAAGCATGAATATTTACTATATATCATCATATATATAATATAAGCATTCGTCTCAGAATATCAAGTGATCACATCACAGAATATCAGCAGCAGAAGAATACATATGAAATATTGGATATACTAGGAATTCCGTGTTTTAAATTAAGCCGGTATAAAACACGGATTCCACGGTCGCGATGAATAGCCAAACCCACATCCCTAAACCCCTACGAGAGCGGCAAGAAACCCTCCCAATTCTAGAGTTAGGAGACTCGGTCTCGACTTCTCAAGATGGTCTCCCACTGGAATCTAGAACCCAGTTACTTGTGCTCTCCTCCTTGGGTCTATCCTAATGCGGAAAAGTAAATAATATAAATCAATGGTGACATCATCCTCAACCCGGAACTACCCCAATAAAAGAATATTACATACAAGCTTTTATATGAATGAAAAAGAAAAACTCTCATCTCACATAAAAAAAACCCGGCTATTCAGAACACGACGATCCAATATAATATATCACAGCAACACATAACATCACATGTCATCAACGTAAGTAAATATGCGTATCCCAATTGTCGTTGACATATAGCACCGAAACCGGCGATACACCACATATTACACTTACGGTCCCAGAAAAGAAAGTGAAAAACTACAACAGTTGGAATCCGCAAGCACCTTAGACATCATAAACCCAATGTATCACATACTTTGGATTTCATGCCCAACAAATGAATTCCTTAGACATCACATGCTTAAAAATAATAAACCCCGCATTTTAGTCTCAATATTGAAAACACTTTTCAATAACATGTCGGGTAATTCAACAAGATTCCCGATAACCTGATCAAATGCTCGTCGGAAACTTTAGTAGACAGCCGCACCCCCGATACCGCCGACGAAGTGCACTAAGGCGGAACACCGCTGCCGCGAGTACCTGAATGGATGCTTTTGGAGACGGGGTTCTCCTATAGTCACTTGGTCAGGGCTATGGGACGTGGCTATCTAGTAAGGTTACCCGGCGAGTATCCGCATACACTACGTAATTGCGACGGACTTTTGATCACATCAAAATCCAGTGGCAACCGATGAATTGAGACTAACTTGCTAGATTTATAAAATTCAAACTAGTTATCACATAACCAATTATGTGGATTCCAAATATTGTATCACAATCACAGATAGCTAGACGAAGTTAAACTTTTCGATCGAATAAGCAAACACCCAAACTTTTCCTAAGAGCTCAACACTTGAGCGGAGTTCAAAAAGTACCATGAAACTGCCACAGCTCCTATGAACCATCCGTAGAAGGGCCGACCCATGTCTCACTCATGTCGCTACGGAACTGCGGCAAATCCTAGGGTATCATCGTGGTTCCGCGATCCAAAAAGTCGAGTTTGGGTATCGTTCTTCTAGAGGGTCCGCAGAATCGCTTGCATGATTTTCTGAAATTTTTGAACTCGGAAAAAACCTGTCACGCCCCGCTTCCCAGTGTACAGCGAAGGGGACGCGACGAGGTCCGCTACGTATATACTCAGAAGTACATACGCTAAGCGTATCTAAGCAATATAAAAGTAATCACAAGAGACAAGAGATATAAAAATAACAGCAACATTATTTATTAACATTCTTTTGTACGATGCATGAAAAGGAAATACAACTGAAATAAAAATGATGCCTAAACAATGGCATGACAGGAAATGAAAAGTACTGAATGGAAAATGTACAATGAAACTAGAGCTCTGGTTCTTCAGCAAGCTGATCCAAGTCTTCTGCAGATGGCTCGATCTCTGTCGGGTCCAAACCACCTGACGACATTCAAAAAAGAAAGAAATAGAATGTCGTCAGCGAATAGATCGCTCGGTAAGTCCCAAAGATAAGGAAGAAGTAGAAAAGAAGAAAGAGAGAGAGTAGCTTTTAATGTTGTATTATATTGTTGTAATGTTGTATTAACGCTGTTGTTTGTAGCTTGGTACAGAAGAATGCCAGTGTATACGAGAGGGGTCTCGGTATGCTAGAGACCAGGGCAAATGGAAGTACAAGGCTCCGTTATACAACCCGGAACAACGGCAATTGGATTCATGTTAGGTATCTTAATCTTACCGTCTCGTGCCACCTTTAACACCTTCCGTACCAATCTACCCCTTAAACCCCGTAGTGTTTTATTTGTATTGTTTTGTACTGTAAATTGTATTGAATGTATAATTGAAAGGCTGACCGAAACCATGATATCAGTAAACGGATGTAACCATAGAATCATGTAAATGGATTAACTAGAGAACCATGTAAATGAAATATATATCCTTGGTTCGGTTCGGTCAAGTTGTATAGATTGATGATTGGATTCATGGATTCATGTTGAATTGTAATATTGAAGACTGTAGATTGTACTTGAATCATATTCAAGTCAAATTATTTAAAATGAGACTCAGTCTGAGTCAGAACAATTAGAAAAGAAATTGAAATCCTGAATTAGGTTTTGGTGTTATCGGTAACCGCTGCACATGGGCGGCAGGACTTGTGTCTTTTTCAAAGACGATTACCGTGTTGATAACACCGTTTGTTAGATTGTCTACCTTAGATAGGCAAGCACCCATATCTCCGGCTCCCTGAGGCTCAAGAGACTGGTTCCGCTTAAACCTATATTTACTAGGGTCCTTATTGTAATTTATATAACTTGAGGGGGTTTTATGTAAAAATAATTTTGTATGGTTTTCAAAATACAACTCAAATATTTAATTATCGTATTTATATACATACAACAATTTAATGATCAAGATAAATATGTATACATGTTCGAATAGCATGAAATGAGTCAATTATATTATACAAGTAACTACCAAAAACAATGCAATAAAGAAATATTATGTACGACTAATTAATCAAGTCGAACGAATACAGAACATAAACAAAAATATGGCTCTATGTGTTTTGCATCCGTGAGTTCCAGTTTCACCTAAATACGACTACCGGTTTGAGAGATATATCTGTTTTCGTATCATTGCGTAAAACAGATCAGAATCTGTTTAGCACCGTCACATATTTTTAAAACACAATTTGAGTTAATTTCCATCAGGTTTTAGGTTACGAAAATTATTAGAAAATTTAGGTATTTTGAAGTACTTATCCAAAACACCAAGATTCATACGATTTGGATTTCTGAAGCTCTAGTTATGATCATTTTAATATCAGCGTTTAAAACAGAAATTCAGATTTCTGGACAGCAACTATATATTGTATTGCAAAACCTATATCGGGGTGTTTCATGCATTTCTAAGTAATCAAGTATACATAAAATTATAGTTCTGTCAATTGTACATCTACACATCTAAATTTTGTCACGAACGGACATCGGGAGTTTGAGTTATGTCCAATTTAAAAACAGTGTGCGAATCAGGACAGATTCTGTCCAGATCCGTCACTTAATATTATAACGCAGTTTTCTTTATCTTAGATGGGTTTTCAGTAAAACTATAAAACTAAGAAAATCTAGATCATTCGATGTAGATATCAAAAACACCTGAGTTTGCTCAATTTGGATACTGATATACCAAGTTATGTATCCTAAAAGTTGACCGATAACTGCAGTTTTCTATTTTACGATCAGTGAATAAAAACGATGTAATTCCTAAACCGTTATGCAGTTCGATCTAAAACTTTTACAGCGTATACAAAATAATATATTCTATCATATGTAAATTTCCTGAAATTTTCATAATTAAAAATTAATTTATAAAAATTATTTTAAAACTAAAGGTATTGATATGTCATATGTGAGAAATGAGAAAACCATGTTATTTATTCGTAACTTCATTTTTTTGTTTTTTACAAACTTTAAATAAAGTGATTTAAAATAAACAACAAACATGCAATCCTAATTGGTCTCTACGAAATCTTAACATGTGAATTGAGAGTAATGAAAAAGACTTTACAAACTATATATGTGTGTATATTTGTGTGTTCATTATTTATATATGTATCCATTTAATTAATTATTTAGGAACTATGATATGTCAAGAGAAGTTTTTTTTAATGGCAATATAAAACAAGAGAAATATAAAGAGAAAAAGAAAGAGATGGAAGGAAGGAAAGAGAGAAGGGACTTATATACACAAGCCGGTATTGTCACCGGGCTTGTCTATCCGCCGATAGCCTCGCGTTACTAGCGAGACCTTCTTGAAGACTTCTTCATGTTCTTCTTCTTGGACTCTAGGTGAAGAGGGAGAAGTGAGAGATAAAAAATGTGAGGAAGGAAAAGATAAAGGAGGACAAATAAAGATGGTGTAATGGTGAATAATAATATATGAATTTAACATGAGAATTAAAAGAGAAATGAAAGGCCACCATTCATTTTAGAAATGAAAGGTCTCATTTATAGGTTATGAGAAGAATAAAAAAATGATAAAAAATAATTGCAAGAATGAGGATTTGAACATATGACTTATGGAATAACAATACAAGGACTTAACCAATGAGCTACAAGGTTGTTCATGCACATATTTAATTAGAATTAAATATATGCTGTTGCTTAAAAAGAAAGTGGGCTTTCTAGATGGGCTGTAGAGAATAAGAATAATGGATTTGGGTTAAATATTTATGAAAGAAAAATAAGAATGAGAAGTTAAAAACTTAAATATAAGAAAAAGAAATTGTACACAGAAAAATACATAATAGATTGAGGAATAAAATAATAATAAATTTAATAGAAAAAGGAAAATACCAAGTACAAATAAATACGGTATATTATTGAAGAGGGATAATACAAATGTATAAAGATTTTGGGGTCATTACATTCTACCCTCCTTAAAAATAATTTCGTGCTCGAAATTACTCAAGAAGGATGATGTAACAGAGTAAGGAAACAGGATTAAGATGATGTCATTTTCGAGCTCCGTCGATTGATACTCTAACCAATTGAGCTAATATGTCAACAAGATACAAATAGAAAGGGTGAATAAGAGTTAAGAATTCAAAAGTCTTGAGATAGACTTCAAGGAAGCCGAAGGTGGAGTTCAAGATGGATTCAAGGAATATGTACTGTAAAGAATGTTTTCAGTTGTTGTTTCTTGTGTTTTATATTGCTTAGGGTTCCATACAGCTCTGACCTGCATGGGCCGCCAACAAAACCTGTCACGCCCCGCTTCCCAGTGTACGGCGAAGGGGACGCGACGAGGTCCGCTACGTATATACTCAGAAGTACATACGCTAAGCGTATCTAAGCAATATAAAAGTAATCACAAGAGACAAGAGATATAAAAATAACAGCAACTTTATTTATTAACATTCTTTTATACAATCCATGAAAAAGAAATACAACTGAAATAAAAATGATGCCTAAACAATGGCATGACAGGAAATGAAAAGTACTGAATGGAAAATGTACAATGAAACTAGAGCTCTGGTTCTTCAGCAAGCTGATCCAAGTCTTCTGCAGATGGCTCGATCTCTGTCGGGTCCAAACCACCTGACGACATTCAAAAAAGAAAGAAATAGAATGTAGTCAGCGAACAGATCGCTCGGTAAGTCCCAAAGATAAGGGAGAAGTAGAAAAGAAGAAAGAGAGAGAGTAGCTTTTAATGTTGTATTATATTGTTGTAATGTTGTATTAACGCTGTTGTTTGTAGCTTGGTACAGAAGAATGCCAGTGTATACGAGAGGGGTCTCGGTATGCTAGAGACCAGGGCAAATGGAAGTACAAGGCTCCGTTATACAACCCGGAACAACGGCAATTGGATTCATGTTAGGTATCTTAATCTTACCGTCTCGTGCCACCTTTAACACCTTCCGTACCAATCTACCCCTTAAACCCCGTAGTGTTTTATTTGTATTGTTTTGTACTGTAAATTGTATTGAATGTATAATTGAAAGACTGACCGAAACCATGATATCAGTAAACGGATGTAACCGTAGAATCATGTAAATGGAATAACTGGAGAACCATATAAATGGAATGTATATCCATGGTTCGGTTCAGTCAAGTTGTATAGATTGATGATTGGATTCATGGATTCATGTTGAATTGTAATATTGAAGACTGTAGATTGTACTTGAATCATATTCAAGTCAAATTATTTAAAATGAGACTCAGTCTGAGTCAGAACAATTAGAAAAGAAATTGAAATCCTGAATTAGGTTTTGGTGTTATCGGTAACCGCTGCACATGGGCGACAGGACTTGTGTCTTTTTCAAAAACGATTACCGTGTTGATAACACCGTTTGTTAGATTGTCTACCTTAGATAGGCAAGCACCCATATCTCCGGCTCCCTGAGGCTCAAGAGACCGGTTCCGCTTAAACCTATATTTACTTGGGTCCTTATTGTAATTTATATAACTTGAGAGGGTTTTATGTAAAAATAATTTTGTATGGTTTTCAAAATACAACTCAAATATTTAATTATCGTATTTATATACATACAACAATTTAATGATCAAGATAAATATGTATACATATTCGAATAGTATGAAATGAGTCAATTATATTATACGAGTAACTACCAAAAACAATGCTATAAAGAAATATTATGTACGACTAATTAATCAAGTCGAACGAATGCGGAACATAAAAAAAATATGGATCTATGTGTTTTGCATCCGTGAATTCCAGTTTCACCTAAATACGACTACCGGTTTGAGAGATATATCTGTTTTCGTATCATTGCGCAAAACAGATCAGAATCTGTTAAGCACCGTCACATATTTTTTAAAACACAGTTTGAGTTAATTTCCATCAGGTTTTAGATTACGAAAATTATTAGAAAATTTAGGTATTTTGAAGTACTTATCCAAAACACCAAGATTCATACGATTTGGATTTCTGAAGCTCTAGTTATGATCATTTTAATATCAGCGTTTAAAACAGAAATTCAGATTTCTGGACAGTAACTATATATTGTATTGCAAAACCTATATCGGGGTGTTTCATGCATTTCTAAGTAATCAAGTATACATAAAATTATAGTTCTATCAATTGTACATCTACACATATAAATTTTGTCACGAACGGACATCGGGAGTTTGAGTTATGTCTAATTTAAAAACAGTGTGCGAATCAAGACCGATTCTGTCCAGATCCGTCACTTAATATTATAATGCAGTTTTCTTTATCTTAGATGGGTTTTCAGTAAAACTATAAAACTAATAAAATCTAGATCATTCGATGTAGATATCAAAAACACCTGAGTTTGCTCAATTTGGATACCGGTATACCAAGTTATGTGTCCTAAAAGTTGACCGATAACTACAGTTTTCTATTTTACGATCAGTGAATAAAAACGATGTAATTCCTAAACCATTATGCGGTTCGATCTAAAACTTTTACAGCGTGTAAAAAATAATATATTCTATCTTATGTAAATTTTCTAAAATTTTCAGAATTAAAAATTAATTTATAAAAATTATTTTAAAACTAAAGGTATTGATATGTCATATGTGAGAAATGAGAAAACCATGGTATTTATTCGTAACTTCATTTTTTTTTTTACAAACTTTAAATAAAGTGATTTAAAATAAACAACAAACATGCAATCCTAATTGGTCACTATGAAATCTTAACATGTGAATTGAGAGTAATAAAAAAGACTTTACAAACTATATGTGTGTGTATATTTGTGTGTTCATTATTTATATATGTATCCATTTAATTAATTATTTAGGAACTATGATATGTCAAGGGAAGTTTTTTTTAATGGCAATATAAAACAAGAGAAATATAAAGAGAAAAAGAAAGAGATGGAGGGAAGGAAAGAGAGAAGGGACTTACATACACAAGCCGGTATTGTCACCGGGCTTGTCTATCCGCCGATAGCCTCGCGTTACTAGCGAGACCTTCTTGAAAACTTCTTCATGTTCTTCTTCTTGGACTCTAGGTGAAGAGGGAGAAGTGAGAGATAAAAAATATGAGGAAGGAAAAGATAGAGGAGGACAAATAAAGATGGTGTAATGGTGAATAATAATATATGCATTTAACATGAGAATTAAAAGAGAAATGAAAGGCCACCATTCATTTTGGAAATGAAATATCTCATTTGTAGGTTATGAGAAGAATAAAAAAATGATAAAAAATAATTGCAAGAATGAGGATTTGAACATATAACTTATGGAATAACAATGCAAGGATTTAACCAATGAGCTACAAGGTTGTTCATGCACATATTTAATTAGAATTAAATATATATTGTTGCTTAAAAAGAAAGTGGGCTTTCCAGATAGGCTGTAAAGAATAAGAATAATGGATTTGGGTTAAATATTTATGAAAGAAAAATAAGAATGAGAAGTTAGAAACTTAAATATAAGAAAAAGAAATTGTACACAGAAAAATACATAATAGATTGAGAAATAAAATAATAATAAATTTAATAGAAAAAGGAAAATACCAAGTACAAATAAATACGGTATATTATTGAAGAAGGATAATACAAATGTATAAGATTTTGGGGTCATTACAAAATCCAACACTTGGAAAAATCCAACACTCAGAAAAAATCCTAACACATGAAATTTTTGAATCCGTTCAAACTTTATAACATCGTCTTTATAACCCGAATACATGTTAGAATTACGACTGCGAAACACTCCGAATTGCCTTTGCAGAAAGTCAACATCACATGAAAATTTTGGAAAAACAAACAACACCTGAAACACCAAAACCCAGAGACTGGAACGCCCTGAAAATTTGAAGCTAAAACTCTCAAATTGGGCCGAGCTCGCCGGATTTTCTACCTATGTAGCCGGCCACTTTTGCTCCAAATTGCTTCAATTTTTCACAGTGTTATTGTTATATCACATACAACCTTCTGTACTTGTTTAAAAAAATTTTAGAGCCCTTTAAAAATTCGACAGAAACTGGATTTCGTAGTTTCAAGTTTCAGAGTAGTTTCATATCGTAATCTAACAAACATTGTTTAAATCTCTAGCTTGGCTCTGATACCACTGTAGGGTTACTTAGACTGGCAGCAAGGTTTCGGGAGACATCGTCCATGCCGTTTTCAAAAATTTGCCGTTCTAATTAACCAAGAATCTTGACTAGAGATATAAACAAAACATCATGCAAATGACTTTGCAAGTCTAAGTGAATGCGGAATACAACCTTTGTAGACCGGTCCTTCACTTCAAATGCCCCGTGTAGAAGTCCATTCGCTGCGAGTAATGAACTCCCGAACTCTTGAGAGGATCCACAAGGTGAAAGATGCAAACTTGCTCGAAGTCTTCGAGGCCGAAAATGATCTACATCGAGGAGACTCAAGCCCATGCTATCTCTTCACTAAATTAGGGTTTAGTGAAGCAAACACCCTAAACTAAATGGCTAATAGTAGAGAATGATGAAGTAGGAAATGGGCTCTCTTTAGTTTTCTTTTTCTCACAATATTTTCTCACCGTTTTCAAAAGCTAGCAAGCTTTATTTCTTGAGGAAGAAGAAGCTCAAGTGAAGAATGAGAGAATGAATTCATGAGGTGAGAATATGAACCATGGGTGAGTTAGTGTCAGGCACTAAATCATGTAGAGACTTAACTAGGGTTGAGGATAATGGTTAGGTTTATAAATATCTCAAGGAAAACAAAAGAGTGGACTTGGTCAATGGTTATCCACAAGCTTCTACAAGCTTGTAGCCATGCCAAATATTCACCATTTTTGAATTACCTTGAAAAATAAAAAACCATACATTATCCTAACTATAGTGTAAGTCTCATACACCCATATATCATGTATCATCAAGCATGACACAATAAAATGTACATTAATATATATCACATATATACTATATGCACACAAGTGAGAAAAAGAATACTTAGTGAGCAAATATTAGTTAATGTAAGTTAATATATCAAATATATAATTATACATTAAATTATCAAATCAACACTTGATTTAATAATCTGGCTATATCACATATAACCGACTAATATCATATGAATCAACTTATCGAATCATCACTTGATCCGATAACTCGGCTATATCTCATATAACCGACCGATATCATAAATCGCGAGAATAGAATGCGGTATCACATACGCGCATTAATCTCGGTCCCGCACATATCATATATGTGCTCCTATTTCGTTTTGCATGAACCAGGAAAGCTCTGTGTAGGACTCTAAAGACTCGTCAATACACCGGCAGTAGGTGATGATCATATCAACACCCATAAGCCGCAAACGGTCTGCTAAATGTAACGGCCACCCAGGTATTGAGCGATCAGAAGATCAACAAGCAAGCCTGCTCACACTCCTGCGAATCCAATCAATAACACTACCGTACAGTCCGGTCTCTTCATCTAATATGTGGTATAACGTCAGACCCCAATAGCCTGATAAGTCATGCCGATGCAAGGTCCATAACGGTTCGAGAAACTACTGATAACACTTACTAGTAGATCTCAGCAACCCTGGCCAGGGATTTCCTGTTATGGCCAATCGAGCATAGCGCAACATCAACTCCCTATACCGGGAGAGACGAATCCCCTCCTACCTCCCATTGCCTCTATATGACTCGGGACTGTACCCAAAAACCACCATTTTGCACGATCTCTTGACCGTGGTAAGGTGGAAATCAAAGCACGGTAGGAATCACACAAGACTCTATGACGATCTCGGGTCGACAAACTAACCTGTACCAGTGTCACCAGAGAACTGCTATCCAACGATAGGTATAATACCATCTAGGAGTTTTCGACAAGTCCGTTCGGTGTACCCGGTCTCCACTGAGCACCCGTATACCTTCTTTGATGCCAAACACCAATGGATATGGGATCATCCATCGCCCATCATATGGGTCGAGAAGCGCATACGCTAGTCTACTCTGGAGTATCGATGCCCTGTCTCGATACTCCCATAACTAGGACCAATTATAGGGTGTATTTGTGGACTGCCCTTGGCCCCACTAGTACGATCTCCATCATAGTCCTGGTAGTTAAGTATGGATCCTAAAGGCTTTATCAACATGTGAGAGCAAGACAGTATCACAATACAAATCTACATGTTAAGATAAAGAGCAACCAGATCGCATACTATCATGTCGAGCAAGAAAGTCCTCCCTATATATGTCCAAGCATCCACTACAATATACATCACATGTACAGTAATGGCCTCTCGGGCATACATATAACTAACACCCGGTCCCATCAGCGATCCAGACATATTCTGAGACAGTATCACCTAATCAGGGAGATGGTTGATCTCCAAGGGATCGAGGTAAGGAGAGCTGACGCGAAGGATAACACGGCGGATCCACTCACAAAGGCCTTTCCTAAGAGTGACTTTTATGGAACGTTGGGTATGAGATACTACAACAACTGGCCCTGGTGCAAGTGGGAGATTGTTAGTTGTATGTATGCCCTAGAGGCCATTATTGTACATATGATGTTTATTATAGTGTATGATTAGACATATATAGGGAGGACTTTCTTGCTCGACATGATAGTATGCTATCTGGTTACTCTTTATCTTAACATGTACACTTATTGTCTCTCTGTTACATGTTGATAAAGCCCTTAGGATGTGTACTTGACTACCAGGATTATGATGCAGATCATACTAATGGGGCCAGGGTAGTCTATAAGTACATCCTTCAATATTTCCTAGTCGTGGGAGTATCAAGACGGAGCATCGATATTCCAGAGTAGACTAGCGTATACGTTTCTTAACCCATATGATGGTCAATGGATGATCCCACATCCATTGGTGTTTGACATCAAAGATTGTATACGAGTGCTCAGTGGAGACTGGGTATACTGAACAGGACTCGCCGAGAACTCTTAGATGGTATTATACCTTACGTCAGATAGCATTTCTCTGGTGACACTGGTACAGGTTAGTCTGTAGACCCGAGATCATCATAAAGCCTTGTGTGATTCCCACTGTGCTTTGATTTCTACCTTACCACGTTGAAGAGAACGTGCAAAAAGATGGTTTTTTGGTACAATCCCGAGTCTTATGGAGGCAATGAACGATAGGAGGGGATTTCGTCTCTCCCGGTATTGGGGGTTGATGTTGTGCTATGCTCGATTGGCCATAACAGAAAATCCCTGGTCAGGGTTGCTGAGATTTACTGGTAAGTGTTATCTGTAGTTTCTCAAACCGCTATGGGCCTCACATCGGCATGACTTATCAAGCTATTTAGGTCTGACGTTTACCACCCCCAGGCTGGATATGCGACATATCAAACCAAGAGACCGGACTCTATGGTAGTATTACTTATTGGATTCGCAGGAGTATGAGCAGGCTTGCTTGTTGATCTTTTGATCGTTCAATACCCGGGTAGCCGTTACGTCCAGCTAGTACCGCTGACGGCTTGTGGATGACTGATATGATCATCACCTACTGCCGGCGTATTGACGAGTCTTCAGAGTCCTACACAGAGGTTTCCTGGCTCAGGCAAAACTAAGTAGGAGCACATATGTGATATGTGCGGGACCGAGATTAATACGCGTATGTGATACCGTATTCTAATCTCGCGATATGTGATATCGGTCGGTTATATGTGATATAGCCGGGTTATCGAATCAAGTGTTGATTCGATAAGTTGATACAAATAATATTAGTCGGTTATATGTGATATGGCCGGATTATTAAATCAAGTGTTGATTTAATAATTTAATGTATGATTATATATTTGATATATTAATTTTACTTTAACTAATATTAGCTCACTTAAGGATTTCTTTATCTCACTTATGCATTTAATATATATGTGATATATATTAATTGTGTTTCTTTTTGTGTCATGCTTGATGATATATGCTACATGGGTGTATGAGACTCACACCATGCATTAGATAATAAGGGTTATTATTTATTTAAAGTAATTCATAATTATGTAGAAATTGGTCATGGCTATGAAGCTTGTAGAAGCTTGTAGTAACTATTGACTTAGTCCACTAATTTTGTTTTACTTGAGATATTTATTAACCCAGCCATTATCTTAAGCCATGGTTAAGTCTCTACATGAGTTAATATGAGATATTATCTCATCCATGGTTGCTATTCTCACTGATTCATTCTCCACTTGATCTTCTCCTTCATCTCTTGAAAGCTCTCTAGCTTTTCTTGAGGTGAAGAAATATTATGAGAAAAATTATTCTAAAGTGAGCAAAAATACTACTTCATTAACCTACACTAGATTAGCCATTTAGTTTAGGTTGTTTGCTTCACTAATTCCCAATTGGTAAAGAGGTTGCTTGAGTCAGAGTCTTCTCGACATAGATCATCTTCGGCCTCGAAGACTTCAAGCAAGATTGTTCATTTCACTTTGTGGAGCCTAACTTGAGTCCGGGAGATCACTACTTGAAGCGAAGGGACTACTACACGGAGCTTTAGAAGTAAAGGACGGGTCTACAAAGGTTGTATTCCTCATTCACTTAGTTTCATGTTTGATTACATGTTGGTTTACCCTAATTCCTCTAGTTAGATCCTAGATTAGGGTTCTTTAGTACCTTAGAATTTTTAAAATGGCATAGTTGATGCCTTCCGAAACCTAGTGAGGGTGCTACGGAACCCAGCAGGAAGAGCTCCAAATAGGACACTGTAGCAGACTCAATGATAGAGGCTGAGTACATCGCTGCCAACGATGCCACAAAAGAGGCAGTCTGGATGAGGAAGTTCACTTCTAAACTTTAGGTGGTTCCATCCATTGCCGATCCAATACCTTTGTATTGCGATAACAATGGAGCCATGGCTTTGGCAAAGGAACCATGGTCCTATCAGAAATTCAGACATATCTTGAGGTAGTATCACCTGATCAGGAAAATCGTAGATCGCCAGAAGATCGCGGTGCAGAGAGTAGATACAAAGGACAACACGGCAGATCCATTCACCAAGACCATCCTTCAAATCCAGCTCGAGAGACTGTTCGAGATGTTGGTATGCGGTACGCCCGCAACTGTCTCTAGTGCAGACGTTGGGTACTTAATACGCTAATAACAAGCCTTAGCGCAAGTGGGAGATTGTTGGATATGTATGCCCTAGAGGCCTTCATTGTATAGGATGCTAGGGATATGTATGTACATGACAATCTTGCTCAATATAATAGTATACTATTTGGTTTGTCTTTATCTTAACATGTGATATGTTTTACTTGTTATTTTATGTCGCTTATACATGTCGATAAAGCTCTTAGGATCCTTGGTTGACTACCAACGTTATGATGGCAATCATACTTGTGGGAGCTGGGTATTCGATAAGCACATCCTTAAATGTCCCTAGTTGTGGGAGTATCGAGACTGGGCATCGATACTCCAGAGTAGACTAGTGTATACAATTTTAGACCTTGACGATGGGCGATGGTTGGTCCCACAGCCATTGGTGTGATGCACCAGAGATTGTATACAGGTGCTCACTAAGGGTGAGTACACTGGACGGACTCGCCGAGAATTGGCTAGATGGTATTATACCTATCGTCAGATAGAAGTTCTCAGGTGACATAAGTACAGATAGTCTGTTGACCTGAGATCGTCATTTGTCTCATGTGAGTTTCCACCGTGCTTTGATTACTACCTACCACGGCTCTACTGAGTCGTGCAAATAGGTTTTAGTTGGGTACAGTCCCGAGCCACATGGAAGCGGTGAGCGATCTTTGGGAATTCGTCTCTCCCGGTATAGGGAGTCGATGTTGCGCTGTGTTCGGTTGGCCAAAACCATAATTCCTTAGCCAGGATGGATTGAGAATTACTGATAGTTAGAACAGTAGATTCTCGGATGGTCTTGAACCACATCGGCATGACTTGTCAGGTTATTAGAGGTCAGACGTTTTCCACCCCCTAGACACGGCATGCGATACTCTCAGACGAACAGACCGGAATGTATGGAGATTGTCATGGGCAGGCTCAGTAGGAGTTCGAACGAGTTTGCTCGTCGGCCTTCTTTTCGACAGATACCTTTGTAGCCGTTACGTACAACTAGTGCCACTGACGTGTTTGTGGTTAAACCCACTTCCGGCATACTGTCGAGTCTTTAGAGTCCCACATAGAGAGCTTCCCTGGTTCAGGCAAAACGATATAGAAGTCGTATGGTTTTCCTTGCAGGGTTTCGATCATATACATGTACTAGCTACACGTATTTTTGATCGGACGGATAATACTAGCGGGCTTAGGATTAAGTCGTATTCTAGTATTATAATATTGGATTATTTTCATCTCTTGGTATTCATAGTACGAATACGGGTATGTATATACGGTGATGGGTATTCTTGTAATTTCACAAGAGTGCTTCTAGAAGAAGATACATCATTTGTGATAAATCCATTATGTTTAAATGGATAACGAGGTGGAGGTATGAGGTGTTTTTTAAGCATGGTTAAAGCATGGCTACATTAGATGATTCACTCATTTGGATAACTTTTGAAGCAGTCACATTATTTTTAATGTAAAAAGTATGCTTGATATTATCACTTAGCCATTTTTCATCTCATTCTTCACTTCAACACTCTCTTTCCTCCATTGCTCTCTTCTTCTTCCTCAAACCCTAAACACTCTCATGAGTTGAGAAACCTAGGATTATCGAGATAAATTAATCCAATAAACATTCTTTACCTCTTAAGCTACCTAGATTAGCAAACTAGGTACTTTAGTTACCTCATTCTAGATGTTAGAGCTTGAACCATAGACTCTCGGGTGGATCTTCTTCGACACGAGGAGGCCGATAACCAAGCTCGATTCGTACAAACGAGGAGTTTAAGAAGAGGATAAGAAGACCCGAAGGACTTGAACACAAAGGTATAAATCACTTCATAGTAGATTAGAACTTTTGTTAGTTTTGCTAGCTAGAGCTTATGGTCGATCTTGGAAGTTTAGTCGATATTGCTTGCAATAAAATTATTTTTTGTTAATTCCACCTCTCTACAAACCCTGTGGAGTATGCGACATCAACTTAAATCAAGGGTTCATACGGGTGGGTCAAGGGTAATCATGATGATAACAGGTTGAACTTGACTAGCGACTTATGATATGTTGGCCTTTGTCAAGATCATTAGCCGTTAGGGGCAAAAACCATATCGGGAGTTTCAAATATAAGGGAAACTTGCCAGGTATGCGCATACCTTCTGGAGTATGTTGACTTGAGTGGCTTCCATCAAGTTATCACGCGATGATAGTTGGGTCCCGATTCCCACTGATGAGTAGGAGTTACTCCTCGGGTTATTTTGAGATGATCCCGACTAATTCTCATTTTAGAGTTTGAAGGAGAATTCGAGAAAATAATAGGATCCATCCTGATTAGATGAAGTGATTAACCAATTTAATTTAGGTTAGAGTGCACGCTGTTTGTTTCTTTTCTCTCTCTCTTTGGCAGCGACCATGACCAACTTAAACTAAAACTCATGAACCAAGTTAACCGAACCTTCTTACACACTTTGTTTTTTAGATTGTCAGGATTCATGACAAAGTCACACATATCCCTGCCACTCTTACTTCTCCTTTGAATTTCTCCAGAACACTCTATATCACTACGAAAATCCATATTGCTTGGGTATAATATCATATAGTTACATACGAACTCGAAAAAATTTGTTTCGGTTCAAGGATGGATTTCGGTTCTTAGGAAATTGAATGGGATTATTCGGTTGTCTTTTCTCTTTACCTTCTCACAGGTTGCGAGGGCTCCTAGTATCAGGAGAGTACACATATTACGCTAATTGGATAGTTTTCTTCCAAATCTTAGGTAGGTGTCGAAAGGTTGGGAAGAAGAAAACTAATTAGCCTAGGTATGGTGTACAGAAGGTAAGAAATAAAGACATATAAAGGGATTAGAGTGAGGGCAAGGAAAATTGCGACTACTGTCATGAATCTGGATAGTGGAAAAGGCGTTATTAGGAATATCCAGCCACCCCCTCGAAACATTTTCATATTTCAGTTTTACTGTGCGGTGTTAATTGAAAACAGTTTTCCCAATTAAATTCTGACTCTAAAGTATGTTTTACCAGACTTGATTCTCACATCTGTATGGCATTACAGATGCTGAGTGGGGGTAGAATATTGGGAATTTGGTAATTAGATCCTCAATATCAGAATTCTTTGTAATTGGTGGTATTTGAGAAAGTCGCCTGGGTTTTGCCTAACGGCAAATATTTGGTTTTGAATATTCGTTATTATGCACCAATTTCAAACCGATATATCTGTACGTTTATTTTATAAAGTGAGATATAACATTTTGAAATTATGTTTATGACATTTACCTTTATCGGTTGATGATTAGATAAGGTGCATTCAACAACGGTGTAATTCTTCTTAACCATACCACAGTTTTCAACCTACGACGTACAGGGTTTGAGTTATTAAACTCAGAAGACTTATACAAAATATTGTATGTTGTTCGATGTCCATTAGGATAAGGAGTTGGTACTCGTACTATATTTCGTTTACTTATGACTTCTCTAGTTTTAGACACATATTTCGTTCAAATACAAGATCCAAATTTTGAGAAGTTATAGGTATAAAAATAAAGTTGAGAACCGTGCGTTGGAAGTATCAAAATTTTTTGAGATGATCGAAGATATAGATACTTATGCTAAGAATTCCGTCGTAAGTAATATTTTTGAGAACTTGCTTCTCTCTCAGGTTACTCATCCGTGGGTGCACTCCTTGATGAGTAATGTTGCATGACCTTCTTCCATTTAGCCGATATGCACTTGAAAAAGCTGCATGTTTTTTTGTTTCTGGTTCCAATTAAATTAGTACATTTGTTTCTAAATTGGATATAGAATGAATTCATATCTTAATGATCTTAACAATGTTAAGCTATAAGGAGTTGTCCGCCTTATGTTTAAAACCAGAATCCAGATAAATTCAAAGCACGTTTCAATAATGGCAGTTTATGGGTTATCCTGGGTTTTAACGAGGGTTAACAATCTACCATTTGAAGGATTAATAGTTATATTGTTCTTGACTCGCCACCCGTTTTAGTAAAATGAATTCTTTTCAAAAAATATTAGTGGAAGTATGGTAGAACTGGAAGTGATTACAGAACCACGAACGATTGCTGAAAATTTAGTAGAACCTAAGAATTCAATTGGATTCGACAATCCATTAGCCACTCCACAGATATGGTGGGTAACCTCAGCCACCTGAGAGGTACTTCGGTCTCCTAAAAGTCGGTGATAGGGAGGTTTTGATGACCCAATCTTGCCACTACTGTTGTCTTAGACTATGAGATCTGAGAGGCGGATGACTATAATATCTTTCTAAATTAGTTTTAGAAGTGCACGTGTATATGACTCTGCCAGAGGGTTGTTGTAGTCAGTGGAAGCAGCAGAAGCGTGGTGGGCCAGTAGTTTATGTCTATTTATAAACTAAAACAAGTATAGCGAAGATAGATCATCTATTTTTGATATGACAGTCATAGAGTTTGATTTTATTAGAACAACAGATGGACCTGGTAAGAAAGTAATAAGGAGTGATGTCCTGGTATTTGGATGACGTACTCCTTATATGAAGCGATATTCTTATACTAAGATCGGTTATACTGTGGTTGTCACAAGGTATTTCTCCAAATAGGATATGGACAAAATATCAAGGATTCTGGTGACTAGATCTACGGTTTTAGATCTAAATTTAGGAAGTGTCCCAATTCGGCTACTTTGACACTATTCTAAAGTGTTTTAGAATGGAAGACTCCTGGTATGGTGGTGTATCCGCAGGTGATGGAGTCACCCTCTCTAAAGAGATGCCTTCTAGACTGATGAGAAGAGGGATTTGCATGATTGACATATCACTTGCTTAGGCAATTGAATCAATTATGAGATTTCAAGTAACCAGATATTGCTTTTGCACGAGCTGCAGTAAGCATATATTAATCAAATCCTAAAGAAATATTAGGAAGAAGTTATGAATATAAGAGGATGTTCTTGGTATATGGTAGCGGCAGCCTCATTTAGGAGGCGATTATCATTTCAAACTTCCAAGGTGACCTGGATGACAGAGTGACTTCAGAGTTAAAGTTTACCCTCTTCTATGGGGCAGTTTGTTGGACATGGGGTCCAAGTGGATATTGAGGAAGGTATGGCGCAACATACTGATTAAATTCAGTGGAAGATACAGTCTAAGAAGTTTGTTGGACTTGAAATTCATTAATGAACTTGGTCCTATCAGATATCCACATAAATTCTGTGACACATATAGCTCATTTCGGGAGATAGTTATTCTCCACGAAATTGAGATATAGAGAGATAAAGATAGAAATATTGGAGCGGATCCACTCACTGAGGTTATTTCTCAAACATGAATGTCTCGCAAATATGATTTGTAAAACTGATTAGTAGAGAAGTTGCGTGTTCGGCAGCACATGGGCTATGTATGCGACACGCAATAATTAGCCTTAAGTGCAAGTGGGAGATTGTTGGATATAGTGCCCTCAAGGAAATTATTGTAATCGCAGGCAGGCGATTATGATGATTGTGGGAGGACCTATACGGATATGACAGTCTTACTCAAGATGATAGTATGTTATATGGTACATCTCTATCATCATGTACATGTATTATGTGGTATTACGGATCACTATTATATGCTGATAGAGCCAATAGGATTCTTGGTTGACTACTAAGGTTATTTTGGCGATCAAACTTGTAAGAATTTGGAAGTCTATAAGCAAATTCTTAAATGTTCCTAGTCGTGGGAATATCGAGACTGGACATCGATAATCCAGGGTAGACTAGTGTATACGTTTCTCGACCCCGACGAGGGACGATGGCCGGTCTCAAAGCCATTGGTATCAGTTAGTCACTAAAGATAGTATACAGGTGCTCATTGGGTTATAAGTTATACTGGATGTACTCGCCGGGAACATGCTAGATGGTATTATACCTATTGTCAGATAGCAGTTCTCAGGTGACATGAGTACGGGTTAGTCTGTCGACCTGAGATCATCATTTTTCTCGTGTGAGTTCCAACTGTGCTTTGATTACTATCCTACCATGGCTCGAAAGGGTCGTGCAAACAGATTTTAGTTGGGTACAATCCCAAGCCACATGGAGGTAGTGAGCGGATCGTTGGGAAATCATCTCTTCCAGTATTGGGGGTTGATGTCGCACTGTGCACGGGTGGCCATCATTAGAAATCCTTGGCCAAAGTGGATGAGAATTACTGATTTGGATCAATAGTTTCTCAGTGGGTGGTGGGCTTCACACAAACACGAAATATCGTGTTATTAGGGGCCTGACTTTATCCAACCCTAGACTCGATATATGATACTCTTAGACGAACAGACCGGACTGTATGTAGGTTGTCAAAGATAGGCTCAGTATCTAGGTAGCCGTTACGTACAGCTAGTGCTGCTGACGTGCTTGTGGTTAAACCCACTGCCAGCGTATTGACGAGTCTTTAGAGTCTTACATAGAGGGTTTTCCCGGTTCAGGCGAGTTGATGTAGATGATGTATATTGGTATATACAGGTGTCCGATTAAATATGTGTACAGGCTACACGGACTTTAATCGGACGGTTGATAATACTAGTGGTTTAGGATTAAGCCAGATTATTAAATCAAGTTTTGATTTAATAATTTATAAATATATAATATGTATTCTAGTATTATTGTTCACTATTCATTTTCTCTCTTGGTTATTTATATTTCTATACGGATACGCGTATATGTATTTCGATACATATACCGGGTTGTATTCCGTATTTATATGGAATTTATTCTAGAAGATGGACACCTCGTTTGTGAATATTCATTTATGAATATTCATAAAATGAGGTGGAGGGTGAGATAGCATTGAGCATGGTTGAAGACATGTAGAGAGGAATGGGCTTCATTATTTATTAACAAATGAGTTATGATATTTTTATTTGTATGGCTCAAAAATTGTAAAACCATTCCATTCTACATTCTATTCTTCTTGATTCATGCTCTTTAGTTCTTCAACACTTGCTTATGGATATGTTTCCTCACCTCCTCCTCCTTCTTTAGTTGCTCTCTTGAGCTTAGATTTATAGTGGAAAATTTCTATATCCCCACTCTCCATTCCTAGCGAGCTTAGAGCGTCGGTTGCTTCACTAGGTGAAGTTAGAGTTTGGATCGGTTCTCTCAGATGTATCATCTTTGGCGAAGGAGGACCGGCTTGTAGGGTTCCTAGGCACTCTAGTGAAGTCTCACAAGTGATCAAACATGCACAAATCAAATTTTACGGGTGCCTACAAACCCGACTACGGATCGTTTACTAGATATTTAGGCGAAACAAGCAAACTAGTTAACATTTTAACTAAGGGAACGGATATACAACCTTTGTAGACCCGGTCCACCACCTCCACGGCTCCGCAATGAAGTCCCCTCACTGTCCAAATCATGTCTTGGGCTCTAGCGTCGGCATCATCGAAGAATGGGCGGGCTTGATCGTCGGTTCGATGCCGAAGATGATCTACGTCGAGGCATCGCTAGAACAAGCTCCAACTTCACCAAGTCGGAAAAACTTGTGAAGGAAACACCCTATACTACTTGGCAAGAGGTAGAGGATGAAGAAATAGGAAGTGGGTAAACTTTAGTTTTGGATTTCTCACTAGATTTCATGACTTGCCATTGGAGTAGCAAGCTTTCTTCATTGAAGAAGAAGATGAAGAAGGAAGAAGAAGATATGATAAGATCATTTAAAATAGAAAAGAAAATACAATACTTATCATATCTTTAACCATGGTTTAGTGTAGAGACTTAACTTAGGTTAGATAAGTGGCTAGAGTTAGGCATGAGACAAGAATGGTGACTAAGTCAATGCTTCATGAATCTTCAACTAAAAACAAAATTAGCCACATTCATTTCTCATTTTCTTTTTCTTTTGAAATAAATAAAATAAAAATATAAATGAATAAGATGAAACCCTAATCACTAACTAACCATGGTTTAATACTTTACACAAAACCAAACAAGAATGTATCATCAAACATGATACAATCATGTGCACAAAGAAATATATCACATATACAACTTGCACAATTCAAGTGAGAAAATCCTTTTAAAGTGAACCAATACTAGTTAATGCAAAGTAATATATCAAATATATAATTATACATTAAATCATTAAATCAACACTTGATTTAACGATCCGGTCATATCGCATATAACCGACTAGTATCTTATGTATCGGCTTATCGAATCAATGCTTGATTCGATAACTAGGTTATATCGCATATAACCAATCGATACATTGATCGCGAGAATGGAATACGGTATCACATACTCGAATTATTCTCGGTCCCGCACATATCTCATATGCGCTCCTATTTCGTTTCGCTTGAGCTAGGAAACCTCTGTGTAGGACTCTAAAGACTCGTCAATACGCCGGCAGCAGATGATGATCATATCAAACACCCACAAGCCGCAAGCGGTCTGCTAAACGTAACGGCCACCCGGGTATTGAGCGATCAGAAGATCGACGAGCAAGCCCGCTCACACTCCTGCGAATCCAACCAGTAACACTTACCGTACGGTCCGGTCTGTTCGTCTGATATGTCGCATATCTCGCCTAGGGGTGGTAAACGTCAGACCCCAATAGTTCGATAAGTCATGCTGACTTGAGGTCCATAACATTCGTGAAACTACTGATAACTCTTACCAGTATATCACTGCAACCCTGGCCAGGGATTTCCTGTTATGGCCAGTCGAGCATAGCACAACATCAACCCCCAATACCGGGAGAGACGAATCCCCTCCTATCGCTCATTGCCTCCATGTGAATCGGGACTGTACCCAAAAACCATCTGTTTGCACGACTCAGTAGAGCCATGGTAGGGTGGAAATCAAAGCACAGTGGGAGACACACAAGACTCTATGACGATCTCGGGTCAACAGACTAAGCTGTACCAGTGTCACCAGAGAACTGCCATCTGACGTGAGGTATAATACCATCTGGGAGTTCTCGACGAGTCCGTTCAGTGTACCCAGTCTCCACTGAGCACCCGCATACCATCTTCGATGTCAAACACCAATGGATATGGGATCATCCATCGCCCATCGCATGGGTCGAGAAGATATGCGCTAGTCTACTCTGGAATATCGATGCCCCGTCTCGATATTCCCTCGACTAGGAACATTTCAAGGATGTACTCATGGACTACCCAGGCCCCACTAGTATGATCTACATCATAGTCCTGGAAGTCGAGTACACATCCTAAGGGCTTTATCAACATGTAATCAGAGAGACAGAAAATATACATGTTAAGATAAAGTGCAACCAGATAGCGTACTATCATGTCGAGCAAGAAAGTCCTACCTATATATGTCCCAGCATCCACTACAATATACATCCAATGTACAGTAATGGCCTCTAGGGCATACATATAACTAACAATCTCCCACTTGCACTAGGGCCATCTGTAGCAGTGGTTGCAGTATCACATACTCAACCATCCCATAAAAGTCTCTCTTTGGGAAAAGGCCTTCGTGAGTGGATCCACCGTGTTGTCCTCTGAGTCTACTCTCCTAACCTCGATCACCCTGGAGATTAACTATCTCCATGATCAGGTGATGCTGCCTCAGAATATGTCTGGGTCACTGATGGGACCAGGGTTTCAGGGTCGAAGCCACGCTTCCATTGTCATACAATGGCAGGAACCTAGTTCATCTTATGAACCAATATACACCCAAACTTCCTCTTTGGTAGTATCTTTAATAGCGATGTTACCAGCCTTTATCGTCTAGTTTGCCACGGTATCGAGCTTGGAACTCTTCCAACATACCGTCCCTTTACTGAGGGTAAAGACAGTGCCTGTGACTGACATTCAGTCGTCTTTATCACCCTGGAACACTTCCAGTGATTCTCCCCAGGATCGATTGATACCATCTCACTACATCTAGTGAGAATCCTAACATCCAATTACATCTATCTCATATATGAAAACTCAGGATTTAGGAGGTATCACTTTGATCCTATTTGGGGAATCCTTGTGATAATAGGAGATTGACCGATCGTAGTATAGGAAACTCTTTTCCTATCAAGAGTATGTTGTCTACGTACAATACGAAGATAACCACCTTACTCTCTACTACCCTTTTGTATATACAAGGTTCGTCTACCATTTTGATGAAGTCAAACACTTTGACTTTCACATCAAAACAGACGTTCCAACTCCGCGATGCCTGCTTCATTATGTAAAGCAACTTGCACACGTTTCCGCTGCTCCCACTGTTTACGAAGACCTCTGGCTGTGTTCTTATAGACGTTCTCTTCTAAATCAGTATTTAGAAAAGCAGTCATGGCACCCAACCGCCAGATATCGTAGTCATGGTATGTAGCCGTGGTACGTAGGATCTGGATAGACTTGAGCATAGCTACTGGAAAAAGGTTTCATCATTATCCACGCCTGGTCGATGACGAAAACCTTTAACAAGTCTAGCTTTGAAAGTCTCAACTTTTCCATCTACACCAAGTAATCTTCTCAAGATATACTTGCTCCTGATGGGGATTTAACCCTTCAGATATAGCAGCTAAAGTCCATACTTTGCTGGTGTACATGGATTCCATCTCAGATCTCTAAGCATTCAGCCATTCTTACAGAGTCCCTACTCTCGATGGCCTGCTCGAAACTAGTTGGGTCATCATCTCATGATGCTATCCTTGCTCCCACTGTCATCGAGAAACCGAGGTATCTCTCAGGCGGATGAGAAACCCTACTAGATCGGCGGAGAGGCTGAGGTTCGTCGGGAACTATAGAATCTTATGGTTCTGTCAAATCATCAACCGCAGTTTTGTATAGCTGGAACCTTTCCAGTTCTACAGAACTGATCTTGCCTCGATCTTGTCCGGATTTTGCTTTTGACATAGGCCGGACAACCCCAAATCTTAACTCGCTTAAGAGATGGGTTCTTCCCATACCATATCTCATATGGAGTGGTAGGCACTGATTTGATTCAAACCTAATTCAATAGGTATGCAGCTTCTCAAGTGCATAACCCCAAAAGGAAATAGGTAACTCAGTAGTACTCATCATAGAGCACACCTTATCATATAGGGTGTGATTGCTCCGCCCCGATATACCATCGTGCTATGGTTTATACGGAGGAGTAATGCTGAGAGAGAATCTCATTTTCTTTTGGAATAGTCCAGGAATGCTATGCACAAGTATTCTCCTCCCTGATCTCATCATAGGACATAACACTTATACCCGTATTTTGGTTCTCTACTTCCAACTTATATTCTGTGAATACCTCAAAAGCTTCGGACTTATGTTTCAACAGGAACATACGACTGAATCTTGAGAGATTATCAGAGAATGTAACGAAGTATAAAGAACCAGTCCTGGCATGTGTAGACAGGAGACCTTACATACATCATCATGTATCAGTCCCAAGAGTTTACTAACTCTTTCTCTGCTTCCAGTAAACAGAGCTAGTGTCATTATATCTTTGTGACATGACTGGCAAGTTTCACAAGATGTAAATTCAAACTGATTTAAATATGCATCTAAAATGTAACTACAGCCAGTCGGGTCGCATTGACATGACCTAGTCTACAATGCCTCAAGAACGAATCGTTCATTTCTGAACTCTTCCTCTTGTGTGTGTTCTGCATACAAGGAACTGTAGTTTGATTTAGAACGTCAATGTTTTTAGATAACGTGCCTGAACCGATCAACTTTTGATATAGGAAATGTTCAAAACATTATCCAACAATACAAAATTATATCATTTCTTTACTAATAAAGAGACTGATATGATTTTGTATATCAGGTTCGGTATCTAATAGCATTTGTTCAGAATCAATGTATTCGTAATACAGGGTGACAGTGACCAACAGACTTGGCTGCAACACTTGCCTCGTTTTCTGCCTCATGAAACTTATCACCCGTTCTCAGTTCTCTACCTATCTGTAGCCCTATGTAACAGATTACATATCTGGGATCCTGATCCGGTATCATATACCCAGGACGTAAAGGACACTGAGAAACAGTTCTTTGTAATGAACACACCCGAAGATGATGCATCAGCATGCACTCTCTTCGTTTGGGCTGCACGGGAATTCTGGTAATCCCCTATTTCCTGCTTTATCTTATAACAATTATAAGTCGGAGCGGGACCAACGTTCCCCAGCTCAGTATAACAAGCGGGTTCGGTCAATATTCCGTATTATTATCTTGATTAAGGCGTGATATGGTTGCTACCAGGAGAGAGAGAGAAGAAAACACTCTGCGTACGCTCTTGCAAGATTAGATTGGTTATGTATTTTATCTAATCAGGATGGCTCCCACTGTTTTTATCAAATCTTCCTTCAAACCCTAAAAGGAAAGACTAGCCGGGATTAATTACACTCTACAAGTTCGCCAATCTTTCAGCCAGGCCAATATCGGTACTTTGAGGGAGGTTCCCCGTGCTTTCGCACGGACCTAATTACAGTAAACCTCGTTTTCCCAGAGGCGTAACCCCGTTGACACCTTTCTAGACACCTACTTGATCGGCTAATTGTAAAGTGCAAAACTCTCCCAGGAGTAACAATTACTCGCAGTGGGTATCGGGATCCAACTATCACATAGAAGGTATGCAATCTCATTGCAAGTTTCAACACTTGAAACTCCCGATAAAGGTTTTTACCCCTAGCACCTATGACCTTAACTATGGTCAACAAATCATAAGTACTAGTCAAGTTCTACCCGTCATTTCGTGATTAATTAGACCCACCCACATGACCCTTAACTAAGGTCAACAAAGTCACGCGACTGTCCTAACTAATCGCATCATATGCGGTGTAGGAAGACATCACTTAGCTACCGTACACTGTGCCTTGACTATGGTCAACAAACACAGCACGAATACTAAGTACTCTACTTCCTAAAATGACGGAGGGTTGCGGCTGGTTTTTGTGAAAACCTTTAACGCTTTGAACTTGATCTCGTTGCGGAATCAAATGGTTTTTAAATGGAATGTTTTTGAGGCTTTTCTAGTTTTGCTAAAGGGGTCACTCCCGGTGAAGGGATCGTCGGCCCTTTCCTCGTCGAATGAGGTGCGGGATATATCATATATATCGCTGTGCAAAGCAGAAACTATAGAAGCGATCAAAAGACAAACCGAGGGTTGTAGCATCTGCCAGTTATTGCTAAAGGAGTCACTCCCGGTGAAGGGATCTCGGTCCTTTCCTTATCGAATAAGGTGCAGGATGTTCTATAATGAACACCGCGATGCAAAGCAAGAACTGTAGCTACCTGTTTTATTTTGAAATTCGATTCCACAACATCAATTAGGTTTATTTTCTTTCATTAATCTCATTAATGAATATCCCATCATTTAAGTCCACCTAACCATCACAGATAAATATAACGTACGCTTATGCCATCCGCATTCGCCTCGATGTCCCGTCTGCACCGTTAGGTTAGGTAACTAACGCCAGAACGAGGCAGGGCTAGCGCGGGTGTAAAACATAAGCAACGTCTATATAATATATCATATATACTATATATAATACCTGTCACAGAACATCACATGATCACAGATAAAACACAGCGGAAGAAACATATGAAATATTGGATATACTAGGACGTCCGTGTTTTCAATACGAGCCAGTATAAAACACGGATTCCACGGTCATGATGAATAGCCAATCCCACACCCCTAGACCCCTACGAGAGCGGCAAGTAACCCTACCAATTCTAGGGTTAGGAGACCCGGACTCGACTCCTCGAGTTGGTCTCCCACTGGACCCTAGAACCCGGTTACTTGTGCTCCCTTCCTTGGATCTATCCTAGTGCAGAAAGGTAAATAATATACAAGTGGTGACAACATCCGCAACCTGGAAGTGCCCCAATAAAAGAATATTACATACAAGTTTTTATATGAATGAAAAAGAAAAACACTCATCTCACATAAAAAACCCCGCAGCTATTCAAACACGACGATCCAATATAACATATCCAGCAACACATAACATCACATGTCATCAACGTAAGTAAATATGCGCATCCCAATTGTCGTTGACATATAGCAACGAAACCGGCGATATCACATATTACACTTACGGTCAGAGAAAAGAAAGTGTAAAACTACAACAGTTGGAATCCGCAACCTCCTCAGACATCACATGCCTGACCAAATGAATTACTTAGACATCGCATGCCTAACAATTATAAACCCCGCATTTTAGTCTCATTATCGAAAACTCTTTTCAATATCAAGTCGGGCAATTCAACAAGATTCCCGACATTCTGATCGAATGCTCGTCGCAAACTTCAGTAGGCGGCCGCACCCCCGACGCCGTCGACGAAGTGCACCAAGGCGAAACACCGCTACCGGGAGCACCCGAACGGATGCTTTCGGCGACGGGGTTCTCCTACAGTCACTTGGTCGGGGCTATGGGGTGAGGCTGTCTATTAAGTTTACCCGGCGAGTATCCGCGTACACTACGTGATTACGACGGACTTTTGATCACATCAAAATTCCGTGGCAACCGATCAAGTGAGACTAAAGTGCTATGTTTATAACATTCATTCAGTTATCTCATAACTATTTGTGAATTCCAATTATTGTATCACATTCCGGATAAATAGAAGATGTTAAACTTTCCGATCGAACAATCGAACACCCAAGTTTTCCCGATACAGCTCAACACATGAAATAAGTCTAACAGCATTCAGTTCGTGCCTCAGTAGTAACGGTCCAGCCGTAGAAGGGTCAAGCCAACGCCTCACATGTGGCACGCCGTACTGCCCCAAACCCGAAGGTTCAAAGGGCAGTTCAAGACGGTCACATAATCGAGTTAAGGTTTGTTGTCTTCTAGAGGGTCCATCGCGTTACTTGCGCTACTTAGAACGTCGTTAAACAACGGAAAAATCCAACAATTGGAAATTTCCCGGCAGGGGAAAAAATGGGTATTTATATCCGGTCGAACTTTTTAACACATTCTAAGATTTATCCGGAAAAACACACCGACAAAATTAGACAATCCGATCGATAAACCGAGTTCCCAATACAACCCAGAAAATGCAACTCTGGAAAAATTATTAAAAATCCCCAGGAAAACCAACACAGAAATCTAAGAATTACTGTGCAAAATTGGCTGCACAAAGCGACAAAAGCGCCGCGGATCCGCCGCATAAGCCTACTGTAGGGCCGCGGATCCGCGCTGCCTTTGTGGAATCAATCCCTCGAATTTCACAGTAAGTCTTAGAATTACCTGCTGATTTTTCTGCATATTTTTAATACGGAAAAATCCTCGAAATTAAAAAAAGTACAGAGAGCATATTCTTAGTCGGGGTTTTGGGTCGATCGGACTTCTGATTCCGTTGGGACTTCGCCTAAGGCTCTAGCTAGGCTCTGATACCACTGTAGGTCAGGCAGCCACCCCATCCAATAGGGTCGCCGTGGCACCAACGGGTCCCTCAGCAACTACTTTTTACGCATGCCCCCTCGCGAAGACTACAACCCGCCGGAACACCTTCCGGTCTCGGATCACCCTGGGGGTAAGAGCCTATGCTTCGCCACACTGTCACACAGTGAGAACCCCCCATAGGTCGACATCTAATGCCTAGTAGCTCTGATACCACTGTAGGGTTCCTAGGCACTCTAGTGAAGTCTCACAAGTGATCAAACATGCACAAATCAAATTTTACGGGTGCCTACAAACCCGACTACGGATCGTTTACTAGATATTTAGGCGAAACAAGCAAACTAGTTAACATTTTAACTAAGGGAATGGATATACAACCTTTGTAGACCCGGTCCACCACCTCCACGGCTCCGCAATGAAGTCCCCTCGCTGTCCAAATCATGTCTTAGGCTCTAGCGTCGGCATCATCGAAGAATGGGCGGGCTTGATCATCGGTTCGATGCCGAAGATGATCTACGTCGAGGCATCGCTAGAACAAGCTCCAACTTCACCAAGTCGGAAAAACTTGTGAAGGAAACACCCTATACTACTTGGCAAGAGGTAGAGGATGAAGAAATAGGAAGTGGGTAAACTTTAGTTTTGGATTTCTCACTAGATTTCATGACTTGCCATTGGAGTAGCAAGCTTTCTTCATTGAAGAAGAAGATGAAGAAGGAAGAAGAAGATATGATAAGATCATTTAAAATAGAAAAGAAAATACAATACTTATCATATCTTTAACCATGGTTTAGTGTAGAGACTTAACTTAGGTTAGATAAGTGGTTAGGGTTAGGCATGAGACAAGAATGGTGACTAAGTCAATGCTTCATGAATCTTCAACTAAAAACAAAATTAGCCACCATTCATTTCTCATTTTCTTTTTCTTTTGAAATAAATAAAATAAAAAGATAAATGAATAAGATGAAACCCTAATCACTAACTAACCATGGTTTAATACTTTACACAAAACCAAACAAGAATGTATCATCAAACATGATACAATCATGTGCACAAAGAAATATATCACATATACAACTTGCACAATTCAAGTGAGAAAATCCTTTTAAAGTGAACCAATACTAGTTAATGCAAAGTAATATATCAAATATATAATTATACATTAAATCATTAAATCAACACTTGATTTAACGATCCGGTCATATCGCATATAACCGACTAGTATCTTATGTATCGGCTTATCGAATCAATGCTTGATTCGATAACTAGGTTATATCGTATATAACCAATCGATACATTGATCGCGAGAATGGAATACGGTATCACATACTCGAATTATTCTCGGTCCCGCACATATCTCATATGCGCTCCTATTTCGTTTCGCTTGAGCTAGGAAACCTCTGTGTAGGACTCTAAAGACTCGTCAATACGCCGGCAGCAGATGATGATCATATCAAACATCCACAAGCCGCAAGCGGTCTGCTAAACGTAACGGCCACCCGGGTATTGAGCGATCAGAAGATCGACGAGCAAGCCCGCTCACACTCCTGCGAATCCAACCAGTAACACTTACCGTACGGTCCGGTCTGTTCGTCTGATATGTCGCATATCTCGCCTAGGGGTGGTAAACGTCAGACCCCAATAGTTCGATAAGTCATGCTGACTTGAGGTCCATAACATTCGTGAAACTACTGATAACTCTTACCAGTATATCACTGCAACCCTGGCCAGGGATTTCCTGTTATGGCCAGTCGAGCATAGCACAACATCAACCCCCAATACCGGGAGAGACGAATCCCCTCCTATCGCTCATTGCCTCCATGTGAATCGGGACTGTACCCAAAAACCACCTGTTTGCACGACTCAGTAGAGCCATGGTAGGGTGGAAATCAAAGCACAGTGGGAGACACACAAGACTCTATGACGATCTCGGGTCAACAGACTAAGCTGTACCAGTGTCACCAGAGAACTGCCATCTGACGTGAGGTATAATACCATCTGGGAGTTCTCGGCGAGTCCGTTCAGTGTACCCAGTCTCCACTGAGCACCCGCATACCATCTTCGATGTCAAACACCAATGGATATGGGATCATCCATCGCCCATCGCATGGGTCGAGAAGATATGCGCTAGTCTACTCTGGAATATCGATGCCCCGTCTCGATATTCCCTCGACTAGGAACATTTCAAGGATGTACTCATGGACTACCCAGGCCCCACTAGTATGATCTACATCATAGTCCTGGAAGTCGAGTACACATCCTAAGGGCTTTATCAACATGTAATCAGAGAGACAGAAAGTATACATGTTAAGATAAAGTGCAACCAGATAGCGTACTATCATGTCGAGCAAGAAAGTCCTACCTATATATGTCCCAGCATCCACTACAATATACATCCAATGTACAGTAATGGCCTCTAGGGCGTACATATAACTAACACGGCTTACAAGCGTGATCTGGAGCTCTTGAAGAAAGCTTGAGGATGTGAGTATTGCTAACATAATAGATTAACATAGCTCACTAGTTTTTATTAGCAAATTCTAGCTCTTTAGTTCGATTCATGGTTTTGGATCTTTAGCAAACTAGAAATTTTTGAAATCCATGTTACCATCTTCTAAAATTAGTTTGCTAATACGCTTAAATTCCCCGTAGCACTCAGCAAGATGGCGCCCACGTGTGCATCACGTGAGACGCTTGTCTTATATGGCTATTAGCACTCATGTGGATACCACATGAGGTGCTCACTTCTTTGGCTGTTGGGGCGCACATGGATATCATGTGACTTCCGCTATTGTCACTCATGTGGATATCACGTGAAGCGCTTGTCCTTTAGAGATTAATTTCTGTTTCTTAGAAACTTAAGTTTTTTGAAGTTTAAGTTTCTGTTAATGGTATTTTGACTATTAACGATCACCAAGATTAATATTTGATAATCAGATTCATGGGAAGGCGGGTTCTTTAAAAACTTGAAAATCTTGTTCATGTAAGATCTATGTTCTTGATATGTTTTAAGGGAACTAAGTTTCTAGAGATAGAACTCCATCTTTTTTTTCTTCTTTTCTCTTTTTATGATGATAGGCAGAACGTTAAAATTCTTTTCTGGATCTCAAGTTTAAGATCAAGATCCCTCTTGAGGGACTTGTCTTATGAATTTTAGATCCAAAGAAAAAACTAAGTTTTTATAAAGGGTTAAACCATATTTGTATATAATATGGGTAAAAAGAGTCGTAATTCTCCATTGTTTTTATCTCGGACTTGGGAGGATGAAGATGATCTTCTTAGAGAATTAAATTCTCAGTTTGTACAAGATTATAGGGGGTCTCTCTATATGCTGAGATTTAATCTTCTGAATTCTTTATATAAGGTATGAGAAAAATCATTTAGTTTGAGAGAATCTCTCATTTAAGAGATCTCAATTGATTTCATAATGAAGTGGTGATCTTTAATCGTCGTTGGATTTTTAATTCAAAGGTTCTCTGGTTAACAGAGCAGATCTTTCTTATTTTAGAAAGATCATGGAAATATTTTTCCAAATAGAATTTAATTCTATCTGAAGCAAGCGCTTCACAACCCTTAGTGCCATATGCTATGCACATGAGACGCTGCCTAAGGGGTTGGCATGAGCATCATGTGCCATGTACGTGGGCACTGCCAAAGAAGATGTCATGAGTGCCACGTCCCATGTACGTGGGCGCTGCCAAAGAGATGGCATTGGTGCTGGCGCTCATGCTCCTAGCACGTGAGACAGCCTATCTCATACATCAACTTACACATGCGCATGTTATCAAAGTGGTTTTTCGCCATGTGTGCACTTGATATGCTTGCGCAAGTATTCTTGGGTTCTTCATTCCAAGTGCGGTCCAAGTATGTTTCCGCATCAAAATTGGTGCGCATAGTAAGTTTATTTTTTTTAATGAATTTCTTTTTTATTATTTGTTTTTCTTCTTCTGTTATGAGTAGGTAATTTTCTATCTATGGTTAGAATTATTCTTGATTTATGTTTGGTGTATGTTTTCATTGTTCAATTCTCTTTTTATGTTTTTAATGACAAATACTTTATGATAAAAGATATGTTCTTTTAATGCAATTCTGTTAAACTAGATAGGTCGATGAGTGATTGACAACTATGAGGTTTATTTAGGAAAGGTCGTATTGCCGATAAATTAGTTAATTTGATGATTGATTGACGACCTTGAAAGTTATCTAGGAAAGATAAAGTTCATATTTTTATTGTTTATATTTGATATAGTTAATCTAAGGTTAGATTAGACTCCGCCGATAAAGTAAAGTAAGATTTTGATTTACAGCTATTGAGTTTACTAAGTAAAAGGGAAGATCTAACTAATTCCTTATTAATTAAAATTAAATTTTTAAATTTATTACTTGATGATATTGTTGATTGAAAGGGTATTGCTATGATCGTATGAATTATGCCACTAGTAAAATAGGGGGTTGCCCCTACGGATGGAAATATCCGCAGGGGCATATTTAACTTGGCCCTACGGATTAATCCGTAGGGCTAAAAGCTTGCCCCTACGGGCACTGACGTCCAAGAATAAAAATATTAATTCTTAATTTGGTGTTTGCCCCTACGGAGGCGCAAACAAAGGACCTACGGGTATATCCGTAGGGGAAAGTAAATATCGTTTTAAAATAAAGCCAGATCGAAAAGCCTACGCTCATTTTCTCTCTCTCCCTCAAACGCGCGCGAAAAACCCCAAATCGCCACCGTCGCGTCGCCACCGTCATTGGGCAGAGTCGCCACCGTCGTCGCCACCGCCGATTTCGTCGCCACCGTCGTCGCCACCGCCGGTTTCGTCGTCGCCACCGCCGGTTTCTTCGCCAATTCGCCACCGTCGTCGCTCCAGCCCACCAGCGCACCCGTTCAGGTATAAATCTCGAGGTAAATTAAAGCATTTTTAGATTATTCATGGATAGGTCTGGGTTGCGCGCGCGAGAGTTGGGTTTGGGCAGGGGCGCGGTGGCGGTCGGGGTCGGGGTCGGGGTCGGGGTCGGGGTCGGGGTAGGGTTAGGGTTGGGGTTCGGCTGCTGCTGGGGTGGGGCTGGGGTTAGGGTTACTGTGGGGCTGGGGTTAGGGTTGGGGCTGGGGTTAGGGTTATGAGAGGCATGTCAGCATATTTATGTGTAATAATTGAGAGGATCAAGCTAAGTTCTATGCAAGCAGTCCCTCAGAATACATAGATAGCTAGCCTTACATTTTAAATTAACATATTCCATAGTTGTCTTAATGGTAAGGCAGATACCCATATTGTGTAAGAGCTGACATTAATACAACCATAGGGAGCTGACAGATTATACATCTCATGTGGCATTAAAATCTATAAATGGACATACGAGATAATGCAAAGAAAGAGCAATAGATCAAGACTCAATCAACTTTCCTATGCTTTATGATTTCAGCGGATAGCTCAAGTTTAGTTTCAACTTTATATTCTTATTTTTCTCTCTTTTTTCTTTAGTGCTTCTTCCTCCATTTCTTTGAAGAGTCTCTCACAGCGAAATACACTCCAATTGCTGTTGAAGATTTTAGAATGTATCCAGAATTTAAGAAAAAAATGTTGTGCCCCTTATGCTTCTGTTATTCAACTCCTTCCATACACTCTGGACTTCTCAAATTTAAAAACTATTAGAAGTGTACTTGTTTATCATACATTGAACACACCATGCATGCTATTTCCATGACACATGGCAGATGAGGTGTCTCAGAACTCAATATTAGCGATTTCCATGATCACGACAAGTGGCAGATGAGGTGTCTCATAACGCTTTATGATATCAGTATCCTATATTTATAGTTTTAATTGTTGATTGTTATAGATGTATACCATTGCAATAATAGTTTTTGGTTGATGAATGCTATTGCAATGTAGGATGATCAGTTCTATCAATCTTGATCTCAATGGTTTAAAATCATGTTACACATACAACACGAATGCACAACAAACGCATAATTAGAGAGCGACTCGAGATATTCGGGTTAAAACCAATATATGATACTCGATGATGATATGAAACCTTCATATTCCCATCGATACCCGTATATGAAACTAAAAGCGCCACTTAGTCCCCGTCTATCGGTTAACATACGTGCGATGCTCGTCGTGACCTAGAACTATACGAAGGTTGTTAAATATCGGACAGTATAGCTCGATACTAACAACCGTCGTATAGTCTACGCGACGAGAAAATTCAATCGTATGGTAACCCATAGATTTGTCCCGTGTGGACAAGTTAAGAATGTATAAAGCAAACGCCTTCATTCACTTGTGTTTTCATCCGTTTCGAGATATTTCGTCGGTACCTTTCCGCTGGTTCTCCGTGTACAAAGATAGATTAGATGTTCATTTCAACGTTGTTTCACAGCTTTGAAATGATTATCTATTCTATTACAGTGTACTCGGAGAACAGCGGGGAGGTGCTGCCGAAATTTACTCGAAACGGTTGAAAGCACAAGTGATGGGCGTTCGCTCTATACATTCTTAATGGGATAGAAGCCTACCCCCGACAGCCGGAACGCATACATACAAACGCATAATTAGAGAGCGATTCGAGATGTTCGGGTTAAAACCAATATATGATACTCGATGATAATATGAAACCTTCATATTCCCATCGATACCCATATATGAAACTAAAAGCGCCACTTAGTCCCCGTCTATCGGTTAACATACGTGCGATGCTCGTCGTGACCTAGAACTATACGAAGGTTGTTAAATATCGGACAGTATAGCTCGATACTAACAACCGTCGTATAGTCTACGCGACGAGAAAATTCAATCGTATGGTAACCCATAGATTTGTCCCGTGTGGACAAGTTAAGAATGTATAAAGCAAACGCCTTCATTCACTTGTGTTTTCATCCGTTTCGAGATATTTCGTCGGTATCTTTCCGCTGGTTCTCCGTGTACAAAGATAGATTAGATGTTCATTTCAACGTTGTTTCACAGCTTTGAAATGATTATCTATTCTATTACAGTGTACTCGGAGAACAGCGGGGAGGTGCTGCCGAAATTTACTCGAAACGGTTGAAAGCACAAGTGATGGGCGTTCGCTCTATACATTCTTAATGGGATAGAAGCCTACCCCCGACAGCCGGAACACATACATACAAACGCATAATCAGAGAGCGATTCGAGATGTTCGGGTTAAAACCAATATATGATAATATGAAACCTTCATATTCCCATCGATACCCATATATGAAACTAAAAGCGCCACTTAGTCCCCGTCTATCGGTCAACATAACGTGCGATAATTTATTCTTTTCAACGACAAACGCACACACAAAGCATATACATGGATTTTCTCCTTTGTCAGTAACTATCCCGTTCTTATATTTCTCAATATAGTCAGCATAACCTACAATTTATATGTTATTCAGTCTAACATGGCCCATGAGTACGTCAGAGTTAAGGACTGGATGTATGTGGATTGGAAACAACGTATGCAACCTAAGTTTGTCGCAGGAGTTGCTGCTTTCCTTGAATTTGCACGAGCACATAATAAGATCATAATAGAGAAGATTCTCTGTCCGTGCGATAGATGTGGCAATAAGTACTGGCAGAAGGTAGAATTGGCAGAGCTTTATATTGTAAAACATGGGTTTACTAGACTTTATTCAACTTGGAAATATCACGGGGAAGGAGAAGAATGCAGTACTGCGGTAGAAGAAGGAGAACACGATAATGCGGCAGGAGAAGAAGAAGAATTCAGTAATACGGCAGGATACGGAAATTTATTTCCATCAGAAGAAATGGAGGATATGGTAGAGGCTGCCCTAGGTGAATCTATTCGTACCGAAGATGACATTCCTTCCGGTCAAGGACCGCGTGCGGATAAATATGAAAATTTCATGAATGATGTTAGGAAACCAATTTATGAGAATGCGAAGTATTCCACCCTCTCATGGTTCGTCCAACTTTTCCAAATTAAGTGCCTAAATGGATGGAGTAACAAGTCATTCACAATGCTTCTTTCGTTCTTGAAAGATTCTATGCCTCCGGGAAATAATGTGCCCGAAAGCTGGTACGAAGCCCAGAAAATGATGTCTGATTTGGGTCTAAAGTGCGAGAAGATTCAAGCATGTCCTAAAAATTGCGTGTTGTACCGGAAAGAGAATTCAGATTTGAAAGAGTGTCCAACATGCGGAGAGGCCAGGTATAAGCCGAAAGATTCTGATAAGAAGCCTGATATACCTGTGAAGATAGCACGATATTTTCCCATAACACAGAGGCTACAGAGGCTATTCAGGTGCAAGAAAACAGCCGAGGCAATGATTTGGCATCACCGTGCTCCTCCAAGCGAAAATGGAAAAATGAGCCATCCAAGAGATTCACCGGCATGGAAGGATTTCGATAGGAGGCACGCAATATTCAGTAGCGATCCTCGCAATGTCCGGCTCGGACTGGCTGCCGATGGCTTCTGCCCATTCAACTATATGGCTGGAAGTCACAGTACATGGCCCGTTGTAATGATGATTTATAATCTGTCTCCTTGGTTGGCTATGGACCAATCATACTTTATGATGCCTCTTCTTATCGACGGACCAAACTCACCGGGGAACAATATCGACGTCTATCTCCGACCTCTGATTGAGGAGCTGAAAACTTTGTTCATTGATGGTGTAGAGACATATGATTCAAACACAAATACAACCTTCATACTGCGTGCGGCTTTAATGTGGACAATTAATGACTTTCCTGCGTATGGAATGCTTTCAGGTTGGTCCGTACATGGTCACAAAGCATGTCCTCATTGCCATGAACACACAACATCAAAATTTTTGAATTTTAGCAGGAAGGTTTGTTATTGCGTCCATCGACGTTTTCTGCCTCCAGACCACCCCTATAGGTTAGACACGGTTCACTTTGATGGTCATCAGGAGCTTCTTGGGCCTCCATCCCCATTGTCCGGAGAGGACGTGACTGCTAAATGGGATGGTTACAATAACGTGACCTTCGGGATGGATCCGATGAGACAGGTCAAACCACAATATTGGAATAAGTTAAGCATTTTCTTCGAGCTTCCGTACTGGTCTACAAATTCAGTGCGTCATTGTCTGGACGTCATGCATATAGAGAAGGGAGTATCAGAGCACATACTTAACTTGCTTCTGTGTAAAGACGGGAAATCGAAAGACAACATGAATGCCCGGATGGATCTACAAGAGTGGGGAATAAGAAGTGAACTGCACCCTAAACCGGTAGCGGGTAAACCGGGCAAGTTTGTACTTCCCAATGCCGCTTATCATATGTCACAACCGGAGAAGAAAAGATTCCTGCAGGTGTTGCATGATTTGAAAGTCCCCACAGGTTTCTCAGGATCATTCAGCAAGAAAATAAAAATTGTGAAGGGCAAGATCGATGGGCTGAAAAGTCATGACCACCATGTTATCGTGGAGCACCTTCTTCCATTAGCCCTCAGGACTTCTCTCCCCGACTCGGTTGGTCTAGTAATTAACGACCTATGTTGTTTTTTCAGGGAGTTGTGTGCTAAAACGCTGGAAGTTGCGACGCTGGATAAACTAGAAAATTCTATTGCGTTGATACTTTGCAAGTTTGAGCGTATTTTCCCACCGTCATTCTTCGATATCATAATACACTTGACGGTTCATCTTGCAACTGAGGCGAAGTTAGCCGGACCGGTACAATATCGATGGATGTATCCCGTCGAGAGGTACGTGTAATTTTTCGTTTCGCGCAATTTATAAATTTATTTTTGTCATGTATGCCCGTGTTTATTTATTCAACATATTCTCATTAGGTACCTTTACACTCTTAAGAAGTATATACGCAATAAAAATCGACCAGAGGGTTCTATCATGCAAGGTTATCTTCTTGATGAAGCAACCACATTTTGTTCCCGCTATCTGGACGAGAACATTGAGACAAGGCTTAACCGACCACGAAGAATTCAAGACGGGCCATATGGTAAAGCCGAGTATAAGAGGGTAGACACTATGTTTATCAACAAGATATACCGGTTTATCTTGCTTAATTGCGTATGTCTTGAATAAATTAGAGAGTAAGTTCTTTTGGATTAATTGTTATATCTGTGTTTGTGTGTGTATGAAATGACATAATATTAATGTCACAATTATTTGTCGAAAACAGAACTCATTTTAACGAGGTACGTGAGGGGCATCCTGATTGGAACGAAGAGCGTTTGGAAAAATACCATCAGGATAATTTTTGTGATTGGGTCACAGAGCATGTAAGTTATTCGAATTACATTTTATTGCTATCAGTTTTAATCTAAACTTATATCGTTATGTATTTATCGTAAAATTTGTTTTGTTAGATCCACGATCCGAACTTGTCTGCATCATTTGAGAGTGATTCAAGATGTTTAGCTCAATTTCCTAGTATGGAGGTTGCACATTACAAAGGATTTGGTGTCCTTGGATACAAATTCGAAGTTAAGGACATAGAAACATCTAGAATCACTCAGAATAGTGGGATTGCGACAGTAGGATCGGACGGTGTGATTTACTATGGGTACTTAAATTGTATACTCGGCATCCACTATCCCGGACGATCAGAACCCTTTTATATATTCCACTGTACTTGGTACGATCCGCGAACCGATACAGACAGGTGGAGAAGCAGTCTTGGGACTTGGAAAGATGAATATGGATTGACCAGTGTGAACACACTTCGATTTTACGGTCAGGACGATCCGTTTATCTTTCCGAACCAAGCGTTCCAAGTATACTACTCACAGTGTTTGAAGCATCCGGGGTGGAGTGTTGTATGCCGATGGAAACCTAGAGATGTCTACGATGTCCCAGAATACGAGGACAGCGATGAGGACGAAGAAGAGAGAAGGCTTAAAGTGCTCCGACCGTCTGTTTCGAAGGACGGGTTGTCTTCGACCGATCATGAAGTTACGTGGGTTAGAAATGACATCGACGATGAAATCCAAGTAGATATGTATGATGCGCCCACGAAACGAAAAAGGTTATCAGTAATGTTATATTATTACTTCACATTTTACGCTCTAGATCATATATAGTCAATACTTTTAATGATTGTCTAATGCGTCCACGAACCGTTTATCTAGATTTGATGACGATGTCGGGAGCAGCGAGGGGCGGCAGGAGCTCCAGCCGCGGCAGAGGCAGAGGCAGAGGCAGAGCGGTTCTGCCGCCCGGAGAGCTCCGTAGGGAGCTTCAGAGGGCCGGTCTTGCACCCAGATCGGAGACCCCTTCGGATGCCTCCTTCCGTGTGGATTTTGCCACACCTCCAGGTATACTGGACGCATATCCATTTTCAATGTAATATTACAGATATTCATGCATGTTTATGTCAAAATTACTTATATTGTCAATGTTTGATTGTCTAGTTGTTGGTCCTGCGTCCACATCTGGGACAGAGGCCACCCCCGCTCCTCCAGGTATGTTTATATATCATATAGTGTATGTATATTGATTTAGAATGCTATATCATAAATATACACATTCCTTTTGCTCTTACTTAGCAATTTTTATTATTGTCTAGCTGTAGGTGGTGACACCACCGCACCTGCGGGTATGTTTATATGTCCTATAGTGCATGCATATTGATTTAGAATGTTATATTATTGATCTACACATTCTTTTTGCAATTACTTATAAAATCTATTTTTAATTGTCTAGTTGTTGGTCCTGCGTCCACATCTGGGACAGAGGCCACCCCCGCTCCTCCAGGTATGTTTATATATCATATAGTGTATGTATATTGATTTAGAATGCTATATCATTAATATACACATTCCTTTTGCTCTTACTTAGCATTTTTTATTATTGTCTAGCTGTAGGTGGAGACACCACCGCACCTGCGGGTATGTTTATATGTCCTATAGTTCATGCATATTGATTTAGAACGTTATATTATTGATCTACACATTCTTTTTGCAATTACTTATAAAATCTATTTTTAATTGTCTAATTATAGGTGGTGCGTCCACACCTTCCACAGGGGCCACTCCTGCCGCTTCCGTACCCTCCGCATCGTCTGCAGGTTAGTATGAATAAATTTAAAATATTTATTTATTTTACATATGCTATATAGAATAAATATGAACTTCATGGAGATTTAGCGTCGATGTTTATTTTATAGTTGGAGGGGATGCGTCCGGGTCCGGGACCCCGGTTGTTCCTCACCGGAGGAACTATCGTCCCGCTCGTGCTGCTGCTCGGGCCCAGGCTCGTGCGCTAATCACCGGAGGTATATATCACACTTGAATTTTTGTTTAACCTTGATTTCTTAATACAACTTTGTCTTATTATTGATTGTCTTGATATTTCGTGCAGACGCAGGGCCTCTCCATCCCCAGAGGGGGACTCGAGGCCCGAATCAGTCCCATAGGCTGAGGCCTGATAGAGCTAGGGGGGAGGCAGCATTCCCCCTATTTTTTACCCTTGACTATCGCTATACCGGTCCTCATGCCGAGAGGTTCGGCCGGTATTTGGGGGACGAGAGCCGGATCGTGAAGAACTATCCACTTCACGTTGAGTGGGGCGAGCAGCACCAGCGCTCATTCGCCCCTTTCTTTGATCAGGCTCGGGTATGTATTAATATATATTTTCATTTGATCTATCCAATATATTTATTATTAACACTTGCAATCTAATAACAATGTTTTTTTTTGTATTTTCAGTTGGATTACGATTTTCAGCCTGTAGCCGACCCTGATCACTCGGGGAGGGTGCTCGACCTTCATGCTCTGTACAATGGCCTGATGAAGAACATGCAGGCCAAGGTCCGATACAACAGGAATGAGCTGAAGGCCGACTGCTACTCCCTGTGGATAGCGACCCCCGAGGCAGAGAGAGCGGCCCTCCTATCTACTCCGGCGTTTGCGAGAGTCGACGTAGAGACATGGTCTCTATTGTGCGCTTATTTCGACTCCGAACGCAAACAAGTATGTATTTTAAATTTAATTCATTATTTATGATATAATTTATTTCTTTGTGTTTCTTAATTAGAAAACTAAATGTTAATGCGTTGTGCAGAAACAGGCCGCTCAGAATATGGAGAACAGGAAGTCGGCGAAGAGGGGTCGCCCCACTTACACAGGTGGCTCGAGGAACATTACTCGAGCCATGGAGTTATCGGTAAATTAAGAGTTATTCTCTAATATTCTGCAATATTAAGAGTTATTCTCTAATATTTCTAATATTAAGAGTTACTTTCTAATATTGCAGACATCTCGGACCGTGGCGTCAGGTGGTACACCGAGCGTGCTGTCTGCATATCTTGCCGTCCACGGCACCTCGACAGATCCCGCCACGGGCGAGCTTCGATGTCCCGACGTCGCTACCCAGGAGTACTGCGTAAGTGTTAATATTTTTTCTACCCAAATTTGAAATTTTAGTTTTGGAAGGTTCAAGTTTAAATTTTATACTTATACTTTACTGCTTAATGTGGGTGTAGGAGCGGGTGGTTGAGCAGGCCCAGGCCTCGGGGATCGATTTTACCGGACAGAACGATCCGAGGCTGCTGACCCCAGTTCTGGACGCCGCACACGGAGGGCACCACGGAGGTTGGGAGAGAGGCCGGGGATTGGGCCCTAGCAGGGCCCATATGAGGTTGGACTCCACCCCGGCGGTTACTTCCTCCGTCTCCAGTGACCGGCATGTCCATCAGGAACTGGATAGCTTGAGGGCCACCATTCAGGAGTTGAAGGAGATGCTGGTATGTATACTACTTTATAGTAAAATATCATTTCATATTATATACATATCAACATATCCATAATTAGTACGTAGCTTGAGCTTATTTGGTTTTAGACTTAAGTCTGATTAATCATACATACATATGTAATTAAAATAAACAACGCTTTTCCAAACTAGATATCCAAACAGGGTTTCGAAATAACTTAATAATGAAACGAATTCGAATAATACACAGTTCTTACACGCTTCTTACACACGTTATGTCCAGACGCGACAGGGTAGATCGGCCGAGCCTCCACATGCATCTCCTTCGGCTGCGGCTCCGCAAGCTACTACATCGGCTGCGGTTCCGCAGACAGCTCCTGTAGCTCCATCGCCCACTCAGACTCCCGCAGCCGCGGCTCCGCAAGCGACTACCTCGACGGCGGCTGCGCAGACCACATCGCCAGCTCCACATGCCGCTCAGACTCCCTTATATGTAGCATTGCAGAGTGTATTGACCGAGGAGCAGGCGCGCGTTATTCTAACGTTATTCGGAGGTGGAGCTGGACCGAACTAGGGTAGCTTTTTGGTTCTTATTTTTTGAAACATGTATTTATATCACATTGTACTACATTTTGAAACGATATTGATATTGGTTTGTATTTATATCATATTCAGTTTTTGGGTTTCTTTTGTATATTATATATATGCGTGAGATGTGATTATGAATACTGCAATATATGATTTGATTGATGTATATAGTATTGTGCACAGGGCGGGAAAAAATCAAGCAGCCCATATTTTAAAAAAAAATACAGACAATATGTACCTACGGATTAAGCCGTAGGTATATACTTTGCCCCTACGGAGTTACCCGTAGGGGCAAACTATCAGGAAACCTGATATTTTCCCACCTGATATCAGTGCAGGGTGTTGGGGGTGCCCCTACAGATATGTCCGTAGGGGCCACTGTTTATCCCCTACGGATAAATTCGTAGGGGCAAAATATCAGGTTTCCTGATATTTTTCCCCCCGATCTCAGTGCAGGGTGTTGGTAGTCGCCCCTACGGAGTTATCCGTAGGGGCTACTTTCTATCCCCTACGGATGTATCCGTAGGTATATACAATATATTCAAATTAAATATATGATTTTATTACCCCTACGGGGTACTCCGTAGGGGCTATAACACCTACCGAGTTATCCGTAGGGGCATGAATTTGTCCGTAGGGGCAAGTTCAGGGCCTCAACTTGCACCTGCGGCCTTTGCATCTACGGGGTCTTTTTTCGCCCCTACGTATATATCCGTAGGGGCAGTGGGTTGCCCCTACCGATAAATCCGTAGGGGCAACCCTTATTTGTAGTAGTGTGCTTTCTATATGATTGATAGTTTATTCCGATAAATGTATATTTTATGCTTTCTTATAATTGATGGGTAATTAATTCAAAGATAGAAATCAAGAAAATGAAACATTATTATTTAAAACACCATGATTAGACAAAATAATTCTAAGCATGGGGCTTTTCTTTATCTTAAGAAACTCTTTAATTTGCCATTTACTTTCTTTTATTATTGTTATTTATTAGTATAATTTCTTTAATCAAAGTTTTTATATTTATTTCGTTTTAGACTAATTATAATTCTTATTCTATCTGTGGATCGACCCACAAGTGCTACAATTGATTAACCGTGCACTTGCGGTATAATTTAAGACTGAGAAAATCTCCATCAACTATCAAGAAAGGAATACCATGAGCGTCCGCTGCTGCGGCTGTTATCACAAGAGTACGTGATTTCCATACTATACCGATGGGATAGTATCAGGAAAGCAGGTGAAGGACGGACACAACTTGATAAGTTTAGAAGTAGATCAATCAGACATGTCTCCTTGATTGAACTACATGTGCAACTCTTATAAACGTCTATGTGACGGCTAAAGAGTGCGGTAAATCAAAGGGTTACCATGATATTTCGAGTATACTTCTCGAGGGATTGAGAATACTCAAATAGATATGTGAGCGGATTGGATCTGGGGTATACGATATCGGGCTTTTTGGATTAACAACTATGTGTGTTCATATTAAGGAGATTCTTGTGTCAGTCCTAACAGATCTGGCTGCAAGGCTACCCACTTGCAGGTATTGAAGGTTGCACGGCAGCATTAGCTTGTATGGGCAAAGGTTGAGAAAGGGAACGCGAGGAATTGAGTAAAGGTGACATCGCTCACTTGATTATTCGAGTGGGAATATGTTGGCAATTGGGTCGGTCTATTCGTTCAACCCGACCCAGAACCCGTCTAATCAAGTGGGCTAGGGGTTTAATCACATCCATCAATCTAAACCCCTTTCTATATATATGGATATGCAAGGCTAGGATTAGAGCATAGATAATTATCAGGGTTTCACATGTGTTGTGATAGCCTCCACGTATTCTAGAGAGAATTATACCTAGGATTCCAAAGACGGTTCTTCCTCCCTTTTGCAAAGAGTCTTATAGTTGCTGTGAAGAAGGAGGCATTCCGCTTAACATGTGATTGCCATCTGTCGATCATCAAAAGGCGAAGAAGGAGACAAGATCAGATCTAAGATATTCATCGATCAGGAGATCTCAATTCTGCTAAGATACATGAGATCCCAACGCCATGCAAGTCGTTGGTTAATTATATGCTTCCGTTTGTGTATCCTTGCGATGGATTTGGATTCTTTGCGAGAGGATCCACAACTTTGTGTCGTACTAAAATTTCAATTCTACTTTTACGTACTATATACGTGGTACTCGAAAGTAACTCGATTCGGTTTAAAATGATGTATCAAAAAATGCCCATCCGGTCTAATGTTGCGGGAGCAATTTAATACAAGAAAAGAAGATGTCATTGAAAGACCGAGAGATGATGATCAAGCCAGGCCAAAGATCTATTTTTTTTTCCGAATCGATAGAAGAAAATATTTCATGTCCTCCTCTTCGCGTTAAATAATAGAGATATAAAAGCTTGTTTTGTTTTTATATATCTTTATATTTATGGGTGAATTTTAGTGGTGACGCGTGGTTCTGTTGATTCCTATATCCAACTGAGCCTGCGGAATTTAACCAAATCAATAGGGTAAATTATTTTAACAAATCCAAGCAAATATGCCTGTAAAAATAAATTAACCATAGATGTAAGTGATTTTTAATATGTTTTTTTATCCCAACAAAATAATTTAAAGCTTATTAATATTAAACATAAAAGAAAAGAAACAAGAATAGATGCAACAAAAATACATATAGAGAGATGAACCAAAGGGTAGCATTAAAAAAAAAGATAATAGTCTTATTTATAACTTAAGGCAAGGCCCCCTGAGAGGTTCAGAAAAACGCCCACAAAGGAGTAATTTTTAACCAGTTGCAAACCAAGCCCGCAGCCTAGAAAATTTTATTTTTTGATGAAAAGTTGAGCCGTAGCTCATTCAATAGTATGTTGATAATAAAAATAAGTTTAATTTTATCAGATCTGTCTATTTTAGGTACGATGAAAAAAATACAAGAAAATATGGAAAGTTCCAAAACTCCAATGAAAACGGCAAGAATTTGCTGTAGTATGGAGGGGTGGCAAGGGCCGGGCTTGGGTCGAGATTCATTTACTTTTTAGTCCAAGCCAAGGCCGTTTAACAGTTGGGCTTTGCTAGTAAGCCTAGGCCGTTTCAACAGGGCCTAAATTATTTACTTAAATATTTCATTAAGATTACTGAGATTTATGAAATTGACTAATAATTTATAGGTAATCTATCATATTGCAATCTATCTACCTATTTATTATATATCTATATTCAAACCGGGCGGCAAAACCAGGAGGCGAGATCATGCTTTTTAACTCTTCCGGTATTGCCCCTTGTAATTTCATTAATCCCTAAACTGCCCCTTCTGAAATTAAAGGAATCTTCCAGCTCTCCGATGTCACTTGGCACGCATGCGGCCTAGGGCATGTTTGGATTGGATTGGTTTTGCTCAACGACTGATTAAACTTCACTTCAAGATGGGTTCCAAGTAGATAGTGTGTTTGGATATCATTATTTTACTATGGGTCCCACCATGACCAGCTTAAAAATGATATATTTTCCCACTTAAAAATAAGCCAAGAATTCCTAGCTTATTACATAAGTGACGATGGAATAGTAGAGTTGACCAAGTAATATACCATAATAGGTCTTGTCTTTTCGTCCAAATTTTTAAATAACATTAATGATACGTTATTTTGGTCATTTTACACTCAATAATCACTTTTATATTTTTTTATCCAAACACACTATCTGGTTATAATTAGTTTTTGTACAAAATTATCCAAACACTAGACAACTTACCTGTCATAACCGTTTATAAATGATTTATTTTCGCTTTTTTCTAGAAATAATCGCTTATAATTGAGTATGAGAAATAATCACCTAGAAATATGCTCATCCGAACAGCCCCTTGTGGAAGGAGAGAAAGATAAGACTGATTTTGGAGGAAAATCTCTCCGCTTGCTGCATCTTTGGGTGTTGAGGTGAGGATTCTTTCATCAATTTTTCTACTTTGTGTTTTGCCCTTTTTTCACTGCAAATTTTTCCTTTGTGTTCTGCCTTTCTCTTTCCACGAATTCTTTACATTCTCTCTCAATTAGACTGCGGAAATTCATTTGCTTGATTTTTTTAGACAAGAAATTTGTTGGATTCTTCATGATCTACACAAAGATTTGTGGAAAAGTTTCCACAAATCTTTTATTTCAGAAATAAAAAACAAGGGAGGGTTATGTTCAGATAAATTGGGGGAAAAGTTCCAACTTCTCCATGAACGTTGATTTCTGGAAAAAAAAAGAGGGAGGTTTATGTTTTAATAAATTGGGGAAAGAATTTTCTGCGTCTAATTTATAAATTACAGCACAAAAGACTTATTATTCATGCATTTATTGTAGCTTGATTATACTATGCTGCTGCATTATCAAATTCAATTTCGAACTGCTTCTACTTGAATCTATGTAGTTTTGCTAATGCATACTATTTCTATCTTAGAATAGGAAAGCGGTGGACTAATAAATGCCTTTTGCGTGCGTGCTTTCAAATCTCACTCATATTTCTACTGCAATATTGATGGAGCTCTGGATCTCCTTCAGATGTTATCTTCCGTTGATCCGCTGCGAGCGCTGCTGGACGGCTGAGATTGAGCTGGAGGGTTGCCTCCTGTAGCGTGTGGATCTCAATGGGTTTGTGTGGTTGAGGCCGAGCTACCTGCAAAGAAGTCCCGGGGTGGTTGGACCCTCCGACGATCAAGTTAGACGGGGTATTTTGGCAGAAAAACGGCCTGTTGGAGTAAAAATGGCTTATCTCGATCGTCTGGGAGAGAGGTTTATATAGCGGCTGCAATGGACAGGCGGGCGCGAGAATCATGCCGGCCGTTACGTCCCTGGCGTCACGCCCGCGTGATAGGCGGGATCCCGCATTAATGACGAGACAAGCTCGTTAACGGGGGATAGTGATGGCATGGGACGCGGGATCGTAGGCGGCATATATCTCGCGCATGGCGAAATTCGCGGAGCCGTGGCGAAGGCGCCTGTGATCAGCGCTGCGGGTCGGTCGGTGAGACTGAGGAAGATGAGCTCGGCGGAAGACTCGGCACGAGCGGGAGTCCGAGGCATCTTGGTTCTGTGATAGCTCGGAGGTGAGCTGGGGTGGTCTGGAAGGCCACCGAAGGTCGGGAGACTCCTCGGGGCCGGAGGTTCGAGGTGTGATTCCAATTGAGACTCTTGATCCTTTCTCGTAGGTTCTGGGACACGTCATCTGCAACGTGTCAGCATCTAGAGAGTCACCGATATTGAGCCTCATCATTAGCCCCCCACTCTCGTCTCGACCCGCTCCTGGGTCGGGTCGAGAGTGGTCTGACCGATCACTCGAGGTGAGCTCTCATTCGAAAATATCGTCGGCGCGCATTCTCGGGCAAAGAGTAGTATTTTCTTGATGGCGTCAGCGGATCAGGGGAGAGATCTCGCATTAAAGAGGAAGCGCCGGATCGTGTGTACGTTCGTCGAAGCGACAACCCACATGTCTGGCACTGGTTGGCTAGCGAGACGTGCTACTGGAGTTCCTATGTCCGAAGGTACGCGTCCAATATGAGTGCGACAGATGGAACGTTGTCGGCCGTTGGTTGCGAAATGTTGTTTTGGTGGGAGGCGATCGGAGCCGTAGGATGCGTACGTCGACAGCTATAAATAGAGGTGGGATCCCCATCAGGGCCCATACCTCTTCATAATTGCCCCGTCCCTACTCACGTTAGCTCAGCGCTCTTCACCTTAGGTCGGATTCCTTGCGTTTGATCTCCCGAGGACACCTCCCTTTGATCAGGTTAGATGTCTTCTTCCGAGTAGTCTGTAGATGTAGTCCGGGTAGAGTCTGAGAGTCTTCCGAAGCTTCCTTTTCTACTTCTTCCCTTTCCTCCTTTGAGTCGGAGTCCCCCCGGGGAGTTAAGGGTAGTAATGCTCCCCGGGGTCATACGACCGAGACGGTCCCCAGAGCGCAGGTCGCGGGTGTTGTTGGCGTGCGGATGAGCTGGACAACATCCGGACTCATTTTCTCATTCCTCCCGGCTATTTGCTTCATCTGGCCGAGGAGGGGGAAAGGGCAGACTAGGCACGGGGTAAGGAGATTTCCTTATACTTGGAAGCCTTTTGGGCCGGGATGCGTCTGCCCTTTTCCACCGAGGTGAGTGCGGCGTTGAATTGTTTTGGGTTAGTCTCGGACTAGCTAGTGCCGAACTCTTGGAGGATTCTCCTTGGGTTCCTGGTCTGGTTGAGATTGAGTGCGATCCCTTTCAGTTTGAGCCTTCTCGTGTCTTCCCTTTGCTACAAAAACCACCATGGCGCTCGTAGGGACAAACCGAGCTGGGTATACCTCTCTTTTAGAAAACAACGTGGGGATGCTGCCGGGTCGGGGATCGTCGTAGTACCTTCTTCCATTCACGAATGGAAGAAGTTTTTTTTATTGCGCCGCCCGAGAGTGAGGATTGGCCTGTGCCCACCCAGTAGCAAGGGGCCAGCTGTCCGTGGGTGAGTCGGTTGGATGATCCCGACGCGGTGACGGTGTCAAAGTGGGAGCCCCTCCCTCGGGCTGAAGTGCTGCTGTTTGAGCGGGCCCTCAGTTGGGCCGGGCTCAGCCCCACAGATTACACGGGTAAGTTATGAGATTTCAGACGACCTGTTTTAGACTTGTGCATTCTTTCATTTTTCTTGGCATTGTTGACTCCTTGTATTTTGCCTTATGCAGGACCCATGGACCTAAGCAAGTTCCGGACGGCAGTGGTTGACGTGAAGAAGGGGAAGAAGGCCGGAGGCGTCGGCCCTTCTTACCCGTCGTCGGCTCCGGCCCCGCCGGCACCAATCCATTTTCAAATATAGTTGGGAGACTTTCCCTAAGAAATGCCGCTCCATCCAGGCACCCAAGCGCGCCTCGGGCCCTGATTGGTTTGAAAAAAAATGTTTTTGTAGTTAACCGCAATCAATAACGGTGTCGCTTGTAGCTAGATCGAGATGAGTAGGGGTCGTCCTCTGGGAAACGTTGAATCTTTTACTCTTACTTTAGACGTGTTGAAAGAGAGAGGAGGAATAAAGAATTTTGTGAAAAGATTTCTAGATCTACGTTAAGCAAGAATGCAAAATATATAGATCTAGATTATTTATGGATGTAGTTAATATAATACGGGGGCTTGTAGGGTTCGTTAGGATTTAGTAGTTATGGACGATTAATTAAAAGTTATCCTTTTTATCTTTTAATAGATTTAAAACTAGAACGACGGTGATGCGTGTAGATTAGGGTTTCTGGAGGGAAAAGGAATCCCACTCTTAACCCCTATCTCGACACGGAACTCCGTTCATATCTAGCCTTTACCAAAACAATCATTAATCTAATCTCTAATCGCGGTCGGGACTAACAAAGAATTGTTAGCCCGCCCGATTAGGATGTTAATGATTCTTTTGATAAAGTTCATAAACTTTATAGGACTTAAAAAGGGTTTAGGGATGTTCATCATCCATTAGCTTACCCTAATCCTACGAACCCTAACAAGCGGAGAATTACTCGCGCATGTTGGGAGAAAAAGAGATGGAAAGAAATTGCATAATTAAACTACTAAGAAATAGAATAAGAAAAAGAAAGCTACATTTATTAATCAACAATATTCATTACACTTGAATCCTTAGAAAATGATTACAAATCTAGTTGCTTCTCGATCTCTTCTAAGGAGGTAGACGAACAGTTGATGATCAGTCTGGATGCGTGAGCCGTCTGGGACTTCGTGATCGCGTCGACTTGAAATTTTTTCCAAGAGGCTCTCGGTCTCTATTTATAGTCCAAAAGCCAGAAATGTAGTCTCTTAAATTGGAAACCTTTAGCTAGGATTCTACCAGAGAAATCCCACCTTCTAACTCCCCACTAACGCGGCGGATCCGCGGCATCAAGGGGCTTGGGCCGCGGATCCGCGGCCAGATGATCAGGTCCGTTGATCAATTTTCTGGGGCTGGCTCGTTGTGACATTTGGCGATCCTTGGAACCTTTGTAACATGAAAATCTTCTCGTGGTTGCTGCCAGATTTAGTCTCCAAGTTTTGCTTTCTTAATTAGACAAGTTTTCTTCAACAACTTGATTTCCTTAATTTTAGTCTTGGAGAAATTCTGCTCAACAACTTGAATAATATTTAGTAGACTTAGTTCTACTAGGATTAGGTCAATAATATTATATACATTTTCCTACCAAATGCTAATTATAATATATCAACACACGGAAAATATTATTTTTACACATAAACCCTCATATGTATGATATATTATAATAAAGACCTTTTTTAATATGGAAATGGTAGGAAAAATGTAATAACAAATGTGCAGTTTTATCAACTGAACAAATACCCCCAAACTTATCTTTGATCGTCCCGAGCAAACTAGTTTATTTAAGAGAAGGAGAAAAAAGAAAGGAGAAAACTAAGCACACTTTCGTAGGCAAACACGATTGCACTGAGCACGCGCAACAAGCCGTTAAACCTCTAGGTGTCCCTAGTAGGAGGAGTGTTGTCTCCTGAGGGTTTTCAGCGGATTACACCCACAAAATCCTATAATAAAAGAGAGATGGTGAAATTTACATATAAAGATAAGAACCATAAAAGAAAGACTTTGAAAATAAGAGTTTCTAACTATACTAGCTTTTCAGTTGTTATGAGCCCTATCTTAATAGTCATGAAAAGATGTTAGAAATCATATTATCCCTCAATAAAACATCGTCTTTATTTTTCATTCCTACCTTTTATCCAAACATTGATCATATAACCCTACGTGTGTGTAATGGACATCCCTACACTCGGAGAATTCAATTCAAGCTCATACTCTTGTCCATCTACCTCGGTATTTTTTAACTTGATGAATATTTAGATTTGCTCACACATTTTCATGCGACCGTTAATACTTCTTGAGGTACTAACCGACCGATTACTTATGTGCTTGCTGAATAGGTGATAGTGTTTTCCTCGTCTTGCACCACCTAAGGCTTAGCAGTGACTCCCAAACCAGTTGGTCTAAAGCACTAGGTGATGAAGCACCCTCGCTATATTTTTTTATTGCTGCCTTGGCGATAACAAAATCAGTGTTCATTTTTTTCTTCACAATTTTTATATTTTCTTCATTTTTTTCATTTCCTTCATACTTTGGCTTTTAGACAAGAGCATTTCAAGGTATCCTCTACTATCCCAAGTTTCAAGACGTGTGTAAGTGCATATAGTAGGGTATCAACATTTAAATGTTTGGCTTCCAGAATAGAAACTATTTTTCAGACTTATTTTTATCCTCAGATTAGTGACTTCCTTCGTCTTACTAACCCTTGGGACAACGGCTCATAACTACTTATTACCAGTTCATTTAAGAAAACTTCTAATTTTCTTGGTTTTCTTAAATTATTCCTATCTTTTGGATGTAATTTTTCACTTTCTACTCTTTCGTTATAAATTTTTTTTTAATGCCCAGTGTCAAAGATAATTCAGTGAATACAAACCTCCCCCCAAACCTGTTTTCAGTAGTGTCCTCACTGATGTAGCCTTTTGAGAACATGGACCTGTATACTAGGGGAGAGATACAAGGGGTAAAATAATAGTTAAATGAAAAATTCCCCCAAACTTATTCTTTGGCACGCACAGATATTCAATTAAATCCATTTTCACTCACCTCCATTCTTAAAATGAGAAAAAGTTACCAAAAACTTGGAGGTGAGGCGGAGGAAATTTAGTTTTGATAAAGCAGCTCCTGTAAAAACAGGAGCTCCTCCGCGGGGTCAGCAGAAAAATACGGTTTTAATCTATGCCCATTTACTTTAAAAATTGAACCGTTTTTCAAGTTTTCGACTTCAACTGCCCCGTGCGGGTATACATACCGCATCACAAAAGGTCCTTTCCAACGAGATTTAAGCTTACCCGGATGAAGATGGAGACGGGAATCGTAAAGAAGGACTTGTTGCCCCGATGTGAAGGTTTTTCTAAAAAGATTTTTATCGTGGAACACTTTAGTCCTGTTCTTTACTATCACCGCATTATCGTAAGCTTCATCGCGGAGTTCGCTTAGCTCATTCAACTGCAGCTTCCGATAGCTTCCTGTATGATCAAGATCAAAATTAAGCTCTTTAATAGCCCACATTGCCTTATGTTCAATCTCGACAGGAAGGTGGCATGCCTTCCCAAACACAAGGCGGTATGGAGACATACCAAGATCGGTCTTATAAGTGGTGCGGAATGCCCAAAGAGCATCGGTTAATTTGGTTGACCAATCTTTACGGTTCTTAGAAACCGTCTTCTCCAAGATTTGTTTGATCTGCCTATTTGAGATCTCAGCCTGCCCGCTCGTTTGGGGATGATAGGGCGTAGAAAGCTTGTGAGTGATTGAATATTTCCGCATCAAGGCCTCGAAAGACCTATTGCAGAAATGTGTCCCGTTGTCGCTAATTATAGCGCGAGGGTGTCCGAATCGTGAAAAGATATTTTCTTTAAGGAACTTAATGACAACTTTGTTGTCATTAGTGCGACACGGTATAGACTCCACCCATTTCGAGACATAATCAACCGCTAACAAGATATATAAATTCCCAAAGGAGTTGGGAAAATGGCTCATAAAATCAATACCCCACACATCGAATATTTCCACAACCAATATAGGTTGGAGCGGCATCTCGTTCCTTCGTGAAATCCGACCCAAATGCTGACATCGCGGACAAGTTTTGTAATGTTCAAATGCATCTTTAAATAATGTTGGCCAATAAAAGCCGCATTGCAAAACTTTCTCCGCCGTTTTTCGAGGTCCAAAATGACCGCTGCATGCCTGATCATGACAAAATGATAACACGCTCTTGAATTCATCGTTAGGGACACACATACGAATGATTTGATCGGAACAATACTTGAATAGATAAGGTTCATCCCAGTAAAAATATTTTACTTGGGATAGAAATTGAAAGTTTGTCTTGTTTCGACCAATCACTAGGAATAAGTCCCGTCGCAAGATAGTTCACGATATCCACGAATCAAGGTTCGTAGGATACAGTCAAGAGCTGTTCGTCAGGAAATGAGTCATTTATCGGCACGGTCAAAGTTGGTGAAGAAGTGATGCGTGAAAGATGGTCGGCTACAACGTTTTCACATCCACTCTTGTCTCGGATGACAAGATCAAATTCTTATAACAATAGGATCCAACGTATTAGCCTGGCCTTCGCATCCTTCTTCGATAAAAGATGTCGTAGGGCCGAGTGATCTGTGTAAACCACAATAGGCGAGCCAATCAAGTAGGGCCTGAATTTCTCTAATGCAAATACAACTGCCAAGAGTTCTTTCTCGGTAGTTGTGTAATTTATTTGTGCATCATTCAAGGTCATACTTGCATAGTAAATTACATGTGGCATCTTATCAATGTGCTGTCCTAAGACCGCACCAATAGCAAAATCTGATGCATCACATATAAGCTCGAACAGGTGGTTCCAATCCGGAGATGATAGAACGGGGCTGTAGTGAGTGATTCTTTAAGCGATTCAAAAGCAGCCTCACAATCCGAATCAAAGTGAAAAGTAGTGTCCTTGGCCAATAGAAGGATTAAAGGTCTAGCAATTTTGCTAAAGTCCTTAATAAATCTCCTATAAAATCCTGCATGACCAAGGAAGGATCGTATATCTTTGACGCAGTTGGGACGAGGGAGGTTTTGAATGACATCTATTTTAGCTCTGTCAACCTCAATGCCTTTTCGTGAAATTATATGTCCAAGTACAATACCTTCTTGGACCATAAAATGACATTTTCCCAATTCAAAGTCAAGTTCTTATCCTTACAGCGGGTAAGAACCGCGTCAAGATTACGAAGGCAGCCCTCAAAGGAGTCCCCAAAAATGGAGAAATCGTCCATAAAAATTTCCAGAAAATTTTCCACCATATCTGAAAATATCCCCATCATGCACCGCTGAAATGTAGCGGGAGCGTTGCATAACCCAAAGGGCATGCGTCTATAAGCAAAAGTTCCGAAAGGACAAGTAAAAGTGGTTTTATCTTGATCCTTTTCGGCGATGGGGACCTGGTTATAGCCAGAGTATCCGTCCAAGAAACAGTAGTATTCGTATCCCGCTAATCGTTCTAACATGTGGTCAATGAAAGGTAGAGGGAAGTGATCTTTCCTCGTCGCGGCATTGAGTTTCCTGTAATCAATACATACGTGCCACCTAGTTTAGGTGCGTGTTTGGATTAACTCATTAGCCTCATTAGTGATGACCGTGATGCTAGACTTTTTAGGGACCACATGAATTGGACTTACCCATTGGCTATCAGATATGGGGTAAATTATTCCACTATCAAGGCACTTGACGATTTCTTTCTTTACCGCCTCCTTCATAACGGGATTTAACCGTCTTTGTGGGTCTCAGGTTAGTTTGGCTTCATCCATCAGATGTATGTAATGTTCAACAATTAAGGGACTAATCCCTTTGATGTCGGCCATTGTCAAACCAAATGCTTGCCGATTCGATCTCAACACTGCCAAAAGTGCATTCTCTTGCTCTAAGGATAGAGAAACGGAAATAATCACTGGCAAAGTCTCATTCTCTCCTAAATATGCATATTTAAGATGAGAAGGTAGCGGTTTGAGATCAAGAATTGGCGGAGAGACAATAGAAGGTGGGGTAAGGGAATGATATTCGGACTCCCTAAGAGGTTCAAAACATGCATAAGATATTGACTCGGAAAGTGTTGCTGAATTTTGCAATGAGTCAACGGGTTCAATCTCAAGGTCGGACTCATTGAACATATCCTCACTATGAAGTGGTGTAAGATCAAACGATGTCTCATTAGTGTTGTCGAGAATATCAAAGCAAAGTTCCTCATCCATGCAGCTTTCGGAAGCTATCTCGTGGATGGAACAAACATCCAGCAAATGAGCAGAAGGTTCTGATGGCTGACTTCCTAGCTTGTAAATATTAAGCTCAATTGTCATTTTCCCGAAGGATAAGTTCATAGAACCGTTACGACAATTAATTACAGCGTTAGAAGTTGCTAGGAAGGGTCGACCAAGTATCACCGGGATTTGATTGCGTGGGTTTGCCACAGGTTGTGTATCTAAAACAATAAAGTCCACGGGAAATATGAATTCCCCGACTTTAATCAACACATCCTCTAGTTCGTCCCGAGGTTTGGTGATAGATCGGTCTGCCATTTGGAGAGTACAATGGGCGGGTTTTAACTCTCCAATTCCTAACTGCTCGTATACTGAATAAGGAAGCAAGTTGACGCTAGCGCCAAGATCGAGTAAAGCACGATTAATATTTACCCCCAATAGAAATAGAGATTGTAGGACAGTCGGGGTCCTTACGTTTCTTTGGTATTTGTTGGGTAAAAGCTGTGCTAACATTACTCGTTATGAAAACCTTGTTAGGTACTTGGGTTTTTCTCTTCCTAGTGCACAAGTCTTTAAGGATTCTTGCATAAGATGGGACTTGTTGAATAGTATCTAGGAGAGGAATATTCACGCTAACTTGCTTAAACATTTCCACAGTCTTCTCCATTTGCGGGTTAGGTCTGTTAGCCCTTAATCTGTTTGGAAATGGAGCTCGATCAATAAGTTTTGGGTCCAACGTTTGTGGAGAAGACTGTGGGGACGGATTCGATCCCAAAATTGGAGTGGGAATCGACTTAGATAGATTTGGCGAAATGTTCGAGCCTTGGGGAAAACGGAGAATAGGCTCGGATAAAGGTGGGAGACTAGATGAATTAGGGGAAGAAGAAGAAGAAGCTGGGGTATCAATGGTGTTACTAACATCAAATTGCTCACCCACTCGGTTATTCAGCACTCTCCCCGATCTCAACGTAGTAATGGCATTCACATTATGATTTTGTGAATGGTCAGGATTCGGTAGGGGTTGAGATGGGAGTTTCCCTTTTTCTCTCGCACTCATTGCGGCGTTTAACTCTGCGATTTGGTTTTCTAATGATTTAATACTCTTACCATGGGAGGCGGAGTTTTTCGTTATGGCATCAATAGAAGACTTCATCTCAGCCGACAATTGCATGGAATGTTTCATGAACATATCCAAAGTTTGTGCAAGTGAAGAGTTGTCAGTACCGGCCACTTGTGGTGTAGAAATGTTGGCCGGATTTTGGAAATTTTGTGACTGAAAGGGGGGCTGATTCTATGGTTGTGGTTGCTGTGGAGGAGGTCTTTGATAATTGCTTTGTTGGTTTTGATTCCAAGCAAAGTTAGGATGATTCCTCCATCCTTGATTGTACGTGGAAGAATAAGGGTCGTTTTTAGGTCGCTGCTGAAAAGCAGCATTAGCTTGAAACGATGCATTTATAGGACATTCTTCCGTTAAGTGTGAAGGATCCGAACAGCAATCACAGACGGTCTTAGGAAGCGTGACCTGATTTAGGGAGAATGATGAGAACTTGTTTTCAATAGCGTCGAGTTTCTTCTGTATCGCTGCCATTTCGGCTTTTACTGCGATGGAAACATCGAGCCGATGAATACTTCCTTTAGAAGAAGGTGGTCTTACGCTTTCCCACTGCAAAGTGTGTTCAGCAAGGTCTTCCAGATATTTCCAAGCTTCACCGTCGTATTTAGACATGAAATTGCATTGACAATTTGTTTCAAGCATCTGTTTTGTCGCTGGATTAATGCCCTCATATATAACTCGGCATAAATCCCATCTATTGATTCCATGATGAGGACATTGGACAAGCAGATCTTTGAAACGTTCAAAGCACTTCCAAAATGGTTCATTGGGAAGCTGGGTGAACTGGTTGATCTCGCTCCTAACACGTGCAGTCTTATGGTTTGGGTAAAACTTCTTAAGAAATGCTATGACGAATTCATCCCAATTAATGATAGAGTGTGCGGCAGTATTATAAAGCCATTTTTCTGCCAAATCGCACAGTGTGAATGGGAGAAGACGCAAGCGCATAGTATCGACAATCAACTGTGAAGTACCCATCATTGCGCATACGTTTTCGAATTTGGTGATGAAAACGTACGCGTCTTCCGACTCAACCCCGTGAAATTTGGGCAGCAGATTGATGTAGTGGGGTTTAATTTCGAAATTATCCCCGTTAGCTGGTGGAATGGATAGACAAGTAGGAAGGGGACCACGGATAGGATAGCATCTCTCTTGGAGAAAGATGCGCGGTGGATTCTGCGCACCTACGGGCGGTGGCAGCATGGTGTTATAATCTGATGGAGTGCCGTCCATCTCAGTCGTGGTGTGTGGTGGGGGAAAAGAAGATGAAGAAGTACCGACTTCGGCGTCGATAGCAGGAACGCGGACAAGACGGGCACTAGGATCCCGTGTCCAGCCGAGCATGCACTAAGCGGGTTTAGTGCAAGTGGCAGCGTGTGTGTGATTTAAAATTGGTCTGTTTTGAAAAAGTGGGACACAAGACAAATCACTCTAAAATGCACAAGCAACCCTAGAACTAAGGTTACCTAGGTCCAGTCTCTAGACCGCTCCTAGACTTCCAAAGGACAAGCCGCAGGATCAATCCTCTACCGCCTATGTACTACCCTTGTAGCCAGGTAAGTGCCAGGTAAGTGGGAAGGAAGCACAGTAGTGTGCCTAATTAAAAACCACTAGCCTTTGACACACTTGCCTATGCACTACAAAAGTAATGCAGATAAACGACAGATTACCCACGACCTTTCTCTGTCCTTATTGAGCGCGACAGTCCTTAGAGTCTGGTCTAGATATTTTTTAAATTAATGAAGGGTTGATCTAGATGCTCGATTTGTGATTTGTAGGACTTAGGAAGGGTGATGAAATCCCCACCTAATCTTGATTTGGTCTTTGCCTCTTAAAGTCCGTATTAAAATATGCAAAACAAAACCAATCACAAAACTTTTGCAAAAAGATTTTTGAGCGGCGCTATTTTGCAAAGAATCCTGTAGAAAATAGATTTTATTGGATTTGAGAGGAGAGAGAAAGGTTAGAATCTTACCAGAGAAGTTTGGAACCCTAGATCTTCCTTCCCACCGCGCTTCCGCCGCAAATGAGCTCCTTTGCCGGGCTTCCGCCGCGGAGTAGATGGATCAGTTGATGAAAATCTTTCTGTGGCCTCCTGTACTCCTCTGGATCTCGATGAATATCTCTGTCTTCTGTTTTCTTTAATTCTGTGACTCCAGATCTCCTTGCAAAATTCACGCACAAATCGTTAAATATGCAATTTGCAGTTTTGTGTTAATTATGATATGTATCAAATAAGAATTCAACACAAATAGTAAGAATAAAAAATTACGCACGTATCCCCGGCAACGGCGCCATTTGATTGGTTTGAAAAAAAGTGTTTTTGCAGTTAATCGCAATCAATAACGGTGTCGCTTGTAGCTAGACCGAGATGAGTACGGGTCGTCCTTTGGGAAACGTTGAATCTTTTACTCTTACTTTAGACGTGTTGAAAGAGAGAGGAGGAATAAAGAATTTTGTGAAAAGATTTCTAGATCTACATTAAGCAAGAATGCAAAATATATAGATCTAGATTATTTATGGATGTAATTAATATAATACGGGGGCTTGTAGGGTTCGTTAGGATTTAGTAGTTATGGACGATTAATTAAAAGTTGCCCTTTTTATCCTTTAATAGATTTAAAACTAGAACGACGGTGATGCGTGTAGATTAGGGTTTCTGGAGGGTAAAGGAATCCCACTCTTAACCCATATCTCGACACGGAACTCCGTTCATATCTAGCCTTTACCAAAACAATCATTAATCTAATCTCTAATCGCGGTCGGGACTAACAAAGAATTGTTAGCGCGCCCGATTAGGATGTTAATGATTCTTTTGATAAAGTTCATAAACTTTATAGGACTTAAAAAGGGTTTAGAGATGTTCATCATCCATTAGCTTACCCTAATCCTACGAACCCTAACAAGCGGAGAATTACTCGCGCATATTGGGAGAAAAAGAGATGGAAAGAAATTGCATAATTAAACTACTAAGAAATAAAATAATAAAAAAAAAGCTACCTTTATTAATCAAAAATATTCATTACACTTGAATCCTTAGAAAATGATTACAAATCTAGTTGCTTCTCGATCTCTTCTAAGGAGGTAGACGAATAGTTGATGATCAGTCTGGATGCGTGAGCCGTCTGGGACTTCGTGATCGCGTCGACTTTATAATTTTTCCAAGAGGCTCTCGGTCCTTATTTATAATCCAAAAGCCAGAAATGTAGTCTCTTAAATTGGAAACCTTTAGCTAGGATTCTACCAGAGAAATCCCACCTTCTAACTCCCCACTAACGCGGCGGATCCGCGGCATCAAGGGCTTGGGCCACGGATCCACAGCCAGATGATCAGGTCCGTTGATCAATTTTCTGGGGCTGGCTCGTTGTGACATTTGGCGATCCTTGGAACCTTTGTAACATGAAAATCTTCTCGTGGTTGTTGCCAGACTTAGTCTCCAAGTTTTGCTTTCTTAATTAGGCAAGTTTTCTTCAACAACTTGATTTCCTTGATTTTAGTCTTGGAGAAATTCTGCACAACAACTTGAATAATATTTAGTAGACTTAGTTCTACTAGGATTAGGTCAATAATATTATATACATTTTCCTACCAAATGCTAATTATAATATATTAACACATGGAAAATATTATTTTTACACATAAACCCTCTTATGTATGATATATTATAATAAAGACCTTTTTTAATATGGAAATGGTAAGAAAAATGTAATAACAAATGTGCAGTTTTATCAATTGAACAGGCCCCCCAGCCCAGCCGTGCGCAGGTCCGAAAGAGTGCTGGGAGCAAGAGCCCCGGGCTCCTGAGGTGGGAGCCGAGATTGGTTCTCCCGCGTCGCTCCTCAAAAGGTTTCATAGGACGGCGCCCTGCTCCCCGGCTTTCCTGATCCTCGTGGACGATGGGGAGCTCCGCTTCGAGGTGCCCTCGGGACTTTCCGTCGCCGACAGCCTACTCTCGGAGATGGAGAGGTCGGCCGGGGGCAGAATCCCTCGGGGGACCCTCCGGACCCAAATGGTGGCTATAGCTTAAGAGGCCGTGCAGGTTAGTGTTCGCACCCCACTTGGCTCTTCATTCAGCGTTTTTGTTCGCGTGATCGGGTGCCTCCCTTTCCTTTTTAACCCTCTTTCTTTTCTTCAGGTCCTCCAGCATATCGCCCTCGTCATTAACATGGAGGACTAGGAGATAGCCCCGGCGATGCGGGCCGCGGGCCGCAAGAAGAGCTTAAGGCTGGAGCTGGAGGCGGCGATGGAGAGGATCGCTGCCGTTGAAGACCGGGTGGCGACCGGGAGTCGAGAGGTCGCCCGGTATCGAGAGGCCGCCCGAGCTGCCGAGGCCCAGTTGGAAGACTTCCAGATGCTTGTCGCCACCTTGAAGAAAACGGTGCACGCCCTCCGAAGGGAGAATGAGGCGGCGAAGGAGGGGACGAGGCGTGCCGAGCTTCGGGTGTCGAATGCTGAGCTCTTGGCGTCGAATGCGGTGGAGAGCTACAAGAAGTCGGACCAATTCTACGCCGGTCTTGCTGGAGGTGCCAGCGTTATTTGGCACGACGCTCTCGACGCTGTCAAGGCCCAGATGCCGGAGTTCCCTGACGGCAAGCTCCGGGAGGAGTATCCTCACGAGGATGACGCGCAGGGGAATGTCCCTGGAAGCAATGCGGGGGAAGAGGCCCCCGGTGGGAGCGTTAGGGAGAAGTCGGTTCCCTCGGCTATCGGCGACGAGGCTTCTGTGGTGGACGCCGACCTTCAAGATGCCGCGTCGGTTGTCGCAGTAGAGGCGCCGCTCGTCGACGTTCGCCCCGGCCCTGAGGCCTGAACTTTCCTGCCTCCTTTTTTTTGCGCCAAAATTTTGTAAGCCTCTGGGCGTTTTTGTAAGGCTGGGGAGCCCATAATACCTCTGTAAAGACTTCCAACTTTTTATGAATAATTTTTTTTTGCAGTTTCTTTACGTGCGCATTTTCCTTTTGTTTGTGGTAAACATTTGTATTTGCACGGTACTGCTTTCATGTTGGGTCGGTTTTTCATCTAGCGATTGCGCGTCGAGTTGAGAGTTGAAGTCGACCGTTTGCCAAGTATGCAAAGACCGGTGAAAGGTCGGTATCTCCATGGCCCCGAAGTCGAGGGGGAGATCGCTTAGACGTAGGTGGACCGAGCAGGGTAGCTGCTCGATGGCCTCTTGGTGATGGCTCTTATCCTTGGCGTCGTGGGGTAGGAAATTACCAGCCAAGGATGGACCGAGTAGGGAGCTGCCTGGTTGCCTCTTGGTTAGGGCTTTGATCCTTGGCGTCGTGGGTAGTTGACTACCAACCAGGGATAACCGAGCAGAGTGCTGCTTGGTTGTCTCTTGGTGAGGGCTTTGATTTTTGGCATCGTGTGTAGTTGACTACCGGCCAGAGATAACCGAGCAGAGTAGCTGCTTGGTTGCTTCTTGGTGAGGGCTTTAATCTCCGGCGTCGGTGGGTAGGGAACTACCAGCCAGGGATAACCGAGCAGGGTAGCTGCCCGGTTGCCTCTTGGTGAGGGCTTTGATCCCTGGCATCGGTGGGTAGGGAACTACCAGCCAGGGATAACCGAGCAGGGAGCTGTCCGGTTGCCTCCTGGCGAGGGCTTAGATCTTTAGCGCGGGAGGGCATAGAAAGGCCTGCAAAGGATGGACCGAGCAGGGTTACTGCCTGGTTGCCTCTTGGTGAGGGCTTAGATCCCCGGCGTCGGTGGGTAAGGAACTACCAACCAGGGATAACCGAGCAGGGAGCTGCTCGGTTGCCTCTTGGTGAGGGCTTTGATCCTTGGAGTCGTGGGGTAAGAAATTACCAGCCAAGGATAACCGCGCAGGGTAGCTGCCCGGTTGCCTCTTGGCGAGAGCTTAGATCCTTAGCGCGGGAGGGCATAAAAAGGCCTGCTAAGGATGGACCGAGCAGGGTTACTGTTCAGTTGCCTCTTGATGAGGGCTTAGATCCTTGGCGTCGGTGGATAGTTGACTACTAGCCAGGGATAACCGAGCAGGGAGCTGCCCGGTTTCCTCTTGGTGAGGGATTTGATCCTTGGCATCATGGGGTAAGAAATTACCAGCCAAGGATAACCGAGCAGGGTAGCTACCCGGTTGCCTCTTGGCGAGGACTTAGATCCTTAGCGTGGGAGGACATAGAGAGGCCTGCTAAGGATGGACCGAGCAGGGTTACTGTCTGGTTGCCTCTTGGTGAGGGCTTATATCCTTGGCATCTGTGGGTAGTTGACTATCAGCCAGGGATAACCGAGCAGGGTAGCTGCCCGGTTGACTCTTGGCGAGGGCTTTGATCCTTAGCGTGGGAGGGCATTGGGAGGCCCACTAAGGATGGACCGAGCGGGGTAGCCGCTTGGTTGATTCGTGAGGTTTTGTCCGACCTTCCCCGGTGTGAACATCGGGAAGAGGGACCGTTGCGGGCGACACGTGTTATGAACGCGTGGGGGAGGCGAAGTGTAAGAGCAGTGTCGTTTCGATTTCGTCGAGAAAGAAGGGATGTCTGCCGCGTAGCGGTACAGTTGTGGGTGAAAAGAGCGACTGCTGGACTTTTGAGGGCGCTGTGGGGCTATAAAACGGAGGGAGCGTTGATCACTCTTTTCTTCACACCCAAAACGTAAGAATGGAGGACTTCCCTTTTACCATCTCGACATCATAAACTTCGAGGACGTGTACCTGTACGACCGGTATTGCACCGAGGATACGGTGCAGTTAGTGATAGGCCGCATTGAGGATCATTTTGGCCGACTTCTTCCCCGGCGCTCACCCCTGCTTCAGCTTTTGATATACTCCATCCGGAAGGCGTCGCCAATGCTGTACAACCCCTTGTCTGAGCAGCTGAAGGACGATGCGGTTGGTAAGCTGAGGTCTTTGTGCCGCTTTGGCCTGATCTCGACGGGTCGGCGGGATCGCTCGGTGGCACTTGTCCTCGAGTGTTACCAATTGAGACATCATGCCGATATCCGCGGACGGCATCAGAGGCAAAGGTCTGAGGCGGCGAGGCGCTCTGGCGTAAGATCTCGGAGTTAAACCGTGTGGCACCCACCGGGTCGCTGAATATGTCGGTCCGGGGGATCTGCAGCCGCCGGAGACAGCGAGGCGGTGATCGGTCGTGCCAACGTGGGCAGAGTCTTCTCTCCCTCTGTAGGGGTTCCGGTCCCGCGGGGGGAGCGGTGACCTAGGGAGCTTGTTCGGCCGCTTGGACACGGACGAGCGCATTCACGATGGACGTGAGTCGATCTATCCGAGCGGATAGAGCGTGAATGACGTTCGGTGGAGGAGGGGATTCTCCTTCGTCTCCACTGTGGAGAGGCCGACGGCTGGTGCTTGGATCGTCGTGGTGACCGCTTTCCATGTAGTCGAGATCGGAAGATGAACTTTTGGTTGAGTGGAACCAATTTCCCACAGACGGCGCCAACTGATGGAGCTCTGGATCTCCTTCAGATGTTTTCTTCCATTGATCTGTTGCGAGCGCTGCTGGACGGCTGAGATTGAGCTGGAGGGTTGCCTCCCGGAGCGTGGATCTCAATGGGTTTATATGGTTGAGGCCGAGCTACCTGTAAAGAAGTCCCGGGGTGGTTGTGCCACCGAGAACGCTCCGACGATCAAGTTAGACGGGGTATTTTGGCAGAGTAACGGCATGTTGGAATAAAAATGGCTTATCTCGATCGTCTGAGAGACGGGTTTATATAGCGGCAGCAATGGGCAGGCGGGCGCGAGAATCACACCAGCCATTACGTCCCTGGCGTCACGTCCGCATGATAGACGGGATCCCGTATTAATGACGAGACAGACTTGTTAATGGGGGATCGTGATGGCGTGGGACGCGGGATCGTAGGCGGCGGATATTTCGCGCATGGCGAAATTCGTGGAGCCGTAGCGGAGGCGCCTGTGATCAGCGTTGCGGGTTGGTAGGTGTGACCGAGGAAGATGAGCTCGGCGGGAGGCTCGGGCACAAGCGGGAGGCCGAGGCATCTTGGTTCTGTGATAGCTCGGAGGTGAGCCGGGGGTGGTCTGGAAGGCCACCGAAGGTCGGGAGATTCCTCGGGGCCGGAGGCCCAAGGTGTGATTCCAACTGAGGCTCTTGATCCTTTCTCGTAGGTTCTGGGACACGTCATCTGCAACGTATCAGCATCTGGAGAGTCACCGATATCGAGCCTCATCAAATATCAAATTCAATGTGCAGATGATCAAAACAAGATAACAAAGAAAAGGAGAAAGACGACGTTAGTCGCACCAACGAACTTCATGCAAACCAACTGCCGAACTTCGAAGCACAAGTTGTCAGGCATTGGTATGGACAGCTTTATGGCAACCATGCTGCACCATCTATGACCGTGATTGCGAAAAATCAGCAGGTATATACATGGTACTATAACTATAAGAAGGTTTTATCATCGTTTTGAATCGTTTAAAAACCATATTCGACATTCGACCTAATGATATATATTCACCTTTAATAGTCATTCTAATATTTGATCATCCCTGATTATAGCAATCAAAGCATATATATTACAAAACTTGCTACTTTTTTGACAGCAATAATATGTTTCTCACCATGCATAAATGTTTCCAGCCTTAACTTTCCCAACTGCAAAACAAAACCATATTGAAACTTATATATCCGTCGAATCCAACATGCATTGCCTCAATTCAGGGAACCAGAATGGAGATATTATTTCCAGAATCTCGTGTACCAACATTCAAGAACCAAATCCACGATGGAAGGGTATACCTGTTCACAAACCTTCAAGTGTACGAAGCAACTACGGCTATCAGATTAGTAGACACTCATTACCAACTCAGCTTCACTGAAAAATCAACTCTCACCGAGATCGAACAATCTGATATTAAGTTGCATGCCAAATTCAAGTTTACCAAACTAAAGAAACTACTAGAATTGCAAACCAAATCCCAATGTCTTAGAGGTAATACGTTTCTTATCAACATAAATTCTTACTAAATGAAAAAATATTTTGCTTTGTTCATAATTACTACCAACATGTCCATCAACAGATATGCTAGCATACGCCATAGAAGTTGGTTCCATCATCTCAATCCATACGCAAGGAAGATCAACCAAGAAAATGGACGTTTCAATCATCGACTCAACATCTTTCACTAAATCTTCCACGTTGACCATCTGGAGAAGAGATGATACGCAATTTTGAAAAATGTTTCGAGGAATACTGCACTCATCACATTTCGAAAGGCTTCATCATAATGGGTGATGGATTAAGAGTAAATCATTTCAAAGGTATCTCTCTCTCACTCTTTCCGTTTTTATCGTACGCCCAAACTCACCACTCTACAACTTTAAATCCTCAATCTCTCCCTGCTAAATACTACCTATTTTTATGCACATCAACAAACTTGCCTTCATTGAAATTTCTGTGAATTCCCTTCACATGCACATATATTTGCAAAATTAATTATCGTCTACATAAAACTCGAACATTTTGATTAAGTTTTTCCTCCAAAAACCTTATCTGTTTATTGCTTAATGCTGTTTGTACTTTTTGAATAGTTAATGTGTTCTTAGTCATTTATAATCTACTTTTTCGGTCATTTTCTCCAGATAAATATGGATTCCCAACAACACACATGACAAGGTTCTACTCCAATATCGAATCTGAACCAAAAGCACAAGCACTTTCAAATGGTAACAATAAAAATTAAATATCTAAACAAACTCCGCAATACATGCATCGGCTCGGACTTTAACACTTTACATTTCAGGGTTGAAGTAATACTCACAGCAACAAATATCATGAATACTGTCATTTCTCCTTCATGCTCTACGAATCCACAAAAACAACCCCTAATGACAATTGACGAACTCATCTCACAAACAAGCAACCCCCCCCCCTCTCACCAATGATCAGGTAAATATTTCAACGAAGAACCGAGATATGCTTGAAATTAGAGGTCAATGAAAAGTAATCCATGAGGATCAAAGAATTGGGTGTTGTTTAAATAATATAATCTTTATTTCTTCAGATAATTAAAATCTTGATCAATCAGCAATGATGGAGGTCCTTTTCGGGTCTCCGTCAGATGTTGTCTTCCGTCGATCTCCCTGTGGATCTCGAAGGTGATCTCCTGTTGCGTGTGGGTCTCAATGGGTTTTGAGGAGATTGGTGATTTGAGGAGTTTAGCGCCGAGTACCTGCAAGGAAGCCCCGAGATGGTTTGGTACCACCGAGAACCCTCCGACGATCAAGTTAGCACAAGATCCGAGTAGAGTAACGGCCAAGTTGGGTGAAAAAAGCTTACTTGATCCCTCTGTGATAGGGGTTTATATAGTGGCGGCAGCACACAGTAGCAGACGCAAGAATCTCGCCGGCAGTTACGCTCCCGACGTCACGCCCGCGTAATAAGCGGATCGCCAGTTAATAGGGATCGTGATGGCGTAGAACGTGGGATGTTGCCCGCGGAGAATCCGCGCATGGCGAGATTTGCGGAGTGGCGGTTATGCCTGTGAGTGGTGGAGTTGGTCGGTCGGAGGGACCGAGGAAGATAGCCTCGGCGGGAGAGCTCGGGAACGAGCGGGAGGGCCGAGGCATCTTGGTCCTGTGGTAGCTCGGGGCGAGTTGAGAGGCCGAGGAGGCCAAATTTCAGGGGCTCTGAGGTGAGCCAGCTTGCGCTTGCAGGTCGGTTATGGGGGTGTCCTGGTCGGCCCCCGTGGGCCATTTCTTCTGAGTTCTGGGACACGTCATCTGCCACGTGTCCTGATCTTGGAGATCGCTAATATTGAGCATCATCATTAGCCCCCCACTCTTTGTCCCGACCAGTTAGCGGGTTGGGTCAGGAGTGGACTGCTGGGCCGCCCGGAGTGAGCTCCTTTTATCGGGACGCGTTTCCGGGCTGTCAGCTGTCTTTTCTGCCAGCGAATCAGGGCGAGATCTCTGCATTTAAGGAAGGTGCGCCGGTTCGTGCATCCTGCCACTGAAGCGACGGTCCACGTGTCAAGCGTCGGTTGGCCGATGCGACGAGTGCAGACCTGCGACGTCTGATGGGTTGCGGTCCAGTGTGGGAGCGACAAGTGGAGCAATCGGAGCCATTAGACGTGAGGAGGCGTTTTTGGCGGGAGATGAAGGGCGCCGTTGGATGAGGTCGTTCGCGGTGATAAGTAGAGGTGGGGCCCATTCCAAGGCCCCTACTCTTTCATATTTCCTTTCTTCTAAGTCTTAGCTGCTGGGCGCTCTTCTCCTTTCTTCTGCTTTCGTTTGCCGAGGATCCATCTTCTTCAGGTTAGATGTCTTCTTTCAGGGAATTTGTAGATGTCGTAGAAGTAGGTTCTAGGGACTCTTTAGTTGAGCCTGAGTCTTCTCGGAGAGTAGGGATCGGACCCTCTTCTCGGGATCGTGCGGCGGGGGCAGCCCCCAGGGAGGAGGCGGTAGATGCTGCCCCCGGCGCCTCGTGTTGGGTGAGGCATGAGGACGAGCTCGCTAATGCTCGGGCTCGCTTCTACATCCCCTCACGTTATACGCTTCGTCTGGCCAAGGAGGGAGAGAGGGCAGACCAAGTACGGGGTAGGGAGATCGCCCTGTACCTGGAAGCTTTTTGGGGTGGAATGCGCCTGCCCTTCTCTCCCGAGGTCGTCGCAGCGTTGAAATTCTTCGGGTTAGCCCCTGGCCAGTTAGTACCGAACTCATGGAGGATTCTCCTCGGGTTCCTGATCCGCCTGAAGTTGCAGGCGGTTCCTTTCAGCTTCTCCTTCCTTGATTCTTCCCTCGTTTTCAAAAATCATCCTGGGGGTCGAGCGGGTGACCCGAGGTGGGTCTACCTCTCCTTTAGAAAGCGACATGGGGCGCCGTCCGGACAGGGGTTGTTGCTCTGCCTTCTTCCATTCAAGACTGGAAAAAGAAGTTCTTCGTTTCCCCTCCCGAGGGCGAGGACTGGCCCGTGCCTACCAAGTGGTCGAGGGAAAAATGCTTGCCAGGGAACCAGTCCAATGACTCCGCCGCGGTGAGAGTGGCGTCGTGGGAGCCCATCCCCCGATTCGACGTGCTGTTGTTTGAGAGGGTCCTGAGTTGGGCCGGGCTCTGCCCCGTTGAGTCTGTTGGTAAGTTTAGGCTTGCTTTTTGGCTTGTATATTGCTTGTGTCGCTGACCTTTTTGCATTTGGTTTTGTGCAGGTCCCATGGATCTGGACGAGCTCCGAGCCTCCATGTGCCAGCCGAGGAAGGTCACGAAGGCTGGGGGCGCCGGCTCTTCTCGTGCGAAACCTGCCCCGGCCCCCTCCCCGCCGATGGTCGCGTCCCGTGAGCGTTCGGGGGCGGAGCCCGCCCCAGGGCCTAGCAGAGCGTCGGGTCGGAAGCGGGCTCAGATTCTGGAAGACCCGGCCTCAGAGGAGGAGATCGGCTCTCCATCGGAGCCGCTCAAGAGGGGTTCCCGGATGTCTTCCCGGGGCCCGCCCTCGCCGATCATGGTGGAGGAAGGAGGCCTCCAGTTCACGATGCCCTCGGGGCTGTCCGTCGTGGATAGCCTGCTTCATGAGATAGAGAAATCGGCGGGGGGTAGGGTCCCGGGGGGACCTTCAGGGTCCAGATGGCGTCCATCGCCCAGGAGTCCGTGCAGGTAAGTGTTTGGTTTTTTGTGAGATTCGGCGTCTCCTTCGTCTTTCTGATCTCTTTTCTATCTTTCAGGTTTTCCAGCATGTTGCCCTCGCCTTACGCATGGAGGCCGCGGTGATAGCCCCGGCGATGAAGGCTGCGGGCCAGCTCGCCTCGCTGGAGGAGAGCTCCAAGCGGGAGCTGGAGGCGGTGATGGCGAAGGTTGCCGCCCTGGAGGGTGAGGTGGAGGTCGGGAAACGGGAGGTTGCCCGTTACCGCGAGGCCGCCGTGGCCGCCGAGGCCAAAGCTCGAGGACGCTCAGGTGCTCGTCGGCAACCTGAAGAAGACTGTGAAGACCCTCCGGAAGGAGCTGGGGGCGGCGGCCGAGTCGGCGAAGTCGACCGACCTGAGTGCGGCGAAGTTGGCCGACCTCTCGGCAACGAAGGCGGTGGAGGGCTACAAGAAGTCAAAGGACTTCTATGATGACCTGGCCGTGTCCACAACCCTCATCTGGCACAAGGCCCTCAACGCCGTTAAGGCCCGGATGCCGGAGTTCGCCGATGAAGAGCTCCGGGCTGAATACCCCCTTACGGACGCCGAGGAGAAGGGAAAAGAGATTCCTGACGAGGAAGTCGCCGAGGACCCTGCTCGTCCAGTGTTGGATGTCGAGGACCCCGAGGTCGCGCCCGGCCCCGAGGCCTAAAGCCGCCGTCTTCCTCTTATTTTGTTGCTTTTGGAATTTTTGTAAGCCTTCGGGCAGTTTGTAAGGCCGGGGAGCCCAAAATACCCTTTGTAAAGACTTTGCCTTTGGTAATAAAACTTTTTTCTTTGGTTTCTCGGTTTGCACTTTATCTTCTGTTTGCACTGTTGGGCTTCCATGTTAGATCGGCTATCTGTCTAGCGATTGTTTGTCGAGTTGATTTCGATCACTTGCCAAGCGTGCCAAGCGTTGATGAGAAGGAGGCGTCTCCATGGCTCCGAAGTCGAGGGGGGATCGCTCAGACTTGGATAGACCTGGTGCCCCTTGTTGGGGCCTCGGATCCTCTGCATGTGATGGGCAGAGAGCTGTCCACCGTATTTGTGCCGAGCATGAATACTAGCTGGGGATGGTCGAGCGAGGGTCGGGTTCGGTTTCGGTTTCCCCTTGGTGAGGGCTTCTGATTTCTGGCGTTGCGAGCAACGACCACTAGATGGGGATGGTCGAGCGAGGGTCGGGTTCGGCTGCCTCTGGGAGGACTTTGGACCCTTAGCGTTGGAGGGGCTGTAAGAAAAGCCCACTAAGGATGACCGGGCAGTGAAGTGGCACGGTTGCCTCTTGGCGAGGGCTTTGATCTCTGGTGTCGTGGGCATGCAACTACCAGCCTGGGATGATCGAGCGGGGTAGCCGCTCGGATGCCTCTTGCGAGGGCTTCGATCCCTGGCATCATGGGCAGGGAGCTACCAGCCGGAGATGACCGAGCAGGGCAGCTGCTCGGTTGCCTCTTGCGAGGGCTTCGATCTCTAGCCTCGTGGGTAGGCAACTACCAGCCTGGGATGACCGAGCGGGGTAGCCGCTCGGATGCCTCTTGCGAGGGCTTCGATCCCTGGCGTCATGGGTAGGGAGCTACCAGCCGGAGATGACCGAGCAGGGCAGCCGCTCGGTTTCCTCTTGCGAGGTCTTTGATCCTTCAGGACGGGGACCGAGCAGGGTTACTGCCCAGTGCCTCTTGGCGAGGACTTTGATCCCTGTCGGTTGTGGTAGGAAGCTACCAGCCGGGGATAGCCGAGCAAGGACTCGACTGCCTCTGGGAGGACTTTGGTCCTTAGCGCGGGAGGGGCTGTAAGAAGCCTACCAAGGACCTTGTCCGGGCAGGGTTATTGCCCGGTGTCTCTTGGCGAGGGCTTTTGCCCTTAAGGATAGCCGAGCGAGGGATCCTCGGGCTTGACAGCCTCTGGGAGGGCTTTTGATTCCTGTCGGTCGTGGTAGGAGGCTACCAGCCGGGGATAGCCGAGCAGGGTAGCTGCTGAGCCGCCTCTAAGGAGGACTTTGACCCTTAGCGTTGGAGGGGCCGTATGAGGCCTGCTAAGGATATCCGGGCAGTGAAGCTGTGTGGTTGCCTTTTGGCGAGGGCTTTGATCCCTGGCGTTGCGAGGAGGGAAGCTACCGGCCAGGGATAGCCGAGCAGGGAAGCCGCTCGGCTTCCTTTAGGAGGACTTTGCTCCTTAGCGTTGGAGGGGCCTTAAGAGGCCTGCTAAGGATAACCGGGTAGTGTAGCTGCGCGGTTGCCTCTTGGCAAGGGCTTTGATCCCTGGCGTTGCGGGTGGGGAAGCTACCGAGCAGGGATAACCGAGAAGGGTAGCTGCTCGGCTGATTCTTTATGAGGTTTCGCCCGCCCGTCCAGTTGCAGGTATGGGGAACAGGAACGGTCGGGGCGAATGTGCGCGTAGCATGCGCATTGAATGTGGGGGGAGGCGAAGCGCCAGGGTCGCGTCGTTCCGATTCCGCCAGAGAAGGCTCGATGATCGCCGCGTGGCAGCGCCTTTTTGGGCGAGAGTGGGCGACCATTGAGTTCCGTTGGGACGCAGTGGGCTATATAAGGTTGAAGGAGCACTGGTCCTTTCTTTCCTCGCAAATAGATTATTGAGAATGTATGACTTCCCTTTTACCATCCCCGAAATCATCCACTTCGAAAACGTATACCTCTATGACCAGAACTGCACCGAGGACACGGTGCAGCTGGTCTATGGAAGCATCGAAGACCACTTCGACCGGTTGCTCCCCCGGCGCTCCTCCTTGCTGCAGCTGCTGATGTACTCCATCTGGAGGGCATCGCCGGGGCTTTACAACCTCTTATCCGAGCAGCTCTACGACGAGGCCGTGGGCAAGCTGCGGTCCCTTAGGCGCTACGGCCTGATCTCCGCGAATCGGCTGGCCCGCTCAGTGGCGCTCGTCCGTGAGTGCTACGAACTGAGGCCTGGGGTCAACGCGCGCGGGGGGAATCGAGGGATGAGGTTGGATCTCGCGAGGCTCCGGCTGGCGGAGATCTTCACCGAGTACCATGAGCAGTGCTCTCTGCACCCGCTTCCCCCGCTGTTGTAATTTTCTTTTTCTTTTTGTATGTATGGCTGAGGAGCCCATAATACATTTTCTGAATAAATGAGATCTTTCCTTCTTTTTCGCAATGTTCCATTGATCTTTATTAAATTAACAACAGACCGTAGGAAGAGTTTACATTGCCCTAAAAGAAAAGTACATGCTAATAGATAACCTTATTAGCATGGCCCGAGCTCCCTGGTGGCTTGTTGGTCTCTGTGCTCGGCACCGGGTACGGGGCTCCCTGAGCGTCAGACTGGCCATCTGCCGAAATGAGTATGATCTGGCCGATAGTCAGCTCGGCAGGAGGGGGACGCTGCTCCTGCGCGCGGTCGGTTTGCTGTTTGTCCTTCAAGTAGGCGGCGAGCTGCTCCGATCGGATGAGCTCTTCGATGTAGTCCCGGAGTTGCTTACAATCCTCTGTGGCGTGGCCCAGCGTTCAGTGGAAGGCGCAGTAAGGGCCCCGGGTTCGCTTCGAGGCCTGACGCGAGATCGGAGGGAACTTGAAGAACCCCTCGTCCTGGGCCTCTTCTAGTAATACTGCGAGGGAGACGTTGAGCGGGGTGTACTCCTGGAACTTCGGGTGATAGGGCTGCTGACGCTTCGGCCTCTCTTCCCGAGCCCTCTTCTTCTGGTCAGTCCGTTCTGCTCGGGGGAGGTTCGCGTTCACCTCGGACTCCAGCTGAATCTCGCGCTCGGTCCACGCCTTGACCTCGGCCATGGTCTTAGGCTATGCCAATGCAAAGGAGCGCAACCACTCCTTGTGCCTAAGACCAGATCTGAGCGCCGTGATGACAGTCTCGTCCCGGTGATCGGGGACCTCGAGGAGGGCGTTGTAGAAGCGGGTGATGTAAGCCTTGAATGTCTCCTTGTCCCCGCTCTTAATTGTGAAGAGGTAGTCGACCGTGCGTTTCTGCCGACAGTTCCCAACGAATTGGCCGAGGAACTGAGTAGCCAGCTCGTCAAAGGTCGAGATTGAGCGAGGCTCGAGTCCTCGGAACTAATCCCGACCAGAGCGGATGAGGGTGGCCAGGAAGGCCTTGCTCTGGGTGGCGTCAGAATGGTCCTGGAAGCTCATCCCTGCGGTGAAAGCATCTAAATGGTCTTTCGGGTCGGTTTTCCCGTCGAACAGAGAGACCTTCGGGGGCTTGTTGCGCGAGAAGACGTGGACGGCGAGCAGTTCCTCGGTAAACGGCTTGGTGAGCGAGTCGGCGGCGTACTTAGCCCCGTCGCTCGAGAGGTGACCTTCCCGGCGCATGCCCTCGATCTTCTTTTCGAGAGCGTCGAGTCTGCCGTGGTACCCCGAAGATTCGGCGCCTTGTGATCCCTGGCCTCTGCCGTGGGTGACCTGCGTCTGGACGCGGCCCCGGTTCCTCTCGATGAGGTTCCTCAGATCCCCGGGCGAGGTGGCCCTCGAGCCGTCGTGGCGAGCCCCTTCTGTGCAACCCCATCGAGGAAGGGGTGTCGATCATGCCTGTGGACAGGCGAGGTGACCGACATCTCCTCAGGGGGGTAAGGGTCGCGAGGAGGCTCGAGGCGAGGCGCTCTGGCGACGGATCTTGTTGTGGAGCCGTGGGGTGTCCAGCGGGCCTCAGAGGGTATCGGCCCGTGAGGTTTGTGGCCAGGGGTCGTCGCCGTGCCGACGAGGGCAGAGCCTTCTGGAGGCGGAGGAGCGGCAATTTAGGCCCCTGGCCCAGCCGCTTGGACGCGGACGAGCGCCTCCACGAGGGACTGTAGCCGATCTATTTCGCTGGCGAGGGTGTTGATGATGGTCGCCGGGGAAGGTTCATCCACGCCTCCGGTGAGGGGGAGGCGGCGGCTGGTACCTGAATCTTCAGGGTGGTCGCTTGCCATGTGGATGAAGATCGGAAGGCCAACTTTGTTTTTTGTGGAGTTTAGTTTCCCACAGACGGCGTCAACTGATGGAAGTCCTTTTCGGGTCTCCGTCAGATGTTGTCTTTCGTCGATCTCCCGGTGGATCTTGAAAGTGATCTCCTGTTGCGTGTGGGTTTCAATGAGTTTCGAGGAGATTGGTGATTTGAGAAGTTTAGCGCCGAGTACCTGCAAGGAAGTCCCGAGGTGGTTTGGTACCACCGAGGACCATCCGACGATCAAGTTAGCACAAGATCCGAGCAGAGTAACAGCTAAGTGCGGTGAAAAAAGCTTACTTGACCCCTCTGTGATGGGGGTTTATATAGTGGCGGCAGCATACAGTAGCTGGCGAGAGAATCTCGCCGGCAGTTACGCTCCCGACGTCACGCCCGCGTAATAAGCGGATCGCCAGTTAGTGAGGATCGTGATGGCGTGGAACGTGGGATGTTGCCGGATGAGAATCCGCGCATGACGAGATTTGCGAAGCGGCGGTTACGCCTGTGAGTGGTGGAGTTCGTCGGTCGGGGGGACCGAGGAAGATGGCCTCGGCGGGAGAGCTCGGGAACGAGCGGGAGGGCCGATGCATCTTGGTCCTGTGGTATAGATCGGGGCGAGCTGAGAGGCCGAGGAGGCCAAATTTCAGGGGGCTCTGAGGTGAGCCAGCTTGCGCTTGCAGGTCAGGTATAGGGGTGGCCTGGTCGGCTCCCGTAGGCCCTTTCTTCTGAGTTCTGGACACGTCATCCGCCACGTGTCTTGATCTTGGAGATCGCCAATATTGAGCATCATCAAGCAAGTTTTGATTATTAAAAATAATCAAAGCTAGCATAGTTAGCTTGACTATTTCTATACGTTGCGAAATGTTCTTTGTTTATGATTATTTCAGCACAGTCTTACCATTTGTTAGTCCTTATGTTATAATGAAAGAAAACGAAGAAATAAATAGACCATCTAAACTAAATTTACAATTATTTCTTTGTTTGCATGCACAATCTAACTATCTGTTAGTGCTCATGTTACATGCAAGCAATAACCAATTCCAAATAATTTTCCCAAAAGTTCTCCGTTATCAAAAAATCACCCTCTGTTACGTTGTTCCATCCAAAATCCAACTAGGGTTAGATGAGTCTACTAGGGTTAAAATCAATGAGAAAAATGCTTATCCTACTCTTTCTTTCTCCCTCTCCTCAAGCAAGCAGAGTAAACCCCTTCCCTAACCCTTAATCTTCAAAAAAATCCCTTAAAAATCAAAATTTTCTACGTCGTTGAGATCGAACGAAGCTTTGGGTCACCTCGAAAGGCTTTCTACGGTAACGCTTTGTGCTCAGTAAGATTTCTATCCTTGCATTCATCTGTAAATTTTGTATTTACATATATATTTGAAAACCCACAAAAATCAGAAAATTTCGAATACAGAAAAACTTTGTCATCAAGATAGTTAGTGGGAAAACATAGATTCGAAATTCCGACGGTTTAGTTTAATTAGATATGAACAACTAAATCCTATTTTTAGATATCGAAAACCCGAAAGATAACCCTTCTTTGAGTTTAACTGTGGCTAATATACGTGTTTGCATCACACTATAGGTGTCGTGAGTTTTGAAAATTAGATGAAAATTTTGATATATCTTAAAACACTTTTAAAATTGATGAATTCCTTCAGGATCAAACCGTTTTTTTAGATAAATATCAAGAATGGTTTATAAGGTGAAGTGGATATGAAATGATATTATTGATGTTTTAGTAGAAATTAAGTCTGAAAAATAACGCATCTGAAACTTGATTGGAGAGATTACACACCTTATCTATACAAACACGTCTTCTATCTTAAAAAATGAACAATTGGCTATATATCCGTTTGTAGTAAATTGTTATGATTTTCACGCCTAAAATTAGTCTTATGTTTTAGGGCCTAGGTGATTTGGGCAATTAAGTCCGCTGGGGTGTTTCTATACCTAATGCCCTAAAATCAACTGGTCTATATGCATTGGCCCAAAACTCGCTAAGAAACTTAGAAAGCATATTTTAAAATAAAGTCAAACAAGTGTTCTCTCCAAGTTAAAACTCCTCACGGTTTTTTGTGTGAGAATAATCTTGACAAAAAGACAAGTTTTTATAAAAATATTTTAACGGAGACATGAAGGTTTTGTATTATGATAAAGACTATTGCACGTTTGGGTCACCTCGAAAGGCCTGTTTTGTCACCATGAAAGCCGATAAAGTCTCATTTCTCAAGTGCTCTCTAATCAGTAAGAAAAATTCTTTCTTTGTGTGGTTTTGACGTTAAGTAGTGTGTATTCTTTAGAGATTGGCATGTGGATTGATAAAACTTTACCCGATTGGGATATTTCCCCAATTTTTAACCCTAGGTATTTTTTTGTGTTTTTTTTTTTTTTAATTTTGGAAGTTTGCAAGCAATCTTCCCACTTCTTTCAATTGATGTTCTATGTTATTCAAAGTGAAATTGGTGTACAAATAATACATAGAAAAGCTGAAAATGTGGATTTTAGACATTTACAAATTCTGGGTTTATGAAGCTGTTTTTTTGCTGCAGTTAAATTCTTGTTTCAACTACAAGCAACTATTTTGTAGTTTTTTTTATTGAGATAAAAAAAATTATATACCTTTTTGATGTAAAATGAACAGAAGTTAATTACAAGCATCCATTCCAGAAGAGAAAGGACCTGGGAATAAACAAAAGTAAGTTGAATGTTGGTTCTTGATTAATAGAAAGAAGTGAAGAATGAGGTGCGGATTTTGTCTTCGTCCGGTGCTTACCGTTACTTACGGCTAGCTTAAAATCAAGAAACCAACATACAACTTAATACAAAAATTCCACACAGGTCAACACCAAGTTTGCAAGCTTATTACAACCAAAAACTGAACAAAAGCATCAAGGCGCAGCAGCAGCAGCAGCAACTTAAAACCGTGTTTATGGAATACAGGGGAGAGCGATATTTGGTTGGTCCCCCTTGAAACAGTAGCGGGAAGCCTGCAAGTTCAACTGACATTCTGATCTTCATGATATTCTTCACCCTGCCAGCACCTACCCAATTATGAAACAATTGAAAATTTGAGTAAAGAAGTTTTTATTTTTTGGAGTAAAAAAGAAAGTTCGGATCCTCCGCGTATCATTAGGGATGTTTTAACGAAACAAAGTAAAACCAGGAAGATACAAAAGAAGTCCAAAATACAAGTTTGGGAAACAATTCCCATACATGCCAAATCCAAAATTGTGGGGACAGACCCCATACAAAAAATAAACCCAAAATCAACAGGATATCAATACCAGGACATTACCAGGATATGTAAACTAAGAAAGATGAGGTATAAGTCCAAAATCATGCCCCGGCCTAGCAATACCGTCTATGTTCTGCGTCCTGCAGTTGTCCCCCTTCACATGATCTGCAGCTCCTCTCCTCAAGTGCCCAAGATCAGTAGCATGTCGTGCAATCCGTGCCGTGCTGGCTCCTCCACGCAAAAATCCTTGCTTGTCGTCTTTTCCTTCCATGGTCATTCTGAACCTCTTACGACTCCTGCCGCAAAGAATCATTAAAAATTGAAGCATTCCTCTCAAGCCACATCACCCAGCAAGTTATTAAACAGGAGAGGTTGCCAAATATGTGTTTATGAAATATTTTGTAGATTAAACTACCGTAGTTAAAATATTATTAATCTAAAATGTTGGAACTCGTGTGTTTATAAAATATGTGTTTTATTGAAACCTTGCGGCAAGTTATTAAATAGAGAGCTTGCCAAATATGTGTTTATAAAATATATTGTAGATTAAACTATGGTAGTTAAAATATTATTAATCTATCATGTTGGAACTCGTGTGTTTATAAAATATGTGTTTTATTGACTTCCAGGTTAAACCTGGATGCACATGATTTACGAATATGGATAAAAAGTTTATAAAATGGAAAATTGATTATATAAAGTGATTTTTATATATGATTCAAGATTTATTGATGTAAAAGTATGAGATATTTTTTATTAGTAAAAAACGAAGTCCACGACATTTATTACCAAAGAACAAAGGCTATGGTATTTATCAGAAAAATGGTGATTGCGTGGTTTTTATTTGCCCCCCAAGAAAAATCCATTGTTTTTATTTGAAACTCATCATGTAATAAGCAAAGTTTATGATATTTAGTTGTAATAAAGAAAGCCCATAGTGTCTATGTGGAAAATATTGATGGTTGGTGTCTTTTAATTTGTTAAAATACCCATGGCATTTATTTGAAAAACATTAAAGGTTCTTTCTATTTTTTTGTATTAAGAAAATCCAATGGTATTTATGTGAAAAATATCTGAAATTCGTGATAATTATTCGAAATAAAAAAGTCCATGGTGTCTATTTAAAAAACTTTTGAGAAGTTCATAGTATTTACTTGAAAAAAGTCTACTTGAAGTTCATGGTACTTATATGTAATAAAAAGTAATAAAGGCATTCATCTAAAAAACATTGAGAATTCATCGTATTTTAGCGGAAATCTATATGGGATTATGAGTTATTATAAAAAAAATAAAGTTCTTGGCATTTATCTAAAACTGATCGTATTTTTCTGTAATAACAAAGTTCGTGATATTTATTTGTAGTAAAGGAAGACCATGGTACTTATCTAGAAAATATTAAGAGATTGTGAGTTTTAATTTGAAAAAAAAAATCCATGATACTTATCTTAAAAACATTAAAAATTCTTTCTATATATTTGTAATAAACAAACCCTATGGTATTTATGTGAAAAATGTCGGAAATTCTTGGTATTTATTTGAAATAAAAATTCAGTGGTATCTATTTAAAAAGCGTTGGAAAGTTCATTATAGTTATTTGAAAAAAGTCCATGATATCTATTCGAATTCCATGATATTTTTTTTTATAAAATTCATGGCATTTTTCTGAAAAAAACGTTGAGAAGTATTTTAATGAAATTCTAAGTGAGATTTTGAGATGATGTAAATACTGTAGTTGAGAGATGGAAAATCAGTAATTAATGGGAATTATGGTTGATGGTAAAACTGTAATTAAATTAAACTTTTGCCATCCACTTTATTTTATTATTGCCCTCTTAATTTTATCAAAACTTCACATTAACTTACAAAATCCAAATTTTATACTAAGAATGTTGAGTGAAGAGTGGGGGCAAAGGTGGAAATATCATTGTTTTTGAAGTCCCATTGTTATTGTTTTTTTAGTTTGCCAAAGCACGGGCAAAAAGCCTAAATTTTTATATCTTAAAATAAAATATAGTTACAAGTACAAAAATTCAAGGTCAAAATGATACCAAACCGATAGCTTAAGATCGAACTTTTAAAAAGGATGGTAATGGATTTCAATTTCGAGTAATTGATTTACTGCCAAAATCCTTAGTATCAAAAAACTTAGCTATCCTGATCGAAATATCGGAGATTACATTCCAAAAAACAATATCTTTAGGCCAAGCTATATTGGGACCTAAAAATTCTATAGTTCCGTTCTTTCCAAACATGCCAAACAATATTTGCAACAACCATACGGAGAAGTGTTTCGACCATTTTTTTACTAGAGAACTTCAATTGGATGAAATCTATGATGTCATGAAGATTAGAAGCTATATTGCAAATAGGTGCTTGTATCACCCAATTAGAATATTGACATTCAAGAATAGATGTTTATGAGGTTAGGATTGGGCTTTGCAAAGAATGCATTGTCCTTCTTGATCAATGCATCTTGCTTGAACCACATCAAGGGTTTTCAATGTTTCAAGTGTTGCTTTTCATAAACAAAAATACTTCTTTGGAATGAAATTATGGAACCAAACAAAATTAGCTAAGAATATATGAAGAAAAATTGTGTTAGGAGTAATAATTTCGCCGATTTTGTTGTGAATTTTCCTATATGGAAAGGCTTTCAAAATAAAGTATCGCCGGTGATAAATCTATCAATAATGATCGATTTAATCAACTCCAAATCTTCTCTTCTATTTAGTGAAGTAAATTGAGATAGTAGTCATTCTCCATCATGAATAAAGAGTGAAAGTTTGGCATCAAGTGGAATACCGAAGTCATATGCTAGTTGCTCTCCAAAAATATCAAAAAGAGAATTTCCTTCAATCCAAGAATCAAGAAAAAGGTAAATTGAAGCCCCCATCATGAATCTGATATTCTACTTTCTCTTTGAATAGATCTTTTATATGAAAAGTATTTCTCATATTTGTATGGAGATGTGAAAAACTAAAATAGTTTCATATTAGAAAAACTATGATAGGTGTATGGGTATAAAATATAAAATAGCCAAACCTCAATAAGGTTTAAGTCTTATTGATATGGAACCTATTTATATCAAAAGTCTTAAGTCTTATTGATAGACCAATTTATATCAAAACTCGTGTACACTCATATAAAATAAAATATATATTTGCTCCCCTCAATTTTAATAATAAAAAAAACTTTAATATGGTATCAGAGCCCGGATCGATCGGGACTTCAACAATACTTCTGAGAGAAGCAGGATACAAGTACAAAAAAAGTGTCTGTAATGACCCTGAACTTTCTGTACAATTTTTTTTCAAAATACAGAAAGGAGCACAAATTATAAATTTAATTTGCTTTTGAACAGCAAGAAAGCACTTGTAGCTCATTGGTAAACCCTTGCACTGCCGTGACATAGCCCCTGTGATCGAATCCCCCCAGCCATATATATTTTTTGTTGACTTTTCTTTTAAACTTTTAGAAGCTAAAAGGTTTACACGTGCGAAACACGCAAAATGAAAAGTCGCAAAAATCAAACATGTGCATTGAAGTATACCAAGCGACTAGGATACGTGGCAAGAATCCCACACCCCACCTCACCTATTGGACCAGCGAGATTCATTGTGAAGCCGGCGCCGCCGGGCCCCCCGACGGTAATGCTTCATTTTTTTGTGCTCTAACACCCCTTGGACTCTCCCTATTAACCCCAGTCTGTTTGATTTCTCTGCACATTAACAGAGAAATTAAAATGAGGCATTAATCCATACTTTAATGCATTTTTTAATTCTCAATTCATTATCCCGAACCCTAATTTTCCCTATAAATACCACACTACATTTTACCCTTCTTCATTCAAAAATTCCATTCCAAAACTCTCCAAATTTTTTTTTCTAAGTTTAAAAGTTATACAAGTGGAGTTAGCAAAGATCAAAGTTCTGGCGACGTTTTGGGAAGAATCCGGCGGCGAAACGACTCCCCGCCACCTTCCTAATTTCACACTACCTCTTCCCTTTCTTTCTAATCTGTAAGTTCCCTCTTTCCCCCTTCTCTTCTATTAAAATGAATTCATTCTTCAAAACTGGTCGGAAGCGGAGTTAATCCGGCTTCCGATTATTTTAACTAAAAACATAATTTTTTTAGAACAAATTCACTCTCTTTTTGTATATTGTTTAGCAATCATAAATAAACACATTAGAACAAGTTTCATCTCAAAATAATATGTATTGCAACTTCTATTTCAGTTTTACGGAAAATACTATCATGTTTAAATATGATATTGCTTATTCATTTTACCCATATTACCTTTAGAAAACTCACGAGATAATGACCTATCTCATCACAACACACATTCTTGATATAGCACGATGACTTTTAGAACATTAGTTTGTGGGAAAATACGATTTTACAATAAAATACTATAAACATCAAAAACTATTTTTTTAAAGTGTATTATTTAATTCCTTACAAATGTACCTTTACAACCCATTTTGGGAACCCCGATCGAGATGGTGAGGGTTATCGTACATCCTCGGGCCTAATAGAGCGAGATGCAGACCTCCTCACGGAGCATCCGATCTCGATGCAATTTTTAAGAAAAATGTGATTTCTATTTAATAAATAAGTTCTATTTTTTAAATATATATATATATATATATATATATATATATATATATATATATATATATATATATATATTATCAAAATATCTACTTTAAGTATACAATATATATATTCCATGTTTTTCTAAATCAAAGGAATCACAAATTTTATGAAACTACCATTATAAATCAATACAATTCCAATATTACACTAAAATACCATATACAATGAAATTTAGGTTATATCCACTAGAATATTTCACTTTATAAAAAAAATTACAATTATGAAAACCCTAAAGACAATAATTAAATACTTGATGTGTATTTTGAAAATATATCAAAACTATTTTTCATAAAACCTCCTCAAGTTATATTAATTTACAATAACGACCCTAGTAAATATAGGTTTAAACGAGACCAGTTCTTTTGAGCCTCAAGGAGACGGAGAATACGGGTGCTTGCATATCTAAGGTAGATAACCTAAAAATGGTGTTATCAATATGGTAATTGTGTAACATCTCTGTTTTTAGTGTACAGAAATTTGTTTAAAAATTAATGTACAAATAGAGTATTTGCAATCCTGTATACACTATAAATAGTTGATTTGCTTTTGAACAGCAAGAAACAACTTGTAGCTCATTGGTAAAGCGTTTCACTGCTGTGACGTAAGCTCTGTATTCGAATCCTCCCAGCCACATTATCTTTTAGTCGATTTTTTCTTTTAATCTTTTAGAAGTCCAAAGGTTTACACGTGTACTATACGTAATATGAAGAGTCACAGATTAAACAAACACGTACACTGGGGTATACAAAGCGGTGGGGACATGTGGCAAAAATCTCACCATCACTCACCGGTAATAGACTGGCGAGATCCTTGATGCAACTGGCACCGCCAGGCCCCCCGTAGGGGATGGTCCCCAATTTCTTCCCTGACACCCCTTCGCCTACCTCATTATCCCCATATTGTTTGTTTACTCTGCAATTATACAGAGAGTGTAATTTCTCTCTTTAATTCTAATTTTAATGCATATTTTAAATTCATTTTTTAACCCTCAAAACCCTAATTTTCCCTATAAACACTACACTTCATTTCACCCTTCCTCACTCAGAATTCTATTATAAAAACTTTATAAAATTTCCAAGTCCTAAGTTGTGCAAGTGGAGTTAGCAAAGGGTATGATTCCGACGACGTTTCAAGAAAAATCCGGCGACGAAACGACGCCTGGATGATTCCGAGAGCTTCCTCCTTCACCCATCTTTCTTTATAGCTTGTAAGTCTACTCTTCCTTTCTCAATCTCTAGTGTAACACTTTCACTTTTCAAAACTCGTCGGAAGCGGAGTTATTCCGACTTCCGATTCTCTTTTCTTTAAAAATCTAATTTTTCTTAATAACAAACCTACAAATTTTTAATAGATTGTTTAGAAATTATAAACAAACAAATTAGAACAAGTTTTATCTCAAAAATAATCTATTATGTAACTTTTATGGCATTTTTACGTTAAAATACCACATACTTTACTTTCGATATAATTCAACATATTTTCTTGTATTACCTTTAGATAACTCACGAGGTAATGACCTACCTTATCAAACCACTCATCCTTAACATTGCACGATAATTGTAAAACATTCTTTTGGGACAAAATATGACATTACATTTAAATACCCTAAACTTACAAAACCGTTTTCTTTAAAAAATGTATTAATTAAATTCCGTGTAATTGCTCCTCTACAACCCATTTTGGGGAATCCCGATCGGGATGATGCGGGTTATCGCATATTCTCGGGCCTAATAGAGCGAGATGCAGACCTCCACAAGTAGTATTCGATCTCGATGGAATTTTGATACGATTTTTAAGAAAATAAGATTTCTACAAAAAAATATATAAAATTTATATTTATTAAATATATATAACTATTATCAAAATATCTATTTTAAAATATATTATAAATATTCCATGTTTTCTAAATCAAAGGAATCACAATTTCATGAATCTACCATTACAATTCAATATAAATTCCAATATTTCATTAAAATACCATATACAATGAAAACTAGGTTCTACTCACTAGAAAATTTCACTTTTATAAAATATACATCTCTGAAAACCCTAAAGACGATAATTAGATACTTGAAGTGTATTTTGAAATTATATCAAAACTATTTTTACATAAAACCCTTTCAAGTTATACTAAATTACAATAAGGACCCTAATAAATATAGGTTTAAGCGGGACCAGTTCTCTTGAGCCTCAGGGAGCCGGAGAATGTGGATGCTTGCTTATCTAAGGTAGGCAATCTAACAATCGTGTTATCAATACGGTAATTGTTTTGGAAAAAAATACAAATCCTGCCGTCCATGTACAGCAGTTACCGATAACATCAAAACTAATTTAGGACTTCAATTTCTTTTCAAAGTGTCTGACTCAGACAGAGTCTCAATCTAATCAATCTAACTTGAATATGATTCAAGTATAAACTGCAATTCAACATGAATCTGTCTATACCAGAATTCAATCTATAACAATCTGACTCGACTGAACCGAACCATAGATATACTCTGTTTGCATATCTATCCATTATATCCATTCCATTTACCTGATATCATGGTTTCGGTAAGTCATACAATCTATTATATAAAGCAATACAAATCAATACAAAATACATTACAGGGTTTTAAAGAGATAGACTGGTACGGAATGTGTTAGAAATGCTACGAGACGGTCACTTTAATACACCTAACCTGAATATCTATTGCCGTTGTACCGCGGTTGAGCGGTTTCTTGTGCTCGATATACCTTAGTCTCCGGAATAGTGGGACTCCTCTCGTATACACTGGCATATTCTGTACCAAACTACAAATAACTGCGTGAACATTATAATCAAACATTACTAGTCATATTCTCTTTCTGTTTATTCTATCTCTACCTATCTTTAGGACTTACCGAGCGATTGTTCGCTTATGACATTCCTTTTCTTCTTCTTTGGAATGTTGTCAGGTGGATCGGACTCACTAGAGATCGAGTCCAGTACTGAGCACTTGGAGCAGTTTGCTATCGACCCAGAGCTGAAGGAACTTGTATATACTTTTCATTTCAGATATGCCATTGTTTAGACATTGCTTTCTATTCATGTATTTACATTTCCAGTTGTACTTGTAAAGAATTGATAAATAAATAAAAGTTGATGTTCATTTATATTCATGTCTTTTGTGTACATTTTACTTATATTGCTTAGATACGCTTAGCGTGTTTACTTCTGCGTAAATACGTAGCGGGCCCAGTCGCGTCCCCTAGCCTATACACCGGGAAGCGGTGCATGACAGGTTTTGTTGGCGGCCCATGCAGGTCAGTTCTGCATGGGCATGCGGATCAATTCTGCATGAAATCCTAAGTAATATAACACAAGAACCAGTAACTAAAATCATTCTTTACATTTTACATTACTTGAATCTTACAATTTTACATACTTTGAATCTATCTTAACCCTATTTTTCTTTCAAGGTTATAGATTCTCCAGACAACACCAGTACCAACTTCAATAACACACCACCACCTCTACCGTTTACGCCAACCGTTGCTGCTCCGATCAATGAGCAGACGGTACTGCTTGAGGTAATCCGAAGCCTCCTGGAAGGACAACAGCAGCAGACTGCTATATTAATGAACCGTCCAGAAGCGGAACCGCCTGGAGTGAAGCAATTCTCGGCCTTGCACCCAAAACAATTTTCGGGAAAAGAGAGCCCCTTGGAAGCTGAAGAATGAGCTCAGAGTATTGAGAATGATCTGACAGCAGCATAAGTGCCAGAGATCGCTTGGGTTCGAGTTGCGAAGCTGCAACTCACCGACAACGCCCGAGTTTGGTGGAAGGCGGAAGAAACCTGTCTTGCCCAAACTATCGAATGGAGGACTTTTCGCGACATGTTCGACGCGAAGCACTTCCTAGAGTCTGTCCGATTTGACATAAAGCAACAATTTATCCATCTACAACAGGGTTCGATGTAGACCAAATCAATGGATGAGTATGGATGGTGCTGAGTTTACCATGCTCAGTAGGTTCGCGGCACACTTGATACCAACTGCTGAGATCAGGTCCAGGCGATTTCAGTAAGGGTTAGATCCGAAAATCCAAGCTGCTTTAGCTACAGGGGATTTCTCAACCCACAAATTGGCCCTGAAAGCTTCCCGTCGATATAAGGCAGTGGTGAAGATGAAGGGCAGACCCCAAATCTGCCGAAACGAAGCGTCCTGCCACTCAGATGGCAGAAGGAGCCTCTTCAAGGCTACAATTTGTGCCCAGGAGACCGGGAGTACCAATCAACCAGCCCAACCTAGCCTTTTATACCTATTGCAAGAGAGATGGACATTTGGCGAAGGACTGCCGGCGTGCAAATCGCCTTTGCTTAGTCTGCGGTTCAGCCATTCATGACATTGGGTCTTGTCCTCGTAGATACAACCCAAAATGCTGCACCCAGACCAGCAATCATTTATCAGTAGCGACCAACCATCCAGGCACCTGCTCCTTGACTAGCTCTCCCAGCTCCACCACCTCGTGGACCGGCTGCACCTCCTCCTTGTCAGTTCTATCAAGCTCAAAGGAACGTACCTCAAGTACAGAGAAACAGACAGAGGAATGCTCCTCCAGCAAGGAGGAATGTACCGAGGCGACAGGCTTTCACAATGACTGTGGAAGAAGCTGAAGCCACTGGCCAAGTCATTACTTGTAACCTTTCAAATTTCAAAACTGTTCAATACTTGTTATATCCATATAATTTTCTATACATAAACCTATCCCACATAACTTAGGTACAATCTTAGTAGCCTCACTTTCTGCACTAGCACTCTTCGATACTAGAGCATCACATTGCTTTATGTCGCAACGGTTCGTCCGAATTCATGCGATTCCAGTCAAACCTCTCGTATCCAGCTGGAATATCAGTTCAGGGAACGACGTTCTAAAGGAAATAATGGGATACGACCTGTGTCTAGTGGTCGTCTGCAGCAGAGAATTCTATATTGACTTCACGGTGCTGGACATACCGAATTTCGACGTCGTTTTAGGTATGGATTAGCTCAGAACTTTTTACGCTACCATTGACTGTCGTCAAAGGAGGGTAGTGTTCGAGATTGCAGACCATCCGGTCTTTTATTTCAAAAGTGGAGACCATATCCTGGAGCCAAGTACATACAAAGCAAAACGGAAGAAGGCAGTGATTGCAACACTTCCAGCAGAGGAAGGATCGAAGCTAGAGATAGTTCGAGAGTTCGACGATATATTTCCTGAAGACATATCAGGTTTGCCTCTTGATTGAGCTCTTGAATTCAGCATTGATTTAGTACCTGGAGCACAACCGGTGATCAAAGCACCCTATCGGTTAAGCCCTGAAGGTTTGAAGGAGGTTCGTATCCAGTTGGACGAATTATTAGCGAAAGGATGGATTCGTCCCAGCACTTCAAGTTGGGGATCTCCAGTTCTACTTGTGAAGAAGAAGGAAGGTTCATATCGAATGTGCATTGATTATAGAACTCTGAACGAAGTAACTATAAAGAAAAAGTATCCACTTCCACGCATCGACGATCTGTTCGACCAGCTAAGTGGATCTTGCGTTTTCTCCAAATTAGATCTTCGTTCGGGTTATCATCAGGTGAAGGTCAAAGAATCTGATATCCATAAAACGACATTTAGAACTCGCTATGGACATTACGAATTTCTTGTGATGCCATTTGGAGTGACCAACGCACCAGCTATATTCATGAACCTAATGAATCAAGTTTTCTGAGAGTACCTAGACAAGTTTGTTGTCATCTTCATCGACGACATCCTGGTGTATTCTAAGAGTCGGAAAGAACATTCTGAACACTTACGAATTGTCCTGGAGGCTCTACGACAGCATCAACTCTATGCCAAGTACAGCAAGTGCGAGTTTTGGCTAGATCAAGTCGGTTTTCTTGGACATATTGTATTGGGCGATGGAATCTCTATAGATCCAGCTAAATTATCAGCATTAAGTGAATGGCCGACACCGAAGTCAGTGAAGGACATTCGAAGTTTCTTGGGATTAGCAGGATATTACAGAAGGTTTATTGAAGGATTTTCGAAGATTGCAACACCCCTGACCAAGCTCACGCGTAAAGATGAAGAATTCATGTGATCAAAAGCATGCGGACGTGCTTTTGTACAACTCAAGTCAAGATTGACATTAGCGACTATTCTCGTAATACCGGATCAAACTGGAGGTTTTGAAGTGCATTGCTATGCATCCGATAAGGGATTAGGATGCGCTCTACATCAGCACGGTAAAGTTTTAGCTTATGCATCAAGACAGCTGAAGATTCATGAGTGCAATTATCCGACGCATGATTTGGAGTTGGCGGCCATAATCTTTGCACTCAAGATTTGGCGCCATTATCTTCTTGGTGAACGAGTGGACATATACACAGATCACAAAAGTCTGAAATATGTGTTTACTTAGAAAGAATTGAATATGCGGCAGAGAAGATGGTTAGAACTCATGGCGGACTTCGACATCAACCTGCAATATCATCCCGGAAAGGTGAATTTAGTACCTGATACCCTTACTCGCCAACCATTAGCATTAAATCTCATGGAAGCTTCAACAAGATCTACATCAAATGGAGATTGAAGTGTTCATGCCAGATAACGATTCAAGTTTGATGAACGTACAAGTTCAATCTACCATTGTCAATCAGATCAAAACAGCTTAAGCAAGTGATGATAAGTTGAAAAAGATCAGAGAACAAGTAGAAAGTGGACTACGAACAGATATCATCATTCATGAAGACGGATCTTTGAGATATGGCAGTAAATTGTGTGTACCAAAAGGTTCTGTGCGAGAAGAGTTGATAAAAGAAGCTCACGGCTCTCCTTATTCAGTACATCCTGGAGTATAAAGATGTACAAAGATACACGTCAAAATTACTGGTGGTATGTAATGAAGCGTGAAGTATCCAGAAGTGTCACTAAATACTTTGTGTGTCAGCAAGTAAAGGCTGAATATCAAAGGACTGCTAGTTTACTTCAACCGTTACCTATCCCAGAATGGAAGTGGCAGCACATCACAATGTATTTCGTGACTACACTTCCTCGCAGCACGAAGGGTAACAATGCGGTATGGGTTATTGTGGATCGACTCACAAAGTCGGCTCACTTCATTCCATTTTGAGTTTGCCAATCTACTGAGACACTAGCAAAGAAGTACATGGAGGTAAGTATCTAAGCAAGATTTAAATCTTCAAAATGTACTATCTCTGATACCCATGAACTCATGCAGAAAATCGTGAGATTACATGGAGTACCGGTTTGTATTGTCTCCGATCGTGATACCAGATTTCGATCGCAATTTTGGCAGAGTCTGCAAGCTAGCTTGGGAACAAGTCTGAACTTCAGCACAGTTTACCATCTACAAACAGATGGATAGTCTGAGCGAACTATTCAGATACTTGAAGATATGCTAAGAGCGTGTATGCTAGACTTCGGAGGATCATGGGAAGATCACCTACATCTTGTGGAGTTTTCATACAATAACAGCTACCAAGCAAGTATAGGAATGACACCCTTTACAGTGCTCCATGGAAGGAAGTGTTGATCGACATAAAGTTGGGACGATATCGGAGATAGAGAACTCCTTGGACCTAAAATGATAGTGGCAACAGTCGATGTAGTTCGCATTATCAGGGAAAGAATGCGTATAGCCCAAAATCGACAGAAGTACTGGGCTGATGCAAAGCGCCGTCACTTGGAATTCTAACCGGGAGAACATGTATTTTTGAAGATATCTCCGAACCGTGGAGTGATTCGCTTTGGAAGATGGGTGTTCCCCTCCGAACGGCGGCCTGCGACGTCGGGACGTCACGTGCCTGAGGTTCGGGGCAGATGCTATTTGGTTTTTATCCGTCCACCTCTTCGAAGATGCCAAGTTGATTTATGGCACCGTGTATCGAAGGTTTAGACGGATGCGGCCGATGTAGCAGACTTTGTCAGATTCCCCCTCGCTTAAGGGGTTTTTGATTGTGGGGACGCTCTTCCCTGCAGGCGCAAGCCCCTGCAGTTAATTACGCTACCGCTTTGCGGTAACAACTTTCTCCTTCTCCAGAATTTCACTTCGTGTCGTGTGTGTTTGTTTTGTTTGTGGCTGCCCGTGGATTGTATACGGAGACTTAGTGATGTCGTCGCCCGTAGGACGTGGATTAGTCCAAATCCGTGTTTGCTTAGATTTGGGTTTGGTGTTTTTTAGTTTAAGGATGCATTAGTCGCGTTGCGGCTAAGATCAACTTAAACATTTGTTAAGGATACATTAGTCCTGTTTTAGACTAAGATCAACTTAACGTAGTGTTTGATTTAATTATCTGGCCATCAGGACTCGTCACGTCTCTGACGTCGTTGAGGGATTACAACGACAGGCGTCTGAGGAGTTCAGAGATGCACCCTTGAACCAAAGTTGATTTGGGGTTTTATTGTTTATTTAAAGATCTAAGGACACATTAGCCGTAGCTGGGGCTAAGATCAACTTAGACGGGACCGTTTAGATCCGATAAGAGAGCATTTGGGCTCTATTGTGCCAGTTTAAGGACGTGACGGTCCATTGCCAGTTTTAGGGACGTGGTGGTCCATTATTAGTTTAGGGACGTTTCGGTCCGTCGCCAGTTTAAGGACGTAGTGGTCTATATTCCAGTTTAGGGACGTGGTGGTCCATCGCCAGTTTAGGGACGTGGTGGTCCGATGTTAGTTTAGGGACGTTTCGGTCCAATATTAGATGAGTGGTTGTCGGGACTCGTCGCCTCTTTGACGTCGCTGAGAAATTACAACGACTGATGTCAAAGGAGTTCGGAGATGTACCCTCGAACCGATCATGGCTTGGTTTATGAGAGGCATTTAATTTAAGGACTTACAGCCAGGATTGGGTTAAGTCCAACTTTTATTTTTTTTGCTTTGCCTGATTAGAAGAATCAGTCTAAACAGGGCTTTGCCCCTTCCGTTATTTTGCAAGTCTGATTTGGGCCAGGCCCTTCTAATTAATGAGTTACAAGAACTCAGGAATTCTTCAAACAGGGCCTTGCCCTTTTTATTATTATTTTTTTTTTGCAATTGGGCTAGGCCCTTTTAGATAATGAGTTGCAGGAACTCAAGAGGTTTTTACAAACAGGGCTTTGCCCTTTTATTGCTCTGCAATTTAGTTTGGGCCAGGCCCATTTGAATAACGAGTTTGCAGAAACTCAGGAATTTTTCCAAACAGGGCCTTGCCCTTTTATTATTTCAATTTAATTTGGGCCTGGCCCAAAACAAGGGGTTGCAGAAACCCTAGAAATCTTCAGATTGAAGAACACAAGTGCATGGCACTTTTGATTTAAATTTGGATCAAAGGAAAAACAAGTTCTTGTTTTTTCCTGATCATACAGAACCGAGGGTTCATATCAAGTGCAAGGCACTATTTATTATTTTTTAGAACCAAGGGTTCATATCAAGTGCAAGGCACTATTTATTTTCTGTTCTTCAGAAATTTTACCTTTTTTTTTTTTCTTCTTCTTGAGTAATTTTCAAGAGCTCTCTCTTTTCTTTTTCTCAGAGATCCTCCCTTTTTGAATGAGGCCTGGGGTCTTATTTATAGTGCTCCCAAGTTTGTTGGATTTGTTAACAAAATCTTTCCTGAATGATTTTGGGAATTTTCCCACGATTGGATCTCTAATCCAAAGGCAGAAGAAAATCTTCTGGTTTTAGAAAGAACAGAAAAGATTTCATCAAATTGTTTATTCTGTTGCTGCGCAACTCACCAGCGCGTGACACGTGTCGCGCATCCGTGCGTTTGCGCAGACACGTGTCTCGCATCTGTGTGCTTGCGCAGTTGCGACTGCGCAACTGCGCAGACACGCGTCGCGCATCCACGCGTTTGCGCAAACACGTGTCGCGCATCCGTGTATTTGCGCAGTTGCGATTGCGCAACTGCGCAGACACGCGTCGCGCATCCACGCGTTTGCGCACACACGTGTCGCACATCCGAGTGTTCGCGCAGTTGCGATTGCGCAACTCCGCAGACACGCGTCGCGCATCCATGCGTTTGCGCAAACACGTGTCGCGCATCCGCGTGCCTGCGCACTTGCGATTGCGCAACTGCGCAGACACGCGTCGCGTATCCACGCGGTTGCGCAAACACGTGTCGCGCATCCGCGTGCTTGCGCACTTGCGATTGCGCAACTGCGCAGACACGCGTCGCGCATCCGTGCATTTGCGCAGACACGTGTCACGCATCCACGTGCCTGCGCACTTGCGATTGCGCAACTGCGCAGACACGCGTCGCGTATCCACGCGTTTGCGCAAACACGTGTCGCGCATCCGCGTGCTTGCGCACTTGCGATTGCGCAACTGCGCAGACACGCGTCGCGCATCCGTGCATTTGCGCAGACACGTGTCACGCATCCATGCATTTGCGCAGTTTAAACACTAATTTTGTTTTCTTAAGAGCCTTGCTCTGATGGGACGCACTGTTTCGGGCAGTACGCTGCCGAATCAGTTTCTGCCATGTGGCAAATTGCGCGCTGCGTACGGGAACCGAAGCGTTGCTTCAAATTTTGAATTTTCAAAATTCAACAGAGCCTTGCTCTGATTGGGGGAAACAGATGCCCCCCCACCGTTGCGCTCACGTGGCGCGCGCGTGGGTGCAACGGTGGCAAGATCCTGACCGTCGGATCAACGAGTCAGGTGAACAGGCGGAGGCGCCTATAAATAGGACCCTTGGTCCTTGGTAAAATTTTTTACCTTTCTCAAGAAATTAAATTTCAGAGCCTTGCTCTTACTTGAGAACTTCCAGAGCCTTGCTCTTGCGATTCCTTAAGAACTTCCAAGTTCTATCCTTAGAACCATTTTAGGTAAATTAAATTAATTTAATTTAAATCAAATTTAAATAATCAGAGCCTTGCTCTTATAGATCTCTGATCTAAAGGAAACCCCTTTGGGGTTTCTTCAACAGAGCCTTGCTCTTATAGATCTTTGATCTAAAGGAAATCCCTTTGGGGTTTTTATTCACAGAGCCTTGCTCTCAAAAATTTACAGAGACTCTGTTCTTGGGTTTTAACCCATGAACAGAGCCCTGCTTACAGATCAATTAGAAAACTTTTTAAAAGTTTCCATGGATCTTTAGGATCCCAAAATTTTAATCCTTAGGAGTTATAAATTTTTATTATTGCTATAGAGCTAGGCTCTTTTTTTTGGAAGTTTTATTCTTCTGAAACAGGAGTTTGACAAATGTCACTCTGTGACAGAGCTTTGCTCTGAAAAGAGGAGTTTTTCTCCTTTTCCTTGGGGATCCCCAACCAATGGGTGTATCCCATTGGGAATTTTTTTTATGAATTGACAGTCACATCTAATGATGGGATTGTCTTATCAAATGATGCACATCATTCAGATTTTGTGGTCCCCCTTTGGTCCCCTACCCACTGCACCACAGTGTGAATCGAGACATATCTTTCTTTTATATGCCAAGCGTTAAGCCACTAATGACGTATCTTTCTTTGTCTTTCCACAGAATATGTCTGACGACTTGTCTTTTCCCTTCGTTCGCTCGGAAGGAGGGTTCCCCCATGCACCAGTGGACCGGGTAGTGTTCGCTCTGATTAAAGATCGTGATCCTGAGTGCAAACATCTCCACCTATGGGGAAGGTGGTATAACCAGATTATTCAAGGCCGTCGCAGTTTTAGTTCCGCCGTGCCTTCTGAGCCCATAGTCACGCTTTCCTATGCGGACAAACCCCCGGTGGAGTATGCCGTGGAGGTTAAAAATTGGAATTCCGACGACCTCCTCCAGCCCGCGATCGGTGCTATTCCAGTGCAGCCGCCGCCAGCCATAGATATATTGGGAAGGCGAATCTGTCAGGGTGAAGCACGCCCTTGGGGACAGGCCTATAATATTGGATTGAATCCGCGGCCGCTTGCTGGATACCTGCCATGGGCCCGGTACATCTTAGCGGCGAAAAGAGCTCATCTGACGAAGATCGGTTTATACTCCGCCGTCTATGTCTCGCTTTTCGAATATCCTACTCCTCCAACGTGGTGGACAAGGGCTTTCATTGAACAATGGAATATCCCCACGCATACTTTCCTGACGGCGGATAGGGAAGTTTCTATCTCTCTAGAGGAGTTCGTTGAGCTTTCGGGTCTACCGGCGAGGGGGGAGCATTATGAGGAGCTGCTTCCTCCTGATGAATACGTCTTTGCCACCAAGCAGGTGGTACTCGACTTAACTCTGGAAAATGCTATCCAGCATCAGCATCCGGGCCTGGTGAGGGTATTGGAGATTTACGAGGAGCTTCATTTGGAATTGGGTGACCGAGGCGTTAGTTTTGCGGACTTCATTGCTCGCTTTATTCGCCCGGAACTTTTATCAGAGCGAGGTGATAAGTTTGCCCAACTCGCTGACCCTTTTGGTCTCGGCTTGGACCGCCGGCCTTCATCAGAAATCGATCAGCGGAATTTCTACCTTCCCGGCACTGCTATCGTCCCTTTCTCAGAGATTGCCGTTCCTGGCATGGATGAGGAGACCTTCTTCATAGGGTTCTTAGGTCTGTGGCTATGCAGCTTTGCGCTTCCCATGCACCCACGCCTCATGCGGCCTTCTGTATTTTACCCGGCGCATCGAATGGTGGCCGGTCTGCAGTTATCAGTGGGGATCGCCGGGTTGGCTTACCTCTACAACGGACTTAGCATAGCGGCGGACGCTAACGAACCTGGGGTACAGCCTGCCAACTTTCCGATGCACTACTTCACTTCTTGGATGGAGCTGCATGTTCGGGGAGTGTTTGGTGCCCATAAAACTCCTCAGTTCTTTGAGAGATTCAAACTTCCAAGAATCATGCGATTGGTCGGGGCCTCCATCGTGTTTGCACCTCCGCGGGAGTCCAGGGGACTGCTTCTGCGTTCGCATTTAGTCGGGGCGAAGACCTCTTTTGTGGATAAGGTCATCACTATAGGTTCCGAGACCACTAAGTCGGTGGTGTCGCTGCGCGATGACTTTGAAGGCGGTGTTTCCGTGTTGAAGGCTCGAGAAATCCTCCACCTCTATTCCATTCGGCCGGGCTACTTGGTATTCAGGCAAAATGAAACGGCCCTCTTCATGAGGTATAACCCGCATCGATTTGCCCGGCAATCGAGTTACAACCAAGGGGTCCCGTTGGAAGCCTTCTTGGGGACACCTGCAGTCGGCCTAGAGGGGGTACGAAATGCGATGCATCACTTCATCCGACTGAATACGGGCTCCTACTTTTTCATCAGTGAGCCCAGCTGTACCCCTAAGATACTTAATCCGTATGTAGCCTGGTACGCGCACGCGATGGGCCCGATCATCTTGATGGAGAAACGCCTACTGGTCGATCGTAGAGCTGCCCCTCCCGGCGGCAATCGCAAGGCTCCATTGCAGCCTAGGGCTCAGGTCATCCCTCCGACGAAAGAGGCCGGAGCTGATCGGCCACGCGTGTTGGCCCCTCCGCGTGGGCTGCCACTGCCTACTACGGTGGATGCCCCAACGGCACCCCGTGCTTCGACAAAGACGGCTAAAGCGGCATCGCCGGAGTCGGGTGTAGGAGCGGATGTCGGGACTCGCCGCCCGAAAGTGATTGCCAAAACTGGCAAGCGCAAAGATGCTTCGGGTGGATCCAAGGCTGGTGAAAAGAAGAAGAAGAAGTCCACCTTGTCTCTCGACGCAATTCTTAACTTAGAGCCCGCGGCTCATCCCGTCGAGGCTATATATGAATACGGCAGCAACGAGGGTTTCGTGGTGGACCCTGAGGACACCGATCTGGCCGCTGCCATCGCCGCTTCGGAGCGATCAGCGAGGCTCGAGGCAATGTTAAGCAGGCTCGCCGAGTCAGGTAATCATCAGCCTCCTTATTTGTCATTTTATCCCACTTTTTATTACTGCCTTTAGCTAATATTTGCCTCATTTCCTGCAGGTGAATCTACTGAAAAGGCCATCGATGCCTCTCTGAAGACCTTCCAGGCGGAGGAGAAGAAGCGCGCCCTAGAAAGCGTCGGTATGTTTTACCCCGTTCTCTTTTATAAGGAGAGTTTGTTGTCTTTTTATGATAATCGACCTGACCTTCTCTCGTTTCTTTACAGGGGTTGTATTAATCGGCGCAAGAGCCCTTCCTAAGCCCGTCATCGAAGTCCCAGCTCCGGCGAAGTTGCCGCGGGAGCCTCAGCTCGATGCAACGACGAGGGATGCTCTGAAAAATCTGGAGGCATCCCTCTATACGGATGAGGAGGCTTCGCTTAAGGAAGCTTTGATGGCATCTGTCTCATCGGCTCAAGAGGAACGGAAGCGGTCCAGACGCGAAGCTAAGGCGCGCAGAGCTGCTCTGGCCGCAGGAGCGGGCCCCAGCACTGTTCCTCGCGCTAGTACTCCTTCTGAAGAGCCTCCTGTGGCCCTGTCTACCGCTCATCGGCAAGTTGCGCGGGCGGTTCGGAATGCTAATGATAAATCCGCTTCAGGTAGTACTCCTTTCAGAGCTTTGTTGCATGACTTGTAAAACTATTGGCTTATACATATCTCATCTCGTAGGGTCAAGTCCGACTGAGGGGGAGGGAGAAACGACCGTCGAACCAAAGGGAGCGGAGGACGCGGTACTCGCAGAACCCGAACCGACGGTGGGCAACTTTGTCGAGGTCATGGGGCTTGGAACCGAGATTGAGGAACCTACCGCAGAGCAGGTCATTGATGCCGTACCCGAAGTGGCGGCAGATGAGATGATTGTCTCAACCGAGCCGAAGGCGGTAGAGGGCGAGGTACTTGAGGCTGGGGACCTTATGGTGCCGATAGACGGGACGGCTGTAATCGCTGATCTTGAGGGAACGGCAGGTAAGGCGGCCATGATTCCTGAAGACGAGTTAGGCGCTCCTTCTCAGGAATCGGGCAATATCCCTATCTTGGCCCTCCCTGCCTACGGTTCCCCGCCGCCTGCGGAGCTTGAGAGCGTAACAACGGTTCCCCTTGAATCGGGTGATGAAGCTACAGGCGGTGGTCTTCCGTCAGTGGAGGAGGGGACTGCTTCCGTTTCTGCGGGCAGTTCGTCAGGTAAAATTTTTAAGTCACCAGCGTTTTCCCCTTTTTTTTGTATATATATTGTGATCTCTTTTAACAAGCTTGTTCTTGCAGGTGCGGCCAGTACTGATGCTCCATTGCTCGAGGGAGTACCGTCCATTACTACTTTGGCAGTAGTTACCTCCCCGTCTTCCCTTATACCGTCACGGATGTTGGAAGGTATGGATTTACGACTTATGCATTAATTTTTCAAAGATGTGGCTTTTGTACTAACGTTATACTATTGTGCTTTTGCAGGAGTGCTTTTCGACCATTTATATCAAGTGTTGCTCCCACACTTCTCTTTCCCATCCGACCTCACTTCCCCCTCCAGTGGCGCCGGTGAGTATACTTTCACCATAATGTCTTTACTTACCCCCCCTTTTTTTAGCAGTGGGATAATTTCTGATCTTTCCTTTTCCTTATTGCAGTGCCACAAATCGAAGGAGGGGATGCAAGGCCTGCCGCGTTACCGGCCCTTCCGGCTCCGCCGTCCGTTGCTGCTGGTATAGTAGATTCCCTTTTTGGTAACCCTTTAACATCTTTTGAACCATCGTCTAACCTGTTTTGTTTCGCAGCTATTGTTCCGGCTCCCGTTCCCTTTGAAGCTCGCGTCTTTTCACCGGCAGGCCCCTTTTTGAGACGTCCGTCTTCAAAGGGTGCTGCGATGAGTCTAGGCATGCTGAGCGGATATATCGAAGAGCTCAGCATGGACGCTCTCCCTTCCGCTGCAGATTTCGCTGTGGATGTTAACCCCATGTTAGCGGCGCTCGTAACTTTTCACAGCGAAGGCGTCGTCGAATCTTGGGTTAACCACTGCAGGGAGATCGAGGCCTGCTTGTACCGGCTGGAGTTGACGCGACCCGTTCCCGAAGTTTTAGCTCTGAGCGCTCAACGCACAACTTGGCTCGAGCAAAGCACTTCGCACTCCCGCCACTTGGAGCAAGAAGCAGCTCGGAGACTAAAGGAATGCCAAAAGACCTCAAACGAAATGGCCCATCTGCGCGCTGAGGTTGAGGCAAATGCCGCCCAAGTGAAGACTATCTTTGAGGGTCTCTTGGAGCGCATCTCCCATGGGCTAAATTTAAAGAGGAAGCTTGACGTGGCTGAGCGCCATATCCCAAGTCGAGAGGCTGCTTATCAGGGCGTGAGGGAGCAGCTTGCAGTGGTCTTGCGGCAGCGGGCCCAAGTGGAGGCAGAGTTGACGGCGGTAGCCGAGCAGGAGAGGGCGTGGAAGGAGGTATGCGAGCAACTGATAAAGCTACTTAAGACGCTTCCTTCCCAGTAGCTGTTTTTGTATCAATGTATTTGTAAAATTTTTCTTTAAAATAATATGTATCTATTCTTTATTCTTTTGTACGATTCGTCTTGTATTTGATTGAAGTCAATGAATAAAGATACACATTTTCTTTTTCAATGTCTTGTATGCACTTTTTCTTTCTGCGTTCTCTTATTATCAGCATGTTGTCTTTGATAAACATAATTGGCAGATAACTTAGTTTTTTCCAAGAGATAGCGATGGCTTAGGCCGCAGGTTCAGGTCTGCTATCTAAGACTTTTCAACTCTATAAGCCGTGAGGGTCTCATAGAGACTTTTCTCCCTACGGATCGAGAGGATCTCGCAGGTGAATTTTCTCCTTAGGAATCGTGAGGATTCCCAAGTGTGGTTTTCTCTCATAAGTCGAAAGGATCCTATAAGAGAATTTCTCCCTCTTGCGAGTCGAGAGGGCTCGCAAGCGGTTGTTTCCCTCTTTGCCGAGAATCGATTTCAGAGAGTGAGATCCGTGGATAGTATGCAAGAGACCATTTAGGATTGACTTGCAGGATCCCATTGCCCCTCTTACGAGTCGAAAAGGCTCGTAAGCGGTTGTTTCCCTCTTTGTCGAGAATCGACTTCAGAGAGTGAGATCCGTGGATAGTATGCAAGAGACCATTTAGGATTGACTTGCAGGATCCCATTGTTCAGGAAGCAAGTTTTTGAATCCTTACTGCCCGAGATATGAGTCAGAGAAGCTCTCGTCACGGAGTGTTTGTATCCGTGAGTTGAGAAGTTTTGCGAGGGATTATTTGTTTCCCAAGCACCAAGGATTATTTGTGTCCTTGGGGTTTGAAACGAGTCGATGGTTCCTACTGAGGCACTGGTGGCTCTGCGGGTCGACGCGGATCAGGAAGCTCTCGTCAAGGAGTGTTTGTATCCGTGAGTTGAGAAGTTTTGCGAGGGATTATTTGTTTCCCAAGCGCCAAGGATTATTTGTGTCCTTGGGGTTTGAAACGAGTCGATGGCTCCTACTGAGGCACTGGTGGCTCTGCGGGTCGACGCGGATCAGGAAGCTCTCGTCAAGGAGTGTTTGTATCCGTGAGTTGAGAAGTTTTGCGAGGGATTATTTGTTTCCCAAGCACCAAGGATTATTTGTGTCCTTGGGGTTTGAAACGAGTCGATGGTTCCTACTGAGGCACTGGTGGCTCTGCGGGTCGACGCGGATCAGGAAGCTCTCGTCAAGGAGTGTTTGTATCCGTGAGTTGAGAAGTTTTGCGAGGGATTATTTGTTTCCCAAGCGCCAAGGATTATTTGTGTCCTTGGGGTTTGAAACGAGTCGATGGTTCCTACTGAGGCACTGGTGGCTCTGCGGGTCGACGCGGATCAGGAAGCTCTCGTCAAGGAGTGTTTGTATCCGTGAGTTGAGAAGTTTTCATTGAAATCACTAACTTCTTCGGTTGAAACGAGTCTTTGAGGTTTGGCTTCGTCATTTGACGGGATTTGCTGGGGAAGTATGGTTCCCTCTTTGTTTATGCCCTTGGGCTGTATACAGGGATCGATGTGATCTTAACTGTAGGGCCAAAGTTTTATCATTTCTTCTTTTTATTTTATTTTATTTCCGCGATCTCTATCATTTCAGCTTTTATATCGCGAAGGTCGCGATTGCCCAATCATTTCGGCTATTTTTCGCGGTGCCCAATCATTTCGGCTATTTTTTCATGCATATCTTTTTTTTTTTTTTTTTTTTTTTTGCAAGTCGTCCCATCATTTCGGCTATTTCGTATGCATGTGCGGCCTACTGGCTTTTCGCTGTAAACCTGAATTTGGACACTGATTTCGGCATCAGCACCGCTACAACTGGGATATTGCCAGGAGCGAATAATAATTTGCCTCTGTCGTTGTCAAACAAAGGAGGCTTAGCGACCAGGGTTAAGGTCCCGTCGACTAAGGCTTTTGACTTCATGAGCCGTAAGGGTCTCACAAAGTTATTTCTCCCTACAAGTCGTGAGGATCTTATAGGTGCATTTTCTCCTTAGGGATCGTGAGGATTCCTAAGTGTATTGTTCCGCTGTAAGTCGTAAGGATCCTACAGGAAGGTTTTCTCCTTATAAGTCGAGAGGACTTACAAGTGTTGTTTGCTGTACAAGCACATCCCTAGTCATGGATGGGACTTTGTTAGGGAAATATTTATTTGTGCCCGTGGATTGTATACAAGGGTCAATATGAGCCGCTTGTAGGGCAGCATTGGAGGTTTGTGGGGGTTTGCTTAAGCACAGGTTTAGGTTTCTGTAACTTAAGACTTTCAAATCTCATGAGCCGTGAGGGTCCCATAAGAGAGTTCTCCCTACGAGTCGTGAGGATCTCGCAAGTGTATTTTCTCCTTAGGAGTCGTGGGGATTCCTAAGTGTGTTGCTCCCTTGTGAGTCGTAAGGATCTCACGCGGGTGGTTTCTCCTTATAAGGTCGTGAGGACCCTATAAGTGTCTTCAACGAGGTTGCGCCCTTTCAGGTTTTCACAAACACTCGCCGGTAGTCCTGTTGTTTTTACTCACGGAGCCCTTTCGGGTTTTCATCCGTGCCCATTTTGCTTATGGACTTACCGCTTTTTTTTTTTTTTTTTTATCATCTCGTCAGCCTAAAGATGCTGTGGTAGTAGTTTAAAGACGTTTCGGTCTGTTATTAGTTTAAGGACATCTCGGTCCGCTATTAGTTTAAGGACATTTCGGTCCAATGTGGAGAGGGCTGGCTACTGCTTATAAAGCTTGGGCTTAGGAAGACAGCGAGCGGACATAGTCGTCGTCATCTGCTATTGACCTAGGCTGTGGCCCATTAAGCGTAGTATTTCTTTAAGAAGCGACCGTTTATTGGTCTGAAGGGTCTTTCACCGTGCATGTCCATGAGTAGATAGGCCCCGCCCTGGTAGACCTTATCGATGATGTAGGGTCCTTCATAGTTTGGCTCAAACTTTCCCCGCTTGGCGCGATTGGGGATCATGGGCCTTTTGACCACTAGCACTAGTTCGCCTTGATGGAACGTTCTCGGTCGGGTCAATCTTTCGTATGAGCGCGTCATCTTTGCTTTATAAGCCTCTAGATTTTGTTGCGCTATGAGCCGTGTTCCTTCAAGGGCGTCAAGCTCCTCAAGCCGAAGGTGAGCATTTTCTTCGTTCGTCAGCTCGTGGTGGACTGCTACTCGTAGAGAGGGTAACTCTATCTCGAGGGGGAGTATTGCTTCCGTCCCAAATACCAACGCGTATGGCGTTGTTTTTGTGGCTGTCTTGAACGTAGTTCGATACGCCCAAAGAGCTTCTTGCAGCCTCTCGTGCCAGTCTTTTTTATTTCGGGATACTGTTTTCTTTATGATCTTCGTCAAGGTCTTGTTGAAGGCCTCGGATAGACCGTTAGCTCGCGGATTATAAACTGATGAATATCTCCAGTCTATATTGTGCTGCTGTGCGAAACGGCTAATCTTATGACTTCGGTAGGCTGGCCCATTGTCAGAGATGATCCTTCTCGGGGTTCCGAACCGGTATATGACGTGCGTTTTGAAGAAATGGAGAATGTTCTCTGTCTTCACTTCCCTCAACGGTACCGCCTCCGCCCATTTGGAGAAGTAATCGGTCGTCGCCAAGATGAAACGATGTCCTTTTGACGATGCTGGTTCGATGGGACCGACTATGTCAGTTCCCCACATTTCGAACGGCCAACTAGCCACTGTTGGGTGCAGTGAATTAGGATGCTGATGGATAAAGTCCCCATGAATTTGGCATGAGTGACATTGTCTGGCGTATTCCAGGCAATCCTGCATCATCGTAGGCCAGTAGTAGCCCATCCGCTTTATCTTTAATTTCATTTTAGGGCCTGCTTGGTGGGAACCACAGAGTCCGTCGTGAACCTCTTGGACGACCCTTCTCGCCTCGTCAGGTCCTAAACATCTTAGCCACAGAGAGTCGAATGACCTTTTATACAAAGTATCATTGACGAAGGCGAAAGACAGAGCCCGTTTCGTGAGCTGATGTCTTGTGGACGCTTCTTCAGGTATTTGGTGGAACTTGAAGTAATCTATGAAGACTTCTCTCCAGTCCTCGGTATTTTCCCTGTCTTTTGTTTGTAGGGTTGTCTCCTCTTCCGCTTCTTTTCCTTCAGACGATTTTGGAGATATTTCTGTTGGGGCGAGCACTCGACGGCTTTGTACTATGATTTTAACGTCGTCGAGGTTCTCGTCAGCCAGTTCTTTAGCAAGTTTGGCTAGTGCGTCTGCTTTGCTGTTTTCCGCACGCGGTATGCTTTCCAACGTGTAGGAGGGAATTTGGGTTAGCAGTTGCTGCACTTTTTCACCGTATTTTATTAATTCCGGTTTACATGTTTGGTAATCGCCGTTCACTTGACTGACGACCAATTGGGAGTCCCCATATATGAGGAGGCTCTCAATTCCCATATCGATGGCGATCTCGAGGCCTGCTATCAGAGCCTCATATTCAGCTTCATTATTCGTTCTCGGTTCTGTCAAGGAGAAGGCGAAGCGCATTATCCCTCCTTGTGGAGTCACGAAGATGAGTCCCACCCCCGATTTGATCATTGGTGTACTTTGTTTGTGCTTTTTCATGGAAGACGCTCCATCGAAATACAGCTCCCAACGGCTATCACCACTGTCGAATGTGTCAAACGCATATTTGTCTGGCAAATCGCAATTTAAAGGAGAGTCGGCAGGTATGGGATGCTCAGCAAGGAAGTCGGCGATGGCCTGGCCTTTTACTGCCTTGAGAGGTTGATATGTTATCGAAAATTCCATCAAGAGCAGGGCCCATTTAGCGAGTCGCCCTGTCAATATGGCTTTTGACATTAAATATTTGAGAGGGTCCACTTTTGAAATCAGACGGACCTCGTGCGCTAACGCATAGTGCCTAAGCTTTGTTAGTGCGAAGATCAACGCCAGGCAGTGTTTTTCAATGGGAGAGTAATTGCTTTCTGCCCCCAGCAGAACTCGACTTAGGTAATAGAGTGCTCTTTCTTTCCCTTGGTCGTTTTCTTGTGCCCATAATGCGCCTAAGGAACCTTCGAGGGCGGTTGTATAAAGAATGAGAGGCTTCCCTTTAACCGGGGCAGCCAGCACGGGTGGGTTCTGCAAGTATTGCTTGATCTCATCCAGTGCGCCTTGACATTTTTGATCCCAAACGAATGGGGTTCCTTTCTTCATCAGGTGACTATAGGGACGGCACTTTCCTGAAAGGTTGGCTATAAATCGCCGTATGTATGCGAGTTTCCCTTGGAGAGACCGAAGTTGCTTGAGAGTTCTCGGCGGGGGCATTTCCATGATCGCTTTAATCTTTGAAGGATCTATTTCAATACCTCGATGCCGAACAACGAATCCCAGGAATTTGCCCGAGGAAACCCCGAACGCACATTTAAGAGGATTCATCTTCAAGTTGTACTGCCGAAGACGTTGAAACACGGTCTTCAGATGCTCAAGATGTTCGTCGTATGATTTGCTCTTGACCACGAGGTCGTCGATGTAGCATTCGACGATTTCGTGTATAAGGTCGTCGAAAATCTTTGTCATGGCCCTCTGATAAGTAGCACCGGCGTTCTTCAAACCAAAGGGCATCACTTTATAACAAAATATACCAAGAGGAGTCCTGAAGGCTGTGTGCTTCTGGTCTTCGGGATGCATTTTTATCTGGTTATACCCCGACGAGCCGTCCATGAAGGAGAAAACCTCGTGAGTGGATGTATTGTCTATCATAAGTTCAGTAACTGGCACTGGGAAATCATCTTTTGGGCAGGCTTTATTAAGATCCCGAAAGTCTACGCATATGCGCACTGTCCCATTTTTCTTCATCACTGGGACGATGTTAGCGATCCATTCAGGGTATTGAACTTCCTGGATGAAGCCAGAGTCTATAAGCTTTTTGACTTCGGCGTTGATGCTCATCTCAAGCTCGAGTCGCATTCTCCTCGGCGCTTGTTTGACGGGCTTGATGTCCGGAGATATCGCCAATTTATGTACAGCAATTTCTGGATCTAGTCCCGGCATTTCGGAATAGTTCCACGCGAAGCAATCTTTGTGTTGTAGAAGCACATCCTTCAACACAGTCACCCTTTTTTCAGATAACAGCTCGCTGATGAATGTTGGTCGCGGGTCATTTTCCGTCCCCAACTCAATTTTCTTGAGATTATCTGCGGTGGTTGGATTCCGTCCTCCAGTTCTTTCGGAGCTGGGGGAAATTCTGAGATCACCTCGTCGCTGCCGCTTTCAAAGCACCAAGGGAGGTTGTTCATATCCTCAGACCCTTCTTTTAATATTGTTATCACATGGCAGGTGCGAGTTTCCTGCTGATCCCAATGCGAGGTTGGTCTTGTTCTTGTGTTTTTGGGTTCGTGCTTTTGCGGCGGCGCTACCTTCCAACTGTCAGACAATGCGAACTTGCCAAGCTGATATTGATCCTCCGCCCAATTCTTAAAGGTGAAGCAATCTTCGAGTGGATGCCCTATTACTCGATGGTAAAAGCAATATTTTGGGTTGGAGACTTCGCCCGCCTGCTCAGGATGTTTAGACTCTGGCAGAGTAAGCATTTGATGTTTCAGAGCAAGCTCAAGTATTTTCCTTGTTTTGTTCTGAGGAAATGAGTATGCTCGACCCATTTTCTTCATGATGGCTTGGTCAACAACGCTTGACTCTCGGATGCGTGGCTTCTTAGCTTTGCTTTGCGGTTGTCGAGCGCTTCTCTTGCCTTTCAACTTATTTCCGCCTTCGAGTCGAACTTTCTTCATAGTAGGTTGACAAGGGGCGGCGTTTTCGTCTTTCATCGCCCGCTGAAGGAGGCGCCGTGTCTTGGCCTTCTCATAGATTGCCATTTCACGATCATGATCATCTCGGGATTCTCGACTGGCATCCCTTGTAGGTTTGCTCATTTGGCCTTCAAACGATGGGTTAGGAGGTCTTGCATAGGGAATTTTCACTGATTCCGGATTAGTTTCTTCCCAGTGAGCGTCTGCTTCTTCATCAAAGTCATACATGACATAACAGCTGTTTATTAGTTCACGTTTCTTTGAGCGAATATACCCGAGCCCTTTCGTTTCCGTTCTCCCGTTAGGCAGTTTGCATTGAGTTCCGGGAACGTTCCAGACCTTGTCATAGAATTTGGCCTTTCTGACGGTCTGTGTGAAGGACATCCCTTGGCGTTTCAGCAGCTTCTTCAAACCTTCGGTATAATACCTGGGAAGACGGATAGGCTGGAGCCTGTCGAGCGTGGGATCCGCGCCGTGCCAAATTTCCTTTTCCACCTTGTTTTCTTCAGAACGGTAGAATAGGATTGCTTTCTCGCCTTTTCGTCCAGGAGGGATATAGAATGTCTGCAATTCTTCTATGCTGTTGGTGTCGAGTGCATCCAGTTCTTTGTAATGCTCGAGCGGCACCAAGGTTATCTGTAGACTTCGCTCTTCCTCGGCAGAAGCCCGTATCGAAGGCCGAGCAGGGAATACAGCATGAACTTCATCCTCTGAGTCACTACCGAAGATCAATGAAGGAACAGATGGTCCTGGCCTGGTGGACCGGGACGGACCTGAATAAATTATATCCTCCTCTTCCTCGGTGTCACTGCCGAAGATAGGGATGGTTGCGTTAGTTTTGTTCTCCGGTTTGTGACACCTTTCCGCGTCTTCGAAATTCGGTAAGAAGTATTTGGCATCTTCATACTTGCGAACTTCGTTCACGGAAAATGGATTCAACTCTCCTGCCACTGTGTACTCGAGGCCGTCCCTAGAATACTTCATGCACTGATGCTGTGTAGAAGGGATGATATTGTATTCGTGTAGCCATGGTCGGCCGAGCAGAGCATTGTAGCACGTCTTGGCGTCTATAACATGGAATTTGATGTCTGTGACGAGCACCCCGAAGCGTAGCGTCAATATCACAGATCCGAGAGTCTTTGAGGATTGAGAGTCGAAACCGGAGATGGTGATTTTGTCCCGGGCGAGGTGTTGGACACTCATGCAAATCTCCTTTAACACTCGCACATTGAGTAAATTGACAGACGATCCGTTATCGACCAAGATTTTTCCTATCTTTATGTCATGGCAGTATCCTGAAACATAAAGTGGGCGATTGTGCTCACATGTTCCGAGGAGAAGGTCTTCATCACCAAAAGCAACGTCGGCTGTGTGCACCTCTTCCAATTCATCCTTCATCTTTTGTTCGGCTAGGAAAGCCTGGAACTGGTCCGGATCTTGTAGGGCCTTAATCAAAGAATCCCTCGCTTCTTTCGATAGCAATAGGGCATCGAGAATGCTGAGTTGTGAGGGTAGCTTTCTCAGATGCGCCAAGACATTGTAATCTACTTTATTCCTTTTTGGGGGATTCTTGGCGGTTAACTCTTCCGCAACTTGGTCATCCAAAGCGATGTCTTCAGAGACCTTCTCTTTCCCTTTGTTTTTCTTATTCAAGGGTCCGAGGTTCTTTTCGGGTAATGTTCGATTGCGCAGCTGTATATTCTCGCAGGCCTTTAGTTCTTTTTCTTTTCCTGAAGTGGATTCTTCGAAGAGAGGGCCAAGCTCTAGCTCTTCATCGGAGTCGCTCCCAAATGTAGGCACTTGTGACCCGGTAGTGTTAACCATGTGACAATTGCCGGCAGTTCTTTCAAGTTCTTTAGTCGTATTTCTTTGGCCTCGGCGAATTTTACGTTTTTCCCGTTTAAATCGTTGTCGATCAGCGACGTATCCTTGCCACCATCCATTGAAAGCTTTGCAATCTTGGGTGGAATGCGAGACCTTCTGATGGTATAAGCAATAAGAGGGGTGCATTTCTACCGCGCCGGTAACTTTTTCTTCAGAGGGTGGTAGCTTCATGCCCATCGATATGGCCTTAGCAAATTTCTTTTTTATCTTGAATTGGCTTTTGTCAGTGGTGGAGGCATTTTGCTCCAACGGGATCATTTCAGCTCCTTCCTCAAGTCGCTGACGCTTAGCCCTTTCGAATATAGCCGTCTCGCGTTCTCGATCAGCCTTGCTTTTCAACCGAGCTTCATTAAGAAACGCATTAATCATTTCAACCGGTAACCCTGGGGTTCCTGATTCGGCATTTGCCCCCAGCGTTTCAGTGCCAGAAGTTCCTTCATCGTTCGTGGTCGAATGGGAGATCATATGACAGCTTGCCACATATTCGTCAGATCCATCCGATGAACTTTCTCCTTCATCTTCTTTTTGGAAGACGTGATCGAGGAAATCTTGGAGCGTGATGGGAGTTCGCGCCTTTTGGTTATATTCATCCAGCGCATCGATTTGCTTTTGTAAGTCCGTGCGCTTGTCGCCAGGCTTCACGGGCTTCTTAGATTTCTTCTTCTTCTTTTTCGAAGATTTTGACGGTTGGCTATGAACGCTTGAACTACCACCATCGGTCTTCGGGGTCGGTCGTGGCTTCAACATTCCCTCAATAACCTGCGGTTCCAAGGGGTTCTTCCACTTGACCGCTGGGCAGGTTTGAAGATCATTTAGCATTCTTTTCGTTTTGGCCGATAATACAACCTCCCAGGGAGCCTCTTCAATAACGGAGCATGTTGCCCCCGGCGTATTCGTCCCCTTACAGGTGTGGGGCTGCGGAGGGTTCACCTTCCATTTGTCAGACAGCGCAAATTTGCCCTGACGGTATTGATTCTCAAGCCAATTTTTGAAAACGTAACAGTCTTCGATTGGATGTCCCAACACTCTGTGATAAGGGCAGTAACTAGGATCGTTGACGTCATTCGGTTGTGATGGACGTTTTGGATCTGGCAGATTTATAAGCCTGTTGCGCAACGCCAGCTCGAATAGCCTCCTTGTTTTATCACGGGGGAAGGAGTAAGCACGTCCCATCCTGTCCTCAAGGGGTACGTATGGGCGTGTATTGTTTGGACGAGCAGCCGGCTTCGAGTCGCTTGGTTGTTGTTGGGCATTGGCGACGATGATCGCTTTTCCCTTTCCTTTATCGTTTCGGGGGTCCGGCTTCGGGAGAGGGGGTTTATGGCCCATCTGGTCCATCTGCGCTAATTTGTCGATCAAAGCCTGGAAGGAAGTCGGCTTGAAGAACATCATGAACTGCGAGATGGTTGCCTGCGGATCAAGCGTTCCAACAAACATCCCCACTGCCGGCGCTTCTTCTATGCGTTGTTCACACTTAGACCATAGATTACGCCACCGTATAGCGTATTGAACCCACGTCTCGCCGGGCTTTACCCTGGCGTTAATCAGCGCCGTCATCGGAGTACGCTCGCTGGCGCTTGCAAAACGTTGGGTGAAGAGCAGCTCCATCTCCGCAAAGGTTTTAATAGAGTCGTTGGGGAGCTCAGAATACCACTCGAAAGCCGTGTCTGATAAGCTTCCAACGAATTGGCGCAGCAAAAGTTTGTCGTCGCCTCCAGTGTTACCACACAGCGCCCTGAACTGGGCAACATGTTGATGGGGGTTGCCGGTCCCCTTGTAGACATGAAACTTAGGAATTGTGTAACCTGGCGGGTACTTGATTTGGTCGTACCAGCCCGGATATGGCCGCCCCGTTTTCACGATCTGACCGGCTGCTTCAACCGCCTGATGCACCCGTATTTGTTGAGCAATATATTCATCCAAATCAGCTTTTGATATGGTATCCTCTTTAGCTGCGGATATAGCCGGTGGAGGATTCGATGTTTCTCCCCTATCATCTTCAAGAATGATTGGGGAATCTCCAGCAGGTGGATCTGGTTGAATCATCATACCCACCACGTCCTGGAACAGGAGGGCCATTTTCTTTATGTTGGCCGCCTGTTCTGCAGCCTCTTTGTCTCTTTTTTCCAGTATTCTGCGGAGGAACTCAGCGTCGGTTTCCTCCTCTTGACGTTCATCTAAGGACGTCTCAGGATTCTCTTTTGGCCCCGTGAGTGCAGCCATTGTAGTCATCATCTCCTGGAGCTTTTGTTGCTGCTCCTGAGACCTGGTCACTGACCGGGTAAGCGGTCGGTGACCTGTAGAAGTACGACTTTCTTCTTTTCCTGAAGCCATATAGATTGTATGAACTGTTATGCCCCCTGACTTGGGGCGTTTAGGTTCACCATTGTTAACTCTTGCTGCCGTTGCGGGAGCTTTCTCTGGCCTCCTTCTTTTGTAGACCTTTGAGGTTGAAGGAGCCGTCGAAGCGGGTATTCTAGCATTTGTTGCCCCCTGCTGTTTAATGGGGCAGCTTTTGTTATTCTCCACCTTCGCCTTCTTCTGGTGACGCAGGTGGTCCGGATCGATCACAGAGTTTTGAACTCTGCGCCATACTTTATAAACTTTTGATGACAGCCGTTGAGGGGGCTGTTCCTGTTTCGTCTCCGGAGCTCTTTCCATGGGTGGAGGAGACCTTTTCAATGTAGCAACCGGGGAGTTCTTTCTCACCTTCCTTAGCAATTCAAAGCTGTTCCCAGTTGGAACAACAGCGTTGACCTCCGCCACTGGAGCAGGCGGGGTTAACCCTGAAGGGGAGTTGCCTCCTGCTTTCCTTAATCGCTGCCAATGGCGACGTCGCGCACGACGAGCCATTGGGACTGGCTCAGATATCGGGACAGTTTCTTGTTGCCCCTTGTTTGGGAGTGGGGCAACTGCCGGTGTCAGCCTATCAAAGACTGATGCTTTTTGATCAGCTGAAGGAGGAGTAGGAACCGTCAATCTTGTGAAGACTGACTTCCTGATAGGAGAAGCTGCTTCAACGACTTCCGAAGCTGTGGCCGTTGCTCTCTTTGGGACAGCCACTTTATGATCCTGACCTAGCCTGGTGAAAACAGAGGCTGTCAGCTTAGTAGCGGGCGACCCGTTGACAGGGGTCGTAGTAGCAGCGAGCCGGTCGAATACCGACTTCTTGTTCGCTTCTGGTGCGGATATCGGCATGGAGAAGCTTGCAGGTGGGACCATGGTCCCGAAAAATAAACCGGTGGTGGCCTGAGTCACCTGGTCTACCGGCAGAGTCAGGAAGGAAGCCGCCTGGGGCCCATATGCTATACCTCGCGGTGAGGTGGAACGTCCGCTGCAATGGCATTTCGAGCAGTTGGTGGCCATTGAATCTTGAGTTCTGCGCCAGACAAAAGACCAAATCTTAGCAACTTGAAATTTGAGGACAACCATTTAACAAACCGCAATTGGTTCGCGAAGACGACACACGAAGTGTGGAGTGGAAAGAGGAAAAGGTCCCACCGGGCGTGCCAGAATCTGTTCCCCTCCGAACGGCGGCCTGCGACGTCGGGACGTCACGTGCCTGAGGTTCGGGGCAGATGCTATTTGGTTTTTATCCGTCCACCTCTTCGAAGATGCCAAGTTGATTTATGGCACCGTGTATCGAAGGTTTAGACGGATGCGGCCGATGTAGCAGACTTTGTCAGATTCCCCCTCGCTTAAGGGGTTTTTGATTGTGGGGACGCTCTTCCCTGCAGGCGCAAGCCCCTGCAGTTAATTACGCTACCGCTTTGCGGTAACAACTTTCTCCTTCTCCAGAATTTCACTTCGTGTCGTGTGTGTTTGTTTTGTTTGTGGCTGCCCGTGGATTGTATACGGAGACTTAGTGATGTCGTCGCCCGTAGGACGTGGATTAATCCAAATCCGTGTTTGCTTAGATTTGGGTTTGGTGTTTTTTAGTTTAAGGATGCATTAGTCGCGTTGCGGCTAAGATCAACTTAAACATTTGTTAAGGATACATTAGTCCTGTTTTAGACTAAGATCAACTTAACGTAGTGTTTGATTTAATTATCTGGCCATCAGGACTCGTCACGTCTCTGACGTCGTTGAGGGATTACAACGACAGGCGTCTGAGGAGTTCAGAGATGCACCCTTGAACCAAAGTTGATTTGGGGTTTTATTGTTTATTTAAAGATCTAAGGACACATTAGCCGTAGCTGGGGCTAAGATCAACTTAGACGGGACCGTTTAGATCCGATAAGAGAGCATTTGGGCTCTATTGTGCCAGTTTAAGGACGTGACGGTCCATTGCCAGTTTTAGGGACGTGGTGGTCCATTATTAGTTTAGGGACGTTTCGGTCCGTCGCCAGTTTAAGGACGTAGTGGTCTATATTCCAGTTTAGGGACGTGGTGGTCCATCGCCAGTTTAGGGACGTGGTGGTCCGATGTTAGTTTAGGGACGTTTCGGTCCAATATTAGATGAGTGGTTGTCGGGACTCGTCGCCTCTTTGACGTCGCTGAGAAATTACAACGACTGATGTCAAAGGAGTTCGGAGATGTACCCTCGAACCGATCATGGCTTGGTTTATGAGAGGCATTTAATTTAAGGACTTACAGCCAGGATTGGGTTAAGTCCAACTTTTATTTTTTTTGCTTTGCCTGATTAGAAGAATCAGTCTAAACAGGGCTTTGCCCCTTCCGTTATTTTGCAAGTCTGATTTGGGCCAGGCCCTTCTAATTAATGAGTTACAAGAACTCAGGAATTCTTCAAACAGGGCCTTGCCCTTTTTATTATTTTTTTTTTTTTGCAATTGGGCTAGGCCCTTTTAGATAATGAGTTGCAGGAACTCAAGAGGTTTTTACAAACAGGGCTTTGCCCTTTTATTGCTCTGCAATTTAGTTTGGGCCAGGCCCATTTGAATAACGAGTTTGCAGAAACTCAGGAATTTTTCCAAACAGGGCCTTGCCCTTTTATTATTTCAATTTAATTTGGGCCTGGCCCAAAACAAGGGGTTGCAGAAACCCTAGAAATCTTCAGATTGAAGAACACAAGTGCATGGCACTTTTGATTTAAATTTGGATCAAAGGAAAAACAAGTTCTTGTTTTTTCCTGATCATACAGAACCGAGGGTTCATATCAAGTGCAAGGCACTATTTATTATTTTTTAGAACCAAGGGTTCATATCAAGTGCAAGGCACTATTTATTTTCTGTTCTTCAGAAATTTTACCTTTTTTTTTTTTTCTTCTTCTTGAGTAATTTTCAAGAGCTCTCTCTTTTCTTTTTCTCAGAGATCCTCCCTTTTTGAATGAGGCCTGGGGTCTTATTTATAGTGCTCCCAAGTTTGTTGGATTTGTTAACAAAATCTTTCCTGAATGATTTTGGGAATTTTCCCACGATTGGATCTCTAATCCAAAGGCAGAAGAAAATCTTCTGGTTTTAGAAAGAACAGAAAAGATTTCATCAAATTGTTTATTCTGTTGCTGCGCAACTCACCAGCGCGTGACACGTGTCGCGCATCCGTGCGTTTGCGCAGACACGTGTCTCGCATCTGTGTGCTTGCGCAGTTGCGACTGCGCAACTGCGCAGACACGCGTCGCGCATCCACGCGTTTGCGCAAACACGTGTCGCGCATCCGTGTATTTGCGCAGTTGCGATTGCGCAACTGCGCAGACACGCGTCGCGCATCCACGCGTTTGCGCACACACGTGTCGCACATCCGAGTGTTCGCGCAGTTGCGATTGCGCAACTCCGCAGACACGCGTCGCGCATCCATGCGTTTGCGCAAACACGTGTCGCGCATCCGCGTGCCTGCGCACTTGCGATTGCGCAACTGCGCAGACACGCGTCGCGTATCCACGCGTTTGCGCAAACACGTGTCGCGCATCCGCGTGCTTGCGCACTTGCGATTGCGCAACTGCGCAGACACGCGTCGCGTATCCACGCGTTTGCGCAAACACGTGTCGCGCATCCACGTGCCTGCGCACTTGCGATTGCGCAACTGCGCAGACACGCGTCGCGTATCCACGCACGTGTCGCGCATCCGCGTGCTTGCGCACTTGCGATTGCGCAACTGCGCAGACACGCGTCGCGCATCCGTGCATTTGCGCAGACACGTGTCACGCATCCATGCATTTGCGCAGTTTAAACACTAATTTTGTTTTCTTAAGAGCCTTGCTCTGATGGGACGCACTGTTTCGGGCAGTACGCTGCCGAATCAGTTTCTGCCATGTGGCAAATTGCGCGCTGCGTACGGGAACCGAAGCGTTGCTTCAAATTTTGAATTTTCAAAATTCAACAGAGCCTTGCTCTGATTGGGGGAAACAATGGGGTAAGCTCAGTCCGAGGTATATTGGACCATTCGACATGCTCGAACGGGTAGGAGAAGTGGCTTATCGCTTGACACTTCCATTTTCATTGAAAGGAGTGCACAATGTGTTCCATATATCCCAATGCAGAAGGTATATGAGTGACCCCAGCCATATTGTTGATCACTCCAAGCGCACTGTACAGCTAGATTTATCCTGTGAGCAACAACCTGTTAAAATCCTGGATAGAAAGGTGAAGTCACTTCGGAACAAGGAAGTCAATTTGGTTCGAATGATCTGGAGAAAAGATTCACCAGGAGAATCAACATGGGAACGTGAGGACGGCATACGTACAAGATACCCTCATTTGTTTGTAAATTAGTCCTTGAAAATAATTGTAAATTTCGAGGACAAAATTTTTGTAAAGAGGGTAGAACGTAACATCTCTGTTTTCAGTGTACATAAATTTGTTTAAAAATTAATATACAAATAGAGTATTTGCAATCTTGTGTACACTATAAGTATTTGATTTGCTTTTGAACAGCAAGAAACAACTTGTAGCTCATTGGTATAGTTTTGCACTGTTGTGACGTAGCCTCTGTGTTCAAATCCCCCCAGCCATATTATCTTTTTGTCGATTTTTTCTTTTAATCTTTTAGAAGCCCAAAAGTTTACACGTACAATACACGTAAAATCAAGAGTCACAGATTAAATAAACACGTGCATTGGGGTATACAAAGCGGCGGGGACACGTGGCGAAAATCTCATCATCACTCACCGGTAATGGACCAGCGAGATCCTTGATGCAACCGGCACCGCCGGGCCCCCCGTAGGGGATGGTCCCCAATTTCTTCCACTGGTACCCCTTCGCCTACCCAACTACCCCCATATTGTTTGTTTATTCTGTAATTATCCAGAGAGTGTAATATCACTGTTTAATTCTAATTTTAATGCATATTTTTAATGCATTCTTTAACCTTAATTTTCCCTATAAATACCACACTCCATTTCACCCCACCTCACTCAGAATTCTATTACAAAAACTCTATAAAATTTCCAAGTACTAAGTTGTGCAAGTGGAGTTAGCAAAGGGCAAGATTCTGACGACGTTCCAAGAAGAATCCGGCGAGGAAACGACGTCCCGGTGGTTCCGAGAGCTTCCTCCTTCACCCCTCTTTCTTTATAGCTTGTAAGTCCCCTCTTCCCTTCTCAATCTCTAGTCTAACACTTTCACTTTTCAAAACTCGTCGGAAGTGGAGTTATTCCGACTTCCGATTCTCTTTTCTTTAAAAATCTAATTTTTCTTAATAACAAACCTACAAATTTTTAATAGATTATTTAGAAATCATAAGCAAACACATTAGAACAAGTTTCATCTCATGAGAATCTATTATGCAACTTTTATCGCATTTTTACAGTAAAATACCACATACTTTACTTTCGACATAATTCAATATATTTTCTTGTATTACCTTTAGACAACTCACGAGGTAATAACCTATCTCATCACAACACTCATCCTTGACATAGCACGATGGTTGTAAAACATTCTTTTGGGACAAAATACGACATTACATTTAAATACCCTAAACTTACAAAATCGTTTTCTTTAAAAAGTGTATTAATTAAATTCCGTGCCATTGCGCTTCTACAACCCATTTTGGGGAATCCCGATCGGGATGGTGCGGGTTATTGCACATCCTCGTGTTGGGTTATGGCAGCGCCCCGGCCATCAAACCGTGGCCAAATGCAGAACGAAAATTTTCTAAACTGGCGCTACCATTACCCGATACCCGGATCTACTCTAAACCCTAAACTAGAAAGCTAATAAAAGAAATAGGAATGGTTATACCGAGTTGGTTCGTGTCCTTCGGTCTTCAATTTTCATCCCAAGCTCCTATGGTCATCTGGATCGAGTTTGGTTGCCGGTCTTCCTCCATATACAATGATCCACCTAAGGGAAACGACACAAGTTTCAATCTCTCCAAGCGGGATAACCGACGCTCCAAGGTTGCTAGCAATGAAGAGTGGATGTGTAGGAATGTGTCACTATAATTTTCCTCTCATCACAATGCTCAAAAGAGCAACTCAAGAAGATGAAGGAGGTGGGGAAACATGTGGCATGAGCAACTCAAGAAATGGCCAAGTATTGAAGTGAGTGAGAATATAATGAGTAGTGAAGCAAGTGTATAAGCAAGTCAAGAAAACAAATGAGCATAACCCCATGTGAAGTGGCTGCCTCCTCTCTCTCATGCACAAAATATCTCATCTCAATTTTTCAATATACAATTGCAAACCTTACCTCTTTATATGCCTTGAACCATGCTCTTGCCAACTCACCTTCCACCTCATTTCCTAATTGATTTTCTAAAAAGAAAATCCAATAATGAGGTGGCCATCTTCTAGAAGCTATTCCGTATAAATACGGAATGCAACCCGGTACACGTATCGAAATACATATACGCGTATTCGTACAAAAATATGAATGGCCAAGAGAGAAAATGAATAGTGAACAATAATACTAGAATACATATATATAAATACATATATAAATTATTAAATCAAAACCCGATTTAATAATCCGGCTTAATCTTAAGCCGCTAGTATTATCAACCGTCCGATTAAAGTCTGTGCAGCATGTACACATATTTAATCGGACAACTGTACGTACCAACATACGTCATCTACACCATATCGTTTAAACCGTGAAAACCCTCTGTGTGGGACTCTAAAGACTCGTCAATACGCTGGCAGTGGGTTTAACCATAAGCACGTCAGCGGCACTAGCTGTACGTAACGGCTATCCAGGTATTGAGCGAAAGGGAGGCCAACGAGCAAACTCATCCTGAACCCTTACTGATCCTGACAGTGACAATATCCGTACAGTCCGGTCTGTTCGTCTAAGAGTATCGCATATCGAGTTTAGGGGGTTGGATAAAGTCAGATTCCTAATAACGCGATAATTCGTGTCGGTATGAAACCCATCACCACATGAGAAACTATCGATCCTAGATCAGTAATTCTCGACTACCTTGCCAAGGATTTCTGGTGATGGCCACCCGTGCACTGCGCGACATCAACCCCCAATACCGGGAGAGACGAATCCCCGACAATCCGCTCACTGCCTCCATGTGGATCGGGACTGTACCCAACTAAAACCTGTTTGCACGACTCCTTTGAGCCGTGGTAGGGTAGTAATAAAAGCACAGTGGGAACTCACACGAGACAAGTGACGATCTCAGGTCGACAGACTAACCTGTACACATGTCACCTGGGAACTGCTATCTGACAACATGTATAGTACCAACTAGCAGGTTCCCGGCGAGTCCGTCCACTGTACTCATAACCCAATGAGCACCTGTATACTATCTTAGGTGAACAAACTAACACCAATGGCTTGTGAGACCTGGCCACCGCCCCTTGTCGGGGTTTCAATCAGTATACACTGGTCTACACTGGAGTATCGATGCCCAGTCTCGAAACTCCCACGACTAGGGACATTCAAGGATTTGCTTATAGACCCCCAGCTCCCACATATGTGATCGCCATCATAATGCTGGTAGTCAAACAAGAATTGTTGACTATAGTGCCCTCAAGTCAATTATTGGATCGCAGGCACGTGATTTCAATGATTGAGGGAGGACCTATACCGGTAGGACAGACTTACTCAAGATGATAGTATGCTATCTGCTTTATCTTTATCATCGTGTACATGCTTTAGGTGATATTACAGATCACTATTACACATTGATAGAGCCTTTAGGATTCTTATTTGACTACCAGCAGTATGATGGCAATCATATACGTGAGAGTTGGATAGTCTATAAGCACATCCTTAAAGTGTCCCTAGTCGTGGGAGTTTCGAGACCGGGCATCGATACTCCATCAGTAGACTAGTGTATACAGTCGAGACCCCGAAGAGGGGTGGTGGCCGGTTTCACAAGCCATTGGTGTCAGTTGGTTCACCTAAGATGTATACTAGTGCTCATTGGGTTATGAGTACACCGGACGGACTCGTCAAGAACATGCTAGTTGGTATTATACCCAGCGTCAGATAGCAGTTCCCTGGTGACATGTGTACATGTTAGTTCATCGACCTGAGATCGTCATTTGTCTCGTGTGAGTTCCCACTATGCTTTGATTACTACCCTACCATGGCTCAAAGGAGTCGTGCAAACATGTTTTAGTTCGGTACAGTCCCGAGCCATATGGAGGCAGTGAGCGGATCGGCAGGGGATTCGTCTCTCCCAGTATTGGGGGTGAGATCGCGCTGTGTCTAGGAGAGCCATTACACGAAGTCCTTGGCCAAGGCAAGTGAGATTTACTGGTAGGTATTCCAGTAGTATCTCAGGTGTTCTGGGCTACACTCCGACACGACTTGTACCGCTTTTGGGGGTCTGAAGTTTACCAGCCCTCTAGGCCCGACATACGATACTCATAGAAGAACGGACCGGACTATACGGATATTGTCACTGACAGGCTCAGTAGGGTTTCAGGATGAGTTCGCTCATCGGTCTCGCTTTTGGTTAATACATGGGTAGCCGTTACGTACAGCTAGTACCACTGACGTGCTTGTGGTTAATCTCACTGCCAGCGTATTGACGAGTCTTTAGAGTCCCCCATAGAAAGTTTCCCAAGTTCGGGCGAAACGTTGTAGAGACCGTATGGTATTATGGCAGGGTTCAATCATATACGTGCACTTGTGCACGGATCATGATCGGACGGATCATACTAGTGGGCTTTGGTTTAAGCCGGATCCTAGTAATAGATTTGTTGGATTACTTCCATCTCATTGCATTCGTATTCAGTCGGAATGCGGATTCAGGTATGTATATACAGGTGAGGGGTATCCTTGTGATCCGTCACGAGTTTACTTTAGTTGATGCCATATCTTTTTGTTGGATTAAACATTTTGGTTTAAATGTTTAGTGGAGGAAAATGTGAGTGCAAGTTTTGTCCATAAGTATCTTTTCATGCCATATGTACATGGTGACTCATGGTCTTGGTTAGTGTGGCCATTTAATGTGACATGGATTGATTTTGTGGCTAATTATGATTAGTAGGGATATTTTGGAGAGAGAGGGGCAGCCAAGTGTGGCTTGGGGTTTTGATTTTTGATCTCTCTCTCTCTCTCTCTCTCTTTCTCAAAAAGATCACACAATAACATAAGCCATCTTCTTCTTCTCTTGTGCTCACAAGTTCCTCCTCCATGACTTCTTCTTCTACCTCCACTCTATACATCTCATGTATTGAGAATTATAGAGTGTCACGAGACAAAGTTATCACACACATTCTCTACTTCACTTTGGACATGTCGGCTAGCAAACTTCATGTCCGAGTTGCTTCGGTTTAAAGCGGGAGCCCGTAAAAGGTTTTTTAGATGTGGTGCCACTTCGACGAGGAGACCGGAGATCGAGCGAGATCGGAGATGCCGCGAAGAGTTAGGGATGGTGGCTAAAGACCAAAGGACACAGATCGATCGATATAGCCATTCTAACTTCTTGTAGATAGCTAGTTTAGTGTTAATGGTACGATCCGGGTGAAAGTCTGCGTTAGCGCTAATTTCGTAAAAAGTTTTTGTTTCCGTGTTTGGCCTTGGATTGACGGCCGGGGCGCTACCATAGACTTACATGGTATCAGAACTACGCCATTAACCGTTAACTAGCTTGTTTAGAGAATGTTAAAGTATCGAAACCGAAACGACTACAATACACTGCCCTGCACATTCTAGGTTCTGTCGATTTTCAAAGTGTCTTCAAAAATTATTTAAACAGGTGCAGAAGACTACTGACATGACCACTAGCCTACACCCCAAACACGACCCCAATCCCTCGGATTTTGGCCGAGCACATTGAGGCAAAATCCGAGCAGGCTGGTTTTTTTGAGGTTTCTGGGTTTGATTTTTGGGGTGTGGTCTGTTCTCTGGAAAGTTGGTTCAGTGATATTGTTTGTTTAGCCCAGTTTGGATATGGTTTTATCAGGTTGTTTAGGGCTATTCGGGGGTTATTTAAGAGTCAATATTTCTAATATCGTTTAGAGTTTTGCAGTGCAGTGCATTACATTACTACCTGCGACCGTGAATGTTATTCGAGCGGTAAATCTTGTCTAATTGCTATAGTCCTTTTAGACGGGTTTGCGAATGTGATATTCACGTTGATGTCATGTGTTGCGCTGTGTTTTTACGGATTTGTCGTGGTGGATAGCTTGGATGCAATGGTAGTACAGTTTAGTATTATTTATACATTTGATATTGCGAGGCGAGCGTCCGACATGTGGACTGCCGTCACTTCCTGTTTGTATATTATTCTTTTGGGGCACGATCGGGTTGAGGTCGATATCACCGTTGTACATATTTTCTTTTCTGTACTGGGATTACCCCACGGTGGAGTGCACGGATAGCCGGGTTCTAGAGGGCAACGAGCCCGCATCTCATGGCTTTGAGACGGAGGGGGCTTCACTCTAGAAATGACGATCTATTCGCCGCACTCGTAGGGGGTATAGGTTGACCCAAGGAGGGGTGCTCAAGTTACCGGATTTCGTGAAGTGCTGGGTGGTCCATTCACTTTGCTGAAGGGGGCTGCCTCGGTTCTGGTTTTGGCGGGTAACTTGCCGCGCCCGTAGGGGTCTAGGTTTTCATTGCACAAGCTATCCACACAACCAGGGGAACGTCGGGTTTCACTTGCAGCTCAAAGGAAACCCGGGGCTCCCAGATTATCTGTATTGTTTTGTGATGCTTATTACATTTCTGTGATGTTGCATTTATCATGCCTGGAGCGATTATTACATATTGATATATATATTAGTAGATGTTGTATATGTTTTACACCCGCTCTAGTCATGTCCCCGCTCTGTCGTTAGTTAAGTAACCTAACGGGTGATGACGGGACCCAGTGGCGAATGCGAATGGTATATACGTACATCTATTTTCGTTCTTTATTGGTGAGATTAATTGATGGGACCGCGTTGATTCAGATCAATGCAAGGAAAACAAACCTATTCGATGTTGTTGGAACAAATTTTCAAAAATCTGTTATTACAAGGACGTTCTCTTTTGTTTTGCAAAGTGGTATTTGGTTATGAATATCCAGCACCTCATTCGACGAGGCAAGGGCCGAGATCCCTTCATCGGGAGTGACCCCTTGGACAGAGGTTTGCGTCAGGGTAATAACTTCACCATAGTCGATTACTTTTTTCTTTGCATCGCGATATTCAGTTGGAATATCCTGCACCTCATTCTACGAGTAAAGAGCCGAGATCCCTTCACCGGGATTGAGCTCTTAAGCAAAGGTTTTCGCCACTATATTTTTGTAAAAGCTATCAGGTTCTTTCAACGATATCAAATTCATTACGTTAAAGGTTTTTCACCAAAAACTATTCGTAGCCCTCCGTCATTTCAGACGGGTAGCACTTAGTATTCATGCTATATTTGTTGGCCTTAGTCAAGGCATAGTGTATGGTAGCTATTTGTTACTTTTTTGTTGTATAAATAGATACGTTGGTTTGGAACAGTCGTGCAGCCTTGTTGGCCCTAGTCAAGGGCTTGTACGGATGGGTTCAAATTAACCTGGACAATGACGGGCAGAACTTGACATGTGACTTATGACTTGTTAGCCTTAGTCAAGGTCATAAGAGCATAGGGTAAAAATCACATCAGGAGTTTCAAACATACAGGAAACTTGTCAGATATGCGCATACCTTCTGGAGTGTGATAACGTGAGTGGATTCCATTAGGTTATCATGCGATGATAGTTGGATCCCGATTCCCACTGATGAGTTGGTTTACTCCTCGGATAATCCCAACTAATTCATCTTTCAGGTTTGGAGGAGAATTTGAGGATACAGTGGGAGGCTTCCTGATTAAATAAATTGATAACCATTCTGAACTAGGTTAGAGTGCACGCAGAGTGTTTCTTTTCTCTCTCTCTCTTTGGCATCGACCATGACCTGACCCTTGACTATGACTCAGTGACCAAGTTAACCGAACTTTCTTAAAACACTGGCTTTTGGATTGTCTGAGTTGCATACATCATTGCCACTCCTTTTATTCTTTTCATTACTCCAGAACACCCCGTATTACTATGAATATCCACTTCCGTTGGATAAATCCATTGTATGGTTATATACGAACTCGAAGGAACTTGTTCCAGATTCGAGGATGGATTCTGGTTTTGAAGAGATTGAATATGATTATTCAGTTGTCTTTTCATTTTACCTTCTCTCAGCTTGTGAGGGCTCCTAGGATTAGGAGAAGGGTACTCCTATTACGCTTATTAGATAGTCTTCTTCCAAACCATAGGCAGGTGCCGAAAGGTAGAGAATGAAGAAAACCAATTAGCCTAAGTGTGGTGTACAGAAGGTATTAAGTAAAGACAAATAAAGGGATCAGAAAGAGGGCAAAGTAAATTGCAACTGCTATCATTGACGACCAAACTACGTATTTCATCGCCACCCCTACTTCACCTTTGTATTTCTCCAGAATACCCCATATCACTACGAAGATCCACAATTATTGAATACTCCATCGTATGGTTATATACGAACCTGAAGGAACTTGTTCCAGTTCGAGGATGGATTCTGGTTCAGGAGAAATAGGAATAAGGTTTATTCAGTTGTCTTTTATCATTACCTTCTCTCAGATTGCGAGTATTCATAGGATTAGGAGAGTACACCTATTATACTTATTGGATAGTCTTCTTCCAAACCATAGGCTGGTGCCGAATGGTAGGGAAGGAAGAAAACCATTTAGCCTAACGATGGTGTACAGAAGGTAACAACTAAAGACAAATAAAGTGATTTGGAGAGATGGCAAAAAAATATACGGTTACAGTTGTGAATCTGATAATGGAAGAGGCATTACTAGGAATACCCGGATACCCCTTCGAAACATTTTCATGTTTCAGTTTCACTGTGCATTGTTAATAGAAAACTGATTTCCCAAATAGACCTTGCTCCAGGGTATGTATTTACCAGGTTTGATTCTCACATCTGTATGGTTTTACAGATAATGAGTGGGAGTAAGTTATTGGGAATTAGGTGATTATCCTCATTATATCGGAATTCGTTGTAATTGGTGATATTTGAGGAAATCGCCTGGGTTTTTGCCGGACGGCAAATATTTGGTTTTGAATATCCATTGTTATGCACCAATTTCAAACTGATATATCTATACGTTTATTTTATAAAGTGAGATATAGCATTTTGAAATTATGTCCATGACATTTACCTATATCAGTTGATAGTTAGGTAAGGAGCATTAAATAGCGGTGTAATTCTTCTTAACCATAGTACAGTTTTCAACCTACGATGCACAGGGTTTAAGTTATTCAACTCAGGAGACTTATACAGAGTATTGTATATTGTCCAGTGTCCATAAGGAAGAGGGGTTGGTCCTCGTACTATATTCTGTTTACTTATGACTTCTCTAATTTTTAGACAAGTGTTTCATAGAAATACAAGGTCTAGGTTTTAAGAAGTTATAGGTATAAGAATAAAGTAGAGAACTAGGTGTTGCAAGTATCAGGATTTTTCAAGGTGATCGAATATGTAGATACTTGTGTTTGGTATTCAGTTGATCGTAATGATTTTGAGAAACTTGTTTCTCTTTCAGGCTACTCATGTTTGGATTCACTCTTAAGTTGAGTAATACTGATCGGCCTCTCTCCATTTAGTTGACATGCACTGGAGACAACTGCATGATTTGAATCTGGTTCCAATTAAATCAGCACCTCTGTTTCTATATTAGATATAGAATGGATCATATCTTAACAATGTTAAGGTATATGGAGTTGTTCGGCTTATGCTTAAAACCAGACTCTGGATAACTCAAGGCACGTTTCTGTAATGGCTGTTTGTGGGTTGACCCGGGCTATGACGAGGGATGATTTTCTACCATCTGGAAGATCAAAAGCGATATTGTTCTTGACTCGCCACAGTTTTATTAAAATGGATTTTTTCAGAAAACAGTAGTGGGAGTATGGTAGAACTGGGAGTGATTCCAGAACCGCAAACGATTACTGAAAATTTAATAGGACCTAAAGATTCAATCTGGATTGACATTCCATTAGCCACTCCGCAGATATGGAGGGTAACCTCAAGCACCCAAGAGGTACTCCGGTAGCCTCAAGGACGGTGACAGGGAGGTTCTTGTTTACCCAGACTTGCCATTACTGCTGTTCCAGACTATGAGACCCGGCAAGAGGATGAGTATTGCGTCGTTCTAAACTAGTTTTAGAAGTGCACGTGTATATGATTCTGCCAGAGGGTTGTTGTAGTTAGTGGGAGCAGCGGAAGCATAGTGGACAAGTAGCTTATGTCTATTTATAGACTAAAGCAGATATAGCGGAGATAGATCATCTATTTCTGATGTGACAGTTATAGGTTTGACTTCATCAGAACAGAGGATGGATCTGTTAAGAAGGTAGTAGGGTGTGATGTCCTGGTATTTGGATGACATACACATAGTAGGAAGTGAAATTCCTATACTACGATCGGTTATACTTTGGTTGTCATACAGTGGTTTCTCCACATAGGGCTTGGATATTATATCAGACATTCTGGTTACTAGATCTATGGTTTTAGATCTAGATTTGGGTAGTTTCCCAATCTGGGTATTTAGATAGCATTCTAAAGGTGTTTTAGAATAGACGACTCCTGGTACGGTAGTATACCTGCAGGTGATGGAGTCACCCTCTCTAAAGGTGTCTTAGACTAAAGGGGAGAGGGATGTGCATGATTGACATATCACTTGCTTAGGCAATTGAGTCGATCATGAGATGTCAAGTACCACACCAGATGTTTTTGCACTAGCTGCAATAAGTTGATATTAATCCAATCCTGGAGAAACGTTCGAAAGCAGTTTTAGAACATAAGTGGATGTTCTAGGGATTTGATAACGACAGCCTCCTTCGGAAGACGGTTATCATTCCAGGATTCCAAGGTGACCTGAATGGCAGAGTGACTGTTAGAGTTATAGTTTTCCCTCTGACGAGGGCAGTAGTTTGGACAGGTGGTCCAAGCGGATACTGAGGGAGGCATGACGCAGGATACTGATTAAATTCAGTTGGCGTTACAGTCTAAGAAGTTTTCTGGATTTGGAGTTCGTTTGTGAACTGGGTCTTATCAGATATCCAGACATATTCTAAGACAGGTATTGGTCCGTTCGGGAGATGGCTTTCTCCACGAACTTGAGATAAAGAGAGACATAGAAAGAAACTTTAGAGCGGATCCACTCACTGAGGCTATTTCTCGAAAGCAATAGTTTTACAAACGAGCTTTGTTAAACTGATCAGTATAGGAGTTGGGTGTTCGATATTACATGGGCTGTGAGTATGCGACATCGCAATAATTAGTCTTAAGTGCAAGTGAGAGATTGTTGACTATAGTGCCCTTAAGTCAATCATTGGATCACAGGCATATGATTTCAATGATTGAGGGAGGACCTATACCGGTAGGACAGTCTTACTCAAGATGATAGTATGCTATCTGGTTTATCTTTATCATCGTGTAGATACTTTAGGTGATATTACAGTTCACTATTACACGTTGATAGAGCCCTTATGATTCTTGCTTGAGTACCAGCAGTATGATGGCGATCATATACGTGAGAGTTGGGTAGTCTATAAGCACATCCTTAAAGTGTCCCTAGTCGTGGGAGTTTCGAGACTGGACATCGATACTCCATCAGTAGACTAGTGTATACATGTAACGTTTTAGAAATCGTTTTGCGAATTTTCCCGTTTTAGGGCAAAATTTTCGGTTTTTCCCGTTTTAACCCGATTTCGATCAAACGTCCGTATAAGCTTACCGGCACCTAGTTTAGCTAAAATAAAACTTGTGCGCGAACTTTGGGGGTATTTGGGAGGTTTTGGTTCAGATAGAATTTTTCCCAAATAAAATATTATTTTAAGCGGTATTTTGTGCACGTAAATCGGGAAAATTTTCCTCTTATGAATAAATTAAATTTTTTCACTAGAATTATTTTAGAAGGTTCGTTTTAAATATCTAGATATTTTTGGTGACTAAGGGTTTCTTTTTTTAAAAGAAAAGAAAAGAGAGAAAAGGTGGCATGTTTGCATTTATGTGCATTTATTGACTTCTTTTGACTAGAAAACTCCACCCACTTCACAAAAATACCCCCATCTTTCCTCTTGGCCGAGCTCTCCTCTTGTTCTGCCCTCTTGCTTTTCTTTGCTCAATTTCTTCATTCCAAGATCAATAATTCTTCAAAATTTCCTTAAAAAATTCCATAAAACTCATAAACAAATAATAACCAACCATTATCCTTCACAAATCTTGCTTATACCTTCAAGGAAAACATCATTTTGGAGAAAAAATGATGGATCTAGTTGCTCGTTTGTGTTCTTGAGAGGTATAATTTCAAACCCTAATTTTTAATTGTGGTATTTAAATCTTTTAGCTAGCTAATTAATTGCTTGATATAGCTTTGAACTCTTGATTATTTCATTATCATAATTTTGAAATAATCAAGAGTTCAAAGCTATATCAAGCAATTAATTAGCTAGCTAAAAGATTTAAATACCACAATTAAAGATTAGGGTTTGAAATTATACCTCTCAAGAACACAAACGAGCAACTAGATCCATCATTTTTTCTCCAAAATGATGTTTTCCTTGAAGGTATAAGCAAGATTTGTGAAGGATAATGATTGGTTATTGTTTGTTTATGAGTTTTGTGGAATTTTTTAAGGAAATTTTGAAGAATTATTGATCTTGGAATGAAAAAATTGAGCAAAGAAAAGCAAGAGGCAAGAACAAGAGGAGAGCTCGGCCAAGAGGAAAGATGGGGGTATTTTTGTGAAGTGGGTGGAGTTTTCTAGTCAAAAGAAGTCAATAAATGCACATAAATGCAAACATGCCACCTTTTCTCTCTTTTCTTTTCTTTGAAAAAAAGAAACCCTTAGTCACCAAAAATATCTAGATATTTAAAAAGAACCTTCTAAAATAATTCTAGTGAAAAAATTTAATTTATTCACAAGAGGAAAATTTTCCCGATTTATGTGCACAAAATACCGCTTAAAATAATATTTTATTTGGGAAAAATTCTATCTGAACCAAAACCTCCCAAATACCCCCAAAGTTCGTTCACAAGCTTTATTTTAGCTAAACTAGGTGCCGGTAAGCTTATACGGACGTTTGATCGAAATCGGGTTAAAACGGGAAAAACCGAAAATTTTGCCCTAAAACGGGAAAATTCGCAAAACGATTTCTAAAACGTTACAATCTCCCCTCCTTATAGAAATTTGGTCCCCGAATTAAAATTTCATACTAAGCGTACCTTCAAAAAGATGAGGGAATTTCTTCCGTATCTCGCTCTCGGCTTCCCAAGTGATCTCCTCACTAGTCGGGCTACGCCAAAGAATCTTCACAAATGGCAAGACCTTTGACCGAAGTTTCTTCACCTGCCGATCCAAAATAACTACCGGCTGCTCGGTGAACGAAAGATCGCGCTCAAGCTGAACGGTCTCGTGCTGAATCGTGTGAGAAGGATCATGAAGGTATCTACGAAGCATTGACACATGAAAAACAGGGTGAACATCCGGAAAACTGGGAGGGAGCGCCAAATGATAAGCAACAGAACCCACTCGCTCAAGGATCTCGAAAGGACCTACAAATCTGGGACTGAGCTTCCCTCTCTTCCCAAATCGCATAACGCCCTTCATCGGAGAAATCCTCAGGAATACATGATCCCCCACTGCGAACTCAAGTCTGCGACGACGACGGTCGGCATAAGACTTCTGCCTGCACTGGGCTGCTCTCATCCTATCCTTAATCAGCTGGATCTTCTCCGTGGTCTCCTGAACTAGCTGGGGTCCCAAAACCAGACTCTCACTAAGCTCGGTCCAACAGACTGGCGATCGACACTTCCTACCATATAAAGCCTCAAAAGGTGCCATCTGAATAGTCTCCTGAAAGTTGTTGTTGTAGGAGAACTCAATCAACGGCAAGTGACGATCCCAACTGCCACCAAAATCAAGCACGCATGCACGGAGAATATCCTCCAGAGTCTGTATAGTCCGCTCCGACTGGCCATCGGTCTGTGGATGAAAAGCGGTACTAAAACTCAACCGGGTACCCAAAGCTTCCTGAAGCTTCTGCCAAAGACGGCTAGTAAACTGGGTGCCTCTGTCGGATACTATGCATGTGGGAACACCGTGCAAACGCACAATCTCATCTATGTATAACTGAGCATACTGAGCATAACCGAAAGTGGTCTTCACTGGAAGAAAGTGAGCCGCTTTCATCAACCAGTCGACAATAACCCAAATGGAGTCATACCCTCGACTGGTCCTGGGTAGACCCACAATGAAGTTCATGGAAATCTGCTCCCATTTCCACTCCGGAACGGGTAAAGGCTGCAACTCTCCAGCTGATCTCTGATGCTCAGCCTTGACTTGCTGACAAGTCAGGCATCTCGAAACGAAGTCCGATATATCACGCTTCATCCCTTCCCACCAGTAGAAGTCCCTCAAGTCACGGTACATCTTGGTGGAACCTGGATGAACGCTAAAGGCCGACTGATGTGCCTGCTTTAGGATCTCGCGTCTCAACCCATCAACATCTGGTACACACAAGCGAGTCCCGCATCGTAGCACACCCTGGTCATCAATCATGAACTCCGAAACTCTTCCCTGCCGAACGAGCTCAAGAATCTCAATCAAACGAGCATCACTGAGCTGCGCCTCACGGATACGATCAAATAGAAGTGGACGGGCGCGGACATGAGCAAGCTGTCCCCCAGCGGGAGTGAACTCGAACTGCACTCTACTATCACACAAGAGCTGCCAATCTGCAGAAGACTGACGCCGAACTGCGCTCAACTGGGACAAGTTACCCTCGGGCCTACGACTCAAAGTATCAGCTACCACATTCGCCTTGCCCGGGTGATAAAGGATCTCACAATCATAATCCTTCACTAGCTCCATCCATCGGCGTTGTCTCAGGTTCAGATCCCGCTGCTGGAAGATATACTTCAAACTCTTGTGATCTGTAAAGATCTGACACGACTCTCCGTACAAGTAGTGTCTCCAAATCTTCAACGCAAAGACTACCGCTGCCATCTCAAGATCCTGAGTGGGGTAATTCTGCTCGTGCTTCTTCAGCTGCCTAGAAGCATATGCAATCACCCTATCATGCTGCATCAAAACACAGCCAAGCCCCACTCGAGAAGTATCACAATAAACAACATAGCCGCCCGATCTAGAAGGTAAAGAAAGAACTGGTGCTGTCGTCAACCGAGTCTTCAACTGCTGAAAACTCTGCTCGCACGCATCAGTCCAGAGAAAAGGAATTCCCTTTCGGGTCAGTCCAGTCAGCGGTGCAGCGATACTCGAGAAATCTTGCACAAAACGGCGATAATAACCAGCTAAGCCCAAAAAGCTGCGGACCTCCGTCACCGATATAGGTCTGGGCCAAAGCTGTACAGGCTCGATCTTCCTCGGGTCCACAAGAATACCATCACCAGTCACCACATGACCCAGGAAGTCAACTCTATCAAGCCAAAATGCTGTAGGGTTCCTAGGCACACTAATGAGGTCTCACAAGTGATCAAACATGGCTAATTCAAAATTTTCCATGTACCTACAAACCCTAATACGGATCGTTAACTAGATGTATAGACGATGCAAGCAAGTAAACTATTTTATTGCTAAAGGGAAGGGGCTACAACCTTTGTAGATCCGGTCCTCTACCTCCTAGGCTCCGTGATGACGTCCCTCCGCTGTCCATATCAGATCCCGGACTCTAGCATCGGCTTCATCGGAGAAATGGGCGGGCTAGGTCGTCGACTTCGATGCCGAAGATGATCTACGTCGAGGCAACACTAGATCAAGCTCTAACTTTACCAAGCCATGAAACTTGTGAAGAAAACACCCTATACTAGTTGGCAAGTGGTAGAGGATGAAGAAATAGGAAGTGGGTTCACTTTAGAATTGGATTTCTCACTCTTTTTCTCAAGTTGCCATTGATGGAGGCAAGGTTTTCTTCATGTTGAAGAAAGAGAGAGAAGAAGAAGATAATATGATAAGTGTTCTTTTTAAAAAGAAAATAAAATGAATATTTATCATATATCAACCATGGTCAAGTGTAGAGAATGAATTATGGTTAGTTTGAATGGTTAGGGTTAAGCATGAAGACAAAATGGTCACTTAGTCAAAACTTCATGAAGCTTCAACAACAAACAAAGAAAGCCACCATTTTCTCTTTATCTTTTGCCAAAATAAATAAATAAATAAATAGATAAGAAAATGAAAACCCTAACCATTATATAACCATGGTTTAATCCTTTACACAAACCCAAGTTAGCATGTATCATCAAACATGATACAATCTTGTGCACAAAAATTTATCACATATACAATGTGCACATCAAGTGAGAAAATCCATTTAAAGTGAACCAATACTAGCTAATGCAAACTAATATATCAAATATATAATTATGCATTAAATCATTAAATCAATACTTGATTTAACGATCCGGTCATATCGCATATAACCGACTAATATCCAATGTATCGGCTTATCGAATCAATCCTCGATTCGATAACTAGGTTATATCGCATACAACCAATCGATACATTCATCGCGAGAATGGAATACGGTATCACATACACGCATTATTCTCGGTCCCGCACATATCTCATATGCGCTCCTATTTCGTTTCGCTTGAGCCAGGAAACCTCTATGTAAGACTCTAAAGACTCGTCAATACGCCAGCAGCAGATGATGATCATATCAAGCACCCACAAGCCGCAAGCGGTCTGCTAAACGTAACGGCCACCCGGGTATTGAGCGATCAGAAGATCGACGAGCAAGCCCGCTCACACTCCTGTGAATCCAACCAGTAACACTTACCGTACAGTCCGGTCTGTTCGTCTGATATGTCGCATATCTCGCCTAGGGGTGGTAAACGCCAGACCCCAGTAGCTTGATAAGTCATGCCGATGTGAGGTCCATAACAATCGTGAAACTACTGATAACTCTTACCGTATATCACTGCAACCCTGGCCAGGGATTTCCTGTTATGTCCAGTCGTGCATAGCGCAACATCAACCCCCAATACCGGGAGAGACGAATCCCCTCCTATCGCTCATTGCCTCCATGTGAATCGGGACTGTACCCAAAAACCACCTGTTTACACGACTCAGTAGAGCCGTGGTAGGGTGGAAATCAAAGCACAGTGGGAGACACACAAGGCTCTATGAAGATCTCGGGTCAACAGACTAAGCTGTACCAGTGTTACCAGAGAACTGCCATCTGACGTGAGTTATAATACCATCTGGGAGTTCTCGGCGAGTCCGTTCAGTGTACCCAGTGTCCACTGAGCACCCGCATACCATCTCTGATGTCAAACACCAATGGATATGGGATCATCCATCGCCCATCACATAGGTCGAGAAGATATATGCTAGTCTACTGTGGAATATCGATGCCCCGTCTCGATATTCCCACGACTAGGAACATTGAAGGATGTACTCATGGACTACCCAGGCCCCACTAGTATGATCTGCATCATAGTCCTGAAAGTCGAGTACACATCCTAAGGGCTTTATCAACATGTAACAGAGAGACAGAAAGTATACATGTTAAGATAAAGAGCAACCAGATAGCGTACTATCATGTCGAGCAAGAAAGTCCTACCTATATATGACCCAGCATCCACTACAATATACATCTAATCTACAGTAATGGCCTCTAGGGCATACATATACTAACAATCTCCCACTTGCACTATGGCCATCTGTAGCAGTGGTTGCAGTATCACATACTCAACCATCCCATATAAGACTCTTTCTGGGAAAAAGCCTTTGTGAGTGGATCCGCCGTGTTATCCTCTGAGTCTACTCTCCTAACCTCGATCACCCTGGAGATCAACTATCTCCATGATCAGGTGATGCTGCCTCAGAATATGTCTGGGTCACTGATGGGACCAGGGTTCACGGGCCAAAGCCACACTTCTATTGTCACACAATGGTAGTAACCTAGTTCATCTTATGAACCAATATACACCCAAACTGCCTCTTTGGTAGTATCTTTAATAGCGATGTTACCAGCCTTTATGTAACGTTTTGAAAATCGTTTCGGTGAAATTTCGAAAAAAATCGGTAAAATAAGGGGGTTTTCTGTAAAATATCAAAATACAAATATCTTATTATAAAAATTAAATATACATATTCTAGCTATGTAATTGCTATTATTTGGTGTTTATTGAGCCGCTGGTGAAATTTCAAATTTTCTGAAAAAAAATATTATTTTATTATTAATTAAGCCGTCACTAATACATTTAATTAGGGAAAATTACAAATTGGAATGAGTTGAAATAAATTTTGTGCATCATAAAATATTAAATAAAATTTTATCATGTAATTTTTGGAACGAAATCATTTGCCAAAACGGTTTAGAAATTATTGAGGAAAAAAGGCTTTTTTTAGCGTAAATGGATGTTTGGGGTATTATATTTATCATTTTTCATCACCCCACACCCGTACCCACATCCACACACTCCCATTTACTTCTCCCCTTGAAGAATTCAGCAGCCCCCATTTTTTTTCCCCACTTGAATTTCAAAGGAAAGAAATGAAAGAAAAGAAAAGAAAATGGAGAAATGAGGTGGACCTTTGACCTTGAATTGACTTTGACTTCTTCCCCCACTTTCTCTACCTCCCTCTCTCTTCTCTCCCACTCCTATTCCAGCCGACCCCCCCTCCTACAGCAGCAGCAGCCCCCCCATTTCCCTTCTCTTTTCTCTTCAAACTTCATCAAAAATTGCCTCAAATCCATCAAAAAAAATCCCAAAACCCAAATCCGACTCCTACCCATTTTAGCTTAGCCCGTATAGCATGGATCTTTGTGAAAAGAGAGCATTTTGAGAGGCCATGGATGCTTGTGGATCTTCAAATGTTGTTGGGTATAATTCTAAAACATTTTTGCTTAATTTATTACTAATTTCTTAAAGCTAAACTACTTAAGTGTTAATTAGGCTTAAGTTGCAAGTTTTGGAATTCAAGTTATGAATTTGAATGCAAGTTAGGGTTTTTATAAAATTGGTGTATGGTTGTGTGTTATATTTAGGCTTTTTGTCATGTTAATACAAGATTAGTAGCTTGTGCTAATGGTTAGTTTAAAAATTGTGTTAATTTGCTAATTTGCTTACTAGGTTTTTGAAATTGGTTAAATACTTGGGATTAAAAATGTGTTTAGGTTTTTCATGACTTCATTAACTTTATTAAGTGTGGTTTAATGCTTTAGATCATGCAAATCTAAGCTAGATTGTAGTTTGTGCATTTTTGCTTTGAAATTGTTAAATTTTAGGTATTTTGTAAACTAGAATATTAGGGTTTTGGAATTTAATGAGATTAAATTCCGGAAATTGTTTATATGACTTATTTAAGATATTTAATAAATATATTGGCCGCTACATTCATTTAAACATCCTGTTTTGTACAAAAACGGCGAATTGTGCTTGCTAGATTTTCGGAAAAATGACTTTTTAAGTAAAATTGGGGTTTTTGTGAGTTTTAACCCAGTTTATATTAAAATTAGTGTTCGTGAATGTGCAAATGAGTGTGATTGGATTTTTCTCGATGGTTTGACGTTTGTACATCGACATCGAAGGTTGGTTTGACTATTCTTGCATGCGTAGGCGATAGGTTTGGACCTATGCGTGATACGCGTGCCGATTTGATTTTCGTATGCCGTTTCGATTTCGAATTTAGTTTTAATGCGATATGGTGCGTTATGATATGTAGGTACCCCCATGTGGACTTCGAGACAACAAGCAAGCGCGTGGCGACGTCGGCACCGGCCAGCGAGGACCAGGTGAGTAGATTTATATCTACGGGGAGAAGTCGAGTGGATGGCGTATAGCACCCCCGCAGTCCGTGGTGGTGTATACGGATGCGTATACACACCAACAATTATTATATGTTATTTGGGATTAATAACGATGCTTAGGATGGATATTGGTGTGTTGGATTACTTTAGTGTTGTGAACCCTAGGGTAGTGTTGCACTACACATACACACATGCATACTTGCATACATTCCTATTGATATGTGCTCATGGGATTCTTTATAGTTATGGGTTCACATGGGTATGGGACTATGTGTTCACATACGGATTTGAGGATGATACTTGGGATTGAGCTGAGTCGATGAGATTTGATTTGAGGCCGTGAGATCGGTGATATAGCAGGGTTCGTATTTGAGATACGACATGACGTTGTAGCGGGTCTTGACGTAGTGTTTCACACACGTCCATGCATACGTAGGCGGTATCAGTATGGTACTAGACGTAGATCAGTACCCCGATCATGATATTTGATAAAGAGGATACCGGGTGAATAGTATGATGAATGTGATATTGACCCGTACCCAGATTGGGATGCCGTACGACGGATTTACGTACGAGCTATATTGATGATTGATCCGCACTCTTGACTTGGGATGCCTGATTATAGATATGGTATCGGATATGATATTATTGAGGCGGGATCACCGACTATACATATACAGGTATGTATATGTATCGACTCAGATGATAGGCGGTTTCCTTACCTGTAGTTCAGCTTGTTAGTTCAGCCGTATAGTTTAGTGTAGTTGTTAGATTAGATTAGACTTCTTACCTATTTCAAAAACTAACGAATCGTGGGCATTTTTAAAGACAGCCCATGGGATCCTACGGATATTTCAAAAGACGTATCTTTTCATAAAAACACCGTAGCACCTATTTTCAAAACCCCATGATTCGTGTTATTTCAAAAGGCACCATTTGTAGGACTGATATTAGATTAATGCAGATTAGTTATAGTTGCGTCTAGTTTTCAGCTCCCGCTCATTTTTGTGGTCCGCTTCGCATCGCATGCTTATTTTATGTTTCATACTCCATTATTGATATCATGCTGTTAGGACACCAGCACCATTACCGATGATGCGTATGTACCACGTACACTTAATTGCCGGCTCACACACATCTTCATCGGTAATTGCCATGTCACGTACACCTTAGAAAATATTATTGCTTGACATAGCCTGTTAGCTAATAGTTAGACATGATATTAGTGTACTTGCCTTATATGTTAGTTTAGACATTGTAGTTATTACCTGCTACTTCATGCATACTGTTATTCATTGTTATGCCGCATTCATGGATTCTCATGCATATATTCACTATTTTACGTGTTATTGAGGTTTTGGATTCGGATTTCCATGAGATTTTCTGGATTTGGAGGAAAACCGCAAAAACTTATATGAACTGATTTCTCTCTTTTTAAAATAAAAAGTGCGGTTTTCCCATGATTTATGAGTCGTCCACCATGAGTTTGCTGATGGATTTCGAGACCCGATTCGAGGAGACGGATGAACCGTTTCGGGTACATGGTGGACCCGGTAAGGTACCCCGGGGCAAGAAGCGCGTGATGATGACGATGTGAGCCTGGCAGGGGAGCACTACCTACCGGTGATATTACCCAACGCGTCGGATATCCGGAGGATACCGTCGTGGTCTTGAGATGGATGGTAGGGGCCGGTCTGGACTGACGGCGCCCTAGATATTGAGATTGAGACATTGAGATTGAGACTTGAGGTACATAAATTGTGACACAGAGATATCGAGGTATTTGGACACTTGTTTTGTGTCGATGCTGGGCACTGTTTTATGCTGATTTCATATATGGTACCTCATTTCTTTTAAAATACAGAAATCTCACTGATTTATGAAACCAGTTTTATTCAGTACATGCATTCTGTTTTATGCATTCATACATCATCCATATGATATATTGCTACCTGAGGCACTGACACGGGCACATGAGATTACACTCGGGTTAGATATTTACCCTAGCCTTGTTATAGGCTACGTGTTATTCATATATTTGAGGATATATTATGATCATTGACCTAGGTTGCGTTATTTATGCGATTTCTGTGCGTAGATATTTTTCTATTCACGAGTTGGCAACTCACCCCCGTTGTGTCCCAGTTTCTTGCAGGTTGCCGTACAGGTTTCATTACGGCTTTGCGGGCTCAGTTTCATTCGGGTGACTTGCTAGTAGGTGGGTTTTTCTTGTATCGTACCCATCATATTACCTTGTATAATATTATTCCGTTCTATCTAGTAAATTCCATCAACCAAACATGTATTTATTGAGATAGAGACCAGTGTTGTTATTCTTTCGACCTTAGAGTCGCTCGTTATATTTCTGGTGGTTTTGAGTTTCCTTTTGAGTTTTGATCCTCGCCGTTGGCGTTGTATATTATATTGTTTGTGTGGTTGTGACCGTCGATTGACGAAGAGCTAGCTCCCGCTTGGGGATGCCCTTTTCTTGATTTCGTATACTATTCATGTTGTATCCCGTTTGGGGGCCAGTATTTACAAAGGAGACTCTGCCGAAATTTTCAGTAAATTTTTGATGTTTTAAAAACCGCATAATTCGGCTTATGCTATTGAAATTACTTGCTTTAAGTTGGTTTTTCCTGCACTCTACTACTTTTCTTGGTTTGGATTTCTGGGTTTTCGGTTTACTTAGATTACGTACGCCTCGAGACGTTCGTAGTTTAAGTGCCGGTCATGTTCCATACTTTCGGGTCATGACACTTTATCGTCTAGTTTGCCACGGTATCATACTTGGAACTCTTCTAACATACCGTCCCTCCACTGAGGGTGAAGACGATGCCTGTGACTGACATTCAGTCGTCCTTATCACCCTGGAACACTTCCAGTGATTCTCCCCAGGATCGATTGATACCATCTCACTACAACTAGTGAGAATCCTAACATCCATCTAGATCTATCTCATAGATCCAAAACTCAGGATTTAGGAGGTATCACTTTGATCCTATATGGAGAATTCATGTGATAAGAGGAGAATGACCGTGCGTAGCATAGGAAACTCTTTTCCTATCAAGAGTATGTTGTCTACGTACAATACGAGGATGACCACCTTACTCTCTACTACATTTTTGTATATACAAGGTTCGTCTACCATTTTGATGAAGTCAAACACTTTGACTATCATATCAAAACAGACGTTCCAACTCCGCGATGCCTGCTTTATTCTGTAAAGCAACTTGCACACGTTTCCGCTGCTCCTACTGTTTACGAAGCCCTCTGGCTGTGTTCTTATAGACGTTCTCTTCTAAATCACTATTTAGAAAAGTAGTCATGGCACCCAACCACCAGATATCGTAGTCATGGTATATAGCAATGGCAAGTAGGATCTGGATGGACTTGAGTATAGTCCCTAGAAAAAGGTTTCATCATTATCCACACCTGGTTGATGACTAAAACCTTTAACAAGTCTAGTTTTGAAAGTCTCAACTTTTCCATCTACACCAAGTAATCTTCTCAAGATATACTTGCTCCTGATGGGGATTTAACCCTTCAGATATAGCAGCCAAAGTCCATACTTTGCTGGTGTATAAGGATTCCATCTCAGATCGCTAAGCATCCAGCCATTCTTACAGAGTCCCACTCCTGATGGCCAGCTCGAAACTAGTTGGGTCATCATCTCATGATGCAATTCTCGCTCCCACTGTCATAGAGAAACCGAAGTATCTCTCAGGTGGGTGAGGAACCTTACCAGATCGGCGGAGAGGCTAAGGTTCGTCGGAATCTACTGAATCCTTTGGTTCTGTCAAATCATCAGCTGCAGTTTTGTATAGCTGGAACCTTTCCAGTTCTAAAGAACTGACCTTGCCTAGATCTTGTCCGGATTTTGCTTTAGACATAGGCCGGACAACTCCAAATCTTAACTAACTTAAGAAATAGGCTCTTCCCATACCATATCTCATATGGAGTGGTAGGCAGCGATCTGATTCGAACCTAATTCAATAGGTATGCAGCTTCTTAAGTGCACAACCCCAAAAGGAAATAGGTAACTCAGTAGTACTCATCATAGAGCACACTATATCCAATATGGTGCGATTGCTCCACCCCGATACACCGTTGTGCTGTGGTGCATTCAGAGGAGTAATACTGAGAGAGAATCTCATTTTCTTTTAGAATATCCAAGAATTCCATGCACAAGTATTCTCCTCCCTGATCTTATCATAGGACATAATACTTATACCCATATTGGTTCCCTACTTCTAGCTTATATTCTGTGAATATCTCAAAAGGTTCGGACTTGTGTTTCAACAGGAACATATGTCTGAATCTTGAGAGATTATCAGAGAATGTAATGAAGTATAAAGAACCAGTCCTGGCATTTGTAGACAGGAGACCTTACATACATCATGTATCAGTCCCAAGAGTTCATTAACTTTTTCTCTGTTTCCAATAAGCAGAGCTATGGTCATCTAATCTTTGTGACATGACTGGCAAGTTTCATAAGATGTAAATTCAAACTGATTTAAATATGCATCTAAAAAGTAACTTCAGCCAGTCGGGTCACATTGATATGACCTAGTCTACAATACCTCAAGAAGGATTCGTTCATTTCTGAACTCTTCCTCTTGTGTGTGTTCTGTATACTAGGAACTGTAGTTTGATTTAGAACATCAATGCTTTTAGATAACGTGCCTGAACCGATCAACTTTTGATATAGGAAATGTTCAAAACATTATCCAACAATACAAAATTATATCCTTTCTTTACTAATAAAGAGACTGATATGATTTTGTATATCAGGTTCGGTATCTAATAACATTCGTTCAGAATCAATGTATTGGTAATACAGGGTGACAGCGACCAACAGACTTGGCTGCAACACTTGCCCCGTTTTCTGTCTCATGAAACTTATCACCCGATCTCAGTTTTCTACCTTTCTGTAGCCCTATGTAACAGATTACATATCTGGGATCCTGATCCGGTATCAAATACCCAGGATGCATAGGATACTGAGAAACTGTTCTTTGTAACGAACACACCCGAAGAAGATGCATCATATGCACTTCCTTCGTTTGGGCGGCATAGGAATTCTGGTATTCCCCAATTTCCTGCTCTATCTTATAACAATTATAAGTTGGAGCGGGACCAACGTTCCCCAGCTCAGTATAAAAGCGGGTTCGGTCAATACATCCATATTATTATCTTGATTAAGGCGTGATATAGTCGCTACCTGGAGAGAGAGAGAAGAAAACACTCTGCGTGCGCTCTTGCAAGATTAGATTGGTTATTTATTTTATCTAATCAGGATGGCTCCCACTGTTTTTTATCAAATCTTCCTTCAAACCTTAAAAGGAAAGACTAGCCGGGATTAATTACACTCTACAAGTTCGCCAATCTTTCAGTCAGGCCAGTGTCGGTACTTTGAGGGAGGTTCCCCGTGCTTTCGCACTGACCTAATTACAGTAAACCTCGTTTTCCCAGAGGCGTAACCTCGTTGACACCTTTCTAGACACCTACTTGATCGGCTAATTGCAAAGTGCAAAACTCTCCCAGGAGTAACAATTACTCGCAGTGGGTATCGGGATTCAACTATCACATAGAAGGTATGCAATCTCATTGCAAATTTCAACACTTGAAACTCCCGATAAAGATTTTTACCCCTAGCACTTATGACCTTAACTATAGTCAACAAATCATAAGTACTAGTCAAGTTATACCCGTCATTTCATGATTAATTAGACCCACCCACATGACCCTTAACTAAGGTCAACAAAGTCACGCGACTGTCCTAACTAATCGCATCATATGCGGTGTAGGAAGACATCACTTAGCTACCGTACACTGTGCCTTAACTAAGGTCAACAAACACAGCACGAATACTAAGTACTCTACGTCCTAAAATGACGGAGGGTTGCGGCTGGTTTTTAAGAAAACCTTTAACGCTTTGAACTTGATCTCGTTGCGGAATCAAATGGTTTTTAAATGGAATGTTTTTGAGGCTTTTCTAGTTTTGCTAAAGGGGTCACTCCTGGTGAAGGGATCGTCGGCCCTTTCCTCGTCGAATGAGTTGCGGGATATATCATATATATCACTGAGCAAAGCAGAAACTATAGAAGCAATCAAAAGACAAACCGAGTGTGTAGCATCTGCCAGTTATTGCTAAAGGAGTCACTCCCGGTGAAGGGATCTCGGTCTTTTGCTCATCGAATAAGGTGCAGGATGTTCTACAAGGAACACCGCGATGCAAAGCAAGAACTGTAGCTACCTGTTTTTATTTTGAAATTCGATTCCACAACATCAATTAGGTTTATTTTCTTTCATTAATCTCATTAATGAATATCCCATCATTTAAGTCCACCTAAACATCACAGATAAATATAACGTACGCTTATGCCATCCGCATTCGCCTCGATGTCCCGTCTGCACCGTTAGGTTAGGTAACTAACGCCAGAACGAGGTAGGGCTAGCGCGGGTGTAAAACATAAGCAACGTTAATATAATATATCATATATACTATATACTATATCTATCTGAACAAATCACATGATCACGTCACAGATAACGCGGCAGAAAATATCATATGAAATATTGGATATACTAGGACGTCCGTGTTTTTAATACGAGCCAGTATAAAACACGGATTCCACGGTCGTGATGAATAGCCAATCCCACACCCTTAGACCCCTACGAGAGCGGCAAGCAACCCTACCAATTCTAGGGTTAGGAGACCCGGACTCGACTCCTCGAGATGGTCTCCCACTGGACCCTAGAACCCGGTTACTTGTGCTCCCCTTCTTGGGTCTATCCTAGTGCAGAAAACTAAATAATATACAAATGGTGATATCATCCGCAACCTGGAAGTGCCCCAATAAAAGAATATTACATACAAGTTTTTACATGAATGAAAATGAAAAACACTCATCTCACATAAAAAAAACCCCGGCTATTCAAACACGACGATCCAATATAACATATCCAGCAGCACATAACATCACATGTCATCAACGTAAGTAAATATGCGCATCCCAATTGTCGTTGACATATAGCAACGAAACCGGCGATATCACATATTACACTTACGGTCACAGAAAAGAAAGTGTAAAACTACAACAGTTGGAATCCGCAACCTCTTTAGACATCGCATGCCTAATCAAATGAAATACTTAGACATCGCATGCCTAACAATTATAAACCCCGCATTTTAGTCTTATTATCGAAAACTCTTTTCAATATCAAGTCGGGCAATTCAGCAAGATTCCCGACATTTTGATCGAATGCTCGTCGCAAACTTTAGTAGGCGGCCGCACCCCCGATACCGTCGACGAAGTGCACTAAGGCGGAACACCGCTACCGCGAGCACCCGAACGGATGCTTTCGGCGACGGGGTTCTCCTACAGTCACTTGGTCGGGGCTATGGGGTGAGGCTGTCTATTAAGTTTACCCGGCGAGTATCCGCGTATGCTACATGATTGCGACGGACTTTTGATCACATCAAAATTCCGTGGCAACCGATCAAGTGAGACTAAACCGCTATGTTTATAACATTCATTCAGTTATCTCATAACTACTTGTGGATTCCAAATATTGTATCACATTCCGGATAAAATAGAAAATGGTAAACTTTCCGATCGAACAATCGAACACCCAAGTTTTCCCGAAACAGCTCAACACATGAAATAAGTTCAAAGACATTCAGTTCATGCCTCAGTACCAACGGTCCAGCCGTAGAAGGGTCAAGCCAACGCCTCACATGTGGCACGCCGTACTACCACAAACCCGAAGGTTCAAAGGGCAGTTCAAGACGGTCACATAATCGAGTTAAGGTTTGTTGTCTTCTAGAGGGACCATCGCGTTACTTGCACTACTTAGAACGTCATTAAACTACGGAAAAGTCCAACAATTGGAAATTTCCCGGCAGGGGAAAAAGTGGGTATTTATATCCGGCCGAACTTTTTAACATATTCTAAAATTACCCGGAAAAACACACAGACAAAATTAGACAATCCGATTGAAACACCGAGTCCCCAATACAACCCAGAAAACCCAACTCTTGAGTTCAGATAAAAAATTCCCAGGAAAACCAGCACTGCAAAATAGGAATTACTGTGTAAAATTCATTGAACAAGGAGACCATACGGCCGCGGAACCGCTGCACGAGCCATGCTCGTGCCGCGGAACCGCGGCGGTTTGATGGAATTAGGCGATCGAATTTCACAGTAACTCTTACAATCTCCTGCTGATTTTTCTGCATATTTTTAATTCGTAAAAATCCCCGATTTTAAAAAATGTACAGAGAGCATTTTAGAGTTAGGGTTTGGGTTCAATCGGACTTCTAACTCCGTCTGTGCATCGCCTAAGGCTCTAGCTAGGCTCTGATACCACTGTAGGGTTCCTAGGCACACTAATGAGGTCTCACAAGTGATCAAACATGGCTAATTCAAAATTTTCCATATGCCTACAAACCCTAATACGGATCGTTAACTAGATGTATAGACGATGCAAGCAAGTAAACTATTTTATTGCTAAAGGGAAGGGGCTACAACCTTTGTAGATCCGGTCCTCCACCTCCTAAGCTCCGTGATGACGTCCCTCCGCTGTCCATATCGGATCCCGGACTCTAGCATCGGCTTCATCGGAGAAATGGGCGGGCTAGATCGTCGACTTCGATGCCGAAGATAATCTACGTCGAGGCAACACTAGATCAAGCTCCAACTTCACCAAGCCTTGAAACTTGTGAAGAAAACACCCTATACTACTTGGCAAGTGGTAGAGGATGAATAAATAGGAAGTGGGTTCACTTTAGAATTGGATTTCTCACTCTTTTTCTCAAGTTGCCATTGATGGAGGCAAGGTTTTCTTTATGTTGAAGAAGGAGAGAGAAGAAGAAGATAATATGATAAGTGTTCTTTTTAAAAAGAAAATAAAATGAATACTTATCATATATCAACCATGGTCAAGTGTAGAGAATGAACTATGGTTAGTTTGAATGGTTAGGGTTAAGCATGAAGACAAAATGGTCACTTAGTCAAAGCTTCATGAAGCTTCAACAACAAACAAAGAAAGCCACCATTTTCTCTTTATCTTTTGCCAAAATAAATAAATAAATAAATAGATAAGAAAATGAAAACCCTAACCATTATATAACCATGGTTTAATCCTTTACACAAACCCAAGTTAGCATGTATCATCAAACATGATACAATCTTGTGCACAAAAATATATCACATATACAATATGCACATTAAGTGAGAAAATCCATTTAAAGTGAACCAATACTAGTTAATGCAAACTAATATATCAAATATATAATTATGCATTAAATCATTAAATCAATACTTGATTTAACGATCCGGTCATATCGCATATAACCGACTAATATCCAATGTATCGGCTTATCGAATCAATCCTCGATTCGATAACTAGGTTATATCGCATACAACCAATCGATACATTCATCGCGAGAATGGAATACGGTATCACATACACGTATTATTCTCGGTCCCGCACATATCTCATATGCGCTCCTATTTCGTTTCGCTTGAGCCAGGAAACCTCTGTGTAGGACTCTAAAGACTTGTCAATATGCCGGCAGCAGATGATGATCATATCAAGCATCCACAAGCCGCAAGCGGTCTGCTAAATGTAACGGCCACCCGGGTATTGAGCGATCAGAAGATCGACGAGCAAGCCCGCTCACACTCCTGTGAATCCAACCAGTAACACTTACCGTACAGTCCGGTCTGTTCGTCTGATATGTCGCATATCTTACCTAGGGGTGGTAAACGCCAGACCCCAGTAGCTTGATAAGTCATGCCGACGTGAGGTCCATAACAATCGTGAAATTACTGATAACTCTTACCAGTATATCACTGCAACCCTGGCTAGGGATTTCCTGTTATGTCCAGTCGTGCATAGCGCAACATCAACCCCCAATACCGGGAGAGACGAATCCCCTCCTATCGCTCATTACCTCCATGTGAATCGGGACTGTACCCAAAACCCACCTGTTTGCACGACTCAATAGAGCCGTGGTAGGGTGGAAATCAAAGCACAGTGGGAGACACACAAGACTCTATGACGATCTCGGGTCAACAGACTAAGCTGTACCAGTGTCACCAGAGAACTGCTATCTGACGTGAGGTATAATACCATCTGGGAGTTCTCGGCGAGTCTGTTCAGTGTACCCAGTCTCCACTGAGCACCCGCATACCATCTCTGATGTCAAACACCAATGGATATAGGATCATCCATCGCCCATCACATGGGTCGAGAAGATATACGCTAGTCTACTCTGGAATATCGATGCCCCGTCTCTATATTCCCACGACTAGGAACATTGAAGGATGTACTCATGGACTATCCAGGCCCCACTAGTATGATCTGCATCATAGTCCTGGAAGTCGAGTACACATCCTAAGGGCTTTATCAACATGTAACAGAGAGACAGAAAGTATACATGTTAAGATAAAGAGCAACCAGATAGCGTACTATCATGTCGAGCAAGAAAGTCCTACCTATATATGACCCAGCATCCACTACAATATACATCCAATGTACAGTAATGGCCTCTAGGGCATACATATAACTAACAAATACGCACTTCGAGAATTTAGCATACAGCTGGTGCTCTCTCAATATCTGCAAAGTAATCCTCAAGTGCTGCTCATGATCCTCATGACTCCTAGATTAGACCAGTATATCATCAATAAACACTATAATGAACTGATCGAGGAACGGCCTGAAAATCCGGTTCATTAGATCCATGAACGCTGCTGGCGCATTGGTGAGTCCGAACGACATCACCAAAAACTCATAATGCTCATAGCGCGTACGAAAAGCAGTCTTCGGAATGTCATCATTCCGAACCCACAACTGATGATAACCCGAACGCAAATCAATCTTCGAAAAAATGTTTCGCACCCTGGAGCTGATCAAATAAATCGTCAATGCGGGGTAAAGGATACCTGTTCCGTACCGTAACTCGGTTCAACTGACGATAATCCACACATAGCCTCAAACTGCCGTCCTTCTTCTTGACGAACAGAACAGGAGCTCCCCACGGCGAAACACTCGGACCCACAAGTCCCAAATCAAGCAACTCTTGCAATTGATCTTTAAGCTCTCTAAGTTCTGCCGGAGCCATCCGATAAGGCGGTATAGAAATAGGCTCCGTGCCAGGAATCAGATCAATGCAAAACTCAATATCGCGCTCTGGCGGCAACCCAGGTAACTCATCGGGAAAGACATCGGGAAACTCTCGCACGGTAGAAACCTGGTCCAACGACTCCACCATAGCTCCAGTATCATGAATGAAAGCCAAGAATCCCCGACATCCCCTCCTCAAAAGCCGACTAGCGCACAGAACAGAAACCAAATCGTGAGGGGCGGCACCACGGTCCCCCTGCACAACAAACACTGGCTCGCCGGGAAAACAAAATCTAACTGTCTTCTCGCGGCAGTCGACGGACGCATAGCAAGTAGCTAGCCAGTCCATGCCCAACAGAACGTCGAAGTCCAACATCTCAAGAAGGATCAAGTCGACAGACAGATCTCTGTCTCCTAAACGGACAGCACAAGATCGGAACACGTGCCGCGCAACAAACGACTCTCCCACAGGAGTAGTCACGACTAGCGGCTGATCCAGCAAACACGACTCTCGGCCTAACCTCGGCACGAAGTGCGTAGAAACATACGAATGCGTAGATCCCGGATCGAAAAGAAAATGTACATCAAAAGAACATACGTAAAGGGTACCTGAAACCACAGCATTGGACGCCTGAGCGTCCTGGTGAGTCAAGACAAAAACCCGTGCCTACCCTCTACCGGCTACTGGCTGTCCTCTGCCTCTGCCACCTCGTCCTCTCGGCACAAAACCACCACGACCATGACCTCTCTGAGTAGGAGTCTGACGCGGCGCAATAACAGGAATAAGAGGCAATGCTCTCTGAGGCGGAGAAGGTGGTAAGGTAACCTGCGGTACTGCTGGCCCTCTCTGACGCACCACAGTACAATTCTGAACAAGATGATGTAAACAGCCACAACCGAAGCATCCATAAGACGGTCGCTGGCCCTCCTGGGAATAAGAACTGAATAACTGGCCACATCCCACGTCTCTGCTACTCCCTGAGTCTGAAGGAACTCTGCCTCTGTGGACAAACCTCGGTCCTCGTGCTGGTACATCCGTACGAGTCCTCTTCGGTTCTGGAACAACTGATGACTCAGCTAGACACTCCTCTACCAATAGGGCTGCATCAACAGCTGCCGCATACGTGCCGCAATGCTGAATGCTGATGGCTAGGAACAACTGGGTAAGCAGGCCTCGAACAAACCTCTTCACCCTCATCTCCTCAGTCGCCACCAGGTACGGAGCATACACTGACAGATCAGTAAACAAAACATCATACTCCGACACCGTCATCCCCGGCGTCTGACGTAACGACTCAAATCTGCGCGCTCGCGCATCCCTGACGCTCGGTGGAAGAAAACGGGCAAGAAACGACGTCACAAACTCAGCCCAGGTCATAGGAGCAAGACCAGCGGCTCTGGCCCTTTCCAACGACTCACACCACTTCTGGGCCATACCTTCCAGCCGGAAACTCGCAAACTCTACCCATCTCTCATCGGAGCATCGGAGTGAGCGACAAATCCTGGCCATCCGGTCGATGAACGACTGCGGATCCTCAGTAACATCTGTGCCAGTAAACACCGGAGGCCTCAGCCTCATGAACTCCGTCAGTGACACGGTAATAACCTCTGGAGCTGCAACTGCGACTGCCGGATTAGTAGGTACCATCGTGGTCCCTGCAACGGGTGGAACAACAGCCTGCCCCTATGCTCGAATGGCCTCTACTAAAGTCCCCACAATCTGGCGCAGGTCCTGCATACAAGCCCCGATCATAGCAATGTGCTCCGGTACCACAGGCGTATCGCCCTAGTCAACCCTCGCCTCAGACGAGTCGACTCTGGCCTCGGCCCTCGCGGCCGCTCTCTGTGCCCTCGTAGTCTTTAGCAGCATATAGGCTGGAAATTGAAAGAAGATTCAATAAGAAAACGGAAATCGAATCACAAAGATGTATATCAATCACGGAAGGAATTTTAATCAATAAGTCCTAAGGTCACTTAGGCGGAGTACCGTGTCGTAAGTATGCCGCGGAACATACACATGCTACGTCATTCTGTTTAAGCTACCTACTCCATCATACCAAGGCCATCCTACACTCCAAAAGGTAAAAACCTAGCTCTCTGATACCAACTTTGTCACGACCCGAAATTTGGCCCGTAACCGGCACTTAAACTACGTAACGTCTACAGGCGTACGCAACTCAAGTAAGCCGAAACCCAGAAATCTAAACCACCCAAAAACTGGATCAACGGAGAAAACATAGTTTTAAACATTCGAAAAAATTTTAAGTAAAAATCTTTAAGTTTAGTTTTCGTTCTTAAAAATTTCGGCAGCACCTCCTTTGTAAAAACTAACCCCGAAAATGGGTACAACATAGATAATAATAAAAGCATCCCAAACGGGAGCAAATCATGCCCAACGACGGAGACAACCACCACAACAAATATACGACGCCGAAGCGAAGGAATATAAAAGAAAACTGCATAAAGAAGTAAAACTTTTCAACAAAACCGGCTCCCACGAGCACGACACCCAAAGTCACCACAAAATATAACACTGAATCCTCACAAGTCGTCTCTAAGTCATATACAACATAGTGGTAGATGGAGAATACTAGATCCAACAAAAATATACACAATGTACAAACAGATAACCGCAACCCACCTAAAAGTAAGGCCTCACAGCCAACCATAACGGTATCCGCAAAAGTAGAGATGATAAGACGCCCTGCCGCGACTACTCAGAGGGTAAGTCCTGCAAAACACTGTGGCACAACGGGGGTGAGTTGCCAACTCGTGAATAGTAAATAACATCATACAGTAATCGCAAGTATGCACGAATAGCGATCTATCTATCACAAGTAATCTGATAGCATAAGTATGATAAGTGAATGTGCAACAATCATGTAAAGGTACATCATCAGGGTACTACAACTACAGGAAGCAATGCATATCAACATAATCCTGAGTGTGGGATGATATATAATATAAAATCTCATGCAAAATCATCAGCATGGAAAAACACCAGTGTCCCTCACTGATACATCAAATCCCAAATCCTCAGGCACCGCATCCTCAGATCGGCCCTCACATCCTGTAAGCCTCACGAAAACCTGAAAAGTCAAATACCGACACTTGAAACATCATGAAAACCCGTGTCTAGTATCGACACGTAAATCCTCATAACTCAGGTGCTGTCATCACGACTAGCCCTGATGATATGTCGTACATCACTCCGGTCGGTATCCCCACGATAACCGCCGAGTCCAAATACAATCACCGGTAGGTAGTGGTCCCACCGCCAGGCTTATCGTTTACACCACGAAATCACCACTCGCCCCGGGGTACCATACCGGGTCCACCATGTATCCGCAGACGGTGCGTCCCGCTCCTCGAATCGAGTATCACAAGCCAAATCTTAGAACCGAGAAATCACATGGTGGACGCATCAAATATCATATCAAGAGAAACCGGGTTTTCAAATAATACATAGTTTCTTGAAAATACCCCCACGGTTCTCAAATCCATAAATCATATGAAATCCATATCTCAATGCGTAAAATCCATATAAAACTTATATATGCAACATAAAACATCAATATGAGCATATAAAGGGAAAACCACTCTTTAAATTGAATCTAGCTTTAAAACACATCATGCGGTTCCCAATTCCTTCGAAAATAAATGCAGTATCATATGAGGTGTACATGTAAGTGTAGCAAGGTTTAAGTATCTACATGTAATCAAGTATGTGGGTGTACATGTCAATATGAATGCATGATGTATAAGTAGCTATAGCAAAATATACGTGAAGTGGAATAAGGGTCACTATCTCAACTATTCCTGCCCAATGCAATATCACGCATGTATGTGTCCATAGTATTTCATATGCATAACAGAATAAAAGTTACTACTCCAATCATTCCTATCCACTACCATATCACATATGTAGGTGTTTGTGCGTGTCATGGCAATCACAGACGGTGTGGGTGTAGCATACAATTTAGTGCTCGTGCAACATGAACCGTCAGTAATGTGTTATATCTAAAGGTACGAGTCAAGTACAACAGATAATGCTATGCAATGACATTCATATGAAAGTAACTAATATGCAAATACATGCAGCTATCATATCATATTCTCCCCGACGCATAACGCCATACGGGCGATTTCCCCGTAGATGTTAAATCTACTCACAGATGGTCTCGAGCTATGAAAATCCGACCACCTGCTTCCCCTTGTCCGCAGCACCCGAAGTCCCTGCTTGCGAACCTAAAATTTCATAAATACAACACATAAGCTAAATATCCTAAAATGACGAAAAGACAACGAAACACGATGAAAATGCCCGGAAAATTACTTTGCGCGCTTAGCGCATCTATCGCGCACGATACCAGCCAAAACCCTAATTGGGGTCGCTAAACTATAAAACACCAAGTCTGGACCCCGATCGCCCCGATCGCACACAACACAAAAATTACGAGGAATACACCAGATATAACCTCGCTACGACCAAACGAACCCTACGTCGGAAAAACCCCGAAATCTAGTAAGCAACCTATCGCAATATTTCGCACTAGATTCAAGATAACGCATATCTAACGATTACAAATACCTTAAAATAGCTTAACTAATTATGTTTTAGCAAAAATCTAGTAAGCAACTTTAAGGTATTTGTAATCGTTAGATATGCGTTATCTTGAATCTAGTGCGAAATATTGCGATAAGTTGCTTACTAGATTTCGGGGTTTTTCCGACGTAGGGTTCGTTTGGTCGTAGCGAGGTTATATCTGGTGTATTCCTCATAATTTTTGTGTTGTGTGCGCGATCGGGGTCCAGACTTGGTGTTTTATAGTTTAGCGACCCCAATTAGGGTTTTGGCCGGTATCGTGCACGATAGATGCGCTAAGCGCGCAAAGTAATTTTCCGGACGTTTTCATCGCGTTTCGTTGTCTTTTCGTCATTTTAGGATATTTAGCTTATGTGTTGTATTTATGAAATTTTAGGTTCGCAAGCAGGGACTTCGGGTGCTGCGGACAAGGGGAAGCAGGTGGTCGGATTTTCATAGCTCGAGACCATCTGTGAGTAGATTTAATATCTACGGGGAAATCTCCCGTATGGCGTTATGCGTCGGGGCGAATATGATATGATAGCTGCATGTATTTGCATATTAGTTACTTTCATATGAATGTCATTGCATAGCATTATCTGTTGTACTTGACTCGTACCTTTAGATATAACACATTACTGACGGTTCATATTGCACGAGCACTAAATTGTATGCTACACCCACACCGTCTGTAATTGCCATGACACGCACAAACACCTACATATATGATATGGTAGTGGATAGGAATGATTGGAGTAGTAACTCTTATTCTGTTATGCATATGAAATATTGTGGACACATACATACGTGATATTGCATTGGGCAGGAATAGTTGAGATAGTGACCCTTATTCCACTTCACGTATATCTTGCTATAGCTACTTATACATCATGCATTCATATTGACATGTACACCCACATACTTGATTACATGTAGATACTTAAACCTTGCCACACTTACATGTACACCTCATATGATACTGCATTTGTTTTCGAAGGAATTGGGAACCGCATGATGTGTTTTAAAGCTAGATTCAATTTAAAGAGCGGTTTTCCCTTTATATGCTCATATTGATGTTTTATGTTGCATATATCAGTTTTATATGGATTTTACGTATTGAGATATGGATTTCATATGATTTATGGATTTGAGAACCGTGGGGGTATTTTCAAGAAACTATGTATTATTTGAAAACCCGGTTTGATATGATATTTGATGCGTCCACCATGTGATTTCTCGGTTCTGAGATTTGGCTTGTGATACCCGATTCGAGGAGCGGGACGCACCGTCTGCGGGTACATGGTGGACCCGGTATGGTACCCCGGGGCGAGTGGTGATTTTGTGGTGTAGACGATAAGCCTGGCGGTGGGACCACTACCTACCGGTGATTGTATTTGGACTCGGCGGTTATCGTGGGGATACCGACCGGAGTGATGTACGACATATCATCAGGGCTAGTCGTGGTGACAGCACCTGAGTTATGAGGATTTACGTGTCGATGCTAGACACGGGTTTTCATGATGTTTTGAGTGTCGGTGTTTGACACTCAGGTTTTCGTGAGGCTTACAGGATGTGAGGGCCGATCTGAGGATGCGGTGCCTGAGGATTTGGGATTTGATGTGTCAGTGAGGGACACTGGTGTTTTTCCATGCTGATGATTTTGCATGAGATTTTATATTATATATCATCCCACACTCAGGATTATGTTGATATGCATTGCTTCCTGTAGTTGTAGTACCCTGATGATGTACCTTTACATGATTGTTGCACATTCACTTATCATACGTATGCTATCAGATTACTTGTGATAGATAGATCGCTATTCGTGCATACTTGCGATTACTGTATGATGTTATTTACTATTCACGAGTTGGCAACTCACCCCCGTTGTGCCACAATGTTTTGCAGGACTTACCCTCTGAGTAGTCGCGGCAGGGCGTCTTATCATCTCTACTTTTGCGGATACCGCTACGGTTGGCTGTGAGGCCTTGCTTTTAGGTGGGTTGCGGTTATCTGTTTGTACATTGTGTATCTTTTTGTTGGATCTAGTATTCTCCATCTACCACTATGTTGTATATGACTTAGAGACGACTTGTGAGGATTCAGTGTTATATTTTGTGGTGACTTTGGGTGCCGTGCTCGTGGGAGCCGGTTTTGTTGAAAAGTTTTACTTCTTTATGCAGTTTTCTTTTATATTCCTTCGCTTCGGCGTCGTATATTTGTTGTGGTGGTTGTCTCCGCCGTTAGGCGTGATTTGCTCCCGTTTGAGATGCTTTTATTATTATCTATGTTGTACCCGTTTTCGGGGTTAGTTTTTACAAAGGAGGTGCTGCTGAAATTTTTAAGAACGAAAACTAAACTTAAAGATTTTTACTTAAATTTTTTTCGAATGTTTAAAACTATGTTTTCTCCGTTGATCCGGTTTTTGGGTGGTTTAGATTTTTGGGTTTCAGCTTACTTGAGTTGCGTACGCCTGTAGACGTTACGTAGTTTAAGTGCCGGTTACGGGCCAAATTTCGGGTCGTGACAAAGTTGGCGAGACCCCGACGAGGGGCGGTGGCCGGTCTCACAAGCTATTGGTGTCAGTTGGTTCACCTAAGATGTATACAGGTGCTCATTGGGTTATGAGTACACCGGACGGACTCGCCGGGAACATGCTAGTTGGTATTATACTTAGCGTCAGATAGCAGTTCCCTGGTGACATGTGTACAGGTTAGTTCATCAACTTGAGATCGTCATTTGTCTCGTATGAGTTCCCACTGTACTTTGATTACAACCCTACCATGGTTCAAAGGAGTCGTGCAAACAGGTTTTAGTTGGGTACAGTCCCGAGCCACATGGAGGCAGTGAGCGGATCGGCAGGGGATTCGTCTCTCCTAGTATTGGGGGTGAGATCGCGCTGTGTCCAGGAAAGCCATTACACGAAGTCGTTGGCCAAGGCAAGTGAGATAGGGTTTCAGGATGTGTTCTCTCATCGGTCTCCCTTCTGGTCAATACATGGGTAGCCGTTACGTACAGCTAGTACCACTGACGTACTTGTGGTTAATTCTACTGCCAGCGTATTGACGAGTCTTTAGAGTCCCCCACAGAAAGTTTCCCAAGTTCGGGTGAAACATTGTAGAGGCCGTATGGTATTATGGCAGGATTCGATCATATACGTGCAATTGTGCACGGATTATACTAGTGGGCTTTGGTTTAAGCCGGATCCTAGTATTAGATTTGTTGGATTACTTTCGTCTCATTGCATTCGTATTCAGTCGGAATGCGGATGCAGGTATGTATATACAGGTGAGGGGTATCCTTGTTATCCGTCACGAGTTTACTTTAGTTGATGCCATATCTTTTTGTTGGATTAAACATTTTGGTTTAAATGTTTAGTGGAGGAAAATGTGAGCGCAAGTTTTGTCCATAAGCATCTTTTCATGCCACATGTACATGGTGACTCATGGTCTTGGTTAGTGTGGCCATTTAATGTGACATGGATTGATTTTATGGCTAATTATGATTAATGGGGATATTTTGGAGAGAGAGGGGCAGCCAAGTGTGGCTTGGGGTTTTGATTTTTGAGATATATATATATATATATATATATATATATATATATCTCAAAAAGATCACACAATAACATAAGCCATCTTCTTCTTCTCTTGTGCTCGCAAGTTCCTCCTGTAGGGTTAGTATAGCACCTTAGCAAGGTTTAGGAAGGCATCACACATGCCATATTGAAATTTTTGGGATGCTAAACAAACCCTAACCAAGATCTTAACTAGAGAATTAGGTTTAACATTCATGTAAACAACTTTACATCTAAGAGAGAGGGATTACAACCATTGTAGTCCGTTCCTTCGCTTCATAAGCTCCGAGTAGTAGTCCCTTTGCCGCGATCCATGATCTCCCGGACTCAAGAGAGGCTCTACAAGTCGAACGATCCATTCTTGCTTGAAGTTTTCCTTTTCGAAGATGATCTATCTTGAAGAATCTCAAGATCAAGCTTTTACTTCTCTAATCAAGTATTAGTGAAGTGAACACCCTAATCTAAGTAGCTAGAATAGATGAGGATGATGAAGTAGGAATTTTGCTCTCTTTTGTTTTCATTTATCTCACAAAAATCATCACAAGTCAAAAAGCTAGAAAGTTTTTTCAAGGAGGAAGAAAAAGAAGTAAACTCTTTGTGATGAATAATGAATTTTATTGTGATGGTTACAAATCAACCATGGATTAAGAATGAAGGTTTAACCCTTATAGAGATTTAACTAGGGTAAAGGGTTTGGGTTGGGTTAAGAAATATCTACACAAAATATCTTTACAAAATATCTAAGTTTAAAACAAAATAAAGCTTCTAGAAGCTTCATGAAAAAGTTAACCTAAATCAAACCCTAACATGTTTAATCTCCTCAAATCATGTTGTATTTGTAATCATAACTTGTTACAATATTATATATCACATATATAATATATTTTGCAACAAAAGAAAATAATACAATTAACATATATCGCATATATATCAATGTATTATCCGGTGAGAAAATGAATCAATAAAGCGAGCTTATATTAGTTAACGTAATGTAATATATCACATATATAATTATACATTAAATTATCGAATCAACACTTGATCGACAATCCGGCTATATTGCATATAACCGACTAATATAACATGTACCAATTCATCGAATCAACACTTGATCCGATGACCCGGCTATATCACATATACCCGACCGATATCTCATATCGCGAGAATATAATACGGTATCTCATATCATATTATTCTCGGTCCCGCACATATCACATATGTGCTCCTACTCCATTTTGCCTGAGCCAGGAAACCTCTGTGTAGGACTCTAAAGAATCGTCAATACGCCGGCAGTAGGTGATGATCATATCAAACACCCACAAGCTGCAAGCGGTCAGCTAAACGTAACAGCCACCCAGGTATTGAGCAATCAGAAGATCAACAAGCAAGCCTGTACATTCTCCTGCGAATCCAATCAGTAACACTCCCGTACAGTCCGGTCTCTTCGTCTGATATGTCGCATATCCAGTCTAGGGCTGGTGAACGTCAGACCCCAGTAACCGATAAGTTGTGTCGATATGAGGTCTATAATAGTTCGAGAAACTACTGATAACACTTACCAGTAAATCTCAGCAACCCTGGCCAGGGATTTTCAGTTATAGCTAATCGAACACAGCGCAACATCAACTCCCTATACCGGGAGAGACGAAACCCCTCCAATCGCTCATTGCCTCCATATGATTCAGGACTATACCCAAAAGCCACCGTTTTGCACCCCCTCTTGGACGTGGTATGATGGAAATCAAAACACAATGGGAATTACACAAGACTCTATGACGATCTAGGGTCTACAGACTAACCTGTACCAGTGTCACCAGAGAATTGCCATCTGACGTGAGGTATAATACCATCTGGGAGTTCTCGGCGAGTCTTTCCAATGTACCCAGTCTCCACTGAGCACCCGTATACTATCTATGATGTCAAACATCAATGGATATGAGATCATCCATCTCCCATCTACATGGGTCAAGAAGCATACGCTAGTCTACTCTGGTATATCGATGCCCTGTCTCGATACACCTGCGACTAGGAACGTTTGAAGGATGTACTTAGCGACTACAATGTCCCCACTAGTATGATCTACATCATAGTCCTGGTAGTCAAGTACTCATCCTAAGGGATTTATCAACATGTAACATAGAGACTATCAGAGTACATGTTAAGATAAAGAGCAACCAGATAGCATATTATCATGTCGAGCAAGAAAGTCCTCCATATATATGTCCAAGCATCCACTACAATATACATCACATGTACAGTAATGGCCTCTAGGGCATACATATCACTAACAATATCCCACTTGCACTAGGGCCATCTGTTGCAGTATCTCATACCCAATAATCAGCTGTGGTTGAAGTATCTCATACTCAACATCCCATAAAAGTCTCTACTGGGTAATAGGCCTTTGTGAGTAGATCCGCGCTGTTGTCCTTTGTGTCTACTCTCCTAACCTCGATCTTCCTGGAGATCAACCATCTCCATGATCAGGTGATACTGCCTTAGAATATGTCTGGATCACAGATGGGACGGGGTTTCCTTGGCAAATGCCAAAACTCCATTGTCACACAATGGTAGGAACGAAGTTCATCTCATGAACTAGTGTACATCCAGACTATTTCTTTGGTAGCATCCTTGGTAGTGATTTATCCTGCCTTTATCGTCTAGTATGTCATGGTATCTAGCGTGGAACTCTTCCAACATACCGTCCCTCCACTGAGGGTAAAGACAATGCCTGTGATTGACATTCAGTCGACCTTACCACCCTGGAAGCTTTCCAGTGATTCTCTTCAGGATCGATTGATACCATCTCACTACATCTAGTGAGAATTCTAACATACAATTAGATCTATCTCATAGATCCAAAACTAAGATTTATGAGGTATCATCTTGATCCTATATAGAGAATCTTTGAGATAAGAGGAGATTGACCGAGTGTAGCATAGGAAACTCCTTTCCTATCAAGAGTATGTCATCCACGTACAATACGAGGATCGCCACCATACTCTCTACTACCTTTTTGTATATACAAGGTTCATCTACCATTTTGATGAAGTCAAAATCTTTGACTACCACATCAAAACAGACGTTCCAACTCCGCGATGCCTGCTTTATCCCATAAAGCAACTTACTCATATTTCCGCTGCTCCCACTGTCTATGAAGCCTTCTGGCTATGTACTTATACATGCTCTCTTCTAAATCAATATTTAGAAAAGCAGTCATGACACCCAACCGCCAGATATCGTAGTCATGGTATGTAGCAATTGCAAGTAGGATCTGGATGGACTTAAGCATAGCTTTGAAAGTCTCAACTTTTCCATGTACACCAAGTAATCTTCTCAAGATATACTTGCTCCTGATGGGGATTTAACCCTTCAGATAAAGCAACCAAAGTCCATACTTTGTTGGTGTATAAGGATTCCATCTCAGATCGCCAAGCATCCTGCCATTCTCACAGAGTCCCCACTCCTGATGGCCTGCTCGAAACTAGTTGGGCCATCATCTCATGATGCAATCCTCGCTCCCACTGTCATAGAGAAACCGAAGTATCTCTCAGGTGGATGAGGAACCCTACCAGATCGGCGGAGAGGCTGAGGTTCATTGGATTCTATTGAATCCTTTGGGTTTACCAAATCATCAGCTGCAGTTTGTATAGATGGAACCTTTTCCAGTTCTACCTCATGACTACTAATTTCTTCACAAGAAATTCCCTTTCCAAAAGGTGGCATGCTGAGAAACAAAACACCTTTTGCTCCCCGGTTTGATAGAAGATATTCCTTTGCGAATGCTTGGGATATCCAACAAACATCCACAGAACTGACCTTGCCTCGAGTTTGTCCAGATTTTGCTTTGGACAACCCTAAATCTTAACATCCTTAAGAGATGGGCTCTTTCCATACCATATCACATATGGAGTGGTAGGCACATGATTTGGTTGGAACCCTATTCAATAGGTATGCACCTTCTCAAGTGCATAACCCTCAAAAGGAAATAGGTAACTTAGTAGTACTCATCATAAAGCACACCTTATCACATAGGGTGCGATTGCTCCTCCCCGATATACCAACGTATTGTGGTGTATATGGAGGAGTAATGCTGAGAGAGAATCTCATTCTCCTTTAGAATAGTCCAGGATTTCCGTGCTCAAGTATTCTCCTCCCTGATCATATCAAAGGACATAATACTTATACCCGTTTTGGTTCTCTACTTCTGAAGTACAAAGAACCAGTCCTGGCATGTGTAGACAGGGGACCTCATACATCATTATGTATCAATCCCAAGAGTTCACTAACTCTTTCTCTGTTTCCAATAAACAGAGCTATGATCATTTTATCTTTGTGACATGACTGGCAAGTTTCACAAGATGTAAATTCAAACTAATTTAAATATGCATCTAAATATAACTTAGCTAGTTGGGTCATATTGATATGACCTAGTGTACAAAAACCTCAAGAAGTATTCGTTCATTTCTGAACTCTTCCTCTTGTGTGTGTTCTGTACATTAAGAACTGTGGTTTGATTTAGAACGTCTATGCTTTTAGATAACGTGTCTGAACTGATCAACTCTTGATATAGGAAATGTTTAAAACATTATCCAACAATACAAAATTATATTCTTCTTTATTAAATAAAGATACTGATATGATGTTGTATATCAGGTTCGGTATCTAATAACATTCATTCAGAATCAATGTATTCTAGTAATACAGGGTGATAACTGCCAACAGACTTGGCTGCAACACTTGCATCATTTCCAACTCTTGAAACTTATCACCCGTTCTCAGTTCTCTACCTTTCTGTAGCCTATGTAACAAATTACATTTGCGGGATCCTGATTCGGTATCTCATACCCAGAACGTAAAGGATACTGAGAAACAGTTCTCGGTAATGAACGCACCCGAAGAAAATGCATCAGCATGTACTTTCTTCTTTTGGGCGGCATGAGAATTCTGGTAATCCCCTATTTCCTGCCCGGTCTTATAACAATTATAAGTTGGAGCAGGACCAACGTTCCCTAACACAGTATAACAAGCGGGTTCGGTCAATACATCTGTATTTTTATCTTGATTAAGGTGTGACATAGTCGCAGGAGAGAGAGAGAAGAAAACACTCAGCGTATGCTCTTGCAAGATTAGATTGGTTATTAATATATCTAATCAGGATGGTTCCCACTATTTTAGTCAAATCTTCTTTCAAACCTTAAAAGGAAAGACTAGCCGGGATTAATTACACCCTACAAGTTCACCAATCTTTCAGTCAGGCCAGTGCCGGTAGTTTGAGGGAGGTTCCCTATGCTTTCGCACGGACCAAATTAAAGTAAATCTCGTTTTCCCAGAGGCATAACCCCGTTGACACCTTTCTAGACACCTACTTGATCGGCTAATTGTAATGTGTAAAAGTCTTCCAGGAGTAACTCTTACTCGCAGCGGGTATTGGGATCCAACTATCTCATAGAAGGTATGCAATCTCATTGCAAATTTCAACACTTGAAATTACCAATAATATTTTACCCCTAGCGTCCTATGACCTTGACGGAGGCCAAACTACCCATAGTCCACTAGTCAAGTTCAACTCGTCATTTCCTGATTGAATTAGACCCACCTGCACGACCCTTGACGGAGGCCAAACTACGCCGTACGAATACCCTAATCCAATCGCATCATATGCTTGTAGATAAGCACTAATCAGCTACCGTACACTACGCCTTGACGGAGGCCAAACTACCGCAGCATGAATACTAAGTAGTACTTATCTGACATGACTGAGGGTTACGCAGGTTTTTAAGAAAAACCTGCGTGTAATGAACTTGATATCGTTGTAGAATCGAGTGATTTTAAATGGAGTGTTTTTGAGGCCTTTACTAGTTTTGCTAAAGAGATCACTCCCGGTGAAGGGATCGTCGGCTCTTTACTTATCCAATAAGGTGCAGGATATTTCACAAATACCACTATACAAAGCAAAAACTATAAAAGCAATCAAAAAACAAACCGAGTTTGTAGCATCTGTTAGTTTCGCTAAAGAGGTCACTCCCGTTGAAGGGATCTCGGCTCTTTCCTTATCGAATAAGGTGCTGGATATTCTACAAGGAATGCCGCTATGCAAAGCAAGAACTAGAGCTACCAGTTTTTAAACAAATTTCTACAACATCATTAGGTTTCTTTTCTTTTATTAATCTCATTAATAAATCCCATCAGTTATGCTTCCTAAGCATCACAGAAGAAACGAAAGCAGTAATATTTATATATCATCATATATATATATATAGTATAAGCATTCGTCTCAGGCAGTAATATGATCTCATCACAGAACAATGCAGCAGAAGATAACATATGAAATATTGGATATACTAGGACGTCTGTGTTTTATTTCGAGCCTGTATAAAACACGGATTGCACGGTCGTGATGAATAGCCAAACCCACATCCCTAGACCCCTACGAGAGCGGCAAGCAACACTGCCAATTCTAGGGTTAGGAGACCCGGTCTCGACTCCTCGAGATGGCCTCCCACTGGACCCTAGAATCCGGTTACTTGTGCTCCCCTCCTCGGATCTATCCTAATGCGGAAAAGTAAATAATATACAATGGTGACATCATCCTCAACCCAGAAGTGCCCCAATAAAAGAATATTACATACAATGAATTTTACATGAACGAAAAAGAAACCCTCATCTCACATGAAACCCTCGGCTATTCAGAACACGACGATCCAATATAACATATCACAGCAACACATAATATCTCATATCATCAACATAAGCAAGTATGCGTATCCCGATTGTCGTTGATGTATAGCAACGAAGCCGGCGATACACCACATACTACGCTTACGGTCACAGAAAAGAAAGTGTAAAACTACAACATTTGGAATCCACAATCACTTTAGACATCTTAAATCCGAAATATCACATATTTCGCATTTCATGCCTAATTATATAAATTCCACATATTGTATCACATTCCAAATAAATAGACAATGATAAACTTTCCGATCGAATAAACAAATACCCAAGATTTCCCAAATAGCTCAACACTTGAGCGGAGTTCAAAAATCCCAGAACATGTCACAGCCCTAATGAACCAGCTGTAGAAGGGTCAAACTAACGCCTCACATGTGGCAACGCTAAACTACCACAAACCCTAGGGTTCAGTGGTAGTTTTGAAGGTCACATAATCGAGTTAAGGTTACGTTCTTCTAGAGGGTCCACAGATACGCTTGCATGTTTTTCCGAAAGTTTCAAATTCAGAAAAAATCCAACACTTGAAAGTTTTCCGACAGGGGAAAAAGTGAGTTATTGAAATCCGTTCGAACTTTTTAACACGTTCTAAATTACCCGAAAATCTAAACGATGTTAAACTTTCCGATCGAATCAACGAATTCTTAAGATCTACAGAACACTCAACACTCGAGTAATATTAAAAATTCCCAGAAGCATGTAGTAATACCTATGGATATTACCTAGAAACATCTATCCCTAATACCCAAGTAGGCCGCGGAACCGCCGTGCAAAGCATGGTATTGCCGCGGTTCCGCGACGACTTGAGAGAATTAGTAGTTCATATTTCACAGTAATCCTTAGAATTTCCTGCTTAATTTTTTGAGTAATTTTAATATGGAAAAAACCAACTTTTTAGAAAATTTCCAGAGAGGGGGACAAAAACGATGTTTCGGGGTTCGATCGGACTTTTAACTTCGTCCAGACAACGCCTAAAGCTCTAGCTTGGCTCTGATACCACTGTAGGGTTAGTATAGCACCTTAGCAAGGTTTAGGAAGGCATCACACATGCCATATTGAAATTTTTGGGGTGCTAAACAAACCCTAACCAAGATCTTAAGTAGAGAATTAGGTTTAACATTCATGTAAACAACTTTACATCTAAGAGAGAGGGATTACAACCTTTATAGTCCATTCCTTCGCTTCATAAGCTCCGAGTAGTAGTCCCTTTGCCGCGATCCATGATCTCGCGGACTCAAGAAAGGTTCCACAAGTCGAACGATCCATTCTTGCTTGAAGTCTTCCTTTTCGAAGATGATCTACCTTGAAGAATCTCAAGATCAAGCTTTTACTTCTCTAATCAAGTATTAGTGAAGTGAACACTATAATCTAAGTGGCTAGAATAGATGAGAATGATGAAGTAGGAATTTTGCTCTCTTTTTGTCACGCCCCGCTTCCCAGAGTACGCTAGATTGGGCACGTGACATAGCCAACCATGCTACCTATGGGTAGGAAGTATCCATCCACAGTCACATTACGGCTGTAGAGATATCAAGAACAAGATAAAACTATCTAAAACATGTCCATAATCTAGAATAACAGGAGTCAATAATAAATAAATGCGGAAGCAAATGATCGAATACAAATAACTGAGAAGTATGTCCCATAATGCGGGCTCACATCAGGAAATAAATGCAGGAAATAAAACTAACTACTACTGAACTCACAGCTCAGCCTGCTGGCTGAAATACTCCTGCTCGGACTGCGACAGCGGTATGGAATCTGGGCCATGCAAAACCCAGACGTCAGCGTGTCATGTCAACAAGCAATATAATATGAACAGTGTAACAGGCAATGCAAAATAACATGAATTAAACGAGTGTAGCAATAATGTGAATCAAGAAGTGCAGGGTAGTGTGCAGTGGGTGACTAACTGTTCTATCAGGTTTTCTATTCTAAACTCTTTGAAATCAATTGATGAATCTTCGATGTAACTCAATAGTATCCCGTGCGTGCCCGGGATCACGGTCAAGATCCTCGGGGCTGAATCCGAGACGTGCCGCTAGGCAGTAACAGGTAGCAGGATGGGCGAGTGATGTCAGCATCATCACTCCGGGGCTGGCCTAGCCCGTAAGACTGATCAGAACATGTATCGAACTGTTGAGTTACAAGTCGGTTTCAGCTTTGATTTCCCCATACCCCCAAGTTATGTATGTCGAGTCAGGTATTCAATAATCAAGAACTAATGCCAACACAGGATCAGGTAAAAGCAGGTTTGTCTGGATAGACAACAGGAACGGTCCATGAGGACTACATGTCAGGTTCGTTGGCATTAGACATAAGATCAGGTAACGGGTCAGGTCATGGTACATCAGGTCAAGTCAACAGTATACGGTACCATGTCAGGTGTATCAATGTTTATATGTATACCAATGCCAGGTCAAGATGTAAACAATATCGTGGGTGTGCTCACAATCAGATATATAATCACACATGGGTATTAACAACATGAGATAAGCCATGAATTACATAATAAGCAGTTTCATTCAAATTACAAGAGTGCAGTAAGACGATATAGCCGTTTAGTCATGTTAACAGGTTTAAGCACCCTTAGCGGTGCAATAATTTATGTAACGGTTCAATACAGTTATTTCAGGTTAATGCATGCGAGTGTCCGAATGTAACAGAACAACAGGGATAAATGTTACCAGCTATTTTAACAGTAAAATGTGATTGAACAAGTAGATATGATTATTAGGTTCAACTTGCAAACTGTAAGTTCCATGTTTAACAGTAAATTGATATAATGCAATATTGTAACTGAAAATGGGAAATGATTGTACCAAGTTAAATTTTACAGGTTTAGGGTGTCAATACATGTATGTAAATATTGTATAGCATGTAGCAAGGGGTACTTTCCTCAACGGGTCGCGAACCGGGAAAAACGGAACGTAACGTCGGCGGGGAAACTCGCGACGGACGCACGGTTCACGGATTGAACCCAAACAACGAACCAAGGAACCACACGGGTCAGAGTACTCTGCTGGATCGTCGGGACACGTCGCCGGCACGGCCGGATTCCGGCGAGATACAAAAATAGTGAATAGGGTTTCTAAAGGGTGTAGATCTAGAGAAAGAAAGAAATGAACAGAGAAACGGGAAGAAGAAGAAGATGGGGGATACTCACTGGTCTCAGAGGGCACTAGCAACGACGGCGAGATCGACGGCGGCGAGAACGACGTCTCCGGCGATCTGCAGAAAACATCCAGCAGTTTGTTTTAAGTTTTGAAAATGAAGAGAGGAAGGGTGAGATGGAGAAACACTTACAAGGTGTTCTGGGGTGGTCGGGAATCGTTGGCGACGGCCAGGGGCGGCGCAGGTGGTTGCTGGTGGTGAGCAGGCGGCTGCAGCGGAGAGGGCCAGGCCGCTGTGAGGGTGCAGGCGCACGGGAAGGAGGACGAGGGGCTTGGTGAGGTGAGGAGGTGCGGGCGAGGGTGCCGGTGGTGCCGGCGTGGGGCTGCGGTGGTGATGGGTGACGGTGGTTAGGGTTCTCGCGAGGGCTTATGGGTTCTGTGCTTCGTGAGGAAAATATAAGGGAAACAGTAGCTTTTAAAAAAAAGAAGAGAGAGAGAGGGAGAATATAGAGAGATGGAGAGAGTGAGAGATTGAGAGAGTTATGGAGGGGAGAGAGAGAGAGATTGAGAGAGTTATGGAGGAGAGAGAGAGAGAGAATACTGTGATGGGGCCCACGAGATGTATAGATCTCGTGATTGGCTGCAGAAGGGAAAAATTTCAGAAGATTTACACAGTTTAGAGAATATTATTCTGTTTAAAATATTTTAGATTGGTTAATGTTTAATTATGCGATGGTTTTAAATATATATTAATTTTGGGATTTTGGCGCTAAATAAAACATTTCCAAATCGCGCCCGGGTCGGGTCCAAAAATTTGAAATTTAAATAATAGGATTTTAAGCGGGTTCCAAATTTTAAAATTAAGTGTTTTATGATTAAAAAGCATACCCCCAAAACGGACACCTGTACGCGCGCGTAGCCGTCCAAACTCGCCCGTTTCACTGAACGGGATGAGAACACGATACATGGACGCTACCACAAGGCTAGGGGCGTCGAGTAGGCCTAGATGAATATTTTTAATTCTATTTTAGATGCTAAAATTTGTTATACGCAGAAATGACTTTGCCGGGTAAAATTTTACAGTAAGTCACAAACAGGTAAGATAAATGAAATGAGTACCACACTACGCTCAAACAGTAACTGAAAAACAGTAGAATTGGGCTCGGGTGTTACATTATACCCAACTACAAAAGAATTTCGTCCTCGAAATTCCAAGAATACAAAGATAGATAACTACAAGAAAAGGTGAGGAAACTTCTGCCGGATTTCATCTTCTCGTTCCCAAGTGGACTCTCCATGCGATCGATTACCCCAAGAAACAAACACAAGAGGGATAACCTTATTCTTGAGAACCTTTTCCCTTCGATCCACAATTTTAACCGATCGCTCCTCAAAAGTCAAGTCTTCTCGTACTGTAAACTCCGAATGATCCAAAACGTGTGTTTCATCTCGAACATACCTTCGTAGTTGAGATACGTGAAACACATCGTGCACACTTGCCAAGGTCTGCGGTAACGCCAAACGGTACGCTACCTCACCAACACGCTCCAAGATCTCAAAGGGTCCAACGAATTGAGGACTAAGCTTTCGTCGACTCCCAAAACGAACCACCCCTCTAGTCGGTGATATCTTCAAGAACACCAAATCACCCACGGCGAACTCTAGAGGTCTTCTTAACGTGTCTGCCCGACTCTTCTGTCGGTCTTGTCCTGCCTTCATATGATTTCTGATAGTGTTAACCTTATCAATTGTCTGCACAACCAAATCTGGTCCCAATAATCTTCGTTCACCGACATCATCCCAACAAACAGGTGAACGGCATTTACGACCATACAAAGCTTCAAACGGAGCCATCTGGATAGTTGCTTGAAAATTGTTGTTGTAAGAAAACTCCACCAAGTGTAGTGTTAGTTATATGTATGCCCTAGAGGCCATTACTGTACATAGGATGTATATTGTAGTGGATGCTGGGACATATATAGGGAGGACTTTCTTGCTCGACATGATAGTATGCTATCTGGTTGAACTTTACCTTAACGTGTATACTGGGTGTCTCTCTGTTACATGTTGGTAAAGCCTTAGGATGTGTACTTGACTACCTGGACTGTGATGCGGATCATACTAGTGGGGACATGGTAGTCTATAAGTACATTCTTCAAAGTCCCTAGTCGTGAGTGTATCGAGATGGGGCATCGATATACCAGAGTAGACTAGCGTATAACTTCTCGACCCATACAGATGGGCGATGGATGATCCCATATCCATTGGTGTTTGACATCAGAGATGATATACGGGTGCTCAGTGGAGACTGGGTACACTGGACGGACTCGCCGAGAACTCCCAGATGGTATTATACCTCACGTCAGATGGCAGTTCTCTGGTGACACTGGTACAGAGTAGTCTGTTGACCCGAGATCGTCATAGAGTCTTGTGTGGTTCCCACTGTGCTTTGATTTCCATCTTACCACGTCCAAGAGGGCGTGCAAAACGGTGGTTTTTGGGTACAGTCCCGAGTCACATGGAGGCAATGAGCGATAGGAGGGGATTCGTCTCTCCCGGTATAGGGGGTTGATGTTGCGCTGTGTTCGATTGGCTATAACAGGAAATCCCTGGCCAGGGTTGCTGAGATTTACTGGTAAGTGTTACCAGTAGTTTCTGTAGGGATCCTAGGCATCCTAGTGAGGTCTCACAAGTGATCAAACATGCAAATTTCTAAAAATACGGTGCCGAGAAACCCTAGAACGGATCGTTAACTAGATATATATAGGCGAAGCAAGCATGTAATCAAATTAAATGCTAAGGGAAAGTGACTACAACCTTTGTAGATCCGGTCCACCACCTCCTAAGCTCTATGATGAAGTGCCCTCGCTGTCCAAATCGTATCTTGGGCTCTAGCGTCGGCTTCATCGGAGGAAAAACGGGCTAGGTCATCGACGACGTGCCGAAGATGATCTACGTCGAGGCATCGCTAGAACAAGCTCCAACTTCACCAAGTCGGGAAAACTTGTGAAGGAAACACCCTATACCACTTGGCAAGAGGTAGAGGATGAAGAAATAGGAAGTGGGTAGACTTTAGTTTTGGATTTCTCACTAACTTTCATCACTTGCCATTGGAGTAGCAAGCTTTCTCCATGGAAGAAAAAGATGAAGAAGAAGAAGATATGATAAGTTAAATTAAAAATAGAAAAGAAAATACAATACTTATCATATCTTCAACCATGGTTTAGTGTAGAGACTTAACTTAGGTTAGATGAGTAGTTAGGGTTAGGCATGAGACAAGAATGGTGACTAAGTCAATGCTTCATGAATCTTCAACTAAAAACAAATATAGCCATCATTCATTTCTCTTTTTCTTTTCAAATGAAATAAATAAAAAGATAAATGAATAAGCAAATGAAATGATACCCTAACCACTAACTAACCATGGTTCAATACTTTACACAAAACCAAGAAAGAATGTATCATCAAACATGATACAATCATGTGCACAAAAATATATCACATATACAATGTGCAATACAAGTGAGTAAATCCATTTAAAGTGAACCAATACTAGTTAATGCAAAGTAATATATCAAATATATAATTATACATTAAATCATTAAATCAACACTTGATTCAATGATCCGGTCATATCGCATATAACCGTCTAGTATCCAATGTATCGGCTTATCGAATCAATCCTTGATTCGATAACTAGGTTATATCGCATACAACCATTCGACACACATTCATCGCGAGAATGAAATACGGTATCACATACACGCATTATTCTCGGTCCCGCACATATCTCATATGCGCTCCTATTTCGTTTCGCTTGAGCCAGGAAACCTCTGTGTAGGACTCTAAAGACTCGTCAATACGCCGGCAGCGGATGATGATCATATCAAACACCCACAAGCCGCAAGCGGTCTGCTAAACGTAACGGCCACCCGGGTATTGAGCGATCATAAGATCGACGAGCAAGCCCGCTCACACTCCTGCGAATCCAACCAGTAACACTTACCGTACAGTCCGGTCTGTTCGTCTGATATGTCGCATATCTCGCCTAGGGGTGGTTAACGTCAGACCCCAGTAGCTTGATAAGTCATGCCGACTTGAGGTCCATAACATTCGTGAAACTACTGATAACTCTTACCAGTATATCACTGCAACCCTGGCCAGGGATTTCCTGTTATGGCCAGTCGAGCATAGCGCAACATCAACCCCCAATACCGGGAGAGACGAATCCCCTCCTATCGCTCATTGCCTCCATGTGAATCGGGACTGTACCCAAAAACCACCTGTTTGTACGACTCAGTAGAGCCGTGGTAGGGTGGAAATCAAAGCACAGTAGGAGACACACAAGACTCTATGACGATCTCGGGTCAACAGACTAAGCTGTACCAGTGTCACCAGAGAACTGCCATCTGACGTGAGGTATAATACCATCTGGGAGTTCTCGGCGAGTCCGTTCAGTGTACCCAGTCTCCACTGAGCACCCGCATACCATTTTCGATGTCAAACACCAATGGATATGGGATCATCCATCGCCCATCGCATGGGTCGAGAAGATATGCGCTAGTCTACTCTGGAATATCGATGCCCCGTCTCGATATTCCCTCGACTAGGAACATTTCAAGGATGTACTCATGGACTACCCAGGCCCCACTAGTATGATCTACATCATAGTCCTGGAAGTCGAGTACACATCCTAAGGGCTTTATCAACATGTAATCAGAGAGACAGAAAGTATACATGTTAAGATAAAGTGCAACCAGATAGCGTACTATCATGTCGAGCAAGAAAGTCCTACCTATATATTTCTCAGCATCCACTACAATATACATCCAATGTACAGTAATGGCCTCTAGGGCATACATATAACTAACAATCTCCCACTTGCACTAGGGCCATCTGTAGCAGTGGTTGCAGTATCACATACTCAACCATCCCTTATGAGTCTCTCTCTGGGAAAAGGCCTTCGTGAGTGGATCCGCCGTGTTGTCCTCTGAGTCTACTCTCCTAACCTCGATCACCTCGAAGATCAATTATCTCCATGATCAGGTGATGCTTCCTCAGAATATGTCTGGGTCACTGATGGGACCATGGTTCTAGGGCCGAAGCCACACTTCCATTGTCATACAATGGCAGGAACCAAGTTCATCTTATGAACCAATATACATCCAAACTTCCTCTTTGGTAGTATCTTCAATAGCGATGTTACCAGCCTTTATCGTCTAGTTTGCCACGGTATCTAGCTTGGAACTCTTCCAACATACCGTCCCTTTACTGAGGGTAAAGACAGTGCCTGTGACTGACATTCAGTCGTCTTTATCACCCTGGAACACTTCCAGTGATTCTCCCCAGGACCGATTGATACCATCTCACTACATCTAGTGAGAATCCTAGCATCCAATTACATCTATCTCATAGATGAAAACTCAGGATTTAGGAGGTATCACTTTGATCCTATTTGGAGAATCCTTGTGATAATAGGAGATTGACCGATCGTAGTATAGGAAACTCTTTTCCTATCAAGAGTATGTTGTCTACGTACAATACGAAGATGACCACCTTACTCTCTACTACCCTTTTGTATATACAAGGTTCGTCTACCATTTTGATGAAGTCAAACACTTTGACTATCACATCAAAACAGACGTTCCAACTCCGCGATGCCTGCTTCATTATGTAAAGCAACTTGCACACGTTTCCGCTGCTCCCACTGTTTACGAAGACCTCTGGCTGTGTTCTTATAGACGTTCTCTTCTAAATCAGTATTTAGAAAAGCAGTCATGGCACCCAACCGCCAGATATCGTAGTCATGGTATGTAGCCGTGGTAAGTAGGATCTGGATAGATTTGAGCATAGCTACTGGAAAAAGGTTTCATCATTATCCACGCCTGGTCGATGACGAAAACCTTTAACAAGTCTAACTTTGAAAGTCTCAACTTTTCCATCTACACCAAGTAATCTTCTCAAGATATACTTGCTCCTGATGGGGATTTAACCCTTCAGATATAGCAGCTAAAGTCCATACTTTGCTGGTGTATGTGGAGTCCATCTCAGATCGCAAAGCATCCAGCCATTCTTACAGAGTCCCTACTCTTGATGGCCTGCTCAAAACTAGTTGGGTCATCATCTCATGATGCTATCCTTGCTCCCACTGTCATCGAGAAACCGATGTATCTCTCAGGCGGATGAGGAACCCTACCAGATCGGCGGAGAGGCTGAGGTTCGTCGGGGACTATAGAATCCTATGGTTCTGTCAAATCATCTGCTGTAGTTTGTATAGCTGGAACCTTTCCAGTTCTACATTACAGCCCTTGCCTCGATCTTGTCCGAATTTTGCTTTAAACATAGGCCGGACAACCCCAAATCTTAACTCGCTTAAGAGATGGGTTCTTCCCATACCATATCTCATATGGAGTGGTAGGCACTGATTTGATTCAAACCTAATTCAATAGGTATGCAGCTTCTCAAGTGCATAACCCCAAAAGGAAATAGGTAACTCAGTAATACTCATCATAGAGCACACGATATCTAATATTGTGTGATTGCTCCGCCCCGATACACCGTTGTGCTGTGGTGTATTCAGAGGAGTAATACTGAGAGAGAATCTCATTTTCCTTTAGAATAGTCCAAGGATTCCATGCATAAGTATTCTCCTCCCTGATCTCATCATAGGACATAATACTTATACCCGGTTATAGGTTCTCTACTTCTAACTTATATTCTGTGAATACCTCAAAAGGTTCGGACTTATGTTTCAACAGGAACATATGACTGAATCTTGAGAGATTATCAGAGAATATAATGAAGTAAAAAGAACCAGTCCTGGCATGTGTAGACAGGAGACCTTACATACATCATCATGTATCAGTCCCAAGAGTTTACTAACTCTTTCTCTGTTTCCAGTAAACAGAGTTGGTGTCATTATATCTTTGTGACATGACTGGCAAGTTTCACAAGATGTAAATTCAAACTGATTTAAATATGCATCTAAATGTAACTTCAGCTAGTCGGGTCGCATTGATATGACCTAGTCTACAATACCTCAAGAAGAATTCGTTCATTTCTGAACTCTTCCTCTTGTGTGTGTTCTGTATACGAGGAACTGTAGTTTGATTTAGAACGTCAATGCTTTTAGATAACGTGCCTGAACCGATCAACTTTTGATATAGGAAATGTTCAAAACATTATCCATCAATACAAAATTATATCCTTTCTTTACTAATAAAGAGACTGATATGATTTTGTATATCAGGTTCGGTATCTAATAGCATTTGTTCAGAATCAATGTATTCGTAATACAGGGTGACAGTGACCAACAGACTTGGCTACAACACTTGCCCCGTTTTCTGTCTCATGAAACTTATCACCCGTTCTCAGTTTTTCTACCCTTTTGTAGCCCTATGTAACAGATTACATATCTGGGATCCTGATCCGGTATCATATACCCAGGATGCAGAGGATACTGAGAAACAGTTCTTTGTAATGAACACACCCGAAGGAGATGCATCATATGCACTTTCTTCGTTTGGGCGGCATAGGAATTCTGGTATTCCCCAATTTCCTGCTCTGTCTTATAACAATTATAAGTTGGAGCGGGACCAACGTTCCCCAGCTCAGTATAACAAGAGGGTTCGGTCAATACATCCGTATTATTATCTTGATTAAGGCGTGATATGGTCGCTACCAGGAGAGAGAGAGAAGAAAACACTCTGCGTGCGCTCTTGCAAGATCAGATTGGTTATATATTTTATCTAATCAGGATGGCTCCCACTGTTTTTATCAAATCTTCCTTCAAACCTTAAAAGGAAAGACTAGCCGGGATTAATTACACTCTACAAGTTCGCCAACCTTTCAGCCAGGCCAGTGTCGGTACTTTGAGGGAGGTTCCCCGTGCTTTCGCACGGACCTAATTACAGTAAACCTCATTTTCCCAGAGGCGTAACCCCGTTAACACCTTTCTAGACACCTACTTGATCGGCTAATTGTAAAGTGCAAAACTCTCCCAGGAGTAACAATTACTCGCAGTGGGTATCGGGATCCAACTATCATATAGAAGGTATGCAATCTCATTGCAAGTTTCAACACTTGAAACTCCCGATAATGGTTTTTACCCCTAACACCTATGACCTTGGCTAAGGTCAACAAATCATAGGTACTAGTCAAGTTCTACCCGTCATTTCGTGATTAATTAGACCCACCCACATGACCCTTGGCTAAGGTCAACAAAGCCACATGACTGTCCTAACTAATCGCATCATATGCTGTGTAGGAAGACATCACTTAGCTACCGTACACTGTGCCTTGACTATGGTCAACAAACACAGCACGAATACTAAGTACTCTACTTCCTAAAATGACGGAGGGTTGCGAATGGTTTTTGTGAAAACCTTTAACGCTTTGAACTTGATCTCGTTGTGGAATCAAATGGTTTTTAAATGGAATGTTTTTGAAGCTTTTCTAGTTTTGCTAAAGGGGTCACTCCCGGTGAAGGGATCGTCGGCCCTTTCCTCGTCGAATGAGGTGCGGGATATATCATATATATCACCGTGCAAAGCGAAAACTATAGAAGCGATCAAAGACAAACCGAGTGTGTAGCATCTGCCAGTTATTGCTAAAGGAGTCACTCCCGGTGAAGGGATCTCGGTCCTTTCGTCATCGAATAAGGTGCAGGATGTTCTATAATGAACACCACGATGCAAAGCAAGAACTGTAGCTACCTGTTTTATTTTGAAATTCGATTCCACAACATCAATTAGGTTTATTTTCTTTCATTAATCTCATTAATGAATATCCCATCATTTAAGTCCACCTAACCATCACAGATAAATATAACGTACGCTTATGCCATCCGCATTCGCCTCGATGTCCCGTCTGCACCGTTAGGTTAGGTAACTAACGCCAGAGCGAGGCAGGGCTAGCGCGGGTGTATAACATAAGCAACGTCTATATAATATATCATATACATTATATATAATATCTGTCACAGAACATCACATGATCACAGATAAATCACAGCAGAAGAAACATATGAAATATTGGATATACTAGGACGTCCGTGTTTTCAATACGAGCCAGTATAAAACACGGATTCCACGGTCGTGATGAATAGCCAAACCCACACCCCAAGACCCCTACGAGAGCGGCAAGCAACCCTACCAATTCTAGGGTTAGGAGACCCGGACTCGACTCCTCGAGTTGGTCTCCCACTGGACCCCAGAACCCGGTTACTTGTGCTCCCCTCCTTGGGTCTATCCTAGTGCAGAAAAGTAAATAATATACATCAACGGTGACAACTTCCGCAACCTGGAAGCGCCCCAATAAAAGAATATTACATACAAGTTTTTACATGAATGAAAATGAAAAAAACACTCATCTCACATAAAAAACCCCCGGCTATTCAAAAACGATGATCCAATATAACATATCCAGCAACACATAACATCACATGTCATCAACGTAAGCAAACATGCGTATCCCAATTGTCGTTGACATATAGCAACGAAACCGGCGATATCACATATTACACTTACGGTCACAGAAAAGAAAGTGTAAAACTACAACAGTTGGAATCCGCAACCACCTCAGACATCGCATGCCTGACCAAATGAATTACTTAGACATCGCATGCCTAACAATTATAAACCCCGCATTTTAGTCTCATTATCGAAAGCTCTTTTCAATATCAAGTCGGGCAATTCAACAGGATTCCCGACATTCTGATCGAATGCTCGTCGCAAACTTTAGTAAGCGGCCGCACCCCCGACGCCGTTGACGAAGTGCACCAAGGCGGAACACCGCTACCGGGAGCACCCGAACGGATGCTTTCGGCGACGGGGTTCTCCTACAGTCACTTGGTCGGGGCTATGGGGTGAGGCTGTCTATTAAGTTTACCCGGCGAGTATCCGCGTACGCTACGTGATTGCGACGGACTTTTGATCACATCAAAACTCCGTGGCAACCGATCAAATGAGACTAAACTGCTATGTTTATAACATTCATTCCGTTATCTCATAACTATTTGCGAATTCCAATTATTGTATCACATTCCGGATAAATAGAAAATGCTAAACTTTTCGATCGAACAATCGAACACCCAAGTTTTCCCGATACAGCTCAACACATGAAATAAGTCTAACAACATTAAGTTCGTGCCTCAGTACCAACGGTCCAGCCGTAGAAGGGTCAAGCCAACGCCTCACATGTGGCACGCCGTACTGCCCCAAACCCGAAGGTTCAAAGGGCAGTTCAAGACGGTCACATAATCGAGTTAAGGTTTGTTGTCTTCTAGAGGGTCCATCGCGTTACTTGCACTACTTAGAACGTCGTTAAACTACGGAAAAATCCAACAATTGGAAATTTCCCGGCAGAGGAAAAAGTGGGTATTTATATCCGGTCGAACCTTTTAACATATTCTAAGAATACCCGGAAAAGCACACCGACAAAAATTAGACAGTCCGATCGAATACACCGAGTCCCCAATACAACCCAGAAAATGCAACTCTGGAAAAAATTATTAAAATCCCCAGGAAATCCAGCACAGATAACTAAGAATTACTGAGTAACAGTGGATGCACAAAACGACAAACTGGCCGCGGATCCGCCGCACGAGCCATGCTCGTGCCGCGGATCCGCGGCTATTTGATGGAATTACTCCATCGAAATTCACAGTAATTCTTAAATTAGCCTGCTTATTTTTCTGGATATTTTTAATGTGGAAAAATCCTCGAAATTAGAAAATGTACAGAGAGCATATTCAAAGTCGTGGTTTTGGGTCGATCGGACTTCTGATTCCGTCGGGACTTCGCCTAAGGCTCTAGCTAGGCTCTGATACCACTGTAGGGATCCTAGGCACCCTAATGAGGTCTCACAAGTGATCAAACATGCAAATTTCTAAAAATACGGTGCCGAGAAACCCTAGAACGGATCGTTAACTAGATATATATAGGCGAAGCAAGCATGTAATCAAATTAAATGCTAAGGGAAAGTGACTACAACCTTTGTAGATCCGGTCCACCACCTCCTAAGCTCCATGATGAGGTGCCCTCGCTATCCAAATCGTATCTTGGGCTCTAGCGTCGGCTTCATCGGAGGAAAAACGGGCTAGGTCATCGACGACGTGCCGAAGATGATCTACGTCGAGGCATCGCTAGAACAAGCTCCAACTTCACCAAGTCGGGAAAACTTGTGAAGGAAACACCCTATACCACTTGGCAAGAGGTAGAGGATGAAGAAATAGGAAGTGGGTAGACTTTAGTTTTGGATTTCTCACTAGCTTTCATCACTTGCCATTGGAGTAGCAAGCTTTCTCCATAGAAGAAGAAGATGAAGAAGAAGAAGAAGATATGATAAGTTAAATTAAAAATAGAAAAAAAAATACAATACTTATCATATCTTCAACCATGGTTTAGTGTAGAGACTTAACTTAGGTTAGATGAGTGGTTAGGGTTAGGCATGAGACAAGAATGGTGACTAAGTCAATGCTTCATGAATCTTCAACTAAAAACAAATATAGCCACCATTCATTTCTCTTTTTCTTTTCAAATGAAATAAATAAAAAGATAAATGAATAAGCAAATGAAATGATACCCTAACCACTAACTAACCATGGTTCAATACTTTACACAAAACCAAGAAAGAATGTATCATCAAACATGATACAATCATGTGCACAAAAATATATCACATATACAATGTGCAATACAAGTGAGTAAATCCATTTAAAGTGAACCAATACTAGTTAATGCAAAGTAATATATCAAATATATAATTATACATTAAATCATTAAATCAACACTTGATTCAATGATCCGGTCATATCGCATATAACCGGCTAGTATCCAATGTATCGGCTTATCGAATCAATCCTTGATTCGATAACTAGGTTATATCGCATACAACCATTCGACACACATTCATCGCGAGAATGAAATACGGTATCACATACACGCATTATTCTCGGTCCCGCACATATCTCATATGCGCTCCTATTTCGTTTCGCTTGAGCCAGGAAACCTCTGTGTAGGACTCTAAAGACTCGTCAATACGCCGGCAGCGGATGATGATCATATCAAACACCCACAAGCCGCAAGCGGTCTGCTAAACGTAACGGCCACCCGGGTATTGAGCGATCAGAAGATCGACGAGCAAGCCCGCTCACACTCCTGCGAATCCAACCAGTAACACTTACCGTACAGTCTGGTCTGTTCGTCTGATATGTCGCATATCTCGCCTAGTGGTGGTTAACGTCAGACCCCAGTAGCTTGATAAGTCATGCCGACTTGAGGTCCATAACATTCGTGAAACTACTGATAACTATTACCAGTATATCAGTGCAACCCTGGCCAGGGATTTCCTGTTATGGCCAGTCGAGCATAGCGCAACATCAACCCCCAATACCGGGAGAGACGAATCCCCTCCTATCGCTCATTGCCTCCATGTGAATCGGGACTGTACCCAAAAACCACCTGTTTGCACGACTCAGTAGAGCCATGGTAGGGTGGAAATCAAAGCACAGTGGGAGACACACAAGACTCTATGACGATCTCGGGTCAACAGACTAAGCTGTACCAGTGTCACCAGAGAACTGCCATCTGACGTGAGGTATAATACCATCTGGGAGTTCTCGGCGAGTCCGTTCAATGTACCCAGTCTCCACTGAGCACCCGCATACCATCTTCGATGTCAAACACCAATGGATATAGGATCATCCATCGCCCATCGCATGGGTCGAGAAGATATGCGCTAGTCTACTCTGGAATATCGATGCCCCGTCTCGATATTCCCTCGACTAGGAACATTTCAAGGATGTACTCATGGACTACCCAGGCCCCACTAGTATGATCTACATCATAGTCCTGGAAGTCGAGTACACATCCTAAGGGCTTTATCAACATGTAATCAGAGAGACAGAAAGTATACATGTTAAGATAAAGTGCAACCAGATAGCGTACTATCATGTCGAGCAAGAAAGTCTTACCTATATATGTCCCAGCATCCACTACAATATACATCCAATGTACAGTAATGGCCTCTAGGGCATACATATAACTAACAGTTTCTCGAATTGTTATAGACCTCATATCGACACGACTTATAGAGCTATTGGGGTCTGACGTTTACCACCCCTAGGCGAGATATGCGACATATCAGACGATCAGACCGGACTGTACGGTAGTGTTACTGGTTGGATTCACTGGAGTGTGAGCGGGCTTGCTCGTCGATCTTCTGATCGCTCAATACCCAGGTGGCCGTTACGTTTAGCAGACCGCTTGCGGCTTGTGGGTGCTTGATATGATCATCACCTGCTGCCGGCGTATTGACGAGTCTTTAGAGTCCTACACAGAGGTTTCCTGGCTCAAGCGAAACGAAATAGGAGCGCATATGAGATATGTGCGGGACCGAGAATAATGCGTGTATGTGATACCGTATTCCATTCTCGCGATGAATGTATCGAATGGTTGTATGCGATATAACCTAGTTATCGAATCAAGGATTGATTCGGTAAGCCGATACATAGGATACTAGTCGGTTATATGTGATATGACCGGATCGTTAAATCAAGTGTTGATTTAATGATTTAATGTATAATTATATATATTTGATATATTACTTTGCATTAACTAGTATTGGTTCACTTTAAATGGATTTTCTCACTCGGATGTACACATTGTATATGTGATATACTTTTGTGCACTTGATTGTATCATGTTTGATGATACATGTTTGCTGGGGTTTTTGTGTAAAGAATTAAACCATGGTTAAACATATAATTAGGGTTTTATTTTTCCATTACTTATTTATTCATTTATTTGTTTATACATTTTGGAAAATAAATGGAAAAGAGAAAAGAATGGTGGCTTTTTTTGTTGTTTAGTGGAAGCTTCATGAAACCTTGACCTAGTCCACCATTCTTATCTCATCCTTAACCCTAACCATTCCTTTAACCTTGGTCAATTTTCTACACATAACCATAGTTAGAATTATGATAAGTTTTGTTTTTCTATTCTAAATCAATCAACTTATCATAATACATATCATCTTCTTCATCTTCTTCTTCTTCTTCACTTCATGAAGAAAGCTTGCTACTCCAATGGCAAGTGATGAAAACTAGTGAGAAATCCAAAACTAAAGTCTACCCACTTCCTATTTCTTCATCCTCTACCTCGTGCCAAGTAGTAGAGTGTGTTTCCTTCACAAGTTTTCATGGCTTGGTGAAGGTGGAGCTTGATCTAGCGATGCCTCGACGTAGATCATCTTCGGCATGGACATCGACGACCTAGCTCGCCATTTCTCCGACGAAGCCAACGCTAGAGCCCGGATTTTGATTTGGACAGCGGAGAGGACTTCATTGCGGAGCTATGGAGGTGGAGCACCGGATCTACAAAGGTTGTATTTCCGTTATCTTTTTGTTAAGTTGTTAACTAGTTTATTGTTTCGCCTAAATATCTAGCCAACGATCCGTAGTCGGGTCTCTCGGCACCTAGATTTTTTGAAATTGGCATGGTTGATGCCTTGTGAGACCTCATTAGGGTGCCTAGGAACCTTTCACTGGTATCAGAGCCTAGCTAGAACCTTAGGCGAAGTCCAGACGATGTTTGAAACCCGATCGAACCGAGAAACCAACCCGGAAAATGCTCTCTGTACTTTTTCTAAAAACAGGGATTTTTCAGTATTAAAAATATGTAGAAATATCAGCAGGAATATCTAAGAGTTACTGTAAATTTCGATGCCCTAATTCCATTAAAGCGCCGCGTTTCCGCGGCACGAGCATGGCTCGTGCGGCGGATCCGCGGCCTGTTTGTCGTGTTATGAGTTGAAGTTTGCACAGTAACTCCTATTTAACAGTGCTGGTTTTCCTGGGTATTTTTAATATTTTTTCCAGAGTTTGAATTTTCTGAGTTGTTTTGGGGATTCGAATGTTCGATCGGATTATCAAATTTTGTCTGTGTTGCTTTCCGGATAAATTTTTGAATATGTTAAAAAGTTCGACCGGATATAAATACCCAATTTTTCCCCTGTCGGGAAATTTCCAAGTGTTGGATTTTTCCGTAGTTTAACGACGTTCTAAGTAGTGCAAGTAACGCGATGGACCCTCTAGAAGACAACAAACCTTAACTCGATTATGTGACCGTCTTGAACTGCCCTTTGAACCTTCGGGTTTGGGGCAATACGGCGTGCCACATGTGAGGCGTTGGCTTGACCCTTCTACGGCTGGACCGTTGGTACTGAGGCACGAACTGAATGTTGTTAGACTTATTTCATGTGTTGGATTGTATCGGGAAAACTTGGGTGTTCGATTGTTCGATCGGAAAGTTTAACATTTTCTGTTTATCTGGAATGTGATACAATAATTGGAATTCACAAATAGTTATGAGATAACGGAATGAATATTGTAAACATAGCAGTTTAGTCTCACTTGATCGGTTGCCACGGAATTTTGATGTGATCAAAAGTCCGTCGCAATCACGTAGCGTACGCGGATACTCGCCGATAAACTTAATAGACAGCCTCGCTCCATAGCCCCGACCAAGTGACTGTAGGAGAACCCCGTCGCCGAAAGCATCCGTTCGGGTGCTCGCGGCAGCGGTGTTCCGCCTTGGTGCACTTCGTCGACGGTATCGGGGGTGCGGCCGTCTACTGAAGTTTGCGACGAGCATTCGATCAGGATGTCGGGAATCCTGTTGAATTGCCCGACTTGGTATTGAAAAGTGTTTTCGATTTTGAGACTAAAATGCGGGGTTTATAATTGTTAGGCATGCGATGTCTAAAGAATTCATTTGGTCAGGCATGCGATGTCTGAGGTGATTGCGGATTCCAACTGTTGTAGTTTTACACTTTCTTTTCTGTGACCGTAAGTGTAATATGTGATATCGCCGGTTTCGTTGCTATATGTCAACGATAATTGGGATGCGCATATTTACTTACGTTGATGACATGTGATGTTATGTGTTGCTGGATATGTTATATTGGATCGTCGTGTTTGAATAGCCGGGGGTTTTTATGTGAGATGAGTGTTTTTCATTTTCATTCATGTAAAAACTTGTATGTAATATTCTTTTATTGGGGCGCTTCCAGGTTGCGGAAGTTGTCACCATTTGTATATTATTTACTTTTCCGCACTAGGATAGACCCAAGGAGGAGGGCACAAGTAACCGGGTTCTGGAGTTCAGTGGGAGACCAACTCGAGGAGTCGAGTCCGGGTCTCCTAACTCCAGAATTGGTAGGGTTGCTTGCCACTCTCGTAGGGGTCTAGGGGTGTGGGTTTGGCTATTCATCACGACCGTGGAATCCGTGTTTTATACTGGCTCGTATTGAAAACACGGACGTCCTAGTATATCCAATAATTCATATATTTCTTCTGCTGCGATATCTGTGATGTGATCGTGTGATGTTCTGTGATAGATACAGTACATAGTATATATGATATATTATATAGACGTTATTTATGTTTTACACCCGCGCTAGCCCTGCCCCGCTCTGCCGTTAGTTACCTAACCTAACGGTGCACGAGGGGACATCGAGGTGAATGCGGATGGCATAAGTGTACGTCGTATTTATCTGTGATGATTAGGTACTTAAATGATGGGACTTCATTAATGTGATTAATGAAATAAAAGAAACCTAAGATATTGTAGAATCGAATTTCAAAATAAAACAGGTAGCTACAGTTCTTGCTTTGCACAGCGGTATATACGATATATCCTGCACCTTATTCGATAAGGAAAGGACCGAGATCCCTTCACCGGGAGTGACTCCTTTAGCAATATCTGGCAGATGCTACACACTCGGTTTGTTTTTTGATTGCTTTTAAGAGTTTTTGCTTTGCACAGTGATATATATGATATATCCCGCACCTCATTCGACGAGGAAAGGACCGACGATCCCTTCACCGGGAGTGACTCCTTTAGCAAAACTAGAAAAGCCTCAAAAACACTCCATTTCAAAATTCATTTGATTCTACAACGATATCAAATTCATTACGCAATAGGTTTTCAGAAAAACCTGTCGTAGCCCTCCGTCATTTCAGATAAGTACTAGTTAGTATTCGTGCTGCGGTTGTTTGGCATGCGTCAAGGCGTAGTGTACGGTAGCTAACTAGTGCTTATCTGCTAGCATACGATGCGATTGGATTAGGGTATTCGTACGGCGTTGTTTGGCATGCGTCAAGGGTCGTGCGGGTGGGTTTAATTCAATCAAGAAATGTACGGGTTGAACTTGACTAGCAGACTATGGGTTGTTTGGCATGCGTCAAGGTCATAGCGAGCTAGGGGCAAAATATTATCGGGAATTTCAAGTGTTGAAATTTGCAATGAGATTGCATACCTTCTATGAGATAGTTGGATCCCAATACCCGCTGCGAGTAAGAGTTACTCCTGGGAGAGTTTTATACATTACAATTAGCCGATCAAGTAGGTGTCTAGAAAGGTGTTAACGAGGTTACGCCTCTGGGAAAACGAGCTTTACATTAATTAGGTTCGTGCGAAAGCACGGGGGACCTCCCTCAAAGTACCGACACTGGCCTGGCTGAAAGATTGGCGAACTTGTAGTGTGTAATTAATCCCGGCTAGTCTTTCCTTTTAGGGTTTGAAGGAAGATTTGATAAAAAGCAGTGGGAGCCATCCTGATTAGATAAAATAATAACCAATCTATTCTTGCAGAGCGCACGCTGAGTGTTTTCTTCTCTCTCTCTCCTGGTAGCGACCATATCACGCCTTAACCAAGATAATAATACGGATTATTGACCGAACCCGCTTGTTATACTGAGCTGGGGAACGTTGGTCCCGCTCCAACTTATAATTGTTATAAGACCGAGCAGGAAATTGGGGAATACCAGATTTCCCGTGCCGCCCAAACGAAGAGAGTGCATGCCGATGCATCATCTTCGGGTGTGTTCATTATACAGAACTGTTTCTCAGTATCCTCCGTATCCTGGAATATGATACCGGATCAGGATCCCAGATATGTAATCTGTTACATAGGGCTACAAAAGGGTAGAAAAACTGAGAACGGGTGATAAGTTTCATGAGACAGAAAACGGGGCAAGAGTTGCAGCCAAGTCTGTTGGTCACTGTCACCCTGTATTACCAATACATTGATTCTTAACGAATGTTATTAGATACCGAACCTGATATACAAAATCATATCAGTCTCTTTGTTAGTAAAGAAATGATAAAATTTTGTATTGTTGGATAATGTTTTGAACATTTCCTATATCAAAAGTTGATCGGTTCAGGCACGTTATCTAAAAGCATTGACGTTCTAAATCAAACCACAGTTCTAAGTATACGGATCACACACAAGAGGAAGAGTTCACAATTGAACGATTCCTTCTTGAGGTATTATAGACTAGGTCAGATCAATGTGACCCGACTAGCTAGAGTTACATAAAGATGCATATTTAAATTAGTTTGAATTTACATCTTGTGAAACTCGCCAGTCATGTCACAAAGATATGATGACCATAGCTCCGTTTACTGGAAACAGAGAAAGAGTTAGTAAACTCTTGGGATGATACATGTTGATGTATGTAGGTCCCCTGTCTACACATGCCAAGACTGGTTCTTTATACTTCATTACGTTCTCTGATGATCTCTTTAGATTCAGACATATGTTCTTGTTGAAACAAAAGTCCGAACCTTTTGAGATATTCACGGAATATAAGTTAGAAGTAGAGAACCAATATACGGGTATAAGTATTATGTCCTTTGATGTGATCAAGGAGGAGAATACTTGAGCACGGAAATCCTGGACTATTCTAAAGGAGAATGAGATTCTCTCTCGGCATTACTCCTCCGAATACACCATAGCACGATGGTATATCGGGGCGGAGCAATCACACCCTATATGATATGGTGTGCTCTATGATGAGTATTACTGAGTTACCTATTTCCTTTTAGGGGTTATGCACTTGAGAAGCTGTATACCTATTGAATAGGTTCGAATCAAATCAGTTGCCTACCACTCCATATGAGATATGGAAAGGGAAGAGCCCATGTCTTAAGCTAGTTAAGATTTGGGGTTGTCCGGCCTATGTCTAAAAGCAAAATCCGGACAAGCTCGAGGCAAGGTCTGTTATGTAGAACTGGAAGTGTTCCAGCTATACAAACTACAGCAGATGATTTGGTACAACCATAGGATTCAGTAGAAACCAACGAACCTCAGCCTCTCCGCCGATCTAGTAGGGTTCCTCACCCACCTGAGAGATACTTCGGTTTCTCTATGACAGTGGGAGCAAGGATTGCATCATGAGATGATGACCCAACTAGTTTCGAGCTGGCCATCAAGAGTGAGACGCTGTAAGAATGGCTGGATGTTTATCGATCTGAGATGGAATCCTTATACACCAACAAAGTATGGACTTTGGTTGCTATATCTGAAGGGTTAAATCCCCATCAGGAGCAGGTATATCTTGAGAAGATTACTTGGTGTACATGGAAAAGTTGAGACTTTCAAAGCTAGACTTGTTAAAAGTTTGCATCATTGACCAGGTGTGGAAAATGATGAAACCTTTTCAAGTAGCTATGCTTAAGTCCATCCAGATCCTACTTGTCACGGCTACATACCATGACTGCGATATCTGGTGGTTAGGTGTCTTGACTGCTTTTCTAAATGATGATTTAGAAGAGAGCGTCTATAAGTGCACAGCCAGAGGGCTTCGTAGACAGCGGAAACGTGTGCAAGATGCTTTATAGGATTAAAGCAGGCATCGCGGAGTTGGAACATCTGTTTTGATGGATTAGTCAAAGAGTTTGACATCATCAAAATGGTAGATGAACCTTGTATAAACAAAAAGGTAGTAGGGAGTATGGTGGTGATCCTCGTAGAGTACATGGATGACATACTCTTGATAGGGAAAGAGTTTCCTATGCTACGCTCGGTCAATCTCCGTTTATCACAATGATTCTCCATATAGGATCATAATGATACCTACTAACTCCTGGATTTTGGATCTATGAGATAGATCTAAATGGATGTTAGGATTCTCACTTGTCGAAGTGAGATGGTATCACATGATCCTGGGGAGAATCACTAGAAGGGTTCCAAGGTGATAAGGACGACTGAATGTCAGTCACAGGCATTGTCTTTACCCTCAATGGAGGGACGGTATGTTGAAAGAGTTCCAAGCTAGATACCGAGACATACTAGACGATAAAGGCAGCATACATCGCTACTTAAGATGCTACCAAAGAGGCTGTTTGGGTGTATATTGGTTCATGAGATGAACTATGTTCCTCCAATTGTGTGACAATGGAGTTGTGGCTTATGCCAAGGAATGCATGTCCCATCAGTGATCCAGACATATTCTAAGGCAGTATCACCTGATCATGGAGATGGTTGATCTCCAGGGTGATCGAGGTTAGGAGAGTAGACTCAGAGGACAACACGGCGGATCCACTCACGAAGGCCTATTCCCAGAGAGAGACTTTTATGGGAAGGTTGAGTATGAGATACTACAACCACTGCTACAGACGGCCCTAGTGCAAGTGGGAGATTGTTAGTTATATGTATGCCCTAGAGGCCATTACTGTACATAGGATGTATATTGTAGTGGATGCTGGGACATATATAGGGAGGACTTTCTTGCTCGACATGATAGTATGCTATCTGGTTGAACTTTACCTTAACGTGTATACTGGGTGTCTCTCTGTTACATGTTGGTAAAGCCCTTAGGATGTGTACTTGACTACCTGGACTGTGATGCGGATCATACTAGTGGGGACATGGTAGTCCATAAGTACATCCTTCAAAGTCCCTAGTCGTGAGTGTATCGAGATGGGGCATCGATATACCAGAGTAGACTAGCGTATACCTTCTCGACCCATACAGATGGGCGATGGATGATCCCATATCCATTGGTGTTTGACATCAGAGATGATATACGGGTGCTCAGTGGAGACTGGGTACACTGGACGGACTCGCCGAGAACTCCCAGATGGTATTATACCTCACGTCAGATGGCAGTTCTCTGGTGACACTGGTACAGAGTAGTCTGTTGACCCGAGATCGTCATAGAGTCTTGTGTGGTTCCCACTGTGTTTTGATTTCCATCTTACCACGTCCAAGAGGGCGTGCAAAACGGTGGTTTTTTGGGTACAGTCCCGAGTCACATGGAGGCAATGAGCGATAGGAGGGGATTCGTCTCTCCTGGTATAGGGGGTTGATGTTGCGCTGTGTTCGATTGGCTATAACAGGAAATCCCTGGCCAGGGTTGCTGAGATTTACTGGTAAGTGTTACCAGTAGTTTCTCGAATTGTTATAAACCTCATATCGACACGACTTATCGAGCTATTGGGGTCTGACGTTTACCACCCCTAGGCGAGATATGCGACATATCAGACGATCAGACCGGACTGTACGGTAGTGTTACTGGTTGGATTCACTGGAGTGTGAGCGGGCTTGCTCGTCGATCTTCTGATCGCTCAATACCCGGGTGGCCGTTACGTTTAGCAGACCGCTTGCGGCTTGTGGGTGCTTGATATGATCATCACCTGCTGCCGGCGTATTGACGAGTCTTTAGAGTCCTACACAGAGGTTTCCTGGCTCAAGCGAAACGAAATAGGAGCGCATATGAGATATGTGCGGGACCGAGAATAATGCGTGTATGTGATACCGTATTCCATTCTCGCGATGAATGTATCGAATGGTTGTATGCGATATAACCTAGTTATCGAATCAAGGATTGATTCGGTAAGCCGATACATAGGATACTAGTCGGTTATATGTGATATGACCGGATCGTTAAATCAAATGTTGATTTAATGATTTAATGTATAATTATATATATTTGATATATTACTTTGCATTAACTAGTATTGGTTCACTTTAAATGGATTTTCTCACTCGGATGTACACATTGTATATGTGATATACTTTTGTGCACTTGATTGTATCATGTTTGATGATACATGTTTGCTGGGGTTTTTGTGTAAAGAATTAAACCATGGTTAAACATATAATTAGGGTTTTATTTTTCCATTACTTATTTATTCATTTATTTGTTTATACATTTTGGAAAATAAATGGAAAAGAGAAAAGAATGGTGGCTTTTTTTGTTGTTTAGTGGAAGCTTCATGAAACCTTGACCTAGTCCACCATTCTTATCTCATCCTTAACCCTAACCATTCCTTTAACCTTGGTCAATTCTCTACACATAACCATAGTTAGAATTATGATAAGTTTTGTTTTTCTATTCTAAATCAATCAACTTATCATAATACATATCATCTTCTTCATCTTCTTCTTCTTCTTCACTTCATGAAGAAAGCTTGCTACTCCAATGGCAAGTGATGAAAACTAGTGAGAAATCCAAAACTAAAGTCTACCCACTTCCTATTTCTTCATCCTCTACCTCTTGCCAAGTAGTAGAGTGTGTTTCCTTCACAAGTTTTCATGGCTTGGTGAAGGTGGAGCTTGATCTAGCGATGCCTCGACGTAGATCATCTTCGGCATGGACATCGACGACCTAGCTCGCCATTTCTCCGACGAAGACAACGCTAGAGCCCGGATTTTGATTTGGACAGCGGAGAGGACTTCATTGCGGAGCTATGGAGGTGGAGCACCGGATCTACAAAGGTTGTATTTCCGTTATCTTTTTGTTAAGTTGTTAACTAGTTTATTGTTTCGCCTAAATATCTAGCCAACGATCCGTAGTCGGGTCTCTCGGCACCTAGATTTTTTGAAATTGGCATGGTTGATGCCTTGTGAGACCTCATTAGGGTGCCTAGGAACCTTTCATGTAGATGATCCTCCCACGAACCCTTGAAGTCCAACATGCATGCTCTCAACATATCTTCAAGAGTTTGGATCGTTCTCTCCGACTGACCATCAGTTTGAGGATGATAAGCTGTGCTAAACTTCAATCGAGTCCCCAAACTTTCCTGTAAACTCCTCCAGAAGTGTGATAAGAACCGAGTGTCCCGATCGGACACGATGCTTACCGGTACTCTATGCAATCTTACAATCTCCTGCATGTACCGCTCTGCCAAAGTCTCTGTTGATTGACCAACCCGGAAAGGAATAAAGTGAGCAGCCTTGGTCAACCGATCAACAATCACCCATACTGCATTGTTGCCCTTTGGACTCCGCGGTAAAGCCGTCACGAAATCCATGGTTATATGTTCCCACTTCCACCGAGGAATCGGAAGTGGTTGCAATAAACCAGCAACCCTTTGATGTTCAGTCTTAACTTGCTGACACACCAAGCACTTAGCCACAAAGCGAGCAATCTCCCGTTTCATGCCTTCCCACCAGAAATGCTGTCGAATATCTCGGTACATCTTTGTGCCTCCTGGATGTACAGAATAAGCTGAACTGTGTGCCTCCTTCATAAGCTCTTCACGAACATCACCCTTTGGCACGCACAAACGGCTACCACACCTCAACGAACTATCTTCGTGGATCAATAAATCTGTTCGTAGTCTGGCTTCAACTTGCTCTCGAAACTTTTGCAGTCTAGGATCCTGCGATTGTGCTGCTTTAATTTTCTCAATCAAAGACGACTGCACTTGCAGCTGCATCAACTGTCCCGTAGAACGCGGTAGCACAACCTCCAAGTCAAATCTTCGAAAGTCTGCAACGATCTCCTTCTGCGTAGTTAACACCTGAATTGCTGGTAACCGATTAAGCGCATCCGGCATAACATTGACCTTTCCCGAATGGTACTTAAGATCAAGATCGTAGTCAGCCATCTGCTCCAGCCATCTACGCTGCTTCATATTCAGCTCCTTCTGTGTGAACACGTACTTCAAGCTCTTATGACTTGTAAAGACTTCGACTCTTTCGCCCAAAAGGTAGTGTCTCCAAATCTTCAAAGCGAAAATTATAGCCGCAAGCTCCAAGTCATGAGTTGGGTAATTCTTCTCATGGGTCTTCAACTGTCTCGATGCGTATGCTACAATCTTTCCATGCTGCATCAAAACACATCCTAATCCTTTCCCAGATGCGTCGCCGTGAATCACCAATCCTCCGGAATTGTCTGGCACGGTCAGAATAGGGGCGGTTATCAACTTCTGCTTCAATGTCTCAAAAGCTAACGCACACTTATCCGTCCATACAAAAGGTACCTCCTTGCGTGTAATCTTGGTCAACGGCTCTGCCAGACGAGCAAAGTTCTCCACAAATCTCCTGTAGTATCCGGCTAATCCAAGGAAACTTCTTATCTCCGCAACATTCTTTAGAATCGGTCAATCTCGAACTGCTGCAATCTTTTCTGGATCGACGGCGATTCCATCGCCCGACACAACATGCCCCAAAAACTTCACTTCTTCCAGCCAAAACTCGCACTTACTCATCTTCGCGTACAATTTCTCATGTCTCAATGTCTGCAGTGCGATCCTCAAATGCTCAGCATGCTCCTCAAAACTCTTCGAGTAAACCAGAATATCGTCAATGAAGACCACGATAAACTGGTCCAAGAACGGTGAAAAGATTCGGTTCATCAAGTCCATGAATACTGCCGGCGCATTCGTTACTCCGAAGGGCATCACTAAGTACTCGTAATGTCCGTACCGAGTTCGAAACGCCGTCTTGCAAATATCTTCTGTTTTCACTCGGACCTGATGATATCCGGATCGCAAATCCAGCTTCGAGAATACCCTCGCGCCACTAAGCTGCTTAAAAAGTTCTCCAATGCGAGGGATCAGGTACCTGTTCTTAATAGTCACCCGGTTTAATTCTCGATAGTCGATGCACATTCTTCTTGTGCCATCCTTCTTCTTTACTAGAAGAACTAGAGCTCCCCAAGGCGAGTTACTACTTCGAATCCAACCCTTCTGAAGCAATTCAGTAACCTGTTTCTTAACTTCTTCCAACTCTACTGGTGCCATTGGATAATATGCTTTAGATACTGGCGCTGCACCAGGGATAAGATCAATTGCGAACTCCACGTCTCGCTTCGGCGGTAAACCCGATATATCTTCAAATACGTCCATAAAATCGCGAACAACCACCGGCTCTTCACCACTATCAACTTCCATTGCTGCAAGAATATTGTTTGTCGGCCTAGCCCTAAACTCGACTGGCCCGACAGAACTGCTTCCTCCAGTGAAGGTAAACTCGGGATTTCCGGGAATCTGGAAAATTACTTTCTTTGCCCTACAGTCAATGTGAGCGTGGAAAGTGCCAAGAAAATCCATTCCCAAGACGACTTCATAGCTGCCCGTATCTATCACCAAGAAATCCGCAAAGAGTTCCCGTCCGCACATAACAACTGTACAATCTTTACATTCCCTACTAGCTATGATTTTCCCATTCCCAGTGTGTATGTCCCAGAAACTAGACAGGGTCGTGCAGGTAATCGAGTGTGTAGTTATAAATTTGGATGACATAAAACAGTGGGATGCACCAGAATCAAATAATGCCAATGCGGGAAAACCATGAACGAGTAAAGTATCTGAAACCACTTCTCCTGACGCCTTGGCTTCCTCAGCTATCAAGGTAAAAGCTCGAGCCTGATTAGGTCCTTGAGTCAGCTGTTTCTGCCCTTGGAACGGTTTCTGCGGAGGCTTCTGAGTATCATCCCTCGTACGAAGCTTCGACGGACAAGCACCAACTGCGTGATCAGCCGCTCCACAAACCAAACAAAGTCCCAGCCTCCTTCGACAATCCTTCTGCACGTGACCAGGTAAATGGCAGAAGTCACAAATCACGCTCCTTCTTCGATCAACGATCACAGGCTTCTTCATTGGTGCTACACCACGACGGTCCACTGGAATACCCTTGCGACCATGAGCTCGGTTAGGTACAAATGCGGGTTTCCTTGCTGCAACTGCTGTCTGCTGCAAACTCCCCTTCATCCCAGATAAACTCTGCTGTTCCCGAGCTGCCGTAAGAACCTGTGAGAAAGTGGTCAAACCCAGGGAGACAATCTGCCTCTGGATGTCCACATCCAAGCTGCGCATGAACCTTCGTGCCCTGTCTGCATCGTTGGCGAATAAAGGTCCAGCGAATCTGCTGAGTCTCGTCCACTCTGCTGCATGCACATCCACGGGTGCTCCATTCTGCCTTAGCCCAATAAACTTCTCTTCCATTTCCTCCCGTGCAGTCCGCGGGAAGAACTTCTCCAGGAAACTCTTAGAAAAATCCGCCCACTTGATCGGCTTGGGCAAGCGGGTCTCCTCAACAAGCCACCATTCTCAGGCGTAGTCCACTAGTTGAATGCGTACCACATCAACTCTTTTGTCATCTGGAATCTGTGCCGCAATCAGCAAATTCTCCGTGTCAACTAGCCACTGCTCGGCTGGCAACGGCTCCTCCAAACCAGTAAATGTAGACGGACCCAAACACCTGAAGTCTGCCACGGTCCCTACTCGGTCAACTGGTTTAGCTCCAACGTTGTTTACAGACTGCTGAACGATCTGCAAACCTTCCTGAAACGAATCTGCTTGCTGCTGGATCAGCTCAGTCTGCCTCTTTTGATTCTCCAGCATTCCTCTTATTACTCCAAGCATGGCGGCTTCGTCCACACGCCTCTGGTACGTCTTGAAATTCTTATCTGCCATATTCCTGAAATCAAAAACACCCAACATTAACATGATGATAGATTCAATGTATAGATCAAGGTTAGAACTCCAAGATACTTAAATAGAGTACCGCATTGTAACTATGCCGCGGTATCATAGCCACAATTACTTAACTCCACCCAAGTCGCCTAAGTCCTAGAGATAACAAGAAATCTGGTTTCGAGTCGATATGCAAACGAAGTTTGCACATCGTAGAAGATATAATCAGGAAGAATGTGATTCAAGAAAGGGTAAAACGGCAAAGTGGCAGGACATGTTTCCTAAACACGGGTATTCTGATTCGTGTATTGGGTACAGTACCCAACTACAAAAGAATCAACCCAACTAACATATGGCTCTGAAACCAAAAGAACCATGTCACGCCCTGCTCCCCAGAGTACGCTAGATTGGGCATGTGACATAGCCAACCATGCTACCTGTGGGTAGGAAGTATCCATCCACAGTCACATTACGGCTGTAGAGATATCAAGAACAAAATAAAACTATCTAAAACATGTCCATAATCTAGAATAACAGGAGTCAATAATAAATAAATGCGGAAGCAAATGATCGAATACAAATAACTGAGAAGTATGTCCCATAATGCGGGCTCACATCAGGAAATAAATGCAGGAAATAAAACTAACTACTACTGAACTCACAGCTCAGCCTGCTGGCTGAAATACTCCTGCTCGGACTACGACAGCGGTACGGAATCTGGGCCATGCAAAACCCAGACGTCAGCACGTCATATCAACAAGCAATATAATATGAACAGTGTAACAGGCAATGCAAAATAACATGAATTAAACGAGTGTAGCAATAATGTGAATCAAGCAGTGCAGGGTAGTGTGCAGTGGATGACTAATTGTTCTATCAGGTTTTCTATTCTAAAGTCTTTGAAATCAATTGATTAATCGTCGATGTAACTCAAAAGTATCCCGTGCGTGCCCGGGATCACGGTCAAGATCCTCGGGGCTGAATCCGAGACGTGCCGCTAAGCAGTAACAGGTAGCAGGATGGGCGAGTGATGTCAGCATCATCACTCCGGGGCTGGCCTAGCCCGTAAGACTGATCAGAACAGGTATCGAACTGTTGAGCTACAAGTCGGTTTCAGCTTTGATTTCCCCAAACCCCCAAGTTATGTATGTCGAGTCAGGTATTCAGTAATCAAGAACTAATGCCAACACAGGATCAGGTAAAAGCAGGTTTGTCTGGATAGATAACAGGAACGGTCCATGAGGACTACATGTCAGGTTCGTTGGCATTAGACACAAGATCAGGTAACGGGTCAGGTCATGATACATCAGGTCAAGTCAACAGTATATGGTACCATGTCAGGTGTATCAATGTTTATATATGTAGCAATGTCAGGTCAAGATGTAAACAATATCGTGGGTGTGCTCACAATCAGATATATAATCACACATGGGTATTAACAACATGAGATAAGCCATGAATTACATAATAAGCAGTTTCATTCAAATTACAAGAGTGCAGTAAGACGATATAGCCGTTTAGTCATGTTAACAGGTTTAAGCACCCTTAGCGGTGCAATAATTTATGTAACGGTTCAATACAGTTATTTCAGGTTAATGCATGCGAGTGTCCGAATGTAAAAGAACTACATGGATAAATGTTACCAGCTATTTTAACAGTAAAATGTGATTGAACAAGTAGATATGATTGTTAGGTTCAACTTACAAACTGTAAGTTCCATGTTTAACAGTAAATTGATATAATGCAATATTATAACCGAAAATGGGAAACGATTGTACCAAGTTAAATTTTACAGGTTTAGGGTATCAATACATGTATGTAAATATTGTATAGCATGTAGCAAGGGGTACTTGCCTCAACGGGTCGCGAACCGGGAAAAACGGAACGTAACGTCGGTGGGGAAACTCGCGACGGACGCACGGTTCACGGATTGAACCCAAACAACGAACCAAGGAACCACACGGGTCAGAGTACTCTACTGGATCGTCGGGACACGTCGCCGGCACGGCCGGATTCCGGCGAGATACAAAAACAGTGAATAGGGTTTCTAAAGGGTGTAGATCTAGAGAAAGAAAGAAATGAACAGAGAAAGGGGAAGAAGAAGAAGATGGGGGATACTCACTGGTCTCAGAGGGCACTAGCAACGACGGCGAGATCGACGGCGGCGAGAACGACGTCTCCGGCGATCTGCAGAAAACATCCAGCAGTTTGTTTTCAGTTTTGAAAATGAAGAGAGGAAGGGTGAGATGGAGAAACACTTACAAGGTGTTCTGGGGTGGTCGGTGATCATCGGCGACGGCCAGGGGCGGCGCAGGTGGTCGCTGGTGGTGAGCAGGCGGCTGCAACGGCGAGGGCGAGGCCGCTGTGAGGGTGCAGGCGCACGGGAAGGAGGACGAGGGGCTTGGTGAGGTGAGGAGGTGCGGGCGAGGGTGACGGTGGTGCCGGCGTGGGGCTGCGGTGGTGATGGGTGACGGTGGTTAGGGTTCTCGCGAGGGCTCGTGGGTTCTGTGCTTCGTGAGGAAAATATGAGGGAAATAGTAGCTTTTAAAAAAAAGAAGATAGAGAGGGAGAATATAGAGAGATGGAGAAAGAGAGAGAGATTGAGAGAGTTATGGAGGAGAGAGAGAGAGAGAGAGAGAATACTGTGATGGGGCCCACGAGATGTATAGATCTCGTGATTGGCTGCAGAAGGGAAAAATTTCAGAAGATTTACACAGTTTAGAGAATATTATTCTGTTTAAAATATTTTAGATTGGTTAATGTTTAATTATGCGATGGTTTTAAATATATATTAATTTTGGGATTTTGGCGCTAAATAAAACATTTCGAAATCGCGCCCGGGTCGGATCCAAAAATTTGAAATTTAAATAATAGGATTTTAAGCGGGTTCCAAATTTTAAAATTAAGTGTTTTATGATTAAAAAGCATACCCCCAAAACGGACACCTGTACGCGCGCGTAGCCGTCCAAACTCGCCCGTTTCACTGAACGGGACGAGAACACGATACATGGACGCTACCACAAGGCTAGGGGCGTCGAGTAGGCCTAGATGAATATTTTTAATTCTATTTTAGATGCTAAGATTTATTATTTGCAGAAATGACTTTGCCGGGTAAATTTTTACAGTAAGTCACAAACAGGTAAGATAAATGAAATGAGTACCACACTACGCTCAAACAGTAACTGAAAAACGGCAGCATTAGGCTCGGGTGTTACACTTTTGTTTTTATTTATCTCATAAAAATCATCACAAGTCAAAATGCTAGAAAGCTTTTTCAAGGAGGAAGAAGAAGAAGTAAACTATTTGTGATGAATAATGAATTTTTATTATGATGGTTACAAATCAACCATGGGTTAAGAATGAAGGTTTAACCCTTATAAAGATTTAACTAGGGTAAAGGGTTTGGATTGAGTTAAGAAATATCTACACAAAATATCTTTACAAAATATCTAGCTTAAAACAAAATAAAGCTTCTAGAAGCTTCATGAAAAAGCTAACCCAAATCAAACCCTAACATGTTTAATCTCCACAAATCATGTTGTATTTGTAATCATAACTTGTTACAATATTATATATCACATATATAATATATTTTGCAACAAAAGAAAATAATACAATTAACATATATCGCATATATATCAATGTATTATCCGGTGAGAAAATGAATCAATAAAGTGAGCTTATATTAGTTAACGTAATGTAATATATCACATATATAATTATACATTATATTATCGAATCAACACTTGATCCGACAATCCGGCTATATTGCATATAACCGACTAATATAACATGTACCAATTCATCGAATCAACACTTGATCCGATGACCCGGCTATATCACATATACCCGGCCGATATCTCATATCGTGAGAATATAATACGGTATCTCATATCATATTATGCTCGGTCCCGCACATATCACATATGTGCTCCTACTCCGTTTTGCCTAAACCAGGAAACCTCTGTGTAGGACTCTAAAGAATTGTCAATACGCCGGCAGTAGGTGATGATCGTATCAAACACTCACAAGCTGCAAGCGGTCAGCTAAACGTAACATCCACCCAGGTATTGAGCAATCAGAAGATCAACAAGGAAGCCTGTACATTCTCCTGTGAATCCAATCAATAACACTCCCGTACAGTCCGGTCTCTTCGTCTGATATGTCGCATATCCAGTCTTGGGGTGGTGAACGTCAGACCCCAGTAACAGATAAGTCGTGTCGATATGAGGTCCATAATAGTTCGAGAAACTACTGATAACACTTACCAGTAAATCTCAGCAACCCTGTCCAGGGATTTCCAGTTATAGCCAATCGAACACAGCGCAACATCAACTCCTTACACCGGGAGAGACGAAACCCCTCCTATCGCTCATTGCCTCCATGTGATTCGGGACTATACCTAAAAGCCACCGTTTTGCACGCCCTCTTGGACGTGGTATGATGGAAATCAAAGCACAGTGGGAATCACACAAGACTCTATGACGATCTAGGGTCTACAGACTAACCTGTACCAGTGTCACCAGAGAACTGCCATCTGACGTGAGGTATAATACCAACTGGGAGTTCTCGTTGAGTCCTTCCAGTATACCCAGTCTCTACTGAGCACCCGTATACTATCTCCGATGTCAAACATCAATGGATATGGGATCATCCATCGCCCATCTACATGTGTCAAGAAGCATACGCTAGTCTACTCTGGTATATTGATGCCCTGTCTCGATACACCTGCGACTAGGAACGTTTGAAGGATGTACTTAGCGACTACACTGTCCCCACTAGTATGATCTACATCATAGTCCTGGTAGTCAAGTACTCATCCTAAGGGCTTTATCAACATGTAACATAGAAACTATCAGAGTACCTGTTAAGATAAAGAGCAACCAGATAGCATACTATCATGTCGAGCAAGAAAGTCCTCCATATATATGTCCAAGCATCCACTACAATATACATCGCATGTACAATAATGGCCACTAGGGCATACATATCACTAACACCTCCTCCATGGATTCTTCTTCTACCTCCACTCTATCCATCTCATGTGTTGAGAATCCTAGAGTGTCATGAGACAAAGTTATCACACACATTCTCTACTTCACCTTGGACATGTCGGCTAGCAAACTTCATGTCCGATTTACTTTGGTTTGAAGCGGGAGCCCGTAAAAGGTTTTCTAGATGTGGTGCCACTTCGATGTGGAGACCGGAGATCGAGCGAGATCGGAGATGCCGCGAAGAGCTAGGGATGGTGGCTAAAGACCGAAGGACACAGATCGATCGGTATAGCCATTCTAACTTCTTATAGATAGCTAGTTTAGTGTTAATGGTACGATCCGGGTGAAATTCTGTGTTAGCGCCAGTTTCGTAAAAAGATTTCGTTTCCGCGTTTGGTCTCGGGTTGACGACCGAGGCTCTACCATAGACTTACATGGTATCAGAGCCACGCCATTAACCGTTAACTAGCTTGTTTAGAGAATGTTAAAGTATTGAAACCAAAACGACTACAATACACTGCCCTGCACATTCTAGGTTATGTCGATTTTCAAAGTGTCTTAAAAAATTATTTAAACAGGTGCAAAAGACTACTGACATGACCACTAGTCCACACCCCAAACACGACCCCAATCCCTCGGATTTTGGCCGAGCACATTGAGGAAAAATCCGAGCAGGCCAGTTTTTTTGAGGCTTCTGGGTTTGATTTTTGTGGTGTGGTCTGTTCTCTGGAAAGTTGGTTCAGTGATATTGTTTGTTTAGCCCAGTTTGGATATGGTTTTATCAGGTTGTTTGGGGCTATTCGGGGGTTATTTCGGAGTCGATATTTCTAATATCGTTTAAAGTTTTGCAGTGTATTACACTACTATCTGTGACCGTGAATGTCATTAGAGCGGTAAATCTTGTCTAATTGTTATAGTCCTTTTAGATGGGTTTGCGAACGTGACATTCACGTTGATGTTCTGTGTTGTGCTGTGTTTTTGCGGATTTGTCGTGGTGGATAGCTTGGATGCAATGGTAGTACAGTTTGGTATTATTTATACATTTGATATTGCAGTGCGAGCGTCCGACATGTGGACTACCGTCACTGCCTGTTTGTATATTATTCTTTTGGGGCACGACCGGGTTGAGGTCGATGTCACCGTTGTACATATTTTCTTTTCTGTACTAGGATTACCCCATGGTGGAATGCACGGATAGCCGGGTTCTAGAAGACAATGAGCCCGCATCTCATGGCTTTGAGACGGAGGGGGATTCACTCTAGAAAAGGCAGGCTATTCGCCGCACTCGTAGGGGGTATAGGTTGACCCAAGGAGGGATGCTCAAGTTACCGGATTCCATGAAGTGCTGGGTGGCCCATTCACTTAGCTGAAGGGGGCTGCCTCGCTTCTGATTTTGGCGGGTAACTTGCCGCGCCCGTAGGGGTCTAGATTTTCATTGCACAAGTTATCCACACAACCAGGGGAACGTCGGGTTTCACTTGCGGCTCAAAGGAAACCCGGGGCTCCCAGATTATCTGTATTGTTCTGTGATGCTTATTACATTTCTGTGATGTTGCATTTATCACGCCAGGAGCGATTATTATATATTGATATATATACTAGTAGATGTTGTATATGTTTTACATCCGCGCTAGTCCTGTCCCTGCTCTGTCGTTAGTTAAGTAACCTAACGGGTGATGACGGGACCCAGTGGCGAATGCGGATGGTATATACGTACATCATATTTTCGTTCTTTATTGGTGTGATTAATTGATGGGACTGCGTTAATTCGGATCAATGCAAGAAAAACAAACCTATTCGATGTTGTTGGAACAAATTTTCAAAAAGCTGTTATTCAAAGGACGTTCTCTTTTGTTTTGCACAGTGGTATTCTGTTATGAATATCCAGCACCTCATTTGACGAGGCAAGGGCCGAGTCCCTTCATCGGGAGTGACCCCTTGGACAGAGGTTTGCGTCAAGGTAATAACTTCACTATAGTCGATTACTTTTTTCTTTGCATCGCGGTATTCAGTTGGAATATCCAGCACCTCATTTTACAAGGAAAGAGCCGAGATCCCTTCATCGGGAGTGACCTCTTTAGCAAAGGTTTTCGCCACTATATTTTTGTAAAAAGCTATCAGCTTCTTTCAACGATATCAAGTTCATTACGTTAAAGGTTTTTCACTAAAAACCATTCGTAGCCCTCCGTCATTTCAGACGGGTAGCACTTAGTATTCATGCTATGTTTGTTGGCCTTAGTCAAGGCATAATGTATGGTAGCTATTTGTTACTTTTCTGTTGCATAGATAGATGCGTTGATTTGGGACAGTCGTGTAGCCTTGTTGGCCCTAGTCAAGGGCTTATACGGATGGGTTCAAATTAAGCTGGACAATGACGGGCAGAACTTGACATGTGACTTATGACTTGTTAGCCTTAATCAAGGTCATAAGAGCATAGGGTAAAAATCACATCGGGAGTTTCAAACATACAGGAAACTTGCCAGATTTGCGCATACCTTCTGGAGTGTGATAACGTGAGTGGATTCCATTAGGTCATCATGCGATGATAGTTGGATCCCGATTCCCACTGATGAGTTGGTTTACTTCTCGGGTAATCCCGAATAATTCTTCTTTCAGATTTGGAGGAGAATTTGAGGATACAGTGGGAGGCTTCCTGATTAGATAAATTGATAACCATTCTGATCTAGGTTAGAGTGCACGCAGAGTGTTTCTTTTCTCTCTCTCTTTGGCAGGGACCATGATCCGACCCTTGACTATGACTCAGTGACCAAGTTAACCGAACTTTCTTAAAACACTGGCTTTTAGATTGTCTGAGTTGCATATATCATTGCCACTCCTTCTTTTACCCTTTTCATTTCTCCAGAATACCCCGTATTACTATGAATATCCACTTCCATTAGATAAATCCATTGTATAGTTATATACGAACTCGAAGGAACTTGTTCCAGATTCGAGGATGGATTCTGGTTTTGGAGAGATTGAATAAGACTATTAAGTTGTCTTTTCCTTTTACCTTCTCTCAGGTTGAAAGGTACACCTATTACGCTTATTGGATAGTCTTCTTCCAAACCATAGGCAGGTGCCGAAAGGTAGAGAATGAAGAAAACCAATTAGCCTAAGTGTGGTGTACAGAAGGTATTAAGTAAAGTAAAATAAAGGGATCAGAAAGAGGGCAAAGTAAATTGCAACTGCTATCATTCATGACCAAACCACGTATTTCATCGCCACTCCTGCTTCACCTTTGTATTTCTCAAGAACACCCCGTATCACTACGAAGATCTACAGTTATTGGATACTCCATCGTATGGTTATATATGAACTCGAAGGAACTTGTTCCAGTTCGAGGATGGATTCTGGTTCAGGAGAAATAGGAATAAGGTTTATTCAGTTTTCTTTTATCATTACCTTCTCTCAGATTGCGAGTACTCCTAGGATTAGGAGAGTACACCTATTATACTTATTGGATAGTCTTCTTCCAAACCATAGGCTGGTGCCGAACGGTAGGGAAGGAAGAAAACCATTTAGCCTAACAATGGTGTACAGAAGGTAACAACTAAAGACAAATAAAGCGATTTGGAGAGATGGCAAAGAAATATACGGTTACAGTTGTGAATCTGATAATGGAAGAGGCGTTACTAGGAATACCCGGATACCCCTTCGAAACATTTTCATATTTCAGTTTCACTGTGCATTGTTAATATAAAACAGATTTCCCAAATAGACCTTGCTCCCGGATATGTATTTACCAGGTTTGATTCTCATATCTATATGGTTTTACAGATGATGAGTGGGAGTAAGTTATTGGGAATTAGGTGATCATCCTCATTATATCGGAATTCGTTGTAATTGGTGATATTTGAGGAAATCACCTGGGTTTCTGCCGGACGGCAAATATTTGGTTTTGAATATTCATTGTTATGCACCAATTTCAAACTGATATATCTGTATGTTTATTTTATAAAGTGAGATATAGCATTTTGAAATTATGTCCATGACATTTACCTATATCAGTTGATGGTTAGCTAAGGAGCATTAAACAGCGGTATAATTCTTCTTAACCATAGTACAGTTTTCAACCTACGATGCACAGGGTTTGAGTTATTCAACTCAGGGGACTTATACAGAGTATTGTATATTGTCCAGTGTCCACAAGGACAGAGGGGTTGGTCCTCGTACTATATTCTGTTTACTTATGACTTCTCTAGTTTTTAGACAAGTGTTTCGTAGAAATACAAGGTCTAGGTTTTGAGAAGTTATAGGTATAAGAATAAAGTAGAGAACCAGGTGTTGCAAATATCAGGATTCTTCAAGGTGATCGAATATGTAGATACTTGTGTTTGGTATTCAGTTGATAGTAATGATTTTGAGAAACTTGTTTCGCTTTCAGGTTACTCATGTTTGGATGCACTCCTAAGTTGAGTAATGATGATCGGCCTCTCTCCATTTAGTTGACATGCAATGGAGACAGCTGCATGATTTGAATCTTGTTCCAATTAAATCAGCGCCTCTGTTTCTATATTAGATATAGAATGGATCATATCTTAATGATATTAAGGTATATGGAGTTGTCCGGCTTATGCTTAAAACCAGACTCTGGATAACTCAAGACACGTTTCTATAATGGCTATTTGTGGGTTGACCCGGGCTATGACGAGAGTTGATTTTCTATCATCTGGAAGATCAATAGCAATATTGTTCTTGACTCGCCACAGTTTTATTAAAATGGATTTTTTCAGAAAACAGTAGTGGGAGTATGGTAGAACTGGGAGTGATTCCAGAACCGCAAACGATTACTGAAAAGTTAATAGGACCTAAAGATTCAATCTATATTGACATTCTATTAGCCACTCCGCAGATATGGAGGGTAAGCTCAATCACCCGAGAGGTACTCTGGTAGCCTCAAGGACGGTGACAGGGAGGTTCTTGTTTACCCAGACTTGCCATTACTGCTGTTCTAGACTTTGAGACCCGGCAGGAGGATGAGTATAGCGTCGTTCTAAACTAGTTTTAGAAGTGCACGTGTATATGATTCTGCCAGAAGGTTGTTGTAGTCAGTGGGAGCAGCGGAAGCATAGTGGACAAGTATCTTATGTCTATTTATAGACTAAAGCAGATATAGCGGAGATAGATCATCTATTTCTGATATGACAGTTATAGGTTTGACTTCATCAGAACAGGGGATATATCTGTTAAGAAGGTAGTAGGGTGTGATGTCCTGGTATTTGGATGACATATACATAGTAGGAAGTGAAATTCCTATACTACGATTGGTCATACTTTGGTTGTCACACGGTGGTTTCTCCACATAGGGCTTGGATATTATATCAGACATTCTGGTTACTAGATCTATGGTTTTAGATCTATATCTGGGTAGTTTCCCAATCTGGGTACTTAGACAACATTCTAAACGTGTTTTAGACTAGACGACTCCTGGCACGGTAGTATACCTGCAGGTGATGGAGTCATCCTCTCTAAAGGTGTCTTATAGACTAAAGGGGAGAGGGATGTGCATGATTGGCATATCACTTGCTTAGGCAATTGAGTCGATCATGAGATGCCAAGTACCACACCAGATGTTTTTGCACTAGCTGCATTAAGTTGATATTAATCCAATCCTGGAGAAACGTTCGGAAGTAGTTGTAGAACATTAGTGGATGTTCTAGAGATTTGATAACGACAGCCTCCTTCGGGAGACGGTTGTCAATCCAGGCTTTCAAGGTGACCTGGATGACAGAGTGACTGTTAGAGTTATAGTTTTCCCTCTGACGAGGGGCAGTAGTTTGGACAGGTGGTCCAAGCGGATACTGAGGGAGGCATGACGCAGGATACTGATTAAATTCAGTTGGAGATACGGTCTAAGAAGTTTTCTGGATTTGGAGTTCGATTGTGAACTGGCTCCTATCAGATATCCAGACATATTCTAAGACATGTATTGCTCATTTCGTGAGATGGCTTTCTCCGCGAACTTGAGATAAAGAGAGACATAGAAAAAACATCAGAGCGGATCCACTCACTGAGGCTATTTCTCGAAAGCAATAGTTTTACAAATGAGCTTTGTGAAACTGATTAGTAGAGGAGTTGGGTGTTCGGTATCACACAGGCTGTGAGTATGCGATATTGCAATAATTAGCCTTAAGTGCAAGTAGGAGATTGTTAGCTATAGTACCCTCAAGTCAATTATTAGATCGCAGGCATGTGATTTCAATGATTGAGGGAGGACCTATACTGGTAGGACAGTCATACTCAAGATGATAGTATGCTATCTGGTTTATCTTTATCATCGTGTACATGCTTTAGGTGATATTACAGATCACTATTACATGTTGATAGAGCCCTTAGGATTCTTGCTTAACTACCAGCAGTATGATGGCGATTATATACGTAAGAGTTGGGTAGTCTATAAGCACATCCTTAAAGTGTCCCTAGTCGTAGGAGTTTCAAGACTGGGCATCGATACACCATCAGTAGACTAGTGCATACAGTCGAGACCCCGACAAGGGGCGGTGGCCGGTCTCACAAACCATTAGTGTCAGTTGGTTCACCTAAGATGTATACAGGTACTCATTAGGTTATGAGTACACCAGACGGACTTGCCGGGAACATGCTAGTTGGTATTATACCTAGCGTCAGATAGCAATTCCCTGGTGATATGTGCACAGGTTAGTTCATCGACCTGAGATCGTCATTTGTCTCGTGTGAGTTCCTACTGTACTTTGATTACTACCCTACCATGGCTCAAAGGAGTCGTGCAAACAGGTTTTAGTTGGGTACAGTCCCGAGCCACATGGAGGCAGTGAGCAGATCGGCAGGGGATTCGTCTCTTCCGGTATTGGGGGTGAGATCGCGCTGTGTCTAGGAGAGCCATTACACGAAGTCCTTGGCCAAGGCAAGTGAGATTTACTGGTAGGTATTCCAGTAGTATCTCAGGGTGTTATGGGCTACACTGCGACACGACTTGTACCGCTTTTGGGGGTCTGACGTTTACCAGCCCCCTAGACCCGACATGCGATACTCATAGACGAACGAACCGGACTGTACTGATATTGTCACTGACAGGCTCAGTAGGGTTTGAGGATGAGTTCGCTCATCGGTCTCGCTTTTGGTCAATCTTGGATGGCCGTTACGTACAGCTAGTACCACTGACATGCTTGTGGTTAATCCCATTGCCAGCGTAATGACGAGTCTTTAGAGTCCCCCACAGAAAGTTTTCCAAGTTCGAGCGAAACGTTGTAGAGGCCGTATGGTATTATGGCAGGGTTCGATCATATATGTGCACTTGTGCATGGATCATGATCGGACAGATCATACTAGTGGGCTTTGGTTTAAGCCGGATCCTAGTATTAGATTTGTTGGATTACTTTCGTCTCATTGCATTCGTATTCAGTCGGAATGCGGATGCAGGTATGTATATATAGGGGAGGGGTATCCTTGTGATCCGTCACGAGTTTACTTTAGTTGATGCCATATCTTTTTATTAAACATTTTGGTTTAAATGTTTAGTGGAGGAAAATGTGAGTGCAAGTTTTGTTCATAAGCATCATCTCATGCCACATGTACATGGTGACTCATGGTCTTGGTTAGTGTGGCCATTTAATGTGACATGGATTGATTTTGTGGCTAATTATGATTAGTGGGGATATTTTGGAGAGAGAGGGGAAGCCAAGTGTGTAAGTCTACGGTAGCGCCCCAGCCGTCTAACAGACGCCAAATGCGGAACAAAAACTTTTAACTGGCGCTATCGTATACTATAACCCGGATCTGCCATTATTGCTAAACTAACAAACTACAAAGAGGGTAGAAAAATTATACCGAAAGATCCGAGTCCCTCATTTTTTAACCATCATCCCACGCTCCGTTGCGGCTGCTACGATCTCGTCGATCTCCGATCTGCTCGTCCAAGTGGCACCACGTCAACGGATCTTTAAACGGGCTCCCGCCTCTGACCCGAGGCAACTCGGTCATCAAGTTTTCTAAAAGAGATGACCAAGATTGATGTAGAGAATGAGTAGAACACTTTGTCTCACTTCGTCCAAAGCCATGGACGAACGGTTAATGAAGTTGCCTTTTGGAATCGGGTGAAATGAGAAATGAGGCTATCTAATTTCCATGAATCCAAAACTATAATCTTTTCCAAATTAACAACCATGATTCCTTCACCAAGAGGGGCCGGCCACTTATAGGGAAGGAGGAGGGTGAGTGTAGGAGAGGGGGGGTGACCACAACAATGAAGCTTATCATAACACACTTAAAGAAACATGACTCACTAATGACACCTAGTATGAACACATTAAAAGCAAAGGATGAATCATAAACCAAGTCACCTTTGCATTAAATGAATCATTAAATACACTAATGAGTCACTTAACACCTCACCATCCTAGTCACCTACAAGAAGCTTCCACACTCATCTCAAGAAAAGATAAATCCGCATTTAACCGAATTTTAAATACGGGCGATAGAAAACTGGAAACTGGCAACTTCCAAAAGCGATCCCGAAACGAATTTCAGGATAACCACGTAACAGTATAAACATACCTGCATTTGAATTACGACCGAATACAAATGTAACTGAGACAAAGATATTATATCTACACAGTATAATACTCGGATCTGGCTTAAACCAAAGCCCACCAGTATTATCTGCCCGAAATATGACACGTGCGTAAACGCACGTGCATTTTCCGAACCCTACCATAAAACCATACGGCCTCTACAGCGTTTCGCCCGAACTTGGGAAACTATCTGTGGGGAACTCTAATGACTCGTCAGTACCCTGGCAGTGGGTTTAACCACAAGCCGTCAGCGGCACTAGCTGTGCGTAACGGCTGCCCATGTACTGACCTCAAGGGAGGCCGATGAGCTAACTCATCCGGAAACCCTACCGATCCTAACAGTGACAATGTATATACAGTCCGGTCCGTTCGTCTATGAATATCGCATATCGGCCTAGGGGGCTGGTAATGTCAGACCCTCAATAGCAGTATAAGTCGTGTCGGAGTGTAGCCTAAAAACACCCTGAGATACTACCGGAGTACCTACCAGTAAATCTCTTGCCACGGCTGTGGGCTTTGTGTAATGGCTCTCCTAGACACAGCGCGATCTCACCCCCAATACCGGGAGAGACGAATCCCCTGCCGATCCGCTCACTTGCCTCCATGTGGCTCGGGACTGTACCCAAAAAATACCTGTTTGCACGACTCCTTTGAGCCATGCTAGGTTAGAAATCAAAGCACAGTGGGAACTCACACGAGACAAATGACGGCCTCAGGTCGATGAACTAACCTGTACACATGTCACCAGGGAACTGCTATCTGACAATAGGTATAATACCTGCTAGAAGGTTCCCGGCGAGTCCTGTCCGGTATACTCATAACCCAATGAGCACCTGTATACATCTTAAGTGATCCAACTGACACCAGTGGCTTGTGAGACCAGCCACCGCCCCTCGTCGGGGTCTCGACTCTATACACTAGTCTACTCCGGGGAATCGATGCCCTGTCTCGAAACTCCCACGACTATGGACCAAAATCAAGGATGTTCTTATAGACTACCTAACTCTCACGTATATGATCGCCATCATACTGTTGGTAGTCAAGCAAGATCCTAAGGGCTCTATCAAAGTGTAACAGTGATCAGTCACCTGAACCTGTACACGACTGATAAAGGCCAACAAGATACCATACTATCATCTCGAGTAAGACTGTCCTACCGGTATAGGTCCTCCTCAATCATTGCAATCACGTGCCTGCGATCCAATAATTGACTTTGAGGGCACTATATCCAACAATCTCCCACTTGCACTTAAGGCTAATTATTGCAATGTCGCATACTCACAGCCTGTGTGAATATGAAACCGAACATCCAACTCCTCTACTAATCAGTTTCACAAAGCCCGTTTGTAAAACTATTGTGTTCGAGAAATAGCCTCAGTGAGTGGATCCGCCTTGATGTTTCTTTCTGTGTCTCTCTTAATCTCAAGTTCGTGGAGAAAGCCATCTCCCAAACCGAGTAATACTTGTCTTAGAATATGTCTGGATATCTGATGGGACCTAGTTCATAAATGAACTCCAAATCCAAACTTCTTAGACTGTATCGATAACTGAACCTAATCAGTATCCAGCACCATGCCTCTCACAGTATCCTCTTGGACCACCCGTCCATAATTCTGTCCCTCGTCAGAGGGAAAACTATAACTCTGACAATCACTCTGTCATCTATGTCACCATTGAAGCCTGGAATGATAACCGTCTCCCGAAGGAGGCTGCCGTCATCAAATCCGTAGAACATGCACTTATGTTCTAAAACTGCTTCCTTATGTTTATCCAGGATTGGATTAATACAAACTTATTGCATCTAGTGCAAAAACAACATCTGGTGTGGTACTTGACATCTCACGATTGACTCAATTGCCTAAGCAAGTGATCTGCCAATCATTCGCATATCCCTTTCCCCTTTAGTCTGAAAGACACCTTTAGAGAGGGTGACTCCATCATCTGCAGGTACACCACCATGTCAGGAGTCAACTATTCTAAAAACTATCAGATTACTGTCAAAGTACCCATATTGGGAAACTACCCAAATCTAGATCTAAAACAATAGATCTAGAAACCAGAATGTCTGATATTATATCCATATCCTGTTTGGAGAAACAACTGTGTGACGACCACAGTACAACCGATCGTAGTATAGGAATTTTACTTCCTACTCTGTATATGTCATCCAAATACTAGGACATCACATCCTACTACCTTCTTAACAGATCCATCCCCTATTCTGATGAAATCAAACCCATGACTGTCATATAAAAAATTAGATGATCTATCTCCACTATATCTGCTCAAATCTATAAATAGACATAAGCTACTTGCCCACTATGCTTCCGCTGCTCCCATTGACCATAACAACCCTCTAGCAGAATAATATACACGTGCACTTCTAAAGCTAGTTTAGAACGACGCTATACTTAACCTCTTGCCTAGTTTCATAGTCTGGAACAACAGTAGTGTCAAGTCTGGGTAAATTAGAACCTCCCTGTCACCGTCCTTGAGGCTACCTAAGTACCTCTCGGGTGTCTGAGGTTACCCACCATATCCGCGGAGTGGCTATTGGAATATCAAACCTGATTGAATCTTTAGGTCCTATTAAATTTTCCGTAATCGTTTGCAGTTCTGGAATCACTTCAGTTCTACCATACTCCCACTACTGTTTTCTGAAAAAATCCATTTTACTAAAACTGTGGTGAGTCAAGAACAATATCACTATTGATCTTCCAGATGGTAGAAAGTCAACCCTCGACATAGCCCAGGTCAACCTACAAACTGCATTACAGAAACGTGCCCTGAGTTATCCAGAGTCTGGTTTTAAGCATAAGCCGGACAACTCCCTGTACCTTAACATCGTTAAGATATGAACCATTCTATATCCAATATAGAAACTTTGGCACTTATTTAATTGGAACCAGATTCTAATCATGCAGCTGTCTCCAGTGCATATCAACTTAATGGAGAGAGGCTAATCAGCATCACTCAACTTAGGAATACGTCCAATTATGAGTAACCTGAAAGAGAAACAAGTTTCTCAAAACCATTACTATTATCTGAATACCAATCACAAGAATCTACATCTTCGATCTCTTTGAAGAATCCCGATACTTGCGACACCTGGTTCTCTACTTTATTGTTGTACCCACAACTTCTCAAAACTTAGACCTTGTATTTCTACGAAACACTTGTCTAAAAACTAGAGAAGTCAAAAGTAAATAGAACATAGTACGAGGACCAACCCCTTTGTCCTGATGGACACTGGACAACATACAATACTCTGTATAAGTCCGCTGAGTTGAATAACTCAAAACCTGTGCATCGTAGGTTGAAAACTGTACCCAGGCGATTTCCTCAAATATCACCAATTACAATGAATTTCGATATAATGAGGATGATCACCTAATTCCCAATAACTTACTCCCACTCATCATCTGTAAAATCATACGGATATGAGAATGAAACCTGGTAAGTACATACCCTGGAGTAAGTATCTAATCGGGAAAACAGTTTTTCCTTTAACTATGCACTGAAACATGAAAATGTTTCATAGGGGTATCCTGGTATTCCTAGTAATGCCTCTTCCATAATCCAATTCATGATTACAACCGTATATTTCTTTGCCATCTCTCCAAATCCCTTTATTTATCTTTAGTCGTTACCTTCTGTACACCATCGTTAGGCTAAATGGTTTTCTTTCTTCCCTTCCGTTCGGCACCAACCTATGGTTTGGAAGAAAACTATCCAGTAAGCATAATAGGTGTACTCTCCTAATCCTAGGAGTACTCGCAACTTGAGAGAAGGTGATGATAAAAGACAACTGAATAAACCTTATTCCTATTTCTCCCGAACTGGGGAAAAAAGAAAAGGTGAAATAGGAGTGGCGATGAAGTACGCGGTTTGGTCGTGAATGATAACAGTCACAATTTACTTTGCCCTCTTTCTAATCCCTTAATTTTGTCTTTACATATTACCTTCTGTACACCCTACTCAGGCTAATTGGTTTTCTTCATTCCCTACCTTTCGGCACCTGCCTATGGTTTGGAATAAGACTATCCAATAAACGTAATAGGTGTACTCTCCTAAACTAAGGAGCTCTCGCAACCTGAGAGAAGGTGATAATAAAAGACAACTGAATAAACCAATTCTATTTCTCCTGAACCTTGATCCATCCTCGAAGAAGTCCTTCGGGTTCGTATATAACCATACGATGGATCTATCCAATGGAAGTGGATGTCCGTAGTAATACGGGGTGTTCTTAGAAATGCAAAAGGTAAAAGAAGGAGCGGTAATGACTTATGCAACTCGGACAATCCAAAAGCCAGTATTTTAAGAAGGTTCGGTCAACTTGGTCACTGAGTCATAGTCTAGGGTCGGTCAATGGTCGCTGCCAGAGAGAGAGAGAGAGAAAAGAAACACTCTGCGTGCACTCTAACCTAGATCAGAATGGTTATCACTTTATCTAATCAGGAAACCTCCCACTGTACTGTCAAATTCTCCTCCAAACCTGAAATAAGAATCAATCGGGATCACCCGAAGAGTAAACCAACTCATCAGTGGGAATCGGGATCCAACTCTCATCACATGATAACGTGACGGAATCCACTCACGTTATCACACTCCAGAAGGTATGCGCATACTTGGCAAGTTTCAGTTTCTTTAGAAACTCCGATATGATTTTTGCCCTATGCTTTTATGACCTTGGCGTTGGTCAAAATGTCATAAGTCACATGTTAAGTTCTACCCGTCACTATCTTGTCAATTTGAACCCACCCGCACATGCCCTTGACGTTGGCCAAAATGGCAGAACGACTGTCCCAAACCAACTCATCTATCTATGCAACAAATGAATACCCAGCAGCTACCAAACACTATGCCTTAGCGTTGGTCAAAATACATAGCTTGAATACTACTGAATACCCAAAAGAAATGACGGAGGGCTACGGCTGGTTTTTGGCGAAAAACCTTTAACGTAGTGAACTTGATATCGCTGAAGGAACCTGATAGCTTTTTATAAAAATATAGTGACGAAAACCTTTGCTAAAGAGGTCACTCCCGGTGAAGGGATCTCGGCCCTTTCCCCGTGGAATGAGGTACAGGATATTCCAACTGAATACCGCGATGAAAAGCAACTTGTAATCGACTATAGTGAAGTTATTACCCTGACGCAAACTTCTGCCCAAGAGGTCATTCCCGGTGAAGGGATATCGGCCCTTGCCTCGTCGAATGAGGTGCAGGATATTCACACCGAATACCGCTATGCAAAACAAAAGGAAAAGTCTTTGTAATAACACTTTTTAAAACTGTTCCAATAACATCCAAACAGGTTTGTTTTTTTTTCTTTCCATTGATCAAAATCAACGCAGTCCCATCAATTAATCACACCAGAAAAGAACGAAAATAAAATGTACGTATATGCCATCCGCATTCGTCACTGGGTCCCGTCATCACCCGTTAGGTTACTTAACTAACGATAGAGCGAGGACTGGACTAGCGCGGGTGTAAAACATATACAACATCTACTAGTATATATACCAATATACAATAATCGCTCCAGGCGTGATAATATGCAACATTACAGAAAAGTAATAAGCATCACAGAACAATACAGATAATCTGGGATCCCCGGGTTTCACAGAGCCGCTACTGAAACTCGACGTTCCCCTGGTCATGTGGATAGCCTGTGCAATGAAACCTAGACTCCTACGGGTGCGGCAAGTTACCCGCCAAAACCTGAAGCGAGGCAGCCCCCTACAGCATAGTGAATGGACCACCCAGCACTTCACGGAATTCGGTAACTTGAGCACCTCTCCTTGGGTCAACCTGTACCCCTTACGAGTGTGGCGAATAGTCTGCCAATTCCAGAGTGAAGCCCCTCTGCCTCTCAAAGCCATGAGATGCGGACCCGTTGCCCTCCAGAATCCGGCTATCCATGCACTGCGTCGTGGGGTAAAACCTAGTACAGAAATGAAAAATATGTACAACGGGTACATCGACCTCAGCCCGGTCGTGCCACAAAAGAATATTATACAAACAGGTAGTGACGGCAGTCCACATGTTGGACGCTAGCCCCGCAATATCAAATGTACAAATAAATCCAAACTGCACTACCATTGCACACTGCTATCCACCACGACAAATCCGCAACATCACAGCATAACACAGAACATCAACACGAATGTCACGTTCGCAAACCCGTCTAAAAGAACTATAGCATTCAGATGCGGTTTACCGCTCGAATAACATTCACGGTCGGAGATATAATGTAAGTACTGTAAACTAACACGTTTAAATTTCGATCGACTAAATTTCCCGAAGTGGGCCCCACGTACATCTGCTACACAGTAACAAAATCTAGGCCCAAATGAAATATACCAAAAACCACAATTTACCAATTCAAGCACACTGAAGCAATTTGGACCACTGTTCCAATATACTGGCCGCGGATGCGCGGTCAAACCCTAGGTTTGACCGCGGATCCGCGACGGTACAGAAAGATCACGTGACCGGATTTTTACAGTGTGCTTAAAAAACCCTGCTCAATTTTCTGGGATCATCAAAATAATTTTTAAACCAGATTTAAAATCGACAGAAACATTGAACAGAAAAATTGTAGTTTTTGAAATTTGGTCCGATCGATATTTTAAACGAGTTAGCACAAGTTAGTAAAGTATAATGGTGAGGCTCTTATACCACTGTAAGTCTACGGTAGCGCCCCGGCCGTCTAACAGACGCCAAATGCGGAACAAAAACTTTTAACTGGCGCTATCGTATACTATAACCCGGATCTGCCATTATTGCTAAACTAACAAACTACAAAGAGAGTAGAAAGGTTATACCGAACGATCCGCGTCCTTCGTTCTTTAACCATCATCCCACGCTCCGTTGCGGCTGCTCCGATCTCGTCGATCTCCGATCTGCTCGTCCAAGTGGCACCACGTCAACGGATCTTTAAACGGGCTCCCGCCTCTGACCCGAGGCAACTCGGTTATCAAGTTTGCTAAAAGAGATGACCAAGAATGATATAGAGAATGAGTAGAACACTTTGTCTCACTTCATCCAAATCCATGGACGAACGGTTAATGAAGTTGCCTTTTGGAATCGGGTGAAATGAGAAATGAGGCTATCTAATTTCCATGAATCCAAAGCTATAATCTTTTCCAAATTAACAACCATGATTCCTTCACCAAGAGGGGCCGACCACTTATAGGGAAGGAGGAGGGTGAGTGTAGGAGAGGGGGTGACCACAACAATGAAGCTTATCATAACACACTTAAAGAAACATGACTCACTAATGACACCTAGCATGAACACATTAAAAGCAAAGGATGAATCATAAACCTAGTCACCTTTGCATTAAATGGATCATTAAATGCACTAATGAGTCACTTAACACTTCACCATCCTAGTCACCTACAAGAAGCTTCCACACTCATCTCAAGAAAAGATAAATCCGCATTTAACCGAATGTTAAATACGGGCGATAGAAAACTGGAAACTGGCAACTTCCAAAAGCGATCCCGAAACGAATTTCAGGATAACCACGTAACAGTATAAACATACCCACATTTGTATTACGACCGAATACAAATGCAACTGAGTCAAAGATATTATATCTACACAGTATAATACTCGGATCCGGCTTAAACCAATGCCCACCAGTATTATCTGCCCGAAATATGACACGTGCGTAAACGCACGTGCATTTTCCGAACCCTGCCATAAAACCATACGGCCTCTACAGCGTTTCGCCCGAACTTGGGAAACTATCTGTGGGGAACTCTAATGACTCGTCAGTACCTTGGCAGTGGGTTTAACCACAAGCCGTCAGCGGCACTAGCTGTGCGTAACGGCTGCCCATGTACTGACCTCAAGGGAGGCCGATGAGCGAACTCATCCGGAAACCCTGCTGAGCCTAACAGTGACAATGTATATACAGTCTGGTCCGTTCGTCTATGAGTATCGCATATCGGCCTAGGGGGCTGGTAACGTCAAACCCCCAATAGCAGTATAAGTCGTGTCGGAGTGTAGCCTAAAAACACCCTGAGATACTACTGGAGTACCTACCAGTAAATCTCCTGCCACGGCCGTGGGCTTTGTGTAATGGCTCTCCTAGACACAGCGCGATCTCACCCCCAATACCGGGAGAGACGAATCCCCTTCCGATCCGCTCACTTGCCTCCATGTGTCTCGGGACTGTACCCAAAAATACCTGTTTGCACGACTCCTTTGAGCCATGGTAGGGTAGAAATCAAAGCACAGTGGGAACTCACACGAGACAAATGACGACCTCAGGTCGATGAACTAACCTGTACACATGTCACCAGGGAACTGCTATCTGACGATAGGTATAATACCAACTAGCAGGTTCCCGGCGAGTCCTGTCCGGTGTACTCATAACCCAATGAGCACCTGTATACATCTTAGGTGATCCAACTGATACCAATGGCTTATGAGACCGGCCACCGCCCCTCGTCGGGGTCTCGACTGTATACACTAGTCTACTCCGGAGAATCGATGCTCTGTCTCGAAACTCCCACGACTAGGGACCAAAATTAAGGATGTTCTTATAGACTACCCAACTCTCACGTATATGATCGCCATCATACTGTCGGTAGTCAAGCAAGATCCTAAGGGCTCTATCAAAGTGTAACAGTGATCAGTCACCTGAACCTGTACACGACTGATAAAGGAAAACCATATAGCATACTATCATCTCGAGTAAGACTGTCCTACCGGTATAGGTCCTCCTCAATCATTGCAATCACGTGCCTGCGATCCAATAATTGACTTTGAGGGCACTATATCCAACAAAGTGTAGCTTGGGGTTTTGATTTTATATATATATATATATATATATATATATATATATCTTAAAAAGATCACACAATAACATAAGCCATCTTCTTCTTCTCTTGTGCTCGCAAGTTCCTCCTCTATGGCTTCTTCTTCTACCTCCACTCTATCCATCTCATGTGTTGAGAATCCTAGAGTGTCATGAGACAAAGTTATCACACTCATTCTCTACTTCACCTTGGACATGTCGGCTAGCAAACTTCATGTCCGAGTTGCTTCGGTTTGAAGCGGGAGCCCGTAAAAGGTTTTCTAGACGTGGTGCCACTTCGACGAGGAGACCGGAGATCGAGCGAGATCGGAGATGCCGCGAGGAGCTAGTGATGGTGGCTAAAGACCGAAGGACACAGATCGATCGGTATAGCCATTCTAACTTCTTGTAGATAGCTAGTTTAGTGTTAATGGTAAGATCCGGGTGAAAGTCAGCGTTAGCGCCAGTTTCGTAAAAAGTTTTTGTTTCCGCGTTTGGCCTCGGATTGATGGCCGGGGCGCTACCGTAGACTTACAAGAATCCTATGGGTTCTATCAATATGTAATAGTGATCTGTAATACCATATAAAGCATGATGATAAAAACAAACCAGATAGCATACTATCATCTCGAGCAAGACTGTTCTACCGGTATAGGTCCTCCCTCAATAATTATAATCTCCTAACTGCGATTACGATAATTGCCTTGAGGGCAATATAGTCAACAATCTCCCACTTGCACTTAAGGCCAATTATTGCGATGTCGCAAACTCACAGCCCGTGTGATATCGAACACCCAACTTCTCTACTAATCATTCTAGCTAAACCCGTTTGCGAAACTATTGTGTTCGAGAAATAGCGTTAGTGAGTAGATCCGCTCTAGTGTTTCTATCTTTATCTCTCTATATCTCAACTTCGCGGAGAAAGCTATCTCCCGAAATGAGCAATACCTGTCTTAGAATATGTCTGGATATCTGATAGGACCCAGTTCATAAATGAACTCCAAATCCAGCAAACTTCTTAGACTGTATCGTCCACTGAACTTAATCAGTATCCTGCACCATGCCTTCCACAGTATCCGCTTGGACCACCTGTCCAACATACTCTCCCTCAGAAGAGGGAAAAACTATAACCCAGACAACCACTCTGTTATCCAGGTCACCTTGGAATCTTGAAATGATAACCGTCTTCTAAAGGAGGCCGCCGTTACCATATCTCTAGAACATCCATTTATGTTCATAAACTGCTTCCCTACATTTCTCCAAGATTAGATTAATATATGTTTATTGCAGCTAGTGCAAAAACAACATCTGATGTGGTACTTGACATTTCATGATTAACTCAATTGCCTAAGCAAGTGATATGCTAATCATGCAGATCCCTCTCCCCTTTAGTCTGTAAGACACCTTTAGAGAAGGTGACTCCATCACCTGCAGGTACACCACCATGCCAGGAGTCATCCATTCCAAAACACTTTAAAATAGTGTAAAGTACCCAAATTGGGACACTTCCCAAATCTAGATCTAAAACCATAGATCTAGTGACCAGAAAACTTGATATTTTATCCATATCCTGTGTAGAGAAAAACCTTATGACAACCACTGTATAACCGATTGTAGTATAGGAAGATCTCTTCCTATCAAGAGTATGTCACCCAATTACCAGGATATCACTCCATACTACCTTCTTACCAGATCCATCTCCTATTATGATGAAGTCAAAACCTATGACTGTCACATAAAAAATAGATGATTTATTTCCGCTAAACCTGTTTTAGTCTAAAAATAGACATAAGTGTAGAGTGTTTTTCGTCACCCCATTGAGATGGGAATACACGCGCGTTTGTCAGGCGCATTACAGATTCCCCCTGCCTAGGGTAGGCTGTGGTTTATTGATTTTGGTGATCCGAATCTCCGGCAGCCACGGACTAAGCTGCCGTTAATTACCCCTCGCCTTTGGAGCGAGAGAACCTCCGATTGACGGGTCAAACAAGTCATGCGAACTCAATGTGCAGTGTTGTGTTTTGAAGGGGTTTTGGATGGCCCGCAGTGTTTTTACGGGGGTCCCGCTATCCGGATAGCGGGCTGGGGTCAAGGAGGCTAGCAACCTTCTTGTGGGGTGCGGGGAAGCGCCCCGTTAGAATTTTTTTTCTAACAGGGACAGTGTCATGGAGTGTGTGTGTATAAGAAAAGGAAAAAGCATCCAAAGGATGCGTGGGGGCCAGCGCCTCACGTACGTGGCATGCAGGCGCTGGGCGCTAGCGCCTCACGTGCATGGCATATGGGCGCTAGCATGCTGGGTGCTAGACGTTGGGCGCCGCGCCCCACGTGCTTGGCACGCGGGCGCTGGGCGCCAGTGCCCTACGTGCTCGGCATGCGGGTGCCAGCGCCCAACGTTCTCGATACGTGGGCACTAGGTGTCAGCAGGGAAATGGGCCTGGTCCCTGCACTGGGAGCTGTGCTCCCGATTTGACTTATGGAGTTGAACTCCTGACAGAGATTAATTTAGGGAGTTAAACTCCAATAGATCTTGAATGGAGTTAAACTCCTAAAAATATTTAGATATGATCAAAGGGGGCTGCTTTGTTTCTCCTCTTTGGCCCTGGATATTCCCAAGATAGGATTTCTGGAGATGGGTCTCCTTCTTCTTCCTCTTGGTTGGCCGGATCTTGAAGAAAGGGGGTGAGATTTAAAAATCTCACCTTTTTGAGATCTAATAGAAGATCTGAGCTCCTCTTTGTGGGTTTTGTGGTGAAAAACTATTTAGTTTTGGAAAAGAAAGAGTAAAACTCTTGATTTAATTGAAAAGGGGAAGAAGGTTTAGAACCTTGAGAAAGGAGAAAGAGGCACAAAAACCCTAGAGTTTTTAGAGAATGAAAAGTGTATCTTTTATTCATCATCATGTTGCCTTATATAGGCTTACACATTTACATATAGCCCCTTGGGCTTTACAAAATGGCATTTTTCCCAGCCCATGCCTCATGTGCTCATTTCTTTTGCACATAAGCCATGGGCTTTACAAAAATTTGGCTTTATACCCATTTTGCTTACATTCATGCATAAAAAAATTATATCAAAATTATTTATTACATGATTTTTATTTTGGCATGGAGGGGCCCGGTCGCTTCATGTTCGAACTCGACTTGGGCATGGGCCCACTTGATCTGGGCTTGGGCCCACTTGGCTTTGGGTTCACCTTGATTTTGACTTGGTCAACCGGGGTGCAATTTTTGACCCCAACAAAGTACCCCCATCAATGAATGCACACCGCATGCATGAGTTGTGTGCATGAAATTGATGGATCTTAAAGTTGGACTTCGAGGTGGAACATCATTCCAGGGCGGAGCATCATCTCGAGAGCATAATTCCGGGGATCGGAGCATAATTCTTAAGAGCGGAGCTTGATTCTAAGGGGTCAAAGCATAACCCCGACGGGCGGCAGACATTCTGACCGAAGCATAATTTCGATGCAAAGGTTGATTCCTAGGCGAAGCATAATTTCGATAGGGAAAGCAGATACTCCGAGGCGAAGCATGATTTCTACACGGGGTACATTCTGAGATGATGTATGATTTCGACGCAGAGCTCATTAGTCAACTTGATTCTGAGGCGGAGCTTAGTTCCGACGGGGAGGTCGTTGGTTGATTTTTGAGCCGAAGCATAATTCCGATAGGGAAGGCAGATACACTGAGGCAAAGCTTGATTTCAACGCGGGAAACACTCTGAGATGAAGCATGATTCCGACGCAGAGCTTGTTGGTCGACTTGATTCCGAGGAAGAGCTTAATTCCAACAGGGAGGTCGCTGGTTGATTCCGAGCCAAAGCATAATTCCAACAGGAAAGGCAGATACACTGAGGCGAAGCTTGATTTTGACGCGGGGTACACTCTGAGACGAAGCATGATTACGACGCAGAGCTTGTTGGTCGATTTGATTCTGAGGCGGAGCTTAATTCCGATGAGGAGGTCGCTGGTTGATTCCGAGCCGAAGCATAATTCCGACAGGGAAGGCAGATACACCGAGGTGAAGCTTAGTTTCGACGCGGGGTACACTCTGAGACGAAGCTTGATTCCGACGCGAAGCTTGATTCCGACGCAGAGCTTGATGGTTGACTTGATTCCGAGGCGGAGCTTAATTCCAACGGGGAGGTCGCTTGTTGATTCTAAGCCGAAGCATAATTCCGACAGGGAAGGCAGATACACCGACGCGAAACTTGATTTCGACGCAGTTGGGTTACGACAGCGCTCCGGCCGTCAATCCGAGACCAAATGCGGAACAAAATTTTTTCAAAGCTTGGCGCTACCACAACCAAATACCCGGATCGAACCATTAACACTAAACTAGCTGACTACAAAGAAGTTAGAATGGCTATACCGATCGATCCGTGTCCTTCGGTCTTTAGCCACCATCCCTAACTCCTCGCGGCATCTCCGATCTCACTCGATCTCCGGTTTCCTCGTCGAAAAGGGCACCACGTCAAGAAGTCTTTTTACGGGCTCCCGCTTCAAACCGAAGCAACTCGGACATTAAGTTTGCTAGCCGACATGTCCAAGATGAAGTAGAGAATGTGTGTGATAATTTTGTCTCAAGCATCCATTGATTCTCAACTCATGAGATTATATGGATGGAGGTTGAAGATGAAGCCATTAATGGAGATTGTGAGCTCAAGAAGAAAGAGGAAGAAGAAAAGCTTTCTTTTGTTGGAATGATAAAGTGAGAGGGCTCTAGAATAATCTCAATACCAACCCCTTAGCCTCATGGTCGCCCTCTCTCTCTCCTCATATCATTTCAACACCCTAATTAATCAAAAAGGTGACATTTGCACAAATAAAAAGACTATGAGTCATCACCCATGCACATGCCACAATTAATGCTCCTCATGATGACTTGAGCTCATAATTACCACTAATAAACATTAATCCAAATGTTTAATCCAAAAAAGAGAATGGCAACATCTAAAGTAAACTCGTGACGGATCACAAGGATACCCCTAACCTGTATATACATACCTTCATCCGCATTCCGTCTGAATGTGAATGCAATGAGACAAAAGTAATCCAACAAATCTAATACTAGGATCCGGCTTAAACTAAAGCCCACTAGTATGATCCGTCCGATCATGATCCATGCACAAGTGCACGCATATGATCGAACCCTGCCATAAAACCATACGACCTCTTCAACGCTTCGCCCGAACTTGAGAAACTTTCTGTGGGGGGCTCTAATGACTCATCAATATGCTGGCAGTGGGTTTAACCACAAGCACGTCAGTGGTACTAGCTGTACGTAACGGCTGCCCATGTATTAAGCGAAAGGGAAGCTGACGAGCGAACTCATCCAGGAACCCTACTGAGCCTGACAGTGACAATATCCGTACAATTCGGTCTGTTCGTCTAAGAGTATCGCATATCGAGTCTAGGGTGTGAATAAAGTCAGACCCCTAAAAACGCGATAATTCGTGTCGGTATGAAACCCATCACCACCTGAGAAACTATCGATCCTAGATCAGTAATTCTCGACTACCTTGGCCAAGGTTTTCTTGTGATGGCCACCCGTTTACTGTGCAACATCAACCCTCAATACCGGGAGAGACGAATCCCCGACGATCCACTCACTGCCTCCATGTGACTCGGTACTGTACCCAACTAAAACCTGTTTGCACGACTCCTTTGAGCCGTGGTAAGGTAGTAATCAAAGCACGGTGGGAACTCACATGAGACAAATGACGATCTCTGGTCGACAGACTAACCTGTACACATGTCACCTGGGAACTGCTATCTGACAATAGGTATAATACCAACTAGCAGGTTCCCGACGAGTCCGTCCAGTGTACTCATAACCCAATGAGCACCTGTATACCATCTTAGGTGAACAAACTAACACCAATGGCTTGTGATACTTGGCCACCGCCCCTCATCGGGGTCTCGATCAGTATACACTAGTCTACTCTGGAGTATCGATACCCAGTCTTGAAACTCCCATGACTAGGGACATTTAAGGATGTGCTTATAGACCCCCAGCTCCCATATATATGATCGCCATCATAATGCTGGTAGTCAAGCAAGAATCCTAAGGGCTCTATCAACATATACATGATGATAAAGACAAACCAGATAGCATACTATCATCTCGAGTAAGACTGTTATATCGGTATAGGTCCTCTCTTAATCATCATAATCACCTAACTGCGATTACGATAATTGTCTTAAGGGCACTATAGCCAACAATCTCCCACTTGCACTTAAGGCCAATTATCGCGATGTCTCACACTCACGACCCGTGTGATATCGAACACCCAACTTCTCTACTTAGTAGTCTCACAAAGCCTGTTTATGAAACTCTTGCGTTCAAGAAATAGCCTCAGTGAGTGGATCCGCTCTGATATTTCTTTCTATATCTCTCTTTATCTCAAGTTCGCGGAGAAAGCCATCTCCTGAAATGAGCAATACCTGTCTTAGAATATATCTGGATATCTGATAGGACCCAGTTCATAAATGAACTCCAAATCCAGCAAACTTCTTAGACTGTATCGTCAACTGAATTTAATCAGTATCCTACACCACACCTCCCTCAGTATCCGCTTAGACCACCTGTCCAAACTACTGCCCCTCATTAGAGGGAAAACTATAACTCTGACAGTCACTCTGTCATCCAGGTCGCCTTGAAAGCCTGGAATGATAACCGTCTCCTGAAGAAGGCTGCCGTTATCAAATCCCTAGAACATCCACTTATGTTCTAAAACTGCTTCCGAACGTTTCTCTAGGATTGGATTAATACATCAACTTATTGCATTTAGTGCAAAAACAATATCTGGTGTGGTACTTGACATCTCATGATTGACTCAATTGCCTAAGCAAGTGATATGCCAATCATGTACATCCCTCTACCCTTTAGTCTGTAAGACACCTTTAGAGAGGGTGACTCCATCACCTGCAGGTACACCACCGCGCCAGGAGTCGTCCATTCTAAAACACCTTTAGAATACTGTCTAAGTACCCAGATTGGGACATTTTCCAAATCTAGATCTAAAACCATAGATTTAGTAACCAGAATGTCTGATATTATATCCATATCCTAAGTAGAGAAACCACTATGTGACAACCACAGTATAACCGATCGTAGTGTGGGTATTTCACTTCCTACAATGTGTATGTCATCCAAATACCAGGACATCACACCCTACTACCTTCTCAACAGATCCATCCCATATTCTGATGAAGTCAAAGCCCATGACTGTCACATTAGAAATAGATGATCTATCTCCGCTACATCTGCTTTAGTCTATAAATAGACATAAGCTACTTGTCCACTACGCTTCCGGTGCTCCCACTGACTACGACAACCCTTTGGCAGAGTAATATACACGTGCACTTCTAAAGCTAGTTTAGAATGATGCTATACTCGTCCTACCGGGTCTCATAGTCTAGAACAGCAGTAATGGCAAGTCTGGGTAAACAAGAACCTCCCTGTCACCGTCTTTGAGAATACCGAAGTACCTCTCGGGTGCCCGAGGTTACCCACCATATCTGCGGAGTGGCTAATGGAATGTCAAAACCTGATTGAATTTTTAGGTTCTATTAAATTTTCGGTAATCGTTTGCGGTTTTGGAATCACATCCAGTTCTACCATACTCCCACTACTGTTTTCTGAAAAAATCCATTTTACTAAAACTGTGGCGAGTCAAGAACAATATCACTATCGATCTTCCAGATGGTCGAAAATTAACCCTCGACAAAGCCCGGGTTAACCCACAAACGCCATTACAGAGACGTGCCTTGAGTTTATCCGGATTCTGGTTTTAAGCATCAGCCGGATAAATCCCTATAGCTTAACATCGTTAAGATATAAATTGATTATATATATGTCTAATATAGAAACAAAAGCACTAATATAATTGGAACCGGATTCAAAATCATGCAGCTGTCTCCAGTGCATATCAACTAAATGGAGAGAGGCTGATCAGCATTACTCAACTTAGGAGTGCATGCAATTATGAGTAACCTGAAAGAGAAACAAGCTTCTCAAAACCATTACTATCAACTGAATACCAAACACAAGTATCTACATCTTCAATTACCTTGAAGAATCCCGATACTTGCAACACATGGTTCTCTACTTTATTCTTGTACCTATAACTTCTCAAAATTTAAACCTTGTATTTCTACGAAACACAGTTTAAAAACTAGAGAAGTCATAAGTAAACAAAATATAGTATGAGGACCAACCCCTCTGTCCTAATGGACACTGGACAATATAAAATACTTTGTATAAGTCTCCTGAGTTAAATAACTCAAACCCTGTGCGTCGTAGGTTGAAAACTGTACTGTGGTTATGAAGAATTACACCGCTGTTGAATACTCCTTACCTAACCATCAACTGATATAGGTAAATGTCATCGACATAATTTCAAAAAGTTATATCTCACTTTATAAAATAAACGTACAGATATATCAGTTTGAAATTGATGCATAACAACGGATATTCAGAACCAAATATTTGCCGTCCGGCAAAAAACCTAGGCGATTTCCTCAAATATCACCAATTACAACGAATTCCGATATAATGAGGATAATCACCTAATTCCCAATAACTTACTCCCACTCATCATCTGTAAAACCATACAGATGTGAGAATCATACCTGGTAAATACATACCCTGGAGTAAGGGTCTAATTGGGAAATCCGTTTTATATTAACAACGCACGGTGAAACTGAAACATGAAAATGTTTCAAAGGGGTATCCAGGTATTCATAGTAATGCCTCTTCCATTATCCAGATTCATGACTATAACCGTATATCTCTTTGCCATCTCTCCAAATCTCTTTATTTGTCTTTACTCATTACCTTCTGTACACCACACTTAGGCTAAATGGTTTTCTTCCTTCCCTACCGTTCGGCACCAGCCTATGGTTTGGAAGAAGACTATCCAATAAGCGTAATAGGTGTACTTTCTTAATCCTAGGAGTACTCGCAACCTGAGAGAAGGTGATGATAAAAGACAACTGAATAAATCTTATTCCTATTTCTCCTGAAGCAGAATCCATCCTCGAACTGGAACAAGTCCCCTCGAGTTCGTATATAACCATACGATAGATTTATCCAATGGAAGTGGATATTCGTAGTGATACGGGGTGTTCTGGAGAAATACAAAGGTGAAGTAGGAGTGGCGATGAAATACGTGGTTTGGTCGTGAATGATAGTAGTCGCAATTTACTTTGCCCTCTTTCTGATCCTTTTATATGTCTTTACTTATTACCTTCTGTACACCACACTTAGGCTAATTGGTTTTCTTCATTCCCTACCTTTCGGCACCTGCCTATGGTTTGGAAGTAGACTATCCAATAAGTGCAACTGGTGTACCCTCTCCTAATCCTAGGAGCCCTCACAACCTGAGAGAAGGTAAAACGAAAAGACAACTGAATAGTCCTATTCAATCTCTCCAGAACCAGAATCCATCCTCGAATCTGGAACAAGTTCCTTCGAGTTCGTATATAACCATACAATGGATTTATCCAATGGAAGTGGATGCCCGTAATAATACGGGATGTTCTGGAGAAACTCAAAGGGTAAAAGGAGTGGCAATGATGTATGCAACTCAGACAATCCAAAAACCAGTGTTTTAAGAAAGTTCGGTTAACTTGGTTACTGAGTCATAGTCTAGGGTCGAGCCATGGTCGCAGCCAAAGTGAGAGAGAAAAGAAACACTTAGCGTGCACTCTTAACCTAGATCAGAATGGTTAATCACTTTATCTAATCAGGAAACCTCCCACTGTTTTCTCAAATTCTCCTCCAAACCTGAAAGAAGAATTAGTCGGGATCACCCGAAAAGTAAACCAATTCATCAGTGGGAATCAGGATCCAACTATCATCGCATGATAACGCGATGGTATCCACTCATGTTATCACACTCCAGAAGGTATGCGCATGCATGGCAAGTTTCCTGTATGTTTGAAACTCCCGATGTGTGTTTTTACCCCTAGGACCCAAGTGACCTTGACTAAACATCAAAATGTCAAAAGGTCCTAGTCAAGTTCTACCGGTCATTTTGCTGATTGTATTAGACCCACCCATACGAGCCTTGACTAAAGATCAAAATTATCGCATGACTGTCCTAACCAATCCACATATCTAAGCGACGGAAAAGCATTACATAGCTACCGAACACTATGCCTTGACTAAAGATCAAAATGCGTAGCACGAATATTAAGCATTACCAATCCGAAATGACGGAGGGCTACGAGTGGTTTTTGGCGAAAAAACTTTAACGTAATGAACTTGATATCGTTGAAGGAACCGGATAGCTTTTTACAAATGTATAGTGGCGAAAACCTTTGCTAAAGAGGTCACTCCCGGTGAAGGGATCTCGGCTCTTTTCTCGTAGAATGAGGTGCAGGATATTCCAACTGAATACCGTGATGCAAAGCAAAAAGCAATTGACTATAATGAAGTTATTACCCTGACGCAAAGCTTTGTCCAAGGGGTCACTCTCGATGAAGGGATCTCGGCCCTTGCCTCGTCGAATGAGGTGCTGGATATTCATAACCGAATACCATTGTGCAAAACAAAAGAAAACGCCCTAGTAATAACAACTTTTTGAAAATTGTTCCAACAATATCGAATAGGTTTGTTTTCCTTGCATTGATCTGAATCAACACAGTCCCATCAATTAATCACACCAGAAAAGAACGAAAATATGATGTACGTATATGCCATTCGCATACGCCACTGGGTCCCGTCATCACCCGTTAGGTTACTTAACTAACGACAGAGTGGGGACTGGACTAGCGCGGGTGTAAAACATATACAATATCTACTAGTATATATATAACAATATATAATGATCGCTCCAGGCGTGATAAATGCAACATCACAGAAAAGTAATAAGCATCACAGAACAATACAGATAATCTGGGAGCCTCGGGTTCCCTTTGAGCCGCAATTGAAACTCGACGTTACCCTGGTCGTGTGGATAGCCTGTGTAATGAAAACCTAGACCCTTACGAGCACGGCAAGTTATCCGCCAAAACCAGAAGCGAGGCAGCCCCCTTCGGCAAAGTGAATGGACCACCCAGCACTTCACGGAATCCGGTAACTTGAGTACCCCTCCTTGGGTCATCCTGTACCCCCTACGAGTATGGCGAATAGCCTGCCAATTCTAGAGTGAAGCCCCCTCCATCTCAAAGCCATAAGATGCGGGCCCGTTGCCCTCTAGAACCCGGCTATCCGTGCACTCTACCGCGGGGTAATCCTAGTATAGAAAAGAAAATATGTACAATGGGTACATCGACCTCAACCCGGTCGTACCCCAAAAGAATAATATACAAACAGGCAGTGACGGCAGTCCACAAGTCGGACGCTCACCCCGCGATATCAAATGTACAAATAAAACTAAACTTTACTAACATTGCACCCAAGCTATCCACCACGACAAATCCGCGACATCATAGCACAACACAGAACATCAACATGAATGTCATGTTCACAAACCCGTCTAAAAGAGTTATAGCAATTAGACAAGATTTATCACTCGAGTGATATTCACGGTCGCAGATAGTAATGTAAGTACTGTGAACTAACGTGTTTAAAATTTCGATCGACAAACTTCCCGAAGTGGGCCCCAAGTGCAAACCCAGCACTCAAAATAATCTGGGCCAAAACTAAATATTTCAGAAACCACAATTCCATATGAAAGACACCCAGAAGAAAAATGGTGCACTGTTGCCACCACACCGCCGCGCAACCGTGGCAAACATGATGTTTCCGCCGCGGTTCCGCGGTTCGATGATGAGAACGTGCTCTTAAATTTCTTCGGAGTTCTTAAAAAAGCCTGCACGATTTTCTGACATACTGAAAATAATTTTTCGACGAATTTTAAAATTCGGCAGAAACTTGGAAAATGGAATTGCTGTTTCGGAAATTTTGATCGATCGATATTTTAAACATGTTAGAAAAAGCTAGTAAAGCTTAGTGGCGTGGCTTTGATACCATGTTGGGTTACGGCAGCCCCCCGGCCGTCAATCCGAGGCCAAATGCGGAACAAAAACTTTTCAAAGCTTGGCGCTATCACAACCAAATACCCGGATCGAACCATTAACACTAAACTAGCTAACTACAAAGAAGTTAGAATAGCTATACCGATCGATCCTTGTCCTTCGGTCTTTAGCCACCATCCCTAACTCCTCGCGGCATCTCCGATCTCGCTCGATCTCCGGTTTCCTCGTCGGAAAGGGCACCACGTCAAGAAGTCTTTTTACGGGCTCCCGCTTCAAATCGAAGCAACTCGGACATGAAGTTTGCTAGCCGACATGTCCAAGATGAAATAGAGAATGTGTGTGATAACTTTGTCTCAAGCATGATTCTCAACTCATGAGATTGTATGGATGGAGGTTAAAGATGAAACCATTAATGGAGATTGTGAGCTCAAGAAGAAAGAGGAAGAAGAAGAGCTTTCTTTTGTTATTGTGTTGGAATGATAATGTGAGAGAGCTCTAGAATAATCTCAAGACCAACCCCTTAGCCTCATGGCTGCTCTCTCCCTCTCCTCATATCATTTCAACACCCTAATCAGTCAAAAAGGTGACATTTGCACAAATAAAAAGACCATGAGTCATCACCCATGCACATGCCACAATTAATACTCCTCATGATGACTTGAGCTCATAATTACTACTAATAAACATTAATCCAAATGTTTAATCTAAAAAAGAGAATGGAAACATCTAAAGTAAACTCGTGACGGATCACAAGGATACCCCTCACCTGTATATACATACCTGTATATACATACCTGCATCTGCATTCCGACTGAATGCGAATGCAATGAGATGAAAGTAATTCAACAAATCTAATACTAGGATTCGGCTTAAACTAAAGCCCACTAGTATGATCCGTCCGATCATGATCCGTGCACAAGTGCACGTATATGATCGAACCCTGCCATAAAACCATACGGCCTCTACAACGTTTCGCCCGAACATGAGAAACTTTCTGTGGGGGGACTCTAACGACTCATCAATATGCTGGCAGTGGGTTTAACTACAAGCATGTCAGTGGTACTAGCTGTACGTAATGGCTACCCATGTATTGAGCGAAAGGGAAGCTGACGAGCAAACTCATCCAGGAAACCTACTGAGCCTGACAGTGACAATATCCGTACAGTCCGGTCTGTTCGTCTAAGAGTATCTCATATCGAGTTTAGGGGGTGGATAAAGTCAGACCTCTAACAACGCGATAATTCGTTTCGGTATGAAACACCCATCACCACCTGAGAAACTATCAATCCTAGATCGGTAATTCTCGACTACCTTAGCTAAGGTTTTCTGGTGATGGCCACCCGGGCACTGTGCGACATCAACCCCAAATACCGGGAGAGACGAATCCCCTGCCGATCCGCTCACTGCCTCCATGTGACTCGGGACTGTACCCAACTAAAACCTGTTTGCACGACTCTTTTGAGCCGTGGTAGGGTAGTAATCAAAGCACGGTGGGAACTCACACGAGACAAATGACGATCTCAGGTCGATAGACTAACCTGTACACATGTCACCTGGGAACTGCTATCTAACAATAGGTATAATACCAACTAGCAGGTTCCCGGCGAGTCCGTTCAGTGTACTCATAACCCAATGAGCACCTGTATACTATCTTAGGTGAACAAACTAACACCAATGGCTTGTGATACCTGGCCACCGCCCCTCGTCGGGGTCTCGATCAATATACACTAGTCTACTCTGGAGTATCGATGCCCAGTCTCGAAACTCCCACGACTAGGGACATTTAAGGATGTGCTTATAGACCCCCAGCTCCCACGTATATGATCGCCATCATAATGCTGGTAGTAGAGCAAGAATCCTATGGGCTCTATCAACATATACATGATGATAAAGACAAACCATATAGCATACTATCATCTCGAGTAAGACCGTTCTATCGGTATAGGTCCTCTCTCAATCATCATAATCACCTAACTGTGATTATGATAATTGTCTTAAGGGCACTATAGCCAACAGACGCGGGGTATACTCTGAGATGAAGCATGATTCCGACGCAGAGCTTGTTGGTCGACTTGATTCCGAGGCGGAGATTAATTCCGACGGGAGGTCGCTGGTTGATTCCAAGCCGAAGCATAATTCCGACAGGGAAAGCAGATACACCGAGGCGAAGCTTGATTTCGACGCGGGGTACACTCTGAGACGAAGCATGATGCCGATACAGAACTTGCTGGTTGACTTGATTCGGGTTGACATAAGCATCGCTACGCTGGAATATGGTACCAGGAACGAATCATCATTTACAATGAGTGGATTTGGGGATTTTGGTTTTTGTTTGGCATCAGCATCGCTACACTGGAATATGGTACCAGGAGCGAATCATCATTTGCCATAAGTGGATTTAGGGATTTTGGTTTTTGTTTGGCATCAGCATCGCTACACTAGAATATGGTACCAGGAGCGAATCATCATTTTCGTTTGCTTATTAGGAAGCGATAGCTTAGGAGACAGGTTTTAGGTCCCTATCACCTAAGACTTTTCAATTTTATGAGCCGTAAGGGTCTCACAAAGCATTTTCTCCCTACGGGTCGTAAGGATCCCGTAGATGTATTTTCTCCTTAGGAGTCATGGGGACTCCTAAGTGTGTTTTTCATTTGTGACTCGTAAGGATCTCACGCGGGAATTTTCTCCTCACAAAGTCGAGAGGACTTACGAGTGTATTTTATCTCTTTTTCACGAGTTTGCGCCCTTTCGGGTTTTCACAAACTCGCCGGCAGTCCTGCTGTTTTTTACTCATGGAGCCCTTTCGGGTTTTCATCCATGCCCATTTTGCTTGTGGACATACCCTTTTTTTCCAATCGTTGGTGGGACTTTGAATGTGGTCTCGCTGGTAGGACTTGGGAGAGATTGGGATCGTTTTACGCCCGTGGATTGTATACAGTTTTGCAGGATATATAATCCAGACCGTAGGGCCGGAAGAATTTTGGGACTTTGTTAGCGTCTGCATCGCTGTACTGGAATATGGTACCAGGAGCGACTCGTCATCCGCCATTGGGATATGGGGTTTGGAATTTGGTTGGCGTCTACATCGCTACACTGGAATATGGTACCAGGAGCGACTCATCATTCGCCATTGGGATATTTGGGGATTGGTTCTTAAATCGGCATCTGCATTGCTGCACTGGAATAATGCCAGGAGCAACTCATCATTTGCCTTTGCCTATTGGGAAGCGATGGCTTAGGAGATTGGTTTAGGTCCCTATCACCTAAGGCTTTTCAATTTTATGAGTCGTAAGGGTCTCATAAAGCATTTTCTCCCTACGGGTCGTAAGGATCCCGTAGGTGTATTTTCTCCTTAGGAGTCGTGAGGCTCCCAAGTGTGTTTTTCCTTTGTGAGTCGTAAGGATCCCATGAAAGTTTGTTCTCCTCATGTATCGTGAGGACACATGAGTGGGTCTTCCCAATGGAGCATAATTCCAAGGGCGAAGACCGACCGCTGGACTTATGATTGCGGTGGGGTATGGATATGATGAGAATTATTTGAGCCCTTGGATTGTATACGGTAGTCAACTTGGGGACCAAACACAGGGCTGGAAGAATCTTGGGAAACTGTCGGCGTCTGCATCGCTGTACTAGAATATGGTACCAGGGGCGACTCATCATTCGCCGTTTGAGAATTTGGATTTTGGTTGGCGTCTGCATCGCTGCACTGGGATATGGTACCAAGAGCGACTCATCATTCGCCGTTTGAGAATTTTGATTTTGGTTGGTGTTTGTATCGCTGCACTGGAATATGGTACCAGGAGCGAATCATCATTCGCCATTTTTTTACCGCGATTGCTCTATCATTTCAACTTTTCTTAACGCGAAGGTTGCGATAGCCCTATCATTTCGGCTTTTTATTTTATTATTATTATTATTATTTTAGTTTTATTTACACATTTTTACATCCCCAGTTTAACGACTTAGAGGTCGACTATTCACAGTTTAATGACATGGTGGTCAGCTGTTTTGTATGAAGTTGACGGTCATAGCTTGACTGTTTGTTAACACACCTTTAGACAGTTCTATCTCTCCTGCCTTGTATTGCTTTTCGATCCAATCTTTGAAGATGAAGCAGTCCTCAATGGCATGACCTATCACTCTATGATAGGGGCAGTATTTGGGGTCGTCGGTCATATTCGCTTCCTGCGGTCTTTTTGATTCTGGCAATTGTAGACCGTTTCTTAGGGCGTCTTTGAATATTTTACGGATTTTGTCCTTCTGAAGGAATAGACCTTATCCAGCTTCTTTTTCAATGGAAATTCTCCTCCCTCTCCGAACACTGGCTTCCGAGGCTGGTTGGCATTAGGCCCGCTCAACCCTTGCTTATTTCGGTTAGCCAAGGTATTGAAAGATTCAGAATCGTCGGAATTTCCGCCTTTGCGATTATCATCCTTTCGGTTTCTCCAGGACCTATTGTTATTTTAGGAATCCAAGAAGGACTCCTGCTTTGAGCGCTCCAGCATCTGAACTTTCCTGGTCAGCTCTTGGAATGTTTTGAGACCCGCAGTGCATAGAAACGGGGCTATCCAATTGTTGAGATTTCCAATAAGGAGATTGACAGATTGGTCCTGCTCTATCAGCGGTTCACATTTGACAGAGAGATTGCGCCATCGGGTTATAAAATCTGTGCTGCTTTCGTTGTTCTTTAGCTTGGTCCTTACGAGATCGGCAATGGTGATCTTATTGCCGACGCTCATGAATCTCTGCCGGAACAGAGACTCCATTTGGACGAAAGTTGTGACGGAGCCATCCGGTATGCTCGCGTATCAGTTGAAAGCAATATCGGTCAAGCAATTAACGAACTGGCGGAGGAGAAGCGCATCATTGCCCCCAGTATTCCCGCATGAGGCTTTAAAGTGGGTGATGTGCTGATTCGCATTTCCCGTCCCATCGAATCTTCCGAATTTAGGGATGACATAGCCGCTAGGAAATTCTACCAGATCATACAGAGCAGGATATAGTCTCCCGCTACTGCTAACATCTTTTTGCGCTTCGGCTTCGGCTACCAATGTTTTGACTTTATTGGCAACCAAATCTATGATTTGATCTTGAGTTAGCGGGCTACCGTCATCGGTAGCCAAGACATTTCCCGAAATAGGATGCGACTGACTTTTATACGATCGGCCCACCTTTGGATTTGAGGGAATAGGCGTCGGCTATATCGGGACACCGTTTCTCGGTTCATGAGCAGAACCCTATGCTTGATTGGGCGGCTAAGAGGCAAGTTGGGCTGTGAGCTGTAAGACGACGTTTGTCAAGTCGTCAATCTTTGAGTAGAGCTTGGCCATCTCCTTGTCTTTACTTCTGAGCTGTTTTCGGAGCTCTTGAAGAAGTTGCTGCTCTGCGTTGTTGGGACGGAAGATTGGCTCATCTTCGCTTTTCGAGCGCGACTCCTTATGAACCGAGGCCTCTCTCTGCTTATCTGTCACGACCCAAAATTGGCACGTGACGGCCCTAATACTACGCAACGTCTACAGGCGTAATGTAGTAAAAGAAAGCCAAAACCCAGAAATCTAAACCATTAAAAGACAAGAAAAGATAAGAAACATTGTTTAAACCTTTAAAAAATCTCAAGTATAAATTCTTTAAGTCCAATTTTCTTTCTTGAAAATTTCGGCAGCACCTTCTTTATAAAAACCAACCCCAAAAATGGGTACAACATAAATATAAAGTAAAGCATCCCCAACGGGAGCAAATCCACGCCCAAAGGCGGAAAAAAATCACCACAACAAATATACGACGCCGTAGGGAAGAAATAGAAGACTATAGAAAGGAAACTGTATAAAAGACAATAAATCCAACATAATATACAACATCGTCCTCACCAAGTCTCTAAGTTAATATGAAAATAGTAGATGGAGAGTACAGGGATACAACGAATATACAATACAACGAATAACCACAAAACCCACCTAAGCAAACTGCACACTGTGAGCTGATGCGGTATCCGTAGCAAAAGATGATAAGATGTGTGATAATAGCCTGCCTCTGACTATCCTGAGGAACACCTGCAAACACTGTGGCACAACGGGGGTGAGTTGCCAACTCGTGAATAGTAAATAACATATGCAGGTAATCGCAAGTATGCACGTTAAGCGTGAATCTAAGATATGCAGTTAACAGTTTTAACATGTCATATGAATGCAGAATAATGGAAAGTACACTAGAAGGTACAACCAATATATATAAAGAAATAATGATATGGCAACAGTATGCAATAATCATGCGATAGGAATATAAGAATGTAACTGTGCAAATATCATGAAAGGTACACTACCAGGTACTACTAATACAAGAAGCAGTGCACAAACAGATAAAGTGAGGTATGGAGTGAAGTATGTCATTTCCACGGAATCCTAACATCGTGGTATGATCACAATCCAGCTAGACAATTTAAATACCAATTCCTCGAATCAGCCGCCAAATTGGCTATCATATTATCTAAGTATCACATCTCCTCAATTGCACAATATCAAGTATATCTCATATATCCCGAATGTACAATCTTAAGTATATCTCACATATATCGAATGTACAATCATCAAGTATATCTCGTATATATCGAATGTACAAAATCAAGTGGATCTCACATATCTCGTATGTACAATATCAAGTATATCTCACATATCTCGAATGTACAACAGCAAGTAGATCTCATATATCTCGAATGTACAATATCAAGTAGATCTCACATATCTATCCAGTATCCAATCTCAAATGAATCTCTTATATCCCGAATCAAATCTCCAGCAAAATTCTAACATCCTAAATATAATGACATAAATAAATATGATGAGGTCAATACACATATATTAGCGTCCCATTCCACTAATATTGGTGTAAGGGTATATATAACAGCGGCTAAATCCCCTATTATATATACAAGGAATAATTAGAAATATCATGAAACCAATGTGCCAAACATCGACACAAAAATACTAATCTATCAGATGCTGCCACCAAGACTAGCATCCTGATAGGTACATATCATACGCTATCCCGAAAGCACGAGTGCCTAGCTCTGACACTCGCCTTTCGACGTATCAATACGTATATGACTCACGTCGGTATCCATATGATAGCCGCTGAGTCATAAGTACTGTCACCGGTAGGTACTTGCCCACCTCCAGGCTCAATCGGCAAAGTCCATCGATCATCTTGTCGAGGGGAACATTACCGGGCCCCACCATGTACCCTCATACGGCAGCCACTCCTCGTATGGAGTATATAATCAGAACCGATAAATCTCATGGTGGATGCGCAAATATCATATCAAGGAAACCGGGCCTTTCATATAATGCATAATTTTATGAACTCCCACGGTTCCCAAATCCAGAAAATATCATGAAAAATCCATATAACAATGCGAAAATCCATGAATATAATATGTGCGCCATATCTGAAATGCAAGCATATAAAGTAAAAACCGCTAATTAACTGCATCAAGTTAATACAAATATCATGCGGTTCCTATTTATCCACTTTTAAATAACATCAAGTGAAGGTAAACATGTAACTAAAACCAGATGTATGTGAAATCAATAAGGTATAGCAAGATAATGTGTCTACCTATAAGCAATGATATAGTATACCCCCTGGGTAAAAGAACAGTTTGTGCAAGGTATACCTGTAGCTATGACGTAAAGTGTGCATGTACCTATCACTAATGGTACAATACTCTATAGGTATACAGGTAACTAGCATGTAAGTATGTCGGAACATATGTGTAAGCATGTAGGTATCCAGGTATGCTATAAGTCAATGCGTAAAGAAATATGAATCAAAGTCTCAATGTCTCTAACCAAGCAATATTATATCTATAAGTGGGTTATGCGTGACATGGAAATTATTGACGGTGTGTGTAGCATACAATCAGTGCTCGTGCAACATGAATCGTCAATAATATGTGTAGTGTCCTACTACTACTAGTCCAGGCACAACTACATCTAAGTAATAGGGTAAAGGTGCAATTCTAACAATAACGTAGAATATGCGACGAGTAATAAAACCTCTAGCCCTGACGCATAACGCCATGCGGGCGATTCCCCTGTAGATGTTAAATCTACTCACCAACACTCCAAACTAGGTGAAGCCTACCACCTGTTTTCCCCTTGTCGCATTGTCCGAAGTCTCCCCTTGCGAACCTAAAATTTCACAAACACATCACATAAGCATATATTCTACATCGACGAAAAGACATCGAAACGCAAGAATAACGTCCTGAAAATTACACTGCGCGCTTAGCGCATCTAACGCGCACAACATCGGCCAAAAATCCTAACCAGGGTCGCCAAACTACGAAACACCTAGTCTAAATTCCGATCGTCCTGATCGCGCATTCAAAACACAATAATAAACATGGACTCAAAAATAAATAACGTCGCAACGTCAAAATGAACCCACGCCTAAAAGTTACCGAAATCTAGTAAGCAGTACTTATCTTTATAGCACAAAACTACAAGTTTTACCAAAACTATAATTTACAAACATCTTCAAATAGCAAGGTTAAACCATTTAAACCATTTCTATATTTTTTAAACTTGCTTAATTAAGCTTTAGCAAAAACCTAGTAAGCAAAAACCCTTAATTAGACAAAGTAGTAATTAGCAAAAATTAGCATTTTCTACTAGGTTAAGCTTTTCCAATTCACAAAATAACACTTCAATTAAATATTAAACACTTAAATTAAGCTTTAACCTTAACTTGAATTTCTAAAACCATTTCTAGAATTTTGAAACATGAAATTTAAAGCTAGCATAAAATATTAAGCAACAAAAAAAAAGATTAGAGTTAAGGTTTTATACCCTCAAGAAAATCACTTAAATCAAGGATAAAACCAAACTTTAGCCTCCAAAATCCTCACTAGAATGAAGATCCAAGCAACTTTTGTGAAGAAGAATGAAGATTTTGGATTTGATTTGAATTTCTATGAATTAAATTGGATTTTTCATGATTTATTTGTGCAAGAAGTGATGAAAAATGAGTGAGGAAGAACAAGGGCAGCAAGGGGGAGAGAGAGGCCGGCCATGAGGGTGTGGGGGGTGTTTTGTGCAAAAAAGAAGAAGAAAGTTCTAGCTTAATTCATTAATTGCTTCATTAAATGCAAAAATGACACATTTTCTTTCATTTTTTTTTTTTAATTCAAAAACCTTTTGCACTAAAAATATCTAGATATTTAAAAAGAAGGTTCTAAAAATAATTGTAGTGATGATTTCCAAAAATTTTCATTTAGAAGAAATTTCCCGATTTACGTGCACAAAATACCGCTTAAAACAATATTTTATTTGGGAAAAAATCTATCTAAACAAAAACCTCCCAAATACCTCTAAAGTTCGCGCACAAGCTTTATTTTAGCTAAAATAGGTGCCGGCAAGCTTATACGGACGTTTGATCAAAATCAGGTTAAAACGGGAAAAACCGACAATTTTGCCCTAAAACGGAAAAATTCGCAAAACGATTTCTGAAACGTTACATTATCAGCCTCATTAGAAGGGTCTTCATTACTTTCCAGAGGAGGTTAGTCTTGGAATGTGGCAGCCATATTCACACCGGATTGGATTTGAGATGTGGTGGCCCCATCCTTGCTGCGAAGGTTGTCACTGGGACATGTGTCCACCACGTAGACTGTGTGGATAACACATTCAGCCATCCTTTCATCACTAGCAGCTGGTTTCGCGGAGCGGTCCGGGCTTTTGAAATTCATAAATTTTAATATGGCCGGAGCCCTAGTCCTTTTGTTGGCTCTGTATCTGAGCCGCTTCTGCCTCAGCTTCTCTGCCTTGAGCACTTGGCAGGCTTTTGCTCTTCGGCAAGCCGCTATAGGCCGAGTGATGGGAGGCTTGAGAAGACATTCGCCCGCGTGTCCGTCGAAGGTATCGCCTGGGCTTGCCCGCGACGTCTGGCTGACGGTTTTGCCCCCAGCTGGGGCCATAGAGAGCCGTTTGAACACCGACTCGCGTCTAGGTTGGGGCGCCCTCGAGACCACCACATTTGGCCTCTTGCCTTTCGAGGCTGGTTTTTCCATCACCGGGTCTTGAAGAGCAGGGATGGATTTAGCCGACACGAAAAGAATAGAGCCAAATGGTAGCGGCGGCTCCTTCCACTGTTGCCCGAGACCAACCGGAAGGACCGTCTTGGCGTCCATCTTCATCGTGTAGGAGATGGGAGCTGTGTCGAGAGCTGAGTTTGTCCTTGGAGACATTTTGTTGCGTACGAAGATTGCGATTGGAAAACGTTAACCTGGACAAAAAAAGCATGATTTCAGTACAGGCAATTAATATGCATATTAATTGAGTCTGCATGAATACTTAACCCGAAATATGGGAGGAAAGATCGGTCCCACCGGGCATGCCAGAATCTGTAGGGTGTTTTCGTCACCCTATTGAGATGGGAATACGTGCGTGCTTGTCAGGCGCATTACATATTCTCTCTGCCTAGAGTAGGCTGGGGTTTATTGATTGTGGGGATCCGGATCTCCGGCAGCTGAGGACTAAGCTGTCGTTAATTACCCCTCGCCTTTGGAGCGAGAGAACCTCCGATTGACGGGTCAAATAAGTCATGCGAACTCAATGTGCAGTGTTGTGTTTTGAAAGGGTTTTGGATATATCGGGGGCCCCACAGAGTTTTTACGGGGATCCCGCTACCCGAATAGCGGGCTGGGGGTCAAGGGGGCTAGCAGCTCCCTTGTGGGATGCGGGGCAGCATCCCGTTAGAAATTTTTTTCTAACAGGGACAGTGTCGTGGAGTGTGTGTGTGTATCTATATATATATACATACATATATACATATATATAAGAAATGGAAAAAGCGTCCAAAGGATGAGTGGGGGCCAGCGCCTCACGTGCATGGCACGCAGGCGCTGGGCGCCAGCGCCTCACGTGCTTGGCACGTGGGCGCTAGTATGCTGGACGCTAGGCGCTGGGCACCAGCGCCCTACGTGCTCGGCACGCGGACGCTGGCGCCCCACGTGCTCGGCACGTGGGTGCTGGGCGCCAGCTGTTGGAGATAGTGCCCTCAGAGTCAATTATTGGATCACAGGCACGTGATTGCAATGATTGATGGAGGACCTATCCCGGTAAGACAGTCTTACTCAAGATGATAGTATGCTATCTGGTTTATCTTTATCATCGTGTACTGCTTAAGGTGACCTTACAGGTCACTATTGCACGTTGATAGAGCCCCTAGGATTCTTGCTTGACTACCAGCAGTATGAGGGCGATCATATATGTGGGAGCTGGGGTCTATAAGCACATCCTTAAAAGGTCCCTAGTCGTGGGAGTTTCGAGACAGGGCATCGATACTCCAGAGTAGACTAGTGTATACAGTCGAGACCCCGACGAGGGGCGGTGGCCGGCCTCACCAGCCACTGGTGTTAGTTGGTTCACCTAAGATGTATACAGGTGCTCATTGGGTTATGAGTACACCGGACAGGACTCGCCGGGAACCTGCTAGTTGGTATTATACCTGATGTCAGATAGTAGTTCCCTGGTGACATGTGTACAGGTTAGTTCATCGACCTGAGATCGTCATTTGTCTCGTGTGAGTTCCCACTGTACTTTGATTACTACCCTACCACGCTCAAAGGAGACGTGCAAACAAGTTTTAGTTGGGTACAGTCCCGAGCCACATGGATGCAGTGAGCGGATCTGCAGGGGTTCGTCTCTCGCGATATTGGGTGTGAGGTCGTGCTGTGTCTAGGAGAGCCATTACACGAAATCCTTGGCCAAGACAGGAGATTTACTGGTAGGTATTCCAGTAGTATCTCAGGGTGTTCTGGGCTACACTCCGACACGACTTGTACCGCTTTTGGGGGTCTGACTTTTACCAACCCCCTAGGCCCGCCATGTGATGCTCATAGACGAACGGACCGGACTGTACGGATATTGTCACTGACAGGCTCAGTAGGGTGTCAGGATGAGTTCGCTCATCGACGTCCCTTTTGGTCAATACCTGGTAGCCCGTTACGTATAGGCTAATACCTCTGACGTGCTAGTGGTTAAATCCACAACCAAAATATTGACGAGTCTTTAGAGTCCCCCACAGACCAGTTTCTCAAGTTTTGGGTGAAACGCTGTAGAGGCCGTATGGAGATATGGCAGGGTTCGATCGGATACATGCGGTATTGCAAGGATCGTGATCGGACGGATTTTACTAGCGGGCTTTGGTTTAAGCCGGATCCTAGTACTGTACAGTGTAGATTTTTTCTTTTTGCATTTGTGTTCAGTAGGAATACAAATGCGGGCATGTATATGCAGTCGCGGGGTTTTCCTGTAATTTATTACTGGATCAGTTTTCTGAAGTTGCCAGTTTGCATTCCGTTCCGGCCAGTTTTCCTTTGTTCCTTCACGGCCGGATTTTTCCGATGGAGGGGCTAATTTGCAATTGTGCAAATTAGCTAAGTGGAGGGGGTTTCTTGTAATTGTGTGGCTTCATGACGAGATTCTTTTTCCATCTATTCTTTTGCATTAATGAGATAGGATTTGGATTAGAAATGATGTGAGGCTTGCTTTTGCGTGTGGTCACCATTTTCCTTCTCTACACTCACCTCCCTTGTTGGTTTTTCCTCTCTCATATTTGGCCGGCCACACATTGAGGGAGAGAGAGGGATTTTGATTTTTGGGAGAGGAAATTATTCATATCATTTGGCTCATTGCAAATTTCCTCACCTCTCTCCATCGTTCATTCTTCACTTCCATCCATTAAGGCAACTTCACAACCCCAATTGAGACAATGGTTTCTACACTAGTCTACAGCATTTCTTGGGCACGTCGACTCGCCAACTTCGTGCCCGAGTTGCCTCGGTCCAGAGGTGGGAGCCCGTAAAAGAACCCGGTGATGTGGTGCCCGTTCCGACGAGGAGATGAAGACCGGAGATTCCGCGAGGAGATCGGAGTGGAGGCCGAAAACCGAAGGACACGGATCGCTCGGTATAGCTCTCTACTCATTTTCTAGTATTGCTAGGAGTAGGTTAATGGCTCGATCCGGGATTTTAGTGCACGGTGGTGCCGGTTTCTAGTTTTAGAAAAGTTTCGTTTCCGCATTCCGGCGTCGGATTGACGGCCGGGGCGCCGCCGTGCACTTACATTGGTATCAGAGCCACGCCATTAACTTAGTGTAGCTTGCTCTAACGTGTTTACAAGTTCGATCGAACGGATTTTCCGAAAACCCAATTTCTAATGCACAATTTCTGTCGAAATTTTATAGTTGTCAAAAACAATTTCAGTACGTTGCAGAAACATGTGCAGGGAATTCTAAGCATTCGGGGAAATTCGATACAATGATTCCTCAGTACGACCGCGGAAACGCGGCCAAACCCCTGGTTTGGCCATGGTTCCGCGGTGGGAAAGTGTTATCTTTGCACCAAATTTTCACAGTAGGCTTCTGCATTGAGAATAAGGTTTTTGGAATGTTCTATTTGGGCCCAGATTTTCTGTGAGTGCTACAGTAGTGCTTGGGGCCCACTTCGGTAAATTTGATCGATCGAAAATTTTAAACATGTTAGTTCACAGTATTTACATTATATCTGCGACCGTGAATGTCACTTGATTGGTAAATCCTGTCTAACTGCTATAACCCTTTTAGACGGATTTGCGAACGTGACATTCACGTTGATGTTCTGTGTTGTGCTATGATGTTACGGATTGGTCATGGGGGATAGCCTGGATGCAATGGTAGTACAGTTTTTGTTTTATATGTACATTTGATATTGCGGGGCGAGCGTCTGACATGTGGACTGCCGTCACTGCCTGTTTGTATATTATTCTTTTGGGGCACGACCGGGTCGAGGTCGATGTACCCGTTGTATGTATATTTTACTTTCTGTACTAGGATTACCCCAAGGAGGGGTGCACGGATAGCCGGGTTCTAGAGGGAAACAGGCCCGCATCTCATGGCATTGAGACGGAGGGGGCTTTACTCTAGAATTGGCGGGCTATTCGCCGCACTCGTAGGGGGTACAGGTTGACCCAGGAGGGGTGCCCAAGTTACCGGATTCCGTGAAGTGCTGGGTGGTCCATTCACGTTGCTGAAGGGGGCTGCCTCACTTCAGGTTTTGGCGGGTAACTTACCGCGCCCGTAGGGGTCTAGGATTTCATTGCACAGGCTATCCACACGACCAGGGGAATGTCGGGTTTCAGTAGCGGCTCTATGAAACCCGGGGATCCCAGATATCTGTATTGTTCTGTGATACTTATTACTTTCTGTGATGTTGCATTTTATCACGCCTTGAGCGAATATTATATATTGATATATATATTAGTAGATATTGTATATATTTTGGATCCGCACTAGTCCAGTCCCCGCTCTGTCGTTAGTTAAGTAACCTAACGGGTGATGACGGGATCCAGTGGCGAATGCGGATGGCATATACGTACATCATTATTTTCGTTCTTTGTGGTGTGATCAATTGATGGGACTGCGTTGATTCGGATCAATGCAAGCTAAACAAACCTATTCTGATGTTGTTGGAACATTTTTCAAAAAGCTGTTATTGCAATGGCATTCTCTTTTGTTTTGCACAGTGGTATTCGGTTATGAATATCCAGCACCTCAGTCGACGAGGCAAGGGCCGAGATCCCTTCACCGGGAGCGACCCCTTGGACAGAAGTTTGCGTCAGGGAAATAACTTCACTATAGCCGATTACTTTTGCTTTGCATCGTGGTATTCAGTTGGAATATCCTGCACCTCATTCTACGGGGAAAGAGCCGAGATCCCTTCACCGGGAGTGACCTCTTTAGCAAAGGTTTTCGCCACTATATTTTTAAAAAAAAGCTATCCGGTTCCTTCAACGATATCAAGTTCATTACGTTAAAGGTTTTCGCCACAAACAATTCGTAGCCCTCCGTCATTTCAGACGGGTAGCAAGTAGTATTCATGCTATGCTTGTTGGCCTTAGTCAAGGCATAGTGTATGGTAGCTGCTTGTTACCTTTCTGCTGCATATATAGATGCGTTGGTTTGGGACAGTCGTATAGCCTTGTTGGCCCGAGTCAAGGGCTTGTACGGGTGGGTTCAAATTAACCTGGACAATGACGGGTAGAACTTGACATGTGACTTATGATTTGTTGGCCTTAGTCAAGGTCATAAGAGCATGGGGAAAAAATCACATCGGGAGTTTCTAAAGAAACTGAAACTTGCCAGATATGCGCATACCTTCTGGAGTGTGATAACATGAGTGGATTCCGTCACGTTGTCATGTGATGATAGTTGGGTCCCGATTCCCACTGATGAATTGGTTTACTCCTCGGGTGATCCCGACTAATTCTTCTTTCAGGTTTGGGGAAGAATTTGACGTTACAGTGGTAGGTTTCCAGATTAGATAAAGTGATAACCATTCTGATCTAGGTTAGAGTGCACGCTGAGTGTTTCTTTTCTCTCTCTCTTTGGCAGCGACCATGACCCGACCCTTGACTATGACTCAGTGACCAAGATTAACTGAACCTTCTTAAACACTGGCTTTTGGATTGTCAGAGTTGCATACCTCACTGCCACTCCTCCTTTTACCCTTTTCTCCAGGACACCCCGTATTACTACGAACGTCTACTTCCATTGGACAAAACGATCGTATGGTTATATACGAACTCGAAGGAATTTATTCGAGAATGGTTTCCGGTTCTGGAGAAAACGAATAGGACTATTCAGTTGTTTTTTCCTTTTACCTTCTATCAGGATGCGAGTAATCCTTGGTTTAGGAGATAGTACACCTATTACGCAAATTGGATAGTCTTCTTCCAAACAATAGGCTGGTGCCGACCGGTAGGGAATGAAGAAAACCAATTAGCCTAAACGGTGTATAGAAGGTATTAAGTTAAGACAAAGAAAGGGATTAGTAAGAGGGCAAAGTAAATTGCGACTGCTATTCACGACCAAACCAAGTATTTCTTCGCCAATCCTAAAATCATCTTTGTATTTCTCCAGAACACTCCGTATCACTACGAAGATCCACAGTTTAATTGGATACTCCATCGTATAGTTATATACGAACTCGAAAGGAACTTGTTCCAGTTCGGGGATAGATTCTGGTTCAGGAGAAATAAGGAATAAGGTTTATTCAGGTTTCTTTTATCTTTACCTTCTCTCATGTTGCGAGTGCTCCTAGGATTAGGGCAGCACACCCATTATGCTTATTGGATAGTCTTCTTCCAAACCATAGGCTGGTGCCGAAAGGTAGGGAAGGAAGAAAACCATTTGGCCTAAAGGGGTGTACAGAAGGTAATGACTAAAGACATGTAAAGGGATTTGGAGAGATGACAAAGAGATATACGGTTACATTTGTGAATCTTGATAATGGAAGAGACATTACTAGGAATACCAGGGTACCCCATCGAAACATTTTAATGTTTCAGTTTCACTGTGTACAGTTAAAAGAAAACTGATTTCCCAATTAGACACTTACTCCAGGGTATGTATTTACCAGGTATGATTCTCACATCTGTATGGTTTTACAGATAATGAGTGGGAGTAAGTTGTTGGGAATTAGGTGATCATCCTCATTTTATCGGGATTCGTTGTAATTGGTGATATTTGAGGAAGTCACCTGGGTTGTTTGCCGGATGGCAAATATTTGGTTTTGAATATCCGTTGTTATGCACCAATTTCAAATTGATATATCTGTACGTTAATTTTTATGAAGTGAGATATAATTTTTTGAAATTATGTCAATAACTTTTACCTATATCAGCGGATGGTTAGGTAAGGAGCATTGAACAACGGTGTAATTCTTCTTAACCATAAGTACAGTTTTCAACCTACGACACACAGTGAACGAGTCATCAGACTCAGAGGACTTATACAGAGGATTGTATATTGTCCAGTGTCCATTAGGACAGAGGGGTTGGTCCTCGTACTATATTCTGTTTACTTGTGACTTCTCTAGTTCTTAGACATGTGTTTCGTAGAAATACAAGGTCTGAGTTTTGAGAAGTTATAGGTATAAGAATAAAGTAGAGAACCAGATGTTGCAAGTATCGGGATTCTTCAAGGTGATCGAAGATGTAGATACTTGTGTATGGTATTTAGTTGATAGTAATGATTAAGAGAACTTGCTTCTCTTTCAGATTACTCATAAGTGGAAGTACTCCTAAGTTGAGTAATGCTGATCGGCCTCTTTCCATTTAGTTGACATGCACTGGAGACAGCTGCATGATTTGAATCTGGTTCAATTAAATCAGTGCCTCTGTTTCTGTATTGGATATAGAACAGTTCATATCTTGACATTGTTAAGATATGGGGAGTTGTCTAGCTTACGCTTAAAACCAGATTCTGGATGACTCAAGGCACGTTTCTGTAATGGCTGTTTGTGGGTTGACCCAGGCTATGACGAGGGTTGACTTTCTACCATCTGGAAGATCAATAGTGAGATTGTTCTAAGACTCGCCACAGTTTTAATAAAAATGGATTTTTTTCAGAAAACAGTAGTGGGAGTATGGTAGAACTGGAAGTGATTCCAGAACCGCAAACGATTACTGAAAATTTGATAAGAACCTAAAGATTCAATTTGATTTGACATTCCATTGGCCACTCCGTAGATATGGTGGGTAACCTCAGGCACCCGAGAGGTACTCCGGTAGCCTCAAGGACGGTGACAGGGGGGTTCTTGTTTACCCAGACTTGCCATTGTTGTTGTTCCAGACTGTGAGACCCGGCAGGAGGATGACTATAACGTCGTTCTAAACTAGCTTTAGAAGTGTACGTCTATATGACTTTGCCAGAGGGTTGTCGTAGTCAGTGGGAGCAGCGGAAGCATTGGTGGACAAGTGGCTTATGTCTATTTATAGACTAAAGCAGATATAGCGGAGATAGATCGTCTATTTCTGATGTGACAGTCATAGGTTTGACTTCATTAGAATAGAGGATGGATCTGTTAAGAAGGTAGTAGGGTATGATGTCCTGGTATTTGAATAACATACACAGAGTAGGAAGTGAAATTCCTATACTACGATCGGTTATACTTTGGTTATCACACAGTAGTTTCTCCACATAGGATATAGATGTTGTTTTTGCACTAGATGCAATAAGGTGATATTGATCCTATCTTGGAGAAACGTACGGAAGCAGTTTTAGAACATAAGTGCGTGTTCTAGGGATATGATAACGACAGCCTCGCTCGGGAGACGGTTATCATTCCAGGGTTCCAAGGTGACCTGGATGACAGAGTGACTGTCAGAGTTATAGTTTTCCCTCTGACGAGGGGCAGTATTTTGGACAGGTGGTCCAAGAGGACACTGAGGGAGGCATGGCGCAGGATACTGATTAAGTTCAGTTGACGATACAGTCTAAGAAGTTTGGATTTGGAGTTCATTTATGAACTAGGTCCCATCAGACATCCAGACACATTCTAAGACAGGTATTGCTCATTTCGGGAGATGGCTTTCTCCGCGAACTTGAGATATAGAGAGACATAGAAAGAAACATCAGAGCGGATCCACTCACTGAGGCTATTCCTCGAACACAATAGTTTCGCAAACGAGCTTTGTGAGACTGATTAGTAGAGGAGTTGGGTGTTCGGTATCACACGGGCTGTGAGTATGCGACATCGCAATAATTAGCCTTGAGTGCAAGTGGGAGATTGTTGGAGATAGTGCCCTCAGAGTCAATTATTGGATCACAGGCACGTGATTGCAATGATTGATGGAGGACCTATCCCGGTAAGACAGTCTTACTCAAGATGATAGTATGCTATCTGGTTTATCTTTATCATCGTGTACTGCTTAAGGTGACCTTACAGATCACTATTGCACGTTGATAGAGCCCCTAGGTTCTTGCTTGACTACCAGTAGTATGAGGGCGATCATATACGTGGGAGCTGGGGTCTATAAGCACATCCTTAAAAGGTCCCTAGTCGTGGGAGTTTCGAGACAGGGCATCGATACTCCAGAGTAGACTAGTGTATACAGTCGAGACCCCGACGAGGGGCGGTGGCCGGTCTCATAAGCCACTGGTGTCAGTTGGTTCACCTAAGATGTATACAGGTGCTCATTGGGTTATGAGTACACCGGACAGGACTCGCCGGGAACCTGCTAGTTGGTATTATACCTGACGTCAGATAGCTGTTCCCTGGTGACATGTGTACAGGTTAGTTCATCGACCTGAGATCGTCATTTGTCTCTTGTGAGTTTCCACTGTACTTTGATTACTACCCTACCACGCTCAAAGGAGACGTGCAAACAGGTTTTAGTTGGGTACAGTCCCAAACCACATGGAGGCAGTGAACGGATCTGCAGGGGTTCGTCTCTCCCAGTATTGGGGGTGAGGTCGCGCTGTGTCTAGGAGAGCCATTACACGAAGTCCTTGGCCAAGGCAGGAGATTTACTGGTAGGTATTCCAGTAGTATCTCAGGGTGTTCTGGGCTACACTCCGACACGACTTGTACCGCTTTTGGGGGTCTGACTTTTACCAACCCCCTAGGCCCGCCATGTGATGCTCATAGACGAACGGACCGGACTGTACGGATATTGTCACTGACAGGCTCAGTAGGGTGTCAGGATGAGTTCGCTCATCGACGTCCCTTTTGGTCAATACCTGGTAGCCCGTTACGTATAGGCTAATACCTCCGACGTGCTAGTGGTTAAATCCACAACCAAAATATTGACGAGTCTTTAGAGTCCCCCACAGACCAGTTTCTCAAGTTTCGGGTGAAACGCTGTAGAGGCCGTATGGAGATATGGCAGGGTTCGATCGGATACGTGCGGTATTGCAAGGATCGTGATCGGACGGATTTTACTAGCGGGCTTTGGTTTAAACCGGATCCTATTATTGTAAAGTGTAGATTTTGTCTCTTTGCATTTGTGTTCAGTGGGAATACAAATGCGGGCATGTATATGCAGTCGCGGGGTTTTCCTGTAATTTATTACGGGATCAGTTTTCTGAAGTTGCTAGTTTGCATTCCGTTCCGGCCAGTTTTCCTTTGTTCCTTCACGGCCGGATTTTTCCGATGGAGAGGCTAATTTGCAATTGTGCAAATTAGCTAAGTGGAGGGGGTTTCTTGTAATTGTGTGGCTTCATGATGAGATTCTTTTTCCATCCATTCTTTTGCATTAATGAGATAGGATTTGGATTAGAAATGATGTGAGGCTTGCTTTTGGGTGTGGTCACCATTTTCCTTCTTTACACTCACCTCCCTTGTTGGTTTTTCCTCTCTCATATTTGGCCGGCCACACATTGAGGGAGAGAGAGGGATTTTGATTTTTGGGGGAGGAAATTATTCATATCATTTGGCTCATTGCAAATTTCCTCACCTCTCTCCATAGTTCATTCTTCACCTCCATCCATTAAGGCAACTTCACAACCCCAATTGAGACAATGGTTTCTACACTAGTCTACAGCATTTCTTGGGCACGTCGGCTCGCCAACTTCGTGCCCGAGTTGCCTCGGTCCAGAGGTGGGAGCCCGTAAAAGAACCCGGCGATGTGGTGCCCATCCCGACGAGGAGATGAAGACCGGAGATTCCGCGAGGAGATCGGAGTGGAGGCCGAAGACCGAAGGACACGGATCGCTCGGTATAGCTCTCTACTCATTTTCTAGTATTGCTAGGAGTAGGTTAATGGCCCGATTCAGGATTTTAGTGCGCGGTGGTGCCGGTTTCTAGTTTTAGAAAAGTTTCGTTTCCGCATTCCGGCGTCGGATTGACGGCCGGGGCGCCGCCGTGCACTTACACCAGCGCCCCACGTGCTCGGCACACGGGCGCTAGGCGTCAGTAAGAAAATGGGCCTGGTCCCTGCACTGGGAGCTGTGCTCCCGATTTGACTTATGGAGTTGAACTCTTGACAGAGATTAATTTAGGGAGTTGAACTCCAATTGATCTTAAATGGAGTTAAACTCCTAAAAATATTTAGAAATGATCAAAGGGGGCTGCTTTGTTTCTCCCCTTTGGCCCTGGATATTCCCAAGATGGGATTTCTGGAGATGGGTCTCCTTCTTCTTCCTCTCGGTTGGCCGGATCTTGGAGAAAGGGGGTGAGATTTAAAAATCTCCTCTTTTTGAGATCTAATAGAAGATCTAAGCTCTCTTTTGTGGGTTTTGTGGTGAAAAACTATTTAGTTTTGGATAAGGAAGAGTAAAACTCTTGATTTAATTGAAAAGGGGAAGATGGTTTAGAACCTTGAGGAAGGAGAAGGAGGCACAAAAACCCTAGAGTTTTTAGAGAATGAAAATTGTATCTTTTATTCATCATCATGTTGCCTTATATAGGCTTACATATTTACATATAGCCCCTTGGGTTTTACAAAATGGTATTTTGCCCATCCCATACTCATGTGCTCATTTCTTTTACACATAAGCCATGGGCTTTGCAAAAATTTGGCTTTATGCCCATTTTGCTTACATTCATGCATAAAAAAATTAAATCAAAATTATTTATTACATGATTTTTATTTTGGCATGGAGAGGGGGCCGGCCGCTTCATGTTTGGACTTGACTTGGGCATGGGCCCACTTGATCTGGGCTTGGGCCCACTTGGCTTGGGGTTGACCTTGATTTTGACTTGGTCAACCGGGGTGCAATTTTCGACCCCAACAATAAGCTACTTGCCCAGTATGCTTCCGCTACTCCCACTGACTACAACAACCCTCTTACAGAGTCATATACACGTGCACTTCCAAAACTAGTTTAGAACGACGATATACTTATCCTCCTGCCGGGTCATATAGTCTAGAACAGCAGCAATGGCAAGTCTGGGTAAATAAGAACCTCCCTGTCACCGTCTCTGGGAAGACCGAAGTACCTCTCGGGTGCCTGAGGTTACCCACCAAATCTGCGGAGTGGCTAATGGAATGTCAAATCCAATTGAATTCTCGGGTTCTATTAAATCTTCAATGATCGATTGTGGTTCTGGAATCACTTCCAGTTCTACCATACTCCAACTTTTGTTTTTTGAAAAAAAATGCATTTTACTAAAACTGTGGCGAGTCAAGAACAATATCACGATTGATCTTCCTGATGGTAGAAAGTTAACCCTCGTCAAAGCCCGGGATAACCCACAAACTGCCATTACTGAAACGTGCCTCGAGTTTATCCGGATTCTGGTTTTAAGCATCAGCCGGACAACTCCCTATAACTTAACATCATTAAGATATAAATTGATTCTATATATATCTAATATAGAAACAAAATCACTAATTTAATTGGAACCAGATTCAAAATCATGCAGCTGTCTCCGGTGCATATCAACCAAATGGAAAGAGGCCAATCATCATTACTCATCTAGGAGCGCATCCATATATGAGTAACCTGAAAGAGAAGCAATTTCCCAAAACCATTACTATCAACGGAATACCAAACACAGGTATCTATATCTTCGATTACCTCGAAGAATCCTGATACTTCTAACAAATGGTTCTCTTCTTTATTCTTATACCTATAACTTCTCAAAATCTGGACCCTGTCTTTCAACGAAATGCTTGTTTAGAACTGGAGAAGTCATGAGTAAACAGAATATAGTACGAGTACCAACCCCATTGTCTTAATGGACACTGGACAACATACAATACATCGTATAAGTCCCTGAGTTCAATAACTCAAACCTTGTGCGTCGTAGGTTGATACTGTACTACGGTTAAGAAGAATTACACCGCTGTTGAATGCACCTTACCTAACCATCAACTGATATAGGTAAATGTCACAGACATAATTTCAAAAAGTTATATCTCACTTTATAAAATAAACGTACAAATATATCAGTTTGAAATTGGTGCATAACAATGGATATTCAAAACCAAATATTTGTCGTCAGGAAAAACCCAAGTGATTTCCTCAAATATCGCCAATTACAACGAATTCCGATATAATGAGGAAATAATCACCCAATTTGCAATATCTTACTCCCACTCACTATCCGTAATAACATACAGATGTGAGAAACTCATCTGGTAAATACATACCCTGGAGTTAGATTCCAATTGGGAAAACAGTTTTCAATTAATATAGCACAGTAAAACTGAAACATGGAAATGTTTCGAAGGGGTAACCGGGTATTCCTAGTAACGCCTCTTCTACTATCCTGATTCATGACAGTAACCATATACTTACCTGCCCTCACTTCAATCTCTTTATTATGTCTTTACTTATTACCTTCTGTACACCTTCTTTAGGCTAATTGGTTTTCTTCCTTTCCTACCCTTCGGCACTAGCCTAAGGTTTGGAAGAAGACTATCCAATAAGCGTAATAGGTGTACACTCCTTATGCTAGGAGCCCTCGCAACCTGAGAGAAGGTAATGGGAAAAGACATCTGAATAATCCTATTATATTTCTCCTGAACTGGAAACCATTCTCGAATCTGGAACGAATTCTTTCGAGTTCGTATATAACTATATGATAGCATGTCCAAGCATTATGGACGTTCGTAGTGATACGAAGTGTTCTGGAGAAATCCAAAGTGGATGTAGGAGTGGCAGGGGTATACACGGTTTTGTCATGAATGACAGCAGTCGCAATTTTCTTTGCCATTATTCTAATCCTTTTATATGTCTTTACTTATTACCTTCTGTACACCGCCTTTAGGCTAATTGGTTTTCTTCCTCCCTAGCTTTCGGCACCTGCCTATGGTCTGAAGGAAGACTATCCAATAAGCTCAATAAGTGTACCCTCTCCTAATTCTAGGAGCCCTCACAACCTGAGAGAAGGTAAAGAGAAAAGACAACCGAATAATCCTATTCAATTTCTCCAGAACCATAATCCATACTCGAATCTGGAATAAGTTCTTTCGAGTTCGTATGTAACTATACGATGGATTTATCCAATAGGAGTGGATGTTCGTAGTGATACGGGATGTTCTGGAGAAATGCAAAGGTGATATGGAGGGGGCAATGATATATGCGACACCGTGACATTCCAAAAGCCAAAGTGTTTTAAGAAGCTTCGGTTATCTTGGTTCATGAGTTTTAGTCTAGGTCGGGCCATGGTCGCTGCCAAAGAGAGAGAAAAGAAACACTCAGCGTGCACTCTAAGCTAGATCAGAATGGTTAATCACTTTATCTAATCAGGATGTCTCCCACTGTTTTCTCGAATTCTCCTCCAAACCCTAAAAGGAGAATTAGTTGGGATCATCTAAAATCACCCGAGGAGTAAACCTACTCATCAGTAGGAATCGGGATCCAACTATCATCGCATGATAACCTGATAGAAGCCACTCAAGTCACCACACTCCAGAAGGTATCCGCATGTCTGGCAAGTTTCCTATATGCTTGAAACTCCCAATGTGATTTTTACCCCTAGGACCCAAGTGACCTTTACAATGCCAACACATCAAAGAGTCCTAGTCAAGTTCAACACATCATTATCTTGATTGCGTTAAACCAACCCGTACGAGTCTTTGACAATGCCAACATAACCGTACGACTGTCCTAACCAATCCACATATCCATGTGACAGAAAAGCATTACAGAGCTACCGAACACTACGCCTCGGCAATGCACGATATATGTAGCACGAATACTAAACAATACTAATCTGAAATGACGGAGGGCTACGACTGGTTTTTGGCGAAAAACCTTTAACGTAATGAACTTGATATCGTTGAAGGAATCCAAATGGTTTTACAAATATATAGTGGCGAAAACTTTTGCTAAAGAGGTCACTCCCGATGAAGGGATCTCGGCTCTTTTCTCGTCGAATGAGGTGCATGATATTCCAATCTGAATGCCACGATACAAAACAAAAGAATCGACTATAGTGAAGTTATTACATTGACGCAAGTTTCTACCCAAGGGGTCACTCCCGATGAAGGGATCTCGGCCCTTGCCTCGTCGAATAAGGTGCTGGATATTCATAACCGAATGCCACTGTGCAAAGCAAAAGAAAACGTCTGTAATGTCAGTTTTAAAAAAACTTGGTTCCAACAACATCAAATAGGTTTTTTTTCCTTACATTGATCAGAATCAACACAGTCCCATCAATTAATCACACTAGAAAAGAACGAAAATATGATGTACGTATATACCATCCGCATTCGCCGCTGGGTCCCGTCATCACTCGTTAGGTTACTTAACTAACGACAGAGCGGGGACTGGACTAGCACGGGTGCAAAACATATACAACATCTACTAGTATATATAAATATATAACATTCGTCCCAGGCATGATATAAAGCAACATCACAGAATCTCAGCCAAGAAACATAGAGTGGTGGATAATCCTGGAGCCCTGGGTTTCACTTGAGCCGCAAATGAGACCCGACGTTCCCCTGTCATGTGGATAGCCTGTGCAATGAAAACCTAGACCTCTACGAGTGCGGCAAGTTACCCGCCAATCCCAGAAATGAGGCAGCCCCAATCAATAACGTGAATGGGCCACCCAGCACTTCACAGAATCCGGTAACTTGGGCACCCCTCCGTGGGTCAACCGATACCCCCTATGAGTGCGGCGAATAGCCCGCCAATTCTAGAGTAAGGTCCCCTCCGTCTCAACGTCATGAGATACGGACCTGTTGCCCTCTAAAACCCGGCTATTCCTGCACTCCACCGTGGAGTAATCCTAATATAGAAAAGAAAATAATATGTACAAAGGTGACATCGACCTCAACCCGGTCGTGCCCTAAACAAATAATATACAAACTGGTAGTGACGGCAGTCCACATGTCGGACACTCGCCCCGCAATATCAAATATATAAATGAATCTAAATTGTACTACTATTGCACCACTGGCTATCCACCACGACGATCCGACCAGAACCATAGCACAACACAGAATATCAACGTGAATGTCACGTTCGCAAACCAAAAAAGCTCAAGGAGAATAGGTTTAGGCTTTGATGCTGGAGCCATGATTTCCGTCTCCGCAATGGTGATCCAATGCATGTCCGTTTAAAAGAACATATAGCAGTTAGACGGATAGTACCGCTCGAATGATATTCACGGTCACAGATAGTAATGCGTGTATTGTAAACACACAATTAAAATTTCTATCGACTAAATCTTTCCAGATTGGCCCCAAATGCAAAACCAGCACTCAGACAAATCTAGGCCAAAATCATATATACCAAAAATCAAATTTCCATGAACTAAAACCCCAGAAAAAATTTGGGGCACCGTAGCCTAAAAAGCGCAGCGGAACCGGAGCAAAATGTACCATTTTGCTCCGGTTCCGCTGTCGAATTTTGGATTTACGTGCCCAAATTTTTTCCACAGCTATAGTTTTGCCTGCACATATTTTCAAGATGCCTGGAAAAATTTTATGAACAACTTTAAAATTCGACAGCAAGTATATGAAATGAAAATTTGATTCGGAAAAATTTGTCGATCGATATTCTAACACTGTGCAAACAAGATAGTATGGGGTTAAAGGGTTGGATCTGATACCATGTTGGGTTACCGCAGCGCCCTGTTCATACCATAATATTGCATTATTATATTCCCCATTCTTATTCTTTGTATAAATTAACAGGTGCTTTTGACGCATGTCTGCTACATGTTACAGGTTACAGGCTCTTGGATCTAAAACAGTGAAAACAATGAAAAGACAATGAAAAAGTGAGACTACGAATGATAAATGGTGAAATCTTGATCGCGCCTACATGTTGAGGAATCGAACAACAGTTCACCGAGTATAAAGGCAGCGACACGAAGAAACAGTAAGAGTCCACTACAATGTTCACTGGAAAGATCTGGAAGTAAATGAGAAAACAATATGAGAAAGGACCTATAGAAATAAGAAGCCCAAGTCACCAGAAATCAACCCAAGAAACTTCAAAGCCCAATTCCACTTTTTGGCCGCGGAACCGCGGCCAAATTGGGCCTTGGGCCGCGGTTCCGCGGCGGACATGAGCAATCAGTGGAAAATATTTTTACCATATTTTTATGGGGGCGTTGACTGGTCTTTATAGGGCTATTCTTGTAAATGCAAACATGTGGATCAAAATGTAACCTAGGGTTTCCTATTCTCTATAAATAGGAACTCTAAAGCTTGTATTCTTTTTTATGCCTCCTTTTAATAATAAAATACATATTTCTTTATGCAGAGCATCGGTGCCTCTTTTCAATTCAGAAATTCAGATCTGACAAACCTGCTTTGATGATTGGAGAGAGCCATCTGTAAGTAGATTTAATTAATTGCTCTAGTTTAGATTTTAATTCTTTGCCCTAGGTAGATTTAATTCATTGCCGTAGAAAATTGTTTAGAGTTAGCTTTGGGGAAGGTTTTTGAGAGATGAGATCTCTCATCCCTTTCTTACCCATCAAATATTTACAATAGGACTCCATGCATACACGCACACACCGCGCCCTACGGCATCCTACCCCTCGAGATAGCGGTGATACCGTAGTATAAAGGCCCGGTTGTGCGCGTTTTCCATGGAGGTTAGGGTAAGGATCTCTAAAGGAAGGACAAGAACCTAGAGGAAGGAACACCTTCCCGAATGGATCTAATCCCCTTTATTGATAATTACCATAACTCCTCATAGATCCTCATTTGGGTATAGAAAGCGTTGAGATTTACTTGCATTTCCAAACCATCCCTAAACCTAACCCTAACAAGATTTAGATCTAGATTAATTTAGTTTATAGATAGATCTAGTTTTTAGATTTAATAATCAATCCGAACACCCTTCGAAATTAACTCGTTAGCGCGATTAGGAGATTCACAACATCCCTGTGGACCGACCCGTACTCACCGGCTAGCTACATGCGACGCCGTTCTTGATTGCGGTAATAGATATTTTTTTAGATCAAATCACGCCCCGGCCATCAAACGGTGGCCAAATGCGGAACAAAAATTTTCTAAACTGACGCTACCATTACCCAATGCCCGGATCTACCTTAAACCCTAAACTAGCAAGCTAATAAAAGAGATAGGAATGGTTATACCGAGTTGATCCGTGTCCTTCGGTCTTCAATTTTCATCCCAAGCTCCTAGTGGTCGTCTAGATCGAGTTTGGTTGCCGGTCTTCCTCCATCTATGATGATCCACCTGAGAAAAACGGCGCAAGCTTCAACCTCGCCAAGCGAGGTAACCGATACTCCTAGGTTGCTAGCAATGGAGAGTGGAGGTGTCGGAATGTGTCACTATAATTTTCCTCTCATCACAATGCTTAAAAGAGCAACTCAAGAAGATGAAGGAGGTGAGAAAACATGTGGGATGAGCAACTCAAGAAATGGCTAAGTGTTGAAGTGAGTGAGAATAGAATGAGTAGTGAAGCAAGTGTAGAAGCAAGTCAAGAAAACAAATGAGCATAGCCCCATGTGAAGTGGTTGCCTCCTCTCTCTCTCTCTCTCTCTCTCATGCACAAAATATATCATCTCAATTTTTCAATAAACAATTGCAAACCTTACCTCTCTACATGCCTTGACCCATGCTCATGCCAACTCACCCTCCACCTCATTTCCTAATGATTTTTTAAAAAGAAAATCCAATAATGAGGTGGCCATCTTCTAGAAGCCATTCCGTATAAATACAGAATGCAACCCGGTACACGTATCGAAATACATATACGCGTATTCGTACAAAAATACGAATAGCCAAGAGAGAAAATGAATAGTGAACAATAATACTAGAATACATATATATAACTACATATATAAATTATTAAATCAAAACCTGATTTAATAATCCGGCTTAATCCTAAGCCGCTAGTATTATCAACCATCCGATTAAAATCTGTGCAGCCTGTACACATATTTAATCGGACACCTGTATGTACCAACATATGTCATCTACACCATATCTCCTGAACCGTGAAAACCCTCTGCGTAGGACTCTAAAGAATCATCAATACGCTGGCAGTGGGTTTAACCACAAGTACGTCAGCGGCACTAGCTGTACGTAACGGCTACCCAGGTATTGAGCAAAAGGGAAGCCGACGAGCAAACTCATCATGAAGCTCTACTGAGCCTGACAGTGACAATATCCGTATAGTCCGGTCTGTTCGTCTAAGAGTATCGCATATCGAGTCTAGGGGGTTGGATAAAGTCAGACCCCTAATAACGCGATAATTCGTGTCGGTATGAAACCCATCACCACATGAGAAACTACCGATTCTAGATCAGTAATTCTCGACTACCTTGGCCAAGGATTTCTGGTGATGGCCACCCGTGCACTGCGCGACATCAACCACCAATACCGAGAGAGACGAATCCCCGACAATCCGCTCACTGCTTCCATGTGGCTCGGGACTGTACCCAACTAAAACTTGTTTGCACGACTCCTTTGAGCCGTGGTAGGGTAGTAATCAAAGCACAGTGGGAACTCACACGAGACAAGTGACGATCTCAGGTTAATAGACTAACCTGTACACATGTCGCCTGGGAACTGCTATATGACAATAGGTATAGTACCAACTAGCAGGTTTCTGACGATTCCGTCCAGCGTACTCATAACCCAATGAGCATATGTATACTATCTTAGGTGAACAAACTAACACCAATGGCTTGTGAGACCTGGCCACCGCCTCTCGTCGGGGTCTCGATCAGTATACACTAGTCTACACTGGAGTATCGATACCCAGTCTCGAAACTCCCACGACTAGGGACATTTAAGGATTTGCTTATAGTCCCCCAGCTCCTACATATATGATCGCCATCATAATACTGGTAGTCAAGCAAGAATCCTATGGGCTCTATCAACATGTAATAGTGATCTGTAATACCACATAAAGCATGATGATAAAAACAAATCAGATAGCATACTATCATCTCGAGCAAGACTGTTCTATCGGTATAGGTTCTCCCTCAATCATCATAATCACCTAACTGTGATTATGATAATTGCCTTGAGGGCACTATAACCAACACCTTGGGCCTAGTAGAGCGAGTTGCTGATCTCCGCAAGGAGCATTCGATCTCGATGGAATTTTGATGCAATTTTTCAGAAAATGAGATTTCTACAAAAAATAAATAAAATTTATTTTTATTAAATATATATAACTATTATCAAAATATATTTTTTAAAATATATTATAAATATTCCATATTTTCTAAATCAAAGGAATCACAATTTCATGAAACTACCATTACAATTCAATACAAATTCCAATATTTCATTAAAATACCATATACAATGAAAACTAGGTTCTACTCACTAAATTTTTTACTTTTATTAAATATACATCTATGAAAATCCTAAAGACGATAATTAAATATTTGAGGTGTATTTTGAAATTATATCAAAACTATTTTTACATAAACCCCCCCTCAAGTTATATTAAATTACAATAAGGACCCTAGTAAATATAGGTTTAAGTGGGACCGGTTCTCTTGAGCCTCAGGGAGCCGGAGAATGTGGGTGCTTGCCTATCTAAAGTAGGCAATCTAACAACGGTGTTCTCAATACGGTAATTGTTTTGAAAAAAGACACAAATCCTACCGTCAATGTGCAGCAGTTACCGATAATATCAAAACTAATTCAGGACATCAATTTCTTTTCATAGTGTCTGACTCAGACAGAGTCTCAATCTAATCAATCTTACTTGAATATGATTCAAGTATAAACTGCAATTCAACATGAATCTGTCTATACCAGAATTCAATCTATAACAATCTGACTCGACCGAACCGAACCATGGATATACTCTATTTAGATGTCTATCCATTATATCCATTCCATTTACCTGATATCATGGTTTCGGCAAGTCGTACAATCTATTATACCAAGCAATACAAATTAATACAAAATACATTACTGGGTTTTAAAGGGGTAGGCTGGTACGGAATGTGTTAGAAGGGGCACGAGACGGTCACTTTAATACACCTAACCTGAATATCAATTGCCGTTGTACCGTGGCTGAACGGTTCCTTGTGCTCCATATACCTTAGTCTCCGGAATAGTGGGACTCCTCTCGTATACACTGGCATATTCTGTACCAAGCTACAAACAACTGCGTGAACATTATAATCAAACATTACTAGTCATACTCTCTTTCTGTCTATTCTATCTCTACCTATCTTTAGGACTTACCGAGCGATTATTCGCTGACGACATTCCTTTTCTTCTTCTTTAGAATGTTGTCAGGTGGATCGGACTCACTGGAGATCGAGCCCAGCACTGAGGACTTGGAGCAGTTTGCTATCGACCCAGAGCTGTAAGCACTTGTATATACTTTTCATTTCGGTTATTCCATTGTTTAGGTATTGCTTTCCATTCATGTATTTACATTTCCAGTTGTACCTGTAAAGAATTGTTAAATAAATAAAAGTTGTTGTTCATTTATATTCATATCTCTTGTGTACATTTTACTTATATTGCTTAGATACGCTTAGCATGTTTACTTCTGAGTAAATACATAGCGGTCCCAGTCGCGTCGTCTTGCCCGTACACCGGGAAGCGGGGCGTAACAAATTGTCTTGGAAAAACACATAAATCCCGCCGTCCACGTGCAGCAGTTACTGATAACATCAAAACTAATTTAGGACTTCAATTTATTTTAAAGTGTCTGACTCAGACAGAGTCTCAATCTAATGTGAAATAATCTGACTTGAATTCAATACAAGTATAACTACAATACAGCATGAATCTATGAATGACGGAATACAATCTATATCAACTTGACTCGACCGAACCGAACCATGGATATACTTTGATTACATGACTATCCATTATATCCATTCCGTTTACATGATATCATGGTTTCGGCAAGTCGTATACAACCATTCATTACAACAATACAAGAGATATTACGGGTATATAAAGGGGTAGATTGGTACGGAACATGTTAAGGGTGGCACGAGGTGGTCACTAAAAGACGTAACTATACATCTATGCCGTTGTTCCATGATTGTATCGACAGAGTCTTGTACTACGGGTTACCAAAGTCCACGGTGTATGTTGGACTCCTCTCGTAAACACTGGCATATTCTGTACCAAACTACAAACAACTGCGTTAATATTATAATCAAACATTACTAGTTACTCTCTTATCTGTTTACTCTATTTTTATCTCTATTTGGGACTTACCGAGCGATTGTTTGCTGACGACATTCTTTCTCCTTTCTTTCTTTGGAATGTTGTCAGAAGAACCCGACTCTGAGGATTTCGAGACCAGCCAAGAGCACTTGGAGCAGACCACTGAGCAGCACGACCTTTAGGCTTTACTTGTATTCACTTTACTTTCATGTTCATGCCATTGTTTAGGCATTTCTTTTATTATTGTATTTACTTTTCAGTTGTATTGTAAAAAAATATTTAATAAATAAAAGTTGCTGTTAAATTACATCTCTTTTCATTTTCTTGTGTACATTCATTATATTGCTTAGTTAGTGTATTTACTTCGGAGTAAATACGTAGCGGGTCTCGTCGCGTCTCCTTATCCATATACTGGGAAGTGGGCGTAACAGTGTCTCTGAGAGACCTAGCTTTACAAGTATCGTGTAATCTACGTGACAGCTACATTAAGAAAAAGTGATGGTTGCACGTGAGGGGTATAAGATATAAGATGGGACAAATCTCAACAAGATTTGAGTCTTATTGTTGGAACCCACTTGTATCAAAACCCCGTGTACACTCATAAATAATATATATAATTGCCCTTTTTATTATATATATATATATATATATATATATATATATATATATATATGGTAATGCTCCAGTGAGACGCTCCGTACCCCCATGTATTTCATCGTTTCAGACCGTTCACCATAATCTGCATGTCATGCATATCCTAGTATCAAGTTTCATGAGATTCCTACATCTCTAGCACATGCGATCAAGTAAACGAAAAATGAACGTCTTTCGGAAGTCTGAAAAATGATTTCATCGATCGTGCGTGCTAAAACTGTAGAAATCTCATGAAAATTGATAAGTAGGGTATGCGTGACATACAGATCACGTTGAACGGTTTGGATCGGTGAAATACACGGGGGGAGGGGGAGGGTGTTATAAAGTGCGTCTCATTTATCTCACATAAGAAAGTGTCTTACTGGATTATTACCCTATATATATATAATAATAATAATAATAATAAGTCGGTTGGAACTCACTTATATTAAAAACCCGTGTACACTCATATAAAGAAAATATATAATCGGCCCCTTCATTCTTTTGAATATATATATATATATATATATATATATATATGTGTGTGTGTGTGTGTGTGTGTGTGTGTGTGTGTGTGTGTGTGTTATCAGAGCTATCGGCTCGATCCAAAACTTCGACAATACCTCTGAGAGAAAAAGGCTACAAGCATAAAAAAAATGCCTCTGAGAGATCTAGCTCTACAAGTTACCAAGAAAAAAATAATAGTTGCACGTGAGGGGGAGTGTTGAGATGTGTGGATTAAAATAGGTGCACATTGGAAAAACTATGAGATATACATAGGTACAAGATAAGTGGGACAAACCTCAATAAACCTTGAGTTTTATTGTTGGAACCCACTTATATCAAAAGCCCGTGTACACTCATGTAAAGAAAATATATAGTCGCCCTCCTCGTTCTCTTGAAAAAATATATATAAAATCTAATATGGTCTCAGAGCCCAGATTGATCGGGATCTCAACAATACCTATGAGAGAAACAGTCTATAAGTACAAAAAGTGCCTTTGAGAGACCTAACTCTACAAGTGTTGTGCAATTCACGTTACAACTACACCAAAAAAATGTGATGGTTGCACGTAAAGGGGAGTGTTGAGATGTGTGGACTAAAATAGTCTCACATTGGAAAAACTATGAGAGGTACAGAGGTATAAGATATAAGATGAGCCAAATCTCAGCAAGTCTTGAGTCTTATTGTTGGAACCCACTTATATAAAAAACCCGTGTACACTCATAAATAAAATATATATAATCGTCTCTCTCATTCTTTTATATATATATATATATATATATATATATATATATAAACAAACTCGAATATTGTATCAGAACCAATGGCTTGATCAAAAAACCTCAACATGCTGCGAGCACCGAAAAAATATGCATCGGGAGCTTGATAATACTTTTGAGAGAAGCAGGCTACAGGCATAAAAAGTATTGTATTTTCCATGTGACAACCAAACTAAGAAAAAGTGCTGCTTGCACGTTAGGGGAAGCGTTGAGATGTGAGAGAATAAACTAAGAAAAAGTAATACTTGCACGTGAGGGGAAGCGTTGAGATGTGAGAGAATAAAATAGTTTCATACTAGAAAAATTATGAGAGGTGCATAGGTATAGAATATAAGATGAGCCAAATCTCAGTAAGACTTAAGTTTTATTGTTAGAACCCACTTATATAAGAAGCCGTATACAGTCATAGATAAAATATATAATCACCTCTCTCGTTCATATATATAAATTTGAACATCTCCACGATAACAAGGTGGTCTAAAAAGTTCGAAAATTATTTCTTTTTGAAGATGCAACAAGTACCGAATGGGTCCATAAAGCCTAAAGACCTTTATGAAAAAGTTTCCAACAAAACTTTAGACGTGATGCAAATTTGAAATCATGTGAACTACTCAAACCACCTTGTTCTTTCGGCTTGTAAATATCACTCCATTTAATTGTAGAAAGTTTCGAATTGCCCCACAAAACCCCTGACAAATAGATTCCACTTTTTTTTAAAACTCTTTTCAGAAGATTGAAAGCTTGTGACCAATACATTTGGTAAAGCAAGGAGAGTCGATCGTTTAAGCTCAGAACGGCCGGCCATTGAGAGAATCTTGAATTTCCATCCGCTAAGTCCAGTCATTATCTTATCTATGAGGTTGGAACATGGTAGCATTAAAACTTTTGGGAGAAAGTGGAAGGCCCAGATATATAAAAGGATGCATCAGCTTGCAACTCAATACCATGGTAGAAGAAAAAAAGATGCTCTTATTTCTATTTGATTTTAGACTGGAGATGCTAAAGGGAGCCTCCCATTGTTACTGTTGATGTACAAAATGCCATGAGAGCTGAGAATGTAAAAATTGTGCATTTTGCTTGTTTTTTTTTTATATGAGTATAGCATTTTATTAATTCTTTACATGTTCATAATGTAAAAGTTGGTATATGTTTCTTATATTCTTGAACCAAAAAAAGGAGATGGGTGAGTAGGGATGTACACGAATAAGATAAATCCGAGCTGGCTTTATATTTGGATCCGATTTTTATCAAATACGGAGTTTAAATTTAATCTTCGATGACTATATGTATTTATATCCGTATCTGTCTATAACCACCGAATATGGAGCTGATAACAATATATCCATTGTTTATTTGTATCCGATGTAAGAAAATAGAAATATTTTATTTTATTGAATTTTTTCCACCATTCATTTCATATGTATCTGGCTTTACCATTACCAAATACAAAAAGTAATTTCATTTCAAGCAACTATCGCTATATGTCTTTGGAAAAAAACTATTGCTATATGATTTCCAATCTGTCAATGAATAGGAATATGGATTTGGTAATACCAATATCTAAGCCATATCATATCCATCTACATCATTTTGGATAAGCATACTGCAGAATTCACTAAGTTCTCAGACAGAATATTTTTATCGAGTTATCCACCATATAAAATGCAATACAAGGACGGTTGAGATTTGGTAGGAAAAACAAATATACTTGAATATTGGATTTGATTTCTCTTTTTCAATCTCAACCGTGGACGGTTGATGTCCCGTTTTAACCTAAAAATACGTTATGTAAATTTTACACGCATAATTCCTATTTTAAAGAATATTCTTTCTATTTTTATCAAATCTCAACCATTTGTATATTATATCATGACCGGAAGATACTACTTTTTCTAACTAAAGATGTGAATTTTACATGATCCTTAACCTGAATTTTTGCCCGTACAACAACTTGCAAAGTTAGGGGCTAAAATTCCAAGTATATTTCCATAAAACTATTTGTCATAAATAAATAGAACGTGTGACAAACACCAATTATGATAAGGTACTAGTGATGAGTTGCTCTTTTCCATAAGGGCCTGTTTAGTTGCAGGATTTCTTTGGATTTGGATCCTTGGATTCCATAATTTTGTTTTTGGTAAGAGAATTAGGATTTTTAGAATTCCTTTTTTTTTTATGGGGGCCACCATAAAACATGGATTCATGAATTCTAAAATATTTTAAGGATTTTCAAGGATTTGGCACTATTCATTATCAATTCAATCCCCCGATTCAATTGTGGGAAAACGCCTACGAAAGGATCGCTTGGATTTACGTACTTTTAGATGGGACCCGTGTACTTTATTTATTTAATAATCCTCTCTCTATCTATCTCTCTCTAAAATCCTCAAATCCAAATCCCATTTTATTTTCAACAACCAAACAAATATTACAAGAATCTACAAATCCAATACGAGAAATCCAAAACCAACTAAACAACAAATTACCAAATCTAGAAATTTTCAAATGTACTATTTTGAAATCCAAATTTCATAATCTTGCAGACAAAACAGGCCCTAACTAATCTCATCCCATCAATTTCATATTAATTAGGTGGTACCCTACCCCTATATATAAAATTTAATTTAAATCTAAGTCTTTTACCAGTACCAAAAAATTACAATCATCCAAAATGAAGCTTGGAACCAATGCTCTTCGCATTAATGAATCTAAACATATAACCAAAAGAATAAATATGAAGATCACGTGAGAGATGTCACTTTAAGCCAAGTTATTGCCAACTCATATATATCTATCAAAATATACACACACACACACTTGCACATGTCACATGAAGCCAAGTTGTTGCCAACTCATATATATATATATATATTTGTCTCATAACAAAGTGAATGCCACATTGCTCAGAGATGGATATAAGATAATTTTTCGTAGATATCTGTGCTCGCTCCTTTAAAGATCTAACAATTAAAAAGTATATTGAGATTTCTCAATAAATATCTTATAAGTGAAAATAGTTGTTTTGAATCAGAGATTCAGATAGATAGCATGCAATGTACAACGTACAAGCACAAAAGAAACCGGTAAGCAGACAGAGGAGTCATGTGTTACCACTGAAACTTTGAATAAAGTGAGGTTAGAATCAGTTGTCATTGGATATATGTTGGAACTTGGAAGTCTAAAATATATGCCATATATATACATTCCTTACATCAATTTTAATTTCTTCGAGATAGTCTTACCTAAGTCGTGATTTTCCTTTCTCCCTGGCTAAAAACCGTGGGTTCAATTCTTACTATCGACAAATTATTCTTATTATATTTTATTTACATTGGCCTCTTGGTTCAAGTGGCAGTGCATATTTAGTCGTCTTCTCTTTCAAATAAGAAGTCTTTTTTGTCAGAGTAAATTATGTAGAATTTTGTTGGATATTTTTAATGGTATAATGTTTTTTTTTTCCATTTTAAGGGTAAATTATACTGAAATACCAACTCTTTTTTTTCTTTTCCTTTTGAAATACCTTAAAGTTATTTTAAATACAATAAAAAAAACCTTCAATTATGGTTCTTAAAAAAATTCCTTTCACTCTAATATAACACTTAAGGTATTGTACAGTAATAAGAGAACTTTAATATATTCCAGTGAAAAAATACGATAATTTAGCTTATTTTAGTATAATTTACCCATTATCTACTTAGACATCTCAATGAAACTGTGTTATGAGCATAACAGGGTGGGGCCGGGGAGCGGCCCTGGCTCCCACAAGTCTCTGTAACATACTATGTAAATTAGTCCTGTGTTTCTATATAATCACAGTAAAACTATCTATCTATTACTGTAATACAAAATTGGGTTGGTTAAGAAATCTTTTGCAAGTCAAAACATGATTTTTGGCCATCCCTATTTTTCCCTGGGCTTTTTTACAATCCCATTAACCCATTTTTTATTTTTAATGATAATTTTTTAAAAATTATTTGGTTTTCAAATTTTATCCTATAGCCCTTGGTTTTAATTTTTTTAATTTTTATTAAAAATAACTAACAACATGCTATATATTTTTTTCCAAACATAATATGAGCAAGAATGTTTCAAGTAACTGTATTAACTACTGTTATTTAAATATTTAATAGGTAATAAATTCATAGAACCGTAGCTGCTAATGTTTCAAGTAACTGCAGTTGATTTGTTATTTGCATTGGTCCATAACCACAATGCATAATACAAACTTAATGTTTGTATTTATGAATTTTAAATCGAAAAATTCAAAAACATTATATTTATATAGCTATCATAATTATTCTTGATATCTATTTACAGGTCGCAAAGTGTATAGTATATATGTTTAAAAAAACACAATTTTTTTTTTGTGCAATCTTAAACTAAGATCTAACTTATGTATAATATTTCTTATAAAAAAAGATAGTTATATCTCAAAATATTTCTTATAAAAAAGATGCTTATATACTTCTTTTTATCCTATGTTGTTTACATATTAAGTTGTGACAACTCTGTGTAACGTGGAATTCGTCTATAAAAAATATTATTTGTACCAAAATAACAAAAAAAATGACTAACGACATCATATATCCTTTTTCAAACATAATAAAAATACATACATTTATCTTTTTTTTTCCTTTCAAAACATAGCTAAAAATAAAATTCATTTATAAACATATTCGATCATTTTTGATCTCGCGTGTTTGCGCGGGTTCAAAGTCTTGTTTATTCATATAGGTTATCTAAATTTTGAGTTAATTAATCAGTTACTATAGAGATAGAATTTTGGCCCTAAAAGTCTTGGGTTGAAGCCCAAATAGATTAAATTTATTTTTATTTCTTAACTTTTGAGTCTATATATTAGCTTTAATAATTATAGGAATACGTATACAACATATATAATTTGGATTATGAGCAATCATTGGAATCCTACATGTATAAAATTATCCTATTTCCATTTAATAGTGCAAGACAATTAGTGTCGCAAAATTGTAAGCATTCAACAATATATCATATAAAAAATATTATACCTGCCCACTTGTAATCCTAACCTATCTATCAATATAGATAAAATGGTGTCTCGAACGCCTTTATGATAGACTGTCATTACAAACAAAACAGCAAATTGCATCCATACACAGACATCGGAGCTACATTCATTCATTCTCCCTCTCCCTCTCTCTCATTTCTTTTTCCTTGTATTTATTTACTTTTTTAGGGATGGACCAATATATATATCTATGGACCAACAACGTAGGGCATCATGGGCAATCTGATACAATCAAACAATTACATTAAATTACAACAGGGACTGATAACCTAAAGTTAACATGCACGAATTAACTCGAAAAAGAGTAATATAGAACAATGCAACTCATCAAGAACAAAATTACAAGGGAGCATGCAAGTACACACATCAAACATGAAGAGTTCGTTCAAATGAGTGAATCACATTTAATTTTCTTGTCGAAGTTATCGACTCGTTCGATAGGAGACGTTTTTGGTCCAAATACGATTGAGTCCGAACCATCTCTTTCATATTATCCGTAGTTATATGGTCAGAAAAAAGTACGGAATTAAGTGGTGATGATGCTAACAAGTGGTATTTCCTCAGATTACGACACGTGACGGATGACGTGTCTTGAAGGCTACGGAGGTGGAATAAATGAGTAGCATTAGGGGCATTTCTCGGGATCTCGTCTCGAGAAAGTATCCAACCTTTCAGAAGACCTCCCCGAATACTTTCCACTTCACCTAGCAAACTACCAATGGCTCGTCTCCGAACTTCCTCGGCCTCTCCGCTCGTCTCCGAGCCATATGACAGGCCGAGCTTTCTCGGTCTCTTTGCTCGTCTCCGAGCCATCTGTCAGGTCGAGCTTCCTTGGCTTCCTCGATCAACCGAGAGCGCGGAAACCAAGCGCCCCACAATGGCTCCGCGTATCTCGCTAGGGCGAGATATCCGCCTTCCTATGTTCCACGTCCTACGCTGGTGCGTCCCCCCATTAATGGGCATATCCCGCCATTAATGCGAGGATAACGCTGGGGCATAACTGACGGCGACGATCTCGTGCCTGCTCGCTCCATGCGACCACTATATAAACCCCTCTCTCAGACAACTTAGGTAACTCGAATTCATTCCAATACGTCGCTACTCTGCTCATATTTCTCGGCACTAACTTGATCGTCGGAGGGTCCTACGGTGGTCGCCCACTCCGGGACTTCACTTGCAGGTAGCTCGGCTTCATCTCCAACATCAACCCATTGAGATCCACATGCTTAACAACAAACATATCAAATCTCAATAGTCCAAGACGCTCGCTATTAGATCGACGGAGGACAACATCTGAGGGAGATCCCAAGCTCCATCAGTTGGCGCCGTCTGTAGGAAATCTCTAAAGTTTCTACACTCATCGAAGCTGATCTTTCACCTTCGACACCATGGCGAGCGACAACCGCGACGGTTCAAATACGAGCCGCCACAACGGAGGCGGGAGCGGCTCTTCTCCCCCTCCTAACGTCATCAGTATCTTATCCGCTCGGATAGACAGGCTCACATCACTGGTAGATTCTCTCGTCTGCATTCAAACGGCGGGCCCTACCCACTAAACTGTAGCTCCCCCTTCCCGGGATGACGATGTCTGAAGAAGGACAGATCGTCATGCTCAGGCTCTCAATCTCACTCACGCTTATCTCAGCATCACAGAGTGACAGCGTGCCAACTCCGGCCACCGTGACCTGCATGCGGCGATTGATTCCATGACCCACTGGGTGTCGGACAGCTCCACACCCTGATCCCAGGAAAGATTAGGCCGTTGCTCCGATACCCGCTGCGCGCTCTCGCCCTCTGAGGAGGAGTCGATCAGTTCGCCTGCTTCCAGGCATGACCGACGCTTCGACTCCTACTGGGGCTGCGGGAACGGCGAACGTTGCGACTACTTGAGAAAGGCCTCGCCCGAGGATTTAAGAAATTTGATAAAGTGGAATCGAAGCCGCACCATTGCGCAGACCCGGAGCGGGGGTAGCCACCCCTCCGACTATGCAGAATGCTCGGGGTACCACCACCGGCTTGAAACCTTTGAAAAGAAAATCGAAGGCATACGACGGGATGGCTATACGTCCGGTGAAGGGGCCAGGTATTTCGCCGATTCACTCACAAATCCCTTTACCGATGAGCTGCTAGCCGAGCACGTCTCGTCCAGGAATAAGCCGCCCAAAGTGGCCTTCTTCGACGGGAAGTCCGACTTGAAGGACCACTTGGACGCCTTTACGGCGAGCATGGGCTTCCAAGATAACTCGGACGCGGCTCAATGCCGAGCTTTCCCCACTACCTTAATCCGGGCTTGCCGGGACCGGTTCCGAGGGCTTGCGCTATGCTCCATCTCGACCTTTGAAGAGCTGACTTTCCAATTCCTCGGTCATTTTGTTGGGAACCGACGATAGAAAAGGACGGTCGACTACCTGTTCACTGTCTAGAGCGGAGAAAAGGAAGCCTTCAAAGGATATGTCACTCGCTTCTACAATACCCTCCTGGAGGTACCCGAGCACCGCGACGAAACAATTATTACCGCGGTGAGGTCGGGTCTTAGGCACAAAAAATGGCTCCGCTCTTTTGCATTAGCACAACCTAAGACCATGGCCGAAGTGAAAGCCTAGACTGAGCGAGAAATCCAGCTCGAGTCAGAGGTGAACTCAAACCTGCCCCGAGCCGACCAAACGGACCGAAGGTAAAGGGACAGGGAGGAGAAAAAGAAAGTCGATCGTCCGAAACCTTACTTCCTAAGGTTCTAGGAGTACACCCCCCTGAACATCTCTCAGACCGAGTTGTTGGAGGAAGCTAAGGGCGAGAGGTTCTTCAAGCTCTCGCCGGCTACCCAAAGCACGGGCAAACGGCTCTGAAGCCCATATTGTGCCTATCATCGGACGTAAGGACATCCGACCGAGAATTGAAAACAGCTGCGCAATTACATAGAAGAGCTTATCCGCTCCAGCCACCTGGAAAAATACCTGCGAGACAAACGTCAAGCAGATAGGGGGAAAGCCGACCAAATTAAAGCCAAAGAGCTGACGATCGGGCAGATCATGGTCATCACCGACTGACCCAAGTCCGAGCAACAAGGACACCGACTGAATCCGTTCTTTTAATACAGGAGAGTTTAAACTGAATCATCAAATCTGTATTTTCTTTAATCATAAAGATTCTTACTTTCCTGCAATCTGAACTGCCTCTCTTTGTTTCCATGCTAAAACTCCCTGCAGGGCCGATGGGTAACTTGCTGCTCGGCACATCCACACCAGGTAGCTTCCTGCCCAACAAATGCTGTGGATCCAAAGCCTTCACCATGAGGTGGCCAGGTAGCTTTCTGCTCGGCTCATCCACAACGGATAGATTCCTGCCCTACAAAGAAGTGGATCTAAAGCCCTCATTACGAGGCCACAGGGTAGATTCCTGCTCGGTCCATCCACAGCGGGTAGCTTCCTGCCTAACAACGCTGTGGATCCAAAGCCCTCATCACGAGGCCACCGGGTAGATTCCTGCTCGGTCCATCCACAGCGGATAGCTTCCTGCCCAACAAACGCTGTGGATCAAACCCCTCATCACGAGGCCGCCAGGCAGCTTCCTGCTCGGCCTATCCACAGTAGGTAGCTTCCTGCCCAACGAAGATGTGGATCTAAAGCCCTCATCACGAGGCTGTCGGGTAGCTTCCTGCTTGGCACATTCACAACGGGTAGCTTCCTGCCGAACAAATGCTGTGGATCCAAAGCCCTTACCACGAGGTGGCCGGGTAGCTTCCTACTTGGCTCATCCACAAGGGGTAGATTTCTGCCCTACAAAGAAGTGGATTTAAAGCCCTCATCACGAGGCCACCGGGTAGACTCCTGCTCAGTCCATCCACAGCGGGTAGCTTCCTACCCAATAACGCTGTGGATCTAAAGCCCTCATCACAAGGCCACCGGGTGGATTCCTGCTCGGTCCATCCACAGCGGGTAGCTTCCTGCCCAACAAACGCTGTGGATCTAAAGCCCTCACCATGAGGCCGCCGGGTAGATTCCTGCTTGATCCATCCGCAATGGGTAGCTTCCTGCCCAACAACGCTGTAGATCCAAATCCCTCACCGCGAGGCGGCCGGGTAGCTTCCTGCTCGGCTCATCCACAAGGGGTAGGCCCAATAAAGAAGTGGATCTAAAGCCCTCCTCACGAGACCGCCGAGCAGATTTCTGCTCGGTCCATCCACAGCGGGTAGCTTCCTGTCCAACAACGCTGTGGATCTAAAGCCCTACTACGAGGCGGATGGGTTGCTTCCTGCTCGGCTCATCCACAGTGGGTAGACGTTGTGGATCCAAAGCCCTCATCACGAGGCCACCGGGTATATTCCTGCTCGGTCCATCCGCAACGGGTAGCTTCCTGCCCAACAACGCCGTGGATCCAAAACCTTCACTGCGAGGTGGCGGGTAGCTTCTTGCTTGGCTCATCCATAAGGGGTAGATTCCTGCCCAACAAAAAAGTGGATCTAAAGCCCTCCTCATGAGGCCGACGAGCAGATTTCTTCTCGGTCCATCCACAGCGGGTATCTTCCTGCCCAACAACGCTATAGATCCAAAGCCCTCACCGCGAGGCGGCCGAGTAGCTTCCTGCCCAACGAAGACGTAGATCCAAAACCCTCATCACGAGGTCATCGGATAGATTCCTGCTCGGTCCATCCACAGTGGGTAGCTTCCTGCCCAACGAAAAAGTAGATCCAAAGCTCTTACCGTGAGGCGGCCGGGTAGCTTCCTGCTTGGCTCATCCATAAGGGGGTAGATTCCTGCCCTACAAAGAAGTGGATCTAAAATCCTCATCCCCTGCTCGGCCCATCCACAGTAGGTAGCTTCCTGCCCAACGAAGACGTAGATCCAAAGTGCTTACCGTGAGGCGGCCGGGTAGTTTCCTGCTTAGCTCATCCATAAGGGATAGATTCCTGTCCTATAAAGACGTGGATCTAAAGCCCTCATCACAAGGCTGCCGGGCAGTTTTCTGCTCGGTCCATCCACAGTGGGTAGCTTCCTGCCTAACAGCACGTGAATCCAAAGCCCTCATTGCGAGGCTGTCAGGAAGCTTCATGCTTAGCCCATCTACAGTGGGTAGCTTTCTGCCCAACGTGGATCTAAAGCCCTCGTCACGAGGCCGCCGAATATCTTCTTGCTCGGCCTCAATGGTGGATCCTTAAGCCTCGCATTAAACCAGCAGGCATGCCTTTACCCGGCGTACGTACCCGATGTAGGCAAACTCCTAACATGGCCCAAGTAAATAAAGCTCGAGTTCGGTCGATAGCCGGCCCAAAAAGATGACGACTTCTCCATTATGGAACCGCCCTTTCGGTGATCTACTGACGTCATCGGGGATACGCGAAAATTAAGGCGTGCGATGAGACGCCACGTAGACTCAAAGATCGAAATGACGCAACCGCCAAACGCCATGCCGTTCCCGGGCGATCCGCATTATGATTCTTGACGCCAAACTGAGCAGAAGAAAAACCGAGCAGGCTACTCTCGATCCGACCCATGAATAGATTGGAACGAGAGTGGGGGGCTAATGATGATGCTCACAAGTGGTATTTCCTCAGATTACGACACGTGGCGGATGACGTGTCCCGAAGTCTACGGAGGTGGAATAAATGAGTAGCATTAGGGGCAATCCTCAGGACCTCGTCTCGAGGAAGTGTCCGACCTTTCAGAAGACCTCCCTAGAAAACTACCAACGGTTCGTCTCCGAGCTTCCTCGGCCTCATTGCTTGTCTCCGAGCCATCTGACAGACCGAGCTTCCTCGGTCTCCTTGCTCATCTCTAAGCCATCTGTCAGGCCGAGCTTCCTTGGCTTCCCCGATCAACCGAGAGCGCGGAACCCAAATGTCCCCCCGCAATGGCTCCGCGTATCTCGCTAGGGTGAGATATCCGCTTCCCCACATTCCGCGTCCCACTCTGGCACGTCCCCTATTAATGGGCGTATCCCGCTATTAATGCGAGGATAACGCTGGGGCGTAACTAACGGCGACGATCTCGTGCCTGCTTGCTCCACGCGACTACTATATAAACCCCTCTCTCAGACGACTCAGGTAACTCGAATTCATTCAATACGCCGCAACTCTGCTCATATTTCTCGGCACTAATTTGGTCGTCAGAGGGTCCTACGGTGGTCGTCCATCCCGGGACTTCACTTGCAGGCAGCTCTGCTTCAACTCCAATATCAACCCATTAAGATCTACACGCTCAACAACAACCACATCAAATCTCAATAGTCCAAAACGCTCGCTACCAGATCATTGGAGGACAACATCTGAGGGAGATCCCAAGCTCCATTCAGTGGATATAGCAACAAGGGTAAATTTAATAGAATGTCATCGGCTTTAATTTCATCGACTTTTATAATTAAATAAACCCTCAAGTCTTCATATTGCATAACTGAACAGTCGATGGTGCTTTATAGAATTTACTCTAAAAATAATTGGGGTTTTCCCCACATGTATAACCCCTAAAAGTTAGTTAATTTTATATTTCACTCCTAAAAATTTAAGTTAACCAAAGATAACCTTGGTTACTTTTACTCGGCACCCAATAAGAAAAAGCTTTAGTGTGGCTCAGAGCTGTTTAAGATGTTAGAAAAAAAACATATATACCCTTCAATGATCATCTTCTTCCCTTTCTAACATTATATAGAACACCCAGGGTTAGGGATTTCTCCCAAGTTCAAAATTGGGGATACAACCGTGACCATAGGATATACTTACGGTTACCTGCTAGTAGCAGGTAACCTTCATTATGACTTCCCCTTATGGTCACGGTTTAACCCGTGACCATAGAGACTATATATATAGTCACGGTTACCTACTATAGCAGGTATTTTATATTACGCTTTAATCTTTTGGTCACGGTTATAACTGTGACCATATATCATCTATGGTCACGGTTTACATCGTGACCATAACGTGGTCACGGTCTTATCCGTGACCATATACGTGGACCCCACACATGTTTCATTTAGTTGTTGAACCGTTTTTGGTAACGCCACGTATATGGTTACGGTTATAACTGTGACTTAAAAAACATATGGTCTCGGTTACAGGCATGACAAGGGTTCTCGTGACGGGATTTTAGACGATGGTTCTATCACGATTTTAACCATAACCATTTATATCTGTGGTCACGGTTAAAACCATGAACAAATCCGTACTCTATAGTAGTGAAAAATAAAATTAGAGTATTTTCTTTTCCTCCGGTGCTTGTGCCCTAAAATAGGGTTTGTTAAGCGATCTGAATGCACAGCCGTTGTAAGTCGAACTCGTAAAGGATGATAAGGTGATCACTGAGAATTTTTCGAAGAGATACTTGAGCGGGTCCATGCACGCATGTTTCAAACGTGGTTAGGATCGAGGGGAAGAAGATGGAGCCATGTGAATTGTTTGTAGAGCAGGAAGAAATGAAATGATTTAGCGAAGCATATAGAAAAAATTAAGGAGGGAACTCATGTCACAACTTATTTCTCGTAGTCCTGGTTAAAAGATTTTGATCATAGTTAAATTTTAACACCAAAATAGATAACATGGTTATTTTTCGTTAACATAAAACTTTTGGGGATGATATATGAAATTAGCTAACCTTTAGGGGTGACACACTGAAAAACCCAAAATAATACTATTGTGGCTAGAGCTCTAAAAAGGCTAAGAATACTGCTGCATGCATACACATAAAGATTCTAGCTAAGATTAGGGTGGGATTTGGACTAGCTTTTGCTTGCTGTCCATGGCCTGCAAAAGGCATGGACACACAACAAAATCATTAAACAATGATCAAAAGAGACACATATAGAGTTTGCATTCTCAAGGAAAAAGATTCTGAGATGATGCTGCATCTAGCAATTAGATATGAAACATGACACTAGGGGAATGTTTTGAATAATTTTCATGATAAAATATTATTCTAGAATCTTACCCAAATCCAATTCTGTGGATATCAAAATTTCAACAAGCCCAGGTAAGCAAGGAAACCTATGTGTTTTTCTCAGATCCACAAATATTTTCAACATCGATCATGGGAAGAGATAACATGCAAGGACCCATAACTTCCTGTTCTCCTATTTATGGTATTATTATGAGAGGAAATTGACATTTAGATCCTTGATCAAATCATTTATCATTAATTGGATGGTTTGGTTTTGTGATCAATTGATTAGTAGCACGTTCCATTGGATAGAGGTATAAATGACAGGAAAAGACCATTGTGTTTTGCTTTTTCTTTTCATTTCTTGTATTTTTTTCCAAGGCATAAAATGCAAAGGACAAAAGGTATTAAACCGTGCTCCCCGGTATTGATGTAGATTGCTTTTATTTCAATGTAAAATTTTGATATAATGTTGTAGTTGAAATATTCTATTATACAGTAAAACCTCCGTATAGGAATACTCTATATAGGAATAACCTCCCTATAGTGATAAAAAGTCCCGGTCCCGACTCGGGACCAGTTATAAATAAGAATAACCTCCACAGTGTGATATTCCATACTTTTTCCAAGTCCCGCCTGTACTAATTTACCTCTATATAGTAATAAATTGGCATTAAATTTTAAATAATTTTTTATATATATAAAAAATACATAAAATTACTTGGCTATTACAATTGAACTTAAGATGACATAAATTACTTAACTACACAATTGAACTTAAGATGACATAAAGTACTTATTCAAAGTTGTTTGGGACAATGACTTAATTTTTTGAGTTACTACCATATCCTTTAACTTGCGAGTTCGTAGTAACTCGTCACCACAATCACCTTCTTGTTGAATCCAAAACATTTCTAACTTATCCAACATGTTTGAAGCTTCTCGACATGACACCTTTTCTATTTCCACACTATCGTCTTCCGGATTATCACCTTGCGCTTCTTGCCTTATTGCCGCCATGATTTCTTTTATATATAAAACTCTACTTAAGAATAACCCCCCTATAGTAATATTTTTCCCCGGTCCCAAGGATATTACTGTATAGAGGTTTTACTGTATTGATTTGGTTGGTGTTGAGATCTCGAAAGCATCTTCTTCTAAATCTTGTAAAGCAATTACTTGATTGTCACGAGTATGTCAGAGTAACCTCGATGGATAGCGAAAATGAGAATATGATCGAGGTTGAGGAATGTTCTTTGACAATGATGAAACTAGTCCAAATCACTTGGCTATCGGAGTTTTAATAGAGGAAAAAGAAGTTCTTGAAAGAAACATATAGTGCTTAAATTAGTTAGATTGGATAAGATTTTTCCTTAAACCTGGACCGTGACGTGCTAATCCCTAACATGACATTTTAATTGCAGGAGAGGAAATTAGAGATTAGAGATTGATTTGGATTTAGATTTAGATTTACTTCTGAATTTAGTTTTGCTTGTTAATTGAAGAAAAATCAAGTGTATTTATAAATTAAATAAAGCTATTAAAGACCTTATTTAAGTTAATGGAATCCTGTTTGAATTAATGGAAAGTTCACATTAAAATCTAAAAGGAAATCCTAATTATAGCGAGACTATATCTTATATATTCATACAATAAAAGTGATGACATAGAGGTTTTAGAACCATAGCATCAAATCAGAGATATACTTTTTATCTTCAATGATAGACTAGTGTTCCAATCTAGATATGAGAGATACTGATAATTTTATTGATCAGAGCAAGATTCATGAGATACAGGTTGGATGTAAAATCTTTCTTTCTCTGAGAATCAACACCGCTCCTCCTCTGTTATGAATAATAAAGATCGTTATGTTTGATTTGTTATTTTTGTATGGCCGTCTTTGTCATCATGGAGGAATTCTCATTATCGCCACTTCTACGCAAAATGGCCGTAAAAGAATTCCTAACAATTTGTGTTAAAGCTTGGTGCCTTTAAGGTGTTTAACGAATTGCCCAAGTCAAGGATGTCGAAGAAGATGTTAAAGGATCTCACATTCAAGAAGGTGGATAAGTATTATAGAAAAATGAATTTTCCCCTACGGCAGAGGAAAGTTCAAAATCTACTGACAAAAGAGTAACTATTTTGATATTACGAGGCAACGCGAGCAAACTGACAGAATGTTAGATCCCGGTTGCGAAGAAATTGATTCGAACACATAAGCAACCGTCGAGTTTTGTCTTGCGGATGAGATTATGCATGACATTATGCAAGAGATTGTGACAGGCGAAGTTTGGATGAAGTTAGAGTAAGTTGATGATAGGCAAGCTTATTTTAAAGCAAAGGCGCTGCAAGATTCAGATGAAAAAAGATAATTCACTTTTCAATCATCCTAATATGTTTGATAGATGAACAATCTATTTGCATTCTACATTAAAATAGAAAGGTGGCGTGTCTCTTCCGGATTATTATAATAGCTTGGTGAATAAGATCATTATTCTATATGTCTCACATTCGATCTCTATTTGATTTCCTAATATATTAAGCGTTATCCCAGAGTAGATGGAGATTCGAAATTATCTGCAAGTAAGCAGGACAGACGTCTGGAGCTACAGTTTCAGACGTCTGCGAGCGATATGATCTTTCGTAGATTTCAAGACCAGACGTCTGATAATCCTTGTTCAAACGTCTGGGGTTTCTCTGTTAATTTGGAGACTCTTTAGCAGATATCTGCGCATTCCTTGTTCAGACGTTAGCTGTGTCTGGGCCGGATATTTTTCTTTAGTTAGGAAATTTGTTATTTGGTAAAAACTTTTGTATGCTAGGTATATTGAAGTATGTAGCAACCCTAAATCTGATAGCTTTTGTGATATTTGAGAGAACCCATTTGTTATTTTGAGAGAGCTAGGGTTTTGAGGGATTTTGTATTCGTCCATCGGTTTTGTACTCCTTCACTTTTGGATATTAATAAAGCTCCGCCTTTACCTATTGGTTATTACTCGTATTTCTTATTTAGCTGTGGTTCGATTACTTCTCCATATCGTCTGTGTTATTGCTTCGTGATCATCTTGTTGCAACAAACCGGTATCAGAGCATTGCTACGTTTGGGGATTTTTTGGGTTGAACCGTTAGGTTTTTAATTTTGCGATCTAGATTAACGGTGAGTAACGATGCTTGTGTCCTCTTCCCTACTTTCTTATACCATGATTTTGAAGCTTTAGGGTTTGGAAACATCTTGAGTGAAAAAAATCGTGTTTTAGATTGATCCTGCATCATGTCTCCAACAATCATAAAGTTCGATATCTAGAAGTTGATGGAAATATGAGTTTTTGTTTATGGTAAGTCCATATGATTGCCATATTGACTTAAAATAATTTAAGAAAGGCGATTCTTAGGAAGGATGCAAAACCTTCCACTATGACGGAAGAAGTTTAGGAGGAGTTGGATGAAAAGGCCCGCACCGCTATCCAGTTGTGTCAGACAAATGAAGTTCTGCAAGAAGTTTTAGTAGAAAAGATGGAAGCTAGTTTATGGCAAAAATTAGAGGAGTTATATTTAAGAAAATCTCTCATGAATCGATTCTTATTGAAACAGTGTCTCTACACACTTTGTATGTTAGAAGGTTCTCCAATCAAATCTCATGTCGGTGAGTTTAATTCGATCGTTATAAATCTGGATAAGATTGATGATGAAAATCAGGCTCTTCTCTTGTTATGTTCGTTACCACCATCATATAAGCACTTCGTGACACTATGGTCTACGGATGAGATACAATCTCGATTAAGGATCTCAAAGAGAACTTAACGAACTAAGAGAAGATCGAAAAGGAGTTGACTTCTAGCGAAGCTGATGGTTCATCTTCCGGCTTATTTGATCAAGGACGAGCGGAGAAGAGAGATCCGGAAGGTAATAGCAAGAAGAAGTCAATGTCAAAGTCCAAGAATAAAAAGAACTTAATCTGCAGCTATTGTAAGAAGCCGGTGCACTTCAAAGTTGATTGTTTTAAATTGCAGAACAAGCAGAAATTGGAAGACAAATCGAAGAAGGAGTTTTCAGCCGAAACTAGTATAGCGGAAGGAGAAGGAGATTTTCTTGTGGTTCTTGACAGCATATATTGATCTAAGGATGAGTGGATTATAGATTCGGATTGTTCTTACTACATGTATCCCAATAGGGATTTGTTCATCACCTATAAATTTGTTGATGGTGGAGTGGTTTTGATGGGCAACAATAGTTCATGTTGAGCTATTGGTAAGGGGACGATCCAAATCAAGATACTTGACGGTGTTGTGAGAACATTGACGAAAGTCAGGCACGTACCTGACTTGACGAAAAATCTTATCTCTTTAGGTGCACTCGATGACAAGGGTTAAAAGTTTTCCGTTAAAGGTGGAGTTTTGAAGGTAAATAAAGTTGCTCTCGTTGTTACGAAAGGCTTGAAGAAGAGGTCTTTATATTCGTTGCGGGGTTTGACGACTTTCGGTTCAGCGACTGTTTCATCATCCAGATCTATGTGTCATGCCCTGCTTCCCAGTAGATGGAAACGGTGACTGATTAGTTGATTTCTTAGAGTTGTGTTTGTAGAATAACTACAATCAATAACGGTGTCGCGTGTAGCTAGACCGAGATGAGTACAGGTCGTCCTCAGAGAAACGTTGAATCTTTTAATCTTACTTTAAGCGTGTTGATTAGGAAAGGAGGAAGAATAAAGAATGGTTGTAGATTCTAAATCCACGTCAAATACGGATGCATGATATAGATCTAGATTAACTATGGATATAGGTTTTATACTAGAAGGGGGCTTGTAGGGTTCGTTAAGATTTAGTAGTCATGGATGATTAATTAAAGATTACTCTTTTTATCCTTTAATAGATTTAAAACTAGATCGACAGTGATGCATGTAGATTAGGGTTTCTGGAGAGAAAAGGGTTCCCACTCTTAACCCCTATCTTGACATGGATCTCCGTTCATGTCTAGCCTTTACCAAAACAATTGTTAATCTAATCTCTAATCGTGGTCGTGAATATCAATGAATTGATAGTTCCCCCGATTAGGATGTTAACTATTCTTTTGATAAAGTTTATAAATTTTATAGGACGTAAAAAGAGTTTAAGGATCTTCATCATCCATTAATCTACCATAATCTTACGAACCCTAACAAGCGGAGAATTACTCGCGTATGTTAGAAAAAGAAAAGATAGAAAGGGAAATCATATTGAAAACTACAGAAAATAAAATGATATAAGAAAAAAACTACCTTTGTTAATCAACAAGATCAAGTACACTTTGTTCCTTTAGAAAATGATTACAAAACCTTAGTTTGCTTCTCGATCTCTTCTAAGGAGGTAGATGAACTCTCGATGATCAACCAGGATTCTTGAGCCGTCATGGACTTCGTGATCGCGTCGGTTTGATGATTTTTCCAAGAGGCTCTCGGTCCTTATTTATAGTCACAGAACCAGAACCCTAGTTTCCTAATATGGTAACTTGTTGTTAGGATCCCAACCAGAAAATCTAGAGCCCTAAATCCTCAATATTGCGGCGGAATCACGGCCATCTGGTGGGTTTGGCCGCGGATCCGCGGTAGGGTAGAGGATTCGTCGCTTCAAAAATCTTGTGGCCTCTTCTGGTGACATATGTAAACTATTTTGATATCTGGAATCTAAAAATCTTCTCTAAATCTTTGTCAGAATTGATTTCTTCGATTTACTTTAAGATTTCGGCAGATTTGATCTCGCCAACTCTGATTTCCTTGATTTCAGTCCTGATATAATTTCTGCACAATAACTCAATAAATAATGTTGGTAGAATTTTGTTTTTATTGAGATATTATCTTAACTATTTGACATGATATTATAGTTTTAGAAGAATTGATCAAAGATATTTGATAAGGTAAGTATATTTAAATGGACTAAATATTATATAGATATTATATGCTTACATTTTCCTTCATAATGTTAATTATAATATGTAAACATATGAGAATAGTATTTTTACAGATAAACCTTCATATGTGTCATATTTATAATAAACCCCTTAAAATAGTAAGGAAAATGTCATATCAAATGCACAATATTTTCGACTGAACAAATACTCCCAAACTTAATTTTGATCGTCCCGAGCAAACTAGTTATTCAAGAGATGGAGAAAAAGAAAAAGAAAAACCTAAGTAGCACACTTTCGTAGGCAACACGATTGTATTGAGCACGTGCAACAAGCCATTAAGCCTCTAGGTGTCTCTAATAGGAGGGGTGTTGTCTCTTGAGGGTTTTCAGCAGATTACACCCACAAAATTCTATAATAAAAGAAAGATGGTGAAATTTACATATAAAGATTAGAACTTATAAAAGAAAGAACTTGAAAATAAGAGTTTCCAACTATACCAGCTTTTCAGTTGCTATGAGCCCTTTCTTAATGGTCGTGAAAAAATGTTAGAAATCACATCATCCCTTAATAAAACATCGCCTTTAGTCTTCCTCCCTATCTTTCTTCCAAATATTGATCATATACCCCTACGTGTGTGTAAAAGACATCCCTACACTTAGAGAATTCAATTCAACCTATCATACTCTTGTCCATTTTCCAAAGTACTTTATAGTTGGTGAATATTATGATGGAATTGCTCACACATTCTTCATGCGACCGTTAATACTTCTTGAGATACTAACCGACCGATTACAAAACGTGCTCGCGCATTTAGGCGTAATTCCTCGTTTCACAACACCTAAGGCTTAGCAGTGGCTCCCAAACCAGTTGGTCTAAGGCACTAGGTGATAAAGCATCCTTACTATATTTTTTTATGCCGCTTTAAGCAATTACAAAACCAGTGTTCATTTTTTTTCTTCACCACTTATACTTTTTTTTTTCATACTAAGGCTTTTAGACAAGAGCATTTCAAGGTATCCTCTACTATCCCAAGTTTCAAGATGTGTGTAAGTGCGTATAGTAGGGTATCAACGTTCAAATGTTTGACCTTAAGAATATGGACTATTTTTCAGACTTATTTTTATCCTCAGATTAGCAATTTCTTTCATCTTACTAACCCTTGGGACAACAGCTCATAACTACTTATTACTAGTTTCGTTTAAGAAAACATCTAACTTTCTTATTTTTCTCAAACTATTCCTATCTTTCATTTGTAAATTTTCACTTTCAAACTCTTTTATTATAAAAATATTTTTTTAATGCCCAGTGCTAAAGATAATTCAGTGAATACAAACGTCCCCCTAAACCTGTTTTCAGCAGTGTACTCACTGATGTTGTCCTTTGAGAGCATAGACCTGTAGACTTGGGGAGAGACAATAATAGGGGTAAAATAATAGTTAAATGAAGACTACCCCAAACTTGTTCTTTGGCACGCACAGATATTCAGTTAAGTCCTTATTTCACTCACTTCCATTCTTAAAATGAGACAATGTTACCGAAACATGGAGGTGAGGCGGAGGAAATTTAGTTATGATAAAGTGGCTCCTGTAAAAATAGGAGCTCCTCCGCTGGGTCAGTAGAAAAGTACAGTTTTAATCGATGCCCATTTACTTTAAAAAGTGAACCGTTTTTTATATTTTCAACTTATACTGCCCCGTGCGGATATACATATCGCACCACAAAAGGTCCTTTCCAACGAGATTTAAGCTTACTCGGATGAAGATGGAGACGGGAATCGTAAAGAAGGACTTGTTGTCCCCGTGTGAAAGTTTTTCTCAAAAGGTTTTTATCGTGGAACACTTTAGTCCGGTTTTTTACTATCACTGCATTATCGTAAGCTTCATCGCGGAGTTCGCTTAGCTCATTCAACTGCAGCTTTCGATAGCTGCTAGCTTGATCAAAATCGAAGTTTAGCTCTTTAATAGCCCACATTGCTTTATGTTCGGTCTTGACAGGAAGGTGGCATGCCTTCCCAAACACAAGGCGGTATGGAGACATACCAAGATCGGTCTTATAAGCGGTGCGAAATGCCCAAAGTGCATCCGTCAATTTGATTGACCAATCTTTTCGGTTCTTAGAAACCATCTTCTCCAAAATTTGTTTGATTTGCCTATTTGAGATCTCAGCTTGCCCGCTTGTTTAGGGATGATAGGGGGTAGAAAGTTTGTGGTTGATTGCATTTTTCCGCATCAAAGCCTCGAAAGACCGATTACAGAAATGCGTCCCGTTGTCGCTAATTATAGCGCGAGGGTGTCCGAATCACGAGAAGATATTTTCTTCAAGAAACTTAATAACAACCTTGTTGTCATTAGTGCGACACGGTATTGCTTCCACCCATTTTGAGACGTAATCAACCGGTAACAAGATATATAAATTCCCAAAAGAATTGGGAAAAGGGCCCATAAAATCAATACCCCAAACGTCAAATATCTCCACAACCAAGATAGGTTGGAGCGACATCTCATTTCTTCATGAAATCCGACCCATGTGTTGACACCGCAGGCAAGTTTTGCAATGATCATAAGCATCTTTAAATAGTGTTGGCCAATAAAAACCACATTGCAAAACTTTCTCTGCCGTTTTTCGAAGACCAAAGTGACCGCCACATGCCTGATCATGACAAAATGACAACACACTCTTGAATTCATTGTTAGGGACACATCTGCGAATGCTTTGATCGGAACAATACTTAATTCATCCCAGTAAAAGTGTTTTACTTGGGATAGAAATCGAAGTTTTTCTTGTTTCGACCAATTTCTAGGAATAAGTCCCGTCGCTAGATAATTCACAATATACATGAACCAAGCTTCGCAGGATACGGTCAAGAGCTGTTCGTCAGGAAATGAGTCATTTATAGGTACGTTCAACGTTGGTGAAGAAAAGATGCGTGAAAGATGGTCAACTACTACGTTTTCACGTCCACTCTTGTCTCGGATGACAAGATCAAATTCTTGTAACAACAGGATCCAACGTATTAGCCTGGCCTTAGCATCCTTCTTTGATAAAAGGTGTCGTAGGGCGGAGTGATCAGTGTAAACCACTATCGGCGAGCCAATCGAGTAGGGCCTAAATTTTTCTAATGCAAATACAACTGCCAAGAGTTCTTTCTCGGTAGTTGTGTAATTAATTTGTGCATCGTTCAGGGTCCTACTTGCATAGTAAATTACATGTGGTATCTTATCAATGTGCTGTCCTAAGACCGCACCAATAGCAAAATCTGATGCATCACACATAAGCTCGAACGGGTGGTTCCAATCCGGAGATGATAGAACGGGGGCTGTAGTGAGAGATTTTTTAAGCGATTCAAAAGCAGCCTCACAATCCGAATCAAAGTGAAATGTAGTATCCTTGGCCAAGAGAAGAGTTAAGGGTCTAGCAATTTTGCTAAAGTTCTTAATGAATCTCCTGTAAAATCCTGCATGACCAAGGAATGATCGTATATCTTTGACGCATTTAGGACGATGAAGGTTACGGATGACATCAATTTTAGCTCTGTCAACCTCAATACCTTTTCGTGAAATGATATGTCCAAGGACAATACCTACTTGGACCATGAAATGATATTTTTCCTAATTCAAAGTTAAGTTCTTATCCCTACAGCGGGTAAGAACTGCGTCAAGATGACGAAGGTATTCCTAAAAGGAGTCCCCAAATATGGAGAAATCATCCATAAATATCTCCAGAAAATTCTCAACCATGTCTGAGAATATCCCTATCATACACCGTTGAAATGTAGCGGGAGCGTTGCATAACCCAAAGGGCATGCGTCTATAAGAAAAAGTACCGAAAGGACAAGTAAATGTGGTTTTATCTTGATCCTTTTCGGCGATGGGGACCTGGTTATAGCCAGAGTATCCATCCAAGAAACAATAGTATTCGTGTCCAGCTAATCGTTCCAGCATCTGGTCAATGAAAGGTAGAGGGAAGTAATCTTTCCTCGTTACAGCATTGAGTTTCCTATAATCAATACATACGCGCCACCCAGTTTGGGTGTGTGTTTAGATCAACTCATTAGCCTCATTAGTTATGACCGTGATGCCATACTTTTTAGGGACCACGTGAATAGGACTTACCCATTGGCTATCAGATATCGGGTAAATTATACCACTATCAAGGTACTTGACGATTTCTTTCTTTACCGCTTCCTTCATAATGGGATTTAACCGTCTTTGTAGGTCTCTGGTTGGTTTGGCTTCATCCATCGGATGTATATAATGTTCAACAATTAAGAGACTAATCCCTTTGATATCAGCCATTGTCCAACCAAATGCTTGCCGATTTGATCTCAATACCGCCAAAAGTGCGTTCTCTTTCTCTAAAGCTAGAGAAGAGGATATGATCACGGGCAAAGACTCATTCTTACCTAAATAAGCATATTTAAGATGAGAATGTAGTGGTTTGAGATCTAGTGTCGGCGGAGAGACGATAGAAGGTGGGGTGAGGGAATGATACTCGGACTCTCTAAGAGGTTCATAACTTGTATAGGATATTGACTCAGAAAGTGCTTCTGACTTTTGCAACGAGTCAACGTATTCAAACCCAGGGATGGACTCATCGAAGATATCCTCACTATAATTATTTTCCAGATCAAACAATGTCGCACTAATGTTGTCGAGATTATCATAGCAAAGTACTTCCGCTTCACAGCTGTTGGAAGCTATCTCGTTGATGAAACAGACATTGATTAAATGAGCAGAAGGTTCAGATGATTGACTTCCTAGCTTGTAAATATTAAGCTCAATTGTCATCTTCCTGAAAGATAAGTTCATAGAACCGTTACGATAATTAATGACAGCGTTGGAAGTTGCTAGGAAAGGTCGACCGAGTATCACTGGGATTTGGTTGCGTGGGTTCGCCACAGGTTGTGTATCCAAAACAATAAAGCCCACAGGGAATATGAATTCCCCGACTTTGATTAACACATCCTCTAGTTCACCCCTAGGTTAGGCGATAGATCGGTCTGTCATCTGGAGAGTGCAGTGGACAGGTTTCAATTCTCCTATACCTAGCTGCTCATAGACGGAATATGGAAGCAAGTTAACACTAGCGCCGAGGTCAAGTAGAGCACGATTGATATTTTTACCCCCAATAGAAATAGAGATGGTAGGACAGCCAGGGTCCTTACGTTTCTTTGGTAATTGCTGGGTAAAAGCTGTGCTAACATTACCCGTCATGAAATTTTTTTTCGGCACTTGAGTTTTTCTCTTCCTAGTGCACAAGTCTTTAAGGATTCTTGCATAAGAGGGGACTTGTTGAATAGCATTTAGGAGTGGGATATTTATGTTAACTTGATCAAACATTTCCACAATCTTTTCCATTTGTGCATTAGGTTTGTTGGCCCTCAACATATTTGGAAATGGAGTTTTATCAATAAGTTTTGGGTCCAACATTTGTGGAGAAGTTTGTGGGGATGGAATCGATCCCAGAATTGGAGTGGGGATCATTTTAGGTAGATTCGAGGAAGTGGACGAAGTGTTCGAGCCTTGGGGAAAACGGAGAATAAGCTCGGAAGAAGGTAGGAGACTAGATGAATTAGGGGAAGAAATAGCAGCCGGGGTATCATTGGTATCACTAACGTCATCAACTTGTTCACCCACTCGGTTATTAAGTACTCTTCCCGATCTCAACGTAGTAAAGACACTCACATTATGATTTTGTAAGTGGCCAGGATTTGGTAGGGGTTGAGATGGGAGCTTCCTTTTTTCTCTCGCACTCATCGCGGCATTCAACTGTGCAATTTAGGCTTCTATTGATTTAATATTCTCACCATGGGAGGCGGAGTCTTTCTTTATGGTATCAATACAAGACCTCATATTAGCTGACATTTGGATGGAATGTTTCATAAACAAATTCAAAGTTTGTGCGAGTGAGGAGGAGTTATCGGTATCGGTCGTTTGGAAAGAATTATTAGAAGGTACAGAATTGTTGACTGGATTTTGAAAATTTTATGACTGAAAGGGGTACTGGGTTTGTTATGGTGGTTGCTGTTGCTGTGGAGGAGGTCTTTGGTAATTGCTTTGGAACTGGTTTTGATTTTGGTTTTGGTTTTGGTTTTGGTTCCAAGCAAAATTAGGATGATTCCTCCATCCCTGATTGTACATGGAAGAATAAGGATCGTTTCTAGATCGCTACTGAAAAGTAGCATTAGTTTGCTCGTGACCTTAAAACGGTGCATTCATAGGACATTCTTCCGTCAAGTGTGATGGATCGGAACAACAACCACACACGGTCTTGGGGAGCGTTACCTTGTTTAGGGAGACAGATGAGAATTTGTTCTCAATAGCGTTGAGTTTCTTTTGCATCGCTGCCATTTCGGCTTTTACTATGATGGAAACATCAAGCTGATGAATACCTCCCCTAGATGAAGGTGGTCTAAATCTTTCCCACTGCAAAGTGTTTTCAGCGAGATCTTCCAGATATTTCCAGGCTTCACCATCGTCTTTGGACATGAAATTGCACTGACACATGGTTTCAAGCATATGCTTTGTCGCTGGATTAATGCCTTCATATATAATTCGGCACAGATCCCATCTATGTATTCCATGATGAGGACATTGGACAAGCAGATCCTTGAAACGTTCAAAGCACTTCCAAAATGGTTCATTGGGAAGCTGGGTAAACTGGTTGATTTCGCTCCTAACACGGGCGATCTTATAATTTGGGTAAAATTTCTTAAGGAATGCTATTAAAAATTCGTCCCAATTGGTAATGGAGTGTGCGGCAGTGTTATAAAGCCATTTTCTGCTAAGTTGCACAATGTCAACGGGAGAAGACGTAATCGCATAGCATCCACGGACAGTTGTGAAGTACCTATCATTGCGCATACGTTTTCGAATTTGGTGATAAAAACGTATGCGTCTTCAGACTCGAGCCCATGAAATTTGGGAAATAAGTTGATGTAGTGGGGTTTAATTTCAAAATTATCCCCATTGGCTGGTGGAATAGATAAACAGGTAGGAAGGGGACCGTGTATAGGATAGCATCTCTCTTGGAGAGAAATGCACGGTGGATTCTGCGCACTAACGGGCGGTGGTAGGGTAGTGTTATAATCTGATGGAGTACCGTCCATCTCGGTCGATGTGGTGGGTGGTGGGGAAAAAGAAAATGAAGAAGTACCGACTTCGGAGTCGATAGCCAAAATGCGGACAAGACGGGCACTAGAATCTCATGTCCAGCCGAGCATGCACTAAACGATTTTAGCGCAAGTGGCAGCGTGTGTGTGATTTAAAATTGGTTTGTTTGTTTTTTTTAAAAAGTAGGACTCAAGACAAATCACACAAAAAATGCACAAACAACCCTAGAACTAAGGTTACCTAGGTCAGCTCTTTAGACCGCTCCTAGATTTCCAAAGGACAAGTTGCAGGATCAATCCTCTACCACCTCTTTACTACTCTTGTGGCCAGGTAAGTTCCAGGTAAGTGGGAGGTATCCGCTATACGAATCACTGAAAATAGCGGGCCTAATTAAATAACCACTTGCCTTAGACACACTTACTTAGGCACCACAAAAGTAATGCGGATAAGCGATAGATTACCCACGACCTTTCTCTGTCCTTATTGAGCACGACGGTCCTTAGAGTCTTATCTAGATATTTTTTAAATTAATATAGGGTTGATGCATATGCTAGTTTTGCAATTTGCGGGGCCTAGGAAGGGTGATAAAATCCCCACCTAATCTGAATTTGGTCTTTGCCCCTTAAAATCCATATTAAAATATGAATAAACAAACCAATTACAAAAATTTGCAAAAAGATTTTTTTGAGCGGCAATATTTTGCAAAGAATCCTGCAGAAAAAATATTTTATTGGATTTCAGAGGAGAGAGAAGGAGTTGAGAAATTTACCAGAGAAGTTTGGAACCCTAATTCCACAACTATGCCGCGGTTCCGCCGCCGAATAGGCCTTCTTGCTGTGTTTCCATCGCTAAGTTGAGGGATCTTGTGATGATTTTTGCTACTTATCCTCCCTTGCTCCTCTGGATCTTGATGAATGTCTCTGGCTATCTGTTTCCTCAAGTCTGTGACTCCAGATCCCCTTGCAAAATCCACACAACAATCGTTAAATATATAATTTGCAGTTTTGTTTTATTTATGATATTGATCAAATAAGAATTTAACACCAATAGTAAGAATAAAAAAATTACGCACGTATCCCCGGCAACGACGCTATTTGATTGGTTGATTTCTTAGAGTTGTGTTTGTAGAATAACCGCAATCTATAACGGTGTCGCATGTAGCTAGACCGAGATGAGTACGGGTCGTCTTCAGGGAAACGTTGAATCTTTTAATATTACTTTAGGCATGTTGATTAGGAAAGGAGGAAGAATAAAGAATGGTGAAGAATGGTTGTAGATTCTAGATCCACGTCAAACACGGATGCAGGATATAGATCTAGATTAACTACGGATATAGGTTTTATATTAGAAGGGGGCTTGTAGGGTTCGTTAAGATTTAGTAGTCATGGATGATTAATTAAAGATTACTCTTTTTATCTTTTAATAGATTTAAAACTAGATCGACAGTGATGCATGTAGATTAGGGTTTCTGGAGGGAAAATGGTTCCCACTCTTAACCCCTATCTTGACATGGATCTCCGTTCATGTCCATCCTTTACCAAAAAAATTGTTAATCTAATCTCTAATCGTGGTCATGAATATCAATGAATTGATAGTGTGTTTGATTAGGATCTTAACTATTCTTTTGATAAAATTTATAAACTTTATAGGACGTAAAAAGAGTTGAAGGATCTTCATCATCCATTAATACACCCTAATCCTACGAACCCTAACAAGCGGAGAATTACTCGCGCATGTTGGGAAAAGAAAAGATAGAAAGGGAAATCATATTGAAAACTACAGAAAATAAAATGATATAAGAAAATAACTATCTTTATTAATTAACAAGATCAAGTACACTTTGTTCCTTTAGAAAATGATTACAAAACCCTAGTTTCCTTCTCGATCTCTTATAAGGAGGTAGATGAACTGTCGATGATCAACCAGGATTCTTGAGCCATCATGGACTTCGTGAACGTGCCGGTTTGATAATTTTTCCATGAGGCTTTCGGTCCTTATTTATAGTCACAGAGGCAGAACCCTAGCTTCCTACTATGGTAACTAGTTGTTAGGATCCCAACCAGAAAATCTAGAGCCCCAAATCCTTAATATTGCGGCGGAATCGCGGCCATCTGGTGGGTTTAGCCGTGGATCTGCGGTGGGGTAGAGGATTCGTCGCTTAAAAAATCTTATGGCCTCTTCTGGTGACATATATAGACTATTTTGATATCTGAAATCTAAAAATCTTCTCTAAGTCTCTGCCAGAATTGATTTCTTCGATTTACTTTAAGATTTCGGCAGATTTGATCTCGCTAACTCGGATTTCCTTGATTTCAGTTCTGATATAATTTTTGCACAGTAACTCAATAAATAATTTTAGTAGAATTTTGTTTTTATCGAGATATTATTTTAACCATTTGACATGATATTATAGTTTTAGAAGAATTGGTCAAAGATATTTGATAAGGTAAGTATATTTAAATGGACTAAATATTATATAGATATTATATGCTTATATTTTCCTTCATAATGTTAGTTATAATATGTAAACATATGAAAATAGTATTTTTACAGATAAACCCTCATATGTGTCATATTTATAATAAACCCCTTAAAATAGTAAGAAAAATGTCATATCAAATGCACAATATTTTCGACTGAACAGTGACGTGGCAAGCCCGTGACATATTTATCCAGAGAAAGTCATTCCCTAAATAAATATACTAAGCTTATTGAAACAATAATACACAATGCAAGAATAAATGGAGACTGTAAAATTTTTCAACAAATATTTTTATTTACATTCAAATTTGAAATATTTACAGATACAAGAGTGTAACTGAAAAGTAAATACAATAACAGAAATGCCTAAATAGGTGGCATACATAAACTGAAAGAAAATGATAACTAGTTTAAGTCTAAGCCGCGATCTGGTTGTAATCCTCCTCTGTTGCGTCCACCTCCTCCGTCTCCATAGTATCTGATGAACAATCCAAGAAAACAAAGGTGGGTGGAATGCCCGTCAGCGAACTAGCGCTCGGTAAGTCCCAAAGTAGAGTAAAAATGACAGTGACAAGTATAGAAGAATCATGAAGGAATGTATATACCGAGTAAAAGTATATGTAAATGAACATGGGTATATGTACTATAAGTCTCTATATGGTCACCATGTTAACGTTAAGTTCCAAGTGTGAATGTTAACGCAACCGTAGAAGTATTCACGAGCTCAAGAGTGGGGCCCCAGGAGTAAGGAAACTCGGGCCCATTTCATGTGTTAGTATTGCGACTCCAAGCTGTGGAGGAGTCGACCCGACTGAGATTCGAGTAAATAGAATTTGATTAGGTAAATGCGGGACTCCTGAAGTTCCGTTGGATTCACACCTGAAACTTTTTGGGGTTCCTAGCGCCCTGGCCGTCGACCGCGGCCGTCGTGGAATTAAAATTTTGGTGTTTAAAAACTTGGCGCTAGAAACAACTACCTAGAATCGAAACCAAACATGAAAGCAGCAAGCTACAAAGATGTTATCTACTGTGATAGAGTTGTTTTACCAAAAAATCCGTGTCCTTCGATCTTCTACTTTCTTCCTGAGCTCCTTGAGGTCTCCTTGATCAAGCTTGACCGCCAGTCTTCCTCCGTCGATGTTGATCCACCTGAGAGATGTGGTTCATGGCTCTAGCTCCACACTAAAAATCTAGTGGAGCAACTAGGGACTCTAAGTTGCTAATCCAGAGTGTCTAGAGATATAGTGAGTTGTTCTCAGTGTATATCTTGTAGGGTTCCTAGGCACACTCAAGAGGTTCCACAATGCATCAACCATGCCAAAATCAAATTTTTACATGTGCCGAGAAACCCTAATGCTAGATCGTTACTAGAGGTAAGGTGAAATACAAGCAAGTTAACAACTTTAACTACAAGTGAAAGTGACTACAACCTTTGTAGATCCGGTCCTCCACTTCCAAAGCTCCGTGACGACGTCCCTTCGCTGCGATCATCGGGATCCCAGACTCTAGCAATGGTTTCGTCGGAGAAATAAGCGGGCTAGGTCGTTGACTTCGATGCCGAAGATGATCTACGTCGAGGCGACTCAAACTCAAGCTCCATCTTCACTTGGTCATGAAACTTGTGAAGATAAACACTCTACTACATGGCAAGTGGTAGAGGATGAAGAAATAGGAAGTGGGTTCACTTTGGATTTGGTTTTCTCACTTGATTTCTTCACTTGGAATTTTTCTAGAAGAGGTTTTCTTCTTCATGAAGAAGAAGAAGAAGGAAAATGAAAAAGAATTATATGAAAAAGAAAATTCAAGTGAAAACTTATCATTTAGCAACCATGGGTGAGTAAACTCATATAGAGAATAAACTAGGGTTTAGGTAATGGTTAGGTTAAAGAGTCAAAACAAAATGGTTAGACTTTTCAAAGATGCTTGAAGCATCATGAAGCTTCTAGCATGGAAAAAGAAAAAGCACCATTTTGTTTTAACAAAACATAATAAATAAATAAATAAAACCCTAACCATTAACCTAAACAAGGTGTAAAGCATACACACACCCAAGTTTGCATGTATCATCAATCATGATACAAACTAGTGCACAAACATATATCACATATACAACTTGTGCACATCAAGTGAGAAAATCAATCTTAAGTGAACAATACTAGTCAATGTAAAGTAATATATCCAATATATAATTATACATTAAATCATTAAATCAACACTTGATTTAATGATCCGGTCATACTGCATATAACCGACTAATATCAAGTGTATCAATATATCGAATCAACATTTGATTCGGTAACCCGGCTATATCGACTGGCCATAACTGGAAATCCCTGGCCAGGGTTGCACTGATTTACTGGTAAGTGTTATCAGTAGTTTCATGCTTGTTATGGACCTTACATCGGCATGACTTATCGAGCTACTGGGGTCTGACGTTTACCACCCCTAGGCGAGATATGCGACATATCAGACGAACAGACCGGACTGTGCGGTAAGTGTTACTGGTTGGATTCACAGGAGTGTGAGCGGGCTTGCTCGTTGATCTTCTGATCGCTCAATACCCGGGACGAGTCTTTAGAGTCCTACACAGAGGTTTCCTAGCTCAAGCGAAACGAAATAGGAGAGCATATGAGATATGCGCGGGACCGAAAATAATACCAGTATGTTGCGCTATGCTCGACTGGCCATAACTGGAAATCCCTGGCCAGGGTTGCACTGATTTATGGCCAGTCGAGCATAGCGCAACATCAACCCCCAATACCGGGAGAGACGAATCCCCTCCTATCGCTCATTGCCTCCATGTGAATCGGGACTGTACCCAAAAACCACCTGTTTGCACGACTCAGTAGAGCTGTGGTAGGGTGGAAATCAAAGCACAGTGGGAGACACACAAGACTCTATGACGATCTCGGGTCAACAGACTAAGCTGTACCAGTGTCACCAGAGAACTGCCATCTGACGTGAGGTATAATACCATCTGGGAGTTCTCGGCAAGTCCGTTCAGTGTACCCAGTTACCACTGAGCACCCGCATACCATCTCTGATGTCAAACACTAATGGATATGGGATCATCCATCGCCCATCACATGGGTCGAGATGATATACGCTAGTCTACTCTAGAATATCGATGCCCCGTCTCGATATTTCCATGACTAGGAACATTGAAGGATGTACTCATTGACTACCCAGGCCCCACTAGTATGATCTACATCATAGTCCTGGAAGTCGAGCACACATCCTAAGGGCTTTATCAACATGTAATAGAGAGACAGCAAGTATACATGTTAAGATAAAGAGCAACCAGATAGCATACTATCATGTCGAGCAAGAAAGTCCTACCTATATATTGTAGGGTTGCTAGGCACGCACACAAAGGTCTACGAGGCATCAACAATGCCCGATTAAAAAATTTGCCATGCCGAACAACCCGAATACGGATCTTTAAACTAGAGATTAGGTGAAAACTAACATGCTAAACACTTTAACACTAAGTGAGAGGGATTACAACCTTTGTAGATCCGGTCCTTCACTTCATAAGCTCCGTGTTGAAGTCCCTTCGCTGCGATCATCATGCTCCGGACTCTCGAGAGGCTCCACGAAGAGAAAGGTGCAGTCTTGCTTCCGATTTTCGATACAAAGATGATCTACCTTGAAGTTTCATTAACACAAGCTAACACTCACTAAAATTGAGTGAACACTCTCATCTAAAGGGCAAGGGAAGATGGGGATGATGAAGTAGGATTTTTTCTCTCATTATTTATCTTTTTCTCACATATTTTCATCACAAATATCAAAGCAAGAAAGCTTTGCATGAAGAACTCAAGGAAAAAGAAGAATAGTGATCCATTTTCTTTTGTGATGAATAATGAAAGGATTAATATGATAAATAATGAAACCATGGTTGACTTAACCATTGTAGAGAATTAACCAAGGGCTAGGGTTTGGGTTGAGTTAAGATTGAGTCACACAAAAATATCAAGACAAATATCTTTATCATGACAAAAACTAAACCTTCTAGAATCATCTAGAAAGCTTAACCCTAATCCAAACCCTAATCATGTTTAAACTCCACTAAACATGTTGCATTAGTTATCATATCATGTTACAATATTATATATCACATATATAATATTTATCGTAACAAAATAAAATAATACAATTAACATATATCGCATATATATCAATGTATTACCCGAGTGAGAAAAAAGAATCTTTTAGTGAGCTAATATTAGTTAATGTAATTTAATATATCATATATATTATTATACTTTAAATTATCGAATCAACACTTGATCCGACAATCCGGGTATATCGCATATAACCGACTAATATTTATCCGTACCGATTCATCGAATCAACACTTGATCCGATGACCCGGCTGATATCATATATTGCGAGAATAGAATACGGTATCTCATATCACATTATCCTCGGTCCCGCACATATCACATATGTGCCCCTACTCCATTTCGCCTGAGCCAAGAAACCTCTGTGTAGGACTCTAAAGAATCGTCAATACACCGGCAGTAGGTGATGATCATATCAAACACCCACAAGCTGCAAGCGGTCAGCTAAACGTAACAGCTACCCAGGTATTGAGCGCTCAGAATATCAACAAGCAAGCCTGTACATTCTCCTGTGAATCCAAACAGTAACACTCCCGTACAGTCCGGTCTCGTCGTCTGATATGTCGCATATCTCGCCTAGGGGTGGTAAACGTCAGACCCCAGTAGCTTGATAAGTCGTCTCGATATAAGGTCTATAACAGTTCGAGAAACTACTGATAACACTTACCAGTAAATCTCAGCAACCCTGGCCAGGGATTTCCGGTTATAGCCAATCGAACACAGCGCAACATCAACTCCCTATACCGGGAGAGACGAATCCCCTCTTATCGTTCATTGCCTCCATGTGATTCGGGACTGTACCCAAAAGCCACCTTTTTGCACGCCCTCTTGGACATGGTATGATGGAAATCAAAGCACAGTGGGAACCACACAAGACTCTATGACGATCTCGGGTCAACAGACTACTCTGTACCAGTGTCACCGGAGAACTGCCATCTGACGTGAGGTATAATACCATCTGGGAGTTCTCGGCGAGTCCGTCCAGTGTACCCAGTCTCCACTGAGCACCCGTACACCATCCTTGATGTCAAACACCGATGGATATGGGATCATCCATCGCCCATCATATGGGTCAAGATGCGTATACGCTAGTATACTCTGGTGTATCGATGCCCTGTCTCGACATACCCTCGACTAGGAACAGTTATAGGATATACTCGTCGACTACCGTGGCCCCACTAGTATGATCTCATCATAGTCCCAGTAGTCGAGTACATATCCTAAGGGCTTTATCAACATGTAATATAGAGACAATCAGAGTACATGTTAAGATGAAGTACAACCAGATAGCATACTATCATGTCGAGCAAGAAAGTTCTCCCTATATATATCCAAGCATCCATTACAATATACATCGTATGTACTGTAATGGCCTCTAGGGCATACATATAACTAACAATCTCCCACTTGCACTAGGGCCATCTGTTGTGGTATCACATACCCAACAATTAGCTGCGGTTGAAGTATCTCATACTCAACCATCCCATAAAAGTCTCTACTGGGAAAAAGGCCTTTGTGAGTGGATCCGCGCTGTTGTCCTCTGTGTCTACTCTCCTAACCTCGATCTCCCTGGAGATCAACCATCTCCATGATCAGGTGATACTGCGTAAGAATTATATCTGGATTTCTGATGGGACGGTAGTTCCTTGGCTAAAGCCACAACTCCATCGTCACACAATGGTAGGAACGAAGTTCATCTCATGAACTTATATATATCCAGACTGCCTCTTTGGTAGCATCCTTGGTAACGATGTATCTTGCCTTTAATCGTCTAGTAAGTCACGGTCTCTTGCTTGGAACTCTTCCAACATACCGTCCCTCCACTGAGGGTATAGATAATGCCTGCGACTGACATTCAGTCATCCTTATCACCCTGGAACCTTTCCAGTGATTTTCCCCAGGATTTATTGATACCATCTCACTACAACTAGTGAGTATCCTAACATCCAATTAGATCTATCTCATAGATCCAAAATCTACGATTCAGGAGGTTTCACTATGATCCTATATGGAGAATCCTTGTGATAAGCGGAGATTGACCGAGCGTAGCATAAGAAACTCCTTCCCTATCAAGAGTATGTCATCCACGTACTCTACGAGGATCACCACCATACTCTCTACTACCTTTTTGTATATACAAGGTTCATCTACCATTTTGATGAAGTCAAACTCTTTGACTACCACATCAAAATAGATGTTCCAACTCCGTGATGCCTGTTTTATCATATAAAACATCTTGCACACGTTTCCGCTGCTCCCACTGTCTACGAAGCCCTCTGGCTGTGTACTTATAGACGCTCTTTTCTAAAATATCATTTAGAAAAGCTGTCATGACACCCAACCGCCAGATATTGTAGTCATGGTATGTAGCCGTGGCAAGTAGGATCTGGATGGACTTAAGCATAGCTTTGAAAGTCTCAACTTTTCCATATACACCAAGTAATCTTCTCAAGATATACTTGCTCCTGATGGGGATTTAACCCTTCAGATAAAGCAACCAAAGTCCATACTTTGTTGGTGTATAAGGATTCCATCTCAGATCGCTAAGCATCCAGCCATTCTTACAGAGTCCCACTTCTGATGGCCAGCTCGAAACTAGTTGGGTCATCATCTCATGATGCAATCCTTGCTCCCACTGTCATAGAGAAACCGAAGTATCTTTTACTAGATCGGTGGAGAGGCTGAGGTTCGTTGGAAACTATTGAATCCTTTGGTTCTACCAAATTATCAGCTGCAGTTTGTATAGCTAGAACATTTCCAGTTCTACATAACAGACCTTGCCTCGAGCTTGTCCGGATTTTGCTTTTAGACATAGGCCGGACAACCCCAAATCTTAACAAGCTTAAGATATGGGCTCTTCCCTTTCCATATCACATATGAAGTGGTAGGCAACTGATTTGATTTGAACCCTATTCAATATGTATGTAGCTTCACAAGTGCATAACACCCAAAAGGAAATAGGAAACTCAATAGTACTCATCATAGAGCACACCATATCACATAGGGTGCTATTGCTCTGCCCCGATACACCAACGTGCTGTGGTGTATACGGAGGAGTAATGCTGAGAGAGAATCTCATTCTCCTTTAGAATAGCCCAGGATTTCCGTGCTCAAGTATTCTCCTCCTTGATCTCATCAAAGGACATAATACTTATACCCATATTTTGGTTCCCTACTTCTAACTTACATTCTGTGAATATCTCAAAAGGTTCAGACTTGTGTTTCAACAGGAACATATGTCTGAATCTTGAGAGATCATCAGAGATTGTAATGAAGTACAAAGAACCGGTCTTGGCATGTGTAGACAGGAGACTTTCATACATCAGCATGTATCAATCCCAAGAGTTCACTAACTCTTTCTCTGTTTCCAATAAACAGAGCTATGGTCATCATATCTTTGTGACATGACCGACAAGTTTCATAAGATGTAAATTCAAACAGATTTAAATATGCATCTAAATATAACTTAGCTAGTCGGGTCGCATTGATATGACCTAGTCTACAATGCCTCAAGAAGGATTCGTTCATTTCTGAACTCTTCCTCTCGTATGTGTTCTGTATACTAAGAACTGTAGTTTGATTTAGAACGTCAATACTTTTAGATAACGTGCCTGAACCGATCAACTCTTGATATAGAAAATGTTCAAAACATTATCCAACAATACAAAATTATATCACTTCTTTACTAATAAAGAAACTGATATGATGTTGTATATCAGGTTCGGTATCTAATAACATTCGTTCAGAATCAATGTATTCTGGTAATACAGGGTGATAGTGATCAACAGACTTGGCTGCAACACTTGCACCGTTTTCTGTCTTATGAAACTTATCACCCGTTCTCAGTTCTCTACCTTTCTGTAGCCCATGTAACAGATTACATATGCGGGATCCTGATACGGTATCACATACCCAGGACGTAAAGGATACTGAGAAACAGTTCTCTGTAATGAACACACCCGAAGAAGATGCATTAGCATGCACTTTCTTCGTTTGGGCGGCACGGGAAATCTGGTATTCCCCAATTTCCTGTTCTGTCTTATAACAATTATAAGTTGGAGCGGGACCAACGTTCCCCAGCTCAGTATAACAAGCGGGTTCGGTCAATATATCCGTTTTATTATCTTGATTAAGGCGTGATATGGTCGCTACCTGGAGAGAGAGAGAAGAAAACACTCAGCGTATGCTCTTGCAAGATTAGATTGGTTATCTAATATATCTAATCAGGATGTCTCCCACTGTTTTAATCAAATCTTCCTTCAAACCCTAAAAGGAAAGACTAGCCGGGATTAATCACACGCTACAAGTTCGCCAATCTTTCAGCCAGGCCAGTGTCGGTACTTTGAGAGAGGTCCCCCGTGCTTTCGCACGAACCTAATTAAGTAAACCTCGTTTTCCCAGAGGCGTAACCCCGTTAACACCTTTCTAGACACCTACTTGATCGGCTAATTGTAATGTGTAAAACTCTTCCAGGAGTAACTCTTACTCGCAGCGGGTATCGGGATCCAACTATCTCATAGAAGGTATGCAATCTCATTGCAAATTTCAACACTTGAAATTCCCAATAATATTTTGCCCCTAGCGTCCTATGACCTTGACGAATGCCAAACCACCCATAGTCCGCTAGCCAAGTTCAACCCGTACATTTCTTGATTGAATTAAACCCACCCGCACGACCCTTGACGAATGCCAAACAACGCCGTACGAATACCCTAATCCAATCGCATCGTATGCTAGCAGATAAACACTAGTTAGCTACCGTACACTACGCCTTGACGAATGCCAAATTACCGCAGCACGAATACTAAGTAGTACTTATCTGAAATGACGGAGGGCTACGACGGGTTTTTAAGAATACCCTTTGCGTAATGAACTTGATATCGTTGTAGAATCGAGTGATTTTAAATAGAGTGTTTTTGAGGCTTTTCTAGTTTTGCTAAAGGGGTCACTCCCGGTGAAGGGATCGTCGGCCCTTTCCTCATCGAATAAGGTGCAGGATATATCATATATACCGCTGTGCAAAGTAAGAACTATAGAAGCAATCAAAAGACAGACCGAGTTTGTAGCATCTACTAGTTTCACTAAAGAGGTCACTCCCGGTGAAGGGATCTCGGCTCTTTCCTTATCGAATAAGGTGCTGGATGTTCTACAAGTAACACCGCTATGCAAAGCAAGAACTAGAGCTACCAGTTTTTTTAAACAAGTTTCTACAACATCTTAGGTTTCTTTTATTTCATTAATCTCATTAATGAAGTCCCATTTTATTTTGCTTCACAAGCATCTCTTTTGAAACGAAATCTGCAATATAACATATATCTCATATATATAATATAAACATTCGTCTCAGGCAGTAATATGATTTCATCACAGAACATTGCAGCAGAAGAACATATATGAAATATTGGATATACTAGGACGTCCGTGTTTTCAATACGAGCCTGTATAAAACACGGATTCCACGGTCGCGATGAATAGCCAAACCCACATCCCTAGACCCCTATGAGAGCGGCAAGCAACACTGCCAATTCTAGGGTTAGGAGACCCGGTCTCGACTCCTCGAGATGGTCTCCCACTAGACCCTAGAACCCGGTTACTTGTGCTCCCCGCCTTGGGTCTACCTAATGTGGAAAAGTAAATAATATACAACGGTGACATCTTCCGCAACCTGGAAGTGCCCCAATAAAAGAATATTACATACAAATGAATTTTACATGAATGAAAAAGAAAAAAAACTCTCATCTCACATAAAACCCTCGGCTATTCAAAACGCGACGATCCAATATAATATATCACAGCAACACATAATATCTCATATCATCAACGTAAGCAAGTATGCGTATCCCGATTGTCGTTGATGTATAGCAACGAAACCGGCGATACACCACATACTACGCTTACAGTCACAGAAAAGAAAGTGTAAAACTACAACAGTTGGAATCCGCAACCTCTTTAGACATCGCATGCCTAACCAAATGAATTCCTTAGACATCGCATGCCTAACAATTATAAACCCCGCATTTTAGTCTCATTATCGAAAACTCTTTTCAATATCAAGTCGGGCAATTCAACAAGATTCCCGACGTCCTGATCGCATGCTCGTCGCAAACTTTAGTAGACGTCCGCACCCCCGATGCCGTCGACGAAGTGCACTAAGGCGGAACACCGTTGCCACGAGCACCCGAACGGATGCTTTTGGCGACGGGGTTCTCCTACAGTCACTTGGTCGGGGCTATGGGGCGTAGCTGTCTATTAGGTTTACCCGGCGAGTATCCGCGTACGCTACGTGATTGCGACGGACTTTTGATCACATCAAAATTCCGTGGCAACCGATCAATTTGAGACTGAACTGCTAGATTTACAACATTCAAATTAGTTATCTCATAACTACCTGTGGATTCCAAATATTGTATCACATTCCAGATAAATAGACAATGTTAAACTTTCCGATCGAATAATCAAACACCCAAGATTTCCCCAATATATCTCAACACTTGAAATCAGTTTTAAAACATCTATCACATGCCACAGTACCAATGGTCCAGCCGTAGAAGGGTCAAACCAACGCCTCACATGTGGCACGCCGTACTGCCCCAAACCCTAAGGTTCAAAAGGCAGTTCAAGAAGGTCACATAATCGAGTTAAGGTTTGTTGTCTTCTAGAGGGTCCACCGCGTTACTTGCACGACTTAGAACGTTCTTAAACACGAGAAAAAATCCAACTTTTGAAAAATTTTCCGACAGGGGAAAAAGTGAGTTATTGATATCCGTTCGAACTTTTTAACAGTTTCTAAAAATTATCCGGACATAACTAAACGAAGTTAAATTATTCGATCGAAACATCGAGTCCCCAATACAACCCTGAAAATTCAACTGTTGAATAAATATTAAAAATTCCCAGAAAATACAAAATTAAAAGATAGGAATTACTGTGCAAAGCACGTGCCAAGAATCGACTTTATGGCCGCGGAACCGCCGCACATGCTGGGGTGGGGCTGCGGTTCCGCGGCGTTTTAGTCGAATTGCTCTCACGTGCTTCACAGTAACTCTTATAATTCTCTGCTGTAATTTTTGGATATTTTTAATTTGTAAAAAACCACATTTTCAGAAAATGTACAGAGAGGGTTCCGTATCGGGGTTTTGACGTTCGATCGGACTTTAGACTTCGCCTAAAACTCTAGCTTGGCTCTGATACCACTGTAGGGTTGCTAGGCATACGCACAAGGGTCTACGAGGCATCAACCATGCCCGATTAAAAAATTAGCCGTGCCGAACAACCCGAATACGGATCTTTAAACTAGAGATTAGGCGAAAACTAACATGCTAAACACTTTAACACTAAGTGAGAGGCATTACAACCTTTGTAGATCTGGTCCTTCACTTTATAAGCTCCGTGTTGAAGTCCCTTCGCTGCGATCATCATGCTCCGGACTCTCGAGAGGCTCCACGAAGAGAAAGGTACAGTCTTGCTTCCGATCTTCGATACAAAGATGATTTACCTTGAAGTTTCATTAACACAAGCTAACACTCACTAAAATTGAGTGAACACTATCATCTAAAGGGCAAGGGAAGATGAGGATGATGAAGTAGGATTTTTGCTCTCATTATTTATCTTTTTCTCACATATTTTCATCACAAATATCAAAGCAAGAAAGCTTTGCATGAAGAACTCAAGGAAGAAGAAGAATAGTGATCCATTTTCTTTTGTGATGAATAATGAAAGGATTAATATGATAAATAATGCAACCATGGTTGACTTAACCATTGTAGAGAATTAACCAAGGGCTAGGGTTTGGGTTGAGTTAAGATTGAGTCACACAAAAATATCAAGACAAATATCTTTATCATGACAAAAACTAAACCTTCTAGAATCATCTAGAAAGCTTAACCCTAATCCAAACCCTAATCATGTTTAAACTCCACTAAACATGTTGCATTAGTTATCATATCATGTTACAATATTATATATCACATATATAATATTTATCATAACAAAATAAAATAATACAATTAACATATATCGCATATATATCAATATATTACCCGAGTGAGAAAAAAGAATCTTTTAGTGAGCTAATATTAGTTAATGTAATTTAATATATCATATATATTATTATACATTAAATTATCGAATCAACACTTGATCCGACAATCCGGCTATATCGCATATAACCGACTAATATTTATCCGTACCGATTCATCGAATCAACACTTGATCCGATGACCCGGCTGATATCATATATCGCGACAATAGAATACGGTATCTCATATTGCATTATCCTCGATCCCGCACATATCACATATGTGCCCCTACTCCGTTTCGCCTGAGCCAAGAAACCTCTGTGTAGGACTCTAAAGAATCGTCAATACGCCGGCAGTAGGTGATGATCATATCAAACACCTACAAGCTGCAAGCGGTCAGTGATTAAGAGAGGTTTTGTCGATCAAAAATATTTACCGCAATCAAGAACGGCGTCGCATGAAGCTAGCCGGTGAATACGGGTCGGTCCACAGGGATGTGTAAATCTCCTTTAAGTTCTTACGAGTTAATTCCAAATGGTGTTTGGATTTATAATTAAACCTAAAAATTGAAGTTGTATGAGACTAGGATTAGAAACTTGCTAGGATTAGGTCTAGGGAAAATTTGGTAAACAAAAATCTTCATCTCTTTCCATTGCCATTAATTAAAGATATCATATTAGTGTTATGGTAAATATTTATAAAGGGGATTAGGATGATTGGGATGATTGATTCTTCCTCTAGATCCTTGTCCTTCCTTTATTAATCTTTACCCTAACCTCCATGGAAAACCTTAAAATCCGGGCCTTTAGACTACGGAATTCACCGTTACCTCGAGGGTAAAAGTGCCGTAGGGAGCGGAATAAAAAGGTATGCATGGAGTTCTAATGTTCATAAAAGTTTAGCAACGAAAAGAGATGAGAGATCTTCGTCTCTCAAATCCTTCCCTATTCCTAACCCTAACAAGCGAGGAAACTACTCGCTCATTGAGGGGATGAAAGAAGACATGAGTTTATTAAAGAGAGAAAACATCATTGCAAATTAATAAAAGCTAAAATAAATTAAACTAAGGCGAGAAAATAATTTACCTAGAGCAGATATGAAAAACTACAACTACTGCAAGGAAAATAACCTACTTACTTTTGATGCGCTCTAACTTCAAGAAAACAGAATTTTATTCATGAGTAGAGGCATAAGAAAATACAAGGTCTTGGGTTCTATTTATAGGACATAGAAACCCTAGGTTTACAATTGCACCGCATGTCTAAAGTTACAAATATACCCCTAGAAAATCTTTTCAGAGCCGCCACAAAATTTTGGTAAAATTTCCTCGAAGTACGTGCATAGGACGGCCGTGGATCCGCGGCATGGGCGCGTTTGGGCCGCGGATCTGCGGCCCTTTGATGAGGTCAACTGATAGGATTTTCTGGTATTCTTCAAGTTCTTCTGGGGTCTTCATTTCTTTAGTTCTTTTTCCATTTGGGCTTCTGCTGTGATTCCAGATCTTCAGTGAACATTTTGCGATGGATCTTTTAACCGTTTTTCTCGCAAATTTGGATCTTGCGTCGCCTTGTTGATGGTGAACTGTTCTTCTGCTGGGCTTTACTAAGATCCTCCTAATTGTTGGTCAAAAGTCCTTCTTTTGTGTCGTCTTTTGTGTTTTTCACTGTTTTTGCCCCAGCAACCTGTAACCTGTAACATGTAGCAGACATGGGTCAAAAGCACCTGTTTTTATTCTTAAATGCGTAAGAATGGGGATTACAAAATGCAATATTATGATATGAACAAATACCCCCAAACTTATCTTTTGCTCGTCCTCGAGCAAACTTATTATTTAAAAATCTAACCTAGCCACACTTTCGCAGGGAAACGCGATTGCACTGAGCTCGTGCAACAAGCCGTTAAACCTCTAGGTGTCCCTAGTAGGAGGAGTGTTGTCTCCTGAGGGTTTTCAGCGGATACTACCCACAAAATCCTATCAATTTGGTTTTTCGACCTTTGTTTTCTAATTAGGTTTTCTAACAAGGAATTCTATTATCGTCAACCCGCAAATTATCCACCCATATTCTTCACACTTTCTCATTATTTAACTTAAGATTATATATGTTCTATAGAATTTCCTAGCTTTCGGGATTTCTTAAGTTTTCCTTCTAGGGTTCCATCTCTACTTAGGAATTTCTATCAACTCTATTAAAGATACAAGTTTTATTCTTCACTCCTTTCTCTTATCTAAACTCTAATCACATATCCCCACGTGTGTGTATATATCACCCCTACACTTGGAAATTCAAATCAAGCAATCGTACTCTCGTCCATTGTCAAAAGCACTTATTAATTGGTGATCTTTCGCTTTCACATCCTTCATGCGACTGTTAATACTTCTTGAGGTACCAACAACCGATTACAAGATGCGTTAGCACTTTAAAGCGTACTTCCTAGTTTTGCAACACCCAAGGCTTTTAGCAGTGACTCCCAAACCAGTTGGTCTAAGGCACTAGGTGATGAAGCACCCTCGCTAAATATTTTTCTATTTTTACAGCTTTCAGTAATCACAAAAACCAGTGTCCATTTTTTTATTCACTTTTTTTCTTTTTATTTTCCTTGTGCTAAGGACTTTAGACAAGAGCATTTCAAGGTCTCTTCTACTAATCCAAGTTTCAAGGTGCGTGATTGTGCATTTTGTAGGGTATATGTTTTCAGAATCTAGACTTAAGCTAGGAACTATTTTTCAAACTTATTCTCTAATAAAAGTTTTAATACTTTTCCTTCGTTTTGACTTAGCCCAAGAACTGAACCCAAAATTTGCCTATTTCTAAATAATCTACAAAGACAAATACTTTCTACCGTTAAACTCTAAGAAAGGTTATTTTTAGGGTTTTTAATTTGCTAAGTCTAAGATTTAGTTTTTCCTAGCCAGTTACCCTATTTATCAAACTCAAGTCAATTAACCAGAATTGAATACATTAATTTTTATAATTTTTGAATTTTTTCAATTTTTTTTTTTTGGGTTTTTCTGTTTTCTAATTTTTTTTTTCTTTCAAATTTTCAAATTTTTATGATTTTTTTATATAAAGATGCAATGCAGAAATATACATATGAATGCAAAAGGAAAACTTACCGAACATACCCCCAAACTTACAATGGACAGTGTCCTCACTGTCATGCTGCACCAAGTGGGTTGATAATATCGGCGAGTTCCTGCTTATTATTATATTTACATATTATATACACACCCCCAAACTTATTTGAAATAATGTTTTGGAAGAAAAGAAATCTGAGGGTGAAAGTGGAGGAATATTACTCAGTGTAGATCGGCTCCTGCAAGAACAGGAGCTCCTCCGAAGGGTCCGCTGTGAGGAACGGTTTCAAACGATGCCCATTTACTTTGAAAAGCGTACCGTCCTCCGGGTTTTCCAGATCAACCGCACCGTGCAGATAAACGGTGCGGACTACAAAAGGTCCTCTCCACCTAGAACGGAGTTTGCCGGGATGAAAATGTAACCGAGTATCATATAATAAAACCTGTTGACCTGGTTTAAAAATCTTGCGCAAAAGGTTTTTATCATGAAATACCTTAACTCGGTTTTTAGCAATCACGGCATTATCATATGCCTCATCCCGCAGCTCTTCTAGTTCATTCAATTGCAGCTTTCGATTGCTGCCCGCATCTCCTAAGGATAGATTCAGCTCTTTAATGGCCCAAAATGCCTTATGCTCAATTTCTACTGGAAGGTGACAGGCCTTCCCGTAAACAAGCCGGTATGGAGACATGCCAAGATCGGTCTTGTATGCAGTACGGAAAACCCATAGTGCATCGATCAATTTTAGTGACCAATCTTTACGGTTTTTAGAAACCGTTTTCTCCAAGATTTGCTTAATTTGTCGATTCGAGATCTCGGCTTGCCCACATGTTTGGGGATGGTATGGTGTTGACAGCTTATGGGTGATAGAGTATTTGCGCATTAAGGACTCAAAAGTCTTATTGCAAAAGTGAGAACCATTATCACTTATTATCGCACGAGGGTGCCCAAATCGAGAAAAGATGTGTTCTTTTAGAAATCGAACGACAACCTTGTTGTCATTCGTTCGACTTGGTATAGCCTCGACCCACTTTGAAACATAGTCAACAGCCAAAAGAATATACACATTTCCAAAAGAGTTGGGAAATGGTCCCATGAAGTCTATACCCCAAACATCAAAGATGTCTACAACCAAAATAGGTTGGAGCGGCATTTCGTTCCTCCGCGATATCCGGCCCAAGTGTTGGCACCGGGAGCAAGTTTTGCAGTATTCGAAAGCATCTTTGAAGAGTCGTGGCCAATAGAAACCACACTGCAAAACTTTCTCGGCTGTCTTCTTTGGGCCAAAATGCCCGCCACATGCTTGATCGTGGCAAAAAGACAGCACACTCTTGACCTCATTTTCTGGCACACACCGACGAATGATTTGGTCGGAACAGTATTTAAAAGGATAAGGTTCATCCCAGTAAAAATGCTTTACTTGGGACAAAAATCGAAGTTTATCTTGTTTCGACCAATCTTTAGGTATCAAGCCAGTGGCTAAGTAGTTTACAATATCGGCGAACCATGGTTCGCAAGAAACAGTCAAGAGTTGCTCATCGGGGAAAGCATCAGTGATAGGCAGTTCAAGTGTAGGCGACGAAGGAAGTCGTGAAAGGTGATCGGCCACTACGTTTTCACATCCCTTTTTGTCCCGTATAATAAGGTCAAATTCCTGTAGCAAGAGGATCCAACGTATGAGCCTAGACTTAGCATCCTTCTTCGCAAAAAGGTGGCGAAGAGCTGAGTGATCCGTGTACACTATAACTGGAGAGCCGATTAAACAAGGCCGAAATTTTTCAAGTGCAAACACAACCGCTAAAAACTCTTTTTCAGTTGTTGTGTAGTTTAATTGGGCCTCATTTAATGTTCGGCTAGCGTAGTAAATTACATGCGGCATCTTGTTAATGTGCTGTCCGAGAACAGCACCAATTGCAAAATCTGATGCGTCGCATATAATTTCGAAGGGATGCGTCCAGTCTGGAGATGAAAGGATGGGCGCAGAAATGAGTGAGTGTTTCAAAGACTCGAACGCTTTCATGCAAGTTGAGTCAAAAACAAAAGTAGTGTCCTTGGCCAACAAGAGAGTCAAGGGTCTAGCAATCTTGCTAAAGTCCTTGATGAACCGTCTATAGAAACCGGCATGGCCAAGGAAAGCTCGGATATCTTTGACGCATTTAGGAGGAGGAAGATTAGAAATGACTTCGATTTTAGCTCTATCAACCTCTATGCCGTTTTGTGAGATGACATGTCCTAAGACAATGCCTTCTCGTACCATAAAGTGGCACTTCTCCCAATTCAAAGTCAGGTTCTTTTCCCTACAGCGGGTGAGAACTGCGTCAAGATGTCGCAAACACTCATCGAAGGAGTCACCAAAAATGGAGAAATCATCCATAAAGATTTCCAAAAACTTCTCCACCATGTCCGAAAAGATCCCCATCATACACCGCTGAAATGTAGCGGGTGCATTGCATAACCCAAAGGGCATGCGACGATAAGCAAAAGTGCCAAAGGGACAAGTAAATGTAGTCTTGTCTTGATCCTCTTTGGCTATGGGGACTTGATTATAACCGGAATAGCCATCTAAAAAGCAGTAGAATTCGTGCCCCGCCAATCGTTCTAGCATTTGGTCAATGAATGGTAAAGGAAAGTGGTCCTTCCTTGTCGCGGCATTGAGTTTTCGGTAGTCGATGCAAACTCGCCACCAAGTTTGGGTGCGAGTGGGAATTAACTCATTTGCCTCATTGGTGATGACCGTGATGCCCGATTTCTTTGGCACGACATGAATGGGGCTAACCCATTGGCTATCCGAGATAGGGTAAATGATACCGCTATCAAGACACTTAACAATCTCCTTCTTGACCGCCTCTTTCATAATGGGGTTGAGGCATCTTTGTGGATCCCTTGCTGGCTTGGCATCATCCATCAAGTGTATATGATGTTCGACTATGAGGGGACTAATCCCCTTGATGTCCGACATAGACCAGCCGAAAGCTTGCCGATTATTGTATAAGACCGTTAAAAGAGCCTTCTCTTGCTCAAGAGCTAGAGAGGCCGAGATGATAACGGGTAAGGTCTCATTTTCACCTAGATAAGCATATTTTAGGTGCGACGGCAAAAGCTTTAGTTCGAGTTTAGGTGGTGAAACAATAGATGGTAACAATGGAGTAACTGTTTCAAACTCGAAGGATTCCATCAAAGGTTCAAACTGAGTGTACGCTACTGAGTCGGATGGTTCAACTAACTCATCCGAAAAAGCAAAAGACTCAAACTCGGGTGGAGAGTCTTCAAGATCATCAACAAAGGTGAAACACTCATAATCTTTGTCCGTCGTGAAAGCTGTGTCGGATTCTAGGAGGAACGCACTAGTGGCGTCAATATTACTGTGATCAAACATGAAATTCTTGAACTCACAGTCCTCCTCCGCGATCTCATCGATCGAGCACACATCAAGTACGCTAGAATTAGGCTCGCAAGGCTGACTTCCTAACTTGAAAATGTTAAGTTCAACTGTCATCTTGCCAAAAGATAGATTCATTGAACCGTTACGACAGTTGATTACCGCGTTAGAAGTCGCGAGGAATGGTCGACCAAGTATCACCGGAATTTGATTACGGGGGTTAGCGACAGGCTGTGTATCCATAACAATAAAGTCCACGGGGAAAATGAAATCCCCTACTCTAATTAACACATCTTCCAACTCTCCCCTAGGGTGGGTGATTGATCGGTCGGCCATTTGGAGAGTACAATGAGTAGGCTTGAGCTCTCCAACGCCTAATTGTTCGTACACCGAATAGGGTAGCAAATTGACACTAGCACCAAGATCTAATAGTGCTCTATTGATGGTCTTGTTCCCAATTGTGATCGAAATAGTAGGACAACCGGGGTCCTTGTGCTTTGGGGGTAAAGAATTGACAAGAGCATCACTAACAGCACTAGCCACGAAAACTTTCTTGGGTACTTGTGACTTCCTCTTTTTGGTGCATAAGTCCTTTAGGATTTTTGCATATGAAGGAACTTGTTGGATTGCATCCAAAAGAGGGATATTTATGCTAACCTGCTTGAAAAACTCTACAATCTTCTCCATCTGTGGAGTTGGTTTATTGGATCTCAACCGATTTGGAAAAGGAACATTTTGAAAAGTTGTTGAGTCCAATTTTTGTGGATCAGATTGTTGAGTTGGAACGGAACCCCGTGGAGATGTGTTCGTGTTGTGAGAAGAGGGTCCGTTCGAGCTAGAAGAAGTAGAGCCATGTGAAGGATGGAGAATAGGCTCGAACGAAGAAGAAGAGGAAGATGAAGAAGATGAAGAACCACCGGCCGAGGTGTCATGGTGAATACCCACATTGTTTTGCAGCACTTTTCCGGATCTCAACGTAGTCACCGCATTCACGTTATGATTCTGCTGTTCATGTGCAACATGTGCGTGACCGGGATTTGGGAGTGGTTGAGACGGAAGCTTTCCTTTCTCTCGCTCTTTCAATGCTGCGTTGAGTTGTGCAATTTGTGCCTCAATAGCTTTGATGCTTTGATCGTGTGAGGCACTGTTTTGCACCAAAGATTGAACAGAAGTCTCTATCGTAGCTGTGGACTGTGCAGATTGCTTTAGGAATGCTTCTAGACTTCTTTCGAGCGAGCTAACAGCATTTTGAGGGGGAACAAAATTGTTGGGCACAAAATTGTTCATCTGATTAGGGTAAGGTTGCTGTTGGAGAGGCTGCTGAAATTGAGTTTGTGGAGGTGCTTGTTGTTGTGGAGGAGGAGCCCTTTGAAAATTGTTGTTTCCTTGGGATTGTTGATTGTGGTTCCAAGCGAAATTAGGGTGGCTCTTCCAACCCGGATTGTATGTCGAAGAGTATGGATCATTTCTTTGTCGTTGCTGAAAGGCAGCATTGACTTGATCTTGTCCTTGAGTGGATGCAGTGTAAGGACACTCTTCGGTGAGATGTGATGGATCCGAACAACAAGCACAAACAGTTCGTGGGGGCACAACAGGGGCAGGAGAAGGTGCTGAGATTTTGGTCTCAAGCGCTTCTAGCTTTTTCGTAAGAGCGGCCATCTCGGCCTTCATAGCAATTGACATCTCTACTTGATGTATGCCTGCCCTAGGTTGACCAATAGAAGAAGATGATGTGGTCTTGGTGCTCTCCTATTGAATTGTTTGCTCACTAAGATCCTCAAGAAACTGCCACGCTTCCTCACTAGACTTGGACAGAAAGTGACCTTGACTAATGGTTTCTAGCAACTGCTTCGTTGCCGGGTTCAATCCCTCGTATAATGTTTGGCAAAGTTGCCATCTTTCGATGTGAGGGCATTGAACGAGAAGGTCTTTGAATCTTTCAAAACATTTCCAAAATGGTTCGGCAGGAAGCTGTGAAAATTGTATAATCTCATTACGGATTTTAGCAGTTTTGTGATGAGGATAGAACTTTTTAAGAAAAGCTTTCACAAACTCGTCCCAATTTCTAATTGAGTGTGATGCGGTGCTGTATAGCCACTTCTCGGCTAGGTCACATAAGGTGAAAGGAATGACCCTTAGCCTTATAGCGTCATCACTTAATTGGGTAGTTTTCATCATGGCGCAAACGTTTTGGAATTTGTTGATAAAGATATATGCATCTTCGGATTCCAAACCATGAAACTTAGGCAGCATGTTGATGAAGTGGGGTTTGATCTCAAAATTGTCTCCATTAGCCGGTGGGAGGGAAAGACAAGTAGGAAGGGCGGTGCGGACGGGGTAGAAAAGATCCTGGAGCGCGACTCGTGCGGGCGCTTCGACAGGCGGAAGATTCGGGTTATTCGCACCTAACGGAGGTGGAATCCTTCCCGTCGGTAAGGTATTGTTAGGATCGTATCCCGACATACCTTCGGAAGAATGTGATGGTGAAAGTGAAGAAGTGGACAAGATTTCGACTTCGGAGTCGAAAGGTTCGTCGGTCGGTACCAACGAAACACGGACTAATCGGGCGCTAGGGTCCCTAGTCCAACCGGACATACACTAAAAGGGTTAGTGTAGTCGAAAGATGAAAGACAGAATGTGAAGGTAAGAAAACGTCAATGAGAAGAAGTGGTGTAAGTGAGTGCAAAGATTCTTTAGCGACAAGTTGCAAGTTTTGAAAAGATTTTCCTTTTTCTTTTTAAGTGAGCTTTTTGCAAAAAGATTTTGAAAAGAGACTAGTGACACAAATGCAATTAACCACACATGCACAATCAGGCCTAACTCTAGGGTCACCTAGGTCAGCTAGACAGCTCCTAACTGTTCCAAAGGGCTAGAGATAGGACCTCAAACCGCCTCTTCACGGACAAATACGGCCAGGTAAGTGGGAAGGAACCACCACTACAGTGGGCCTAATTAAAAACCACTAGCCTAGACACCGCAATGTCGGTTAGGATAAACGGCCGATGCCTATACTAGTCCTCTGTCCTATTGAGCTCGAGGTCCTTAGGTCTGAGTCTAATATTTTTTAAATTAAAAGTGGTCAATGCAAATGCTTTACGTGATTTCTGGGGTCCTGAGAAGGGTGATGAAATCCCCACCCAATCTGAATTGGTCAATAGCCCCTTAAAGTCAGATTAAAGTATGCAAAGCAGTAAATCACTTGCAATCAATTTGCTTTTAAGCGCGGCGCAAAGAATCCTGCAGAAAATCAATTATTGGAAGGGGGAAGAAGATTTTTAGCGCAAAGAATCCTGCAAAAGATTTGACAGAAGATATATGGGGATTTGCAGAGGAGGGAAAGAGGAAGCAAACCAAGCAAAAATTGCGCAGAGAACCCTCCAGACGGCGGCGGAAGCGCGGCGCGAGGTGGGGTTATGCGGCGGAAGCGCGGTGGTTTGGAAGCTTCAGGTCTCTGGATTTCTTCAGCTGCTCTGTACTTCCAATCTCCTCCTGTTCTGATGTATCTTTTTCTGTTTCCCTTTCTGTGCTGTTTCAGATCCGTCAAACCTGCAAAGATTCACAAAGAGAACCCTTCAAACAATAAAAGATGATATTTTTTTTTTGATTTTTCAGATTTTTATGATTTTTTAGATTTTATATTAACCCGAAATTACAAAAAGAAAATTTTACGCCATCCCCGGCAACGGCGCCATTTGATTAAGAGAGGTTTTGTCGATCAAAAATATTTACCGCAATCAAGAACGGCGTCGCATGAAGCTAGCCGGTGAATACGGGTCGGTCCACAGAGATGTGTAAATCTCCTTTAAGTTCTTACGAGTTAATTCCAAATGGTGTTTGGATTTATAATTAAACCTAAAAATTGAAGTTGTATGAGACTAGAATTAGAAACTTGCTAGGATTAGGTCTAGGGAAAATTTGGTAAACAAAAATCTTCATCTCTTTCCATTGCCATTAATTAAAGATATCATATTAGTGTTATGGTAAATATTTATAAAGGGGATTAGGATGATTGGGATGATTGATTCTTCCTCTAGATCCTTGTCCTTCCTTTATTAATCTTTACCCTAACCTCCATGGAAAACCTTAAAATCCGGGCCTTTAGACTACGGAATTCACCGTTACCTCGAGGGTAAAAGTGCCGTAGGGAGCGGAATAAAAAGGTATGCATGGAGTTCTAATGTTCATAAAAGTTTAGCAACGAAAAGAGATGAGAGATCTTCGTCTCTCAAATCCTTCCCTATTCCTAACCCTAACAAGCGAGGAAACTACTCGCTCATTGAGGGGATGAAAGAAGACATGAGTTTATTAAAGAGAGAAAACATCATTGCAAATTAATAAAAGCTAAAATAAATTAAACTAAGGCAAGAAAATAATTTACCTAGAGCAGATATGAAAAACTACAACTACTGCAAGGAAAATAACCTACTTACTTTTGATGCGCTCTAACTTCAAGAAAACAGAATTTTATTCATGAGTAGAGGCATAAGAAAATACAAGGTCTTGGGTTCTATTTATAGGACATAGAAATCCTAGGTTTACAATTGCACCGCATGTCTAAAGTTACAAATATACCCCTAGAAAATCTTTTCAGAGCCGCCACAAAATTTTGGTAAAATTTCCTCGAAGTACGTGCATAGGACGGCCGCGGATCCGCGGCATGGGCGCGCTTGGGCCGCGGATCCGCGGCCCTTTGTTGAGGTCAACTGATGGGCTTTTCTGGTATTCTTCAAGTTCTTCTGGGGTCTTCATTTCTTTAGTTCTTTTTCCATTTGGGCTTCTGCTGTGATTCCAGATCTTCAGTGAACATTTTGCGATGGATCTTTTAACCGTTTTTCTCGCAAATTTGGATCTTGCGTCGCCTTGTTGATGGTGAACTGTTCTTCTGCTGGGCTTTACTAAAATCCTCCTAATTGTTGGTCAAAAGTCCTTCTTTTGTGTCGTCTTTTGTGTTTTTCACTGTTTTTGCCCCAGCAACCTGTAACCTGTAACATGTAGCAGACATGGGTCAAAAGCACCTGTTTTTATTCTTAAATGCGTAAGAATGGGGATTACAAAATGTAATATTATGATATGAACAGTCAGCTAAACGTAACAGCTACCCAGGTATTGAGCGCTCAGAAGATCAACAAGCAAGCCTGTACATTCTCCTGTGAATCCAAACAGTAACACTCCCGTACAGTCCGGTCTCGTCGTCTGATATGTCGCATATCTCGCCTAGGGGTGGTAAACGTCAGAACCCAGTAGCTTGATAAGTCGTGTCGATATAAGGTCTATAACAGTTCGAGAAACTACTGATAACACTTACCAGTAAATCTCAGCAACCCTGGCCAGGGATTTCCGGTTATAGCCAATCGAACACAGCGCAACATCAACTCCCTATACCGGGAGAGACGAATCCCCTTCTATCGTTCGTTGCCTCCATGTGATTCGGGACTGTACCCAAAAGCCACCTTTTTGCACGCCCTCTTGGACGTGGTATGATGGAAATCAAAGCACAGTGGGAACCACACAAGACTCTATGACGATCTTGGGTCAACAGACTACTCTGTACCAGTGTCACCGGAGAACTGCCATCTGACGTGAGGTATAATACCATCTGGGAGTTCTCGGTGAGTCCGTCCAGTGTACCCAGTCTCCACTGAGCACCCGTACACCATCCTTGATGTCAAACACCGATGGATATGGGATCATCCATCGCCCATCATATGGGTCAAGATGCGTATGCGCTAGTCTACTCTGGTGTATCGATGCCCTGTCTCGACATACCCTCGACTAGGAACAGTTATAGGATGTACTCGTCGACTACCGTGGCCCCACTAGTATGATCTCATCATAGACCCAGTAGTCGAGTACATATCCTAAGGGCTTTATCAACATGTAATATAGAGACAATCAGAGTACATGTTAAGATAAAGTACAACCAGATAGCATACTATCATGTCGAGCAAGAAAGTCCTCCCTATATATATCCAAGCATCCATTACAATATACATCGTATGTACAGTAATGGCCTCTTGGGCATACATATAACTAACATATATGTCCCAGCATCCACTACAATATACATCCCATATACAGTAATGACCTCTAGGGCATACATATAACTAACATATCTATCTCTCTTCCATCCTTGATTCTCAACTTATGAGATGGTAGGGTGGAAGATCAAGAAGGAGGAGAAGCTCAAGAAAGGCCAGTGAGGAGAGATAACCAAAATGTGAGAATGATTTTCATAAAAAATAACTAAGTGTTCATCCAACCTCCAAAAAGAGAGTATGATATGAAGCGTGGTTTTGTAAAAACCATTTTCCAAATAAAATAAAGCAACTATACTCGAATAGTTTGGACAAATGAATTTTCAATTCATTTGTCAACACTATTCAAGCATGGTTCTCACCATTCTCTCTTCACTACCTTTACACCTCATTTCCATTTAAATTAATCAATGGATAAACCAAAATGAGGTGTCCACCTTCTAGAATATTTTTCGTATAAATACGGAATATACTCAACAGTATATACATACCCGTATTCGTATCAAAATACGAATACCCAAAGAGATAGAATAACACAAAGAACATAATACTAAAATATACATATCGAAATATATATACGTAAATTATTAAATCAATACCTGATTTAATAATCCGGCTTAATCCTAAGCCGGCTAGTATTATCAACCGTCCGATCGAAAGTCCGGCTAACTAGTACAATCATTCAATCGGAACTCTGCACGTATCAAAATACGGCTACTACATCATTTTGTCTGAACTAGGGAAACCCTCTGTGTGGGACTCTAAAGACTCGACAGTACGCCGGCAGTAAGTTACTGGATAAATCCATAACCACAAGCACGTCAGCGGCACTAGCTGTACGTAACGGCTACCCAGGTAACTGTCGAAAAGGAAGGCCGACGAGCAAACTCATTCGGATCCTTACTGAGCCTATCTGTGAAAATCTCCATACAGTCCGGTCTCTTTGTCTAATAGTATCGCATATCGGATCTAGGGGTGGATAAAGTCAGACCCTTAATAACGCGATATTTCGTGTCGGTGTGAAGCCCATCACCCACTGAGAAATTACTGATCCAAATTAGTAATTCTCGTCCACCTTGGCCAAGGATTTCTGGTGATGGCCACCCGTGCACATCGTGACATCAACCCCCAATACCGGGAGAGACGAATCCTCGACGATCCGCTCACTGCCTCCATATGGCTCGAGACTGTACCCAACTAAAACCTGTTTGCACGACTTCTTTGAGCCGTGATAGGGTAGTAATCAAAGCACAGTGGGAACTCACACGAGACAAATGACGATTTCAGGTCGAAGGACTAACCTGTACTCATGTCACCTAAGAACTGCTATCTGACAATAGGTATAATACCATCAAGTATGTTCCTGGCGAGTCCGTCCAGTGTACTAACCCCAGTGGGCATCTGTATACGATCTTAGGTGCGAAAGACCAATGGCTGTGGGATTAACCATCGCCCCTCGTCAGGGTCTAGAAACGTATACACCAGTCTACTCCGGAATATCGATACCCAGTCTCGATACTCCCACGACAAGGGACATTTAAGGATGTGCTTATGGACTACCCAGCCCCCACATGTATGATCGCCATCATAATGCTGGTAGTCAAGCAAGAATCCTATGGGCTTTATCAACATGTAATAGTGATCTGTAATACCACATAATGCATGTACATGATGATAAAGATAAACCAGATAGCATACTATCATTTTGAGTAAAACTGTTCTACCCGTATAGGTCCTCCCTCAATCATCACAATCGTATGCCTGCGATTACAATAATTGACTTGAGGGCACTATATCCAACAATCTCCCACTTGCACTTAAGGCTAATTATTGCGGTGTCGCATACTCACAGCCCGTGTGATACCGATGTAACGTTTTAAAAATCGTTTAGGTGAATTTTATGATAATCGGTAAAATAACTTGTGAACCTAGTTTATAACATGTTTCCTTTTTCTCAAATTGTCTCCATAATTCTAGAGAATTCTAGGATAAAGTTAATTAGGAAAGTTAAATAATTATGATATGATGGGGGGGATGTTTTTACACACACCCACACACACCTCACCCTCTCTTTCTCTCCCTCACCTCACTTGGCCGAACCAAGGCGGCCCCCTCTCCCCAATTCTCCATCTCATTTTTGCTTCAAAAAAAATCTTCAAATTTCCATAAAAAATCAATACAAAGTCTCACTAATTCATCATTAAACCTTTACCCAATATTCCTTGGCCCAAGCTAGCATGGATCTAGGAGCAAGAGAGCATTTTTGGAGGCTATGTTGCAAGTTAAATCTCATGATTTTAGAGGTATAAGTCTTAACCTTATGGTTGCTTTATTATCTAATTACTTGAATCTAAATTCTTTAAGTATTAATTTGGTTCTAATTGCAAGTTGAAAATTTCAAGAGATGGATTTGGGATCAAGTTAGGGTTTTTATCATTTGATTATGATTACAATGTGTAGTTTAACATCTTAAGACTTGAAAAATCTAGTCTAGTTGTTAATTTGCAAATTGTTACTTTAAAATTGTCCAAATTATATAATCTTGCAAACTAAATTTTTAGGATTAATGTAAATAGGTGAGATTAAAATCTAGTTAATATTTGTGTGACCTAATTAAGAAATTAAGTGAACATTGTGGCGACTAGAATTGCTAAAACATCTAGATTTGCAACAAAATGGTTAGGTGATGCTTACTAGGTTTTTGGAATAAACCGATTTTAATTAAGTTTGAGGTTTTGATAATTTACAACCTATTTCATATAATATTCAGTGTGTTGTGAATGCGCGATTGGTACGATTGGGTTCTAGGCTTGGTAGTTGTCATGTAAAGCGACCCTAGTTGTGGTTTGTGGCGTTGTCGCGAGCGCGTTTTGTGCACTAAATGTGTGCGTGTCTAGTTAGTGCGCGTGGTTGACTTGTATCGTTGTGTCCGCGACTATTTATATTTATCCTCTTATTTACTTGTGTGCGATTCTAGGATTGGTTGCAGAGGCGTCGGACATGGCGCGGATAGACAGGGCTGGGATCGGATCAGATTAGCCGAGGCGTCCCGGTGAGTAGATGTACACATCTATGGGGGGATCGTCCAGATGGCGTGAGGCGCCCGATAGTTAGGATTACTAATAGTACTTGTATTTATATGCATAGTCTCCTAGTCATTCATCTCATTGCATTGCATCATCTTATATATACTCATGATATTATCTCATAGGACGCTGCACCATTACCATTGGTTCATGCCGCACGTGCACTATTCTTGCGAACACACACGCCTTTGGTAATTGCTATGCCATGAATACTATAGAACTTGCTTAAATTAGTATCTAAACCATTTGCGTTATATATGATATGTAAACTGATAATTGTATATTCATTCATCAACATTGATACGTAAGATGGCTAGTCACATATACATACCACATTGCATCATAATTCATACATAGTTTCTGGTCATATATTGCATGGTATATACTATCATATCATAGACATCCATCATCACCGGCATGTTTACATATTGTGATTCTTCTCGAGAATTTCAGTATTTATGAGATTTCTGGATTTTTTTGGGGAAAACCGCAAGAATTTTATAAACCTATTATCATTTTAAAAAGAGAAATTTGCGGTTTTCTCGTGATATGATATCTATGGTGTCCACCATGCGTTTTCTTGGTTCTTGAGCTGTATCATATACCCGATTCGAGAAGGGGGATGCACCGTCTCCGGGTACATGGTGGACCTCGGGGCAAGAAGATCGCATAGATGGCGTTGAGCCCGACAGGGGAGCACTACCGACCGGTTATTATTGGTATGGAGGATATCTAGAGGATACCGACCGTAGTCGTGAGATTTGATGAGATGGGCCGATCCGGACTGACGGAGCCCGAGATATTGAGACAATGAGATATCGAGATATAGAGACTTTGAGATATTGAGATATACATATATTATGTCGATGCTAGACACGGATTTTCTGTTGATTTTATTGATGGTACTTCGGTTTATTGCACAGGGATTTTTCTAAGATAAAAATAATGATTTTCTCATACCAGACATGTTCAAGTTTCGTGTTTGATTATGCATTCATATTGCATCCATACGAGTGCATCGCATTGTATTGATATATGCAGGCGGTGACGTATTGCGTGCATGCTTACGATACCCTTATTATATGTTACTTACTACTCACGAGTTGGCAACTCACTCCCGTTGTGCTACAGTACCTTGCAGGTTCGACCAGTCAGCACTGTAGCGGCGGGCGTACTTCCTCTTTTTACTTCATTGCATCGATTTGCAGCTTTGCTCATAGGTGGGTTGCAAGGATACTTTTGTTCCATCTTGTATTATTAATTGTATCTAGTATACTCCATACACCCTTGTATATTGGACCAGACGGTGAGACTCGTGAGACTTGTATTCGTGGTGTTTGGTGTCGATGCTCACTTGAGCCGACGTGGTGTTTTCTTATTCTTGCTTCTAGATGCTTATTTTGCACTTTATGTTATATATTAATTGCACGTGGTTGTGATTCCGCCATTGGCGAAGAGTTAGCTCCCGCTTGGGGATGCCTTTATTCTTTACTTATATGTATTTTCATGTGTTGTACCCGTTTGGGGGCCAGTATTTACAAAGGAGACTCTGCCGAAATTTTCGGGAAAAATTTGGTATTTTTAAAATGTTTAATGCGACTTATGTTGCCAAAATCGTTTTCTTTAAACAAGTTTTCCTTCACTCTATTTGTTTAACGGTTTAGATTTCTGGGGTTTGGCTTAC